>OU342432.1:11389166-14053333 GCA_910589575.2 Carcina quercana | reverse complement strand
TTTTGTGTTCCCAGCGCAAGCTGGAGACGGGCTGGGCCGAGGTTGCGTGGGCGGGCGCTGCGGCGCTGCGCTCGCGCCGCTCCCCCTACAAGGCGTCGTGGTGCGCGCAGTTCCGCGCCGTGCTGTGGCGGTCCTGGCTCTCAGTCACCAAGGAGCCCATGCTCATCAAAGTGCGATTCCTGCAGACTATCGTGAGTATATACAGACTTTTTATAGAGGTATAGAGGTACAGAGGGTATGTTTGTATCCTTTCATCTCCACTCGATGGTATAAGGTCAATAAAGATTTATGATAACAGTGTCCTCACTCAAAATCTCCAAGTCTAACGCATAACTGAGTCTTTCCTGAGGTATGGGTGTGGTACGGGAGGGTGTGTTCACGGAACGTCCAACGACGCATATCTTCAGTCGGCCTGCGTTTGATGAAGAAACAGACTCAGTTATGCGGTTGACCTGTAGCCTAGCGAGCACATCCTCCGGATAATAAATCCAACTGAATATATGTCATACATAGCCAGCACTTCATAGCTCGAGGCTTCCTGATATGCACGCTTCCACACCACGTTCTCATCATCACTAACTATCAGATGGGATGAAGGCCAAGTGTGAATAAATTATTCGTTAAAACATCTAACTCAATTGACTGTCAGTAAGGTCGTAGAACGGGATCATGCTCACCCAGAATCCTCAAGCGTCCTGTAACTAAACACAGGTATATAGGAAAAATATTAAATGTAATCTTGTCTGCAGATGGTGTCAATACTTATCGGCGTCATATACTTCGGCCAGAATCTGGACCAGGACGGCGTGATGAACATCAACGGAGCCATCTTCATGTTCCTCACGAACATGACCTTCCAGAATATATTCGCAGTTATTAACGTGAGTAGTAATCTAATAACACAAGCATAATGTTGCTTTTAATGTATTCAATAACACTGATAGTGACAAAGTACCAGGAGACGTGTATCGGGCCGTCCCTGACGTCCAAGAAAGGTCGCGGCGAGTTCATCATCATCAGCCGGGACACGTGCACTGCTGGACATGGTCTTCTCCATTGTATGCCACACTGACCGGTCCCGAGCCAGCTGTATCCAGCGACTTCCCGCGACCTTAACCAGGATCTCGGTCCATCTAGTAGGGGGAGAGTCCGGTAGACGCTTTCCGGTACGTGGTCTCTTCGCGGGGAGTTACTGGGTGTAAATGGAGGAGGCCTATGTTCAGCAATTGACGCTTCCCGTCCGATGAACATAACGTGAATATCTTCGGTTGTGAGACTGAGAGAAATATTGTAGGACCGCTATCTTGATGGTACCATCGTTGATATTTTGTTAGCCATTAAAAGCGTAGAACCACTTAGAACTTTATTAGCAAGTAATTAAACGATAAGTTATAAAATTTAATTTCTTTTGCATTTTTCAATGGACGTTGGACTTGTTTTCTATTTTTCTTCATCTTCATCTGTTCGGTCAGGTATTCTGCTCGGAGCTGCCGATCTTTATCCGGGAGCACCACTCGGGCATGTACCGGGCGGACGTGTACTTCCTCTCCAAGACCCTGGCGGAGGCGCCAGTCTTCGCCACCATACCGCTAGTCTTCACCACCATAGCCTATTACATGATAGGACTCAACCCCTCTCCGGAGAGGTTCTTCATCGCGTCAGGGTTGGCAGCCCTCATCACCAATGTCGCGACTTCGTTCGGTAAGTTCAAACTAATTCACCTTACTTATATACATGTTAAAGTAAGTCTGTCTTTCTATTTATTGTGCTTATCTGGCTTTGTCACGCCCTTAGCCTATGGCATAGAATGATACATAGACTACTTTTTAAACGGCCAAGTTTGTGTCGGGCTTCACGCAGTTTACTTCCGTACTTCGTTGCCTGCGTCGCGTTCTTAAAAGGGGGTCCAACATTATAAAAATATAATGCGCCTATAGTACAACTATATTCAACTTATTGGCTGTGAAAGTTCCGTGAAATTTTTACTTCTAATTTTATAAGTAAAAGCCTCATTAGCTATCGAATCTTTCTAACTTCCTTATGCGTTGGTTCTGCGTACTACTGCCGTTGTCATTTTCAAAAATTTAATCTGCCATTTATATGACAATAAAAAAAAATTATAATATAAAAAAAAACACATAAATACTGTATTGTAGTAGCGAATCATTTTGCTGCGGATATACAACCAGTATCAATGTGTATATTTTTTTACAAATATCTATTGAATATATTTTTTATTTCCTGATACAACAAAAACACTTAAATATGCCTGTCTCATATAACTTCGCATTAAAAAGTAATTACTTTATTTCACGTAATCAGGGTTCGCTACCGCAAAATTACTCAAATTAACGTGAACTTTTGATAACATTAAAATCATATTAATTCCCAGTTACCTTCTAAACACGTTACGTATGATAATTGAATGAAAGACCTGGTCATTATTATGCTTTGATAGGTAACTCGAACTCGAAGATATTTTAATGACATATTGCACAATTCTATTACTCACACGAAACTACTTACGAATCAATTAAATTCCAAAACCTCCTGTTACATGGTCAACCATAATGAATAACTTTAGAGTTTCAAATCGTCATGTTTTTTTAATTAAAATAAAGCACCGATGGCAATTTGATCGGGTAATTGGTTCGATGCTTGATCGGTAAATCGATTTGCACGAAATTGGCCGATCAAAGTCTTTAATCAGTGCGAGTTGCCAGTGATGACATACGGAACCGAAACGTGGTCCTTTACTGTGGGCCGAATAAACAATTTCAAAGTCACTCAACGAGCAATAGAACGAGCTATGCTCGGAATTTCTCTACGCGATAAAATCCGGAATGAGGAAATCCGTAGACGAACTAAGGTCATCGACATAGCTCGACTAGTCAGTGAGCTGAAGTGGCAATGGGCAGGCCACAACGCTCGAAGAACCGATAACCGATGGGGAGTAAGAGTTCTTGAGTAGCGACCACATACCGGGAAAGATCTACGAGGCAGGTACCAGTAGGGGGACGCTACTAGGTGGACCGACGACCTGGTTATAAGGTCGCGGGGAGTCGCTGGATGCAGGTAGCTCGGGAACGGTCGACGTGGCATACCAATTACCATAGAGGAGGCCTATGTCCAGCAGTGGACGTTTCCTGGCTGCTACTGCTGATGATGAATGGCCAATCAAATTGCCTCGTGTAGGGCTCTTTAACAAAACCAATAAAGATACATTTGTCGAATTTACACGAATGTTACAAGTTCTCACTCAAACAACCAAGGTACAACTTTAAACTCGCTAAAATACTTTAATTTAGAATGTTTTCAATAAATAAATAAAATGGGACGCATTGTTATAATGCCATGAATAATTTGATATTTTTCTTCATAAAAACTAAATAACTTTATAACAGATATTACAATAACAAAAAGTATGTTTATTCAAATTTAAAATTCACGACCACTTTAGAGATACTAACCTGACTAAACTGAGCTGCGCTCGAGACAGTTCAGTTGAGATCCATCAATCAATCAAATGTCGTCCAATACAATACACACGCGGATTACTAAACAACAACACCCACGATATGCCTACCTACCTATAGTCTACGTAAATATAATCAGAGAGTATTATAATGCTGACATTAAGTACGATGTAATGTAATCGGATAAAGTGATTTTAAAATGCCACGCTCCATAAAGCAAATAAATTACAATAGATGCCGCTCTCCACGCTCGGATTGACCCTTAACCAGTATTAGTTACCGATATAACTTTCAGATTATATATCGCTTAACTCATAAAACAATGGAACATATCACATTCCAGTTGTAAATAATTGGGAAGGTTCAATGTTTTATAACCATACACGTTTTTTGATATCGTTTCTGAAAACTTTGCGTCATTCCGTTGACTCAAATTTCATTTGACGGCTTATTAACAGGTCAGTAGCTGCAGTGCTACTCTGTAAAATTTCAGCTCTAAATCTGCGGTGAATACATATACCTAATTACTGTAATTATTATTATTATGTATAGTAATGTTACTGTGGTTTCCGTGTTTTATTGATGTTCTGCGCTATTACGGCTGTTATTAATTCGTCTCTGAACTCGTGTCTAAAGTGAACACAGGCAAAATTTAGAACAGAATATAAATGCTTTTCTTTCTTAAATTTAGCGAAAAATAAAGCGCAACATCGCATCGCATGCAGTCTGAAAAAATCAACGCTTTAAAGAAATGTAGTGAAAGTTTGAGAATCGCTACAAATTGCCTATGTACTCGTATGATAATGACACATACTATACTCGTACAGCCCCAACTGCAGTGGTACATCTAACGGCAAGGAATTTCTCACAACCGCGACTTCTCATGTATCGTGTAACTTAATAGTTTCGTAACTTTCCAAGTTACACATTTACTTAGCTTAGTTGATCAAGAGGTCGTTCTAATAAAACCAGTTTTGATGTCAAGAAACAAAGCAAAGGGCCTCTATTTAAATAATTACGTTAAGTTCGCCCAAAAAACAATTAAAAAAAAAAAGAAAAAACATCAGTGCCTCTCCACCCATTACTACGCATAATGCTTCTTTAACACGTAATTTTATAAAGATCAATTATGAACCATTTGTCCCGGGATAAAAATTATCCCATGTATCGATCTGTTTGCTGAAATTCATCTAAATCTTTAGTTAGGTACGAATCCCCGCTCGTGTGTCAAATATTTTGATCCCACTTTTAAAAAAAGACTGGCTTAACTGCGCCTTGGGGTGTACAAAAAATACATACCTTGCTAAAACCTTAGCTTACTGTAACTTAACCCAGTACACGACGAATATTTATTTATTGATATTTGAATATTATTATTTATTTTTGGATGACCGCTGTACAGTTTGTCATTTTCATATTTTATATGTGAATTGAATTTGGTGCTGTAAAACCTACTTAATATTTATTATAAATGTGAAAGTTTGGATGTTTGGATGTTTGTATGTTTGTGACACTTTCACGGAAAAACTACTGAATGGATTTGAATGAAACTTTACAATAATATAGCTTATACATCAGAATAACATATAGGCTATAATTTATAAAGCCATATTGTGTAAATTGTACAAAATCACACTTATAATATTAGTGGGATTACATGGGCAATTTTGGCATAACAAAAACGCGTTACCTAGCAACCGACCATAGAATATGTAAATTCGTATATACAAACTTTCGCGTTTATAATATAAGTGTGAAGACCAGTGAAGACTATTTGAATGTACTACGTCAGATATTGAAATTTATTTCGTTTGTTTAAACTATTCGACTACGTAACAGAATAAACACTATTTTGTACCTTATGCTGGAAATGGAGATAGATGCTTTCTATGCCTATCGAACAAGTAGAATAAATCCTGAAGTACACGCGGACAAAGTCGCGGGCGGAAGCTAGTTACGAATAAATGAATGTAATCTATTTTCCTTAAATTTTGGGTTTAGTCTGTAGGTTGTTTGTTATTGAGTGGGAGGGAGTACTGTTTATTGTATTTACATATTACCGAAGACATCTGTTATGTACTATCGTTTATGTTTAGGTTACCTGATATCCTGTGCCAGCAGCAGCGTCAGCATGGCTGCGTCGGTTGGTCCGCCGATCATCATCCCCTTCATGCTGTTCGGCGGTTTCTTCCTCAACTCTGGGTATGTATTCTAATCTGTTTTGTATCAGACTTTAATGCAATCCAATGCAGAGTGAAAATCGATCCCAGCGAACGACCAATATGTTTAGTTGTTGAGATCAGAAATAAGTGAGAAACTCAGATCAACAAGTATTGCAAGTTCCAGCTCCATCTATGAGTTGATATTGCAGTCGAAGATAAGTTTTATCAAATAGTATGTGAAATAGATTCATAATCGTAAATAAAATAAGCAATAAAGGCATAATAATATATTTCATTGCAACATTATGATACCCTAATCTCACATGTTTTTCCAAAATAGGTATCGAATTATTCAGCGGTCTATAAGCCAAAATATAAAAACCGTTTCACTGAACTCTTTTATAGGCAGCTCGGGGTAACAAAGAATTTTATTATAATAAGGGTTTTCTTATAGCATTACAGAGCGCTTTCGACTATTCCCGTCCCAGTGGCTATTTTTCCGAACCCTTGAGCAAGTATTTGATAAGATTAGACAATAATATTTGTTTGGTTTCTAGATCACTGCCTCCCTACCTCGGCTGGATATCTTACCTCTCGTGGTTCCGGTACGGAAACGAAGCCCTGCTGGTGAACCAGTGGGCAGGCGTGGAGACCATCGCTTGCACCAGGGAGAACTTCACCTGTCCTGCCTCTGGACAGGTCGTATTAGATACCCTTAGCTTCTCACAGGTAAGTAATGAATGCCGTAGGTCCACACATCCATGCCTCTACAAATGACTCTTTCTGAAAGCCTGAAAATGTACACCACTGTATAATCGACAAAGCTCCCGCCTGATCAGTTTCAAAGTCAAGTTGATTGCATATCATGGTCTTAGCCAGACCCACCTTTTATTTTGTTCAACACGGAGAGACGAAAATGCTTTTGTTTATGAGTTTTTATGACCATTGTAGTACATAGTCAGTTCTAGTTTGTTCTAATTATTGTGGCGTATAACTTGAGGGACTTTTACAAATACAACATTGCTTTTTATAGTTTTATGATGTATCCCCAAAAACTAGAAATGCGGAGCAGCGCGAGCTACAACCTTATGCGCAACTGACCCGGCGGGAACTTTGTCGATAGTACATCGGTCACATCTTACGATCTCATCTTACGGTCTCGAGGTGTTTCCAACCGCACGATACATCTTTGTCGCCTTCACATTACACGTTGCTAATAGAAGTGCGGCAAATAATGTAGTGGTTGATTCTTAAAAAACTAAGTTTGGATAGTCCACTGTTCGAGCAAACTCGTCCGGTCTGGGGGTATATATTCACTATTCACTAAGGAAAAACATTCTTACATCCTCACGTCTCAAGGATGTATTTGCTGATTTCATATCGATTTTAAGGTAATATTTCGATTATAAGGTTGAAAGGCTGTTTGTCCTTAGTGAACTTATTTTTGTCAGTTTTTTACGAATTGTCGCTTTATGAAACAGGCTCCAGATCATAAGCTTACATTGTTAGATCGACGAACTGAGCTCTAGTATCAATAAAGGAGAGGGGAGGTAGATGTATCTACATTTCATTGTACCGCATTGCCGACCACATATTTTATTTGGGTGTTGTACATTTTACTGCGACTACTAATCCCCATGCCCAGAGTTATAGTCATGAAGATCTAAGAGATAGGTTCGGCAGTATACTATACTAGTCAACAAAGAAGCTTTGATAAATTGTAGTGTCTAAAAATACTTTTCAGAACAAATTCCCGCGAATTTCTTACTGTTTTGACTATACGACATGCTTTATGAACATGAATAAACAGTCTTTACTATTCGCTAACGTTACATAACTAAATGACCTCGTTGTCTAATCAGCTAAGCGTTATGTCAAAGAGGCAACTCTTATTTTTATGAGACAAACAGAGATCACTTGTCTCACTCCATGTATGTCGTTGAATAGCGTACTAGTAAAGGTTGTTATTTGTTCATTGACTCGAAAATAACATATTCATTGTTACCAGCAGCGTAAAACCAAACAACAATGTGACTTTCTGCATTTTTAGGATTAAAGTTTCATTACACAAAATGTAATCCAATTTGATGATAATAAATCAAAGAATAAAATAAATACGTTACAAGATACAGTTCTTACTGTCATAAATTTTTTCTCCAGAAAGCATACAGATATACTCGAGTACAAAAATATTATCCACTTTAAACTATGTCACATTCACCTTTAACTGACATTTCCTTCAACTCACTACATAGTAACAAGCAAAGGTGAATGTGACATGGTACAACAGTGGATACATATTTTTGTACTCGAGTGCACATAGTTATATTTTCACAGCTACTCTGAATGGGAAGGTTCTGTCGGATCATATCGTATGTATTTACTTTTTGTGCCAGAACTCAACACAAATTTAAACCGTGATTTGATTGTCCTTCCCTTGAGAGTCATAATGACTGGGTTTTTTTTTATAGGGGCAGTTGATAGTAGTGTATGTAATTAAAATTTGAAAGCAATCGTTATGTAGTGTTAGAAAAAGCTAAACCACAGCTAGTATACTGGTTGTATGCAGGCGGCCAGTATTTCTTAGCAAGGAGACTGCGAGTCTCCGTGCTGGAGGCGCGCGGCCGCGACGTCGACACTCCCCGCGCTATCCCCACACTTCCATACAGATGGCGTTACCCCTTCTTTCGTTCAAGGAGCGCTGGTATTTTGTCTGTTTAAGCTTTGACATAATTAAAATGTACCGAAATATAGTGGTGTTTATAGTAGATACTGACTAATACCCCATACTGATTATAGAACGTTTGTTTCTCAGGACGATTTTAACATGGACGTCGTGAACATGGTGCTGCTATTCATCGGGTTCCGTCTGCTCGCGTACATCGCCCTGCTGATGCGCACGCGCCGCGCCAAGTGACCGCGTGTACAATCACGTAGCAATATATGTACAGTCCGACTCAAATCATGTTCCGATCACTCCTTATAGCACAAGAAGGTTCTATGCTACACGTATACCATTCTCATTTGACTTTTTGTCGAAATAATTTACGTAATTTATGAATAATATTTTGAATCTAATGGATCATATTGTTTATACAAAACCTGTGTGGCTGGTAATGAAAAAATTTAAACGGTTTAAAATTATGTTATGTATAACAGCAAATAAAAATGTTTAAAAAATACTCAACTTTATCTTACTCCATGATCGTCATCACTTATAGCCCGTGTCAGTCCATAGCTGGACATTTGAATTCCGTCATGCTCTGTTCTGCTCATCCACTCATGTCCGGCTACCGTACGTTAGCTGTATTCCCACCTAGGAAAGATATAATACGACAATATGAAGTAATAGAATATGTGATATCTAAAGAAAGAAAAAAACTTTTTTTTCTGAAGGTACTTTTCAACCGACTTCAGAAAAGGAGGAAAAGGTTGTCAATTCGACTGTATTTTTAGTATGTATCAACATCATCATCAACAGCCTACATTTGTCCCCACTGCAGGGGCTCAGGCCTACTCTCCTACAGAGAGTGTATTGGCCTGTATGTTACGTGATAACTCTAACGATTATGAATCGATTTTGTTGATTCTTTTTTCGTTTGGTAGAAAAAACTTCAGAGATGGTTCCATATAAATTTTATCGAAATTGATTCAGTGCTTTTTGAGAAAATCAACAAAAACCCAGATAATTCTACCTCTAAGGGATGGATGCTGTAGACTTTTAGGGCAGTTGTTTCTAGTTCTTTTTGAACGCTTACTTATTACTCATACATTCCCTAATTCGGTCCTGTCACTTATTACGCTCTCTCAAAGCTTTTGCAACTTTCTCACAACTTCACTAAAACCAACGCTTTCCGCACCGATAAAATACATATTAATTAAACCGCTATACCTCCTTCATTCCTAGTCTTTATTTTACTATCCTCTATAAGTTTTACCTATTTTCAGGTTTCGTTTCATAGCACTTACTATGCGGGACTCCTCTACTTAAACATGATATTCGCATGGTCTGTCTATACATATAAACATATTTCAGCATAGTTGTATAAAATATACTTGCCTTGATCTGCGATCTTGCAGAAGATACAAATTTATTTTTGTTACTTCGATGTAATATATTATGATTATAAAATAATGTTTAAATGCTAAGCCGTGTTGAATAGTTACTATGTTTCAGAAATAAAAGTTAAAAGAAAATTTTGTTTTTCATTGTAAGTTTTTAGATTATTTCGCTACTTAAAAACAATCCAAATGTGAACGTTAACACAATATTTATTAATTTATTAAATTTTCTTTGCTTAGCATTGGCCATTTTAAAAATGCAGCGTGTAGCTTTTTAAAGCAACTTTTTTGAAGCAAAAGAAGTGGACCTTTTTCGAAATAAATAAAAACTCCAAGGAGCCTGATAAAAATCTCTATATTGATTTCGGGAAAACCCGGTATATTACGTTACAAGCCCCACACGCCTACCCCCACTATCCCAATCCCATGGGATAGACTAGTAGATACAAATTCATCACAATTTACATGTTTTACTTTACATAAAAAATTATTCATTCAAAGTGTGTACATAAAATTGCTTTCACAGTATAGATGAGTTTATAAAATTCAAATTTGCCACATGTAATAAATAAATTTTGACATATCTTAATTTTAATACAAGTTATATATTTTTAAGGAAGATCAACAGCTAAACAGAAAATGTATAAATAAATCGTAAAAACAGGAAGCCAATAAAAGATCTCAGATAGCTACAAATTAAACAGTAAGAATATCAGTTTCAGCTCAAACGTAAAATAGTACAGAAGTAGAATTACAGTATAGACATTAATTTTGTTTTAATTAATTAGAGTTACAGTAATGTATGCCATCATGTCCATCACGCTAGTCTTTTCAAACTATATTTTTCACCTTGTCACAGAATTTATCTTATCTTATCTATTAATAATTATTTTTCCAGATTTTAGTATAGGTAACATTTTTTGAGTCACACGAGCTACGTCATATTCGTCAACAAATATTGTTCCTTTTTTTTCTTTAGAAATACCGTCGGTTTCAATTTAGTTGACGAAGACGGTACTCTCAGTTTAAAACACGTTTAGTTCCCGCTAGACCCTGTCCGCGTCACCGCGCCGCATTGGTTTCCCGAAATAAATTTGCTGTTGACTAAATCAACGTCAACAAAGACATCCGTAAGCCGTGAGGTTGTAACTTGTAAGGGTGTACTTATTGAATTGCACCTCAGGAAAATACAAATATAGTTGGTATGCGGATGTCCCTTCACGCATTCCACATGACGAAGATTCTATTGTAAAACGTGCTCACGATGTTCTCCGCGGTTCTTCCTTCTCGAAATGGTTCACCTCTCACCCTCTAGAAAGTATTCCTTCCTTTCCTTTCTTACGCTATTAATACAACATTAATTAGACTCATGTATCTGCCAAACGGAATGTACCAACTACATATCAGCCCTCCAGTCCAATAAGGAAGCAGCGGTGTGCGTTGACCCGTACGGTGTCACTTTACCGGTGTGGGTTACAGAAACCGAAGCCCGACAACTGGCCGTCACATCGCTTTCGATCACCAATGGCCGAAGTCGACGCTATTTGGGCCATTGGCTGCGGTCGGCAAGCCAAGGCATTACAGATTAGGGTGGCAACGTAAGAAAGAGGATAACTAACTACATATGTCTACCTAATGACTGAGGTTACGAAGGCAAGGCTTTTTAACCAGCACACTAGTCACTATCATATATCATTCCTCGGATAGATTGTTGCTACGAAAATACGGATATAATAACAATAATATTATAAGTATATGAGTTTGTTTGTTTTCCTTTACTGATTTCAATTTTGTCGGCGGCGGCTCCACTCAATGCGTCTGCAGCACGGCACCGCAAACGTTATAGCACATGCTGAAGTGTCCCGCGTGCCCGCACTCCTGGTCGGAGCGCGACCTCATGGCCGCTACGGCCAGGGCCGTCGGCACCGCTGCCTACTGGATATCATGTATTTAGTGAACCTCGACACGAAGAAGAAGAAGATTTTGTAGGGATAGTAGAAGGACCGGAATGGGACGCAGGATACTTTTGATTCCGATCAAGCTATTAGTTCCTCTCTCTGTGGTTCCCGGTCTGAGGTCCACGCGGACGAAGTAGGGGGCCTAGCGCTAGTAGTATCATAAATGCGAAAATGTGTTTGTTTCTTTGTTTGATATCGCTTGTCACCTCAGTAAACGAAGAAACCAATCAAGATTTTTGAAGTTTAATGAATTTGTATTTGGTCTTCATCTCACCTGCTGGCGAGTCATGTTGGGTGGATAGCATGCTCAGGAGAAGGCTGAAGCTCTGGCTATGTTATATTTTATAAACGGAAAACTACCGTGCTAACAGTTCTGTTAGCGGCAATCTTAGCTACATGATAGTAAGATTTCAGTGGCGACCGCCTCCTGGAATCATCTATTAGCGCCTGCGCACCCAAGGGAAATCATCAGGAGGTTCAGTTCATCAGATAACATTGGTCTTTAAAACCATATCAAATAACCAATACACGCGACTATGAATAAATAGTACCACAACACTCCTCAAATTTGCCTCAAATATTACTTACTAGCTCTTTCCTGCTACTTCTTCCGCGTAAACTTCAGACATCATGTCACAGGAACTACTAATCAAAAGGTATACTAGCCGAAGCCGTAGCCCAGTTGGGTAGAGCGTCAGTCCTTGAACAATCGTGTGTGGGTGGGTGTGAAGTCTACCAATCCGCACTGGGCCCGCGTGGTAGACTATGGCCCATACTCTCAATAGGAGAGTAGGCCTGAGCTCCTGCAGTGGGGACATATATAGGCTGTTGATGATAGTAATCTATGTCCTTTTACGACCCTTCAACTTTCCCTATACAAAAACATGCGGGTCAGTCTTTGGGGACAGCCGATAGAAGTGAAAACTAAGTAATTAATTACAAGTTACTCGTACTGCGTGCGGTGACGATGACGCGAGTTTCACGATTTTTGTTCACCGTATACACAAAGCTCATGGGAAGCGTTCGGTGACGATAGTGCCCAGATTTTTGTACACCCAAAAAGGGCTTAATGCGCCTAGAGAAGTTTTCACTTCAAAAACATGTATTTTTAAATCTCCGATCTGTTTTACTCTTTCTGTAGTATGTCAATTTTCCTAATCACAAACAAACCATGTGCCGTGTGTTATCGACTTTACGACATGCTACGCATGACATGGGTGTAGTCAAATAGCAACTAACGAAGAAAGTTCAAGAGATGGGCAGCCTACCAGACTGTCAGCCTCGTTATTACGGTAAATAACCTCAATGAAATTCTGACCTGGCAAAGTATGAGAAAAGCTTGTGTCCAAAACGATTACCAACTATCACCTCCGAGTAGCATCAAGTGCAATAACCTACGAGTATTTACAATTTTAACAGCACCTGTGCAATGCCGACGTGGATTTAAAGACTACAACTGTACGAGGATTGTGTCTGCAGGTATTTTAATTCACTACTGGCGACCACTTTAATCTCAAAACGACCTCAATTACAGATACGGAGTTTGATAAAATATTCTAGACAGAGCAGCTCTTAGCTGTTGCCAATAAATTTAAAACACATTTTGGAAATAAAGATAAGACTGTATTGGAATGGCTCTGGTTTAGCAATCAGGCAAAGATATACAGATTTATTGATTAGTTGGATGGACAATAAAATGCAGCAGTAGTCGAACAAATATTAATTCTGGCGTTCTTTACCTGCTGTTCAATATATTGTAATACCCATTTTACAGGTATATTCACAATGAACGCCCCATTATTCGCGTAAACCTCCTTCGTTTAGTTTTTAACCCTCTGGACTTGTGAGGCCAATTTTAGGGTCCCTTATGATCATACTCTGGTCAATGTCTGTCCATTACAGCTAACTATCACAGAAACTACTAATGCCATCGAATTAAAATTAGAAATAGTTATGGGTATTGGTTACCCAGCCTTTGGTAGCCTGTGAGCTAAAGGTGTTTCAACGGAAATTATTTTAAAAAAATATTTTTATATTTCTTCTTGTAGTGTCATCTTCGCTATTCATGACATTGACCCTCCCTCAATCCTACTCGTTATACTTCATCATCGTCATCAGACAGGAAACGTCCACTGCTGGACATGGCCTTCTCTATGGTACGCCATAATGACCGGTCCCGAACTCCTTTAGCGACTCCTCGCTACCACGAACTAGTAGTGGGACGGCCCGGTAGACGTTTCCCTTCCGGTAAGAGGTCGCCACTTGAGAACTCTTACTCCCCATCGGTGCATCTTCTTCGAGCGATGTGACCTGCCCATTCTCACTTCAGCTCACTGACTCGTCGAGCTATGTCAGTGACCTCACGACATTAGCTCGACGTTTAACTTAACCTTCTGGAAATGTCAGGCTCACCTTTAATGATCTTGAGACTCCCGCATTCAAACCTTAGTGAGACATTTTATTATAGATCCTCAATTTTATTATTATTTATTTGACGGCCAGTAAAATCCGCAGCTAAACATGAGTCTCGCTCGGAAACCTGAAGAACTCCTTCATGCGAGGACTCGCCATATTCTAATGTCAAAAGAACACGACTAATTTATTAATAAAATTAAGTTTATTCAGCAACAGAGATAAAAACTCAACTAATCAAGGAAATAATAATGTATGTACTGTCAGCATCATATGTATCTACGCAAATTTGTATCATGTCACACTGTGACATGGTAAATTGCGTAGATATTTATGGTCGTGACTGTACTAAAGGTAAGTTAGGTAAAATACTATCAAAGAAAATTTTATGAAAATTGTTATAACACATGAAAATATAGAAGTATTGTGCTGAACATAAAAATATAAATGCATTATTTGCATTTTAACATTAGAATTCATTAGATGCATTTTCAAATTGATATTTTATTTCTTTAAAACAAGGACAACAAGTGTTAGCCCGACAAATTAGATTAGGTTAGGCAAAGAGGCCAAAGTGACCTAAACACAACACAACCTAAAAAAAGTGCATGCGTATGTTCATTTGGAATTTTGCGACCATTTACTACCGTTTAGTTTTATTTGGGTCCTGTGTCCATTGACAATAATTTACTGAGAAGCTCCGAATGGTCACCTTCATTCGGGTAAGTATTCATTTTTTGCACATTACATCTCCATACTGATTAAAAGTTCGACTAAACTATCGACCTACTAAAAGTATTTGCATTTGGCGGCAATTGACGATAAGGTCGTAGTGTGAAAGAGTGCGCGCCCATAACACAATGTAACGAGATTTTCTTTGACGGCTTCTCATTGATTTTGCGTGCTCTTGTCAAATGAAAGAATATTATGTCCAATAAAAGGGAATGAATATGCTGATATCAAATTGTGTCATTTAAAAAGCACAGGAATAAAGAAAGCGCGGTGTGCTCTAAAGTTCAAACATTGATTTCAAAAGTTACAAAGGTTTTTTAAAAGTTCCGAATCCACGTGTTATCTTCAAGACAGAGCCTCTAGGGCTAGTTTGATAATGTTACAAAACCATAGTCATCTCCTTCATAAATACTTCCATCCTTGTCTAACCAATGGAATTTAGTCACACTTAATTCATTCGCGTAGTCGCTCTACACCGACCCGCGCGATCCAAGCTCGACAACGCGCTTACTGTGAAAATGTTCACGAGAACTGTATCACACTTATCCAAACGCGATATACGTTTTCTGTGAGATAAAGAGGTAACATTTTGGATTTTTGTGCGTGTACAATGCAAAAGAAGGAAGGGAAGTTATCGTTGATCAAGAGTGCCTCAAGGAACTTATCAACTAACAATTCGTCCAACCCCTCCTCACTGACGGACGACTCGTATGTAAGTCTTTTAAATTGATATCCAATTAGGATTAATGGTAACAATTGTCGGGTGCATCTAAACTCATATTCGAGTTGGGTAACGCATCACTTTTTATCTACAAAAACGTACTTTTCCATTTTTAGCATTATTTTAATTTTAAATTCATACCCATAATTTTGTAAGCTTTTCAAATTTAATATATACACGTATATGTGTCGGAAAAGAAAGAATTGAAAAAATGCGATTAACTATTCTGTTTATAGTAAAAAAGTAATTATTTACCGTCAGTGATACAATTAAAGTATAAACCTTCAACAAACCATAATAAGTTAACTTGATAAAAAATATACACGGAATCTGGGCGAGATAACAAACCTTGTATTTTGTAGGCTTACACGTGTATGCAGTAGAAGTTTTCATATTTTATTTTAAATTACTTTGGCGATATAAGCTGCTTTTTGCCGAATTATATATGAGTATGTCAGCTACATTGAAGACTATTATAACTTTCATGAGACTATTTCTAATGATTGTTTTTGTACCTATACCGACTTCACGTGAGCTAGCCGCTTTTTTATACGCAAACGTTTTAAATTATTAATGGTGAGGTTACTCAATCGTTTAATTCTATTGCACAATACGTTGTTATCGTGCGATGGCGCTCATAAAACCACCATATTTCGGAACCGGTACAGCCATGGTGTTTACGGTGTAATTAATAATTTTGTCGGTATGTATTATTTACTTGATGACGGGAAACTATAATTTAATAAGCACTTCTGTGTTAGTCTGTGTATTTGTTATATCGTGACTCAGTAAAACTCGATCCAATCCAATGCGGGCAAAAAGTAAATAATTCATCATTGGAATATTGGACAGTTAATTACTCTGATATCAGTAGTTAGAGTTTAAACTAATACAAAATAATCGTCAGAATTAGCCGCAATACACAACTCATATGTTACTAAATAAAATACGAAGGTTTTTAGTACTGGAACTCCGAAACGATTGAACCGATTTAATGGAAATTTGGCCGAAAAGGAGATAGTGCCCCGGAATAAATCAGAATAATATTTCTTCCTCTTCTTTTTGGAAGGGCTATAAAATAATTGTTGTGAACTTAAGCACGAAATTGCTATTGTTAGCAAACTTTGGACATGCGAACAGCCGTCGGTCGACGGCCGGCGCTGGTACCGCAACAAGCTTCTCTCAGACAACATTGTTTATCTATATTAATAAAGATAAAGATGAGTTTACATAGATCATGGTAAATACTCGTATGATGTCGGTCAGAAATATTAGTTTCTCACATTCCACCTTTACAAGCATGCAACTATTTTAAATTGTGAAATATGTTAACAACACAGTTTACATTTCACTATTTACAGAAATAACTATGCATATTATTTTAAAACTAATAATATTATAGTAGATATTATTATATTCAAATAACGAAACGGAAGATGGAATAAAAGTAATTGAAAATTTTGCTTGCGTGGAAATGTAGTCGTACTAACTAGCTGATTTATTCAATAAATATTTCTAACATTTTCGCTGGCCAACCAATCACCAATTATTTATTTACCTTAGTATCAATCTGAGTTTTTACTAAAGCAATACCAAGAGCCTTCAGTCATTTTATGATCACGTAACCGCAGCTCCATTCTGTAACAGGAGCTGTCACCAGCAGATCTAATCTTCGACAGCCCCCCAGGTCGGAGGAAGTATGACCCTCTGTTCCCGGAAGTGGAAGAGTACCTGGGCTCGTCACTCACCTCCCCACAGCCATGCACGCTTGTGTGGAGGGAGCTCTCGATCCTCGTTAAGCTAAAGGACGGAAAGCTAAAAAAACTTGTCAATAATGGTAAGTAAATTAACATATTGTTTGACGATTATATACGAGTAAATTTAAATTTAGCTGACATAGCTCGACGATCCGTAAACTGGAGTGGCGGGCAAGCCACATCGCTTGAAGAAGGGATAACCCAACGGAGAGTAAGAGTTCTCGAATGTACTCGAACGTACCGGAAACGTGTACCGGGCCGTCCCCCTACAAGATGAACCGACGACCCAGTTAAGGTCCCAGGGAGTTGCTGGGAATTGACTCGGGACCGGTCAATATGGCATACCATGGAGGAGGCCTATGTCCAGCAGTGGACGTTTTCCGGTTGAGTAGTTACGAGTAGCATGACTCGAGTGACTCCAGAGGCATATATTTAATTGTGTTTATTCGGTTACCTAAAATAGTCAACCAATAAAACCTCCTTTCAATTGCGAAGTTTTGAATCTACCATGTTTTTAAAATTAATAACTGAATTAGTTTGGGACTACCAAGTACAGGAACAAAGTCTTGGAAACTGTAAGGTAGATTCGATCGACTTTCTTCATTACGGATCATATATCTCTTGAAGCATATATCTCTGTGTAAGTACTTGCAAATGAATATCCGTCGGACAAAAGACGGCCTGCACAAACAGATTTTAAAAAAAAAATTACATTTTTAATTTTTTTTGGCAGTTACACTAAGTTTTGTGTGTAAGTAAGTAAAACATTATGCTGAGTTATGGCCTTTTTGCCGGCATGATATATTGCAGTGAACGATGCTGTTACTTCTGTCTGACTTGTGTGTTCTTCTTCTTGTCTGTGTGTATATGAATAAAATGATTATACATATATCTATCTATTCGTGTATTATTTGTTTATATCGATGAACTTATTTTGTTCTAGTGAACGGGATCGCCAAGCCCGGCACACTGGTCGCATTAATGGGTCCCAGGTAACGAAATGATTATCTGCATTATTATGTAATTAAGGTCATGTTATACAAATACTTAATATACAACATTGCTTGAACATTACGCGAATTAGTAATATACTTCCACCAAGAGATGTTTGTTGCTTATTTCCCAAACATACGAAAAAGTTACCCCAATTGGGTACTTGACACCTAATTCGTTTGGGGTTTAATTGTATTTTATACCGTAAAGGACATTAAAAGAAAGCACCCTAAAATACAAATACGTAAAAATTTTAATTTTTTATTGGGATTTGGCATGAATTTAAAATTTCAAAAAATATAGTTCTTCGAATAGTAAAATGCTTATTAGATTTAGTTGTCCCATTGCATTTTGAACATTTTTTCTAGGGGTATATAATACATAAAAACATTATTTTACGACATAAATCAGAATATCTAACAAGCTTCATACATTTAACGCTCCAATTTATAGACGTGTGACGTCACAACTCATACCCGATTTATATAGAGGTAGAGCGTTTTAGCACCACGCGAATAGAATAAAACATTATTTTACGACATAAATCAGAATATCTAACAAGCTTCATACATTTAACGCTCCAATTTATAGACGTGTGACGTCACAACTCATACCCGATTTATATAGAGGTAGAGCGTTTTAGCACCACGCGAATAGAATCACTTTTTTGACGGGTTGTGGTAAAAAAACTATTAGTCGTATCGAAAAAAATTTGATAGAGCTATTTATCTTTTTACATGGACTATCGGATGAGACAAAAAATATTTTTTTCAAATACCTAATTATTTTTCAAACCTATCAGAGCGGTGAAGGGTACATACACATACATCCTATATACAGACATCGATTTAATGGGACATTGCATCGGATATATTTGACAAAAAATTTCACGAAGAAAATTTTTTTCAGTTTCGATTTAACGTCCTGTTTTGACATTGTAGTAACTGTTAGTGACCGAAAATAAATCTGGTTAAGGCAACAAATAAACTGACTTTTAGGTGTAATAATATAGGACGCTGAAAGATACTAAGAATGTCAAAGTATGGCATATATTTATATATTCTTCATTCTTATCTTCACTCGTCAATAACCAGAAACGTAATTCGATGATTTTGCCTCGATAGATTTTAATTTTGAAATTGCCTGCTAAAATTATAAATGTTAAAATCATTATTAAACTGGAATAAGTAAATATATTTAGCAGTAATTATGTGATTTGTGACTTTAAATAGTAGAAACAAATTTTATTTTCCTTACTTACCTTTTATTCGCTACTTTGTCTGTCTGGACTCCAGAAATCATCCCACGGGAGCTAGTCGTTCCATTGTTGGTTTGATTTCTACAACTATCCACTGTGACGAGGTATATATATTGATGCAGACCACCTTCCCGTAAACAAGTCGAAATTACTACAATTAATATATAACTACAATATACACAATCGTAAAGAAGCATTTTTTCTAATTTTCACGGTTATTTTTAACACGCTTTTTTTTAACACGCTTTTTTATTAGCTTCACCTGTATGTTTGTGGGCTTGTGAGTTTGTGGGTTTGTGAGTTTGTAATTCTCCTTCGCGCGCCTGCTGCCTTCCTTGTCAACCACCTATAATTAATAATTGGTGCAAATAGGACAGGCTGACAGACAGGATTAGGTTCGACTGGAGGGAGATCCTCGTTATTTGGACGGAAAGCGAAATTGCTCACGATAGTCGATAGCCGGCCAACGAACAAGACCCGTCACCGTCCATAAAAATTATATCGAGTGTCTTCGTTTTTAACACGCGCGCCTGCTGCCTTCTCGGCACTAGTAGCTGATTTTTAATGGCTCACTTTCCGGAATAAAACTGGTCGGTAAAGAAACTACCATCAAATAGTTGATATAGTAAATAAAAAATTGGAAACAAAACTAAAGAACACGCTTTTATAGCATATTAAACTAAAAAGTGAAAAATAAATATAGTTTAAAAAAACTAAAAAACACGCTTTTAAAGAATATCGAACTAAAAAGTTTAAAATAATTTTTAAAATAAAATAAGCTTAAAACAATAATGAACGAACAATAAATACTAGTATTATTGTGAAAAAATCGTGGGCGCTTTGTGCCACATTTTTTCGTATATCGAGCGCCCAACGCTTTTTTCACAATAATACTAGTATTTATTGTTCGTCCATTAGTGTTTTAGTTTTTTTAAACTATATTTATTTACGTTTCTAAAAGCAAGACTCGCGCGGAGTAAATTACATCTCCGACCCTAGAGGTAGATATCCAGATTCTCGCACAAGCCACGACCAATTAGGATCGATACAGCGCCTTAATAAGGGACTTTTAACATTGCCTCTCTAGGGTATTTAGGAATGTGTTCTGTACTTTCAAGCATGAGACTAGAGTATTAAGACTTTCTGGACCTATATTACCGCTGTAATACAAGATTTCATCCCTCATTATAAAACCGCAGTAAAGATCAGCTGATATTACTACTATAACGGCGTCGATCACTCAACTGGAACCATCAGCTTCATTAGTCCAGGATCAAGTTTCAACGCCAGGCCAAATGTGGAAGTGATCAGCTGTTATACTTTGTCTAAAAATAGGAATACTAAAGCTAAGTGTTTAGAAAGAGAACTAAGCATAAGGGCTTGTTTATATTTACGCTGTTCGCCTCTTTTGAAATTAACATGTTTACTTAAAGTTTATTGATCCTTCGCGAAGTTTATTGATCCTTTGCGTGGTGGTATACCTACAGCTTTAACTATCGTAAATATATTTAGCAGTAATTATGTGATTTGTGACTTTAAATAGTAGAAACAAATTTTATTTTCCTTACTTACCTTTTATTCGCTACTTTGTCTGTCTGGACTCCAGAAATCATCCCACGGGAGCTAGTCGTTCCATTGTTGGTTTGATTTCTACAACTATCCACTGTGACGAGGTATATATATTGATGCAGACCACCTTCCCGTGTCCTTTCCACTTACCAGATTATGAGGGTCATGCGATGAGATGATATAACACACAGACTGATTTGATAATCGTTTTCAGTGGCGCTGGAAAGACTACACTGATGTCAGTGCTTGCGCATCGAAGTCCAGGTAATTGTGTGATCAAATAATAATAAACTAATTTTACAGTAAAAAGTAGACTGAGACATTTCTTCCATGTCAAAAGAGCTAGTTTTTCGAATATAGTGATTTTCTCTGTCAAGTCTTTTTTAATGTACACTCGAGTAAAAAAATATGTATCCTCTTTTGAACCATGTCACACTTGCTTGGTCCTACATAGTGTGTTGAGAGAAAAGGTGAATGTGACACGGTTCAAAAGTGGATACATATTTTTGTACTCGAGTGTACGATGGGTTTGCCTTCATCTCACCTGATGGTAAGTGACGAAAATGCAGTTTGTTGGTAAGCGTGCACACCCAGAGGCCTCAAACTAATCAGATGTTGACTCTGCTACCTTTCATACCGGAACACAGCAGTGTTGTTAACACTGCTGTTTGGCGGCAGACTTCGGTAGCATGGTGGCAGCTAGCCAAATGGACATACGAGTAGAAAATTCCCTACCTCAAACCAAAACCGAGTACCATAGGGAATCGAACCAGGGATCTGCGGATTGTTAGTCCAACATTTAGCCACTAGGCCACGGAGGCAGTTATGTGTCGGAGTATCAAAATATCAGCATACAATTTGGTATCGTTTGCTTAATTGTTTGTACATTGTTTATACAATCACATATCAATAGCAAATAGTTCAATGCTGTCGATATAATAGAGCACTTGTCTTCAGTGGGGACAGTTGTTGATGGAGAGATAGCAATGAATGGCGTGCCTGTGGGGGACTTCATGCACCGCGAGAGCGGGTACATGCACCAAGATGACCTGTTCATAGAACACCTC
This sequence comes from Carcina quercana, assembly GCA_910589575.2. NCBI lineage: Eukaryota > Metazoa > Arthropoda > Insecta > Lepidoptera > Depressariidae > Carcina > Carcina quercana. The sequence continues at coordinate 14,031,166 of OU342432.1, read as the reverse complement.
ACTGTCATGGAACATCTCACTGTCATGGTCAGTATTACCTCATCATGAATGAATGTCAAGTGTTTTCTGTAATAATTGACGAACTAAATCTTGTCCTCCACAGGCTCGGTTGCGAATGGACCGCCGCACCTCATCTCTGGCCAGAAAAAGACGGGTGAACCAGCTCCTTAGACAGCTCGGTCTTTATTCAGCACGTTTCACCAGAATAGGAGGTCTCAATGAATTCAAGACTCTGTCAGGAGGAGAACGGAAAAGACTAGCCTTTGCTACTGAGGTAGATAGTGTACCATGTAATTAACAAATTGGCTCCTTCTCAAACTGTTGTGAACTTGACGTATTTGTTTGTCCCCATTTCAATTTTTGAAACCTAAGGTTGAAATTTTATCAAGGCTGAATATAGTCGTCATCCTCCGTTCTTGATTTTCATTCAGAACCTGACCCGAGCCCATCTCATCAAAGTTTTCGTTTTGAAAATGTATCAGATTTTACGTTCAATTTGTGTATTAATATTAGAAAACAAAAATTGTAACGATAATAAAAACTACACCGGCTGTAATGTTTGTCCAGCTGCTAACAGACCCCGGCTTACTATTCTGCGACGAACCAACAACTGGACTAGATTCTTCATCAGCTCAAAAGCTGATGACGTTACTTCGGTCCAGTGCAGCGCAGGGGAAGACCGTCATCTGTACCATCCACCAGCCGTCATCAGAGCTGATGGCCCTCTTTGACAGGCTCGTACTCCTGGCTGAAGGAAGAGTGGCATTCGCTGGAAACGCATCAGCGGCGCTCGATTTCTTTGAGAGGTAAGTGTAAACTTATTTGCGAATGGGTTCGCACTTGGTTTTCGGTGAGACGACGATGGACAGAGATGATACGACGCACGGACAAATTATGAAAATATGGATCAACTAAACATTGATTTACATCATAGTGCCAGTATATTAGTTACATTATATTTCTCTTCCAGCCAAGACTCTTTCTAATTTATAATGCGCTCGTGTACCATTGTGATCGTTAAAGATCTATTTAGATTGATCTATCGTGACCCTAATAGAACATCCTGGCTGCTTCCACTAAAGTTATTGTTGAAACAGTGAGGGACACTGTCCCTTTACATTTTTGAGTTAGTAAAGGAGCAATAAATCAACAATACACATTTGCCAACAGGAAATAATTCTAGTTGTCATAGCGACTACAATAGATGCTAGAATATACAAATGTCAGCATTAGCTATCTCATTCTGACAACATGAAGAAAGTTTGAACTTGGGTTGTCCTAAACTAAACAATATTTACACAATACCAACTAACTGTTTGAACGTACTCACTTTGCGTTCAATGACGTCAACAAGATTTGGGGTTGTCTGTTGGACATGTGCATACTTGTCGTAGAATAGAAGTGTGTGTGTCTACTTTATACTCTTTCGTAATGTTCTGTTATTTCTGCAGTCTTGGGTACCAGTGCCCGATCACGTTCAATCCTACCGACTTCTTCATCAAGGTGCTGGCTCTGACTCCTGGCTCGGAAGGCGCTTCTAGACAGGCCATCAAGAGCATATGTGATCGGTTTGCTGTAAGCGATCCGGCCAAAGAGTTAGATATGGAGATCCAATTGGAATTTCATCTTATGGATAATGACGATAAGGTAGAATTAAAATTTACTGAAAAATACTTTAATACTTATTTTCAAGTTGTTGTAACAGAGTCACTATGAGACTAACTGACAATCAGGAACAAGCAATAAATATGACTAGCTTATCCAGATTAAATAGAGCAGGTAGCCAGACCAAAGCGCTTTGATCTTTGTCTAGAACAATTTATTGACTAATATTGTCAAACAATAAGATTGATTTATGGTAAAATAAGACAAATTTCAATTTTCTATTGAAATTGACGGCGTTATTTTTTTTTAAATCCTTCTAAATCTGAGGTTAGTTTTCTCGAAGTCAATTCAGTATTTCGTAATTCTGTCAAAAAGTGATGTTATCATAAATCTTGTTAACAGACACACACTTGACATCCAGCAACCGAATAATTCAACATATCTTAACATTTTTACTCTGACGATAGGCTCTCACTTCTTTTTTTAAAAAAATATATTGTACTCGTAAATACCGGTTTCACGTCCGTAGTCCGGTCGTCGTGAACTTCATTCAACCTTTTTTACAACTACGACAGTTTATACGTGTTTACACTTTAAATATTGTTACAGGAATCAAAAGGATTACATTCGGACAGTTTCAGAGCTCCGTTCTTCTTCACGAAGATCGTGTGGCTCGTGTACAGATACTTTATAGTGATCATTAGAGATCCGCGGGTACAAGTTATTAGAATACTTCAAAAGTTGGTGAGTATCGCTATTGCGCTACACATATGTAGAAATGAAAGAATATATATACAACGTGTACAAAAAAGGAGTGATAATACTTAAAGGTATATATCCCTTGAATAGAATACACTGTGAAAGTAGCAGCGTTGTAAAGGTTAGTTTAAATTTCCATACATTTTTATTTCATAGGTGTAACGTCGTAATTTTTGACAACCCTAAATGTTTGTTTACCAACGCGAGCACTGGGGTCAATGATGAATGATCTTATCTTTGGTTTTAGGGGTTATTGACACATGTAGAACTAGGATAGGGATGAAATTCAAAAATTTTAGTCAATATTTTAAATTCGTTTTTCTCCAGATTAGTACGGTTTACAGATGTCTACTACCGCTCCAAAGGTAAAACCTTACCTAACATATACCGCACTTAAGTTTTATCACTCCTTTTTTGTACACGTTGTATACACACATTATATAGTTTGTTAAAGCGCTTAGTAAAGTTTCAAATCAGTAACTTCTTCTTTTTTTCCACCTACATCAAAAACAAAAGAATTTCGATAGGTTTTTCGGTAGTATCTCTTATATCACCATGGGTGGCATGCGGGTTGGTGATCGCATTAAAATGTCGCTTGCTCCTCACTCTTTTTTTTTCATTCCCACGATTGTTACACCCTCGGAAAGACATGGGAAGGATCTATCCCAAAGCGGAAACCATAAAATACAGAATTGAGTTTGTGCTTATTTTGCATATATGCTTATAATTATGCTTATGTATCATGTGTACATTTCAGGCAATAGCTTTAACAGCGGGCCTCTGCTTTATCGGCACGGCTCGTTTGACGCAGGCGGGCATCCAGGACGTGCAGGGAGCCCTGTTCATCATCATAGCTGAGAACTCCTTCACCCCCATGTATTCCGTACTCAACATGTTTCCGGAAGAGTTCCCCTTGTTCCACCGGGAGCTCAAGGCTGGCTTGTATTCAACGCCTATCTATTACATCTCGAGGATGATTGCTATGGTAAGTTTTGTGGTCTAATAATTGTTACTAAAATGTTCGTGCCGAGACCTTAAAAATGAAGAACCAAGCGTCCAACCTGTTATTATGTTTATTGAGATGAAATTTTTTTGGAACACTTAGATATACCTTTATTATCTACATAATTATAAACAGGTTTCTGGGATTCATTCATTCAAATCACATACATTTCATTTTAATCTGTCTGAAGAAAGCAATATCTGAAAATGTATTTTAAAAATGTGTTAAAAATACAAGCATGCAATGACAACTGACAACTAGAAGGTCTTGTAGTTCGGCCAGAGCAAGCAAAGAGATCAAGCACAAAGTATATTGCTTGAATCCGTCCATATCATTGCGTCTGTTTTAAACGTCGGATATGGACTGCCTATTCACTGACTGTTTTACCTCGATGACACTGGCGAAAGAAACGAAAACACTTTAAAAACAACATTAGATGAAAATACCTTGATCTTGTACCGCTACATTAACAAACTAGAATAACAACTTTTATATTTAAAAATAATGATCAAACCTTGTGCAACTATAGATAACCACCAGTGATCAACTGATGACGGCCGGTTTTAACGATATAGGGCCTTATAAGGGCGTTTATAGTACACACCAGATTCCGATGCAAGATTTATGACTGAAATTAGTTTTAGATAGTGACTTCATTTGTTTATATGCAAGTAAATCTAATGTCACCTAAAAAGCGAGATATGTGTAAAGAGAACTGTATAACATTTATTCGACTCGATGACGACGTGATGTCGCGTCGAATGAATCTAAACATACTTATTTGTATTACAGTACTATACTATAGAGCAAATAAAACAGCAATCTTTACAAAAATATTTACAAAAGAACAACCTTGTTGCTTGAGAAAAAGGCTTGTTGTCTCATTTAGATGAAATATCAACAAGATATCCATACTAATTTAATTCTGTGCTAATATAAGCAATGCGAAAGTAAGATTGATTGCTTGTTTGTTTGTTTATTCCACCTTCACGTCGTAACGGAGAGTCAGAATGACTGTTTTTTGTTGAATAGCGACAGTTGAATGGTCGAACAAGTAAATGCGTTCAAAAAGAACTGGAAACTGACTTCAATTGCCTTCAAAGCCTACTTTTATTAAGGCAAATTTAAGATCTCTTAGATGTCACACGGGAAGCACCACCTTTCAAATAAAAAAATAATCATCCAAATCGGTTCACCCAGTCAACAGTTTCGAGGTAACAAACATAAAAAAACACATACCCGTCGAATTGAGAACCTGCTCCTTTTTTTGAAATCGAAGAGATATAGGCTACCTTTGATTACGACCGAACAAGTAGTTCCAGACGAAGTCAGCATTAGAAGCGACGTGATCATAATTGGCTATAAATTATGTGGTTGTCTAAATGAACCGATAACATCGCGAACACTGCGCACGGATTCAGATATTTCACTTTTCTCAAAAATCGATCAAGTGCGAAACCAAGGTGCGAGTCAGACTCGCACACCGAGGGTTCCGTACAGAATATGAATAATAAACATGCTGCAAATCATATTTTGTAAGAATAATTTTCTGGCGACAATTCACTAACAATTGTTAATTTACATATTAAAATACATATGACGCTGGCGTATAACAGTTTCTCGTAAAATTTTAATGAGATATATTTGAAAAATTATAATTTTCTGATTTATTTATATATTTGTGCCGTAAGATCATGTTTTTTGCCAAAGTTCAGGATTCTAGGTCAATGGAAAGTACCCAGTAAGAAGTATTTTTGATGCGCTTTCAAGGAAAATCGTCGAAATAAGAAGCAAATACGACCTTATCTTTTTGTTGCGCTGCCTTAGAAGGTTGATGTTTTCACAGATCAAAGGGATTACAGACTTGAGTACATAATTAATTAACTTCAATTAGATTTCTCCATGCGGTTCTGAGAAAATGGGTCTTGACAGGAGACAGGAGGAGAAAGTGATTTTGAGATACGGAACCCTAAAAATTTCTTTATTCGAGTAACATATGTCCTGTACATGTATTTTTTCATTGTTTCAGTTTCCAGGGTTAGTTGTGGAGCCAACACTGTTTACTCTCGTGGTGTACTGGATAGCAGGCCTGCGAGGTACACTGTACGCATTCGGGTTCACTGTGTTCATAGCGGTGATGGTGCTCAACGTTGCTATTGCGTGCGGTAAGTTATTATCGCAGAATAAACGTTTCAATTGTCCAGGTGATAATGATAAATGATTATGAAATCCCCTGGAGGGGAATTTAAGAGTCAAGAAGCATGTTTGCGATACACTTTTTTAAACAAGTGAATGAAAAGTAAATTTTAAAAAACTTTACCGCGTAGTTTTTTAACTTTTTATGATTTTGATATACTCAATGTCACTTCCATAGTAACTACGAATCTAATGACACCTTTCAAGCTAAAATACATCGAGCCGTCATACATACTCGTACTCTCGAGAAAAAAACCCCTCTTTCTGGCGCAGTAGGATAATTAACAGGTTCACTTCTAATCGAGAAAAAAAAGTAACACAGAATATTATATTTCTGATGTGCCAGCATATATAACATCATATAACTTCACTCGATACTCAAGAAACACGGTTGCCTCCGAAATAAATTTTTAACAAAAATTAACCTTTAGCGACATAGTAACCAGAAGAAATTGCACGACAATATGTAAAACCCTTTGCTTAATGAACAGTTGCTACACTTGCTGGTGTTCATTCATAATTTCTATTCGATTCTTTCATAAATCGATTTAGTGAAAAGTTGCTGTTTGAATCTGAGTCTAAATCAATAAGGGAATTTGGTGAATGTCAACATTTACCGATGGATTCTAGCATGTTCCAATTTGTGTGTGTGATGGATATTCATAAATATTTTTATGCTATGTAACTCTGTTACTATATATATGGACAAAATGGAACACAATCAGTTTTAAGTATGTTTGTATGTTGCAGGTTCATTTTTCTCGTGCGCCTTCGGATCAATGCCTGTCGCCATCGCCTACCTCGTGCCGTTCGACTACTCCCTCATGATGACCTCGGGTCTCTTTATTAAATTAAGGTTAGAACTTCTCTGCTCTGCAACTCCTGTAGCACAATTAACTAAGGACTTCATCCTTGGCTGACGATATATCTAGTTTCCTAGGCAACAAGGATAAATATTGAATGGCGTAAGCAAATGAATTCTCAAGCCATAAGTATGTGAGGATGTTAATCCATAGTGAATGCACCCCCTTTTTTTTTCTTCATATATTGATAATAACTATTTTCAGAATAGTTGATAAAATATTGTGTGCCGTGCCGGCAAACTATAGTGATACGAGTACTTCTAAATATCATAAGACCTATTTTACCTATAGTTTACAATAAAATTTCATTTTATTTCAATCCATTTCCCAAAGTCATGAATAATAAATCGGACAGCGATTGTTCGGAAAATTCAATAGCTTTCACAAAGCAAAATAAGAGGAGTCTACAAAATAAGAGGAAATACTAAAATCTTATAGTTGGTAACATAACTGTTCTCGCTTAGACCACGGGTCTACTAAGGGTTGAGGCCAAACACCGCCGGCCATTTTGTAAACTATTGTAATAATAAGATTTGTGTTACTTATTTCATAAATAATTGGAGATCAAATCTTAAGACCAACTGTTGGCCCCCTCATCTATCGATAGACGAAAAAGAATTTCCTTGTGGGGATTTGCCATAATCACCGCTCTTTGAATGCGACTTACTACATGAATAGCTAGATGCAGCTTCATTTAAAAACTCCTACATGGTGTCAATTTGATCGGCCTGAAATTTCATTGCAATCTCGTGATTGGTCTGTGACTCTCATTTCACCCTCTGATTGGAGATTTACACAAATTGACCAATAAAATTGTCACCGTATAGCGCGCTTTTTAGTCGCATTTACGCTAGTCTCAGTGTTTACATAATATGTTATTACATGTTTTAAATATGTACTGGTATTCTTTTCAGTTCCATTCCAAAGTACGTATCCTGGATACGCTACCTGTCATGGCTGATGTATTCCAACGAAGCCATGAGCATTGTGCAATGGGATGGTGTAGTAAATATAAGTAAGTTCATACACAGGTGCTTATCTAAACAGTTTTATTGCATTGTCTGTAACGCCCTTAACTCTGTAGACCCATTGTTTGAAATTGGCGCAACGCCATTTATCAGTATTTAATTTTGATATGTTTTAGTACATTACTATTATTTTTATTAGCGTCAAGTTAAATCAAGCATCTCAATGAGTTTTTGAGCAGTAAAACTGATTGTTTTAGTTTGTTATCCCCTAATCAATCTTTAAGTTATATCAATGCATTTTACCGACACTGCGGCAATTGTTACTACGTATATATTTATTTCCCCTAATATTGTTGTCTCTGACCACTTTTTTCAAATCAGGTAAAAGACAAAAAGGCGCTAATAGTTTCGCATGGGGGTATTCCCTGGGTTTTATTAACTCTATTGTTTATTGGAAAGGTCCGAAGGTTGTTGTCCGACGACAGGTACCCAAAAAAAGCGAAACTCTGTGATCAATGACAAAGGTGTGAAGAAACCCACTGGGATGACCGACAATGTATAACGTTTTTGCTCTAATATCTATCTATAAAACTCCCTTCAATCTATTTGTGGACCTCAAATCCCCATACCTGTTAATTTCATTAAAGTAGTTAGAAACCATTTCCGAGATATAATAGGAATAGAGTTCCATATGAAGCTTTTTTATGTATGATGGGTTTGCATTTGGCCTTCATATCACCTGATGGTAAGTGACGGTTAGGCTGTTGGGTGGTCCACGTGCGCCAGAAGACCCAGTACCTCAATCTATTGAGGCATAGTGATGTATAGTAAATTGCATGTAAATTGTGTTGCTGCAGCTTGCTTCCCCCAAAACGTGGGAGCGCCGTGCCTCAGCACCGGAGACGAGGTGCTGACCCGGTATGACTTCCAAACGAGCAACCTCTGGGCGGACATGGTGGCGCTGCTGATACTCTACCTAGCCTTCCACCTCCTCGCCGTGCTGGCCCTCAGACACCGCAGTAGAAAGAAATAGAATGGAAACCAGAACTAATTATATATCTATTTTGTTAATATCATGGTGTGCATTACTATTATAATAAATTGTAATATTATACAAGATTTACTGATGGTGTTACTAAAATATCCAATGTAAATTTTGTTTTCTTTTTCTGATGATTTTAACATACTTTTTCAATCCATACCAACCAAGTAATCCAGGTTAGTCAGGGAATGTGCTGATATAGTCAGCTATTTATATGGAGCTTCTGGGCTCTGAACCACTACACCCTTAAAAGGGAAGAAACAGAAGCCCCAAGCTAATGAGGCGCTAGTGAGAATCACAACAGTGCTATTAACATTGCTGTTTGCCAGCTGATTTAGGTAACATCATAACATGGTGGTGGCTAGCCAGGCAGACATAGAAAACCCTTCTACCAACCAATCCGAGTACCGATAGGTACCCCCACTGGGAACCGAATACGGGACCTCCCGATTATTAGTCCAACATTTAGCCATTAGGTCACGGAGGCGGTTAATATGATTACAATTAAGATATGTGAAAACAATTATTGAAAATCAGTGTGCAGAATTCGAGGTTAATATGTGTGCTTTGAGCTCAACAAAAACTCGGTAACACAGTATATGAATATGACTTTTATTTATTCACGATGGGTCCGCACGAACTGACTACCTATATGATCAAATTGGAAGGAATATGGATGGGGAGTAAAAGTTCTCGAGTGACTACCACGTGCCGGGAAACGTGTACCGGGCCGTCCCCCTACTATATGGTCGCGGGGAGTCGCTGGATGCAAGTTGCATACCACGGAGGAGGCCTATATCCAGCAGTGGACGTTTTCCGTCTGATGATAACGATCCTATGTAAAGATATAGGCCTGTACTTTTATTGTATTTCAATAATTTTAAACCACATAAAAATATTAAATAGTATAGTGCCAAGTTGCACGATAATCAAAACGATATTCTAATGTACATATAGAGCCCTCCGTTATTCCCTTTTGTAAGTTGTGTACCAAGAATGATGTGTCGAACTTAGCGAAAAACATCCATCTCTCACTAGTTCCTAAGTTATTGAACAGATGGGGTAACTGTCGCCCATGTTTTTACCTGACTTGCCCGGCCGCGCGGCCCGGCGTTACATAGACAGCGGCGCAAGCGTAGTTCAAATCCGTCGGCCATATTCGTCGTGTCAGACGGATTGCGGTGCTCGACTGTGACATGTTTCACTCTAAACTGCATACAATTTATGGCATTGGGTCTTCAACGGTGCATTTAACATTTACAGAAAACAACGAATATGCGATCGAACGTACTTTTAAATAAATACTTGTGTTATAACATCCGAAATCAGTATCTAATGAACAGTGCAACGGAGTGTTTATGATAACAGTGTTTTAACAGTCATCCCCGATCGTTTAGTGTTTTGGTTTATTTAAAAACTTGTGCGGTAAATAACTGGTGCGATTTCGTGTTATAATGCAATACCATAGCCGTGACCTTCGAGTGTCGTGTTAGTGCTGTGCATTTTGAGGTTAATATGCAGCTCGGATATTGAGCGAACTGCGCCGAGACATCAGGTTAGTGAGACAGTTACTTCATTTATCTCCAAAGATAAGTTGATTGGTGGTATTTATTTTATCGTGTCCCATATTCGCTCTGTTTGTGTTATATTCGGTAATATTTGAACATTGCCTTGTTATCGACCGATTTGTTATTCATGATGATGATGATGATGTTATTCATACTCAGTATTTAAGTACGATACGGTTTAAAATTTACACACTAAATACTATAGGTATATCTAAATATCAAAAGATGAATTTTATAGCCACAGTACAAATGGAATTTGAATTGAACAAGTGCCTCACATCTGTCTTGGATAGCCAGCGCTCGTGCGTGCGTGCGTGACGAAAGGGCACCGAATTCTTCAGAACACATGACACCATAGTACCAAGAAGTTTGTGCATTAAAAATAAGGTAGCGAGCGAGCGCCCTCGCTTCACTGGCGATGGCTTGGCGCTTACCAGGCGCATCAAACTACCACAAGGATCTGTTGGGGTGCACAAAAGGAAGGGGTGTTCGGACGTACTTAGGATTAACTCTTTTGTAGCAAATGAATTGAAGTTAACTTTTCTATGAACTGTTTCTTAAAGAATTATCGACGGGATCTCACGAAATGAGCCGAATAACCTAACTTGTGTAAATGTCATTGTATGTAGTACAACATGAATAGTTTTTACAAAAATTGCTAAAATATACTAACATTATACGTATGCGAAAGTGGGTTTGTGTGTCCTTCCCTTAATGATTTCGTTTTTTGTACAGGGATAGTTGAAGAGCCGGAAAAGGATATAGGCCTCTTTTTTATCCCATTCGTGAAAGTTGTCCCCGTGGGATGATTTCTTTAGTTCGTGTGGACGAAGTCGCGGGCAAACGCTAGTAAGTTTATAAATCCTACAAACCTGCGCCTGCGTTTCTAGATCTGGTTTCGCCTACACAATCTAGCTCTAGCTTATAGCCAAATATTATTACTTTGTTGCCGACTATATCGACTAACAAGTAAATGCGTCCAAAAAGAACTGGAAACTGACTTCAATTGCCCTAAAAGTCTATCGTTACTAAGGCAAATTTAAGATTTATATCGTTTTCTCATGGATACCGTTGTCACAACTGGACCAAATTGTAATGGGACAACATGGAAAGCACCACCTTTCAAATAAATAAAGAATCATCCAAATCGGTTCATCCAGTCAAAAGTTCTGAGGTAACAAACATGTAAAAAAACATACCCGTCGAATTGATAACCTCGTCCTTTTTTGAAGTCGATTAAAACAGCCCAATGTACATGCATACCATCATCACCAGCCGCATAGTTCCACTGTTGAGCATGAGCCTCCCACATAGATCGCCACGTCCGACTTTCCATGAAGGCTACACGCTTGGACTGACCATCTGGAGGTTCGATTCCCAGTGGCGGTACTTACCTATCGGTACTCGGTTTGGTTTGTGATGTACGCTTCGCTAGCTACCACCATATTATTTCAGTGTGCTGTGTTTCGGAATGCATGGAGGTTTGAGGCTTCTGGGTGACCACGCTTCCCATCCAACGACCTTATAGTTTTCAGCCATCAGCCAAAATAGCTACCTTCGCAGTTTTTCTGCACTTAGCCTTTGTTAGAGTGAGGATAAAACGGTTAGACGGTATGATAGCATAAAGCTCAGAACTCGGCCAGAAGCTGCGATGATTGCTAATTTGTAATGCCCACGTGATTTGAGCATTTTTGTTCATAATTTTAGACTTAGTTGATCGCTACAGTCGTTGATGCCAGAACAATCGATCTACCTTTATCAGAGTTTTGCAGCAAGCACTTAAACCCGTGCTTTTCACTCCCGTTATCGTGGAGATAAAAACCACTTTAGATGGAATTGGGCGTTGGTTCGATGACGTTAGTGCGATAAAATACATACAATAGCCATCCCAGTTGTTAGCTACCCGAACATGAAAAATAAAACAAAAATTGTTACATCTCAATTGGCAATCCAATACGGGTCACGGCAAGATAGGTAGAAAAAGACGTGAAATGGCTACTTTGATACCACTCATTACTGTAGTTTTCGAGGCGATCAACTTTGTGGGCGGTATTAGAAGGAAAATGATGAAGCTTCTTTTTAATATTCTTGGCATATGAATACGAATTATTTAAGTGTTTAGTTTCTGTAACGAGACACAAAACCGCAATAAATTACTAAGGATATATGTATCTTAAATTTGTGTCTGTCTGTACGTCACCTGCAACTATTAATACTACTATTAAAATTAGCATGAATATAGCCTAAAAATAAAGCTTGTGTACTAACAAAGCTCAGAAATTGTATGTATGGCGTGTAACGGTAACGAAAAGTGGTCTTTCACCTAGTTAATATCAGTCATAAAATTAGGATAAAATTAGGGGTAACTGTAATGGGAGAAAGAAGCCACGATAAGATTTCTGCACTTTTCCGAATTCCGGGGAACGCTCGAATGCTGTTACCGAATTTTGTTTAGCCTCTATATAAAGGCCTCTAACCGCGTAAATAATTTTTTCATGTAGACACAACATTTGTAATGTTTTTTACTTCAGTAACTAGGCTGCCAGTAGGGGCTGCCAGTTCAGAGAACATGCCTGTCCAAAGTCTATAAGCGTACTCGTACATGATCGGGTGCAGAGTAATAATACGTCATCAGATTAACGACGGTCAATGCCTAAAGGGTCCATCTCGTCTATCGCCACGCAAGGAAATGATAAATTGTGGACTGCTTGTTGTAATTTCCGCGCCGACCAGTTCCACGCGGATAAGTGTTTAGCTTGTCAATTTAGAAATACCGACGTAAATCATGCCGACGTGTATCTAGTAGCAGATAGAGTGTAGAGTATGTTCGCTTAAATAGTGTCGGCACTCCCGAACGGAATATCTCATTATTATAATGAAAAACGAGTATTAAATAATACACATAATATAATTTAGGCAGAAAAATGATTTAATCAACAACATTTAATAACATAAAAAACTACTCAATTATTATCCATTTTATGCTGAAAGCTGCTTCAAAGTGCTGAATCGATTTTAACCAAATATAGCTAAGAACCACCGCAAGGAAACTACAAACGTAAAAACAACGCATTACGAGTAAAATCGGTCCATCCGTTCGAGAGCTACGATGCTACAGACAGACAGACATTGGCGTCAAACTTATAACACCCCTCTTTTTGCTTGGGGCTATAAAATAGGTGCACATAAAAGAGAATAAAAGTAATCATTAAAAAAATTATATAATACAACACCGGTCACCACAAAGTCACAAACACAACCTTACTGCGTTGCCTCTATACAAAAATTCCCGTCACGTGTGACTGTACGACACAGCCGGCCCGCTTTGAGCTCATGTCGGTATCGTTTGAACAGAGGCGACATTTCACAAAGGCGACACTGTCATGCGAACGGACTTTACCATAGAAGCAGGTTAAGTAGGGAAGCAGTCTCACCACGATAAATAACTTCTATACATTATGAAGTGAAATACATTCTTGAAGCCGTCTGTGTTGTCATTAACATGGCAGATCTCTCATTGGAAACAACTAGTTCGTTTTGACGATCTATGCGGAGGCTTATAAGTATTCAGCAGTGGGATTATCTGGTTGATAATGTTCAAAAATGTTAAGTTAGTTTGAACAGTAATTTTCTTAGCTATAAGTCAACCGATCGCTGAACGATTCGGCAAGCTAAAATATCTATACCATCTGGTTGTTTTGTTCCCAGGTTTCTTTATAACGTGAGTATTAAAATAAAACCGTCAGCAAAAAAATCCAAGTCTATTTTGTTGCAGCAAATTCAACATTGTAATCTGATCATGTCTCGCTTGACAGCGATCGCAGATTGATCACGAATTGCAATCAAAGCGAACTCCCATTGTGCACGCTTCCGGCTTACTCGTATGCAGACACCCTTAGTTAGTGCGCGCATAATAAATAACAAGCTAGCCCGAGTTTTTTACTCGTGTTACATCAGGGACCCGAAATAAGAACGAAATTATAAGAGTAATCATCAAATTCATACCTTTATGACAATCGTTAAAATGTTTGGATAGAACACAACGCGCCCCATAGATTAGGAGTCGTAGCCTTCAACTGTATTATTGCACTGTAGCCTAAAAAAGCTTTTAAAAAGCGGCCAACTGCGAGTCGGACTCGACCATACCACTTTAGAAGCGCTCTCGCGCTCGAAGAAAACCTCAATATTATTTTTGAAGACCTGTAAAAAGTGGCTGTGACATACGGACGGACAGACAGACATGACGAATCCATAATCTCATTTATCTCCTTTTACTAATGTAGTGCAGCTTTGAGCTGAATAGTGGAAACAGTATGTGTGTTCGTAAAAGTGGTATTCGTAGAGCACAACTAAAATCCAGGAAACTGAATATCAAAATGAATTGCTTGCTATGATTTGTTGAGGCTCGATGCTCGCTTACTATCACGCGCCCCGATGTCTCACGTTTCTGAACAAAAAACGTTCTGGGAACAGGCTAGACTTGTTTTGGGACAATACTCCTTCTGACACTTGAATACCGATGCTTTACCCATGTGAAATCTTGTTGCCTACTCGAAGGATTGTTTGAGGAATGTGGATTTATGGACCTTTTTTGGTCAACTGCTCTTTTTGGTCGACTTCAATCTTGTGTCAGACCACCGAGGAAAATCCGTTGGTTTTGGTCTTATCGCAGACAAGTGAGTTTGATAATCGGCGTCGGTGGTTAACTTGCACTTGAAGAACGTTTTTTTGGGTACAATAATAAAATTTCAATTTTTGTTTGTTTGATGAATGTTATCTTAGTAAGCCTCGAGAAAATATAAATTATTCATTGTAACTTACAAACAAAGTTGTAATATAACGGCGAGGAGGCTGATGGCTTGATTCATAAAAATCTGAAAATACTATTCTATTATTATCTAGATATTGAAAGTAAATTTTGAAAAATTACCTGTTTGCCATTCATACAAAAAGTGAAAGTAAGATCGTTTCTTGTGTTTCAAAATTATTTTCATGAATTATTTACTTTACCTGGTAGATTTTATTTTGTTATAATTTGGTTATCCAGCATACTTCTATTGGTATACCTACAATATCTAGGTTCAGAATCAGACATCATTCACTTGACACCTGTGTAACTACCCCCGTAATTGTTTTGCTCAAATATAAAACCGTTAAAATGACCCTTCTCTTTATTCAAACGTAATGGTTGTAAAAATGCAATAAACCGCTGGAATTGCACATTTCCTTGTGCAAGAGCTGTACGTTAAATTTGAGCACTAGAGCTCGCTTTGTGAGCCGCCCAGGTTACTGACCTGCAATTACCATGCGCTGCACAGCAGCTGCACAGTGTTCTAGTGTAGTCAGGCCCAATGCGTAACCTGGCTTTATTAGTTCCTTGCAGACGGTGGTTTTTTTCCTAGTAACAAACACATCTGCGAAGTCTGTACCGTACCTTCTTACGTCTCGATCAACCGGCATAAAAAGGTTTGTTAAATTAGAGATACTTTTTGGCAGCTGTGTCTAATATTACTCGGAATCTTACTGCTTTATTTGTTCAGCTAACTTTGAGATGTTATGTTATATTGCTTAGGTGATGACCCTAGTATAGAAGGTGCATACTTGATCCGTATTTTTGACAAAACTCCGTATTTTCGCAGCAAAACGGTAGCAGTGGTAGCAGTTTCGTAATCGGCGTGTGACTGAGGTATTTTGACGCTTTAGAACTGATCTACACTAATATGATAAAGAGGAAAGATTTGTAACTATTTTTGTATGTTTGTATGTTTATAATGAATAGGCTCAAAAAGTACTGGGCCGATTTAAAAAATTCTTTCACCAATAGAATGCTACATTCTTCCAATTTGACATAGGCTACATTTCATTTTGAAAAAAAATTAGGGATCCTTGGTAAAATTTGAACAATGTAACCGAAGGTGTAGAAAAATGAGTCTTAAAATGTCTTTCGTCGAATGCGCTGCCGAAACTATTAGCGATAGAACAAAATAATGTACAACAATATTGAAGAACATCATAATGTCTAAAAAAACTCCGCGGTAGCATATGTCCAACTATTGTAGTTATGTCACTACAACAACTTTTTTCATTTTAAACATTAATGAAAATGCTAACCAAATTCAAACCATGCTATTTATGTGTTTATATTAATCCTTATCCAAATAAATTATTTTATGGTCAAGACCATTTAACTACCTATAAAATAGTTTTTAAATTATTTAAATTGGACTTTCCATTCAAAAGATATTACGAATTAAAAAATTCAAACAGTAAACAAAACCGCCATAGCGCCGTGGCCGTTGTTTGCGATGCAGTCTGAAAAGCGCGCCGGGCATCGCGGCGGGCGGGGTGGAGGGGGCACTGAAATAATTTTTTTTAATATATAAATAATAAATAATAATTTTTTAATAAATAAAAATATTTGTGAAAAAAAGTGTTTTATATCCAAATTTCCAAAAATAAATAATTGTCTACCCCGTGCGAAGCCGGGACGGGCTGCTAGTACGTTATAAAAACATATTTTTTTTTCTCAAAAGTTTATTACATTTTATACAATCACAAAATTAATATAGGGTTTCGTGACTTTGTGAAGACTGTCTCCTGAATTAGAATCCCCTGTGCTACAGCAACCAGACGTTTAATGCCTTGCCTTGTCTATGGTATAAAAATGTAAACCTTTTTTTGGTTTTGCAGTGTTGCCTAACCGTTGGGTTTATAGGATCTTCAAATACAATCGATGCATGTATCGCTTGTACCGTAAAAGCCGTGTAATGTAATGGACACCGGTCACCGGACGGCCCGCGAAGCCGGTCGCAGCGTGGATCGAGTGACGATGAATCACTGCAGTTCTCCGCTTTACTTACATCTCCAGTGTTCGTAAAAAAACGTCTTTCTCTGTTTTTCAGTTTTTTCTGGGTTTTGTTTTTCGTCATTCGGCATAATAAGCGCGTAAAAAGTGTAAGACGCGTTTTCTGAAATTCTCCCTTTCATTAATAAAATTGCTCCGCATCACCACTTATGTTTACCATTGTGGTTATCTCTTTGTCCCTGCAACAATGAATTTTATGTTTCGGAAGTTTTGCCTTCCTTTTTACAGATGCTGTTTTATCTCGGCATGAAAATATCGTTCGCCGGCACATCGACCGCCGAAACCTTTTGTGGAGTGTTTAAAAAGAATAAACAAATTGCTTCGATCGATTCAATCAATTCATGATTGTTGATGATTCACACTCGGTTCGGAGAACTAAGGAGGCGGCCCTCGGTATTGTTACTTCACATCTGATTTATTGTCAGAAAACATATTTCCATATATATTGTTAGTTTGAACCTAAAATACTATTGGCTTAAACATCATCGTCACGCTGTTCCCCGGACTGTATTGGGTGTATGTTGAGGCGAAGCAAGATAACAAGTTCCTGTAAAAGGCTGTAAAATTATCCCGTTGGTTAAGACACATGTGCGAATATTTGGCCTTCGATGTGCGATAAACAAGCTTACTTACAACGAGGCAAATGGACTTGCTTTTGTGGTCGCTAATTCGAAATTTAGCAAATTTAAAGTCTTGTAATTTTTTATTGACTACCTTTTGACTTGTTAATTATTCCTAAAATAAATGTAGTAGTTCGCAACGCTGCGCATCAAGGTATACATTTACAGACCTCACATTGTACTGAAAGACCAAATTATAATAACATAAATTTAGTATGGAAACGTTAATAGAAGATCGTGATGTCAGCGCAGCGGTCTTAAACTCCATAGGGAATATGATGAGTATCATAGACCGTTTGTAAGCTCAGTGGCCGTTCTGTGAGGCACGTGCGTGACCATGCATGCTGTCAACATACATTAAGGTCGCCCCGTCCGTCCATATGTGGCCCACATCAATACAAAGTAGATCAATGTTCATGCAAACTACTTATGAGGGTCAGATTGCAGAGATGACATTTGTTAATACGATACACAAATTATACCATGTCACATTCACCCTTTCTTATTCCTTTGCAGGGTGTTGAAGGAAATGTCAATTAAAGGTGAATATGACATGGTGATAAAATAAGTACTTACATATTTTTGCACTCGAGCTTACCTAGCGTATGTTATACGCGTATCTCAGTCTAAGACGAATTAAAACAAAATTGTGCGGTTTTATCGATATGACGAATTAGAACAAATTATCGTTATGTCCAGTTGTGCCCTAAATCGTATTTTCTTGGTTTCTTATCATATTTTTAATACTTTTTTAACTTTATTTACGTTTATGATGAAGAGTCGAATATTGCCTATATGTCAATGCATCTCCTGAGCAGCCTTAATGTTAATTATTTTTGAGGCACAAATTTCTATACGAATAATTTGCGAAAAATGTTCAATTTGTCTTTTTTCAGGTAAGAAATGCACTTGTGCAATCGACTCGCCAAACAATACTGTTTAGACGATTTACATTAAAACTCTCATTCTTTAGACAACTTGACCACAAATAATAGTAAGTTTCACAATAAAGTTGTCGATCTTCTCTATTATGACTATTATACGAGTATACCACATCATATCTAACACAATAGTTCTTTTTTGTGGTCAAAACAATATATGACTGTTGTCATTGTATGTCATCAAATATTGTAACTTGTCTTCATTCAATAATAATAATCATTAATGATTTTGTGAATGCATATATGTAATATTACATATTTGCATCCAAAGTGATTTGGTTAATTTATAAAAATATGTTAGACTGCTTCGCTAGCTCGAGATTTAGTGTAGGCACTCGCTCCAGTTTGCTCAATTTTTGAACAGTATTGTCAGGAAGTAACAAAAGTACGTATTTTAATCCATTTTAAAACGATTCCGATTTTTACAACCCCTAATATGATCAATAACATGACATATGTGACTTCATTGATTAAGAGGTCAAGAGCGAACCGTGGGCCATTACAAATAAATCTTAATTTTGCATTTATCATCAAGCTGTTGCAAATACTCGCACATGATTCGTTTCATCTCTGACTGGCGTGACGTAGTGGAATGTTATCAGGTCGGTCGTGTTACCTCGACGCAGCTAGATAAGGCATGCAACAGACGACAAACGTGCGATCATTCTTTATACTCGTATCAAGTTTTGTTTCGTGTTTGGAATTTTTTCTTCCAACGGACTTGATGCCTTTGGTGCTGCGACCATTACAGCTTCAATCGAACAATTGGTCGAGCGCGGATGGCGCTCAGTCGTGCATGAGTGTTTGGCAAGAGATTGCACCTCCACCTTGCTGTCACCGATCCTGTTGCTGCTGCTATGGGAAGTACGATGTCGCGATCCATGAAGGAGGCCCGTATTCAACAGGTTACTTGCGCAGCTTATGATGATGAACGTATCTTATTCAGTTTTTTTCTTCTATGAAGAACCTACACTGACTTTCTATGCATACCTTACCATACCATAAGACGGTAATTGTCATATTACTATGATTCTTTATCATAAAACATAATATAAACACTGAACAATTTCACGTAACTTTAAAAAAGCAAAATTTAGTACAAATTTAGATGCCATATTGACTTTTGTCAGGTGTTACGTAGTATCATTAAATCGTGTATTATAGACGACTTTGCGAGAAAGCAACGGGAAATACTTGGTCGATCGGGATAAAAGTAACTTATGTTCTTTTCCGGCCCTTCAACTATCCCTATACCAAAAATAATATCATTCTGACCCTCCGTCACAGGTCGGACACTCCAAACAAATGTCGTGATATCGGTTCGTCTTACCGTACTGAGGTGTGTTTGCAGGACGATCTGCTAACGGGACGATATGCGCCAAAACCATCGATCGGATGAAATTTGTGCAATGTTTGTATACACGCCCGTGTGTAAGTGCATTCGCATCAGCTATATTACTGGTCCCTGAGTACTGGTACTGAATACTGGTACTGAACCTAACAACTCTCTACGTTATATTTGGTATACGGTTCCTGTGTCAGATTGTTGTGAGTCAGTTCAGACTGCAGCATCGTCTCTAGGAGTTGAGAACAAAACTTCTTGATATCATTAAACATGGTCGTAATAATGTCGCTACAAGCGTGCCGGGCGTGTCTGCGGTGTTTAGTTGGGTGTAAGCTACCTATCGTATCTCATCATTCTTTCTGTCAACGCTAAAAGCTCAATTAGGACTCTGTCACGAACAACTAACGGTCTTATGGCTGTTTAGATGGCGGGCGTCGACGCTCACAGCACAGTATCTAATACATGTACATTTAAACACATATTATAATGACTTCATTTGGAAACTCTTCACGCACAATCCCAATTAATAATTCATCCGGAATTAATGTTCTTCATATAATTTTCTTTTATTTATCAGCTTGTTAGGAAAAGGTCCCCTGTTGAAAGGAAGCCTTGAGAATATTGCCTCGAGGAATGTTTTCTTCGAAGTGGTGGTCCAGTGGCATTGCATTCATTAATTCATCCATTAAATTGCTGCCTGTCACCTGGATTTTTTTAGGTTGCCTTCTATCACCCCATGGGGAAGTGGTCACCTCGATCTTATTTTAATCACAATAGTTAGTACACCGAGAACAGAGAGTGACCGATACCAAAGAGTTACTTAATACACACGAGATGGGAATCGCACTTTCTCCAGAGTGATACATACATATAGTGTCTTATATTACACCGGTCTAAGAAGAAAATAGGCATCATAAAATCTTCACTACCACTTCTAGATGACTTTTTGAATAGTTTGTAATTTTGAACATTCACAATTCAGATAAATCCATGATAAAACAAAAGAAGGCAACTTGCGCGCGTTTTATAATTTTTATAAAAAACTCAAGTGGCCAGTATCATTTTGCGATTTTCGACATTCAACTTTTTGTCTTTTTACATTTACTGACTTTAGCAGACAATTTAAAAAAGCTCGTTAACAATGGATTGCCATATAGTTTTTTAGTTTTGTCTTTCGCTTACCGCATTAACAATTGGCTATCATACACATACACACACCACCCGCATATTTGAGTTGAATGACAGTAATTAATAACGTAAATTTTACTTCCTTTGCAAATAAGTAATACTAAAATACTTTCCGAGCAGGTGTAGTATAAAACAGATTTGGACACTTACCGAGATTATGAAATACGAAAACGTACTAAATATCTTAAGTTAATAGTGTATCTATTTTTCAAAAGGAACACAACTTCACCTATTTAACATATCTGTTTCGACATCAATAATATTAAACGAAGCATATTACAACTCGATCGATCGTAAAGTCATCGAACTTTTAAAATAGCTTACACGATACAATAGCGAGTATCAGATCTATTGCAGCGAGTGTACAGTACACTGACTGCACACAAGTGGCCAATTCACGCCGAGCACTGCTCTAATAAATGCGTTATTGTGCTCTCGAAACGTTCCAAACGCGTTTTTGATTGGGCTTGTATTGTGTAGGTTTTTTATCGTCTAGCTAGCTACTCCAAAAAGGGAAGAATGTTCATTCGATTGTATTATCTTTGTATTTTGTTTTATGACTTGCGAACCACCTTCGCACTTTTTACAAAGTTTTACAGAAGAATTTGCCGCATTTGGAAGGCAGTCGAAGACGAAGTGGCTAAACAAAGTACGCAGCTATTGTACCTTATAAATAATTGTAACATTTAAAACTGAAGACGGTCTATCATGCCCATTTGAGGACATTTCTTGTTGATCATGAAACTAAAAATGCGCCATAATTGCAGTGCCATAAAAAGTTATTCAGCACCACACATTAGATGGTTCAGTTTCAGTTCAGTATATGGTTTTGTGATCGAACTAAATTTATTGTTGAAAGCAGATCTACGCTCTTGGTTGGCGTGTCGTGTTTCGTATTGGTTGCTATACCTTACCACGCTAATTGATGTCATATACAATACAAAAAGGTGTACTTTACCTGGCATATCCTCATCAAACAGAACACCTGGTCTTCATGAGTAATTACTAGATTAAATCCCGTCAATGATGATGAAATCACACCATGTAAATAAATTACGGAATTTAACAAAATATCTCGATAATGGGTATACAAATGTAGTGACTTTTATTTTAATCTATATTCACATTAGCTATACATCTGTGTCGCAGATACAGGTTTTAAATATCCCCCTTATTAGGCTCATATGCTCGATTTCAAAGTCCAGACCAGACGTTGTTAATAAGGCTTAGGCAGTCTGATACAAACTGTTAGTTGCTTAGATTAGTGTCAACCTTATGAAACCTGTCTTTCCACTATTCAGTTTACAATGAATGCATATAAATACATACACAAAATACATTCAGTTTATGTGTCAACAACTTCTTCGAATTACATGCAACAACCGTGGGTAAAACTTACAGGTAATGGTTACGTAAGCTAATTACGAATATCCAGTAATCACAAAATGTATCGTACAACTACGTATAATTTTGGTACTAGCGTTTCATTGATTTAATTCAACAGAAAGCCTTCATTAATCTGTCCATTGAAACTGATACGTTTTTGGTAAAAACGAGATATCAAAAGGTGACAAAATGTGCATGAATAAAGCTGAAATGACGCATGCCTTGAGGGATTACCTTGATCAGCCGAAAGACCGTTCTTAACATGGAAACTTGTAGACCCGGTGGTGTAAGATAAGAATCCATAAAATTAATAGGTCACTTTCGCTTTCAATCGACACCTTCCTTGGTCGGCCATGGTGCAGCGTAGACACCCACCCACACCATCTATGACACAGAGTGGATTAGACAAATATTCAACAGAAAGGCTACTAACTTTGCAATGCAGTTTGTGAAAAATGAATCGATGAATGAATGAATGAAAACGATTGCATGGATTCACATCGAATTTTCATTGTTGGATAGCCACTGGATTGACACTGTTTACGATGTAATTAATTTTTCTCAAAGTTGTGACGCGAGAGTATATGCTCCAAAGTCCTTCTATCATCAAGTCGTCTGTCGTCTGACCATGGAGTGCGGGGGGTAGGTAGGTGCATGAGAGCGGAATGGAGTGACGCTTCTGGTAGTAGACTAGTATGTGTCGATACTCACACTCATGGGCTTGTTAGCGTGTCCACAAATCAAAACAGATTATATTAGATGGGTCCTTGTGATACGACGTCGTTGTGACACTGACCACAGACGTTTTCAAGGCCTGTGGTCAGTGTCACCATCTGTGTTCGAAGAATTTCCAAAAAATCTTTCACATAGCATTATTATGGTTAAATTTGTAAATACCTTTTGTTATCGAATACCTGCGTAGTCGTCGCAAAGGACCTAATTTGCTACTGTTTCGGATTGACTATACTGCTGCAAAATATGAAACCTATATTTTATTTCCTTTAGGAGTAAAATTAAAAAATATCAGCCAGTGATATACTTAGAACTTTGAAGATGTTTTACGAAACAGTGTAATGAAATACCTTCCTTATTCCACATGTATCATAATGGTCAGTTTACATTATTCCATCAAAAGTAGACCGCCAATCCAGTTTCTGCACTAAATTGATCACTGGATCCAGTGCCGGTTTATATTTTTCCAGTTGTAATTCAGCGTTGGATTCGATCGGTGGACTGAAATAATGTAAACTGCCCCATAATATTCACAGGTCGTGTTACTCTGAACACGTATGAAGGAACTATGTCCGACACTTTCCTTTGTTATACACGAGGTACACAGTAAGAAAAGTACACCAAACGCGAGACGTCATTGTCAGTTACACGTGTGTTTTTTTTTATATATTTAACTCACGCATTATTAAACGAGGTTCCATCATCTCGCTCGAATAGTTAACAGTTTTGTGCTTTTGTAACACTCAATATTCGTTCTAGTTACATCGCATCTACAAATTAGACATAACACAGCCATACCAAAACTTATTTAAAACGTAAAAGATCTAAAGCATCTATTTTTAAGTTTTTAAATCTGTTCTATACCAGAACAGACTACCTACAACGATGTCTGATGAAGGATTCTACACGTGTATTCAGTGTACTAGGTAACTGATAGATGCAATGATATGTGAATCATCCGCATACATCACGGGTAGTCCGTAAAAATATCAGTAGAGTACACACTCTAGGCAGGGTAGGCAGCAAAGTATTTTAGATACACATTGTATATACGCTTACGAAATAGACTGTGCACGAAATAAGTGTAGCACAGAGAGCTATGTACTGAGATACGTTCAAAATCACTCCTTTTGTACCATCTCATATTCACGCTCTATTATTCACATGGTTGAAGTTGAGGGGAATGCCAATTAAACGTGAATATGACATATTACAAAAGTAAGTACATATTGTTGTACCCCTGTGTACATACACATGTGAGATAAAGTAGTGATGAAGTGGATATATACCTTCATCATCATCAGCCGCAAAAATACCACTGCTGAACGTAAGCCTATTGGGCTAAATTAGTAAATTGAAATACAATCGTTATTCTCATTGATGATACACACTGCCTAAAGTAGTGGAATTGCGTGCCGGCTTCTCGTTTCCCTAGCAACTTTTTAAATTTAGTGCACGCCTATTGTTTCGTTTATCCTAAATGATAAGTGACAATATGCACTTGGATCTGTCCAAGGCCAGAGGAAATAGGCTACATCCGGGCAAGCGTGCAACATCTTCAACAACTCGTCACTATTTAACAGTTTAACATGTTCTTGCGACAAGTTGAGTCTTCTGACGGTAGCAATTGCCGTACTGTGCCGCCTGTGCTTCTGCTTACGTGGAATGTTTAATTGATGTACTTCTAGAAGTGTGTTTGGTATAGTATTTCATTTCGATGTGAACAGAGTGTATAAACGAGACGAAAATAATATCAAGACGTGGGTTGACCCGAACACCTATAATGCGGTTGGATCAATTTCAAGGCTTCGCGGTTTACTACGCAACCAGTTTTTGGGGCGGAATACTTGTTCGTAATTTGTCGTTACGAAAAATATTATTTTTCGTTATGAAGTTTTGATATACGAGGGGCATACCGAAAAGATCGGTAATCGAGTACTTTCGATTTAATTAGATTAAAAACTCTTTTTGATGAATAAACACTGGTTAGTTGAAAATCGAATACAATTGACAGAATTAAAAAAAAATTTTTTTTTAAAGAACAATATCAGTTTGAAATTGATAGGTCGATAAAAAAATGGAGCTTACAAGAGAAAGTTTCCGTGCCATAATTTTTTACAACTTTCGACGAGGATTATCTCAGGGACAATGTCTCGCTGAGCTTATATCTATATTCAAGAGTGAAGCGCCTAGCCAGACGACAATATATCGCTGGTATTCTGAATTCCGGCGTGGACGTGCTTCTCTTGGCACCGTACCTTCCACAGGCCGGCCAAAAACAGCGGTTACACCAGAAAATGTCGCTGTTGTGCGCCGAATGATACAGGATGACCGACATATTACATATGAGCAGATTCGGGCTACTTTAGGGATAGGTATGACTGCGATACAAACTGCTTTACATGGTGAACTGGGAGTGAGAAAGCTAGTTTCCCGCTGGGTGCCCCATAATTTGTCCGAAGAGCAAAAGGCGGCTCGTGTCAATTGGTGCCGGTCTACTCTGCAACGCTTCAACGGAGGAAAGTCAAAAGCAGTTTATAACATTGTCTCTGGTGATGAATCATGGATCTATTCATATGAGCCAGAAAGAAAGCATCAGTCGGCTGTCTGGGTCTTCGCAGGTGAGATCAAGCCAACAAAAGTTGTCCGCTCTCGCAGCGTATCGAAGAAAATGGTCGCTTCGTTTGTCGCGAAAACAGGACATGTAGTCACAGTTCCCTTAGAGGAACGGAGAACGGTTACCGCTGATTGGTATACAACGGTTTGTTTGCCACAGATGATATCCGAACTCCGTAGAGGTAACCCGAAACGACGCATAATCCTCCATCACGATAATGCGAGCTCTCACACCGCTCAGAAAACAAGCGAGTTTTTGAAGCAGGAAAACGTTGAATTAATGGATCATCCTCCATACAGCCCTGATCTGAGTCCCAATGATTACTTTACATTCCCTAGAATCAAAGATTTATTGCGTGGTCAGCGGTTTCAAGGTCCAGAAGAAGCAGTGGAAGCATACAAATCGACGATTTTGACCATGTCAACTTCGGACTGGAATTGCTGCTATAATAATTGGTTCGAACGAATGCAAAAGTGCATTAACTGCAACGGAGAATACTTCGAAAAGCAATAAAAATAAATTTAGTTATTTCCTGTATGTATTGTTTTATATTCCCGATCATTTCGGTATGCCCCTCGTACCTGTTCCTAATCCAACGCAATTATACTCCAATAGAAAGCCGTATGCCAATGTAAATTCAAGTTTAAAAACTTCGTTTTAAACATTAAACTGGTGACGTCCGGCCTCATCGTCACTTACCTAGGACCCTGGTACTGGCAGAATATCAGTGCTTCGTCAGTTCGCAGCATAATGCTGAGCCAGCGCCTTTTCTCTAATTATGATTTTTTTATCTTCTTGTATGGTACATATTTTTGTGTTTTGTATTATTTTGTTACTGTATTTCACTTTGTGCTTCTTTTGATGTATGTGTATCAGTCAGAATAACGTTTTTTCTTCTTCTATTCCACCATTTGAGATCGTGGTCATGAATTGATTATTCCCTACTAAACAGATTTACTCTTCATTTGCATATTGTAATTTTTTGGGACCATGGAAGCTGCTCTATTACTCTTGTGTGTGACACAAGTGACAGTGAAATGAGTTGTAATAAATGCTAGATACAGTTTGTCCTCCAAAAAGTTAAATTGGTAAAATTAAATCTATGTTACATACACAGGCATTAGTTAATGTTGCTAATTACGTTGCTCCAATGTCGGCGCATAGAGGAAACAACGCCGGCTTTGTTTTGGGAAATTAGCGGATTTAATTCTATTTTCGAATGCCGATGCAGTGGTGCATACTCAATTCACGAGTTCGAGAAACTGTGCTTCAACTATATGATTTCGATGGTGTTATTTCGTTGTAGTTTGCAACATTTTGTAGCATGCCAGTAGCTCGGGATCGGTGGCTTACGGCCATGGGCCTATGTTCAGCAGTGGACGTTCTCCGGCTGGTGAGGAGGAGTTGGCAATATATAAACAACATAAATCAGTGATGTTGTATTGTACATTATTTGCAATTTGTAGAAATGTATTTACAAAATATTTACTGAAATTACGTACATGTAATAAAATGCGTTTGCTTCCTCCGTCATTCTTGCGTCCACTTCGTCCGCGTTGTTCGTAATTTCGTTAGTTTTACAATCAGAAAATTGAAACAAGTAATTTATTTTAAAGTTAATTTCAAAAGATGCCTGGTGACTGGGTCATTGACATTTATTTCAACCTACCCTGTCTTATATCACAGGCTACCCAGGTTTGTGTAATTATAAATTTTCTCTTATTAATAGACGATATTGTGTATTTTTCTAATTGAAATAAATTAAATGACCGTCGTAATCGCTCGTCAACACTCGTTTAGCCTTTGACGCCGACTTTTATGGGACTGTAAAATGCATGAACGTTTTTATTCGCCGTTTGTAAGTTTTGTGTTCCGTCGCTAGCCGGGGCGGGCGGGGGTCGAGGCGCGGTCTCTTTCCTGCCCGCCAAGCGGTTGCTATGCTATATACATACTAGTGAATGTAACGTGAAATGTTGGACTTCGTCTCTCTGGGAACAGTTTATTTGATCGAGCAGGTTGCGGGTTCGACGCCCGCGCAGGGTGGTCTTGTCTACCTGTGGAACCTTTCATCATTGCCTTAATTAGTTTAACTAATTTATAACCAGTTCAATAATCACCATAAAATCGTTTTATTTGCAAACGTAGTGTTCGAACACTTTGAATGACGTCTAAAGGGACTCTACGTATGAAAATTCGCGTGGCCGCAGACAGGCCAGTAATCTTAATAAGATATGGTCCAATAATAAACAACTCACCCTGTTCTTTGCCTGGTATATTTACTGGACCTTTTACAACTCTAACGGGACCTCACAACTTCACGGATCATCATCAACAGTGATTTGCGTCAATCACCACGCTTGGCAGTTGGATTGGTATCCGCAGTAAGATAACAACTAGCAAGGCGATATCTATGAGATGCTGCTGCGCCTGCGCATATTTTCAATTTCTTCCCTTGGGGTCGCCGCGCCGCCGTCACGGGTTGATACAGGTTGATGCTATTTCGAAGTTGCGACCACGCGTACAATTTAACGGTTAATTGATCAAATAATGTGACTCATTCATTGTGAACACGTCGCGTCGTCGTCGTAAAGAATTGGGTTACTTGCATATATTAAATAAAACACAGTAACGAGACACCTGAATGTTATCGTTGAGTCATGCCATGCAATACCTGCGTCCCCTCGTCTCTGCACCAGATATAAAAACATTTCACATCTTATGCAAGTGTATCGACGCACACGCGTCTTTAAGTTAGCGTTCTCCAATTGTTTTCCTAAAATAGATTCTGGAATAGTTTTGTAAGTATTTAGGTTGTAATTTGACACTGTGCTAGAAACTGCGTTTTATTCCGCAGATAAACAATACAACTTTTGCTCTGATATATGAAATTGACTTTACCTTGCTAAAACAATAGTTCTCGTATTGGTTTCGCCGTGATTGCGTAAAAACCAGAAATTTATGTTGATTCACCAATCCGTTCATTATTTTTAATACTTTTTGAATTTTTCAGACAAGATTAGAAATATGTACAAGAACAACATTAATAACTTAGTCCTTAATTTAATGACTTTGCCGATGGACGTTTTATTAACTAAGAAATCACAGTAAAAGGCTTCTATTTATTTCCAGACCATAACAGACGCTAGTGACTTTACTTAAAGAGATGCTAGACTACAGTATTTTGACTTTTAGTTATAATTAAAGTTATTATTATTGTTAAAGTGTGCTTTACGGTTACTGATGTTAAAGCAAACCGCACACATTTGTTGCTCCACAAACGATTTACGATAAATATAAATATTGATTTACCGAGAACCTGCGCCGGTGTTGCTCCGTCATCGAGGCGATCTGTTTTCCACGCATAATGTGTTGGAATATAGTATACCTTTGTTTATTCATCTCACCTAAATAAAAATCTAATTTAAAAAAAAAAACAACGTTTATTAAGTAATAATAATGCTATTGGAAAGTGTAATCTATTGAAATATAAATCCTTAATTACAATTACAGGTAACTAGACTAGCTCTTTCCCGCGACTTGGCAATGGATTTAAACGGTAACAATTTATCCGGAATAAAAATAGCGTATGTATGCTATTAGAATCGCAATACGAGTATGACTATGTGTGACTCTAGAGCTTGTCAACGCCGTATGATAAAATAGGGTAACTGTACTATGCTCACATAATGTTTTAATAGTGGTTTGGTGCGAAAGTTCACGCGGGGCGCGGGCGGGCGGCGAGGCGGTCAGTGTGCAGCGCAGACCGGCGCAGACGCAGCATTTCTCTCCATCTACGGAGGTGACAGACGCCACACCCCTCATTTGCAAGCGTTGACTTGAATAGGTGGTGTTTTACTTATTGTTGTTTGTTTACTTATTGACTACGACACAACACGAGTTAGAGACGAAGGGTTTATATACATCTATCTATACATCTATCTTCTTTTTCTAAAGCAGGTACTTCAATTCATTTACTTTTTGCCCACGGCTTCGTCTACGTGGATTTCAGAAATAACCTCACTGGCACATAAACCTTCGATTGGACATACCATTCGATTTTATATCTTTATGAGAAGGTCGGCAATAGCTTAATTATTTAAATCATGCTAAATAACAGCTTCGACTGTGAATGAAGGCATCATAAAACACATAATCGGTATATAATCGCCGCTTTTAAATCTCTAATGGCCCTGCTACTCGATACCTAGTAAATTTTTAAAACTCTTATCTGACATAAATTGACAAAATTCGTCGCTGAAATGGGTAAAGAAAGAATCAACGAATATTTTTTTCAGTAATCTCATTTTTGTGAGAGACAAAATCTCAAAAATGAGTTGGTTTTTAGACCTCGGCCGCGAAACCGATAGAGTACACAAGTACGAGAAGCTCATGTATGTAATGTATGTATGGGAGTACAGGGAAACATCAAGATGGACCGACAACCTATTAAAAGTCGCGGGTAGTCGCTGGATGCAAGTGGCTCGGTCATTGTGGTATACCATGGAGGAGGCATATGTCCGGCAGTGGACGTTTCCCGGCTGCTGCTGCTGAATATACTTCTTTTACTTGTAGTATGGTCTGTTATGCTATACATCAAATTGACAGCTGCGTTGCTCGCTTCTCGCGAGGTCCAACCAAACAGGTTGTATATTATGTACAATTAATACATCGGATGTGTGTGAATGCAAAGCAGGGTATGCATTATGTATCCAGGACATCATGATCAGTTGCACGCGGTGTGTAAAGCGTTGTTACGGTCGACATTAGCATCTCCATTGTCTAATAGGCGCCGCTAGTCGATTGTTGTTCTCGCATCGTGTCCATCATTCGCTCGATCATAAATACATGCATGGAACATACATAGGCTTACTTATGATTATGAGCCGTAGTAATTGTGATGTGATGGTCAATGTATCCTTTGTGTGTGATGTGTTTGTTTGAACGCAATAAGAGTTCATTAAAGTACTATAACTTTTTTACTAAGTGTCTGCTGAGAAAGTTACATGGCTAAATTTTATTGTCGTCTAGCGTATCTTTGGTACAAGTGAGGTATACTCGTATAGCGAGGAAATGACTGCTTGTGTAAAATGTAACCTTTTTCAAGTGGAGCCCAAATGAAATTAGAAATATTTCTAATGTTTTAAAAAAGTTTTACAATAAATAATTAAGGAAAAGAAACATTTAAAGGCAGTCCAAGAGTGAGTTAGGCTCTTAAATTTTTGAATATTACCAATTTTTTAAAATCTTTTTTAAGATACATAAATAGTATGTGCGAAAGGGTAAATGATAAAGGCGATTTATATGCTAAACTGAGTAAGAACGAATTAATTAGCATCTCTATCTGAAGTCGACCCAGAGATCTTTCCTTATCTTCAACTCCGCTATGGACAGTCACGCGGCGTGCTCGGTCAACGCGAGGTCGCGATTAATGACTCGTTAATTACAATAATAATAAATTATCGACTGAAACTCATTTCAACGTATTTTTTTTCTTCAGTATTTGTCTCGCAGATTAATCTTGCCAATTAAATAATATAGGGCCAGCGTTAAAGTTCACTTGTCGTGTCTGATTGCAAGGCGATATAATTTAAGCAACTGTTTTTATGTAATAATTACTGTAATTATGCTGATTGATTTATGTTGGTTTTGTGTAACTATAAAAATTCGACATGGCGCCATGTTTTTTTTTACTGACTTGTAAAATACTATCCCGATCACTATTTACGCCAATCCATACAAGATACGAGTACCATCCTATGTGAACAGTTAATGGCCAGCCATCATAACATGCATATGTGGAAAACAAATATGTGTGAAATAACTATACGTCATCTCTCCATCAAAAAACACTAAATTTAAATTGTCCTACATTTGGCAATTTGATTGGCCAATTTCGTGCCAATCTCGGTTGTGATTGGACCGTGACACTACACGGCACACTCTGAATGGCCATTGGTAGGGAATAGCCGACGTTGCTATCTATGGATGAAGAACCATTTAAAAAAAAACTCATTTTGAATAAAGATTTCGTTATTAACTAAACTGCTCCTTATCTTCGACCTACTGAGATAGGAGACGCGCCAATAGCTTATCGTGACGTAGTGTCATCTCATTCAGCATAAAATAGTAGCCTTTGGGTTGGACAAGGACGGATTGCGTAGTAAATCGGCTATGAATACGGTGCTATTATCAGATAATTTAGGCTTAAACAATATGCGTGTATAAAATAAATTTTGAATGGTATTGTTTGTATCTTCCACGTTATTATCGTATACGAACCGTAGCTACGTATGCGTACGAAGGGATTCTTATTATAATACCTTTTTTAATGATTTTGGTTTTGAACGAATTACCAGTTGTTTAAAAGTGTACCGGTAGCTCAGCCGGTAGGTAAAGGTGCAGAGTGGTAACTGCTTCCCGTCATAGACTGTGTGCCGGGATAAGCTCGTCTATTTTGAATTGTTTACGGCTGTCGCCATTCATGGCTAATAAAGACGTGCGCAGTAGCAGCGGTTGTGGTCGCGGCGCGGCACGGCGCGGGCGCACATCGAGGGAGGAATGCCCTCGATGACTGCCCCACGTTTAGGTCCTGGAACAGGTAGTAATAATTAATAGACATTCAACATTAGATATTTTACCCATAATAGTACAAAACTTTTGAACATAAAATATAAATAATTATAGTTTAAAAAACTAAAACACGCTGTACGAGTGTCGTACTAAAAAGCTTTTTAATCCTAAAACAACTTTTATACGGGTACGTATTTATTACTGATACAGACTTTATTGTAGAGATGAAGGACGGACCTGCAGGTTTTAACTAGAAACTGTGTTCATTCATTAAATTATTTCTTCTGTGGTTATTACACTTGCATAATTCCGTAATCAGCGGCTTCTTGTTGAGACGGTCGGCTGAGATTGGCGGTTTCACTGATGTTCCCGTGACACTAGGTTACTGCGTTGTTTTGTCAAGCGCTTAGTGTACTTTAAGCGGTTCTAGTTCAATAAATATGTTCCTTGTAAATTTGTAGGTTATTTTTTCCTCGTTTGACAAATACTCGAGTGACAGCGACGTCGTCCAACGAACTATCAATCAAACTATGTTTGGAGTCTGGATTTTAAACAGAAGATGACGAAGAAGACAAGCGTTCTAATTTCAAAAAAATTGATGGGCCCAGTGTGGAATTTATCCATCCAACTCCTGATTCGAGGGTCAGATCAGCTCGATGGTGCCAAATTATTGTATTGTCATCCGGATTACATATAATTGTTAAGTTTCAAATCGCTACGACGTTTAGAAGAAGCTTTGCATTTACTTGCTAGATTTGTTTACATACATAGTTAGTTAGATAGATAGTTAGTTACATACAAGTGAACCTAATATGAGCGTGAAAAATACTTATCATCAAAATTACTTAGCCGTTTTTGCTTGTACAAAAGTATTACATTCACATAAAATTGGGAACACTTAACCTGAAAATAAATATGGCGTTAATCATTTGATGTACTTTCAACTTCATCAAAAATCTAGTGGTTTTGTCCAAAAAATACTTCAAAAATTGCAGTTTTGAAATACTTTTCCGTTTTCCACGGCGAAGAGTCCGTTTTATGTTTTTGTATAAATTATTTCAATTACAAATGAAAAACGTATAAATAGAAATC
Source organism: Carcina quercana (assembly GCA_910589575.2). NCBI lineage: Eukaryota > Metazoa > Arthropoda > Insecta > Lepidoptera > Depressariidae > Carcina > Carcina quercana. Next base: position 13,997,806 of record OU342432.1, on the reverse strand, counting down.
TTAATTGATATTGATGTCGCAAACTCGCAATCTAATCAAAATACGCATCTTTTCGAAACAAAACAAACTATTACGAAACCAAAAGCTGTCTGGTCTGACCCAGAGTTCGCAGTAAATTAGCTCATTGTCTCGTCTCGTCGCGACGCCAGCCTTTTTGTCTACTAGGAAAATACTTAATCATAATAAATGAAATGACCATATAGGGCATTGTTCAAAGTACCTTTGTAAGATCAACACACTCGTCCATGTCGCAATTTGTGACCCAATTGTTTCAAAATGGTATAATTTTGTGTGAGATCATAGAGGAAATGGCTATCCGCGTATGAGCTCAATTGTTCCTATTAAACGTGCGTATCCGCTCGTTATTTTGTACCCCTCATGTCATAATATTAGTGTAACTACTTGCTTAAGCATTTTGAAACTAACAGAGAAGTTTAGTTTTTAAGACGTACCCAGGGGTAAGACGTATCCGACCGTCCGTCTGTCACAGGACTGTGTCTTTAGAACCATAATAGGTAGTAGGCAGTTGAAATTTTCACAAAGAACAGTTAAAAACCGGCCAATGTCAAGTCCGACTCGCGCACCGAGGGCTCCGTACAGAATACAAGTTATATATTGTATACTGTAGAATAATTTCTTCACTAAGATATTGTAATATAAATAATATAATAATAAATTATTGTACGCCTTAGGGTAGGAAATAGAGATTGTAGGTATGTATCAAATCCAACAACGTTGTACCACCTATTTCCATAATAAAGAGTATTATATTCTAAAATATATATATAATTAATGAACGCACAGAAAATCATAAACTCGATTTAATGTTAAATTATTAAAGAGTATACTTTTCACATGAATTATCCTTTCTATATGTGTACTGTTAGACCTTGCTCTGCGTCAATTGAAAGTGTCCTATGTATAGATTCGTTGTGCTCGCAAGGGAAAAGTAATAAAAATAAAATATATAACACAAAACTTACCTGGTTTTAAAATATCACTAAACATTGATGTGGCCCAACCAACCAATGTTTATATTACATCTGTTTACATTACCTTTGGATAACAGTACCAAACCGTACTAATGTAAACATAAACCATCACTCAAGCTGATTTCCTGGTACCTGAGCAATAAAACATTCCACCACTTGTTGACGTACGCAGCGATAAATAAAGGTAAACTAATAATAGTAACCGAAGCATAAAATACATTGTAGGAACGAGGTACATGTAAATCTGAAATCGTTATGTGTGAGACGTCGTTGTCGGGGCGAGGCGAATGGTTATAGAACTCATTGTACTAGACTAGACCTAACTTATCGAGGAGAGATATACAGGAGATTGAAAGGAAATTTGTCAATGAAAACTTTTTACCCTCCACCCCTTTTCAATACTCTACTCTTTCAGAACTACGATAACTCTGTAGTGGTTCACCAGATCATCAAAGGTTTCTTTCAAGTTTCTAAACTCACTTAAGCTGGGGTTTGATATGTTTGAGTCAGGAAAGCCTTATCTTTCTTTGCCTGGCCCTTTTCCATTTTATTTGAGGTCGGCCTTCCGTATCATGTGTCTCCAGGCAGCGCGGTCCTGGGTCGTCTCTATGTTAAGTTGGGCTTCCTTGCGGTTCTTATTTACTACCGGCATCCATGTGATTAGGGTCAGGAAAGCCTTATCAGTCAGGATAATAGTGAAGTTATGTTTTCTATGGTTCTTACGAGTACGTACTAAATTTTGCAGAATATTATTTTTCAGTTGGATGACGCAGCTCAGTTACGTTCCAGAAAATGAAAACTTTTAAAGTTTTCAACGTTAGTTAATTTTCGCTCTAGACATTAATGGCCCATAAGACAAGACAATGTTAACACTAATGTGAAGTTTACAATAGAGACGGCGAAGGACGCAACAGCTGGTCTCGAACGTGCACGCGTGCGCACGCGCATAGAGTCCTCGATACAAATAGATGAGTGCCACCTCTCTGTCAGTCATGTGGGCATAACTTAACGGGGTCGATCTTTATTCTGTCAGGAGTTGCGGATATATTACGAAATGACGGAATATTCGTAGTACCACTGTCTTTTGACCTGTTTACATGGTATTATTATAATATTTAATAATGTTTAATGTACGTAATTTATGTATGTATTAATTTTAAAAAACTTCTACATTTAGTAATGAAAGTCGAGTTCGTCTAAAGCATGGCTAGGAATATAATATAATAACATATGACGACTGTCTGAAGCTGAGCTATCATGAACAAGCTACTGTAAAATAATGTCAAAAATAAAATTGCTACATCTCCACCAAAACATTTAGGCACATGCCATGCGTTACCATGGCTGTATGAAAGTGACTCGGGACCGGTCTATGTGGCATGCCATGGAGCTTACCTATGTCCAACAGTAGACGTTTCCTGGCTGATGATGATGTGCGGCTTTGAAGTCCGTAACTCGCTCTTCTCCCCGCGCTAGCCCTATTATGGGCAGCGCGGAGTATTCAGATAGGGTGCGGGCGTTCCTGTCATGTGACTAATAATATTTTGGTGGAGTAGTTCCTGGGATGCCAGTATACAAAAATTCGATCCATACTTCATATATTTATGGTTTGGTTATAAGTTAACTTTAAAAAATCATCCCAACCTTTATCAGGATAGACAGAATCATAATATGTCCCTCTCTGTACCAGAGTTTACGCACGTGCTAAATTTAATCAAGATCGGTCTGGCACACAGTCAGTGATAGAGGGGCAAAACATCAGTTTGATATAGAAAGAAGTCATGCTAGTTACATCTCAAATACATTCATTCAAGTAGCTTAATATAATTTGCTATCACATTTCCTACCACGACACGGATAATATTAACTGTAATCAACCTTAACGTGATGCATTCACCTGTTACGACCTAGACTTTAACATTAATTACTCTGGCCGCGTTTCGCAGCCTAGTTGTAAGAACAGTGCGCCGTGCCGGTTGCTTTAATTTTAGCTGTCATTTGTCAGAAAGTATGAATTGCAAACATCGGTGCCAAACGCCGTCTCTATTGTAGTCGCAGTTGGTGATTCATTGTAACCTGACATATTTTCGTCGAAACTTACAAGGGTAGCGACAAGAGACACGGCTCTTAGTTTTATTCTGTCTGTTTCACTATGCCAACACATATTATATGTTTCTTGGGTTTTCCACTTAATTGCAATTATGTTGTGTATAAAAAAGAAAAACTCCGTGTAACCTTTAAACGACTCCATATTCTATCTCTATATGTATGTCTAACGTCCCGTGTTTAAATAATAATAATAATATTTATTGTTAATCATAATTATTTTCTCCACAAATTTGATGGGTTACATGTCATAAAAATACTTCATTAAGAGGTATCGCGTCTGTGTGAAGACTTGCTCCTGAGCGATACCGAATTGGGTATCGAAGAATTACATGATCATATTTCTAGTTTTCACTTTTTAATTCAAAGTGTGTCTTCCAGCTTTTCTTATAGTTTGTATTTATTGTGCTTATTATCTTTTCTTAATGTCACTATTGTATTTCACTTTCCTACATCTTTGTTTCTTATTTCCGTTAGCATTTACTGCACAATTATTCTTCATTAGATTCAATTAGGGTCATAAGTGTGCAACTGATTTTCGATACGCTAACGAATCTCCATAATTAATTTGAATACCGCCCACTTATGATTTTGGTGTCATAACACAGCTCCGCGATTTAGCAAATACCGCGTGCGACAGAACACCTGCTCAGGTGCCGTGGGCGGCCAGGGTCAGAGTATACGTGATTTCCAAATATCTGTATACCTGGTCGCTCGCTCTAGCGAACTCTTGGAACGTGACAAGTGATTGTTTGCTAAGGAATGCCTTTGATGATATTTTAAGATTTACACTGGCGTAAAGGTGCGAAATCACGAATTCCATTTGCACTTGATATTCTGCATTGTAGTTGTGTATATAGACGCTGTTAGTCAACAGCCAGTCAATAATTTGATTATCGTCATTTACACCACACATCGTTAATATGCCCTGATTGAACTATCCACACATATTCCTATTTTGATAAACATGTAATATATAGGTAATATCTACCTGTAATACCATTCATAAGCGGAGACACCTGCGCTAGCGTCAGGTTCACAGAATGACTCAGAACTATGTTTCCGGTGGGATGTGATTCAGTCATCTGAAACATACCACAGACGTGCAAAATTCTACGACCCTCTGTCTGAGGGAATTTATAAATAATCCCGGTTCGTCAGTGTCGGCGGCGGTGTGGCGGACCGCGGACGGCGCGGCGCGGGCGCATGCTCGCGATGTAACGCCCGTGACACTCGTACGCACGTCGACCATCGATGACTATCGATCATGGAATCAGATACTGCAACATCATCGCGAGTGAAATTATAGTATATAAAAGTGATTATTCCACGGAGTTTGTAAATGTTTACAGTTGAGATAGTACAATGAAATGATTACTAATCTTTTGATAGTTTAATATTTTTCGTGGTTTTTCTTCTAAAGTTACTGTGTCTTTTGATTCGGTGAAAGTGAATACATTATTTTCTTTGTTCGCTTAGTCTTATAAGCTGTCTCTCAGATTTCTGCTCCGGCGTCTGTCTGATTAAGCACAGACATGTCACTTCCAATTTACAGTTGAATAAATTGTTATTTGCTACACTTCGAGAAATCTTCGTTTGATAAATTGATGGTAATTTTTTTACACACATGTTTTGAACGACATTAAAATGAAGTCTCTTTGACCTAGTTACTTTGAATTTAAAAGTGACGACGCTTTATGATTTATTGCGTTTCAAATTTTGATATTCAACTCACACTCTGAACGTAACAGAAGCAACAGATGATATCCACGTGAACATTTTTACAGTATTTCCAAGGGCTTGAAAACATTTCCTTTTAACTAACCCGAAGTCATTCCTAGTAATAAACATGAATTACATCCAGAGAACGTATTTGAAGTCTATATGTAACCGGCTTTCTCGTAGTTCTTCAGTAAAAAGAAAACGAGTGTGTATCTCTAAATATACCGAGACGGTCAAGTATGTCGCCAATGTCGTACATTAGACTAGACACTACATATCTATTTTCTTATTCACACCTATTCACATTTCAGAAGATAACTTGTTAAAGCCATTTAAACGTCTTGAATTATGAATGGTTTTATAATTTGCATTAAACGCTCTAAGTGCTCTATTCTATTGTCCAGCAAAGGTATTCTTTATACTGGTCCCTCAAAGGCTTTCACGTGTGGCTAATTTTACTTATGTTCACGTTAAACCTCCATAGCATTAATTAATGGGCCTTTGTATTCAACTCAAGCCGCTTTGACCCGTTATTTTTAGTTTGTTAATGTGATTTTATTGATACGTTCTACCTAAGGTGCAATAAACACGTTGAGATTATTGAAACCTTGTAATATCGTTGATTACAATATCAGATGTACTAGTTTTGTCGATTTTGTGTGTTCCATTTAGGACATTTACTCTTTGTTTATTGAGATATTTCTCATATTAAAAGGAAATGTTGATTGTCTCAGGGTTTTTGTTCGTTTGATTAATACGAGTTGACGCTTCTTTTTTAAATTTTATCTTTGTCGACATTCAGCAAATAGCTGTTTAGTTGGTTTTTTGAACCGCCTTGTTTATTATATTCAGATCTCTTGAACACGCCTTATTACTAGTGACAAATGATTTTGGGAAACGCCTGTTTGAATCTTTGACAGAGTGAGGGATCCGTGCCAAGGTTGTGACCAGGCACGGAAAGTTTTATTTGCTTATCGGCATGCGACCAATTTTTACATAATATTATTCACCACTTAAAATCTTCTGGGATGTCTAATTAAATGACGAAATTATCATACGGTCTAGAATTACTATAACAATTTGTTAATATTGTGAGTTATTTTCTCAAAATTCAACTAGATCGGTGAACATAAAAACGCTAAAATCGCGGATATAAACACACAAGAATTTTGATGCTCTCTTGGGTTATGTGTATTAACAGTTTAGTCCATATCAAATAATAGATATATGTGCCGTGTAGCTTGTGGAACGTAGTTGATTATACCAGTATTTATATTTAACTCTACGTATATTATACATCGATACTTAAAAAACTTTAATGATTCGAGTTTATATTTTGTTGTTCTCGCATCAATAAAATTTGTAGACTCCCACGTTTCGAGATTATTTATAAGTCCTTAATTCTTTATACGTTGCTGCTTGTGACAACGAATACCCGACTGTTTATTAGTTTATGCGTTCAATGTATATCTGCCAAATAACAATGTCGGTAGGAATGTAGTCGTAAGACTATAACGTCATGTGATCTTGGTCAGTTCCGAACCATTGTTTTTCTCGTGGGTGGGTAGACATTGAGCAATGCATCAATATGTTGTGACCTTGACGGTAACGATGTATTCAAATATTTCCATATGACATAATGTTATCTAATTACATTCATTCACTATTTCATGAATAACTTTGATGACAGTGCTTCCATTTCTCTCCTTGACATCACTGTACGATTGAAAGCTCTAGAAGGTTGAATTTTTTTTAACTCTTTTGTTTGAAATTACCCGTGACATCATTCCTTCGACATTTAAATTAGCTAAGGGACTAATCTTACTACATCGTCGTTTTTTAACTCTCTGACAGGGCTTATAATGGCTTCTACCTGTCTTTTATAGGATTCTATTAGTATTTTATTTATGCCAGATCCGGAATATTTTAAGTCGAATTTCATCCTCTTCACTTTTCCACAAAGTTCTCAGGGTTATATTCGATTCATTTCTTATGTCCAGGGATTCAATAAACTACAAAAGTCTATATAAGTTTGATGTTCCAATCGTTAGAGTCTACCTTGTAATTTCCAACATACACATGCGTAGTTACGCAAATCTGATTGATGATAACTATCGCGATAGTAACCGTTAGTTCAATTTGGCCACCGTACTGTCTAGTGCGTTGACCTTAAGGTAATAGTATAGACTAAGCTTCATGTATCTTCAACGTATACGAATATATCTTTAAATTAATCTTCTTTGTTTAACATGTGTGTAAATCTAATTCTTTCTGTTACGTTGGGTGATTTTAACGTTGATTTATATATTTGGATGTTGTCTATGCAACCCAATCGACCCCAAATGTTACCTAGAATCTTTTTAGGGTTTAAAATACTGGTTTCTGATTGGTCTGGCCGATTTTGACTGAACATTGATTTAGACTGATCAAAACAGGACGACATTCCCGTCAATCTTATTCCATCTACGGCTCCAACTTGTAGGATTTGTTTGGAAGCTCGAAGGTGTGTCAAATGGCGTCAGACTTAGACGGGCGTATACGTAAATATCTTATTTTAACAACATAATTTGAATAGTGTGACAGGTTTTAAAAAATATTTTGAAGCGTGAAGTGCGAACACATCTCGTTATGGAAATAATGAAGTAGTGTAGTTCAGTGAAGTGATGAATGGTGATATGATAAGTTTCGTTGTGTGAGAAACATCGGTACGCACACAACAATGATGCAGGGACTTCTGGATTCGCTCTACAAAATCTATACAGGTAAAATCCCGTTGTTCTTCTCTTCACTTTCTTGGGGAATGGTATCGTTAATTGGACATTAATTAGTCTTAATTACCAGCTCGGCAGGTGTATTAATGATCTTAGTAAGATATTGTCACTCGTACGTATAAACAGATGCATCTCCTCATCCTCAGCTCATTTTTCCCTTAGTCGCCTTTTACTACACCCACACGGTATGATGGGGTGGTCCTATTCTAAAGCCGAGAGCGGACAACAAAAATAAAAAGTGAATAATGATTATGATAATTGGAACTAATGAATGTCTGAATCTGGGCGGTCTTCATTAAATCATTTAAATTACCGTACTCCGTTATCAGAATAGCAGTTTCATTATTCTCTATTCATTTTACAGCTTGGCAAGTTTGTGTGCACGTGCAAATATTACTATGTGAACCTCTTAATTTTTTTATTCGACTTAATTTCGCATCAACGTTTAATTAACCTCTGTGTTCGGTCACGACTTTGTTGAAAATCAGGGGTCTTACTATCAAGTCGGCCGATTTCGCTTCGGCGTTTCGAAATATCTTTATCAGTATGAACAAATGAAATATGATAAATAAACTAGTGAAATTCTTGGCCACTGTTCGCGTGGACATTTAGAAATTAACTCAAACCCTTCAATTATATAAAAATCAAGTCTATGTCTATCTCCTTTACGGTGTGAAGAAGGTACAAACGAAAAAGTTCATATACACATAATTATCATGACCTCATTGTCACCTCACTTAACATCAGGTGGGATTGAGGTCAAGCGTTGATCTATCTTGTATTAAAATGCACAGTTGCGGTCCCTTTTCTATATATAAAAATTCGACCTATTCGTGACGCTAGACTGTCGGTCCGTCCATCTGTCTATCGTAACTGTGGCTTACTCTGTGATGATTCGGTGAAAAGTTATTAATTCTATCGATTTTATCGTGATAGACTCCTAACTTCATATGGGTGGAGTGGTCGGTGTTGATTTAATGTTAAGCCTGCAATTTGCTGGTTTTTTGCAAAGATTTTTTGAAATGGGTGCTTTGACCTCACATCGTAAGTACTCACCTGATCTTTAATCTTCAGGTAAACGAGAATATATCCGTAATCACTCACTGCATTATAAAAAGTATATCGTTAATGTGAGCAAAATTTATACATGATTTTAAAATTATTTACCAATTTTCTAATAACCAACCCTTTCTCATTCAGTTCTCGGAGTTCAAATGCATACATAGCTTGCTCATTGAATTACAAGACAAGCCTGACGTAAATCTCAATATAAACATATTTATAGCTTGCTTTTGCCAGCGACTTTGTCTGCGTGCACTTTTTAAATTATCTGACGGAAACTACGTGTTCGATCGGGATTAAACGTAGCCTGTGTCCTTTTCCGTCCCTTCAACTATCCCTATACTAATAATCAAGTCATTCTGACCCTCCTTTACGACAAAGTACACACAAAGAAATAAACAAACAAACTTACTTTCTCATTTATAATATTAGTATGGATATAGAAACCCGGCCAAGTGCGAGTCGGACTCGCGCACCGAGGATTCCGTACTTGTTGCTGTGTAAATACTTCGTTCATAACGAAAACCCTAAAAACAATAAAAAGTTGCCCGGTAGCAAGAAGGCCGAACATCGAACATCATAATGCAACATACAAGCAAGGCATTTGGTATTTTGCTATTGTAAAGCCATGAAACCTATGCTTCGCCTACCGCTCAGATATCTAGATTCACAGATAGAGAGTCATCGAGAACCTTATAGTTCCTAGAATGCAGTGTGCCAGATCGTGATGTAGCCGGCACCGGCAAGGTCGAGAGTTGACGCGGGGAATCGAGGTTGATCGAAGCCCATTGTCTGTAATTAACGTGCGGATATCGAACGTTCTATTCGCGATTTTTATACAGAACCTGTGCTAGGGGCATTGTGTTCTTACTTCTGATATGTGTAAGGTCATGTTATTGTGGTCAGTGTTGGTTCCATGGGTTGTTCTTGTTACTTTTTAGTCTGTCTTGCTATTTGCCATCCCAACTTTAATTACAAGAACATGAAATAAATGAACGACCACTCTTGGGTCTCGCAAATTGATTTCATACTCGTATAGACGACCTTTTATATTCACAAACAGATAAACTTAAAATTAAACTGTCCTTTCACTTTTTAAAAATCAAGAGTTTTTTTTTAAATTTACGAATTTTTAACAATTAAATAATCTGAACGTACAAGTTTGCAGCATCGAATTACTACGCACAAATTGTTTATTTTACATTAAACGTAAGCTAATAAGAAGTCTAAATTAAACAGAATCGTGTCCAGTGTGTAGGTATTTTGTTTGTATGTAGGTAAATGTCAAGATCTACAGTTTGACCTACAGAGATAACTGCTCAGCATGGTTGTAGGCTGCAAAATGAAATATTATCGCAGATATACGTGTATGACTAAAATAATGAATGCTAAAGAGATAGTGCGTAGTATAAACCACTCATTTTATGATGATGATGATGATGATAGGCACCACACCCAGCCAGGTCAAGCCTGTTCCGGTCAAACCGGCACACCGGGGGATGCAATTTGTAAAGGAGTGACACGCTCTGGGAGATGGAAAGGAGGTCCAGCAGCCGCAGCCACTGGACCAGAGTCAACCGGCTATGCAGCCTTGAGCCAACATGGGATGATGGAGGACGGGTAATTTCTGTAGAGGATAGAGCGTTGTTGAGATGAGCTTGATTGTGTTGGTCTGGATCTTTGACGAATGATGATGATCTGTCAGCTGTTGATTCTCGAAATGCCTTATCTTCACTACACATCCGCACCCGATGTACAGCAAAAGACGCTGTTGCATACATTGTATTTCTTGTATCTTGTTGAGCCCTTCGTTGCCAAATATTCACTCCCGTTGGGTTAGCGCCTTCTGGGTTTAAATAAAAACTGATTGCGCGTGGTATCCCGCGGTACTTCCGTAACTGTGTTCCTATGATCGTAGGCAAAACATATCTTGGATGGATTCGTGTCACCGTCCACGTACATAGGCTGTTGTTTCCATCTGGTCCGAGGCTGTGACTCAGCTTGCGTTAGCTTCACGATAAATCTTCCTTGTCTCCCTGGAGCAGCGTACCTTTGGTAGTAGTAGTGGTTTATCACTGGAATGCTTGCACCGCCGAGGAGGAAGGTTAAACCACGTATGGAGATAATCATATGTTGAGGTAGAGTCTGTCGCACTTCAATTTTAACAAACGCACATCTCCGATGCATCTTTATACTTATTATATATTACATGCCTTGACTTGAAGGGAGTGACCGAAGTATTCTTCATGATCCAGTTCCATCCTTTCTTATTGTAGTTTCAGGTTAATTGTTCTGTAGTTGCAGGTACTCAGAGTTTAATTTGATTGTCGAAGTATGTGCAGTACTGTTGTTTCATGCTACAGTCTAATATTATGACACTATCCACCCCGTAGCGTATCACTTGCCACGTCAAGTTGTAAACACCACACCCACACGCAACAATTAACTTGCACATATCACTTCAGGAAAGATATAGCATCCATGACACGTGGTATCGGCACGCACGCACTCTTAAAATTTCGGAGGAGGGCAATTCTTCTACGGCGAAGGCAGGTGGGTTCTTCTGAGTATTGTCCTAGGACAAAGCGCTGTGAATTATGTGCCTACACTCCAGTTTGTAAGAACGTGGTAGTAATGCCTGGGAAGAACAATGATTATTTCACTCAAAAATCAGTAATGAAAGCTTCACTTGAAGTTAACGCCGCTTAGCCCTTTGTTGTTACTCTCGTTTCGCAAGATATAACCACTATAATAGCAGTGGTCCCTGAGAACAATATTAAGATCGACAAAACAAAGTTGTACTTCCAAGATCAATTATTATATGTACATGTACGTACGAGCGCAAACCAATACTGGTTTGTTTAACTAAAAGTTAGGCGAGCCAATTGTTAACCTTCCCGTTTTGGGGTCGGGTATAAAGTAACAAAGTGGTACATGTAATATCGACAAAGCTCCCGCCTGATCAGTTTCAAAATCAAGTTGCTTGCATGTCGCGATCTTAGCTAGACCCGCCTTTTCTTTTGTTCAATAAGGAGAGACGAAAACGCTTTTGTTTATGAGTTTTTATGACTTTTAAGGGTCCATTGTAGTAGTTAGTTATAGTTTAGAGTCATTTTATCATGCATCATTGTGGCGTCCAACTTGCAGGACTTTCAAATAAATGCTTTCTTGTTCTTTATAGTTTTATGATTTATCCCAAACTGGCAAGGCGGAGCAGCCCGAGACACGACTGTATTCGAAACCGACCCTAATGATGGTCAGGCGGGAACTTTGTCGGTAGTACATGAAACTAATTTTATGGTCGTTTCGTTGACGGTATTATTCTAACCGTTTCCTGGAATACACAAAAGGTTGGGCAATAAACGCCCCGTTGTTGTCCCGCTCCTTGTGCAGTCCGTGTGATTTTGTGTAGTTCCCGATATTAAATATAACGAACTTACGGCAATGTTCCGACACAAGTATTGATACATTATAGTTACGCTTCAGATTTGAAGCATAATGTTGAAATATTTGGAAGTATTAGTATACATAGAGCATATCAAACCGCATTGCTGTGGTCTATGAGCTAGGTTCGCGAGGTTGGAGTCAGCATCTCGAATAAATCTTTTTTATGCATAATAGGCCCCGCCCGATGTATTGAAGCCACGCTCACACAGATGCCCCAAGCCGCTGCCGAAGCCACGGCCCGGACACTCCATAGAATCATTTTGAATCGACCAGATGACGTCACGTGACGTTTGTACACCTCGCGGGGTTGTCGCGAGCTATCATTTGTATCGTGTGAACGTGATCAGTAAAATACTATTCATTTTTTTATGATTTATAAATATGAACTAATTATAATTATTATCATTACTATATAAATGCAAGAATGTTTTGATTGTTTTAATTTTTGTTGGCCATAATTTTGTACTATATGCCATATTTAATTATTTGAATAAACCATCCTTTCATGCATATTTATCTATATAAAATAGTTTCAATATTGATCTTATGCCAGGTGTATCCCGCGAGGGACCAATTTTTATTGAATACAAACGCAAAAAATATTCCGCCAATGCAATTTGGCCCCAGCCTGGACTTTGTACAGTTCGTTTAAAACGTCACTATTCCTACATTTACCTTATTTTATATGGTTTAGGGTTTATACCTTTCTTTAAACTATCGAACACATACACAGAACAAACGATCGTTGGCGAGCGCGCGTCTTGTGTCTTGTTCCGCCCTCGCGACGCTCTCGTTGACAGCGGGGTGAGGTAGCTCCGATTGGGGGGAGGCGGAGACTGTCCTATCTATATGCAGTAATAATATCTAATCTGTGCCGAAGCGATGGTCCGCCGCTCCCGTTGGAACACAGCGGCGCCATCGATGTTTGGCGGCAAATTTGAATCTGGATGAAAGCGGCGAACTACCTATGATTTATTTATTTATTCAGTCCAGAATTAAAAAAACTAACTTTAAAGTTACTCGCGCCTACATATTGATATAGACGTACCCCTTTCTGGATAATATTATATATTACAGGTTATTTTTATGGCGTATTGTGTCAGACACCTTAATGTCAATTTCCCGGGGACGCTTGTTTTACCGAAATTGTTTACAATTCAATTTAGATGCGTTTGACTTAAGTTGCCTGTAAATTGAATGGTACGAGTTTAAGAGAGTTGCGTAGATTGTTCTTGCTGTTTAGGTTTAGTTATTATTACCATGACGTTGGTTTTTTATACACCGTGCCTTTGTTTGGTTTGACTTGGTTTAACATATTAATTTATGCTTTATTAATACCGCTTTCGGGAGGGGTTGACCTTTATATTTATTGTCTTTCTGTTTCAAGGATTTCTGTATACTTTGTCTCTTTAGCTGTTGATCTGCCTTAAATAAATAATTATTATAATAATTTAGAGATGATTTTACCAGTGTTAATTAGTTGTGTAAACGTGTGTAGTTTGTATTAGATACTTGTTACTGTAGAGCAAAGTAAACTTTTATAACAAAATGCGCACGCATTTTGTTGATTATGATATTGTGGATTTAATTGAGTCGGGAACGGAGGATTGGACCAATATCCAAAATGGCTGGTTACTGGTGTGGTACACACTTAACCCTTGAAAACTGCCTTTATTGGAACAATACTGAATTCAACCCATTGAAATATAATCTACTACTGTGATTTTATACCAGCCACCACTTATAACTTAGTATTAAATTTAAGAAGTGACCAATTTATAATTTACGTATGAACTAGGAGTATGAAGGCAAATCAGAAGAAACCCCTACAAACAAAGAACGCTTCGAAACTAAATTTATCTTTCTTTATGCAATTCAAAACATTAGTTGGAAGGTTCCGCAAAAAACGACACGGACCGGACAATGGGCGCTAGCTCGCTTAGACACTTGGCGCACACGTGGTCAATGTTGTAATGTTTTTGTTCCCGGCCTTCAATAATACAACCAACTTTCTAGGAATATTTCGAACGACGAAATAAGAAATTCTGTTGGCTGTTATTGTTTGACGCTAAGGCCTGAGGAATTAAAAAATAAAGTTATGAACTCGGCATCGCTTGTTCGATACAACCTTTGTTTGGGTTTCATTTGATGGCCAAATTTAGATGATTGTTGCTTGGCACGTAGACTAGACACACGTTTACAATAGAGGTACGATAACAACCTGTGCGAAAGTAGAAGAAAAAAAATGATTTGAAACGATCTCACCCGATATGCTCTTCAGTTCAGGGCCTACAGCAGCTAGCGACTTGTTTTCAGGATGTTTCATTGTCACGACGCGACAGGCAGCGCGTGCGCAGTGCGATGCGACATTATTTGCGGTGACACGAGATTTGCGTATAATGCACACTGATTACGTATTTATAACGAAAGCGTTCCTCAGTCTCGCACTAATAACACCATGGTTCGCACATAACTCTTGAAAATGTAAGTTTATCGCTCGGCACCGGTAGAACACGCTAATTAACACCACAGTATTGAACGTAAAACTTTTACACTAACACAAGTTGAAACTTTAGAAAAAATAAATACAATGCAGACCCGGGGAGCGTCCCGGGGACGCGTCCGACCCTTACGGCGGACGGCAAAAGACCCCCCTAGTATAAACCACTCATTTTAACATGTAAATCATATTGAAAACGGCCTCTGCATCATTCGAGGTAGAAGTTATGGAACAACATTACTTGTGTTTCATATTGAATAACAGTTCCGATGATGTTTTAGGAGCATAGAAATTCACACTCGATTAATTATATATTTTTAAATATACAAAATTATGTATTTAATTGTGCGTAGTACAATGTTACGGTCCCTGACATAATACCAAAGCTGGACATTAACGATAATCTGAATTAATTTTCGTTACCGACGAAGGTTGCCAGCATAAAATAATAACAGCTTTAATTTCGAACGAATCGAGGTCAATTTTGTTCTAAGATTTAATTGGAACGATTTTAATCTACTTATAATAATTATACGGACCGCATTTACTCATAAACAACTGTACCTGACTTCGCAATACTATTGCGATACACTTTATATAGTATAGCAAATAACACATATCTACCGACCCAAAAGGGACGTTTTTAAATATTAAAATAGGTAACACCCCCAGAAATCAAGACGGCTTCAAAGAAATGATATTAATTATTCTTTGATTTTTTGTGTACGATTCAAATCGGATTCGAAATGTCTCTTTTATGCCTCTGGTGAGTACGCTTCCACTTTGCTTTCATTTAATATCCTAATCTTCCGTTTTGTCCACCATTAAGTTTTCATATAATAAAGAAGTTTGTATTGTGTACTGAGTACGCAGTTATAAGCCCAATCTAAAGGTCATGATTTCGATTCCCAGCGGATCGCGTCCATCTACCATTGTTAAGATCAACCAGCGCCTTATTATTTAGCGCTGTTTCATCTTACTTCAGTTTAATTGACACTTATCATCAGGTGAAATAAAGGAATACTCAAAGAGCTCATTGTGTATAATAAAGTTGAGATGAAAAATTTGTGAAGACTAACTGCAAATGCGTAGAAGAATGCTTCCATACTAAATTTCTGTTGCCTTAATCTTTTAAACTTTTGATTTTTCTTGATTTGATTGAACCTAAGAGTCTTAGTAATAGGGTCCCGTTTTTACCATTTGGGTACGGAACCCTAAAAAGTACACCTACAGATCATGGGTATTGGTGTTATTTTAAAAGCTTTTATTTAACTTGCAATGTTTGTATGTTCGGGTCAAATCTTGTTTATACTCTGATTACTTTGAAACTGAAACAAATTTTGTTTGATAATATTAAAGTAATATAAAAATTGTAAAATTCGGAGAATCTTAAACGGAGATTTCTTAAATTGTAAGATGACACTGACTTGTGTTTTATTTTTGTATTTACTCGTATGTACCTAAACTTCATCTGTTGTACGTAAGTACGTGATATATAACGACTTCGTGGAATTTTTCAACTGCACCGATAAGGCGAGCAATCGTAAAGTCGATAAGATTCGGTGGTATCGCTACATCGGATGTTTGATCTCAATATAGTTATCTTTTATGGTGTAACACCGTATGCAGTTGTCGATAAACTGATAATAATGCGTTTCTAGAAGAAGAAAAAACTGTGACATCAATTGACAATATTTTTTTTAATTATCCTTTATAAACAATTATTCAACTGTTAGCAAAATACCTAAGATCGTATCGAGAAAAAAAAACAATAGCTTAAAAACAGAGAGCACGTGGTGTGTGCGACATTCGATGAGCAATCTTTTGTAAGTGTGCTAAGCTGGCTGTGTGTGTAAGACGTTTGCTAAGCTGCTATTGTTTCATAATTTGATTATATTATAATCTTAATTTGAAATTTTGTTGGAGCTATTATGTTGTGTGTTTATACAACAATTTTGGTGACCCGTGAATGTTGGTAGTTTGCGATAGTCAGCTGTGACAAACGGATGGATGGACAGACAGATACTAAAGTGAGATTATAAGGCTTACGTATTTTCATCGGGTGGTCGGAACGTAACATAATAATTATGTACTAGTGGTCGCCCAGTGGTCGAAATTTTACCATAATTAATATTTAAAAATACAAACATAATTAACTTAAAAATCAGCATTTTGCACTCCTCTTTATTTAAACTATGAGTCCGCGCAATTTTCGTTAAAAGAGGGGAACAAAGTTTTTGCTTCAACATTATCACTTTTTAAGTCTACCATATTAACCTTTACTAAAATTTCGTTTACCATAATACTTTAAATCAGAATAGCTGGCTTTTATAAGTTATTTTATTACTTTAAAACAGGATATCGAATTTTAATGTCGGGGAATTGAATTTCAGTAACCTAAACTTTTACGTATGCTACAATAGCCTTTACGCAGCTAATGGTTCCTAGATGGCGTTTCGAACACTAACCAAAAAGTGTATTGAAAATTGAAAATTGTGATTCACTATGAAGTTGTATAATAGAATAGATAGATACTTCATACTAGCACTGTCCTTCAGTGTAGGTTAAGAAACTGGGTTCTAAAGTAGTGACAGTGTTTAAAAATAAATTAAAAAAATATATTTTAATAATACACATACGTCACTAAGTCAACCTACGATGTAAACATGTTTCGTGTTATTGAACTTGTATAAAGTTGATTCTTTATTAACAAAGAGCTTTCATTCTAACTATATTGAATTGAACCCACTCGGGGGACTAGAGGTTATCATATCTACCAAACAAAAATAAAGTCGGTACATACGAATACGGTAAACGGTTCTGCCAGTTGAATTTGTGATAAGTTTAAATGAATTTATACCAAGGTTAGAATAATATAAAATGTATCTTTCAAAGCATCAAATGTTTCAACAATATCGTCTGTTATTTATTGTGATTTGCTATCAGGTATTTATCATTACCTACCTACATCTACCCACGGATTTGTTAAGAATATACGGAAATACGGATGAAATCTCGTTCAATAATGCGTGAGGTGAACAAAAAATACGGATACTGACACTGACCTGCGTTGCACATTGACGGGCGAGTGTCTGACGTTCGACGGTGTAATTTTTTGTGTGTCTAGCTTTATGGTAGTTTTACTCAAAGATTGTATTATAAGAGATTATAATCTATGGTACATCATTTGCATCACTTGTTGCTATTCGTTGAAAGGTCAACGCACGACCAGTAGAAATATCTTTTAAGGAACAATAAGCAATTATGATAAAGATGGTAAAACGCCATTTTATTGTACGGTGACTGTCGCGCCCAAACCAACCGGAACCTTGCACAATTCCCGCCTTTTTTATCTTATTTTAAATTTGGAAGTCTTTTTTTTTTCGACCAGTGCTCCAGTTGCCCGGTCTGGTTTCGTAACTCGATGATATCGTCAATGTTATAGCCTCAGGCAAAGTAAAATCGTATCGTATCATTTTCAATTGCATTTTATTTGTCGATATTTAGGGTTCCGAATCCAAACATAAACAACGGGACCCTATTACTAAGCCGCCGCTGTCCGTCGGTCCGTCTGTCAGCGGATCTCTTGTTCCGTAATAGGTAGATAGTTGAAATTTGCACAGAATTTTTGTTGATTTTCTCAATAATGGCTTAATCATTTTCAATAAAATTTATACGGGACCATCTCTAAAGTATGATCTACCAAACAAAACAAGAATCATCAAAATTAATTGGCGGAATAATCGCCTAACATACATTTAAAAGTATACCTTCTTCTTTGAAGTCGGTTGAAAAGCGTTTCGTTTCGTCCCGGTAGACTGCCAATCTAAAGCAGTATCGTAGTTAACTATGACTGATGATGGATGGAGTATTGCTGAGAAATGGTAACGGAACGCCCCTAAAACAGCGCACAGGATGACGTAGCGTTAACGCTTGCGTCATTTAGCTGTCACAACCGCAGCCGGGTGCCTCGGGGAACATGTGACAGATGGAATGCACTGACTATTATATGTACGTATGTACCTAATGATAGAATGACCCAGAATGACGCAGTGTTCATTAATATTCCTTGTCAGAACTCAAAATCTGGACATATATAGGTCACATAAGTACATATAAGTAATATACGAAAAAGATACGTGATTTATCAATTATTTTCTTGAATTTAAAAATCGTTATTTATTTAGGATGTTGTTTCCAATATCTAAACGTGATACCTACATAGAGGCTAAACAAAATCATTTTCAACCGACTCAAGGAACGAAAGGACGAGGCTCTCAATTCGACTGTAATTATGTTTTTTAATTTATTTTTTGTATGTTACGTGATGACTCCGCCAATTATGAACCGATTTTGATGATGCTTTTTTAGTTTGGTAGAACATACTTCAGATGTGGTCCCATATAAATTTTATGGAAATTGATGTAATGTTTTTTGAAAATAAATAAAAGCTTTTAAAATCAATAAAAAACAAATAAGTGCCCAGATAATTTTACCTCTGAGTGTGAACATTTTTAAGGCACTTGAAGTCGTTTTTTAGTTGTTGTTTTTGAATGCGTTAATTATCTTCCGCCCTCAACGGCATTCCCGCCTCCAACTGATGATCTTTACATGTACATGGGTGTATGTAGGAAAAGGCGACTAAGGGATAAATCAGACGGGCACCAGCCTGTCTGCCCGTAATAATACTCCACCATTGTTGCCAAACTGGAGTACATTATTACGAGTAAGTCGATATATTAACCGGGGAACAGTTTTTGTTGCAATCATTGGTTGTTGTGTAGGGCTCTATCGATTTATCTTTGATTTCGACATCATCTGGAGCGGTGATTTCTTTTCATACAAAACGTCCGAAACACGTTTTGAATAAGTTCTTTTGTGAAGCGATAATGAGACATCGGCTTATTTTGTCTTGTTTGTTGCAGGTAAAGAGGATGTTGAAAAAAAATCGTCCCATATCTAAGTTGTAGGTATGTATGAAGTAATGGATTGAGAGCTGGCGCGTGCGCGTGCGCGTGCGCTGGCGTCCCATGTCTTCTCGTGGACAAGTAATTAATATAGTACTCGTGGATCGCCATCACTCGTACAACTCATTCGTACAAATGAACATTGAAGCAACAAAACGCAGTGGTCATAAATGATCATGATCATGCAATGTTAATCCGTAGATTACCTCACAGATCGTATGTACGAGCATCTGCTAGAAAATTAACACAACCTATCATTATGTTAACAAATCCTTACCTATAGCCGGCCGGCACACGTGTTCCGGGTACCTTATTTGGCACTCAATTCAAGACAACCTAAGACGCAACCAAAGTCCACGGACACGTCACCGCTTATTACGGTGTCCCTCAAAACTGTAACATCTAGCGCACTCAATACAAACGGAATTTTGAAAGTCATTGGCATTGTAGCAACCAATATCTGGTATGTCTGTTGGATTTCAGTAAAATACAGTTTTGGGAATTTTGGATAGCTTTACAAACCTTTCTAAGCCCGTTTAACTGAAACTAGGCAATTTACAAAAACGTAGTAAAATAATAAGTACTAAAATAAATTTGTTGACTTTTAAAAGTTTCATTTATTGCGAGTTTAGGGGATTTTGTAAATAATTTAATTTTCAATTCTGAGCACCAGTTTTCCTGATCATTGCAATTTGACTCTTAAAATCAAGAGTTAAATAGGCATCGTTTGAAATCCAGATAGAACAACTGAATGATCTTCAATACATGTCCATTGCCTTGTAAGTGGTGAGGTACACGTATCTGTAATATTTTATTCAGTCTAAACTTAACATACGACGCAGTACTATAACGATGATGAATTACTCCACATCTTGGTACTGACGGATGCGTACACGCACTTTTAGCGCTACAGTTCGTGCATTGTGAAACAAGGTCACGACCATGTAATGAGGATAGATGCAGATGGTAGCTAGGTGAGGGCTCCCTATGTACCTAGTCAATCGTTATACATACATACCTCTAGTATAGTGCGCCGACGCATGTGCTGCACGATGACGCCTTTGGGAGTAGTGCGTGCCCCGACATTGGCTGATATTAAATTTATCAAAACCGCTAAAATATATGTTAAATTTTTAAAATAAGGGTATGCCTTCATCTCACCTTATGGTAAGAAAGGATAAGGGCTATCTATCGACAGTGTGCTCACAATGCCAGTGCCACAAGGCGCTGGATCTGCTACATTTCATACAGAAAAAACTAGTACTGTGTGGTGGCAGACATAGGCAACATGGTGGATTGGTAGCTAGGGCAGAGGAACATATAAAATACCCTGCCAAACAAACCAAAAAGTGATAGGTACCCTGGGTATAAAACCCGAGACCCACAGATTGTGGGCGTGGACGTGGGCTTATGATCACAGTACGATGTCGTCGCTACACATGGACACAGTTGCCGATCTCCTGGAATGTTGACAAAGTCGCCTTCAGTAACCAGGGAAAGACACGTAAAAATATAGTTCGCTGCAGCAAGTGCCGTATTTGACACTTTCTATCTACGAGTATTATACTACAGTGAACTTTGGCTTTCAGAGTGGATAGTTATGAAATAAAGTGCCCTGTACTTAATTTTCTTCGTTTACCGTCATCATTTAAGTACGTATGTACTCAGCGAGAAATTATCTTTTAACTGATGGTGGCGCTAGTTAGCTGCGGGAAGGGCAGAACAGATTAGGAACGGGATATGATCGCTAGTATTCTCATAAAACGAAGAAGTGTTACTTTAATAACTTCATATATAAAACTATATGGTTACATTGTCATGTACGCTTGGTATAATGTTGCGAGTATATTGACACTCGGGAGTGCGAAGTTTCTCTTTTTATCACCTATTAGTATACTAGATTGTAACAGGGTCCGGTTTCTAGATAACTTTTCTCTTACGTCCTGTTCCCAGTAACTATATTTCTTCTAAGTTATGACACGTATATGCTCATAGAAAATGATTGATTATTGTGGGTTTCCTCAATACAGAGCTTCAAAGCTACATCGCGAATAAAGTTCTTCCCAGAGCCAAGCGTCCCGTGAATAATGAATGCTTCCAAAGATGGTAAAATCAAGCCGGTGACTTCTTTGTGGCTCTAGGACTTTGTTGTGTTATCTGAAATGCAGAAGTTATGCCAAATTGGCAAGTTTTCATGTGTCTAACCAAAGAGTTTTACTACTGTTGCTTATTTCTTTCAGGTAGTATTTATTTCCCTATCAAAGACTTGTCACCTAATTTGCCCGATAAATTTAAAAGACTCGAAACCAGCAGATTTCTAAGGGTTCCGTATTCGAAGGGCAACCAACGGGACCCTATTACTAAGCCTCCGCTGTCGGTCCGTCTGTCTGTCAGCTGGCTTTATTTTATGATCCGTAATAGGTAGTCAGTTGAAATTTTCACATGTGTATTTCTGCTGTTGTTTTAACAACATTTAATAGAAATAAATTATTTAAAGAAATTACTTTAAAATCGCCTCTTTATGATTCCCAACTCTAAGCGCCTACGGTTGTAAGTATTCTCAATGTAGAAATTCACATTCGGTGGTTGTTACTATTTATTTACTCGTATTATTTTCACTGTGTTAACTACGAGTATTCGTATTCTGTACTGGACCCTCGGTGCGCGAGTCCGACTCGCACTTGACCGGTTTTTTGCTGCCCCAATACTGCACACTGTTACCCAGACTAATGTTGTGCTTTTGTATAAAATGCATTGATTTGCTTATGCGCACAAAGCCACACACAACTGATGTCAGTAAATTGCATTTAAATAACTGTGAATGACCTAAAACTTGACCCAATTACGCGCTAATACAAGAAAGCATGTCGTGTAATAAAACACTGACCTGACGATTTAAAACAAAACGTGTTCGATGTTCGTATACACTTTGATTCGACCTCGGCCCTTTGTTCTGCTTCAAACTAATTCGTTTTTAATTAGAGTAAACTTATTACGGTTGATATTGATTGATGAGATGCGGATGTATCTATAGAGGTATATGCTTGTTTATGTTTATATCTGTGTTAGTTTATGTATCACGTTATTATTGGCTCGTTTAATCCATTGTGGTTTTAATCCAGTCTACTTGTGTAGATGTACTAACCTTCATATTTTTGCACTTTACTTAAAAACTATTTGTCGCTGACTGTACTGAGAGCTGGACAAGCATACATACAAAAATAGATTACACGGTTAATTGTGACACAGGATGTATGTCGTTCATTAGTTTTGAAATAACATGTATTTGTATTTGACTAAAATATTTTTAGACGCACTGCTGCATTTTAGTCTGTTCGATGAAAAGTAGGCGCTTGGTACCTATCACAGTTCGGTCCTTTTTCAAGATGAAATATCGTGCGCCAGACAGAAATGAAACCTGGTGGTGAACTGGTGACTGGTGAGGGAAGGTAATGCAAGATACTGAAGTGAGTTCACTCAGAATAAATGAATACGAATATTTCCACGTTACTTTCGTTGATTTCTGGAAATCTTTTATAATTACAGGCACAAATGTACTGTTTGTTTAATTATAAATGAAAATGTCTGCTTTAAAAATTTGCAAGCTGTTGAAAATTAGCAAGTGGTGGTAGTTGGAAATTAGAAAATGCATTGGTTCTCTGAAATTCTGTGTTTTAACACTGATTTTTATCTAGCTCTAGTTTATTTATTTATCAGTCCGTCAGAAGTCGCGTGTCTATATTTTTTACGTCAATTCTAGTTATGTTATTTCTAGTCGCTGTCGACCGCTAAAGTAATTAGTGAAGGACGCATGCACGTGTACTTTGTAAAAATAAATATAATGACAGTGTATCGCTGAACACATACTCGTATATCTCTGCAGGAGTATTTTGTTCCATGTACACTCGGAATGAACAATAAAAAATTGACACTTACTGCATGTTATTTTGAATCGTGTTTATCTGTTTGTAGCAAAGACATTTAATATTAATAGACCGGACAAAGCAAACAAACATTTTGATCCTAGACTTATTGGTATTAAGTTACTCAATCTAGTGTCACATCACGTCACGGCCGTACAAGACATTTGACATACCATTGACTTTTGAGATCAAAATGTTTATATGAAACGTTTCCCAATGACCGCTCTATAATCTATTACTATATTTAAATCTCTCTGGTTTGTAGTGATAAATTAAGTTACAAAGCTAGTAGCAAACAACCGTTTGTTTAAAACAACGAAAATTATACAAAATTTCGTAAAACATCGGTCGTGTAAAACTCATGAAACTGAAAACACCTCTCTCACGCAATGAATACTCGTAAATCACAAAAATAAATACTACACTGTAATCTAAACATACATATAATATACATATTATGTTAACTGCGCCTCAAACATATTACATTACTACTTCTGCACCTGTCAGGTAAAACAATCAAAGCTACCATATGTAAATGTAAAACAAAAATTAATATGACACTTATCTTCGTCGTAATGAATACTGCCTACTATTACGACGCGATGCCAATCCACAATCGGTGATTAATACAGCGGGAAGCCATTGGACGGTCATTTAAACATGAGTTAAATTCAAACGGAGATTGTTTAACGTGCCGTTAAAAATTTACGCGCAGTTTTAGTGAACGATTTGATTTTACAATTCAATAAAACTATTTTTAGGATGATTGGTCGATTCCATCGTTTCATCACTCACTGATAATTCTTTTTCAAGTTGTTTGTTAGTTTTTTTTTGAACAAAATGTATTGTACGAGTAGGACAAAAATGTAGAAAAATGAAGGATAATATTAATGTGTACGTTACCGTGAAACTCCGAAATTACACTGCTAGATTCAAATTCATATTTGTTTCATTTATTTTGAAAAAGCTGTTTTTAGCTTTTTAGCACTAGTTAGAGACTGCTCAAAGAACGGGGAAGTCCTCCAAATGCAAATTATTCTTTACTTAAAATGTATGTATGGATGGAAATGGATGAATTAGCTTCAAAGCAGCTTCTTCTTTAAGACTGCATTTCTCCAGAAACTCCCATCATGTACGAGTTATCTTGAAACACAAACTTTTTCACGTCGAGGTCGCGTTAGTTATTCGTTCTATTTAGAGCGATGATGCAACACCAAACAAAAATACAAGTCCATTGTAAAGTACAATCACGATGGACTCTTCATGCAAATCACTTTGTTACGTTTTAACAAAGTGTTACAATTACTTGCGCCTTTGTTACCGGACCAGTAATGGTGTGGCGATAATTAATGTTTATCTAACAAAAAAGCTATGTACGTGACTGTACCTCGTTTGTTGCAGAATGTTTTTTGCTGGAACTGCGTTTGGAGGTTGGCATGATTGATTGTACGGAAAATTTATCTATTCATGTATGTATAATAGAACAGAAAATACTATGTATATATTTCTACAGAAAGGACACTCGCGTTCAAATGTATGTAAGCTCCAATCCGATCGACTTTCAGTCGTATAGACATTGCCAGTGCTTTTTCAACTGATTTGATTTATTCTCAACCGTATTTATAATAATTGTATGCAAATTGTGACGGCAGAATATTTATTATTCAATAATTAATGTAGATAATTTTCAAGTAACCTGTACTGTGTATTGCTTCAAAACTGAAAATAAAATAAAACTACCTTTTTATCATGACAAAACCATATTTTTAACCTTCGATTCTTAAATTCTGATGCTGGAGGGGCTTTCTAATAGTAAAACCAGAGAATTTTCCGGTTTATGTAATACGTAGTACGTACCGAAATATGCACTACACTTTTCTACTTGTTTCTTTGTCACGCGCATGAACTCTACGACGTATTTATTAAAATAATGTATTACTCACAGATCGGCGAGGCGCTGACTGACCAATGACGCGCGTTGTGTCAATATTTACAAACTACCGGATTAATGTTTATTTAGCTAACAATCGAATAAAGATCGTCGCTCGCTCGAGTGCAACTTGCAGGTGATAAAATTAGCACTCGGCGTGTGCCGCGTTCTTTATCCAGTTTTGTTTGCTTTGCGGTCGTTTACCTTACAAATGTGTATTGTTTTCAATTGATTCCTAAGTGTGAATTCCATTGACCGAGCGAGAACGAAGCGTCTCTGTTTCAGCTTGGGTAAAAATGCTTTAAGATATCCAGACGACTGATGTCTGTCTGTTCTCCTCTACAGGTCACATTTCTGTACCGATTCTCGTGAAATTTTGTTAGCAGGTTAGATGAATATATGAAAAAAATATATTATCGATTAATTTTTCCGAAATGTTTCTAAATGTTAGAGATATGGGAGTTGAGAAAAAAATACATTTTCAGTTATTTTAAAGTTCAAAAATGCCTCCGAACTTTTTTGTTACCCTCATTAAAGTGCATAAAATTCATGGGCTTAGGGTTGAAAATCAAGAAGAAAGAAAAACTTCTCTTTTAAGGTACGCGGTGAACATTTCAGTTTTAAGCTATGAAAAGACACTCGCGAAGACTACCTACTGCTTACAGAGCCATTAGTATACTTACAGATCAAAATCAAATAGGAGTTGTTTACCACTTTAGTTACTACCCGGTAAGTTATGTGTCAATCATCTACGTGCTCCTCAAGCTTGCTCCTAAAAGTTTATTTAGATAATTTGTAAGTTAATATATCCGGGGTTTATGGTAATAAATATATGAAATGGTAGGGGTCATTAACTCATGTTTATTTGCGTCGGAAGAACACCGTTCTGAACATTAGCAAGATACGTATAGGTAGAAGGACTTAGGTCATCGACGTAGCTCTACGAGTCAGTGAGCTGAAATGACAGTGGGCAGGCCACATGGCTCGATGAACGGATAATCTATGGGGAGCAAAAGTTCTCGACGCCCACCACTAGGTGGACCGACGACCTGGTAAAGGTCGCGGGGAGTTGTGGTATACCTTGGAGGAGGCTTATATCCACGTTTCCCGGCTGATGGTGATGAGAAGACGCAACCGGTCTCCCGTAACTTTACTAAACCCACGGGCCGAGCAGAGCAAATGTTAGAGACAGCAGTTCCTTGACCCCGAAGACCTATTAAAAGTGATAAATTAACAAATCCCAGTTCCCTCGTCCATCTCAGTATTTGTCTAGGTTCACCTCAAGGAATGTTACTAAACGTTTTCGAGAAACCGATCGCTAAGTTCTTTAATAGTACCTACGTGTTGTTTACGAGTGTCCATTTTTGTGCGGAGCCTATTTCGATTCTACCGGTCTTATGGTGAATTAGCGATAATAATAATACGCAGCACATAATAGCTTATTGCTTCGGAGAACAGTTTTTGTTGAGGTCGTCGACATTTTCCTCTTGTCGAGGTTAAGCGGTTGGGTGCTAAGAGCACAGATTACAAACTCATTTACTAGAACTTGAGATACATAGAACTTGAAAGGTATTTATTATTACTTTAGATTTTTTATGCAACTATACTACTGTTCTGACATTAAATAAAAATGAATTATCTTTACGGATGTGTCATTAGGGCTCCTCCACAAGATTTGTTTCGTTTCGGATTACTTTCGGATTGGGTGCAAATTGTATGAATTTGAAATTCGTATTTTGTGCGGATTTCCATCCATCGATCTTGTAGTAGGCGTCCAGATTCGTAAATCTACAGTTCATGAGCCTTCTTCATTTAGTACTTTGCGATTTAGATGTTGTTGTTACATTGGTAGATCCTTAGAGCCATGGAGGCTGTTAAATATCATAGAGGAGTCCTATGTCCAGCAGTGGACGTCTCTTAGCTGATGATGATAAATTTTCTTTTCGCGCGTACCTTGGTACCTCCATTGGGAATCAAACGTTACGGATTGTAAGTCCAGGCGCGTAGCCATTAGGCCACATAGGTGGATATTCTATAATTTAGAATATCTATCTCGGTCTAGATGTTTTTTTTATATACTACATATAGCTAGATCGTATATCGGACCATTGGACCGTACTAACGTTAATGGACATGGAATGGTAGGCTATACTCAAGTTTTTATCGCTGGATGATATCAGATTTCTGACTGTGCTCGTGTAATGGTAGTACCTAAGTTAATGGAGTGCGAGGCCACTTAATTGCTTCGCGTTTTTTGAAAGTTTTTTTACTGTATTTATTTGATATTGTAAATCGGAAGTTCTTATTGTGCTCAGGATGAGAATCATAATTTGTTTTATGATTAATTACAGTGCTTTAGGAATGTCATTGGGACATGTTTCGTATGCATAGCCGTGGTCATATACCACCGCATTTGTTCAGTTGGCGCCCTAGATGATAAAGCTCATGATCCCCTACTACTGTTAGAATGTATTGTTTCGTTACGGTAGGTAGGCAGCAATAATGCTACGGCTGTCATCTGAACATCGCTTTGAATATGTTTTAAATAAATTTAGCATATATTATGACGTGTAAGTTTTTTTATTTAAAACATAATAAATATGGTTTTGTTTTTACATGACAATTTCAGATGAGAATATTTACTTGTTTCATACTTTTTCTTACTTACTATTTACAGTAGTCGGGTTTTAGTTTTTGAACTTACTTTTTGACTTTTACTTACATACATACTGGGTAAAGGGACACAGTGGCTCACTGGGAAATGACGCAGCGGATGAACTGGCAAGGAAAGGCCATGTACAACAATGTTTAGACCCGAACCAATAATCTCAATATCCTACAACCAATTAACATCCTGGATAAAAGAAAGGACTACAAAACAATACGCAACATACTGGACCGAACTAAAAGACTGCCGCCAAGCAAAAGCGATCACCCAATCACTCTCTAAGCGCCTGTCATGCACCCTTCTCAGTCTAAATAGGAAAACCCTAAGGAGAATGATAGTGCTGACACGTGTTTAATATGCACATGACACATAATCCCCCTGTGTCGTGGGTGTATGGCCGCAGAGGAATTTCCCTCCCATGTGCTCACGACCTGCAGCAGCGTGGACACACAACGAGCAACGATCCTAAACAACCCAGGATCACTGCAGGAGGCGTGCAGCGACATCAAGATTCTCGCGCACTTCTGGGAGGAGATCTGCTGGCTAGACTAGCTAGCTCCTCTTCCACTCATGCGCAATGGCCAATGTGAGTGTGGAAACCGCCCAAGAAACATCAAAATTCTAACTCCTTCTTTTGGTGTCGCCGAGTAAAATACGTAAAAAACTGTTTTCATGCAATTTGGAGTCGATCGTGATTTAAGTCGTGTGTAACGATTTTATGTAACACGGGTGAATAAAAAATATAGCTCTTAGCTGAACTATATGACGCACGTCATATAGTTATGTTAATATTATGTTATGTTATGTCTACCTCTGTACAGTACTTCAGGCATGAGTTTGGCTAGTTGGTCCTGCATTTTCTTTTGTGGTTCGACACTGCTCTCGATGCTGATATGAAGCGAATAGTTTTAATAGATAATTTTCTGATGAACGTAACAGCTACTTAACCGAATCGAAAGCTACGAGCTCTATACACAAAGTAATTCTTTAAAGCAGCGCTGTGATATCTACTAATGGATCATCAATATAAAAGAAAGTTTGAAATTACCGATAGGAATATAAATCTTTATTGATTTCTTAGTAAATACTAGGTTTAGACGTACGAATCGACCACGGTCCGATACGAGATCTGATATCGAGATGTGAGATTGGACGACAGGAGGCGATCGGCGAGATGTGCTATTTTAATATACGATTTATATATTAAAGCGAATAGTTCTACTACTTTGGTATTAGGTGACGCCTACAAATACCGTGGGTATCGTAAAAGGAGACTTAGGCCGTCACGGATACCATACTGTTATACGAGTAAATATGAAAATCTGAATGTTTGTAAATTTTTGTAAATTAAATCCGCATCAAACTTCTGGATTAGATTAGATTATCTAGAAAAGTTAGAAAATACTTACTACAGTCTCCTATATACATGTACCCAGAAATGTAATGATTTTGAAGGTATCATTTTAAACACACACACACACACACATACACACACACACACATACACACACCCTCACACTCACCCTACCTGTAAAGCATGTTTTTTTTTAAATGTTAAAAATCTTGTAAACAACAAAGAAAAATGTCATCGATAGAGAGAGCCTACACCTGTCGCACAGGGCTTCCCCTATGACAGACTGTATGGATATACTTTTGTTACACAATTGTTTATCCAATAAATGTTATTGTATTTTGTATTTAAATACTGAATGTATTGAAAAGAAGAGTACTATAAACTAATTCCAAAAGCTCAAAACATCTTCAAACTTCATCTCCAGACCTCCTGGTCTGTTTAATATATAGGTAGCATTCTATGTAAAGAATTTGTTGTGAGTTAAACATTTTTACGACGACCTAAGGTCACCTACATAGCTCGACTAGTCAGTGAACTGAAGTGGCAATGGGCAGGCCACATCGTTCGAAGAACCAATAACCGTCTACCGAGCCGTTCTCCTACTAGGTGTACTGATGACCTGGTTAAGGTCGCGGGGAGTCGCTGGATGCAGGTGGCTGGGGACCGGTCGATGTGGCATACCATGAAGGAGGCCTATGTCCAGCAGTGGACGTTTCCAGGCTGATGATGATGAAACAGTTTAAGTTACTATGACCACCTGTATAGATGCATATTTTACGCTATATTGCAGGAGACAAAGTACTAAAGGATCGCTTTTCGAAGACTTTTAAACAAAGAACGGTTCTTACTACATGACAATAAGGAGCAAGTCACCGCGCACCACGATGCGACCCTAAAATAATATCACAGCCCGGACACTGGGAAGAAACTTATTGGATCGTTTGCGTGACGCCATGTGACGTTTGTACACCTCTAGGGTTATCATCGCGAGCTACTCGTAGCTGGCATTTGTATCGTGTGAACGTGATTAGTAAACAATGACAACTCTTTCGCGCCTTGACTTTTGTCTATGCTTTTGTATTAGTTTTGTGAAAACGAAAAGAGCTACATATTTAAAAAAATATTATCGCCTTATTGTTATTCAAATTGTGTTTTTAGCTCGAAATATCTCATTCTATCCCGTACTAACTCTTCTGATTTCTCGGTCACATGAAAAACATCGGTAATCTTCCTAAAATATTTACACTTTTATACACGACCAGTCGACCACTCATAGTATGAATAGTAGTTTTATAGTAGATTTCTATGAATCATTACAGAATGATTTTCAACACTTGAACCATTGGAATTCAACACAGAAGAGAGAAAAAACTTAGTTCAAGAAAAGCTCGGCAAAAACTACGATGATGAATGACATACACAATTACACAACGGCTCAGTGCATGAAAATAGACATTGACAAGTGACCGCAATTTGTAGTGCGAAGTGACGCGTGAGCACTCATGTGCTATTGTCTATTTACGTATTTTTTACCTGTGTAACTAAAACCAATTGCGAAGAACGCGTTTTATATGACCATATTAAATAGCGTGACTCGTAAGAACGCTTTGTTGCTGTGGCTGATGAATATAGAGCGACTGGTCTATTAGTGTTTCCTTAATTCATAAAATTGCATACTTTCTGGAAACAGGTTTCCACAGTAAGCGTGGTCCAACTAATAGGAATAAAGCGTTGATCACAACATACATACATACATATACGAATAGAGTCAAAAGGGTCGAAATTTCGAATAGAGTCACTAAGTGAAGTTGACTTTATTTTTTAAAAACACAATGTATAAAAATATCTCTATACAAATCGTACCGTGGGTGGACTAAGGCGATTCCTTGAACCCGAAGCTCAATTCTTTGAAAAGAAATTCTGAAGACGTGCCAGAAATACATATCTTTGACAGTTTTAGAGTTATATATGCGAATGTAATAAATTAATTGAGATAGAAAGCTATAGAAATCGAGTCAAGAATGCATATGTCGCGCTTTGCTTACCCTTTCACTGTGGGGAAGTGAGGCCCAAAACTAAATTCCTAATGTTTACTGGAACGACTTTAAACAATCGTTTATAACAAGGAATATGTGTGGAGAGAGTGTGAACTCGTTTTTGTTCTGAGCTAAATTCGCCGATTAAACAGTGGGAGGCGAGGTAAGCTATAACACTAAATATTCATGTCTGTATATCAGAAAGGGACAACATAAAAAAGATATTGACGCGCGGGCTATGTGAACTTGGAACCCGACCTTGAAAAAATTTAATTTTTTTTGCGCTATTCGATAGATTTACGTTTGTAGTTGTTTGTAGTGAAACTATTTTCGTTTGTAGTTAAACCAAAAAAAAGTTATGACGAGTCAAAAAAAAGCTGGCACCCGACTTTGAAAAAATTAACTTTTTTTTGTGGTTATCGGTAGATATAGGTTTGTAGAGGTTTGTAGTGAAACTATTTTCGTTTGTAGTTAAACCAAAAAAAAGTTATGACGAGTTAAAAAAAATTCTCTCAAACTTTAAAAAATTAACTTTTTTTCGTGATTTTCGATAGATATAGGGCAGTAGAGGTTTGTAGTGAAACTATTTTCGTTTGTAGTTAAACCAAAAAAAAGTTATGACGAGTTAAAAAAATTCTCTCAAACTTTAAAAAATTAACTTTTTTTCGTGATTTTCGATAGATATAGGGTAGTAGAGGTTGGTAGTGAAACTTTTGCGCTACTACAAACGAATACGAGTAACTACAAACGAAATCCAATCTACTACAAACGATTTTGAGATACTACAAACGAATACGAGTTACTACAAACGAAATCCAATCTACTACAAACGATTTTGACCTACTACAAACGAATTCGAGTAACTACAAACGAAATCCAATCTACTACAAACGATTTTGACCTACTACAAACGAATTCGAGTAACTACAAACGAAATCCCATCTACTACAAACGATTTTGACCTACTACAAACGAATTCGAGTAACTACAAACGAAATCCAATCTACTACAAACGATTTTGACCTATTACAAACGAATTGGAGTAACTACAAACGAAATCCAATCTACTACAAACGATTTTTAGCTACTACAAACGAATACGAGATACTACAAACGAAATCCAATGTACTACAAACGATTTTTAGCTACTACAAACGAATACGAGTTACTACAAACGAAATCCAATCTACTACAAACGATTTTTAGCTACTACAAACGAATTCGAGTTACTACAAACTAATTAATTATTTTTTTTCTAAAAAAATTAACTTTTTTTTGTGGTTATCGGTAGATATAGGTTTGTAGAGGTTTGTAGTGAAACTATTTTCGTTTGTAGTTAAACAAAAAAAAAGTTATGACGAGTTAAAAAAAATTCTCTCTACTAAAACTCTCTACTAGATTCGTTTGTAGTAGCTAAAAATCGTTTGTAGTAGGTTGGATTTCGTTTGTAGTTACTCGAATTCGTTTGTAGTAGCTAAAAATCGTTTGTAGTAGATTGGATTTCGTTTGTAGTAACTCGTATTCGTTTGTAGTAGCTAAAAATCGTTTGTAGTAGATTGGATTTCGTTTGTAGTAACTCGAATTCGTTTGTAGTACCTAAAAATCGTTTGTAGTAGATTGGATTTCGTTTGTAGTTACTCCAATTCGTTTGTAGTAGCTAAAAATCGTTTGTAGTAGATTGGATTTCGTTTGTAGTAACTCGAATTCGTTTGTAGTAGCTAAAAATCGTTTGTATTAGATTGGATTTCGTTTGTAGTAACTCGTATTCGTTTGTAGTAGCTAAAAATCATTTGTAGTAGATTGGATTTCGTTTGTAGTTACTCCAATTCGTTTGTAGTAGCTAAAAATCGTTTGTAGTAGATTGGATTTCGTTTGTAGTAACTCGAATTCGTTTGTAGTAGGTCAAAATCGTTTGTAGTAGATTGGATTTCGTTTGTAGTTACTCGAATTCGTTTGTAGTAGCTAAAAATCGTTTGTAGTAGATTGGATTTCGTTTGTAGTAACTCGTATTCGTTTGTAGTAACGCAAAAGTTTCACTACCAACCTCTACTGCCCTATATCTATCGAAAATCACGAAAAAAGTTAATTTTTTAAAGTTTGAGATAATTTTTTTTAACTCGTCATAACTTTTTTTTGGTTTAACTACAAACGAAAATAGTTTCACTACAAACCTCTACAAACCTATATCTACCGATAACCACAAAAAAAAGTTAATTTTTTTAGAAAAAAAATAATTAATTTTTTCGTTTTAATTATTTTTTTTCTGAAAAAATTAACTTTTTTTTGTGGTTATAAAAAAAATAATTAATTTTTTCGTTTTAATTATTTTTTTTCTGAAAAAATTAACTTTTTTTTGTGGTTATCGGTAGATATAGGTTTGTAGAGGTTTGTAGTGAAACTATTTTCGTTTGTAATTAAACCAAAAAAAAGTTATGACGAGTAAAAAAAAATTCTCTCTACTAAAACTCTCTACTAGATTCGTTTGTAGTAGCTAAAAATCGTTTGTAGTAGATTGGATTTCGTTTGTAGTTACTCCAATTCGTTTGTAGTAGCTAAAAATCGTTTGTAGTAGATTGGATTTCGTTTGTAGTTACTCGTATTCGTTTGTAGTAGGTCAAAATCGTTTGTAGTAGATTGGATTTCGTTTGTAGTTACTCGAATTCGTTTGTAGTAGGTCAAAATCGTTTGTAGTAGATTGGATTTC
This sequence comes from Carcina quercana, assembly GCA_910589575.2. Classification (NCBI taxonomy): domain Eukaryota; kingdom Metazoa; phylum Arthropoda; class Insecta; order Lepidoptera; family Depressariidae; genus Carcina; species Carcina quercana. The sequence goes on along the minus strand of OU342432.1, from coordinate 13,963,624 downwards.
GTTTGTAGTTACTCGAATTCGTTTGTAGCAGGTCAAAATTGTTTGTAGTAGATTGGATTTCGTTTGTAGTAACTCGAATTCGTTTGTAGTAGGTCAAAATCGTTTGTAGTAGGTCAAAATCGTTTGTAGTAGATTGGATTTCGTTTGTAGTAACTCGTATTCGTTTGTAGTAGCTAAAAATCGTTTGTAGTAGATTGGATTTCGTTTGTAGTAACTCGAATTCGTTTGTAGTACCTAAAAATCGTTTGTAGTAGATTGGATTTCGTTTGTAGTTACTCGAATTCGTTTGTAGTACCTAAAAATCGTTTGTAGTAGATTGGATTTCGTTTGTAGTAACTCGTATTCGTTTGTAGTAGCTAAAAATAGTTTGTAGTAGATTGGATTTCGTTTGTAGTAACTCGAATTCGTTTGTAGTAGCTAAAAATCGTTTGTAGTAGATTGGATTTCGTTTGTAGTAACTCGTATTCTTTTGTAGTAGCTAAAAATCGTTTGTAGTAGATTGGATTTCGTTTGTAGTTTCTCCAATTCGTTTGTAGTAGCTAAAAATCGTTTGTAGTAGATTGGATTTCGTTTGTAGTAACTCGTATTCGTTTGTAGTAGCTAAAAATCATTTGTAGTAGATTGGATTTCGTTTGTAGTTACTCCAATTCGTTTGTAGTAGCTAAAAATCGTTTGTAGTAGATTGGATTTCGTTTGTAGTAACTCGAATTCGTTTGTAGTAGGTCAAAATCGTTTGTAGTAGATTGGATTTCGTTTGTAGTTACTCGAATTCGTTTGTAGTAGCTAAAAATCGTTTGTAGTAGATTGGATTTCGTTTGTAGTAACTCGTATTCGTTTGTAGTAACGCAAAAGTTTCACTACCAACCTCTACTGCCCTATATCTATCGAAAATCACGAAAAAAGTTAATTTTTTAAAGTTTGAGAGAATTTTTTTTAACTCGTCATAACTTTTTTTTGGTTTAACTACAAACGAAAATAGTTTCACTACAAACCTCTACAAACCTATATCTACCGATAACCACAAAAAAAAGTTAATTTTTTTAGAAAAAAAATAATTAATTTTTTCGTTTTAATTATTTTTTTTCTGAAAAAATTAACTTTTTTTTGTGGTTATCGGTAGATATAGGTTTGTAGAGGTTTGTAGTGAAACTATTTTCGTTTGTAGTTAAACAAAAAAAAAGTTATGATGAGTTAAAAAAAATTCTCTCTACTAAAACTCTCTACTAGATTCGTTTGTAGTAGCTAAAAATCGTTTGTAGTAGGTTGGATTTCGTTTGTAGTAGCTAAAAATCGTTTGTAGTAGATTGGATTTCGTTTGTAGTAACTCGTATTCGTTTGTAGTAGCTAAAAATCGTTTGTAGTAGATTGGATTTCGTTTGTAGTAACTCGAATTCGTTTGTAGTAGCTAAAAATCGTTTGTAGTAGATTGGATTTCGTTTGTAGTAACTCGTATTCGTTTGTAGTAGCTAAAAATCGTTTGTAGTACATTGGATTTCGTTTGTAGTATCTCGTATTCGTTTGTAGTAGCTAAAAATCGTTTGTAGTAGATTGGATTTCGTTTGTAGTTACTCCAATTCGTTTGTAATAGGTCAAAATCGTTTGTAGTAGATTGGATTTCGTTTGTAGTTACTCGAATTCGTTTGTAGTAGGTCAAAATCGTTTGTAGTAGATGGGATTTCGTTTGTAGTTACTCGAATTCGTTTGTAGTAGGTCAAAATCGTTTGTAGTAGATTGGATTTCGTTTGTAGTTACTCGAATTCGTTTGTAGTAGGTCAAAATCGTTTGTAGTAGATTGGATTTCGTTTGTAGTTACTCGTATTCGTTTGTAGGAGCGCAAAAGTTTCACTACCAACCTCTACTACCCTATATCTATCGAAAATCACGAAAAAAAGTTAATTTTTTAAAGTTTGAGAGAATTTTTTTAACTCGTCATAACTTTTTTTTGGTTTAACTACAAACGAAAATAGTTTCACTACAAACCTCTACAAACCTATATCTACCGATAACCACAAAAAAAAGTTAATTTTTTTAGAAAAAAAATAATTAATTTTTTCGTTTTAATTATTTTTTTTCTGAAAAAATTAACTTTTTTTTGTGGTTATCGGTAGATATAGGTTTGTAGAGGTTTGTAGTGAAACTATTTTCGTTTGTAGTTAAACCAAAAAAAAGTTATGACGAGTTAAAAAAAATTCTCTCTACTAAAACTCTCTACTAGATTCGTTTGTAGTAGCTAAAAATCGTTTGTAGTAGGTTGGATTTCGTTTGTAGTTACTCGAATTCGTTTGTAGTAGCTAAAAATCGTTTGTAGTAGATTGGATTTCGTTTGTAGTAACTCGTATTCGTTTGTAGTAGCTAAAAATCGTTTGTAGTAGATTGGATTTCGTTTGTAGTAACTCGAATTCGTTTGTAGTAGCTAAAAATCGTTTGTAGTAGATTGGATTTCGTTTGTAGTAACTCGTATTCGTTTGTAGTAGCTAAAAATCGTTTGTAGTACATTGGATTTCGTTTGTAGTATCTCGTATTCGTTTGTAGTAGCTAAAAATCGTTTGTAGTAGATTGGATTTCGTTTGTAGTTACTCCAATTCGTTTGTAATAGGTCAAAATCGTTTGTAGTAGATTGGATTTCGTTTGTAGTTACTCGAATTCGTTTGTAGTAGGTCAAAATCGTTTGTAGTAGGTCAAAATCGTTTGTAGTAGATTGGATTTCGTTTGTAGTTACTCGAATTCGTTTGTAGTAGGTCAAAATCGTTTGTAGTAGATTGGATTTCGTTTGTAGTAACTCGTATTCGTTTGTAGTAGCTAAAAATCGTTTGTAGTAGATTGGATTTCGTTTGTAGTTACTCGAATTCGTTTGTAGTAGGTCAAAATCGTTTGTAGTAGATTGGATTTCGTTTGTAGTTACTCGAATTCGTTTGTAGTAGGTCAAAATCGTTTGTAGTAGATTGGATTTCGTTTGTAGTAACTCGTATTCGTTTGTAGTATCTCAAAATCGTTTGTAGTAGATTGGATTTCGTTTGTAGTTACTCGTATTCGTTTGTAGTAGCGCAAAAGTTTCACTACCAACCTCTACTACCCTATATCTATCGAAAATCACGAAAAAAAGTTAATTTTTTAAAGTTTGAGAGAACTTTTTTAACTCGTCATAACTTTTTTTTGGTTTAACTACAAACGAAAATAGTTTCACTACAAACCTATACTGCCCTATATCTATCGAAAATCACGAAAAAAAGTTAATTTTTTAAAGTTTGAGAGAATTTTTTTTAACTCGTCATAACTTTTTTTTGGTTTAACTACAAACGAAAATAGTTTCACTACAAACCTCTACAAACCTATATCTACCGATAACCACAAAAAAAAGTTAATTTTTTCAAAGTCGGGTGCCAGCTTTTTTTTGACTCGTCATAACTTTTTTTTGGTTTAACTACAAACGAAAATAGTTTCACTACAAACAACTACAAACGTAAATCTATCGAATAGCGCAAAAAAAATTAAATTTTTTCAAGGTCGGGTGCCAAGTTCACATAGCCTGACGCGCGTATTGATAAATTAAAAATTAGAACATTTTGTTTTATTTAATTTTATACCTGTGAATTAATAACATCCCAGCTTTTGTGGAACTTAAAGTTTTAGCACGTATTCAACGCCATTTAATTTTATATTTTGCTTGTAATAATAACGTATAATTTGAATTTGAGGATAAAATTCCTCGCGTAAGATCGAAAGCGCATATGGTTGGCGACTGCGGGGGCCTTCGCATGCACCCTCTACTAGTTTATAACTTGTACCGCCTACCTCGCCAGCGCCTGCTCGCAGTAAATTGCATTTGCTTGTTGCTCTAGAAACGTTTAATTTTTAAAACTTATTTTAAATCCGTATGCTGGGTTCGCAGAAAGACCGTGATTTCCTGTTGACGAACGCAGCACAAAGATACGGTTCTTTCAACTTACGTGAACAGTTAAAACGTTTTGGAATTGAACATGTTAATATGACTATGTGATCAAATTCTGGTCTCAAATTAATAAAGTTATCATGTCATGGGTGAGATGGGAAATTTTAGATATATATTCTTGTTATCGATTATTCAAAATACATCTAATATGAACAACATCTTACTGCGATCACAAATCGCATACTAAGGGTTGTGATTGTGGCAAGCCTTGCCCTATAACTTTACATATCTGGGTGACTGAGCTTTGCTCGAAGTCCGTTATAGTGTCTCTTCGAAATATGCCGCCTGGCTCACTCTGCCTCTAGCCACAGTATTTCGATCTGGAACTTAAAGGTTACACGCTTTACCTCACAATTCGGAGATCCAGGATTCGATTTCTAATGGGGATACCAAGGTACTCGGTTTGGTTTACTGTAGGCCATTTCCTATGCACGCGTATTACATTGACACTTCTAGCTGAGCATCCTTTCCATTCAACGGCCTTATCGTCATTGCTCCTAGATTTTTTAAATTTGTATCTGCCCCGAACAGCAGAATAACTATTAAAACATGGGATATATTTTTTAAAATTATTTTCTCGTATATTCATGACCTAACGGGAGCGGAGAACGTGGAGCGGGAAGACTGACTACAGTTTCGGTAAAGGGGTAGTTTTGTAGAGTATTTTCTATGGGATAAATCCTAAAGTCCACGCAGACCAAGTCGCGGACAGAAGTTAGTATCTTTATAAAAAGGATTATAAGCAAATAATTCCTAGAGGTAGTTCATGAGACGCATTTTCTATGTGCAAATGCGCTCAGTATATAGTTCGGAATATCGTAATTGATACATTCAAAATTTTTAGTTACGCTTTTGTAATCTTTTAATGCAAAATTATTGGTGACAAAATGTCGACACACGTTTTCAAGGAAAGACCTTTGATTTCCTTAGCAGTGCAAATTTGTTACGACTGCCTGCTGTGTTGTCTGCCCCTTGTGTGTTGCCGGAACACTCGATCCAATCCATTAGTTGCATTAACAATTACGCGTCGTATAGGTTCACTCGTCCGCTTCGACGTAAATCTCTTGAAATTGCAGAAAGGATCGTATCTTCGCTTTCCCCGGCCGCCACTCCTAATTGGGCCAAATTGCCAGTGGCGTCTGCGCTTTATCTATTTAATTTATCGCTGACTTGAGAAGAAATGGCTATTGATGTTTTTGTAGTTGCAAGTAAATTGGAGCGCGTTGTGCAATTCGAGTGAGTACATGTAGCTAGCTATTTATAGTGGAACAGTATTGACAGCGAGTACTTGGTCAAGTATTTTGATTCTTTCTGACTCTTTTCAACCGACTTTTAAAAAAATGAGGAGGTTCTTAATTCTACTGTATGTTTCTTCTTTATTTGTATGTATGTTACGCGATAACTTCGCCAATTATGCATCGATTTTGATGATTCTTTTTTGTTTGATAGAGCATACTTCAGGGGTGGTCTCATAAATATTTTATCGAATTGGGTACAGCTGTTTTTGAGAAAAACCACAAAAACAAAATCTCTTAGGGTGAACATTTTAGAGGACTTTTAGGGCAGTTGAAGTAGGTTTCTAGTTCTTTTTGATCGCGTTAATTCTTCTTCAAATGCCTTTTATCGGTGTAGCTATATCCTGTTGTAATGCTATTAGAATCTCTAAAGCAGCGGTATTAGGCGTCATTTTTGTTAATGGTCCCTTTGTAGGTACTTCAAATGGGTTTTTGCACTTGGCCTTCATCTCACCAGATGGTAAGTGAAGGTAAGACTAGGTGGAAAGCGTCCTATGCTGAAGCCTCAAGTTAATGAGGCGCTGGCTTTATCTTTAATGTCAGAACACAATAGTGCTATTAGCGATGATTTTTGAACGTGATGGTAGCTAGCCAGGCGGTCATTGAAAAATGTACCACCAATCAACCTGAGCATTGTGCAGTTACTAAACCACAGAGGCGGTTAAAGTTTATGTGTTATAAGATTAATATATTGAATATGAAATTTACATCAAAGTGCACTTTTTCAACTAGCTTTATCTGATTTAAATGTACCGTTGTTATAATTATTTACTGATATAATTAATAAAATTATTCTGAATAGAGGAGGGTTGTCTGTTGTGAGTATAAGCTACCGAAACGAAATAATACGTGTCCAATGTTCATGTAACATTGTTGCAGACTTTTTTGTAATTTAAAGTCTGTAAGTCTTTCTGTCTGTGCACCTTTTACTTAGTTATGATATCAATATCATTAATTAAAACATGTCCAAAATCATTGGAAAGCTTCAGTTAAAGCGTATATAGTTCAATTAAAAATCTACTTCAATTAATGTGAATGTAGTTTAAAATTGAATAAAAAATATATCGGTTTCGAAAGATAATTCACTTGACTGCCCTTCCATACTGGTATTTACCGTGGCTATAAAATTGTCGTAAAAGGTTTTAAAACATGAGTTTATTTTCTTTTATGCGTAGCTGTTATGTTGGTGAATGCCTTTGAACGAAAAACGGGTACATTGTGCGACTAGACGTTTTAACCGACCTCAAAAAAGAGGAGTTCACAATTCGGCCAGGAAACCTGAGAACACTGGTAAGATTTGAGAGATGTCTCATTGCCCAGCATTAGTGAGACGGAAGTAGCGGAATCTATATAAATACATTTTGAAATGACAAAACTACAAACGGCTCTCTGCCTAATTAAAGTCAATCCAACACGGACTTGCAAATTAATTAATCAGTACACCCCTATGTAAATCAACTTCACGGATGAACTGGGGTTTATCTAGTAAAGGGAGCCGCGTCACGAGTTTAGCAACCCTAGTGGGGCGACCCTCCTGTCTGTGTGCACCCCTACGTGTCCAGACGATGGAGCAATGATATAAATAATAAATGGAAGAGATAATAACGTGTCACCATCGACGGTACTTTATACGTCTTGAAACGGTGACATAATCGGAGGTGCTAGAAGTTTTCTGAATGTGAAATTTGACATGTTTCTTGTTTCTTTCTCATTTCAACTCCTTCTAGAGTGTAACGCAGTCACAACTCTTCTCCTGTCTCACATAGTCGAGAAGCATAAACTTACATCGCAGATAGTTGATTTAAAATTAAAATAAAAATTAAAAACTCTTGATTTAGTCAATAGTGCGTACATATAATATGTTACATATTTCCGTCACGCACAATTTTTTAAAACAAAAACAAATACCTACTGCGCGGTAAAGAGGCCACATCTAGCAACTTAATCCGATGTTATGTGCAAGTGCATCCAACACCCGTGCAGAGTGGGTGACTCACCCCACTTGCCGTGAGCGACGCGACGCAACGGTGGGTATTGCGTCGATGACATCATTTATGAACGAATTAGATATTATGCGAACGGTGACGTCATCGGCGACGAGACAAGCCCGGTGCTTTTGTGAGGAAATAATTCCATCTTACAAACTTCATAGCGATTCATATGATTTGTCCTCAAATATTATTCTTTAGACATCTGTTACCAACAATGTCAGTGACCCCTGCGTGTAAGATATTTCATTCACAAACACAGAAAACAATTGCAAAAAATATGCAAATAAGACATTATATAAAGTTCGTTCGCTTAGATAGTTTCGGTACACCCGAACGGTTTATGTGGTTATTTATTACAAAAATTGTAGCCAAATAACTTTTACTTGAACGGCCTTTTTAAATTAAAAGTTTATTTCGAATTGAATTTTTAAGAAACACAGCCCTAATTGTCAATAGAAGCGCGCTCATACATCCATACATCTATCTTTTTATTCGATGCTTATCAGAGTTTATTAGTGTAGAATATTTATATGATGGTTAAATGAGACACACGTCTATCCAAGCACACTATTTATTGCGGACTAAAGTAACCTACCTACATACAAGATTAATCAGCTAACTATTTCTAAATACCTACATTACACCTCCCAACTAAATTAGAACTAATAAACTTAACTAACACTTAGACTAATACATTTACAAAACTATTTACAAAAACAATCAGTACCTAACGGGCGGCTTACGTATACGTGTAATAAGACGCTGCTCTGGCACACGTGGGGGAGGGGACGAGCTCGCCTCTGCACTGGCTCCACTAACGCTATCATGCTCGTTTTGATCTCTACTCTGCGTCTGTGCGTCAGCGTCGCTACTCCCATCCTCCACGGCAGCCTCCACCACGGGCGGGATTGCATCCTCACTCCCGCCGGTCGCCCCGACGACCTCATCTTCAGGACAAGTAACGTCAAACAACCGGGATCTGCGCCGCATCTGATCTATATGACGTTTCATTAGTCGACCGTCCCCCCTATCTACCGTATACTGTCGAGAACCTTCCCTGTCTATCACCCGGCCTTTTATCCAACGATCCTGGGTACCGTACCCTCTAGCCCAGACAGTGTCACCTAAAGCTAGCTCACGTTCCACACCTCCCGCGTGCTCCGTCTGTTTGCCCTGAGCGTCGCGCACCCTGTCCATCAGTGCACGGTCACTGCGCAACAGGTCCAACCGTGAGCGCAAGGAACGTCTCTGCAGCAACATAGCGGGAGTCTCTCCAGTCGTGCTGTGTGCCGTATTCCTATATGCTAGCAAAAACGTCTGCAGCGCGGCGTCCAAGTCCACACGGTCTCGCATACCCTTTTTAATGGCTCTTTTACAAAGCTTTACTGCATTTTCTGCAGCTCCGTTCGACGATGGATGATAAACTGGCGCGAGAACATGCCGTATGCCATTATTATTAAGAAAACTCCCGAATTCTGAGCTGGTAAAGGGGGGGCCCTGATCTGAAACTAACTCGACAGGCAATCCGAACCTAGCAAAAGTAGCCCTAAGAACTTTTATAACCCCAGACGCGTTCGTGTGTGCCATTTCAAACACTTCCAACCATTTTGATGTTGAATCTACTAAGACCAGAAACGTTTTACCATTGATTGGCCCTAGGAAGTCCACATGTACTCGTGTCCAGGGTCTAGTAGCATACGGCCACGGTCGTGGGGGCGCGCGCGGCGGCGCCTCCGCCTCGGCCGCGCACGTCTCGCAATCCCTGCACAGCGTCTCGACGTCACGGTCGATGTGGGGCCACCATACGTAGCTGCGCGCCCAACCCTTCGTTTTGACAATGCCCATGTGACCACTATGAAGCTGCCTCAACACCAGCGGCCTCATGGAAGACGGTATTACCATTCTATAGCCCCACATCAAACAGCCACCCTCTATATACAACTCGTTACGTCTAGCATAATATGGCTTCATATCTTCATCCGGACAGGTCGATGGCCAGCCCGCTTCTACATACAGCCGCACCCTACTCAAGACCCTGTCTTTCACCGTAACGTTCCGGACGTCACTATTCGTGACGGGTAAAAAGTTTTCTACGAAATTAACGTACGTTATTTCTGTCACTTGTTTCTTTTTAACCCCGTCGACTGGCGGCAATCTCGATAACGCGTCTGCACAATTCTTCTTTGATGTAACGTACTCGATATCATAGCTGTACCCGGACAAGAGGACCGCCCAACGTTGCAGGCGAGAGGCCGCCATTACGGGAATACCGACCTTGTCGCCGAAAATGTAAGTCAATGGTTTGTGGTCTGTCCGTAACACAAACTTCCTGCCATACAGGTACTGGTGGTACTTCCTTATGCCGAAAATAATAGCGAGCGCCTCCCTATCTATCTGTGAGTAATGTCGCTCGGCTGCGGTGAGGGACCGCGACGCGTACGCCACCGGTCGCTCGCCGGCCGGCGTCACGTGCGACAGCACTGCGCCCACGCCCACGCCGCTCGCGTCCGCCGTCAGCACCAGGGGCAGCGAGGGCGAGTAGTGCACCAGCACTTCGCTGCTAGTCAGCCTCGCCTTCACCGCATCGAACGACGACTGACACTCCGCGCTCCATACGAACTTGTGGCCGGTTTTCAACAATTCGTATAACGGTGCTAACAAAGTACTTACATTCTTTACGAATTTGGAGTAGTACATTACCATACCGAGGAACGACCTCACTTCAGACACATTTGTGGGCGCGGGAGTATCTATGATGGCTTTCACTTTGTCCGGGCTGGTGTGAACTCCATTCTCACTGATCACATGCCCGAGATAACTTACAGATTTTGAGAAAAACTCGCATTTCTCCCGCTTAACCTTTAATCCGAATTTCTGAAGACGCTCGAAAACCCTATGTAAATTACCTATATGCTCTTCAGTCGTTCTACCCGAAATGATCACGTCATCAAGGAACACTCCAACCATAGGTAAATCCGCAAAAAGCTCTTCCAACCGCCTTTGGAAAATCCCCGGGCTCGATGACAACCCGAAAACTAATCGGTTGTACATGAACAACCCCTTGTGAGTGTTAATCACTGTATACTTCCGTGTATCATCTAAGACGAGCTGCGAGTACGCTTGTGACAAATCGATTTTGCTGAACCGCTTCCCCCCGTGTAACCTAGCTAATAGATCCTCGACCCTCGGCAGCGGGTAACGGTCGACCTCTAACACTTTATTCAAGGTCAACTTGTAATCGGCGCAGATCCTAACGTTACCGTCCTTCTTGACGACGGGCCCGATGGGCGTGGCCCAGTCGGAGCGCTCGACCGGCGTGAGGATGCCGTCCCGCACGTGCTGCTCGAGCGCGCGCTCCACCGGCTCGCGCAGCGCGTACGCCAGGGGGCGCGCGCGCAGGAACACGGGCCGCGCGCCCTCGCGCACGTGCACGCTCACCGGCGCGCCCGTGAAGCGACCCAGGCCCGGACCAAACACGTCACAAAATCTGGAACTGAACGCACGCTCATTAAATTCACTGTTCAGTGAATGCACAGAATTGTAATCAAAGCGGGGTAACTGGATATTTAATTCCGCTATCCACTGTCGTCCTAGTAAGGCATTTTTCCCATTTTTAATCACATACAGTTCTAAATCTTTACACTTATCGTTGTACACTACTTGCGGCTTAATGACCCCCACCGGGTGAACGACCTCCCCCGTGTAATACCTTAAAGCTAATTTACTGTCCTCTATTCGTAATTTACTAAATTTATTTTTATACATTTCGTAGCTTATGCACGACACTGCACTGCCGGTGTCACATTCCATACTAATGTCCTTGTTTTGTATACGCAGTGTGATCATGATCGGTTTGCACTGCCCTATCGTTAGTTTATTTACATCAATAAAAGTTACCTCCTCGCTCTCGTCACTCTCTCCCTCTTGACTGCCGACACCCGCCGTCGTCGCACAGTGTTGATCTGCTAAATTAGGGCACATGCGCTGCAAATGCCCCATCTTGTTGCAAACACGGCACACATAGCGTGTGAATTTGCAACTGTTTGCCTCATGCGTAGCGCCGCATGCTCGGCACCGCCGCTGTATCCGCGCACGGTCACTCAGCGCAACAGGTGCTGGCGATGCAGGTGCGCGCGCGCGCGAGCGCTGGCTCGGCCACGCGCCACGCAGCCCGGCCTCCCGGCCCGACCCGCTGGCACGTCGCTCGCCGGCCGCCGCCGCCGCCGCGTCCCTCTGCCGCCCCCTCGCCCCCTGTATCGCTTGACAGTCTGCCGTTGCTCGCGAGGACCCTCCACGAGCCTCGACCACCGCCGCGTCCTTCTCCGCAGCCTCCATGCTCACCGCTAGGCTGTAAGCCCGCGTAAAATCGAGCTTACTCTCTGCGAACAGCCTCTGTCGAATAGTGTCACTATGAATGCCGCAAACCAACTGATCACGCAGGCTATCTTGCAACCACCCGCCGAACTCGCATGTCTTGGACATTTTCTTGAGCACCGCCACGTATCCCGCTATAGATTCGCCGGCGTGCTGCACCCTCTGACGAAACTTGTACCGCTCGGCGAGCTCACTCGGCCTCGGCTGTAGATGTCTCTCCATAATCTCGTTAACCTCATCAAAACTCATAGTGCTGGGTTTATCCGGAGTACACAGGTTCACTAATAGCTCGTAACCTTCAGCCCCCATCACGGTTATTAACGTTGGTACTTGCATGTCATCTGTGATGTGGTTTACAATAAAATATTGTTGTAAACGCTCCACGTACAGCTTCCAATCGTCTTTTTGTACACTGAACTCCGCGATTTTGCCGATCGACATGTTTATAATGTTTATTTATTTATCACTAAACAGTTTGCACGCGTAAAAGTCCTTTTGATACCCCGAAGCCACTGTAGAATATTTATATGATGGTTAAATGAGACACACGTCTATCCAAGCACACTATTTATTGCGGACTAAAGTAACCTACCTACATACAAGATTAATCAGCTAACTATTTCTAAATACCTACATTACAATTAGTTACCAGATTAATCTACTTAAAGACTTTCGAAGAAGAGGTTCGAGTTTTTGTTGTAGAATACTTTTTTCTTCTTTACATCCATCTATACCCGACTACACACATAATTGATCCCTATAGTTTATCTGACGGCATCGATGGTCTGCCCTAATACAGGTATAACAGAGACCGCCTTTTAATGAGCTCATCTTTAATGAAGCTATTAAGATGACTTTGTACATTTAAGGGCCTAGCTACACGAATACATATATATCTGGAGGAACATCCATACCAATTATTATAAATGCGAAAGTGAGTTTTTTGTTTCTTCTTCCTACACGTCGTAACGGAGAGTCAGAATGACTTGATTTTTTACATAGGTTCGAAGGGTCATAAAATGATATAGGCGACTTTGTATCCATATCGAACACATAGTTCCCGTGAAATAATTTATGCAGTCTACGCGGACTTAGTGGCAAAAACTAGTAATTCTATATAATGACACGGCTAAGTAGGCATTCACATCATATCATCATCATCACACATTACTGTTGCCGCTATAACAACAAATAACAAAAATAAATGAAAAATTAGTGCCCTCCCCTACTATACAAACGTTTTTTTGCTACAAACTTAGTTTTGCAGTTGAAAGCCATAAATCATGTAATTAATTTAACTGCAGTGTAAAGTTTGTTCTTAAATCTAACTTTCATGTTTGTTAGGGCGTTGATTGGAGCATATTACCTTGCATATTATTTAGGATATTCAGTATGTTAATTATTACGAGACCCTCACATGAGAGACATGCACGTGACCTGTTTTTTAACTTTGCCTACCATGACAGCCGAACGATCTCGAATCATCATGCAGGTGTCCCGTTGTAACATCGGTGGGATAATTGTTTCGCGAGTCAGCTAGTCGCTGAGATAACGGTGCGTCGGCGCAGCTTGTACGTGCAGAATAAAAGCTGAAACTATGAAATTGAATGCTTTTGTCTCGCTTCAAGAGTGCCTGGTTTTTACTTATATCAGGTTCACTTGTTTATAGCTAACTATCTAACTATGTATGTAAACAAGTCTAACGTCGTTAATTTTAACCTACTTCGAATAAGTAGGGTAAGAATACAATAATTTTGCACCATCGAGCTGATCTGAGACAGGAGTCTGGAGGTGCATATATGGGTACAAAAGGTTTACAACATAGGTCTGTATATGTGTATAATGCAATGTAAATGCAATCCTTTGAACTAAACCCAGGGATGGCCAACCCTTCGAGCGATAATCACGTAATGACGTATTTGTGTTAGGGATAACCAGAGTAAGGGCGTTCTGTTTCTAAAGGCAATAAAGCCCTGTATAATTTAAGCCGTAGTCATTTGCAATTCTAACGAAACCAAATTTAATGCATTGTTATAAAATTAGGAGGTCGTATTAGATATGGTCTAGTAGAGTGTTATTAACAGATAAGAGTTGATTTATAAACAATAGTACCAACTCCTTACGTCATCAATACAAAAGGCAATTTTACGCAAAACAACGTGTTGTTCTCAACAGGTGGGATAAAGATCCGCCGTGTGGTACAGTCACGCTCAAATGAGGTTTCTGCAAATGAGCACAAAATGATGATGAAATCCATGATGAGTTTAAAATCTTCAAATGTTGAAAGAAGCTATTTTTAAGTAATATGTAGGAAAAATTACTTTTACTTTAAGTTCTAGTTTTTATTGTGTGTACGTAAAATAATTTTATAGACAACCCTGTAATTGTGACTTCTCCGGTAAAATCATAGGAACGGCGCAATAACACATAACATATAATATGTAAAGTTTGGTTAGACTCATGAAGTAGTTGCATTGAGAGTTCTATATTTACCGAGAAACTTTCACAAGTATTTATTTCTCGAGTGATAGGGATGGATACGCGCCCCTCACGCATTATCGTGTCAACCGGTCGCAATTTCGCTTGCGCTTATCGCTACTTTCGACTGCTCTCTTCGACCTTTGTAGACTTTATCGAAATTATTTGCGCATTTTTAAAACTGGCAGGGAGGGACATTTAAATCGTTAATGTCAACAAAAAAACTCGTTTTGGGAAGACAATAATCGTGATGAAAGCAAAATACGCGCGTTGAAATAGAAGAATCGTAAAAATACTTCGGCCGTCATCACCGACGCGCCTTGAAGTCCGACAAAAGGTTGGACCACCCGGCGGTCACAGAACATTTAATGTGAAACAATTAGTAAAGTTTATTTTCGTGTAAGTTCAACGTTACGTGATCGGGGTCCACATTTGCGGGGTCGAGTGTACGATCAAATATCAAAACTTGCGAATTATCCTCGCTCGTGACTGAGCTTTAAGCAATCATTGGCAACGCAAGAAACACTCATCAATGCCTGAGTTCTCGCCTCGCGGGTGTTGTTATTCAGGAATGCCATGGTGTTGCAGACACTCACACAACTAATGGATACTACCAATTGGGGTTTACTTGGTTACGAAAGCGAAAGTTTGACGGGCTGTATGCCTAGGTTCGTGCTAGACAAAAATATTGCATTCAATCATTGCTACACTCGTACAGATACGTGATGGATTTATATGTTCTTTGTTTGACTAGATTTTAATCCTGGGTATATAAAGTGGGGATGGTTTTTTTGCTCGTCTATCCGACGGCCATATCTCCATCAGATGAAATTATGGCTAAGGTAAAAACCATTCTGCATTAAAAAATGTACTTGGAGAAGTACAAAATTTGTAAAAATTCAATAGCCAAAAATTTTAAACTAGGTGAATTATAACTTTGTAACGCGTTTTTTGTTTTGTTTTGTCATTACTAAGCTAAACTCTACTTTACCTTGGTTTGACGTAAAACCCAAGTTTTAAAAAATGTTTCGGTAATTAGAATAGTGAGAGTTTACTTATCTATTCTGCTTATGCCTCAACTGTAAGACTAATTTGATGAAAGTAACGAGTTTGTTACTGCACAGTTAAAATTGACGAAAGAATGAGCAAAGTAATTTAGTTAATGATGCGTTCTAGATTATGTTCTAGATAAATTGTTAGGCACTTATAGTAATTTGTGAAAACATTGCGAACGTCTGATTTGAAGCCATTACATTTAATTGCAACTGATTCTCTTTATCAACCCACTTCAAAAAAGGAGGAGGTTCTTAATTCCACGTGTATGTTTTTTTTAATGTGTGTTACGCGGTAACTCCGCAAATAGTGAACCGATTTTGATAATTCTTTTTTGTTTGGTACAGCAACTGCAGAGGTGGTCCCATAGAAATTTTATAGAAATTGATTAAACGCTCTTTATGAAAATCAACAAAACCTCTTTTTGAACGCGTTAATTATCCTACTAATATTATAAGTGTGAAAGTTTGGATGTTTGGATGTTTGTGACGCTTTCACGGAAAAACTACTGAATGCATTTGAATGAAACTTTACAATAATATAGCTTATACATCAGAATAACATATAGGCTATAATTTATAAAGCCATATTGTGTAAATTGTCCAAATCACACTTATAATATTAGTGGGATTACATGGGCAATTTTGGCATAACAAAAACGCGTTGCCTAGCAACCGACTATAGAATATGTAAATTCGTATATACAAACTTTTGCGTTTATAATATTAGTGTGAAGACTATTTGAATGTACTACGTAAGATATTGAAATTTCTTTTGTTTCTTTAAACTATTAGCCTACGTAACAGAATAAACACTATTTTGTACCTTATGCTGGAAATGGAGATAGATGCCATCTATGCCTATCGAACAAGTAGAATAAATCCTGAAGTACACGCGGACAAAGTCGCGGGCGGAAGCTAGTAGACAATAAAATTAGATGTTTTATCTGGTTGTTTACTCACCCTCGCACCTCACTGTCCACATTAGATACACTCACCAAAACTGGGTACATACGTCGTGCTTGTACCATGATTGATATATGTCTAGGATTTATATTGCTTCGGGAAATAGATCATCATCATTCTCCTTAGCCTTATCCCGTTACTCAATCGGGGTCTGCTACCTAACCCCAAGGTATTGTTGTAGATACTTAGTGTTTACGAAAGTGACTGTCATCTGACCTTGAGGATTAGGCTGTTACAAGTTGATCAAGCAGTCCGAGGGCCTCTAACTGTCGAAGACAATAACCAGGAATCATAGCTTTACATGTCTTCCGAAATACGGAAGCATCTTCCGAGAGATAATCAGTTGATTTAGCCTGCAATGTCCTTACCAAACTGGGGAAAGTCTTGCAAAGTGATATTTGACAATTGACAACCGGGAATCCAATCCGGGACCTTCCGCGTGTGTTGCACGTCTCAGTCTGACACTTAGGCTACTGCGCCACAGAGGCCTTATAGGGAAGAAAATACCGATTTTTTAAAATGACTTTACCATGTCATCCCGCGGGTGTTTTACATATTTTTTAATGACTTCAGCATGACATCCCGCAGATGTTTCAAAAGGAGTCTAAGGGAAAAATAATATGTAACAACATCTTACAGCGATCACCAATCAAGTGAAGTGATTATATCAAGTGGCCTAATGGAAAGTCCGACGTGACGATCCGCGAGGGATGGTCATGGAGGAACTTAGGATTTGGACAAATGTACTCCAGCTCATTTGTCGAGAGAAAGGCGTTCAGATCCATCGACGCAATCTTCGGTCGAATATAGCTTTTACCGCGTACTGAGTTTTGCAGGAAACCGTTAAAGGTTGGATCACATGATACTGGTATCTAAGAATCAAAGTTTTCTCCTCGTCGTCGCGTAGCGCAGTAACATTTGTGCTGAATCTGGTAGGGCATCAAAATTCTTGACATATCTCTTCAGTCGTGCCTCTGATGTTGCATATTTGGTGCTACAACCTATTGTAAATTCCGATTTATACCTCTATGTAAAATTCAAATACTCCTTAGCAATCTATTTGATCTTTTGATTTTTTCATTCCTATTTTTGTTAATATTTCTGGTATATTTTACATCAAAAGACGTAAAGAATTCATTCACGCTCACTGTACTCGTAATTTAACATGATCCTCTGCACGGCATGTCGGCAATTCCGTTTATATTTAAATACTGCGGTGTTTTTATCAAAAGAAGTGGAGAGATCATACCAATTTCACTTCACACGTAATTTAGTATTATCCTTTACACGACATGTCAGCAGGGACATAAAATTTTTATCTCCCCAGAGAAAGCGTTTCGTATTAAGGTTAGGCGTTTCGTTTCCGGTTCACATCTCTTGGTCTGTATCGCAGGAGCCATCGCTCCGTGATATTATCTGTCGCGGCGACAGACGACCGTTTTCACACTGCACTACCATCATTGGCATTTTATCTCCTCATCTAAACCATTATTCATATATTTTACTAATTAGAATTTATTAGACAATACATACATAATTCGGTTTTGTTTGTTTACCCAAAAAATATTTACAAAGCATGTGAATACTATTGACGTACCTTTTCCCGAACTATATATTTTTTGAAGAATTTACAAATCATTACCATCGTTATATTGTATTGTTATTTTGTTATGTAACTATGATGGGATTATTGACAGAAATATAGATTTATTCTCATTTATCTCTTCTAATTCATCGAGTCACACTCTTTAAGGGAGTATAAGGGACACGTATCCAAAACGTACAGTCCCCTTAGAGACTTTAATCTAAGTATAGGACGCGCCTTATTAATAAAGTACTTGTTGCACTACATGAAAATGACAATTATTTTTGTCACACTAGCGATTGCAACATCATAGGATTTACAAACGTTTATTTAGAATGAAATCAGTAAATCAATGGTAAATTGATGTCATATTAGCCGTATGTAGCTATCTATGTATCTGGCTCCTAGTAACCCTGGCAGCTCTCGCCCGCCGAGCCGTTGGTCGGCACGGGAGCACCGTCAGAGGTCGCGACACCACTATCGCCTCATCTGTCGTGGATGAAGCTGTTAATATTCATCGAGTGACATCCACTTTGTCTTTACCGCGATAAGAGCACCCCTCCGAGTCCAACCATCGATTTCTCTGACCGAAATCGCCAATACGCTTTGCAATGCGCAATTAAAATCCACGTCATTACCCATAGCTTATTGCAACGAGCAAAAAAGGATTAATTGTTCAGTTAATCGAAAGTTAATTGTTTTAATTTGCTTTCATTATGGCAAGGGCCGTCTTATTGCATTTCACTCGCCATCTGTTTTCGCAATTATGGAATCGGTGACACCTCATAAATCGTGAGGTTTCTCGTGTGCGCATGCTGAGTACACATAAATTATAGCACCTGTTAATGTTGCCATTTGCATTAACACTAATGTAATGTCCAACCCGACGCTGCCATTCGAGCCACGTATCCTCTGGGGTGGTCTGAGAGAACCCTCTTTATTGCACAAACGAGACAAACGTGTATGATAATTACTTTTGACTTGAGTTCTAAATGTAGTTTTAGTTGAAGGTTGGTTTTCACGGTAACTGCCTATATTTCAATATTTTCTCCAATGACAATTTGTGTGTTAGATATTTATTTAGGGCTTTCTTTCGTGTTAATAGATGGCGCTGGTAACAGTTTTGGCATTGGTGTGCTAATTAATACATTGAATTTTCTTTTTGATAGGCAAAACAAATGTTATGAGATATTCAGAGGAGAGAATGGTACGACTGAGACTCTAAAAGTGAAAGGTAAAGCTTTATTTTAAGATAAGTGTAAGGATTTAACAAAACGTAATAGAGAAGGGAAAGAATATTTATGTCTACGGTTGCGGACTGGGAGACACTGAGCTTAGTGTTCGTTATACCGAAATGTGATCATTTTTATGTAAATCGATGGAACAGCCCTTACATATAACTGATTTACATTTTGGCTTAGTAAAATCGGATGTAAAGTATCGTTATTTAAGCTTCACTTATATTTTTATTCTAAATTAACTGTCTCGGCGACAGAAGTGGTCTTGTTTCAAATTCAATAAATTTTTGTAGGCAACTTTTCAAAATCTCATAAAAATCTGATTTGGACTTTTACAAAACTCTTTTAGAAGTAGCAAAATCGGTCCGGTCCAGCCCTTCTCGGGTGATGCGTTTACGAGGCACATTTATGTTAACATAGATTTTACATTAAAACCAATAGATGGATCAATGAAACGTTCGAAAATTATTGCAGAAAGGTTAGTTTATCATAAAAATTAAATAATGCTCAGTTCTGTCATTACAACTTAATCTTCATTTATCGGTAGTGAAAATTGTTGTCAATACAGTATAATGTCAAAACACCAATCATTTTGTTCTTTAATTATTTTGAATGTTTTTTAAACTAGGCAAAGTTAACTTGTAACATTTACATGCGGTTCTCCCAAATGTCAAATGAGAAAAATATTGGAACAAGTCTCAAAGAGGAAATGATACATTTTTCCCTCTAAAATATCCCTGTTGCTATACTTATATTTAACAATTTATACATGTACTTGAATAACAATAGGAAAATTGCTACTGCAGGCTATCATCAGAAAATGAGTTGCGTGTGGGGGAGAAACACGCGAACGCGACAAAGTTTGTTTTTCCTTTTGAAACTACGTTATGTCGAAGAAAGAAAGGTGTAAACTCACTGCTTCGGTGACTTAGGAAGCTATTGCAGGGCTAAATTGCAAAGCGCATGCGTCATTTTTGGAGGGAAAAACGACGACACAGTGTTGTCATGGCGATGACGATCGCATCCACAGTTTTAGTGGTGCCTTTGTTGTAATAACTGTTCTTGTTTCACTTTAAATAAATCGTGTAATTGTTGCTTGCGACGTCTGTGTAAATTACTTTCGCTTATCGACAAATAAATTGGCAGTTACACCTATATTTACGGCGTTTGTGAACACGAGAGCTGTTCAGAGATTGGTAGTGAAGTGAATCGAGGCCTGTTTAAAGTGCCTGTGACTGAACTTTGCGAGGTTTATTTACCACCTCGGTATGTACAATACATTGTATTTGAATTGAATGAGTTGTTTCTGTATCGTAAACGTTTTATGTACGAGTACCTTGTTGTCACAGGACTAGTAACGCACTGGTACGCTTCGACTTATCAATTTATTCAGTCAGTTTCTTAGAAGGCAGACACATTTCTCGTAGGCTTCCACGTAGCACAATCAGTACGCTTCTGTCCACACAAACATTCAACTACACACCAACACTTATACAACTTCTCAAACACACATACAATAACATTACGTACTCCTTCCCATGCCATTCTTTCTGATAGTTTTAAAATGCTCGGAGACCTATAACACGTGCTTGTCCTATTTTAGGCCTATGCTAAACCTTTTTCTGTACGTTGTAATAAAATTATGAGAGAAATTCAGATATTACTATTATTATTTTCGATGACTCATTTCATTTATTTCATTTGTGATGCGAACTTGTTTGTAAGACTCAGTTACGTCTTGTAAGAGTCTCTTTGTTTTACAATGTTGAGTAAAAGTTAGCTCAGTCAGTTCTTTGTCGAAATTACATTGTTGATGCAATATCGTTGATACATTCATAAGCCTTCTGTTGTTTCCCTTTGGGTTATCATTGCACAATGCTGCTGTTGAGTTTAACCTATGTATCCCTGGTAGTTATGTACGCAGGGTCTTCTAACTTATATAGAAAACATTTCGACGTTATTTTTTTTCATCACCATCAGCCGGGAAGCGTCCACTGCTGGACATAGACCTCCTCCATGGTACGCTACATCGACCGGTCCCGAGCCACTTGCATTCAGCGACTCTTATCCAGGTCGTCGGTACGCCTAGTAGGCCATGTACACGCTTCCCGGTACGTGGTCGCCACTCGAGAACTTTTACTCCCCACCGGTCATCGGTTCTTCAAGCGATGTTGCCTGCACATTTCCACTTCAGCTCACTCGTCGAGCTATGTCGGTTTTTATTTCAGTGTAGCTAAAACAATTATTTTTCAAATCAACATTTTATAGTCACGAAAAGCTCAAGCATCAAGAAGAATCCTTATCGAAATTGTTCCACCCAAAATAAGTATCTTACCAACCGATTAAAAGTATATGGTAGCCTCCTAAAGCATTATTGTCAAAATTGTATATTGTAAGCAAGCAAACATAGTCAATAGTCATATACCGTTTTATGAAACAAAGACCATACTTTTGAGCTCACAGATTTTTTAAAATAACATTAACTAAATATACAAATTCTACTATACTGACTTCCGATCCTTGAGCGGGTCACTTTCTTGCGTGGAGAGGTGAGGTATCGCGGATCGGTGGGAAGCGGTGAACCTCTGTTCTGTACGTAATACTATATTAATTCTGTGTCGTGGGTGACCTAATACTACACATTATATAAATCATAAGATATGTCGACAGGATATACTTAATTAGCAAGTAATTAATACTCCATTGCGGGCTCTCGTCTAACCTGTTCCGCTAGTCCTCGAAAGGGAGATAGAAACTGGTAAATTGAGGCAGACATTCCCATGTTTGAGTATTTACCTTATCGATTAGACCTTTCAACTTGGATGCTTAATTGCTTTCGGGTGAACCAGTCCAGTAGGATCGTTTTGTACTTTATCTGCTTTGTTTTGGGTGAATACGAGTATTTGGAATCTCGTCCAATAACTTTTACGTACATTATAGTCGAATATAACCTTTTGATATACGATAATATTAACGTATATTTTACTTAATTAGTAGCCTAGGACCCTTGTAATGCTAATCATATTTATGGAAGCAATTCTCAGATAACGGATATTAATTGGTCAGGGATTAATTTGTTTACGTACGAGTAAGTAAGTAAGAGTAAATATATTATTATGAGAAATCATAACAATATGTTTGCAATTTGTTAATCAATAACATTTTTCGTGTACTATTTAACTTATGTAGTTTATCTTTAAATTGTGGTTTTACTTTTTCTAGACCTAGTTTGTGATGTACTTACAGTATTCTGCCGGGTGGCCACCCCGGTGTGGTCTTATTACATCGGGGTCCAAAAACCATCCAAGTGACCATTGCCTGCTTTAAAATTGTAATTAATTTTACGAACGTTATTGTCGATTTTATTTATAAACTATTTCACGCATTACATTTACATTATTATTAAATAACATTTTAATGGTGTAATTCCTGCAATGATTGTGAAAAATGCTTTTAAATTTAAATCTCTCTATATGTATTGTTAATATAATTTTATTATAGGTATTATACGAGTATGTCTTTGACGTTCAACTTTGTTATAGTACTCGCACACTATGTTTGCCCCTCTGATGTTAGCTCTCCGAAATTTCAAACATGTACAGACGGAATGTGTGTGTATTGTTTTGGATAATAACTATCCCTAGATGACATAAAACACTAGGACATTTCTTTCCACCCGCTAACTTGCCTTGCCTCCCATTTATACGTTAATAATTGATACACCGCGGTCTTTTGTGGCTAACTTCTGAGGGGCAAACTTAGTTAGTTGTTAAACTTAGTTAGTTTGCGAGTACTATTAGATGATTTGTATAGTACGCGAAAAATCGCGTAGAAGTTCATTAAAATAAAACATAATATGACAAAACATCATTGTGTATTGATTGTATAACATCATAATGATGAATGAATGAATGTAATGTACATTCAAATGTATTTTTAAGATACGAAAATGCTTTTAAATGTTTCCGTTTGAATTTGATCAAGGGCTAAGGAGGGCTAGCCTCAATACAGCAGCAGCAGTGCGTGCAACGACTTGCACTTGCACCATCTTGCACAGACACGGTGTCGCCGCGTCTCGGTCGGATGAGTGCAGGTTCTGCTTTCCTCGGCACATGTACTTGCTCGTCTACTGAGTTCCTCGGTTTGCGGATAGATGGCGCACTTATAACAAATGTCCAGATCAACCGTAGATTATGTTTGTAATTTTTAATTGATATAATGTGAAGGACTTGTATTTTTTACACAGTACTTTCTGTTTAGATCTACAGAACGCTCAGAATACAAAGAAACCCGCATTAAAACAAATCTAGTTTTATGTAAGTGTACAGCTGAAGCGTTAGCAGTGTATTTGACTTGTCTTTACTTTGACTTAGAGTGTCGCGAAATAAATATCATTAATTTACAACTTTATCGTTAGCCAGAATTGCCGTTACGCAGCTAATGGTCTCTAGATGGCGCTTTGAACAAGAATAATAAAAAGTGTGTAAAAATGCAAATAGTGAATCACTGTGTCCTATTTTTAGATAATTACTGCACAAAGCCAGCTATTATATTTCAAAAGATTATGACAAAAGAAAATTAGTATGAAACTGTGATGGAACGGGATCCCGTTAATATTACTCCCTTAGGTAATTTCATTGCCTTTCGAATCAATTCGATGGAATGATAAATCATTGTTACTTGTAGCTATTGGCCCCGTTTTGGTCGAAATATCCTTCATTACTTATGTATGATCTTTTTTACTATTTTACGGACATTGATTGGATCGATGGTCCAGGAGGGTGAATTTGTGTAAGACAATGAAAATTGCTTTACGAGGTACACACATCCCTCACACCTACAGTTCAGTTGTATTCTGACTAAACTTTCATTTAGTATTTACATTTTTTATTATTCCTTTATATCACTTATTTTATTCGTAGTTACATACCCTATTTCGTCCTTATTGTATTACGACCTACGAGGGAGGCTCACGTCCATCACATCTGTGTTGAAATTGATTAATGATTTATTTGTTTCTGTTTTCTCCTCCAATTTCTATTGTTTTCAGTTTTATTCGTATTAAATCCATTTGTATCTTGTCAACAGATTGGCGCACACCAATGACAGACGAAGCGGAGGCGGCGAGGGCACGGCGTGCGCCTGCGCCCCCGCCGCGCCTGTCCTCGCGCCCCCCCGAGCCGCGCCCGCGCACCCAGCTTACAGAACTCGCCGTGTCCCATGTACCGTTCATGCCGAACACGCCTTCGGTGCCCATGCTGCCGGCCCCGCCCCGACTCATCCGACCCTCCGAACACCTTGCCATAGTCGAAAGACAAAAAGAGCGCCGGCAGCAGAACCCACAACGCGAAATCTCAGAGCGCAGGTCGACTCTATCCCATGTTCCAGAAAATCTGGCCATCGTAGAGCGAATCGAACGACGACCTCCACTGCTGCAAGGCGCTGAAAGCTTTGCTCATGTGGATAGGTCTACAGAACGAAGGTCGATGTCAGTGCAAAGCCCTGAAAGTTTAGCTATCGTGGAAAGACGACCCCTACCCGGTACGGAACTGAGCTTCGTGGAACGCAGGCCGACGATTCAGGGTCATGAAAACCTCGCGTTCCACGAACCAGTCGATCACAGATCGTCGGGTCATGAAAACTTAGCTATAGAGCGAATTAATCGGAGGCCGCATATCATGCAAGGGCACGAAAACCCCGCTTTTGAAGAGCAGTTCATAGATCGCAAGGCGATAGTCTTGCATCCGGACTTCGAACGCTTAGAAAGGCGGCAGCCGCCGCTGGTGCCGTCGGTGACGGTGTTGCAAGGACCGCGTCCAGCACCACCGCCGCCGGTGCCGGTGCATCGGTCGGTCGCACCGCCGCAGACCAGGGCACCCGCCCTGATGACACAGTCGGTGATGAGGTTGCCACAGCCGAGGAAAGACATTCAGGTGAGTTTAGTAAATAGTTCTTTTACAAATTCAATGAATTGTTCCACTTGTTTTTGTTAATAGGATAGATTCGTAAGGAAGAGTTTGACGACGGTTTCCGTTATTATTATTTATTTTGAATCAAATTCCATATTGTGTTAATAAATAAAACAAAGTAATCCTGACAATAAGTTTATAATTCAAAGGCTTTTCACGGAAATGGGCATGTAAATGTTATTTTTCCTACTACGGAAGGAGTATTGCATAATACCCCCTTTCGCTGTCGAATTAAAGAGCAGCAGTAGGATAAACGTAATCCTATGATTAAATGAAAGGCGTCGATGACCGAATCTGGAGAATTACGGTCGTGTCAGGAGACAAAGAATAATATCGGATTACGAGACATGTATTTCGCGTGGCGCCAATACAATGTGTCATTGTTGTGTGAGTCAGAGCGCTATCGCTTTCGTATCGGTAGAGAACATGTCGAATCATCGTGCGATAATGATTAGCATACATGCAAATCGAAGAAAGTGTTGTAGCTGTAGATGCAGCGAGCGTATCGCCCACGGGTTACAAGTATTGTTAAACAATCTATGTCGCTCTAGGAAGACAACACATTGCGAAATTGTGATCTCGCACTCATTTCGATTTCTTAATGTAAGTACATCACTAAACTGAATATCTATGGGATAATAATAAATAATACCATAAGACCCAACTTTTCATAACACTTCAAAGCCTTCCAAATGTTATTTCATGAAACTGCTGAAACTAGGTAATAAAATTACCTCGTCTACTTCATAAACTACTGTGTACTGTACAACAGCCGTTGATTTGATTTGATTTGATTTTTTTTTTGATAACGTTACAGATTCTCAGATCTAAAACGATGTCTTGATTGCTCTCCAAGGACATTTTGCCAATTCAGTCTAGTAGGGCTCTGGATTGAAATGTGGTATTTACAAAGCCAATATATCATCTGCAGTCACTGCATTTAAATGTTTCGAGGTCTCCTACTTTTGCACGTAAATGAGGTGGAGTGAGGCTGAATTTTGTGTCGAGAACTGTTTCACTCATTGATCGATCTGTTGGAGCGAGAAACATAAAAGTACAGTAAAAATCGATTCCTATAATAACAAGGCTTTTAACAAGACCGGTTTATTGCAAAGCTTTCTCTCTGAGTCCGTTGGTGTTTAGTTCACCTTAATCACTGTAATTTGGAACATCAGCTGCAGCAAAAGCAACAAACAATATGTATCGTTTATGATCAGTACCACTGCTCTTATACTGTGCCATTTGCACATGAACACTTAATGAAAGGTGTTCTGCATCACATCGAAGTACTACTTGTCCATGTTTAATTTAACAGCAGTAATTGCCACTCAAAATTGAATTCGGTTTAACCTACTAAAGGGACTGAGTAATGAGTTGACCCACTTAGTGCCCTTAGGTGATTGAGCATTGGTACTCTACATTCAACAAGCAATCAAGACAACGAACAGTAATGGTTTAAGGGGCATGATAGGGGGTAACGCAAACAAGATTTCACTTCTGTGACGCGAATGTTCTCATTGACCCAACAAGTGTCGCTTTGTCATACTCTTAATTTCGTTTATAATTAGCATTACTGCAAAATCATTATACTTAAATAAACATACTTTCCGGTCTCAGTAAGGCATTTTGTTGTTTGTATTTCGTTATGCAATGCAACATTGTTATTTCATGTTTATAATGTTTATTCTGGTATACGTAGTTTTTTTTAGGTTTCCGCACATGCTTTATCTTTTGAACCGTAATAGGTAACGCTGAAATTACAACAAATAATATATAAAACACCAATAAAATTAGACAATACATTATAAACACGTGTTTTTTTCGGCGTATTTTGCTGGATCTTGGGCTATTGTACGGTTGTACAGAACCTTTCGTGTGCGACTCCGGCCATTTTATCAGTTCACTACCTGTTTAGGAGAACGATGGGGGTCCAGGTTATACTGAATCCGTGCACCTCTGCCTTGGTTTTATTGCCGTACGATTGTTGTCCGATTGTAAATCGTATATATTGTACGAGACGGACGGAAGGCGAGTACATTTAACGGTAGCATGAATGTGTACGTTATATTCTAAAGTTGTCGAACTTGCTCTATTTACTAGGTTGATTTGGTCGACTAAATAATTCACCGATTGCATTCTTCGCGATGTTTCGTCTCGTTTTTATTGTCTTTCTACGCGTGATTTCATTCGTGTAGAAAGACATTAATCAGACCTTCTGTTCTTTCCCAGATTTCAGTATTTTATGATTCAGTGTCAGTGGGCTGCGGAACTCTGTGTCAAAAAACTTTAATACTTCATTTCAATTCCTGAAGGATTGTTGTTATTTTTTATTATGAGTAAAGTCTTTAATAAATCGCTTAAATGTTGTAGTCTTATTTTCAATGACAAGGCTAGATTCTTATTTTCGTGGTAGACACCACAGATTCAACGAACTTCTCATACACACATTCATTAACTTTTGACTTCTGGGCGATTATGTTTTCCACCAAAATGCCTCATTGTCACTTACTCCCGAGTTCATTTACTGCACTTGGTCTTCATCTTACCTGGTGGTAAGTGACGCTGAAGCTGTGGAGCATATTAACTACAGCACCTGCTCGCTACGTTCGCCCTTCTTAAGTTAGCTCTCTGGAATTTCGTGCATGTCCAGTCGGAATGTATATGTATAATTTTCGATAATAACTATCCCTAGATGACATACAACACATTTCTTTCCTCCCACTAACTTGCCTTGATATTTCGGAGCCTTTTGTAGCTAACCTCAGAGCGGCAAACATCGTGTGCTTACACTAGTCCTCGGAGACTGTTAAAAGACGGTATTGCAAATACTTACAGCTTTCGACATCGTGAAATGCGATTTGCAATCGGCAGACAATTGAAATACTAGGTAATCATTAGGCTGAAATCGAAACCAGAATTCATCTATTTGATAACATCCCTCCACAGCTGCGAGACGAGAAAGGCGCTGACGCAGGCGTGCAATTGAAAAATAGCTTATTACCTGCGACCAACAGACGAGCCGCAGTAGAAAGTGCAAATCAAACCAAACCACTGGAAACTTGTATAAAATCTAAATCTTGTGTAAATCCTACAATTCGATATAATAACTCTGATGTTTTCCGGCAGACTTTAGGTAACATTGTGGTAGGTTGTAGTCGGACATAATACCAACGAAACCGAGTACCGATTAATACCTCCAATGGGAATCGAACCACATCGAACCTTACTCACTGCTATAAATTCTCGATTTTATAATAAAATCTCACTTATTTCACTATTGATCATCATTCATTACTCTTGCGCTGAAAGGAAACACACAAAATTCAACAATTTTGAAATAAAAATTATTAAAGTTTTTATGTAGAGGTAAACTATTATTGTACCCTCGGTTATTCTTTTATGAATATCCATTTTAAGGGTTCAAGTAATTTGTAAACTAACGACAATTTGACGAATCGCGTGACATTGTCAACAATGTCAAAATATAATTTTTGGAATTTTGGATTTGTTAAAGTTCGTATTCTAAATATGATGAACTTTATTTGTTTTTGAAAAATTGATAAGTGAAGAGCTGGGAATAAAGGTTTATGGAGCGCGTTCACGGTAGTGTTATATTAATACGGAACAAACCACTTTCCAATGTCAACGGATAATCGCCACCCACGAGTGCTCGCGCGCACCGATTGACAGCTGACTGACTACACTCTTGAAGGTGCACATGTCCAATGTACTCGCACCAAACGGCGAGGTATTATATCGAGACACGGGATCACGTGTCCGTGATACACATGCTCGTTGCTAGCACAAAAGCATGCCAGATACAGGCAAACCAGCTACTGCAATGTGTTTTGAGAATGCTAATCACGGGGCCAATATAAAGCGTACCGGGAGATAGCAAGCGGTCAATTTTTCCTTTTGCGGGGAAGTGAGAGGAAGACGGGACAAGCTTGTCTAGAAACTGGCAAACTACTCAGATATCTGTATCTGAGTATGCCAATATATGCTAGCTTACCACCATCAGTGCCTAGCAATACTACCTACAGGGATGTGTTTTGCGCTTTGCCCAAACATAAGACTTGGTGACGTCACTATGGCAGTGTAGTCAGAGAATTCTACTTACTAATAAATTTGCTTTTAGTGAACTTCATTCCGTAATTCTGCTTCGTATATTTCTTTTTAAGGTTCTGTGCCCAAAGGATGCCTACCTAACCTTATTATACTAAGTCTGCCCCGTTCTTCTGTTTTTTAAGGGTCGTTTCTTCTGACGTTTTAACAAAAAATGAGTCATTAGTTCGTCGTACTATTTTCCGCGATTTTGTTTTCTTGGCCTTCAGAAATTCTGTCACAGGAATAGTTCACTTTCTTGCTCCATTACTTGCATATCAAATTCGATCCTAAATAACTTGCGGTGAATTGGGGGGTTATAAGTTTCTACTTTTTAAAAGAATAAAAAAAAACTAAAATTTCATCGTCTCGTATCGTATTATGGAGAACCACTTCTATAATGAATTCATACCGTAGTATGGAATGATTATGCAAATATTGTATTTTGCCGTCTCTTATTCTTTGTAGCGTCTTTCATACAAAGGACTATACAAAGTGAAAACGACATGAATCGAAAAACATTCACTATTGATATGCTAATATTTTATGCCGCGCACTGTGTAATGTATGCTATATATAGTATACCTCTCTTGTATTGCTTAGTAATAAAAAGATAACTGAATACCATCATCAGTCGGAAAACGTCCACTGCACCTGAAACTCTTGTATCCATTGACTCTCCGCAATCTTTTACCAAGTCTTTAGACCATTGGTTTAAGCGGAATCGCTGTATTTTAGTTCAATTTTTACAGGCATTTTATCATAAAACTGTCCGTGCTGAATTTAATGTAGCTTATACAAATGTTCCGGCGCAAAAGGCAAGCGAAACACGTTCCACTTTACCTAATACTTATTTAAGAAACTATGGCTATCCCTCTTGTCTGTTTGCTGTTTCACAACTAAACGGCTGACCAGATATAAATGAAAATTGCTACGCACGTAGTCTATGACGTGGAAAAGGACATGAACAATATTTTATCTCTATGTAGTATAAGATTGTCGCCCAAAACAATACAGCAAAAGGCGAAACAGTGAAATTATGTGTTTAAATGTTATAATATTATAACAAAGAATTGAATTTTTTAATTTTTGTTTTAAATTTCATCAGTGGTTCAAAGAAGTCTACGTGCTTAAATTTATAATAATAAGTGGTACATGATCGTCAGATAAATGTATTTTTACATACGATTTTACACTTTTCCGATAAAAAAATCTTTCTTATGATTAGTTCTCTCACAACTCCGTGGTACTCTAAAAGAGATACGACGTAGTAAGCTTGGGGCATCAATATTGTTAGTAAATATTTTATGACGAAAAACAACGCCGTTGCATCCTCGACGATGTTCTAGGTTACGCATGTAGCAGTTAGTTCGGTAAGATAATGATTTAATAAACTTTTTTTGCAATCGTTCAAGTCTAGTCATTAGTAGCAACATGTACTGTATACATGTGGTAGACCACCTCAGGAGTAAATCTCTTAAACAAATTGCCACCTGTCAAGCGCTCGTACATTTCACACGTTGTTGCATCAGTGGAGCAGTAAACACAATGCATCTGTGGACTTATTGGTCGTAAACAGGCATTACATGTAATGCAATGGCGATTAGTCTTCAGGCAAGCCCGACGATAAATTTGCTACACGTCGACACCTACACTCTGCTAGCAGACTGTTGTTATAAATTATCTTATTCTAGACATGAGCATCCGTTATTTGACGAGGAAATGCAGGTTTCTTGTATCAGTCAGTTGAATTTTTTAGGGTGGTTGCATCACATAAATTGTTGAAAATTGACAGAATAACAATTACAGTTAACGATGATTATTTTAGTATAGTTAGTATAAACATATGCTCCAAAAATTCACTACGTACTTAATAAGTTTGCTCTTTAATTAACACATTAATTACCGCTTTTATTCATTTGGAGTAATATTCTGAATTGGAACAAAACGTCAATATAGAGTAGATATGTCCCGACTGTAGGTACCAAACTTGGCCTCTAGTTCAAATTTATGTTTTTGGTGGGTATAGCTTCTAAATGGCATGTATCATTAAAGTTAATATTTTCCTCTCTGGATCATACCATTTCAAGTTTAAAGCCTACTTGGGCCGACGCCCACGTAACTAAGCGATAGCTCCGAATCAAATCGTAAATTCGATCTAACAACGGCATTGTGGCAACGTCAGTTTATATGGAAGATATGGTCCTTCATAATTATTATATCCCAGTAATATTGTTACGTAAGTTCTGGTAAAATTTGTCGTCAATGCTTTTATTATTTATTGCCGTGAGGCTTTGGCCCGATGTACCATTTCTTCGATGACAATCAAGGCAACCAACCAGGTAATGGGCAGGAAAAGCTTTCAATCATCACAGAGTACGAAGCCGCTTCGGATCGAGCGTGTGTAAAGGTATCATATCCATCTATTCTGGGCACGTACTGCAAGATTTGTTGCGTTTCGGATCTGGTGCAAATTTTATATATCCCAGATTCGGATTTATAATTTAGAGCGGATTACAATCGGTTGGATCTTGTAGTGTTTCGTGCTTCATCATAAAATACTTTATCATAAATGTACTGTTTAAGTGCTATTGAATAAATTTAAATATTTCGTTGCAAATATAAAGTAACAATTACGAAAACAATTCCGATATTGATACCCCCATACAAATATTCGGTTGACAAGGCATTATTCAAATTAGGAACATTAAATTGCTCTAGGCATTAAATTTGGTTACAGACGTTTCCATCTGCCTACACGTGTGTCTGTTAGAATGTTAGATATCAAACATGAGTATTCATTCATGGAGAATTAATTACAACTGACAGGCCATACATATGATTCATTCGAGTCAGTGATCAGGAAAATCTAAAAACTAATGTTTATTACCGTCTTAGCTTTCGTGGTTTGATTATAATGAAATACTATTTGATGCTGTAACTCAAATATCTATAGGTGGATATAAGGGTTGTGTAGAGTACATATTTAGTTTAGCTTGAATTTGTTTTATAATAGGCTAGTTGACAAAATTTGAAAACTTGGTTAATTATATACTTTAATCTATATTATATCCCCAAAAAGCTATATTTTAAAGAAAAAGCAAAATTTACATTACGTATTTTGTATTTAAAAAAAGCAATTTATATTTCCTTCGAAAACGCTGAATAGTGTCATGGCGTCTTGAATGACGTCACAGCTCGCGAAATAACCTGCTCTGTGGTATGAAAACGTCAACAACAACAATGATGTTTTGCGAGGCGTGACGTCACACTTTCTTGCGCCGCGTTCTTCGTGTTCGTTGTCACGTGACCTAATGCCTATTTTTTTCGAATCCATTTTCTAAAAATATTAATAATCTTTAACTTTTTTGAGAAATATACTAGTTTTTTCTTATCTTCGTCTCCTCATTTATAATTAGAAACTATAAACCAAGCAATTTGTTATTAGTGGAAACAGGCCTATTGTTAATATTAAATTGTATAATGTGAAAATATATATTCGCAAACCGACTGTATAGCTCTGCGACTGACTGTATAGACAACAACAAAAACTGCTCATACCATTTTCTTTTACAACTTACGTATTTAATGAACTAAGATTTTAATTTATAATTATTGGTTGTGATAATTTACTATGTATCTATCTAGCTAGATCACTACTCAAATTGTGCCCAGAAAAACTTTCGCAGTAATTGAAAGACATGGTTTTGTAATAATTCCAGAATTGTAGGTATCTTGGCAGAGTACCGTCGTTCATCTTCCGTTAAAAGTATATTTAAGATAATAAGCTATTTACTTCCGCGACGGACGTTACAGAAAATCATGTGCGACGTGTAAAATTATTGGTAATTATCTTTATGAGCATCAAGTTCTGTAGGGTGACCAAGTATTCATATTTATGAAAATCAGTTGAAAATGTCAGTCATTCAGACTTTTTAGAATTCCAATGTTAAGTAAAGATCTACAATTTTCACGTAACAGATAGAGATGACATTTTGCAAGATAATATAATTATAATAGTACATTATGATGCAAGTACAGTAAACTGATATTATAGTCGAGGTGTTTATAGGCACGAGGCGGAACCGAGCATCGACGACGTTTTTCAATACATTTGCGATTCCCATAAAATAAAATAAGAATGATCTCACTTTGCGTAAATTCAATGAAAATTAGATACTTCAAATGTAGGGAGCGGGACTGCTTTTCGCGTTTTTACGCAAGCATTACAAGCAAAACGCTAGTTTGTTCAAAGACCTAAATCCTTACAGCCAAAATTTAAAATAGTCTCCAATAATTATTTTGCATTTCATCACTAATTAATTAATACATTGTTAGAAAGACAATATTTTCACAAAATAACAATAATTTATAGTAATCGAGTACATTTACTTCTTTTTTTTTCTTCAAAAATCACTCATCTCACGTTCAGCATGAAAACTTTTTGCTCGGATTCTATGAAAAAGTATCATTTGTGCATCTGTGCCATTGGACTACTGAACAACTGAGACCTAGTCCCTAAAATACAACATTACCGTCCAAGTTTCGGTCATACGGACTGTATTAATAGCAAATGTATTGAAAAAACTTATATGAACTCTTGTCATCGTTTTATACTTCAGTTTTAATAAGTTGCCAATGTATTTATCGGTGTATTAAATAGTTTACAAATGTGTGGTCACAGCACTGATGGTCATGCGTAAGCGCAAGTAGCCGACTCGGAAGGTGGTGTGTCATTTCGATAATGATATTGGATGTTGTATAAATCGTTACGAACATTGATTTTACTAGTTGATTGCTTATGATTATGAGTATGTGAATTAATGTAACCATTATTTTTTGTCAATATATAAGCGATAATTCTCAAACACATTAAAGTGTTGAAGAATGAAATTAATATTTATATAAGAGTGTTACTCGCATTTGGCCGGTTTAGACTAATGCATCTAAAGTGATCTAAAAAGTGGTGTAAGTATATTCTAATTTCACATAATAATAACTATGATTAATTTATAAAATTTATACGACTATGCAGTGGATGGCAAGCTCTCTCGTGACCCATAAGCG
Organism: Carcina quercana; assembly: GCA_910589575.2. Lineage (NCBI taxonomy): Eukaryota > Metazoa > Arthropoda > Insecta > Lepidoptera > Depressariidae > Carcina > Carcina quercana. The sequence continues at coordinate 13,929,556 of OU342432.1, read as the reverse complement.
GTCACTTATTAAGAGGGAACAGCAGATAAAAAATTTCATATGAAATTAAGGGTTTGGGATATAGCTGTTTTCTCAACGAAACGTTAGCCAAATTCAATCATTTTGATCTTATTCTCTTTATCAAAGAATAATCTAGGCCCGTTGGTTTTGCTTTTTTCAATATTTTGTCTACAATTAGAATTATGGGCATCTCAAAACTCAAAATTTCAGAAAAAATTTCTTTCAACTTATGGTACTCATTATTTAGAGTAAACGTAACATTTTCAGAAAAAGCAAAACCAACGGGCCTAGATTATTCTTTGATAAAGAGAATAAGATCAAAATGATTGAATTTGGCTAACGTTTCGTTGAGAAAACAGCTATATCCCAAACCCTTAATTTCACGGCAAAACTAGGCAAATACCAAAAAAAGCTTCAACTGTCCTTCTCGCACAGTTCGGTTCGGGAGGCAGGGTACACTATATCACAACTATATACTGTGTATTATATGTATAAAAATAAAGTAAGCATGCATTAGTGATGTCAATAAGCTTTATCGATTTTTTCGACTAATAGTGGTGGGAAAAATATATCGATAGATACCCTTTCTCGAGCTATAATGGTTTTACCTGTTAGTTTTAATGTTTAGATTGATCTAAATAAACAAATATAAAGACAAATAATTCTAAGGAAATTTATTTTATCTCTAGAACAGAACATTTTCCCTGAAATTCTTAGTTGTTGTTACGTTTTGTTACGTGTAAATAATTAAATATGATTTATGAATAAGTGACTTATGTTTCAAATATTTTTTTAATGTTAAAGTTCGAGTCGGACTCGCATACAAAGGGTTCCGTACCACTGTAAAATATCTAAACAGAAAAAAAACACAGAAAAAACATAACATTTATTGCATGGACATCCGTTTATTTATAACTTTTTTAAAAGCTTTTTTATATTATTTTTTGTTATTTATTATTATTGAAAGTCTTGAGAGAGAACGAGAAGTTATATGGACATCGCATGTACAAATCGCTACGGAGACTATATGACCCGACACAGATATCCCGGAGATCAGCCAGCAAGAGCTTGAAATGGCTCTCCAACAACTCAAAAACCGGTCAAGAGCAAGTCGGACTCGTGCACCGAGGATTCCGTACAGAATATGAATTAATGACATACTGAAAATCATAAATAATAGGTATGGTAATATGCACCCAACAATGCTCTACCGAAAATGAAATTCTAAGCTAAATTACATATTACGAAGTTAAGTTTGTAAACATTAAAAAATCAATTTTACTGTGTTACAATTAAAAAATTCAGATTTATTCCTATGGTTGTGCTGTAAAACCTTTCTTCTTGCCAAATTTCAAGACATTAGGTCAACGGGAAATACCGTATAGATTTTGGGTTCATTGCATTTTGTACGGAAATGGTCTAAAATACAGCTATATCTTTTTATTGCGTTGACCTATAAGTTTCATTATTTGACAGATCTAAGGGACAGCAGACTGGAGTATTCGATATCACAGTGATCCTATAAGGATTCCTTTTTTCCTTTTGAGGTACTTAAAATATAATAGTATAATATGAAGTATGACAGTAGGAAATACGATAGATTTCGACGATATTATTATTCATGTCGACAAATAAAAACTTGAAATATTTTTTCCCAGTTATACATCTCATACACTTAAGACGGGATTTTTAACTCGTCTATTCTATTGTGTGAGGTGTCGTGAAATTACAGTTTTTTAACCGACTTCAAAAAAAGAGGTTATCAATGCGACCTGTATGTATGTAATATTTCCAGAACTGCCCAGTTTTCATATATGTTAGTCTATACCAGCTTCTAAAGAAGTGTGCCAAATTTCTAAAGTGTATGTTTGTTTGTCCTCGCATATATCCGGAACACACACACAAAAGAAAAACACACATAGGGTTCGTGGATTTCAACAAAGCATTCGACACACTCGAACATAGATTTATCTGGGACGCACTGGAAAAACAAGGCGTACATGCAAAATACATAAGAATACTGAAAAACATATACACAAAAAGCACCGCACAAGTGAAGCTAGAATCTACAGGCGAAGAATTTTCGATTGAGAGAGGGGTACGCCAGGGAGACCCAATTTTACCAAAAATATTTTCAGCTATCCTGGAAATGATATTCACAAATCTGGATTGGACGAATAAAGGACTAAATATAAATGGCAAAAAGCTGAGTCACCTACGCTTTGCAGACAACCTGATCTTAGTTTCGGAAAACCCGAAAACCCTACAGACAATGTTCCAACAGTTAGCGGAAGAGAGCGAGAAAGCAGGCCTGTCAACGAACTTAACGAAAACAAAAGTAATGTCAAATTCCTCACAAACAGAGCCCATAACAGTAAATAATGGAGAAATAGAGTATGTAGAAATGGACAAGACTAATAACTGAATGGCAACCACGAGATAGCAAAAGAAAAAGAGGCAGACAGACTAGAAGATGGGAGGACGACATCAGACAAGTGGCGGGTCCAACATGGACCCGCATAGCGAAAGATAGAATAGAGTGGAAATCCTTAGAGGAGGCCTATGTCGAAAGACAAGCTGAAATGTAGGAACGACCGGTTACTGATACTTAATATAAAAAGATAAGTAACGTATAAAGTAAGCATATTTTTAAGAAAATTAAAACAAAAAATTAGTTCAGCAATAAAGGCTATTTTATTTAATTTATTTTTTATATATCCGGAACTACAAGTTCGATTTAAATAATCCCTTTTTTGTTTACCTAGGTATTGTAAAACTTAGGGAAGACTGCAAGTTTCATCAAAATCGGTTCAGTAGTTTTTGAGACTGGGAATGTTAAGTGTGTATTTCGGCGTTGCAGTGCAGCAGAGCAAATTTAAAATTAATGTTTTAACTGTACTGTAATCTGTATGCCGAATAAATTATTTCTATTCTATTCTATTAGTTAAATGTTTGTTACCTCAGAGCTTTTCACTGGGTGAACCGATTTGGATGATTCTTTATTATTTGAAAGCTGATGCTTTCCATGTGGTCCCATTTCAATTTGGTCCGGTTCTTAGAATGGAATCCATGAGAAAACAATATACATCTTAAATTTTCCTTAATAAAAGTAGACTTTTAGGGCAGTTGAAGTCGGTTTCTAGTTCTTTTTGAACGCTTTAACTTGTTAGTCCTTAGACTCTAGCACTCTAGGTACTAAAACACCTCTAGGTCACCTAAAGTATCGTTGGAAGACGAACGTTCGGATATGGTGAAACTAAAAGGTTTCTTTGTTGACCGTAGAACCCTAAAATAGCAACGCCATAATTTATATTGTATTTATATGTGATAGGTACTTACTAGTCAATTATATCAAATACAACCACAGTATGTCGAGACTAAACCAATATGCGAACAATAATTTCTCAAAACGTAAAACAAGGGTTGACGCACGCTCACGTCAAGTTTATTATAATTTTGAAAAATACACTCTAGCCCAGGCGGAGGGGTAGCGACTATGCGCGGCTCGCAGGGGCCTCTTTGGGATGTTATGCAGCGTTATTTGTGTGAGTGAAAGCATGTGAAAGGCTGTATGTGTGCGTACCGAATCGCGACAGCAATAACATATTCAAATACCTACTATTCTACGGAGACTTTGCTTCATTGGCGTCTTAATAAATGGATCCAATGCTATGAGTTATTGCGGGATTAACTTTCTAGGTCCCTATTCACGGGATCTGCGAATCAATTGGCTGAGTTATATGCTTCTCATTGGAAAGTCTGTACAGGGCTTCTACCCATTACTTGAGATAGAATGTAATAAATTATTTATACAGCTCATTTCACGGAGTACCTCAATGCTTTTATAGCAAATATTATTTGCAAAGACAACTACTTTCCGTAGCCAAATGGCATATATCAGTACAGTTGCAATTTATTTGCTTGCTATTTTTTAATGAAATAATTTAGCCAGTAATCCCAAACTTCTTCGATCTCGGATGCCAAGTTTCTATAAAAAACTCCTTAAATGCAAATAAGATAGCATTGAGAGTAAATATATGTACCAGTCGAGTAATCACAAATTACAGGAACAGATCAAAATAAAATTGGTTTCAATAACACCTCTTTAAATCACCCACGCGGTATCGAAGCACGATCACCCGTGCAACAATGTTGTTAACGAGTGACTATGCGAGAAATTTACAACGCAGTAAAAAATTTCACTATATTTGTAATTTAAGGAAACTCAAGAACGATTTACTAGTATGTCTTGTTTCATTGTCGTTGTAATAAACTCGCCTGGCAAGATATAGAAGATATAAACGGTCTAGTAAGTATAACAACCTGCCAAACAAAGATCTTCAAAACAGTTTTGATTTATTGTCTGTCTGCTACAGATTTAGGGTCCCGTCACACCTACCGATTCTGTTCTGACCTAGATCAGAAAAATCCGAGTTGATAGCGCCACACTTACCGGTCGACGGGATTTCTTGATTTGCGCTCAGTCTTAATCTAGCGCATGCCGAGAGACTAGTTTACTTTTTACGTTCGCTGTCTCGCTGTGAGGAAAAATATCCTGCTCTGGGCTGCAACCGGCCAGTGTGTCACGATATTTGTAGTTTATTTCGAACGAACATTGTTTCGTTTTGCTTTCAGATTTGGAGAAAATAATATAATCCGAAATTCCAATTTTTAACGGATTTCGATCGGTCGTTTTTCATGGTACTGGCTCTGGTTATAGATACGTTGAAGTTTTCTTCTATGCAAAGAAATAGTGACGTTAAACACAACCTGTCTGCAGGCACAACTCAGGACGAGTTAATAGATTACTTCATTATTGGTCCGTCCGACGTAGATGTGTATTACAGATATTACGTCCGGTGAATTACGATCGCTCGCCTCTGGGCTGATTGTGATGCTGAAGTCAGTATCGACGTTACGATTCATGGTTGTCTAGTCGTACCTAACCATTAATCACTGAATGACGTGTTTCTTACATTAATTCTACATTTCACCAATCTCTTCGCATGGAAAATATACGCATACAGATCATAATCGGCTGCATGAGTTGACTTTCTATGAGCCTAAAATTCAAAATCTACATACACAATTTATAATGTAGATTGAAAGTTAGTTTCAATTATAAGTAACAAGCTACTGCCGGCGACTTGCGTGAATTTTAGGATTAATCTCACGGCGACTACTTGTTAATTTGTCATTATACTCGCACCACCATTCATCATCATCATCAACAGCCTATATATGTCCCCACTGGAGGGGCTCAGGCCTACTCTCCTATAGAGAGTGTATAGGCCATAGTCCACCACGCGGGCCCAGTGCGGATCGGCGGACTTCACATGCCTGTTCAAGACATGCAGGTTTACTCACGATGTTTTCCTTCACCGTTAAGCAATCGGATAATGTACTTAAATTGAAAAACAACTCATAGGTACACGGCTGGATTCGAACCCGGTACCTTCAGATTGAGAGTCCGCGCCTTATCCATTGCGCCACCGACGCTTGTACCACCACCATTACAATTGATTAAATATCTAAAATGTAACAATCGCTGAAAGAAAAATATTTGGTCAAAATATTTTTAAGCGGTTATACTAAGATCGAATTCCTCGATGCTGATCAGTTATGCTGATCGATGCTGACCTTTGTCAGATTTAATTATTCTTAAACTACTTTGTGACAACAACTTAAGCACATGTAGAATACTTCCAGTACCAACAATCATAATCGAGTCTGTCTATCAATTTACGTTTAGTGCTATATCCACTTCAAATAAATGTAATATCAGGAATAGCAGTGCGAGATCTTGCGTGTGATACGGACGGCAACTGAGCGTGTCACAGTGTTTAAGCTTAATGGTCAGTGGTTATCGACGTTGGTCTGGCGGTAGATATAGCAGAAGATATTACGAATATAATTTCTGTTCTGTGACAGAGATTTACTCTGTTTTTGAATCGCTCGGGATTGTGCTCTTTATAATCCCGTACCACACAGAAAACAAATCTTACTAAACACAAATATAAAAGTCATAAAAGCCATTGTTCAAATCTTATACTCAGATACAAGCCTATTGAATTTCGTCCTCCAAGCTTCATAATATCAAATTAGCTGCCTGTCTTCCTTTTATCTGTTGTTTAATCTGTTTAATGTACTTCCTTCAATTTATTTTCGAATCACTCGCTGACATAATCAATTAACGTATAATGTATGTGCAACGTGCTCTTTATGTTGTGTTTCAATATTGAAATGAAAAGTTGATCACGATTCACGGACAACGTTTTTTAATTGGTCTCGTTTTTCAACTTCATTCACGATCCGTACAGCAGTGTTTCACTGTACTTATAGTCTGAATTGCGTAATTGTTTACTCGCGTAATTGGCATTTGTCGATGATTTGAACCCGTTTCATATCGCCGCGTACAATCGAAGCGTCATCTTGAGTGACGGTAAGTATCGCTTGAGACGTCTGTCCGCTCTGCGTGGCACTTTGCTTCATTAGCTCTCAACTTATAAGTCATGTATATCGGCGGGCAACTCTTACCTCGATACCAATATCGGAGATGCACTTTCTAGGACTTATAAATTATGCAGCCACGAAAATCGTCATGCAAATAACGCTTCCCATTAGATCGATTTCACGATTCCTATGACTGTCGAGGAGGTCAGCGCTGTTCGAGACGCAGATGAAAGTAAATTGGAATACGTGACGTTCCCGTGCTGTGCCATTTGTTAACGTCGCATTCAAAGAGCCGTCTGTAGAGAACTACTTGTTGAATGTTAACGGACCGTTAGCAACGACGTGCCATCGATATTGGTCGGTTAGCGTCGGTGGTGTGCCTTTGCATTGGGTTAATTTGCCACAGATAGCGGCAATGATCGATCGTTTGACGCGCCGTGTGCGCCCGCGCCGCCGCCACACGCCCTCGGTCAGAGGTTAAACGCCCACTTTGTGCACGATCCCTTCTCTATATTGATTTTGCAGTCGCTCACGATCGTAATCTCGTGAATATCTTTATATCTTTTAATGCGCTACATAGACTGTCCGTAAATCTTGGTTAAATCAATGATCGAGTCTATAAATACGGGTAAACGATGTAAAGACAGTGCCCTGCGGTGCGGCGGACGCACGCTCCGCGGTGAGCTTCGACTATCGAGGAAATGTTTGCTCGCGCGTGGGTGTGGAAGTGCCTGTAATTTTCTTTATTGCTACATTATCTAATGACCGACGCTCAAAATGCAAAAAGCGTATAGATATGTGTGTATTTCTTAGTACAATATCTATCGATATGATGGTAAATTACAGAAGACAACTTTAATCGTCAATAGACTTCTCAATTTCACGCTTCCTCAATTTTACCGCTGACTGAGACTGGGTGTAGCGTAGCAATTAGTGGTATAGCGTTCGAATCAAAATGTACGTAGTGACCAATAATTATGTCATCTGTAATACAATTGTTTTATAAAGATTATTTCACAATTACATATAGTTTTTAATAGAGTGTGAGATACAATAGCCGTTATGGCGCTAGAGGCCAAATGATAGCGTTTTTAGCACCAAACAGAAAAATTATGCAGACATTTGTACTATGATCTACTACGAGGGGCATACCGAAAAGATCGGTAATCGAGTACTTTCGATTTAATTAGATTAAAAACTCTTTTTGATGAATAAACACTGGTTAGTTGAAAATCGAATACAATTGACAGAATTAAAAAAAATTTTTTTTTTAAAGAACAATATCAGTTTGAAATTGATAGGTCGATAAAAAAATGGAGCTTACAAGAGAAAGTTTCCGTGCCATAATTTTTTACAACTTTCGACGAGGATTATCTCAGGGACAATGTCTCGCTGAGCTTATATCTATATTCAAGAGTGAAGCGCCTAGCCAGACGACAATATATCGCTGGTATTCTGAATTCCGGCGTGGACGTGCTTCTCTTGGCACCGTACCTTCCACAGGCCGGCCAAAAACAGCGGTTACACCAGAAAATGTCGCTGTTGTGCGCCGAATGATACAGGATGACCGACATATTACATATGAGCAGATTCGGGCTACTTTAGGGATAGGTATGACTGCGATACAAACTGTTTTACATGGTGAACTGGGAGTGAGAAAGCTAGTTTCCCGCTGGGTGCCCCATAATTTGTCCGAAGAGCAAAAGGCGGCTCGTGTCAATTGGTGCCGGTCTACTCTGCAACGCTTCAACGGAGGAAAGTCAAAAGCAGTTTATAACATTGTCTCTGGTGATGAATCATGGATCTATTCATATGAGCCAGAAAGAAAGCATCAGTCGGCTGTCTGGGTCTTCGCAGGTGAGATCAAGCCAACAAAAGTTGTCCGCTCTCGCAGCGTATCGAAGAAAATGGTCGCTTCGTTTGTCGCGAAAACAGGACATGTAGTCACAGTTCCCTTAGAGGAACGGAGAACGGTTACCGCTGATTGGTATACAACGGTTTGTTTGCCACAGATGATATCCGAACTCCGTAGAGGTAACCCGAAACGACGCATAATCCTCCATCACGATAATGCGAGCTCTCACACCGCTCAGAAAACAAGCGAGTTTTTGAAGCAGGAAAACGTTGAATTAATGGATCATCCTCCATACAGCCCTGATCTGAGTCCCAAGGATTACTTTACATTCCCTAGAATCAAAGATTTATTGCGTGGTCAGCGGTTTCAAGGTCCAGAAGAAGCAGTGGAAGCATACAAATCGACGATTTTGACCATGTCAACTTCGGACTGGAATTGCTGCTATAATAATTGGTTCGAACGAATGCAAAAGTGCATTAACTGCAACGGAGAATACTTCGAAAAGCAATAAAAATAAATTTAGTTATTTCCTGTATGTATTGTTTTATATTCCCGATCATTTCGGTATGCCCCTCGTATGAAGTAATTATATTTATCTCCGGGTTTGAAGATTTGATGACCTAATTTTAGATAATTAATACGGAAAGCCTGGCGTGGCCGGGGGAGGGCTGATTGCGAAGCGCTAGAGGAGCTCTGGTGTGTTCCTAGGAGATCCCAGGGCTCTTTGACTTGCGCGGAGAATGACCACCGTTGGAGTTTTAGTGAATAAAAATTTCACATAACCCGGCTTCTCCTAAGGAGTCGTTAGAAGATTTCTCCCTCGAATAAAAGGTGATGTAAATTGTGTTTCTACGTATTTACATTAATGATCCGCTGATACCAATGTGACCGACCTCTCGATTCGTATGCCTTATGTATTTTGTTATTTTATTTCTTTTGTTTGGTGTGGTTGGAGAATTTGTTTGGTTTTGTTTTTGTTTCGTTAAACCTGATTCCTGATACCTTATTTATTTGCGATAACAGTTCCATGGATATACTCTTACACTTAAATATATTTAAAAATGTTCTTTAGTCGAGTTATAAAACTCGTTAAAATCAATATAATCACCATCACTACTTACTAATAATAAAACAATTTAATGTACATACGTGAATTTACTAACAATTTGCCAGATAACGGATATAAGTACGAGTATGTCCGTTTCTAAAAATAGTTTTCTTTAGATCGTGTTAAGATATTTGTCTTAAATATATACAACTGTTGTATTGAGTGAGTCATAGCACGGATAGTAAATCATTTTATTCTTTGTTCTTAAATTTAAAAATAAGAAGTGTTACGGTCCCGCCAGGCGAAAATATAACTGCGGAACCCTGAAATGAACCTTTCTCTGACCGTTCTGTGTGCCATTTAAAAGAATCGTATCTCAGACCTGGCGGATTTACAATTTCGATTTCGGATACTTTTCCAACAACGGTACCTCGATCCGATTGCCTGCCGTTGTTCTCCTGTCTATTGTTTCAGCAAAATCGAGCTCCGTGCGGGCGGCGGCGCGGCGGATAAAATAAAACCATAAATTATCTTTGATGTCGACATAGTTGTTGCTACTGATTTTAACGTGTATTCGAACATACGATTTGTAGGATCTATAGGTATTGCCATTTACGATATGAGGTCTGTTAAAGTGATTCATTTATGGAGGCTTCGTGCAACGATCGACCCGCGGTAGACATTGCTGAATCATCAGACGATATTGCAATATAACTATTATTGTTCTCACTACAAGTTGTATGTACTTATCAAGAAAGTTGCAGTGGTAATCCGTGTGTTTTGTTGCATTTGTTTGGCGAGAGTGGCCCTCATTCCCGGGTATCAGAACATGCACTAAGCTTTATCTAGCTTCCTCATGCAAATGATTGCAAATGGTTGCTTTCGTCAGACCGCTACTGTGATAGGTGGGTAGCAGATACAGTCCGCAATGTAGTTGTTCTAGTATGCATTGTGCTCACTAATACTTTTACTTATAGCAGCTGAAGTTGTGTTACTGACTGTACAAATTATGAATGCTTCGCTTGCTGCTAACGTAGGAAGTGAGGTAATTTCTTGTTGAGATATTTTGATATTGGAAGTTGTTTCTAACGAATGTTCACTGTGAGACTGCTTAGGCTTTTTCAACGTTATTTCTACATATTATTGATTGTATGTAAATATAAAGTAGGATACATAATGCAATAATGCTTTGGACGGTTATGTTTGGGCATATTCATTCTGTGCCAGCTATTCTTTTACGTTTACTATGATTTAAACTGACTCATGAATTGCTTTTCCTCTATAATATTGCCGCAGTGTTTCTACCATTATTTTCCTAGATACGTAAATCTCATTTAAGTGTAAAGTGGCCGAGTACAGTATTATCGCGGTTAGCTTTTTGTTATCTCATCCACTCGCTGTTTCGAGAGTAGGTAAGCTTTGAGCTGTGAGCACAAGGTGCGGCTTTTGGTAGAAAATGCATTAGATGGTAAATACCAAACGGTAGTGTTATCAGCTTTTAGGCTTTCTACTTATAAAGTTATAATAGAATGAAAATAGAACCGTATGCCACAGCTGTTTTTGATAAATTTTAAAAAGGATTGTTTGAATTATCTTTACAGTTATATTAGAGTATTAAAATAATAATATTGTTTCTAGAAGACAAACAAATCAAAACAAATCCGGTGTTTTCTTTTACTACGATTTATATTTACAATCAAACATTATCTGTATCAAGAGAGTAGGTGATTGTAGTTTCTTTCGTCAAAAATCGGTGGTACGGCGCTCTATATCTTCAATAGCTCAAATCACCGTCGGAAAAATCACCTTCAACAAACATCGAGAAATATCAGTTGACCAATATATTTATCTCGCTCTCGCTCCCGTCAGCAGCTTGTCTGCAGCCTAACAATGCACTTGAGGGAACTGACCCTATCTCTCAGAATTCCCTTTCGAAATGCCCTTGATGGTAATCTTCAGGTAAGTGAATGTATTCTCTCGGTGAAATTTATGAAAGTTCACAAGTAATATTACCTGCTGCCTGTTTATAAAGTACAAAATGGCTCTCGTGCCTTATTTCCGTAAAACAATATAAATTGTGAGAAAGGCGTGGTCGCGATATTGTATAAGTACTTGTCTGCTCGTGGTTTGTAATAATATACACTTATAAGCGTTATATAAGGTCGATAGTGATGACCATTTAATTTATTGTCGCAGAAATGTTAGGACGTACATAGTAGTGCACAGTTCTCGTTAGCTGAACCGAGATATTGCCATCCATTGCAATGTACTAAGTTTTTAATCTTCTATTCTCTGGGCACGTACTACAGTATCCGACCGAATGAAATCCACTCAAAATCCGAATTGCTGATTACGATATAAAAGAAATATTGTAGTTTGTCTAGTGTGAGTTTTTAACCGATACAATTGCGTTTGCATTTACCATATTTGTATGAAGAATAATGCAGCGCCTCTAGCGGCACATTTACGAAACTGTGATTCTTCATACAAATCTGACGTTTTAAACGTAAACGCGATAGTATCGCAGGCGCAGGCGAAAACCGCCGTGGCGCAGTTGTCTCTGCGTTAGACTCAGACGTGCAACACACGTGAAAGGTTTCGGGTTCGATTCCCGTCAGTCTGTGATATTTTCCCCAGTTTGGTTAGTGCACTGCGGGCTTAATCGCCGAAATGTCTGAAAAGTAAGGATGATTCCCTGCTTTGGAACGCATGTAAAGCTGTAGATCCTGGTTGTTTACTTTGACAGCAGTCATTAAGCCAAGTTAGTGCCTTTCGGATGGCTTGAAGAACTACTTACAGCCTAATCCCAAAATTTTGTCTAAATTTCTCTCTGGTTTGGAGGGTCAGATGGCAGTCGCTTCCGTAAAAAACTAATCCAATACCTTGCGTTTAAGTAACGGACCCCGATTGAGAAACGGGATAAGACTTAGGTAATGAATAGAGCTTTTCAAGTATATTACGAATGTGTGTCTAAAAATTGGACTATAAACCCGTTTTAGGGTACCTAAAAAGGAACCCTTATGGGATCACTTGGTTATCCGTCCCTTTTCGTGAATCGCGTGGAGGTATCAAATTGAAATTAATACAAATAACTCAAGTCTGCAATCCCTTTGAATTGTGAAAATTCAAACTTCTAAGTCAACGATACTTTGACTGTTTTCCTTGCAAGCGTAAGCAACCAAAACCTATGGGGTACTTCCCATTGACCTAGAATCCTGAAAATTAGCATGAAGCAAAGTGTTACAGCACAAGCATGTGAATAGAAATAGCCAATGTTTATTCCTTTGCAGTGGATTATTGTACTCCTATAGGAATAGGAAGTTGTTTATGGTGAGCATTTTGTTCTGAAATTGATATAAAAATTGTTTTATGCATGCAGTCACAGACGAGTCAAAACCAAACAATACCTCAATACACATGCAAGCACATGCTCGTAGTCTCGCTGCAATGTTGCATAAACTGAACGCTATAACTTCATTTGGTTCTTTGGTGGGTGGCCCAGGAAATATCTTGGACACCCACGGCCTTTCATCGCACCGTGATTCATGTTCATATACAAGCTGTAGACATGGATCTCAAGCTTAACCACTATTTAAATGAATGATCTTCTTTATTAACAAATCCAAATTTATTCCACATACAATATTTCCGTAATCTTTTAATTCTTCTAAAAGTCAATTCCCCGTTGATTTAAAAAACGGCAAGAGTCGGACTCGCGCACGAAGGGTTCTGTACCATTATCTATAAAAATGGCAAAAATAATCTCGTTTGTTGTATGGGTAAATTATTATATATTTGTTTTATTTTAGGGTAATTATTTATTTTTAAAGATATAAATAAATATTCTGTAGATATTTCAAGCATCTACCTGTTGTTTTTGTCACGTTTTATGGGACCCCCCTTAAATATTTATTTTATTCTGTTTTTTTAGTATTTTTTGTTATAGCGGCAACTGAAATACATCAACTGTGAAAATTTGGTGGTAGCTAGCCAGGCGGACATAGAAAATGGCCTACCACCAATCAAACCGAGTACCGATAGGTGCCCCAACTGGGAATCGAACCCGGGACCTCCGGATTGTGAATCCAACATATAGTCATTAGGCTACGGCGGTTGAAATAAGTAGATAAAAGCGCTAAATAACTAAATTACATTACTAACCCTAAGTCGCAATTCACCTAATGTCCAAATATAATTGATCATATCCTGTAACTGAGCACCTGCGCTACGCGGATCCTATCACAGACCTTTATCGACAGGTAATTTCATAGATTATCTCTCTGATACATCAAGCCATGCGAGGCGAGCTGGTGCGTGCAGCCCTGGGGATATTTTTCACCACGTTTCGCGCCGGGGTAAAATTATAGGCTTTTTACAAGTTAATGTACCAGTAAATGTGCGATAAGCATCGGTGGTCCTTAGCTTAGTAAGTGCTCGATACACTCCGGTGCAAGTAGGAAGCTTACCACCTCAATAGCAAATGGAGTGTGCGCTCGAACTACACGACATCATTCCACCGTTCCCTTTCTATCTGTCAACTGGTAAAACGAATAGGTTCCACTCCATCTTAGTTGACGACTGACGTTCCACCATTTCGCAGTAAGAGTTTCGCTTCTTCATGTATTATGCGTAAAGTAACGAGTGGAATTCCCAAATGCTTGCTTCTGTGTTTCCCAAGCGCAACAACCTGGATGCCTTCAAGGCCAGAGTGACCAAGACTCTTTCTCAGCAACCATGCATCATAAAGCTGTCTAATTCTCCTGTCTCTACCTAAGTCTATTACTCAAGTGACGTATATTTTATATTTTCTTCTCATTATCAGGTTATATTTAGGTATTTTTAGTATTGGGGCTGTCCAACCATCTTTTTCAACTACCTTTTGGTACTGGTTGGTTTACTTGTATTCTCAATCAGCGACGTGATTTACGAATCGGAATGTGACTGTTTTTGTCGAAAATGCTTACATGTTAGCTGCTTTGCCAGCACAGTCATAAATAACGTTTGAACATGAAGACTTTTTATTCGTACATTCGAAATATATTTAAAAAAAATACTGCTGCCTGCCTTAGCCTACCTAGGTTTCCATTTAGCGGCCACGGGATCGATTTCCAGTGCCAGGGCCATCTTTGATGCTCCGTTTTGTTGTTGGTATTTTTCAATATCCGCATGGCTAGCCAAAACCACCATCATGTTATTGAAGTCTGCCACCAATAAGCGTGTTAATATAATGGGACTGAAATGAAAGATCCAACAGCCATGCCGTAACTTACTGCCAGTTGAGAAGAAGCCCAAGTGCGAAGTAGTAGATAAAGAGTGTGTAGGGGCGCATACGTCACAGTATGCTAATATCTGAATAAATAACGTATTGTTTCGTGAACTGAGTATCGTGGTTTGTTTTGATCATCTCCTCTCAAAACACAGACTAATTTGTGCAGTTAAAGAACACGCAGTAACTAAATTAACAGACTTTATAAGTGTTTACCCTACATTAGAGCGCTTTTGTCCTGTACCACCCAAATAGCACACCAAAGCCCAGTAGCGAGCTACTTTCACTGGCTGGCCGAGAACACGAAATTCGACTAATAGCTTGAATTATTGCTGCATCTGTAGGCACAGCCAATGTATTTATGTGGAGTTAGTGAAAGGACTAACGGTGTCTATTGTGTTTTACTACTTACGTTTCGAAACTATTTCACATTGCAATTATTATTGAAATATCGTTATTTACGGCTTTTGTGGGAAAGCTTCCCTTTCAAAGATACATAAGTATTATTTTATATTACCACCTGAACCGTATTTCTTTGTTGTAATCTAGTAAAGATTTCTTATATCGTATACTTTAACACCCAAACACGAATTTAAAGTCTATATTTAAAATTAAAATGGCATGGTGGTAGAAACTGTCTCCTATATTTTCCTTGTGGTCACGCAAAGGCGTCAGGAGTAAAGTGAGGTTGTAACGTATCTATTTAATGATCGTGCTCGACTAATCGAACGTTGGATTTCTCTTGTTCCTTGGGGGTATACAACCAATATACAACTATTCATTATTTCGAAGTCATGTTGCATATTGTTATTTTGAAATAGATGTGATCGTCTAGCAATATCTCCAAAAATTCTCTCACTAAAGAGACACTAAACTGTTTCCAAATCATCAACCTTTACTGGTTGCGTTTTTATCTTCATATTCCCTTGGCAATGACTACAGCTGCCTTAAAAGCTCATGGTGCGTTCCCGTTATGGTGGCATTCAATTGGACATCTTTTTTGCCCTCTTATAAATAAAAAGCATGCGGTCACAATTTGCATTGGGCATTGTTTCTCGCGGTCCGTAATTTCGCGTGAGTAAATTGCCGAATTCTTTTTTACATTCCTTTTTGCTTTATGTTTTTATTTGGCTGGCTCGAGCAGTATATGATACTTAAACCATTTAATGTTTTTCATTCACAATAATCACATATTTCTTTCTTTAGCCTGACCATGATACATGAGGACTGCTGAAGAGCTACTGAGAAATATTGTTAAGAATCAAATTGGTTGCCACGGTTTTCAGTGTCAAAAATGTATCCCAACGAAATTCCTAAACGGATTTCGTTCGGTCTTTTTTCATGGTACCTGCTCAGGTTTTAAATGACCTATTGAATGATATCGTAAATTATAAAGTCGAAGTACTTTATTTGCAGAAGTAGGTACCTTAAAATAACACGGAGAACATACTGAGTCAAAAATCACTGTCTTACCCATTCATACAAATGACATAATGCCGAAGCAATAGATTTATAGAATTCAAATGTTAAAATAATAAATTGCTGTGTATTCAATTGAAAATAATATTTTATGTCCATTGGGTTAGTGAGATCGCTATAACCTATCCATGATGCTAAAAATATTTTACTAAGGTCGGGCGCTTATTTACTTTTTTGCCTCTGAAACGTAAAACTGTATAACCCGGTTGTTGTCTTGACAGTTAGTTGCCTTCATGCGTCTGGATAAACTTCTAATGATTGATGATTTGTTTCAGATCGGATGCGAATTGTATGAATCCGAAATTCGAATTTTAAACGGGTTTCGATCGGTCGTTTTTCATGGTATCAACCCTGGTACTTCGTGCTCTCTGTACGAGACAAAAATTTATTGCTCGTCATGTCGCATATCTTGTCAATGTAAAAAATAGCTACCATGAATTTTACACTATAGCCACATTAACAATCGTAATGGACTCATTAGGGTTGGTTTACACTGCTTCCTGTTCAGACACATTAATCATTTACTTAATTAGGTGCAATAAGATATGATTAAACGATTTCATGATATTAATGTTCGGGCATTACTCACTCATGTTAAGAAATGTTCCCTGTGTAAGGAGCTTGGCGATACGCGGAACTGCTACTTCAATTTTAAGATTAACTTTTAATAATTTGCGATCTATTAAAAATGATAAACATTTGTGAAACTGTGCCAAAGTGCTACGTATATATTTGTACCCGTTGTATTTATTTAATCGTATTTATATTTGTATAAAAAGTACACGACTGACTGCTCTTCTTTCTTCACTATTTCTAGTTTGACTAGGACTGCTGTCAGAAATTTATTGTTCCTTTCGAACGGCTTATTTCCTTGTTTTCCTTTTGAACATTAGGCGATCTTGAATCTTAGATGTACTCATGAGACTCCATCATTACGCTCAGGATTCAATATGACGCCCGTAATGCAAAACAATCCCCTCGGTGAATAATCTAATATTATTCCAGGGTAATCTAAAGGGTAATAATGAACGCGTTCAAAAAGAAAAAAAACCGAATTCAATTACCTTAAAAATTTCGGTTTTGTTGATCTTTTCAAAAAGCGATCAATCTATTTCGATAAAAATTTATATGGGAACACCTCTGAAGTATGCTCTACCAAACAAACAAAAAAAGAATTATCAAAATCGGTTTACTATTGGCGGAGTCATCGCATAACACAAAAACAAAAACAAAAAATACGCGTCGCATTGAGAACCTCCTCCTTCTATGAAGTCGGTAGAAAATATTTCATTTATTTCCAAGGTACTAAAACATGGTTCTTGAAGACGTGATATATTTATGCTCTTCTCTATCTATTATTTATTTCTTATATTTAGCACATCAGATAATGTAAAGTCTACCAAGACCAACTGGTCCCGCGTGGCGGACTATGACCCCTACACCCTATAGGAGAGTAGACCTGAGTCTTGAGTCCCTGCAGTGGGGACACATAAAAGCTGTTGATGATGCTGACATTACATGATCGGATTACAATAAGATATAATAGCCGGCGATGGCTCATCAAGATAAATATTAATTATCTATAATGTTTTGTTTCAGGTACGTTTATACTTTTGAGTCTAGACACACTACGGTCTGCCACGTCTGTGATACAGGTAAATTCCCCAGTTCTAAGAAATTGTGTTGGCAATGAGACTGTCAGTTTTCACGAACCCACTGCCAAAACCTGTGGGCTGACAGGTCTGCGTTAGAAATGACAATTATGCTCGTGCCCATGTTCTGTGAACTGGTGTCGCTCAAGATGCTGGCAGGCATAGACGTGCGCGCCCGCCCACCATTTGTTGCTAGTATTTCTGATACAAGACAACTTATATCATTTCGTTCTTGATTAACACGAAGCCTGTTATTATCTGTACATACTAAATGTTATTAAGACGAGAATTTTTTGTGCAATTGTATACCGACCTAGGTAGAAAGTTTTATATTATGATCATCAGCCGAGAAACGTCAACGGTTGAACGCAGGGCTGTCACGGCACGCCATAACGACCGGTCCCGGATAAAATAAATGCTATGTGTAATAAAATAGTTATCTAGACTTAGAGGTTGCGTTACAATTCACACAAAATTCAAACTGCTTAACATGCAGAAGTTGAACTGATGCGCTTACGTTTTCCGTACCGGCCGGTAGCACCGGCAGTGTCAAGGACACCATTAGTTAAAAATTATGTAGCTTGTAAATACTGTATTGGATTTATGTTGGTGCCTATTTGAAATTGTGTTACTTAAATCCAAAAGAATACTCTTTATTCACGTTCTTTAATTCAATTCATGCCATATTTCAAAATATTTATATTTTTCATTTTTGTTATTATTCTTCTAGTTTAAGTTAGTAGGTTCAGTCCATCCATACATTCAAGTACTAATACTAAAAATTAAAAAAAATATATATTACAAAAATTACTGTCGCTGTTAGCCATTTTACTTTTGATTGGAACCAGAAGCAATGAACTTGATTGTATATGCTACTTGGTAGAATGATTTTTTATTATTTGCTTGCTTTTAAAATAATACGCAGTTGCAACATCGATTCAAATCTAGATTGCGTGACGGGAAATTACAACTGAGATTCGGATTAAATCCCAAAGCGTGGGCAGTATCGCGGCATCGGTATCGCCGCGATGCGATGCCCCCTGCGCTATCTCCGCGGGGCATCGCGATTGCACAAGTAAAGCATCGCCCGGCCTAGTCTAGACTCCGGCTAGCCCCGCGGCTATAACGTAACACTTACATCACCATTGTCTGAATTAGTGACCTACACTGTCCTCATAGTGTAACGCTTTGTAATGGCAAAACTTTATCATACTACAGCCTTCATTTCGTAAAGTGTGCGTTCGAATTACACCATCCCCTTTTTACAAAATCGATCAACTTGAAGAACGGCTGGGTTCCTCCCCTACTTAATTGATATTCCACAATTCCCTACGAAGCGTTTTGCTTCTTCATTTATTATGCGCACAGCTAAGGAGTTGAATAGCCGGCTTCTGTTTTTCCCCAGCGCTACAACCTGGATCTCTTCAAGAGTGAATAGGCTGTTTCTAGGCAATCGTGAACTATCCTAGACCACATCGTCGCCTAACATCATATGAGATTGTGGTGAAACACAAGCCTATATATGCAATTTTACAAAAAAAAATTAGGCTATATTAATATTATCAAATATTCATTGTACTTCGTCATCTTCATCAATTGCCCAGTCCATTGTTGGACATGGACCTCTCATAAAGTTCTTTCTTTGAAGAGATTTGCCGTAATCACCACGTTTGGCAGGCGAATAGATGACCGCAGGAGAATTTTGTTGATGCATCGGTAGATGCTGCGGCCCGTTTCCTGAATAACCGGACGACACTGGGTGACCCCATTATAGAACCGGGAACTACACGAATATTAAACTGATTGAAAGCTAAACATGTAATTCTCTCCGTTGCGTCAAGTTTATTATATAACTCCAAGTTAATAGGCTTTTCCAGCCCGCCCTGTTTTTTTTTAAACCTGTGAATAAATTATAGAGCTGTTCTTTAAATGTATGAATTATATTATTAAAATGTCACTTGTATGTAATGCTTATCATCCTGTACCATAGAAACTTTTTAATCGATTAGACAATTTTTTCGGTTTTTCGGATAACGCGATGACTTCGTGCCGGAACGAATTAACGATCTGTTGCTCCGGAGCGATCCAGTAACACTAGACCCCTTATAACTCTATGACGGTCGTATATCTACGTTATACTGTTAGATGAAGACTGTAGGGTAGACTGGTGCTTGTAATTATTCACTGCTGCCCACGCCACCCACATCCAACAGTTTGTTGTGCCTGTTCGGGTCATTCTGAAACAATGCTTTCACCACTTATGTGCCATCGACGCAGGCTAGCAACAATCGGCATGTCATGATCCCTACCAAAATATCCTGAACGTAGACACATAATGACTTTGGTTTTACAATAGAAGCGCTCTATTTCTTCCCATGGATGTCTTAGAAGACGACAAAGAAGTTTCCAGGAGATAACAGTGTCCATTTATGTAGTATACACGTACCACTGACATGAGTATGCTACTAAGCGTGGTGACTGGAAAAATTCTTCATGGTAAGCTCGTAGCTAGTAGGCTCTGGATGTCTTTCCTCGATCCCGAGAGGGCAGCGGAAACGGTGTGGCCCCGTTTCCGTTGCGAAGAGATTTTAAGGGCTGTCACATTAACCCAGGAAGTGCGATATGCATAGCGCTAGGGGAGCTCTGGAAGCGTCCCTTTGGAGGACCCAGAGCTCTCCGAAGTGCGCAGCGGATGGCCACCGGAGGGGTTTAGTAGGCAGAAATTCTACATAACCTGGCTCTTCCCCTAAAGAGCCGGGTATCTTTAGAAGATTCCCCTCCGTAAAAAAGCTCGATCAACATGGCGTCAATGTTCAAGTACGAAAGAAGATAAATATGCAGGCAAGCAAACGATGTATTTTTACCATATAACAAAACTGAAGGGGTCATCCGACATTCCGTTTTATACACAATTTCAAAGAATTCTTTAACTGTTGATCCACCCGCAAGAGTTCATAGCCGAACATATACCTCCCTCATGGCACGTCATAATGATCGTCTCCCCGCGACCTTTACCAGATAATCGGTACGCTTAGTGGCAGTCAGCCTAGTACACTTTTCCCGGAACGTGGTCAGACACTTTTACTAACACTCAAACTCGAACTCCACATCATTTAACCGTTCTTTGCGGGTTACGGCTTGCCCATTGACACTCCATCTTAATGATATTTACGCAATATAAAGCGAATTCATGACATTAACTAACACATTTATGTATACAAAATGATGAATATTCTTGCAGGTAGTTCCTTGCATCATTTTTAAACAAATTCCTCATTACCAAATTATTTGTTCCGAGAGTAAAAGCCTGATTCGGGCCATTAAATTTTATCGACATGTTACAATGAAATACCATCAAAAGGTCTTCTCCTCGGAAATGTTAATGCTGTACTGATTTACGTACACATTTACGTATTAGAAGACATGAAAAACTGAACGCAGGAGAAAGCAAAAGTCATTAGGATTTTACTACCAATAAAGCGTTTATAGTTGTAAATGTGTCCACCCTCCCTCCGGCTAGATCGTAAATGAAATAGCAGTAATACAGCTTAATTCATAATACCCTTTAATGTTTGTCGTCGTATTACGTACCGGTTGGCTTTGGACGCGTTTCCCGTTCAGTAAAATCTCTCGTGTTTTCTTGCTGTGGAATAAGATGTACCCATGTTATTTTTTCTCGAAGGGACTCGATGCTGTTGGTCCTGCGACCACTGCACCTTCACTCGGATAATTTGGCGAGCGCGCATGGTGCTCAGCATCTACCCATGTCTTCCCATCTATGTGATAGTATGCGACATCGAAAATATTTTAGGCGCCGTTAGCAGCTTCGACCTGTGTATGACCTGTGAATAGTTCCCCAAAGTACGACTTTGAAAGTCTATCTGAAAATAAATTTGCGTGGCTTTTGGATAGACGCACGTTCACTTACATTTAGAAGCATGTGACGTCTTTTCATGCCCAGTTTTATTTTTCAAGTCTCAATCTTTTTAAAATCAATTTACATGTAATAATAATGTATATAGTGATTTGGCATTAACGAACGAACGAACAACATTGAAATATACATTTGTTCCTTTTTGTGGTTTCGTTTGTGTTGTGTTTGATACGACTTCGCTCTATGCGATTCTAATTTTGATTTAATTTTCTAACACACGTTTGCCTTGCGGTTTACGTTATGATCTGAGGTTATGAATGCTAATGATATATGTATATAGAGACTTTAACTCTAACATTCTGTTGTGAACCTGTTGTTATTATAAGCCGTGGTAGCTCAGTTGGGTAGATTCGTCAGTCCTTGAACAGTCAAGGTCTGGGTTCGATCCTGACTCGTACCAATGAGTTCCAATTTGTTATTTGGAATTTATGTACGACTGATAAAAATCAGCCATTAGCTTTTCGATGAAGGAAAACATCGAGAGGAAACCTGCACACTCCTGAGAAGAAATTTAAAGGTGTTTGTGAAGTTTACCAATCCGCACTGGACCCGCGTGGTGGACTATGGCCCATACTCTCTCTCTCTGTAGGAGAATAGACCTTAACCCCTGCAGTAGGGACATATATAGGCTGTTGTTGATGATATTGAACCTATTGTTATTGGTTTTAAATTCCCCGACAACATTGTCTACGATCGATGTCACAAGTCCATGAACGTCAATTCCCATGGGGCGCATCCATAACAGCTTTCTCCATTGCAGTCATTTCTCACACGTTTTCATATTTATTTGTATCAGTTTATGATTCTGTCAGTTTCACCGGCGCAGATGCATCTGTGTGCAACTGCGACTGCATTAATTACTGCAGTTGTTGCACCCACGCGCATGCGTAGAAAGTACACTTTGAGCTTGTTTGTCTATGGTCACGAGGAAGTCGCAAATTGCTTATGAATTATTGCTCCTACGCTCTTTATTGGCTCGACATCGTGACGGACTATGGTTTATGGTATACACTCATTATTTTGAGTTATATCATGTCGTAACTTGGGGAGATTGACTTCGAACCCTTACTTATGATTTCTTACGCAATATACATCTCTTAGTTTACTATTTTCAAGAACACGGCAAAATAGAAAACATTTGTGTGACATTTTGATTTTCAAAATTGAGTGAAACAATTCTGCTTGTGGTAGAAATACTAATTTTGAAAATGTACAGAGTCCGTCGACGTACTGAATAGAGTTATAGCTACCAAGAAACCGTTGATTTCACAGCGATTTTCACTCGCCTCAAGAGCTTACGTAGTAACTCCTAGCAAAACAAGCAGTAGCCATGTTGCAGCGACAGGCCAAACACCTTATCCGTCACTTGTATTGACTGTTTTGGATATATTTACCTTATAAACTTGTCTCTGATTATGTACATGACACTGTACGTGTTGAAGTACTCAATTATCACCTGTTACGTTGTTAGCACATAATTATGTTCTCGCATTGAAATGTGTGCGTTATGCTAATACATTTTTGCGAATAAATCTAGCCTCTACCTTTATGTGTTTTTAATGTGACATAAGTTTTGACTAATCGATAATAATACTCAATTTGAAAAAATGCGAAAGTGACTTTTTTGTTCCGTAACGGAGGGCCACATTTTGAACCTTGGCTTGAAAAACCTAGACAAAAATATTTATAATTTATAATCATACCGTTTTTATTTGAAAATGAAGTTATATTATAAGTGTACCACAGAGTTCAGAACCTACCGAGGCCGTGTTCCACTGAACACGTATATCAAATAGGTCGGACACTTTCGCTAGTTATACACACAGCACACGCAACAGAATACACCAAACTTCAGACACTCGGTCGTCATGTGTTTATATTTTTGTTGACCTCACGTATTATTAGAGGATGAATTTGTATATTCTTTACAAATCCGTGAAGCATACATACATAGTAGGGCGGGGCTCCATACATTAGCGGAACATCTCTTTACACGGGAATTGTTCGTAGCTTCCATTCCACGTGCTTCGTGTCTCCGGTGCGAATCGATCCGTATCATTGAATCTAAACGTACCGAAATTGACACCAATATACAGTAGGAATGAATTACAATGTAACCCTAAATTAAAACCAAATCATTTAATTAACGACAGGAAATTATACCCTGCAATGATTCCAGCCATTCATGACATTATCTCTCGTGTCTAGATCCCAGTATAATACCGACGTGTCATTTTGATTGCAGTTTATTTATGCAATCGAAATGGCGAGCGATCTCAATCCATTGCATAAAAGTATTATAAATGCAGACAGGATTTAGACAACTTTCTATACAAGAGACAGAGCCAATGAAGCCATTAAACACAAAATAGTGCATTGTAGTCACGGTCTATTACTACGAACGACTCGTAGATTTTATCGAAGTGAATCACCTATATCCAGTCTCTATCGATCTTTCATCGATATCGATTTTTGTGGCTCTTTTACCTGAAATATATATAAAAAAACTATTATTGTTTACTTTCTGTTGTACCCTTTATGTTTATAAATATGTAAGGTATATTTTTAATTATGTTACCTTAAAAACATAATTTATATCTGTTACGCGTATGTATGAATAATTGTCTATTGTCTGGTGTAAATATAATGAAATTGGGTTATGTTCTCTAAAGTTTCAAACTGTCCATGAACAAGATTACAAATTATAATCGTAAAATTCTGTTATTAGATATACAATTTGAGTATAATTTGCGTCAACCTTTCGTGCAAATCTTCATTGCGTACTTAGAGAGAGTACTCAAAGCTATTTAGCCATTACAACTACATGAAAGTAAAGATGTATATCACAAATGACGTACAAAACAAAGATATAAACGTGTTTATTCAGTTCGTGACTTGACGTTTGTATTAACATATTAATATAGGACAAACGAAGGCAGCCGCAGCCGGTCTGCTTCAAATGGGACCATTATCGACACGATCTTGTCGACCACGGCCCCTCCCTATCGCCGTACGACTGTACAATGAATTTTATCGTGTACATGATTTTAAGCGAGATTGCTTGTGTTCGCGTAATGATTAGTTCGATGGTTACGAAGTCAAATAAAAACCCTTCAAATGTTTGATCGTCACAGCCTGCTGGTTTCTGGTGGGTTTCAACTGGCATTTCTCAAGTACATAAAACACGAGAAATGTTAATAATAAAGTATGTAAACGATAGTATGTCCATTATGAAATGGACCCATACTATTTGTAGGTGGGTGGGTGTTTATGATAAAATAATATACAGTAAGATAAATGCGGAACCCAAAATTTTCATATTTTATTTTTCTTTGACAGGGCAAATCAATGTATCCTAAAAATATTTCAGGCAATTTATTTGACCCTTTGTAAAACAAAATTAACCGCCCCAGTGGCCAAATGGCTACACGGACCTACAATGCGGAGGTCCCGGGTTCGATTTCCAGTGGGAGTACCTATCGGTACTTGGTTTGGTTGGTGGTAGAGTATTTTCTATGTCCGCTTGGCTAGCTACCACCAAGTTACCTCAGTCTGCCGCCAAACAGCAGTGTTAGTAGCAGAGCGTTGGCTCTGCCACATTAGAACTGACGCTTCCGGGTGCGTATGCTACAATCTATCGACCTTATCGTCTCTTATCATCAGGTGAGATGAAGGCACTTAGCCAACCCATCATACATTTAAAACTTCCTCACCGGGACAATATCGTGCACGTACCCTGTGTCACGGAGAAGGATGTACACTACTTATTCCTGTCCATTACGTGGTTCCCGTGGTCATCTCCCTTATAAGGTATTTCTTTGCCCGCACAATTTTCAGTCCTCATAATTGTTGGGTTGGCAACCAACAAACATTAAATTTAGGCAATTATTTTAATTAAAACAAACGGAGTACGTGCTGCGTGATAGCCATTTTTATTTGAAGAGAATGACATGAATTAAACTGGCAGATACTTGACAGATATTTGACTTTGACACTACAACACACGTTCTAAAACTTAATGTTATAACTTAACACATAATACTCTGTAATTTACTACATGACATCAAAATTGCGTTTAATAGCAAGACCCTTGGCAGTAAGTTATCCAGCGTCAACATACATTTAGTACTTTGAATCATTTCCGTGTAGTACTCGACACCCAAGTTAGACTAACGGCGACATTCCCGACGAAAATGTTGCTCTCGCGCATCCGAACGTGGCGGGAGGCAGTTAGCCGTCAATTTATAGGCTTTTGGCTGGCTTGAGGCTCGCCCACACCGCCGCCGCGGCGCGCGCGCCGTCTCGCTGCGACGTGACGTCCGTGTAATGTGCGTGCGATTGGATTGCTGATTGCAGCTAGAACTCGGAATAATCCCTTCCGCAATATGCACAGCTGTACACAGGCTGCAATGTTACCAGTAATTTCTTTATTTACGACTGTTTTTTTTATTTAATACATAATTGATTTCGGGGGCCTTTAAGTCATGACAGGTAAGTGATAATGACGCCATAATGAGGTAACTTGCTCACCTGAAAGTCTAAATTTGAAAACTCATCATCTTCAGACGGGAAATGGTTACTGCTGAACCCTGCAGTAATTTTAAGAGAGCTAAAACCATCATAAGCTTTCTTCTAGTCTTCTGTTTATACAACCATATTTAACTTATTCGTACTTTCCTTTTAAACTTGTCTAAAAGTTAATTGAATTCTCTCAAGAGACGATGCATAGACGAAGTAATCGATAGTTAACTACTATGTCAACGTTGACTAGCCATTTAACCTTTGTCCGGAATGAAATTTATTATGTTGGTGCGTTCAAAATGTTAAGCAGTTCGTTAGCACGAGACCGGCCGCGTAGGTAGGCCATGTATGTGCCGTGCCGTATGGGTTATACAGTGTGGAAACCTCAATACTCGTACTTCCTCAACTAGATAACTACTACTATATTTGTGAAGTGTTGCCAGAACACTCTGATTTTATTTTAATATGATTACATGTTTATGTACATCTAAACTAAGACAGCATTGAAGTGGGCATCAAGCTTAGGGCTTTATAATTTTAAGACTGCAAGTTAGTCTTGTGGAGCTATGTTTGTGTCACTGATATATTTGAGTGTCAAACGCAGGTTTATAGTAAAAAACGATAGCAATAAAACATACGCTTTGAATATAATTTTAAAAAGACGGTTAATAAGTTGTGGGCGCATGGGTTTTGACTCTTGACCAAGATTGAAGTTGCATCGTATTAAGTTACGATGTAGTACAAGTACATAAAAATTCAATTTAAAGAATGTTAGACCGAGTGTTGATCCTTGAGGCACCCCATGTGGATAATATTCTGTGTAGTGCGACAAAAACGTATTTTTATTTAATTAATTTATTGTATTTTCATTTTCCAGATAATGATAACTAAATTATGCTACAAGTACTTTGCTATAACATTTTAACTTTAATGTGTCAGTACAATCTTCGTTGACAATTACAAAATGTATAAATAATTTGCATACATCTCATGGGACCATGTGAACCTGACACTTCTTAACAATTGATAGCAGTCTAGAAACTACGTGACTTGTGATTTCAATCTTCTCCGTGCCATCGTTTCTTGCTACGATTTTTCTAATCGCATATTTTATAACATCACAGTGTATAATCACCATGATATATTTACACCTACCTACAGTTACTTCAAGAGCATTGTTGTGCGATCATGCTCCGGGCGTTTATTCTGTTAATACACTTTCACTCCTTTTGTTCACTAAGTCTTTAATGTCACTTTTTGCTGCTGAAATATCATGTCAGACAATCGCGGCTATCTGTCATGCGATAATACCGCTTTCTTATCTGGTACCGAGGCGCTTTGTATCGGAGGTCAATGTCTGATTTATTTATTATGTTCTCTGTGACGTTTGATGGTTGATTTAGCTTACCTATCGCTGCACTTGGATTTAAATTTGTACGAGTCCTTGTTTTTTCAACATTTATATCCTCGTTTAGATGAGTCTTGAATATTTTGTTTCCAGTTAATTTATGTCCAATAACCGTAGAAATTTTAAGACGGTCGTGTCTTAAGACGCCGTCTTTCAAAATTGCCAAAGAGAAACTCTACCCTTTCCTCTTAATAATCAAAATAAATGACAACTTTACAATCCGCACTAAAGCTATAAATATTGTATTACGTACTTGACATGGCCGCTGGCACTGGCAATAAATTATAACATTTATTACGTATTCTAATGAAATGCGATTAATTACACCAATTACTTTAATTAACATACACAGGTATATTGATATGTATCAATTCTGTTTCCGCCGGAGTCGTAACGCAAAATAAATAATATTGCAATCTTCGCGTTTCGGCAACTTACACTTTCCTGCTAGATTTATGTTTAATACATTTAGCTTCTTATCGTGTTGAACTGTAACAACGTGATTTATCAATTTTCTCTACCTTATTTTTTAATATATTCCCGGTACATTCAGCATCTCCGAGGATTTCAAAATTGATCTTTTGATAAGATAAATTTACTTGTACTTTGTCCAATGTTCTAAACATTTCCTAGGACAAGTGAATTAAATTAAAAATTTAAGAAAAAAACTGCGGAAATAAAAAAATAATTTCATTTTCTGCCGAAAATACCTAACATCAGTTGATAATCTTCAAACTACTGAATCGTTTTTTAAAATCAAATATAGCTAAGAACCACCGCAAGTAAACTTGCTGTCACGTAAAAAACCGCATCAAAATCGGTTCATTCGTTCGAGAGCTACGAGGCCACAGACAGACAGAAGCGCGCGCGCGCAGGCGTTCGTCGGGGTTAATAAAACTATTAAACATGCAAAGGGAAAAGGAATACTAGCAGTCTTAGTATCAACTTCAGTTTGCTTTCGGTCGAATGTTGTCTTAAACAATATAAATACAAAAGTGTACCCGTGTACACCGTACAGAGACACGTTCATTTCACATCACATCAACAGCCTATGTACGTCCCCACTGCAGGGGCTCAGGCCTACTCGGTCATTTATTTTTATTTTTATTTTATTTTATTTGTTGGAAAATTAACAGCTTATAGACAGTAAATATACAGACATATATAGAGCACAAGATATCAAGCCTTTATAAATTTTCTCGAATATTACAGTTAAATAGAGCTAGTTTTACGAGTTAACGAACAAAGATATATAATTAAATAAAAGTAAAGTTAATAAATTATATAAAATTAATAATTAAAAACATTGTTCATTATGAGGCGTTATACATTGTAAGTCGTATGTATGAAGGTAGAAGAAGTCTTGTTATTACATTTTATTAAATATGAAGGATAAATGAAATATTTGTGTAATTTATGAAAATTGTGTCAATGATGACATAAATGGTATGTATGTAGTGATGTGTTAAGTTACGTGTGTTGTGTTATGATAGATGTGTGTTGTGTTGTGTTATCTTTTTAAATATTTTGCTTTTAAAACTTTGTTTAGAATCAGCGTAGGGATCAATATTTGTAAAGTTGTCATTGTATGTAGTAGCTAGCCGAGTCAGAATGGAGTTTTGGCCATAGTTTGTACGGTGTGCGGGAATGTTTAACATTGTGGTACTGCGTAAGCGTACAATGGGGGCACGGAGACCGATGACGCCAACTAGATCGGGGCAGTCCACATTGGAGTTAAGAATATCGTGCAATAATGACATGTCTAATAAATCTCGACGGTCTTTGAGGGTTAAAAGATTATATTTTTGACAGCTTTCGACGTATCCGTTTTTAAATCGAGTTCGAAAGTTTAAAAAATGTACGAATTTCTTCTGAATATTTTCAATGCGATCGATGTACACGTTGTATCTCGGGGACCACACACAGCTAGCATACTCTAGTACACTGCGAACATAAGCATAATACACTGCTTTAAGACAGGCTACATCGGAAAAAGGTTGACAAACTCTTTTAAGAAATCCAAGACCCTTATATGCCTTGTCGGTTATTGTATTGATGTGCTGATCCAGTATCAGCTTATGATCCAGAAGCACACCTAGGTCGCGTACTGTTGTGGTCCTTTCCACAGGTATATTATTGATACAATATGTAAAATTTAAAGAGTTGTTTGTAAGTTTAGAAAAAGTTATGACCTGACATTTGTTGACATTTACTGTAATTCTATTGATGTTATAATAGGCTGATAAGCGCAATAGGTCATCTTGTAGCTTGTAACAGTCGTTTGTTTCGCCAATTTCTAGGAAAATTTTGGTATCGTCAGCATACATTAAAAATTGAGAGTTAACAAAACAAGTAAATATATCATACAAATAAGCGTTATAGAGGAGGGGGCCCAAATGGGATCCTTGAGGAACGCCTGATGGAATAGAAATAATATTAGACCTGTAGCCACCCAGTACCACTGCCTGAGAGCGGTTGTCGAGATAAGAAGTTACCCAACGAAGGAGATCGCCACATATACCAAGCTTTTCAAGTTTTCTTATTAAAATGACGTGGTCTACACGGTCGAAAGCTTTTTCAAAATCAGTATAAACTACATCTATTTGCTTCTTGTTTTCCATTTGCCTGTGTAGAAAATTCAAAAATAGTGACAGATTCGTTATAGTAGAGCGACCTTTTAAGAAACCATGTTGCTGTTCTGGCACCGATTTAGCAATTAGAATGTATATTCTGTCATAAACTATTTTCTCAAAAACTTTACTAAAAACATTAAGAATCGATATTGGTCTGTAGTTCTCAACTTTAGTTTTCGCGCCTTTTTTATGAATAGGAACAATATTAGCTACTTTCCAGGTGTCTGGAAATAGACCACCTTTTAATGATTTGTTCATAATGATTGAAAGAGGGAGAGCTAAGGCCGATGCACACGATTTGATGTAGATAGGCGGGATATTGTCAGCGCCTGCACCTTTATTTATATCCAAGGCTTTAAGTATCTTACATACCTCCTCAGGAGATGTGACTATTGAATGTAGGTTAAGGGCACTATTTGTTTGAGGTGATGAAAGAACATAGTTGGGATAAGCATCAGCAGGTTTTTGAAAGACGCTTTGGAAGAAATTACTGAATGCAGAACAAATTGAGTTACCATCTGTATACTCACTGTTCCTGTAGGTTATTTTCCGAGGATAACTAGAAAGATTGCGTCTGGGTTTTATGAATGTCCATAAGTGCTTAGGATTCTTTTTTATGGTATCTTGAGTCGTATTGATATACTTTTTATATTGCTCAGAATCAGCGCGAATGAGCCTAGCTCTCAGCATTGAGAATTCTTGGTAATCCCTGGGGTTGGAGAAACGTTTCCAGCGTCTATGGGCTTTTTCTTTTTCACGAGCAATACGGATGAGGGGAGGAGAGTACCAGATGGGATAGGTATTCTGTTTCCTTGAGACTATTGGGATGAAGAGAGACATACTATTTAAAATCTGCTCGTATAGGGTGTCTACGGCATCATTTACGCCTTCTAAAAGTAGGACTTCCTCCCATGGGGTTTGATTTATGTACTTGATTATACTTTCATAATCCCCTTTGTGAAAATTATACTTTGGGGTGTTTTTTATTTTAAGAGGAGCAGTGACAATGTCTTTTGCGTCAATCGTTAGAGGTGGATGAAAAGGGTCTACTTTTAATAGTGGTGTGCTGCATCTGCGTACATCAACTGTAAAGTTTGTGAAAATGAGATCTAATGTATTTTGATGAGAGTTAACAGTGTTATTATGTTGATTAAAGCCAAGAATACTGAGTTCATCAATAAGAGTGACAGCTGCGTTTTGTAAATTGGTTGAACCCTTTTTGACATATGTTGGTTGAGATGCGTTCCACTGAATACAGTTGAAGTTGAAGTCGCCCGTCAGTAAGAAATAATCATTAACATTGGTAGAAGTACTTAATTTTGTGGAAGCGATAAAGGTTTCAATGCTTTCTACTTGTTTAGGGGAGTTGGATTCGCCTGGTATGTATACGGCGGCAATGTGTAGACTTCTAGAACTCGAATGGAGTACAGATGACGGAATACTGACCCAAACCATTTCCAAAGACCTGCATGCCCAATCAGTTCGCACGTAAGCATTCAGGTAGTGTTTAGTGAGGATCAGAACTCCTCCTCCAGTGGTCTTATTTGTTGCAGTGAAATCTCGGTCACATCTGAACACGTCATATTTACTATCACAAAGTTCAGAATCAGCTATTGATGGGCATAACCAGGTTTCTGTAAATATAATAATGTCATATTCGTGTATTAATACATTCCTGTATAAGTCGTGACACTTAGTTCGGAGACCCCGAACGTTCTGGTAATATATATTTAAACTAACTTTTAATATGTAGATAAGCCATAGTAATTGTTCCATATTGAGAGGTGATGATACTTAATTGACCGTGATCGATTGACAACAGGGTTGTGCTTTCTACTGTGCTACTGTCAGTTTGCGTGAGATATAAGGTTAAAGTATATATATATAAATAATGTTCTGATGTATAGTTTAAGAAGTAGTAAATAACTTGTAAATACGCAATATGTAATAAAATGTATGAATAGGAAGATATTGTTGTGATTTTGTTGGGTTGACAATAGTATAGTGTAAAGTAATTGTATTTGAGAGTGTCGTAGTTTATTTGGTTTAATTGTCCGCTTAAATATGCAATAACATCTTTTACCCAGTTTGCATGTACATTGTCAATTGAATTATGAATTATAATTTGTTTATAAAATTTAAAGCTACTCAATAATTTGATTAAAACAGAGGTTGACACATACTTAGAAAAACAATAACATTTAATAATGTATATTACGTTTTGCGTGTTCCTTTTTTCATCACTAGAGCTTTCGAATACAAGAAGCATACAAGCTTTGTATACGCATGCATGCTGTCATTCCTCACTCTCAACATACACGTAGAAAGCGTGATATCTCTAGAAATCGATTGTATCGATGCATACTGGATTGTTGCTAATTAATTAACTTACTGCGAACTATTGGCAGTACACGCCTTTTACTGTACCCGTTCGCATTTGACGTTATATTTTAAATTCCAATTTCTAAACACATAAATCCTCTTGATGTTTTTATTTGGCGTCTTGTTATGTCAAGTTGTTATTCGGGGTCCTTTCTATTTTTTAATTAATAGGTACGTGATTTCATGTTGATTACTCATTTGTCAGTTTTCGTAATGACGATATTAGTATTCCTTTTTGTAATTTGTTTTAATATTTATGATTCTGTTTTACCTGACGTTTATTATACTCTATTCTAATTCACTCAATAATTCTATAATCAAAACTGGCAATTGCCGTTTTCTGTTTTAAAAATACTATTATTTTATGAGAGAGTTTATAGCTTGGCGTTCCTAAGTCCTCAGTCAAAATTATCCGGTATCAGATTCTTAATTAGACAACACTGTGAAACACTATATTAATTCTGCGACTTAGATGACATGTTTAGTTTTTAAGTAAGCTGTTTGGGTCATTATTTCACTAGCTTTTTTTCTTCTTCATTTATTAAACTAGTTTACGCTAGTTGACAGGTGTTAATATTTGCATAGTTTTCCCCAAAACACACAGCCTTTGTCATTTTTATACCATTCCATCTATAAAGATAATGTGAGATCAACAAAATTTCAAATTTTAAAATCGTAAATCTAGATAGTATAAATTTTCGTTCAGTAAAAGAGGAACCAATACGATGATACCAATTTAGCTGTTTCAGAGATGAGATTCAATGTAATATAACAATCAAATCTGATCTTTGTACAGTTATAAATAAAGAAAATTATCATATTTGCCGACGCATAACATCACAGCATCTCTTAATATCAAGTGAGATTGTGGTAAAACGTTGTAAGCTTATAATAGATTGTGTATTATTATGCACGCGCCGAAAAACAATCCGCGCTCAGACTCGGCCCAGACATCTTAGAATGAATGTGTGTGTAGTTATAAACGTACTATGTAATGTATCTGCAAGTTAGATATTTTAGCCATTGCTATACGCCCTGTCAGTGTTAGCCACAACGCTTGAAGACAATCCATTGTTATCTCCCGTATCTAAGAGATCTGACGATAAACTAGCCGTGGAACAGGTGTGGTCTATTGTGATATTGTGGCAATTTTAGGAAGCCGATTTGCGGCCGAGTAATGAGACGTGACATTTGAATGGTTTGTAAACGACATTGTTTATTTGTCTGCATTATGGTGAACTTTATCTTAGATATGAGTTGTACGCAACTGTGTAAATGCTAGTTTTCTCGTGGAAAAGAAACCCGGATAACTCTCTCTCTCCATAAAAATCATCAATGAAAGAATTGTAATACTTTTATGCCAGGACCTTTAAAGAATTTGATTGTTTATTAGAATTATTAGTATTATTAATAAAATATCCAACAGTATTTATTGCCGTAATATTTAGAGTGTTACACGTACATATGTCTGTTAAGCTCTTAGATGGCGCTAAGCTTTTAAGCTTTCGAACCGTCATGCTTCCGAGCTATCATATATAATTTAATACAGTTCGTGTTGCACAAAGGCTCATACATTATGTATGAGTCTCGAATAAAGTCATGTTGCACCAGTTCCGTGCAACCCGGAAAATGAGCGATGCGCCGATACGCAGACTTGCCAATAAATCAGTTCTTATTATCTTGAGGTTGGACTGTATCGACCGATACCATATACACTGCGAGGAGTATATGCACGTAATTAATATTGAGGGCCGTGGCTTTTCAATTTATCACTACAGGCTCTAAAAAGCTTACTTTCAGAGCCTTTAGTTCGCAGTTCAGACTGCGCAAATTTTTTTTGAAATTAGACCCGATGTTTCTTGTGTGTGATCTATTACTAGTGAGCACTATGTAAGAGCAAGTCTTCTGAGTAAAATGAATCGATTTATACAAGGTATCACGTTCCATTACGTTGATCACAATCCTCCCCCTTTTACGTAATTCATCATCATCCGCCAGGAAACGTCCTCTGGTCCCGAGCCACTTGCATCCAGCCTGATCCAGCGGCTCTAGTAGGGAGAGAACTTTTACTTCCCATACCTTATTGGTTCTTCGAGCGACGTGGCCTACTCATTGCCACTTCAGCTCACTGACTCTTCGAGCTATGTCGGTGACTCGTCGGGCTAGATCGTCTGCGAATTTCCTCATTCCGGATTTCTATCACGTAGAGAAACTTTGCATTGCTCGCTGATTGACTTTGGGCTTGTTTCGGCCCACAGTAAAGGACCAAGATTCGGTTCCGTATCTGTTAGTAATGAATAAATGTCCAGATTCATTTTAATAAACAATTGTTTGACATCGTTGTTTTACTGTATAGTTGTGTGCGTGTTAGTACCATGTTTCATTATCTACCAGGTTGGAATACGTTGTATGTATGTAACACGATCGTGTCTGGATTTTCTCGACGTAATGTTTCCAGTAGGTGCCCTGTAACTTTCTTGTAATAAAAAAGTGAACATATGATCATGTCGAACCACTCAGATGTAATTATCGCCAGTCAATAAACGCTACTAACATAACCTCACAATCTCACCTTTGCTACTAAAGTTTCTATTAATTCTGTTTATTTTTCCTTCTTAATTTTTGACTCATCATGAAGAATCAAAAAATCACTCTGAAGATTTAAGTAAAGAATCTGACAAGTAAAAAATCTGAAATAAGCACACTAGACAGGCCTTTGTGTAAATATTACAGAAAAACCTAAATGAGGTCTCTGTCTAAGAAAGTATTTGAAATATCATAAAAAATACTAGACAAACATAACGCGATCGGGAAAATAAAACTTATTTTAATATGTAGGATTTTGTAGGAGTAAAAAGTATATCGCCGAGAACGCTGCTGCGCATGCCTTCTCTTTGTTGTCTCTGACTTCCACAGGTCTTATTGTAAAGCTGTAACCACACGACTGAACCCTTTAGCCGTGCGAAAACTTCAATGCCATGCTCTGAGCTCGTTAATTAGATGTGACGATACTATCGGGAGCATCGTCTTTAGCTCGACACTTTCGAATCTCGGCTGGCCTCGTCGGTGCGAGGTCGCGCCGCCCGCCGCATCCAAACTTGATCTGATAATGCAAAAAGTTTAGGAGCACGAGGGTACAAAGTATTTCTTACCCTCATGGTTTTATTTAATCAGATCTTCCTATTTCCTTGTCTGTTCTTGTGGAGTAAAAACCGGTCAAGCGCGAGTCTGACGCGTGCATCGAGGATTCCGTACTGAATATGAATAATTAACGTACTTAAAATCATGTTCTACCGAAAATATAAGTCCGACTTAAGAACCAATTTTACTTTGCGGTTATATTACATACCCGATGTATGGCTTTCAACTACAAAGCTAAGTTTGTAAACAAAAAAGCTTTTAGTTTTCAGATGTTTTCCTATGATTGTGCTTCTTGCCAAATTTCAGGATTCTAGGTCAACGGGAAGTACCCTGTAGGTTTTTGTCCCTTGCACTTTGTATGGAAATGGTCTAAAATCTATATATTTTTATTGCGATGATTTATAAGTTTAGATTTTTTCACAGATTCAAAGGACGGCAGACTTAAGTATTCGACATTAATTTCAACTTGATATCTCCACGCGTTCCTGACCAAAAGGGTCTTAACAGACAGACAGACAGACGGACAGCAAAGTGATCCTATAAGGGTTCCTGTGTTTCCCTTTGAGGTACGGAACCCTAAAAAATTTAGGCACTTACCTGATCCTGGAAATTAGGTATGCATATAGAGTGTCCTTAAGGGCTCTGCTGCTGTAAATGATGATGATGACGACTGTTAATGATATTCCTAACTGCCCTTATCTCTCTTGAACATGTGATTTGCCTCTGTCCTTCAGTCTTATTTTTTATTTTTCATTGAAGAGAGGTCTCCAATAGATGTCCACGACGAACTGAGCTTTCCATGACCCTATAATGATGATTGTGGCAAATTCTCATTTAGATAACCACTGTTATTGAAATGTTTTTATGATCGACCAATGTAGCAAAGTCTAGTTTTTTAAAACGAACTTGTTGATTAATATAAAATTGAACTCGTGCAAACTAAAGCCTTAACTTACATTAACATAGTTTTTGTTGTTGTTGGAATATATTTTAAAAAAACTTGTTTTGATCGGCTGTACTTGCTTTTTGCAGTCTCCTATGAAGTTACGTGATACTATTTTCCTATTCTATTGTTGGTAAACGTTCTACTTATATAACCTTGTATGCTATTGGAACTTATATTAACAATATATCATTTTACTATTAATGGACCATAACGTGGTATCATAACATTCGTAACTTTAACTAGAATACATGGTGTTAATTACACGATTAAGAACGTCGAAGTCACGAAGAAGAAAATTGCTTCATCTTGTGAGTCTTAGATTAAAAGGTATATTTTTGTGAAAACCTGCTAAACTATTGTATTTTGATGTCGGTCAACTTATGTAGCTATCGCTTTTTTAAAAAACCATTGGTTTTTACAATATGGATGGTTTTGCACGACTAACTAACTTTTGAGCTATTACGAACTTTCAAATCAGAAACACTTCATCCGTATTTTTCGACTATGTCAATAACATTATAAAAATTGTTATAGACTAAACACACCAATTTGTAAACCGATAAGGTCGGATCTTTTGCGCATCAGTTCGATACAAAATGTGAGAAAATTATAAAACCTTGCCAACATTTCATTTGAGTTTTTTTTATTGTTTGTCGTTGGATAATATTACTTTATTTGCTGGGGATTGTGCACGCCTACAGACTTCAGCAGTGAAGCCGCGGTAGTGGAGATGTATTATTATTGTCGCATTACAGCGCAGGTACAGATGTGCAATACAATATTCTGATTATCTGTCTACGAGATATGTATTGGTTCGCATCTCAGATGTGGTATTACAGAAAATTCGCTTCGCGTCATTTAATACTAATTTTTGTTTTTCATTTTACTAATTCCGTTCGTCTGTACCTACACTATCTAAGCGAAAGGACATTTTGAAACTCTGTAACGTAATATCTTTATAAGTCACGATCTCGATTTCACTGTTTTCATTTCATGAGGAAAGTACCATGAGGTTTTTATGCCTTTCCGATAGCGGAGGTTGATGTTGAAAAAGATTTGTATGTATTTGGAAAATAAAATAAGAAACAATGAATTTTACGATAACATCTATGAATGCATCGCTAATTCATTTACATATTTTAAAGATTTTGCTGTTTGAACCTGAAAGAAACTAAGTATCTTTTAATCTGATCGAGTCCGGCTATAATTCTTTTCTTCTTAATAAAATTGCACTTCGTTATCACCTCAAATGACGGTAATTCATGATCAAGATATAGGCTGGAAGCTGGTCCGGTCCACTTAGAGGTTCTTATGTATCTGGGGGTACGGCAGTGCCCCTGCCAAGTCGAGTATTATTTATAAGTAATAGATAAGGCAGAAAATAAAATAATGTTGTCAAAATTTCGCAAACTACAGAGAATTCAACCAGAGCTCTCCTGTTTTCGCACCTTCGAGGCATGAGTGTATGACCGTCTTCTGCCAGTGGTGATATCTCATGATTTATCCCTGTTCGCGGATCACACTACAATTGTTCGGTCTGCACTAAGATGAATAGCGCACACTAAGAATGGCTCCCGAAGATTTATTGTCCTAAGGTGATTTGTTGATTTTTGATAGTGGAAGATTGTGGAAAACGGATGAGAGAAGCCGCAAAAGAAATATTTATGCATACTAGTACATATAAATAAATGAATATATCCTTTCATTCCAGAAAGTTCTTATTTAAACTTATTTAAAAAAAAATTACGCCACCGTCTGAAAGGCTACCGCGCTCGCCAAATTGTTCGGGTGAAGCTGTAATGGTCGCAGGATGAACCGAATCAAGTCCATCCCAAAAGAAATATCTGTTCTATGACATTTTCGACTTGCTAAAGTGACACTGGGAGTAAATGCTTAAATAGCTCTGCCTGTTTCGGGGCAAGTGTTCCCATATTCCATTTGAATTTATCCTTAATTTTCATTCACTGCGAGTGGCTAAAAGTGAAAATTCCTTATTGGTTCCTTGATATCAGATACTAAGATTCCTTTACCAAATGTATTGATGACCTTATAGAACTGGCAACAACAATTTGTCAAGGAACTAATAAGTTGAACAAAGAAATCTACAACGAGGCACGCAGCACTTCCGCCTAAAGCCTAACAAAAGCAGCAATCGAAAAACTATTAGTCCGACAATTAGAATTATGATCGCCGGAAGTTAATGATATAATCATTAAAATATTATTATTACAGCCGAAGTAAAAGGTTTTATTATGCGAAGTCAACCTTTTCACTCTGAAGCGTAGAGATAAGACGGTAATTTGCTGCGTAATTGACGTGTGTAATTGTTTCGGAGTGCATTGCGATGTCCAATTAAACTATCTGCCTGTGGAACTACCATTTTATTGACATGATGACTACTCGCACTCATCCAGTGAGTTGTTGATCTTTGAAATAAAATATAACGTCAAGTAACAGGCTTCTGTTATTCAAAGAAGTAACATACTGTACATTAGGGTGGAGTGAAAAAAAAATTTTTTTAACTTTGTTACTCCTGTATCACTAATGGATGATCGACATTCTTAGAGATATACAAATAAAATTTCAAGTTCCTACGTTTACATCTTAAGGTGTCGCATCAAATTTAAAAGTTAAAGAAAATAACAAAATTTGTTTTTTATAAAGTTTTTATTTGAGACAAACTATTTATCAAAATGAAAATACTGAAGCTTGAAATTAAGTATTGTACTTA
Organism: Carcina quercana; assembly: GCA_910589575.2. Taxonomy (NCBI): domain Eukaryota; kingdom Metazoa; phylum Arthropoda; class Insecta; order Lepidoptera; family Depressariidae; genus Carcina; species Carcina quercana. The sequence goes on along the minus strand of OU342432.1, from coordinate 13,890,107 downwards.
TAAATATACAAAATATATTAAATAAAAGCATTTTAACACTCTGAAGCTGCAGATACAGACTCTTCTTTTTGCTTAAAAATTGTGATTTTGTGTCAAATACGTATGTCTTGCCTTGCCTTTATCCTCGTGTGAATGAATCCATCTCTTGCCTCTGGCCCACAAACTGATGAAGAAGCCTCAGTAACGAGCTTGACGCACCGTTCTACTGCCTGAGTGTGGCAAGGATACTTTTCGATTTCAAATAATACTCGTATGCCACCTGAGGAAATCACGCTTGAGATTTTCGCGTCACTATATTTCATGGTCATCGGAGTTTCTGTTATGTTTTCATTTGACCAGTCAATCAAATCATAAGAATTCGATGAATCGATTTTAAGATTTGTGAGTTGAAATTCTCTTACTTTCTTTCCTTTAAACTCTTTTCTTGCCTTGAAAACTCTACGAAGTCCTAGTTCCCTTATGTGACACTCATCATCTTGTAACATTGCTAATAGTATGTTTTCTGGGTGTGCAAAGAAGGTATTTCTCTGAATAGTTTTTATAACAACGCTTTTTGGTCATCGGGTAGATACAAACATCTTTTATTTATGTTAAAGATATGAATTGGACTATTTGCAAGCAGGTTTTGTTTTAATGTCAAACCAAGTTGGTGCAACCTTTCATTATGAAAGTTGCAAGATCTTTTAAAGATTTAGAAGGTTTCGTTATTCAAATATATAAACGAAGAATTCTATTAGCGCAAGTCAACCACCGTGAATGTGCAAGTTTACCAGGATCTTTGCTGGCTAAGTTTTGTGGGACCGTACCTGTCGAAATGACAGAGCATATTTCATATAAATATTTTTGATCAGTGTTAAGGGTATTAATATTCAAATCTGGTAATTCTATGGGAATACGTTAGAACACCTGTATTTGACAATTTTGACTTTTTTCTAACATTTTCCCTATGGTCTCAGAAAAACTATTTGGTCCTGTAGTTGTACCATCAAGGCTGGTAAATAAATGACGAAGGATTCACTGCAGGATCTTTAGCATTATTCAGTTGCAGTAAGTCATTTCTTAATCTCAAGTAATATTTTATAATATCACAATAACTTGGTAACACATTATCACTTAGTTTTATTGGATCGCCAAACAAGGGGCATCGCAGGTCTTTTCGAGTTTTTGGCATTTTATTAACGAATAATCAGACTTTTTGTACACTTGTCGTTACCACTTAAATGAGAAAGTTTAAGAGAACTATGCAAAGACGAACAAGTTAACACTTTAAAGTAACGTGAAATATATGTTTTATTACATATAGATACACAATAACATTGACGTGCAGGTACACGATAGATGTAAAAAAAAATTTGTTTTTTCAAATTACCCTCATACCGCGCCACCTCAAAATAAAGTCGTAGGGTTTTGATTTTTAGCCTGAATAAAGCTTTTATGTACGGTCATCTGTTAATGACACAGGAAAAGTGAAATTCCAAAAAAAATTTTTTTTTGCCAAGTTCACTCCACCCTACTGTACATTTATGGGTAAGTTTAGTATTGTTGGAGCTTTGGGCTTGATTGAACCTCTTGTAGTTATTGACACTAGATGAGATGGAGTGTAGTGGACTGTCCAGGAGATGGACATGCCAATTCTATGCTACAGTAGATGGTGCACAAATGTATTATATGTATATAGGAATAAATTATTGTACGCCTTAGGGTAGGAAATAGAGATTTTAGGTATCAAACTCAACAACATTGTACCACCTATTTCCATAGTAAAGAGTATTCTATTCTAATGTTTAAAGCAGCAATTTATGGAGCAATCATGGATTGCGTAAAGCTACTTTCAGATACACACTATTTTACTAGTCGGTACATTATTTCACCTAATACCTATTTATACCATATGGTAATGGTAACATAGAAGTGCTAGATTTTAACTTTGAAGTTTTACGGAAGTTTTAATACTTGTATCTTGCCAGTTGGTTATTAAAACATCCCCTGGCACTTGTATTTACTTTGAACCTTGATGTGAACGACTGCACTGGCGCCAGTCGCTAGAACCGTGTACACTAACCGTCCAGTTTCTTACTTCCGCACTTGAGCGGTCCACGATCACGACCACGATCTGATGATCACGAATTTGGTGCTCACGCAAAATTGTTTAATCAGTTTGTTCAATGAATAGACCTCGTTATGTATAACGACTGATGATTAATGAAGGCGTTAGAATGTTTCCTATGATTGATTCGTGTTTTAATGAGTAATTGGGCATACCAAAGATTCTCTGAGGTAATTTTAACTTTACCGGTTAGCTTTGTGTTTGCTTTTAATTGTAATAAGTTGCTTTAATTACGACTGACTAAAATAATCATCTAAATTTGTGGACGTATACGTATCCTTAAGTTACGCAAAGGGTCAAAAAGGTGTTTTTGAATTTGCAAGGAGACTCAAATTTGTATGGAAGTTGGTCATTTATGAACTTATGTTATACATGAAAAATTTTGGTAGGGTTTTCCTTCAGAAGTGAAGAAATATTTGTCTCACAGTTTTTGAAAAATTGAGTTGAAATAGAGGATGAAATGTAACTTTATACGAGATTTCCGCGTTTTATTTTGTTAGTGATTCCGAAAATAATTGAAAGCTGATCAGTAGAATCAAGTGTTTCGTCACAGCGCTGAAATAATTTATACAAATTATTTGGTATTTTGTGATAACATTCACGAAATCCCCCATAACCTTACATTCACCATTGTCGGCACTTGACTTTCCGCTTTGTTCGGATCTACTCGTACACCTGACCTTTCCGCTACGTTACCAAACGTTTCGTAAATACACCCAGAGCTTTGTTCGACTAAAGTCATTATTACAGCACTATTCGTAGCTGCGATTGATTTACGTTTCGACACCAAATTGATTCTCAACCGTGCAATGTCACATTCACATTATGTTCGTTATAAACTTCAGAATTTACTATATATGTATGTACATAAATACATACGCTGATTAGAAAGATTGAACACATAGTATAGTCTCGAATCGAATGAAGCTTACATTCACATATCGTGAATGTCCGGGATGGTTGGTCAATGGGATGTCTAAAAACTTTTTAACTGAAGTGCCAAGCAATGTTGTCGCTTAATATATTTCCATATTAGTTTATCTAATGCTTCAGTCATTCCTAGGTTCTCGATTCCAATTTCTTCCTGGTGCCTCTTTTCCGACTTCATTGTGCGTCTGCGCCAGGATAGTCTGTTCTGTCTGTCAGGATGTCAACGGTAGAATATTTTGTGTTGAAATTCTCTCTCGACACTTCTTTTAGGATAGCAATGACCACTGTCATACTTTAAGCTTGTTCCCAATTTCACGTCATGGCACCGTACCATTAAAAATATACAGTAAAATCTGATAGTGGCCGACAGTGCCAGTGGTTTACTTTCTATTATTAGTTCAATCTAGGTACATCTTTCAAGGGAATGCCATCTATGCTCTGCACGTCATTTATGCACATTTTACTAGCTCTATTAGTTTCGAATTATGGTACCTGTTTCCAATTTATGACTCTCCTTCCTTTTTAACTTTACGATTGTCAATATGCTCTTTTATACACGTAGCTTTTTAGTCAGCTTCGAACTTCTTTATCTTCAGGTTGGACTAATGCCTATCACAACAAGGAAGTACGATAGACTCATGTGTTACCTCTTACGGGCAGAGAAAGCCATATTTCTCTTTCATCCTTTATTATGACGATTATATGCGATTGTCCGTCATAAAAGTGAGTTTTACGAGTATGTTATAATGGCAGACTGCTATTTTGAATACGTGAAGAAGGGCTACGTAAGGTTTGGAAAGTAACAATATCTTCCAACTAACATATTAAAATGATTGCAACCCTTTTATTTACATTGTAAAATGTCTAAAATCCTTTAAATATTCTTGAGTTTAAAAAGCCTCGTCAATGTTACGAAAACTATTGTCATTAGGCTAAGTTTCAAATTATATCTACTGACATTACCCTAGATTTTTACATGGCATATCACGCAACACAATTGAGATTTTTTTATTTAACGTAAAATAGACACTAATGAAACATTCTTGGCACCTAGACCTTATTTACATGTACGAAACCATAATGATGGATACTTGAAATGTGGGTAGTTGGTCTTACTTTGTTTTCTTTGAACCAACATTGGTTGACAGTTGCATGAAAAATACCTCTGTAATAAATATTGGGATGTCTTGGTTTTAATACAGTGCGTTACTTGCATCATATAGTATGTGTATTTGTATTTATATATATGTTAATATTGTTCATAACTGCCATGAAAGTCTAAGTTGCGTGTTTGTATTATTTAAACAGTATTGTTTTATGGTATGTTATACATATTATGTTATTTAAATGAGTATCAGTACCTTTCAACTTTGTCTATCGGAGAGTGCCATCGTGGGATTGTACCCTTTACCATGTACGTACGTCATCTACCACTGATGAAGCCAGTTCTGACCTCGGCGGTAACTGACGACCACCCAAACGAAATTGAATACGCATAAAATAACCATCAGTTATTAAAACACGCGTGTTTCCTGACGCTGGATGAGTTACGCTGATTTTAGTAAGTGATTATTTTTATTTATTTTCTTTATTTACGATACAGGAATTATCCCTGTCTTTGTAAGGCGCCTCTGTTTAAATTGATTTGGCAAATTTGCTGTACGTTTCTCGCTTTCATTTTCTCTGAATCTCTTTTTTAAAAACTCAAGTCGTTGTATATTAGTTTAGTATCTTCAATGCTAGTAGTATTACCATATAAATTAACTGACTGACCTGAGGTTCTGGATTCGATTCCTAGCTGGAGTAAATATGGTTTCTCGGTTTGGTTGGTCGAAGAGAATTTTCTTTGTCCGCCTGGCATGCTACCAAACATCTATACTAATAGCACATTTGTGTTCCGGTTGAGTTTACTGGGCGAGCACACTTTCCGTCGATAGGGTGAAGGCCAAGTGCAAACTCATGTTATACCTCTACATTAAAAAAATGTTTGTCTACTGGACTCATTCGCTGTTCAACACGTACCTTTCCCAAAGAGTGCCATGAATTATTTATAAACCACGAACCAACGATTGAAGTTCTGAACAAAATCAAATTCGGATGATGTACCTAATTGTAAGGGTGGGTGTTTGTTAGTCAAAGTTTACAACATCATAACATATATATATATATATTGGTACAACTATAGGCCGCCATTATGAATTTAATGTAACATAATATGTATGGCCTACAACCCGCGGACAAACACGACGCTTTCAATGACACCTCATGTGTCAAAATACAACGAATGATTTAGGAGATATGAGGCAAGAGATAAACATACACACATAGAAAGGTAGCTAAAATCGCTGTAGTCGGGTAAAATATTTAGGATAAAGTCAGCAGGATCTATGTACCTATGCAACATCTTGCTATCACCAATCCACCTAGCGTGATTGTGTCAAATATCTTAGAAAGTCCGAAGACGTAATAATCTATGAGGCTCAAGTCCAGCGGTGGACTTTTGCACCCGATGGGTATAGTATGTTAATTCACACTGGAACGATAAATCATATCACCCGCATTGCAAGCAGTCGGTTGCAATAATCCACTATCTATCAAGTATTAGGATCGAAAATTGCGCAGTCTAATCCGACAAGCTGTCATGTATGTCAGTGGCCATTATGAACCAATGAAAATGTCTATGTCTATGATATGAACAGTCGCGGAAGTTATGTCACCCGCTTATGCGACAACCATTGACTTACTGAGCCTGCGGACAATGAGATACGGCACTGCGCAAGCGCACGGTATACGTGACGCTTGATAATAATATCTGAATTAATTATCATGTCATCATTATCAGCTGTGAAGTGAAATCTATAATATTGATTTACATCAATTGAGATCAACCATCAGTGCGTCGTTTTTAATGTATGATGGCTTTGCACTTGGCCTTATCGCACCTGGTGGTAAGTGATGATAGGACCTTTGGATGGTAAGCCTGCGCACACAGAAGCTAATTGTTGTTCAAGCGTTGTCTTATGATGATTATTTAGTTTTCTTACGGTAGTTATAGTTAGAAATAATATCACTTGAATGCCGCATAACTAAGTCACGGTTCAGCTGGAAATCAGCGCTGTGATCTTTGGGTCACAGCATCGGGCTGAGCTGGTGCCGTTTTTCAAGCTAACTTAATTTTGCTGTAATTATTTGTTTTTGTTTTCTGTATGTGTCATGTGTGTGTGTGTGTGTTTTCTCATTATGTGTTGTACTTATTTTTATATATTATTTTCTTTCTTTCTAATGAGGTGCTGGCTCTGATACCTTTCATATCGGAACACAACAGTGCTAATATCACGTTGTTTGGCGTCAGACTTAGGTAACATGGTGATAGCTAAAGCGGACATTGAACTTCCCTCCCTACCACCAACAATAGGTGCCTGAACTGGGAATTGAACCCGGGACCCCGGATTGATAGTCTAAGCGTGTAGCCATTAAGGCCATCATCACCATAAACCGAAAAATGGTATGCCACATTGACCGCTCCCGAGCCACTGGCATCCAGCGACTCCCCGAGACCTTTACGCGGTTTTCATAGGCCATAGAGGCGGTTAAATTAACAAAGTCAAATTATTTAGCTACCGAGCAAAGCCAAACCATTGGTACGGAAATAAAATGCAGCGCATTAGAGTATCCAAAAGTTATGTTAGTCAACAACGACAGGGTTCTTATATAGTCTTATTGGTGCACATGGCAACGTTGAAGTGGTCATGCAGTGCGCCCGAAATGGTATGAAGTCCGAGAGTACAGTTTTGGCAATATGTTTTATTCATGTCCGACCGAAATCGTGTCCTGGCTTGTATCGCGGGCATTGTTGCTTCAGACGTGGTCGTGACGTACACAGCTTGAGGAAAAATCTTTAAGAAAGCACTGTCATGCCATGTTCTTTTGCCAAATCAGATTATCATGAAGAAAAAAAACATGTTAAAATGCGGTTGCTATTGCTTTTATGTTTAACTTTAACTGCACTTTAAGTATTGTTATTACTATACTCAAAAAGTAAGCACTTGTAAAGTTATATTTTGATATATATAATAATAATAATAATATAATAATAATTTTATTAAAGGCATAAAAAACCCAAAAATAATAATATATATATTCATTTAGGTACAAATGGAATGACAGAAGAAGCATGAAGCTTAGTTTTTAAAATAAGTAAGCAGCTTCTTAGAAGTAAGAAAAGCTTTAGCATTAAGATGGTAAACGTCCACAGTTGAACATAGGCAACATTACATCCTATGGTACACCACGCAACATCACAGTGACCGGCTTCAATTTTTTATTATTAATTATTTAAACTTAATGATTTTTGTGTAATATGTAGTGATTACAACACATATTTAATTTTGTCTATCTATATCATGTACTGCGTCAAAGACAAAAACATCATGCCTCCCAAAACGGAACATCCTAAAGCAAAAAATACATATATCGATGTCAAAATTGAATAAAACTTTCACGGCACTAAAGATGTAGTATGTAGATTTACCATCAATGGATTGATTCATCTTTAGTTGCAATAAACTGTCGTTGAGAATTCAACATTATTTAATTAACTAGTGACCTACGGAAGGTAATAAATGAGTTAATAAAACGGTGTCTTGACTCCGGGAGTTTCTATTGGTGCGAATTAATTTCGCTAATGATATGTTGACCTTAACGGTGACACGATATTTTAGTATACTTTCCAGTAATTTACAACTTTTATGAGGTGTATCGTATCATACATTAACATAAACATAAATTTTAAATCAGAAAAAACAACTCTCACGTTATTTACGGAATAGACGGTCCAGTGCTGGGCTTATCTGAACTCTTATAAAGTTTTGGCTTTCGTTACAATGTATTTTACCTCATTTCCGGTTACGACTCGATGTTGTTTATTTAAATGATACACTAGTTAGCATACAATCAGAGAGTGAAAGCCTTGTCCATTGATATTTTAATCATACTTGTAGAAACCAGCAAGCGATTTATTCTTGCGTGAAATCGATATAGCTTAATTCAGTGCAGTGCGTTTGTCAGTGTTGGGATCTACGGCTCTTGCTTGTTTATTGGTTACGACCGTATGTTTTATGTCTTGTACATTGATTATGCGCATGGTGCAGCGACCATTAGGTACTGTTTATTGAGCTAATATCAAAATCAGAATATTGTTCTCGTAGTAAGGATCATTAACATTCATACTAAGTTGTTATTCTAGCCTTCTAGAGAAACATAATTCAATTTTTGCTTTCCTAAGGTATGTGATATTATAGATAGAAATCAACATATTTACAATATGAAGTGTGAGAATGTGTATGTTGGTTTTTCTTTCATTCAGGCAGGAACGGATTTGTGATTTCATGATATTCGTCATATCATCAATATAGACTGGACTGTTATGACATAATAATATATGATTGTGACAAGCTTAAGTGCTTTAGTATTTATGTAGATTACAGATGTGCCTACTCGTATATTTATGATTATGAGTGAACGTTTTCATTTCTAAACATGAATTAGTTCGTACTCGTATGATCCAACTTGTAATTGTATTGTAAATGAGAGTTTTGGCTTGTTAAAATTCTTCACTCATCCAGCCGTTTTACCCATCACACTCAATGTCCATAGATATTTAAGTAGTTGGTCAAAAATCAGTCGATCAAATTAGAAATTGTGCAGCTAAATCTGGACTTGTAGAGTAGTGTAATGTACATCCCAGTTAAAGGTTGCCGTTTGAGTAGTTGCGCCTGCGCCGGTCAAACTATAAATAACGCCGCGATTTCCGTGTTTGGCTCCTCTAAACGGCCTCAAGTTATGTTTTGTTGCGCAACTCGATAACTTTCGTACTCACTCAACTAGTAACTTAACTGCGTGAACTTAGGTTCGTCACATGGTAAAGGTCGCAATCGATTACTTAAACGTTTTCAGAAAATCATACGTCGATCATTAGTGTCCCTCTATGGTTCCACCATAGAATAGATAATAATGTTATACGCAACCGAAGTACACTACATAATCAAGGAATCGTGACGGATGGACAAACAAACACACTTTCGCACTTATAATATAAGTCTTGTATGAGGTATCATTGAGCTATCATCATATCACTGGAAGCTCACTTCCGCTTCCGTTGTCGGCTATATGACGTGGGTGATAATTTGGAACATAAAGTCCTACCAAAAAACATTAGAGTTATATTTAAATGTTATCTATTTATATGATGCTTTAGCCTTCCGCGGGGAAGAGTGGGGCCCCTAATACAGTATTACTTGTTATTCATTATATGGAGGGCCCCCTGGCCCACGTACTGTATTCATGTAATGGTATTTAAATAAAATAATCAGTATATATGAGTTCGAAATTCCAAAAGTATACACTTTAAAACTGTTTAACGGCTATACTAGCGTTTAATGTCACAGTCGCATTTTAGTTTTTTAAATATACTTTCTTCGTTTCTCAAGTTGTTAACATAACAAAAATTTTGTACGCCCATTACAGGGCAAAACTAAGCCCATATATATCCTATCTTTAACAACTATAACTGTACCTAATTTTTAAGAATTGTATAAATTGATTTGATTTACAGAGCCGTAGTTTGGCACCAGAATATAGCCTGCCGACAGCTTTGTATCATCGCGTCGCAGCCGCAAGGTGGTGGCGGAGATGATTGTATAAAACAGTTACTGATTAGTTTTCAATTTCTCATAAATATATATTTATTTTCGCTTTTAAAGATCGGTCTATCGGCTTTCGAACATGAGTGCTCCAATCGGTATCTTTCTGTGAGCGAGCCTTTTTCTTCTGTTCCTAGTCGCCATTGTCTGCCTTTGTAGTACCAACATCTTGCTGCGATCTCCAATTTACCTGACAAATATACCATCGTCATTCACTTCATGTAAAACCCGTTCGTCGTTGCGATTCATGAGGCGAGGCTTTTATTTAAGACTGCACTTAGTAGATGATAATGCTAAATATGAAATATAATAAAAATTGTTTGCACGAAACAGACAACAAACGAGTTTGTAATTATGTTATGGTGTGGAAATCGGAAGCTTACCTGAGAGCCTGCATTGGACTCTACAATTTCACTGCTCAAGGGACGACCGTCTACGGCCATGTCCACTTATACAAAGCCATTAACATCCTAACTGCTAGTCATTAGGCGACCAGATAAGCCCGGCTACACTGATGACCAAACGCGATAATCTCAGCTCATCTAGAATCCTAAATGTCACTGCTAGTACCGAGAAAGCAAAGCGAAACGGCGGCGGCTGCAATTCCACTTGTCATTTCGCAAATGAGTTTTGTGCATCATTTAGAAAGCCGATGCAATGGTAAATTGAATTAATGTTGGTTGGTTAGGGCTTGGTGAAATTGTGGAAGGCCTAAAGCGTAGGCTAAACGCCAAGAGCGAGATCATTCTTGAAATCTGACCGTCTATTTGCACGCAAGTTTCTATTACGCCCACTGAGAGCATTTACACGATTAAATACTATTTTACAATTTGTAGGAAGCATAATAGTAGTTTAAATAAATAAATACTGGTATATTATTTCGTTTCTCAAAAGTATATACACAGTAGGGGCTTTTGGGTATTTTCATGCGTAATATGCACAGTATTTTTTTCACTTCTTGGTATTTTCATGCATATTACTTGCGTACTTAACTAATTAGCTTCTATATTCACCTACTTCCTATGCTATATATTTAAGTATACTCGCATTCAATCAGCTTCAGAGTCTGGTTGACTACACTGTTCAGTGAGATTAATTATTACAGCACAACCTTTAGATGGCAAAATGCATGTTGTAGGCATTTAATAAAATTTTAAATAGAACAATGTTTGGTCAATATCTGGCGACTTTATGGCTGACTTTGACTTACTAAATAAAGTTGCTGAAATTGTAGTCCTGGTGAAATGCGTACGTCGTCCTTGCGTATAACTCACTAGCTCTACGCAGTGAAATGGATCTCAACCATGCCCTGCTTGCCGCTGTTCGTCTGTAGAGGGAGAAGCTAAAAGGATATTGCGTCGTTTTGACGAGGTGATAAAGAGTAATTTTATTTGTAAACCGCAGTTTCTCAGCTTTTACAGAAGCCATGAGTATGTTTGGCCAGTGAAAACTAGAAGGCTTTATCGATTAAATATTTGGATGAAAACATGATTGAAATTTTGCTCGATAACTGTAATGATTGAAGTCACCTCTTCTAAAACACTTATTTTCGTCATATCGCCGCATTATAAAGAGATTTAAATTTTATAATAATTTGCAGGTAATTTGAGTACCTAGTAAAGATTTAAACGATTTTTTCACACCTCAAAACTTTTTTATCAATTTACTATTTTTGTTTTGTCGCTTTCGTTATTTATTCCGGGCAGCACTGAATTAATTACCTTTCCTACTTCCGCAGTGAGAACGGATCGAGTGCTATCGCTGTCTTGCGTATGTGGCTTACGATTAGGTATTTCTGATTCGTATATAGTTTTAATGCACTAGTTCCTGCACGATCAATCTTTGATTATTTGTAGGATGTTATTCATAGTACCGTTGAAGCAACAAAAGTAGTGCTCCACTTTCAATCCTAAACGAAATATCTAAGAGCCCCAATGAATGCCTCAATGTCTGGTCGTGTCCTATGTTGACCGCTGTGCAGTCGTAAATGAATCTAGTTATAGTGGTCAATTGCAATGGTATCCGATGTGTTTATCGATACCGTCGCCGGCGCCGCGTGTGGGTTCCGCGAATTGTAATCTCTGCTCGCATCGGCGATGGAGAGATAATTGATGTTGGATGTTTGTTGTGGAAACCATTCGGTTCCGCCTTCCACTGCCGTAAATGTCTTCAAGCACGTTTACCGAACATCTTTTTTTATAAGTCAAAAGTTGTGTTTTTATGTGTGATTCTTTCTGCTTTCGTAATTGCTGGAACCTCCCGGCTAGGTGGAAAGACGACTTACGTAGGGTAGCCGTGAATAGATACGGAGAGCAAAGGACCGAATTCAGTGGCGTACTTTGGGAAACGCCTATGTCCATCAATGGACGGCCTCAGGCTGTACAAGATGAAATGGTGAACAGAGGCTCACTATTATAGTATTACTGACCAATGAACGGAATAACAAGCGGTTAGTTATATCAAATAAGCTACACACGTGATATAAATTTTCCCTAGTAACATTTCCCGATATCACCCTTAGATGGTTGGGACGGGACACAAAAGATTTATATAACACCAGTACTTTGGTCGTGGTTTCACCTGCGTAAACTACAGAAATCGTCACAAGGGGACCGCTTAATGGGCCGGCATAAAAACTAGCCTGTACTCGTGTTTAACCCAGTGCTTGAGCAATTTTTTTATTTCCGAACTGGATATAGGTATGTACGCACGGCTACAGGTCAAACTATACATTTCCAATATAAGCTGAACTAGCACCATGCGGAAGCACATTCAATGCGAGGCCAGCTTATACTGGAAATGTATAGCTTCATGTGTAGCCGTGTGTACCAAATTCCATACAAATCATTCAAGCGTTTCTGTGTAAAAAGTTACAAATATTCACTGGCCCGCATATGTAATATGCTTTACGTCACGGGCTGAATGTATACATTTTTGTCTGTTTTCGATTTCACACAAATTGAGTATTGCCAAATATTTCACGTTTTTGTTTACGCAAACAAACTAGATTTGTAAGCAATGAATGATTAAGTTTACAATATCCATAGCAAAGCTCCTTCTAAAGAAATGTAACTGATTACAACCAATTAGGCGTCGTTTATATAAACGATATCTATTAACTATCCGCTTTGAATTCGGAATTAATACTTAAAATTAGCATTTGTAACGAGGACATAACTCAGTACTGGTGAAGAACAAGAATAAAATCTACTAATTTCATCGTCTATCAATGTAAAGGATTTCTAATTACAAAGCTTTGTGTGAAATATAAAAATTTCCGCGTCTTGATTGTTTTCTCAATGCATGTATGTGCATTAGGAAGTTTTAAAGTATATAATTGTTTAAATACACTTTATGTAGTTGACAAACCATACATATGTATAGGATATATATAGGATGTTGATTTTAACTTGTTTCTAGTAATATTATCAATTTGAAGAGTATGTAACTCGGATTACAATACAATAATTTTATGCCATCAAGATCAGAGTCAGTAGATCGATAGTTGAATTCTTAAGGGCTACTAGTAAACCCCTCGAGTGTAGGCTCTTTTGGTTAAAACCCCCAAAGATAGATTATGATTTTAATTGCCAGCATAATACATAGACAAAATACAGTTTGCACAATGACAAATACAGATTCAATTATTTTATTGCAATATATGGTAGCAACAGTTCCCTGCACACAACGCCGGTAATTCTGCCAGAGCACATGATGACAATGACAAGATGGTGTGAAAAGAAAGTGGAATTCGTACAGGAAGGATAAAGGTAAAATAGAAACATGAACAATTCTGATACAGTGACGTGTCCTTGTGTACATTGATTACTAGCTACGATATTCTCAGAATGTGTGATGAAAATGAGTAAAATATATGCTCATTAGTAATACTCTACACGTAGAAGCATGTTCGTATTGTTTAAATTATTAATGTGCAAAGGCGTATATGTAGAGACAACTGGAAGTGCCAAATGCGAGTGCTAAAGTTATTTATGCACTCGATAAGGAGCTCCATATTAGCATCGCGCTGTGCGAAGATAAGGGAACCTCACGACAAATAACTCATGAAATAATGCACTTCAACCGACCGTAAAATTTTCAATAGTAAGCGGTATCTTGTGAAAGTATTGATTTATGAATCAATAAATTTCATTATCAATAGTGGCCTCACCTTTGCGCAGTGAGTGCTGCAGTGCGGTGTATTTCTTAGCTGCGCGGGCGCACAGTGCGCGGCTCTGTGCGTGCCTGTAGCAATAGCATGACCAGTGAAAAAGAACGCTCGCCTATACTCTACAGCCCTTACTTTTATTTAAAAAACGGCCAAGTGCGAGTTGGACTCGCGTACCGAGGGTTCCGTTCATGAATAGTTAAAATACAGAAAATCATAAATAATATGCACCGTACAATTGCCTAGTGTCGAGTAACAAAACTAATTCTCGACACTAGATGGCGTTACTAATAAGTTAAAACGCACGACTCCAAAAAATCACGTTTGTTGTATGGGAGGCCCCTTAAATATTTATTTTATTCTGTTTTTAAGTATTTGTTGTAATAGCGGCAACAGAAATATCATCTGTGAAAATTTCTACTGTCTATCACGGTTCATGAGATACAGCCTGGTGATAGACGGACGGACAGACAGTTGAGTCTTAGTAATAGGGTCCCGTTGGTTACCCTTTGGGTACGGAACCCTAAAAATGAAGGTAAGTTTCTGTGTCACGCATCAACTATAAAATGGGTTGGGTTAGAAAGTTATTATTAACGAAAGAACAAAATTGGTTAATATTTAGAATAATATACCTATTAAATAATTAAATACTGAAATTGCAAGCATGACTTTCACAATGAACAGCGGTTATCAAACAAGGACCCGAAATCGTGACGATGGAACCTTCCATAACGCGTGGTGCAACACAATACTCTTTTTTCTTCATTTGCATCGTCACTGATAGTGCTGGAAATCCCAATAAAAATAAAGAGCATCTTAACTCTTCAAGCTCACCGTTAATTGTGGAGGTGCTTTTGAAAACAAAGGGTACCCATCAATATGAACTGACACCAGGTAGTGAGTCACAGCTGAGGGTTTTTTCTGCAGGACTTGAGGTGGGCGAGGCGATTGCATTTAATCCCGTCGCCCACGGACAACACGTCTCTTAAGAGTCTTAAGACATGTGCGACTATCTCTCTCCAACGCCTCAACGCATTAATAAACTATACCACTCGGATATCATCATCACGTCATCATTCTTTGCAGGGGGATTGGATTGGATTTTGTATTGTTGATCGAAGCATGTTCTCATACAATATCAAAAAGATACAGCAAAACAAAGGAAGTCTCTGTATAAGCAATACAGACATACCATGTCATAAATCTACGTCATATCCCTGTAACATCAGAATTAAGTGAAATCATCCTCGATACATCTCATTCAGTGCAAACAATGGGTTGCGACCATCGCAATTTGTCTGTCAGCGTACCCTTATAAGGCATTTGCCGCACGTCATTTGCGCATATCTCGAATATTGAGATATTCCGAATGACGGGTCTCGTTGACCGGCTAAAGGTCGTTCCGATTATTTTAATCGATACGTTTATCTCGAATCTTTATTGTTTTAAAGAAATCGGGACGTCTTAATCGGTGCGGCTCTTTTCGATGCGATTATCTTTGATCTCATAGACAAATAGTAACTTTGTTAAGACAATGGAAGGAACAAATCGTTTTTACAGATCAATTTAACATCACATAACTATTAACAGTTTGTATTTGTAGAAAATAAATATCCTCCTCTATTTTATATCGAAAATATACTTTCATTTTCATTCAAGTTAATTAATGCTGATGAGACAACTATATTGTTTAAGCTTTGCTTTGTATTGAGTGGCAAATTTCCCTCTTCACATTTTTATGTAGCATAATTTGTAACTTTCTCATCTATTCGCGATTCCACATTTGACACTTCACCGTTGAGGTTACTTTCGCTACATATGTCGACGCATATCGATTTCGTAGTTTATGCCAACTTTACGTGAAGTTTATGCGAATTTTGCATACATGTGCGCACGCGCAGTCAGTCGGGCACGCGTGCTTTCACTCTCGCAGACCGGTCCTGGCGAACCGTTTCCGGAGGAAGAAACACCATTCCAAGGCCCGTGTCTGCCCGTGTTCCGTACATCTAACATGTCAGCTTGTGTACTTGTCAATTAGTTTTGCCGCGTACTGTCGGCCATTACATTGATATCAGCTCGCAATAGAAATGTACAAAATTGAAGTGTGGTTCACTACGAAGTTGGATGCTAATAATATTCATTTCCCGGGGATTATTATGTTGTAATCTTTAATAAATAAAACAAAGCAAACGCCTGTAACCTATAAGTAGCAGCATATAACTGCTACATTGCAATGTACCAGTTCTATTATGTTACTTAAAGTTGGCAAATAAGAATTTTTATGTATCCGCCTGGATAGCTACCGTCATGTTACTTAAGTCTGCTGACAAAAACAGTGTTAACAGCACTGTTGTGTTCCAGTAACAGAACCAGTGCCTCATAAACTTGAGACTTATGTGTGAGCATGATTTCCGTCCAGACGGCTTTATGGCCACTTACCATCAGGCGAGATGAAGGCCAACTGCAAACCCATTATATATTAAAATAAAATAAAGATAAAATAAATCCAATCATACAATAACAACCAAATACAGTAAATACTTTGCAATGAAAAAGATGCTGATAATAAACCGCTGCACTAATTTTCAGATATAGATTTACTGGTTTTCGAATTCATTAGCTAGTTTTACTACTAGAAATCTATACTAAAATAAATTCATTTTGACAGTGAGTGTATAAATATGACAGTAAATCACATCCTTATTGCTTTATCTGACAGACCAATGAGGATAGGCTCTGTCATATCATCAGAATCATCATAAAATTGAATTGCTTTTATATTTCCGTGTTGCAATTTGCAATTGTGGGTAGCTAGCTCGGTCTTACTTACGCAATTTACATAACTAAAGTCAAG
This sequence comes from Carcina quercana, assembly GCA_910589575.2. NCBI lineage: Eukaryota > Metazoa > Arthropoda > Insecta > Lepidoptera > Depressariidae > Carcina > Carcina quercana. The sequence continues at coordinate 13,873,347 of OU342432.1, read as the reverse complement.
AGGCACATTGAGTGTTATTAAGATGTGACTATGACTAATTAATTTGCCGTAAGATAACCTAATTGGATTACGTGAGAGACACTGCATTGAAACGAAAGTAACGTGCTTCTAGATGTTTAAGCTCAGTCGCAATAACTGAGCGGAAGCAATTCAGTCATTTCTGCTTATTTTTTAATGAATTAAATGGTTTAATTTTTTTGTTAAAATATTCGAAGACGCGACAACGCCTTGACCACGTATGCTATATGGTCGTATCGAAGATTAAAAAAAATTTTACGCTTAAATATTTTATTCAATTCTTTCAGACTTTGGCCTGACCATATTAATTATATTATTTTTAAAATTCATATTCCTGTTTTATTAATACCTGTTATACACCCGTTACATAATCTACTATTGTGTTATAGGTGGCTTTAAAAAGTGTCTTTTTAGGTTTTAATATGTGAAGTTGGGTAATATGGTCATGAAAAGGTTACATTTTTTATTTCAATCGGGTTGTTATTTCTTTTTGTGCCGCCAAGTTTTTCTATGATGCTTATGAAGCCATTTGATTCAAAAATCAAAATTCCCCGAAATATTAATAATTTAAATATTTTTGCTAGGTCTGGGACTTGAAAAATGAACACCTCAGCTGACAATATGTTTATCATTTTGGTTGCTATATTTCACTGTCTGATTTGAAATTGAAAATGATTGAGTATATTTATAGTGACAGCATTAATTGTTTACACTTTTAGATTTTTATTGCCACACCGTTGATAAAATTAACGAATCCGATGACGTAAGCAGATTTATGATTTTTGTCTGTAGAAAGTATTACTTTATTTTACTGTTTATAGCTATTAAATATCCAGTTTTATAAGATTTTAAAGATTGCTTCTCTGGCTCTAGTTGGTTATCGTAATTGTTTAACATTTGCCCAATAAGAGTAAACTAAATCGCTTATATATAAAAACCAAAAGTCACGTGTTGGAGTTGGACAATTATGTTTGGTAACTCTTCGCTTGTTAGTATTTTTTTGCTCGTAGTCCGTAGTCGCCAAGAACGATCGTAAAGTATTATTTAAAATTAAGTGAGTATAGCATATTAATTAAACCAATTACCTCAAGTTAATTTAAATTGAAAAAACATTATTACCAAATTTTTTAGGAGGCTTTGACACAAAATGTTATGAAAATAATGGCAGCAAGGTTTTCTAAAACCTTTTTCTTCAGTTGGCGAAGTCAAATAATAAAATTCGACAAAAATATACACTTTAAAAAATACACTCCAGGCCGAATCTAACATGCTTAAAAAATCGTCATGACCTCGAAGTGTAAAAAATCAATTGTTATAATTCGATTTTATAACCGCGGTACGGGCACGGCTTAAGAGGGATATGAAGCAAAGTCTCCGTAGAATAGTAGGTATTTCAATATGTTATTGCTGTCGCGATTCGGTACGCACACATACAGCCTTTCACATGCTTTCACTCACACAAATAACGCTGCGTAACCTCCCAAAGAGGCCCCTGCCGCGACGCGCATAGACGCTACCCCTCCGCCTGGGCTAGAGTGTATTTTTCAAAATTATAATAAACTTGACGTGAGCGTGCGTCAACCCTTTTTTTACGTTTTGAGAAATTATTGTTCGCATATTGGATTAGTCTCGACATACTGTGGTTGTATTTGATATAATTGACTAGTAAGTACCTATCACATATAAATACAACATAAATTATGACTTTGCCATTTTAGGGTTCTACAGTCAACAAAGAAACCTTTTAGTTTCACCATATCCGAACGTTCGTCTTCCAACGATACTCTAGGTGACCTAGATGTGTTTTAGTACCTAAACTGCTAGAGTCTAAGACCTAACAAGTTAAAGCGTTCAAAAAGAACTAGAAACCGACTTCAACTGCCCTAAAAGTCTACTTTTATTAAGGAAAATTTAAGATGTATATCGTTTTCTTATGGATTCCATTCTAAGAACCGGACCAAATTGAAATGGGACCACACGGAAAGCATCAACTTTCAAATAAGAAAGAATTATCCAAATCGGTTCACCCTGTCAAACGTTCTGAGGTAACAAACATTTAACTAATACACACTTAACATTCCCAGTCTCAAAAACCGACTGAACCGATTTTGATGAAACTTGCGGTCTTCCCTAAGTTTAACAATACCTAGGTAAGTTCCGGATATATGCAAGGATAAACATACATACACTTTAGAAATTTGGCACACTTCTTTAGAAGCTGGTATAGACTAACATATATGAAAACTGGGCAGTTCTGGAAATATTATACATACAGGTCGCATTGATAACCTCTTTTTTTGAAGTCGGTTAAAAACTGTAATTTTACGACACTTCACACAATGGAATAGACGAGTTAAAAATCCCGTTGTAAGTGTATGAGATGTATAACTGGGAAAAAATATTTCAAGTTTTTATTTGTCGACATCTATATATTACAGGTTTTAGTACTACGAGTCTCTGATTTAAACCGAAAATAGAGGGGCAAAGCGAAACTACAAGACTATAAGGGTTTCTTGTTAAACACGGGACTATAAAAATGGCAACCGGCATACTTTCAAGTACTATATTTTTTCGTTTTGTTTGAATTTCAGATTTTGTTTAATATGGAAATAAGGAAATAAGAAAAGGTTGAGGTTATCTACAAAACGAAAAATAATTACTTATTAAATCAAATAGGTGGCCAGAGTAAACAAATATCAGGTAAATCTATCGTATTTCCTATTGTCATGTTCATATCTTCATATACTATATTTTATATTTTAAGTACCTCAAAAGGAAAAAAGGAATCCTTAGAGGATCACTTTGATATCGAATACTGAAGTCTGCTGTCCCTTAGATCTGTGAAATAATGAAACTTATAGGTCAACGCAATAAAAAGATATAGCTGTATTTTAGACCATTTCCGTACAAAATTCAAAGGAACCGAAATCTATAGGGTATTTCCCGTTGACCGAATGTCTTGAAATTTGGCAAGAAGAATGTTTTTACAGCACAACCATAGGAATAAATCTGAATTTTTTAATTGTAACACAGTAAAATTGATTTTTTAATGTTTACAAACTTAACTTCGTAGCATGTAATTTAACTTAGAATTTCATTTTCGGTAGAGCATTGTTGGGTGCATATTACCGTACCTATTATTTATGATTTTCAGTATGTCATTAATTCATATTCTGTACGGAATCCTCGGTGCACGAGTCCGACTTGCACTTGACCGGTTTTTGAGTTGTCGGAGAGCCATTTCAAGCTCTTGCTGGCTGATCTCCGGGATATCTTCAGTAAAGTGTCGGGTCATATAGCCTCCGTAGCGATTTGCTGTCAATATAACTTCTCGTTATCTCTCAAAACTTTCAATAATAATAATAAAAGTTATAAATAAACGTATGTCCATGCAATAAATGTTATGTTTTTTCTGTGTTTTTCTGTTTAGATATTTTACAGTGGTACGGAACCCTTTGTATGCGAGTACGACTCGAACTTTAACATTTTAAAAAATATTTGAAAAATAAGTCACTTATTCATAAATCATATTTAATTATTCAAACGTAACATAACTTGAAATCATTTTAATGTTTACCGTAACAACTTTTAGAATTTCAGGGAAAAATATTCTGTTCTAGAGATAATATAAATTTCCTTAGAATTATTTGTCTTTATATTTGTTTATTTAGATTAGTCTAAACATTAAAACTAACAGGTAAAACCATGATAGGTCGATAAAGAGGTAACTATCGATATATTTTTCCCACCACTATTAGTCGAAAAAATCGATAAAGCTTATTGACATCACTAATGCATGCTTACTTTATTTTTATACATATAATACACAGTATATAGTTGTGATATAGTGTACCCTGCCTCCCGAACCGAACTGTGCGAGAAGGACAGTTGAAGCTTTTTTTGGTATTTGCCTAGTTTTGCCGTGAAATTAAGGGTTTGGGATATAGCTGTTTTCTCAACGAAACGTTAGCCAAATTCAATCATTTTGATCTTATTCTCTTTATCAAAGAATAATCTAGGCCCGTTGGTTTTGCTTTTTCTGAAAATGTTACGTTTACTCTAAATAATGAGTACCATAAGTTGAAAGAAATTTTTTCTGAAATTTTGAGTTTTGAGATGCCCATAATTCTAATTGTAGACAAAATATTGAAAAAAGCAAAACCAACGGTCTTAGTTTTCGGTAAGATCTTGCATGTGTCCAAAAATCGTCACAAATGGTGGAGGTTTAGGGGTAGCAAACAGCTATGCCTTGTTGTATGAAATTTTTTACCTGCTGTTCCCTCTTAAGGCTTCCCTGGCTAATGGTATCAACGCCCAGCTCAAACCACTTGCGCTAGGATCAAATCATTAAAAAAACATGTGTTAGAATCTTGCATAATGGAAAATCCCGATCCTATTGTTATTGTACCAAGATATGAATTTTCACGTAATTGATGTAAGGACTAAACGGTTTAGCACCACAAAAGACCGATCCATGCTGGTACCCCGCGCACTTTTTGTGAAATAAAATAAAGGTTATAAAAATTCTTTTATTTATTTTCGAAGTCGCATGTACGCACGGTTTCCGGCCCCTTGTGGTATAGGGACTTACTCGTACTTACATTAATTCGTATTTATTAAACACGAACGATGTTGCAATACCAGCTCAGCCGTACCCTATTATTTTAAATGAGGAAATGAGGTCTCGGTAATTCTCTAATTGTAATAATGATAGCTTGTAATCCGTCTTATCTCGTTTGACACGAACTTTTTATTTTGTGCGAACGCTTCAACCAGCTTTTAGCTGATTTAGCATGTATGGCTAAACACATAAAGATCAAAATGCTATATGCAGATAGAACAAAGAAGAGCAGTATGGATTCGAGAGCTATATACTCATAATAAGTTTGCCAGACCAAACGATAAACTAGACTAGACAGAAAAGAACCCTGAGACGTTGCAGTGAAGGAATTTCAGTGTGAAGACATCCGGGCCTGAACCAGTCGAGTCTCTAAGTTTCTCGCAATTCCGATCATGAGCAAACCTATTTACCCTACAATCACACAACAAAAAGTGGGAGTCAAACGAAAATTGCAGACAGGTGGAACAGGCCACGACAACTTCGCCTGATTGGAGGATAAATCACAGGATATTGGACTCTACAACGAATACATGTTATGTCTAGGCATCACAGACAGCCCTCTGTGAAGAGTATGCATGGAGGAGACAGCTGCTCACGTCCTGCTGTAATGCGAAGAAGTGGTGATACTACTACTGGGTAGGGACACCGAGGTCGCTCCCAGAGACTTTCAACAACATAAAAAATAATTGAGATTACTCTTGGAGCTGGAGATAGAGTGACACATCACCCCCATCATTCAAATTAGGCGTGCCTGCTAACGAATGCGACTTTATAAATCAAAACTGCTATATAGAGATAATTGTATCTTACTGAATATTTGCTATATGTACGTGTCGGTTTCTATGGGATGGGATTTGTAATTTTTCATTTTTCTTATGTATAGAAATTGGGCAACAATTAATCCCCATCGTTGTTTTCTTCTTCTCAATCTTCCTATATTCAAAGTTGATAGTATAACTTAATTTTATCCGGTTCACAAAACGTTAGAGGTCACATTACCCCGGCGAATTGGTTCGACGCGATGCGAAATCGCCCTTTCGTCATGCAACGCTTATTATTATGCAATTAAATGATCAGAAAGATTTCAAAACACAAAGAGCCAATTATCGTGTTGAAATAAGGGCCTTTTGTAAATTTGTAACAAATGTTGGTACTTGTGTTTAATTTGTAGTTGCGTGGTCGTAATCTACTTCGGCCGGTGAAGGTGAAGTTTGTCCGAAGGCACTCGAAAGGTCAGACAGCACTTTGACCAGTGTTTTGTTTCAGATTTTCGCTAAGCTACTTTCTAAGTGGTGTCATGATCAATGTTATATTGATCCGCTATAAAATGCGAATAGAATTTGAATAGATTTAAAAGAAAACACAACTGAGGATATGAAAGAAACAAAAGGACTACCAGGTTTATGTCTGGACGGAATTGTACAATATGAAGCAATACAATGATCGAAATGGAAATTTTTTTATATACTGTAGATTTAGGTTGTCTGCAGCAGGGAAGGAATGGATTTGTGTTCATTATCGAAACATAGGTAACACGCCTTTTCAACCTACTTCAAAAAAGGTTGTCTCATATAAAAATAAGAAATTGATTCTGCGCTTTTTGAGAAAATCAACGACAGAAAATATGTACCCAGATAATTCTACCTCTAAGGGTGAAAGTTTTAAGGGATGAATGCTGTAGACCTTTAGGGCGGTTGAAGGCGGTCTCTTAGTTCAATTTGAACGCGTTAGTTATTATTGGTGTAATTATCCTCAGTATGCGTTTATACACTGTAAAAATCTTTTGAGCAATTTAAATTTTCATTATACGCATAACCGTGAAACGCCGGACGCATATTGTAAGAAAACGTCTCAGAAAATATTTGCCTCTCGCTCGCAGGAAGATTTTGTACATTCTGCTCCGAAGGGGACCTGAAGGCACATGATTTTTCTAACAGTTTTCGGGGTCTCGTACTAAAGTATCGTGTTCTTACAATAGACGGCCGGCTTAAAGAACGCCGTCCATGGGAATAGTATTTGATGGTGCGATTTACTATCTCAATGTTGAGCTTAATTAATCATCGAATCAGATATCGAGTGAATGTCAGAATAAGTCGTCTTGTAATGAACTGTCTGCGGCTACGACAACCGACGATCATTGTATATCACTCGCGTCATGGTGCTGTGACCATGGGCTACGTGAATATTGCACTTTTTTTTCTTAAAATAAACTTGTATCCAGACTCTTCCCTATTTATCATAGCGCCATTATGTATTGCTACGTAATTTTTTAAACATAGAATACATACAAGAGCAGACCAGTTGCTGATTGCATTTGCATACATATTGCTGAAGCATACTTGTCGGATATTTTTATCTATTGCGTTGCCGGTAAACCGACCGCGAGCTTCTTAAATAGAACTGAATTAACTGAGGAAAAGGAGCTTGGGATAACTTTTGATTAAAAATGAAAAATATAAAACGAGAATTTTCTCCATATAAAGGAAATATAAAACTGTCAAATGACAATTTTGACAACCTAGGCCGAAAGTTATCGAAAGGTATTACAAATCCATTAAGATTGAAAGAAAAAAATTTATTTGCTAAGTACATAGTTTTTTACACGGTGCTAATAGTAATTGGTCCAATGTACACATAACTTTTCCACAGGTGTGCAAATATTATAAACATTTCTAATAAGGAATTTAATTGTTTTAAAAATTGTTTACATAATATCTCAATCAGTATAATGTTAATAATTTTGTCATTAAATAATTCACAAGTCATGTCATTAATTTATGGCGAACTATAATTACAGGTACATATTCAGGAAAGCTATAAAAGAAGCTGTAAAGTTAAGTAAATTGTCGACTCAGCGCTAGCCCTGAGGCTGAGTGTAGGAGTGCGTCTCTGTCTTTATAGGACAAGACTTAGTGTTGTAAACTGGATCTAAGTCTAGGGCATAAGTGTTGACATAGTCCTATTTTCCGACCTTGCTGTAGTAATAAACTAGATTTCACTTGTAAACAACACCGATAACTTACATCTACTAGCTTATTTAAGGCAATTCTATTTATTTCGCACGCATAAATCTGTAATACTCGTACAATTGGTTTCGTGTTCAAATAACTTTATAACTTGAGCGAATTCTACACCTGGCAATATGCTATATAACTAAGAGACAAAGAGAATTTTTGATTAGACAGTGATTGAGGTTTTAACCATTCTTACTCGCAATATTAATACATTCATATAGTCCACCACAGCGTGGTCACAGTACTCGGTGGGAACAAGCAGAGCAACAATAGAATCGGTTGTTAATAAATAAAGCGGTCACCCGAGCTTTCTATGGAGCAGGAGCACATTTTGACGCGACAATCGATCATTAAGCCGGTATTACATTAGCGTCGCGACGATTCCTCACTTTCACTGATAAATTCGGCTCCAATTATGCAATTTGTTCGGATACAAAGCTATTCCGTCCGTCTGGGCGGCGGCGGCGGCGCGGCACACAGCGGTTCTCAAGTTTTAGGAATTTCGATACCGTTGATGGGCATTGATGTACTTTTGAATATGTTGGAATAAAACTGCTCTCTGTGGGAGAGTGTTGGTGGAATAAACTTGATTCCATGCAACTGAAATATTTTGAGGAATGATGTATTTAGTACCTACGTCTGAATTCCACGTGTTATCGGACACCGTTATCAAATAATTCGTATTCCTTGCTGTTAACATCGATGGAACACGGCCGACATGATTTTGTCACATCGTTCATGCATGTATTGTATATACTATACTCACAGGAACTTTATTTTGAATTTATTAAGTCTAAGTATATGATAAGATAAATCGAATAATATATTTGGCATTTAACACTTTCTGTTAAATCGAAAAGGTCATAACTTACTTTTTATTTATCAAGAGATCCTTTTAAAAACTTACGTTAAGGTCACGAATCTATCTGTCTCGAACTCGAAATTATAAGTCTTCAGAAAATCAAATCGTTTAATTAAAATTAGTTCCTTGTAGCATTCATCCTGTGAATGTAACTGAGGATTCTAGGTAAATATCATATGTGCTACAGTCTCGCTTATACGCTTTATACACATGTTACGGCTATATTGAGAACACCTGATCAGTAAGATTGATCACCAGACTGGCTGTTTTCCATCTTAAATAAACTTAGTGGCGCTACGTGGAGTAGCGTAACGGAATAAAATTCCTTTACAGCACTGTTCCTGTCATGTTTCTGTCTGGGTACACCGACACTGTGCGTGTTTTATGGGAAGTGTTTGCGTTTCTACAGAAAATACGATTAAATATCTTGCACTCACTGGGAAACGAGATGGTTAAGGTTCCAACAGTTTTTCTTCCCGTTGTACAAGTCTAACTTCAGATCAACATTATTTACAAATCAGCTAAGATAGTACTAGTGATAGTCTATCAAACATGTAAAGTTTGGTTAGGTTTTTGTCATACATTTTGTCGTGTTTAGGCCTCTAGGTACCTAAATTCATTTGCTGTATCTTTCAATATTATATTTTCCTCTACTAATATTTGAGACAAAATACATGAAGAATTATACATTTTGGAGAATTATACATTTTGGAGGATACATTGTTTGTTCCTCAAAAAATACCTAACTATCCCGGTTCTGTACGCGGTTCCTGAGGGACAGTCTCTGAAGACCATGTAGACGATGTCGCAGGCAAACATACGAGTTTGAAATATAATAACCACTAAATAAATTATTCCACGATATCACCTGATGGTAAAGTAGCGATGGGGGTACTTCAAGTTCTTCATGGTCATTAAGAGGCTATGTTGGTAAGACCACGTGGTCGGTTTCAAGGTTAAATTGTTTTGTAGCTGTCCCTCTCCGAGCCCTATCCTACCCGAGCGCGTACGGTGAGACAGCATACATTATGCGATGTTATCCACCCGTTATTTGGATGTTTCGTAGTCCAGGGATCATTTTGAAGGATACAGTATATTATGTAACCATTTTTTTAATACAGTATACTAATGAAATTTCAGATGTCGGTGGTTTTTCCAAATTGTTCTAAATTGATTCATACTCTTGTAAATCAGGTTCAAAGTTGTGGCTTTTTATTACCGAGAAAAACAATACTTTGACGCCCTGTAACTCTGGAAGTATATATTTAAACGAAAATCTGACTCACCACCGACACAGATATTTGTTTCTAGATTGTGTCTTGAAAATTTCATAGATTTTCATAGCTTGATACTCAAAATATGACTGGACTACGTTTGTATGGGCGCTTTGACAACAGCATAGCCTATGATACGTTAAGTATCATTATTTGTGCAATGGAGTCACGGTCATGCGTATAGGAATTCAGGTAAATCGCGTGACTGGGATTTTGCGTTTCAGATAATGCGTGCGAAGTGCTCCGTGTAGTACATTGACCGTCGAGAACGAAAGTGTCCTCAGTGTGTCTGTAAGGGTCAGTTCACAGCGCGCTGCCGCCGCGAGACGCGTCGCGTAGCCACTGGCCTCTTCAAGCATAGTTTTTGTTTTTCTTCCTATTCCTTTTCTGTAAGGTCTAACTATAACATTATGCCAGTCTATATTCTGCCTATCATTATGAGTGTCATTCGAGCACTCGACTGAGCTGCATCTACACGATATCTGGACGTGAAATAGAAGACAATTCGCTAGGGCGGCTTCAGACTGCGCGTCGCGGCTGCGAGAGGCGCTGCGCCGCTCTTGCACGCCGCACCGCAACGTCGCTCGTTGTGATGCGCAGCGCTACGCAGCGGGGCATTTTAGAATTATCTCGATAAAATGTATATCTTTTTGTATCACTATTTTTCCTTTTGTATCTTTGCAAGTTTGCGCCGCGTCGCGCCGCGTCTCAGTGCGAACTGCCCCTGATGGCGTTGCGCTGTCGTCGGTGTGTGGTCCGCGGCGTGCTAATTACTCCGCAGCAGTCAGGGTCACGGAGATCACCCAGCTGATTTGGGCATGCATCGTCTGGCCACACACACACCAGGTGTTGCCAGACACAGGACTTTTATACTATTCGATATGTGTGCGAAATCGCGCTAATATCATAAATATACAGTTCCGAGGATTTCATCGCTAATCGTACTCAGATGTCCCTTTATAATTTTTATAAATATTTATAACCGTGATCAAAGGCTTAAATATGTTGAATTACGTAGCTGAGTGTTAGTTTAGGATTTGGAGGATAGATTTGGTTTAGGATATTCGTTTATGTTCCTGTTTGTTTACTGTAATTCCTATTACAATGAAACGAACCAATGTATGCTTACGAGTTCGATTGTGAAAATTAAATTGAAAATTAGATCGACACTAGACAACTTATTTATTGTCTGCCAACAGCTTCCGCCGCAAAATTAAGTATACCTAGTTGTGATTTTACACCAGTTTGTTGATAGCAAAAGGAAACAATTCTTCAATCTTATACTAATTAAATATATTTTTAGTTTTAACCATGCCTTGAAATACCCTTTCGCAAAGATATCGCTGGGAATTTTCAGGAAGCAATCATGTTCCCTCACAATCAGTTTGAACTCATATTAAATTGGGAATAAAAATTGTAAACCTGTCACCGCCTTGATTTCCAAGTGCCGATTTAAAATTTATTACTCTGGCAGCACATGCGATCGTAATCGCATTACGATTGTGCAAGAGACCAATTAAGGGAAATTGTCGAAATTGCGCCGTGTGATTTATGGTCATCGACGACTTCGTCGATAGGGTTCACTCAAGCAATTAGTTAAGAATGTAATGGATACCTTATTATTTTTATTATCAGGGTTCCGAAGTCAAATGGCAAAGGAGGACCTATATTATTTCGCCCTGTCCGTCTTTCTAGAAATTTCTCACTGCCATAATACTCGGAGACTGTACTGTATAAATGTGGAAATGAATTATATGAAGAGTTTTGAAATGGTGTAGTAAAATCTTCTATATATTAATACGTGAAGCAAAAACTTCGTACCCCTTTTTACGAAAATTGCGCGGACGGAGGAGTATGAACGCACACTTATAGTTTAAATAGAGGAGTGCAAAATGCTAATATTTAAAAAAATACGGTCTAATTCCGTCCACTGGGTGACCACTAGTTATTATAATTAGGGGTGGCACTCCGTACATACAATTTAGGAATGCCAAAAAATTATCTGTACATAAGCGTATGAGCGGGAGCGTGTATCCTTCGCAAACTTTTCACTGTGGTTTGTAAAATTCGGCAGGGTTATAAGACTACTATTGTTACATCTGTTTTGCCGTCCACTTATGTACATATATACTCGGGAAGTTCTGCGCCTTTTATATCCCTACAGCACAACACAGTTTAATAACCGCTGGTCTAGGCAGTTTCACTGTGAGACGAGATTCAACGATACACAGGCGGAACCGCAAGAACCGCAGTATTGTTTAATATATTGTTATTATCCTGTCACCTGTCTTGATAACCATGATGCATTTCGCGCTTTTTCGTATGTCAATATTGTCTGTGGTTTGGTAACCAAACACCACAATGGACAATGTGACACGGATGAACACTGCATGTGACATGACGAGCCAGAGCCTTGAGAATGGGCTGTCTTGAGCTACGAGTACTCCAACGTCAGTGACATTTGAGGAGAGTGAGTGAAGTACAAAGACTTTTGTAAGAGTTAAAAGTGCATTTGTCCACGAGCGGTTACACGACGCGGATTGCCGTCAAATTTAATTTACGATTCAACTAAAGCTGATGTGCTGTGCTTGGACATGAGTTATATAGATGATTTGTGTTTCGCGTCTGTTATTTATATGCTAGCTCAGCGGCGAATTCGTCTGGTTTGACTTCGAAAATCATCCCACGCGGGAACCCTTTATCGCGATAAAAAAACAGCCCATGCCACACAGATTGGTCCAGATGTTTAGATAAGATAATCGTTTATTGTTTGCAAACACATACAAGGTGACAACTATAGTTTGAAACAAAAGGACAAGCGTGATGCGCCAGTATATGTCATACAATACTGTAACTCTAGGTATCTATACCGTACTGTATATCTAATGTATAATTGTATATATCTAAAATATAACTACATACAACTAAAATTAAGATAAGTTAAGTCAAGATTAATATACTATTTATTACTTATGTCAAATATATGAATTGTATAAACTCATCTATACTGTAAAAGCAATTTTGTACATACTTTAAATAAGTAATTTTCAAAAAGGTTCTAATAGTTTCGTTGTGAAAAGGGAACATACAGATGCTGAATAATTAAGCCATTGTAACAGATTTGAACATTAAAATGTCTTCCTTGTACGAGAATTTGATACATTTAAAAAAAAATTGTCCAGGCTGAGCCAAAAAAGTTATATTCATGTCCTCACACAGCTACTAATTAAAGACAATGCGAATTGTCACATCGATGTCGCCACGATACGGCGGCGGCACAACTCTTCCATTGGCTGGCATATCACGCGACACCGGCGCGTGCGCTTATCTCGACATGGATATCACAAACGTTATTTTGTTCAGCCATTGTCGTTAATCTCCCAATTAAAACGTATTTACACTTGTTTGATCAACTATTTTAAGAAATACAATCAACATTGTTGATAATATCAGAAAGTTCTCAGAAACAAGCAATTGGCAATGAACATTCTTTGCAGTTTCAATAGCAGCTTAGCCTTCTATACTCCGCAGTGAATAATAAAGCTAGGAACATATTATCGGACTCGTAAGTCGCGGCTGACATTCGCGGTGTATTCGTATCTGGACAGTATGTAAAATGAGTCTAATATAAAGATGTGTAAATATTTTAGTGTTTGTACGTGCGAATAGAATCTGGACACCTTGACGTTTTTGCGTCCGCGGACTATTAGATTCAAAAGCGAACCAACTCGCGGTTTGAAAAATAGCAGCTGCCGATTATTTTAAAAAATCGTCTTAACTTTGCTACCCGACATGATTTCCCTCAACAATCTATTGTGGAATAAATGCCAGGAAAGACCTCCAAATAAGGGCACTTCAATCTAATGGGCATATACTTTGGACAAAACTATCTGCCTCTCTCTGATCCCTTTATCACAAAGCGACAGCTCTAAGCCGAGGTCGAGACCGAGCCCTTTAGCTAGTCGCTCGTAACAGCATCAAATCGAAATTCTAAAAAAAAATGTCCGCCGCAGCTTACTGACACGTCCAATAATATGTTCTTTCCTTCCTTCATACTTGCTAATAATTATAAATGCAATAGATAGTTTCTTTATTTGTTTGTCCTTACTTTACGCCGTAGAGTCAGAATGACTAGATTTTCTGTGTAAGGGTAATTGAAATGCAAGAATAGGACATAGGCTGCTTTGTATCCTGATCTTGAGTTCCCGTAGAAGTTTCTGAAGTCCACACGGACGAAGTCGCAGACAAAACTAGGATGCATACATAAACAAATTATTAATAATAGCCGTTTCAATATTTTGGTTGCTCCATTCTTGGCACGCTTGTACTGTAAACTCGTAGTCTGTATGGGATTCATTATAGTACATCATATAGGACCTCTATCATATAATCTCAGTTTATATAGAGGTATTATATGTATTTAGATTGCTTCTTTGTCAACAGTATCGGCTTTTTTGCTCTTCTTTTCAATAGTTATGAAACTTGCTCCACAAAAATATACCTAAATCACCCTTTAGGAGTTTTTAAAGCCTTTTGACACTTGACATGAGAATTATCCTGTGTAAAAACCATGTTAACTTTAATCAATACAAACTCTGATTAATTATCTGACTTCAGTTGTAAGTATTTTTACGACGCATTACCAAATAACTTGGTTTAAATTCCATTCCATCCTTACCCATTTAAGTAATCGAAAATGAGTTATTATGTGAGTTGGTTTGTTAAGTTGTCTCGTCTTATTTGTGAATTTGCATTTAATGACTGCATTCGTCATTGGATTACCAGTGGTCGGTCCATGCACCCAATATGGTTCGGCGTACCAAGAAGATGTCATTAAGTTAATACGAATAGTTCTCTGCAAAAAAATAAGAAATTCAAAAGCAACTCTGTGCACCGTTTTTGTGTTTGTTGTTTGTGTTGCTTTTGCTGCGCTTTGTGCACGAAGATCAACAAAGCATCAAGGTGTTATCGCACTACGGCCGCTAACGACGCAACTTGTGGCCCTCAAGTGGCTAGTAACGAATTGTCCACAACATTTTGAATTAAGAATGGTTTGGCCGCCCACACCTAGGCCACATGTTGTTCGTTAAAAAATTAGATCCAGTTGAATATATTTAAAAGTTTTTTGCGTCATATTTATTAATCTCTATAGTATTGTAGAATTATACACTATTTAGTTGTTCTGTATTAACATATTTTGTGGTTTTTCTACTGAAAGAAAACAGTTTAATTTGTATATTTGGATGGACACTTAAATGGTTTGTCCTTAGTCAGTTCTTCTTTTTTTATTATGAGTACTGATAGGAAGTTGAATTCCGTGACTAATTCTTGGTTTGTGTATAGGCTAATTCTAGGCAACCGTGTAATATTCTAGGCCTCACCATCAGGTTACATTGCAATCAAGCATGTGACTGATAAAAGTACCATAGGCTCCAAAATACTACCGCAACATATAATGAATGGTGACATTTCTATCTTGCTTGCTTGCATTTATTTCTATCTAGAAATGGAGTATATAAAATATCCTACCAAAACTCACAAGTGAAACATAAAATGGTAATTTGCTATAATAAATCAGGAAACACGTCTCTTGCTGTCTCATGCAATTCATTGCTGTCAGAAAATCTGCATATACATAAAATATGCAAGTTTCTTGTATGTTTTGAGCCTGTTATGCATTTATTTCTTATTCATTGTCCGCAAAAATCATTTATTCATGTACATCATAATCGAAATGGCCTTGATATTTTACCGAGCACCGATTTACATGCATTCTTCATGCTCGTTCGGAATATGTATTCGAAACAATAGGTCCAGGCTGTTTTCCATACATGTGTATTTACCATACTAGTTGATAAAGCAGGCCAGGCATGGTCTAGCTACTTCCAGGATTTGGAGTTACTGTCCTTAAAGTTGAATTTGTATAACTATTCTATTGTAAGCAGTTCGAATTGAAAAGATATTTAGAAATACACCAGCTGCAATTACCAAACTAAAAAAATCAAATGATAGGTTTGTCTTCCTTTATTGACATAGTCTCCACTTCGACTACTAGGACGAAAAGCTACTTTTTGTGTGTGTTGTTGTATATGTTTTCCCGTACAGCTAGCATTTCTCAACTGATCTAGATGAAACTTGGTACATCAGTTAAACGAATTTTTGAATTTTTTATCCGTCGAGGATTTTTGATTGGAGGTGTACTTCCTTTATTGGATATGTCCGCCATATGATATCCGATGTCGATGCGGATTCTTATTATTTGACAGTTTAGTTGGAGTAGTGACAAAGTAAATAATCTAAAAGTAGAAAAAGTCGAACATGTCTGGCTCTGTGGGGCAAAGTATGTGCTCATGAGGTCTACCAGCTCACAGAGGCACCAGTATTACAAATCTGTGATTTGGGGAGTATGTTAATCAGTCACGCGGGGCTGAAATTATTACAACTGTCATACTTATATTTGAATTACTTTAAATGATTCACAAATATAATAACATAAACATTTTCCAGATATAAAGCGAGTCCGACTCGCACTTTACTGTTTTTTTTTCTAAGTGACAAACGTTGTTCGTTACATGGATAATTAATAAAGAAGTTAATCATGTTGTAGCTGCATTGTGTTATATAAGGAGTTAGATAAGCGGTTTGATTTTGTGTTTATGTAAATAATATTTATTTACGACGCGCCATTCGGAAGTGGATTACGGAAAACATGTCGTGGCGATAGTGTGTCGTAGTGTTATGCTGTGAACTAGTTTGAGATTTTGGAAAGTAGGCGATATATATAAGGTATATATCGTCCTTGTGTCGAGAACCTGATAGTTGTAGCATAACTATTTATACTACAAGCACGTGTGTTTGTGGGCGTCGTAACAGTTCATTGAGCGCCTTGACGTTATCCCTCTCCTAATGCTTCCATATTAAATTTCTGTTGCCATAATCTTTTAAAATAGAAAAGGCTGGCTGTGATAAGTAACTACCTAAAAATAGAAGATGAAATTATAATGTCGCGAAATAAATATCATTTATTTTCAATTTTATAGTTAGCTACAATAGCAGTTACGCAGTTAATGGTTCATAGATGGCGCTTTGAACAATAATCGAAAAAGTGTTTAAAATGAAACTTGTGATTCGCTGTAAAGTTGTATGTTAATGATACACATTTCGCGACATCACAATCTGATGTCCTATTTTTAGATAGTTACTACAGAAATCCAGGTATTATATTTGAAAAGATTATGGAAACAGAAATTTAGTATGAAACTTTGATGGAGGTGGATCGCCTCAAGAAAGTATTGCACGAAATTGTGCAAATTAAAGTCAACTACAACGTGCTGAATTCGTTGAAATACATTGAAATTACATATTCATGATGACATTATCTGAATTGCATAACCATACTGCGATTTGTTTTGTGCCATATTTGTTTTATGAATGAGCTAAGTATAATAAGCACTGAAGAAATATCTACATCGTCATGTGACTGCCAATGATGAAGCGTAAATAATCACAACGTCTGAATGTGATGATTTTTAAAAATGGTTTTTTTTAGTTGTGGAGAGTACAATAAGACATGGTTACAAAATGTACGAAGATAATCATATTATGATTTATGTTTACGATCCTAAGAGTTTGAACATGTTCACTTAGAATTGGTTGATTATAAATGTTGAAATGTCCAGACTTGATTGATAATGAAAGAGCTTCTGCTTGACATTTTATATTAGCGCCCTGCATCACATCACATCTGAATTACATTTACGTCAGAAACAGTGCCCGTTTTGACATTGCTGTAGTCAAAGAAATCGAATCACAGACAGGAAATGTCCACTGCTGAACATAAGCCCACATTGAAGGTCCATTACAAACTAGAAATTGATAAATCGAAGAAACGACAGCAGGTTGTCGCGGGTGCAGGTCGGGTGTCGCTTGGTCCCAAAAATGACGAGTTCAACCGGAGTATGGTCAAATATTGCTTACGTCATCCACTGATTTCTTCTCTCGACCTCAATATCAGTATACTTATCACATTATTTATGGTTTGCTATGGTTAGATAACGCTTTAAAATGAGAACTTTAATTATGACCCAATGTGTTCTGTTTGTTGCAGGTACTTACATACGCAACTTTCTCCAATGATTCGATGGTAAAGTATTGTGATCGGATTCTTTTGTGATAGACAGGAATTCCTTTCTGCTATTATCTTTGGTGATAGCGGTGGGTGTTGTTTTTTGTAGACACAGATATATCTTTCTATGATACAGTAATAATGATTTTGAGAGAAACTGTTGAGGCTATTGGGCATTTCGTTCAGATCAGATATTACCATTATATCATTATTAAACTTCAGTCAATTTTCATTTCCCTTTTTACAGTTAAATGTCTGAACAAATCATAATGAAATTTAGCGTGCACTTAGCCTGTGGGATGTAAAGAGACATAAACTAAATTATATGCTGATCAAATGAAAAATACTGTTAGTATAAATTTTTTAAATAATAATTGAATAGTCTTTTGATGTTCAAAAGGAATATACAGTCCATTGCGATTAAATCTCACTAATTTAATCAAATTTTGAAAGATGTCATTGTTTTTTTAATATATAAAACTGAACCAAAAGTTTGTTTATATAATAGAATATGTTTGTCCGAAATCTCAATCGCAGGCAGCATCGATCGCTGCGTGCGTGGGCGCATCACAACCCAAAGCCAATTAGCCGATCGAAAGTGAACTGACCTCACACAATATTGATCCGTATTCGGACAGATTTACGACCCCATTTTTTGTTCTCGAACGAAATTACGAGTATGCATCCGTTTGTTCTTTCTTTTTAAATTGAAAATTTTATAACGTCTTATAGTTATTCAAGATGGCGTCTGGATACACATACACGCCTGGGCTACTTTTAATTGCAAACTTTTAGTTGCTTAATTTTGCTGACGAATTTATTTTCCGCATTCGAAATCCAAAAAATATTTACTTATATTACGTAATAACTCGTAGTCTAAATGACATAGATCTACATTTTAATGTTTCGTGGGAAAATGTGAATTTTATCGTTTTTATTTCAAGTTGTAGAATAAAACATGAGTTGTAATCGATTTTAAATTCTTGAATAAAAACTGAAAATCGATGTAAATTATTGATCGCCATTGTGAGGCAGTGAGAACCTCGAACCCTGGCACTGTCACCCTTGTCACACGATCCATGCTCGACGATAAATCGACATGAAAGTCGACACCTGCCGTAACAATGGTAAGAGAAAGTCTAAAGGGAAACGTTACTTGACCAGGCTTTTTCACGAGGGTTTTGTATTAATACTTACTTATCTTCATTTCTTGTTATAGTAAATAAAGATACACATGTAGATAACGAACTAACACTGGACCATCTAGTATGTGATAAAACTAGTACAAACGAGAGCATATAAGAAAAAACGAGAATGTTATGATTAAGAAATTTTCATACTGATCTTACAAATCTAGCGTCGCTTCTCGTCAATAAACTATGGAAACTTACTAAAAATAAAAAGTTGAAAATATCACGACCCCTTCTTTACTTATCTAAACGTAACATAGGTAATTTATAATTTAACACTACACCTAAATGTACAATCAAGTATCCTTTCACAAATCTACATCATGAAACGATGTCTATTCGGTACCGATACAATATTAATTTTTAGTACGAGTAAGATTTGAGTGTGCAATAAACCACTATTCGTAACTTTTGCGTGATTTAGATTTGGTGTCGTACTGTTCCGGGTCAGTCGAAAGATTGCGTGCATGTCAAAGCGATTACTGAAGATGAAAGAGATAGAGAAAAAAAGATAGAGAGATAAAACATTGTCTCCAGTGGAAGTCGTTTACGATCCATTACCTACTAAAATCATAGACAATATCGTTATACTAATAAACATAATCGGCTTAACGAGTAGGTTTTCGAAGCTGTTATTCGATGTGATACTGAAACAATAAAATCACTGGTAACCGTAAAAGATTTACCTATACTAGAAACTTACATGTTTGACAGGTGGGTAGTTGCTAATAATGGGGTAAACTTATGTGACCCTTAGCGCTTATTTGCCGCGTAATTGAACTGATTCTTCACAATCGCGTCGGACATATGTATTAAAAATGATATACTATTTTGATGTACACCTGCCTAAATTTCATAGTGTCATTGAGATTATTTTACACTAACATTGCAAAATTACTCCAAATATTTCGATATGTCGCCAATCCAAATATACAAGTCTCATTTCATTAGGTGACGCGGTAAGCACAAACAAAATAACAAATCTAATATACAATAGACCAAGATGATGGAATAAAGAAACAGATATGCTGTAGAATACCTTGCATTGACTGAATGCAGACCATGCATTGCTCACCGACCACCTACACGAGTGTAACTTGAGTATAACCAACATTTGAAGGTGCAAAAGCTACGCTAGATACTTGGACGTCTTATTGGTTATTAATAACCACAATATGTAACCCAGTTTTCTAGATTCCTTTGTAATTTTATCGGCTTTCTTGCATCTGTATGTAGCTTGTTTATCTTTGCTTCATCTGTATCACGTCCTCTTCTGGTTTATCTTCAATGTGTATCAGCATCATCATGCTTGGTAATTTGTCATTCAGAAAACGACAGTGTTGGCAAGTAACAATTTCACTCAATGGTTTAATAATATACAGGCAAGCATATATTTTCATACGTAACCCTACTTTAATTCTATT
Organism: Carcina quercana; assembly: GCA_910589575.2. NCBI lineage: Eukaryota > Metazoa > Arthropoda > Insecta > Lepidoptera > Depressariidae > Carcina > Carcina quercana. Next base: position 13,852,819 of record OU342432.1, on the reverse strand, counting down.
GGTTTTAGTGAAATATTATTGTTTCTTGCTTATAATTTAGTGCTTCATTTCGAATTATTTGCACGTTGATTAAGAGAGTGTTTAGCTTTTAAATTTACACGCTTGCAAATAATTAATTTTATAGTTACGTTAATAGCGTTCACGTTCTAACATTTCACTCCCCAAGTTGCTTCATAATCGAACTATTTATGAAATATATACTTGAGTTGGTTCACAATCTCACCCGTGGCCAGTAATGGTTAAAACGTTAACTAAAAAGTAACCTTTTCTATGTAGTCGTAAATAAATCCAAGCTGTAGCTTTAGCAAGCTGACAGGAAACTCTGCTTAATAGAGATGAACTTGTTCATAAGGAATATAACAGGTAAATGTTTTGTGTTTATAATATGGTGCATTCCCAAGATTTCTTATTATTTATTGTTTAATATTCTCGACTACTGTTAATCGTCTTTTCAAATCAAAGCATTTATAGAACACATCGCGTTTTCATCAGCTATAATTATTACATTTGGATATTTGTAATGTTTCAGCATGCATCGCATCTATTGTCCTTAAAACCTCATCAACGTGCCCGATGCGATTATTCAAATGAAGCAGAGTGCATTATAAGATACCGTTGCTCCTACGTGATCCTAGCACCTGGCCATAGTATCGTGATAGCGGGCCCACGACCTGTCATTACCCAACCATTACCTTCGCGCTTCAGGATGTGGCACACTCTGTGTGAATGGCCAACATGACGCTGAGTTTATTTGTCGCGAGAGAACTAGTTAGGAATAACCAACTCTATTGATTTTAAGCTATTGCATAGCTTTTATCGCGGGCTTTGAGCGCGGCGACTGAATCAAGAAATTCCACCTTTTTTGTCATCTTGTCATGTCTGCATGATTGACCGTTTTTGTCCACATGACTTTTGATTAGATATATTTTATCATCAGTATGTAATATTTTGCTGTATTATTTTGATTCTAAAGCTTCTATGTAAACAATCTCGTTATATACTCAATCAAAAGTTATTTAAACTTTTTACTAATGCGTTTAAAATATCTACCAATCAGCTATATTAACAACATTCTCACGAGAACTATTCAAAACGATCCTATTTATTCAGGGTGCCGTAAAAGGCGTGAATAATTACTTGGATGACAGAAAAAGCGGTCAGATTCCCGGACTAAACCTGCAGTTGTTCGGTGTAGACGTCTGCCTTGTTTTTGTTTGGGAAGCAAGATTGTAAGGGGTTGAGAGAGTGGGCCGGCTGGGGGTTGCGGTTGGGTTGATGATGACGCGTGCGTCAGACGGCTCGATTGCGCGCGTCTGTCTGTCCGTCAGTCTCGCTGTACCGCGTGAAGGCAGCGGTCGTCGGTCGCGGTAGTGGGGATCCGCTCGCTGCACGCAGCTCGCACGCCTTATCTACTCTTATTCGCGGTTTTCCATCATCGTGGTCGCGTCTCGTCCAGATCGAACGCTATATTTATTTACTCCCGTACACCTGTGCCTACTCAAATATTTGACGTGATGTGAAAGACCATTTGGTTCGATTTATTTTAAAGTGTTTCATTACATTTGTATTTGAAAATTGATGGTTCGGATAGTGCGTGCTTAGTTTGCTTGTGCTTATTTGACTGCTGAGTCTGGAGATACATTAGAGTTGTGTAAACTCTTCGCGTATTGAAGTGGTCGACAACAGTATTCGGCGACAGCCCAGGCGTCCGCACCCGAAGTTGGATGAACGCCAACATTTCCAGCACTAAGGTAAGCAGTAATCTCCAAATATCATGATCGTTACAAATGTATTTTCTGCATCAGAATTTGACTTGAGGTACTATTATTAAATATTTTATGGTTCAAGAAAAGAGTACTTTCGGAATGACGCAACTGGCACCGTAACATCTTTGTTAATTTGCCATACCATATGCCATCAAGTTTTCACCACAATTTTGAATGGCTTGATCTATGACGTCAACTAGATTACAATAATACTAAACATGTTTAATTTGCGTTGCGTGGCTATCAGAGTAGAATAGGGCGTAATATTAAAAACTACGTATAAAACGAAAACATCTGCTACATTAGTAAACAATACCAGCATCGTTCACGGAATTCATGATATTTAAACACTCGCAGGTCGAACTCATTGAACGCGAATGTCCATATTCAAACAAGCTCCTCAACGATAATAGCGCAACTAAAACGTGTCGAATTCCAATTACAACACGTTAAAAACAATAGCAGTCGTCACGCCAGTCACGCTTGACGTTGATTCAGTTATCGGTAAACGATTGAACAGTTACAGCAGACTGTTACAAGTAAAACTAGCTCCAGTGAAATCGTGCACTATCTTGTATGCCATTGCAATTTCTGGAAACTGCTAATCTTTCACGTATTTCATATCGGTCCGAGTTTCCTCCACGGCAATTCATATTGATAAGAACGCTTCGTAAACAGGTCTGAAAAACATAATTTAAATAGCAACAGCCGAATCATTTTATGATAACAGAATAATTTGTAATTATAACATATATAAATAAATAAATAATAACATAGTAGGTAGTATATGAGTTGGTTATTTGACGACGGAACTCTAAAATGTTTGGAATTGTATTGAGATATATTATAAAAGTGAACAATTCAAACTATAAAATAGGTGTTTATTGGATAACTGGTCGATATAATAAACATAGTCTCAAATCAAAACGCTTTCCTTGCATTTATTTAAACCTTTGTATATGTATACAAGTGGCTCGGGACTGGTCAGTGTGGCTTACGATGGAGGAGGCCTATGTCCAGCAGTAGACGTTTCCCTGTTGATGTTATGTATAACCTGGGATAGGGATCCTTTCTCCTTCCGTAAAAAATATAGAAATTTGTTTGCATATTTGTTACAAGTCACAGTGCCACCAACACCTTGGACTCGGTATATCAGATGTTATTTAGACCTAAACAAACGCGCTGTAACACAAACCGTATTTTTCCGTTACGCAAAACACAATAAATCATTTTTGTACTTTATCAAGGTTGCAATAACCGGCGGAATTATCTGTCTCGTTATCGTGTACTTTTCAAGGGTATTGTTATGGATAATGGGCTTATCTGTCGCATTGTATGGATTCTGTAAGACTACTAATTGGTGGAACGTGCTTATCTCGACAGTGTTGTCTCTGTGATTAGTAGTAATAATACCCAAACCGCAGCTACTAGTAAACAATCGTTCTATCAAGTGTTTTTGTTTAAAGAAAACAGTTATTCATCTCTGTCACTCGTGTTTATCTTCATGTTGTAATGTATGGTCATGGTAGTACACACGGCTACACATCAAGCTATACATTTCCAGTATACGCTGACCTCACATTGAATGAACTCCCGCACGTCGCTAGTTCAGCTTATACCGGAAATGTATAGCTTGACCTGTAGCCGTGCGTACAACACAACACCTAAAACATAAAATAGATTATATAGCAAACATACGTCCAGTGCTGTTGTTCATTTAGTATTTTATAATCTATAGCATATAGAGACTCTATATGATTAAATTTTGTGTAACGGCTATATTACTTACACCTGTCTTCAACTTATTAATTTGAAGAATCAAGTTTGGGTTCACTACTTTGTGGTTAGTTATTTCATCAAAATCACTGAATCTACTGCCATGTTGAGAAATACATTCTGCAGACAAGTAGAGACCACTCAACAACTCTGCAGCTTTATTAATACACTAGTGTCATTATTTGAGATAAGGGGTTTGGCCCACGGGGCCCAAGTTTGCAATGCCCTGTGAGAGTTCGTGACAGAATTAAAGGATTTATATCTAAAGGAAGTGCTTTTGTTACTAATTGGGTACCCCGCGGTTTGGCCCGCGTAAAAATTATTTTGTAGTTATTCGTCAAATTGATCTATGTTTAAAATTTAAAGTTTCTAGCTCAAACAAACACGGAAGTATTTTATATGCTAATTCTATACATTTTGAAATATACATACAACTAGCAAGTTTTTGAATAACATCAAATGCTTAATGAACGGTTCTTGCGTACTCATATCGAGGCTTGCCCAGTATCTCCATTGGAATGAAGAGATAATTGTCCTAGATGGGAAACGATAACTTTACCGATAGCGCATCCTCGCGCAGACAGACAGCGCGCCGCGTACGTGACCGACACAACGGGTGTTTATACTTCCCAGATCACGTTTGACATACTGAAGAACAGGAGCCTCTTTACTCCTAACCTAACAGTCAGTTATTAACGCACATTTGCTTGCAAACATCGAACACAACACACAAACAATAATGAGGATTCCGACCACACACAATTTGTGTCAGAGAATTAGGGTGAGGGGTCCAGGATTATTTGAACAATTTGTTTTCATCGAGGTTACTAAGACATTTGTATTGTTTCATATGGAGAAATACCTTAGAATGAATGCATGCCTATTTAAATTCTTCATTTTGGATGCAGTCAGACATTTGCGGAGCTCCGCCTTTATCGTAAACAGATTTCCTGTTGCTCAATGGTTTGCTTCTCGAGTGGCACGAACCAAACGCGTATCTGAGTCAGGATCACTTCATAAGATTCGACCTGACCGAAATAGATCCAACGACGGTCTACTCCTGTTTTTTGATCAGTGCAAATCGTCACTCATTCAATTGGCTGCTTGGCCTTACGCCAGGACATCGTGGATGCCAAGGTTCCAGCCATTTTACATGGACACTTGAATTGCCGTTTTTATGTTTGAGGAGTAAAACCACGTGCAACGCTTTTTAATTATTTTTTAGTCGTCAGGGATATATGGTTGCGGTGACAGCATGCGACTTAACGACATATTTTGTAGCCAGCTTCTGCTCCTGACTCCTGTATTTCAACAATTATCCACGAAACCACTTTATCGTTATCAAAACTATAATTAAGTATGTTATATGCTAATCGACGTAGTCAATTTACTGCTGCAGCGCTTTAGTAATTATTTGCACCGAATATAGTTTTACGAGTGGCAACCAGTGTCGGGTATGACGCGATCGCGCACATCAAACGACCACACTCATTGTTACATGTTTATTATTAGTTCCCATGCATCGTTTACGTTACACGTTACATATGTATTTAGATCCATCGTTTCGTAACCTTGACTACAACTTGTATCGCAATGTTCAATTACTTATGGTGTCTCTTTGACTTCTTGGAACTTTAATGATAGACATATCTTTTCTAGCTTCTGCGTGATTCATTATTGACTATGGAGAAAATAAGGTTTAAATTCAATGAATGTACCATTGAACAAGGATGTTTTATATATCTGTGTCAAGAGGCCACCGGCTGTCGTACAATGTGCCTGCGTACCGATATAATGTAGACTTAATTATTCATGTCAGGTTCCAAAGAGTGAAGCGAGAAATCTAAGACATGTATCGGTGACCTATTCGTGTCTGACTAATTAGACAGTGATTTGGCGTCACTTTCTGAACATAGTTCTGTAATAATCTGTTTGTTGGTTTTGTTCGAAAGCAGCCTTGAATTAAAAATCATACCGAAGAATTGATCGTTGTGAATTATCTCCAATCGATTTATTTACGGTCTGCCAAAAAAGTCTTCGGCGTTAATTTGTTTCACTCAACGAATTAATGTTTGCAAATATTGGTTAAGAGGTCGGGCACCGGTAAACTTGTCTTCTGCAGTGACAATTCACACGAAGTTTTAACAGACTCGATCCGGCGCAGTTAAATATATTCACGTTAAGTTTTATTGTTGCATTGACACCAATATTCCATGTGGATGGAGGGCCTTAAATAAAAAGGTGGAAATGTGTGATGCTGAGGCTAGAAAATCGGAACATGATTCATCCATACAAGGGTGATGAAACCGGTTCGTAAAGATTGTCGAAGTCGTTGAATAACGGTGGTGATGAAGGGGGAAAAAAACAGTTCCAGTGTTGCCATCCCGTATATAATTGGCAGGTCTCATTCGGAATGTGGTCTGTCGAAGACCTACCAAAAGAAAAGAAGGGATCGCCTTAAACGGCACAGCGGATGCTTATGTTAAATAGAATTTCAGTTATTATCGACAAGCAGTTACTGTATTTTATATTGGTGCCAATGTTTTTGTTCAGAGGCAAATTGTTCCCATCGCTTGTAACTCTATCATTTACATCGAATTATGCACTATGAATATTGGATGAGTTGTTTTATTGGTATCAATTAAATATATACTCTCGTTTGATGTATATTCCATATTATTCAAGTTTGACTAGTTGTTTTAAACTGTCTCTTGAGATTCAAACGCAATGAAACTATATCTAATAGGTGTAATTACGTTGTCTCGTGAACTAGAAAGGTTTAAATGTCGTGACATTTCTATCTTTAGCCACCTGAGTACCACCCCGCTCGGTAAAGTTAAGTGTAACGGTAAAGTTAATCATAACCTTATCCCACCGCTTTGATACAAACGAGCGACAGTAGCCTGTTAACCCAGGAATGTGTGTTAAACGCAACTTAACCGCTTCTAAGAATGTCAGTTTATGTTTTACCCTGGTTCCTTTATTAGAAAAAACAAAGTAAGCACCTTCGAAGCACGTTTAATGATTACCATTAGGGTGTTATATTCTGTCCACAATGGTAATTTACTAAAGATAAACGTCATCGTACACCACCGAAGCCGAACAAATAGTCTTGTGTTGATCACGGTCCGTGCGCAGGAGCACATTAGAACGTCCGATTAGCGGTCCGTCCCCGTGTACGCACTCGAATGTTTACACCGTTCATTGTCACTTGTTATCTTTCCCACCACACTCGTAGTAAGACCCACTCCATTCAATTGCATGTTACATTCATCATGTCTATTTATGTATAGTATATCTGCAAACAAACTTTCTTTGTTGATGCTGACACTCCGGTGTAAACAGCTTGTCAGTGCTCGTTACTTGTAAACGTAAGTAAGGTTTATGACCTACTAAAGTTACTTTCGTTTTCTTATCATCGTTTTAGAGTTCTTTTATCGCGAAAATGTGATCTCTGCGGCTGAGTTATAAACGCGTTCAAAAGAGCAGCGACATTATAGAGTCGCTTAAAAACTGCACTGGTCCCGGCCATATTTGTGCTGGAGCGGCGAAAGGTGTCGCAAGCGCACCTCCTCAGAAGACGAATGGCCTAACGTCTAATGAATTACGTTGAACAGTAGCCACTCGGGCAGAAATTAATTCACTTCACACCACGTCGTTCTTCATTACCCGTATACGTTGGAAATAGAGAAGCGAATCGCTTGAGAGCCAGCTTTCGTTAGTGCGAACCAATTAATAAAACTCACATAGATGTTTTTCTTAGAATACATTAGTAGAGGGGAAAAGAGAGAAAACTCCTTTTTGCGGGTGAACCCGCTCCTATGCCGCATCGGTCGAATTCTCCTTTCAATTACTACGAATGTAAAAGTTGTAGTAATTGCCTAGTGTTGATCAGGTTGACGTTTAGCAATCCCGACTTTTTTCCGCTGACATGTTTGTGAATCGCAAATCGCCGATGCGAGTTTAATGCAAGTGAATTGTAAATCAGGACTTCCTCTATTGCTCATCGTGTACTGTACACCCACAGCGTTTGCAGAGAAACTAGTGAAATATTACTGTGCATCCATTATTCATTAATTAACCTACTATCGAGACACCATATCGGGGTGCACTCGGAAGCGGTTTATGGTTGCGCGTTCAGTATTTACGCATCTACCTATCGATTTAGATTGATTTAATACTTACTTGTAATTACTAGTACTCCTCAAACTTCCGTTTAGATATATCGGATTTGTATATTTAAACGTCTTGTCTTGTACTTAGAGAATTAATTTTATTTATGGTTTTTTTTTAACCGAGTTGAGACAATTTTCGTGTTCGATGATTTGTATTATTATTGCTGATTTTTATACGTTAACGGCTGGTCTTCCTCGTACCTGATATTTTTGTCCTATATGTGTGATCGTACTCAGCACAAACAACATGTTAATCTGTCTGTGATACACTCTGGTATTACCTAATCTATACATGTACAGATGGTATAAGTACAAAATAATACAGTATACGAAATAAGAAAAAAATATTCCCCGGCCCTAGACCGAGACTAGAATCACAAAGCTCTCACGGAGCTAATTCCTCCTTCTTTCTGTTTATACGTCGGTCACAGCAGATTTTCTGAACAACTTCTATTGACTTGAATTTTATAATAATAATAATGCTTCATTCGAAATGAAATTATTACAAAAAATATTTTGAAAAAGGTGCCGAACTAGGTTAGAAATTTCAAAGTGGAGTAACCAGGTTATATAAGGCTTTATTTGTACATTCTCAAGCATAATTTTTATACTTATAAATGATGGAAAATTACTTTAAAAAATAACATTCCGCCGTCTCATCTCAAAATTTTAAAATTTTAAAATCGGTAATTATTTTTATTTTTGAGATATATATGTTTCTCTATTATTTTTGTCTAGAATCGCACAACTAAATAACAAGTATTGAACAAACAAAGAAGACCATCATCTTCCTACCGCAGTCTACCATAAAGATGGATTGACTGATAATGTGTTCTATGACGGCCTCGGGCCAGCGACAAGTTCGGGTCAGATCGTATCTGGTGACTGACATCGTCTTGAAAGTGACGAGGCCAAATGTTGAACTTGGTGGCTGTAACCTTACTGTACAGAGAAAGTTCTTCGATGATGAATTGTTGAGGAATTTTGAAGGCCGTCAGCTAGAATTGTGATGGCCTTGTTGGCAGAAGTAAGGAAACGAATTGTTATTTATTCATTTAGACGAAAAATGTTTTGTATGAGGTAGAAAAGCTTCAAATGAATATAGGTCACGGTGCAATAAACGTATCTTTGTATTGTAGCTAGAATACATTTTGAGATGATAAATGCACCAACGTTGCAACGCGATCACTGTGAAACAGATAACGGCTTCTTTTGTATTTGTGTCCCTGTGATGCTGTGCTGTGCAGGGAAATGGCAGCTTATTAAAATACTCTCGGTTTGTTTGGCAAATATTCGTTCTTGTGTAGAAAAAAAAAACGAGTTTATCTTCTAAACTATTGCTTTTAAAAATTTGAAGAAAAAAAAGATCACAGTAGTACTATATATGCTAAACTTTAAAGGAAAACTTTCACGACTAAGGTGACTGACAGGTTAACGAGAAATAGGCGACCAAATTATAAAATATACTTGGAGTGGTCAAAATGAAAATTTCGTACAAATTTCACTCAAGATTATTTTTTATAAAACCCGTTAAACTATGAAACCCTGCACTGCGCGTGGCCCTACACGCACTTGAATTTTTTTTTTATTGGTATTGGATACTGTCATTAAAATTTTCTCAAAATGGAATAACAATTTCTACTTGACATTCCGTTTGAAAGAATGTTAATAAGACTTTATTTACTACAGTTGGTGGCAAGAGAGGGACCAATCTCTAATCTAGTCTTTAAAATGACTAAATCAAAATCGCCTCTGTATTAAACTTGTATATTTTTGTTGACCTAGAAGGGTTGCATGAAGTTGTTAAAAGCACTCAAACATTAAATTGCTATAGTTTGCAAATCTATGTAGTCTTCACACCTAGATATTAATAAGAAAGGAATTACGTATGAGATAGCAGGTGGCACAACTTTGATTAACAAAGTTTTGATGTGCGGCACTACACAAGTTACGAGTATGCTATGAGTAGACCCGTAATATCCAAAATTTCTGCTTTTACTAAATGTAGAAATAGAGGTAGAGAAAATGCTTATATTTCTAAAGTTAAAACGCTTGACTATGTCTACAAACGTTTCTACAATCTATCGATCGACAAAAGACTGATATATTTAGCATATATGAGGAATGTCTGGGCTGTATTTTAGGAAGCAATGCAACGATACGGAGTGATAGTGACGTGAAGCTAGAACATCTTTGCGCAGTTGTCGTAACTCATACAATGGAGTCGTCCGACGATCAATACATCAACATTGACTGAAGCGGTGTAGCGACTAAATTATTTATTCATACGCAGAGCCCCCATCAATTGAAGCCCGCATGTCATCGAGTACTACAATGTAAATTGAATTATTGTTATCACCATTTCTGGTCAAGATGTTGACTATTGCAACTTTTTAACAACCAAAATCACATTTATAAAATGACTGATGTTAAATAATAGGACTTTACAGCAGCTAAGCTAATTATAAAGCCATACAACTGATAGCTCTACTTCTTTGTCAGTCGAGAAAATAAGGGAATAGAATCTAGTGGCATATCTAGCAGATACATGCAGATATATTGTTAATAGTTGCCGAATATCTATACTATAACATTTTGCAGATATTGCAGATTCATATGATAAAATCAAATGTTATACGTTTCAAATGAAATATTTCGACGTAAAGTTTTATTACTCAATTTGGTGTGAACATTTTGAAACGTGACACCGAAACGAAACCGTTTACAGTAATCGACTACTGTTTTAAAATAAATGTCTAAAGTCAGGTGTGAATTACCTCAGCTCCAATTTGCTATGAATACAAGCGGTGGCGGTACAGACACCGGCGATTACGTTAACATGTCTCACACTTTAGGTAATGAAACGAATTCGTGTGTCTCGATCGATATTTTAGATAATGATGTTGTACAAGTATCACAAAAGAATAAAACTCGTTCAATTAACAGTTTAAGAATTGCTTCTGTGTGTGACAAGCAATTAAATTACAAAGCCAAGGCTGAAAATTGTTTCTTTAACTTTATTGTTTGGATGACTTCCTGAATCACCAAGTCACAAAACTGTTTCAACCGTAGCGCATTTATCAACATCTCTTTACATTATCACACTAATCATTGGCAGTAACGATGACGGTTGTTCTTGGTATGTTGGAAAAGTCAAATATTTATTGAGAATGTACAGCTCCATCACCATGATCAACCGGAAAACGTCTTCTATTTTGTGGAAAACTTAACTGTTCTGATTTGTTAGCACATACAACACGTACAGGTACCGCGGATTATATATCAGTTACTACAGTTAGTTCGGTGAACATAATGACAACATTGACGGGAAACAATATAATTGCAGTCAGAACACACGCACCGCTTCCGTTAGACACGGACGTGTTTATGTGTTGGTATTTGGAGCACACACACACACCTAGTTCTATGTTGGATTGTCTGATACTTTTGTATCATAATTGAAAATACTCCACTTAGCATTGAAGTAAAAGTTATTGATTTAATTGATTCAAGTATGTACATGCATATAGATAAAGCTAAATGCATCTTCCAAGGTTTGAGACTGGATTCGTCCTTCTACTCTCCTGGTCCATTTTCTGCGCTGCGTTTACTACCCTGCGTAAGATCTCTTATTAATTGTCCTAGACTAAGTTTAGATCTGGTCTCCACTCGAGGACTCGTCTGCTCCAGCGAGAGACTTCCGAGTATAGCCTTTTCAATAGACCACTAAGCTACTTTGAATTTGTGGATCACTCGTGACGTTGGTTTCCACTGTCCACGATTATGGATAGGAAGCACTGGTTGAAAACTTTTATTTCGACACTTCGACACGATACTTTTATGTCCACAACCAAAACCAATGTTAAACACATACCTATACATATAGCTACCCATCTCCTGCAATTTACTTTTGTCGTGTTTAACTTTACCTATGGTATGAGTCCCTCCTCCTATTATATATATAATATCCTAAATTATACACGGTCAACCTATTTGCAACTAAATGTGACACAGCCCCGCTAATGTCGTCATATAAAATAGCAAAGTTATTGTGACGGGAATGTTAGTGACGTTCGATATTACTGTTGAACACACTGCGATACGAACCCCATCGATTTATAGCTCAGAATAGCATTTCAAACAAGAAGGGTCTCTCCACTAACCCTTTCCTCCCCATCGTATGCAATAGCGTGACAATTTATTGGCAATTCCCCGACAATAGCAGAGAAAATTTATAACGTGATAACGCTCGTCTCTCAAAGCGTTTATTGCATAATATGATTTTGAGTAAATCCATGAGATTTCAGAACGGTCGTTATGGGATGAGTGTAAATCAATTTTAATGGTTAGATCTTAACGCTGCAAAGCTGTACGCTATGCATTACGTGCACTTTTTGTGTCAGGATGTTGAGACAGGATGTGAAATTAAATACTTGTTTAATTATTATTTAGTACCTAATATCCCCAAAATTAATTTACGCCTTTAGACTTGAGCTACGTAAAATTTAAATATGCTCGCCTAGATAAGAAATTCTACTTATTTCACAATGGCACTATGAGCCATTGCATATTTCACGTCAATCAGGGGAGCTGTTGGAACGTGAAAGTGAGGACATTGGGTATATCACAGGTGATGTAGAACAGCATACCTCCGTTAGTATTTGAACACGCCATCGATTTCAGACATGAGATCACTAAAGTATTTCTGAAGACAACAGCTATGTATCTTGGGAGTATCCCAAAGCGTATCTTATAAACACGCCTGTCAAATCTGTCTATACATTTTTGAACAACGAATGAAAAATATTTACTTTTCGGCAGCTTCCTTGTAGTGAGGTATCAAAGCGTGTGCCAAATTCTTGTGAAGTTCTAAATAACATTTTCGACGAAACGCCAGGAATGCGAAGTTTATAGTTAAAACTGTCATGGTATAACTTAAGGAGATTTTGTAGTACACACAAAGTTCTGCTGCGTAAATAATGTAAAGTTACTAGGGTTACACGAGAGGGAGCGTCCCTCCCCCCTTACTGTACCTCTATGGAGGGGAGGTCGCGCGGCGGTCACGTGCAGATATGTGGAGCGTGCATCCGATTGCAAATCTCGCCATGTTTGATGTGTTTATTATAGTGCAGCGAAAATGCAATTTCTGGGTACATTATTTTGTTGGTGCGGTGTGTGAGATTGGTGAACACAGAAATCAACGTATTTTTCTTGATTTGAAGATGAAAGAGGTTGTTAAAATAATCTAACGTTATATTTTACCCTCACTATCAATTTTCCCATATCCTTTTCCATATCCACACACCCACACCACACAAACCACACACACCACACGCTTCACCCCGACACAACGTACACAATAAATACGAGTATCCGTACCTAAACTACCCAAAACTAAATTATAATTACATATAGGAAATGTGCCTATAGTTTCAACTTTGTTGTATTATTTTTCCAAATATGAATGATAAACAAAAAACGAAACCCTTATATCACTTTTGTGTCTGTCTGTCCGTCTGACACACAGATGATTATCTGAACCGAGTGGTATCTATCTACTTTAAATTTAGAATTGTTTTAAAAAATTGTGACTAACTGGTGTCGCAATTAAAAAATATATTTTCATTGAAAACCAAAAATTCCACAATAAGGGATTCATACATTCATCCGATTCAAGTCCACTGTTCAACATGAGCCATCCTCATAGATCGCCATGTCAGACTTTCTATAAAAGATTATACATAATAATCACACTTATTAGGCCGATTAGGTAGACGTTGCTGCCCTTTTTCTTATCGCTTATCTCTTATTCCTTTATTGCCTATTACGACACCCTCGGAATGACATGAAGTGGTCCTATTCTACAGCCAAAATGACACATTTTTTCCAATGTATTGCTGTATGGAGTTGGTTTAAAATAAACGTTTTTATGGTTCTCGTATTTTATTGCATTGCAACCAACCTCTACAATCCTCTATAGTCCAGCCATATACCTCTACAAGATGTATTTGCGTCTGTTACGTCACAATACAGTAACTAATACCCGACTACGAACGAGACATGATGCAAAATACATCACCGATCTTTTTGCAGTTGCTGATTAATTTCAACACATTTCATCACCTTTTGTTGCCGGCCGTAAAGCGTGACCCGACTCGGTGACCGATTGTTTCGTGCAATGGCTTTTGTTGGATATAAAAAATTGAAAATTGGGCCCGAATTCGCACAATACAATGCGCGTGCGCTATTGTTCGCATCGTGGAGTTGTGCAAGGGCGGATCCAACGCTCAAGGGGTGTTTACGCCCTTTGGGCAGTTGTTGTATAATTATCTTGGTTCATTCTCACGGTAACCTATAATATTAGATCTCATAATGAGATCTTTATTATGGGAAATTTGTAGACTTTTCCTACACACAAACGTCGCGGCTGATACTATATGTCTGTACATAGGAGATATTTGGTAAAGTACTTTATAAAAGCAATAGTAACCCAAACAATGACCTTGGGTAGGGTTTCACAATTGCATTGCTAGGGGCATAATTTAAAATAAGATGCATGATTTATTTTGATACGCCGCCCAGAAACAGAGTGATGTCGCTAGTCCTAAATAAAAACACTGGATTTCGAACAGTTAAAACATTTTTAGAATCGGTTAGGTTACTCCTAAACAAACTTATTGTTAAACTTTACACACTAGGTAGTTTCCTGTGTATCTGGGTAAATTTAGAAAACTACTATTTTCTAGAAGCATTCCAGTGTGGTTACTGGTAAATTTTTAAAACTAGAAATGAAAGTCTGTTAAAGCTGTTACAATTTAGTCTTGCTGTTTGTCGTTGGAATCCTGGAGTGAGACGTATATATATTCAACTCCGCACGGACTCCTAAGTACATTTGTCACAGAGATTGAAAGCCCTTTATCTAGTTAATCTCCCTACACTGCACATGAAGGGGCATCATTTCTAGGATCATGGTCCCCTGGGATACTCTGTAATTGCACAATCGCACATGCTACATTATGTCTGCACTGTGTGCCAGTATAATTAATCGTTGCCTCTTTTTTTGGGTCCCCAACAAGCATAATGTCGAAATATTGAGCTTACTTTATAAAGTAAAGGTCCATAGTAGGAGGATATTATTTTATTGCATAGCAGCATTTAATTGCAGTCGTGTGGTGTTGGCTTTACAATAGGATCGCTCCATGTTGTCCTGTCGTGAGTGTCGTAAAAGCGATTAACTGGAAAAGTAAGGAAATGGGCGGCAGCTTCTATCTATGTGTCAGCGTTATCTTCCTGCCATTACTATCTGACTGACTGCCTTTATGACTAATCCCCTGTGATAGTCCGATATGGCAATCTATGAAATAGGCTCATGTTGGTTTTTGCAACTTTTACACTCTTCGGGGTGAAAGCAACGTGATATCTGTCAATTTGGTGGTTATGGTAGTTTTGGAAACTACACTCGTCTGGCGGGATGAAAGCTGCGAAATAGTTTTATGACAGGTGTACTAAAAGATTAATAATTTAAATGAGTTTACATTAAAACTTCTCATCATTATCATCCTCAGCCATGAAACTTCCACTGAATGACATTGGCCTTCTGCATCGTATGGCACATTGACCGGTCCCGAGCCACTTGCATATATTCAAATAAACGCAAGAAAAAAAGCGTTTTTCCAGTAACTCGGTCGTCGGTCCATCTAGTAGGATGATGAGAGTTCGTTCTATGTTGTTCGATGGGTATCACAGATACTGATGGATATGAAGACGTTGTTAAAGAAAGCAGTGAGTGGATTGTGTTGGTCCGAGAGATTTTTCCGCAGAGAATCAAAGAAACTAGAGAATATATAAAGGTAGCAGCCGATACGTCAACTGTCAGCGCGGTTGAGGAGCGCCCGTTTATCCAATAGTTTTAACAAGGGGGACGGCCTGTACCTAATTGCAGACAGAACTTTAGAAAGAAATTACATATTCGTAAATAAATGAAATCAATTTTAGAATACGGTGGTAGAAAATGATTCAATTTTTTGTCATTCCCTCCTAGCTAGATCACCATTTGCGTTCCAGTTTCGCTATAGGTGGCACAAGTATGCTATAATATACCTAACAGTGGTGTACAATGTTTTGAGTCGTTAGTTCACTTCAAGCAGTCAGATTTTAGTTTTGAATTGTAATAGCATGTTCCTAAGACACACTCCGCTGGCACCCTTGCTACCAAACCAATACAGGAATGTGGTGCGCTGCGCCAACGTTCCGGGACTGCATGCGATCGCCTCACCTGTTGTGTTATTCTCACGGATGGAAGGGCACTTTCTCCCCTTCGCATCAACTGATGTTTCATTTAAATAAGTTGTGTTTATCCGTTGGTTAAGTTTTGGGGACTATCAACTGAAGTTATCAAATTATCAATTTGCTTTTTAATAATGATGCGACTTCGTCCGCGTGGAAATTGTCCCACAAAAACTTCTTGCTAGGTTGTGATAAAAAGTTACCTATGTCTATTGCCGTCCTTTCAAATATCCCTATACAAAAAATCATGCCATTCTGATTCTCCGTTACGACCTAAAAGAAGACCTTGACAAGATTTTATAGGATGTCGTCAAATATTTCGTACAAGAATTGTAAACTAAATCCTTCTGCAAAAAGTAGGCCAGACATCATCTATACAAATATTTCATTCATTCTGCCTACCGCTCGGTAAGTTCATTAACACGTTTGCTCACGCATCTATCAACTATCAATTCCATACAATTATAGCTTTTATCGCGATCATATAAGGTGCTTCGATGTTTTGTCTTGAGAGTATCTTTCGAACGACGCGACGATTTGAAGAAAGCAGTACCGAGCTCGTACCTAATCGCCCATTCGTTGCACTCAATGAATCTTTTATGGCACAGCAACATGCAGATAGAGAGGCTGTTTGTTTTCTTTGCAACGGGTATTATGTTCGCAGTAACGTAAAGAGAGTGAATATCTCATGAAAGTTATTAGAAGTGACGAGGTTTGTAACAATTTGTTGGTTGTTTCATAGCCGACGACGGATATTCTTACTTCAATTTCAATTGATACGAATATGATACTGTCTTTTTATGCCAATAAAGTTAAGATTAAACCAAATACAAGTTAACGCGTTCAAAAAGAACTATAAACCGACTTCAACTGCCCTAAAAGTCTACAGTAATCTTAAGATTTATATGGTTTTCTCATGGATGTCATTGTTAGAATTCGACCAAATTGAAGAAAAATCTTCGAAATCGGTTCACCCAGTCGTAAGTTCGGAGGTAACAAACATTTAAAAAACATACCCCTCGAATTGATAACCTCCTCCTTTTTTGACAGCTTACTTGATGTGACATTAGTTTTCGTACCAGTGTATCTAGTTTTGATATGACAGCTGTTTTCAGTTTATCAAGTCCCATGAGTAGAGTGAGACTTGCTGTGACGAACGGAACAACTCACGAATGACCATTCCCATAGCTTACAATTATTAACAATCCCACGAGTAACTCGATTCCGCTATTATCATCACAATCGTGGTCGGAGCGTGCGACTGGACTTGTAATACTTAATTTTTGTATGACTTCACCGTAATCTAGTAATGTTGTCAAGACCTTTGTTGATACGATCGTTTTTACAAGGCAAGCCGAGGTAGTCAAATGGGGTCGCTCGAATGCAGCGCGCAGCAATTTGTGGTGATCTTCTCGGAGCGTTCCCTTTGCAACGCTACCTTGACCTAAAATCGTGCGCAAACGCATTGCAATCTATGTGCAATTATGCATGTTTGAAACGAGGGTAAACGTTGAAATAAATGACACATACCTTTTTACTTTTGTCTTCGACAGAAAAATTAGCAGGTGTTTGAAAATTTATTTCGTTTGGACGCATCAATGACTATTCGCAACTCTTCAACATAACTGTTTATGGTTGTCTAAAATGAAACAAAAACTTTCTTTCTTTCTTAAAGGTAACAAACGTATGTAAACAGAATATTCGTTGTAGCCGGGGAAACATGCAGTGGCTACATGAATGAGTACTTACTTCTTAACATAGATGTCACTACTGGTATAATAAATGGCGATGTTGAGGTGCTATCGCCCAGCAATGACCTTCATCTTATATTACATATTAAATTAGACTTTGCGACAAAACCAGCAGTTGTATCATTATAACGGGGTTCTACTTGGGAGTTTCATCGGAAATCTTACTGGACGTTTTACAGCAGTAGACAAAACATTCCCTCTGACCTAAACCGAGCGCATGGGCAAATTTATCACAAGGAACTACGCTCGATTCACACCGCCAGCTGGCATGACAATAGATCGTCCATTCTGCCTTTGAGGCGATGCCCCTTAGAATCCACTTTCAGTCGTGACACTGGCGCGTGCGCTTTACGAGCTTTTACATCTAATGACAGACGGAAAATACGTATAGTATAATAAATAGCGGGAGAATAACGATTCAGTCATTTCTGTGGTAGACTTCAATTTTCTTGCAGAAAATACATCTCCAACAATTCCCAGCTTATTACTAACTGTATTGATTTATTGATGCGACACTGTAACATGTATTTATTTAGACTATCACAGACAATATCTGATAGTACTGAACGGATGGTAAACCTTTCTGGCCTGAATTAAATAGTAACTAAATACTGTGATATCTATTGCAGTAAATGCTAAGGTAGGTATTTTTATTGAAATATTTATTTTAGTTTGTTTATTGATATTGTTTCTCGCGTTTGTCTACAACTATTGGGTACTAAAAATATTATTTTATTTTTTCTATATTTATAATTTAACGGTGTTTCGTATCAATTAAATTTTAAGTTAAACCATCGCAAGTGAGGCATCGCCTATCATCAATATATATGAAAACCAGATTATATTTTGTTGTAATTCCCATGATTTATCAATGCACAGGTAACAACCAGAAAGCGGACATGATGCTATTTTATCAAGTATTCCGCCTATTACAATAAATCGTGTAGTTATGAATGGATTCATACGTAATTCGCTATCAAGTAACCTTTAGCTTCCAGCGTGAGTTTATCGGAACGCATTAATTTATTATATTAGATAACTATATTTTCGGCGCCATCTCGTCGATTAATGGGCATTCGGCGCGAGATTTTAAGTATTTTCCATATGTTACATCATTGAATGAATCACTGCATAACCGTGTTTGGTAGTTTCACTTTTTACAGTACTTTTGGGTGCGTATTTACTTATATTGTTTTTACTGTCATGTTTTAAGCATTATTGGATAATTTATTTACACCACTGTAGCGTTTAAAGGAGCCATTTACGGCGCTCGTGTATTTTTCTTTATGTGAATATTCATGTAAAGCGAAAATATAAAGTCATTTTAATTGAATTTAAAAAAGGAGGCTTTTGTATTTTCGGCACGTATGTTTTATGTATATTATGTTTACAGATTTGTCGTATACTACTTTTACCAATTTGCATGGTTTTATTACGGTAGATCCCGAGATTGTTCCATATGACATAACCGCCTTCTACACGTATAAAATGAAATCATTTTGGCTCTGATATTTGTACGTTAGCGTCAATTACCCAACTAACAATACCTCTGTATACCTCTGTTTCCCAGCCTCAACCTGGTTATCTTGTGTAGGAAATACTCCCACTATACGCATTAAATGGTGACGGTAAACTCATGATTATCTAGGCACACTATATGCCTGTAACTAATTGTTATCAATCAATACAAACATGGCTACTGGAATCGTATTAATCCATCGGCTTGGATTTCGAAGTTTTACAGTCTAAACTCTACATAATATATCCCACTATAGGCTATTAAGAATTCTTAAATGAACAAATCCATTCAAAGCTATTTCAAAGCCGTTTGCGAACGATGCGATGAGTGCTGACTAATCACTGTTTACCTTTACTAGCATGTTTACGTAGCATCTATATCGCGGGAAAAATTTACACGTTTTCAAGTTTGGACTTTTGTATTTGATCTCTAACCAGATGATTAGTATGAATTAGAGTCGCGAAACTGTAGATAAACAGCAAATGTATGACTGCTGTTGAATAGCAAACGATCGACTCTGTGATATGCACGTGGATATAGCAATTAACATGTCCACGGGACCGCGGCTCGTGACTCACGACTATAGCTACCGCGCGCGGCTTCACACACAATCGTTGCCATTGCTTTACAGAAACTAGGTACTTACTCGCAAATTACACTATTAAACGCGATAAGTGATCAAAAATCATTACTATTCGGTATATAATAAAAGTTGCATGGATATATTCCTAAAACCTTCCTTAAGAACTGGTCTATCCAAAGGCGAGAATTGTTTCGTATTTGGTTCAATGGCTGGTAATTTGAACTTTAAGCCAAATGAAACGAACCCACGTGTCATCTTTTTGCTATGAAAATTATCGACTGGACTCGTATGTACTAGTATCCAAAAGGAACATCGGAGTGGTCGGTCTTTAATTTTGTCGTTATCACGACCCACGACAGTTGGGTTGGTGACCGCTGTATAAACTACACACCACAAGAAACGACGAAGACAATGCAGCTCTTTTACAGCCAGCGGCATACCACAGCTGGATATAGGCACAGATTTAATATGATAGTACTAACATAGGCCTCTCCCAAAGTGCCCCTCTGAACTAGGTCCTCTGCTCTCCGCATCCATTACCGTTTTGGGGCAAATTTGGCCAGTACTCTGCCACTTTAGCTCTCTAATCCGTTGAGCTATGTCGGTCACTTTAGGCTATGCAGCTAGTTTTCTGGTAAACTCCTTATTGATCTTTCTCTTCAGGTTATGCTCAAAATGGGGCGCTAAGACTGGACATACTATCATTAAAAAAGTTTTGAGATGAATTAATTTGGTAACGTGGATAAAATGAAAACCTACGCTGTGGCATGTCCGTACTTTTTGTATGCTATTATGGTTTTTATATACGGTTTTGGATTGAAACTATTTGCTCTTGATTGGATGACGCGGCGGATTGGTTTTATGAACGTTTTGTTGCGTGCTTTGAACTTGTCAGTTTTAATGGATTTGATGTGAACGTCTTTTGCATACGCGCGATGAGTAATGCGCATTGCGTATGTACACTCAGGTTGGTAGTCAAACTAAATGTGATTTTTTGCCGTAATGGTGTCTAATTGAGGTTTGTTTAAGTCACATTTAACTTGGATTTCTAATGTAGAATTGTTTCAATAAGTAAATGCTAGTGTCAGTACAATACCAACCGTTATACTCTCACAGCTGGCTGGCTTCCTGTCAAAAGAAATACGATGTGAAATTGAAAGAATACAGATCGTACCAGAAGTATTTCCTTTTAAATGATAAGCGAAGCCGTCTCCATACAAACGCGAATGTAATGCGTATCCAAATAATCTGGCCAGACGCCAATTTTATCGAATGAAATTATCTCCATCGCCATAGCGCCACTAATCATTGTCATAATGACTCTCCGCTCATGTTTTTGGGCAAGTATAAAGTACATACAGATTTAAATAACAACTATTGTAAACATCCGAATACACGCTAACTCTCTTTCTGGTTTACACGTTTGAACCGGTTCTTTATTGGTCAAACGGTGACGCAAGAATGGTCTACTCGACCGACTAGCACACAACTGTCACTTTCAGGGTTCCTCAGCCCGATTAGGATCTACGGAAGATGTGTTCAGTCTGCAGGGACAACTGGCTGTCTGACAATGAGTTCCGGTGTTTAGCTTCTTTATTTATGGGCTTGTGTCATTTTTATATACCATTTATTATGTGTTTGCACGTGGCATTTATCTCGCCTGATGCTAAGTTCGATTTAGGCTTCTAAGTGTGCACACTTCCCATATTATTATTTTTTAAATTCAAATTTACTTTTATTATTTACCCTAAGTGGTGGTAACTCTTATGTTGTAAAATTGTTATGTCTGCATCATTTCGAGAATCGTCGCTACTTTTTTTCGAATAAAATAGTCCTCCCCATGATACGCCTCAATGACCGCTCTCGCTCGAGACCCTTGCGTCCAGAGCCCCGGGACCTTTACTAGGTCCTCAGTCCATACATACTAAACGACTAATGAATGACTGAATGAACTACTGAATGTATATTATAAATTTCCGCCTTGGTAGAAGCTTTTCATTTTTGTAATAAAGTTCAGTATGTTCACTCATTGTTGTTGTTGTTAGACTAGAAATCGTCAGCGCAGAATCATTAGTGTAGTTAACAGGGCTAGCTTTTGAAAAGTCGCCAGAATTTTTTCTGTTTCAGTGATTTTTCACCATAAGATTATTTATTAATAAAATTAATTTCAACTATCCTAATACGTGTAAGCCACAAACAAACTTTTGTAAAATCATTGTTCACCGATTGTCTCAATAACCGGTCTAAAGAAAGCTCATCGGTCGGAGCTTTAGGTCTTACGTAACAATGGTTTTTGTTACCAAACATTGCGATCATCAAAACATCTCGAAAGTCAGATCGTATCGGCGTATATTTCGTAACTCGTGCCGTATCGTACGGACACCAGAACCGATCTGATTCATACGCGTCTCAACATACAAGACACAGCGGGTAGTAAATAATTTATTTATGTACTAACGCTTTTCATACACGGTAAGCCGCGTGGAACGCAGCGGTGGAAGCTGTTTGAAAATAACTTTGCCCCCGTGTTTTGCAGGTCATTATGATGATTTTGTGTATACATTTTCTACAATATAGTCAACACCCATCAATCGGAGTACCTCCATTGCTGGCCATATACCCTCATTGCGTGCCAGGGTACGACATTTTGTAGACTGAAGTGAAGTTTTGCGCAATCGGCTATTGAAAAATAATGTAATCTTTTTTAAAACTGACTTCAAAACAGGAGGGAGGTTTTCATTTCGACTGTATTATTATTTTCTTCTCTTTTTTATTATTGCTTGTCATTTGTCAATTATTATTTATCTTTATTTATCTTTTGTCAAATGTAGAAAATATTTTAATAATTCTTTTATATTGAATGGGCTATTTATCTATAGGATGATGATTTAAATAAAGTATATTTAAAAAAGTTCAGGGCAAGTGAAGCCAGTTTCTAAGTTTGTTTAAAAGTTTTAGTAGTTGTATATAAAAAAATGATAACCAAAATAATAATTTCTTTTACTCTTATCTTATCTATCTTATCTTATTATCTTATACTCTTGTGACACGGGCCACACAGTCTGTATTGACTGTGGTATTGGTATCGGCGCGGATCGTGGCCATTAAACAATTCTTTTGTCTACGCGACTCTGTGGTCAGTGTACAGTCTACTTTTTTACTTAACAGTAAGGAGGGTGCACAAGTAATACACCTAATATATTTAGTTTGACTCTTAGACATGCATGCAATAACTTCTGAAAACGTTGCTCTCCGGGCGTAGCTGTTAAATTTCCGTTATTTGTTAGTCTGCTAGTTTCTTTAATGAAATTTTGCTAAAAGTATGTTCTATGTAAATATGAAAACACTTGAGTTGGTTTTGTTTTATAATATTTTTTCGTGTTTGGGATTTTTTCATATTTCGATTAAAGGAAATTGAATTATATCTTTCTTTATTAAATTCACTAAATATATTGTAATTTGGACATAAGAAAGTAGATCTGTTCTGTAACGCGGTAAAAACTTTGTAACAAAATGACAAATATTTCGATGTTTAGATTGAAATGACGTTTTGTATAAAGTTTTCACTGAAGGTTCATCGCTGAAATTTTACAGGACAGTCTGTAGACTTCAGAAATTATCCAACGGAAACCAGTGCTTTTTCTTTCTACGTACAAATTTAATTTATGTAAACCCGTCCAGAAGTAACTTTCGCATTTAAGAGGATAATTAATTGGCAGCATCCTCATCGGGTCGGGTGGATTTTTGGGACTTTTTTGTTTATTTCGTATAATGACGAAGAGTAGAGAGTCACAAGAAGAGTGAAAAAATGACCCCCAATGCAACTTCCCTATTGACCACGTCTCTGATTTATAGAATTGGTCTATCAGCGTCCTCATTGCCTGCAGCTTCCGTGTTGCTAGGAAATCGTTTCAAGCTGCTGAACCAATCTCCTATCAAGGCAGGCTTTTTGTACGTTTGAATCATTTACACGTCTTCCTCAAACATTCAAATTGGTTGATCATCTGGAGCTATACTCCGAGATTTGTTTCGCTCCAGATAGGTTTAACATTATATGGATCCTAAATTTGACATATCTGGAAGTAAAGCCCTAGATCAGATCCAATAAAAATTGTTCTTCCTAGCCATATCTGTTGGATTATTGAAAACGAATGTTTATTATAATTACATAAAGCGAAAATTGTATAGGCACTGATCAGCTGGTTACATTTATCATGCAGAATCATAGAACTGTTTAGTTAAGAATATCAAAGTATGAGTGGAAATTATTAAATAATAGCTGAAATAAAGGCCTAATTAAACCCCACTGTTAAAAAAAACTTTATTTTGTTTGGCATGTCTAGACATTACACCTTGTATATCAATGTACTTACTATATAAACAAACATTAGTTATTCGCATAATGTTGTCTAAATCAATCGATCTTATTTGCTCAATGTTACATACAGGTTTCGTACATTGATAGACAGACAGACATATATCGTAATGAAGAGTGATATTTACACGTATGATGGACTTGTAACTCTGTATGCGGTGTCGTGCCGTGCCGTGCAGTGAGAGTGAGACAGAGAATAGATACATTTTAAATGTGGCAATTTTCGTAATGTTGCAAGAAGGGTCAATACTACTTACATTTGTAGCTTGTGCAAAAATCATTTCTTACTACCGGCGGATGTCCGGCTATTCTCTTCTATAGGTCGCATTTCTCACCAAATTCTTGCAAAATTTTATGAGCACGGTCGAGAATTATATGGAATTTATTCGTCTACAAAAATTTTCACAATGGCGGAGTTGTGGGGTTTGAAAACGTTCAAAATCATATTATAGGTATTTCGAAAAATTGTTAAGAACAACTCTTTTTTGTTACCTTTGCAACATAACCTTCAAAGCACTATTTATAATACGCTTTTACATTTATGTATACTTAGAAACACTTTTTTTTTAAATAACATGTTTACCATATTACGTGTCATAATATCATATACATAATACAATATACATACTTGTATCAGTTTTCTCGTTTCATCAGTTGTGTAACTATGATCTCTATTTAAAAGTTCCCTGGTAGATATCACTTTGTTGTACTTTGTTTTATTTTATATGTTCCTTCGTATTCATTACTTTCGTTTACAATACATTTATACTGAATTGAAATAGTCCGCTGTTGTGCATATTCTTGCCTCATTATTATTTGCACTTAATTTTATTTAAATTGTAATAATTTTTCAAAGGGTTTCAGTAGCAATCTTATCTGCAGGAAAACAGGAAATATAAATTGACTTATCAAGCATAATTACTGT
This sequence comes from Carcina quercana, assembly GCA_910589575.2. Lineage (NCBI taxonomy): Eukaryota > Metazoa > Arthropoda > Insecta > Lepidoptera > Depressariidae > Carcina > Carcina quercana. The sequence continues at coordinate 13,827,663 of OU342432.1, read as the reverse complement.
ATTTACTGTAAATTTTCCTTACACGCATTACGCTGAATGTTCTATGTTCAAACTCTTGCGACCAACACTAAGTACTAACGTGCAACAAGTTTATGATCAGTGTGTCTCAGTACCACACCTGGGAGTTATATTTATTTCTGTCGGTATTAATTATATTACGTACCGTATATCTAATTATTTCTTCTTGTTTCAGGTAAAAGATCCAACTCACCAAGACACATCTTATTATACAAACACGCCTTGTAAGGTACCTTATTATTTTTCTACTTTTGCTCGTGACTGTCACAGAAATCCATTCAAATAATACTAGCCAGGAAATTTACGCAAATTTATTTTCATCTTTCCTGTTAAAAGTTCCCGGAAAGTAATCGTTTCACTATCTGCATATACAGCGGGAAGAGAATTGCATTTCCATTACTAAAGAAAAAGCTTTTCTTTAATGAGTTGAGCAACGCTCAGCAATGTAAAACGGGAAAAAAGTCACAAAAATAAAAATCGCTAGAACTGAAGACATGCCAGTAGGAGGTTAGATATATGCCTTCCTTAATACAGAAAGGATGATAATGGATGTACTGCAAAAAGCAACTTTGCTGTTTAATCATCTATGTTTCAAGCAATACTACGTGCACTTGTGGCGCAAGCGTCACATTTCACCTATATCGTTTACGCCCGCACATTTGCAGTTAGTCTTGACGCGACCATCAATCAAGAACAAACACTTTCTGGAACTGTCCACGATGTCCGAGTGGCCCATAAAGAGGACTCATTATATCTACATCGCTGCCAAAACTTGCCAAAGTAGAGTTCAGTCAGTCACTCGTTTAAGAGTATATTACAGTGTCATCGCGAGCCGCTGTCGTCAACAGCAACAAACAATGGTGTTTCGATGCTGTGTCGAGGTTGTGAGTCAGTCCTCTGACATTTGTTGTATTTTTATTCATTCACAATTCACATCGTGTCACCAAACTGCTGCTTCGATGATTCACTGGCACATTATGACAATGTTGCATGTTTAGTTTATGGCTATTTCATAGGATTCTTTGTGTTTATTATTGAGTGAATAGAGGTGAGATCAGTGTTTTGTTGACGGTTGCTAATGTTATCAATGCATCCGTATTAATATTCGATATTGAAAACCTGCCATAGCAGATGCTGAGATTAGTCCTGTTTGACGCCACATTACAACACAATGCATATATGTATACGCACATTAATGATGTATTATTTCTAATTGTAACTAATTTATGTGTCAGTTGTGTTTCTGTATTGTGTTGTGTCAAATCCAAATAAATGTATTTGTGTCGGTCTTCCCATAACATTGTTCTTGTGAATTTGATCATAAATAAATATTATTCTTACGTAGTTTTTGGCTGAACACGCTTCCAAACTACGGTCTTAGCACCACTTATCATCAGGTCCTATCCAAGACTAGTCACTGATATTGATTGGGTAATTAATGTGCTAATTGTTGATTTAACCACCTCATGCCACCTCCGTGGCCTAATGGCTACACTCTTGGACTAACAATGTGGAGGACCAGGGTTCGATTCCCAGTGGGGTACCTATCGGTAATCGATTTGGTTGGTAGTAGGGCATTTTTATGTCAGCCAAGCTAGCTACCACCATGCTTCTTAAGTTTGCCGCCAAACAGCAGTGTTAATTGCACTGTTGTGTTCCGGTATGAAAGGTAGCCTCATTAGATTGAGTCTTCTGGGTGCGCACGCTTACCACCCAACGACCGTATGCCAAGTGCAAATCCATCATACATAAATTTTTAAATGTGAAATATGTCTATACTTAGACCATGTCATATAAAAGCTTTTTTGGAAAGTTTTATAGCCATATTAATGCATTTAATCTCCACAGTATCCATCTGTTTAATACCTCGGACTGTTCCTTTGTCAAGAAAAAATCTCTCTTTCGCTTAGCAACTACATTTTGCATAACAATAACGTTAACTACCCATCGCTGCTAGATTCTTAGATTTCACCGCAAACGCATTTAACTTCTGTCACAAGAATTTTTGATTTATGATGATGAACGCGACAGTGAAAGTTGATGCAACTACAGTTTAAATGAAAACTCTTTCAATGTCCTAATGATTGATGGCCTCTATTCATGATGCTAAAGTGTTTTTCTACTTATTTTCAACCGTTTTGTTGTTGTTACCTTAGATCGATGGCGGGTCGACGGTCGTTGATCGGATTGCGTAGGGCTACGGCGTGTATGCGATTACCGACAAAAATGGCTTCTCAGCGAGCTGTGAACATTAGCTTTTCTATTTGCACAGTTGTTTCCGTAACCGATTCATTTATAACAATTGACACAATAGAATTGGTTGGTGGTAGGGCATTTTCGGTGTCCGAGCTAGCCTACCACCACCCACCACCACCACCATATTTATTATACGTGCCGCCAAATGTGTTTCACTATGAAAGCTACGAGTAGCATAGCCATTGCCTGAATAGCTTGAGGGTTTTGGGGTGCGCACGCTTACTATCCAACTATTAATTAATGAATTTAAGGGACGGCGTTATCAGTATAAGATTGTTAAGGAATTGATAAGGAAACGTCTACCAGGCCGTCCCCCTACTAGATGGACCGACGACCTGGTTAGAGTCGCAGGGAGTCACTGGATGCAGGTGGCTCGGGACCGGTCGATATGGCCAACCACGAGGGAGGCCTATGTCCAGTAGTGGACGTTTCCTGGCTGATAATGATGATATATAAACTACTTGTACGATAAGGCCTATATATTCCTTTATGACCCTTTCACTTTCCCCATACAAACAGAGTCAAATAATTCTGACTCCGTTACGACGAGACTGAAGGATAAACAATCTTCTTTCCCTTCCACCCACTTCGCATAATGATGAGATGTTGTCTGTGTAATGAGTTTAAATTTTGTATTTAATTCTTACTTAATTCAAACTCCGTGCCCACAACTACATTGCCTGTTCTAAACCCGTTTCTAATTTAAATTAACTACCAATTAGCTTCTCAAACAATTTATTGTGCAACCAGTGTTACGTCAAGTCATCGTACTTGAAAACACAAGTAAAGCGTGACACGGCGTTCCTCTCAACAAAACTGTTGTGCCTAGTAAACATGACATGAGTGGCGAGCCGAGAGGGAAATTTAAGTCTACCAATATTAAATAACTTTTGCTTTCTTCTGTTGCTTCAGCGGAATAGTATTCATCTCATAGTGTAGGTTGTAAGGTCGATAACCAATCTCACATACCCATGGAGTCATCTTACTTTTCAGACATTCAAGTGATTCAGCCTGTAATGTCCTAAACAAACAGGGGGAAATCTCACAACGTGATTTTTGACGACGGAGGCCGTTAAAATAATCGTAAAGATGAAGTAGCAACTATGAGGTGCAAAATGTTTTACTAGTTCAACAATCAAACTGAATGTTTTAGAACTACAAAAATCAGTTTATGAGCGCATTTAAAATATGTTGTCACCAATATTTTAAAACGGATGTACCTATGTAACTAAACTATCTTACAGCATAACCATATCTCTAATGTATTCAGTTTATAAACCACATAAAGACACGGGTGTCGGGTACCATGCAAAGCGTTTCTAAAGTTCTGTTCAGTATCTTGTAAGCTTATCAACTCGCAACGAAGACAGTTTTGCTAATGGACTGAGGTGATGATGCAAATAAACTTCTTTCAGACGCCAATTTCCCTAGACGTTTTATAATGGGAACATTTTCGAGACAACAATGACAACTTTTTATAATATAACGAATACGTGAGCTATTGAATAGTCGAATAGCTCCAACTTACGTAAACAATAAAAAACCAAGAAACTTGGTAAATTTTCCGTAACACTTCCGTAATTCATTATATAAGGCAACAATAGTGCATTTAGCATGTAAATGCGGCCTGCGCAGTATTTTGCTTTCAAAATGTTCGTTATATTCCTTGGTATGCTAGTGTCATGCATAATTAATGAGATCATTCTCTATGCAAACAAGTTGAAATATTTATATGAGAACTTAATATGTTTAATAACACTTTCTTAATCTTTTCCTGTTTCTTTTGTAACATTCTCATTCACTGTATGTACTTCATAGTACGAGTATGCTAGTTTATATTATGATTGTAGTACTCATTGTAGGATTCATTTCCCGAGCTATTTTGATCGATTATGACACAGTACTTACACATGTTATTGTTTCTCTTGACCTCTCCATTCACTGTATGCAAATAACGGAGTAATGCTTTTCAGTTCATTGCACTAAAGTCATGAATAAGTAGATTGTAGATGTAGATATTAATGTTTTAAAAAAGCTGTTTCAAATTCAGCCTGCAATTGTACACTATTTAAAAAATCCAAATATCCAAAATATTATTTATTTATTTTTGCATTTATTTTAATTGTACAAAATCATTCATTTTGTACTAAGTGACAGCGTCAAATGTCATTTTATTGACGCCATCTTTGTTTTCAACGTTAAGTCTTACCTGTTTCGATGATGATGATAGGACCACACCCAGCCAGGTCAAGCCTGTTTCGGTCAAACCGGCACACCGGGGGATGCAATTTATACAGGAGTGATACAACGAAAATAACTGGATTAGTAGACTAGAAGCTGGAGGCCGCAGTGGAGGCCAACAGTGGTACCGAAAAGACTGAAATAATAATACATATAGTGCCTCTCATATCGATTACCAAGTTAAAAATTTCGGAATGACTAATCGATTTCTTTTCTAGACCCTCAAATATCAAATTTCGTGAAAATGTTCTGCACATCCACAATATTTACAAACAGGAAGAGTTCGTTTATAATAAAAGTCACATATAATCATGAAGATATTACAATATTTGTGGAGCAGAGTAAAATTTATCTCTTTTCTAATTTCTGTATGATATTGTCATGACATGTTCCTCTCGATTCTTTATTCGATTTACCAGTTTTATATAAATCATTGTTTGTAGATTTTCCGGTAAAGAAATTCATTATAAATATACATTAATATTTTTAGGTTAAAACTGTAATATAATGGCAAACTATGTCCTACATTGCTTTGCACCTTTTAAGTAGGCTTACCTAACAGAATTAGCGTCGAGCCGGTCCTGTGGTAGAATTCCTCATGTCCGTAACATTTTCGTTCAGCTCTGTTTGACGACCACACGGGTTAATTAGTGTGTATTTAGGTACAGTTTGCAAAAACATGCAGTAGCTATAGCTATATGGATGACTGTGACCTATGTATAAGAAATATATATTATCCGGTCATTGTACTTGATGAATAAATATAAAACTGTAAAAGGCATCCGATAGTTGTTTGATTTTAAAACTTTATCAATTTATTAACACATATTATCTAAAAATACAGTTTTTTTTAAATCGCAAAACTGACAACGATGTTTTAAGCGACTCGCTCATATTGTATTTTGTCTTAGGTACATGCGGTGTGGTCTCATCTTTAGAATTACTTCTCCCTATATCATCCGACTTTAAGGGAAACATGTTGCTATGTGTATATACTCGCTCAAAGTAACTTATTGTTGCGCTCGAGCTTCTCTTCACTCTCTTTACGGTCATTTCGAAAACCTACTATTTTGTTGTTATTACAAATAAATAGGTCACTGTAGTGTCAACTACTTCATGTGTAAATATGACTTTATATTACCACTTTAGTGTTTGAATTATTTACAAACATTGCCATCGTAAACCCAGGTGTAAAGCACCTATCACAGGATTCATTTGCAATTTAATTGAAAACATTGATGTGTCGTGTTTTATGGAATATGTGTATAGTAAATCTAGGTTTTCGGTTTAATCATGTTTATAAAAGATGTATTCATGTTGCGCAAACGTGTGTGACGCTTTTATAAACATTCTAATCAGGTTACCGTTGACTCTAGAAACGGTATAAATTGGACAGTGTTCCAGTGGTTTTCTGCATTCTGCAAACGAAGCTTTATATCCATTTTATTATCACAATTATCACCGCCAGAAACATTCTCGTACACATACATATTTGCAAAATGATTCGGACGCGCATCGCGAACACGTGCTGGCAAACACGTGGTTTGTCGATGACGTAACCGACAATATGTACGACAATATGAATATATTTGTAATGCGAATGATAATCAATGGTTTAATTAACTAGTTTCTTACCGTGTTCAATTTCAATTATGATTACGATGATGACACCATCTGTATAGCATTTTTCGATACCTTGTTTTTTTTAGGAGAACACAAGGAGTAGACTCATCTTGCTACTAACCGATTTCTCGCAACTTTGTACAGGTCGGGACTTTGCTCTTACATTTCACAAGTATTGTGTTTACTGGGATTACGTAGTTACCAGTCATTCTGACTCACATAAAACAATGACAAAATGAATGGTGCACTGTCCTCGATTCAAAACCTGCAATAGCAAAACAGGAGTTCGTCGACTGTTTAATCAATGCGGCGGCTGTCGACACTAATGAATACATGCATACACTTTCATCACAGCAAATTTGTGAGTCAAACTTAGTTTTTGCACCGTGTTTCGGTTTTGTTCCACTAAAAAGCTTTTACACTCTGGTAAATTCGGCCGCAAAAACTTCGTCGTTGAATATTCAAACAGACCTACTCGTATTTAAATAGGCTCAGTGGGTTTCGAAGAGTGAGGTATTGGTTTTATGAAATTCGTAATATATCTTGTTGAATAGGTTATAAATTAAAAGATAGTTGCTTATGGTGTATTTTATTTACTTCTAAACTAACCGTTATTGTAATCTAATGCTTTATTGTCACGACCATAAAGTTTAACCGTTTTTTAAAATTTACTTACATTTGCTAGCATGACTTTAGCTCACCTATATAGTGCTTAATATATAATTGATTTTCTTCAAACGTTTCTTGAACTTGCACAGTCAGAAAATTTTTATTAATTTTTTACTTTACTTTTTATTAATGATAATTACTTTTTGGTAATGAAAAGGTATCTCTGTAGAAAAGTAAGCCTGAGCCCCTGCAGAGGGGACATATATATAGGCTGTCGATCATGATGATGAATGAAAAGTAGCAGTATTCTCAAAATCATGTAGACACTAGGAACAGTAAATCCTTACCGGAACACAACACTAAGAAGGTACGGTAGTAGCAAGCCTGACAGGTAGTAGAAAATAATGCATAAGATTGAAGTTAAAATAGGAGACTGTCAGGAGGAGCATAAGTCACATGTTCGCCCACAACAAATCTATAATAAAACTCACAATCAGACAATTGTTAACAATGTAACAATGGTACATGGTAATCTTCTCATCACACGAATGAAGGTCGCAGGATGTGTCTGGGATCTTGTATGACCTTTTTATTTTAACATTTTAAAAAATATTCATATTTCTATTGCGAGATTACAACACTGAGGAGCAATTTTTCCAATAATACATAAACAGATATAAACGTATAAGCAAGTATAAACGTGAATCATGAAAAATAAGTTCTCAATGGCAGCGAGCGCACTTGTAAACCGCGAGTAGCATGCTCACAACACAAATGTACCAGATGAGGCTACAAAACGACGTAATCGGATGTTTCCGCGACCAATGTTCCTGGATTCATGCATGATCGAGCGTAGAAATAGCCTTTGATGGCTTTCTTGGTATGCCTAGCTCTTCCTTAACCTAGAGTTCATCGACATTGAAATATGTTTCTGTTTGGGAATCATTTCCATGCAAATGTGTTTATCTTTACCAGCGTTATTTAATTTCGTTTTCGTTATTTACATCGTCATGCTACTTGTAGTAAAATCATGCACGTCGCATCCTGTATTTTTATTGTTTTGTTAAACACTGGATTTTATTATTTGTATTGTTTGAACATAAACTTTCTCTATAATTTCAGCATTCCATTGAGGAGCAGCTGCTGTGAAATTATGTAGCTATTATGGTGCATGTCGTTCAGGTTGATGAACGCAATGTTCTGCCCATCATTCGTGTTTCATTTATTCCTTGTGTGTACAGGTGTTCATATTACTAAATTCGTTTTATTCTACCGTGAGTGAGACTCTTCAATAACCAGTGATTTCATATTAATTTTATATTATTATTTAGTTCGATTATTTGAGTTCAATGTCGTAGACTAAAGACCTAAAAAGGCTTGCGAAGAGCAGTCTTTGTTTGAAGAATTCTCGAGGAGGTCCTTATTACGTCTTTTTGAGAATATTATGATCACCAGTGGTCATTTTTCGACCGATGATGATTACTGTCTGTCTTCGATTGCTATTTCTAGTTTATTGTCAGTAAACACAATCATAGAATCTTCGAAATTATTTTTCTTAAACTTATTAAGTCATTGTATGTCCATGGCGCTAGTGTTATTCTGTGTCAAATCATTAGTTGTTACATTCGTATGCTGTTGGGATTATATTCTTTTGTATTTTCACTGGAAAACTTTAGATCTATCGGATTTATATGGTTACATCTGAAACCTATTGCGGGCTTTACGCACGAATGGTCCTAGTCAGCCCAAAGCCCTTTTAGTTCCCACATTCCGATATGACCTCAACCAATTACGACATGACTCGACACATAGCTTGAATCTGGACGTCTACTATAGTCCGTATCGTTTCAATGAGGCCTTTTGGCATTGAACCGACTTCAATTAAAGCAGCGGACGAACTACTCGGTTGCGTAAGCGCAGATGTCGTGTCTGAAGTAACGAGTTGAGCTATTGTGGTGTTTTTTTTTCTTTTCGATTAGGAATGTTTTCGTATGTCTATCATCTAGGCTCATTATTGTTGTCATTGTAATATATTTAAATATATGTGTTGCAACTATTATCAGGCATTTGGTTTTACACGCACGTCATCAAACTCAAATGTATGGAAGAGAGATCATTGAATACACTCGCTAGTCTAAAAGCATGTTGTTAATTGTAATGAAATGTTACGTGAAAATGATAAAGCATTAACAAAAATTTCAGTTACTGTAGCTAATTTTCGCGACAGCCGTTAGATGAATGAAAAACTGACTTCTATTAGACTGTTTTCCTACCTTCACTAGTAATCAATTATGTACAAATTAATAGCAACCATTATCATTCAATTGAGTTATTACACATGTAATTAGTCCATTGCCTGCAAATTTTCTTGTGCCGCCGCCGCGCCTGCCGGTCTGTGTGATCCATTATTACATCTTTTTGCAACGTGTAAACGCCCTCATCCTTTATATTATATGTATTTACTATTATTATTACCTTAGTAACTGGTTTATATAATTGTTTCAAGAGTAGCTGAGAGAAAACGTGAAGATAATTTTTTCATTTAAGCAACTACTAAATGTTAGATAAAATTGTAAAAAAGGAATTTCTTTCTTTTAGGTACGGTAAAGTTGGTAAGAGCATTTACCGTTCAAATACCCATAACCTGCACTGTTTCGGAATTATTTTCGCCTGAAGCTTTGGGGCGTCTTAATAAAAAGATTATTACTCCCAAGTCGCAATATATATGGATTTACATTATGATTTATGCGGCATAAACAAGATTAAACTCATCCACCCTTCCTTTGACTCGCGAGTTTATTACACTCCGAGAAATACGAGCGTGCATTTTAATTATGGATAAGTCAATTTAGTCGCAAGACAATCCAAAAGAACTCGCCCACAAAAACAGGTGACTGAAAATAGTAATAATTCACAGAAACAAATTGCTTAATACGAAACTATTTTTCTTGACAATTTGCGTCCCAGTGCTTTTTTATAGACGAAGGGAACAATGGGTTGAACCGATTACTTCTGAATTAAAAATTAATAAAACGAAGGCGACGCCATGTACGGCGACAGATAAAATTTGCAGCGAACGTGCGCCTGATTGACAAGCTTTAAAATAAAATTCGCCAAGGCTACGCATTGACACTTGTGTCCAAGTTTATTGACAGATGCATTTTGTTCGCTTTTAACGAACTCCACGAAAATAGTAAATAGTGTATTCGTTTTACTTTATGCTGATTATTATTCTTTTCTTATGGTGATGAAGAATACAGTTCATGTCTTGTGAACAGTGCCTTTAATTCACATGTTTGTGCACAGTCATTGTAATATTTTAATGTGTGATGAGTTTGCACCTCACCTAATGGTAAGTGATGATATGGCCGTTGGATAGTAGTCATGCGCACCCAGAGGCCTCAAGTTGAGGCGCTGACTCTCCTACCTTCCATACTGGAACACAATCGTAATGTAACACTGCTGTTTAGCGGCAGACTTAGATATCGTGGTGGTAGCTAGCCAGGCGAATATAAAAATAGCCTGCCACCAATCAAATATTTTTATTGATTTGTTCAAAGCAGATATACATACATTACATACATGTATATAGTTAAAAGCTTGCCCAAGTGTAAAGACAGTTTGTTAGCAAAGTTTGTGCTTTTTATATTTATCTTTGCTAACTTTACAAGCATAAAAAAATTCATGGCAAGTAGGTACTAATGATTACATCTTAAAAGCTTTTCCTAACCTATTGAATCAGTTACTAGAGCTACGACCCACACATTTCAACAATTGAGACCTATTTGTAAGTTTCGATTTGGTCAAAGTCAAAATCTTTATTCGTAAACATAGGTTGTACATGGTAGTAGGTAATCATTATAGATCTGCTGTCTTTCGTCCTTACCGCACGTACGAAATTACACTATAACTATTTAATACTTATTAACTAGTATAACAAAAAAGGAAAATAATTATGTAAGTAGGAAAAGGAGGTTAGAAACAAGTAGTTATTTAATGCCCTTACAATGTTATTCATTCACCAATGTGTTTATTAGAGGAAATACATATAATGAGTTTAATTATATGCACAAATATTACGTGATATATATCGAACTATAAACCAAGTATGTCGTGTGTCAGAGGCTGGCATTAATTCACAATTTACTACGACGCGACGCTGACTTATTTGTCCAAGGCCGGAGACGATCCATTATTATTTACTGCCGTATAAAATAATCCCTCAACCATTCACTCGCAACCCTAGTGCACACTAGATAGGTCCATTTTCCAAAAGCAATATTAGAGTTTAAATCTCATTAGGTCTGACAATGAGTCACGGAGTGTGGTATGTCACTTTACCTTTTTGATTTAGGTAGATTGAACTACTGATACTTAAAACAAATCAGACGTTGAAGACTTAATTCTAGCAGAAGTTGGTCATCGAAAAGACTTTTACCATAAAGTACATTTGACTATGTTGATATTTTATCATAAATGCCTTTTTTCTGTCAGTCAATATTGAACCATAGTTGTTGTATTAAAAAGTACTACGCGTAGATCACGTTGTATTGCCTATATATTGCCTTACTTGCTCTCATTCGACGTGATGAACTATATCTCTTGTCGTTCAGTAGCTCAGACGATTCAGTGAGTAACTGACCACTGTATTTGACACTTTAAAAATAGAGTAAGTAGGATGGTAGATAATAAAATCAGTGCCAAATCAACAGACACAAAACCAAAAAACTGTATTTCTGTCAACATACAGAATAGTTGAAGAGATTGCATTTTGAGTGTAGTTTGGAGCCGGTTTTTGCGAGTGTATGTATGAACTGTGTGTTGTGAAAGACATGAGAATACTCACTAAACCTAAATAAGAATAAAATTTACTGTGTTTAAAGTTTGTTGCAACTATTAATTTTAAATATTCCGTCGAATACTCGTCGAACACTTTAAAGCTCTTGAAGATTGAAGTGGCATTGTAGGGCCATTGTAGTGAATAGGCCTGTTAGTGATCAATAAGGGACCAATGGCATTGAAGTGGTGTTCAATAGCACTTCTGTGTTACCTATTCCTGTTGTGAGCTACTGGGGCGTGTAATTTCAAAATATGCCAGATGTCATATCAATTAAACCTCTTTTTAGGATGTCATACCAATTTATTATTTAGCTTTGTTGTTGTTTAAATTTATATAAATTTTGGAAATGTTTTGCTTGTCCTTCCTTCACGTCATAATGGAGAGTCATAATGACTTGATTTTTTGTAGTTAGTAAAAATATAAAAGACACACAGTGAAAGCGCAACCTCCAAATAAAAGAATACTTACTATTTTCATGTCAACAATAAAGTTTCTCTGTAATAAATTGAGTACTAACTGACTCCCAGCTGCGTATGCGCTGGGTGTTTGCTATTATTTCTTACTATTTTTTCCCTCACCCGCTGGGCTACAGACATGATTAATGGTTGTGATATTTAGCTTGGATTATTACTTAGATTTAAAGCCTTATTACAATTATACATAAGCTTTTATTGACGTTGTGCGTGACGGGGTTTCGTTCCGGCCGTTCATTGTTATTTTAGAGTGAACTTGAAAAACTTTTTTTTAAATAACTCCTAATTGTAAGTAGTAGTTTCTGAAAGTAGCCTCTATTACAAAACAGACGGATACGAGAGTTATCCTTGAAAATAGTAAAATATCACAGGAATTACTTTTTCGATGAAATTCGTCCCACTACTCAAACTTCAAGATATATTTAAAAATGTTTACATTTTAATATTGAACAACAAAGAAAATGACAACAGAGGCAACGTAAACCGCCTTGAATCCGTTTTACGTATATGAATAGGTAGACTTACCCCCCAAATGAGATTTGGAGTGGGAGAGTCACTGACGTCATAGGGCGGGCGGGGGGTGGGGTCGCGGGTCATCTCCCCCGCCCCTGCAAACTCACTACAACGAGTATCTTTATATGATTACTATAAAAACGAGTACGAGGCAGGCCAATAATACAAAATAATTGTGTTTAATGTTCCAATGACAATTTCATCGTTCTATTTGCAAATGATTGGGACTTTCCAATCGAAATAACCCTTGTTTATTTATATGGGTATAGAATAATCATTGTTGACTACTGTTGAAATCATGATAATATAAGAATTCATGGCAAACCTTATGAAAATTTATTCGTCGAGTCAGATATCTGATGCAAATTCTAATAAATAAATTTCTGTGTAATGGCTATAAGTTAGAGATCAAAATAAACACACTACAGTACTATAGAATTTGTATTTACTTTCGTTATTCGTTGCGTACCGACCGTGCATTCACCCCTCTCCTACAGCACCCTGCCTGCACTATGCAGACTGCATTCAAGTGCCTAGCGACACTGGCACAAAAGAATCGAGTGCTCTCGCTACGCGATTCTATTTTTAAAAAGGATGTTTCTGACCGGGTGCCGTGTGTGTTTAAAACGTGTAGCCTGCCAGTATGTATGGTAGTTTTGTATAGTTGGGAAGTTTGCATTTCCAAAGCAAAGAATGGTGATTTGAAAGAGATTGTAAGCTATATTTGAACTGGTTGTGTGTCTGAAATAAGTACTAGGCTTTTTTCACACGTAGGATACTTTTTTAAATTTGGTTACTTTAGATAATTATTAGATTTTAACTAACGCCTGAGTGAGCGTTGCGTCGTCCTCATTAACAGCGGGGTGAGGAATCTCCGTTTGTCGGGAGGCGGAGACTGACCGTTCTACATGAAGTATTATTATGTATTCTATGGTATTAGCTAAAGACCCACACTCTCACACAGCTCTTGTGACACTGCAGTGATTGACACTTTGACACTGACTTTTAGTAAACCAACACATTGTCACACGAGACAGTTTGAGTATACCATAGCAAGCAATAAGTTGCTGAACACGTTCATAATACGCTCTAACGGTACAAACAAAATATAAACGAGCAAGTAGTACTAAATAAAGCCCAGAAGCTAATCTCAGAGAACCTCTAAACGTAAATGCAATCAATTCCACTTGCTAAAGAAAACGAACCGTCGACTTGCAACCATTAACTTGAAGTTGCTTCCGTTCTATTTACATTCATTACTAATCATTACATGCAGACACAGAATGAGGGCGGACGGACGATTCTCTAGCGATACTTGTATTATTGTTTCTAGCATTTGCAAAAGACTTTGTCCAATGTGTTAATCCAGAACTATTTCTTTCTATATTTCTTCCAAATCCGCACAGCTGGTTATGCGTGAAACACGCGCATACATTCTCAGATACTCGTACATAAAAACTCTCGCATTTACAATATAAGTAAAATGGGATTGGAATTATTGTCAGTCTCCCTGCTCCACTCCCATGCCCTGCTATAAAGGTAGAATGCAAGAAAATTGTCCGCGTGAAGCTGTAGAGGTCGCAGGACAGCATCAAGTCCATTCGAGAGAGAAAATGTCTGACTGTCATCATATGTAACATATTCGTCTCAAATAAAACATATTTATCACTGCTGGGAAAACAATAAGAAAAATAAGTAAATGTATAGCTTTTTATATAAAAAAACTTACTCCGTATTTTTCTGACGGAACAGCGCCGAAAATACGTCGGTGCCAGCGTTACCCAGGGCAGTTCACAGGGTGCAGATCGTAGAAGGGCGCAAAAATGACCAGGCTCAAGTTTTAAGTCATGCATGGGCATAGTTATAGAGCACCGAGCACCAGGTTATAATGCTAATTACGGCATTGACGGAAATATCGTTCCGTAGATTTCGTGTCGGCTGAAACGAGTACTCGTTTTGAGTAGATTGATTTGAAGGTTTATTTTCATTTAAGAGTATATACAAATTGTGATAATTTTGGTCATAAAATAGCGAATGTTATCAAACCTTGTTTAGTGTGCAAAATATGCAGATATATCTTCCCGTTGCGTCGATGGCTTAAAATGCGACAAAGGTTAAATTTCAGGAATCAGGAATCAAAAATACTCCTAATGTAAAGCTACCGTGTGTTGTGGTGGTTTTTTATTTCAGTTGAATTTAGCAGCTAATAATTATGAATGATGTTGAAATGCAGACTTGAATTGAAAATGAAAATTGTTTAATCAAAGGAAAATACAGTTTTGAAATGTTCGTCAGAGGAATGGTGTAGTCTCCATCTTGAGTTTTTGATTTGGAAAATCAAAACTTGTAGAAGTATTACCATATTACTTTAGGTTCTAGCATTTCTATCTATTCTAGAAATTCAATTTGTCAGTCTCAAATTCTTAATTTCTTCTAAAAGAAGTAGAATGCAATTCTAGTGAACCTAGAGCTATAATAAAATGTCGCCATATAAGTGAATAGCTACGAGTATATGAATGTTAGAATAGTGTAATGTGCAACACGTCCTGTCTGTCCGTTTCCGTTGCGCCGGCGTCGGTCCTTTAGGCATTGGCACTGACCCGTTCCCACGGCGCCGGCGACTGCCGCCGCCGGGAAGCGAGCCTGTTATGTGCACTTGATCTATATTAATGATTAATGACGGCAACTAGTCTCAGATCACCGTAAAGTAAGGCCTTTGAAATATTTGAACTAAAGTTTTATGTATGTTGTTGCGGTTTTTGAAGCATATGGATCACCATGCCCTAGCTAAATGATGTCCAAATCATATGTTTAAATTTACTAAACCTAATGAGTGAGTTTTACGTTCATAACATTACCTGGACTATTAATTAAGAGCGCATCACTCTCACATATGGATGTAATGAATACCCCTTGGTCTCCTGCTGAAAGTAAGGGAGTTGGGTCACTATGGGTGGAAGTGGGTGGTTGTGGGTGGCAAAAATGTGAAAAATATATATCTGAATTTTACATGAGTGAAGAAGCTTACATGAGAACTTCTGGAAAGTTCTGAAAATTTCTGTAATGATCTAAAAAGATTACATTTACTACTTATGCAAAAATAATGGTCCACCCGTGCGAAGCCGGGCCGGGCCGCTAGTAATAGGATATAACGAGCGTCTGCAAAATTCCTTACAACATAATATTAACAAACAATAAAAGCAACTTAATTTGTGATCAGGAGATCTACGTTCACCTTGAATGTGACCGTAAAATATTTATTATTGTTGTACTCAATATTTTCGAAGAAGAAAAATGTTTGTCAGTTTGATACATCCTTAGACCCCTGCCCCCCTCCCTTCATATATGAGGAAGCTCATTAAAATATAATCTGGCTTACATTTTGACACAATTGATGGTGCTACTGAGTCACATACTAGAGGTATGTATAATTGAAATCTGTATCTCTTACTATACTTGAGCTAGAAGCCAGTGACGCATATATATTTATGAAGCTATTAAAATTTAATCTAGCACCAAGTATTATGTCTCTATAACAGTGTTTCTTAATCTTTTTCAGCCACGAACCCCTAGGAAATCAAGCGCAATTTTTAAGAGTCCTTAACATAAGAATAGCTATAAATTTCGGACCATTTATTTTACTCGTAGTACGAGTACTCCAAATAAATACTAGTAAGTAGTGTTATACGAGTATATTATTAAGAATACGTGTTTTGTTTTCGTTATTATAAATGCGTTGGGATATGATTTTTGTAAGGCTTCGAGCACGTGTCGTCTTAGTCCACGACTTAGTTAATTTGTATTGACATATTCAGAAATGATATTTTTGCTATTTGTGAAATAACAAGTATATTTTTGTTTGTTACAGGTAATTACTCTACGATATAGTTCAGCACTGAGTAGACATGGTGACTGAAGGTAACTAATTCCCAGATGTAGAGTATAATTTAGGATCACATGCGGTCGCACTTATTAAAAAATCTAAGCCATTTCCGGAATCCTTAATTTGAAAATGTATCTACATGTAGACTTAATAGTAGTGATTATATGAAAATTCTCAATTAGTTGTCTTTTGTGTGTAAACTCTATACATTTTTGTCTTCCATAATTTTTTTATCGTCTAATATGCTTTTCCAGTTAGGAGCGACCTTAATTTATGCTTGCATTGGGTATCTTGGTATAGAAATGTCATGTACAGGTATGTCAAGTCCAAAACTTCAACACTTCAGAACTTGGTGTAAGTGGAATCCTTGTTAAAAAGAACTCAGATTTACCTGGGTGGGGATTTAACTTCAATGGAATAAATCCAAGTTTTCATTGTTTTGACTACATAGTTTTGTTAACCGTAAGAAGCTGTAGCGAACCGCACTAGAATCTCCCAAGTAGCTTAATTTTAACTGAATGGCGTGTCGAGTAATATAAACATGGTCTGTAGCGGGCAAGCTGCGCGCGCGACGCCCGCCCGCCCGCGCCGTTGCGTCTGCGCACACCCTATATTTATCCTCGCGAGGGTTTCCTGCTCAGTGTATCGGTGTTTATTAATTGGTTTAATATAAACTGCTTGTTTACATTCGCACCACGTGTATAGGGCAATGAACTCAGCCTGTAGATATTTTAGGCGAAAATTCTCCGAATATTTCTTGAAGTCTATCCATGTCCTCCGATGCTTTTATTTATTTATTCATCAAATACCGGGGTTAGGGAATATTAATTTTTGCGATCTATATGGGATAAAAATATATATTGTAATGTAACTGTAAAAAATGTACATATTATTGTTTATCTAATAATTCATGACCAATTGTTACTGTCGTCATTAAAAACTTTAATTAAAAGGATACACGTACTATATTTCATTTCCCTTTCATCTGTACGAGCTATCGAGCTTTCTATTTGATTGCTGATCGTAATTCAATTGATTCATATTGGCTCGCCTTATACGTCTAAACGATCCGTTTTCTTTCCTATGTGTACGCCAATTACATACGTACGAGTATAACTCAAGTGTATACGTGTGTTGAAATACTGATAATTGTTCAATTCCAGCCCTATCAAGGGTCTGCTCGGTCTGTGCTACTTTCTATTTAAGGATCATGTACACGACTGGTCGGACAACATCGCTGCAACTGTCATTTCTTAATCAAAATATTCTAATTTATTCGTACTACGCTTCACCCTAAATTATAAATGCCACGCATCCATAAATTACAGTCGAAACTGACTAAACGACCTGTAGAATTAGTGTCTTTTCACGGAGTCTCTCTGACGGATTAATTTGAAACGAAGTGATCCGTCAGAGAATCAAAGTGGCCGACATAACTCCTTGTATTAGCAAGCTGAAGTGGCCGTCTCATATTTGCCGTAGGATCGACAATTGCTGGTGCAGAAAGACGGTCAAGTGGAAATACCACTTATGGAATATTGGCGGACGTGAGACCTGTGTCCAGCATTCAAACATAAATGAAGCGATGATGCACTGCCCTCTTTTGCACACCCCAACAGTTTATATGTCATCAAATCTGTTTTGTCAAATCGGTAAACGTAAATATAACCAGTAAACAAAATACCCAGCGGGCTTCTGCCAAGGCCGCTCATCGTTACGTTTTCAGAGTCCCATGACGACACTTTTCCGGAAGACAAAGAATTAAACCGGCCGACAACGTTGCGGAACTTCGCGCGTGAGTAAGCCTTAACGTGCACATCTAACTCGTCCGTCGTGCTGCTGTCCTGCCCATGACCAGCGGCGACCCCGATACCGTCTCGGACCACTCATTATAAACGCTATTGCTAATTTAATATGATGTTGGTACTTATAAATTTGCCTGCTAAAATTAAACCGTGACTTAGTTTTTTGGGTCGCTCTCAGAAACTTTCGACTGTATTGATCGGCAACGGATGACAACGTCTGTGCCACAGATTAGGTACCAGTTACTAGGCTGTGCTTTGCAAGTCACTTTACGAGTGCATAAACTATGGTTCTATTTTAAAATTAATTAAATGCGAAACTTATTGCTTCCCTGACTGACGTAATTCAAAGACACGCCCAGACTAAACCCCTAGGGTTATATACTTGAAATTTGGAACCCTTTCTATCATTTCTACTCCTTTCACAATTTAAAGTACCGCTAGGCAAGGGATTTTGACGCGGACGTCCATCAGTTAATTTTATAAAAGACAACTTATCATTGGTAACGTACTTCTTTACAAACCTTCCTCGTAATTTAACTAGTCCAACCGTTTCGCAAGCTGTTTTCGTCTGCATTAGTGACATGATTACGTCGTAATTGAATACAAAATGACACACCGCACGCAACAAAAAACTGTTGACAGTCGTGGCGGTAGAAAGTGGTCAGATTATAGAAACTATTTCATTTCGACACCCAATGACCGTCGCGTCGACCACCTCCCGAGTTATGACCGTCATTACCACATCGCTATTGTCACTCGAAAACACACAAAAAATTGCCGGGCTCGGCTTTGCCTTGTAATTACAGACCGCACGTTCTATTACACACCGTGTTAAGGCAACAATAGCGTTCAAATTATGTTGGTTTTTCAAGTGTGAACAAAAACATAATTATGTTGGATTTAGTGACATATTGGTTTGTCACAACTTTTCGTATTTAGCTCAACGTATTTACTATTATTACAGCCGTGGTAGCTCAGTTGGGTAGAGCGTCGCTTCGATCCTGGACTACTAATGAGTTCCAATTTGTTAATTTGAATTTATGTACGAATGATAAAAATCATTACAATTGGCTTTTCGGTGAAAGAAAACATAGCGAGGAAACCTGTACGCTCCTGAGAAGACATTCAAAGGTGTGAAGTCTACCAATCCGCACTGGGCCCGCTTAGTGCACTACGGCCCATACTCTCTGTAAGACCATACATGGTTGTTGTTGATGATGATTTTCTATTAAAAACCAAACAAATACATATATGAATAATTAATTTGATATGTTTATTAATTAGTTCATGAGATAATAAAATTGGTGCGTGCAATCGTATTTGTCTCATGTTTTGTTTACATGAAGGCCAAATAGAAAACAGCATTTTTTTAGTTAATCAAAAAATTACACATTATACAGACTTACACTGTCTGTATAGAAAAGCTACTTCAATAATCCCCCGCGAACCGAAAGGGACTGAAATAGATATTACAGACGGTAAACACGCGAAACATGGGGCAGAAATTCTGTTCAGCAGTGTACGTTACCCGGCTGAAGGTGAAACTTGTAAACTCGCGTCGCATGTCGAGATGGGAGTGATAAGGAAATAACGAGCGTGAACCCATCGATTGCTCTCCCTTCTGTCATGTGGTCATAGAGACGTGACGTCACCGCGACGAGCGTTGGCCGTATCGTGTTCCAGTAGCAATTATAATCAATGGGGTGACATCATGCATGCTAATCATGATCGAGTTCAAAGAAAAACTATCTATGTCAATGATATGCATTTGTGTTTATATTTACCTGTGGATATTGTAGTGTGTGTTGTATTATTGTGCGTTAGACTGGAAGTAAGGTATTTCGCCAAATATCATAGTAGTTTTTGTGTAATTAAAATATTTTTAAATTCATTGCCGTGGGTTGCCGGGATGACTATTTAAAATCGAAGTAGACAGTAAGTTACAGGAAAAAAGCTGTTGAAGCCGGCTTAATCCTACACGTGATCAGAAACTTTCTTACTCGTAAAAATGTTGTTTTAGTCGATGATACTCGTATGGAGCTTTCGTAGGCGGGACACTCGGGTAGAAGAAAATACGGGTATATTTAATGCACTTCTGTATTAAATCGACTTAAACCTCAAAGAATTACACAATTTAGGACAGCCTATTAGTCGGCTTCGATAAAATACTATTTGCGTCCAAGCTTTTGCAATATGAAGTGCACATAGATGAGCCATTGCTTTTCCATCTCTTTGTTTGTCCTTTCTTTCTGTCGTAACGGAGAGTTACGTATAAACCAGAATGACTAGTTTTTGTTGTATAGGGATAGTTGAAGGGTCGGAAAAGGACGTAAGCTACTTTTTATCCAGATCGAGCATCTAGTTCCAGTGGGATGCTTTACGCAGTGCACGCTGACGAAGTCGCAGGCAAAAGCTAGTATTAGAGAAAATAGAGTCTTGTAATGAAAGGTTCCTAAACAGAACACAGACTGAGAATTGCTATCTCTATGATGGATTGCAATGACCTGACGATAAGTCTCACGCATTAAAGTCTTGATTTAAATAATGTGTGAAGTATAAAATAGCATGTTTTAAGATCAAAGAATAATGCTAAATATACAGCGTGAGCCAGTAACGACACTTGTCTTACTCCAAGTTCATTGGCTTCCCACCATGCGACGTCTTGTGCCCACGTGACGTGAGCAAATGTACATTTACAATTCTTTTCAACGTTTTCGCAACGCCTCCAAAGCCGAAAGGTATCTTCAAAGAGAGTTGATTGTTTGTTAGCTTAGGCTAGGCTAGGCTTAGCAAATTAGAATTATCTGTAATTATCCACACGATAGTACGGTCGTTACTGTTGATTATCGTTAGTTTTCTAGCTGATGGTTGCCTTAATTTTTAGCTAGCTATTTCATCCGCAAAGAAAGCGAAAATCATTATATTATATACTAAGTTTGGTGAAATAAATTTTAAAATCGGATGATTAGTCTCGGTAGATTATTTCCTACACAAATTTACAATTTATGAACTACATACTATATCGCAGTGTTTTTCAATCTGTGGGTCGTCAATCAATCAAAATATGTAAAATCTTTGACGCATATAGACTTCTAATTTAATTATTTCTTTGTACATTGTAAGGGGGTCGCCAGAATTTTTCTAACAGTAAAGGGGTCTCGAAATCAAAAAGATTGAAAAACACTGCTCTATCGGGATAAAAAGTAGCCCATGTCCTATTCCAAACCTTCAACGATCCCTATACAAAAGACCAAATCATTCTGACCCTCCGTTGCGACGAGAAATAAGGTAAGTAAACAGACAAACTCACTTTCGCATTTATAATATTAGTATGGATACTCAACACAAACTATTCTACCGTTTTCAAAATAAAATATAACAGTGCGGCTTATCTAAAATCCAAATCCGTGAAAAATTCATGTAATTTGTATTTGCGTGTATTGATTCCAGACGCTATTTACGAATGTGTAAGTAAACTGGAAAGGTTAGCAACCTCAAGAATTATCAACTACATCAAAAGTTCCAAAAACCTTTCACTATGTTTATTTGCTACACATACAAATTTCGAAGTTACTTATAAACACGTTAAACTGAATACTAAACCTAAAACCATATTAAAATATGTCGTCCCGTGATAATTGTAGGATTCGCCCGACAGTACGACTGCAGATATTCTCCGCTGCAAATATTGCTTATTTATACCGACATTTCACGGCGCATTTAGCGGGTCAACAGCGATATTTCACACCTCGGCTCGACTGACTTGTTTAGAGGTAATCACCGTACATCGTTGTTCGTGACCGCTCTTCCCATTGTTCACTGCGACACACACTGCTATACGATTCATACAACGTAATGGTTCGGGTTTTCATACACTTGGACTTGGCCGGTGTCTCTGTGGCCTCACTGCAGCACATGCTGAGACGAGTCCATTTTAGCAACACACTACAACACAACCAAATTTTATGTATGTTATATAGTTTGAATATTTTGTTTATAAGTTGTAAATAATATTTTTTTAAATTAGTTTTGTTTTTCGTAGTTTAGTTCGATAGATTTTTTTCTTTGTATTTTTTTGTATGTGTATTGTGTTGTGTGTTTTCTTAAATAAAGTTGCGTCTATGTATGTCTATGTCTCTGTAGGAAAGTGACTATAATGCCGTATGTAAGAAGCGTACTTACCCAGAAGTTAACGGTTCCCTGAAACTTTGCTTCAAAAGCCCACTTCACTGAAGGAGTAGTGGTCAGGAGGAATGGGTTAAATGTCTACTAGAGTGGCCTGATTTATGTGGCAAAATACTGGATACCTGATTGGTATACTTTTTTGGCGTCCTATAATGGAAGCAAATGTTCATTGGACTTACAACAGGCGTTGATCACAAAATCTATTCCTACGGATATTATCGCTTTTTGACTTATTTGTATGATCTGGAGTAAGTAATACAAGTATTTTTAAATACTCTACTAAGAAATTACTACAGCCACAAATCTTACATAATGTATTGAGCTCTTTATAAAAGTAACTTTAATTCACTTAAATATTAAACTTATATACCTACACAAAAAAGTTCTTTCCAAACCATCGCTATGGAAGAAAGTGAAATCACCAAGGCACACAAAAGAATGGAAAGGCTCGACGAAACCATTCGTTGAAGTACGTGACAGTATGTCAGACTAGTACGTATTTCAACCTTGAAACGTGGACCTCGCAATACAAAAACACCTCGCAAAAAGCTAAGGGCAGACAGCAAAACATTATTAAAATTGATTAGGTTTTTTGTTGTTCCCGAAACGTTTCATCAGAAATTTATTTAGAGACAATAGAAATGCCATACCGCTGTCTGGCAATGTCGTAGCATCCCACCCGCTGTGTGTCGATCGGCATTACATACAATATCAGTATACCCTTTGAAGCTGAACCAATTGAGAAAATTCTTCAGCATCTTGCTAATAAGAAGCTAAACTTATATAGCCACAAAGGACACATTTTATTTTATGATTTAGCTTTTGCTTGCGGCTTCGCTTGCGTGGATTTCAGAAATTACCGCACGGTAACTTCATTAAACTATTCATATCAAAAAATCAAGTCATTCTGATTTTCCGTTACGACGGAAGGAAGAATTGATCGCATGACCGATAAACATGAGAAATGTAAAACAAATCCATATACACAAAACAACTAAATGTAACAATCTATATGGATGCATTGTGTGGAGGTGCAGCCTTCCTTGTATCCTAAATGACTTACACAGAAAATAGTACAAATTAATAAACACTTTTAAAAGGCAATCAATCTATTTTTTGTCCAGGATAAATCAAAAGAGGCAAGGGTGGATGCATCCCCAGACACTTGTTCAAACTAGCGGGTGCTAGCGATAAGCACGTGCAGTGCAACCACTCAGGCGCGCATACTTTAAAAATAAAGATTTAAGACCATGCCAAAATGTATCGATACATATATTTGAATATTTTTTTAAACCACTTACTTAAAAAATATATTATTTATTTATTGGCCATCTTCATTTTCAAACCGTCACTCGCGACGCGCTCGCTGAAAAGAGTCATAAATTCAATAAAATATTCTTCGATATAACACGCTAGACATTTCTATTGGCGCATATAAGATTTGTATGGTTAATACGCAATATAGATAATTGTAGATTGTGATAGATAGCAATGAATCAGAGATGGTAGTACGAGAAGCCAACGAACTCGACACAATGGTGTTTTTACGATAAAAGATGCTTCATTGGGTCTATGGGATGTTCGGCTAATGCCTCGGAAAGATCTCGTCTAATTCAATTTCTTTGATCTCTCGATATTGTTTGTAGATTGTTGTTTATAGACTTTGTTTTATAAACATAACTGTTGTTTTTCTCAGATTACTACAATGCTTACTTTATTAATATTATATATATAGTATATATATACAATCTCGAAGCAACCGAAAATCAGGGAAACAATGTATGAAGTGCTGGAATAGCTGTGTAGGGCGTACTCTTATAAGGAAGTTACAATCCCATGGAGCGTCAGTGGGGCCCTCACACATTCTATTTCGATTTTCCCAGCAGATACGAAAGCTTTAGGGCAAGGACTTTTGTAGTCATCGCTAATTTATTAACTTTAATTCATGGTTGTTAAAAAAGTTAGAACTTATCGCCAAGATGCACTTAGTTTTGTCCGATATTTCCACTTATCCAATTAATGAGGCGCGAGTTCAATTTCACTTTATATCGACGGTATCGATAAATATCGCTCGATATAATTAATCGATTGGTCGTTAATTCGCGCTGTCCAAACGCTGTTTATGCGTACGTCCAGTCCACGGTGTCCACGTAATTGCTCTGAATAAAGTTGTTTTTCTCGGGGCAATTTGTGTTCTCTTTGCGCCTGCGCTACTACTCTCATAATAACCGGCTAATTGGACTGACTGTTCTATTTCTGCCGTTGATAAATGACTTGGATTTCGACACACGTCAGTACTAACCAAGGGCTTTATGTTAGTATCGTAATAAGGATCTTGTTTAAATTAAAATAAATTTCCGTTGTTGCTTGTTATAATAGCAACAAACTTCATGGGCAAATTCAGAAGCTGGCGCAGTTTGCTGCAGACTGAGGCGCAACAGACCTTATTGAATAGTTTTGTCTCGTCAATTTGATCGTCAGAGAAATATTAAATTACTTTTCTAGTAGTTAATCAATATTTAGTTGATCAGAAATCTACATTCGCTCAATTTCACAAATTTTGACACATAAGACAGCAATGTTATTCATATGATCAATAAATAAACGGTTATTAAGTTTGTAAACACATATGAAATATTTACGATAGATCAAATTTACGATCACAGTCTGTTTAGAAGCTTCGCTATGAAACTGTACGTTATTATTGCACTTTAATCGTCGATATACTCCCACGCCCGCTAAAGCGCATCACTAGTGTCATAAAGTGTTGGGCGAGCATGTTATTGTATTGTATTATGGACTTTATAACATGGAGTAAATTGATATCTAAAAGTTTTATGAATTTTAAAAAACGTGGTATGTTTTAGAAAAACAAACTAATTTATTTGCCATTAGAACGCTGCCAGCATCCTGGGCACTCTGCCTAACGGAGCGGGAATGGACGATGAATATATATTATATACTAGGTTTAATTTACATTTAGTTGTTAAATTTAAGTAGGTTATAAATAATATGTAATTAATTATTTTATTGACATTTTTAATAAAACTAATAAACTATAAAAATACTGATGATAATAATAATGAAAATTATTTGTTATTTCTGTTCATAATTCGTTATTTCTTAAACTATTATACTATTTAAACTTTTATATAAATTCATTTAAAAAAATCACAAATAGGGTCGGGGTAGGCTTTGACTACACCACCTCATGCGTTTCAATGCATACAAGTCAACTTTTGTTGCTTGTTTTATATAAATTGTGCCCTTGTATTATTGTCAGCTTTGCGCCTCGATGATTTAAATAAAAATTGGGCTCTGGAAATGGGAGAGTCAACTCGACGGCAATGCATGAGTAATGCGTATTTAACCTTAGAGTCAAGACCAATAATTGTGTATATCGCATCGCGTCTTGTTGGTGTAAAGCTTCGTGACTGTTTTGTATCCATTTATAAAAAGGCCACGAAACATTGCTTCTTATCTAAAATCTTTC
Organism: Carcina quercana; assembly: GCA_910589575.2. Lineage (NCBI taxonomy): Eukaryota > Metazoa > Arthropoda > Insecta > Lepidoptera > Depressariidae > Carcina > Carcina quercana. Next base: position 13,801,724 of record OU342432.1, on the reverse strand, counting down.
GAATGATTAATGGATTAAGCTATTATCGAATGCAACAAAGACCTTATTAGAAACTTTTCGCTTTATCTCCTCGTATAAAGGTCAACTACATTACTGTTTTGTTATTATTAAATACAAAGTTGTGTCTGTTGTGATATATTTATTTATTGCTGAAATGTCGGAGTCTCTTTTGAAAACTGTTTCAAGTAACTTTTCTATACCATTCTTCCTTCTATTGTCGTTGATTTAATAATAATAATAATAATAATTGTCTCTTAACACGGAATACCTACTCTTAAATTTGCTGTAATCTGACGCAGATATTAAGTTTTTTATAGACATTTTCTAACACACGAAATCCATGTTTTATGAATGAAACAATATTCATCAGCAACGTAATTAACAGCAATGTCAGGTGTTTCAAAGTTAGCCCCCCTCATATATCGACAAGTCGGACATTTTATGGGGGGATTTGCCAGTAAGTTGTTGATGTATTGGTCGACGCGGCGTCGCCCATTTCCTGTTGTTTTTCTGCCAGGTTTTTTCTCGGTTGGATCGAGATGAAGACTAAGTACAATCCACTTATACTAAAACAAGTGAATCAAAAGCAAATTTTAAAAACCCGACTGCGAATTTTTTTTTACTTGTTATGATTTTGATTTACCCAGTGTCACTCACACAGTAAATACGAATCTAACGACACCTCTCAACCTAAAATCCATCCAGCCATTCAGGCCACAGAGAGTGCCAAACAATTATGCATACATACATTCTCAAGAAAAACATAACCCTCCTTCTGACGCAGTTGGGTAAAAATACAAACACATTTATTATCATTGAGTACGATCCTGGTATGTGACCTGGTTCTAAGTGACGGCAACCGCACAGAACCGAGGAAGAGTGCTTACCCAGCAGCCCTGCCTGTATCAGTGATCTATACGTATAAAACACTTCACTCCATGAGTCTATGAACATGTGATAAAGCAAGACAGATCGCATACTACAGCTTCACTAATTGACATTATCGATGTTGCCATCTCATTCACATTACATACGCTATTACGGTTATATAATTGGCTCTAAATGTGTCCAATTAACCAGTGCTGATTAATATATGTGTATGGAAAGCGACCGCAGCTGTTTATGGCAACTTGCACTCGATTTATGAATAGGTTGCCGACTTATAGCGACGTATAGTTTGTGTTTTTCTGTCAACATTTATTGGACTACGAATGAGACGTAGAGTCGTTTTTCTATTTACTTCCTTAAACATTTTTTGTAATCGAAGATTTGACTTAACATATGCTATAACATATAATGTTGAATTATATATTCTGTTAGAGATTTCACGTTCTTTCTAGATGTCATAATGTTTGATCTTGCTAGAAAGACGTATTGAAATAACGGAGAACAGTATTTTAGTAATTGGGCTAGTATATAATGGGCTCAGGTATATCGGTGCCATTGTAATTGTCGGTACTGGACTTTACAAGATTGTGGTAAGATCTTAATAAGTTAGCGTTATTAGAATAAAAATATAGTTTAAAAACTAAAACAATCTATATCCCTTTCTTAATCCAAAGTCAGACTCCTAACACCAAGACCACTAATTTTAGTGTGTAGTACTCGTAAAACCAAACAAAATAAACTCAAACTCGAGGGGTTTAATTACCCTTTGAAGAGTTCCACTTGCCACTTCTTGGCCATTATCACCAAGTGTATCACTATTGATGGATTAAACTCGTCAAACCATACCATATGAGCGCAAACTCGAGGGGTTTGCCAGTACCCATAGAAGATTCCTTCTATCCGACTCCTGACCGGAGGTGGTGCCGATGGTGCAAATTATTGTATTGTCATCCGACTAACATGCAATCACAAAGATTCAAGATTTTGTTGATTAATTAAAATCCACAAATGTACACCTTCAGGTAGTATATAGAGATGCTATGTATTACACCCAACATCAATATACCACCTATATTCACAAATAAATATTCTGATTCTGCTTCAACTAGATACGACAATTAGAAGGCGGTTAACTTGCTAGATATGTTTACATACATAGTTACATACAAGTGAAACTTATATAAAGCATGTAAAAATGAACACTTACGTTATTTTAAGTCTTTCACAGCGAACACTGAGACAGGTGCCAGCTGAAAACCAGCGCTGTGGCCTCCTGCCGCAGCAACATGCTGGTTACCTTTTTAAAACTTATAAATTTTGTTCAAAATGTTTCTATGGTAAAATTTTAAGTTGTTCTTCTTTTTTTTGAGTGTGATTTGTGTGAGTGATGATTTTTTCTATTCTATTCTAACACTTGATTTGATGACATAAAGCTATACTGAATTCACCATGTACTGCAATCTGTGCTGTGTCTGAAATAACAGAACCTGCAACTCCGAACAGCCATTAAGAATGAACAGTTCACCGACCCCCTTACGCAATACATTACGAACATAAGATTGTTGCTAATTCTTAAGATACAACACCCACACACTAAAATTAGCATAACATAGCGTATCTAACGATTGTTAACGCATCGATGAATGGATATCGACTGTTACATCTCCAAATGTTAATACTCGTATAGCCGTGGTTGTTTGATTCGCGTAGGCGGTGTAGCTTGTCGGAACACAAGAGTATATTGGTCGGAGAGGACTTGGGCACTTCATCCGGGGCGGACGTACATCTTGGATCTTGACATACATTGTAATATACACATTGGTTTATATAGATCAACACTAAAACACAATCTTACCTGATATTACCTATAATTTGACGTTTTATTCCAGTCTCCCATACCTTTTTATACCTATAAACGCCATAGTTCGTAAAACAAGTTCCTAATAGGCAATAAAGCCTAGAAAAACTGTCAAGTATGCACTGTCGTCATTTCGGTATCATGAAATTTACATGGCTAGCTACAGATTTTTAACCGACTTCGAAAACGAAGGAGGTTCTCAATTCGACGGGTATGTTTTCTGTTGTTTTTTTAATGTCTGTACCTTAGAAATTTTGACTGGATGAACCGATTTTGATGATTCTTTTTATTATTTGAAAGCTGATGCTTCCCGTGTGGTTCCCATTTCAATTTGGTACAGTGCTGACAATGGCATCCATGAGAAAACCATATAAGTCTTAAACTTACTGTTGACTTTTAGGGCCGTTGAAGTCGGTTTCTAGTTCTTTTTGAACGCTTTAACTTTTTGCAGCCTCTGATTATATCCGAGTATTAATTAAACGGCCCTCCGTATCTTATTCCCTGAATTGTGTCTCTAACAACATGACAAACCTAAGGACACAATTGTAGCATCACGATGGCAAAATACCTTCGTGGATAGGCAGAAAACAACTAAAGAGGCATACGTACGAATATCATCATTATCAGCCGGGAAATGTCATCTGCTGGACATAGGCTTCCTTCACGGTACTCGTATGTCACAGTGACAGGTCCCGATCACTTGAATCCAGCGACTCCCAAAATCATAAAACGACGTGTGCTATTTTAGTTTCAACTATGAAAGGAAATAAGATTTCCGCTTGGCATTGACACTTCTCTGATGCTTTACTACTTCTTCTTTAGCCAGTACGTAGTCGTTCGGTCTTTGTATCCTCTTTATTTCAACAGCACAAACTGGTTTACCTTCTCTTTATAGCAAATAGTACACTCAAGCTGAATGGGTACTCAATACATTATTAAAATCGAGTACAAGTAGTAAAACACTTCTATACTTTGTATTTATGTATTTTACTCTCGTACCATTCACGCCAAAACTATTAAAACGTAACACTTATATCTATTGATGTAAGCTTTATATTTCAAGCACATTCTTGATCAGAGAGCGTGTGTACATGACCTGCATCGTGACACCATATATTCTGAACTCTAGGATATCTTAATGAAGACATTAAGATTCCTTGCCTTTTACAGGTGGACGGCATATTTGGTATTTAGGGTTGTTTAGTACATCGCTTCGAAATGACCGTGTAGACTTGTGGTCTCTTATCATTACTTTCCTTTATTTTCAAGCACTTATTCAATTTATTAGTTCGGTTTTGCCAATATTACGACGCCTGGAAGTCAGGATCGAACTTCTCATACTAAGATATCAATCAATAAAGGTCAGGGTGTCTGCTGCTCCCCATCCTTGTATGATCACGCACGGAGTATCATTTTACGAAACCATAGGCATCATGAAATTCAATGATTTGATCGTCACTTATGCCTAAGTGCAAGAAAGGTCAATTTCTCTATTTTACCTAAATAGACTTTAATTCCAAATTTAGTTCTGCCAGGAATAATTCAAGGAAGAGTCTTTGAGATTTTCTTATGCCTCTAATTTCATAAATATCTAACAATGTTTCAATAGTGACAACATTGAAATCATTCCTATGTTTAATTCTGCAGTTGCTGCACAATTGCAGCAACCCTGCCAGTACATACTCGTAAATATGCAATAGGCATGGGGGCTTTCACGACGCGCCAGATGGCCTGATGCACTAGGATCATTGGTGGCATATCCCTATATAGCAGTCTTGATACTTTTATGGCCACAGAACACTTTAATAAATCTCTTGATTGTGTTAAACCCCAAAACAAATGACAGCTAATGACTTCAGTGACAAATGCAACTGATTTGAGCTCAGCAAGATACCATTTCCAACGAAATCTATTACTTTCTATAGGTTTCTATTGGTCTTACGAGAAGATGATAGGCTTTCTCGATACTTAACCTCATTCCTGTCCTAGAATTTGACATATGGGGCCCCATGTATTGAAGGTGGGGGTGATTATTTTTTCAACTCATTGCAGCCTTTTGTGTGAGGTGTTGTTTAATTTGTATTTGAAAACCATGTGGACGTTATTTTGACCAGTCGTGTTTACAAAATAGTAATTCTATATTCTCGTTGTGTTCAAATATCTTTTCACTATTTAAATATACATATATGCTACAAGCTATTCGACGTTAAAATGAGACAGCGTGTTGTGAAAATAAATGCGGACAGTTTAATGAAGTGACAATATATACATGTCACCTTGGAAGACAACATTCGGCTTCAATTATTATTATGTACCACAAAATAAATGTATTATACACTTACTATACCTACTACTATGCCAGGCCTACATGCAACAAAAGAGAGTCTTGGCACGACTTAGTGGTCTGCAGGTCGGAGACCCTCAATCTACCTCTATATATATAACGCTAATGTTAGTACGTTAAGACATGTTTTTTTCTATCACCACCAACTCCGATCAACTTCTCGTTGGGGTAGTGAATACCCCTTGGTCTTCTGCTGAAAGTAAGGCAATTTGGTCGCAATGGGTGGAAGTAGGTGGTAGTGGGTGGCAAAAATGAGAAAAATATATATCTGTCCTTGTCTTGTCATGTGAAGTTCACATGAGTTCATGAGAAGTTCACATGAGAACTTATGGAAAGTTCTGAAAATTTCTGTAATGATCTAGAAAGATCACATTTACTCTACGTTTATGCCAAAATAATTTTCCATCCTTGCGAAGCCGAGGCGGGCCGCTAGAATTAATAAATAGTTGTCGAGATTTCTGCTCTTATATTTAGTTGATTGGCGAGAATGTTTCCCTACCACTGATGATAACACTGAAAACATTCTTATCTATATGTCTTCACTGGCCACTTCTACTGGATGATGCAACATAAGGTCACAATGAACTTCTGAACACAAAAAGATATAGACCCCCCGGTCATTATCCCACAGGGTTACCTACGTTATTCCACAGTTTGGACCGGGCTATGGGCATATCAAATTGCAGACTACAACTGACACTTTCCTTCCACCTTACTCACCCACCATGCGTAGACGCTACATCAGATATCTCGGACTAGACCTTAGCATGAATCAACTTCCAGCAAACATTTACTTTGGATCACAGCCAAAACGAGGAAACATGAAATAAAAAACGGCGCCGACCTTGGTGTAGTTTTCACTAGCTGATTGACGCCGCACCCACTCAAAACAAACTTTGCTAATTACGTGTTCAGATATCATTGTTTTGATAAGGTGGGAGCGTGTGCGGAAAACTCTGGGAATTTGATCTAGTGAATTGTAAATAGAAAATTATATTGATCATTCATTACTTGTCGTGTGGTTCCTCAGTACAATTCGTTTGGGCCGACCGACCTCTTGGGCTATCGGCTGCGATCGCAAGCCAATGCAGTCAATCAGAATAATGTATGCTTTTTCGGGATGGAAAATTAGCGGTTTGCTTTTTCTCGAAAAGCTCTCAACAATATCACTTCTCAATTTTACAATACCAATGGTAGCTTCTTTTAGTGTTTTATCCGAACCTACATGAGCCACACTAAACTTTTCTCTTACATTTTGATGGGAAAAAATGTATTTTTTATACTATAAATTATTTAACGATTATAATAATTTCTGTCAGTTACAGTTATTCAAAGCACCTTTTGAATTAGACGACCAAACTTTAAAAAAACTCAATTAAGAGTGCTTTACAGCGCACTGAAATTAGCTCAGAAATGAGTAATGCTACTTTGTTGCCGGCCGACGTCGAATTTTACGCTAAAGCCGTGTCGTCATCCGCTACAGAACGAACTCTTTGTGTCGCCACAGTTTCTAATATTATTACTTAAGAGTGTAACGCTTAGAATTTTAAAAAACTATTTCAAACTACTACCCAAAAATTCTAAGAAAAATCACACAAATTTGCATTTACAATTACTTAAGCTTAAATAAATCTAGACGATGGGTCTTCCACATTATACCTCTTGTCAGAAACCGCAGCGAACTCCAGTTGGAGTGCATCTTAAATAACCAAAACCTGTTTTTAATCAATCTTCTCACCGGACATGACTTGGCATAGTTTTTACCTCCATTAATCTAGTTGGAATTGTTTAATAAAGCTCTACTATTACTGCAGCCGCATCTTTGTTTATAAAAACTGTGACTAATCGAACTGTCACTCGTGATTGTTTCAGTGAGTACAGTGCGCATCGCGGGTTGTTCGATTTTTGAGTGCATATTGTATATTCTCTGTAGGAGTTTCTATTGCACGGATTGTACCTTTTATGAGGTAGTTTATATTCATGGCAGTGAACTTTAGAGTTATTTCTAAGCTTATGATTAGTGATGCAATTTCTCCAGCCTGTCATAGTTCAAGTTTTCGAAGTTGTGTTGGATATGTCGTGTAAGGTCGGTTTTTGTTTCTTTGTGGCCATTCGTCCAACCGTCCGTATAGTCCACAGACATTTTAACAAACTCGGAATTTAGTTCCATTTTCAAATAACTTTGTGTGTATAGTTTAAAACCTTTCAGTCTTTCTTTGTAGTAATATTTTTTGGTTTGGTACTAAGGTTTGCGAGTTTAGAAGCTTATGTATTGGTATTATATCCGCTGAACGGATTAGAATGAGATTTGGTACATAAGTATAATATGTTCTGGATTTACATTATCACATACGATAATTCGATTATGCCGGTAAAAATACAATTTCTGAAATTTACGCGGACAAAGTTGTGGAATATAAATCAGTCATTAATTATAAAGCTACTCATCATCATCGGATACATGAGTCAATTTCTGGACATGAGAAAACCTATTATTGTTTAGTAATAAAGCTATTATTACTAAACAACTCAAAATAGTATAGTATCGTTTATAAACGTGCGCTGTTGATGATGATGTCGAAACCATTGTTCTGGTACAATCAACTGATAGCAAACAATACACATCGAAATGATCTATGTCTGGACCACGCATCGTCTTCGTTTGATCGAAGACATGACATTGACCATAATCCTAAAGTTCACGTTGCTACATAGTTTGCGTAACAGCATCATGGAAGCGGCATTTATTGCCTTATTTTTATGACGCCCGCTGTACGTTCGTATTTAATCTCGAAGAATCGTCCGACTATGCACGCGCTTTAAAGATACGGCGGGTTTTGTTATTTGACTTCTAAAATGACCTTATACAAACCGAAACTACGTGTTCCTTCTAAAAATAACTGACAGAAATTTTGCAGCCCCTTTACCAATGAAAATAATAATGTTTGAAACTAGCATTTTCAAGTTAATATCATTAATAGTTAACTGTGGCAGACGTACAGACAGGATGGTGATCCTAAGTATGAGAAGTTTGTATTTTCATGGGATGTCGTAACCTAAAAAAACGTCCAAGTGCGAGTTGGACTCGCGCACCAAGGGTTCCGTACAAAATATGTACAGTTAAAAAACGGAAAATCATAAATAAAATGTACCGAACAATCCTCTAACGAATGCGCCTAAATATAATTTTCGATTTAGTTTTGCTACTCGTCACCAGATGGCGATACTAATACTTTAAAACGCATGGTTCAAAAAAACCTCGTTTGTTGTATGGAGTTGGGCTTTGCGGGGGGTTAATATTAATTTATTCTGTTTTATTAATATTATTATTTGTTGTTATTGTGGCAACAGAAATACATCATCTGTGAAAATTGCAACTGTCTAACTATCACGCTCCATGAGATACAACCCGGTGACAGACAGACAGACAGCGAAGTCTTAGTAATACCGTTGGTTACCCTCTGGGCACATAACCCTAAAACTGCATCATTTTTTGCTTAAAAAAACCTAGAATTTAACTTTGTTTTGGCTTCTTAAATAAATTACATTATAAGCATGATTATTTGGTCCAGCCGATCCTGACGTCCGTCTGGATTATGAAACCATTGACATGTATGTAGTTACAGAATGACGCACGACGTGTTTAGGTGTAGCGTAGCTGGCGAACCGGCGGCGGCGGCGGCGGCCGCGGTCGTAACTGTAATGCTTCGGGTTTATTCCTGAGAGTTTCGGGACAGAAATATCTACAATAGCCTTAAGATATTACAGGACAGGTAATAAAACGGGGAACGTGTTTGTTCGGAGACTAGTTGCAATAAACACACTATCTACTGGACTTCGTCGTTGCAGTGGCATTTGCTTGCATGGCATCATGCTCATTTTTGCAACCCCTGTCTTGGTGACGTTGGCACTTTTACGTTTACTTTCTCCCTCTTAGGGTTCCGTATCGTTAGGGCACAAACGTACTCGTGTTATCAGTAATAAGGCAACTTTGGATAGGGAACTTCTGATTTACACATAGTTTGCAATTCCCTGGCGCAACGTCAAATTATGTGAAAATATAGTGAGAATACATTAGATTTGTTAGTTTCTCAATATGATGTCTTTTAATGGGGGATCTCAAATATAACTCTTTTTATCCGTTTCCTGGGCCCTGTATTGTACGGGTAGATCTTTAAAATCATATGATGCACGAACCTGTGATTTTCTTAGTTAATAACTAAAAACCTTAAACAACAAATATTTTTACTACAAATTTTGTCAATAAAAAGTAATAAACAATGCCGCTAACTGCATATTTAGTTGGATGAAATGGAGGTCATATGTACTACTCCGCACATCGTATCAGAATCCTTCATATGCGTTGACTCGCACTTAGCCAGTTATGAATTTATTTTGCTCAAGCACTCACGCACAGTGCGGGGGCACTGATCCGTTAAGATAAAGCAAAAAATCTTGATAACGAACATCTTTCTGTAACTTTCTAAACGATCATTCGATCGACGAGAAAGGCCCTTTCGAAACTTCCTTTCTACCCCTCACTAACGTTTTTGTCGCGATGCTCGCGTCACTACGACGCGACGTGGTCTAAACCTGCAAGTACCGCGTCTTCGAGGCATACATCACTTGAACCAACAATGCGAATTACTGTCACCTCGCAATCTGGAGTAAAGACGGATAATAGCCAACGAGGTTATTTATGGCGTTCGATCCGAAGGGCAGAGCCAGAAGTTTTGCTTTCTAAGCTCTGAATTACGACCGATAGTACTAACAACTGGAGAAACCAACGTTAAACCGACTCAGAAGAGTCTATTTTAAACGGGAATTTGAAATAGGAACGCAGGTGTCGCTTTGTCCAGAGGATAATGCGCACACGCTACTTTCTCCTGTTACCTGTGTTTACGCAACAATCTTAAGAGATGGTGTATTGACACTCGTATGGATGCCCTAGATTATTTATGCGTATCTTTATGACAACTACCAGATTTTCCGATTAGCCTGTCATATCGATAATAACTCTGATGCGGCATGCCGTGGGATGGGAGCGTGCTTAAGCATCAAGTTTATCTTTAATTTACCAGAATACACCATGCAGCAGACATGCGCAAAACAGTACTTTTAAAAGTAATGTTATATATGTCATTACTTTTCATACCGCGTGATATCCCTTCGAAACAGTACGCATCACTTGAAACATCACCTGCAATGCGCGTCGCGCGCTGCCATGCGACAGCGCAAACATTGCTTTTGCTATAGTAATACATACTTAATAAATGGCATGATCTCTTAAACATCACTTGCTCGGGAATGTAAGCCTTATCTTCTTAGTAATACGGTTGCATTACAGAAACATATGCGCGTTCTATCCCTCTTTATGGATTTGTCGGAGGATCCGAGTTTGCGCTGCGCGCCCTTTCGCTCCCGCCGCGCTAGGTGCGAGTGAGCGGCGCAGAACGTATACCCGGCATGGCATGCCATGAGTAAAGATGTAATGTTTGAGATGGTCAAGTGATGTGTTCTGATACAGTACGCGGTCGGATAATATCACGCGTAATGCATTACTCGCATCACTTACACATGTCTACCATGCAGCTATATGACCGCCTGCTCTGATATTTTCATATGTGCTATCAACAAAGTTCCCGCCTGACCACCATTAGGGCCAGTTTCGCAAAAGTATAAATAACAAGAAAGCATTGTTGTATTTGTGAAAGTCCCGCAAGTTGGACATCACAATGATGCATTATCAAATGACCCTAAACTATAACTAACTACTAAAATGGACCCTAAAAAGTCATAAAAACTCATAAACAAAAGCGTTTTCGTCTCTCCTTGTTGAACAAAAGAAAAGGCGGGTCTAGCTAAGATCGCCACATGCAAGCAACTTGGTTTTGAAACTGATCAAGCGGGAGTTTTGTCGATATTACGTCTGTCCAGCTCATGATGAAATATAACACAGTCAACGTTTTAACATCAACTTCTTCCTTTCATTCTGGAAGACAACATGCTATTAACACTACTATTTGGCGGTAGACTTAGGTAACATGGTGGTAGGTAGTCAGGCGGACATAGAATACCACCAATCAACGGGAATTGTCTGGAAACGGGAAACATGGGAGCTCTGAATTAGTAGTCCAACCGTGTTGCCGCTGGCCTTTTGTAAAATTTTTATAAAAGAGACCTGAGGATGTAATTATAAGAATACTTTGTAATTAATTTTGGTTCAACTAGTGTTATTTAAATCTCTTCAAAAGGACAGTTAAAGACACTTATTTGAATACAGTAATTAATGTGATAACATAATTAGTATCTCTACTCGTACTTCCTTATAAATGTCCCGTCTGACTGGCGGTCTAATAGACTAGACTAGTTAGTTATTATCAGTAGATGTAATCGGAAAACAAACACTCTGAATAAACTGGACATTGCTACATGATAATACTCTTTGGCTTCGCACGATCCACGAACTGACTTGGCTTTTTTTGTACGTACAGTCCCAGTCCATGTGGTGTTTAGTTGTATACAGGTTGGATTTAAAATAAAAATCAGAATAGTAGTTTGAAATGGGCGCACTGAAGAATCGCTGACCGCAAATAAACTTATACACTATTGAAATGTTATTAAAATTTGGGTAATAGTTGTTCAAAAAAAAATTGTTTGTAGGGTAACGTTAAGAATAACAAATTCGTTAATAACTAATTTCGCTAAGCACTTCAATCTCATAACAGCTTTTTTGTAGAAATTATTGTTTTTACAACAACAATTCACAGAACTTTACACTTTTTTATATGCTAACATATTTACTCAATGCTCTATATTTTAATGCTCGTCATCTCCTTTACACTACCACTAAAGAAAACATGTCTTCGAGCTGTGTACGAATAATTCGTCGAGTAACTTTAATCCAAGTCTCGTCTCTTTCAGCAGAAGCTAGAATCAGCTAAGTGGATAATGTCAATTGTCGGGAGTCATTCCGCATTCCAAACAGCATGTCCTGGTCGACATTCATACAGCACCATTAATTCATTAAGCCAACTGTTGAACGTGAGAAGAGTTTTGAAGTGATGAAACGTAGGCGGACTCTTCCTGTGATTTCTTAAGAGGAAATAGGACTCGGTGAAGGAATAAAATGGAGTTCATTCGAACAGTAAATCCTCTTGGTACTCCATGGAATGTCTGCATCATTCAACTTGTGAAGCCGGGTTATTTGGTACGAGTATGGCGGGGTATAAATTGCAGATTTTTGTTGATTTCTTTCTTTATCAATAAACAGAACAATCAAATTAGGATGTACGAGTAATAACAACACGTAAAAACTGCTGTATATTTTACTAAAAAAGAAATTCTGAACAAAGACTGTTATGGTTTAAGAAAGAAATTTTAGAAACAGATAAATTAGATGTATCGGCGACTGTGGTGAGGGTGGAATGTGACATTGTAAGTGAGTCGTATATAATTTGTCTCACTACTCCTTGTTTACAAAGTCTAAAATACTTGCAGTCTAAAGAGAAATTAGTCATCTCATAATCAACATGTACAAGTATTATGTGACTGTTGACACACGCCAGTGATGTTTCTGACACCGGTTCCTGACGGGTGTGTTACCCGTCGCATCAACGTCACCACTGACCCCAATACAAATATATCCACCAGTTTTAATTTTAACACCTATTTTTGTAAACTTCAATTTTAGTTGTTAAAACTTTAGAAGGCCATTCTTGGCCACACCGTCAGTTCGTATAAATCGTATTCGAACTGATAATTTTAAAGCAATGAGTTTTTTATATATATAAAAGAACTGCTTATTTGATGTGGTTGATTATATTAGTAAAAAAAATCTATCCCCAAATCTTGGTCCTTTTGAAAAACAATATGTCATCAATACTGAAATATTACCGTCTAAAGGTTTTGATGAAAACTGTCCACAAATCATTTAGATTTCCCAAAAGAGAGGTTCAGCAAGGAATTGCTCCTTATAATGAAACACGCTCGTCCCAGGTGCATTCAAGTTTGTTCTAGCTACGAGTAGCGTTATAAGTTGAAAGGTCTCTTTAACACAGCAATTCACTTTAAAGCTCATGTAGACCACGGTAATGGTAAGTGAGGTCCCGTGTTAATCGGTAATGAATGTTAGTGATGTTTATATGACACGACGATTTGTTAACTAATAATAATGTTAACGTAAGTATAGAGGAAAGTTCCCGTGACTCGGCAACCAAAGGCGAGAGAGGGATATCGGAGTGGTTTTAGCTGGTAAGAATCCAGTATAACCCGGCGGCGTCTTCTCCTCGAAGCGCCGGGTATCTTTTGAAAATTTCCACTCCGTTAAAAAAAAGCTATCCAGGAAAGATTGGATGCCCAAATTCTGTGGAAATATTTCATCGTTTCATATTTTAAACGCATTGGTTGCTTTGCTAAGTTGTAGACATTCAATACTTTTCCGGGATAAATGTCCTAGAAATATCTTTGATATTTTTCTTGAGGTGTCCATTACAGAGAGTGTCGTAAGTGGTATGCCATTACTCTGAAGGCAACAAGCCTGCCCTTTAACGTTCTCACCGACCGACATAGCGAGCTATTCCCGCTTCTGTAAATACGCGACCACGCGGCGATAACTCTGGTGGTAATTAGCATTTGTTCCAACCACATTGACTGTCCCCTCTTTGCGTGATCTGTGTGAATGCGTAATAAACTCAATTTCAAATACATTTCTTTTACAAAAACATCCCATGGTATGGTTAAGTCAGGTGTCGTAGAAGAGGAGGGGAAGGGGTGAGGGCCGTCGGTTGGCAGGGGACCGTCGTCTGCCGCCCTAAACGTGGCTTCGGGCGCGGGACCCGGGGCAGGTCCTGCGTCCGAAGCAGAGGTGATTCAGCGCTGTGTCAAGTCTCCCGACATGGCGCTGAAATGAAAGGAGATGAATGGAGTCTAATAGAGGAGGAACGGAGGAATAGGGCAGTGTGTGTGGAGCACTCTGCCCAACCGGGGAGAAGGGAACGCGGGTCGGCGTCATGCCACCGGCGCAGTTGAGGAGATGGATGTGCACTGACGGTATCCGGGCGGACAGGGTGCGTCCGCATAGATGCGTCCGCACTCGGTCTGACCTGATACAGTCGGTGAAGAAGAAGAATAAGTACGAACGGGAGTATGACTGGCTGGCGTATTTCGCCGCCAAAGGAATAGGAATGAAAGGACTGATACATGGTACGGTATGGAGGAATGGGGCAGCGGGCGCGAGTTGACACGCGCCGCTGCCCACACTGGAGAGAGGAGGGGTGTAGGTAGTGCTGGGTTGGGGCAGTGTGGGTGCTTACCTGTCATCCGGACTGAGACCGGCTCGGCGCTACACGCACAGTTGAGATGAGGGATGTGCGCCAGCCGTGCCCGATCGATACCGTTGCTTCCTCATTAGGGTTGCATCGGGGTTGGTTGGATGCGGTTGGTGCAATAGATACAGGATGGATGATAGGAGAGGCGAGGACTGAAAGGTGCAGGAATGGGGCAGCGAACGTGCCAGGCATCGCGCTCCTGCCCACTGAGGAAAGGACGAATGATTGGTGCGGATGGCGGCGGGACGGGGCAGGGTGTGTGCTTACCTGTCATACATGCTGCGATCGGCCTGTCATTATCCGCATAGAGTAGATGTGTGTGTGTGTGCGCCAATCACATCTAGCTGGCGACCGGCTGGATGTGCTTGCTGCACAAGAGAAGTGACGGATGCACGAATGTAAGGGATGTATGGGGCCGCCTGCCGAGTTGCGGATGAGTAGTACGTTCCCGTGACTCGGCAAAAAGAGGCGAGAGAGGGATACCGGAGTGGTTTTAGCTGGTAAGAATCCAGCATAACCCGGCTACTTTCCCCGAAGTAACGGGTATCTTTTGAAGATTTCCACTCCGTAAAAAAAAAAAAAAAAAAAAAAAAAAAAAAAAAAAAAAAAAAAAAAAAAGGTGTCGTAGAAGACGACTAAGTGAAAGTACACGACCAGCAGAGTTGTCGGTATACCACAGAAATCTATCTGCGGTCACCTACCCGCCTGCCAAGTAAATCGCCACATCTCATATACTCGCGCAGCTGCTGCAGTGCAGTTCACTAAAGTAAGGACAAATATCCCTACTACCGTTGCTGCACCGATATCAAGGTTCAAGCTGTAAATACGTATGTTGTGCTTAGGGAATTGAACTGCTGTACGTGAGCCGCTGCAGCGGATTTTTCCGGTAGTCAACAATACATGTATTATTATAATTATTATGTCATCATTTGTCATCCCACTGCTGGATAATTATCTACTTCATCATTACAAGTATTTTGTTTTCATTCGAAGACTTTATCCAGACCCGGCCGGCCATTAATGTTCTGGAACTTTAGTATACATGTATTATTATAATTATTATGTCATCATTTGTCATCCCACTGCTAGATAATTATCTACTTCATCATTACAAGTATTTCATTTTCATTCGAGGACTTTATCCAGACCCGGCCCGCCATTAATGTTCTGGAACTTTACTATATTACTCAAACCTAAACAAAATTTTCCTGGTCTAAAATTCGTATAATTCTTCTTAAAGGCATGCAAAGTTTGACTTGATTTTATACGTTAATAGTTAGATTAGATTGTCGCTAATTTTCTTGTGATTTCGGTTCTCTCCAGAACTGTTCCGCTACAAAACACACAGAGTAGCTACACACTGACTGCATATTTTAACTTGCCAACCTTTTACTATTAAAACCTTGCTTTTACCAATCCTCTAGTAAAAACTCATTGTGAAGAAAATATTATATATTATTGTTTATTTGTTTCAGGTATGTAACGCCGCATCGTCCAATAACTGAGTTCATCACAATCACCATGACAGGTTTATTTTTTGTTAATTTGCGATGATTCAGTAAACGTCAACAAGGGACTAATAATATGAAAACTTCTATTGTTATTTATGCTGGGTTTGCACTCGGCTTCAATCTTACCTGATGGTAAGTGATGACAAGGCCGTTAGATGGTAACTGGTAAGCGTGCGCATGCGCACCCTCAAGTTAACGAGGCACTGGCTCTGCTATCTTTTATACCGGAACACAACATTGCAGGGCAGGTGGACATAGGAAATACCCTACCACCAGCCGAACCAAGTACCACTAGGAGCCGTACCCAGGCCCTAAGGATTGTTAGTCCAAGCATGTGTCCATTAGTAAACGGCGGTGGTTAAGTCTGTTTAGAGCACGTGGCCACGTTCAAGTTTGCATTGTTTTGTAGCTGTCCCTATCCGAGCCCTATCCTACCCGAGCGCGTACGGTGAGACAGCATACCCTTCGCGAAGTTATCCACCCGTTATTTGGATGTTTCGTAGTCCCGTGATCATTTGAAGGATACAGTATATTATGTAGCCATTTTTTCAATACAGTATATTTATAAAATTTCAGATGTCGGTGGTTTTTCCAAATTGTCCTAAATTGAATCATACTCTTGTAAAACAGGTTCAAAGTTGTGGCTTTTTATTACCGAAAAATACAAAACTTTGATGCCCTGTAACTCTGAAAGTTTATACTTTAACGAAAATCTGACTCGCCACCGACACAGATATTTAGTTCAAGATTGTGTCTTGAAAATTTCATTGACTTTTATGGCTTACTACTCAAAATATGACGGTACTACGTTTGTATGGGCGCTTTGACAACAGCAAATCCTCTTAAACTAACGTGAACGTATCGCGGGCAGTCTCTACAGATGTCACTGTTCGCGATTCACGCTGGACTGTATTTCTAGCACGTTTACGATCACCCTATATTGATTCCAAGTGCCGGCCACGCACGAACTACACGTTAGTTGCCGTAGTGATGGGACTACACCTTAAATTATCAAAATGTCGACAGGTGATTTTGACAGGGTAAACAAGCAGCAGCAGGTCTGTCCATACCTATACTCGTACCTACTTTCCTCAGAAATTTTACTTGCTACTTCGATATTCATAACTAAATCCATTAGGTTTTCGTAAGCTATAAATCAATTATGTACAATTAAACTTCTTACATATTATGGACTTTGTCATTAGCGTCACAATATTCACCAACTTTTGTATGGGAACCGTTTGTATGCCTTTAAAATATGATACAATTTATTTTGACACATTTTTTTACATTGCGCCATGGTCTTACACATCCATACTTTATACTAACATTATAAACGCGAAAGTGAGTTGGTTTGTCTATCCAATCGTAGCGGAGAATCAGAATGAATTGATTTTTAGTGTAAGTATAGTTGAAGGGCCGGATAAGGACATACGGTACTTTTTATCCTGATCGCGCAAGTAGTTGTAGTTAGTTTAGTAAAGGAAGGACAAACAAACAAACTTTCTCATTTATTATATTAGTATGGATGAATGCTTATCAGCTAGATAAATATCTCCGATTTATTTTCCCATGCCGTTTGATTACGAGCAAGAGTCCTCTCAAAATCGTTAAACACGTGCATCCACTCCGTTTTCGAATTCTCTTACTTCCCAGGATATGCCTTACAGACATTTCATTTCCACTGCTATTTGAGTTTAGCTGCATTATCATCAACCAGATCTAACACTTGGCTGAAATGTGAGGTTATTACTGAAAATACTGAGTTTCATTGCCTTTTCGGCTTTTTGTGTGTATCAGTTCTGTAGATTAACATAGGTAACATACACAACAGTTCAGTTTTACACTACTATTTAGGAGTTTATCATCAATGCTTTTCTCATTGCCAGTCATTTTCACTTTAATTGGTTTCTTTAGTGAATATTGACTAAATCAATTACTATTTGACACTGGAAACGTTTCTTTTCCACCGCAGGTAATAAAAATCATTTCTTAGTTTGAATTTAATATATCAAGAATAACAGCTGCGCCTTGCACTTGCTTGCAAGCCGCGTCATTCACCTCGTGATTTAGACGTTAACCAACTCTCACAGCTATTTACGAGTACACACCACTGTTGTGTGTCAACTTGTTCTATTTTCGAAATCGGCACACACTAGATGCGCAGACGCAGCTCCCGCTGCTCCGTACCGCAGTTTGATCTATAGCTGTGTTTATTTGGAGATTTCGTTTCATTTACAAAATTAAATCGCTTTACCAATCCGATATATTATGTACCAGAAGTATTGACAGCTGGGAGCTTATTTTATAAGATTTTGATTTCTGAGTGATGCTGATGAAAAGCAGGAAATTGTCCATTGTCTGAGCTATAGACAGGAACTGAAAATGTTTACACCTAAAAATAATTAGGCTATGCCGTTTTACATGAAGTCAATGCCTTTGCATGAATGAAAAATAGCCTGTTTCCCTTACCATTATTAGTCGATTCCACGGTTAGTCGAACCGTTAAGGTAACAACTAAAAAAGATCCCTTTGTCATATTACTTTACACACAATATTAGCTTTTTTCCACATGATTCATAGTCGAGAAACTGTTACATTCTGAATCTTAATGAAGTTATTCTCCTAAATCATTCAAGTTTACTTGCTAATTCATCATTTCTCACTTTGCCTCAGCACAGACATAATGAATAATATGAGAAATTTATGCTTAAATGTGTCTACTAACAGTTATTTATTGTACCTATCGAGGTTAGCGGGCAAGGACAATAGGGTTGTGCGGAAAGAAATATCGACATATTTCACTGTTTTCACGACTTTTATTAGCGTTCCACGTAATTTTTATAGCTGTTTAAATGTCATTGTCAATTTATTTCCGCTTTATTTTTAATTTGCGAACTGTTGGGATTTCGTCGACAGTAATATTGTGTAATATTTATGACTTTTGTAAATTTTCATCGTTATGAATATGTCATTTTCTGGGTCAAGAATTAGATAAATCATGATTTATGATTAAGAGGAGGTAAAAGTAACTTCAGTCTGTGATTTGGGTATAGGATGATATATGTCTCGATAGTTTATCTTTGATATTTGAGTGCAACTCTTCTAAAACACTTTTTTTCTGTACCGTACTGTAAAGGGATATACGTTTAAATTTTATATTAATTTGTAGCTGAACTTAGTATCTAGTTAAGATTTGAATGATTTTCTCCTACACAGAACCGTGTTTTAATAAATTCTCTATTTGTGTTTCGTCGTTAACGTTATTATACACCAAATTACCGTTCTACTTCCGCAGTGAGAGCTGCTGAAGTGCTATCACTCTCTTGCTTGATTAAGAAGTTTTTAAGTCTTCGAAATGTATCCACCCAACTTGCTTACACAGCATCACATCAACATTTCATACACATCCACACAACAAGACTCCGATGACGACCCTCACTGAGACATGTTGTTTTGCAACTAATGCAGTAAGCATTACGAGTGTCGTTCGTTTGTACCATTAACTACACAGTCTTGTAAGGAATGTTCACTTTCCAACGTCGTCCTTCGCGCTATTCATTCTGAACCCCGCTAGACAGTGTCAGTAATGATCGTAAATCACACTGATTGACAACTAGCTGACGAAACGAACTAGTGTTGACTGCCCGACTCCGCCCACCGATGATCTTTCCATTGTTACACTCGGGTCGGGGGTTATTACAATCTTCATCATTGAAATTTTTCTAAAAATTGCATTGATGATATTTGCTGAATCTTACTGTAGATTCCAGACGCGAACCGCTTTTGGCCAGCGGCTTCCTTTGCTTGGTCGTATGTCCACTAGGATATCGCCTTTCCGCTACAAGTTTTTCGATACTTCTCTGAAATATTTGTGTGATTTTTAACAGGATTTTTGTACGAATATTGTGCTGAGTGAGACCGTGATGAGTTTCTTAAATTTTAACAATTGTTTTGTAAAAAGTTCATTGACAACGGTAGTCCAGTAACTATCGGAAAGAAACTACCTTTATTGTCCTCCTAAACTTCGAACATTTCCTTTGTAAAGACAATGGAAGAAGTCGCAATAATGCTAAGCTTGTAGTTACGCTTACTCTATACAGTTTCTGTAAACTAGTGTCACGTTTCTGCTGTTGTGACGCTATCGTGTGTGAGTCTTTCTCTATGTTTGAAGATAACAATTTTCCCAGCGCATCAGTCAATCGACGCACGCGCCGCCGCGTCGGCAAACAGCATTGTCCCCGTAATGAGCCGCAGTCACACCAAACGCCCATTAGTGTTCGCTCAACCTTTCAGACTAGATTATAAAGTTTACAGTCTCAGAAAAACTTTATATAGGAATAATAATTCTAGTGGCGGCTATAAGAATTTTCATTACAATTTCTTCTTGCCAATATTCTGAGCAACATTATTTTCGGCTAATTTAGGGTCAATGAGTTTTAATTTGATTTTTTTTAGAAGAAAAAATTAATCCTATTGATTTGAGTTATTGTTTTGAATTACATTGAATACTTTTTTCCGATGAACTTTGTGTTTTGAAATCTTCTAAGAAGTGAAAGTAGACCCAACAAGAGCTTTTACGTTTGTAATAAAATTTAAAATACAATCTATCGGATTGTGTAATATAGTTTTCAAATATTCTTGAAGAGAAATATTTGTTACGTCTAAATATTATCGTTGGTGCAAATGTAAACGACATTGGCAATGTTAATGCCGAGAAGGAAAGTTTACGCGTTCATCAGAACCGCTTCACACGATGATTCTCTATCCTAATGCGTTTCCTCATGGAAAACCTGATTCATTTCATTAGGAAAACACTTTTAAAGCAGATTTTTTCTGAATAACAAGAGATTCTCATCAAGGCTACTCTTATCCCCTGCTTAGTATACTGTGTATGTTTGTGAATCTTTTTTGCATTGCTTTTGATTGTCAGTTTTTGAATATTTGCTTTATCTCCTGCGTGCAGTTTCGTCTTTAGAGCTTGCGATACAGAATTCGTCATGCACAGATGGGGGTGGCATTGAAAAAGGTCCTTGTCGAAAGAAGTATAGTTTCATCAAGGAATGTATTTTTCTAGTGTAGTGATACAGCTTTTCTTGATGAAAGCGATATACGTCTATTTTAATCAACATCTTATTTAAGTATCTATAAACTCGCTATTGCTGTAATAGCTCAGGATGCAAGTAATAACAGAGACGAGGTAATCGTCCAATCAGGAGAGAGTAAAATGTGATATAGACACGGGATTGGCTACAATCGAAAGTTGACGGTTGATTGAGTCCACAGATTATTGGTTTTTAGCAGTAGGTGCTGTGCCACTATCAAGATTACTTGTTAATCATACTCATTAGAGGAGCTAGTAATCCAATACTGTATAGAAGCAATTAAGGTTCGTAATTAATATTTAATTTATCCCTTTCTAAACTACATAACATCTTTTCAAACTCACAGTAGATTTTGAGATATTTTCGAATGCTGTTACAGTTACAGTTTTAACTTAATTAAACCTTATCATTTTTATTATTGGAAAACAGATTCGAACAGACTGCATTCCAACAGCATGTGTACACACACAAATTCAATAATAAAGGAACGGATACTATTTTATTGTATATATAACTTATACATTACACATGTTTGTTAATAATTCCACAAACGAGCAACAATCGCTAAAATATTCTTTAATAAAAAAAATCAATGCATTTCATTGCAAGGCTGGTCACATTTCGATTTGTGGCAAATATTATATAACCTCTATGTCTGGAAAATAAGTAACGAATTCCGATTGTTGAATTTCACCTTCCTCCAATTAATATATTTTATTAAAATTTATACTTGAAAACATAAAGTCATAAACATCATCATAAGTGGCTAATACTAATAACGGCAAAAAATCCGTGTTACATACTGCCATTTTCAACAATGATGCTCTCATTTAATTCCTCTGAATAAATAATACTCATTTGAAAAGATTTACGTCAATTAGGTTGCTCTGAAATATATGCCCGCACCCGCTCGTGTATTCATGCAGACCATTTATCTTGGAGTCTATCGATTCCAAACCCTAATCAATTACACCATTGACATAATCACCGATACATTAGCGAGGATTGATTTAACACCGGAAAACCAACATTTCTACGTTGAGACGTCTAGGAAAGCGCATTAATTGGACACTAAGTGCAAAAGTGACCAGCGAACGAACCTTGGAATGTCCCGCTTGTCATTTTAAATGATATTTAGCGTTAAAGCTAAAATATCAGGTGTCAGTAGCCGTCGTTGCAACGTGATGGTAGATACGATAAACTTAATACTAGAGACGTTGTAAATCAAATAACTTTCTAATTCGAAAATAAATTTAGGAACTTTTGTATTTTAGTAACTTTTAATTAGTGAAGAATGGTGAGGTATTGGATTTAAAATTGGGGTAAACCACCTACCAAGCGTGGTGATTATGGCAAATCCCCTCATGGGAAGTTCAACGTGGCGTTCTACGAGGGAGGCTCGTGGTCATGTCCAACATTGGACTTATAAATCCACAGATGCTATCGTCTGTGTACTAAGCCGATTATAAGATGATAAACTTTCAGGTTTCGGGTACCTAGTTTCAAGAAAGGTTTGAATGAAAGAAATTGTTACCGTCGACTAACGTGGCCACTTATCATCCGTTCCTATAGTGTTCAAGCTTCGGTTCTATCTTCAAATGATAATGTCGTAACAGTCAGCTTGTCGCCGCCGCCCACCCATCTGTCGCGGCTACAACCGTAAAAGGCCTGCGGCTTAGCGCCCGACCGACCTCTGTCTGACTAAAGACACGTATCTCTGATCTGCTGATCTGGTATTGTTCCCTGCGGCCTTCTTTAATTACTGATACTTTCCGACAAGCTTTCAATTTCTCTGCGCTGCACTGCTGTTGATGTTTTATCCTTGAAATCTGACAAATCTGTGTACTGACTTATCGAACAAAGTTATGGTAAAACTTTATAGGTATGAGTATCACGTGTTGTCGTATTGTAGGTTTTATAATTGGTTGCGGTGTTGATTCGTTGTTGTTAATAGCAATTATAAAATATTTATATGAACGTGTCCTTCACCTCCTTGAACTGTTGTCCGATTTATGATAGGAGAGGGCGTGTTCTCCAAACTAGCACTCGGTCGGTGCAGCAAGACCCACGTCACATCCCGCTCCGTGCAGTAATATACTATTTCTAAGTTATTTGTGTTCATTGTACAACTGATAAGCTACAACTAGCAACTAGCAAAATTGTAGAGGCGAATTGATAATAAATGCGTCATGTGAAATCTTCAACTCTTCCGTGAGGAACAATGACCATTTTGGTAAACTCCTTGTCCAGGAAAACAAACGACAGTTTTTGTACGGTATTTAATGAAGTCGTCAGCACACGGAAACGTGTGTTGGTTGTTTTTAGCATGTCACCTGTCTTTAATGTTATTGTATTAATTAATTACGTCAATGTTTCTTATACAGGTGAATGTCTACATCGAGTTTTATAAAGTTTCACTGTGTATTAATTATTATTATTAATTAATGTGCTTACGACGGCTGATGAAAAAAGGTTTATTACTATACGTTTCGATGCTTGTAGAAGATGATGAAATAAAAGCTTTTCAATATAAAAGGAATCTTAGATGCTACAATGCCCCACTAAGATAAGATCTAATTCAACATAAACCTGCGTCTGTAAATGTATACTCCAGCTTTCGTAACACTCCAAATTAAAACACAATACAGTAATACGTCGTCGATTTCATCTGCGTTACCACTAATCTGTCAAGAATTTAGAACTAGGTATATGTCCATTTGCTCATGCTCATTCAAAAAAAGTTAAGGGCAAATGATGATGGGGCAGTCCGGAGTCACGTCGTGAAGGTTTTATCTATGGAAAGAGTGGCTTTTTACCCGACTGTGCCAGAAGGAAAGTTATGTTTTTCAAGAGTATGTATTTATAATTGTTTGGTACGGCTTCCAGCCTAAACAGCTCGATGGATTTCAGCTTGAGAGGTGTATTTAGTTTCGTATTTACTGTGAGAGTGACCCGGTGTATATCAAAATCATAAAAATTCTTTCTAAAGGGGTTCTAAAAATTTACTTTTCATTCACTTGTTCAAAAGTCAATGGTCATGAAGTCACTTTACAGCTACATTTCCTGTACACTTCTGTCGAGAACTTCAATGAAGAAAATATTGCCCTGACTGTCGATGGACGGCGTGTCGCTCCCCATAAAATATACCGTGTGAAAACTTTTACCGGAGGAGGTGCGACACAATTACCCGCGATAGCCCGCTGTCGCCGTGCCAAGCTGGTCTAGACCTAGCTATAGACGTCAATCACCAACCTGACTGTTTTCTCCTAGATTATTAATCGACATGAGATCGATCGTATTGATAAAGATATCTCGTTTGGAACAGTTTACTTTTCTGCTTACAGTCGGGCAGTTGGAAGTTGAGGGACGCATTCATTCTAATTGGACTTTTATTTATTGAGAGGGATGTAAGACTTCCTTTAAATGCTTTACTGTTATGATTCTGTATGTGTGGCAAAGCCAAGAGGAAGGTTTTAATTCAAAAGAGTATACATTCTTAAAATACATACTCAATTACGACGTCTGCGTTTCTTGCTGAGTCGTGTTCTAGTTTTCAGGGTTCCGTGCCGAAAGGGAACCCAAAGGGACCCTATTAATATGGCTCCGCTATCCGTCCGTCCGTGCGTCTATCAGGGATGTCTTCTCAAACGTAGCAGGTAGACACTTGAAATTTTAACATAATATGTACTATGGATGCTACAACTTTTTATTTATTAAAGGCTACACGTTGTGAAAAGCTAGAATCTGAGCATTAGCTAGCAATAATACTACCAAAATACATTCGGGTACATTTAGTCCGCTTTTAGGGAGCGCAAGCTCACTGCATTTTTCCGAGTAGGCGTAATCGTAGAAGTACAGCCACTCTATTGCTTTTGTTTGGAATATCTCAGAGCAAGTCAGAATGGGCGTCTGTCTTGTACGATTATGCCTAGATTATTCGCGACAGTGACAGCTGAAGGAACTTTGTTTTCCATCATCATCATCAGCCAGGACCGTGGTATGGCACACCGACTTGCATCCAGCGACTCCCCTCGACCTTTACTAGATCGTCTACCCGCCTTCTAGTACTGTGACGGCCCGGTAAACGTTTCCTGTGTATAAAAAAGGTGGTTTTCCATATACTTTGAAATCAAACTTATTTATTTGCTGGCGATGAACGAAGAAAATATTTTATTAACGTTTGAGTGGCCGGCTTTTACACGTTATATGTAGATAGAGATTCTACACTGTTATGAGTGGCTCCATTCATTATTAAAATATTTTTTTCATATACTCTCGTAAGAGGATAACAACAAGTATGATTCGTAATAAAAATTCTGCCAATGGAATCTCCAAACTGAGTTTAACTTCAAAGAAAGCTGCTTCCGGTCCTTAAAAGGATCGCTTACAATATTCATAGCCGGGTCGGGGCCTGAAAGCCACAGTTTTTAATACCAGACATTTACGAATCGTAAATATTTATACCGCGGAATAGTAAAACGATTTTACGAGAGCCTTAACATTGGTAGTGACCGTGAAGGCGAGCAAAGGACGCGAAGAGATTGATCAGACATAAACATGAGCCGAGTCTACTTAGCCGATAACCATTACCTAAGAGGTTTCTATAAGGGCATAATGACCACGCTTGGTAAGCGCATTCCATTATAGTTATTGTCTTCGACAAAACAAAGTTTGAACTTGATTCACAAAGATGTCGGTGGTACACAAGTGGGAAGCCAATTTCAAAGGCGAAACCACAAGGTACTTCTTATAAAGCTTCACACAATGAAACAAGTCCATCTTGCCATAAAGCTTATGTGCATTAAAACCTTGTTTTGCTTACGGGACGTCATATTTTTGCTTAAAAACCTGCTATGATCGTACTGTTCCAAATGCAGTTATGAAGAGCGTAAATTGCAAAGCCGAGCGAAATATCGTCTGTTGTAGTTGTCCAAGCGTATCCAGATTTGTACCATTAGCTGTCGTTATCGGTGTTTCGTAGTCAACTTTAAACACGCTCGTTAACAACTACTTAGTAAGTACTTTGCATTGACTGCAGTGCAATGTGCATCGCATCGAACTCGCTCCGCTCCGCAGCATTTTGCATAATTATGTGAATATTTCTTGCAAATGCATGCGAGAAAGTTTGTTCAATGAAATGCATTGTCGTAACATTTTATGTTTCTATATTAAATAGAAATGAGTGCCGAATAAGTGTGTCTCGGAAGTTAGATCTTCAAATAAATAGAAGATATCTGGTCTTTTTAGGGTTCCGTAGTCAAACAAACCCTTATAATTTTACTTCCCTCTCTATATAGAGGGGGCCTCTCTATCTTCTAAACTATTGCTTTTAAAAATCAGAAAAAATTACAGTAGTAGTACATATGTTAAACTTTACAGGAAAACTATCACGAGTAATACTCGTAGGCGACCAATTTATAACATGTACTTGGTGGTCAAAATGAAAATTTCGTACAAATTTCACTAAAAATTACTTTGTATAAAACCAGTTAAAACTACTTAACCGTATACTGTGCGTAGCCCGACACGCTCTTTACCGGTTTTTTGGCTATCCAAAAGAGAATAACACGAGCTTCACTCATCGATCGCCGGGTTAGTCCCAGCATCTCTGACGAATCGATTGAAATTATTTTATTTAAAAAAATGGTTCAGTTACAGGTACATTTCTTGTATCAATAATAATAATAATAAAATATTTATTTCTGATGAAATAGTCGTTTACATACACATACGTGCCTACACACATCAGTTAACAATTTCATTCTAGTTGTAAACTTTCGCACTTTCTAAGAAACGCATTAATCCAAATTCGAACAAAGCACGAGATCGTAAACAAATCATGACAATATATTGTTGACTTGTTACAGCTAGCTTGTAGCTTCCATAACTGGCTGTAACGAATGGTCCTTCCTAAACCTACTATGATAGCCTAATGGCTTGACTTGACTCGTATCTGCTGCCTTCACATAGTGATTAATGATCCAGGCTATGAATAGAGCCCTGACCTCGGTGCCAAATATTGGCTAAGTGGAATTTATACAACGAAGCTTCATTTATTTTAAATGTGAAATGCATTTCTCGGTTCGTCTATTCCAGCCCGTGTGTAGGGAATTGGTAAACCGCAGAAGGCAAAAGAAATGAATCGCCGAAGGTTCTTTAGAATTTAAGCCATGAAAAAGGCATATGAGACTGTAGTAGCCCATCGAATATAGTATATTTTCATGTTAGATGTTATAAAACTTTTCGGCACGGGTATTGTTCTCACGTGAACACATTATTGGGATAAAGAGTACCCCTACTTGCTTATCCAGGACATATTATATCTACAAGTACTTATGTGACAAATGTAATTCTATTTTACGTTTATACGTAATTGAGACAAACATCGTAACTTACACAATCTTCTTCTATCTATCTTCTTCTTCTTCTTCTTCTTCTATCTATCTTCTTCTTCTATCTTCTATCTTCTTCTATCTATCTTCTTCTTCTTCTTCTATCTATCTTCTTCTTCTTCTATCTTCTTCTTCTTCTTCTTCTATCTATCTTCTATCTATCTTCTTCTTCTATACTATAATAAATCTGTAGAATCGACGTGTCTGTACATTGATTTTTTTTGCCAAAAACTGATTGAGGGTGACATAAGAAGTGTAACAGAACACAATAGGACCATTTTTAAACATTTTGTCTGTCTGTCTGTCTGTCTGTCTGTCTGTTTGTCTGTACCGGCTAATCTCCGAAATTACAAAACCAAATTTGATGCGGTTTTCACAATTAAATTAGGCGTAGGTCAAGGCAACATCTAAGCTTTATTTCATCAAAATCGGTTCACGCAATAAAAAGATATCTTCAAAAAACCTGTAGAATCGACTTACCTGTATATGGAGAATCGACGCGACTATCTGTACATTGAAAAGGTTTGCCAAAAATGGTTTGAGGGTGATATAGGTAGTATAACAGAATACAAAAACCAATTTAGTGGGTTCTGTCCAGAATTGCTACAATGCCTGACTAATTTCAAATAGCAAATACAAAAGAAGGTGCTTCAGTGGTTAATGTTTAAAAGTGTTTTTACCCGCGACGGAACGGAGACAGTGTATGCGTTTAGGGTGAGAGGATGTTTGTTCGTTTGTTTGTTTGTTTGTGTGTTTGTTTGTGTGTTTGTTTGTTTGTGTGTACATACAAACCAATGTTGCCACTTATCTCCAGAACGGTTTGACCGATTTACATGCGGTTTTTTGTAAAGGGTTGCTGATACGTCATTGAAACGTTACCTCAGCGTTAGAAGTGACTGACAGACGAAACCATGTAGGGTTATGAGATTTTGACAATATGTTCCTTTTATGATAGTTCCGCAAAAAGAATATGTGATGCAAGTTTGTGTTAAAGTTTGCAATTGCCGTGTAACGTGTATCGGGCCATCCCTCCACAACCTGGTTGGCTGCATGAGTCCACTGTTGGACAAGTGCCCCTCTCCCCATATAACGACACATTAAACTTTATATGATTGGATTTGCAACAAGCACCACTGTTTGTAGACGGATTGGTAATCGCAGTAAGATGTTGTAGTTACATTCTGCTACCCATCTTCTAAAAAGGCTTATACAACTAAGACCTCACGCAATGGGAGGTAAAATTAGCGATGTAAGTTTTTATAAAAAGTTCGTAAATAGTTGTCTTTATATGGGTTTGTATTTTACCTTCATCTAACATGATTTTTTTTACATTCGATAGGCTTCCGTTTTATTACAATCTCACCTGATGTTAGGCGACGATGTGGTCTAGGATCGTTCACGGTTGCATAGAAATAGTCTATTCACTCTGGCCTTAAAGTTATCTAGGTTGTATCGCATGGGAAACACAGCCGGCAGGGAATTCCACTGCTTAGCTGTACGCACGCACGCAAGGCCGTTGGATAGAAATCTTGCTTACCCAGGATCCTCAAACTAATAGAGAGGCACTGGCTCTGCTGCCTTTCATACCGGAACACAACAGTGCTATTAACAATTCTTGTTGGTGGAAGACTTAGGTAACATGGTGGTAGCGAGCCAGGCAGACAAAAAATTGCTTACCACCAACCAAACCGAGTACCGATAGATCGGATTGTGAATCGAACATTTAGCAATTAGGTCACGGAGGCGGTAACTATTCTAATTTTAACGAAAAACTAAACATTTTAATAGACAAAACAAACTGTTATAGACAAAAAAATACATTTCAAACAATATTCACATAACAGACTAAATATAATAAAAGTCAGGTGGGCATAGAAAATGCCTTCATCATCATCATGCTGGACAAAGGCCTCTTTAGTGGTACGCCACATCGACAGGTCTCGAGAAAATGCCTTACCGCCATCCAATTCAAGTACCGATAGGTATTGGGACTTATGTTCAAAACTGTATGTACAAAAACAAAAAATCAATCAAAATATGGAACCTCAGGGTTGTTAGTACAAATGTGTTGCCATTTTTAAGACATGGAGGCAGATAATTTACAAGTACATTATCCGATTGCTTAATGGTGAAGGAAAACATCGTGAGGAAACCTGCATGTCTTGAACAGGCATGTGAAGTCCGCCGTCCCCGCTGGTCCCGCGTGGTGGACTATGTCCCATACACTCTGTGTAGGAGAATAGGCCTGAGCCCCAGCAGTGGGGACGTATATAGGCTGTTGATGGTGATGATGAGGTATTATATGGTGTACATGAGATGTAATTATTATTTTTAGGTACACACTAGCTTCTGCCCGCGGCTTCGCCCGCGTGGACTTTAGGATTTATCTCATTGGATAAATCAACTACATAACAAATATGAAACTGACGTAACGCTTTCCGGCAACGAATAATTATTTAGAGATTATTCATACTACAATTATAAAAATCTATATTAAAATATGGGTAAGGGGTGGGGGTAAGAAGGTGCAAGATTCACACACAAAATTTGGTCTAGCCGTTTCCCAGAAGTGCGACCACAAAAAACGTGTCATTTTTATATATTAGATTGTTTCATTATGTGTGAAACCACGTCACTCTTAATTTTTATCAGTAAGGCTAACTACCCATTTTCATGCTGCTAACTTCGGAAAACACAGTTCCCATACAAACTTTCAACCCCTATTCACCCCCATTAAAAATATGCGGAAACACGTATTTATCTGTTTCCACTTTCTAACCACTTAACAATTTTCTTGTTATTACCTTCAAAACTGAAATTTTAATTTGCATCCCTGATTTCGCCCTTTAGAGGTTGATTTTACTAAAACACTAAAAACGTCACCCTTAACTGTAGTTCATAAGACTGAGTATGAGTTTTGATGCTGATGACTACAAACACCACAGAGTTATCATTCACACGGTGGAACACGTATTTCTTTGTTTCAAATCTAGCCACTTACTAAGTATCAATTTTCATGATATTGACTTCAAATATAAAAGAATTCCCATACAAACTTTCATCCCCCTTTCATCCCCATTAAAAATTCGTGAAACACGTATTTCTTTGTTTCTAATCTAACCACTTACAAAATTTCATTGCATTATCTTCAAAAATGCAGAAATTAAATTGAAACTTGCATCCATGATTTCACCCTCTGGAAATCACTATTAATTTTAGTTCATAATGCTGATTATCAATTTTCATGATGTTGACTTCAAAAACAACAGAGTTTCCAATACTAATTTTCATCCACCTTGTCACCCTATTAGAAATCCGTGACACTTGTACTTCTTTGTTTCTAATCTCAACACTTATCAATTTTCATGGCGTTATCTTCAAAAATGACGAACTTAAATTTTATTTAGCATTCCTAATTTTGCCCTGTTTAATTTAAAACACGTTATCCTTACTTACAAAAACAACAGAGTGCACTTACAAACTTTCATCCCCCTTTTCACCCCTTTTGAGGATAAATATCTAAAAGCTGTGAAACACTACACCGAAAAACTACGTACAAATTTTCATGGATTTATCTTCAAAAATGACGGACTTTCGTACAAACTTACATCCCTTATTTTACACTGTTAGGGGTGGAATTTCGAGAAATACTTTCTTAGCGGATACTTTCACTTTACAAAGAACACAGCCTCCAAATTTCATGTCTATAGGACCAGTGGTTTAGGATGTGCGTCGATATATAAGTCAGTTAGTCAGGACTTTGAATTTTATATAGATTGAAATCCAATGTGTACCTAAAAATAATAATTACATCTCATGTACACCATATAATACCTCATCATCACCATCAACAGCCTATATACGTCCCCACTGCTGGGGCTCAGGCCTATTCTCCTACACAGAGTGTATGGGACATAGTCCACCACGCGGGACCAGCGGGGACGGCGGACTTCACATGCCTGTTCAAGACATGCAGGTTTCCTCACGATGTTTTCCTTCACCATTAAGCAATCGGATAATGTACTTGTAAATTATCTGCCTCCATGTCTTAAAAATGGCAACACATTTGTACTAACAACCCTGAGGTTCCATATTTTGATTGATTTTTTGTTTTTGTACATACAGTTTTGAACATAAGTCCCAATACCTATCGGTACTTGAATTGGATGGCGGTAAGGCATTTTCTCGAGACCTGTCGATGTGGCGTACCACTAAAGAGGCCTTTGTCCAGCATGATGATGATGAAGGCATTTTCTATGCCCACCTGACTTTTATTATATTTAGTCTGTTATGTGAATATTGTTTGAAATGTATTTTTTTGTCTATAACAGTTTGTTTTGTCTATTAAAATGTTTAGTTTTTCGTTAAAATTAGAATAGTTACCGCCTCCGTGACCTAATTGCTAAATGTTCGATTCACAATCCGATCTATCGGTACTCGGTTTGGTTGGTGGTAAGCAATTTTTTGTCTGCCTGGCTCGCTACCACCATGTTACCTAAGTCTTCCACCAACAAGAATTGTTAATAGCACTGTTGTGTTCCGGTATGAAAGGCAGCAGAGCCAGTGCCTCTCTATTAGTTTGAGGATCCTGGGTAAGCAAGATTTCTATCCAACGGCCTTGCGTGCGTGCGTACAGCTAAGCAGTGGAATTCCCTGCCGGCTGTGTTTCCCATGCGATACAACCTAGATAACTTTAAGGCCAGAGTGAATAGACTATTTCTATGCAACCGTGAACGATCCTAGACCACATCGTCGCCTAACATCAGGTGAGATTGTAATAAAACGGAAGCCTATCGAATGTAAAAAAAATCATGTTAGATGAAGGTAAAATACAAACCCATATAAAGACAACTATTTACGAACTTTTTATAAAAACTTACATCGCTAATTTTACCTCCCATTGCGTGAGGTCTTAGTTGTATAAGCCTTTTTAGAAGATGGGTAGCAGAATGTAACTACAACATCTTACTGCGATTACCAATCCGTCTACAAACAGTGGTGCTTGTTGCAAATCCAATCATATAAAGTTTAATGTGTCGTTATATGGGGAGAGGGGCACTTGTCCAACAGTGGACTCATGCAGCCAACCAGTAGTGCTATTCCATAAGAAACATTTTTTTCTCATTTCTCATTACGAAAGTCATTTTCGTTTCATAAAACTTTTCACTAAAAAATTTTACCGATGCGGTACCGACAATCAAGTCCGCGTGATGCTCGATGAGATGTCAAATAGGAAGCAAAATGAGACAGGGATGGTTCCATGCCCTTACAATTTAAATCGATCTCATCGACTTATGTTTTACTAATAAAATACGACGTAATAATTAATAAAGACTATGAGAATATGTATTTTTCGATCAATTTCACGGTTTCGCGTTTCTAAACTAACGAAAACTATGAAACCTGCAAAATTATTGCAAGGCCGGCTGCACCGAAAATTGTCTTCGCCCACATACATAGAAGATATAAAAAGTCATAATAACAGAAAGTAAACAAAAAGTCAATTGGAATTGGATTGCAAAAACGCTTCGATATTACTAAATGCTGAATTAAATTAAATATAAAACAGTATTCAAATGAAGTAGTGGTTTCATCAATAATATATTCATATAGAATAAGTCGGATGTCCTTGCCCCTTGCCGCAGACTGATGGTACGCTTTTAGATATGTTGGAGACCAAACCAGACTTGGCTAGGGAATTATCCAAGATTGTTATCCAATAGTGTTTTTTGTGTGGTTAACAAGTTCAAGTTCTGCATTTTTCATAGAGATGTCATAGCCAACTTTATCAATTCAATTTTATTAGAATATTTAATTTAAACTAAAACTAGAACATTACTCAGTATATACTTTATTATTACATTACATTTCAGGATACTGAGGATGTACATGATCATTTCTCTTCGACAAATGCAAAAGTCATAAATTTCTTCTTCACATGAGACTATCAAGTTGAAACAGGCACTATTGAGGTACTACTAAAGAATTTGAGATGAGTCGAACGCCGGGGGCCGCAGTTGATCAGTGATTAAGAATTTCCTGAGTGTAATATGTGAAGAGCTAGGACCATATTTTCTCGGAAAATATTTCCAGCAGGCTGCCGAGAGACACATTATGATGTTGCAGATTACGCTGGCAATGGAGAAGCGATGAAGGCTGTACCTGAAACTGTACCCAAACAAATATCTGTTGTATTAAGTTGTTATTTATTATTGACAAATAAATATATTTTTTTGATTTCTTCATTCAATGACCACTGATAGTAAATCAGTTGATTATTTATTATCAGCTGTATACTACTGTACTTGTGTGTCTCTCATTGACCACCACGTCAGAGTTATCCCAACCCCTGATTTGATATAATCACCACGATAGGAAGCGATAAATATGTACTAAATAACTGTGCTATTTGGTCTTTGATATATACATAACATTTCTTTGAAAAATAAAAAACTTTTGTGTTCTCTTGTTATAAGATACTAACAGTACATATTTCTTAAGTAAAATAAAGTAAAGGACCGCGTTTCGGCACTGACAACACGCACTGATTATAGACTTTTGTCTTTAGACGCTTAGGTATTTTGGACGGGAAGATAGCTTCCCGAAAGCTGCCCAGCCGAGTCGGATTCTTCGGTTGATCTCTTTGTCATATTCATCTACAACTTCGATTGTACTGTTTATATATATAGGTACTTTATTATTATTTGTACTTATATAACCGATATAATAATAATAATAATAATGTTTTATGCATAAAATATATTTCGGTATATACATATATTTCGGTAGTCATAAATATCTTTCATTTGTTCAAAAACATTGTATTATTAACTTATATTATTTTGGACAACGCTTGATTGCCTCTACTAGCGTTCAATTCCTTCTTTGAATTCGCCGTAGTTAAGCAAAAATAGAGACGGTTGTCATGACTACCACCGCGTGAGAACTACTGCGTCAGTATTGCGTGGTGAAAACTTTTGACATTTTTACAGGCGTTGACGTTTGAACTACGATTCCATAACGTGTTTTGCCGTCATTTTGATGCTCATCTCGAAAGTCATCGGTGAAAACTAATGTCAAAATACTCGGTTACTCCAACCTTGGTGAAAACCTTGGTGAGAACTTAATGACATATCAATGACTAGTTTTTCTTGATATTTATAAGGTTTGAGTCGTGGTTTGTGTATAAAATTGAAAATAACAGTGCTTCTAATAGTTTTTACATAGTAGGTAGTATAAAATAAAGTGTAAATATTGTGTATATATTCAAACAGTTTTTCATATAAGACATGGCCCCCGTAAATGAAAACTTTGGTGACAATTTTGTATGAGAAGGCTTTGAAAAGGTTTTAGCTTTAAATTTAATTGTAAATTTAGTGCAAGTCGGATTCTTAATAACAATGTTTTTAATGTTTTTTTACATAGAATACTGTAAGAGATGGCTCAATCTGCGATGTTACTCGTACTCATGAGTTGGACATTGCCGCTACTTTTCAAAAAGCTCAAAGCTTTTAAAGACGCTTGTTTTCTCGGGGTGTAGAATGTACGTCGTCAGAAACTATATAACGTCTCTTTACACTCTATAGGTTACATTGCGCGTGCTAAATTTCATCAAGATCGGCCAAGTCGTGAAAAAGCAACAAACAGAAAAACTTACTATAAGTATTTAAAATATTTGTATCAATATTTGATAACAAGATCCGTTGATTTTTATTACCTGTGTACATGATGGATTTACACTTGGCCTTCATCTCACATGATGGTAAGACGATAA
This sequence comes from Carcina quercana, assembly GCA_910589575.2. Lineage (NCBI taxonomy): Eukaryota > Metazoa > Arthropoda > Insecta > Lepidoptera > Depressariidae > Carcina > Carcina quercana. The sequence goes on along the minus strand of OU342432.1, from coordinate 13,766,523 downwards.
GGTGGTAAGCGTGCGCACTCAGTACATAAGCTAATGAGGCGCTAGTTTGCTCATGTGACGCTAGCTCTGCTACCTTTCATACCGGAACACAACAATGCTGTTTGGCGTTAGACTTAGATAGCAGGCTACCCAGGCGGACAAAAAACAAGTAAGGCACCACACTTGGAATCGAATCCGGGACCTCTGGATTGTGAGTCCAAGATATAGACGTTAGGCCACGGAGGAGATTAAAATCTAATATACTAAGTTACGGTTTTGTTGGTATTATTTAATAAGTTTATCCTTTATTTTCAGGGGACTCTGGTTATTCTCAGCGGCAGTATGGTTCACTGTAACAAGATGTTACAATTGTTACACATCATTTAAACGAGTGTTTAACTGTATTCTTTTTTAAACTACCGAGAGCACGTTAGAACGTGGTCCTCAACTCGCGACACTGTATTTGTTACGCGCCTGAAATGGCAGATTGTATAGTAAACGAGCCAAAGGAAGAAGTACCCGTTTTATTTACACATTCCGTAATAAAAGTTTATAAATGCTACTGCAAGAACTACAGTACAGAGACATACACTATTGGGGTACTAAAGGAACGATAGCAAAAGCCATGGTAGCTCGTCAGGAGCTCGCTAGGACAGAGCGTCAGTTTTTAAACGATCGAGGTCTGGGTTCCATCCTGGCTCATACCGATAAGTTCCAATTTGTTAATTGGAATTTATGTACGAATGATAAAAATCATTACCATTGGCTTTTCGGTGAAGGAAAACATCGTGAGGAAACCTGCACACTCCTGAGAAGAAATTAAAAGGTGTGTGTGAAATCTACCAATCCACACTGGGCCCGCGTGGTGAACTATGGCTCATACACTCTCTGTAGCCTGAGCTGAGCCTGAGCCCCTGCTGTGGGGACATAACGTTGATGAAAGGAACGATTTAGTTGCATTCGCGTTCATCATTATCAGCTATGTGTCCTTGAGCCGATCTCTTATCTGACTTTAATGTGGATAATGAAAGTAGAAATGCTCACTTTTTAAGGAATTATTTAACGTAAGAAACAATTACTGTTTCTTGTAACTTGTAACAAGAAATGTAGATTTTTTAAACGAATTTAGAAATGTTTTGTATATATCAAAGACCAAATATCACAGTTATTTAGTACGTATGTACCGCTTCCTATCGTGGTGATTATGTCAAATCAGGGGTTGGGATAACTCTGACGTGGTGGTCAAATAAGATAAATAAGGATAAATAAGATCAACTGATTTACTATAAGTGGTCATTGAATGAAGAAATAAAGAAAATATGTTTGTCAATAAAGAACAACAACTAATAACAACTTAATAAAACATATATTTGTTTGGGTACAGCTTCAGGTACAGCCTTCATCGCTTCTCCATGTATATCTCGGCAGCCTGCTGGAAACATTTTTCTAGTAGGTATGGTCTCCTGAAATAGAGAGAAATTAATGAAAAAATGTATTCTGCGTATTTTCATTCTTAATGTTCCAGTTTCGGATGTTCAGTTATCAGCCCGTGTCTCTTCACTGCTGAAGATAGGCCTCTCCCAACGTGCGCCTCTCCTTCCGGTCCTCCGTCGTCCTCATCCACTCGCTTCCCGCTATCCTCTTGAGGTCGACAGACCAGCGGGCTGGAGGCCGTCCTACCCCGCGTCTTCCGGTCCGCGGTCTCCACTCGAGAATCTTTTTGCTCCATCGCTTGTCTGTTCGTCGACAAATGTGGCCTGCCCATTGCTACTTCAGCTTGCTTATTCGAGTAGCTATGTCGGTCACCTTTGTACGTCGGCGGATTTCATCATTCCTGACTTTGTCGCGCAAGGATATTCCCAGCATAGCCCTCTCCATCGCTCGCTGTGCAACTTTGAAGCGGTGAACAAGCCCCAATGTGAGCGTCCGTGTCTCTGCTGCATAAGTCATGACCGGGAGAACGCATTGGTTATACACCTTGGTCTTAAGGCATTGCGGTATACTGGACTTGAGGATATGGTGGAGTTTTCCAAACGCAGCCCAACCTAGCTGGATTCCGCGGTCTGCTCCTTTACTGAAGTTTAGCCTACCAACCTGGACAGACTGGCCGAGATAGACATAGCTCTCCACATATTCCAAAATCGTGCTTTCAACAATGACAGGTGTGGCATCTACGTGTTCATTGTGCATAACCTTTGTCTTGTCCATGTTCATGCGCAGACCCACTCGCTGGGAAGCTTCGTTAGGACTGCACTATTAATACCTTTAAAGGAAATAAATAACCCTTATAAGATCACTCGTTGTCCGTCTGACTCTCTGTATCAAGGCATCAAGTAGAAATTAATATAAAATACTCAAGTCTGATTCCAATAACCGGTGGAGAGTATACCGGGAAGCGTGTACTGGGCCGTCCCTCTACTAGATGGGCCGAAGACCTAGTTAAATTTGTGGGGAGTCATTGGATGCAGGTGTCTCAGTACCGGTCAATGTAGCGTACCATGGAGGAGGCCTATGCCCAGCAGTGGACGTTTCTCTCGAGTCTGCAATCTATTAGAGCTGTGAAAAAATTACACTACTAGGTCAACGCAATAAACACATTTTGATGTTTAAGCAGCATTTTTTGACTATTTCTTTTGCCATGCCAATCAAAACCTATAGGGTACTTCCCGTTGACCTAGAATCCTATCAAATTTGTCAAGAAGCAAGACCTTACCGCACAAGTATGGTAATTAATCAAACAAGAATGGAAAAAAAACATAACAACTTCTAACTGCGACCACCAATCCGTCTGCTAAGGATTGTGATTTAGGCAAATCAACTCACAGGAAGTGTGACATGACGACCTATGAGGGAGGCTCATGTCCAGCTTTTTAAATTAGTGGCAAATTCTTCATATTCTGTACGGAACCTTCGGTGAGCGAGTCAGTCTCATGCATGGACTTGGCTTAAGTTGCGAAAATACAGCCGTTTTAAAAAGTATATCGTAACTTCCAAACGCACAAAAACACAATACTCTGAACCTTGCTGTACCAATCTTGGAGAAACCTTTAGACAAGTCTGGCTTCATCTCCAATAAGTCTAAAATCTAGCTGAATCTTTAGCTGAATCGTCCCTGATGATATTCCTTCAATTCTGACATCATTCGACTTATTCTATGTGAATATTATAAAAAATGTCTACTTCATTTTAACATTGTCAAATAATGTTTTTTATTAATTAATATAGAAGTAATTTAGTTAAATATTTAGTAATATAGTATTTAGTGTATAATATCCAAGAATTCGATTCAATTTCTTTTTCATTTTTATGATTTATGACCACAGATTACTTAGAACACAATTATGTCAGTTTTATATCGTCTATGAATGCGGGCAAAGATAGTTCGCTGTAGAGCCTTGGTATATGATCTTTTTGCAGGTTTTATAGATTTTCGTAGTTAAAAACGTTAAACCAACGCGGAACCATAAAAATTGTTCAATAAAATACACATTTCATTATTGTTTACTAGTTATGATGCTGTATTTTGATTCTAAAACCTAAGTCGATGATATAGATTTAGATTGTATGGTCATGGTACATCACTACTCATCTCATTTCCTTTCTGACATCTCATTACTCTTCACTCGGACTTGTATTTCGGTATAGCATCGCAAATTTCATTTTATGAAAACGTTTGTGATGCGAAAACTATGACACTTAACATTATAGTTATAGAACAGACAAAGCAAACTAAATTATGATCTCAAACTTATTACCAATTGGTAATAAGTGACTCACTCAGTCTCACGTCACGTCACGCGGCCATACAAGACATTTAACGTACCACTGACTTTCGAGATCAAAGTTTTTATATGAAAAGTTTTCCAATGCCCGCTCTATAACCTATTACTATATTTAAATCTCTCTGTGTGAAAATAACCTTTACATGAAGATTTTGAATGAAGTGTGATAGGTTTACACTCGGCCTTCATCTCACCTGATGGTAAGTGACGATAAGGCCGTTGGATGGTAAGTGTGCGCACCTAGAAGCCTCAACCTAATGAGTAGCTGGCTATGCTACCTTTCATACCGGAACAAAGCTATTACTCGTAGCACTGCTATTTGGCAGCAGACTTAGGTAACATGGACTCAGAAAATGCCCTACCACCGACCACACTTAGTACCAATAGGTCCCCAACTGGGAATCAAACCCGGGACCTCAAGATCGTGAATGCAATATTTAGCCATTAGGCAACGGAGGTGGATATTTTTTGATTTGCATGTGGCTTAGCGTTTAAATATGTCTTATATAAAATTTTTCGAGAGCTTTTATTAGTCTCCTTGGCTAAACATACATTTTTACTATTAAATCAGACTAAAACCAGTCAATCAAGTTTAAAACACTTACTAAACCAATCAAAACGATATTACATCAAGTTTTCACCAAGAATATTTAATTTAACATAAGATTTCACCGATGACTTTCGAGATTAGTAGCAAAATATCGTAAAACACGGTATGGAATCGCATTTCAAACGTCAACGCCTGTATAAATGTCAAAGTTTTCACTCATTTGAGTTTTCACAAAAGTTTTCACCGACATAGTTTTCACTTGCGTATGGAATCGCAGATTTCATTCTCACCAAGTGAGACATCGATGAGAACCAACTTTTACCTTATAGAATAGCACTACAGGTTGTGGAGGGATGGCCCGATACACGTTACACGGCAATTGCAAACTTTAACACAAACTTGCATCACATATTCTTTTTGCGGAACTATCATAAAAGGAACATATTGTCAAAATCTCATAACCCTACATGGTTTCGTCTGTCAGTCACTTCTAACGCTGAGGTAACGTTTCAATGACGTATCAGCAACCCTTTACAAAAAACCGCATGTAAATCGGTCAAACCGTTCTGGAGATAAGTGGCAACATTGGTTTGTATGTACACACAAACAAACAAACACACAAACAAACACACAAACAAACAAACAAACGAACAAACATCCTCTCACCCTAAACGCATACACTGTCTCCGTTCCGTCGCGGGTAAAAACACTTTTAAACATTAACCACTGAAGCACCTTCTTTTGTATTTGCTATTTGAAATTAGTCAGGCATTGTAGCAATTCTGGACAGAACCCACTAAATTGGTTTTTGTATTCTGTTATACTACCTATATCACCCTCAAACCATTTTTGGCAAACCTTTTCAATGTACAGATAGTCGCGTCGATTCTCCATATACAGGTAAGTCGATTCTACAGGTTTTTTGAAGATATCTTTTTATTGCGTGAACCGATTTTGATGAAATAAAGCTTAGATGTTGCCTTGACCTACGCCTAATTTAATTGTGAAAACCGCATCAAATTTGGTTTTGTAATTTCGGAGATTAGCCGGTACAGACAAACAGACAGACAGACAGACAGACAGACAAAATGTTTAAAAATGGTCCTATTGTGTTCTGTTACACTTCTTATGTCACCCTCAATCAGTTTTTGGCAAAAAAAATCAATGTACAGACACGTCGATTCTACAGATTTATTATAGTATAGATAGAAGAAGAAGAAGAAGAAGAAGAAGAAGAAGATAGAAGATAGATAGATAGAAGAAGAAGATAGAAGAAGAAGATTGGATTTCAATCTATATAAAATTCAAAGTCCTGACTAACTGACTTATATATCGACGCACATCCTAAACCACTGGTCCTATAGACATGAAATTTGGAGGCTGTGTTCTTTGTAAAGTGAAAGTATCCGCTAAGAAAGTATTTCTCGAAATTCCACCCCTAACAGTGTAAAATAAGGGATGTAAGTTTGTACGAAAGTCCGTCATTTTTGAAGATAAATCCATGAAAATTTGTACGTAGTTTTTCGGTGTAGTGTTTCACAGCTTTTAGATATTTATCCTCAAAAGGGGTGAAAAGGGGGATGAAAGTTTGTAAGTGCACTCTGTTGTTTTTGTAAGTAAGGATAACGTGTTTTAAATTAAACAGGGCAAAATTAGGAATGCTAAATAAAATTTAAGTTCGTCATTTTTGAAGATAACGCCATGAAAATTGATAAGTGTTGAGATTAGAAACAAAGAAGTACAAGTGTCACGGATTTCTAATAGGGTGACAAGGTGGATGAAAATTAGTATTGGAAACTCTGTTGTTTTTGAAGTCAACATCATGAAAATTGATAATCAGCATTATGAACTAAAATTAATAGTGATTTCCAGAGGGTGAAATCATGGATGCAAGTTTCAATTTAATTTCTGCATTTTTGAAGATAATGCAATGAAATTTTGTAAGTGGTTAGATTAGAAACAAAGAAATACGTGTTTCACGAATTTTTAATGGGGATGAAAGGGGGATGAAAGTTTGTATGGGAATTCTTTTATATTTGAAGTCAATATCATGAAAATTGATACTTAGTAAGTGGCTAGATTTGAAACAAAGAAATACGTGTTCCACCGTGTGAATGATAACTCTGTGGTGTTTGTAGTCATCAGCATCAAAACTCATACTCAGTCTTATGAACTACAGTTAAGGGTGACGTTTTTAGTGTTTTAGTAAAATCAACCTCTAAAGGGCGAAATCAGGGATGCAAATTAAAATTTCAGTTTTGAAGGTAATAACAAGAAAATTGTTAAGTGGTTAGAAAGTGGAAACAGATAAATACGTGTTTCCGCATATTTTTAATGGGGGTGAATAGGGGTTGAAAGTTTGTATGGGAACTGTGTTTTCCGAAGTTAGCAGCATGAAAATGGGTAGTTAGCCTTACTGATAAAAATTAAGAGTGACGTGGTTTCACACATAATGAAACAATCTAATATATAAAAATGACACGTTTTTTGTGGTCGCACTTCTGGGAAACGGCTAGACCAAATTTTGTGTGTGAATCTTGCACCTTCTTACCCCCACCCCTTACCCATATTTTAATATAGATTTTTATAATTGTAGTATGAATAATCTCTAAATAATTATTCGTTGCCGGAAAGCGTTACGTCAGTTTCATATTTGTTATGTAGTTGATTTATCCAATGAGATAAATCCTAAAGTCCACGCGGGCGAAGCCGCGGGCAGAAGCTAGTCTAAGATAAATTCGTTATTTTCTCCTTAGAGATAATCCTGAACACATCCAACACACACAGCAATGTTTCATTCAGAACACAGCCAATTTAACAATACTAAATGAGAAATATCGATTCTCCTCATATTCATCAACAGCCTATATATGTCCCCACTGGAGGGGCTCAGGCCTACTCTCCTATAGAGAGTGTATGGGCCATAGTCCACCACGCGGGCCCAGTGCGGATCGGCGGACTTCACATGCCTGTTCAAGACATGCAGGTTTCCTGACGATGTTTTCCTTCACCGTTAAGCAATCGGATAATGTACTTGAATTGAAAAACAACTCATAGGTACACGGCTGGATTCAAACCCGGTACCCTCAGATTGAGAGTCCGCGCCTTATCCACATCCTCATATGCTCGTATATTATAAAATCACAATAAAAAAAATTTAATTTCCGGACCCCGGACTAATTTCCTTCCGGACGCCAAGACAAGACCCAAGTCCGTAAACCCTGCAAGGCCGAGGGATAAAGCTGGTCGCAACAGGCTGTCCATCCACCTGTCCACTTGTCCGGTGTAATCTCAGAACCCGACACCGGGGATTTAGCGATACGGCTTCTGTTATGAAAGTGAATCATTATTGAAAATATTGTCGGGCGTGTTGTATGTTCTTATCGTCAGTAAATGTTTTAAATATACTTCTCATCAGAAAAATCGGAACACCTTGCAAGTTTATGTTTTGTATGGATTATATTTAGGAATATATATGAAATGTCGTTTAATAGTGAATAAGGTTAAGTTTTCAAATCCTGATGCTAATTAGTAGTAGTTCTAAATTCAAATTAAATTTTCATAGGTTTTTCTGATAATCCTTACAATAAACTTGCACGGTGTTTCGATTTTTCTGATGAGAAGTATATTATGTTGGCTGACTTGTACAGTTAGAACTTTTAAATGACATTTCTCTTGATACACTCAGCCATGGTAGCTCTTGATACTCTAAGCATTAGATTTCTTCACCTTTTGTTAAATATGTACGTACATGAAATGGGACTGTGATTATTATCAGTGCTATTATAATTTATGTATGTCCGCTTCGTTACTGCTCTTCATAACCTGGCAGGTCCTGATTAGGTGCGACGACGACAGTTGGATTTACAGGATTGGTTTCTCGACTGCCTTTTGCAAATGAGGCGTTGTTGACAGGGCGTAGGCTGGAGTAGTCTCGGTGACTGTGATCAACGACTATACAAACTTGTGGTCTTGAGTAGTTGAGTCTATTTTTAGAGTTGCAAACAAATCCTTGGAGTTTGATTTATAAATGTAATTTACTGTTTAAGAATTACCTTTCGTAACCGAAAAACTTAAGCTTTTTTGGTGCGTAGTTTATTGTTCAGGTGCGAACGTCTTTGCTATCTTCCCTTCTTTTCCCCTCCAATTTCGAACCGATAAGGTTATATTGAACTAAGACTACTCATTCTGCTGTTTAAAAGCTTAATCGTTATCCACTCCTAATCAATTGTGAAGATATCCTGCATCATCTGCTTTAACGACACTTTATGACAGCAGCTAGTAGTGGTCCGTTCCGGGAATTCTCCTCGCTTCTGCCCGCTTGACAGACGATAATCTTTACGACACTTATTTCCGTTGAAAGCACAAGTATGATCTGGATACAGGTCCATATCTCTGTTAATTAACCTGTTATTTATTATTGTTTCTGATGAACATTTACAACTGTTTCGCGGTTGTGAAGCTCCTAATCGTATTCTTTAAAAAGGATGCGGAATTTTATTTATCTCGATCGAATCACTTCTGTGAGGTTTTCCGCATGACGCGTAGATCGTTATACGAGTGTAATTATACAAAGGAATGTGCATCACTGAATCTATCTTACGTTCACCACATTCAATTTGGTATTTATGATAACAAACCCATTTAATTACGACATGCTCTCATTGTAATCTAGGTAGGGAAAACTAATAAATATTATCACCGATACCGGTATAAATAACAACATCAAACTACAACCGTCTCTTTCTGTCGTTGTACTTATTATTTGATAAACTTATGTATCGTAATTTTTCTTGTTTTGTCCACAGCAACAATCGTTAGTCCATTGTCAGCCGCTGGCGCTGCCGCCGCCGACCTCTGCGCCCGCGCCGCCCGCCTCGCTCGCCGCCGCGCCACGCACCATCGTCATCCAGCGCCCCGACGCGAGATACGGATTCGGTTTCACGCTCAGACACCTGGTCGTTTATCCACCGGAGTCCTTACAGGTAAGATATGAGTAGTTAAATCTCTTTATCATGAGCGCTATCGCGAATGAAACCCGACGACGACTTCTGGTTTCTGCATTCACTTTGTCTTTACTCTCAAGGAATAACTTGCTCTAGCAAATGTGTCATCATCATCAGCCGGGAAACGTCCACTGCTGGACATAGGCCTTCTTCATGGAACGCCACATCGACCGGTCCTGAGCCACCTGCATTCAGCGATTCCCCGCGATCTTAAACAAGTCGTCGGTCCACCTAGTGAGGGGACAGCCCGGTAGACGTTTCCCGGTACGTGGTCGCCACTCGAGAACGTTTACTCACCGGTTATCGGTTCTTCGAGCGATGTGGCCTGCCCATTGCCACTTCAGCTCAGACTCGTCGAGCTATGTCGGTGATCTTCGTTCGTCTACGGATTTCCTCATTCCGGACTTTATCACGTAGAGAAATTCCGAGCATAGCTCGTTCCATTGCTCGCTGAGTGACTTTGAGCTTGTTTATTCGGCCCACAGTAAAGGACCACGCTTTGTTTCTATTCTATCTATTGGCACTATCATTTAAACTGCCTGAAATAATAACTCTACTGATGAATAGTTTATTTCATAAAAGCTTCGCAGCTACTTATTACCTATCTTTGTTATATGAATGTTTGTTACAATTTCAGGAGCTCTACGAAGATGCGCGTCACCTTGCGGTGGGCGCAGTCGGAGCGCCCATGGACACCATCTTCGTGAGGTCCGTGCGTCCCGGAGGCCCTGCGGCCGCTGCCGGTCTTCGCGCCGGAGACCGCGTGCTGGCCGTCAATGGGGAGCCGGTCGCGTGTGGACGGTCGCGCGCGCCCTACGCCAGGGTCGTGCAGCTGGCACAGAGGGAGCCGCGCGTCCTGAGGCTCACCGTAGTGCCCAGGGACCACGATCTGCTCCAGAGGGTGATGAAGTTTATATACTTGTTGATTTCAAAAAAATATAACGGGTTTGCATTGCATTGCCTTCATTGTCACGTGATGGTAAGCGACGATAAGGCTACTGAATGGTTAGCATTCGAACCCAGAAGCCTCAAGCATTGTCAGTGACACTGCTTCTTTCATATCAGAACACCACAGTGCTATTAACACCGCTGTTTGGCGGCAGACTTAGGTAACATGAGCTGTTGTATGTGAAATTGTAGCTAGTATGGCGACCATAAATGCCCTGCCACCAACCAAACCACCAAACCAAAACAATGGGTACCCCCACTGGGAATCGAACCCAGGACCTGCGGATTAATTACGTTAGTCCAACATTTAGCCATTAGGCCACAGAGGCGACAGATTTGTTACTTAGTCAATATACGAGTATTATTGTCGGGTATATAAATGGATACCAGCGCAAAGCCCGTTATAGATAGTGGAGAAGAGAGAAGATTTGTGACTTACTTCACTGACAGTCCTTAGGTCTGGAGTCGAACCACAAAAATATCACATTTCTACAAACATTAACCGAAAAAACGAATAAAGCCTCATCTGATGTCTGTGATGTATGTGTTTTATCTCACAACTCTAGAGGACGAAACATTTTTGTCGGAGTGTTTCGACTTTGTGTATATTGAAGATCAAATTCTAAAAGAAATTCTTATTATTTATTTCTTTTAATTTAAAACAAGTTTCTCTGCAGTATTTCAGCGAAGCTGCTTACAACCCAGAATCTAATCAGCGCGGCCAAGATATGCCAGCCCCGGTGACAGAGCATGAGTCGCGGCTGTTTGACATCTACCGCAGGCCTAGGGCTGCTCTGCCGGCCCCCCAGGCGCCGCCGACAAGGATGCGGGAAGACCCGGAGTACGCCAGCGTGGCATCGCTGGCGCCGTCGAGGTTCGACGCTTCTAGGCTGACTGGTCCACCCCACTACCAGTTACATGATAGGTAATATGTTCTGTAACTTTCACCGTAACGTAAGCGGGAGCATCAGCCGCTCGGCGTACGCTGCTCATGATGACACGCACATCTATTGCCACCACAATGCGGAACGACCGCGTCGGCAGAGCGGGACCAACGTGTCTAGTGGACCTTGTTTGTTTAACTGAAAATTGGTCAAGTGCGAGTCGAACTCGCGCACCGGAGAAAAACTAGCTTTGCTGATGCTTAATTTTTGACAGAACTTTTGTGATCAACTAAATATTAAGGCCGATACCAGGGTAACTGCCAAGTGAAGTGATAATGGCAAATCCCCTCATTGACAGTCCACGCTGCTATCCGTGAGGTAGGCCCATGTCCAGTAGCGAACTTTTGCAGCAAAGGAACCTCCTGTCACGTGATGTAATTTATACAGAATCAATTCTAACATCAATTTTTATTACTTTCCAGCCGTCGAGAATCTGACACCTCCTTGCCGTCATCGGCCACAGAAAGCAAAGACAGCCTTGGCTCGTTCGACTCCAACTCGACCCTGACCGGCCGAGAGCTGGACGACTCCATCATCCTATCGCGAATACGAAAAAGCCTCGAGCAGAAGGAGGCTTTCCTTCGACGGCCCAGTCAACCCACAGGCTGGGTCACACCTGATGCCCCACCGCCAATAAAACAAAAGGAATTCTACGCAAGACCCCAAAAATTGCAGAAGCCAGCGTGGCCTCCCCCTGCTGCCTCGCCACCCCTTGCCGCTTCCCCACCTCCTCTACCACCCACGCATTCACTGAAGAAAGAAGATTGTTCCACGAGTGTTGACAGCGGCACCTACAGCGGCTACGGTGAAGTCAATGGGACACACAACGACAAAGCTCGACTAAAACAGGAAAAGAGTACATTTGTTTCCACTCTATCGAAGATACAAGAATCGCCGCCGACGATGCAAAGCAATAATGTGGGGGCTTTAAGTAATGGGTCTTCTGAAATTAGAGAAGAATCTTCGAGCGAGGAATTGAAAAATCAAGACAGCCGGTAAGAACCCTATTAAGATTCATATCTTGCAAGATATTATTTTCTATAACACATTTCAACTGTTTGTAGTAGAAATATTCAAAGGACTTGCCTTACTTCTCGGTGAGCCAAATCAGATCTAGTCATTGACACAGCTCGACGATTCAGTGAGCTGAAATTCCAATCGGCATGACGGCCAAAGAAAATGGACCGGCCTTAGCTCGTGGTTCTGCTGCAAGCGGCTCGGGACCGGTCATATGACGTACCGTGCCTGAGGGCTACGTTCACCAGTGTAACACTCTTACACGACTGATGACCAAAAATGATCCTATTTCCGTCCTGTTGTATTTTTATTTGCAAGTTTTCTGATATTCTTTGAAAAAGTATGAAAAATGTGTTCCAGTTTCTAAACAAACATGTATTAACAAAATTGTGTGTATTCCAGATACCCAGCCCCTGAACTCCAACTAGTGACAGCTAGAACGAGACAGCTGGAGGAGGCTCGCGGTGGCGGAGAGAGACGGACTGAAGTAGCTCGGAGTGAGCTGGCGCGAATGTCCACAACTCGGCTGGAGCCGAGCGTGGCACTCAGACGGAAGGAGTTCGAGAACAAAGTCGTTAGACGAGAAGCTAGGTCATTGGATGTCCAGCCACAGCAAGGTGAACAATCTCATTCTCTCCCAAGCAATACTTAATACTCTCACATCTTTATTCAAAACCATTCGTTTTAGCTCTTTTTCTTTTTGACCTAACAATCTAAAAGAGACAGAAAAAAACGGATACTCGGTTTGGTTGGTGGCAGGGTATTTTATACGTCCGCCTGGCTACCTGCCACCATGTTACTTAAGTCTACGCTAAACCGCAGTGCTACACTATTGCGATCTAGTGTTAAAGGAAACAGGAGGCGACTCATTGGCTTGAAGCTTCTGGGTAAGCACGCATGAGATGAAGGCCACGTTGAATGATGACTTAAATTATGACTTAAGTTGTATAATAATATTACAGTGCCCTACCAGGGTTCATGTCTGCACCGATGTATTAGTCTTAAGATCTCTTGTATACACGACATGAAGTAATAAAATAATTGAATTGAATTTCAAACCCATTATACATAAAAAGAAAGGACCAAAAAACTCTAGATAGATTGAATCGATTTTTATATACTGGGTGGTCCAAAATGTGACGTCCAAAAATTTTTTTTAGATTCCTTACACCTGGGTGTATCCGAAAATACCCCATGTATGTTCCGCGATTTTTTGTAGTTTAGAAGTTATGATTTTTTAAATGTATATTTCGAATTTTCTGCCGGAGCGACTTAAAATTATTTTTTCTCGAAAGTGATCGTCTTGAATCACCCTTTCTACTTTATTATCAACTACACAACGTTATTCATTACAAGTTACCGAAAAAAGGGATGAAAGTAAAAATTTTAGGTTTGAGTTGAACGGAGCAAAATTTTCAAAAATTTCTTAATAATATTTTTTTTTATTTTTTTTTTTTTTATTTTCGGATACACCCAGGTGTAAGGAATCTAAAAAAAATTTTTGGACGTCACATTTTGGACCACCCAGTATGTATATAACGATATAACAACAATTGATGACAATGAACTAATCGAGTGACGCATCGATCTAAAATATTCTAGAAATACTCCCTATAATATTCTTCGTTGAGGGCGAGATATAATAAGTGTTGTCATGTTTTTTGGACTTTATCTTTCCTGATTTTTAGGCACTTCTGCAATATTTCCCTTTGGAAAAAAAATGAATTCGAAATAAATGTGTATATATTGAAAGATAAATAATGTTCATTGCAACGAATTACACTGCCAAGGCTCTTTTGATAATTGCGTTGCGAAAACGGCTCGTACTTCCCTAAGATAAGGAGATACTGTCGACTGGGCAGCTTAGATTTCCGCGATAAGTTAATCAGTTTATCATCGACAACACGACAGATTACGCGACTTGCCTCGTAAACATTGAAATACTTACATTAATAAATTTGTCGCGGACTCGTTTTAAAGTGGTAAGATAGCGTAGTTTACTAGTAGTTGTTTCTTTGTTGAGGCGACGCAAACATGCTTCCATCCCATGACTCTTACCATCAGGTGAGATAAATTCCAAGTTAATACCTTTTTTTAAATATAACCATGTTTTCTGTTTGTAGATTTGATAGAGCATCAAGAGCAAACTGCCCTTGGTGGTAGTCTATCAGGAAACCAGTTGATGATCACCGGCAGCAAACACTTACATTGTCCACCTCCAGATGGATATGTGCCCGGTTCGTTTGAATTTTTTAAATTATTATTTTTTAATTCAAAAGGATATACTAGAATCTAGAAACAATGGGTTGTATCATGATAGTCACAAGACACAATTACAGTTAAATACTCTACCAGGATTCAGGATGATCCGCTTCTGAACTGGATGGAAATTATCCATGATCACCATGCGAGGCAAATGGATTAGTGATATCTTAGTCACCTTTTGAAACTTCTACTGGTGTTGACATTTTAAAGCTTGAATATTTAATATTTAACTTTACAATCTTAATCTTGGACCGAGGACTTTGTAAAGGTCACGGGGAGACGCTAAATACTAGCGGCTCATGAATGATTATAATGAAATAATTAATAGTGAGCCATAAAGTGTCACCCGTTGTGTCGTAAAAAGCGACTAAAGGAAAATAGGAGATGGGCGGCAGCATCTGCATATGTAACAACAACCTTACTGTAATTATCTGACGTAGTTATCTATGAGGGAGGAGCATGACCAATAGTGGACTTAAGAAGCCCATTATGGAGATAAAGAACACACAAGACATCTGCTAGTGACAATAATGACAAAAACCTGTTCTTTATTTCAGAAACAGACAAGGTTCAAATGCGAACAAGGTCCAACAGTACCGGTAGTGAAGGATTGCCCATTAGAAGACATCATGCCACAGGTATAATAAATATTACATATATCTACTTTCTTTACTTTTTATATTGTACCTATATTCGGGCTGTCCGAAGGTAAGAATCTACCTAGTAAAATCACACAGACTGTGCTGCGTTTTCACTCGCACCTAAAATTTGTCAAACCGATCACTGACTTATTTTGAATTTATTAGAAGCTGTTTTTTGTTGCTATTTCTGAGACTTGAGGTGATTCATGCAAGACGTTAGCAATGCATTACATTGTGACTCCATGACTGTTATGAAGGTAAAAAAAGTCGAAATTTAAAAATCTATTTACAATGCTATTTGTTATTCAAATTTAGGAAAACCAGGACAGTTTGTGAAAATCACAAATCCATGATGTAATGCAGTCCTCGTATGTCTACCTCGTCCCAGCGTTGCTAACGCTTATGTGAATCAACCCTGTCTTCACTCACGTAACTTCATCTGTTGGCACTCATGCTACGCCTATCAATTTCGAGTCATTCACACGCTTGAAGCGGAACACGAAAACGCAGCACGCAGCCCCCAGGGGCTCGGGGCAGGCGTCTAATAGCACTGTTACGCCCAAAGATGGCAGTCACGCGAAGAGACGAATGGGGCTGAACAGAGAACAGATGGAGGCGATGAACCGTGTGTCGCTGCCCGGCGCGGTGAATGGGGAGGGTCCGCAGAGGCCGACGCAGCTGAGCCTGGCGCCGCCCTCAGACTCCACGTCGGCCTCCGCATCCGCCGCAACCTCGCCCTCCCCCACTCCGAGCACTCCCGCAGACTCAGGTCCCGACGCACACGCACGACACGGCTGTCTTATAGAATGCTTTCGCTCCCTCTTGCATCATCACTCAACCCTTGCCGAGGTCGGGGAACCGGACCGGTAAACCTGTCGTCCCTACTGTTGTTTACCTGTTATTACAACTGACATTTTGGCAAAATGTTACTATGGATAGTTTTGTAACTGCACTCCCGAGTTCCTAGTCACAACAAAGGTAAAACAAATTCAGTTATAATAATAATCATGATTAACTTCTTTGCTCAACAGCAAGTTATATATTGTACGATATTGTCTTGGTTCCTTTTCCTTAAACCAAAACTTGCATGTTTCGGGATTTGTAGAACGGCAATGATGTATACATACATCTTGGCGTACAATGAGTCTGATGTAAATATATTCGATGTACATTTTAGTTCCACGTTTTAAGCATACAATAATTGCGTCTAATTTGTTCTTACTCGACCACTAGTTTCCGAATATTTTGTATTCCGAGTTTTAAAAACGTTTGTAAACGATATAGCACCAGATTGAGCAAAAACGCCAACGTACGTTCCTTGTATGGGGATTTTATTTTAACTTTTTTGTTTTGCTATAACGGCTATAGTAACGCATACTCGGAGAAAGATACAGCTATGACAGACGGACTGACGGTCCGCTTAGGCTTAGGGTCCCGTTTCTGTAGGAATCGTAAAAACTACTATATACAATGATTCTGTAAACTGTTTATATGGACGATTATTCATCCAACAACGGCCACTTAACGCCTTAATATTGCGATTCATTCACTAAATACATAAAGCTGGGAACCAATGCTTCCATTCAGTGCCTTTCTCTGCTAATATGTAACGAGACTGACTTGAAGTAGGGAGGGAGCGATCCTTACCGTATCTATCTCTCCTACTAATTCAATTAACGGAATGCAGTTTGTGCGCTTTTAGGTGTAACACTAATGCAGACTAACCGTCGTCATCGATGTTTGTTACTAATCATAACGATGCATGTACATTCCCAGACATGTGTATAAGAATGCCGTTTTATCGACAGGTTTTGCCGATGACCTGGTGACTAGACGACAGAAGAAAGATGCTCAGCTCGGAGGTCAGTATTCTCTTTATTCCACCGTGCTAGAGCTAAACTGTTGCCAAGTTAACAGAGAGTGTTTCTGTTTTTGTATTCATGTGTGTGTGTGTCTCTCTTCATCAGTATGCCGTGAACGTTTTATAAGATTATATATAACCTTAAATACAGTTTCATAAATCATTTCATTGGATTGTAACAATACACTCCGATCCTCTGAACATTAAGCTACAGACCTAAATCCTTTAAAATCTTAACTGTCTGACTGCCTTCCGCGCTCGCCAATTGTTCTAGTGAAGCTGTACTGATCGCAGGATCAACAGCATCGAGTCCAAGCAAAAAAAATATTTAAGCATACAAATTATGTGTGATGATGGCATTTATATTAACTTATCTTTTATTCCATTTGCATTCCACTCATGAAACATTTTTCATATGTCATACTTTCAAACATGACTTCCACTGATGATGATGATTCCTTTCAATGTGAAATATAATTTTCAATTCAATCCTTTAGGACCTAAGGGTTATATGCTATTTTCGATAACTAAAGGAGAATATCATCCACCACAACAATTACACTGTAATTTTTAGGGGATTACAGATAATCACCATGTTTTTAGTGATTGCAGTATATTTACGATTTTAAAGGCACTAACACACGGATAGGTAGTCTCAAAGCAGTAATCTCGACGTAGTTTTGCTGTATCATTTATTATGCGCGCTTGTTGTGTGGTCTCGGCTTTAAAAATACCACCCCATATCATCCTGTCAGTGTTGTAAAAGGCGAAAAGAGATGGGCAGCACCATCTACCAGTGTAACAACAATATTTTACTCCGCTGTCCAAGCGTTATCATTACGTTAAATCCTGCAAGACCTATGTTCTCCTTGATTCATGACTGGCTCATGACTAACAGTAGATTTATATAGCCGATTATGATGCGCACTGCTGAAGAGTAGAATTCCACAAAGTTGTTTCCTGAGCACTGCCTGGATCATCTATCATTCACTAGACTAGCGTCTATCATTCAAAGTTACAGCGTGAAATCAACCGTTTCATCTATTTTTATTGCAGCAGAAGAAGAGCGAGCTATGCGGAGG
Organism: Carcina quercana; assembly: GCA_910589575.2. Taxonomy (NCBI): domain Eukaryota; kingdom Metazoa; phylum Arthropoda; class Insecta; order Lepidoptera; family Depressariidae; genus Carcina; species Carcina quercana. The sequence goes on along the minus strand of OU342432.1, from coordinate 13,748,448 downwards.
GTGTCGTATTTGAAAGCCACGTGGGGAGACCGGTTACACTTGGACAGTGACGTCGAACCAGACAGTGATCATCTTGCTCTGAGAAGGTAACTCGTTTTAAAAATTATTGCTGCTATTTGATAGTCTGTTAGCTAAGATTTGCAAATGTAGTCACTTGTTAAAAATACTCCTACTGTTTTGTTACTACTCTCGAAATACTTATATTGACTTAGCGCATTTTAAGGATATGGACTGAAAGAAAAACAGGCTATCTTATTCGAGGGTCAGCGCTCACTGAGTAATGTACCTGACTTATTCGTACTGTAAGCTAAATGCACAGTACAAAATAAATTATGTTGTGGATTTTATTGTAGTGTCGCCTATTACCATACTTTTGACCTTTATTTAGATATCTCCAGTCCAATATTCTCAATTTAGATTTTCATGCGAGAATTTCACAATTTTGGAAGAAATGTTGTGTTTTCCAAATATCTATTAATAAGTGTCAGCATTTGTAAATTAATGATGTCGCACCCTCCAATCTAGTATATTTTCTATCAACATATTATTTCTATAGATAACACCCGATACCGTAACTATTCTAAATAGCACCCTATTATTGTAATCCTTTAGGAAATGTGAATTATTTTTGTTGTAGATAGAATTTGTATGTACCCCCATTTAGATGTTTATGTACACAGTAGCTACTAAGTAACACCCTTCACATTGGGTATCTAACACGATTTATTATATTCTGCAATTATATGTATATGCAAGTGATAATGTTTAATAATAAATTGTTATTACTAACGGGGTGACTAAAGTTGGGTTCTACGCCAATACACAGTGTATACCGCAAGTGGCGTCCGCCACGATTCACGGATGACATTACGCCGCTGCTACGAATATTCGATCCACAGGCAACACTCCCCGCTCGGTACGTCGCATGTCGACGCAGTGGCCCGATAGATGGCGCTTACTGCGATGTGTGCTCGTTCACAAACGCAATAACTGATGGCGACACTCGAAATGATACATTTGAAACGTTTTGTAGGCGCTTTTGGCAAAGTTGTGCACTGCATTCATACATTAAGGTTCAACATGAGTGCTGTTTTTTAAACAAACTTACTTCGACAAACACTGGTATGGGATGGGACACGCATTTCTTTATGATGCCTCAAACCAAGTGCAGACTTGTACACTATTTAAAAAAATCAATGAATAATGTAAAGATGTATAGAAAAATACTATAATTTCATTTTTGCGTTTATTTTCATTGTACGAAATCATTATTTTTGTAGATAATGTCAAAATGTCATTATATAGACACCATCTTTGTTTTCTTGACGTTGAAACGTCTTGCCTGTTTCGTGCGTTTTGTACAAAATGTTTTTGTACAAATAAACTAAACCAAAATAGACAAAAATTGTAACTAAATCACATTTATTTGATAATGACCTTTAAAAATTATAAGTGTACAAGTCCAGGCCTTGGCCCCATACGTTCGCGAACGTAACATTTTACGGATATTACAGTCTTCTGTGCTGATATGTAATTTTCGTTTAATTTTGAAAAATATTTTATCCCTGATATGATGTTGAAAAATACATGCTAATCAAATTAAATATACTCTAAATTCAATTTTCTACAATACACCTCACGATTGAAAATTTTTGATTATATAACAATGCGAACACCATGTACTTAAATTGTATTTGTCGATTAATTATAAAATCGTCACACGTTGAACCTTAATGTTGAGTTTAGCAAATAAATACACAAGAGTTTACAGTTATCAGAGTGCTACAAAAAAGTGTTGTCATAATAATTAATTCGTAACATGAATTTCTCGAACCGTAAACCAACAAAATCAAATTTCAGAATAATGGAACTATATTATTTTATTGCTAACGTAACAATATTGCATGTAATGAATGTTATGTGTTTCGACCTGTTTAATCTTGCATGAACTTTTAATATATGTTTCCTCTGTGCCCAGCCTGTATTGCTTGTATTGGTTTTTATTTGTTTAATGTTCAATGAAACTGATCTGTGTTGCTTTTTAAAATATCCTTGATAATTAAAACGTCCTTTTGAACAAATTTTTTCCAAAAAATATTAGCGCCATAGCTATACAAAAAGTCAATTTATAATATTTGGCTTTCTTTCGTATTGAATACCAACTCCACGACTTTTTGCGTAATTTTACTAGATATTTTAATATTTTATTTGATTGAAATTAAAACCTGTCTAAGGTCGTTGTCAAGGTAAGGATCCAAAGTTGATGACATGATTTTAGCTGCGTTACCCACGTTAGTAAACTTGGACTAGCTTTCGACAAACTAGATCTAAAAATTTACGTAATTTTAAGGATCTTGCTCGATGTAAACGTTGCATAAAAGTATACAAAAAATTGTCGTTTAATTCTTAAGCACTTATCGTAAACATTAAAATTAGAAAGAATGACTCCGTATGAATTTAAGAAATTTATTGGAACCTATTTAAAGAGGAAAAAAATTAGAGGTAAAAAGTACTGTTGACATTCGTTAATATAAGTATTGTGTCCATCAGCGCTCAGAAGAAAGACGAAGAAAGCCCGACAGAAGCTGTAGAGCCGAGTGAAGGGGATGTGGAAGGAAACGTTCAGGTCAAGATGGTGGTCAGTAATGGAAAGGTTAGTACATTTCTACGTATAATTATAATTACTTGAATAACCATCAGGTGAAAGTCAACCTTATTCCAGACCTGGTTTAGTTCTTCTTTTATCATCACGCCGCCGTTGTCGTTCAGTTTATGCGTGTATGGTGGGTGCCTCTGAAGAAACAAGACCTTGAATCACAAATGCACACACAAAAATTAGATAGGCTTCCGTTTGGTGGTCTAGGATGGTACACAGTTGCCTAGGAATAGCCTATTCTGGCCTTTTTAGCGCTCGGGAAACAGAAGCCGGTAGGGAATTCCACGCTTGAGCTGCACATTGGTGTAATATCAACTTAGTTCTTCTCGACGTTCTTCGTCGCGTACTCTCCGAAATGACACCCGAAGAAGACCAAAAGGCTGTGTTCCAGGCGTTGTTTCTCACCCTTTACCCCTGAGCTGAGTGACCTCCAATCGTGACGTTAATAAATATATATTACATAAATGTTTATTTATTTTATATGCTCACAGAGTGACACTTTAGCAAAAGTATACATCGTTTCACTACTCAATTTTTTGAAAGCACATGTGAGAGACTAGACAGGTGTGACCCTGTGTACAGGACACCAGGCTCTCCTCCAGACTAACTCTACCAGGAAAACTCTGTCTTATGCTGGAATGAAGATTGGAATTTCATAGAGGTTCTGTTTGTTTTAGCGCGCGAGTGATCGGTCCTGGAAGCAAGTTTGGGCAGTGTTACATGGAACCAAGCTGTACCTATACAGACACCATCCCATCCAGGTAAGTCCACATTATTTTGAAACCAGTAAAGTAGCTGGACTTTATTCTTTCAAGTTATCTTCATTTCAAGAAGTATTCGCTGCTTATCGTCTGAAAACTTAGTTTCAGAAATAAAGGAGAAGTTTCATTTTTTATATACCTGTAACTTTAATAATGGATCTATTCATATTAATAATGCGTCATAGAATGTTCCTGGATTCCAGATCTTTGACATTGAATATGGTGCTATTTTAATTTCAATCTACGTACGAATTACATTTCCACGTAATGTGTAGTAGATGATGCTTTAATTAATACAAAACTAACTCGTCCCTCTGTCCTTTTCACGGCGAAACGGCTGAACCGCTGAACTTACCTCGTAACACACATACAAAATAAAATATATCAAACATACGCGTCGAATTGAGAACCTCTTCCTTTTTGAAGTCGGTTGACAAGATGGTACAAGATAGAGAATTCATGCTGTAAATAGAATCGAAAAAGATAACTGTAAATAAGTACAAGTACATTATGATGGAAGCACGGTACCTAAGCTAGATATTATAGTCGAGGTGTTTATAGGCACGAGGCGGAGCGGAAACTTCAAATGTTACAATGGCGTGAGCGGGACTGCTTTTCGCGGTTTAAGTGAAAGGCGTAAAAAGGCAAATACTTAAATCCTTACAGCCAAAATTTAAAATAGTATTTGATATTATTTTTACATTTGATTTCTAATTAAATATGGCGAAAAGACAACATTTTTATCAAATAATAAGTAAGTAATCGGGTACATTTATTTAGTTGTTTTTGAATCACTCATGTTCAGGATGAAAAGTTTTTGCTCGGATTCTATGAATTTTTGAGCTAATGAACAATTGTGATTGGTGTGAGTAGTGAAGAAAAGGGCCTAGTGCGTAAAATACGACATTACGATCCAAGTTTCGATGTCCTAAGGATTGTATTAATAGCAAATGTTTTGAAAATAACTTATTATTATACTGTACTGTCCCACTGCTGAGCAAAGGCCATATCCCTCCAGTTCTCTGAGAGCCTAAATAAATAAGCGGATGAAATACCACGAGCTCGTGGACATGTTTGACCCGTACGTCATCAGAATTCGAGTGTCGTCTTCGTTATCTCTGAGATAATGGTGCTTCCTGCCCCATAAGTGTAGCGCACCTGGCGTACCTGCGCACGCGCCGGGCCCGCACCGCACCGACCGACCGACCGTGAAACTTGCCGCTAACGGTCGCTCACGTACTTTATCGACCTAAGACAGCTGCTAGTCCTTAATTAATAGTTGAATTTCATTTGCATATCTCATGCTTATCTAAGTACTGGTATCTTTAAAAATTCGGAATTTACGTATGTAAAGTAAAAGTATATTTTGTAAGTATACTCTTTAATTTGAAATTCATCTCTCCTTCATTACATAGAGCCAGAAAGATTAAATTTTTTTCACATAAACATGTAGTAGTTGGATAAATCGTGGTCAAAAGTTAGCCCATACTTATATTAAAATAAAAGATTAAAAAAATTTGATCATTTCAAAGAATACTTTTAAATAAAAAATTTTTTTGAGATTATTAAATATAAAAAGAAATATTTTTCTTTGAAGTTTTACAAGACCAATGTTTTAATTTTAAACTATAAAAACTTATTTACGATTATTTTTATACGAAAGTGTGTTTAATAGTCCTTCCTTTCGTCATAACCATGGTTGAACCCGATGAAAAAACGGAACCCTTATAATCTCACTCTAGTTTTTGTCTGTTTGCCCATCCGTCTGTTTGTCACAGCCGATTATCTCAGAAACTACTAATGATATCGACTTGAAATTCGGCGGCGTCGTTTACGAATGAATTCTATTTTAAATATATTTGAATGTTTGAATGAAAATATATTTGGACGTCGTAAAAGTGTACCCTGTACGATGATCATGGAAAATATTTAGTGATTCGATTTCTTATGTATATTGCTTGTACCTATATTCTATATGTAAGATTTCATATCTCTCAACAGCTCCATTCTTTGTTTGCAAAAATAGATGTAGCGATATTGAAATTTTACTACATAATTTATAGTAACGAGGTCTCGACAAGGCCACTATTCCTCGCTCGTATTTAACTCGAGGCGTCTCTTCCATTTCAGTTTTAAAATATGAAAATTGCCATCGCGGTAGGTACCGGGCACGAGGCACAGGGTGTACCATAATTGTAAATCTTTTTAGTGTCATTTATTTTCATCTTCATAGATAGCTACGGGAGAAGGCATTCTTTTTCATTTGTATTTTTCATTTTCAATGCCTATACTCAGCAGGCTGGTTGGTGATCGCAGTGATACATAGGTACAAATATAGACGTAGTTCTCCGACCTGTAATTTTATATAGGCGACATTGTAAAGCAGCGACATACTCATTTGTTAATATTACACTTTTGTGCAACACCCTGTATACTATATATCAGTAATTTATTTTATTTTTTGGCTGAAGCTCAAGTATTTTTATTTACGATAATACAGTATGATTGTAACTGTCAGAGCTATTCTTCGATTCGTTTTTAACCGTGGAAAAAAGGAATTGCTTATGAAGAGCAAAGTGTTCCGTTGAAGACGTATTTATATTTATAGGGTTATGTCTTTAAAACATAATTCTATAGTAAACATAATCTCTTATCTCACTAGTTAGTGTGTGACCATAAGATAAAAGAATCATGCTTTCCCGGAAGCCTAATTAAAAATGTATCCCAAATTGGGTGCTACTCGTTCAACAATACAATATATTTAGCCAAATTCAGAAATAATCCAGATAAAGATCGTTTCTAAGTCATGTCTTGAAAGTTTCACTGATTTCGACAACGTTAAGTTGACCGCCTCAGTGTTCGGCACAATGTTCGTTTTGGTTGGTGGTCAGGCATTCTGTCTGGCTAGCTACCACGATGTTACCTAAGTCTGCCTCCAAACAGAAGTGTTTAACCTCAGTAGATTGAGCCTTCCGGCCTTATCGTCACCATCACACAAAAAAGTTAATGGGGTATTCCCGGAAAACACACATACGGTCTTTTCTACAATATAATCTGAACGAATCGGTAGACCAATACCAACGTAAACACGCAAGCATTAAACACTGGGTCGTTCGTTATCAACAATCGATCACTTCGCTGGTACTTAGTAGGCACGAGTCAATGCCTCGCCGACCATTGTTTTTCTAGGCCCAATGCTATAGACACTCGATGCCAGGAATTTGGCGTAGGCAACGTCCTCTAGCGAAGTAACTTGTTTCGATGCAGTCCATGTTTGGCTTGGCGAAACATTGTAGATTATAGTTAGATGGTTTTATAGACTGGGTAAAGTCAACTACGGTTTTATCAACATTAATGTTATTCGCTCGATAAAAGTTTAATACTAAATTTATGTTGTCATCTGTTAAAATAGAATAGCTGGCTTTGTGCAGTAATTATCTAATAAGTAAATGCGTTCAAAAAGATCTGGAAACCGACTTCGATTGCCCTAAAAGTCTACTTTTATTAAGGCAAATTTAAGATTTAAATCGTTTTCTCATGGATGCTATTGTCAGAACTGGACCAAATTGAAATGGGACCACACGTAAAGCACCCAGCTTTCAAATAAAAAAAGGATCATCAAAATCGGTTCACCCAGTCAAAAGTTCTGAGGTAATAAACATACAAAATAAATAAAACTTTAAAAAAACATACACGTAGAATTGAGAACAAGATGTTCCTAGGGAATAACTTGTTCAAAACGCCATCTAGGGGCCATTAGCTGCGTAACGTGTAGCTAATAAAGTTGTACGTTAATGATATTCATTTCGCGACACTATAATTCCATCACCTATTTTTAGGTAATTACTTACCAAAGCCAGCTATTCTATTTTAAAAGATTATGGCAACAGAAATTTAGTATGGAAGCATTCTGACTGGAATAATCAACTGTAGAACGTTGAGCTTTTCTGTTTCCACTTACAAATAATAGATTGCCGTAATTACCACGCCAGGGGTGGATTGGAATGGTGATCATAGATGATCACAGTAATAATATGTGGTAGTTACACGCGTAACGTTAACATTGCTGCCGTCCCTGGCGATGGCGTGTTTCCGTTTTTTACTTTATTTATACAAAGCCCACGGGATACAACACTGACTAAAATATGAACAATATTTCTGTCTATTGTATGTCCAATAGTGGCAGAGAGGAACATGTGAATTTCTGTACAAATGTATTTTTTAATCAAATAAGTAAATGATCGCTTCGTGTGTATGAACGGCATTTTCAAGCTCGTACCTCGTACCTTTAATATGTGATAATATGATAATCCTTTATAATATAATATAAAATAATTACCGTAAAATTAAAATCAAACTAAACTAAAATTATAGGACTAGAAAACGATAACCTAGTCTATTTTACATCCCGGGCTTGCATCCCGGTGCCCGGAGAGCCAGTAGATAAAAATAGGATTGAACACCCTCTACAATACTGCATGAACCTTCTGGTTCCACGGCTTTCTTTTTTGAGAATAATCGTGTCTATGTATAGGAAAATTTATCAAAATTGTAAAATCCCTTCTGAATATGATAGTTTGATTCAAAGGCTTGTATGGTATAAAACCAAAAATTATATTCAACAATATTATTGTATTGCATGTCTGGAAGAAATTGCTTGTTGTTCGCAGTATCCGTATTGTATGTCCATTGTTATTTAATTAAGAGGGAGCAATAAAGACTATTTAATTTGTATTCCTTATATTGAAAAGGGCGGAAAATAAACATTCCTATCGAGCGTTGATCCAATCTCCTCCGGCTCGGCGTACGGATTCCATTGATTCATTGTATGTAACACGGTCTAATATCGTGTTCAAAGATTCCCGTTCATGTAGGCGTCATTCATGTCTTAGGGAATTTTCCCGAAGCTCTCTCGATAAGGCTTTATATCCAGCCAGGGTTCGTCGAACTTACGCAATGAAATGCGACAATTTTCTTTAGACAGCTCTAACGACCGATAATCTGGTCCATACAGAGAGGTTTTGGGGTATCAAACCCTTTACACGTCTACATATATAGGACGCACACGCTTAGTAGAGCTTTCACCCCTAGTTTAGATAGATGAAAATAGGTTTCTGCGTCAGTTGTCAGCAGGAGGATTTATTTCGTCGTTCATCGTAACCAGGCGTTTTTAGATGGTTCATCGAACTACAGAAAAATCAGCTCAAATATGACAGGCATTTAGATTTATGGCATTATTATACGATGCCTTGGTATTTTGTTCAACTTGAGTTTTCCGAATATAAAGGGTTATTACTGGTTAGTATACCACGTCATGGGTGTAAATAGCGGAGTCGTTTATAATAAATTTCCAGAAAACAAATATCAAGGAAAATTAGTACAAAAAATATTTTTAAATCAAATACCCAATGCGTAAGTGATCATCGTTTCTATAATAAAAAAAGTTAACGGGTAGTGTCAATACTGTATATGATTAAAGCAAGCACCGCTGACGTAAAGTTCTCATACATCAGAGGTCTGTTACTCAATTAACTGATGTAAAATTGCTTTATTTGCTACGTCGACGACGTGTGAATCGCGACGGACCCGCCGCCGCGGCCGATTCAACCCGCCGCTGTCACTGCTCGCTCAGACTTCCGTTGCAATTACAAAAATAAACAATAATCACTTCCTACGGTATTAAGGCAGGTCGTTAAGCCTGTTGTCGGCGGCAACTGGTTAATATAAGGGTAGAGCTGTCTCGAATTTGCGTAATCGTGCTACGTGTGTGGCGGGCGCGGCGATCGGCCGCGTCCGAGCCTTATTGGGAGAGAAACAACCGAGACGCACTCTTATTCACAAATTGAACAACATACAAAGATAACAGATACAGTTTATTTCCATCGATAATTGTACATATTTTAACACTACTATTACTTTATTATCGAATTTAATTATTTTTAATGTTATAAATATGATGCCTATAAACTATCATCTTCTAAACTGCTATCCAGGAATTTTTAACTGTGTAGAAACTTTTTCTAATAGCGCAATTACAGTACAGCTATTAATAAAAACAAAATAAAAGAGCAATTTATTTCGTAACCAATTACCAAATAATTTTTACAAAAATAATATTGGTATATTACGAGTAACTTTTAAATTACAAAACTAGATAAGTCGATTAAATTATACAAATGATTTTATTTTGAAACTTAAATTTCTAACTTGTAATAAATAATTGTATTAATTTTTCATAAATTATAATAACTAACTTATAATCTAGGTAAGTGGTGGTTAGGGCCCCTCTTTGGTGTAGGCCTCCCCCATGTTTTTCCAATTGTCCCGGTTCTGTGCGATATCTACCCAATTTTTTTACGGCTAAGTACAGCTATTACAGCAACATCAAGATCAAAAATAATGGTTTTATCAACTTATAGAAAATATGACATGAGTTCACATATAGGGCTGGTCCAATACTTACATTACTATCTCATTCTTAGAATCATTTCATTTCTTACTCTGCGAATCTGCTTTTTTACGGTTACGTTTATGCTACATCAATAAATAAAAATATTTTTAGTTGTTAATTGCACTGCCATAGAACTTAACTTTTAGTCCTGCGACAAGATTAGAGCTAAAGCGTAACGGAAGATAAAAATTGATTTTAGACATTGTATAAAAATTGCACATTACAAATTCTACTTTTTGGTCTGTGTCAAAACAACGAGTGGATATTCAACTTAAACACAGTTGTGCTTTTAAAATTCTACGCCAATTGCGTAATACAGTTTGCCTCGTCGTAGGTGTTTTAACACGGATATTGCAAGACGATCAACTTACTTCATGGCCTTTATCGTTTTAAAGATTTTCGATTGAATTCGAGTTTTCGAACAAATAATGTACCGTACTGCACTTTATGGTGTCACTTCTTGCTACTGCTGTACTTCATACTACTACTCCGCCTGCATCTCAGCTACATGGGCCTGAATGACAGCAAAGGCTACAGATTCCGCCTGGAGGATGAGGAAACGCCCACCCACATCATCTGCCACTGTGGCGCCCTACATCAAAGCAGAAACAGACACTTCGGAGACCTCACTGCCGCAATGTAAAGTATCATATCCTCCAAAGCCAGACCTATCGTACGGTTCATGACCGAGATTGGCCTTGGGGAGGTGATTTGATCCATAGGGGACTGTCACAATACATCTATAAAGGTGCAGTGACACGCAGGTCGTACCCCTCATGCCCAAATACTTTAGGCGCCGCCTCCTAGTTCCTGTTTGCTATCTACAGCCCTCGTCTTTGTTTGTCATTAACTGGTTTGGATTTTCTCATGATTTTATATGAAAAAAGTATCATGAATTGTCACTCTACGCCTATGTTTTCGCTGATCAATCTTTCTACATTTGTTGAAAAATCGTCTTCATTGTTTCCGCGGGTGATCACCGATTTGTAAACGTTGTTAACCCAAAGCCCCTTCACTACTCGACGGGCAGGAAGTCCGAACGAGCGAGATCGCTCAAACGATAAGAAAACGCCTCAGTCGCCATTTTATTCGGAAAAACCTTTTATGGTAAAAAAGCTCGATCGTAACTTTCGGATAATATATTATAGAATAACCTGACAAATATTATAAATTTTCATGCATACAGAAATCGTATTTAAGATTTTATCTCATATACGAGTATTATGACTGCTTTAAATTTTTAAATATGTTTTTCTTGGATCCCAAAAATAATTCAACACATGAACTTTGAATACTGGGTTGTTAAGCCTGCTTTTCTATTACATTTAATCTTACATTATCTGACACTTTGTCATTTTTGTGAAATGCACTTGGCCTTAATCTTACCTGATGGAGCGTGACGATAGTGCCGTCGGATGGCATGCATGCGCACACAGAAGCTTCAAGCTAATGAGGCTCTGGCTGCTTGCTACCTTTCATACCGGAACAACTGCTGTTAGGCGGCAGACTTAGGTAACATGGTGGTAGCCAGTCAGGCAAGCATAGAAAATGCCCTTCCAACAACCACTCGTAATCGAAACCGAGCGTATTAAGCCACAGAGGCAGTGAAAAGTGGTGTGTGGTTTCAGCTTTTCCATAGAAACACCCATATTTTCCCGTAGGTGTGTCTGTAATGTTACTGCGACCATCAACTCAAACAAGTAAATGCGTTCAAAAAGAACTGGAAATCGACTTCGATTGCCATAAATGTCTACTTTTACTAAGGCAAATTTAAGATTTATATCGTTTTCTCATGGATGTCGGTGACTGGGCCAAATTAAAATGGGACCCACACGGGAAGCACCACCTTTCAAATAAAAAAGAATCATCCAAATCGGTTCACCCAGTCAAAAGTTCTGAGGTAACAAACATAAAAAATATACCCGTCGAATGGAGAACCTTTTGGAAGTTTTGGAAGAGAAGAAATTTTGGAAGTCGGTTAACAAAATAGGCTACGTCACTCTCTGTTCGTATCTTAATTGGGAACCGTCTACTGTAATCCTGCTACTCGTAGTAATTGAGGAACATTTCATTCCGTCTGCGCTGCGCATCTATCCTCGGCGTTGTCCTAGAAACGGACCGCTGCGTCCACTGATCAGTTAATACATCTCGTGGAATTAGACCTTCGAGATAATCGGCAATACACCGACACTCTCGCTGACCTACTTACTTCGTACGCTTTGTTTTAGTTGTCGTTTTTTGAGCGAATTAATGATGTATGTAGTATTTAATCGATTCTCATTGTACCGGGTTGATTTTTACAGATTGTTTCTCTAATTTGACGCTCTACCTGAATAATAATTTTGATGGTGAATTTGAAAATTACGCACTAAATCTGTGTTGTGATTAATTACATTTTTCAGTTTAATAATTATATTTATTATAATTTATTTAATTTTGTAACAAAAAGACTCTGAACTGTTTACCAAAATGTTATTTTGTTCTACCACAATGAAAGCAATCCTAGACTAAGTTAATTTAAGGCACACATAATACGATATTGACATCGTCTTAAACAATATCGAACACCTACTTATGCTTCCGCATCAACAAATTTTAGAACGGCCCATGTTTACAAATACGTCAAAATCTGCAAAGCGCTGGCGATTGATCCATCAAGCGGATACTGACCTATATTTGAAATTGTGCCAAAGCGCTGAAAGAACTTCAAAAAGAGAATGAAAATTCATTTCTGTCTTTGGGAAACCTTTTAGTTTTGAGAGTTGTTACTTTTCAGTTAGGTGCAGATTTGTAATTCACGATGTTTCCCCTTGGTTCCAGTCTCACCTGATGATAACTAACGTGAGGGCAGAGAATGGAAACCATTACAGAAGCACATGTTAGTTAATACGTATTGGAAGTCGTAACAATTTAATATATGGGATGGGATATCTTCGCTTGCGGGGACGCAATATAAACAGGCAGCAATAGGCGTGTCATTAACATATTTAGTGCCAAGTTTAAAAATGCCTTTTTACCATCTTCGACCAACTGTAACTCAAGCTCACTACATTCAGATCTTTTTTTCAAGGGTGAAGCTGTATTATTATATGTACTTTATAGCCGCAAAGCAACCTGATGTTGACCCATTCATCATCGGAACGTATTCCTGACTAATGACCAATAAAAACGTCCTTCACAAACCATCATAGCAGCAAATGCAACTAAACACGAATTTCTGTCTCTTAACCTAAATTCCTATCGCGATTGTCAAGGTTCCCATCTAAAAATACAGACAAATTAATACATCACGCATTCCGCAAGCAACGGATCGTCTTGCCGGGGCATCGAACCCCAAGCGGGGCATTCTTTCAGTGCCACTTCACCGACACTCGCTTCCTCTTTTTCATACTTTCCAGAACCCACAATATCTGTATCAGTGGCCTGGCCTACATTGGTTGGACAGTTTTCTGAAAAAAACACTGTTGTGGCTTATTTAATTAACTCAATTTATTGAATTCTGTTAATAGTTTTGGAACAAGGTTGGCCTGTTACACTGTTCTCAGAATTATCTAACAAGTCATTAAAATATGTGGTGCGTTAATCGTCTACGGATCATCAATTTGATTTAGAACTTACCAGTAAAGACTTGTAGAAACACTGTTAAAATATTGTTTAAAAGAATATGTCTGTTCATTTTAATTTCTGATTATATATTATAGAGAAAGCGAAAAGATTTCATCGCATGAATATGATGACGCTTTACGTACTACCCTCACGATTGCGCTAATTTAATATGACAACCCACTTATCCTTTTCCTCCTTGTAGACGATCAATAAACCGCAACGTGTCTGTCCTATCACTAACCCTCAGATCGTAAACCCTCCAATTTCGTCGCAATCGGGATCACAGCGTGAAACCAAATTTTCCAGCGATCCTTCGGGCACACCCGCGCCCGCCTGACCTACAATCGGATCTGTTTACGGAAAAGGTCATCCATAAAAGGGTGACAGCCCAAACAAATCGATTATTCTCCATAGCCCAATTACCTATTCGATTAATCGTTTGTTGTGTTGTGACATGATGGAAATTGGTAAATCGAAGGCACTTCGCTTAGTGAAAATTGATGGGTTTTTCGTCATTTGCGTCTATATATGTAGCATTTGATCACGACACCAAATAAAAATAGATTCACATTTGGCATTGATTCGGTCTTTTCCTGTTGATAAATTCCTAAAACGTGTCGAATTTTCCGGGTTAGATTAAAAGCTGTAAAAACGATGTATACGAGGAAGGTAATCTTAAAGCAAATTGAATATAGAACGTAATATTTATAAAGATCTTTCATCTTTCGTGAAGAGTAAACAAATTAGATGCGTTCAATTACGTTCAAGAACGATTTCACTTCCTTCTGTTAAAGTTTCCTGAGGATTCAATTATAAAAATGTTGTATGAAATGGGAAAAAACACGTTGGAAATCTTAGGCTACTGAACATCAAATAAATTATTATCAACATAACACAGTAACAATGTGGACAAGAATTTGTTTTTAAACACCTGTATCAGTTGTACAGTAAACCTGGGAAGCAGAGTTTACAATTTTTATCGTTCGCCATTCGACCCAGTGCAGTGTACCATTGGTCGGAGCTGTATTAGCCAAAACAAATATCATAATAGCGGTTTGTTTACCCAAACCGACCGACACGGTTATTGCTTTATTTTTTAACAATACTGACCTATTTCTGTTTATATCAGACATAAGACAGTATCTCGGAAGTTAGACCTTATAATGCAAACCAACTTTTGCCTGCGACTTTGTCCGGGAATTTATCCATCGTAAACAACTGGCTCGAACGGGATAAAATGTAATCCCCCGCACTCCGGCAGGACGTGAGCAGCTGTCTCCGCGGCCTCCATGCATGCTCTGCATAGAGGGCTGTCAGTGATACCTAGACTGAACAGGTGCTTGTTTTAGAGTCCGTGTCCTGTGATTGCTCCTACAATCAGGTGAAGTGGACATCTGCGTAGTTGTAACAATTGTTTGGTGAGGCGTTTGGCATGGCCTGTTTCGCTTGTCTGCAATTTTCCCTTGTGTAGGGCCGCGATTGGTTCAGGCCCGGCTATCTTCATACTGGATGACCTTCTGTCCAGTTCGTCTGCTGCATCGTTGCCTCCACAGCCACTGTAACCCTTGATCAATTGCAGAGTTATGCAGTTCTGTCTGCTTGCTTCTACAAGTGAATCGTTACATTCGCGTATGGACTCAGATGTAATTATGTTGGTATTTACCTAGTGCCTGTGAAACTGAAGCGCTATCTGATAATATGCGAACATATGTTACTGTTCCAAGGCTTCTGAATCCATGAAACGATCGAACGACATGAGGGAGGGTCATGTTAAATTTTGTATTTTTCCAATTAATATGTAGTCATGCTACTAAACTTCACGTATATGGTCAAACCCCTTAGCTACGGGTTGATGAAGTAAGGAATAAAAGATCCAAAATGAGGGAGCTCTTTAAAAATGAATTAGTACTAAAAGTTTTATTTCTCGAGTGTACTTGAAATATTTGTAGTAAACGGTAAGCCACGCACGGGACACCTTCGGAATAGGAAAGTCCCACGACCGAGCTGAAATGAAAAGTGCTCTATTATTAACTGAACCAACTGACGTAACACTCAGCTAATTGGAGTGCTTGGATTGATGACTAGCTCAGGAGAGGTGTGCTGTTGTGATGCTCATAATATAATTGTTCCATCTGTAGGGATACCGATCGAATAACATGTATTTAGTAGTTTTTGTTTGTTTTTGACAATAGTTTTTTAAAAGAGTTATATTTACTATATAATATACCTATCAGCCTTGCTTGAAAATTCCATTATGAAACAAATAAAAATTGTGTTTCCTGCTCGTCATAAAATATAAAAACAAAGTTTAGAAAATGATGATTGAAAACCACGCTCTCTCCCATTTTTTTTTGGTAGTTTGGTGATTTTCACTCACATTTTCATAACTAAAAGACCATCATATTGCATTACCTCCTCGTCACAAACAAAATGTGCCCAATCAAATACTGCCAAGTTACATGATACTAAGCGCTGTTTGTCCACCCCATATACTTTTCCACGGAGTTTTCCTAAAATAACACGCTGTTGTGAAAATAGACACCTGTTTCCTTATGAACATTTCCGAGTAAAAAAAAACGTGCCACGCCCATCCATGTACGTCAGCAGCGATCTGTGTAAAGAGAAGCTTTTGTGTTCTGACGTTGTTAATGGTCTTTAAATTTGCTAGATTTTTATACCTATATAACAGATAACAGACAATTATGTTGACACTTTATTAACATCTCTTAAAAAGAAATAAAATAAAAAGAGTTTCATTATTTTCTAAATTTATGTATTAAGGTGATAAAGTTTTTATGTTGGAGCATCAATCATACGTAAACGTTTGAATTAATTTGTATGAACTTGGCACACAGAATATCTTTTTTTTATCGGTAAAGTGGTCCCGCGGTATATTGGTTTGTTCGTGATACTTTGTTGCATTATTTTACGGTAATTGATTTTTTGATCATACTGAAATCTTCCAATGCTTGGACGTTGGATTTTCTAATTTAAGTGTCACTTAGCCTCTACTATTAGTATGTCCATCACCATGGTTGGGGAATTCTTATCCATGATATTTAGCATTTATTAATAGAATTTATTTCTTACTTTAAAAACCACAATATATTCCGTTCTAGGAAAATATCTGAGTGGTGTAAGTTTTCGGATGATGCAGAAAAGAAATGAAGACGATTATTTGTCGATAACTTTTTCATTATAACAATTCTCAAGAAAGCACAAAGGAAAGCATGGCACTAGTTGATTGATTGTTGAGTTTCTTCTTCAGAACGTGTTTCCGAAAAGCTTGGTAGATTCCGTAACGCCAATTCAACACGACCTTTCTGTGCGCGTCTTAAATTGGAACGATGTTATTTGTGTAACTTTAAAAGGATTTTTAAAACGCTTCGAACTTTCTACTTCAGACCGCGTCGTAATCAATTTCATGATATGTCACTGAATCCAGTAATCCCATCTGAACATTTCACGAGTTCGGCCCTGTCCTACTGGCCCATCACCTAGTCCTAAATCTTACGATCTCAGAACCGTAGCATTATGGATGTCGAAACAACGGAAGCAAATTTCAAGTTTGTATGCAATTACATTATTCGGTGTGTTGGCCAAACGATGACGGCGATAATTTTTATGCTCTGTTTGTTCTGTTCACGCCGTTCCCAGTCGCAGGTTCTATGATAGTACATGTTTTGGTGTAAATACGAGTATATCTTCTACTTTTATGGTCTTTTAAGATGACCAGTGTGTTTCGAACTGCGTGTTTCGAGCTAACGGACATATTTATCCACTGTATCTAACTGATATCTTTCTTCGATTACCAACCCTTCTACCGAGGGCGAAGATTATGGCAAATCCTTGCGTCATGCCTTTGTTCATGTCGCTTTTTCTTTCGTCGCTTTATCCTATGACGGTAAAATGCTCAGATAGGTTTGTCAAGTGTAGCGACGACGCGACGCTTTGAAAGTAGCGCTCTTCCAAGCTTACTGCTTGGGTTTCTTAAGTACAGTGGTGGATGGTTAGTCCTTTTAAACCATCGACTTTATCAACACCGTGGTGGAAATCGGAATATGATTTTTCTTTTCCTATTGTGTTTAATTTTTATGTTAATTAAAATTGGTTTACAATTATGAATTCAATGTATAGCTCTGTTTATCGTCCGTATCATTTTAAAACATGAGTGTAGATCTTGAATATTATTCATGTTCCTTTTTAAAATGATGGTGGTTAAAGTCAACTTTCATGGTTACTGAACTTTGTAATAAATAACCTTTGAGATATATTATGAGCTGAGACGTATACGCCCAGTCACTGTGTAAACTATTATTGTACTTCAGATGACTTGCCCGATGTCCCTGTCGCAAGATAAAAAGGATAATGGTTCATCCATCTTAAGAATATTTCAGCTGCATAACGACATTGCATATCTTATGTCCTCTCTGAAAACTTCCGCATCGTGACTAATGTGTTTGTTTAATTCATTATAACAAAAGACAATTCTTGGTACAATAGAAGGTAGGAGGGCAATTCTTCATCTCAATGAACAGTTTCAACGTGCGCTACACTACGAATTCCTCGCTTTGTTCGTGATCACCGTAAATTATGCCCGGGCACTCCGTCACTTTATTATTGTTCAGGAGCTGAATCTAAATTTAGTTACGACAGGGAGGTATTCAGGTGAGGCGTTAAATACGGGTGCCTGTTACGAGTACAAAAGCTATAGAGGTCCAAAAATGTAACCTCTACGACTCTGCCCTCTTCGCAACAACCCACTTGACCCAGTTCTTGATCAGGTGCTGGAAGGAATACCTTTTGTAAATAACCTGAGAATCTATTTTTGTTTGTTTTGTTTTTTACGTTTACAATGATTTGTTTTGACCACCTAAGAAGTTTTTTTTTAAATATTTATTTAAAGAGTTTTATATCTATATAAATCCATGTTAGACTTACATCAGAAATTACTTGTGTGGATGAGTATTAGTACAACTTTTTATGTCATGTCAATCTACGAATAAATTATTCATTCGTAGATGTCAATGTCGTGCATCTCTTTCAGTCGACGCATTGTAATGGTGTGTCTATAATTTTTATATGCATTTATTATTTGAACGGCATCTTTATTGATGTTAGGATTATTTATTTTTAAACCATTTCGTTCGTACTTAATAAGTTTTTATCCGGGACTAAGTTTTTTAAGGTATGTTATGTGTGGTATGTGTGGGTCAGTAATAACATATAAATAGTTATTATATGAATGTTATCACAAGGACCGTCCGACCGCAGTGTTGGACTGTTGACATCTGTAAATTGTACATCTGTATGTCGTGTTGCCAACTTAACAGTTCGTAAACCCTGAATACGGCTCATCTTTGTGAATTACAATTAAATGAACAGAGCTGAAGGATTTATTAATAGAAAAGTCAGAGTTAATACTTAAAAGGTTTTTCAACCGAGTACATTGTTAAAGAATTTATATTTCACTCTAGAACATTATTGTATGGGATTGCATATACAATTATTTATAGAATGACTACGTAGAACTAATTGTAAATATGAGCTTTCATGTTTCAATTGTACATTCACTTTCGCTTATGATTTAGAATTTTTTTATATAATTTTTAAGATATCGTTTTGATTTTGAAAACGCATTCTACTTCGTGTGATGAAGAAGCATAGACAGAAATAGATACAAGTATTACATTCATTAATTAAGAAATCGCTTTAGCTTTACTCGCTTTGTTTAAATTGGAATTCCTTCGGCTGGAACCGGGGATTCCGAGCGATTCTAAATTCTACCTTTTTCAAACAATGCCTTTAACAGACATTTCCCTTCAACGGAAGAAATTTAAGGTATTTTAAAAATCGCTTTAAATTTTTCTGGTTTCGGCTGTTGAAATAATACAATTTTATTTTTGAACTGAATTTTTCGTGATGCATCGCTAATGCAAGTAACGTAAAACCATATCCTGTAAATCACTTGTGGATATTTTTGGTTTTAACAGGAAATGCACACACACCGCATCTTCAGAAACTTTTAAGGGAGAATGATAACATGACAGTCTGTTTTCGCAAACATGTCCAAAAAAGCATTTGAAATTCCAAAAATCTTAACAAACATCTGTTGCCTTTAAATAACAATATTTATACTGTGCCTTCGATTATTTATTTTAAAAAAAACACCACTTCCATTCACCTTCTACGAACGTCATTCTTAACATTAACAGAAGCAAAACAATTTTAATATTTCCTCCGATAAGCATCACGAAGCGTTTTAATATTACCCAATTAAACTAAAATTAGCTAAAATTCACACATTCGGAAGGAATTACCTTTTTGAAGAAGGAATTACTTTCAAGGCTGCTCTATCGCCTTTGCCTTGCATTCTAACACCGTTTGTAAAAATAAACCACCCATTACCTTGTCTTGGCAGTGAGGGAGGATGCAGTTATAGATACAGAGCAATGGTCATATTTCTGTCCGAATGTTATGAAAAGTTGAATGACAAGGCCATATAAACTTCATTGAATTTGTAAATGCATAATACTTCCTAGTTTCAAACTTACTTAATGGCAGCGAAATTTGTTTAAACGCGTTTGCATCGGAATTAAAAGTTTGTTATTGTGTTTATGTTTGGGTCCAGTTCAAATTTCAAGCATTTTTATGGTTTGTGTAGCACCTTTTTTTAAAAGTTATAAAATAAAATTTTGAATAGAAGTTTTATAGTTTTCTATTGCCCCTAAACTTTATGAAATAGATTTTTTTTTAGAAAGAAGCACATATTATCTAGACTGATTCTATAAAATGTGTCGAAAACAAACAAACAAACAACCTCTCACCCTAAACGCATACACCGTCTCCGTTCCGTCGTGGATAAAAACGGGTTATTTGATAATTGCAGCAATTATGTAATGAGAATACTAACTGACGTAGATACTCGTATTTGCATTACAAACACGTAAAACTTTCGTAACCGGCGCCACTGAAAACAAAAATAAAATAAAAACCCGTTAAAGCAATCGTTAAGGCGATCCATCGACCTGTTTCGCTCGTTTTGTTTACTCTTTTTTTATCGTTTATATACTTTTTACTCGGATATCCAGTAGCGTACGTTATGGTGTAGCGAATGGGTTTAGAATTGGGGTATCTTTGACGTGGAAGTAATACGTCCAGTAAATTAGGTTGGGTGTTTATATTTTGTTTGTGAGTTAGCTAGCTAGTGATTCGTTTATTCTCACCAGGATCTTTTAAACCATTGTGCTTTTTACGCTAAATAATAACCAATTTATATCATCATCAACCGCCTATATCTGTATGTCCCCTGGGCTCAGGCCTACTCTCCTACAGAGAGTATATAATTTGTGTAACTAATAATAAATGAACCACTTCGAGTGTTAAACTGTGTCTGCTTCTTGAATTCCCAATGGCGGGTATACTTTATTAGACTTAAACATTATACATCACATCAAATAGATGGTTTGGTACGTGACAGCTCAAACATAGCTAAATTCGAACCAGTTACCTTCGTAAGTTAATGTTCATATATCAAAATAACAAATAGCAACTTGCGGTTTGGTTTATTTTAGTATGTCGGCTCTTGGTCCATTTTCTGTCGCAGAATGTTACAATAAATTTAAAAACACACAATCGTAAGTGTGATCGTTCTTTTTGTAAATATTTACACACAATTTATATGATTTACGTTTATTTATTTACTCGTAGTATCGGAATTATAATTAATTTAAAGTGATTTCACCGATTACAGTTTCATTCTACATTTATTTTACCATAATCTTTTAAAATAGGAGCTATACTATTCTTTTTTCAAGATTATGGCAAAAAAAATTGTATCGAAGAATTCTGAGCGAATTCCCGTAAAAAAATTAATGGCTCACTTACTACGATTCGCATTTCAATTTATCCAAAAACATATTACTAAAATGTCCTAGATGTTGTGACATCCTTATTGATACGAGGATATTTATGTCCTCTGACCTTCTCCCTTATTAAGTACACGACGAACCTTGCGAATTGAATCATTTTGCGAATTGAGTTATATAATTTTAGAAGCTATTTGATTTTAATGAACCAATTAGGACCATATTCTGGATGTTAATAGAATTAATTCAAATGAAAGCTTACATAAGTCTCTGAATTTATTTAGAAACATTATATATTCTTTATTTTTTCTCAGTTTACATTAAAGCGGTCGTTTGGAAGGCTCGCTTAGGGACACAGGACTAACATGGAGAGACCACTCACTAACATTATATTTATAAGCATTTTTATTTTGTTGTCTGGCAGTCGTGGTGAAGCATGACATTTATGAAGTATTATATATGGGACGGAGTTGTATTTTTTAGAAATATATTAATATTCTCTTAATTTATATTATTGCCATTTCAAATGTTGTTTGTCTTCGGGTAATAAGTAATAACTGGAGATCCTATGTAGAAATTATACTCTCAAGAACATTATACCTCCTTCGTCTACAATAAACTATTCTGATTTAGTTGTCATGTTTTTATTTTTGTTTTATGGTCTATTATGTGGATCCCATTGAATAATTTCAAAAGTGTACTCAACGCAGATGAAGTCGACAAAAAATATATAAAATTAAACTGTACGTAGTGTAGAAAATTCTTTGTAGCTTAGATATACTATGTATTATATTGCTGCGTAAGTGCCCAAGTCGTCTAACTAACACGTCACCAATTCATTGGTCCTATATAAAGTTGATTCAGTCACACGCCGATCACGTTTGGGAACTTACATTGTTTTAACACACAAAATTGTAACAGTCTACTTAGTTAGAAAAATTCGAAAAATACTGCAGAGACCTTTAAGAAATCCACAAAGATTGGCTCTCGAAATAACACCTAAAACGACGCGCATTCAAAAAAACAGCTACTGTATGTGTATTAAAATTTACAACAAAATACCAGGATTTATTAAACAACTCCCGAGACATAGGTTTAAGAGAGCATTACGTTTGTGGCTGATGGAACACTCTTTTTATTCATTGAATGAATTTGACCAGTTATAATTATATTTGTTGATGTTGGTGAGATCGATGCATATTTAAATTAAGATTTTTGAAATTGAAAGTGCTCATAAAATGTTTCAGTATATTTAAACAGACTACAATGTAACTAGACTTAACATTTGCACGTCGACATGTTCGACAGAATACGATTACTTTATATTAATATTAAGATCTTTTTAAATTTGTATTCTAGCAAATAAATCTTTCTTTCTTTCTTTCTTTCTTGGTGTGAATACAATTTAATAATATATCAGATAACATACTGGTAAAAGTGTAACTAACGCATCACTGCAATCTCCAGTCTAGACTACCTACGTTTTTACGATGACAGCTCCAATTTAGTCCGAAGCACGCCTCTTGACATGCGCGCGCGCCGATGCGACACTCTGACATAACGCGGCCATGTATTTTGCAACAAAACGTAACACTATTTATAAAACTCACTATTATTCACCACGAAATTAAACATTTCGTAATTATAGTTCATGTCTTTGACCGTTAATTAGGGCTTCAAAGCATCGTTACGCGTGTAACAGATATATTTCAGTGGCTTCGTTCTGCGAATATTATTTAGACTGGACTAAAGTATACATAAGATTCACTGAAGCGTCCTCGCGTGTCAGAGTTCCGAAAGAAACATCGCTGAATCAAGGACGTCGCGAAAGTTTTTCGTGAGAAAAGGTAGCTCTCAGAAAAGAGCAAACCAACAAGAGGCACGGGAGCGTGTCCCACTGACACGGTTTCGGAACGCGGGCCTTACAAAGAATATTAGAATTAGGGCGAGACGAGAAGTGTGCCTTTGTGCTGACACAGAATCAATCGTGTGACGTCACTCGTTAGCGTCCTCTTGAACGAGACAAAAGCGTTTAATTCTTCAACGTCCCGGACAGTTCCAGTGATTTGATGTGACTGCGGAGAGCTTTCCCAGAACGTGCAATCGTATTCTGTCACATCAAACTCGAAACGTATTTGTCCAGTAACGAATTTCCGCCTCCTAACGTTCAAAGTAGCTATTCTAAGAGACACCACGCTGTACAATAAAGACATTACAAGTCGCCCTCCCGTAATCAATTACGATCAAAACGAATAGACATTTCGAAATACCTATGCATTTAATTTCTGTGCGGAAACTGAAGCTTTACGACTTCGTGGAATGGCTTCATATGAGGAGGCGCGTCGCGGCGCTTCTTAAAAACTATAAACCTATATATTTCCCTTTTACAGCGTTTTCTAAAAAACAGAAGTAATTACTTGTTTTAACTAACTCTGGAGAGTCAGTAAAAATACGCTGAAATTTTCATTAGCACATTAATGAGTTTTTCTACAGTCTTTATAAACTGGAAAAAGAGATTGACTTAAAAATATACACGGTCAAATTTATACCACCTTCATACAATATGCGAAACCTATTGTTTAAGTCTATTTTGAATTATTCTCGCAATTTATTTTTGACAGGTTTTGTATGGTACAAAATAATCCAACAGATTCAATACGGCACATGCGGTAACTGGAACGTGGCAAACATCACAATTTAAACTCGTACTTTTAAATCTGTCGTCATATTTGAAATACATATTAAATAAGTGATTATTGTAATAGTTAATAAGTATAAAGGATCTTTTAAATGTTTGCTGTAAGATTTAATAGTGACAGAGACGTGTAAACCCGGAAGAGAGCTTATTTTGAGATGTTTTAGACAAAGAGTTTTGCCGAGCCAGTCGTGTTTACGAGGAGCCTGGGACGAGCCGGGGTCATGTAAACAGATAATAAACTCGCACTCAGCTTTATTGCACCTTCAGCTTATAACTGTTTTGTTTTTCTGATGCACTGCAATCAACAACGTTCAAACTGGTAACAATCCTAAATCGCGTTTTACTTGCTATATTATTTTCTAAGAATAGCTGACGATAATGCCGCTAGATCGAAATCGTGTACACCCAGAAGCATCAAACTTATGAGGGGCTGACTGCGTTGCATTTCATATCAGATCTACACTGATATTTGGTCGCAGACTTCGATTGCATAGTGTTTGGTAGCCAGGCGAACACAGAAAATAGTCTACCACCAACCAAACCGAATGAATACCTACAGAATACACATTCCCCCACTGGGAATCTCACAAAGCCGGTCTCTGATTGAGATGATTGATTTCATTCGTGCGTACAGCTCTTATAGATCGCTACAGGGAACGCGGGCTTTCTTTTAGGAGGGAGCGGAGGATGATGATCGCAGTCAGTACTGCTACGGTCAGATCTTTGTACTGCTTCCTGTGTTCATGTAATCGAACTTGTATTTCATCCTTCCTGATAGGTGTGATCGATGGACAGATGGACAGTTGCCTCGGAATAGTCAGGCCATGTGATCAAACTTCAAATACGTAATCATAATTCAACGACTATTCAAATGAATCAAAGTGGCATGTCTGCTAAAGTACTTGTAATGACAATCTCCGATCGGAAGAGAATCTCCAGTGTAGTGCCACTTCGTTCATAATCTCTTTGACCAACTCGTTTGCTAAGAGTAAAGTGCAGTAAACATTTGCATAAATACGTGGAAGTGTAAATACACGACGTAACGGCGCGTACAGCCTGTGCGTTACGTAACGAAATCTCATCTCTGTGTCATGATGAATGAATCATACAACTTGTACATTCGGTGACTAGGTTTATTGAATGTATTGAGTTGGTGAAATGCGCGTCAACATCCACTCTTCTGTATCATCTTTGACACAGAAGAACAGATGAACTGTTTTAGGGTTCCATACCCAAAGGGTAAAAATGAGGATATGATTACCTCGGAAATCTTTTTGCTTGCCATCATTTTAGAGTATGAAAACGACAATATTGGTGGTTCATAAATTTAGATTTTATGCAATATTTTATTAGACACACATTCGTAATTATTTTCAATAATACTCCACTTTACATGTAACATTATATTTTTTGATACAATTTTTGACGAACATCAAAGATCTTATCTTTTACCATACCAACCAGAAAGAAACCTCTGACGGACAAACATACGGACTGCCTCAGGGCATCAGATCCTTCGAAGTCGTACCCTAAAAAGTCTGACTCAAAATGCGGCCGGCTGAAACTGATTTCTTTTTCCGTCAAACCAGACAGTATTCAACGTAAAAATCACAAACCCCGAGTTAATCCCTATCTCTGCGACACTTATTTTTAGCAGCACAATTTGTTGTCTGTAACCCAAATTCGCTGTGAAAAATATAATAATTGCAGTCTCGCTCCAGTGATCTCATGTTACATACGTTACGAGCAGTTAGAGATCTGAGAGTTGAGTTTGTGTGAGAGAGAAGTGGGACGAGACGACGATGGTCCGTAATGTTCAAACTCTAAAAGGTTACCCGAATTATGTTATGTCATTCAAATATCTGGTGCAGTGTCTTTATTTAGCGTCGTTTACTTGAAGTTTTACTTATTTTATTGCTACGGGGTCGCAAACCATACGGTAAAGTCTAGCTCAAATATGTGGATAAGAAAGCCTCAAGATCGATACATTAAAAAAGTATTTTGAAAACCGTGCAGTCCTGGCATTACACTACATATGCGAAAACGTTTAAATGGCTTCTAGTTGTACATTTTTTTTGTATGGTAATATCAACCCAGCTGTATGTTTTACATATACATTAAAGTTTAAAAAATATATACTTCTGAGATCACAAACCTGCGTGCAAAATGTGGTGATTATGGCAGTTTTGAATGTGGAGGTACCAGGGTCGATTCACAGTCGGGAACCTATCGATACTTAAGTTGGTTGATGGCTGGGCACTTTCTTTGCCCGTCTGGCCAGCCACCATCATACTACCTAAGTCTGCCGCCAATTGTTTTCTGAAATTAAAGTAGCAAAGCTAGCGCCATCAGGGTAGATTAAGGCCAAGTGCAAAACTATTATAAATATAATAATAATTACATTGTGTGTAAAATATCTTATAGGTAAAAGGTAATACGTATGATTTCAGCACAGCTACTGTAGAGTATTTTTAACATTTGACAGCTTTACTTAAAACTAAATTTTTTATAGACTAATTGTATGTTGTTCCTTGTTACAGGTAAGACAACCGCATTTCGAGCATCTCTGAAAGGTATGGGTTAAAAACGCACTGACTACAATCTACAGAACTTTTATGTGCTGTTTTATATACTGTACTTTTTAAAGCGTAAGAAATTCTATTCCACCTAATTGAAAGCTTCAATCTGTGACGTTTACAGAATTATATGTTTCTTTCTATAGATTCAAAAATTACTTTGTGTTCGGATACAATATACTGAACAAGTGACAACGAAGGAATCTTGGAAGGAACGTAGCACAATGTTTTACAATGTTTTGTTTTTCCATCGGAAAAGTTACCACACATTGCAAAGCCTTATTTACATAGATCGTTACGTTGAATAGATGTTACGTATATTTGGACATTTCCAAAAGAGTGTTTGCCATATAGTCTCTCTTTGCCTTGAATCGCATGTAAATCTCAACGAACTTTTGCGTGCGACTTCACCTGCATGGACATCGGAAAGTTTCCCACAGAAACTACTGGCTTGATCAGGATAAAAAGTAGCTTATATCCTCTTCAGGCCCTTCAACTATCCGTATACAAAAAATCGAGTCATTTTAAACCTCCGTTACGACGGGAAGAAAGGACAATCATCATCAGCCAGGAAACGTCCACTGCTGGACATAGGCCTCCTTCATGGTAGGCCACATCGACCGGTCCCGAGACACCTGCATCCAGCGACTCCCTGCGACTCTAACCAGGTCGTCGGTCCATCTAGTCGGGGGACGGCCCACCAGTTATCGGTTCTTCGAACGATGTGGCCTGTCCATTGCCACTTCAGCTCACTGACTCGTCGAGCTATGTCGATGACCTTCGTTCGTCTACGGATTTCCTAATGAGGAAATCGGATTTTATCACGTAGAGAAATTCCGAGCATAGCTCGTTCCATTGCTCGCTGAGTGACTTTAAGCTTGTTTATTCGGCCCACAGTAAAGGACCACGTTTCGGTTCCGTATGTCATAACTGGCACATACAGGCTGACACTGGGACTACTCTTAAGCCACATACAGTATATATTCCGTCAAGGGATACTATCTACGCAATATGCAGTGTCTATTTGTAGTGAACCCCCACGTGGTTGATAGACCAGCGATCCCCAACCGCAGTCCGCGTCACTTGTCTATTATAACAGATTATAACGTGTTATTTATAAGTCGACGTAGTTTAATGCAGGACTGATTTACGGGCAGCTCGTTTGATAGACGTCCTTGTGATATATGCGACTTTATAGTCCAACAAGAAGGAATGTTCCCACATGCCGTTCGTCGTCGATACCTTCCAACACGTGGAATGGTGATCTGAAGGGCGTGGATTCGATTCCCGACGAGGTGCTTGCTTTGGGCAGCAGACAACTTTAGAGTGTTATTTGAATCTAATCAAGTAGTAGTAGTAGAATAATAATTAATTTTGATACATTTGTCAAAATATAACAAACTCCCTCGTAGCCTAACAGCTACATGCTCACGAACTCACAATCCAGGGGATCCGGGTTCGATTCCCAGTGTAGGTACCTATCGGTGCTCGGTTTGTTGGTGGTAGCGCATTTTCTATGTACGCCTGGATAGCTGCCACTACGTTACTGAAGTCTGCCGCCAAACAACAATGCTAAATAGCACTGTTGTGTTTCGGTGTGAAAGACAACGGAGCTAATTAGTTAGTGGCTTCTGTGTGTGCAAGCCAACCATTCAAAGTCACTTACCATCGTTAGATGAAGGCAAAGTACAAACACATACATTAAGTTCTTTTTACACACACAACTAAAAATAGATAAAATAACCGCAATGTCTCAATATTCTGTTATTTGAATAAATCCAATCTGCATGCCTGTTTATCTAATTTAGATTTAACTGTTTGAGGTCAGGGTCGAGGCAGACGCTCTCATTGTGCCTAGTTTTAAATTAAATTGACCAGAGTTGCCTGCCAGTGTAGTGACATTGATTGTAACGATCGCTCGGAGGTGAAATTTTATGTAGCTTACAATTACACGAGTCCATACAAACACTATCTAAATTACCGCAGACTCCTCTCCATAGCGTTTGGTAATTGATGTCGTAAATTTTCACCCAATGCCACTACAAAATTAGGACTTGAGTTATAAAATTCTGAAGGTCTCGCTTCCTTTATTTCGATTACTGTTGTGTGGATTTTGATCCTTTATTACTCTTTATACTCATTAGGCTCTGTGCGTCTACCATGAGTTTACGCAGGCGGTAACGTATATCGAATACTATCGGAAATGCTGCTCAGTCGAGATGCGCGTGACAAGGACAGAGCTATAGTCAACGACACACGTTATCGTCTGCCTAAACTCATGGTAGATACACTGGAGTTTCGTCAGGTTTCTTTTTTAGAAAAGATCCACCTCATGCCTTTCTTGAGTTGTATTGAAAGGGACTTAGGGAACATTTCTGACGATGTCCACTGAAATACGAGTGTAACTGCTATCAGTTTGCAAGGCGTGATTGTTATGGCAAGTTCCCCTGTGAAAAGTTCTTTCGTCATCGCAAAGTATGAAGAAGGCTTATGTGTATCAGTATACTATTTCGGCGGGAAAGACATAATCATCAGGGAACTTAACGTCCCATTCCCTACAACTACGAATGGTCTTTTCACGAGGCGATTTTCCACTCCATTCCAGTACTATGCCGAAGGTCACTGCTGCTTGTCTTCTGAAAAAATCCTTTATGTGCCCGCTTGTAACAGGCTTTTGGAAGTTTTTTCCTAAAGCCACACGTCACACCTGTGCTTACCTTATTTAAACCGTTTTCTAGCAAGGATCTTGTACATAAGGCATCGACGTATCAGTCTATAGATAACTATCACACAACAAACACATACCTAATGAAAAGAAAGGCAGCGAAAGTGAAATAGTCTCATTTGTAAGTATGCGAGAATAATAAACGATGATATACAATTAATCAGCGCGGACCAGGACTCGAAGAAAGTGATTTTTTATTATTTAAACAATGCCATGTCCGGCTTTCGTTTACGACCTTGATTTTTTGTTTGCGCTGCGAATCTTCGCCAATTAATAACCTAAAGAATGCCCTGTATCTTGAATCGGCTACGAGAGAAAGCTTACACCTTCTAGACGGGAAATCCGATATAAGTTAACATTACATGTTTTCTGGTATTAATTACGCATGGAAGTCGTAAAATTTTTGCTCATTTAAAATACTTTTTGGAATCCACGGAGGGTGGTAAAGAAATTAACCACAGTTGTTGAGACTTGTCACTTTTTGTACATCATTTACATCATACTAGCTAGCATCATAATTTCGAAAGAGGCTCTGTCCTTATCGCTCCGTTTGTTCATTTTCACGAGTGAACGGCTGAACCGATCTTATTGAAATTTGTCTTGCACTAAGACCATGACATAGACCACTCTTTTATCTCGATATAAGTATCCCGAGTGCTACATTTTAAAGTAACACAAACGAAATCGCGAGCAAAAACTTCTTTCATCATTTTTAACTAGAAGACAAAAAATCATGATATGTTTATTCGTTGTGCATAATAAATATTAAGCAATTAATAAAACGGTAATTATATTTGTCTGGTGTTCAGTGTGTATGACTGCAATGTTTAATGTAGAAACAATGAGCTTTTATTTTTGTATTATATTAAAAAGATTAATCGTTGTCGATGATCGAACTAACTAGGTATCCTACGCTCTGTGGGCTCATGACCTAGGTAGGATACAAGCCTACGCACTTATGCACTGTTCTAGGGTTTACCTGTTGCCATGAAGCTAGAACGATATCACAGTGCCGATAATTGTTTTACCTTCATACCTGATACTAAGTTTCACGACCTGAGTCTGTCAGAGTTTCCTCTACAAAGAGTAATTTACACTTACAAATTTAATAATCGTGAACTATTATGAAAACACTTTCATGGCTACATCGAAATCAATGTCCTTAGATAATATCATATTGTTTATATGATCAAAATAATACGGTACAAAATAAGGTTTGTGTATCATTTAAAAAAATGTTTAGCACTAGATGTTTCCCAACAGACCATGATGAGTTGCTTATTATTGTATATAGGTATATTGTAGCGGTGTGGTTTTACGTATCTGATTAAGAAAAAACCCTTGGTGCGTTTGATCATTGAAATTCGGTATTTAGAAGTGTTAAACGACGTCGTTAGCCAGTCATGTTTGACTTATTTAAAGTATCATATTTTATTGTGTAGAAGCGAACTTGTGAACAATAAACGAGATCTAGTGTAAGCCAGCCCTAGCCGCGTAGATTACTTGTCTAACATAAACAAATCGAGTCTCGTCGCCCGCGCCCGCGCACCATTGCAGCGGCCTCGCGATCGTGTGCAACTTAAAGCTTTACCAATCGAATATTCCTAACTCAGTGATTTTTACTACACCCGCACTGATCATTCGTTTTTGTAACTTGAAAATTTTAATGGAATTATTAAAAAAGCTATTGTTGTTAAAATGTTTTTCCTAAAAATGATATCGTGGCGGATCCATGTATAGACCCACGTCTTTATAATTTTTCATTTATAATTTTTTAAATGTTGTCGAATACAGATGAACTAGCGTCTAAATAAAGGATTGCTTGTTTAGCAAGATTAAACATCAGCTAATGTAGTATCGTTTGGCAAGCGAAGGCCCAGCTTGCCGTAACAAATTTCGAAAACTTCCGTTTTATCTGATTACGTTAATTAGAATAGCAACCGCACCGCTGTGGGTGTTATTAATTGGAGCGTGCTACCGTTCATACATGTTGGATACTGCCGACGGACAGCCCTAAATGCTTAAACTGAACCAGGGATTTACTCGGCTTCGTTGCTGACCATTGCTTATACGTATACTTCAAAGACACGTTTTAATTTCTTCTGAGGAGTACGAGTATGCAGGGTTTCTCACGATCTGTTCTGACACCAACTTTAGTTATTCGAGCCAGGGCTCCTACTACCTCTACAAGATTTGTTTCGTTTTTGTTTCGGACTGGCTGTAAATTGTATGAATCAAAAATTCGAATTTTAAAAGGATTTAGGTGGGTCGTGTCGATGTTATCTTTACGCGTTCCATAATTACATTTTGAAGATGTTAATGGTATTTTGTTATCCAATTATACGGGAACTAAACAATTATGACACATTGTTCATTTCCACGGCACAGGTTTTCGGATTCATATTTGTAATGTCGGCAATAATTTGATATATGTAATACACGTGAAGGCCGGATGTTAATTAGGGACGCTACGCCGATCGACAGGGTGCGTCCATGCCTCCCCTCTCCCCCTAGAGCTACTAAAGCCATGCTACACCCTCGTGCTCAATTACGCAATTTGATTGATGGTCCTACAGATGTCACAGAGTGTGACAATTCAGATCTCACCTAAAATTACATACGTAATAGTGGCTTTGTTCGTTTGGAAGCGGAGTTGAGTTAATGTATATTTTTATATCGATAATATTATTTGTACACAATATAGGTATTCATATAAAATTTGTCATGTTTGCATTATAGTCTTCAGTTCAGCTGCTTCAGTTGTTAATATGTATGTATGGACGATTTAGTCATGATCATACTCTCGTGGCTGATACCTCCAGTTTGTATAATTGTAAGGAATTATGTGTAGTTTTACCGTCCCGTTACACCAAGCCAATAAAAAAGCACCTTGTCAAGTTTCTGATGTTTGGCCTGGATTACAAGAACGACATTCAAACTTCAACTCTAAACGAAGTATTTCAGAGAAAACTAATCGAAATGATTATTCATTGGTAAAAAGAAATTTTGTATTATAAAATCAATCCCTGTAATTACTATAATCAATAGACATGAACTAAACAAATCAGTCAATATTATTATTTATTTAACCGACCCCTAGAAAGTCCTCGCTACCGTAACTTACCCCTGAAACAATAATCTAACAATGAAATCTGTTCTCTATCAGATACCAACAACCAAAATATCCTAATTGTATTCTGAGTTGGGCGGGCGAGGGCGGACTCCGACACTTTCCCGAGCTAGGAAAATGCCGGCGTCGTCGCGCCACTCACGCCTCGGCGGCCGTAGGGGACGCACGAGCGCTAAACTTCTGCGTTCTATAGCACCCTGTTACTTTGTGCGTGTTATATAGCTAAGTACAACATTTAGAAAAGTGGTTAAAGTCTAGTGTACAAAGACAATAGTGCTCCTAAAATGACATTGGACAGAGTGGACAGTTTCATCGGAAAGATCCAGCCGGCAGCTTCCGTGTCTTGTTTGACGCAGTGTCAAAACATTTTCGGGAAGAGGCTGAAGCGCTGGGGCTCCACGGGATCGTGGGTAAATATTGTTTTTGTTTCGAATGAAAAGCGAAAGAAAACATCTGATTAAATTATTTATTATACACGTAATCCAATAGTCCGACATCAATAACCTAAAAGTTTTCATATGCAAGTTCGTTAAACAGTGTTTATAGATGCTGCTTATGTTTACGTATATTATTGTCAGTTGTTTGTTACGCGTGTACATAGTTATTTTCGTTACTATGTAACGTCACTTTTTCTTGTTTATATTAAAGCTCAATTGTTATTAACATTTTAAATTTTAAAGATCATAGCTTATTCCTGAATAGTTTTTGGAATAAATCTTTGCGCAATGCCTGTCAGATTTTGTATTACTTTACACAGTGGTTATGGTTATTATTTAAACCCCTAAATATTACA
Organism: Carcina quercana; assembly: GCA_910589575.2. Lineage (NCBI taxonomy): Eukaryota > Metazoa > Arthropoda > Insecta > Lepidoptera > Depressariidae > Carcina > Carcina quercana. The sequence continues at coordinate 13,715,184 of OU342432.1, read as the reverse complement.
TTATGTATTGGGAAGCGTAACCTTAAATCAACCTTGTAATTTGTAAAAAAGGTAATGGGAATGCTATCACAGAAATAACTATTATTGGTAATGAGTTTAGCTTAGCTTAATCGTTTTTATGTTGAGCATTGTTTTAGAAAACCTCAGATCCTCATCTTAGATACCCTTTCTTGCTTGTATTTTAGAGTCAAGAGAGATATTGCAGTCTCAAGTTATCAAAACAAGTTATAAAATACCATACAAACTATGATTTTCTGCCAACCACATGCATACTTTGAGAACAAATCAAATTGAGCTGACACATTTCTAAACTTACACGCAAGCATGGTGCATTCTTTTAAGAAATATTTTAAATAAGGAAACCCACTCGAATACATCTCTGAGGGTTACATCACACACAGTCTACGTAATTAAAGGAAAATAAGGCATCGCAAATGTAGGACTGGGTAGTGGGTAATCTATGTAGTGATAGTGACGTTTAAAATTGTAGAATTGAATGTGTCTGAAAACAATTTAAAAGTATACATTTCTTACAAAACAATAAGTGTTTTGCACTACCTACTCAAAAATGCACGATCGTTATTAAAAGTAGACTATGTATTTTTCCTAACTTACAAAAAATAAAGTCATTGTCTTTCAAAATCCTTAAACAAAAAATAAAGTCATTATGATCTTCCCTTACGACTTAAAAGAATGAAAAACTAACATACTCGCTTTTGAACGTCAAATTTACTAGTAAAATTAGTTTAGAGTAATAATATGTTACTGAATCTTGTTCTAGACAGTAGTAAATGTCTTTGAAATAGAATCGTCTGTAAAAAGTAAATACTTCATGGGCAAATCTATATGATAACTTGACCTATTGAATTTTCCATTGTGACGCCTGTAAAATTTAGTTTGCTCACCCTATATCGTTTGTCTTCATAATTTTTATCCGGTACTCTCTGGCAAAGCCACCGTTCATTATTGATGTAAATGCCAGTTTTCCCCCTAGAACTAGCATAGCAAATTGTACTAGATCACGCGACAGAAACGTGACCTTGAAAAGCGTAGGAAAATATGAGGAATGATTGGTTTGTTTGTGGTGCAGGCCCGGACTGGCCCCAGGGCAGATCGAGCCCGATGTGCCGGTCCCCCGGTGGGCCGGTAAGCTGGTCGGTTGCCTTGTCATGGCGCGGCATGGGAGGATGAATCGGTCATCGCCTTTTTTCGATCGTGTTTTGGGTTAGCTCTACTATGGATCCGATTATTGTATTGAAAACGTCGTCGCAGAGGCTCGAACACAACCGAAAAGTGGCTTGCCTTCTTATCTCTATGTTTAAAGGGATTGCAAACTGTGTGCTAGAACTATAGGTATTCATGTTAATTCCGCCATCAATTTCCGTTCTCTTAAAAAAAACTATTCTCAGTTTTCTTATGGAGAATGGAAGCGTAAAGGGCCGATTCTCTTTATAATGCCCGGGCTGATTTTATGTCCCAGTCCGGTCCTGTTGTGGTGGATGGAGGGGTGAGTCGCGTGGCAATCACGTGACGCAGCCCTGGTCGTGGATGCTCCCAAGGACTGCCGTGACGCAAGAGTGTTGCTTGTTTTCGGCGCGAATAAGACGAATCGTCTGGGCGTGGCCTTAATTAACGCTCGTGCGGCTTCTACTTTGCTACTTTAATTAAATATCCGTGTACGGCTAGTGTGATAGCAGCTTCCTCCTGTGTATCCATTCCACTGCAATCGCCAATCTGCTTATCAAGTCTGGAAGTCGTAATGCCAAACACCCTGATGGAAGCACCGTGATTCGGGTCGGTCTTTAAGACAGCTTTATGTTATTAACAGCAATACAAGACAATTTATGTCAAACAAAACACCCGACTTCGAACAAAATTAAAATGAAATTACTAAATAGCGTTCGTGGTCGACCGTATTGCGTCTACTTCTAGACGATGAGTTACGTGAGGATGTGAATAATCATACAAAAATCCTTACTAAACATTACATTCATTCTTGTATGGTGGCGTTAATTAATTATCGAAGTAGCTCGGTAGTTTTGTATAGTAAGTGCAGAGCTCAAACCAATTGCAATTGTGCGATGAACTAGTCGGATATTATCCAAATATAGCGCTTTTAAACTGGAAGTGAGCCGCACCGTGCCGGGACCTTGCTCTAGGCAGAAACTGGTTGTCCGATGCGATCTCGAACAGGTTGCGAGTCTGCCAGTCAGGTGCCGGCCGGCTCGTTATATATAACGTAACGATGTAATAGGTGTGTCGCATCGCATGCTCTCCGTGACAAATGGTTTGAGCAGTTCTTGAACGAGATATGTATGTATATATTTCCTTTTTACGAGAAAATCAACAACTATCTATGAGTTGAAGATAAACTGCTAGTGCTACCAAGTAAAGTTGTGGTTGAGATGTGTGATAAGTTGCATGATGAAATAACTTAGGTCGCCTTGTGACTTGTATTCTTCCGGACCCAATGTAAATTTTCGTTTTTTCTCTCAACGCTGGCCACCTCAGTGGCCTTGCCGTAAACGAAATATCAAACGTCATTTTTATAATCATCTCGACATCGAGAGCCCTTTCTCACTACAGCTCTACCATCACCTAACCGACCTTTGAGTTTAAAGCTGTTCCATTTTATCGCCTTTTCAGCCATCTCCATTGTGGAACCTGCAGCTACTGGAATGTTTAAAATAATTCTATTTCGTAATATGCAAGTAGAGCGCGATGCATCAGCATAGCAACACAGGGCGCAAACCACTATTTTTAACCTGCTCGCTTGTTTTGGAGCGCGAGTATAAATAAATGTTGATCCCACGCATGAAACTAATATGTCAAGGTTCATTAGAGTGTGTTTACAGTTTCTTATGACCGTGTAATTACATGTTTCACACATAGGTATACTTCATAATATGTATATAAACACATGTAGTAGAATAGACTACAAAATTAATGTGATGTGGTTATTGTGGATTGCATTTAGATCCTACAAGGATTCTGCTGTTAGGAATATTATATACTATCAGTAAATCGTTGTCGCCTTTGGTGATATTATCGACCACTCCTTTCCTGAGCGAAGGAATCTTCCAGTGTTACATATGCTTTAACATTATGTAAATGTATTACAATAGGAAATGAACTGTGTCCAAGTCATCACTGAACCTTTTAGTGACGCTCAAATAAAAACACCAAACACTCGTTCCAATGGTAAATGTCGGTGCTCGAGCAAGTGTCAGCCGCGACATCAGCCGTGAAGAGTGAAAGCGCAATTTAAGTCGTATCAAAACAACCGCGTTTAATGGCTCTGTGCATTATATACTTTTTTCTATTGGTTGTTTATCTTTGAGCAGTAATTGTTTTGCCACAAATTGACGTAGGATAAGTGTGACTGACATTTCGGAATCGTTTTTTTTGTCATAAATTGGGCTTCTCTAATCTTCATCTCTCCTGATGGTAAGGTATAGCCATCTTATCTTTCATTACCAGAAAACATCATTCCGCAGATTAAGACAAGATGGTGGTAGCTAGCCAGATGGTTTGTTTTTTGCCAAAATTGCTTTACCACCAAACTAACCGAACACCGATAGCCAGCAGTAATTGAACCTGCAACCTCTGGATCATCAGTCTGTGTACAGAGGTAAGGGATGGTTCTTCATGCTATAAGCTTTTTCTAAGAAGCCAGAGAGTTTATTTTACAATATATGTTTTACCCCATTGCTACGGAAAAAATAGGATGGCAATATGTTGTTGGTAATAAGGAGTTTGTGTGATACCTCGGTAACTCCAAAGCGGAATTTGTAGCGGAACGGAAATTTGCTCTAGTTTCTGGAGTACCAATGGCTAGGGTGTCTTCCTGAGAGCTGAAGGCGACCACCCACTTTCTTGACCAGCTAGACATCCCTGAAAACTAGTCCTTCCTTCCTATTTTGCTTTTCTACTGTGTCAGTTTGTATTGTATAAATACTTTTTTCGAAATTTACAGATTCAGTGTGTTTATTGATGTACGTATAGTGTGTACAACACTGCTGTTTTATTTATCTATTGTTTCATTCCTCATTTATATAAAAATAAATATATAAGACTGTGTCACCTAAAATGCAAACATATTTTGCTAGAAACCTGACACACTGACCTTACGAAATAATAGAGAGGCTGAGATTTTTTGTATTCAAAGACAGATTACTCATTAATCATAAAACAATGGTGGTTATCTTTACCATTTGCGAATTTTTGCAAGAAAAGAAAGATTTTATTTTTCACAGCGATAATTAGCAATAACGAAAGTATTTGGTATATTTTTTGTTGATATTATTCCTCGAAACAGACTATACTTTTTGTAATGGACGATATTTGAACACTTGGGCGATATTTGAACGGCAAACACGGTTTATGGAGATAAAACGACCTTTTTATCGAGATACGACCATAAACGTGGACAAATAATCCGAATTCCTCTATAAGTCGATGCGCAAATGTAGCTTCATGTTTACTTAGTAGAATTTGAGGTTAAAGCTCTGTTTGAAAAAAGAATACAAACATAAGACTGACCAGACGGTGTGATAAATAAAAATTTGATTCCGATTAACGTTCTATACAAAATTCAGAAATAATATCTACCCAAATAATATTACGTGTCGATTTCTTTTTCATGTCTCTTGGTTTTGCTTGTCTGACCTCTGTAAATCGGTAATAAGTACTGTCCATTCTACAATTTAAATATAATAGGGTATTTTAACGCTTGCCGCACAAATCAAATAGGGTTACTCTGTATTATCATATAAGGCCCAGGTGTGACATAGCCATGACGTGACCTTATCTTCCGATCTTGACCCTGCCGTCAGCTTTTATGGTTATGTCCCAGATACAGCGTTACCGGGAACCTTAGCGTTGTCCGTGTTCAATTTATTGGTGTAGCAATTATAGTGGCTAAGGTGAGGTCCGTTGTTTATTGCACTGTTCACTGGCTGGTCGCTTTTCTATAAACCGTAACGTGTATTGAGAATGTTTGAAGGTTTTACTGTTCTTTCAACTAGACATTCTCGTATACTATTTTAGTTAAAAGAAGTCCATCCATACGGTGTGTTTTGATATTGCTGCACTCAGTCGTGAATAAAAGGCAATTGAAGTTGGTTTTTTTAACACGTTATTATTATCTAATAACTTTTTCAATAAATGTCACATTTTGAATTTGAGCTCTGTAAATTTGAAAATCTATTGAAATACACTTTGAATGGAATTCAGGTCTCGTGTTGTCTAAACTAAAAGACATAAGTTAATCTTATAGGACCACATATATTTTGTTTAAATAGGCCCTTTTAAAAAATGTTTCAATAAATAACAGATACAGTTTGAGATGCATTCACATAGTTTTAGTTACGTAGGGTAGTTACACATACATTTTATGATGTTTCATAAACTTAACCTTGAGTTTGACTATTTAACTGACAACCTTAGTGGTTTGCTAATATTTAACTACTATAAATAAATACAATTTTTTTGCTTACTTATACGTTATTACCGGAAACTAGCGTCGTACGATAATTTCCTGTGCAATTAAAAAACCAAGCGTCATTTTCATCGTCATTTATAAATTAATTTTTTGTAGACATGACGTCGCCTTATGAATACGAGATGCACCAAATAAGATTTTTAAAGCATATTTTGAAACATAATTCGATACTACTAAGGAGTAGAATTGGGTAAATCTTGACAAATCTGACATCAATGTCACACGACGCCAGAAATTCCTAGTGAATTTTAGAAGCAACAAAAATCGCATTTAAAAAAACATAGACGAGTACTTGAGCGATCTTGAAAACGCGAGATCGACTCTCAGAATCTCTGTCCCTGTAGATAAATAAATACAATAAAAATACTTCTATTTATTCTTCCTAGTTACATGGTATATCTATAGGTAAATCTTAATAACTAATAGGAACAAAACGGCCGATGGGCTCAGGTCTACCGTTGGCAAGCCGCCGGCAGACCTGCTTTTCAGCCCACGCCTTTGTATGATGTAGTAAGGGGTACTGAAGAATCCGGTGGCCTAGGGAAGCTGAGTCATTTGCAACACTAGGCTCATGCAGGAGCCATTGATGATGATAAAGAAACCTTCAAACAAACCCGTGCCGGCTGCTGTCACTCAGTTTGGTAAAGATGCATTAGAACAGGCACTCGGCGATGCTCAGTGCCTAAGCACAGTTGCACAACTAGCATCGATGTGGTGTACTTGTAGTTAACGCGGTTTACACACGATTATCACGGCCCAGTTGTCGAGAGTGTGTCGCAAGCCTTACATGTGCCCTGACCCTAATGTGCGATTATATATTTCCAACGGTTTGAACAACTCTACTTGGCGTTTCTTCCTTCCGTTCGGTGACATAATCGTTGCGACTTTTTCTTAGTCTTTCTTAAATTTCTTTCTCTGGAGTGTTCAACTCGCTGACCCATATTTGCTTAGCACCAGATCTATCTCTAACTTGAAAATAATCGTCATTATTTGTGTATTCTTAGTTTTTAGTTATTTTTAAGTATACCGTTAGAAATTAGCGTATTTTTTTCTTCAAAACTTTAGTCTATCGTTGTATTGTATTGTACATATATCAATTACGAGAAATTGACACTCATCACCTAGTGTAATGTGCTGGACAATCATACAAGTTGAACATAAAGAGTGTAAAAACTCATTGCGAAAAAGCGTTTAATTGTAAATACGAGTAGATCAGTAAAAATTAATTAGTAACGAGAAGACAGAAGGAAATTAATTTTCTTTATTTTCGATACATTAATTGCATACTGAAGAATCGTTACGGGAGCGCATTGATAAGAAGCTAGAAGTTACAGAACATCTTTGCTTTCAGTTTCTTGAACAGCATCAGAATGAAAACATAAAATCATTTATATCTGGTTGCCCTGCTACGGTCAAAGACCTTATCCGATGTTTCGTGTTAGATAATTACCTAAGGTGAATGAAACCCCAGGTAACTGCTATTCACCTGTAATCGCCCATTTCCTGGAAAATTTGCATTGTCATTCTTTATGATTTTCCCCTGTTTTGTAGCATAACAAGCCTATTGTGTACTTATACCTTCAGATTTCAAAATGGCTGTAATTTGCTTATCAGCTTTGTCATGTTTGGTTATTTAGTTCGTAACATAGGTTGCACCGGCGCAACTTTGTTTACATTATTGTCACTAGCCCGACCCGACCTGTCCCATCCAACTCACCTCCTGCACCCACAAAAACCCTTTATAGTAGGAATGCCTTTGTCACATTCCATCCCATAAGCACCGTACATGGCAAATTTCATCACGATCAGTTCACCCGTTTATTCGCGGAAAGCTAATAAAATTCATGCAAAGTGGCGTATAACGCAAAAGTCCTTAAATAACGTTCGAAATCGGGCACTATATCATGTTCCCAGTGAATATACTTGAAATAAATTTTGTATTTAATTGCTGATCGGATCACTATAGTCTATGACTTTAATCTACGTCTCAATCTTCGTGTCAATATCACGGAGCACACAAATAAATCGATCCTTTAAGAGAGGATGTGCTCTTGCGCATACAAATCGAGCAGGAAACCAAGAACGTCGACATTTACTCACAGTTCGCAAATACTTGTCACGTGTGATAGCTGTGAGACAATGTACGTACTCGTACATCTCACAGCTGTCACACGTGATACAAGTATTTGGCAAGTGATAAAAAGTGCGTGTTTTAGTATGATTTGACGTTGAAAGCGTTTTGCTTTACTGTTTGATGATTTAAATGATATGATTATGGCTTGTATACGAGTATACCCACATTTTGACTGTATTATACCATTTACTCTTTGAGTAAATAGAGAAAATAGATTTCATTTATTCAGAATCAATATTACATTTAGTCCTATTAAAACTTTTATTTATATATTTGTGTACTACTGCATACTTGCTTGAGTGTTGCGCAAAAACTGTTATAGTTACCTTAGAGAGAGTTCAGACGTTGGTTCTGAAAGTCATGATTCCTAAGCCTTACAGATATCTAACGGTGGCATTGATATGTACCTAGTATGTAGAAGATCTGGTCTCTGGAGCTGTGGTCTGGACCGATCTTGCTAGCTGACTTGACGTTCTTGTCAGTTCTGGGCGGTAAGTGTCTGACGATCGGTACATTTTGTATTGCATTCTAGTAAAACATAATCGGTAGGTCTGCGACGGGGCTCACAGTAGCAGCATTAATCTATTTCTCAATGTACCTACTTATACTTATATCTACATAAACAATCGAAGGTCTGTGGCACTCCACGCAGCTACGGTCGACAATTGTCGATTCCATTATTCGTGTGGGACTAACCTTGCATGCTATACATGTCTTGTCTTTGTCTATTCTTCTCAGTTAATGGAAGAGATGAGAATCCTGATACGGATGTCTATCAAATATGTCAAGAGAAATCGTATGTTATTGTCAGTGATGATTTCTGACTAACAATATTACTTTTTTATTTTGAATCATTGTTATTGCTGCTGCTTAATGGTAATTGCTAGTAAAATACTTGTGTATTCTTATTTTTAGCTCTATGGAGTCGAAAACCACGCACAGAATTCAGATGTAACGTAAACCATCTAATCCTTCGCCTCAAGAAAGTCTGATATTGCCCAAACAGACTGATTCTACCGCCAGCTGTCGTACTGTGTCGTACTGACGGTATCTTGATGAATCACCCCAAAACTTTGATCCACCGCGGGTCCATTCAATATATACAAAGACGCAACTTTTTGCACGCGAACAATCGAACCTTCGAAAACGTCAACAATGCGTCAAAAACTACTTGCCATTACCGAACATAGTGTTGCCTTGCGCGCGCGCAACTCTTTTATTAATTGTCGTGTCCAATTCAGTGGAGGATATGACGCCATGACGGCGGCGAGCGCACGTGATACACCTGCAAATCAATCCTGCCGCAATCGGCATTCATCCTTGTGTCGCTTCAAGTAGAAATTGTATTGTTAGTTCGAAGCGCGTGCGCACCCGTCCAAATAAGATCATCGTTAAATGAAATCTATTCGTTAAGGAATCTAAAACACAAGCTTAGTTTGTGGCGAGTTCACTTTGATAACATACAGCTTCAATATTAGAGAACTAGTTATCTTTAACTGTTATGTTTTCATATATTTCTTCTTTTAATTTCATGTAATATTGCTAGTTATTACACAGTCGTTGATCTTCACGTCGTGCCACTAAGAAACCAACATCTCACGTAAACAATTTTGTATTTCTTGAAAACAAATTCTTTCTCTTCTCGTTTCTGTTTGAACTTGTTGATTTCAGTTGATTGATATCAGCATGTAGAAACTTTAACGTGTAACTTACTCGTATTTTGCTTCCAATTAAATACATGAGGGAAAACTCAGATTCTAAAGCCAGAACTGACTGCCATGATAAAGCTTTGAGGAAAATACAAGGGTATACTAATACATACGTTCTTGTAGCACAGGAGCCAGTCTTCACAAAGTCACGAAACCATAGAATTAAGTTATTAAAAGCTTTTTTTTTAAATTAATATGTACAAACTTTGTGGAGAAAATAAATATGATTTATTTTATTATTATTTATTATTCAGTGATTAAAACTTGTGTTACTAGGCAAAACTCTTCGTTCTACATCGTCCGAATCATTTCGCAAACAGCTTATAGTTTCCTCGCATATTTTTAGCTGTTTACCGTTCGGGATCATTCGCTAACTCGTCTGCCATAGCATATAATTCCCAGAACGTTACTTTCTCCTAACCACTATTACTATCGTGGTTATCACCAGCGCATCACATTAAAGCCCCAGTAGCCTGTGTTATGTCACCAACCACTCAAGTAATGACATTCGAAACTGTTGGCAGGCTCGACGCGATTCATTTCATAACTCTGTTTAGCTATAGTTTGTATTCGACTCTGTTTATGGCGACACTCGAACTGTCGAATCGCAAATCAATTAGTGGTGCCTATTGAATTTTCATTGTTTGTTTGACTGTACTTGACTGTACTACGGTGTTAGTACTATTGAAAGTCATTTGTTATTCGTTTAAATCATATACTTGTATCATTTCCCAGAATAAGATATACATATGTATTTTAACACTCGTCTATCGTCTAAACGAGCTACTAATCTTTTATAGAAGTGAAATCATGAGTCTCTGGTTGTAATTGTGTGAACTCTTCACTTCGCTCTGCGGTTTATGGACAGGCCAACCTGCATTCTGAATTTCAACAACAAACTAAACTATTATCGCTTTGTGAAGAAGCCACACATTTGCGGTCAGTGAATCACGAACGCAATACATTCTTCAACCGTGGGGCATATTCATTCTTTTGGATTGGGCCTACGTGGATTTCAACACGGGCCGGACCGAATTCCGAAACCCTTTCGCAATCCCCATTAAACATAGAAACATAGTGATTCTAATATTACTGCATTTTATTACTTTGGCAACACCAGGGTTTATACAGTTTATTGTGCCATTGACCCAATCTGCTCTGGAATCAAATAATTGATGCAACAGGGGGACAGACTTAAGGTCACTCCGGAGTCCGGACTGGAACAAGGTCATACGATACATCTGATTTGATTAATAAATGTGCAGTTTCCGTTGGTTGTATCTTCTCTGTCTTTACCCATATCTAACTGCATACTACGCCATGCAGTACGTACTTACGTATTCAGCTGCTAGTTGAAGTGTGAACACATCGAGTAAAGCGTTTGCAGAATTAGTCGCTCGGCTCATGTTATTTCGGAACCTAATACATATAAACATAATACATTTTGTAGTCTAATTCGTAACGTCATATTTCTCTGTATTATAAAGATAAGTTCATTTGCATCGAACATGATGCATATGATGTCGACCAGAATTTTTTTCTCACATTCCACCTTTACAGGCATGCAAATATTTTTAAATTTTTAAACAGCAACAATATGATATATTTTGTTATCTTTGTCTCTTTAAATTTGATTCATTCAATTTTACAATAAGGTGAAATTCAACAAAACAAATCAGCTATTAAAGAAACCTGCAAAACTCCAAACGATACGTATATTCAAGTCGCTACAATTTCCGTCGTATCTTTCCATACATCGAGCCCTCTTCATTGTGCGGCCGTCTTTCTGTCTGTCAGTGGTCGCTTCTAGGAACGGATGCCGCTCCTGCGCCCGCGCACCCAGCGGTGAAATGCCCACATGCTCCCGTCATTATAAGCCATTAGACTTGTTGGAATATTCTAGCTATCTAGGCTATGTCCGCCTTCTTTTTGCATATGTCACAATGTTAGTTTAGTTCTTCAATGTTGTGTAATTGTGTGTTGTTTAAATGTTAGCCATTATCTCATTAGCCTTGGTAAAGTTCATGGCTATCGTGCTCTTAGAATGCAACTCTGGCATAGTAAATAATATTTTACAATAATATTATGCATTTATTGTGTATTTTCGTCATTAATAAATCGGGCTTCCATATAATTTAGAATATTCTGGGTACATCAGCAGTAGATGTTTTCTGACTGATGATATTAGTAAAGCTTGTTAGCCTTTATCGGCAGTTTTTGTCAACACTTTTACATCTCACTCATCCAATATTTTCGTACTTTTACTTCTTCGTTCATCTTGAAACCTGGTCAAATAAATATCAATAGACCTACGTCTTCAAATTAGAATAATCAAGAACCAATAAACTGAGATCTATCATTCATTTATCGCAAATGATAGAACAATATCGTCGATATCGTGGAATGAAACAGTCAATAAGTCGGACAACTGCACAAGGGTCCCGCTTCGGCAACTGCACAAGTAGGCAAATGAGCCACGAACATAAAGCAATCAGTAGCCACATGGCCGACACTCCATTCCCGGCAGTAGGGCTGACAGCAGCCGAAATAAACCAGTCCACAACAAAGACTAATTGATCCAATTTAAATTGCATTGAGGACGACGATCACAAAACTTATGACGTAAACTTTTTATAACAACGATCATCACAACAAGTAAATGCGTTCAAAAAGAACTGGAAACAGACTTGAATTGCCCTAAAATTAACCTTTTATTAAGGCAAATTTCAGATTTATATAGTTTTCTCATGGATGCCATTGTCAGAAATGGACCAAATTGGGGCCATGCGGAAAGCACCAGCTTTCAAATAAAAAATAATCATCCAAATCGGATCACCTAGTCAATAGTTCTGAGGTAACAAACATAAAAAAAACACATACCCGCGAATTGAGAACTTCCTCCTTTTTTGAAGACGGTTAAAAATAGAACTGTAAAATACGATGGAAGTTTTCCACAACCGAAAATATTGTAGAATCTAAACACACCCATGCTAATTTATTATAAATGCGAAAGTGACTTTGTTGGCGACGAGATGGCCCGGTAAATACAACTCGACAGTTTTTTATGTTATTTTTATTAATTTCGAACTAATATACTAGAGCGCACGCCATTTTTCACACATTGACAAATATAAAACAATTGAATAATAAAAAATATTTAAATATATATTTATATCTAAAAAGATTGTTGCTAGTCGCCAACAGACTTTGTTTCTTTGTCTTTCCTTCCCGTCGTGACGGAGGGTCAGAATGACTTGCTTATTTGTTTCGGAATAGATGAAGGGCGGAAAAGCACATAGGCTACTTTTATCCCGATCAAGCATGCAGTTATCGGGGATATTGTGTGTAAAGGGGGACAGAGTGACAGGAAAAGCATATAAATCTAAACATGAGATAATATCACAAGTTTACAACGCCATAAATCTTCACTTTATCCCGTTATCCCGTTTACTAAAGATTCAAATAATATTAAGATTTCCCCAATATTATTTCAGTTCCCTTGTAAGAACGCCCACTCTTCCACGTAGTCTATAAAGGAAAACTTATTGTTGGCTTGTTCCCACGATTATTTCTATGTGGACTCCAGAAATTATTTCATGGAAACATTTTACCGGGATGAAAAGTAGGCGTCAAGAACATGTCAAAAAAGTTACACATTTATAATTTTAGTATGATGACGCGTGTCAACCAGCCCTGACTGCGCGCACGCAGATTTACCAGACCGAGTGTCTGGCTTCTGCGAAACACGCATGCGCTGCACGCTACTAGGTTTGTTTGTACACAGTACTTATCGACATTGCGATAATGTACTTACATAAACTTCGGAATTCTCTAAAAAATTATTGACTTCACTTTACATTAGAAATTTTAGGTAAAGCTCGAGCTAAATACGTAAAAGATTGTAATGATGTTGATGATCCTCTTTATGTGGAGTGCTTGCTTGTGAGTAAGGAGTGAGATTGTGTAATAATAATAATAATTATCAGGCGGCAGGCGGAAATGAGTAAGTACTTGGAATACTAAATGATGACGATGACTATACTAGACAAAAAGGAAAAATTTTGTGTACTTACAATACGGTGAGTAGGACTGGTTACAGGCGAGACTTTCTTTTTATAGTGATACTTTGGTACAATTTTGTTGTAATAATATGGCACTAAAAAGCGAAATATTTATCGCTCCAATATGGAAATAATTGTAATTCGTCTTTTCTGGGCGCGGTTTATATTTATAGATCGCTCAACCATTTGCAAACGCTTAAACGAAATGACATTATCTAATTCTGATCGTAATTATAAACAAGCAAAAAGTTATTATATTTTAAACTTCCTCTACCTACCTACCTACCGTACCTCTGAAATAGATAGGTACTCGGTATTTACATTGTGGGCGATCCCAGCTCTGCTGCCTGTCAATAGCTTATCCCATACGCCCTCTACATATCTATGCACTGCGTAATGCGTATGCGCACTGGATCTGCTTGCGATGCGTCCGCGCACTGCACTGCCGGGGTCAACGACCTTGCATAGACATCAGCTGGCGAGGAAATAGAGTTGCTGGAAATGCTAATGGAAATTAACATAGCATTTCAAGTAGAGTTTATTGATCCGCTTTCGCATACTATTTGTATTCAGGAGTGTATAGTCTTAAACATAATATGCACTATTTACACACTTAAGTATTCAAGGAGTACATACTTGTTTATAAAACGATCAAAAAAATTTTGAATAAAAAGAATGTCATTAAATTAACGTGTTTTTATTTTGCAAAAAAATAATACATGTTTACAGTATCTAACGGATGTCTTATACAATAGCACGATATGGAAATTACTGAAGTTCTATGTCAAAACTCAGATTTAATAACAATTCTAATTAAAGTTTTGTAAACTTCACTCAACACATTCAATAATAAGAAATACACACACAAATCATGGCGTTTAAAAAATTGACTGAATTAATTTTTATCGATTTAACTAAAATAGTATAGTTTCTATATAATATAGTTATATATATATATAGTAATATAATATAGTTTCTATAAAATAGATGACTTATTCTCTTCTCCATGACTAATAGTAATTTGACTAACTTAATTTAACTTTAGTAATTTAATTTTGACTTTTGTGTATGTAACTGATTATAAATTGCTATTTAACTATAAAATATTGACTTGTACCAGCAGTACCAATAAATTATGATTATGATTATAGTACATCGATTTTACGAAAATTTTGCTAAGTGCGAAGATTTTATTCAAACCGGTACTGATTGTTTGAAAAAGCCCTGGCGTTACATTTCAGCTAAAAGGCCAGTAGCAGCTAAGCACTGTTTTGTTTCTTAATGTAATATTCGTTAGTCATCCTGTTGCGTCCGTATGTGAAACTTTCGCCGACTGCGCTCTGCCTAGCACAAAACTAACTCCCACGTCTCTTCCAGCCGGCTACAATGCTCCGGATGAATGCAGTCATTGAATAGACGAGTGGGTTGACTTTGCTATTGCCAATTATTACCGTTTACTTTCTATACTAATTGCTGAGTTGATCCCTACACCGCGCCAGACGGATCATGTTGCAGGATTTGTTTTGGATGATGTCATTGTTGTCTGGGTCTTATCTAATGTGATATTTGTTTATTGTGTTATTATTGTATTGTCATAAGTAATTTTATCTCCAAGCATTATTTTGTCTCTGGTTTTTATGGTATTGTGCGAGCTGATTCATCAATTTATCATTTGTATGTTGTAAATAAGTCGTTAGTTTATTCCTCAATCATGTTTCTCCATAACTCGTTGGTGCAAAGTTGTATGCCGTGGTAGCTCGGTTGGGTAGAGCGTCAATCCTATATTAATCGTTCTGTGTTCGATCCTGGCTCGTACTAATGAGTTCCACTTTGTTATTTGGAATTTATGTACGAATGATAAAAATCGTTACCGTTGGCTTTTCTGGGAAAGAAAACATCGTGAGGAAACCTGCACACTCCTCTGAAGAAATTCAAACGTGTGTGTGAAGTCTAACAATTCGCACTGTGTCCGGTTGGTTGACTATGGCCCATACACTCTCTGTAGGAGAGTGGACCTGAGCCCTTGCAGCGGGGACATAATATATAGACTGTTGATGAGTTGGGGCTCTAGGCTCCCTATGAAACTTTGAGGTTCACACGAAGCTATACATCACAACCGTGAATCACATTGCGACAAGTAACCGTACAGAAGCCACGCACCCCATATTTCTGCAACATGATGAAAAGTTGATAAACTTGACGAATGATTCATTTTTGAAAAGTGTGTCGAATTGTGTTCCAGCTAACCGACTCAGTCGGACGTTCGTCATTCATCGGCGTCTTTGTGCGAAACTGACGGCTGATCTATTTTTTGCTAAAATCCTACTTTTACAGTTTGACGAACTGTATGTTTCACTTTGTACGGAATCAATCAAGAATCTTGTAAACTGTGGACGGTTTTTTTTCTTTCGGGACGCATCTTACGGATATAATATTGTTTACATTTGCTGTACGACCTACTTAAATACCTCTCACTCTAATTATCATCATCGTCTTGGTCGAACTAACGTATTAGAATGTATTGTATAAATAAAACAACCTGAATCCAAATAAATTTTAGACGAATTATCTGTCAATCGTAGATTAACAGTTTCAGATTCAGTTTAATATTTAGGTTTTGTTATCTTTAAGAAAATAAGCAAACTTTTTATGTGTTTGATGTTGGCCGCACTCGGCACTTGTATAACATATGCTCTATTGAACTTTAACTTGCTATTAAGATTGTGTTGTTTTTGTAAAGAGTTTGATCAATTTCGCAAGCCGCGTTACCTATACTTATAATAACCTACATTCACTTCAAAAACATAATTTCCGATAAACAAACATCTTGCAACCACGCTTCCATGTGCTCTAAAATGTAAGGGCAGCATCCGTTGGCGCTAATCACCGCATGAGCTTCGATCTCTCGTCTCGCAGCTTTTGGAGCACGTCTCTCTACTGAACGATTTGTTTTCTTCTACAACTTTCGAAGTTGGGTCAATAAGACATGGTCCAGCTATCCGGCCTATTTCCTTACAATTTGCATTATAAATAGACAGTTAAAATGGGTTATAAAATATTGTATTAACAAGCTGACCCAAATTCTAGTGGGTATGACGTCCGTACCTGACGTAACAGGTCTTCTGGACTCGTTGACTCCGACTGATCTGGTTTCTGTTAGCTAATAATGCCCCCGCACATATTTTCGATATCTCAGAGACGGATTATTGATGGGCGCATTCGTAACAACACGCTTAATCAATTTATAAGTTGCAGTTCCCTAAAATAGAAGCCATTTTAAAATTGATGATCTTGTAACCTCAAAGTGCATCTTCTGTTTCAGTACATTTTTGTGATTGTTATGTCCCGACTATTATTTACTAATATTTACTTTTATCAAGATTAAGTCTTATTAGCCGACAAAACCTAGATTTAGCCGCTCACCTAAATTTGACGGTGAAATTTTTAAAAATCGTTATTTATTTATAAATGTAGTTCCTTCTTATAATTCATAAACATGACACCTCCAAAGAGGCTAAACCAAATCAGTATCTTTTCTTTAAACCTAAATTGATAATCCGCAACAATACTACCATATTTTAAATGACAATGTAGATCATAACATCAATCATTAAATCCCCCAACTCATCATAATATTCCTGCCACGTCGGTTTACAATGAACTGTCATTGCTGAATGAACATCAAAAATATATAAACCACTGTTCAGGACTCCATCAACTGAAGCTTCTCTTGCTAAACGATCTTCCCGCTTGTTTCCGTTTTATTTCAGTCGACGTCATCCGTTTCTACTATAAACAAAAAAGTCCACTTGTGAATATGAGCCTATCTAATAGATCGTCATGATGAACGGTCTCTCGACGAGAAGATCTGCTATAGTCACAGTTGGAAGGCGGATTGATGGTCGCAGTAACATGTTGATACTTAGGTAGACGCTGAGACCACACGGCTAGGCATCGAAGCTAAATAGGGTGCTAACGAGACGAGACCAAAATCTCGGCAGGCAGTGCTCTCGTAAGAGTTGCGTAAAATGTAAATACAAAGATTACGGAAACAAGCAATACTTGTTTGCGGAGAGCGTCTCAACTGCTGGAAGTAAAGTGAATGGCCCATTCGTTTTGCCATCAATCATTTTAAACATGTCGATTTCAATGTGGAGAATACATTTTTATGTTTTTACAGCCGGAAGACGACGACGCTTCTGTTGCATGATTTCGTGACCTAGCGCACGGAAGTATCAACAAAGGAGTATTATTTATCTGTTGATCACTTTTGAGTATAGTCATATATAATATTAAACCAGCGAATCCTGTATATCATTAATAATATTTGTTATGTACAGTTTTTTAAAATGTCAAATTTCAATAAACTTTTACAAAAATAGTGTCGGCATAAAATATCAGCCGCTCCTACGTACTTTAACAATTTTGCGCGGAGGCAAGAGTCTCATTAATGTACATGACTCCCAGAAGCTATTCCGACTCCCTTCTAATTTAAAGACCAATGAACCCAGGTTGAAGGTACTCTCTGCCTTCGTGAAGTTAAGAACAGATTTCATTTCGAAGAACAATTAATCTCGCTCTAATTCCATGTTAACGGAAAACTTCAGTCTAGAGGTCAATGACAAAATGGCGACAAGTGGCGACAGGGCTGTCAACTTGGCTCACCTGCGTTTATTTTAGAGCCGCAAAATAAACACCTGCTGATTGAAATTTTAAAAAGAAAAAAGAAAATCGCTAGCTTATACGTCTTGACGTCAAACGAGTAGTAGCGAATATAACGCGCCAAGGTGTTATTAATAACGATACCCATCAGTCTTAAAGAGTAAAATTACGCTGTCAACCCTGAGGAGCTGACCACGAAGGAAAAGTATGACGAATTGCGATTAATCCGCGATGTGATCGGTCGCACGCACATCGCCGCCCACCGGACGAATCCGCGACCGCGGGGACGGTGGGTCGTTAATCAAATTTTAGTGCATCGATGTTTAAAATATACGAATACTCGTATCTTAACTCAATAATGACGAAGTAAAAGCCACACGCACATCTAGCGATGACTATCTCAACCGCAAATATACGGAAAAGCTGTGGTTAGAAATGGAGAAAGTTTGAAGCGACCAACTAAAATATGAAACAAAAGAAATGGAAATCAAAACAAAATATATTTACAGCTATTAATTTGAGTGAAACTGGACGTAACCAGGCAGACCTACAAAAGCCGAGTGAGAGAATGCAAGCTCTATTGTGTCGAACGATTGGTCCGGAAAAAGCCATCAATTTCCGAACCGTGAAAACGATTATTTGGCAGACGCCGTGGAGTCTGCGCGGGATCACTTTCTCTGCGCAGACGCACGCCGGCGCCGAGCATCGCGCCATAGTCCTTCAGACTGTCGCAAGCGCCGCCCGCCCGCTGCGCTCTGCATCCGACAGATTTTTTCACCGGTTCTTGAAACATAACTATTTCAGTACTAAAACATTAGTTGTCAAAGCCGTGATCGAAAAACCTTCAACAAGTTATTTGGATAAAATAAATACTCGAGATCCCATATCGTTTGTGATAATTGGCAGTGAATCTTCAGAAGTTTGTAACGCTACAATGACTTGAGGCTGTTGTCCTCGTAAATAGCCATAAGTAGACGAAAGTTCGCAAGAGTTCGTGTTTGTGTTGCGATTTATCGTGCAGTTGTGCAGTGAACGGAAGTATAGGGACAGTGACAAAACGTCACAGTGCCTGACGCTGAAGCCCGTGGACGCCGGCCAAACCATGACTCTGTGGTACACCGATATATTGGTAATATTTGTCATTTGTCTTATGTCATGTTTGTTCCTCCGTTCCAGAAACCTCGTTTAACTTCTATTGTGAACGGAAGATTTTCTGTAACGATTAGTTCTACAAAATACTGCAGATCTTCCTGTTCTTTCCTTCCATATGGGTCAAGGCATCACGACCACATGCGATCTGTTGACTGATATAAAAGTTTCTGA
This sequence comes from Carcina quercana, assembly GCA_910589575.2. Taxonomy (NCBI): domain Eukaryota; kingdom Metazoa; phylum Arthropoda; class Insecta; order Lepidoptera; family Depressariidae; genus Carcina; species Carcina quercana. Next base: position 13,695,792 of record OU342432.1, on the reverse strand, counting down.
CTGTCTGTCACAATATTATTGCACCGTTATAAGTTGGTACATATTGCTGATCTCGCTCACAAAGCTTTGAAGATTTTATTTTTGAACGCGTGTTAAACCCACTGCAATAAACTTGGCAAAAGTAGTAAGAAAAGACCTTCATCACATTGTGAGCACACAATGATTGCGGAAAATACAACAGACGCGTTCCAATTCTACACATGTTTATCTAAAGCTTTGGAAACACTTATGTTTTCTGAATTCTGGAAAATGGATGCTTGGTCACGAAAACTTTCATTTTCCACATTACACTACATTTGGCGACGGTCTGCCCCAGACGAATTATCACTGGCAATAAATAAATCATCATAACGTCTCCCAATTACGAATATTGGAAGGTATCGGTAATTGACCCAGAAATACTATGTTATTACCTCGCTGCAAAGGTGCCGGTCGAAGCCTAGAACGATACTAGTATTAATCGGGTCGATTACTTCACGTGTAGTTTCTAATTTCTTCTACTTTCTACACCAAAGGAGGAGCTTCATCAGTCCTAATTGGGGTTGATGTGGCATCCTCTTTACCGCTCCCTGCTAATTGTCGGTTAGTGCATTTCCCGCGGAGGTGATCACGCGCAAGACGGTACGTAGTTACGTCATCGTGGCACTTCTTGTCAAGACGTTGACCCGCTAATTGCATCTCATGTGAATAGGTTACGATCGTGAAATGTTGTCGCAGAGCAAACAGGCGAGTTTTTATTTGGTTGTGTCCACGTTTTTGAGCGTTGCATATGCGGGTGTCGTATGTGGGTCAGCGGCAATTGTTGATTGTTATCTTTGGACAATTTTGGGGTATTGAAAGCGAGAGTATGTTCCCACTTGCGGTGTACAAGAATTGTTTCGTTGCGTAAAGTAGTGATGCGTACTTGGAGTGTATGATAAAACGTATTAATATATAGGTAGTTCATAGAAAACGTAACGGGGCACCATATGTTCTGAAATCAATTATTTTCGTTTTGTATTAAACCAGCGCTTATAAAACGATTTCAGTAGTTGTTTCCTGAATTGAGTCGATTATAGCAAATAAAGTTATATTAACCTATCTAAGCTGTAATCGATATACGCTGCGTAAGAACGAATGAGCTGGATTAACGACAAATAAATAGGCTCATTGAAGCTGACTTTTTAAAATGTATGACGGGTTTTGCACTTGGCCTTCGTCTCACTTGATATTAAGTGACGATAAGGCCGTTGGATGGTAAGTGTGCGCACACAGAATCCTCAATCTAATGAGGCGCTGCGTACGCTGACGGTTCCATTCTAACCTCTATGATTATGCTGAAATTTTTTATACAACTCAACAAAAGGAAATTATTTAATTCAGTTGATAGAAAATATTAAGATAAGAAATAACTCATATAACAAAACGGCCAAGTGCGTGTCGAACTCGCGCACCTAGAGTAGCACACAGAACAAATAACATACTGAAATTCTTACATGATATACACATACTTAACTTTGCAGTTGAAAAAATATAATCCGATATATATTCGTCTATATCATAATCAAGATTCAACTACAAATGTAATTTTGTAATCGTAAGAAATCTATTGTAATGTGAAGGGAATATACCATTGACTACAATATGTATATCCGACCGAAAAAGTATTTCCTGTGAAATAAATTCTCAGTTCTCGTATACGAAGTCGCGGGAAAAATACTAGCAGCCATTGTATAAATTAACAAAGTTAAGTTCTCTTGAAAAGTTAATATTCGTCCTTCTTTCTATACGAAACTGCGGCCGATCTACTATTTGAATATATAAAAATGCGCAGTCTTCGTGGACTGCCCATAGAAGTGACAACTAAGTCACTTGTAACGTGACGATGACGATAGTTCCATGAATTTTTGAACAAACTTCAAAAATGTTCCTATAATTATTGGTATGGCTTGCCATAACTCGAATACATTTTTCATTGCCAATATTAAATCCTTTTTTATCAATGTTATCTCAATATAGAAGAGAACGTTGCAAATCAAATAGTGGAAACAATAATATCAATCATTCTTTGCAATAAATCCATCATCAACAGCTACGTTGCATTAGTCAACTGTGTATTGTCTGTACTGTATAAGTCAGACTTTAGGGAGGAAAGGGAAACATGAGTTGCCATAGTCAACTACACTTGGCAGTCAGATTGTTGATCCTAGTAAGATGTCATTTTTGCATAGGTGTTATGCTCTCCCTCTTCTGATTTTCTTCCCAGTCGCTATACGAGTATATACTCGTACCAATAATTTTATCACACATTTTTATCAATCTAAAGTCGAGACTGCGTGGCGTTGTAATAATTCCCATTCGCAACATGCATGTTCTACTCGTATGTTATTTATTTATTAGTATTGCATTGAAAGTATTGTTGTTAAGACATTTATAAAAGTGTTTTTTGTGATTGAAAGAAATCCCAAAAAAATGCTGAGCAAATGTACAGATATAACGACACTGCTTTGTGTCGTTCTACTTGTTTTCTAGTTTATAACACTTGCTATCGCAGCAGTGTGTCAAACCGAAAGTGAATTTCACGTAGGCTGTTGTGACGGCCTTACCTCGCAGTATTTTTCGGGCACGCTGCCGGTGGCGCTGCGCCGGCGCCGGCTCATATCGCGACCCAGTTGCGTATGCGCCGAGCCGACCGCGAGCGACTCTCATTTGATTAATGCCGCCTTCAGAGAGATAATGGGCTAAAACACGACCCGCGCTAACCACTTGTCTGATTCACGTCTAACTATTCATTTTGGAAAGGCAATACCTGTAATTAGGGGTGAAAGTTAACTGAGACATATTTTTATTTTAGTTCCGTGAGCAGTGTCGTTTAGTTTCACACGATTTGTAAGCGACTCGTTTTAAGAATAATGTTCGGATGATGGGCTTAATTACGACGACAATGAGCCGTGAAATATGAAAGAAACGTGATGGCTGCCACGACTGATTCGCTTGTAAACAGTATTATTTTTCTGACTGTGCGCATAGTTCCCGAGGAAAATGACGATCGTAATCGTTTTCCGTTGTTTGCCTCTTGTTCACTGACTGTCGAGATCAAGTTTGCGTCTATATGAAATTGTATTAAATAATATTAACGTATTAAAAAGAAGTTTATGACCACTGACATTTGTCAATAATTCCCACTTTCATTTTAACAACACATGTAAAGTGTCATCTCCATTATTAGATCGTAATTTATTATTGTAATGTTCTACAACGAGTACTGTATATGTACTCGTACATATCGATTGTACTAAGTTGTATTTGTAACATGTAGCTTTTATTTGTCTAAGTATAATATATGGTCTGGAAACTTTGGATTACCTAGAAATTATAGTACTCTGTGCTAAAATATTGAACTCTGATCTAGTCTCCCACAGATTCTGCAATTTTATTAGTAGTGATATAATTTTTAAAATAAACAACGAACTTTTTGGACGCTTTGACTGTATAAATCCAAAAGAAACTCTCTAACTGTAAGACATTATAGTGTTCCAAATGCATTCAGCCGTTGCGTGATTAAGTCACTCACTTTTTAGTAATAGTAGAATACAATGTTTTGTAATGTTAACTAACTTGAATGTGTCCTATTGCAGAGCCCTGGCGCGGCGAGCGGTGCGGGCACGGACGCGGCGAGCGGCTCGCGGGACGCGCTCGACGTGCGCTACTCGCTGGCCGCGCTCGCTGACGACTACACCAAGAGGAAGCACGTGGTCAGAGTCACCACCGCCGCTGGAGCAGAGCTGCTCTTGCAGGTACATTATTAAAATATGCCTCTCGCCGTAAGGACTGACGAGGAGTGATAATACATTTCATCGTGATAATACCCAGTTAATAATTAATTATCAATAATTGCAATCGACTCGCGATCACTCATTTTGGCGTAGCATGAGGAAGGACTATGTCCAGCCGTCAACGTTTCCCGGATGATGAATATAAAAATACTGTTCTTTTCGTTATTATTTCAGAAGTTTTTACTGATTTTAAAATTTATTTATTTAAGTATACTTTACGTGGTGAGAAACATGGGAAAATATAATGGTCAGGAATTTTTTTGAATGACAATGATTTTGAGAAATCCTAGATATGAGACAGAATAATTAAGGTTGCGGTGCGGTCTTCGGATCTTCAGTCCGGCAGTTATCAAAATGCTTTATTTTCCCATTTTAAAAAAAATAGTCAGTTTCACAAATAATTTTCACAGTGGCAAACTAATTACGCTTGACTCGAGCACAGACTTATCAGGGATTCTTGTTGTCAGGCGGAGGGAGCAGCTGACGCACAGAGGTGGCTGGCGGCCCTGCGCAGGCACTCGGCCGAGCCGCCGCCCGCGGAGCCTGCGCCCGCGCAACCTAGCCCCGCGACACGCACCGACTGCCCCTCCCCGCTCCCTCCACAGCGCACCAAGAAGATCGGCCGGAACAGATCACCCACAGGTACTAATAACAAGCGTACTTCATTATTTTAAATACTCATACAATGCGCTGGGGCATAGTGTGCAGCCCACAGTGGCGGCGATGTCTATTTAGAGCTTTCGATTTTCAAACGTTGTGTTAAAACAAAAAAGTTTGGTAGCTGATACTGTTTAGACAATAAAACTTTTCCTGGAATTATTATAATTTCGATAATCAGTTCTTTATTCTAAAAGATTCAGTACTTCTACTTTAAAAGATTATATGGTAAAAGTGGTGTTTATACTGACGTTAAATCCATTTTGTGGTACTATAAATATTTTGTTGGTGAATCAGGTCCGCCCACACCGACCCTGCCGTCGTCCCCCAAAAACAAGACGTGGAAGGGTCGCATGGCCAAGCAGCTGCGCCGCATGCACGGCGGTGCGGCCAGCGCTCCGGCACAGCAAGCGGCCGCCGGGTGGCTGGGCGCGCCCCTCGAACGGTGTCCAGCCGACGACGCGCACCCGTGCGTGCCGCGAGCCGTCACGCTGCCCGCACACGCTGTGGAGGTACGTCTACTGATGATATACTCCAGCCTCCCTCAGTTTATATAAGTGGGTAGAGGCTGCTGGTTGTTTCTTGATATTGTCGTCTTTCAGAATTTCATTATTGATAATTAGGACCGCGTTTAACCATATCACCTGGTGATAAGTTGTATGTAGAATGGTCAACCCATGCCTGGAATACCATATTCGTCCTTTCTTTGAAGAGAATTAGTTTTAGCGCTCGGAAAATACAAACACCAGTAGATATATCAATTCTTTAACAGTGCACATAATGAATGTAAAATCAACTGGAACCTCATTCATCTGGTTGAGCGCATCCACAATCACTGTTAGGCAATTTTTGTAATTAATTGTCCTTTTAAGCGCTGACGCAGTCCGCAAGATACCTGCTAGGATTTGACTTTATTATTTTCGATTTATAATTTAGTTCCTCGTGGTATTAAGGAAAACTATGGAAAGACATAAGTTTATGGGAAAAATGATTTTTATGTGACATCACTTTAATATTTTAGTCGTACGGTCTTCGCACGGTGGGCGTGTACCGGGTGCCGGGTAACGCTGCTGGCGTGGCTGCGCTTGCGGCGGCGCTGGATCGCGGGGAGCCCCCGCCCGAGGGGGACCCCCGCTGGGCCGACGTGCACGTCGCCTCCAGCCTGCTCAAGGCATACCTGCGCCGACTGCCAGACCCACTGCTCACCGCTCACCTATATCCTGCATTTATCGGTATATTTTAGAAGTTACTACTATAAACTGCATAATGGGTTAGCGCTTCTTTACCGCCTTCGCGATCTATATAGTTACACCGTTATAGTAGTGAGGCAGATGTCGCAAGATCCCTTCCAAAAGGATACCTGCCTAGTACTCCGCTGTCGCCTAGCTACCTACTGCCGATAATAGTTTAGCAGCAGTCTCAATAAATAGAGCCTTTATGGCGGACCCGTCACCATTGGCTGAGATTAAGCCCGGGTGTAAACCTTGTGAATTAATAATTATCATGATCTATTTTGGGTCGGGATCTAGTATAGAGTACATACCTATATAAATGTATTGTTAACTGTGTAGCGGCAGACCGCTCGCCGGACCGGGCTCGAGAGCTGCGCCGTCTGGTTCGAGCGCTGCCCGAGGCGCACTACGACACACTCAAGTACCTGATCCAGCACCTGCGTCGCGTGGTCGCACACTCCGCATTCAACAAGATGGAGGCGCGCAACCTAGCCATTGTGTTCGGACCCACGCTGGTGCGCGCAGCCAGCGACGACATGCTCGCCATGGTCAACGACATGTCCAGCCAGTGCCGCATCATAGAATCCTTCCTCAACCATGTGAGTAGCCTTGCATGTTGCATACAACCCGCCCACAGACGACACGTCCGGCATGAAGACAATGCACAGGGCTTGGTTTTAACCAGATTGTCCGTATTGGAACCAGGCTCGCTTCTTATCCTTCCTTATATCGAAGCAATATCAGTCTTTTTACGAGTGACTCGCGTCTAGCTGCTGCGAACAAAATTCCACCTGATGTACCTTGTTGTCATCCCGAAAATTCTCCATTTACACCAAAATGAGGTACTGAAGATACTTCGCAATTTAAACGTGAATAAAGCTAGTAGTCCTGATGGCATCCCAACAATAGTCTTGTAGAACTGTGCACCCGAGTTGTGCCCTGTCCTGACACGCCTGTATAAACTTTCCCCGAGCACTGGAAGTTGGCTAACGTGCAGCCTGTGCCGAAAAAGGGCAGCCTTGCTGACCCTAATAATTACCGACCAAACGCAATTGGCATATCTCTGAGTTCACATCTGGTGATACCTCTGCGACCGCCAGTTCGGTATGATACTTATAAGATAAATATCGAATTGCGATGTCCTTGTGACTTTGATTATTCCCCCGTGACTGGGGCCAGGAGCAGAAAGTATATGAATGAACATGAATTTCAATAGACAGCGATAAAAACTACCTAGGGAACCCACTCAGTATCCAGAGTAAGTTGAATTATTTTTTTTGTCTTGTTTTGTTGAAATTTTAAGTATTGCTTGTTTTTCAGTACGATTGGTACTTCGAGGAGGAGGAAGGCGACCCTCCCATGGACCCTCCCCCCGCGTGCGAGGACCTCTCCCCCGCCCCCGCGCCCTCCCGGGACCTGCTCATACATAATGTTAAGAAGATCGAAGGTAATACATGACGCTTGTATTGACGCTCACACATTTGCCAAACATTTATTTGATTTTTTATTTATTGTAAGTGGGTAGATTAATTATTAATATTTCAGGCTTTTAAATAAAAGTTCGTTGTAACTTCATAGCTAGATTAGGTCAGAATTATTACCCATCATTTATTATAAAATACACATACTATTTCTGTATCCCGTCTACGGCGTTGGATGATGTGATCCGTTGTATATTCCAGGTAAAGACGTGTCAACTCGTGACATAGTGTCCTCAATAATATCGGCTGCGAACCGCAAGATCCAACGCAAGCCTCGGTCGAAGCCGGCCGACAAGAAATGGACCTCTGCGGACAAGCGCACGGAGACCTCCCCGGGGGGCTCCCCGCCGGGCTCGCCCCTCACCTCGCCGCCCGCCCACCTCACCACCTCCCTGGCGGACTACGACGGTCTGCCGCATCGCTTCATCAGACAACGCGACCCTGTACACAAGTGAGACAACTTGTATTCTACATATATTTCACACTCGCAGATAGTAAAATTCCATCTCTAGTAGTAGCGTCTCTAGTAGCAGTAACGTATAATTAACTAGTAATCTGTAACTTTTATAATTCATAATAATAATCAACCGATTCTGCCAGCGATAAATACGATATCTTACCCCAATTTGAATTATTCATTTTTGTGAGATGTCCTACATGAGGGATGTTGTGGTTACAGGATCGAGATGGACAGCACGTCGCCGCTGGTCCGCGGGCGGCAGGAGCTCTCGAGACACGCGCACGCGCACGCCCTACACAACTTCTCTATCGACGGTATGTGTCGGTCTACCTGCATACATGATATACCACACGACACGACACCTGTTTACCTTGGCATATATGTATACAATACAACTGTTGAACTATTTGCTCCACTAGGTGTCCAGTACTGACGTCAGAGAGTAGACAGACACGGCAATCTCTTTCTTTTGTCCACAATAAAAGGTAGATGAATGTGAGCGTGCGTGTTGCAAGTGTGTGCGCGGCCGGCGCGACGCTAACAACCCGGACGAGACGTGTCTGTTTGTGTGCGTGCCCGCTCCCGTGCTCCACGAACAAACACGTCGACTCCCAACTAACGCTTGTAAAGGCTGCTGACAGCACGGCTTAGACATGCTCGTGCAGTGTAGGTCGTCGTGACGTCACCGCATCCGCCTACTGTACATACGGACATCGTTCATCCATCATCCGTCTACTCACCCATCACGCACCTAACGACACCGCGTAACTCTAACACGCTTACGTGTTCGTGTCCTGGCACGTGCGAGCGTGGCGAGGTCGTGAGCCTGTCCGACTTTGTTGCAGGTACCGGCGATCTAGTGTCGTCCCTGACGAGCACCTTCGACCAGAAACTGAGGACGTTGAACAACGCGTCGCCGCTCGACGACGGCAGCATCCCGTACGCGGACGAGTGTCCGGACGAGCTCGAGGAGGGCAAGTCGACGGGCAGCTCGCCCTCCGAAGGGGAGGGCGGAGGAGGCGATCGCGAGCGTGTGTCGCCGGCGGCGCGGGCGAGGGAGCTCAAGGCGGCGTGGCTGGCGCGTGACGTGCGACACTCGTCCTCGAGCAGCGCCGACGAGCCGGACGGCCGCGCTTGGCCCGCCCAGCGCAGGACGCGCCGGGCCCCCGCGCGGCGCGACACTGACGACTCGGAGAAAGAAAACTGCGCCATTCCAAACGAGACGAGCCACGACGACATCGACACGAGCAACGACGACGAGAAGGACATCGACACGCGGTCGCAGCACTCGAGCGGGGACGTGATGCCGAACAACGACAGCCCGCGGCGCGCCGCCCCCCTCGCGCTGCGGGCGTGTCCGTCCGAGGGAGGCAAGCGGAACAGCGCCGCGCTCGAGACCCGCACTCGCGACGACTTTAAAGGCGAGAGCACCGACTGCGCCAAGCTCAAGCGCTCTGAATCACTCAACAGGGAGACGGAGCGGAGTGAGGTCCGTGTCCTCCGCTCGGAGAGCTTCAACTGTCGCGAGGAGCGGCTCCATCGGTCGGAGTCTCTCAACAAGGGTGAGCGACTGAGCAAACTGGAAAAAGGAGAGTGGAATGTGGTCCGACGGCGAGAGAACGGGGGCTGGCGATCAACTAAGCTGAAGCGGAAAAATGGCATGCCTGAGCGTGGCATCAAGCGACGCCATACTGTCGGGGGAACCAAGGACTTCGACAAGGACGGTTGGAGCTCCCGGCACACGCGCACGTCGTCCCCGGACCTGACGGCCGGCGGGGGCGTGTGGCCCGCGCCCCTCGTGCCCCCGCCCCGGCCCCCCCTCGAGTCGCACGTGTGACGCTCGCTGTGAGTGCGCACGCACACACACTCACACGTCACTGCTCACGTGGTAACTGGACATTAAACGGTGCCTAAGGTGGTGCTTTATTGTAATAGTTTTCTTTCGTGCTTATGAACTCTAGACGAAAATTATTAATTTCAATAACAAACAAAAATCGAATATAACTTTAACTGAAGTCTGATTTACTCACCCGCAACCGATTTACACAGACAGTTGTATACTTTCATTTTGAGAGAGGCTATTACTTTGATTCGATTCAATTGACTGAATAGATTAGGTCACAAATATCTTATTATTATTTTTATAACGCTAATAATACTCAAGTATTTCATCATATTTTTGTATCATCGACATTGTAAAGGCCATGAAATATGAAGATGGACGACTTACATTATTTACTTTTAGAATATCGCATATGTTTGAAAACATGAAGGAACATTGTTTATTGTCTGTTTAACATTACAAAGATATGGCATATTTGTACTGCAAATTATTGTCGTGAAATATATATAAAAAGAAACATTAGCGGAGGTGAATGGAGTTAGCTCATTGAAACAATGCCAAAGAACGAATTACGAAAGTGACATTTGCAAACATGATAGAGCGGAGCGCACGAGAAGGAAGAACGTTGAGGTGACAGTATGCAAGGATTATGAATATACCAACGAAACACTGGCGATACTTCACAATTATTATTGTAAGGGATAGTGAACCCCCTCAGTAGGTGTTTACACTGCTGTAGCGGAGTCAGTACCGCGCCTTGATGATTTGAAAGCGGAAATAAAAGCATAATATTAAATTAGTGCTACTAGTGTAGTTAGTACAGAAAATTTGAATGTTCTTTAGATAACGATTTTAGAGTTAAGAAATACATATAATGTGTATGAGAAGACAGTAACACCAATATTGGAAGTATGTTTAAGATTTGATGTAAGGTAGCTTTGGTGTTGATGAGTTATTTAAAGTACGATCATAGACGGTAGTGATGTTAGGCCTGGCTGTAGACTCGCTCTGGTGATGAGCCTTCGTTCAATTACTTGAATTTTAAGCCTTACGCGAATAATAATTTGTTCTCTTAGAACACCGGCAGAGGTGATATTGGTATTGGGACACCTGGTAATCGATGGGGTAATTTTTTTATCAAGATGTAGTCTGTAGAATGGAAACTATTGAAATTGAATCATCCATATATCCATATTACTTCTATTGTATGCACATAATGAACGATGTGTGATTGTCTGGTGTCAGGTGACGAGTGCGACGCGCGCCTCGGTGACGTCACGTCACTCGTCACCTCAGTGATCATCCCTATACGTATATTTAACTTTTGTATAAAACTGTACATTTCTTTTTATAGGTATTATATTAATTATTACGTTTGTTATCGTAGCTTTGTTGAATGCAAATATTTTTTATTGTTTTGTTTATCAAAGAAGTATTTTAGGCTAAATTCGATTGTTATTTATTTTCTTATATAAAATGTGATTCGGCACAATTGTCATTTGTATGAATTCGTGTAAATAATTTCGTCGAAACTATGTTTCCCTTCAAACTTTTTTTTTGAAAATTTTATACCATCATCATGTTAATACGATCTCAAGTATGTTGAATGTTTGCAAAGCGTTCCTTTTAAAGTTTTATTGTGTAAATAGCTATTGATTTTAAAGTAGTAACGGTGAATTAATTTCACGTACATTGTATGATACGTGGTGTGAACCACTGACCGCAGATCCCTCGGCTGCGGCTCGGCTATATACACTTGTATACAAGTCATCTATTCCTGTACTTCGTGTAATCAGCTATAGAAATGAACACCTAGGGAGACATTTTGCAAATTGTAGATTAATCCCAATATGCAACAATCGTCATTGTGTATATTTTGGAGCAATGGAAAATAAAAATATTGAATCTATATGTGTGTGCTTTAATTGCTTTCCCTCGATCATTGCTATCTAACTAAATGTTGCTCGTCCAGTCGAACATCGCTCAAAGAGGCGGTATGTGTATATTACGGATCACAATAGATTTATATTCCATTATTCATAACGCCCGTGCAGTTTGAAATATGACTAATATGTGTAGGCAATATCAATAATGTTCGATAATGTCATTCGCCTATTGGGCAGAGTAATAATGAAGCAAATAGTTGCAAAAAAGTAAAACCATGCTTTTGTCATTCCTCTAGAGTCAGAAGATTTTTACACATGCCCAAAATGATTGATTTTTAGGAGCACAGTCAAACGTTTCAGACATCATTTAGCAACAACCGTAACAACGAGCGGTTTTCAGCTGTAGAAATGGGTATCCAACACACATGCCAAAAAAAAACAAGTGAGGTTAGGTTATAGCCAGTTTTTGAGAAATGAGAGCCAAAATAATTGAAAATTTACGTTTCGTCGGCTGACACACGTATTTCTAAAACTGCATAAGTAAGAGTTTTGTTTTAAAGGTCAAATAATACGATACATTTGCAGCATTCACGGGTCTAAATTACAAATATCTAGGCTACCTAGATTCAAAGACAACTAATTTTCCCGCCCAAAAAAAATCGCTCAGCACGCCGTAGTGTCAAGGCGTGTGTTTAGTTTTTTTCAACGTGAATCGATACATCTTGCTATTATTAATATTTTTTCTTAATATGTAAAAGATTAGGAAATATAGTTTGAAATGAAGACATGGTTGATTAATTTAATAATTATTTATTAATCACTGTAATACATTTTTATTTAAAATAAAAACATTCGTCACAAACTTCCAAATTTACCAAATTAAACTGCTCATTAGTTAGAGCAGATTTTGATCGTCACAAAAGTATTTCAATCACAAGTCAGTGAGTGCACATTGAAAACTTTCCTTTAAGTTCGGCCCTGGTCACTAGTTGCACCTACACAATACACATGTCAGTGAAAATAGCGTCACTTGTTGCTACGTCACTCCCTGCACAACTGCGTTCAATCCAAGTCAGGGACCTCTTTGTGAGGGTTGTGCGGAGCTGAGGGGGGGCTCCACGGCTGCACGGGGGGCGTCGCTGGTCGGGCCGCCTCCTCGCTGCAACCTCCAGACGCTGCTGCGGGACTGTCAATCGACAGGGTGTTCAGGAGCATGTCGAATAACGTGTCCTGTACAATAAAAATGTTGGTCAAACATAGGTAGCGTCTTCTGGAATATTTCCATACTCTTCTCAACCTACGGGAAAACACGAGGCCGCCTATTCTGAAGTTATAACAATGACTACTGATGGAATGGAAGAAATTGTTTAGCCTATCACAGCGTATAGCGGCGTTGTTCATCACAGTTGTAAAACAGGCATCCAGCGGGCGTAGCATGAAACTTGGGGGATGTCACATTTATCATCTTTGCTTAACATATTTTACTCTTACACTTCTCAAGCTAGGCCGCCAGATTGACTAGAATGCTGCCTTCTTTATATCATTGTCTTTGTCCACGAAACCAGCTATACCATGATCCGCCGGGTGCTTAGCACTCGCACTGCACTTGTGACTTAGATGGAAGAGGTAGCGCCTCATTAGCGCGAGACTTCGCTTCTCACACGCTTACGATCCAACGGCCCTATCGTCACTTACCATCAGGTGAGATTAAAAACCAAGTGCAAACCCATGATATATAAATAACAAAACAAAAATAGCATTTCGCGTATATATTAACGTCAACTTTATGTCATACGTGAAGTATTTAGGATTAGTAATTATTTGTCGAAAGGTAAAATATGTTTCACTTATAACGCTTTTGTAGAGAAGGTCCAGGTCACATATGTGTATATAGTTAGTTAGTGTGTATTTTACGTTATAATTCAGCTCGAGGTCGACATCATCATTGTCGCTGGCGGATGACACGGAGGGCCAGAAGTCGTGCAGCGCCAGGTTGGCGACGGGCGACAGGGCCGCGCGCTCCGGCGTGCCAGGCGGCGTCGCGCACATATTGGACACCAAACCTGCACGACATACCTTTGTATAATATTTATTTATATTAACAGTATCGTGACTCTAGTCTGTAATCGTAAGTATCATAATCTTAAAACATAAAGTCGACGCCACAATTCCAGGGACAACTTTGACAGCACATTGGACACGAATCCTGATACAGTTCACCTAGCGCAGGTCTGATGGTTCCACAATTTTATTTATTAGTCTATTATTTATAATTAATCAATTTCGGCCACATTCTTTACACACACTAGTCAGTGAAATTCTGGCGTCGACTTTAGCTGTTTGTCGAACAGGGAAGATGCAACCAAATTAGATTGGATTGAATTGTATTTTATAGCATAACGGACACTCCCACCAAAATAAAAATACATAATAATTTTTAATGTGAAATTTAGTACGAAATTTATATGAAATGTCTCAAAAATTTAGTACCTCGAATAGTAAAATGCTTATTAGATTTATTTTTTCATTGTATTTTGAATAAGTTATTATAGGGGTACATAACACAAAATATCGAACAAGCTCCATTCATTTTAACGCTGTAAAAACACATGTGATGTCACAAACGTCACCCGATTTATATGGAGCGTTTTAGCACTGCGTGACTAGAATACTTTTTGGCGGGTTGTACAAAAAAGTTCATAGTCGTAGCGAGAAAAAATAATGATAAGAGGTATTTACCTTTTTAGATGGGACTGTCGATTTAGACAAAAATATATTTCCATACATCTTCCCCATTGACCTGATAGTTTAAAATTTTGCAATGGTGTCCATTATTTTTAACCGACTTTAAAAAAAGGAGGAGGTTGTCAGTTCGACGGGTATGTTTTTTTTTTAAATGTTTGTTACCTCAAAACTTTTGACTGGGTCAACCGATTTGGATGATTCTTTTTTATTCTAAAAGTGGTGCTTCTCGAGTGGTATCATTTAAATTTGGTCCAGTTCTGACAACGGCATCCATGATAAAAATCCATTAAAAGTAGACTTCTAGGGCAATTGATGTCGGTTTCCAGGTCTTTTTGAACGCATTCACTTGTTAATTCATCAACATTTCAATAGTTATATCGTCGTGACTTACTTGTAGGGTTGTGCGTGGGCCTGCGTAGTTGTCCCGGTGAGAGCATGGTGCCGCGCGGCGTGCGGCGCGCGCGGGAGGGGGCGGGGGTCCCGCGGCGCTGCACCCGCGGCGCCTGGCACGAGACCGCGGCCGGGTTGAGGGACCGCGTACCAACCCCCGCCCCCAAACGACACCCACCGCGATCCACCGGCTGAGATCTCGATGACCAGTTACGTTTTGGTCCTGCCGATCGTAATAGGCTTTTAGAGTCAATATTATTAGCTACATACGAGTAAGTTCACCACTGATTCAGCATGATTAAGGTCTTACTGTAAAAGAAATGTTTCAAATTCGGCTTGCACTTGTACACTATTTACAAAATTAAGTAATAATCTAAATATGTATAGAAAAATACTAGAATTACACTTTTGCATTTATTTTAATTGTAGGTACAAAATTATTCTATTTGTACTAAGTGACAGCGTCAAATGTCATTTTATTGACGCCATCTTTGTTTTCAACTTTAACTATTACCTGTTTCGTGCATTTTATGTGTTTTTGTACAAATAACCTAAACCAAAATATACGAAAATGGTAACTAAATCTATTAAATTTGATAATTGCCTATTAAAATTACAAGTGTACAAGGCCAGGCCAGGTCGGGTTCAAGTTGTAGTATTACTTTAAGCAATAATTAAAATAAAGAGACATTTCACTGATAAATACCAACTACACAGTATTACTTGTAGCATACTTATTTTATAATGGAAGTTATTCATATAACTAGCTTTCCGTCAGTTTAGACTTCGTAATGTATCGCAGGGGAACTACGTGCTCGACCGGGAATAAAACAAGCCTATGTCCTTTCCAGCTCGTCAACTATCCCTCATCAAGTCATTTATGACCCTCAGTTACAGGGAAGGAAGGACAAACTCACTTTCGCATTTTAGTATCTTCTTAGTCCTACTAAGAAATATGTATTTAATTCCCCTTGAAAATGAACATGTTGTCTGAAAAGTTAAATTCACATATTTCGACTGAATCGATCGAATACTCGTTTCCATTGGCCAAATACTACTAGCGACCCGCAGTGCAAAACTGTATAATAGATTATATTAAAATCATATTCATTTATTTTGCGTGAAAACTTCAGGTCAGGTACATTTGTAAATTTGTTACACACACGATGTTATTGGTATGATTGGCGAAGCACGTATGTTTTCGACCTTGTCGGTGTTGCAAGGATTTACCTACAAACTATTAAACACAAAATCCAATACTTAATGTTAGCATCTAATATATAATCCATGATGGAAAATTATCATTTTTAACCGACTTCAAAAAAGGAGGAGGTTGTATGAGTAAAAGTTGTTTTAATTCATGTAAGAATAGCCCATCATCGCCAATTTTGCCGGAAGATGGTTAAATACTATCTTTGATTTAATATTGCTTGACGACGAAAGTAGATCAAAGCCTGCGACTGAAGCGTTTTCATCGAGAAACCTCAAACAGGATTACATGTTCACACGGATGCCCTGTAAACTCACCATGAGTGCAAGTATGTCTAGGAGTGAGACCATTCATCCTCATGAGGTTCAGCAACAGCATGTCCGTGTGCGCCGCCGTAGACATTTGTGCATCGTTGTCGTGTCGCTGCGTATTGACGGGGGCCCCCGTGCCCTCAGCGCCTGCAGGCGGCATACCCCCTGGGGCCCCCCGGCCGTGGACGGCGCACAGCAACCGGCTCAGGATGTCAGAGTTGCCCGTGTCATGACCCGTCGACCCTCCGCACGCACCCTCGATATCGTTCTCGCCTACAATAAGAAAACGAGTTATCATTCATATCGTGCTAACAAGGTCTCAAATACTACAAGACGGTTTCAAGTTTCAGTTCCGAAATCATTAATTTAAGAAGGGGATCCCCCTTTCAACATTCAAACAGTTGCCCCGAGAGTTCGTTATACTCAAAAAAGCGACATCTGTTTTAACTTCTGGAAACTACGTTGGTACAAGAATGAAATCACTACGACGTTTAACGTTAATAATATTTCATTTCTCGGCACGATAATGTGATGACTTATTCTTAGATAAACACTGCAAAAACCCAGTTATACTATTTAAAATGATTTTTTATAATAAAATTAGTTTCGAGTTATTGTTTTAAAAATTGCACCCAAAGGTTTTATATAGCGTTTAACAGCAGAAAGGAATATGAATACGCTGCCAAGTCCACAAATATTCCGATGAAGTTGTAAACTCAAAACCGTCACTACTACTTACTGGCAAGTATAAATTACTTGTTAACTGATGTGAGAAACATTAACTTATTGGAGAATTTGAATAAATACAACTTAAAGTTATTTCAGTAATGACAATTATATTTTAATTATATTAATTAGAAATAAGTGTTTAGAATGAAGGAATAAATTTTAAACTTTTAAACAGTATTAGCTACTAAATTAAATCACATTGATTTTAATATTGTTTTGTCAGAATTTTTCTAATTTTATTATTGCGAAGTGATAAAAATAATTTTAATTGAATCTAATACTGGTTAGCCATATTAAGATACGAAAAAATTAATATTTTTAATTTTAAACAATACGCCAATATTTCCATTAGTTTAAACGGACAATCAGGATTGGTTGTTGTGGTATTGAATTGATTCTCATTTATACTCCCAAAATACTCACGGTTTGTTATAGACAAATTTTTTTATTATAAATCTTACTAGTTGTTTTGAAGGCTAGAAGTGTCATTGGACAAGGAAATATTGGCAAATGTAACACCTTTAACTCGGCATCCTACCGCATCCACAATTAATCATAGCGCGTATTTATTACCGAGGCATGAGTGTGGTAGGTGCACGCAGCGAAATGCCGAGTTGTTACTTTAAAATATGACGTGTAATGCATGTAGTGTTATATGTCCCCGCAACTGTCATCCGGTGGTTGGGGGCGTGGTCGCGGGCGGGGGCGGGGCCGCACGCGCCCGCGCGCGTACGGCTGGTGCCTGCGCGCGCGGCGGTATGCGCAGTACTCGCGGTGCGCAGTCGACTCCTCGGAACAGAGCGACGCCGGCGAGTCCGCCAGACCGCACCACTCGCACGAGCCGCTCGCCGACGACGCGTCTGGCACGAGGGGGGATATCAGGGTAGGATATATGTGGGATACAAGGATAAAGGTATATGACGGCGGCTTCAAGTAGCACTTTTCTAAATAGATTTTATTATATTTGACTTTCGCAATCCGACTTTGCGTTTTGATTTTACAAAATTTACGCTTTGATCGACATAAAAGTATTATTGGACGAACATAGTCAAATACCGCATTAGGTTTCCAGGAATAGGTGGTACTTTCATGAAACTCTATTTTTTTGCAAAAGGATTGTTTGCGGGGAGAAAATGTGTTAAATGAACACAGGAAAGGAATAGGGAATCCAGTTGAAGTGTTATTTAGTGTTGAATTATTTTTTAGCAATGTACAAAAGTTGTTATTTGACACAGTATTTCGTAGATAGGACAAAAATGTTTTATTTTAGACATGAATCTATATCAAATCACAAATATTGTACAGTATCGAAAATATTTAATTAATACAACAGTGTTGTGATCTAGTGTTGCCATACCTGACATAGTTTCATCGTCCACGTCATTCTCTTCGTTGGAGTTGTCATCGGCGTGGCTGGGGTGGTTCTCGTCAGCGAACACTTCCAGTTCGCTGAACATTATATCCTAAAACAATTATTTTATACGATATCGGTTTTAGTCTTTCGGACAAGACAAAAGTTGCAGTATTTTCCGCTCCTATGAATAAAGTTGTCACGACTTGGAATCGTGTAAAGTAAGGGTATCCCAACCTGGGGACCGCGGATCCATCCCAGAGGACCCGTAGAATAAATTAAAAGTAAAAATTAAAAAACATAATGGCGGCATTTTCTACGACCATCTGGCTAGGCTACCTCCGTGATACCTTAATCTGACGTCAAACAGCTGTGTCACTACCACGGCTGTGTAGCACCGGCATGAGAGGTAGGAGAGCCAGCGCCTCATTAGTTTAAGGCTAAAGGGTGCGCACGCTTACCATCCAACGTCCTTATCGTACCTTACCATCATGTGAGATGAAGGCCAAGTCCAAACTCATCATACAAAAAAGTATCAAGGCGGAGCATATCTAGGAGTAAGCACATAATTAATGTAGTACAGAACGTACGTTCACCGCCTCCCACCGATTCGCGATACCTCAGATGCGGATCAGTAATATGGCGCGCGCGTACCCACTCACACATGCGCGTGTATACAAACGTCATCCGTTCTATATGTGCCAATATCACAACATTTGTTTGAAGTGTCCGCCTGTGCTTAAAGGTCGGGTGTGTTTTGTCATGTAGATTTGTACTGACCCCCGTGTCGCTGCTCGAGTCTGAAGCGACGTTGGCTGCCTGCGTGACGTCAGGGCTGAGCTGCCCCTCGCCGGGTGCGTCGACGCAGCCCGCCGCGCCCCCGCTACCCCCGCCGCCGGCCCCGCTACCCCCGGGGTTCGACGCGTTCAGCTCCGGCGACGACACGGACGCGCACAGAGTCGATCCGTTCGTGCTAGGACTCACTTCGGTTACGGGGTTGCTTGACACTGCTGAAAGGCAACAAAAACAATAAAATTGGTCGTTACAAGTATATCATATAACGAAACAATACTTGATTGAAATCGTTAGTTAATACTAGTATATTATATCATCACACATCTTTTGATTTCCTTTCTTCTAAATGTTACTTAATTCGGAGTGGAGAGGCAGTGGATGCTAAGATACATGTCTTTGCCTAGCTCAGTAAAGGAGGCCAAGATCATTGCTTTTGTGCAACTTGTTACATGTAAGGCGGTTCGATGACCCAGACACCCCAAAATATATTTTACTTTTAAGATAAACTCACATAATATGATGTTGACGATATTGTCTTTTATAATATAAATAATAATCAATAAATCTGAAGAAGAAAAAACATACTTCTGGATTCATATCGTGGTGCCTAATTTTCCCGTGCTAACAGAGTTCAATCGGTAGCTTAACTGGCGAAAAAGCGTTCGCCCCGGACTGGCGAAAGACGCAGGTTCGAATCTCGCTCGTGTCGAAATTATTTTCAAAAAAATGCTGGCAACTACGCCTAAGTAACCAAAATAATTCACTAGTGAAGGCTGTTCCGTGATCCACAAGCAATTCAATTTTTTCCTTCAATTCCCCATGTACACTATGTCATATTCACTCTTGCTTGTTCATGTAGTGTGTGGAAGGAAATGTCAATTAGGTGTATATAATATGGTACAAAAGTGGGTACATATTTTTGTACTCGATTATGCTCACCACTAAGGGTGGATTCCCTGGCAGGCACATGATGGTGTTTGTCAGAGCGCGGCGATTTGTTGACGAGCTTGCTCGGCACGCGGCTCGGCGCGTTCGCGGCGCTCAGCAGTGTGTGCAGGCTCACTAAGGCCATGTTGTCCGCTCCAGACACGTGGAGAGCGTTAGCAGACCTACACAGGAAACCGGGTTTTAATCAAAATGAGATACACTTATGGATAGATAACAGATTTTAAATAAACCGTTGCTATTTGCGGTATTTATCGTTTATTCAAGCCCTAGAAGCCTCAAGTTAATAAGGTGCTGGTTCTGTAACCTTTTGTACCAGAACACAACAGTGCTATTAACACACGTCCGTTCTGTCTGTTTATATTGAACCCATTAATCCTATGACAAAGGTCATATTAGTAAAAAAATTATTGTAAAGTCGATGCAAAAAAGAGATGTTTCAAATTCGGCCTGCACTTGTACACTAATTAAAAAATCAAGGAATAATCTAAATATGTATAGAAAAATACTAGAATTACACTTTTGGATTTATTTTAAGTGTACAAAATCATTCTTTTTGTACTAAGTGACATTAAAATTGACGTTTGACAGCGTCAAACGTCAATTTATTGACGCCATCTTTGTTTTCAACGTTATGTCTTACCTTCTTAGTGCGTTTTATTATTAAAATAATATATATGTGTGTGTGTGTGTGTGTTTTTGTACAAATAAACTAAACCAAAATATACAAAAATGTTAACTATATCACTTTTATTTGATAAAGGCAAAGTGCACAAAACGGCCTTGACTCCATACATTCGCGGAACGTGTTCTTTCACAGACAACTTTGCCGTGTATCGGGCACTAATTCTGCCCCAGTTCACCCAGTGTGATTCTTATCGATATACAATTATATTCACTAAGCCTACACTTACTAAAATATTGTCAACTATCTAAAATTTACCAATTTTGGCGACACTTTTCTACACAAACGTAAGTCAAACTATTCCGTGAAATTATGTCGTTGACATTATACTACTATTACCTGGAGGTAGACGGCAGGTTGTAAGGTGTAGTCGGGGGCGGGGCGGCGCGGTAGTCGGCCTGCGAGTAGTCGCCGTAGTCGCCGTACCCGTACGCTTGCTGCACGCACACGTCGTTATTGCGCGTGTCGTCCAACAACATCCCCGTGTTCAATATGCCTGCAATTGCGTAGTCCTAAGTATCTACAAAGAACTGACCAGCAATATTATTAAATACAAACAAAAAAGTTTAAGGAAATATTTAATAGTAGGTTCGTTATATCTTCTTACGGCCAGAACAAATATTATCCAGTTCAAATGCTGTTAGGATACGATCTTTTGGAGTTGCGTTACGCGATGAAATGGTATGCGTCAGTCACGTGTCACGCGCTTCCCCGACAGCGTTGCTAATTGTCAGTTGATGTCATATGCCGCTCAATTCCAAAAGGTCGTAGCCTAACAGCATTTGAACCGGATAATATAAAGATAGAAAAAGGAAACTTTAGTTTTAACGACTCTGCTATATTAGAATAATCTAACGGAATACTTTTATGTTCTTGGCAGAGCTTGCACTCAACTGCAACATATTTAAAAAACGCATCGTGTGCCAAATACGCTTCAGGACTTATTTATTATTCGAGATGTATGTACAAGTTCACAGACTGGAAGAAATACCACTTTATCGACTATATGGCATACCAATAAAGGCTTTATTTATTTTATAAATATTCATCATATAATCTACAAGAGTCGTACACACGGCTATACATTTCCCGTATACGCTGAACTCGCAAGCTATACATTTCCAGTATACGCTGACCTCGCATTGAACGGACTCCCGCGCGATGATAGTTCAGCTTATATCTGGAAATGTATAGCTTCAAAATAAATCAATGTTATTTAAATTATTTTAGCACCATAAAAACTTAAAAATAACATCAACCTAGATCTTATATATGTTTTTTTAAGCAGCAAATCGTCTGTCCAGCCTCAGAGCTCTATGTGTCGCTAGGGCACATAGAGTTCCACCGCACATGTAGAGTTAGATTTATATTATACTTTTATTGAGGCTTGCTGGCGTGAGTGTGTGTAATTGCGCGCGCGCAGCTGTCTGATGATGAGCTTGACCTGTAGCCGTGCGTATAATAGTTACTATATTGTATTATTACGAACTATACAGCTGTCTGTAAACGCTAACTCACAAGGACTAGCGAGCCTTTGGTTGTTGATCAGGTTGTGTGCCGCGTTGAAGTTCCACTGGTTGAAGACGATCGCCTCGCCCAGTGAGTTCCCGTCCACGGGGTTGTTCTGGGCGGGGTTGTCCGCCTCGTCGACCGCAGCGTTGCTCTGTGACGTGTTGGAGCTGTTCGGAGCCGACACTCTGGTCGCAGGCATAGAGTTGCGAGACATCTCCATCGAAAGACGCTGAAACCACACAGTGTGAAGGTGTGTACCGATTATCAGCGCTCGAGCAAGACCGCGCACCAAAGTAGAGGAGTTTTTTGCGTGCCAATTTTCAAAAGCTAGCTTTTTTCTCACAACCCAGATATTTTATTTTATTTATTTTACAATTTTTGGGAAGACTGACAGTATATAGTATATAAATAAATAATGTATCTTATGAGTACCTATAAACTAATAATAAGTCTCCACATATTATTGCAAAAAGTTCAAGGTACATTTAAGCGAAACAAATCATCTTACTAACGACGTTTTTAGCCATTTGTTTCACTTTAATTTATTCTTCCAAGTACCTAATCGCTGTTTTAAATAAAAAAATAATGTTTTGCTTAGGTTGCTCCACCCGAATGTAAACGCCAATTATTCGTAGCTATAACAATGTTTAAACACGGATACCTCACGTCCAATCGGTACCGACTATAGTTTTAGACCTATCGGAGGTACTTTATCAGGGTCAGTGAGGCGAGCTCGCTGGGCTGACGGGGTGCGCCCCCGATGATGACTAACCCGATGACTACAGTACGCACGTACCTCTTTGAGATCATTAATCTGCAGAATGTGCTGGTTCTGCACGGTGATGAGTTGGTTGATGTACCACTGCTGGTCGCGGCAGCGCTGGTAGAACGTCGGCGGACGGACTTGGAACCTAAACGATAAACATATTATCATTTACGGACAGAGGACGTGTAAAAAGATCATCATCAACAGCCTATATACGTCCCCACTGCAGGGGCTCAAGCCTACTCTCCTACAGAGAGTGTATGGGCAATAGTCCACCACGCGGGCGCAATGCGGGTTGGCGGACTTCACATGCCTGTTCAAGACATGCAGGTTTCCTCACGATGTTTTCCTTCACCGTTAAGCAATCGGATAATGTATTTGAATTGAAAAACAACTGGACTACACGGCTGGATTCGAGCCCGGAACCCTCAGATTGAGAGCCCACGCCTTATCCATTGTGCCACCGACGCTTATATGTGTGAAAAGATACACTAGGTCAAACATCCATCGATACGACTTTTTTTATCTACTAAACCCATCGAAAAGTAATTTTAGTCACGTGGTGAAAAAATACTCCATTCAAGTGACTTCAGAGATCTGGTGGGGAGTGAAAGCACTCGAGTGGCAACCACCTACAGTGGGTCTACCATGAGTTTACGCAGGCGGTAACGTATATCGAATACTATCGGAAATGCTGCTCAGTCGAGATGCGCTTGACAAGGACAGAGCGATAGTTAACGATACACGTTATCGCCTGCGTAAACTCATGGTAGATGCACGGTTAAGGTCGCATGGAGTCGCTGGATGCAAGTGGCTCGGGAGCAGTCAATGTTGCGTACCATGGGGTCTATACCCAGAAGTGGACGTTTCCTGGATGATAATGATATATGTAATAGCGCAAAGCCAATTCATGGTGAAACAGTTCGGTAGGTTTCGTTATTGGAGCGTATAAATATATTTTTTTCTTATTATATTTCTATCTGCCATCGGTTGCTGCAGCCATATTTAAGATGTTGTGGGTTTTTAAGTAATTAAAAAGCATACAAATATATGTATGGAGTTTTTATCGATATTTGATGATACGGTACAGATTGATGCGTACAGGGTTTCGTGAGATGTGCATAACTCACCTTAATATCAATGTATCAGTCTCAGGGTTGAGGTACCCCTCGCTGGCGAGCAGGTCAAGACGGAAGAACCGGTTGTATCCCCAGCACTCGCCAACCTCGAAGTCGGACGCGAACTCACGAACTATGTTCTTGGACGGGTCGCGAGACACCTGGTGCAGCATTTCTACTCGGTATTCATATCTGGAATTACCACACACTAAAGTATTAACCAGTTCTATACTGAAGTGCTTCGATGCTCATTGGTTACAGCTCAACACTGGATGCAATGATAAAACACCCGGCAAGGGTGAGTCAGACTCGCGCACCGAGGGTTCCGTGCAGAATAAGAATAATCAACATACTGCAAAACATAAATAATAGGTACGGTAATATGCACCCAACAATGCTCTAACGAAAATGAAATTCTGAATGAAAAACCAACTTTACTTTGCAGCTACATTACATATCCAATGTATGGCTTTCAACTACAAAGATAAGTTTGTAAACGTAAAAATCCTCTTTACTGGGTTTTACAGTTCGATTTTTTCAAGTTTGCAGTCTTGACAGACAGACAGACAAACCACCAAGTGATCCTATAAAAAGTTCCTTTTTCCGTTTGAGGTATGGAACCCTAAAAATAATCAAATCAATTCACCAATCAACCGGCTACATAACAAGGATTGTGCGCAAGAATTCCACCTCAACTCCACCGTCACTGGCCACATCGTCACTTACCATCAGTACAGAGTTTGGCCAAGTATTGTTATATCGCGCGAATACTATAAATGTTAACGTTTATATGCTTGAGAGTCAATGAACGCCTGCACCGAAGAACGGATTTCCTTGACATCCATCTCCTCATCATCCATATCGTCACCGTGTAAAGAATTGTAGTAAATCTGCTCACGTAATACTTGAACGTTACCGTCAGGTGATATGACTGCAAAACCTAGTTTAAAATTTTATAAACTCACTTGATTGTCTCCGCGAGCCCGGCGCTGAGCTCCAAGAAAACGGACAGATAGTTGCCCCTGACCACACCGTTGCCGTCCGGATAGACCTTCAACCGCCAACAGAGCCCGTTCACGTGCAGCGGCGCCGAGTAGACGGGCGCGGCCGCGTGCTGCAGCTGCGTGAAGTTGGTCAGCGGGAACGTGCAGCTGTCGTAGCTCGGTACGATTTCACTGTAACACACAGCCATGGACACAGTGTACACCGAGAAATTATTTACTTGATTAAATATGTACACATCATAAGAATATAGAAAATATTAAATTTAAAAAAAAAGTCTGGCCGATGGGAAACTGACTCGCACCGCACACCTTGGAAGTAAATATGTAGGTATTAGCATGTTTTTTTAACAAGTTAACGCCTTCGAGAAAAACTAGAAACCGACTTCAACTGCCCTAACAGTCTACAGCAAAGGCTTACATGGTTTTCTCATGGATGCCATTGTCAGAACTGGACCAAATTAAAATGGGACCTCACGGGAAGCACCAGATTTCAAAAAAAAACATCTAAATCAGTTAACTCAGTCGAAAGTTATGAAGTAACTAACAAAATTTAATAAAGCGTATTAATATGCGTACACCTAAAGAGTGTAATTCCCTGCCGGCTTCTGTGTTACCCGAGCGATATAACCTGAATGTCTCTTTCTAGGCAACCGTTAAATAATTACACACCGTTCGGTATGGAACCCTCGGTGCGCAAGTCCGACACGCACTTGGCCGGTTATATAATTATTAATCACTATACTGTTTTTTCTTGAGAAAATGTAGCTTAGAACGTTATGAATGTTGATATGTATATAATACAGCCCAAATAGGACGTGCATAACAATATGAATATGTATATTTACCTGTGGAAATCGGCCGGTACTGGAGCTGTTACGAAACTGGCCATGGGTTTCTTGCGCACCTGGTGTATCATTTTCGAAATATCATTACTCTTCGCAATTAATTCGGATCTGTAAACGAAAACTTATGGATTTTGGTGGAACAATGACAAATTACTCTCACAGACAGGTAAGGCAAATTTATGTCAATTTACGTTGAAATGTAAAATTAAGGTAGGTTTATGTCAAGTTTATTTTGTAATTTGGTGAGCAGACAGCATTTTTATACAGCTCTAAAGTCCTTTTATTGTAATTAATATGACGATTTATAATTTCGAAACTCTAGTCAGGAGGTGTAAAAACGTTCGATATTGGATGAAACATGACTGCAACGCTGATATTGCAAAATAATGATTACGTGTCCACACTCTGATTACCATTCAAATAACTAGATTGTTCTCACTGATCTTCTGGCGTAAAATACTATTTTACCGTAATATAATAACTAACATTTAACAGATTTTTTTATTCTGAATTAAAATAATTTTTATTTGAATAGCACATTAAGATCGTCACATAGGATGCTACTAAAAACAATACATAAATAAATACGTGTTTTCTATAAATATAATTTGAAAGTTATCAGGTATACCTTGTGCTAGAATGTAGCTGATGTTCTATTTCTTGCAGTAAATGCTCCAGTTGTTCAGTCTCCTGGGTGAGACTATTCTTCTGGGCCATCAGTGTGAGGAGTTTAGCTTTCAGAGCAGAGTCCAGGCGAGATATCATCAGTTCCACAGCATTACGAATCTCTCGCACGCGTTCATCCTTTGCTGCTCTCACAGATTCTACGTTGCGTTCCTGTAATACAATTTCAAGTATGTGGTTTTTATTGCTTCCATATTTTACATTGAGCTTTATGTATACCAAACACCTATGTATGTATGTGAAAATGTGGTCTAAAAATGACACTAAACTGTCATATAATATTTAATGGAATAGGGAATTTGGGTTTCAATGGTTGAAAAAATCATCGCCCACATCGTCATTTAATAAGTTGTGTGTGAGATTGTGGTGATGAGATGCCCTATTTCTGGATTTTTAGATACTTTACTTGATATTTTCCAAGCTCCCTAATCACTTTCTTTATTTCCTTTATCAGCTGGGATAGTTACTTAACATTAGCTTTCACCATAGATTCAACAATGGAGCATTCTATATGAAAATTTGAAATAAGATGCATGGCATGCGGTTGGAGAAAAAAATTGCAGTTGGATTTTGGAGGTTCATGGTGGTGCTGTCCCATGGAATGATTATTATTATTTTATTTAAATCAGATATATACATCCACAGTGTTAGTAATCTTAAAAGTATGTCAGTAATTTAAATTACAATTACAACTATACTGTCAGAGATGATTCTGTGACAATGTTGCATGTACTGACAGCCAGTGTTGTAGCATCGGTCCATTGGTGCGTTGTGTGACGACAGCGAGCAGACTGCTGTGTTTACCCCACACCCTGCGCGCGCTAGAGGCCGCCCTCTTGCGCATAGTGCTATAGAAGCAGTCTACATGTGCCTGAATGATGACATATTGAATGACTATATCTACAGGGTGGTCCAAAATGTGACGTCCAAAAATTTTTTTTAGATTCCTTACACCTGGGTGTATCCGAAAATACCCCATGTATGTTCCGCGATTTTTTGTAGTTTAGAAGTTATGATTTTTTAAATGTATATTTCGAATTTTCTGCCGGAGCGACTTAAAATAATCGTAACTTGTTTAATAGTAAGGTTTTTTTATTTATTTTTTCTCGAAAGTGATCGTCTTGAATCACCCTTTCTACTTTATTATCAACTACACAACGTTATTCATTACAAGTTACCGAAAAAAGGGATGAAAGTAAAAATTTTAGGTTTGAGTTGAACGGAGCAAAATTTTCAAAAATTTCTTAATAATACAAAATTAATGTTTCATTGGTTCAAACTAATTTTAAAAACTCCAGCAGTTTGTCAGCTTACCAAATAATAATAAAAAAGTTGTTCTTAATAGGCGATTTTACGACGAAATTGGCTTCAGAACTTAGTTAGGTGAGAATGCATAAAAAAAAAATGTTGTCGTAAAAAATGTTTAAGCTTATTTTTTTTTTCATTTTTATGGCCTACATTAGCAAGGCATCAAAAGCATTCAAATAATCTCAAATTGAACGATCAGTGACACATTTCATTTTCTGTTTTTAGACATGAAATTATGAAAGCTAGAATTAAACCAAAATCTACTTCAAGGGCAATCACACACAATGACACAAAGCAATAAATAACACGTTTCAAAAGGCGCCAGGCCAGTAAGGTCTTTCTCTTTCGCACTGTTATGGTTGCGTAGAAGTACGAAAGAGAAAGACCTACTGTCTTGGCCACAAAAGTCAGCCGTGCGCGCTAGGGGTTTTTTACCTGCACTTCCCTCTCCCCCCTCTCCCCATACATTCTCCGTAGCATCTCACTGTATCGTCCGTCCGCTAGTCGTTCACTCACTTCCATCGCGTGTGATACTACTTGACGTTGCTTCTTTCCGATACCGATATTTTGAACCTACTTTCGCTTTGTTACTGGACTCCGATTTGCCTTACGACTAACTTGTGCTTGTGTTACGGACTCCGATTTGCCTTACGACTGACTTGTGCTTGTGTTACGGACTCCGATTTGCCTTACGACTGACTTGTGCTTGTGTTACTGACGGCAACATGAGTAATTTTAGTCTAAGCCAGTACGCAGAAATGCACTTTTACTATGGTATGGCCAAAGGAAACGGTCATTTAGCCGCAAGGCTATATCGTCAACAACTGGACCGGCGAGGAGAAATACTGGACCATTACCCGGACCATAGGGTATTTATTAATACTCATAATACGCTGATGGCCGGGCGTATCCCCGGTCGTAGCCAAAGGCACGAAGGAGTACCCAGAGTAGATCCGGACAGAAGAGATGAAGTCATCGCAGCTGTAGAAAGAGACTCTTCTACGAGTTCCAGAGCAATAACCAGAAGGACTGGAATACCACGGACCTCAGTTCTAAGGATATTGAAAAATGGTATGTCGTTTTGTTTTTTATTTACACAAAACATAAATCACAGATACAATGCCAGGTATTAGACTTCTTCCTGCCTAGGTGGTGAGTAATAGTCCTTTTCTTTTTTCAGAAGGCTACCACGCTTACCACATTCAGCGCGTTCAGGAGCTACAAGCTTCAGATTACCCTAGAAGAGTTGCTTTCTGCGAAACAATGATACAAAGGTGTCAGGAAGACCCAGATTTTTTTAATAAGATCTTATGGACCGATGAATCCCGTTTTGAAAACACTGGAGTATTTAATATCCATAACTATCACAGCTGGGAAATTGAAAACCCACACCTTGCAAGAGCATCAAATTTTCAACATCGATACAGCGTAAACATGTGGTCGGGAATTGTAAATGGAGAACTGATTGGGCCTTTCGAGCTGCCGTCTAGGTTGGATGGAGACACATATCTAAACTTTTTGCAGAACAACCTTTTTGAATTGCTGGAAGATGTAAACTTGGAAACAAGAAGGCACATGATATTCCAAAATGATGGTGCTCCTTGCCATTACGCACGCCAAGTGAGGGGGCACCTTAATGAAACATACCCGGGCAGATGGATTGGGCGTGGCGGCCCAATCGAATGGCCTGCACGTTCACCGGACTTGAACCCAATAGATTTTTTTATTTGGGGTTACTACAAAGAAGTTGTCTATGCTCAGCAAACTAACTCCGAAGAAGAACTGAGACGAAAATTGAGAGAAGCAGCGACGAAAGTCAGACAAAATTCAAGCGCTTTCCGCAGACTAAAAGATAACTTTTTAAGACGTTGCCGATTGTGTATCGAAGTTGAAGGGCGTCATTTTGAAAATCTTCTTTAATAAAGTAGTTGAACTTAATTTGTGTTTTCTTTTATTGATGCTAAAAATAAACCAAAATAACCGTATTAATAAAAACTAAACTAAGCTTTTTTAAAATAAAATGTTTTCTAATGTGTCACTGATCGTTCAATTTGAAATTATTTGAATGCTTTTGATGATGCCTTGCTAATGTAGGCCATAAAAATGAAAACAAAATAAGCTTAATATTTTTTTTTGACAAAATTTTTTCTTTATGAATTCTCACCTAACTAAGTTCTGAAGCCAATTTCGTCGTAAAATCGCCTATTAAGAACAACTTTTTTTTTATTATTTGGTAAGCTGACAAACTGCTGGAGTTTTTAAAATTAGTTTGAACCAATGAAACATTAATTTTGTATTATTAAGAAATTTTTGAAAATTTGGCTCCGTTCAACTCAAACCTAAAATTTTTACTTTCGTCCCTTTTTTCGGTAACTTGTAATGAATAACGTTGTGTAGTTGATAATAAAGTAGAAAGGGTGATTCAAGACGATCACTTTCGAGAAAAAATAAATAAAAAAACCTTACTATTAAACAAGTTACGATTATTTTAAGTCGCTCCGGCAGAAAATTCGAAATATACATTTAAAAAATCATAACTTCTAAACTACAAAAAATCGCGGAACATACATGGGGTATTTTCGGATACACCCAGGTGTAAGGAATCTAAAAAAAATTTTTGGACGTCACATTTTGGACCACCCTGTATATATAGTCCTATCGTCACATGTTGACACAATTTACAACCGCTCATTATTATTGTTATTTAAGTACTGTTAGTTAATTTAGTTTTAAGTTAGAGCTTAAGTTAGTTAAGCATAATGTATTATTGTACTACCACAGGCAATAGCAGAATAACAGCGTCTCTGCGGTGCTCCACCACAGAGACACAATGCTGAGCTATATGCCTTTTCATCATTTAAAAAAAAAAATTCTATTTCCAAAAGTTACATACCACATCCTGCACTAAACTTATCAGCTCCAACAGTCTAAGTCTGAGCTGCGACACCTCTTCGCTTATTTGGTTCATGTGCTGGTCGTAAACGTTCTCCAGGGGTTTGAAGGTGTGCCCGGAGTGAGTGCCGCCGAACAGAGCGCACTGGTGGCAGATACAGCGGCGGCATGTCCAACAGTAAACGGTCAGCTTCTCTTGATGGGTCGGACATCTGTAATAATGGATACTTACTGTCAAGCTCACTTGGTTGATTATGACTATACTGATTAAATAAAACCAATTTACGCTCAATACAAATCTGTCTATAGGCACTTGTGAGTGTGAGAACGGCTAAGAGTTAGAGAGCTAAGATAATGAAGCTATTAACAATATTTTGAGTTATCTCCTTAAAACCTTGAAAGTGAAATTAAAAATTATCAATAAGTTTTTTCCATTCAAGAGGAAGGAATAAGGAATTCTGAGTCTAGGCCATATAGTTGCTGGCTTCAAAATAGGATCACCCATCCCTTGGATTTCATAAAATGCAAATAAAAGAAAATTTCAGGCAGCAGCCAGTGCTATATGTATATCAAGATTAATTTTGTTTGTTGATAGACAACAATTTATTTTAAATCCAAAAAAGGATTCATCACATTGGTTAATCTGTAATGAAATATCTATCTATGAGAAATGCTCATGTGTAATAAGTATTTCTATTATATTTTATGTTTTTAGTAGTGATTTTATTTATTTTTATTTTATAGTTTTGGAAGACCAACAGCTATTAATACAAGTATAGTAACTAGTTAACAGAAAGCCAATTACAGGTCTTCCCTAATAAATATTTGATAGAATGAATATGAATATTCATATTCAGAGAGTATCATCAACTGATAATCTAAATTCACCAAGTACATACATTTACAAAATTGTGTATAAAACAGAACCCACCCTCAGTATTATTAGCCATCAACTATAGCCTCAACAAGTCTATTTTCAACAGTGGACAATATTCAAAATGCTTTTATGTTTTTAATTTAAAAAAAATTAGTCATTAATTTTAATTACTAAATTACTTGAAGATATTGAAATTGCTTAGCTTGTCTCATTTCCATTGACCTTCTTTTGACTAATATTATGTGCAGCTATAGTAGAATCAGATATTTGTATTAACTGAATAGTAGAATCAGAATTGGTATTAGTAAAAGTGGTATTCATTCAATCACTAGTTTTCAGTTCAGGGCTCTAGGCTCCTAATAATAACAGTTAAAAGAAGACAAGGTGGAATGAAATGGTTGTCACCATTTAAAAGAAGTACAGGCTAATTTTATTTACTTATTATTGATATTATTAAAATACCTTCAATTTTTTATATTTAAATAAAGTACATGTTAATTAATATTATAATTACTTTAGTAAAAAATCTCAAATAATTTGAACATAAGTTACTTATGTTTTTAACTCAGGCTGTAATCTAGTAGTGATGGTAATACTTTGTTCAGGAGTTCAAATAACATTATGTTCAAGGAATGCTCCAATAGTATAATTTAGACCACAAGGAATGAAATTAATTCCAATAAGAGACCGAAGCAACAAGTATCACAGGCAGGAGAATAAATTACCTGTCCCTGTAGTTCTCACGTTGGTTAGCTGTGTTGCTCTGCTGCATAGTCTCTATCTGCTGGGTGACCTCCTCCACCCAGCGGCAATTGACGAGCTCGTGCAAGTGCAGCGAAGCACGGCAGTGCGGACATTGCGACCGCTGCTCCGTGAGCCACCGACGAACACACGCGTAACAGCACAGCTTGGAACAGTGCGGGCATAGGTGCGCATCCACCAATTTCTCCATACAGATGAAACATCGGAACACCTCTGCCAGGGTCTACGATCAAACAGTTTGTAAAAAACAGTATCCGGTAAATTCAACCATTGTCAGAAAATGTAGGCCAAATCGATTACATACCTCCACGATTTGCTCCTCACCACTTGCATTTCCTTTATCGCCTATCGAGGCCATTTTTTGATTTGGCTTTCCTTTTTACGGGACCATCGACGACTTATTCACCATAATAATTTAAACTTTTACAGTCTTTTGTGAGTACACGAAGACATGATACGCGCGTCAATAACAAAAATCAACGAGACGTCGAGAAGTCAAGAAAAGGGAATTGATTGATGAACCTCTTCGAAGAGACTTTGAATCAAACAAAACCACTTCCGCGACCGAACAAAACGAAATACGAATTACGAAATGAGAACGAAATGAATCAAAATAATAAACATTTTTTTGGTTTGCCTTTTATCATTTCAAATTTGGCGAGGCAAAGGAATTGACTAAACTTACAGCCAGACAAAAAAAGAAGACAATAAATGAGGGCGCCACTGTCGTTTACATGGCAATACAGAACTGCAACACGACCAATTTGATACTTTTCAGGGTTCCGTACCAACGGGACCAACGGGAATTCTCTCTCCATACTCCGCTGCTCATCAGTCTGTCCATCTTAGGTTTACAGATACAGCTTACTTGCTCAGTGGATACAGCCTTCTATCCTAAAAGCCTACACCTTCTCCGTTCCATCGTGGATACTAGCTCATAAAGAAAACTAAAGAAGGAGCTGTATGTAAGGTCCCTGAAAAGAATAAAATGACATTGACACTTTTTTGACACATTACGTCAACTGTCAACTTTCATTCATTCATGTAATGTCACATTTTCACACGAACTGTGCCAAGCGATATGGTTCTCTCCGCATCGCTATCGTGTTTTATTTTATTCAGGTACCTATTTTACAAGAGATGTGTATCGAATAATAATCCATGAAAAGTATATTATAGAGCTTTTAATGTTGTAAGCTAATCACTTTAATTAGAATAATTTAAGGATAAAATAACGCCCATACATTTTTTTATTCTACGCCGTCTTAAATGTAAGGTTCTAATGTTTATGTAATGATTTTTGATTATACGAGGGCAAGGCAAGCAGAGTTGTTAAATGCTGTCGATACTAGATTTTCCTTGTGAGTGAAGTTCATACATTTTTGTTTTCAGGATGTTAACCTAAAAGGATTTAAATAGCCATAATATGTCTTACATCAAGGTATTACATTGCACTATCTGTCTGAAACATGGCGCGGTGGCTTCTCATAATTCTCTACTACTAAAAGTAGGGGTAAGAAAATTGTTGATACTTTTATTAATTCATATTCTTAAAACTGTACACATACATAATTATTTATAATGGTATGCAGCTCATTCACTAGGTGAAATACCCTAGGCATCGGTGAAATACCCTTCAGTCATGCCTAATCACAAAATAATCATCATTAATTGTTTAAACCTATATCACTTGTATGACTTATAACTAACACTAATATTTTATTACTAGCTTTTTCTGATAGATTTAAGGAATAATCCCACAGGAACTACTTGATTGATTGGGTTAAAAACTGACCTATATTCTTTTCCAACCATTCAACTACCCCTATACCAAAAGTTATTATGGCACTCCATTGGAGTGGAAGGACAAACTCCCTTTCAAATTTATATTATTATGTAGTAGTAGCACTCAGTATGTTTGTTGGCTATCAATGGATGAACCAACCTCTATGAAATTTGATGAGAAAATCTCACAAAAGCCTATGGAATTGAGAGAGATGTAAGCTATTTCTTATCTCAATAAAGTGTTTCAATGGGACAATTTCTGAAATCCACACAGACCTAGTAATATTATATTGGGTTACATAATTTTAAAACTTATTTTGTAGAGTTTAAATTTAAGGAGGTAGTAATTTGTAATTAATTATTCATTATCATTTAAAAAAAAAAGGTTTTGTAGAGTCAAATAATTATGCCATGGACAAAAATATACACTATTTCTTAACTAAACTTTCACATTACGCACATACAAAATATGTGTTACAATAAATTCTAACCAAAACAGATTTATGTTAAATTGAGATATAAATAAAAGCTTTTAAAAAAAGTAAAGGGGCACTCAACCATAGGTTGACAGTCAACTGACAGTCAAAGTTAGGAATGGTTGTGAATGGGGAAAAGTGTCATTACAGGTGGGATTTAGCTTTCAAATCTTTTTGAAAATTGAATGGGTACCTCTCAACTCTTTAAATACTGAGTACATTTATATTTTAAAGAAATCATTGTATTTCATTCCTAATTTTGAATTATATATTTTTGCTTTTCAGAATATTCAACTCACGCAGCAAGTGGCTAAGATATCATCATCCCAATGGAGAAGTCAACTGCCACTTACAACTCAGACTCATATAAATAGCTCTAGTAAAAAAAGTAAGGTGGTGCAGGACACGAGAGTATGGAAGGAGACACCATCCCACGACAGAACAGCCAACCTGGGACAGTATTGCATGATGCTGTCTAAATTTCGATTAACTTGTATGTACAACTTTTTATCTTATTGCTATACTTAAAATAGAATTGCTGTAGTCTCAAGCAAGGGATAGATAAAGAAGGTTGGACCAGAATTTACCATTTACGTGCTTTGCTTTGCCATTGCTTTAGGAATTTGTACTATGTAAAGAAATATGTATTTTGTTTATGTGTCTACGATGTATTGGAGTGCGGGAGTATTATTTTTTTCTCAACCTTTTTTATTTTTTCCATGGTTTCATGTGACTCCTTGTGTATGACTATAGATGAGTCATGTAACTACTTGTTTTAAAAGTTAACTAGATAGACATAGAGGTTAATAGGTTTTTTTTTAATCGCCATATATGAAATAAGTACCATACTAATATAATAAATGCAAAAGTGAGTTCATATAAAAAATAAGTATTCTACAGAAAATTAAATAACTGAACCCAGTAAGACAAACTGAACAACTATTTCACTTTAAATAAAATTTGATATTGGTTTGAAGCCAAATCAATCTTAATTTTATCTCAGAGTGACATCATTTGTCTAATTGAGCCAGGATTCCCTCAATGCAATCATATGTACCATTTCTATAAACTAAATTTTTTTGGCTGCTTATTTTTTAATTTTTCTTTATGCAACTGAGGAAAATGTATTACATGTTGGATGTTGCTTTCATTAATTCTCAATCAATATACCAACCAACAACCATGTCCAACCAGTAAATAGTGCAAAATAGATGCTATAGTCAAGCGAAGCTCTCTAGCTCTGATACTATTTAGTAATTGGCTACATAAGTCCACTGCTGTTCATGAGTCTTCCTAATAGAGCCACGTTGGACTTTCCATGGGGGATTTGCCTAAATACTATTAATCTAAGTGTAACCTTAATCGTACACAATCTAGGCTGAATAGCACCACATTCACAATGATTGTCACATCTTAATTTTTAGCACTGGTCGTGATGACGTCGATGGCAGGGTATGCTTTAGCTCCAGCTCCGTTTGAACTGACAACGTTCGCTCTGTGCGCGGCGGGCACCGGCCTTGTGTCGGCTGCTGCCAACTCCATCAACCAGTACCACGAGGTGCCGTTCGACGCACAGATGTCCAGAACGAAAAACAGGGTGCTCGTCAAAGGATTGTTGGAGTAAGTTTTAAAATTTTGCCTTTCTCGTTTCTTTTCAGCCAGAAAATTCCTTCCAAAATATTTGTTTGTCGGCTTCCCCGTAGATCGTCACAACAACAAACTGTTTTGATATGCAAAATACGGATATAGCTTCATTACATATGATCCGATCACTTTGGCTTTTAAAGCACTAAAACAATACATCACAATTACACCGTCTCTCAAAAAACAAATACCACAAAGCAAAAGCCATAAGACGAGATCGGCTCACGCGCACCACGAGAACACAACAGTGCTATTAACAGATTTAGGTAACAAAATAGTGATAGCTAGCCAAGTGGACCTATAAAATGTCATCATCATCAGCCGGGAAACGTCCACAGTTGTACATAAGCCTCCTCCAAACTGAGTACTGATAAGTGACCCCACTGCACATATTTTTGTGATTAGGGTTTCTATAATATTTCAAATGACAATTTTATAATTTAACTTGTTTTTGTTGTTGTATTTTGCTCTCATCACAAATAATTTCAGACCAACACATGCCATAAGCTTCGCTGCGTTGACGAGTGCAACCGGCCTGGGCATGCTATACTTCGGCGTGAACCCTCTAACCGCCGCGCTGGGAGCTGGCAACCTGGTCCTATACACCTCCGTCTACACTCCCATGAAGAGAATGTCTATATTGAATACGTGGCTGGGATCCGTTGGTGAGATTCATTTGTGTTTAACAGGATTTCTCTTAGAATGCTTCCATACTAAATTTATGTTGCCATAAGCTTTTAAAATATAATAGCTGGAAATAGCTAAAAATAGGAGATGGAATTATAGTGTCGCGAAATGAATATCATTAGGTACTACTTTATAGTTAGCTACAGTTAGTCTCTAGATGACGTTTTGAAATGATATTCATTTCACGACATTATAATCCGATGTTCTATGTTTATATTTACTTTTTTATTAATTTTGTTTATTGCAACATTTATCGAGCGAATAACCTTAACTAGCAGGTATTTTTCTTCAAATAATATCTTTTAATGTTTTATTTACCATTTTTTTTCATACGATTTCTTACGCGTTAACTTCAAGAACTACTTGTTTGACCAGGATAAAAAGTATTCTATGTGCTTCTCCGACACAAACAATTAAATTACTTGTTTAAAAAAACTTATACAAATAATCAAATAATTCGGTCTCTTTTTGTTTGTCTTTCCTTTACGTTGTAATGGAGAGTCCGAATGTAATGATTTTTTGGTATAGGATGGTCGAAGGGCCGAAAAAGGACATAGGCTACTGTTATCGCAATGAGCTATAAATTGTCGTGGGATAATTTCTGATACTTACGTGGACGAGGTCGCGGCCAAAAGCTAGTTTATGAAACGTGCCAATCATTGCACCGTTCACAACTAATCACACCGTCAACTGTCTCGTGGTTAGGTTTGTGGTACGTCCTCATGACGCCAGAATATTTTTTTTATATACGTCGACAGATCGTTACGACCGAGACTCACCTTATAACTGTTATTCCTACCACCTTATAGTCTATCTTTTTATTTGTTATAAAATAATGCGATTCTCCAGTGGGCGCCATCCCCCCGCTGATGGGGTGGGCGGGCTGCGCTGGCAGCCTGGACGCGGGGGCGCTCGTGCTCGGCGCGGTGCTCTACTCGTGGCAGTTCCCGCACTTCAACGCGCTGTCGTGGAACCTGCGGCCGGACTACTCGCGCGCCGGGTACAGGATGATGGCAGTCACTGACCCTGGTACGTAGCAACAGCATCAGCACCGCCAGGGAAACGTACACTGCTGAACTTAGAATATGAACCGTTGCTTTAAGCTGTGGTACGTCACAATGACATAGGTGATTGATGAAATAGGTGGTACAATGGTCTTGGGTGATACATATGATCTCAATTTCTTTCCCGAAGGCGTAATATATTTGTGAATAAATGGAGCATAAAATTAAACACAAAACATTTTCTATACAAGTCACAAACACAACCTCACTGCAATGCCTCAATATAAATTGCCAAATTCACCAGCTTCTGTACGCCGCAGTCGGCATCCTTTGATTAGAGGCAGCGTGTGCCATTGAGGTATTTTACAAAGGCGAGAGTATCTACGTGTGGTGGTGGACTTTACGACATATTGCTATTGTACTGGTATCATATTAACTTTTTTGTAAATTACATTCAGTGATTTGAAATTCATAATCTGTTGTATTATTTTTACTCTTGGCCATCTGTCTCACATCTCCGTTGTCCGTTGGATGGAACGCACGCTCACCCAAAAGACTCGAGTTAATGAGTTAACACTGCTGTCTGGCGCCAGACTTGGGTAACATATATTGAAGCAAATACAGCTATTAATTAATTTGTATATTTCAGCGCTGTGCAGAAGAGTAGCCCTGCGACACACGGGGGTCATCACGGCGACGTGCCTGGGATCGTCCTACCTCGGCGTCACCAACATGTGGTTCGCTGTAGAGTCCTTGCCACTCAACATATACTTTATGTACTTAGGTATGTATGGACGAATCATCAATCATTGTGGGTTTTGGTCCAATCTTTAAGTTCGCAAGTATCGTAAATAATGTTTTATGTCAATGTCAGTAAGTTGATTTTATTATCATTTAAAGTCATGACACGTTCCGCGGATGTATGGCGCTAAGGCCTGGTTTTGTACACTTATAATTTTAAAAGGCCATTATCAAATAAAAGTGATTTAGTTACCATTTTTGTATATTTTGATTTAGTTTATTTGTGCAAAAACATATAATACGCACGTAAGACTTGACGTTGAAAACAAAGATGGCGTCAATGAAATGTCATTTGACGCTGTCACTTAGTACAAATAGAATAAAATAATTTTGTACGATTAAAATAAATGCAAATACGTAATTTTAGTATT
The DNA here is from genome assembly GCA_910589575.2 of Carcina quercana. Classification (NCBI taxonomy): domain Eukaryota; kingdom Metazoa; phylum Arthropoda; class Insecta; order Lepidoptera; family Depressariidae; genus Carcina; species Carcina quercana. The sequence goes on along the minus strand of OU342432.1, from coordinate 13,656,721 downwards.
TTTCTATACGTATTTATATTATTAATTGATTTTTAAAATAGTGTACAAGTGCAGGCAGGAATGTGAAACAACTCTTATTAGTAGACACCTCCCTGAAAATAACCCTATCTGCGCTTGTGCCGCCAAACAGAATTGTTAGTGTTCCGGCGATGAAAGTTAACATAGCCAACGCCGCATTGGATGCCAAGTTTCTGGGTTAGCATTACACAATCCCACAGCATTATTAATTATCATCAAAACTCTCTCATGGGAGAGGTCTTGGTTCGATCCTGGCTCGTACCAATGAGCTACAATTTGTTATCTGGAAATTATGTGCGAATGATAAATATCATTACAATTGGCTTTTCGGTGAAGGAAAACATCGTGAGAAAACCTGCACACTCCAGAGAAAAAAATTCAAAGGTGTGTGTTAAGTCTACCAAACCGCACTGGGCCCGTGTTCCATACACTCTGTAGGAGAGTAGGCCTGAGGCCTTGCAGTGGGGACATATATAGGCTGTTGGTGTGATAGAATAGTATGCCAAGTTAGTCGTGACAACATCAAAATTTTAAGAGAGAGTCAATTTCAAATCGGCCCTGAGCAGACAGGTATATTACGACCTTTGACTGTCGTAAACATATAATACAATTCTACTGTATGTATTGTTAGATAATCACAATCGGAAAACTCCGTAATCAGATCAAAAACCCTCGATGTACTGGATTATCTTTATCGTAGTCATAAAACTAGAACAAGTTTTCGTATTAAATGTTCGAAAATCTTATCACCAAAGTTAATATCAACCTGATATTTTATATCAATTTTATATCTTTAAAAATGCACTGTTAACTATTTTATTATTAATTTACTAATAATGTCTTCCATCCTTCCTTTAGTGTTTCTAATCTATTCAATAGATAAATGAAAGATTCACCGCTTGCTTTGCACATGAATTGAATGAAAATTCATATATTTTTTTAAGTTTTTTTTTTCTTCAAAGTTATTATGTTAATAGAATAAAAATGACGTGTGTTTTGACTGTTGTCAATTGACCAAAGTCAATTGTAATATTTTCTTGTTACAGCGTGGGAATTCTACAAGAAATCCGACAGTGGCAGTTCGCGGAAACTGTTCAGATTTTCTCTGCTGCACTTGCCGGCACTGATGCTTCTAATGCTAGTCAACAAGAAGTATTGGAGCACCGCAGACACTCAAGAACAAAAGGATACCTTCAAAACAATAGACGTTAACAAATTACCTGACAAGAGAATAGCAGTGTTACCTAGGGGCCCAGTAGTGGCCGCGCAGGATGCGTAAATGTTGAGGACTTGTTAACTTGTACAAATGTACACTTGTATAGTGTAGACTTTATTTTGTTACACGTATGTATCATGAAATCATGATTCAGTTTTGAGAGCTTGTGATAAGTTATTTATTGATAATTGACAATCAGAGATTAGATTTTATTGTCATTAAAAAGTAGTATTATGACGTAATGTTCCCGCCAGACCAGAACCTATACTGTACGTAATTTTGGGTGCCGATGGGTTGCTAAAAATTTTCAGGTTCGTCTAATTCTATGCAGTTCTCAAATTTTTATCGATTTATATCAGTTCATAAGGACAGTAAAGTTATTAAACCTTCGTTGGTCAATTTAGCATATCGAGTTACTGTACGAAATAAACTTTCAATGCACTATGCCTTCATATTACCTGACGGTGAGAACGAACCCCTAGGGTTGATGGAAGTGTGCTCACCCAGAGTTAATCGGTGGCTATTGGGTAACTCAAACAACAAACTTATGGACAAAATGTACCAAGTACTAAATGCATCTAGAATTTTACCTACACATCACCTTCCCAGTTGAATTGATACTGGAAAATGTTTGGCAAAACTTCAATGTTTGTACCCTGAATAGTTTTAAGATACGAACGACTTTTTACTGACATTCGAGGACTCTGTAGTCTAAAAGTCACAACCTTTTCCACAGACACTACTATTATTTTTGGACTGTATTGCCCCACTGCTGGACAAAGCCTAATATCCATACAGATATCTCCCTCAAGAACCTCCTCTGACGTTTCGAGACCAGTTCATCCCGCCATCTTTTTCGTTGTCTGCCGCGACATCGATTTCTTGCGACTGGAGTCCATTTGGTTGCGGTCATTTCAAAAAGGTACTCAGCCATGCGGGTGACATGGGCAGACCAGTCCCATTTCAGATTTGCGGCCAATTGGGCAACGACTTAGTTTTGGAGCGCATAATGGTATTTCTGGCTCGGTCAGCGAGCTTGAGTGACAGGTCACCCTTCACATTGCTAGAGCATATTTACTGCGAAGATGCATTGATTGTTATCAGTTTTTCACTTGTATACGACCCTCCCTTGCTTCGCTCGGGTGCAATTACTTAAAGGGATATTGTCTTTACGAGTAAGTCAATTATTTTCTGTATACTCGTAGTCATTCTTTTTATATCTCGCCCTTTTAAATTGTAATTCTTTGTCAGCGTGCTAAGTAAACGATATTATGAAATGTTATCCATATTTCAAGTCATTTAGTTTGTAAATTGCTTGCTATTGTGCTTATATTAGTTCAATTATATTGAATCAAGTAGTTCCTCTTAATTATATGTCGTATAAGTTGATCGCCATCCATCATTGTGGACAATCGGTACTGTACAGTAATATGAATAAATAATACGCAGTATAAAATTCTTAATTTTATTGTAATGTACCTTAAATTAAAATTAACATCATCATTGGAATTAAAAACAATCACTTGTACACACAAATATTCAGAACTGATATCTACCTCATGGACACTGGTTGCAATCAATTTTAATGTATTTAACGCGATTACGATTTTGCAACATTCATTCTTTTCCTTGGTTCATAACATTTTTATATTACATTTATTTTAAACCGTGTTATGGAATCGGCTTGTAAAGTCAGTACAACTTGTTTATGATAAGAGCCAGTCCATTTTGATTATTTATACAATGTACTGATAGATTCCATATGTATCAAACAACTGACACTGGACACCGCCAAATAGCATTATTAGAAATACAAATTATAACTTATTAAAAATTTCTCAAATTAGTATAAAACATTAAAAGATGCATTTAAAAAAGTTGCTTAACCGTAATCGTCACATTACACATACAACACGACTCGTGCGTCACAATATGACCCGATTTCATCTGAAACACTATGGAGAGCGAGTTCCTTCGGAGCCGGTTTATTTTCTGAAACAAGAAAAGATAATCAACATCGCGATAGGTTGTAAAACAATACGCTTTGTTAGCGGCCACAATGAGTATTACCATGTTAGTCGAAGGTTAGGGAATGGCAGCGCAAAGCAACTACCTATTTATGAGTATATTATAACATAATTATTTTATAATTTGACTACTTACTTTTATAACTACATCGTCTTTGGGGGAACCTGTAATGGCGACTGTATTTGTGTAGATAAATGAAATGAAATGAAATATTGCCATCAACCAGTGACTCACGAAAGATTTCCAATAAATACTGGGTTACGGAGCTATCTGGTATAAAAATGTTTTTTGCCACAATTTTACCTGATGTTAAGTAATTAATAGATAGCCTATTTATCTTAAAGTCTCAAACTCGTAGTGCTCGGTAAATACAGAAGTCGCAAGAGAATTCCAATTGAAATGCTTCATGCGATAAAATCGACCGAGGGTCCGGTCATTGTGGTATACCATGGGGTGTTATAAACCAGTCCCAAATGGCATGTATGGTCTTGGAATCTTTTTTTGCAGTCTATACATTAAGATATCTAACAACAATATCTTACTTTGCTTTCTTGGGAGAGCGGCCATGCTCCCGGCTGTCATCGCGCGACCTCTTAGATCTGTGATCGGAGTGCTTCTTGGGTGACTTGTGATCGCCGTTGGACTTGCTGTGAGACGAGGATTTCTGGTCACGGTCGTGGTGGGACGATTTGTGATGCTTGTCGCGGTTCTTGGACGGGCTGCAATAAACCATATATTTATAGTAACGATAAAGCCGTTGGCTGGTAATCATGCGCACCCATAAGCCTCAGTATAATGAGTTATTCCTAAACCCATTTCTATCGGTATCATAAAAATACAACATGTTTTTCTTCATAACAGATGGGCTCGATTCAAGGTCCAAGCTTTAATTTTTTTAAATATTTGAATGCAGTTCAACCTAATTTCAAAATTAAAAGTAAAGTACTTTTCCTCTATAGGACAACACATATACAGGATGTGTTTCACGTACCTGCTACTGCTATGTTTAGCAGGACTCTTATGGCTGGAACCTTTGTGATTGGAGGAGCCCGACTTGTGTGAGCTGGAACTCTTGTGGTTTGAACTCTTGGACTTGTCGTGCTTGCTCTTCTTCCTGCCGCCTTCGTTATCAGCGTAGTGCCTGCCGGGGGGGCCGCCCTTGCGTTTACGATCGTAATCTTGTCGGTCGTACGTACTCTCCTTCTTATCTTCTTCTGCCGCCTCTCGTTCTAGATCGGACCAGTCCTTGCCGGATTCTTCATCATCTTCCCCTGTTAAATAGAGTTTTATTGAGAACTTTTTCAAATGACACGTTCCGCGAATGTATCAAACCCTGGCTTGAACTTGCACACTTAAAATTTAGAAGGTCGTTATCATATAAAAGTTATTTAACAACCATTTTTGAACATTTGAGTCTAGTTTGTTCATACAAAAGCATTAAAAACGCACGAAACAGGCAATACTTAAAAACAAAGATGGCGTCAATAAAATTACATTTGACGTTGTCACTTAATACAAAATGAATGCTTTTCTAAAAAATATTTATAATATAATTATAGTATTACAGCAGCATACATACATTACAGTGCTATTACTTGCTGTGTGACACAGAGTGTATAAGAGTGTCCTTTACAACAGTAGTACATAACAATACCATATACACAAATAGTACTAAGGCTAGAGAGTTTCGCGCAGACATACTAAACCTTCTGCCATCGCGACGCACTCCAGTTGCTCTGCATAATATGATTCGTTATTTAACCATTTCGAGGAACTTGTGTTCAGCAGTGATCTTTTCCAAAAAGGTGATCCGTTTATGCAACTGCGTCATCATACCGTGTTACAATAGGGATGATGACTAATTTTTTATTATTATTCCCTAATTCGAGAGAACGTGTGAAAAGATAAATAGTTTTATGGTTTAAAATACAATTTAACCCCAATTTGATTTGGTGTTGTCTAGCCTATTGTTGTATAAAATACTAGAAAACGGTCAATGTATGACGAAACTGCGTGAATTTCAGATATACACCCATAGAAAAGAGTCAGAGAGAACATTGTTAAAATTAAAATGTGTTTATATGTGTGTTATAAATTTTATTTTTTAGTATTCATTTTATAGTAATAAAGGATATACATAACAATATATAAATTATATCTGAATTACAGGCAACAAGGACATGCTAATGCTTGCATGCTGGTTCAAAACTAAGAAACATACAGTTTTACGTATTGCAAGCATATCCTTTTTGAATTTAAATTTACTGTTAGCAATAATTCTATGTAATGTTACTTACCGTCACTCTCCCCGGACACATCGGACTCATCGGACGCCTCCGAGTCGTACTCCGAGTCATCCTCGGACTCCTCCTCGCTCTCCGCGTCCGTCGGTTCGTACGCGTCGTCCTCCTCTTCAGACTCCTCATCCTACACAGGGGAGGTAGACACATTACACTGATGACGTCACTAACAATACTTATTGCGGGGATCAAGTGTTGCTAGAAAACTATCACGATAGAAATACAGAAGAACTTACCGTTTTGCTTTAAGGTAATTACTAATCAAATCTACCCTTCAAATATTACAGTAAGTTTTGTATGAAAGCATATGAGATATACATATATACGAATTCCCGTTACCGTACCCGTATTACGTGACCCATTTTTCGTGATTTTTGAACCTGCAGTATATGCAAAACCCCCCCCCCCCCCCCCCCCCCCCCCCCAGCTTACTCGTGTTAATTTTAAAAATAGGTATAATTATGTAGTGTACCTGTGCAGCATTTTCTACATCCGACTCAGGGTCGAGGAATGACCAGCCTCCGTTGTCGAAGAAACCCTCGATGTCATCTGTGATGGTCTTCATAACTTTGGTCCAGTTCAACGACTGTATGCCCTCCGAATAGCGGATGTCGCAAGAACTGTAATATAGATCATAGCACTTTTAAAACAAACGTATTTATATGCTTCTCATCAGAAAAATCGAAACACCTTGCAAGTGTATGTTTTGTAAGGATTATCAGAAAAATGTGTTTATTTAAGAATATATGTCAAATGTCGTTTAATAGTGAATAATATGAGGTTTTCAAATCCTAATGTTAGTGTCCTAAATTAAAATTAAATGTTCATAGGTTTTTCCGATTATCTGCAATAGTTTAAGTTGCAAAAAGAAGATTTGTATAAGACTAGCGACTAGCCCGCGACTCTGCAAGCAGTTTTCGTGGACTATGTGAAAAGAAATTATCCCACGGAAACGGGTTCTTTGATCGGGACAAAACGTAGCCTATATAATTTTCCAGCCCTTCTAATCCTATACACGAAATCAAATAATACGCTAGATGACACCAAATCTTTTTATTAAGAAAAAGATAAAGTTATTTTGTAGAATCCTCTATGAAGTCCAACAATTTAGCAGAGGTAGTTGATATGATCAGGTTATGAATCCGGTATAATTTACAGTTCATTTAAATACGCAATTGATGTACTAATCACAAGTTTTTTAAATGTATGATGATGGGTCCTGAATCTCACCTGTAAGTGACGATAGGGCCGTTTGATGGTAAGCGTGCGCACCCAGAAGCCTAATCAACCTAATGAGGCGCTGGCTCATTTTATACCAAAACACAACAGTGCTATTAACACTACTGTTTGGCGGCAGACTTAGATAACATGGTGGCAGCGCCAGGGGGACATAGAAAATGCCCAACCACCAACCAAACCGAGTACCGATAGGTCCACTGGGAATCAAACCCGGGACAGGGATTTTGAATCCAACATTTAGCTATTAGGCCACGGAGGCGGCCAGTTTTAAAGGATTATAATTTTCGAGTTTGGGTGGTAGCCATCATTAATGCACCTCTCTACTTTCAAGGACTTACTTCAGCCACTCCTTGACGTGATCCAGCATATTCATGGGCACTGCGTTGACCATCGCCACTTTCTTGGCGTAGTCTTTGAACACGAACACCATATCGAAGTTCTTCAAGTGGAACTGCACTCGCTCGAAGTGAACGAGCTCGACATCCTCCAGCGCTATCACAAATGGCGGCCATTCCGTGAGGTTGACGAGTGCGCCTGAAGTTGGCTGCAGGAGGACCGTGCTTCTGTACGGTGCTCCGGGGAAACCAAGCTCTCTGTAACATACATACACTTTATATATGTGTGATGGGTTTGCCGTGGATGATCAGTTGGGTAGAGCGTCAGTCCTTAAAAAATAATTAAAATTTAAACTGTTTAATTCAAATAAAAATACTAATACTAATGTTACATTTTCCAGTGCGCTAAATCTCCTTTTAGGAAATTATGTGCGCCTGGATAGCTGCACAATTCCACAGCTACCTGGAGCAAGTGTTGAACCCTTGAACGCAAGACTTCCAATTTATTATTTGGAATTTATTTGCGAATGATAAAAATCATTACAATTGGTTTTTCGGTGAAGGAAAACATCGTGTGGAAACCTTCACACTCCTGAAAAGAAATTCAAAGGTGTATGCGAAGTCTACCAATCCGCACTGGGCCCGGCGTGGTGGACTATGGCCCATAAACTCTCTGAAGGAGAGTAGGCCTGAGCCCCTGCAGAGGGGACATATATAGGCTGTTGATGTGATGTGTGATGAAGCCTCAAGGGGTTGTAGGGGTGTACTGACCTGAAAGGGGTATCGAATTCGACCTCCTGCTTAGTCATGTTCTCGACGCGCTCACAAAAGCTCTTGAATGCGACCTTCAACTTGTGCCGTAGCTCCCTCTCGCTCTGCTCTGCAGCCAGGTCGTCTCTGTCGTGCATGTGCTGGTGTTTACCAAGGTCGGTCGTTATCTCACCGACTTCCGTGTAGAATTGAACGTCGACGTGCTTCTTTTTACCTGAGGTGAAGTATGAATAAACTTTAAGCAATACAATCTACATTTTATCGTGCAGGTTACAAGGTCGATAACCGACCTCATACGTTGTCAGAGTTGTTGAGCCGCCATAGACCCGACATGGCTTATATAGCTACTACCTGTCGTAGATAGCAACCGGGAACAACGCCTTATAGTGCCGTCCGATCCACGGAATCATTTCACTGTTCAGACAGTCAGGTGATCCAGCCTGCAATGTCCTAAACAAACTAGGGAAAGTCTCACAAAGTGATGTTTGACAATTTCCTAAACGGTAATCGAAACTAATTGACTTACGTAGACACTTTGATAAAATAGTAAAACTTATATACTAGTATCTGTGTAGACCAATGGTTCCCAACCAGTGGTCCGTGGACCACCAGTGGTCCGCAGAAGCCAAAATATGGTCCGCGAATGATTTAAAATTAGCGGGCGGTGAGCCGTCGGTCGCCGTGCAGAGCTTCGTAACCCTTTTAGCACGGACGCTGGTGAAGTTACAGAAGAAATTCAAGAAGAACTTATTTAATTACAACATGACAGAAACTGCAAGGATACTTTTGAATCGAATTCACTTGAGTCATTTTGGTGTAAAAAAGCAATTTCTTATACTAAACTTCGAGAAATCGCCTTACGTTATTTTATGGTTTTCTCAACAACTTATTTATGTGAACAAGGATTTTCTGCTTTGTTGGTAATAAAAAACAAGGCGAGAAATCGTTTGAAAGTAAGTGATGATTTGCGTGTGGCTTTGAGTAACAATATTAGTCCTAGGATAGCCGAACTCGTGAAGAAGATGCAAGCTCAGAAATCACATTAATTCAGAATTACAAAACTTTATCCTAAAATGTTATTGTTTCTTTTTATGTTATTTCATATTAGATTTTATTTAAAGTTTCAGTTTGATTATTACAGTTTATTTTTATTACACCTAAATAGTGGTCCCTGCCAAAAAAATATATGTTAAAGTGGTCCCTGACCAAGAAAACGTTGGGAACCCCTGGTGTAGACTATTTAATACCTATTTAACTAAATTGTGTGGACTCCAATTTACCATCATATTAAAATAGTCTGAAAATAGGACAACAAATAAACGGCCCGGGAAATTATTCTTGTTGTATAAGTACCACAGCAACAAAAGTACAATCAATTCAACTCACCGAACATAATAGCATGTTTCAAGTGGAAATGTAACAAAATAATCATCTCGCCGTCACATGGTTGGAAGAACGCATTCTTTATGTTGTTGTACAATATATCGACTTTGTCTCCTCTCACAGAAGTAAACCGAAATCCATTCGTGTGTGACTCTAGAGACCCGCTCATTCGCTTTGTGACAATATTCGGTCGGATATATAGATCTTTAAGTTTCGGGTTGCCTTTACTCTGAGAAAGAACTAATGTGTCCTGTTTCACTAGATCCTCTTTCTCCCTCTCTTCAGCTTCTCTGGTTTTGTACTTTTTCTGAACTTCTTTGATGAGTCGGAAGCCGGTGTTGAGATTTGACGAAGGAGGCGATATCTCGCCAGGTTCTTTTGTGTTCGTACTTCGGTAAGTGCTGTAAAACGAATGCAAAATTACAATAACGTAAATATATCCAAAAACAAAATCCAGTGTATGATACTCACACTTCCTTGACGAAGGTGGCGTCAGGTTGGGAGTAGTTCCCCCCCTCGTTCCTACCCATGGTGGCGCCGGGGTGGAAGAAGTTTATCCTAAGGTAAGTGTAATCGCCTTCCACCGACTGCGAAATATTCTTAATCGTGGAAATATGAAATGGTACTGGGACGCCAAATATCGGTAGTATTATTGTTTCGTATTTACGGTCTGCAATAAACAATTAAATACACAGTCAGCAAGACTTTACCCGCTCGTTTTCTAGTGGTTAGACGCTTGCACTAACAATCCGCAGGTCCCGGGTTAGAAACCCAGTGGGGGCACCTATCGGTACTCGGTTTGGTTGGTGGTTGGACATTTTATATGTCCGTCTGGCTATATACCACTATGTTAATCTGCTACCAAACAGCAGTGTTTATAGCACTGTTGTGTTACGGTATAAAAGTTATTTGTTACCAGTGCCTTATTAGCTTTTGGATGGCATGCTTAAAACGGCCATTCGTTAAGGGTTTTAATTATTTTGTGTATTTTTTATTACAAAAATATTATAAATACGCATAAAAAAATGCGTTAATGAAATGACATTGGAATTACGCCCAAAAAATTGTATAAACAAAATACCGACCGATCAAAACGGAAATCTGGTATTTTTATAGGTAGCCTACATGGGCTAATTTTTATCGCAGTTCATTAAGCGATTACCGTGAACTTCTAAAGTCAACGCCGGCAAAAATACTGGTCGAAAATGAAATATAAACACTTACCAACATACAACTTCAGCTCTTTCACTTCATTTTCTCTGGGCATCTGACTGACACTTTTATATGAAACAGTGCTCTTTCTTATCTTCTCGGTGTCTTTACCGCTGGATTGTTTTGCTAACCTCTCCTTGGCTTTCTCATTCAGAGCTATCGCCAGCTCCCGCTGGTGCTCTTTACGTTTCTCTTCTGAGGAGTGCTCCGTTCTCAGTTTGGATTCTATAACTGCGGTACGTTTGCCTCTGCCTGTAATTTGGTACATTATTAAAGACAACAATCAGAATGCAATTAATAATATATTAGAAGATTGTATGTTAAGGGCAGTTATTTCTCTACTTGTAATAATTAAAGCTTTCAAAAAGAACTAGATACCGTTGATTTTCTCAAAAAGCGCTAAATCGGACCGCCTCTGAAATATGCTCTACCAAACCAAAAGAATAATCAAAATTGATTCATAATTTGCGGAGTTATCACGTAACATACATACAAAAAACATACAGTCGAATTGAGAACCTCCTCCTTTTTGAAGTCGGTTGAAAAATACAAGACACGGTACAGTTACATTGGCCAATTTCATGTCAATCTCTTCTGTGATTCCTGACTGATCAAATTGTCCCGTGGAGGGTGCTTTGTTGCTGGTAAGTTTTCTTCTTCTAGGCCATTGACATCGCGGTCATGGATACGCAGGTCTATGACCGGATTCGTATCCTACGCGAGGAGGGTGGGGTGGCCCCGAGGGAGGTGGAAGTGCTAAGAAGGAGAGCGCGGCGACGTGCTCTGGAGCAGTGGCACGAGCGACTCACAGAACCACGAAATGTGCGCCAGCGAGTCGTCAGCGCAATCCTGCCAAGCTTCCAGGCTTGGTTGGAAAGGGAGGGGCGTGTTACTTACAGGCTCACTCAGGTGCTCACCGGACATGGCTGCTTCGGTGAGTACCTTAACAGGATTGGGAGGGAACCCACACCACAGTGCCATCATTGCGGGGATAGCCGGGATTCTGCGCAGCACACGCTCGAAGACTGCCCAGCGTGGCAGGATGAGCGGCAGATCCTGGTAAATGAAGTGGGGGGAGATCTCTCTCTGGCTACCGTAATATCGGTGATGCTGGAGAGGGAATCTGCATGGGGAGCAATGGTCTCCTTCTGTGAGACAGTAATGTTGCAGAAGGAGACCGCAGAGCGGGAGCGGGAAAGGGCCGACCCCGCTCGGAGGAGGAGGCGAAGGGGCAACGGAAACGTTCGCCCTGCAGTCCTACCACCATAGCCCCGGTTGTACAGGGCTGGGGACCGAAGACAGACAGAGTTGGGGCTCTGGATGTCTTTCCTCGATCCCGAGAGGGCGGCGGAAACGGTGTGGCCCCGTTTCCGTTGCGAATAGATTTTTAAGGGCTGGCACATCAACCCAGGAAGTGCGATATGCATAGCGCTAGGGGAGCACTGGAGACGTTCCATTGGAGGACCCAGAGCTCTCCGACATGCGCAGCAGATGGCCACCGGAGGGGTTTAGTAGGTAGAAATCCTACATAACCCGGCTCCTCCCCTAAAGAGCCGGGTATCTTTGAAAGATTCCCCTCCGTAAAAAAAAAAAAAAAAAAAAAAAAAAAGGCCATTGACATCACTAACAGTAGTTAGGTTTTTTTAAAAGCTAGTTCTAGTTCTACACATCAATACTTTGGGAACTAATGGTTCAAGGTGATAGCGCGATATCTACTGCCAGGTATTGTATTAATTTTATAACAATAAACACAAACTCCAATAAAATTAATAAGTCTAAAATAATTACATGCAACTATAAACAAAAGTTTGTGCGAAATGGCCCTAAAAACCCGTAATATTAAAACGTTCTCATTTGTCTCCTCTGCGGACAAACCACGCGCTGGTAACAATTGGGAAATGCCTTTCTATTTGGGACTGAAATAATTTACAGCGCTCCTTACTGTCAGATATACAATATAATTTTGTCAGCAACTAAAGAGAGGCATCCACTTATGTATAGGGACACAACCCTTCAAGGAGAATAACGTATATTGTTGGCAAACAAACAATAGTCATAAAATATACGTGTTGTCTTGGCAATTATGGAAATGAATTTATCAGTCACAGCCTGGTCACGTGTGGGAACAATTTTACCAATTGTCAGCAGTGGTGGGGGAAAGTGGGAACATTTGAGTTTTAAAATAAGTTGGAGTAACCCAAATAACACGATGGTGGTCTCCTGAGCAGGATATTATTTACAACAATATTGGTCACTCGAGCTAAATCTACAGAGACGAGAAACCGTGCAATTAGTTATCGAGACTCACCTCCATTTTCTGTTGATCCATGATTGCATGTAAGTAAATAGAAAACATTAAATAAAACAACCAAATTTAATGTTAGTATAATAGCCATAAAGAAGCCTTAATAAACAGCAAGGTACTGAAAAACCATATAGAATTTTCGAAAAGCAGTTCAACTGGGAGATAAGCTAAATTTTCTATTCCGTATTGCATTTCGTTACTTAAATTTTGAATTAATTGAATTAGATCCTGAAATTATGATTTCCGCTTAAAATACTCCCTCCCTTACACCAAAGTATGTAGTCAGAACAATCTTTTTTCAAAAAAAATTGAAGTGTTTACTTATTGAAAAAAGTTTTGTAAAGTTACGAAAATGTCATGACAGTTTCTGTAACATTCATATTTAATATTGACGTAAAGCAGATTAATATTGGTTCTGATCGCAACTTTTGCAAGATAAGTGTAACAGCATAATTATATCTTTTTATTATTTAAAAAAATAGCGTATAGTACAAGCTATAGCTCCTATTATTAAAATCTCACCGAGGATTTCCGTTTTATTCTCCTTTTCTTCTTCTTCTTCCTCATCGTCGTCCTTCAAAAAGATTCCAATGTTTTTGATCTTCTTCTTGGACTGTGTGAGAAGAGATGCTGGCTGGTCTTCATTCACTAGTACCGTATCGCCGATGAAGAGAGCATATGTCTATATAACGGTAAATAAATCGAAGTAAAGAAATTGAACAAAAAAGGATGAAAATTATCCCTACACAAGTACACACTGTGATGGTATCTAACAGGTAAGTTTGTGTTAAATTGAATAGATTTGACTGATAAGTTACATGTTGCATATAATGTTTAAAATCCGCCATATTAATAAAACCATACTATTCTACTCTTTTTAAATACCGCCACCGTGGCCGAATAGCTTCACGCTTGGACTAATAATCCCGAGGTTCCGGGTTCGATTCCCAGTGGGGGTGCCTATCGGTACTCGGTTGAGATGGTGGTATGGCATTTTATATGTCGGTCTGGCTGGTCTACCTCAATCTACTGCCAAACAGCAATGTTAATAGCACTGTTGTGTTCCTTTACAAAAAAGGAACAGAGTCACCGCCTTGATAGGTTGAGGCTTCTGGGTGCGCACGCTTACCTTCTTATGGCCTTATCGTAACTTACCATCAGGCGAGATTAAATCCAAGTGCAAACCCATTTTACATTTTGCTTGCTTGCAGTGGCACTAGAGATTGAAATAAACTTTAAAAAATATACCTTGACAGAAAACTAGAAGCATACCTTTCCTTCCTTGTCGGTAGCAGCATTATTAGTGAGATTAGAGAGACCGATGTTTATATTAAATACCATGCCCTTCTTCGCGACAATCGATGTTTTGGGACCGATAACTATTGAGCTCTCACGAAACTCAATGCCCATTGCGAAACTGTAATCAAAATATATAATTAGATTACGTAAAATTGTAATAAATTAGATTTCCTTAGAAGTTAGAATTTCATTTTTCAAATAGCTTTTTTGCTGATGGCACATTTTTATTGCATTGTCATCTATTCTTAGACTAATTTATTATCAAGACAAATCAAAGGACCCCAATTAGGTCAAGTTTATCATGTTCCATACCATGTTATAGCCAGTACAAAAATATGTATCCACTATTGAACCATGTCATAGTCACTCTTGCTTGTTTCTATGCAGTGTGTTGAAGGAAATGTTAGTTAAATGTGAATGTGACATGGTTCAAAAGTGTTTAATTTTTGTACACAATTGTAAATCGGAACTAAATCAATCAACATGCAAAAATTTGACTCCATAGTGCTAGAGGAAGTGGTTCTAATTCAGCTTGAAAGATTTGACCTAAACATACATACATAAGGACATTGCAAGTTAAATAAAAGCAAGTAAATAGTTTATCTCGCCCCGACGATCGTCATTAAGCAATGGGCATGAGCCACAGAGATGAACAGCCGAACAGGTTACAAGGGAAGTGGGAACCTTATTAACAACTGTAGTTATAGCTTACATTAGAGATACATAAGCCTGTGTTTGACTTCATCATAATCCGCTGCATTAATCTACTGATGAACAAAGCCTTTAATTGGCCGACTTCCTACGAGAGGGATTGTCACTATCACTATACTTGACAGGTAGATTGATGAACACATGATGAAATGTTATCCTTTAAAACTCTACATAATGGGATACAAGGTTGTAACCTCTTTTTCAGTATGACAATACATGTGCCAACAGGTTCCATTCTTCTTATCCTAGTCAGTACCAAACTGACTTTGTTTTAAGGAAATAAATATGTAAATCAAAACTATTGTAGACAAAATATAGTAAAATACTACAAAATAAAAAATCTTATATATATGAAGGAGATAGAATAGAAGTTTCTGCCGCCCAGCTCTGCAAGATTTTCTTCCGTATTCACCTTTTATGGCACCCGACTACAAGTCTGTGTTTGACACAATTGCATAGAAAGTAAAGACAAACTCACCCAAAAGTCTTTGTAAGGTTGTCAACCAGATTGGGTTTTTCTTTTTTCGCCATTTCTAAGCCTACTTCGTAAACAGCCGATAACTTAGTCCCAGCAACAAGATGTTTAATAACTTCTTCTTCTAAGTTCAAGAGGAAGTTGTAATTACTTTGCACTTCATCAGAAGGATTAACCAGTAAGGTACGAATGATGTTTGAACAGTAAGATTTGTATCTTGCTCCTAGAGAACACACTATAGCACCAAAATGTAAGTGGTTCTTATCAGAAACAGCACTGAACTTGAGACTGTAGTTCCCTCCAGATTGTATGATCGGTGGATAGCACATATCTACTTGGCTCGTATCAACACCAGTTACATATTTCTTGTCTGACACTGCAGCTTCAACTCCTTCAGCCAGTTTAGAATGTTTGACTTTCTGAAATGATAAGTCACCACAGAGTCACAGAGACTGAATAAATTGTATTATAAACTGGATAATATTTTTAGTAAAATCATATTCTAATTTAAGCCTATCTCACTCACAGTGAGTTCAGTGAGTGGAACATATTTGCTAGATAGTGTTCATGGTTTCAAAAGTAGACTTTACAAATATTTGAAATTGTGTGATTAATATACAGGCATCAGCAATAACCTGATAATAATAACTTATAAGGCACCTTGTACACTTCTGGGATCATATGGCTAGAATAGCTGGCCTCACTTCCATTATGCATAATGGCCAAGATGTGGCTATTTGTGCAGACCACACCAAGGCGACAAAATATCTATTGTCAGAGCTATGACAAAGTTTTGACATGTAGCCTATCTCAAAATTGAGTCAATTAATCTATAACATTGTTTTAGTCATAGTAAAATATTAAGAATTTTGGCAGTGTCCAGTTAATCATGGCTTCCTCTATATTAAGGCTCATTTATAACAGTTTAAAGGAGTTTTTATCCCATCCGTGGTAGGTATTTATTAAATATTATTATTAGGTTGTCATGTGTTTCTATACAAATCCTCAAAAATTATTATAAAAAAGCGACCACTCTAGGAATTACCTGTATGATGGATTGATAAATTATTCACATTACAGTGAATAAACACATGACTTATTAAATAAACTAAAAAAAGGCCTTCACAGGGCAATTTGATTGGGCAATTTTGTGTCAATCTCATCTGTGATTGGACAGTGACTCTACTCGGTATATTATGATTATATCAGATTAATGTCCGGAAGTAGTTGTATAAGGCCTTAAATATTTGTACTGTAATAAGTTTGTTATGAAAATGTGTACTCACCTTATCAGAATCAATTATCTCCATAATCTGATCTTTCAAATACTTTGTGAAGACATCAACAGTCACTAAACAAGCCTTTTTCACTGTAATGATTTCTGAATCCTCTTTAGATGCTAAAACCAAGGCGACAGGCGAACTGATATCTACATTCTCAAACTTTTCCGCCTTTAAGGCTGTTTTCCAACTCTCACAAAATTCACCAGGATAGTTGTCTTTTATAAATACACCAAGTGTTTTGCCAGACCTAGACTTCTTAATTTCTTGTATGAGCTTGTTAAAGTTCTCTTTGTCTTTGTCATTCTAAAAATATAATAGTTCGTTAAACAAATTAATAAAAAAGAAATTATAAAAAATCAATTGTGTCAATAACATGTAAACATATATGTAAACAGTATATATTTTATAATCCATTAAATAAAAATAAATATAAATAAAAGGTTGTATACTTTTATTTTGATACCCCACTTGACAGGTGTTGAGAAAAATTTCTTTTTGAAGACATAATTTGGTGCCAAAACCTGAGTTTTTGATGATAATAATGTCACATTCACAATTAAAAAGAATCTAATGACACTTCTCCAGCTTAAATTCATCAAGTATGTATGTCTATTTATTACCACTGTTACCAGTTACCACCTCAAAGACCGTTTTTCTTACAAATAAATTATATTTCATTTCATTTTAAGCCGTTTAGGCGTGCCAAAGAAATACACATACATACACTTGAAAAAACATAACCTTCCCTATGACGCAATCGGGTAAACATATTTACCCCAAAAAATCAGTCTGACTCATTGAATGTCATAATTACACAACATTAAGTAAATATACATATAGATTAAAAATATAAGTAGGCCATGTGGTCTTGGCTTTAAAATAGGACCACCCCATGAGATCAGAAAATTGAAGATGTGCATCATCTGTGTATTAACAACATATTTCTGTGATCACCAATGTGCCTGCCAACTGTGGTGGTTATGGTAAATCAAAGCATACAAGTCAACATACAAAGTCTGACGGGGCAATCTATGAAGCAGGCTAACTTTACGCTATAACTTCCAACAATTGACTTTTACAGCTGTTATTGACGGATGGAATAAGTAAAATTGTCTCTAAACTGTTCATGAAATTACTTCTAGATACTATGGGCATCTTATTTTTCAAGCCGAATAGTTTTTTATTATTATTACAAAATAGAAAAATTAAGGTTTCATAGTTTGCACATATTACTTTAAAATAAATACTAATATTATAAATGTGAAATTGAGTTTGTTTGCATTGTAATGAAGACTCAAAATTTGTTGATTTTGTAAAGGAATAGATAAGGGCGTGTAAAGCATAGGCTGCATTTTATCATGCAGTTCCCGTAGGATAATTTCTAAAGTCTACACAAACAAAGTTGCAATTGATGAATATTGCATGTGTTAGATGCATAACTATACTATTAAAAGATATACTCACTCTATCTCTGATTAAAAGCTTCACTGGGGGTAAATCTGTTTCTTCTTTCCCATTTTCAATCTGTTTAAGGAATTCTATCTTTTTTTTGCTAGCCAGGAAGCACATGCATTGTTCAGTGAGGACGGTTATGGTGTCAGGTAGCTCGTATCCAAAAAGCCATGTCTAGAAAAAAAATCATATTTAAGTATGCTCCCACTATTGTATTACCTTATTACAACTTAAGTATTAACAGGGCAGTTCAGAAATGAAATGACATTCGAAGAAAAAATGCATGCACCTTTTTTCATAAATTCACTCTAGTGGCTAAATATCTTAGCATCTTCTGCTATCGGCTTGATATTTGGAATAGTTTTGGTGTCCCCATCAGTGGAAAGAAATGTACAGACATAATTTATTACCTTGAAATAATGTACATTTTTCTGACCCCATTTGGTTACTGTTTAGGTTTTACTGTAATATTGACACAAAGTCGTTTATAGTAGTTAGTAGTTTTATATGTATTATTAAGTCACAACTATGCACCCAAAAAATAATCTGCTTTAGAATGTACAAAGCTCTTTCATATTTTCATTTTAGCTCCACTTTGAAGTTTGGACAGCAAAAGGGTTAGCCTTTTTATAAATAAAAATGTTTCATGAATTATTTCACTTGCGTCCACTCTGTGGCAGATGTTCATACACCAGACATATTTTATAATGGTACTGTTTTTTCATCAGATGTTTGGAACCCTAAAAATTAAGATATATGTAACTTTCACACTTCTACCTCCACGAAGGAGGTGCTGCATGTAGGTAAATAAAACTAAAGTACTTACGAAAAGAATTGAAATCACATTTGAAACATTTCATATAAAAAGAGTCACCAAGTCATGCTTGGTGCTTTCTGCTTAATCTGCTTTCTCTGTTTAACCAGTAATCACTCAAGTAGAGTCGTTTTCTTCAATGAATGGCAAATATTGAAAAAAATTAACACAAATCTCAGTCCAACCTAAGCACCCCAACCTATGACTTTGTTTTTTCGCATGGACTAATGGTAAGAAATTAAAACTTTAATGTCATACAATAGTTCAATAAGATGACAAAGACAGACCAGTTGCATGTCTTCCATTTATTGCATATAGGTAGGAACATTTAAAAAATATGTATCAGGTTTAAACGAAATTACGGTTGGGGTGCACAAAAGGGGGCGCTAAGGCAGGACTTACAAAAACTTGCAGACGTCCATCAGATAGATTGACAGTTTACATTCCTCAAAAATGTTGTGACTGAAGGTATGGAGACAAGGAAGAAAAAAGTTTCCATGAGGCATGTACACATGGTTACAATACAAGCTGTACATTTCCAAGGTTTTCATTGTGATGTGGAAGCTCCATACAATGCGAGTTCAGTTTATACTGGGAACGAATAGCTTGATATGCATTCGTGTGTTCTTTTGAGCACATGCAATAGTGTTATGGTACTCGCCTGCAGGGATGTAGATTTGCTGTAAAGCGTGTCTTCGTCCACTCCTACGCATGATACCATACAATCCACTTTGGCCAAAGTTTCATCACTTTTAGGATCTGCTAAAGCCGCCTGTGAAACAAAATACCGTAAGCGAAATATTCTAACAACGATGGTACTCCTATAACGAAAAATAACAAACCTTCCATGCACCATATAACCTTTTCATACGACGAAAGAATGTGTCCTTGTCGAGTGTTATGTTAGACATTGTTCTAATTTATAAAAAAGAGATGTAACAATGCCACAAAATATATTAATCCACGATTTCACGACATTACCGCTTCTGACAGCAAGCAAAACAGAATCACAAAAATGGCGGGCGGATAAGTGTTGCCAAGTATTCCTACAGATATAGTTTGTATTGCCATATCCCGATCAGCAGTTCAGCAGCAGCAAATCAGCAGGTGCTCGCTCGGTCCATTCATTAATGATTTGTAATAATCTGACAGATGTACCGACTTGCTACAGAGTACAGACCGACAAGGATCTTTTGGATATTAGTCTGTGATCTTTTGGCACGTGGCGAAAATCGGAACTAGCGTGCCGCCATCTTGTCAAATTAGGTTATTACTACGAATCGAATCCCGGACAGTGCCATAAGATCCTTGACGCGCTGTAAGCCATTTTTCATTTCTCTACCAATCAACGGGCATTATGGGCGAAAATTACATGCCATACATATATCAGTTTATTACGAAATTTATTTTTATGAAACAGCCCCATTAGCTCTCCCATTTTACAATGATGGCCAATGTGGGTGGTGTCAACCTGTGTCAACTCGAAGGGTGTCAAGGCTCATGCTCATTGATTGGCCCTAGATTGGCCCACTGAGCAAGTACTATTCGTATTTACTAAGGGAAATTGTTTGCCAGTGTTTGTTCTGCAGAATTGGATGTGAAAGATTTTAGAGATATGCTGTCTAGGGATTTTGAGCGGTACGGATAGGTTAATACGTTCAAGTTAAACTGTCCATTTGCGCTTTTATACAAAAATGTTAAATTATGTATCCTTAGATGCATTTTCAGAGACTTCACATTAAAATGTTTTAAACGTTCTAGTTTTATCATAAAACTTTCATGCCCATAAAGTTTATTGATTTAATTCAGGGGATTATTGATGTGAAACATCTATAGGCGCACGTGAGACCGATTTCTGGCGTGGCGACGCGTCGCCACGCGCAATCGACTGTGCGTTTCTCTCTCACTCGATCCGGCGTTAAGCCATCTCTTTCGCTCCACTGAGCTCGGATACCTATAATGTATACTCTGTTTATTACAGTACTCATAACCTGTGTTTTTCTGGTAAATAAATCATTTTTCTGTTCTGATAATAAAATGTCTGACCGTGATAATTTAGAGAGTGGAAGTGATCAGCCTCCTGCAAAGAAAGCAAAATCACACTATGACACATTATCAAGTCATCAGTAAGTTAATTATATTTTTATAATTAAAGTATGCATTTATCTGTGCATTTAGCACGCGTATATTTGGTGTGTATTGAGCGCCAGTAAATGTAAAATCTACTCTCTAGGTAGATTAAAATTCACATAAATTTCATTGCATATCATGTTTTTAAATTAATTATTAATTTTAATTTCATTCTTATTGAAATTAATGCATTAAAACAATTGCTTAGAGAATAAATTTATTAAGACTGACAGAACTTTATTTTAAAATCAGCTGATGGCGTGCAGCACACGAATCTTTTTCTTATTTGTTATTAATTTAAACTTTAAAAAATTAATTAATTTTTCTAATCATAATGGAGTTTATAGTGAAACATTCATTATTTATATTTATAATTTACGATCTTTAGTAGTATATTGAAATAACTAGCTAAGATTCTTGAGTTCACTAATATATTGAAGCCATTTAAAATTTTTTTCTGCATATTTTAATAACTTAATATTTAACTTAATATTTTAAAAACTTAATATTATTTTTATAAATGTTTTAGAACCCAACAATCATCACAGGGGTCACAAGATATTATTATTGAAACTGGACATCACCAAGGTCAATTAAACACAAGACATACTATTAATGTGATGTAAGATTTTATTAATCTAATAGTACCTGAATCTACCAATTTTTAATTAAGCTTATTTTAACACATATATATATATATATTTTTTTTTTAGAGTAAATAATAATAAAAGAGAACGTCAAAAACGATACAGGGAGCAGAACAGAGACAAATTGAAGCAGCGTGAAGCGGAAAGAAGAGAACGCATACATTTTTCACAAAGTATTGCCGGACCATCTACCTCTTCAAACACGAATAGAATAGAACTGAATAATGAAGAAATAATTACTGCTCAAAGTTCATCTGGTTTGGAAGAAATACAACCATCATCTATTCAAAGCAATGATCAAGGTAATGAACAAAACGCTCTCTAAAAAAAAAGAGAACGTCAACAAAGATACAGGGAGCAGAACAGGGATAAATTGAAACAACGTGAAGCGGAAAGAAGGAGGCGTCTACAAAATGCAGATGTGATTACAGAATTAGCTGCTTCTCCTAACATCGAATTTACAGGAATAATTAACGATCCAATAATAGATGAAATAATTTATTACTAACTGAAACATGGCTTCCAGCAGATGAATCAGTTGACTTACCTAATTTTCACTGTATAGCTAAATTTAAGAGACAAAATGTTAGAGCAGCTGGAGTTGCCATTTATAAAAACAACAATACTTCACATATTACTACATTCAACATGGATTTAGTAATTCAAAACGCTACAGAAGTTCATGTCTCCCAAACATCTATTGGCGATATGTGTGCTTCACACGTGAAACTAGAAGATGGAAGTGAATTGATGATGGTTGTTGTGTACATTTCTCCTAATAAAAAAATAAATGATATCATTTTATTTTTACACGAGAGATTATTTCCGTACAGTCACCGAGGTTCAATAATTTTCAAAACCAATAAAAACCAACTACCATTGATTTTAGCTGGGGATTTCAATGTAAATTTTGCAAAAGATGAATCAACGCCATTAATTACGTTTCTTCAAGAAGAATTTCAATTGGAAATTAATAACAATCCAAGAGAACCTACCACCAGATACGGAACAACAATAGATGCTGTATTTATTAGATATCTTAATAATGTTATGTCCAATACTTTCGTATCGCACTTCAGTTACCATCGACCAATTGTCACAGTAATACCGTTCTCAGAGGCAACATCGAATGTAACTATTACCGAAGTCACTGATTAAACTAATTGAGTAGTTTCGATTTAAAATAAATATGTAAATTTTTGTATTTAATGAAAATGAATGTTTATTTAATAAAAAATCATCGTTATCTAGAAAAAAAATCGTTATATTTTTTATTTTATTTTATTGACATTTTTAGTTCCTACCACAATCTGTTCTTTTCTGCATACTACTTTTACGAAATAACGTCGATGTTTCACATCTACCAGGCGTCCCGTGACGGCTCCATTTTTTTTATTTTGTTACTCACAATGACTTAAATGTAGTAGAGGAAAAGTTTTATTTAGTTAAAATATTTTTTATTATTCGAATGAAGAACTTGTATCCATGGTTATGAATAAAACTTATTAAAAAATCTATCTGAATCCAATTCAACGAGCGATGGGCATAATCGAAACATTTTCACAATTGATTGTGCTAATTTCCATAATCGAATGGTCATTACTAATCTGTCAAACAGTTGAAACTTGTCGATGGTCAAGACAATGAATTACCTGCTATAAACATTAGAAATTCTACTATTTATGGCAGAAATTCTACTGCTTATGGCAGAAATCCTTAAGTCAATGGCAGACGTTCTACGGTTTATGGCAGGGAATTTTTGATGTGAACTGTGGATTATTTAATTTTATTTACAATTTGAGTAATTCTTTAATCATACTAATACAACAGTATTAGTATATGTATTAGTGATTGTTATGTATGTTATTTATATGTAAAGGTGTGATATAGTGCATAAAGTGTCATGATACAAAACTTTTGTGTCTGATGACTTTTGCCTTTCCTTTAAAGGATAAAAGAAAACAACAAACCAAGTGTGAAAAATTAGTACTACTAAATTAGTAGTACTAATCTGAAATCTAAACTTGTCAATGGTTGCCGAACGAAAAAGTGCCTTATCTTCGAAGAAATAAAGTTCAGTTTGTTCATGTTTATTTTCGTAATGACGTTTTAAAAAAAGACTAGCTGTAAGCTGACATATTAAATTAGTAGCAGCTATTTTCATAATCGAGATATCTCGAATGATTTTGATTAGTAACTATTTCATTTCATTTGTATATATCATAATCGCCCACCGCTAGAGCCAACCCTGTTCTCTACTCACTCATGTCATTTCAACCAACCGTGAACCAACGAACCAACCATTCCTCATCATTCTCATTCATTTGCTCGCACGCCTCGGGCGATGCGTGTGCTGGTACTGTGATGGCAATTTTTATTTCTTTTGTAAATTCGACATTTTTATGATATTTATGTGCTTAGTTTCCTTAATAGCGTAATTTAATTGTATATCTAACCCTTTATTAAAACAAAATGGCGAATCCGGCACAGAAAATGGTTTATAGGCTGGTCCTTACTGGAGGTGAGTGTCTTACCTCAATTTCAGCTGTTATTTTTCCAATTTTTTATGAATTTTCTCGAGTTGTATACATTTTTTCACTATGCAAATGCGATATTATAAAAGGGGTGTTATAAAACATCGTGTTTATAAGCGATACTCAGTATAACACGTGGTTATTTGGCATAGTCTACACCGATTTATTCCATACTATTTTTTAACCTATCCCAGGGCCTTGCGGCGGCAAAACGACGGGACAGTCACGTCTTAGCACTTTCTTCGAAAATTTAGGATGGAAGGTCAGTTTTTATCTGTATTTTAGTATTTATTGAGCATTATCTTATACCATAATTTATCCATACAGCATAAAAATCGTATGTATCTCTTATGCTGCCAAGTATTTTATTGCTATGAATTTTCATTATATTGTAAATTAGGTAACCAAGTGATAAAGGCATTCTATATTATATTATATTTTTGTGATTTTATTTAACAATATTTGTCAATAATATTTTTTCTATCTTTTTGGCAAATTAAATGTCTTTTATATGCTTTTTCAAAATTGTTACTTGCATATGTTGCTGGTTTACTCTTTTAAAATGTGGCTAACTCCTTTTATAATACACTAGAGTAAACATATAAAAATAAACTCCATCTAGTCCCTCAGGTACTGGTTTCTCCGCAAGGAGATCCAATAAAACATCGTTCCACGTTGTGTTTATTTACAGGTGTTCCGGGTGCCGGAAACGGCTACCGTCCTCCTCAGGTACGATGTGAAAACCTCACATATTGACATGTGCATGTTGGCATCACCATTTTAAATATGCATTGAATTATTTCTTTCTTAAAGCGTGATGTCATGCTCATTATGTGGTATTTAGTAATCATTACATATAACATTATTCTTGCTGAAGCTACTCTAGTCCCATAAATTATCCAATTTGAAAATTATCAGCAATGAAAGTCACTCTAAACATTTGATTTTTTTCTTTTCTTTGATTTGAGGTATAATTTGATTTTATGGGGATGCATCAATATTACAATTTCATGAAGTTAAAACTTGCTTACATGTTAATGAAATGGGTCATAAAATATTGATTTATATATTACCACAATTGAAATGACATCTTTAGAAAGTTAAAAATTAAATGCTAATTTAAAATATGGATGTCATCAAATCACATGCACATAATCTAGTACCTTTTTACTTGTAATGTATTTATACATAAAATTTCATAAAAACTATACTCTCGTACCGGTGCTGCATATTTCTTTATAATATTCTTACAATATCTCATAAATGGGAGATCAGACAAAGTTAATCCTTAGCTACAAATATGTGTATGGATGAAGCCTAATAAGTTTTGTATCCACAAGATCTTATGTAGCATTGGTCTGAAAGTGCAAGTTTTTTTGACAAGAAACCTATCAAAGTTGTGTTTGAATTGTTTTATTATTCATTGAATTGACATGATAAAAAATTAAAATAATATTCTTGTAACACATTTTTGTTTCCTTTTACTTACAGCGGTGGAGTGAAGTTTGCAGATCTCACTCCAGAAGAAGGTAAGGTTTCCCTTTAACATTTTAATTTAATTACTTCCTGTCAACTAGAAGGTCATGGCCATTTCACTATTCTATTTGATGTTTTTTTGCTTCCCTTTCTTTATTAGTAGAGTTCCTAGTTTCCTTATTCCTGAATTTTTTAAAGAGGAAAACCTTGGTAATATTTTTTATTACCTGAATTGAAATTTCTCAGAATTTCTAATTAATGTCGTCGCAACTGTGCCGTTGCTTTGAAAATTGAAAAATCCATTTGTGTGGGGAAGGGACCACTGTGGCACAAATGGACTGTGGAATGGAATGTGTGGGGAGGCCTGTGGACGCTTCCTAGCTGATGATGTATCTAATGCTACTGAGATGTCCCTCTATTTTATTTTCTAATAATCAACTTTTTATTGGGTTAGTTAAATAAACCACACAAGATTTTGGAATGTATTTTTTTAGATATATTTATTACTAGGTTTTACCCGCGACTTCGTCAGCGTAGATTTCAGAATTTATCACACAGGAATTGTTTGTTTGATTTAGATAAAAAAGTAACCTATAACCTTTGATGACTCTTCAAATATCCCTATACAAAAAGTCTAGTCACTCTGACTCCTTGTTACGGCGTAAAGGAAGGATGATGTATGATATTAGTGTTTTGTTTCAAATTTAAAGTCATTTTCATTAAATTATATGTATATTAAATGATTTTAAAAATATGATTACACTGCTCACATGAAGCCAATGTTGATGTGCAAATATTTTCATATCATAACAATATTATCATATTGTC
This sequence comes from Carcina quercana, assembly GCA_910589575.2. Taxonomy (NCBI): domain Eukaryota; kingdom Metazoa; phylum Arthropoda; class Insecta; order Lepidoptera; family Depressariidae; genus Carcina; species Carcina quercana. The sequence goes on along the minus strand of OU342432.1, from coordinate 13,630,265 downwards.
AGTAAAATTGGTTTTCATATGTGATTGTTTCATACAAAGTTAGTTATTCATACCCCTCGGTACCATCTGGCCACCAAATCTCGCCTAGCCATGCTGTTGAATCTTTTCGTTGTGCTTTCGTCGATGCAAACTCTTATCAGAAATATTCTCAGTCATAATATTTCTTACAAGTGTTTGCCATTCATAATCTTGGACATCGCTGTCCAGTTTGTAGCTTGTTAGGTGATATAACAACTTCGGAGTAAAACAGCAATGCCATTGTACAAAGTTATGGCACTTGTCGTTGTTTGTTTTGATCATCGAACAATCAGTCGTGTAAGGTTCATGAATTAATGTTGCTAATCTGAGTTGTGAGAACACAAACACTTATCGGGTTTTCATTTAACTGTTTTAGCGACATTTTGCTTTCCTGTGGATTCGATGACATACTCAATTAAACGTACTATAGCCAATCATATCATGATGTTATTTATGGCACTTCTTTTTGGTTTTGAACACAATTGAAGAAATCGATGAACGCATTGAATGGAGATAGTTCATGATATTTTATTTGGGGTGGAACTAAACTATCATTCATGTCAATTTCTTTGCATAGTTGTATCGTTAAGTTTTGTGATATTACATAATTGAAACGATTCTTATTGGTAAAAATAATACAGATAAAAACGGTGTCTTAATTTGTTAATGCTAATTGACGCCTTTCATCATTTTTAGGTGACACGTAGTTTTTATTGGGATTGGCAAACATTAAAAAACGGGGCTCGGCCGGCAAGTTTACGTGCTTGCCGCGACTTCGCCGTCGATGATTGCCAAAAGCTAAATTGCGTTTTTCCCGCCCTCGGAATAGAAAATGTGTACATATTCTGATGGGCCTGCTCTCGATACGTCTACCTTGAAACCATGATCGTTAGGTACTAGTATTCAATTTGAAATATAAAACAGAGGGCTATGACACTATCTACTTCAAGTTCGAATATTTCAATGCGGCTAATGGATATTTATATGTGTATGGTGTATTTCGACCTTCGTTTCCTGGTCATTGAGCTTTGTTTTATCTAGTTATATTTTTTGAGTTATGACCAATACTTAAATAGAAATGACGTTTATCGAAGGTGTGTCCGTCGCCAGACGTTAAAATAACGCGTGATGTGGGGGGTTAACGATCTCTAGCCTGAAAGTCGACAAAGTAATTTTAAGGACACAATCGAACGAGACTAACATAAGCTTCATTAGTCGATAGCATCAAAACTATATCGTTTCGCTTCGCCTTATGTTTGTTATGTTATGTATTTGACTTATAAAATAAAACACAGATAACCCTAAAGTTTAATGTTAATTTGGACTAATTGATAACCTCAATTCTCCACGAGCCAAACTAAAAGAAAACGTCCGTTATCTGTCATTTTATTTGGGAATATGAGCATCAACAAAACTTATTCTGAAAATAAATTCATTAGCTTCAATTGAACCAAATAGCGGCGTAAGTAGACTAATGAAGTATGTATTATGAAATTAAACAAGAACACAAAAATATATTAATCCTATGGCTAGTCGCTAACTAACAATCCAGAGAGCTCGGGTTCGTATTCTCGAGGGCATTTTCTATGTCCGCCTAACTAGCTACTACTGCTCCCACAGTTTTATCTAATTCTGCCGCCAAACAGCAGTGTTAATAGCGCTGATTTGTTGTGTAACAGTGCCTCATTAGCCTGAGGCTTCTGTGTGCGCACGCTTATCGAACAACGGCCTTATCATCAGGTGAGATGAAGGCCAAGTTCAAATCCATTATAGACAAAGTGCTCTACCACCCAACTAATAACAGTACCGCCGTCGGTCGGGGATCGAACACGGTATCTCCAGATTGTCAGTACCAACTTTTAACCACTGATTTGCAGTGGTGGGAAACAATGTGGAATCAATGTCATAAGATGCATTAGTAATAATAATAGTAAACAACGCCAATTAATAGATGTCTGTCGAGCTATTATCACTAAACACTTGCACTCGTCTGCATAATTTGTCTAGTTCCATCTCGCACTTGGACGCTTCCAACTCACGATGACGCATGCCAATTCATATTAAAACGAGGGCAGAGCAGAGTCCAATTCCAAACTCTTGTAATCCGAATCTCAAACACTATCTAGTACGTAATATAAAATGGTAAATATGTCCGCGGTTACGCGATTTATTTCGGTTGTTCACCACTAGTCACGTGGCGGTTGGTTTTATTTTTGTTTGCGAAGCTTGAGGAGACCCGATGCCAGCTCAGTGAGCTTTATTGTCGGCACGAGGACTTTCTCGGCTATTTTCATACATCTGTCGGGAGCTGTAGAAGATTTTAGGGTTCCTAGAATGAACGGTCCAAACAGAGCACCATTGTTGAGGTAACTCTGTTCATCCGTCTCTCAGAATATGCAAGTCCGTTACGCAATTTTAATCCGACGTATTGAATTTAGTATCGTCAGGTAGTCTTCAGTTATGTAGGAGTTGGCTTCTACAGCGTTGCCTATTGACTGGCTCGGCAACGCTCATGTGTTCGGACCTACGAGCACTAACCACACTCGCCCACAGTTCTCGTGACAATGTACATCATTGACTGACACTGACGTTTAGCAACCCAACCCACAGACACACGAGACAATGTGAGTATGATATGGCGCATACACTACTAATCATTTATTGCTTTAGGGTATTTATTTATGATTAACAATACATATAACACACTCACGCGCAACCGTGTCATCGTAGCCACATTGGAATATAATCATTCTGACAAGTAGATCCATTACCGGTAAACGAGCACACATTGGCACATTCTTCATAAACAATACATGCAAGCGAAACATTCTAGAAATGCAATCATGTAACCAACTTTTATTATGCTTGTTGCTGTAATGTACATCACATTACTTTATTGTGAAACGTAGTTAATTCAGATCTACTACAGAATTGAAATGTATAATTAAAATCGCTTGTAAAACGTACGCACAGAGAGCGGTTTAGGGTTCCGTAAAAAAACTGGTGTGTCACTCGGATTGTCAAAAATACAATTTACTACAGAATTAACCCAGATCTAATTGACACATCATTATTTTTCGTTGTGCAGATGTTAGAGCATACAGTGACGTATTTAAGTTTATAAAAGTTATATAGAAATGTTGGGATTAAATTCTAGCAAATGGAATTCATATATGTATTGTTGTAACCCAATATTGATAATAAATAACACAACAACTATAAGGTGTTACAAATTTCGATATAAAACCTGAATCAATGCTGAATCTGAAAAAATTAAAATATATTAACTCTTGACCACAATCACCTTAAGTGACGACTTGGTCGTGTATACTATGCATTTGGTAGTCTATTAGATGCAATCTCGACTTTATAACTAGAAGTTATTTTTGTTCCGTCGTACTTCACAGGCTTGGCTACAAACAGATTTAACGACGAAATGTCTTTTTTTATGAATGAATATTATTTAAAAATATTTTTCGCCAATGAAACAAAAAGGCAAAGCAAAGAAAACTTCGCTTTTCTTCGGTAACTCGACAGGTGTAATCTTTCAAAATATATAATAATTAATATATTCATACCACAATAACAAGTGATGTGTGAATAGCAAATAATTTACAAGCGCTATAGAGTAATTATTTATACACGTATATGCAAATATTTGAATTGTTATATACGCCTTGATAGCGATAATATGTCGCATTATTATAAATAGTGTTGTTTCTTTTACTCTTACTGTTTATGCTCGGATCCGCATCTTTTATTTCATATCCGAAGTGAGTGAGTGCACTCTGACTGTCAATTTTCGTGTACATGTGTAAAAATTTAAATTAAACCCTTTAAACAGACAGACCAATAAAATAGTGTTTAGTCTTTTTGCCCCGCCGTTACTTACATAGTTACCGTCTGCTAGTAGTTAATACTGGGCTAAATCGCCGGAACCCCGCCGTCCGAAAGAAAGAAAAAAAGAAAACGTTGTTTTCAATTTGTAAATATTACTAAACCCTTGAATAAAACACATGGAAATAATGGAAAACACCCTAATGGAAATCGCTTCAAATATAAATATTAGAAAGAATTTATTTTAGTTTTAACTTTTATTTAAAAAACTATGCACATATCTCGGCGCATGATAATTTGATGTCCTATTTTGAAATATTGTGGTAAGAATAAAATACATATTATGTACCATGAAAATAATTTACTTAATATCGACGTACTTAACGAAATTGCCTTTTCTATTCAAGTCTATTCCTAAGCAATAAAATTGCTTTGTTTTTCCGATGAAGATCTTTATTGAGCCACTTGACTCGATTTACCAAATGAATCTATGCGTACTTATAAACAACACTTCTGCTAACCATATTCAATAAATATTGTAATTGCATTATAAAAACAGCATTACCCAGGGAAGCTATAGGTAGATTAGACACAGTACGGCTTCGCGCACGTGAATCCCCTGACGTAGTCGTTTCAGTTCACGGACGTCGCAACAACGCAACGTTCCATTTCACGGTCACGTTCACGGCGCGTCTGGAAACGTTTCGAATTAGCGCGAACGTTCCATGCGAAACCAGTATAAATCATCCTTCTGTTATATGTCTTGCGGTTTTGTTTATCTTAATTAAAGTCTCGTTGTTTGGTAAGCCATATTTCAGAAATGAACAGTCATGATTGATTGGCTGTGTAAAACAATTTCAGTGTGAATTTAAAGCCATTAGCATCTACGGTTTTGATGTAGTATGGATAAATTAGTTTTAGTTCCATCTGTTGCACTTCTCAGTTTATGCAAAAAAAAACAGAAGGGCAGGCGATTATTTGATCACAAACAAATACAATATTGTTTTTGTACAAACAAAAAAGTATCTATTTAGTGTGTGTGTTTGTGTAGCTGTGATTGTCTTTGAAACATACTACCAGAAAATTCATTTCTTTCTACCCCGCTCGCGCCGCTCTGCTAGCTAACTCAAAAGAGGAGGGTCTTATATCATAACCCGAGGACAATGACCCGTGCTACGTATTAGCGATGTGCGATGAGTCTGTCTGTAAGCAATATATCTTTGTTTTGGATAACGATTATACGAGGGGCATACCGAAAAGATCGGTAATCGAGTACTTTCGATTTAATTAGATTAAAAACTCTTTTTGATGAATAAACACTGGTTAGTTGAAAATCGAATACAATTGACAGAATTAAAAAAAAATTGTTTTTTAAAGAACAATATCAGTTTGAAATAGATAGGTCGATAAAAAAATGGAGCTTACAAGAGAAAGTTTCCGTGCCATAATTTTTTACAACTTTCGACGAGGATTATCTCAGGGACAATGTCTCGCTGAGCTTATATCTATATTCAAGAGTGAAGCGCCTAGCCAGACGACAATATATCGCTGGTATTCTGAATTCCGGCGTGGACGTGCTTCTCTTGGCACCGTACCTTCCACAGGCCGGCCAAAAACAGCGGTTACACCAGAAAATGTCGCTGTTGTGCGCCGAATGATACAGGATGACCGACATATTACATATGAGCAGATTCGGGCTACTTTAGGGATAGGTATGACTGCGATACAAACTGTTTTACATGGTGAACTGGGAGTGAGAAAGCTAGTTTCCCGCTGGGTGCCCCATAATTTGTCCGAAGAGCAAAAGGCGGCTCGTGTCAATTGGTGCCGGTCTACTCTGCAACGCTTCAACGGAGGAAAGTCAAAAGCAGTTTATAACATTGTCTCTGGTGATGAATCATGGATCTATTCATATGAGCCAGAAAGAAAGCATCAGTCGGCTGTCTGGGTCTTCGCAGGTGAGATCAAGCCAACAAAAGTTGTCCGCTCTCGCAGCGTATCGAAGAAAATGGTCGCTTCGTTTGTCGCGAAAACAGGACATGTAGTCACAGTTCCCTTAGAGGAACGGAGAACGGTTACCGCTGATTGGTATACAACGGTTTGTTTGCCACAGATGATATCCGAACTCCGTAGAGGTAACCCGAAACGACGCATAATCCTCCATCACGATAATGCGAGCTCTCACACCGCTCAGAAAACAAGCGAGTTTTTGAAGCAGGAAAACGTTGAATTAATGGATCATCCTCCATACAGCCCTGATCTGAGTCCCAATGATTACTTTACATTCCCTAGAATCAAAGATTTATTGCGTGGTCAGCGGTTTCAAGGTCCAGAAGAAGCAGTGGAAGCATACAAATCGACGATTTTGACCATGTCAACTTCGGACTGGAATTGCTGCTATAATAATTGGTTCGAACGAATGCAAAAGTGCATTAACTGCAACGGAGAATACTTCGAAAAGCAATAAAAATAAATTTAGTTATTTCCTGTATGTATTGTTTTATATTCCCGATCATTTCGGTATGCCCCTCGTATTAGAAACAATTTAGGTTATCCTGTTGAAATGAATTACTACTCATATTAATAGTAAACGTGTATTTCTTGTTGGCGTCAAAATCCTGTGTGTCTCGGCGCACTTTTAAGAACCCTCGAGAACTTCTGGGTCATATTGAATACTTTGTATATAAACGCAAACTCTATATAAATATTTTCCTCTTGAAGACACATTTTTAGACAATTTCATTTGCGATACAAGGAAACCAAAACCTATAGGGTACTTCCCGTTGACCTAGAATCCTGAAATTTGTCAAGAGAAAGGTCTTACAGCACAACCATAGGAATAAATCTGAAAATCAGGATTTTTAAAAACACAGTAAACAAACTTAATTTTGCAGTTGAAAACCATACATCGGTTATGTAATTTAACTGCAAAGTACAGTTAGTTTTTCTATTAGACCTACATTTTCGTTAGATTTCGTTGAGTGAATATTACCCTAACCTATTTATCAATGATTTTCAGTATGTAATTTATTCATATTCTGTACGAAACACTCGGTGCGCGAGTCCAGCTCGCATCTGATCGGTTTTTTACTTTGGCATCTAGATTCTTAACGAGATCACTAGTTGCTTCTTCATTGTACTTGCATTGTTTTGTTAAATATTTTAAATAAAATATAGACCAACGCTTGTCTATCTGATACTCATCGGTATTCAATTGCTTTGGGTATTCATATGTTGATGGCTATGGATAGAATATATTGCGTAACGTTACTGGCGTACATACATACACAGTGCTGGAAAACATCTCATCTGAATCCTCACCACTTCGTTGTCTTGATAAATATAGATCACACTTGAGCAAACCGAATAAAACCTGTGTCCATTGTTTCGTGGCGAGCTGGTTGGTAATTAAATAGTCATTTCCATGACGAGTTCTCAGCACTTCACGTACCTGGTAATCTTGACATAAACATATACAGTCTTACCACAAAAAAGATAAACAAGCTTTAGACACACGTTTTGAAAAAATGTTACCACAAATGCATGTTTAGCCGATGTCAGCTTAGACACTGCTTAAAAGAGGGTATGCTGTTGTCAAAGCGCCCATACAAACGTAGTCCAGTCATATTTTGAGTATTAAGCTATGAAAATCTATGAAATTTTCAAGGCACAATCTAGAAACAAATATCTGTGTCGGTGGTGAGTCAGATTTTCGTTTAAATATATACTTCCAGAGTTACAGGGCGTCAAAGTATTGTATTTTTCGGTAATAAAAAGCCCCAACTTTGAACCTGTTTTACAAGAGTATGAATTAATTTAGAACAATTTGGAAAAAACACCGACATCTGAAATTTTATTAATATACTGTATTGAAAAAATGGCTACATAATATACTGTATCCTTCAAATGATCACTGGACTACGAAACATCCAAATAACGGGTTGATAACTTCGCGTAGTGTATGCTGTCTCACCGTACGAGCTCGGGTAGGATAGGGCTCGGAGAGGGACAGCTACAAAACAATGCAACCTTGAACGCGGCCACGTGGTCTTACCAAGATAGCCTCTTAACATAAAACTTTAATTTGAATTGTAGCCTGTCATAACATTCTCTGCCGGAATTCGCAATAGATTTCGTAGACTTTGTTGATTTTAATGATTTTGAAGACGTGGAATTAATGGACAACTATCGTGACCGTTTTAACAGTGCGAATAAATACATTTGAACATTACAACGAGCGCAACTTTCGAAAACGCTACAGATTTAGTAAAACTTTCGGGGAAATTATTATTATTATTCATTTAATTCAGGTAACAATGACCCATAAGGATATATACAATACAATAAAATACATTAAGTTAAACTACTACACACTACAAAAATATTCTGCACACTTATTTACTATGGCACGTTGGTGCCGCTCTGGTGGTGTTGATCGCTATCTTTCCTCTGAAGCGACGGGTCAGCTTGCAGGTCGGGACTCGAACCACGAACGACTTGAATGATGTACCGTGGCGTGACTCCAGCTGCGCCATCCTCACGGTCTAGTTGGACCTCTGCTATATATATTCTGTGACGTCCTGCATGGTGGTGATGAAATGTAGGCGTGACAGATACGTGGCCGTGGTTGGAACTTCAGCGCGCAGCAGGTAGTTGGGCCCTGTGGGTGCGGTTCCGCAGCGGTTCCGAGTCACTCGTTTACGGTACGCCTTTTTCGTCTTGACTTTCTGAAATACATCCTCGTCCGTGTCATCAAATCGGACGCGCGTCCGCTGCTGGCTCGTGGTCGTCTGCGCCTTCGGTAACACCGGCTGCTGGGCTTGAACAGTTCGTTTGTTAGCGACGAAAACCACTGAAGCAAAATCACGTCGCGGTGATTCAGCTTCTTTGTGTCCAGCAGCAAGCTGTTTCACTGGAGGCTGAGGAGGCTGGTGACGTCGACATGGTCACGGTGACGGGAGGCAGCTTGTGCAACTCCTTCGCTACAAACGTAGGCACGTCGTCAGGATCGGTCTCTTTAAGCACAGTGATGATATCCTGCAGGCTCTTCGGTGTCCCTTCACGTCTGTGTGACATCATCTGGTCGCTCTTATTGAGAGCCGCGTACTGCAGCTTCCTCGCCGCAGCTATGTCAGCCTCGCTGAAGCTTGACTTACATATCTGCAACGCTCTGACTTCGTCCATCACATCCAGCTTCTGTTGCAGGAACACGAGGAGTTCGCCACGAGTTTTTCCTCGCCCATGACGCTGACGTCGCAGCGGCTAGCGCCACGCTTCGCAATTTATAATAAAATAAACGTAGTCACGTCCACACGAAACCACGCATGACTCGAGACGAATAATCGTTGATATAATTAAGGACGATATTCCTCACGATAGCATAAACTATAGCTCAATTTTAATATTCGATTCACAGATTCGATTGAGAGAATAAAATTAACCTGACACCTGACACTGACCTCGTGTCAGTGAAAATCACGTTCCATTGGATGTATAAAATTGTTTATTTAAAAAAGTTTAGCATTGTCAATCCACCAAATGTACGGCAACAAAAGCAAGCGTGCGTTTATATATTACATAAAGTATATATTTCGTATATTTTTATAATGTAGAAATTACTGAATCAAATCAATTTGATAAATAAAAATTATGTTAAATTTAAATGCTTTCAATGAAACGTTTTCTAGAGGTGTCAACATAAAATAAAGATACGTCAAGATAAATCGTGCCTAAGTAAACAAACGTTGGATATGGTTTTGTGGTAAACAAAATTAAACAATTGTCTATGAAACAGAAAACAGAAACAGAAACTAATCTCAGCATCTGCTATGGCAGTAGCCATAGCGCTGGTTTTCAGAAAAGTATGTAAGGCATTAAATATATGTGTAAAAGAAGTGTATGTGTGACTATGCAGTGATTATTTTTAATACTGTCTAACTAAACTGGTATTTAACTGATGAGTTAAAATATTTTTTGTGGTAAGACTGATAAGGATCTGTATAACAAAACACGGTATACGGCCTGAGAAGTTTGATTGATAGTTAAAGGTACAATTTCCTTGTTTGTAATCATTGCATACAAATATACGAAGACATCATTTGCTGAAATCTGACATTTGAGGTTTACGAGCTATAATACCGGATTCTATTTTTACCAATCAACATTTAATGATCCTTGATTTGTTAATACGCCTTAGTCACGTCAATTTCGGACATGAAAGTCGTTTCTTTGGAATCGACTTATATCGAACTTTCTTATTATTTATTTTATTGCATACAAACAACGATTGAAACTGCTTAGATAATAAGGTAATAAACTTTTCGATCTCGAATCATCGTTTTTCCAAATGCGAAGGATACAGTTGAAGCCCGGTTGATGCAACTTTGTCTGGCCTTCTTTTTAACCGACTTCAAAAAGTAGGAGGTTCTCAATTCGATGTTTTTTTAAATGTTTGTTACCTCAGAACTTTTGACTGGGATTTTGAGTTTTTTATTTATTTGAAAGCTGGTGCTTCCCGTGTGGTCCCATTCCAATTTGGTCCAGTCCTGACAACGGCATTAATGAGAAAACGATATAAATCTTAAATTTGCCATAATAAAAGTAAACTGTTAGGGCAATTGAAGTCGGTTTCCAGTTCTTTTTGAACGCATTTACTTGTCTGTCAGAGGCGTTTACCTCATAAACAGAAATAGACTCGAGATTTACACTTACGGTGTTTTTAAATGCATCATTGTATTATTAAAAATAGAATTGAAATACGTTTTTAAATTTACCGTGAACCATTATTTACAATATATACATATTACAAAAATGTTTGACAACAATCAACGGTGATACTGAGGAGAATTTTCGCGGCGTACGCGGGGAAGCGCGGGGGCGAATGGCGTGTCTCGTGACGTCACCATGTTATTGTTTGCGCCTGTATCAAATTATCATGATAAAGGACGTACGTACGTCTTCTTTAAATGTATTTTAAAAGTGATAGGCAAGCACAACTATCGCGTTTGTCTTGCTCGATTCAATATTCTGAAACGTATTGTAATGACCATACGTGTTTTAATAAGCATTGCCAAGTTGTGTAGCTGAAAACTTTGCACTAATCAGGAAAAGAGAGGATTTATTTCAAACCGGTTGAACAGATTTAGAGTATAGCTAAATCCCGTAACACCCCGGTTAAACCAATCTTCTAATAATAATAGAAACCGCGTTAAAATAGATCCATTCGTTTGATAACACACAGATACAAAGCATCAAACAAACAGTACACCCCTCATTTTGCATCGGCATGGGTAACTCTTTAATTATTATCATTGTCATTAGACTCACATGCCTATTGTTCGACCCTATTTTTTTCTTCAAAGTGACGGGCGCTTGAAGATCGGATTGGTGATCTCAGAGTATGCGTTTAAAGCGGTAGACAGTGCTGCCTCATCTACTGAAATTACATACACCTTAGTCGCCTTTTAAGAGTGTGACACTCACGAGATGATATGGGGTCGTGTATCGCGTCGCGTAGTCCTAATTTAAAAAAAATTAAATAATCACCTCCCCAACCAAGGTTAATCATGAACTTTTTTTACCTGTCCGTTGCGGCAGTAGTCACAGTGTCAGAGAATGTGGATGTGATGGTTTATGCCAAAGATAGATAGATCTTTGTGGTACAATTACCTTTACTATCTCAAGGTACTTGAACAATTCCTTCGATATTGGATACTCGTCATTGAAATGGCTATATTTCGTGTATTAAAAAGAGATGGCAATAGCCACGTTTGCACGTCTTTTTAACCCAGCGAGCGTCACAATTTTTGACAACTGAAATGTATGGTACTGATGATTTATCTCATTCTGATAAATCAATTCACTTATGTCAAAAAGGCTAAAAAATATAGTTATTTCGATCCTGATTCATATAATCTATCTTTGACATACTATATTTCTGTCATACACTTAAATTTAGGTTTCCCAATACAACATATCTTTTTAATTATTTTGTCTGCCGTCATTCTTATGCAATTTTAAGGTACATTTCCCAGTGCCAACTTCACAAAAAAAACTGACATAGCACGTGACAAGGCTGAATAAACGAAAATAACAGTTCACAAGGTCCGCTCCGATACAAATCACATGTAACGAAAATTGAACTCGAATCGATGCTGCAAACGACAGACAATGCTCTAATAACCATTTTCACCAAGTTATTTGTATAATGTTACGAAGTCTATAGAGCGAGCGACCTCGCCTCGCACCCGTTTACAAACAACCTTAATAATTTCACAACGCCATTGTTGTTGTTGATTGCTACGAATTCTTGACCTCATCGATTTTTAGTCACCACACAAAAAAAAAACAATAGGACAACGGTACTACGCTATAGAGCGATGAATGTAACAGTTTTGTTTAGGCTGCTCTTTGAGGATTTGGGGACATACAAAGTCTTCATCCCTTCACTAATCACCCTTAAAAGACACGTTCCGCGAATGTATGGAGCCCCGGCCTGGACTTGTACACTTCTAATTTTAAAAGATCAAATAAAAGTGATTTAATCACTCCTTTTGTTGGTTTCCTATTTTATTTGAACACAAACATTAAAAACGCACGAAACAGGACAGAAAAACAAAGATGGCGTCAATAAAATGGTATTTGACGTTGTCACTTAGTACACAAAGAATGATTTAGTACAAACGAAATAAAATAAAATTATAGTATTTTTATACATCTTTAGATTATTCCTTGATTTTTTAAATAGTCTAGAAGTGCAGGCCGGATTTAAAACATCTCCTTTATTTTGTTGGTTTAATATACCTTTCCAGGGTATTATATATTAACCGCCGATAAAATATATGTTGTTCGAAATCAAAAACATATTAGCAACTTTTGCGGACAATTTTATTCATTTTGTCGATCAAAGGCAACTTCCTGCCCAGTGGAATAGATTCATACTCGAATGTGCGAAGCCCGGTCACATTCATGATCATTATAGCAATAAGGAAAGGTGTATAGCATATTCGCGATCACACAGTCGTCTGTGTAGGTACGTGATAACTTTTGGAAAATCCCCCGTGCAATAAACGTAAACATTTTAGCAATCGATAAATTTTTTGCACTCGGCGTAGATCACGGAAAACCATAACCAGTGGAGGGTGCATGCGCTCCCCCCGCAGTCGACAACCGTATGCGTTTTCGAGCATAAGCGAGTGCTATTATTAAAATAAAGGTTATAAATTAAATGTCATCGAATGTGTACTGTCACTTTAAGTTGCACAAGAGATAGGATAATAATTTACTGGTAAAAAATTTAACATAATTTCTGAGACGAGCGTGTTTTAAATTCAAATAAACTGTAAACACACCGAAAAAAAAACAGAAAACATAAAGTAATACAAAGAAAAAGGTACATGAAGGCCTTCTCTTCCAGGCAACCTTCAGGCAAAATAATCGTTTATATAATGAGAGGCAAATGGTACTACATAAATATGATAAAATAATATACTGTAATTCTAAAAAAAATATAAAAAAATTACACATATAATGGATAAACAATAGTCGGCATATAAGTGGATCAGTAGGAAAAAGAAATCGAGAAATTCAGGAAGGAAAGAAGTTTTTAGGTTAGTTTTGAAGGTTTATACGGACGGGGCTCGTCTGTAGGGATCTCAGAGATGTCTTTCATGTTGTCTCTTTCTGATACATTGATATGTATATTAACGTTGTCGCAGTTTACCTCACCTCCCACAGTAAATCGGTTAGTTTTGTTTATAATAATACCCTGCCCACGCTCTCTCCACCTTGGGGTGAATAACTGAATACCTATTTCGTTGTGACAATGAGTGAACATAAAAATATTTTAGAATAGAATAGAATAGAAAAAGTTTATTCGGCATACAGATTACAGCACAGTTCATACATTTATTTTAAATTTGCTCTGCTGCACTGCAACGCCGAAATGGACCTGTCTCAGCATATGCGGCAGCAGTAGCTGCAGCGCTGATTTTTAATAAAGTATCTCTGTATATTTATGGTTGTTATCAATATTATGATGCAGCAACTTCTCCAATGAGCGTGTCAGACTTCTACCCATCGTTATGTAAGCGATGCCAAGCGGCGGCAGTGGCACAAGCATGCCACGGCGATGTCGGTGAGTCCACCACACGCATCAAAGCATCATCGATGTGCTAAGTTATTGAGCTAGAATACACCATCAGTTAGTTCACTTTATTATTATAAACCGGCCGGAGTATTAAACCATACCAATAATAATGCTCATAATAGTGATGAAAAGCGTGCTTCTCTTAGTTGTTGCATACGTCGTCGACGTCGTCAGTTATGCTCATTTTCATCATTTCATAAGTTGATAATACTCATTTGTTAAACAAAATAAAATTACGTTGAAATGCGGTTCCATTTACGATTATTTAATATGATTTATTTCAAACAAAAACAGATGCAGTCCAGATTTTGACTTGACTTTTTAAGGGTTAATTGCCGTAATGAATTGCCCAAGAGCCATGAGCGTATGTTCTATGCTGAAGTCATAAGAAAAAAAAACTGCAATTAATCCGTTAGTAACTTACTGTTTCTGAGGTTATTCTTGTCATCCAACATAAAGGGCTGTGGCAACAAATGTGTAAATTGGCTTCTGGGTAAATACGACAAGGCTCAAAATTGTGAAACCATGCTATCATAATAGGCACAGACGCTAGTATGTTGTTGTTTTGTGGTTACACTGTGTTATACAAAGTTACATGTAGACGGGCTTATCGTTTATCACGTGTGGTTTCTAGATTGTAGTTTGGTTATGTATGATGATACACTGCGGCACTTGCCCGTGACCTGACAAAATGGAGTTAATAGACGTAGGTTACAAAATGGGGTGGTAGACTTGGTGTACAAAATGGGCTAATAGACGTAGGTTACAAAATGGGGTGGTAGACTTGGTGTAAAAAATGGGGTGGTAGACTTGGTGTAAAAAATGGGGTGGTAGACTTGGTGTACAAAATGGGCTAATAGACGTCGTTTACAAAATGGGGTAGTAGACTTGGTGTACAAAATGGGCTAATAGACGTAGGTTACAAAATGGGGTGGTAGACTTGGTGTACAAAATGGGTTAATAGACGTAGTTTACAAAATGGGGTACTGTACTTGGTATACAAAATGAGCTACTAGACGTAGTTTACAAAGTAGGATAGTAGACATAGTTTACAAAATTGAGAAGGCGAGATAATGACTGCAATTGCTTGACAGTAAAACTAGTACCATAGGCAGGCTCTTATTATTTTATATATCTCAATATTATATATCTCAATTCAACGACTTTAAAATGGTCGAGTCGTCTCATCGCTTTGGTAGTGTTTTAAAAAAATTATTTCAAAGGTGTATCGTACAAATAATTCGTTGCTCACTGCAAGGAGATGCGACATGATTCTACTGCCTTGTTCCCAGGAAATTACAATTTGAGTGTCCTAATATAAGAGCGAATAGGCATCTTTTGGATCAACTCGTATTGTTGATCAAATCGTCAAAAGATGATCTATTTTACATAAAAGGAGTAACATAATTTAGTATGAAAACAGTGTGCTGTAAATATTTATTTTTACGGTTGACATAAGGATAGTTACAACGTGGTGATACAACAATTTACCAAAATGTCCTAAAATATCACGAAATAATATCAACACTGTTCAAGATTACTTTGGCAGTCTCGTTTGAGAACCGTCCAAGATTAAAACGTTCCTTGTGACTTCAAAACAATCACGTTGGAAAGGAAAACGGAAATCGTTGACAGGTGTTTCAAAAATCGAATTCTCTGGAATCTTTTTTTGCATATTCATCTTTATTTAACATACAATTTATCATTTAAATTGTTTCTCATGCATATTCATTAAAGTCTGTGGAAGATTTTGTTTGTACACAAAAAACTTCAAAACGGTCAGTAATCGATTTTGATTCTCATCGTTTATAAATGAAGTCGTAAAACTAATGCGTGAACGACCATTATATAACAGAGCAGTAGTAGGAAAGCTTGTTTGACATTGTACCTAGTCATGGCCGCTATCAACAGATAACAGATGACCCCTGTGGTTCGGCCAAAACACCAAACAAGGAACCGGTTTTATCCAGACCGGTAGACCACAATGAACTTGGTTTTCTGCGTAGAACTACCTGGTGAAATGTATTGACTATTCCCGGTGGTTACCTCATAGTTGATGCCTGTCTATATATCTTTACTGTTTATTAGTTTTAGTATCTCGTTATACACGATGTAACACTGTGTTTAGTTCAGTGGAATTTTGCTTTTGTGCTTTCGTAACTCTGGTATGGTCTATTTACGTTTAAATTGGGAAAATGTGGGATTACACAGTAGCTGTATGTATCGTATAAATATGACATTTCAATAATTCCGCTAATGCTAAAAATTGTAACCAACCACCTGGCAAGCGTTTTAATTATGGCAAACTCCCTTTGTTAAAGTCTGACTTGCCTGTTCACGTCTAACAGTGGGTTTACACAGCTGTTAACGGAGCCATACAATGAGCCCGGGTCGCTGCGTTTCTAAAATTGCAAGAAGTTTTATGCAACGGATTATAAAACACTGCCTAACGATTGTCTGTGAATTACAAGCGCACGCCCCGGGAGCTTTTCCTTCATGAGCCGTTCTTTTGAGTGTAATACCCGGGCACACGATTTATTTTAGAAAGACAATCCAGACCCATTTCATCGACGTTAAGTAATCGAAAATCCATTTAATCGAAATGCCTTTTCGCTGAAAGACCAAATGTGCGACATTTCACCGACAGGCCATTGTTCCGAATGTTACGTTCAATTTCTAAAGTGTTAAATAAACATAATTTTGTTATTTTCAGTGCATTACTAACAAAAGTGTGTGTTTAGTTTATTCATTTTACCATATTTGATGATTACCGATCATGTGGCATTCAAAATAATGGCATGTCGGTGAAATTTACTGTCGCACATATGGTCTTTCGGTTAAATAGCCTTTTGATCGAACGGCCCAACGGTCAAATGGACCTAATGGTCGTAATAACTATATATCGCCACATAGTAACGTTTGTCTAAGTAATCCTTACCAAACAAGAAGATCAACACAAAACACGTATTACGACCATGATAATGCAGCCAGATGGGATTATAAGATACGTCAAACCTTATCGCACTGGATATACAGTACAATGTCAGGGGCATAAAGTTTTACTATGTTGCGTCCTCGGCGAGGCACCATGGCCTTCGCTTTAATCGAATTAATTCGAGTGAATGTAAAGGTTCGATTAAGTTTCGTTTTGTGCCGTCTAGTCTACCAATTTAGTTATATCGTTACGTAAAGCCATTAATGTTATTATCCATCTATTATTCCATTATCTACTGTCACTGAAACACGAAACTTTACTAGACTTAATAAAAATTTCATACATGTATTAGGCCTCCTTGACTGACTGAAGTACTGACCAACTTGGTTGGGCCTTAACTTTTTGAGCCAGAAACTTAGAAGAAAATTTTCAAAAATCCACCCCTAGGGGTATCAAAAGGTGCCTCCATTTGTACCTCTAGTACATACAATACTAACAAAGATTACAATATGTGGAATTATGCATATATGCTGAAGTACCCTCATTTTCGTCAGTTCTCGTCTCATCGTTTTTAGCTTCAGAGTCGGGCCAAGTTGCTTGCGACCCCGATTGTAGTCCATACAAATTTAAATTATCTTCTCAATGCTCTGATTCACGGCCAAAAAATTTAAAACTAGCATATGCACAATAAAAAGATACGGCAGAATAATGTACCCCCGATTGACCTAGAATCCTGAATTTGGAAAGAAGGTAGGTCTTACAGCACAAGTAAAGGAACAGATATGAAAACTATAATATTTTAATTATATCCCGGTTTTTATATTTATCTCAATAGTGTTGAATCTGGTTAATAGTTAAGCATTACATGTAATTTATTACATATTATCTATTCGTAGTCGTATATTATATTGATCAGATCATTGATCACGTTTGTAATTGAAAGTCACGTTTAAATTATTACCTATGTGACACTGTTTGGGTAATTTACTATTATTAAACACACAATGTTCCGATGTCTCATTTTATGTATAACGTTTTGGCTTGATGATTTGTTGCAGGCGATAATTGTCCCACGTCATACATAAACGCGCAGGCGCGTCATATCACACGACACTATATGTAACTGAGTACTTATATTTTTTATTTGTATTATCACTAGCGTTTTACCCGTGACTTCGTCCGTGTGGACTTGAGGAATTATCCCACGGTAATTAATCGCTCGATCGGGATGAAATGTAGCTCATGACCCTCTCTGGCCCTTCCACTGTACCTATACCAAAAAAACTATTACTAAAAAATAAATTATTGCTTTTAAAAATCTGGAAAACACCTGTCGACCAAACTATAAAACATACTTGGAGTGGCCGAAATGAAAATTTCGCACAAATTTCACTCAGAATTACTTTTTATAAAACCAGTTAAACAACGGAACCCTACACTGTGCGTGGTCCGACACGCACTTGACCGGTTTTTCAAGTTACATACCTACTACAAGCCTATTTACTACTCTACCGTCAATTCATATCCAACCTTTTCCAGATTTTAATGAACTTATTCGTAAATTGTTTTCATAATTCAAGACAAAGTCAAATATACGATAACCAACAAAACTAATGGGAGATCAGAAATTATTTTACAAAAAATCCTCGCTGTCTCTAAACTACAAATTATGACTACTAAATTATGAAACTACTAGCAACAACCTTGAAAAATCACAAAATTACTGGCTCGATTCAGTATAATTCGCCTTGTATTTGTACTATTCATTTAAAAAACATGATCTGGTGCTTTATTCTTTTCGTATTTCAGCGAGGCATACAAATTGCTTTCGTGACAGTCTAATCTGCAAATACAAAGTAGATTGCTAGCTATGATTTGCTACTTTTACGCGAGGTCAATACACTGCTAGTAACGACCTTATATTAGATCTGAGAAGCCAGACTACTTACATTTATTTATTTATGATTGTACTGTACTTAGAATACACACATAATTACCAAATATCTGCTTAAAATTGTTTAAACGCGTTCCCGAGTGAATTAACGGAAAGCTATGCGGCATCTACATCCATAATAACGCGTTCAAAAAGAACTTGAACTGACTGCAACAGCCCTAAAAGTATACAGCATTTATAATCTAAAATGTTTCCCCTTAGAGGAAGAATTATCTAGGTATATATTTTTTATTGTTGATTTTCTCAAAAATATCTTTGAAGTATTGATCTATGAGTACCAAACACAAAAAGAATCATCAAAATAGTTTCATACTTAACGGAGTTATCGCGTAATATATGCCTACATAAAAAATACAGTCAAATTAAGAACCACGTCCATTTCGTCGTCGAAGTCTGTTGAAAACATTTTAAACACAGCTACTGTTTATTATTTTTCTGAAATCTTTATAATCTGATCGTCGTTTACAACGCTTCATTCATATTCTTGGTATCCTGGTAAACAGGACGGCTCGCCAAGATAAATCACGGGAGTAGTTGTGGGCGTGTATGTATTGTGATGGCGTGGTCAGTGATTTGGCACCTGCCTCGCCTGTGAGATACGGACGTCAGAGCACTACAAAACTTGTAAATAATAGTTTTATACACAAACACTCTGTTTTCTACCCATTTATATACGTATCTTGAGTTTTGAATGAACCCTTGTTGCGTAGAACGTCCGTTTATCTTGTTTCATTATCAGGCGGACTATTTATGAGTTTGTCTGGTGAACAAATTTTGTTATAGTAAATTATGTACACGGCGACTCAATATCATAAATAAAGATACAGATTTTTATATCTATAATTTACTATATTGGTGACTCACACTGCTTTTCTTTTAAGAAATTATTACATTTGAAAATTAATTTTAGGAGTCCTAAATACGCTTGCATTTTTATGAGGTTTCTATCGACAAGCTCGATCAATCTGCACTGGAAGTTTCCATTGACTATAAATTTAATTTTTCTCAATAAATCCAATGTTTAGTGTTAAATTTTACTAATTGTTAACATGTGTTTAACGAAATGTTTTTGTTTTCAGCGTCGAAGTTCCAGGAGAATCTCCTGAAGACCATGATCCAGATTGAAAACACCTTCTTCGAGCTCGGGAGAACGTGCCAGAGGAACTGTCTCATTATATGTGACCGAGGAGCCATGGACGCCAGTGCATGTGAGTTTTAGTGTAGGAGAAAATGTTCACAAGACGGTTCCTACATGTAGGAACCGTCTTGTGAATATTTTCTTCTTAAATTTTTTAAAAAGTTTGGAATACCTTTCACCTCTCCTTCGGTATGACATTAGGGTGGTCCTTTCTAAAGTTGAGACCACACGGTGTCGTTCACTGGTTACTGGTTTTCTTCTTTGCCTTATGAAATGTTTACTTAACATTATGTATGTAGAATGTATTTATACTTTTGGTGTATTTAATAAGAAGTATAGTTTAGATACGAAATTATGATTAAAAAATGTATTATCTATTCTGTGTCGAAATCTAAACAAAGCGTGAAAATCGGGGAGATTGCAAATTAATTGACTCTGCGTGGGCAATGCGTGGGTATTTATTTAATCCGATAAGAACATATTTTATGATTGCGTACGTATCGACAGACTTCGAAAAAGGAAGAGGTTATGTTTTTTTTATTCAATATCTCGAGTGCCATATTTAAATTTGAAGAAAATATTCCACCTTTTTGCCCGTCTCGCTTAACCGATTTAAATGGAACTTGTAAATTGATTTTTCAAATAAAATTTAAAAGCTTTCGTGTTCAATCTCTTTGATTCTATTATATTGACTCTATAGTCGTTGAGAGCGCATTAAAAAATTATTTCCATTCCAACAATCAGATCAAATCCGAGATCGAAACCGAAAGTATATGTCGAGCCTGGTCAGATGGTGTATGTTTTCGACTGTCAATCAATACAAAAAAGTAGCTTGTAGGTACTTATAAACATGGTATCTAGTGCAAGGAGCGTGTCTAGATGTATCCCTTTGTTATGTCAGTTTCAAAGCACTGTGAAGAGAGCGGTCAATGCGTTGTTGGTACGATCAAGGTATTGATTATATTCCGCTACGTTCTTAAATTAGAAATATCAAATGAATACAAGAGTGTTTCTACATTGGGAGTCATTGGATCCAAGTTGCTTATTTAAACACATCTTTTGTGGAACACCGAGGAGTCCCTGAAGTTTTATTTTCAACCGACTTCAAAAAAGGAGGAGGTTCTCAACTCGACTGTTTTTTGTATGTATGTTACGCAATAACTCCGCCAATTGTTAGCCGCTTTTCATGTTGTTGTTTTTATGGTAGAGCATACTTCAGAGGTGTTCCCATAGAAATTTGATCAAAATTGATTTTTGAAAAAATCAGCTAAAACCAAAAATAATACTCAGATATTTCTACATCTAAGGGCGAACATTTTTAAGGCAGTTGAAGTCGGTTTTTAGTTCTTTTTGAACGCGTTCATTTTTATTCATAAATAGGTAACGTGTGGTCAAAGATGATACATGCTCACCTACAAATAGCCTCTAAATGTAGCGATTGATAAACCAGCCAGCAGAAAAATATGTGTAATAAATGATGAAGCGAAACGTTATACGAGGGGCATACCGAAATGATCGGGAATATAAAACAATACATACAGGAAATAACTAAATTTATTTTTATTGCTTTTCGAAGTATTCTCCGTTGCAGTTAATGCACTTTTGCATTCGTTCGAACCAATTATTATAGCAGCAATTCCAGTCCGAAGTTGACATGGTCAAAATCGTCGATTTGTATGCTTCCACTGCTTCTTCTGGACCTTGAAACCGCTGACCACGCAATAAATCTTTGATTCTAGGGAATGTAAAGTAATCATTGGGACTCAGATCAGGGCTGTATGGAGGATGATCCATTAATTCAACGTTTTCCTGCTTCAAAAACTCGCTTGTTTTCTGAGCGGTGTGAGAGCTCGCATTATCGTGATGGAGGATTATGCGTCGTTTCGGGTTACCTCTACGGAGTTCGGATATCATCTGTGGCAAACAAACCGTTGTATACCAATCAGCGGTAACCGTTCTCCGTTCCTCTAAGGGAACTGTGACTACATGTCCTGTTTTCGCGACAAACGAAGCGACCATTTTCTTCGATACGCTGCGAGAGCGGACAACTTTTGTTGGCTTGATCTCACCTGCGAAGACCCAGACAGCCGACTGATGCTTTCTTTCTGGCTCATATGAATAGATCCATGATTCATCACCAGAGACAATGTTATAAACTGCTTTTGACTTTCCTCCGTTGAAGCGTTGCAGAGTAGACCGGCACCAATTGACACGAGCCGCCTTTTGCTCTTCGGACAAATTATGGGGCACCCAGCGGGAAACTAGCTTTCTCACTCCCAGTTCACCATGTAAAACAGTTTGTATCGCAGTCATACCTATCCCTAAAGTAGCCCGAATCTGCTCATATGTAATATGTCGGTCATCCTGTATCATTCGGCGCACAACAGCGACATTTTCTGGTGTAACCGCTGTTTTTGGCCGGCCTGTGGAAGGTACGGTGCCAAGAGAAGCACGTCCACGCCGGAATTCAGAATACCAGCGATATATTGTCGTCTGGCTAGGCGCTTCACTCTTGAATATAGATATAAGCTCAGCGAGACATTGTCCCTGAGATAATCCTCGTCGAAAGTTGTAAAAAATTATGGCACGGAAACTTTCTCTTGTAAGCTCCATTTTTTTATCGACCTATCAATTTCAAACTGATATTGTTCTTTTAAAAAATTTTTTTTTTTAATTCTGTCAATTGTATTCGATTTTCAACTAACCAGTGTTTATTCATCAAAAAGAGTTTTTAATCTAATTAAATCGAAAGTACTCGATTACCGATCTTTTCGGTATGCCCCTCGTATGCGTAACGGCAACGTTACGGTATCTACTAACAATAAGTAAGGGTGGAATTTGCCATCGATGCTCTTTTGTCATCAAACTTGAGTTGGCGCCAATGACCGAGTCCAATGTCTATGAGCTGTCGCGTTGACGACATTGAAGGGTTACCCTCCATTTCTCGGTCATATACAAGGTGATAATATGACATGACATAACATGATATTGATGTATAAAGCGATGGACTTCTGCCAACACGTTAATTGGACTTGCGATCCGCGAATGATGCTGTCAATGGTTGCAGATTCGGGGTACTATCATAGTATGTCACTTAAAAATCTTTTTGACATCATAAACCTGAAGTCACTCTCGGAAATGCCAAAAAAAGGGATAAAATAAATGCATTTTGAATGAGTATTATGAATACACAAGTAAAATACCTTAGTATGTGTACATAGCTTAACCACAGAATTAATATAGTTACTACGTACAGAACGGACGTCCACCGCCTCCCGCCGATCCACGATACCTTACTTCCCCCGCAAGAGACTTACTTAGAAAATGACCATATGTATAGCGTGTGCTACTCACACATTCGCGTGTATACAGACGTCATCCGTTCGATGTGTGACACTTATTCCAAGTGTCCGACGTGTGTCTTGACTCAATCCTAGCATTTTCGTCACAAATGTAAGAGTTAATAAGGTATATTTTTACCAAAATTTACCAGACTTAAAATATCACCCGAAAGTTTATAACAAAAACGAATCCTCAGACTCACAAACAACCGGCGACTTTGCTATGTGAATACGAGGCACATGTAAGTTGTTATTGCTTCTGATATATCGGTCTATACCTTACTATCTACTAAATTAAATTGTTCAATAAACAGGTGATGATTTGTGGTACATTTCCAGTTATATCCAAGGAGAGATGGGAGGCTATCCTTGCCGCCAACAACTGGAACAGTGTGGAGCTCCGCGACAACAGATACAACCATATCCTGCACATGGTGTCCGCTGCCAACGGAGCCGAGGACTTCTATTCCACCGAGGTGAGGAACGAGTTTAATTAATAATATTTAATTTTGGGTGATAATCGTCCTTCTCCATTCCCTAGGGTACGCTTGTGCTCATCAATATCAGTTTGGTAACAAACATACACAGGGACAGAGTTTTTTCTTTTTTTTTTTTTTTTTACAGAGTATAGATCAACGCTTGGCCACGATCTCACCTGATGGTAAGCGACGATGTGGCCTACGATGGTGCGCGTTGGTCTAGAAGGTGCCTGTTCACCCTCGACTTGAAGACACCCAAGTTATAGTTTTCTGGGAATACAGACGCCGGCAGCGCGTTCCACTCCCTGGCTGTACGCATGATAAAATTAGAAGCAAAGCGCTTAGTGCGAGCCATAGGAATGTCAACGACGTATTGGTGGAGCCCTGCTGTTCGTCTAGTGGATCGATACTTAAATGGCGATGGCGGAATCAACATGAACAGCTCTTGCGCACACTCTCCAAAATGTAACCTATAGAATACAGAAAGGCAGGCCACTTTTCGCCTGTGTTCAAGGCTTTGGAGTTTGGCCTCCACGAGCGAATCATTGCCAATGAGCCTCTTTGCACGTCGTTCTACCGAGTCCAGGGCTGCTAGCTGGTATTTAGCAGAGCCATCCCAAAGGTGACATAGGTACTCCATACATGATCGAACTTGAGCTCTATAAAGGCTTAGGAGCTGTTCAGGCGTGAAGTACCGTCTCACCCTGGATAGGATGCCGAGTTTTTTGGCAGCGGTCTTTGCAATGGACTCGATGTAACTCCCAAAGTTGAGGTCGGATGTAATATCCAGCCCCAAAAGCTCAAGGTGGTTAGTTATAGGTACGGAAACATTTTGGAAAGATGGAGCAAGATGGAATGGACTCCGCTTTGCAGTGAACAGACACGCCTGTGTCTTTTTCGCATTGAAGCTGACAAGATTGGCATCACCCCAATCGGACACGGCCTTAAGTGTCAACTCAACACGATCTACCATAGATTTTCTGAGGGATCGGGTTAGGTCACTGTCGGCCTGCGCAGTAGACAAATATCTCTCCGAGACTGTGCTGTCATCAGCGTACCCAAAGATACCGGGCATTAGTAATAAGTCGTTGATGTGCAGCAAAAACAGAGTAGCGGAGAGAACAGACCCCTGAGGGACACCAGCATTTATGCCCAGCAGATCGGACGAGCAGCCATCGATGACGACTCGGATCGATCTGCCCCTCAGGAAATCAGACGTCCACGAACACAAGCCGCCAGATATCCCATATGCTGGAAGTTTGCTAATAAGGCTGTCGTGCCAAACCCTATCAAAGGCCTTCGAGATATCAAGAGACACGGCAAGAGCCTCACCGTGCTTCTCGATGGCTTCGCTCCAGCAGTGAGTGGCATACACTAGAAGATCTCCCGTTGACCTACCACGTCGAAATCCGTATTGCTGGTCGCTCAGGATGTCGTTGGCTTCTAGGTATGTGAGGAGACGGTTGTTTAATACACGCTCCATAATCTTGCAGAGTATGGAGGTGATTGCTATAGGACGATAGTTGTTAGGGTCAGCACGGCTTCCTTTTTTGGGCACAGGCTGCACGTTAGCCACCTTCCAGGTCTCAGGGACGATCCCAGTATTCAGAGAAAGTCTGTACAGGCCAGGAGTTACATTCAGATTTACTCTTATTCTGTTCCAAAAAGAAACATAGCTAGATAACATAGTGCCTCCATCAATTCAGGATTTTACCTTGTTGATGGTAACCTGGTTGACCACTAGTTTGGTGATCTCTGAAGATCAGGGATCACAAATTAGTTTCATTTGGGGTCTGTTTTTAAAATGATAAGACTGTCGAGTTCCGTTTGGTAGACGATGGTAGACTTCATGGTACACCTTCGAGGCATTCATGATTATCTACAAAAGTCAACTTTTGGACTTGATCTTGAAGTATTAATTCCAAGAGCCAATGTGGCGTAACCTAAAACTATTTACTTTCGAAAGTTAATTTGCAGGTTACCCAAAGAATTATTCCGCGCTATAACCATAAATATTTCCGTACCTAACTTAGTAATGGTCACATAATTATTATACTTAATTGTAATTATTCCAAAATCTATTGTTTTAAGTAAATTATCAAAAAATCCAATTAGGCACGAATGCTATTACTTTGACTATGTATAAAGCAGCGATTTTCTATAATTATTATTCACTATAAATGATACAGTAGGTATTTAAATCAACATGAGCCGCATAGGAATCATTTCCCTATTGCCAACATTACGCAATTAAATGCAATAACTGCATAGCTACACAACATTCAAGATATCATATTGTACATTACATTGAATGCTACATGTGCTTAGGAACGTGATATGCAACAGCTATAATATCAGGAGGACGATGTAGGAACATTATAATTCAGTCGAGATGCTCACGTGGCCCCAATGTATGTCGTTGTAAAGCCTTCAATTCACGTGTGTGATAGGTTTGTGATCGTTTATTGCATACTATGTTTTAGGGCTCCGTACCCAAAGGGTAAAACGGGACCCTATTACTAAGATTCCGCTGTCCGTCCACCTGTCTCTGAACCGTGATAGTTAGACAGTTGAAATTTTGACAGATGACATATTTCTGTTGCCGCTATAACAAAAAACATAAAAAATCAGAATAAAATAAATATTTAAGGGGGCTCCCATACAACAAACGTTATTTTTTGCTGTTTTTATAGATAATGGTACGGAGCCCTCCGTGCGCGAGTCTCACTCGCACTTGGCCGGTTTTTTCACATGTCGAACCACTGTCCTTCTGAAATACGAGTAACTTGTCGATATTACCCCTTACTTTATTTATTTTTTAATAATTATTTTAGCCCTTTCCGTCCAAATGCTCGACTAAGATCTCGCATATATTCAGTCAATTTCCCTCTCTTGAACTTCCGAACTTTGGTCTGTCTTTCAATAATTAACGCGTTCAAAAAGAACTAAAAACCGACTTCAGTTGCCATAAAAATTAGATTTTTGTTGATTTTCTCAAAGAGCCATCAATCAATTTCGATAAAATTTGTATGGGAAAACCTCTGAAGTATGATCTACCAAACAAAAAAAGGATTATCAAAATCGGTTCATTTTGTCACGAAGTTATCGCGTAACATACATACAAAAAAATACGCGTTGAATTAAGAACCTCCTCCTTTTTTATGTCGGTTGAAAACAAGCCGTTTAGCCCGCCATCTCCTTGATATAATTTTATTAGGGTAATTATTTCTGCTTATTGTTTTGTTTCTCGGACCAACTGCAATTCGCTATACCAGTTTTTTTTCGCTTTTCATGTTTCTGTTTTCAGGGTTCCGTGGCCAGCCTATTAAGGCTATACAGGGCTGTTTCTTTTAATCCTTAATAAATTTTGACAGAGTTTTAAAAAGACGTATAGTATAAATGTAGAAATAAAACACTTGTTGCTAAAACTATAGCAATATCGGCTATGTGCGGTCTTGTTAACTCATTGTTTGTCATTTCGTATCGTATATTCAGAAATAGTTTTTGTGTTTTTAGCTCACTGCAATCTTATCGATACGCAAAACTTTCCAAATACGACATTTTCCCATCAACCTTGACATTTATTGATCTACAGACAGCAATCTTATCGACAAGACTTAGTTATTTACCGATATCTCCATCAAAGTATAGATCATTATTAATATCTCATCAGACGATATGTGGTATGATAAAATATGTCAAGTGCAGGCAAGTCTTTCTGCTTCTAATATTTGTCGCTACGTTTCCTCGAACACTGTTTAATAACTATGATCAATTCCAATGCTTGTAGTTCCAAGCCAGTGAACGAATGATTATGTGCCGGCTAAAAGGCGATCTGTGTTGACATCTGAAACCTAAGTTGCTAGAAAATAAAAATAAAAACCTTTTTTACCGAGGGGAAATCTTCAAAAGATCCCCGTCTCTTTAGGGGAAGAGACGGGTTATGTAGGATTTTTACCTACCACCCCTCCGGTGGCCATCAAAACCCTACCTAAAAATTTGAAACTACCACAACAAATGTTGCTAAACATATTACCATCAATTTAAAAAATTTACAAGAAAGGTATATACAAGCGGCTGACGTGTACAGATTTCAGCGTGACGTATTCGAAAATCATGATGGATGCTTTGATAAATATTCTAAACCTTTACGTTTATTATTATGAGCTTCGCAAATGATAGATGTGTAGATCATATGATCACTTATCACAATATTTTTGTTGTATCTATATCCTCTAGATCCTACATATATTTATCGTTGGGTAATTCTGATGTTGATAAATTATTCCAAAGTAAATAAATATGAGGAATTATAGAGGTATACGAGATTAAAAGATATTATAGTTCTGAAATGTTCCCAGAAATATGTATAGTTTGACCAAGAATACATTTATAAGGTCTGTCCAGGTTGAACTACATTAAAAATAAAAATGATTTATTGTCCAAAACTAAAAAGGAACTTAGACTAAGGAAGGATTACGCTCGTGGACAACTTGTTCCATTTTTAGGGCTCCGTAGTCAAACAAAGGCTCTGTCCGTCCGCGGCTTAGTTGAGAAACCCTTATTACTAGAAAGCTGTAATTTAATATAGGTATACATATTAATCACGCTGCTTTTAAAAATCTGAAAAAGTCAAAGTAGTAGCTTTATATACACTGAAGTTAAAAGGAAAACTATCACGACTAAGGTGGCTTTGCAAAATTATAAAATATACTTGGAGTGGTCAAAATGAAAATTTCGTAGAAATTTCATTTAAAATTATTTTTTATAAAACCAGTTTAACTACGGAACCCTACACTGCACGTGGCCCGACACGCACTTGGCTGCTTTTTATATACTTTGAGTTTTGTATACGTCTTAACCTGTACACAACCATCCATCCATTGGTCAGTGTTTGCAGCCAATAATCGCCAATTTATCATACAAATTTAAAACTTGTTATTAGCAGCTAAATGTCAGCGAATATATTTTAAAATTATTTTTATTTAAGTACTGTTTGTTTTTCCAGGACCACGCTTGCCGTTCTGAAGGCATGGAGCTCGCTCGCGAGCTGGACTACAAGGCAGCGTCGTCCTGGATCGGCCACCCGTACTTTGACGTGATCGACAACTCGACGGACTTCGACAAGAAGATGAACCGGCTCATAGCGTGCGTCTGCCAGAGGATGAGCATCGAGACTGGCGACCGGCTCAACGTCAACGCCAAGAAGCGCAAGTTCCTCGTCAAGTCTCCCCTCCCAGCCGACACGGTCTTCCCGGCGTTTCAAGACTTCGACGTCGTACACAATTACCTTCAGAGCGATCTGCGTAAAGCACAAGTTCGCCTACGCAAACGTGGCCAGAAGGGCCATTGGTCTTACATACATACTCTGAGGAAGTTCCACCCCACCAACGGACAGTCCGTCGAAGTCCGAACGCAGCTCACCCACCGCGACTACCTCAATCTACTGCCACAGAGAGACGATGCACATTTCACGATCTTCAAGAAACGACGTTGCTTCATCTTCAATAACCAATACTATCAGCTGGATATCTACAGGCAACCTACGCATCCTAGGTAAAACTTCAAGCGTTTATTACTCAAATATATCACATATTCAAACCCAATTGTCACCCAAAAAAGGACACCGAATGGATCTCGAGACACAAAGATTCCCAAGATGGTTGCTCTTAAGATATAAATGTTCCTAGATTAAAAAATTTTAAACCCAATAGGATAGAGAATTCCTAAATACTATATTATTTCCCAGGCAACTGCTGAAATTGTGATATTTCGTATTGCCGCACACCTGTCGAAATTACTAGTGTTGCCAGTGATGACATACGGAACCGAAACGTGGTTCTTTACTGTGGGCCGAATAAACATGCTTAAAGTTATTCAGAGAGCTACTCTAGGAATTTTGCTACGTGATATAATCGAGAATGATTATATTTGTAGTCGGTAGACGAGCTGAAGTCACTGGCAATCTCGATGAGTCAGTAAGCTGAAGTTATAATGGGCAAACCAAACCGCGATGTAAAAGTTCCCAAGTGGCGACCACTTCAAGGTCTCGGGGAGCCTATCTTTAGCAGTGGACGTATCCCGGATGACTAATGGTAGTTGCTTTACGGGCTTAAAAAATTTGTTTGTTGACCGTTTTGCAGGTGCAGAGGCCTGGTGTTGCTGGAGACATACAGTGCCGCGTACGACCAGGACGCCCTGTTGGCGAGCCTCCCCAAGTTCCTCATCATTGAGAAGGAGGTCACCGGCGACCCAGCATATTCCATGTACAATTTGTCTCTAAAAGAGGACTGGAAAAATTCGAAGAGGTATTACGCCGGCACTGACTGCAATGGTAAGTTCTCAGACGATTTCAATCAAGGCGTAAGGCTAAAAGGCAATATCAATATACAAAAATTGTTGACGCTAAAATTTCAGCCTTCTGAACCTTTCCGTCTCTTAAACCTATAAAAGATCTCTTCGAACTTAATTCCTAGAGAGCTACTAAAAGTGTTGACGTCTGTTGTGTCCTTTATACCTTTTCAATATTGCTGTCACTGAAAACTTATCATTGGCAGTACATACAGTGCAAATTTATTTTCGATTTTCCTATTTCAAAGCCCTCTTAAGACTGGAAATCTTAAATTAACATGTGTGTAGACTTTATTTGTGCATGCGACACTGGCGTAATTGTGTTATACTCGTAGCTTAGACTAGATCTAGATTTTGTTAGAAATCATTATTTAATTGCAGTTATTTTTTTTTCATTTATTATTATTCAAATTAGTTTTAGTGTTTCTATTTTTGTAATGTTGCACCAGTAGTTGTGTGTCGTGTCAGCTAGATATCATTATTAGAATTTATTAAATAGAACACATGATTTTCAGATCATAAAGCAGTTATTCTCGGACATAGGTGCGTTGATTTACATTCGAGTGAAGATTCCTCGAGTTTGGAATAAGAGTGCAAGATTAATTTAATTAGAGACACTAACGCTTACATTCAATAATAGTTTATTATTCAGTGACTAACACAATTACGCCAATATTGTCGAGTAGCAAGGGGATTTAAAGGTTTTTTTATTGGTCCATCAGGGCAGGCTAAGTGGACGAACAACTATGAAAAACTGAACGGTCACGCTAAGGTTAACGGCCACGGAGGTGACAGTGTGAATGGCAAGATGAACGGTCACCGAGATGGCAAAACTAACGGCCATTGTGATGAGGAAAGTGGTGGTTTCGACTGCCACAAAATGAACGGACACGGAGGCAAACCCAACGGCGTGACAGTCCAAAACGGTAGCGTCGGTGACACCGAACTGGACATGTTCGAGAAAGGTCACCGAATGGATCTCGAGACACCAAAGATTCCCAAGACGGTTGCTCTTAAGATATAATTATTCCTAGATTTAAATTTTTATATAAAATTCCACTTTGTAATATTTCGATTTACACAAAATTGTTTGAAATCTGTTTATCATTAAGAAGGTCTGCATATATTAAAAATATACTTAGTAGGATCACACTGTCGCGTCGGGGATATATATACTGTCGAGGAGTACGCCTCTATTATTGTATCATACTCGTATTAATATATCATAATAAAGTAATTATTCGAAAATATTTATATGAATTGCCAAAAGAAATATATTTTTATAGCTATTCTTTGAGTACTTATGTATTCTACGCAATCGATGTGAAAACTATCAAATTATCACAGTATGTACATTATGTGAGAAATATTGCAATTGACAAATGATAACCGTTATTAAATTACATATATTGTTTGTGCCTTCTACAAATATTGTGTATATTATGTATTGATATAAAAATGTATAATCGTGTTTTACTGTCACCTGTCAGTGGTACTTGTTGCAATGGTGAATTTAGTATTGTTGCAGTCTGAATAGATTGAATATCGTCCTAGGTTTTATTGTAAAACGATAGCATTTTCTTAATAGACTATTAACTTTGTTAAGCATGTTGAAAATATTTTATTTATTCCGCTCGAATTCAAATAAAAAATAATATAATTATTATCGATGAAATCTTTGTTTAAACAATGAATTTTTAAATGTCTTGATGTTGTAAAACTAGAATGTAATGTTTTCAATGCAAAATTCGTTTTATGGATCTTCAAAATCGTCGATTTTTGGTCCCATGGTAGTGGGGAGCGACTATGAATTTTACATTTTAGTGAATTATTTATTTATGACAATTTATACAAAGATACACGGCGTAGTAGAAATTGTAGGTAGAAATCAATGTCGCTGTGCTGCATACTTAAATATTAACGGAAACTAGTACTTACAATGGAGCAGATATGCTTAAAATGTAATTTACAAAAGTATTTAAGAGTTTAGTTTTATTGTAAACTAAGGAGAGTTTCACGATGTGGATCTTGGCAGATGTCCACTGTATTATAATTTATAACATTGATCTAATGGCTGTGCTAGGAAATGTTGACCTCTAAGCAAACGGTATTACAACTGCTAGCGCATCTGTAAACTGCTCTACCAAAATAACAAATTGATTTGTTTAAAGTAATCCCATGCTTCTATGTTAGTAATTCTTTGGCCAGTACGTTTGATATTGGTGCCAAATAGTTCGATGTAATCGTGCTTTACTATTTTATGACGTAATAATCAGTTTCAATGTGTAACAGTTGGCATTTAACGAAGCCCAAATTCTTTTGGTTTTGAGCTGTAAATTTTTTGAAATAGATATTGTTATATAGGGCTGAAGAAATAATATGTCAATCTGATTAACGCAAAGATTCGTGGTTTTCAAATTAATATGGCCTGTAATGTCGAAAATCCGCCATTTTGTTTTCATCCAATCTTTTGAAAACTGTTTCGGAATAAAGAAACGCATCTGCAGAAATTGTTTTCTTTGTTGTCATTCCCCATTGTTCACCAAAAATTTGTCATCATTTTAAAATTATGTTTAAACTTGTGTGTGTTTCGATCCAATAAAAATAACGGTAAACAAACCGAAACAAGACAATTAGTGTTTCTGAGTGCATTATAATTTGTCTCTAGCATAAGCAAGTTACCTAATGTTACTGAGGTTACTTAAGAGGTTTTTCGGTTGTTTCTATTGGACTGAAATAACGTATGTACGTATTTTTTTTAAAAAAAGATATTCTTCCAATCTTCATAAACTTTCCAAGTTTACATTATCATGTCATCTAAGTTTACCAGCATGTTCCAGTTTGGTTCCAGTAATGAAATTCAGCATAGCCAAAGTCAGTAAGTACCACATTGATTCCTTAGTCTTCATGTTAGTCCATGGGCATTCCACTGACTGGTCCTTTTCTAAAGCATAGACCAGTCAATGTCGTGCAGTGTATCCAACTACCTTTTTCCATAATACAAAATGGTAATTGGGACAAGTGTGTTTACCAATTTAAATTATATCCCAATATTTACATGACGACGTAAATTGCAAATGGCACAAAACTTATGGAAATAGTCAAGAAATAGTTGCCCAGTGGTTGCCGTAAGGGTTCAGGAGTTTGACAGCAGTATAAACATATGGAACATATGTACCAACATCAACATCTTACAGCGATCTTCAATCGTGCGTAGTGCTTTTGCAGCTGATACGGCGTTGGTCACAGACTAATATACATATGTACCTATACGCGTTGGTAAGCTTCGAAATGGCGTTGAGAATGTTAATGGAGTTTTTATCAGAACAAGTGCATTCGACTATAGCATAGTTTCAACAAAAAATTAACCCTGTTAGGGTAGTAGTTATCCGGTTGAAAATGAACTTTATTGCAGAGATATTGATCGATACGTTTCTTTCAAAGGTACACTAATCCGAATCGCACTTGGCGGTTTTTTTATTAGCTTCCACCAATGTTTGTATGCATGTTTGTTAGGGTACCGTGGTCAAACAAGGAACCCGTATAGTGTTTCGCTTTGTCCGTCTGTCTGCGGCTTAGCTCAGAAACTCTTATTACTAGAAAGCAGTAATTTGGTACGGGTATATATGGGGACGAATATAGGCTGTTGATGATGATATGTGTTGTGTTAGTCACGTCAACAAAGCGATAGAATAAAATATTGAAAAATATATTTTTAGGGTGGCTCCCATACATTCGTATAACACGCGGATGAAATATTTTTTTCACGTCTATCTACCCCATTGTGTAGGGTATCGTTAAATAGGTCTTCCAAAAGTATTGAGGGTCAAGGAACAATACTTTCGATTCAGGGTGTTTGCAAAATATTAAGCTTTAAAGTGATAATTTTTAACCCCCAACGCAAAATTGTAATCGTCTGACTATTGCGTAAAGGTTTTTCAAATTTTAGTTTAATTTACTTGTCAGAGTGGAACATCCTCAATTATCAGTTGAGCGCCTTCCGCGTTCGCCATTGTGACCTAGTGCACTTGTCCGGGTGAAGCTGTAGTTTTTTTCTCGAATGGACTTGATGCTGTCGGTCCTGTCGACCTCTACAGCTTCACCCGGACAACGGCGAGCGCGGAAGGCGCTCAACCGGTACTAGTATTACTAGCAACAGGCCTAAGGGCGCCGTGTGTGTGTTATGGTATATATAGTGATCTGTGGTTATGGTCTGCCACATGTGTAGACACTTTACCCCTTCCCATCTTTCCCGGGCAGTAAGGAAAGACCGCCGCGCCGCCGTCGGTTCTGTAGCGATGGCAACACCAAGCCACATACACGCAAAGTATGATACGTTATGTATGTACAATTGTATTCCATAGGCATATTGTTGTATGTTGTGTATTATCCATAGGCGTATTGTAGGCATAGATTTTAAGAAAAAAATTACGGATTGTCTTCTTGGAAACTGCTTTTATAGTTTTCCTGAATATTTAAATCACAAGCATTAATCATTTTAAATATACCTGTAATTATAGTTTGACATAAATAAATGAGTTGTGAATTATTTAATGACAAAATTATTAACATTTTACTAATTGACATGCGATGTAAACTAATATTTTTTTATACAATTAAATTCCTTATTAGATATGTTCATAATATTTGCACACCTGTGGACAGGTTAAGTACATCGAACAAAATAAAAATTACTATCTAAACACCATGTAAAAAACTATGTACTTGGCAAATAAATTTTTTCTTTCTTTCTTTCCTTACACGGTTAAAACAGCTGGCCCGTGGGGGAGGACACCTAAAGGACACGAATGCCTTCATAGGGAAATAGGGCGCGTTCTTGAGATGAAGGGTTGTATGTACCCCCGCTTGGTCCAAAGGATATATATAGCAATACAGTGCGTTAATAATTTGGAAACCTTTGCATCAAGAATGACGTAGACTGGGTTATTTTAATAACTTGACTAGTTATTATAAGCACGACTGTAATATTCTATTTAATGTTTATCAATAAATACGTAGTTTGATTTTCAAGAAAGAAATGCTTTAGTATTAGTATGAACGTTTTTTTAACATGCTAAGTACAAAATAAATTTTATATAAAAAAACGGTAAAGTGCGAGTCAGAATCGCGCACCGAATGTTTCGTACAGAACATAAATAATTACCATACTAAAAACATATTTTTTAAATAATTTTAAATATTATTTAATAAGAATAAGCTCTTTGAGAATAAGCGCCTGTCGAAAATTCCTCTTCACAGATAATAAAATCCGGAACGGGGAATCTCAAAGATATATAATAATAATAATAATAATAATATAGCCTTTTATTCAGATCACATTTCACATTTGATTCTTATGTAACGAACTAACATTGAAAACTTATAATGAATAAAAAATTTAATCTAATATTTGTTGCTTCGTTATCTTTTCTAAATCTGTTTGCCATTTGGCAAAGGCCTCCTCCAACCTTTTCCATTCCTTTCTTTCTTGAGCCACTCTGTTCCATGTGACTCCTGCCACTTGTCTAACATCATCGTCCCACCTTTTCTGATATATAATCTGTGGTAAAATGGGAACTAAAGGTAACAGCTCTATTAATTTAAAAGCGAGACAGCAAATATTCATTCATCTCTTCTCTCTGTCTCACTCACTCACTAGTTCTTCGCGTAGTGACGGCGGCATCAATTTCTGAATTAATTACCATTTGTCGCAAAAAACTGCGCGTCCTTTATCTTTTCTAGACCTAAATCTTGCATCTCATAAGTTATTGTGTTAAAAAGTGTTACAAATGGCATCAGATGAAGAAGTAGACGGCTCCTTTGCAGGTAAAAGTTCAATTTAGCTAGCAAGTCATAGGTAAGCCGCGAATAGCGGTATCATGTGTTTACTTGCGGCAAGTGCATTCTAAAATTTAGGGTTTTGATGGTTTTAGGCTCTTGTATTGTAATTTGCCTACAACATAATAGTCTAGTTATCAATTGTGAATTCCACCCGTGTCCTGATGACGTTATTTGTTTTTGTTTGGTTGTAAATATTTTTAAGTGGTGGCAGTGACAGAAAAGAACATGCATTATCCCCTCATTACTACTTAACAAAATGGACGCCGCCAAACAAAGGGATTAGTGACCTTTAGCGCGTGTGGTACCGTGATGTTTTGGTTATGATGGCATGGTGAACCAAGTGTATGGTGACAGCATGGCTGACAGGTTTGACCAGTTCGTTAATGATTACAGGCGACGAAGATGTCGAGGAAGGTGAGGGTCAGAATGACAACTCTGGAGACAGTGACGAGGCACCACCTAAGGTAAAGGTGATGGTATACTTTTTAATTTTTTCTAAAAAAAAATCAGTCTAATTATTTCAAAACATTTCAGTATAACCCTCACTTGTGAAGTAAATGAAGAAAAGCATTCCCATCAGAGTCACACATGATTCCTAAAACATCCCCAGGTCCTTGTTCTTGCTTTTAATTTGCTGTCGTTACTTTGCTATTCCTTTCATAACAATGAGAAAATATAAGTATAATGTTGATAATAAGCAGTAGTAGATAAGTTTCAAATCGCTGAAATCAAATTGTTATTTATCCAGTACTGAATATGAGTCCCAAATTCCCAGTTATTATATGGGTAGATGTCAGTGTGTACTAAAAGGGATGCTGAGAAAGAAACATGAGTAACTCATGTAAAATCAATTGATTAAATGTATGATGAGGAAACTACATGATAAAGTAACCAATAATTCTATCCATCCAAGATTGAAACTGATCTTAAATTTATAGGTAGAAATATTAATTGTAATTCATCAATTCCTTAAATATTTCATATTTTTTAACCTATTCTGAGCAAATTTTAGGATTATAGACTTAAATTAAAACATAGAGTGATTTAAAAAATCTCAAGACATTAATTACAAACTACTTACAAAGACATTTAATAAACTTTCAAATAATGGAGGTGTGCAGAAATAAAATTGTAAAACCATAGTTTAAACATAATATTTAGTTTTGTAAACAATATTTTATCAATTAACCACTACTACGAACCAACAATGTAGGTAACATATGGAAAAATAAATAAAATATTTTCAGGAGGATGATGACTACTCTCCAGAGGATGGTAGAAAAAAGAAAAAAGGAAAGAAAAGAAAAGCTAGGGGAGAAGAGAAGAAAGGGAGAAAGAAAAAGAAGAAGAGAAGGAATGAGAGTGAAGAGGTATGTCATGTATTAATTAAGTATCTATTAGCCAGTGTTACATGTAGTTTAATATCTGTTGAGGTTTACATTTACTTCTGACATAGATTTCTTACAATGGTATTATGGTAACTCTGAAATGGTGATGATCAGTTGATGTATGCAGCCGGTTATGTCAAATTTCTTTGCATACTGATAAAAATAAGTGATCTCAAAATACTCAAACTTCTTAAATGCTAAAATGAAACACAGCATTTATTCCAGACAGGGACTACATTCTGTCCAAAACAGATTTGGTCAAATGTCATAGACATAATGATGTTTGATCAAAGGTTTTTAAAATTTCAAATCAGTTAAAGTATCATTAGAACATTCCACCATTTATTTCAAACTAGGAATGAAACCACTGTTAAAGACATTGGAAAACTGGCATAGAACCTGTTAATGCATTATATTTTACATCTTGGACAATTATCAAATCTATTGGTTATTTTGCATGAAGCCTTAAAAATAATATTTACAAAATATAATTTCCATTGTATAGTTCAAAAGGCTTTAAATATTGTTCTTTTTGGCCAAATGATTTAGTTAAGAACATCAAGTGAATTTGTGAATATAGAAGTAGTAAGATTTTCTTTTTAGTAAAGATTTAAATATATGAATAAAGCAAATAAATGTTTTCATTAGATAAGTTATCATGCTTATCTCACGAGAATCACATGCTGATAGGTTTGATTTTTTTCTTCTGAATTTTCTTGGGTCTGAAAATTTAAGTGTTAAATTATTGCAATATTTCTTTCACTTTCTGGAATAATTTTCAAAATATAATTATTCGCTTATATGTTGGAATTGGAAACGAAATATAATTCAGAGTTAGTCCTAGTGTTAAGTTTTTAGGGTTCCCTAGTCAAACAAGGAACCCTTATAGTTTCGCTCTGTCCGTCTGTCTGTCTGCGGCTTAACACAGAACAGAAACCTTTACTACTAGAAAACTAATTTGTTATGGGTATACATATTAATCACGCCGACGAAGTGGTAAAATAAAATCTTGAAAATTAATTTTTAAACATAACTAGATTTGTCTAGTCTAGACTTCAGGACTTATCACATAGGAGCTACATATATAATTTCATATTGTCAATGCGATTGAGGCGTTAAGTGCTAACAAACATTCTTATTATTCTTATCTTACATTCACATTCCACTCTTAATAGGTATGATTAGATTTAAATAGTTTCAGGTGTCTAGGTGTTTTAAATCGGTATTTTGTGCTGTGCTATATTTTTGTATGCTTTTTTTCCCTTAGGATTTTTTTTAAATATGGGGAATTCCTGTTGTATTTAACCAACATTGACTCAGGTTAAATTAAGATTACTTAAGTGTGAGTTTGGGTAATCTTAAATGGTAGGGTCGAGGTAGCCGCCGTCTGCGACGCGCTCGCATCTCGCGGGTAAGTTTCAGTGGAATAAACAGACTTAAAACTTTGATATTCTTGCTCTTGGCCTTTATCTCACCGCAAGGTAACTAGCGCTAAGTCAATTGCACAGAAAGTGTGCTCACCCAGAAGCCTAAATTTCATACAGGAACACAACAGTTCTATTAACACTGATGTTTGTCGACAGACTTTAGCAGAATATCAATTATTTGGCAAAACTGACAATCGCAACATCTTTGTTGGCCAGAAAGCATGAAAATAAATTAATTTTTATTTGTGTTGAAATAGGAAGAAGAATTTGGCCTCGAGCTGGAGGCAGAGGGTGACAGCGACTATGCACTTAGTGCTGTCTCCAAAAAGTCTAGGAAAGGCAGAGGAAGCAAGCACAACACTCCTACACCTGCAGCTTCAGACTCGGGTTCTGGTAAGTTCCAAATCATCAGTTGATCTGAGAGGTACCCATGGCGTGCGAAAAAAAATCTAACTATGCCTAAATACAGCGGGTCTCAGCAAGTTCATAGTATTCAAAACTATAAATAGAACTTTTTGTGTGGGATAAAAGCTCTAATCATTATTGTTACATGTGATTCAGGTATGCCAACTGTTGAGGAGGTGTGCCAATCTTTTGGACTCACCGATGTGGACATTCAATATTCTGAAGCTGATTTAGAAAATCTGACGTCATACAAGCTCTTCCAGCAACACGTGCGGCCGCTGCTGGTCAAAGAAAACCCAAAAGTAAGTGCTTGTAACTTAGTCAAAAAATTCTAAATTTTATAGCCACATCTTTTTATTTAGAGGAACAACAAGTGATTTAGTTATTATACAAATATTTTTTTGTCATTCCATGAGTAATACAGTGCATTCGATTATATACCAAAGTTGGGAGTATACATTGCACAGTTATTGAACAATGGCTAGTCGTGTGGGCATAATGTAAGGGTGCATTCACATTGCTACTTTTTTTATAGTATGAACATAACGATTTGATATTTACCTACTATAAGGATAGCCTTTTAAATGGCTATAAACACTGCTGTATTGGACTTAAATAGCCTTTTAGAGCAGCGGTTCTGAAAATTCTAAGGCCATGGAACACTCCTGAATCTTCTTCTATTTTTAGGGACCCCTCACCTTTTGTTGTTCTATAACTTAATGGCACATGTTACTGTTATGCGGAACCCCTTAAACTATAGTACGCGTAGGTTCTGCGGAACACGCTTCCGGAATATCTGATGTAGATGATGATAGAAACTTAAAATTC
The DNA here is from genome assembly GCA_910589575.2 of Carcina quercana. Classification (NCBI taxonomy): domain Eukaryota; kingdom Metazoa; phylum Arthropoda; class Insecta; order Lepidoptera; family Depressariidae; genus Carcina; species Carcina quercana. The sequence continues at coordinate 13,590,176 of OU342432.1, read as the reverse complement.
GTAAAATCTTGTAAACATATATTTCACTATATATATAATAATTTAATAGTTACTTTTTGTATTTCCAGTAATGGTTCTGTTGGTTGCTGTTTCAGGTGCCAGTATCGAAGCTGATGATGCTGGTGGCCGCAAAATGGCGTCTTTTCTGTGAGACGAACCCCCACCTCAGCAGCGGCACTCAGAACACAGGTTCAGAGGAGAACACCAACACGTCCACTGCTTCTGATTACGTTCCCAAATCCAGGCCTGGACGTCCGCCAAAAGAATCTAAGGTGAGCTTTCTGCACAATCACAATATTACTTATTGTTATTACAAGAATATAATATAAGCGAATGTGCGAAAGTGAGTTTGTTTGCTGTCTCTGGGAGCCTCAATGGCACAACACATGGTGATGAAATTTCGCATCATCTAGCCTAAAGCATGAAGAAGAACACATGCCAGTTTACATCCCAGTCCATTCAGAAGTTTCCTGAGGAAATTGTTGAAATTGTTATGTTAACAATATTAATTTGTAATGTTTTCAGAATGACGACACACTGGACGACCCTGACGACGACGAGGAAGATGATCTGAGCGACGAGGGCACGCCCGCACCGCGCAAGAGAGGCCGCAAGGCCAAGCACGGGAGCGGGTCCACGCCGCGCGGCAAGCCGGGACGCAAGCCGAAAGTGCCCACCCTAAAGATCAAGTTCAGCAAAAGAAAACGCACTAGCAGTGTGAGTTAACAATCATTTTAATAGACGCTATGTGTGTGTATTTATTGTAGTTTTGTTTTCGGTTTAAAAGGATCGAAATGACAAATGCTTTTGTCTAATAATGACGATTTGATATATAAGAAATTAAAATGTATTTTACGCCGTATCACGGGCCGGACACTTCAAACAAATGTCGTGATATCGGCACACATGTGTGTGTGTGTGTTTGAGCGTACCATAGTAATGATCAGTTTCTTGTGAGGTATTGCGGATCGGTGGGGGGCGGTGAACATCTGATCTGTTACGTAGTACCGCATTAATTTTGTGGCCGTATGTATTGTCTATACTTTAGAATAGGATTACCCTGTGTCTTACTTTGAATTTCGTAAAAAGCGACAAAAAACGTTAATAGATGTAACAACATTAACTGCTACCACCAACAAGTCTACTGTGTAGGTTATGACAATACGGTATTTGTCTGCTAGTCAAATCAGTTACTTCGCAATTTTGTATTAAATGTCATGATGTAATGTGATTGTGACGTAATGACTCACGTGTGACGTCACTATACTGTACCCGTTGTAGTCAAATGACTTTCTTTCAACTGAAATTGATAAGAAAAGTGTTGAGGTATTTATTTTCTGCTAGCTGTTGCCCGCGACTTCATAAGTTATCTCACGTATTACTTATATAAGCAATCCTTTACATCAATCAGTTAAATAATAGGCAGTTGATACGTATGTATGTTTATATTTATATATTATGTAAATCGTGTTTTTTTCTTGTTTTTTCTATATAAATTCTTCTGTAATATATACTTTTTTGTTTATGTACATGTATGCAGGTCTATTTTCAGTATATTTATTTTTTGAAAGCTCCAGTGTGAGTGCCGGGTGAAATCTCTCGTTAGAGATAGACAACTCTAATTGTAAAATTTTAGATTTATATGTACAATAAACAATCCCAGGTCAAGTGAGAAATAGTGAAGAGAGGAGGGCAGTTATAATATTAGTATGGATAGTTTCAAATACGTTACTGTTCACGAGAAGTCCAAGAGGAACGATTGTGTCAAATTGTGTAGCGGATTATTGTGATGATGATTGTGAGGGGGTTAAAAGTTCTCGAGTGGCAAAAAGATAGACCGACGGCCTAGTTTAGGTCGCGGGGAGTCGCTGGATGCAAGTGGCTCGAGACGGGTTATTGTGGCATACCATGGAAAAGGCCTATGTCCAGCTGTGGACGTTTCCTGGATGATGATGTGAACGGTATTGTGTTACAGGAAGAAGACCCTGAAGGCAGTGCGGGCGCCAACAGCGACTCCGATGCGGAGTTTGAACAGATGCTAGCTGAGGCCGAGGAGCCAAAGCCGACCACGTCCGCCGCCGCAGACGAGGCCGAGCTGCCCAAGGAAGATGATCCCGATGCACCTGTAAGTGGATATTACACCGTGTATTATATTTAAATGAGTTAAGAATATATAACTTAACGAGCATTCTCTCAGAATGTTTCCACGCTAAATGTATGATAACATAATCTTTTAATATAAAATAGCTGGCTTTGATATGTGATTACCTAAAAATATGACATCGGAATATGATGTATTTTATTTCTAGTGAAGATTGTATAGTTAACAAATGTATTGTGTCCAGCCTCAACCTAAGAAGAAGGCGAAGACCAAGATCGGGAACAAGACGAAGAAGAAGAGGAAGCTGAAGACGACGAGCAAGTTCCCGGACGGTGCGGAGGGCGAGCACGAGCACCAGGACTACTGCGAGGTGAGTTCACTGTCGCTCATACGACATCAATATATCACAGTAACAATAAATATCATGATTGTCTTGTTTATTATTATTAATGTTACGCCAACAATATTTGATGTATATGATACGCTCCGCCTCCGTGGCTTAATGGCTACACGATTGCAATAGCAATCTAGAGGTTCCGGGTTCGTTAGTGGTAGGGCATTTTACCTGTTAAAACATGGACGTCCATAGTAAATAAGAATCTCAAAGAAGCCAAAGAGACGACCCAGGACCGAGCTGTCTGGAGGCGCATGATTATGAAGGCCCGACTCCAAATAAAATGGCCTTCAACGGCCTTATCGCCACTTACCACCACGTGAGATGAGCCAAATTCATACCTGTTATATATAAAAAAGACGCGATTGTTAGACTTTGAAGTGTTAATTATTGTTATTCGATGGTGATCTTTTGTTAAGGCTAGGCTTTCTAAATCATCCGGATAATATTCAGACTTTGGTGGCACTGTCAAGCATCTAGTTTCAGATGTTAATAATTTGAGTAAACTGGAGTATCTCAAATTCAAATATCATTATTTTTCAACAATGACCTGTTTTATTTGTTAGAATTCAGTTTCGTCTTCGTAGCTTTCCCTGTAACAAATACTCTTGTCCACTACTCTTTATATTTTAACAGTTAGCGAGTGTCCTCGTTCCCGTGGTTTAAAGAAATGTATGATCGGTTTACATTTGGCCTTCATCTACCTGATGGTAAGTGACGACAAGGACGATTGATCAAGCTCTGCAACCTTTCATACCGGAACACACCAGTGCTATTAAATATGGAATGGTATGGATGGATCTTGTCGTGTTAACAGATGTGCTTTCCGTGTTGATACACGCAGGTATGCCAACAAGGGGGCGAAATCATCTTGTGCGACACGTGCCCGCGCGCGTACCACCTGGTGTGTCTAGAGCCGGAGCTGGAGGAGACTCCCGAGGGTCGGTGGTCGTGTCCACACTGCGAGGCGGAGGGCAACCAGGAGCAGGACGATGATGACGAGCATCAAGAGTTCTGCAGGTGTGTTTAAAAACGATGTGTTCACACGAGATTTGCAGTACGCGCTACTACGAGTACCTTAATTAATTGTATGATTGTATATGTATAAGTTGTTGTGTTTTTTAGGATTTGCAAGGACGGCGGCGAGCTGCTGTGCTGCGACTCGTGTCCTTCAGCATACCACAGGTTCTGCCTCAACCCGCCGCTGGATGAGGTGCCAGATGGGGAGTGGCGGTGTCCTCGCTGCAGTGTGAGTTACTAAACAACACTTATTATATTAGATCTTTAAGTCTCTCTTGATAGTTAATTTTGACTTCGAATATGTGTTTGACTAACGGTGATAAATAAACAAATTTATTGTGATTATTGTTATATTTATTTTGATAAATTTTGTCGGGATCTAGCCTCGTTTAACCTCTGGTATGCTTTGTCTCAGATCTGTGCAATCCCCTTCAACTACGGAGTCTCAGATCTGAGACAAGATTACTTTGGGCTAATTTTACGCAAATAATAGGCTTTTGTCTTAAAAATAAGGTGTTTTATTGTTTGTTCTCGATTCACAATAAAATACACCCGTTCAATTTAAAACTTTCATTCGATGAAACGACTCTTTTCATATCGTGTTCAAATCGAATAGCGTTTTAGTGATCTGCAATTTTAGTGCTAATTTGTTGATTTAATATTGCACGAGTTACCGATACTTCGGTGCTGTTACAAGCGCCATGATCACGAAGCAACTGACGCCAAAATGTATCAATGTATCAATATCAAATATGTGTACCGGTGCTAACGTTCAAATATGCTTTAGTTATACACTATAACATTGTTTTATCATTTTTGATTGTAGTTTTTGGATATCACCAAGCCTTGTATTTTATAGGGTTCAGTTCGGAGGTCATAATTTCTTAAACTTATGCATTTTAACTAAAAATGATATGTTCGTTTGTTTGTAGTACAGTCAGCGTCATACCTATCTGCGCAACTTTGTACCATGTCATATTAACTGTTGTTAGGTCACACGAGGGGAAGGTCTGTTTTGGGCCTCATACGGAGTTAGTGTAATTATTTATTTACTCTTATTTTGTTCCAGTGTCCGCCAATGGACGGTAAAGTGGCTAAAATCCTGACATGGCGTTGGAAAGAGCCATCGGCCAAGTCTAAAGCACCGCGGTGCAGGGAGTTCTTTGTGAAGTGGCACGAGCGCTCCTATTGGCACTGCAGCTGGATATCGGAGATACAGGTCAGTTTGCTTCTTCGAGTGCGTATTGTACGTAGAAATTTATTCTAAACGGTAAATGTACGACATAGAAGATACCAGTCTCTAAGAAGAGCTTCTTGTGTCAACAGAAGCGCATAAGCCTATGGCCTAGAGTGGCCTACAGTGTACCCGCGGCATAGGCGGGACACTTCAAACAAATATCGTGATATCGGTATAAATCGTACGGATGACGTTTGTGTACATGCACATGTGTGAGTACGCGCGTGCCATATTCTGATCCGTATTTGGGTCATTTTCTAGCGGGGAGAGGGGTGGTATTGCGGATCGGTGGGAGGCGGTGACCGTACGTTCTGTACGTAACGGTAATTTCTTAAATTTACCCAGACCACGTCGCGGGCAAAAGCTAGTCACCCTATGAAATCTCTGTTGATAATACCCACAGCTGGACGTGTTCCACCCGCTGATGTACCGGTACTACATGCGCAAATCTGACACGGAGGAGCCTCCCAAACTGGAGGAGCCTCTGGACGAGCGCGACGGACGGTACAAGAGGCTGCAGAAGGAGAAACGCGGCGAGCAAGACGACGAGAAGATGTTGGAAGAGAAGTTCTACAGGTACGGTTATATACGAATATGCATTTGATTATTTGGTATAATGTTTGTCATGTCCTTCAGTCAAGACTATTATCTTTGTAATCTTTTTTTATATATAAAATGTATTGTGTAGATTTGACGTACCATAAAGGAGACCTATGGCCAGCTGTGGACGTTCCCCGGCTGATGATGATGTGAACATTTGCATGCACGTACACTGAGCACTGTTGAACATTACATCAGTAATTTTCTCTCTCGCTTGTATTATTGTTAGTATAGACCTGCGCTTGTAATGAATATATGATGGTAGCTCATTTGGAGATACCGGGGTTCTGTTTCCATTTAGTTCAATTGAATTTTCCCGATGTAGGAAAAATACCGTGAGGAAACCTGGACACTCCTAAGAAGTTTAAAGGTGTGTGTGAAGCTGCCCCATACGGCCTGCCGCCCATAGAAGTTTACCTCTATGGACCAGAGACGGTCACGTCTACGCAAATAATTGCGTTACTAACTAAAAAAAGTTTTGCTCTCATCGTCTGTAAAATATTTTTTATACGCCTAATATCTTTTGTAAATGTAATTCTAGCCTTGCGGTGCAAAAACCGTCCACACAAATCAATGTTAACGCCTAATTAAAAAACTTTCAAAATGTAATGAAACATCTAATGAGTTGCATTTGGTACTTATGCTGTAATTTTTTGCATTATAATTGTTACCAAACTCAAAGCAAAAAAATACAAAAATTATTGATTGATTTTTTTTCTCCAAATCTAATTATGTGCCAATTACCCGGTTGTCGTACGATTAAATAAAATAAATGTATGTGTGATGTCACAAATGTTTTCAGATATGGAGTTAAACCGGAATGGTTGATAGTTCACCGCGTGATCAACCACCGCACGTCACGCGACGGCACCACGTACTACCTGGTGAAGTGGCGCGACCTGTCCTACGACCAGTGCACCTGGGAGGGAGAGCACGAGGACATCGCCGGGCTCAAAGCAGCCGTAGACTATTATCAGGTGAATACAGCAATAAGCGCACCAAACTTATAATCTAGTCCATGCCTACAACGTAGTCTATATTACAACCAAATTTAATTAATTTTTGATACTCAAATGCCTCTTACCTACCTCAGCCGATTTCGATTTATACTCTGTGGGAACTTATAGTGGTACTTTCAGTATGTTAGAAATCAAAGATGAAACACAGGCGAGTATGATTAGTGACAAGCACAGAGTATAGTACACTTACAAAATGCAGAACATATGATTTTAATGTTCTGCCTGGATTTTCTTAAGATTGAAGTGCTTTGTTTCTGGTCGTGTAGTCTCAGCTTTAGAAAAGGACCACCCCATGCCATCCCGCGGGTGTAAAAGGTGACTAAGGGAAACTATTGAGAAGATTAACAGCATCATCTACCTAACTACATCTTAATACGATCACTAATCAGTCTGCCAAGCTTGGTGATTATGACAAATCCCCATATAGAATGTTCAATGTGGTGATTTGTGAGGGAGGCTCATATAGTCCATTATGAAATAGTGTTTTGTTTTAGTATATTTGATATTCTATTTTCTTTTTAATTGCAGGATATGCGTGCATTCATCACATCGGAAGGGAAGTCAAAGGGAAGTAAAGGCAAGAAACCAGGTCGGAAGAGTAAGAACAGAGACATAATCGACGATGATGACAACAGCAGTGGTTTACAGTACAAGCCGAAGCGTTACAACCCGCCTCCGGACCGGCCACAAACGAACCTCAACAAGAAGTACGAAGATCAACCGCCGTTCGTATACGAGACGGGGATGCAGCTGCACCCGTACCAGCTTGAAGGACTCAACTGGCTTCGCTACTCCTGGGGACAAGGCATCGACACAATCCTCGCCGACGAGATGGGTTTAGGGAAGACCATCCAAACTGTCACATTCCTCTATTCACTTTTCAAAGAAGGACATTGCAAAGGGCCATTTTTAGTATCGGTGCCGCTCTCCACTATCATCAATTGGGAGAGAGAATTCGAACTATGGGCACCTGATCTGTATTGCATCACTTATGTCGGAGACAAAGATTCTCGAGCCGTCATCAGAGAAAACGAGCTGACGTTCGACGACGGCGCCAATAGAGGCGGACGACCGTCCAAAATAAAGTCGTCGGTTAAGTTCAACGTGCTCCTGACCTCGTACGAGTTAGTCTCAATCGACGCCACCTGCCTGGGCTCGATAGAATGGGCCGTACTAGTCGTAGACGAAGCGCACAGATTAAAGAGCAACCAGTCGAAATTCTTCAGGCTTTTAGCTGGATACCAAATCAACTACAAACTGCTTCTTACTGGTACACCTCTCCAGAACAATCTCGAAGAGTTGTTCCACCTTCTGAATTTCTTGAACAAAGATAAATTCAACGACCTCGCAGCTTTCCAGAATGAATTCGCCGATGTGTCCAAAGAGGAGCAAGTGAAGAGGTTACACGAGATGCTTGGACCGCACATGCTGCGGCGACTCAAGGCCGACGTACTCAAAAATATGCCGACCAAGTCAGAGTTCATAGTACGAGTGGAGCTGTCTCCCATGCAGAAGAAGTATTACAAATACATATTGACAAGGAATTACGAAGCACTGAATCCGAAGAGTGGAGGTCAGACTGTGTCGCTGCTTAACGTTATGATGGATTTAAAGAAATGCTGCAACCATCCTTACTTGTTCCCTGTGGCTGCCGAAGAAGCCCCGCTCGGTACTCACGGCAACTATGACACTCAAGCTCTTATCAAGGCGTCAGGAAAGCTCGTTTTGCTTGCAAAAATGCTGCGACTGCTAAAGGAACAAGGCCACAGAGTTTTGATTTTCTCACAAATGACGAAAATGTTGGATATCCTCGAGGATTTCTTAGAAGGCGAAGGCTACAAATATGAGAGAATCGACGGCGGTATTACGGGAACTATTCGACAAGAGGCTATTGACAGATTCAATGCGCCCGGCGCCCCGCAGTTTGTTTTCTTGCTCTCCACTAGAGCTGGTGGGCTGGGTATTAATTTGGCAACTGCAGATACAGTTATCATTTACGACTCTGACTGGAACCCTCATAACGACATTCAGGCCTTTTCTCGTGCTCATCGTATAGGCCAAGCCAATAAAGTGATGATTTACCGTTTCGTGACGCGCAACAGTGTCGAAGAGAGGGTCACACAAGTCGCCAAGAGGAAAATGATGTTGACTCATCTGGTCGTGCGTCCCGGTATGGGCGGCAAGGGGGCCAACTTCACCAAGCAAGAGTTAGATGACATTCTGAGGTTCGGTACTGAAGAGCTTTTCAAGGAAGAGGAAGGTAAAGAGGAGGCTATACATTATGACGACAAAGCTGTAGGGGAGCTCCTCGATAGGTCTAAAGAAGGTATCGAACAAAAAGAATCTTGGGCCAACGAATACCTCAGCTCGTTCAAAGTTGCAAGTTATTCTACCAAGGAAGGAGATGGCGAGGAAGAGGTCGACACGGAAATTATTAAACAAGAAGCTGAGAACTCTGACCCCGCCTACTGGATCAAACTCCTCAGGCATCACTATGAACAGCATCAAGAGGATCAAGCTAGAACGCTGGGTAAAGGTAAAAGAGTTCGCAAGCAAGTCAACTACAACGACGGCAGCGTCGCTCAGACCGAGAACAGGGAGGACAGCACGTGGCAGGAGAACGGCTCCGATTACAATTCCGACTTCTCTCAGGGTAGCGAGGACGACAAAGAGGATGACGACTTCGATGAAAAGAATGACAATGGTGATTTACTGAGCCGCCGTAGTAAGAGGCGGCTGGAGAGACGCGAGGAGCGTGACAGGCCGTTACCGCCTTTACTCGCAAGAGTAGGCGGCAACATGGAAGTCCTCGGTTTTAACGCTAGACAGAGGAAGTCGTTCCTGAACGCGATTATGCGTTACGGTATGCCGCCGCAGGACGCTTTCAACTCCCAGTGGTTAGTACGGGATCTCCGCGGTAAATCTGAGCGTAACTTCAAAGCCTACGTTTCCCTATTCATGCGACATCTTTGTGAACCTGGTGCAGATAACGCTGAAACATTTGCCGATGGCGTACCTAGAGAGGGTCTGTCTCGTCAACACGTACTGACTAGAATCGGTGTGATGAGTCTGATCAGGAAAAAAGTTCAAGAATTCGAACATATTAACGGATACTACAGTATGCCACAACTAGTTCGCAAGCCGGTCGAGCCGGTGAAGATCGCCGGTGCCGGAGAAAGTGCTGCTCCGAGCCCTGCTCCATCGACGGCTACGCCTATTACATCTGCCGCGCCGTCCCCGGCGCCCACTCAAGGGGCCCAGGCTTCGGGACAGGCACCTACCCCCGGAGGCTCAGATAAAGATGACAAAGAAGATAAGGAAGATAATGCTGAGGTGGCGAAAGATACTAAAGGAAAGGATGAAGTTATGGATACCAGCGACGCCAGTGACGACAAAGAGAAATCTGAAGAGAAGGAGCAACCTAAGGAGATTAAAGAAGAGGTAAAAGAGCCCGAACGACGCATGTCAGTAGACGAGGAACTGCCTAAAGAAGAAAAAGAAGATGAGAATAAATCGGAGGACAGGGAATCTGAAAAAGTGAAAGAGGAAAAAGAAGATCCTGAGAAAAAAGAAGAGATAAAGAGCGAGAAAGCTGAGTCAGAAGCTTCAGAGAAACCTAAAGAGGAGAAGAAAGAGGAAGACGACGATGACGTAGTCTTGGTTAAAGAGGAGGAAGATCTCAAAGTGGAACGTCGCAAGTTTATGTTCAATATCGCTGACGGTGGTTTCACAGAGCTGCACACACTCTGGTTGAACGAAGAGCGAGCGGCGGCTCCGGGCAGGGAGTGCGAGATATGGCACAGGCGCCATGACTACTGGCTCCTGGCCGGCATAGTCACGCACGGTTACGGACGCTGGCAGGACATACAGAACGACCTCAGGTTCGCAATCATCAACGAGCCCTTCAAAATGGACGTCGGAAAGGGAAACTTCCTTGAGATTAAGAACAAGTTCTTAGCTCGTAGATTCAAAGTGAGTGAACTTTTTATCGATTTGAAAGTGATAAAATCCTTTATTTATTTCTATATAATAATATGTTATTTATTTCTGCAGCTCCTTGAACAAGCGCTGGTTATAGAGGAGCAGCTGCGTCGCGCGGCGTATCTCAACTTGACCCAAGACCCCAACCACCCGGCGATGTCGCTCAACGCGCGCTTCGCCGAGGTGGAGTGTCTTGCCGAGTCCCACCAACACCTCAGCAAGGAGTCCCTCGCGGGCAACAAGCCTGCAAACGCTGTATTGCACAAGGTCAGATACACTATTTAAATGACCTTCAAAGTTTCACATGATACCTTCTGCTTTTTTGTGTTAATGGATTGTTTTGAAGAGAAGTGGTCAAAAATTCCTGAATGTGATTCAAAATATAATGTTTCTAATTTATCTAATGCCATCATACGTACAGTTTTTCTATACCAAGCCAACTATACGCTCGGATGGAATGCCCTGCATTCCTAGCGTTTTTTACATTGATATATTCAAACGTGTTTCTATCTATTTCGATACCTCAAACATTCGTATTGTGAGTGGGTGACATCACATTTCCAGGCGTTTACTTGGCTTGGTCAGGCAGTATTAAAATATATGTACGCGAAAACAACTGGTTGTATTTTAATGATATTACAACAAACCCATCTATCTACCTTACCATTCATCATCTTTTTCTTCGTGTCTTATATATGAAAATCAATAATTTCCGTGCGTTAGTCTCGCAAAAACTCGAAAATGGATCGACATATTTGATTATATATTATTTTAAAATGTTCTTAATAGTCGGGGTGAGGTTTAAAATAAGATTTTTAAAAAAGTTGTCCACCAAAACATCGAAATTTGGACGTATGTCGGGTCAGCTAGATTACTAACAAATGCGAAATTGTATATCAGGTGCTGAACCAACTGGAGGAGCTTCTGTCGGACATGAAGTCTGACGTGTCCCGCCTGCCTGCGACGCTGGCGCGCATCCCGCCCGTGGCGCAGCGCCTGCAGATGTCCGAGCGCTCGATACTGTCCCGGCTCGCAGCCACCGCCGGGAACCCGCCCCCAGCAGGTATGTGGTGTGCCACTCACATAATATATAATATGTGTATGTTGATTTTGGCACTGTTAAGGGACTGCATATCTGACGGATTGAGTGTACCATCTTCGAATCGTCTCTCAACATTAGGGTGAGATCGTTATTTAACGTTACTATTATATGCGAGCGGTGCAATGATATGCAATCCTCATAAGACTAAAGACACCTTGATGATAGTAAAGATATATCATAAATTTTCCAAGTACCCACCTTTTATCCACTTATGTGCCCAAATATGTTCGATTTGGGCATGCAATAAAGTTTGAATTGAGGAGGGATGTCGCGTTAGTGTCAGAAGTATTCTGAGTAAACTAACCAACCCCGAAATTTTAGAATGTATGAAGTTGTTAGTTCCGGAGCAGTGCCATCGTTTACGTCACGGGCGCTTGTTTGCGATGCCATTCGATAAACTAATAGTTATGTTATAAATAATATATATGTAATATTTATTTTAATATGTATGGAAGCAGACTTGTGTAGTTATACTTATGTTTGTTCCCCCAGCTCAAATGCCCCAGTTCCCAGGCGGGTTCCAGCCGGGCGGCTCGCTGGCCGGGTTCTCGCCGGCGGCCGCCGCCGCAGCCAATTTCTCCAACTTCCGCCCGCAGTACTCTGTGCCGGGACAACCCACCAGCGCCACCTCTTCTAATGTAAGACGAACTGAACATCACTCAACAATTGACTGAAAAGGGTATAGAGGGGCCACTTTACATGCCTCACAGAATTGAGACCCACTTGTGTATTTCAGTAAAGATTATCTACGCATGTTCAAACACTGGCACAGTTTTAAAATAACGGTGAAAACGATACTACCCTATAAATTTTTCAAGACTCGTAATTTTGAAATGTTTTAAAGAATTTGTAGAGATTTATCTTTGTTGGAATATTTAATTAGTTTTTGCCTGGGGTGCAGCCGGCTCGGATTTCAGAAATAATCTTAGAGTTAAATTTTAACAATATAAAAATACATGTTCGTGTTAATTTAGATTGGTGTGCCAAATTTCATCCAAATCCGTTTGGCCATTTACAGAACAGAACAATTCAAACAACATCAAAACTTTCACATTTATAATAATAATATTTTGTATTTTGATGAAGATCAACAGTTGTATTTTTAAGGTTTATACTTTGCAAGCATTCGTTGGCACAGTTAGCCAATCTTGATAGACAGCTTCGTTTTAACATTTTCATATGGCATATGGATTATACATACGTTAGAATTTTCTGACAGTTATTAGAAACCAATTACCCGATAAATATATAGTTTTGACGACTCCTGATTAAGTCATTAACACGCATTAAAAACCATTATTATGTATTCACTACTTAGTTGTAGGTATTTTATTCAGGACAACCAGCGATGATCAGCTTATGTCACGAGTGTTGAAACGTAACGGTCGGTTAATAAAGCACAATAAAGCTCAAGTAGAACTCGACTGGTATATTAACTTGTTTGTGACGCAAGCAAGTTATGAACAGCGGTAATCGGGTTTGGAAAATTAAAATTATGATTGGCGCGAACGGGAGGCAGTCGTAATGTAATTGTAGCCGTAATTTATTATGAACGTGCATAATGCATGTCCGCATTTCGTTAATCTTTTGTATTCTTTTTCAGAAATCCGGGTAATGATGATGACTACATTTAGCTGGTACGTCGCCTCTATCAGTAGATATTTACTGGATTTTGTTTTATTGTTTTTGTTTCTGTGTGTATGAAGATAACCCTTTTTTGTTTGTTTCAGTGAGCGGTTGATGTTCACGTAGAAAAATACTTTAGATCATAAGATTCCTGTTCCACCCTTTGTTTGAAAGTGATAGCACAGGTGTGCGAAGGATTTTTAAACCATAAACTTAAGTGAGTTTTATTAACGATTGATTTCCCGGGCCGCTTTCATTGACACTCGCTGATAGGAAAACTGTGACAAAGTCTGACGCTATTTAATATAGCTCTCCACGTTTTAATTAGTGTTATTTTGTGGTTGTGATGCATTTTGTTATTTTTAGGTTACTATTGGCTAGACTCAGTTAAATTAAGCGCTCATTTCGCAATCCAAACTGTCTTGGTTATTTCTTTGAGGTTATCAATAATAAAACCAGCACGTTCTGTGTAATATTTTATGTATTGCAAATCTCCTAAGGTTCTTATATTATTATTAATATAGAATTACTTCACCAAATAAAGTATATACATCATAATTGACGCTCGTAGTTTCTCATAGCGAACGCTGCATGAAATTACCATCAACTGGCACATATTAATTAAATATGCGAACTCAATTGAATATGCTGATTGCATGATTTAACTTGGGAGTATTTACACAATAACTCTGAAACATACCTGTCTGTAATAAAGCTTTGCTCTATTTTGATATTTTTTTGAAAATACTTCAATTATTACATTTAAATTTATGGTCGGACACTATTAGTAAGAATCACTTATTTTTTAAAATTTAAATAAAATGTTCGCAGACCTGTGCAAAAGTAGCGATTTTAGACATTATAAAGTTAGTTTAGTGGACTTATTAATAATAATATATTGTGTATTATTATTGTCATTAAAACGTCGACTTCTCAACACATTATTTATTTCATCCTCTGGTCTGTATGAATATTTGATTGTATAAGTGATTGTGGACTTATGAAATCTTTATTTTTAATTTACCAAAAACGAAAATTGAATAAAATCTTATTATAAGCTAAATTTTGTTTCATTATTTTCATCTACTTACCTTATATGCATGAGTCAGGCAAAGAGATGTGAACAACAGGGTTGTTAGTTAGTTCGAGATGGTTAATGACGCCTGCCGTGGTGCAGAATATATCTATATTCACAATGATAAAATTTGAAAGCGTATTACATTTTTCAACAGCTTTTTAACGACACGAAAACCCATATCCCCATTGTAATAATATTTAGTAATTTAGGTGTGGCCGTTCCCTTGGTTCTGACTGGAACTCCACCGATCCCGGAACTACGCCAAGGTGATGAGGCCATAGTTTTTAACGTAACTAGTCAATTTTATTGAGAGTTAGTTGCTGTGGACTCTGTTGAGCGTCAAGCTATGAGACTGATAGGCAACAATACGCTACTTAAGGCGAAGTTCTAAAGTCTCGAACATCGGCGTCAGGGTTGCCAGCCTTTCGGTATTTTATAGGATACATTTTGGAGAGTTATTTTTGTTGATTCCGCCTTTGCCATTCAAGTACCGGTCAAACAGAAGAACGGCAGACCTTCATTCATATACTATTGATATTCCTACAACTCGCACCAAGCGTTTCGCTTCTTAATCGAAATCTTCAAAATAGTAAATAGGCACTTTCTAGACCAACGCGTAACGTCGTCATCGTCGTTCAACATCAGTTGAGATTGAGGTCAAGCGTTACTCTATCTTTTATATATATAAAAGAGTTAAGTAAAAATCAAAGAGATTTAAATATATACCACACCATACATGTCCTAATACAGTCAATATTACTGTGAGGTGAGAACCTGGTGTCCTGAAACACGGACAACCTTCTCAGGCACCAGTTTCACACACTGCTCCATGGCTTGCATATAATTTAAGTTTGAATGTGTATTATATAAATTGTTAATTATAACCAAGTGTGTGGAAAAATAAACATTTATCTTATATATAGTAGTAATAATTAAGTTAAGTAAATAATACAGTTTCCATTGGCACATATAAATAAAGAGTCAGTAATGTTACTGAAAGTATTTATTCGCAAAAGCTCTTCACAGTGTGTTAATCAGCTAGACGAGACAGAAATACTCTATATGTCACGCGAGTAACCTGACCAAGTTGTGGTGCAACCGCCACGCCAGTGACGTCACACGGGCATTAGACAGGAAGGTCGTCTGATTGCAGTGATTGGCGACCGTGGACTCTGGACGCCGACCCCTAGCGTTTGCACCAGCTGGCAAATGCAGCTGAGACATATATACTTTTTCTATCCTGTGCTACGTGTATCATGTTATTTAACATATGATGACGTCACGGAAAATTTCTATATCTTATTTATTTATCCATTGAGGGAGACCAACAGCACAAAATAAAACATTTAGATATGACATAGAAAACAGCCGTGGTAGCTCAGTTGGGTACAGCGTCAGTCCTTATAAACATCGAGGTCTGGGTTCGATCCTGGCTCGTACCAATGAGTTCCAATTTGTTACTCGTATTTGGAATGCATGTACGAATGATACAAATAATTACCATTGGTTTTTCGGTAAAGGAAAACATCGTGCACATTCGTGTGAAGAAATTCAAAGGTGTGTGTGAAGGGCCCGCGTGGAGGACAATGGCTATAATACATTCTCTGTAGGAGAGTAAGCCGGAGCCTCTGCAGTGGGGACATCTAGAATAGGTTTGTACACATCTTAGTAGATATTAGTTGGGGGTAGAGCGTTTTATATCCGACGCAAGCTGCCATCCTAATTCTGCCGCCAAACAGCAGTGTTGAGGCTGGGTGAGCTCGCTTTCCACTCAATGACAAAATACGTCTATATCCTTAGTCGACGAGTGCCTAAACCTGGTACTGTTCCTGCTTTCCGGGTTCCGCTGAGTCAATCTGTAAACATTGACCTTAGAATCGTAAACGACGAATTCACTCCTAATCTCCATGACCTTTGGGTATATTTGCGCCAATATTATCATGATTGTAGCTCAATGCCGGTCGATGTCAGCGCAGAGGCCGGGCTGCACACTATCTCGTAATGTCTGTAGTTTGCTCTTATCTCTGTTTCTTGGAGAAATCGGTCCAAACAAGCATCATTTGTTTTGAAAATGGTCAATCATCCTGATCTGAGAATCTTTGTATAATAATGGTCTTATTTTAAAAAAAGCAGTAAAATGCATGTTGGGGCACGCGCAGTGTAAGGTTCCGTAGTTGAACTGGTTTTTATGAAATGTATTTTTGAATGAAATTTCTACGAAATTTTCATTTTGACCACTCTAAGTACATGTTTTAAACCTGGTAAAGCCACCTTAGTCGTTATAGTTGACATATAGATCCCTGAAAGACCTATTCAACGATACCCAATACAATGGGGCAAAAGCGATTTTTTTTCATTCCTAAGTTACGTGTATGGCAAGCACACTGAAATATATTTTAAGATTTTTTTTCTACCACTTTGTCGGCGTTACTCATGTGTATACCTGTACTATATTACAGCGTTCTAGTAATAAAGGTCTCTGAGCTAAGCCGCGGATGGAGAACCCTAAAAACGGGCCAAGTGAGAGTATACCTAAAACTTACTAAAAATCATAAGCACCTGGCGAAAAATCATGAGTACCTTTTGTAATCATATTTGAACAGTTTGTAAACGTAAAATTGTAATGAGATATGATTAAAAAAATTACTTTTCAGATTTATTCCTATACTTTTCCTTGCTTCTTGCCAAATTTCATGATTCTAGGTCAATGAGAAGTACCCTATAGGTTTTGATTCTTCGTTGATATTAGTAGCATATTTGTCTGTCGCTTTTTATTGCGTTAATTTGATTTTTTCACAGGTCCAAGAGACTTCAATTTTTCTTTAAAACTGGTTAATAAAAACGCACGCTTGCCAAACAGCTATCAAAAGTATCACTTTTTGAGTACATGTATTAAAAATATATTTTTTGTACTAGTCGGGTTTTAGTTTTTTCTTTTGTAAGTAGGAATGTATACGGTGCTGAAACTATGCATAACACATAAAGTACAATCTCCTGAAAGTCTCATACTTACACTGTCTTCCTTTATGCTATGAATATTTATGTCACGGCGCATTGCGTAAGCATTATTTCTCTAATTAATCATCTTAAGGCTCTTTGTCGTCGTACGGGAGCAGTAAATATTTGACTAATCGTATTAAATTGAATTCCTATTGTACACTTGTTGTGTCGTTAGCGAAACTAGGACAACAGTTGTGGTATATTAATTGGTTCGAGTGAAATAGTCTTTAATGTATTATATTTATACCTAAACCATTTAAATGAGTACTCACCTATGCGGTGCAGGGGCGCGGGGGTATGGTGACAAAAGACAGAGGAGCGAACGGCAGGACATACTGTCTTTGCGCGCCTAGTGTCCTGCCGCCCGCTCCTCTCTCGATCCCCTTTGTCAGCGTACCCCCGCGTCCCTGTACCGCGCGGGCAAAGACTTATTTAGGCGGTCGGTCTATAAAAGCCACTCATAGTCAAGCCAAGTTATCCCGTGTGGGGAAAAATATTCAGGGCATGGTCATCAGCATCTAAGTAGACGACAGGTGCGTAACTACAGCACCTTACTGCGATCTGTAATCCGCATGCCGAGCGTTAGAAATATGTGCTGATAACGACGACACGCTCAACTACCCTACTCTTCACAGATGAAAAAACATACCAAATAGAGAAATACAGATGGCAGCACTCTAACAATGCAAAATTATCAATCGTCATCTGTGGAGAACAAAAAAATGCTACGAATTATAGGCTAATGGCGTCTGTGAACACAAGTGACTGACATAGCTCACAGTATTAGCAAGCGGAGGTGCCAGTGGGCCGGTCATATTTGCCGAAGGAGCGACGAGTCCTCGAGTGGAGATCCTGTCTGGGCAAACGTGTAGGACGTGTGTAGGACCGTAGGACGTCCCACGGCTAGGTGGAAAGACTCACTCTGAGAGAGGCCTATGTCCAGCAGTGAAATGCCGCAGACTGTGGCGTGATGATGATGGCGTCTGACAGAATTTATCATAAGAACTGTACTTTAACATTACATATATTCGTTTGTCCTCGCGTGGGAAGCCAGGGCTAGGTATATACATTAAGTATATACACAGGGGTAAGTTCACTCATCTCTCAACCATCAACTAGGCGGGCTATGAAGTTAAAAGCGGTGTTATCTGTCGGTACTTTGCCGGTTTACGGTTTAGTTATAGTAATAGCTTATGATAGCCATTTGCTCTTTGCCGAGGACGAGGAAAGGGAGTAGATTGATATACTCGTACTTCAATATAAAGGTGTGTTCTTGATGTGAAAAAGTTCGTATGATTGGGAATACATGTGAGTCGGTTCTAGATATGAATGTAAGTACCGTAAATGGTACAAAATCAATAAATATAACTTTAATAGACAACGAAAAGCAAATTTCTTCGCGATTTGAGAAAAAGTTGTTTGTTGTGAGGAACATTTTTCTATGTCAAACATCATAATATGGCTTCTTTTAACCGTTTTACAAGGAAAAGTAAACGGCACGGTTTTTAAATTATTTTTGTGGATTGTAAAAATCATCCTTCGAATGAAGGATGGTGATTGATGATATTGAACTGAGCGCCTTTCTTCGGCCAGTCGGTGCCGATTGAGTAACTTCGGCTGTTTGAATTTTGGAGCGCAGAATGGTATTTCTGGCTCGATCTCTGAAAAAATAAAGATAGAAATTTCCTCATTTGATCGAAACGGAAATTGCAAATTGTCTGAGACGTGATCATATCTCTATATCATGAATGACGAATCATGATAGACAGTTAAGAGACCGTCATATAATTATTACGGACGTTGCCTACATTTTACGACCCCCACATTTACAAAGAGTACCTTTCATTAATCGTTGTATGGATGCATCATAATTGGCAAAATGGCGACGTAATCAGTTAAAGTTTACTCAATTATAAAGGCAATAGGGACTAAGCACGAGCAGGAATTTATCAGAAGGATTACCTCAGACTGTCAATCAATGGTTTCAGGGAAAGAATAGAAGTTGATTGTTTAATTTCAAGATGTAATATTTTAGTTCTTTATTGGCCTTAAAATCTACGTAGTTCAAAATAGTATCAGCTTTCTCTGAAAATTGTGATGTTATTAACCAGTCTGACTCCATTCTTACTTATTATTAACTTAGCTAGTGCTTCATGACATTGAGTCTTGTAGGCAAGCACGCTTTCACCCTACGGCCTTATCGTTATATACAACCAATAAGGTTTCTAGCACGGTTTACTGCTATTGGTTTCTTGTGGTTTGCGAATTATGTAGGTATGAAAGTGACATTCAAATTGTATTTCTTATTCGAGTTGTGCCGTCATAACTTTCTGTAACAAAGTTTTGTCTAATGCTTGAGCTGTTTCCGAGTGCTACGACGAGGAATTGATAACCGGTATGTCATATCCATCCAACCTACCTATCTAGTACTTAGTTTTGGTGGTAGGGCCTATATAGCATCCGTCACTTCATCAGCTATATTTCATTAAACTCTGTGTAAATATTATACTTACGATGAAATTATGTTGAATTTTTAAAATGTTCGAACTATCGTATCGTTGTTAGAAAATGTATATCGATTATCAACTTCGTTTGTTATCACACCGCGATATTTGTTACACACGAGTTCCGTAGTGATAATGACTTCATGACCCCGACGGTACATGTATTTTTTGTTTGTTTTGATTATATAACCATTGGCAGAGCCGAAACAGTTGTTGAGAGTAGCATAACTAAGGCTCGGCCGGCCGCTTGCGTTGGGCCTACAGTACTTGGTTTGGTCTAGATTAATTGCAGGTGCGCGTCAAATTGGGTCATTGTGGTTATAAAGTGTCCAGTCGTGAGGCTGGTGCATTCTAACCATAGAGATAGTTGTAAAGCTTTGATTGGGTGTTGCAATATGGAACAGTTTGACATTCTCTGAGTCTGGGACGTTCGCCACCATAGCATTGGGCGGTTGCAGCGTTGCAACACCGCGCGCTATATTCTATTATGGGTGGAGTATTATTATTCACACTTCCATACTAAAGTAATAATGAGAAAGCGTGTTTGTTTGTCCTTTCTTTACGTCGTCATGGACTACAGGGATAGCTGAAGGGGCGGCAAAAGGATGTAAGCTACTTGTTATCCCAATAGGCTAAAATATGGGATGCACTACTGGTTGGCACTACAACTTGGGAATTTTTAAAGGAAGAGTAAAGACACCTTCTAGACCAACGCGTAACATCGTCGACTTAACATCAGGTTAGATTGAAGTCAAGCGTTTATCTATCTTCTGCATAACTTTCATCTTTTTTTTGTCTAAATTTTATTTTTCTTATTATTGGTACAGCGCTGTGTTTACCTTTAAGTTAGTTACACATATTATGACACTATTGTTTTGTAAGTTTCGTTTTTTATTATTGTGTGTAATAAGCTAGTAACTTGAAATTTTTTATTATTATAAATAAATAACAATTTTTTCCAAGTGTGACAATTTCTGAAGTTGACGCAGACGAAGTCGCGGACATCATCTAGTACATAAAAACGTCCAGCCTTCCACTTTTCTCATTTATTCGGTAGATTTAAAATTGCTGCAAAAAATGAATTTTAGTAAGAAACGGATACATTTGTATATATTTTTGTCCGTGTTTATGTAGTTATGTTTAAGTAATTATTTTAATTTTAACGTTGCCACGGATCAAATAAAGTTTTTCTAACTTTGTTAACTAACGCAAGAAGAACAGTTTGATCCTGTGAATATGAGCATATTGCGACTGCGCGTTGGCATCAATCTATGTACTATGAATGTACCCTTCACCTCATCTAATGATGTTATAATTGCATACTCGTATATTGAGGATGTCACGTAAAAACAAATTATCTTGTAATATGAATAAAGCTCTCGATCGTGAAATCGGGTGGTATTTATTTAAAAAGGTGAGTTGAGATTTGTCTCGACTTTAGAACAAGAACACCGCATGTTACCGGTGTAAAGTAAAGACAGTCTTTAAAGAAGACTTGGGGGGGGGGGGGGGGGGGGGAATAAGTTGGGTAGCGGTATCTACCTATGTTTTTTTATTGAAGATAGACCAACACTTGACCTCAATCTCACCTGATGGTAAGTGACGATGAGGTTACTGAGGAACGATGTTACGTGTTGGTCTAGAAGGTGCCTATTTACTCTTCTTTTGAAGATTCCCAAGTTGTAGTTTTCGGGGAACACGGTATGTAAATAAAAACAACATCTTACGATCTTACTACCGCTATATTTTAGTACTATAAAATACAAAAAGAGCACAGTTTGTTAACATCATTGACTAGCCTTTAAACATAATTGAAATTATGGGAAACAATTTCAATAAAATTGCTCTGCTCATATTAAAAGCGAATATACTCATAGTATAAAGAACCTCGAACATTATATGATATACGTCATCTATCCCCGCTTCAATATTGAGAGTGGCCAGGATGCGGATGCTGCAGAATTGATCTTCTGGATAGATAGATCTTCTTGTAGTACCAGATGGTTGATCACATATTTTAGTCTCAATACCTCTACATATGTAAATATACATTCAAAATCAGTTGTGTGATTACCAAATAGTCAGACATATATTCTTTAACTCACCTCACTCATTTTATAAAGAAGACTAAAGGAAAATTCCAGAAGAAGCGTCTAATGTAATACTTGACAAACATCTTACTCCAATCACCGATCCTGTATTGGGAAGCCCGTTCGTCGCGGTCATCTATGGGGATAGTTAATGTTGCAACATGCATCTTCGTACAAACAATATACAGTTGATGATCATGCATGTGTGCAAGTTGCAAGATAGGTAAGTCGGTTGCGCGTGCGCCGACGTTGAATGCCAAACGCATTCACGGTCAGAGGTGAACGCACCGCGTCGCTCGACCACTACGTTGAAACTGGAGGGATTTCTTATAATCCACATAAATTACTATTCCACTCATTTGTAACTAATTAGTATCTAATCAGAGTTTGGTGTTTGCATATTTTAAATCTATTAATATTATATGATATATATACCTCTACAAAAGTCATTGACAACACTGCGACACATGCAGTACTTTGTTTACATGTCCGCGCGGAATAATACATTTTATGAGTACGAAGAACTTCTAGAATGTCGTAGAACGCACGAGCAGAATGTTATGTTGTATGTAATAAAGTTAAAAAATATAATCGTCATGTGGATTTGTCGCAGGGAGGTGATGCATCGGTGAACGAGGTACCGATGCCGCGAAGCAGGAACTTGCTTGCAGTGGTCGGCCTCGATGACACATTTCACTATACATAAAACACATCTACGTCACCCAAGAAATAATGAAGTATCAAACTACAAAGAATGCACTGTGTAATGTAGCAGTAGAACGAGATTGAAATAATAGTGTTAAATGAAATCTACGCATTAGTAACTTACGCACTTATCGTTCCACCGGCAATCATCACTCCTATAACAGTTTAACTAATCCTAGTTTCTATTTAGTTCACCTTGAACAAAGCTTGTGCCCGGCTTCCACGCTTCCTAGTAATTATGTTGAAATTGGCTTGCGAAACGCACCCTTGCAACGTGCCGCTGTAAACACCGCTTCAATGCGACTCCGGGGCTCGGACCGTGAACCCGGCGCGGGCGCACACGCGACCACCTCATTGTTTATCAGACGGATGAGCCGAGGCCGATATATAAACCGACTGTGGAACACCCGGCACCATTCGCGATCCCTCTCCTCCGCCGGCAACTTCCTCGCTACGAGGCCAGCCTCACCGTCCACTGATTACTGCAATTGTGAACCCTTCCGCGATGTCTGCCGCACGCACCATCCTGGCTGCGCTGCTACTCGTGACCATAGCTGGCGTGGAGCTTGCGCCCGCGCCTGCGCCATTCTTCGATGCTATCTACGACGCCATCAACGGCAACGGGAGAAGAACATACGGATACGGCGGCGGATATGAAAACTATGGCTACAACTACGGTTACAACCCCGGATACCCTGGATACAATGGATACACCGGATACCGGCACGTGGACAAGCCGCAGCGACAAGGGAAGACCTACAAGGAGATCTGCCGGGTCCACTTCCCAGATTCTGTGGCGGTCCCGGGCGCGGGGGGTATAGTGTGTCCTTACTGAGGGTTGGATCGCGTGTTCTACGCAATGGAGCGCTTGCTTCGCCGTCGAAACATCATGAGGATGGGTTGAGCCATCCAGGGTTGAGACCGTCGCACTCTGACGGCTGGTTCTATCGGAAGCGTTCGACGGGTGTCGCAGATATGTGTATAGTGCCCTCTGTTATTTGAACACTATGTTTCGTGATAAGATAACCTTGTGTTGTGTTGAAGGAGTTCGTATGTAAATACAGATGAACATTGAGTTTCCCTACGCATTGAGTGCCGAGTGCTGGAACACGCGATCGTCTATCTTTGGATATTCCAAATTATTATAATTGGCTGTGTGTACTTATGAATTTGTCGAAGATATCATTTAAAATAAAAGATTATCGAGATAAAACAATAAAGAAAACTTTAAATTGGAGTTTGCCTAAATAAGTCAAATACTCTGTGACATTGGGACTATCAGTGCGTTTATATTAAGTATATGTGTATATATCGGTTTAGATATCACAATGTTCAATGCGTAATTAAGTAAAGTAAATTGTAATCGTCCAAGAAGGGCGATCGTACCACACCGTACGATGTAAATATTGTATTAAAAGATATGTCAATGATTAAAAGCAAAATAAATCTTATTAGAATTGAATTACATTTTATTTTACGTTGTAAATCCACTTTCGAGCATGAAATATGATTTGTTAGATATCGATTATATTATACGAGTTCTGTACCACGAACGGACGATCGAGCAAGAAACTCCGACAAATACATGTTTTTTGTATGAGAATCTCCTTTGATTTTACATTTTTAATATTACACTAATAAGATGTTTTATCTATCACCACCAACTCCGATCAACTTCCCTTTGGGGTAGTGAATGCCCCATTGGGCTCCTGCTGAAAGTAAAGGAGTTTGGTCGCGATGGGTGGAAGTAGGTGGTTGCGGGTGGCAAAAATGTGAAAAATATATATGTATCTGTCCTTGTCTAACTCATGTCAACATCACATGAGTGAAGAAGTTCTTTTGAAAAGTTCTAGAAGTTCTGAAGACTTCTGGAAAGTTCCGAAAATTTCTGTAATGATCTAGAAAGATTACATTTATTCTACGTTTATGCCAAAATAAATGTCCACCCGTGCGAAGCCGGGGCAGGCCGTTAGTTATATATTAAAAATGACAAATATTTTGATGTCGAGATTGAATTGCACTTTTTATGAAGTTTTCTCCGCGGGTTCAGCGATAAAAGTTAACACCAAAGGTCCAAAAAATCGAAGACTTTCAGTATTCTTTTTCCTACACGACGCCTTTACTCGCCAGATTATCTGTAGCACTGCGTCACCAAGAACTCTGTAGTGCGTATGTATTTAAAGCTTTGATACAGATATATAGGTATTAAGATACACCGCCAGAATACAGATCACCTTAAATTAAATGACAATATACATTATTCAGATGCAAAAATGTTGTTATACGCACATGAATATAACCATTATTTCGAGTCTCATAAATATTGATTCTGCGTGCCGCTACCGGCTAGGAATTCATATTACTACTTAGTTGAAATTAGTCATATAGTCGCCAGTCGGGTTATTTACGATTACTAATTGAAGGTAAAGAACCTGGTGTTTTCTATTTAGGTATTATCCCGTGGTAGGACCGGCGCAGCAGCAGTTGACATACTATGATGTAGAACTATGTTCAACAGTGGACATTTCCCGCCTGATGACGTTGCGATCGCTATCAAATTACGCTTTGAGGTGACTCAGTGATCGCAAGATGTTGTGGATACATAGGAAAATTTTCATATACTTGAAAGACATTATTTTAGCCCCTGACGCAAAAAGAGGGGTGTTTGTTTGACGCTAGTGCCTGTGTGACTGTCTGTCTGTCTGTGGCATCGTAGGTCTCGAACGGATGGACCGATTTTGATGCGATTGTTTGCGAAAGCAAGTTTACCTTGCAGTGGTTCTTAGCTATATTTGGTAAAAATCGATTCGGCAGTTTGAAGTGTATCAGCTGATGTTTAATTGTTACCTGAAACATTAAATCATTATCAAAACATTTTTAAACAGACAGAAAATGTGTTTAGCAAAATATTTTGGCAGTTCAAACACGCAATTTTCCCCGCGGTATTTCTTGATATTAAATTTTATGTCAACAACTTATTTTGTACATTATTTGTAATGTGAAGTCACGCTACGGCCTGACCATAGCATTGCGATATTGCATAATGCATTACTTTGAAATTTGGAAAGAAAAAATATATAATAAAGATTACAAAAAGTAATATTTGAACTCAATATTCCTTACTACATTATACTGGTGGACATTGAAAGTTAGTGCCGTGTAGACACGGCATGAAGTCGTCGCAGGCGACTACTGAGTGCTCCTCATCAATCAATCGGGCTTCGTGAGCTTAGGGTACAAGTATCTTGTGGTTATCATTCGCAACTTGACGACTCAACTTAAGTCAACTTGAAACTAACTTGTCGCCGGCAGGCTTAAAGTGTTCCGATACTCGTAACATCGACAGCTAGCGAGACACTGGGCTGCGATGAGAATGTTCCTAGGATTTAGTACAATATATTCAGGGCTACGTCTGTGACTGTGTGTGTCTATGGTGCTTTTTGAATATTGCTGAAAAATATTACATTTTCCACCGAGGGAAGAAAGTAACTGATTACCAACGAGAGTGTAGTTTGAGATCCACGTGAGTGGGAATCGCTATTTTACCCGAGTGGTACATAATTATGATATATACTAAACGAGGAAATTGGAATACTCAAATGTTCACTAGCACTCCTAGATGACATTTTGAGTAGCTTGTCATTTAGCACATTGAAGATTTAGATAAGACACAAGTTGACGCGTTCAAAAAGAACTAGAAACTACTGCAGCTGCCCGTTACTAGATGGCGCTACTAAAAAGTTAAAATCACGTCAAAAAAATCTCGTTTGTTTGTTGTTATAGCGGCAACAGAAATACATAATCTGTGAAAATTTCTACTGTCTAACTATCACGGTTCATGAGATACAGCCCGGTGACAGACAGACCGACTGACAGACGGACATCGGAGTCTTAGTAATAGGGTCCCGTTTTTACCCTTTGGGTACGGAACCCTAAAGAGGAAAAAAACATACCCGTCGTATTAAAAACCTTCTCCTTTTTTAAAGTCGGTTGACAACAAGCGGCTCACGTGGCTAGTATCATTTTGCGAATTGTGACGTAACACCTTTTTGTCTTTTTCTTTTTTAGTAGACAGAAATTGGAGTAAATATTACAGAAAAAGCTAACTGATGACTCTATATTGTAAAAAATTTTAAAATTAGCTTAAAACCTTGACAAATAAAACTCATTTATGCGGTCCAGAAAATGAATTTTATTTCAATGTATAATATCTTTACGATATGAGTCCGACACGCAAGTATCCGTTTTCTTCTTCTAATGAACTCACTGTTTAGTTGAACGAATACGAGTACAGTTAGTAGCATATAGCTATGTCCTGAGCGGTCTCTGGATCAATTTTTATTGGAGTCCATGAATATATACTCGTATTTTTTGCCTCGATACACATGATAATACACTAGTAGTTACTTGTCGTACATACTGAATTGTTAGCAATACCGCCGAGCCTCGACATTCATGCAACAGGTATTGGTTTGACCTGATTGAATAGAATAGAATGTAAACTAGAAAGGAATGGTTTTGATACCAGATTGGTGCTGAATTAGTTACAAGCGCAGACAATCTCGCTGTGGGTTTACCTTTCACTAAATCGTTTGAGGTGAGTTTCTGTGACCGCACGACAATATGCATGTAATTGAATATCAAATCAAATATACTTTATTATACGACAAGAGCACTTACTTAAACTTTAATAAAAAGGAGCCAAGTTTCGGGTTACGCGCAGTGTAGGGTTCCGTAGTGGCCCGGAGCAATAAGTTCACGGTTTAATATTATTATTTATTTATTTCGTCAAAATACAAAGTTCCATTATTTGTTAGTATAAACTTAAAAACTATGTTACTCGTAGTACAAATCAAATCACATCTCTTAAAAATATGTC
This sequence comes from Carcina quercana, assembly GCA_910589575.2. NCBI lineage: Eukaryota > Metazoa > Arthropoda > Insecta > Lepidoptera > Depressariidae > Carcina > Carcina quercana. The sequence goes on along the minus strand of OU342432.1, from coordinate 13,562,840 downwards.
AAAAATTACTTTATTATAGAGGCTGCAGAGGATAAGTGCAACTCTGTCCAGTGTCTCTTAAAGGGACAATCTAGTCTGGCTGCTATGGCTTTCAGGAGGCCGTTGGTGCTGCCTTTGACGCGATGCATCAGTGAAGCGACTCTGTCTCTTATGATGGCCTGAAGCCAGGCACGCGCGCTTCCGCAAACATCTTACATCTACAAAATCTCGGCAGTCCCAACAGCATCTTAAACCCATTGTTATAGTGGCCTCGCAAAGCGCTCTAGGTCTTCTTATGGCTGCTAATGTCTAAAAACGGACACAGGACAAAGAACGATGTAAAGTAATTTGAATGGAATTTGTACGAAATTTTCATTTTGACATCTCCAAGTATATTTTATAATTTGGTCAACTATTACTAGTTAACCTGTAAAGTTAACCTTGTCGTGATAGTTTCCCCTTTAAATTCAGTATATGCTGCTACTGTGAATTTGTTCAAGTGAGATTTCGGTGAGATTAAGGCCAAGTGGTAACTCATTTTACATTTAAAAAGTATTAATTAAAGATTACGTATTACTTAGTAAGTTATGCAATCATAAACATAGTATTTTTACTTTCAGTTAAGTTCGTTGATAGTTCATTATTGAATAAATTCGGCCTGCGTCAGTCAGTGCTTAATCATCATCATCAACAGCCTATATACGTTCCCCACTGCAGGGGCTCAGGCCTACTCTCCTACAGAGAGTGTATGGGACATATAGTCCACCACGCGGGCCCAGTGCGGATTGGTAGACTTCACACACACCTTTGAACTTCTTCTCAGGAGTGTGCAGGTTTCCTCACGATGTTTTCCTTCACCGTTAAGCAATCGGATAATGTACTCTAATGAAAAACAACTCATAGGTACACGGCTGGATCCGAACCCGGAACCCTCAGATTGAAAGTCTGCGTCTTATCGACTGCGCCACCGACGCTTTTTGCGACCAGTGCTTTATAGATGATATTATATCAGCGTCTGCGAAAAGGTCGTTTTAGGTCGAGTTAAAACAACTGGAAAATGAAATAAAAAGACCGAACAGTGTCTTAATTCACGCTCGAGGAAGCGTATACAAAAAGAAAGAACAACAAAACCATTCGTTGACAGTTTTTTCTATACAAAAACATCGGAATGATTTCTTTTACATTCCAGCGACAAGGGTAACGTTTTATCTCGGACAGTGACTGTTCTAAATATCTTAGGCACCCTTGTTAGCGGAAAAAATAAGACAAATAAAGGTCCTGGACAGGAAACCGAAGAGGGTGAGCTTGTCTTTTGATCTCTCGCTTGTTTCCGGGCTGCAACGTTACAAGAAATTATGTAAATGCTGGGGAATTTTTAGAAAATAAAGACCAGTTATTGAATAATAGAGATTCAATCCCCGTGACTTGTTGTAAACTCTGCAGCCATGTAAACTTTACACGGATGTTATCTACCACATCCTTCGTACGAAAAACGAGTTCTCATACATAATGATTGGTATTTGCAAAAAGTTTAACACAGATACGAGACTTCAAAACACAAATTCTAATTTATTAATCGCTCCATTATAAGCTACAGCAATCTGGTCTTCTGTTTTTGGTTTGGTGGTTTTCTTGTGTTTTTTAAACTACATACATTTAAAATGTATAACAGGTTTCCAATCGGCTTTAATGTCACCTGATCATCATCAGCCAGGAAACGTCCACTGCTGGACATACGCTTCCTTCATGGTACGCCACATCGACTGGTCCCGAGCCACCTGCACCCAGTGACTTCCCGCAACCTTAAGTAGGTCGTCGGTCCATCTAGTAGGGGGACGGCCCGGTAGACGTTTCCCGGTACGTGGTAATGTCACCTGATGGTAAGGGGCTATAGGGACGCTGGGTGTTATGCGTGCGTACCCAGAAGCCTCAACGTATTGAGGCGCTGACTCTTCTACCTTTCATACCGGAACACAATAGTGATATTGACACTGCTGTTTGGCGGCAGACTTAGGTAACATAGTGGTAGCTAGCCAGGTGGTTTATAAAATCCCTACCACCAACCGAAGCAACGCATTGGAAATCGAACCTGGGACCTATGGATTGTCAGTTCAAGCGTGTAATCATTAGACCACGGAGGTGGTGACATACACTCAACATTTATCGAATAACTTCCGTGGTTCTGCTGAAAAAGCTAGCTCCAATAAAAATATGTAGATTAATTTATTTGTTTAACTAGAAAACTGTTAATGAGTAGAGCCTGCGTTTGGGGCATAGAAAGGATTAGTGTGGATACTCAGGAGGCAATCTATGATTTTACATCCTACTAATATTATAAGTGTGAAAGTTTGGATGTTTAGATGTTTGGATGTTTGGATGTTTAGATGTTTAGATGTTTGGATGTTTAGATGTTTGGATGTTTGTGACGCTTTCACGGAAATACTACTGAATGGATTTGAATGAAACTTTACAATAATATAGCTTATACATCAGAATAACATATAGGCTATAATTTCTAAAGACATATTGTGTAAATTGTACAAAATCACACTTATAATATTAGTGGGATTACATGGGCAATTTGGGCATAACAAAAACGCGTTGCCTAGCAACCGACCATAGAATATGTAATTCGTATATACAAACTTTCGCTTTTATAATATTAGTGTAAAGACTATTTGAATGTACTACGTCAGGTACGAGTATTGAAATTTCTTTTGTTTCTTTAAACTATTAGCCTACGTAACAGAATAAACACTATTTTGTACCTTATGCTGGAAATGGAGATAGATGCCTTCTATGCCTATCGAACAAGTAGAATAAATCCTGAAGTACACGCGGACAAAGTCGCGGGCGGAAGCTAGTTGATTTATAAAGGAATCAGTGTAGTTAAGATAACAGGTAACTACGCAACTTTGTACACATTCATTCCCACTTGATATTGTTGAGTGCATCCAGAGAAAGGTCATTCAAAGGTCTTATGGTACTTTGAATATTTATTTATTTATTGTTCTATTTGTGCTAACTTATCTCCCATAAGACATGAGACAAAAGAAACGAGCTTGTAGATTGTTATTTCAAATCCAAGCTCCACTATGATGACAGGATAATAAACATTTACAAAATACTACGGAACTGATCTTCGGCGCGGACTTCGATAAATTGTAATTCGTCGCCTGCCTCGCCGACGCATTTTTATACGTCATCCTTTCCTCAGATAAAACGTGCTAAGGCAGGGTAGACAAATTGGGACTCCCTGACATAAAACAATAAAGTGTTATTCCCTCGGGGGCCAATGGGACAGTGAGCCAGCGACGCTGCGGGCCAGTACGTGTTGGCACTGGCTGTAAACTTGAATAGGTAATAAATCCGAAGTCGGGATCAGGTTGCGAGTCCGGGATCTAGCGGGCTAAGGGAAATTGAAATTAGTGAAGTCGTCTACATGCCCATGGGACTATTAAAGGTCAGCATGATGTCTTTTTATTCGAGGATACATAGAAATAAATTCATTATACTACACAATAGATGCCCAATGTTTGCAAGTGAGAAATAAATAAAAGAGAGCAGTCAAGTGTGTGTCGGGCCACGCGCAGTGTAGGGTTAGGCGCCCGTCACTTGAATTTTTAATATTTTTAAAAGCACAGTTAAGTTGATAGAGAAGGCGGGGGACACTCGACTCTGACAAAATTTTTCACTTTAAAGCTTAATATTTCGCAAATGGATCCCTCAATCGAAAAGTAATGTTCCTAGACCCTTAATATTTTTGAAAGACCTATTCAATGATACGCAACACAATGGGTTTACAGCTTTCTAGTAGTACCAGTCTCTAAAACATATTAAATGTACAGTATAGTAATAAACAATAATGAAGTTTACAAAAATAAACACCTTTTAGACCAGATCTAAGGTATTTCGCGTTGCAGTATTTTTATTGAACTTTCGACCTTAGTTGTGGTTCGAACACTCTTGTATTGTGGTCGTGTGGTCGGTACTGCATTTTATACGTTTTGCGAGGTAGCTCGCTAAGTCAGGGTTTTCGAGCATCTCGTGGGGCAAGCCTGGCCCAGTGACCACCCCCCTGGGCCCGCGGTCGATTGTGGCATGCTCGTCACTACCCTCCTCTCATAATCAGATTAATATTGTCATTGTATACAAGTAGACGTTTGCCTTGTTTAATTATAATTAACAAGTATATTTCTAGTCATAGGGTAGTATTTATAGATATGTCAAAGTGGAGTCACTAGGTCAACTAGGATATCATATGAAAGGGCTTAGTTTTTATATACATTCTAAAATAGTTTTTGACTTATCTTGAGAAAACAGCTAAGGGTGTGTCGGGACACGTGTTGAGATGGTTACATAAAATGTGATGTAATTTTTATGAAATTTTCATTTTGACCACTCCAGAAACATTTTATAATTTGGTCGTGATAATTTTTCTTTTAAGTTTAGTATACATACTACTACTGTGAATGTTTAGATTTTTAAAAGCAATAGTTTAGCAGATAGCGATGCGCTCAATTCTGACCATTTTTTCCCTAGTAGAAAGGGTTTCTGAGCTAAGCCGTTGACGGACAGAGAGAAATTATAAGGGTTCCTTATTTGCCACTGCCTCTATATTCACAGTAGACATGCTTTTGTTTCTTTTATATTTCACCAATTAGTTTTTACATGATGGGAATAAGTAGAAGGCATGAGTATAATATTTTGTATTTAAATTTTAATTATTATTTGATGATGACATGTATTAATTTTTACGTTTTGTGCTGAAATACTGTATAGCCTAATCGACTTAATTTTGAGAGACTTTTATATACATATTTAAGATCCTACATATGTGATACCAAAATTAACAAATAAAATGATTTGATTCCTGGTTTAGTTTTTGAGAAATCATATTAAAAACACTTGACAAACAAACTTAGTTATACGGTCGGGGAAAAAACCTTATTTAAAGGTAACACAATCTTTACGCTTCTTTATATGGTTCGGAACCGTTGGTGCGCGACTACGATTCACACTTGGAAAGTTTTTTCATGTACGTTGTAACTAAGATGATGATGAAAGCTGGAAATAGTCAAAGATAATGTCTTAGGTGAGCTTTCGTTTTCCAAATCAGCAACATTGTAGAATCTGATTATCAAAATGATGGCGTTCTAAGGCAATAATTTAAATTCCTATACAATGCTCTGTAAGCTTCGGTCGCAACAATCAAATAAAAATTCTGTCACCGTCACGTACCTGCCAGCTGAGGATCTTGTTTACCTACGTCACGGACGTCATCTTACAGAGATCTCAATCTGTCACCGAAATGCCAGACAAGCAGGTGAATGGTGGTCGGTGGATATAGTGGTTTTGCGTAAGTTCACAGTAAGTTGTGTATGAGTAATGGACATGCTTGTTACCGTATTTATTTAGAACGGCTTGTCAAATTGTAGACCCTTTTTTGACGTGAACGTCTAATAAATCGATGAACGCCGGCTGCACGCACGAAAAAGGGTGACTCTTGGCCCGTTACGATCGGATTCTGATACAAATGCAAGTTTTGTTATGACGTTGTCACGTTAAACTATCGTCCGTAAACCGACTTTACAGACAACAAGGTTTTTGTTTCATAGAAATCAACGAAACAGTTCTCAAAAACAATTTAAAACCAAGCCGGTTTAAAGGCAGCATATCTCGGTCTTCAACGACTTCATTTCGTAGAATGTGCGATTGAATTACACGACCTAATTCCCCTTTTTATAATCGGTTAACCAGAAGAATAACTTGGTTCAACTTCTTGGTTGACATTTCACCATTTCGCACGAAGCGTTTCGATTCTTCATTTATTATGCAGACAGCTTAGGAGAGGAATTCACTGCCGGCTTATGTGTTTCGGTGTGTGGGTGTGTGAAAAGGAAACCGCGTACCATTCTAAACCACACCACCGCTTAACATCAGGTGAGATTGTGGTCTAACGGAAGCCTATGTTATATTTAAAAAAACCATTGCGCAGGCTACTTTATTGTCTGACATTTTCAAGGTTTTTCTAAACCTTCTGCTAGTTACAACTTTTATCGATAGTTTTCTTATATATATACCGTACTTGCAACTCCTAGTGAACTGTAACATATTCCCGCGACATGTGAAGTTACTGACATGATAAAACACCTGAACACCTGGGCCCTCGCTGGTGCAGCAAAGTGCTCGTAGTTTCCAATGTAGCTACTCTCGTCCTTCTATCGACGAGGTACCATAGCACCTTAGTTAGACAAGTGTATACCCTACTTCTATCCACAGAGTACCTTACATTAGACTGAAATAACCTTTACATCGACACTGCGTAGTAACTAGCGCCTCCGACACTGCGGTGATTAGTTAGAAGTATCGCTTAAGACGACTCACTGATTATTCTCTCCTTGGCTCGCGAGAGAGCTATAGCGATACCTACTTCATTGGCGACTGAAAGAGATATGCATAGCATCACATTGTCTCAAGAAAATCAACGTAAGCGACAAATCATTCATTGCTTGAAAACTAGAAAATCCATTAAAAATCCTTTGTGCTAAACTTAGGAACCATAATTTCCTTCATAATTGTATAAAAATAAGCTGATAATCTGAAGTGGATTCCTAAAACAAACAATTTAAGTGCTTTAGAAGAGCAGACTTCTATCGAGAAAATTTTCACAGATCGTGTTTCTGGTTGCTATTTCTTGTAGATATCCTCGAGATATCATTGATATAATATCAAGTCTCTATCTGCTACCGTTAGTGAGAAAAATAGATTTTCACGACCCCTCAAAATCAGTGTTTCCTGTTAAAGCAGGGATGTCCAACACACGTACTGACTTTAACAAACATCTAGAAATTTGAAGATACAACCAACATAATGACAAAACTACGGCCAAATGTAATGTATTGCAATCCCCGACAGAAATTTTATGAAGTTTTATTATTCATGGTATTGAAAACATCAGTATGTTCAACCCGAAACAGTAGTTTTGGTTAATGATGATGATTTTAATATGTGGTAATATTTTTGTATGTAATTAATGCGTTCAAAAAGAACTAGAAACCGACTTCAACCGCCCTACAAGTATAGAGGTAGAGTTACCTCAAAAAGCGGTGAATCAATTTCGATAAAGTTTATATGGGTCCACCTCCGAAGTATGTTCTACCAAACAAAACAAAAGAAACATCAAAATCGGTTCATAATTGCAGGAGGTATCGCGTAACATACCAATTAAAAACATACAGTCGAATTGAGTATCTTCTCCTTTTTTTGAAGATGGTTGAAAATAGTATTTACTAACACGTTCGGGTGGGTTGAGTAAATTTAACCTATTATTGAAATAGTACGAGACTAGGTATTTGATTAGGTACGCAATTATCTGAACTCCTCCTGTCCCCTTTCGTGGTTGTAGTGGTAGATCGGTGGACGATTCTAGGACACTTTAGAGAGGCTTCCTTTAAATGAATAGAGTCGCCAACCCGGGGAACAGGAAGTTTATATCTATAGAATAGTACTTAATTATATATGAACACGTTATCTACTCGTATATAGTATACTATAGATCCATGTTTTATTTTAGCTTATTTTTTACCCCTGCCGCAAAAAGAGGGGTGTTATAAGTTTGACGCCAATGTCTGTCTGTAGCATCGTAGTATGGACCGATTTTGATGCGTTTTTTATATGTCAAAGCAAGTTTCTTTGCGGTGTTTCTTAGCTATATTTGGTAATCGTATGATTATTGCGTAAGTTTTTTTTAAATAATTTAATTTGCTTGCACGAGAATAAAAAAAAATAAACGATAATGTAGAAAAAAAGCATAACAATAAATAAAAACACGATTTACATAATATATAAATTATAAATAAATATATACAGACATATAGACTGCCTATTATTTAAATGAGGGATAAATAGTGCTCTTTGAGTTGTTTTTTAAGTGTTCCGACAGTTCTACGTATCGTGTCGTCGTCGCGTATGTCATTTGTAAGTGTATTCCAGAGTCACACTGCTTTATTGCTGCAACAAAGTTTTATGTTTAGTTTTTTTCCTTTTCAGGTACGGTAATCCTAAAAATCAAACTTCAACATTTGTCTGTCAACGCAATAAAAAAAACTAACGTTTAGGCAGCTTATTTTAACGATTTCCCTTGAAACAGCATCAAAACCTATAGGGTACTTCCAATTTACCTAGAATTCTGAAATTTTGTAAGAAGCAAGGTATAATTTTTGGTTGGTAATGGTTCCGCAGTCAGTTTGCCAGACAAATGTTTTAACTACATTACATTGAAATCGCTAGTTTACGATTACAATCTGTTTGCGCCTGTTTTTTATATTCTTAATGCTATATTGTTAACAATTGCTTGTTGAATCGTCAAGCGTATTCATTTGAACATTTTTTTGTAATTGATAACCAGTGTCTTAATTATTCATATTCTGTACGGAACCCTTGGTGCGCGAATCTGACTAGCATTTGGACATTTTTAGAACTTTGAAGGTCTTCCCGACCGCTATTTAGATTCCGCAACTAGGGCAGCAACAAAAATACATATCTGTTGAGTACTCTATTTAAAACTTATACTAAAAATACTGTTTCTATTTTCAAGAAAAACGTCAAGGATCATTTTCTGTCTGTTACGAGTAGTTCATAAGTTAATATATTATTGTTTGTATGTATGACTATTGATATATGTTAATATTTTATATCTTGTATTTATGTAATCGTATAGTGTATTTATTACATATATTAAATGTATACGCCTGACTGCCCTCCTCTCTTCACTATTTCTCTCTTGACCCAGGACTGCTGTAAGAAATTTCTTATAGAAATAAGCTGTTCTTTTGTGTATATTTTCTGTGTTGTTTTTTTGTATTTTTCGGTGTACAATAAATTGTTAAATAAATAAAATGAAGACTGTGTTCAGCAGTGGACGTTTCCCGGCTGATGTTGATGACTAAAATGAACTAAATTGTTCCCGTACTGATGGGTACCTACTACCTATTCTTAATCTGTATTATATTATATGTATATATACTGATAGATAGATAGAATATGTCCAAGCGCGTAATAATATTTGGTAAACTCTGTCATTGTCTTGACGCGCGTCCTCAAATTCCCGGAATCTGGAGACTGGATGGGCTACAATCGGATTTCTTTATAATCGTACGGTTCAAAGGCGGGAGTCCAATGGCGACTCGGGCCCTCATAACGGCAGACGAAGGTCTATGGGATTTCATTTCTATTATCTTTGCAACTCTTTGTGAACGTCGTCTTAAGCTTTTACACAAAGTGAAGCATATTACATTTTTGGGATTAGTTTTTACAATGCGAGCGTTGTCAGAGGAAAACTTTATATGACCCCTCGACCCGTAATGACTTCTTTCATTTCAGTCGATTTAGTTTGAGATAAGATATTGTCATCAATGTGCGAGTTGAAATTGTGTTTTAGGGTTCCGTATCACAAAAGGGAAATATGAACCCTTCTAGGATCATTTTGTTGTCTGTCTTCTGTCTGTCAGTCAAGACACTTTTTCTCAAGAACGCGTGGAGGTATCAAGTTGAAATTAATGTCAAATACTTAAATCTGCGTCTCTTGGAGCTGTGAAAAAACAAAACTTCAACGCAATCAACATCAATCATATTTTGACACTCGCAAGGGAATTAGAAGTACCTGGCCAATGCTTCTAGTTGACCCAGAATCTTGAAAATTGTCAAAAAGCAATATTATAGCACAAGTAAAGGGAAAAATTGCCACCTATCTCGAATTATGGGGCAACAGTTTTCCAACGGCAAAGTTAAGTTGGTCTCTCAAGCTAGTATTTTATTTAGAGCAATGCTAGGCGCTTTCACAGTTTATCAACTTCAGTAAAAAAGACTTCGCGAGCACATGAAGCCGGCTCCTTAGTTGTTTGGACACATTTAACATTTCATATCTACCTCGAGTAGAAGCGAATTTATGTCTAATCAGTATACTACTGACTGCATAGTGAGAGTGCAGCACGCACGTCGCAGTCACACACAAGTCAGGAATTGAGGTGACGTGCACTGTCACCTGTCAGGGAGAAGTTTCTGGCGTACAGCGAGCGTTGCAGACTGATTATCAAGTTGAATGGGATTAAGAAGGAACTGCTTTGTATTGTAGTAAGTTGTCAACAGGCATTTCCAATATGTGGCAACGCGATGCCGAAACTACTAGCTGGTTCTCACTAATATATATGTTTATGCCATAGATTGGGATAATTAGCCGGGACTCGAAGAGTTGTTTGTCATCTCGTTAGACAATATTTCGCACGACAAAGCGATCTGTCAACAATCCATTTTAACTAAGGATGTCTATGAAATCTGTTATGTTCTCCCCAAAAATATTTAAAAGCACAATTCGAGAGCGCCTAGTCAGTCTGATTTTCTGTCTTCGGCGTTCAATCCAACGCGAATTGAATCTAGGTTTCATCGGTTCGTTTAACAGTTTGGTAGCAGATTTATAAAATACTAGCGACGGGCTTCGCACGGGCAGTAGAGCATATACCTACATTTTGGCATCAGAATGTAATTGCACTGAACTGTTACCAAACAATTAATACAGCCTTACTTGGAGTAGCCTTGGCTGCATCTGGCGAGACTTACACAGACGCCGCGGAGTAGTTTATACTATGCTATGATGATGATGATAGTACCCTAAACAAACAGTGAGCAATGGAACGAGCTATGCTCGGAATTTATCTACGTGATAAAATCCGGAATGAAGAAATCCATAGGCGAACATCGACATAGCTGGACGAGTCAGTGAGCTGAACTGGAAATGGGCAGGCCACATCTCGAGTGGCAACCATATACCGAGAAGCGTGTACCAGTCCGTCCCCCTACTAGATGGACCTACAAGTGGCTCGGTTCGGTCAATATGGCATACCATGGAGGAGGCCTATGTCCAGCAGTGGATGTTTCACGGTTGATGATGACGATGAAACAAATAGTACCAGGGAGGTGCTCCGATGAAAATCGAATTTGCGATTTCCGGATTATGACTACAACTGAGTTCACTGCTAAGAAAATGGTTCATTGTGTAGCTGCAGCGCAAAAACATAGCAATATGTAAATCGTGGAAAAAGCCTAAAGAAACACAAGAAATAAAATTATAGAAACATTAATATTCGTCTGTTCACTTGATTTTATGAAATACTTGAGATACCTTTCACATAAATAATTTATGTAATCTATATCAGCAGGAAATTATGTCTATGTCTAAAATTATAATAAAAATTCATTGTCATTTTTTAGGTGTGCACGGATCCCTTCCGCGCACATATTTCACCAAGTTCCGTCATACAAAAATACATCGCGAATAAAAACTACAGTTTTTGTGTCTGAGCACCTTCTGATGAGGCCTTCAAAGGCTTGTTAAAAGCCAATTGTGCAATAAAAATAAACTTGTTTACAAAGAAATGACATGCTGATGTTTCTCAGTACTAAAACATTGAGGGACGTGATTACTAAGATGATTTAAAAGCAGATATTTCAGACAATGATGTTTACGGGACGTCGCAAAGTCAGGATAAGTGGATTCCGCTCCTTAACTTTGGTTTTAATCAACACAAACCGCCTCCACCTCGACGTGAATGCAGCCGTTAGCCGGGGCACGAGACGCACAAATATTTCGTGCGTAATGAAAGCTACGCGCCATCTAATTAATCTTCAAACTGATCAAATTCCTGTCGTATCTATTTGAAAATTTGATAGCTTTAACACAAACGATTAACAGATTAATATTTTCAATGCCAAAGTGAGTTGGTTCCTTTATTACCACTTGACATCTCATCGTCTCATCATGATGAAATTTGGTACTGGGATCAAGAAAGAAACAAGCTACTTTGTATTTGGTGATATAATTGCTGAAATACACGTGGCAGAATTCTTGGGCAACATCTAACACAGGCTATAGACTCGTATATACTTCTCAGCGTAGTAATATATACTTCTCATCAGAAAAATCGAAGCACCTTGCAAGTTTATGTTTTGTAAGGATTATCAGAAAAACCTATGAAAATTTAATTTAAATTTAGAACATTAATATTAGGATTTGAAAACCTCTTATAAATCACTATTAAAAGACATTTGACATATATTCCTAAATATATACATTTTTATGATAATCCTTACAAAAAATAAACTTGCAAGGTGTTCCGATTTTTCTGATGAGAAGTATGTAATTTTAAAGAATTATTGACATATGGTATTCGAGTCTGAGCTTTTTGCGTCAAATGTCGCTCGAGTCAAAAGTTGCCACCAAGCCAAAACCAATACTCCTGAGTATTTATGTAATTGAAAATTCAAATAAATCGGGCTTGAATGATAATGTAATAAAATTATATATTTAAAAATATTTTAATTGAATTTACTTTAAATTTCATCACGATGGTACCGTTGAGATGTAAACTGGTAACAAAGGAACAAACGCACTGAGACATTGAAGATAATACAAATTTGTCTTAATATATAGAATCATCGCTGCCAGAAACACACGATGTACGAGTATGGGGCACTCCCTGCGGACCACCCTGTTAAAAACTTGTAATAATTTTAAAGTACTTTTACTTTAGCGATGAAAGCTTTCACCGGAATTCCGTTTTGATCCTTTCCGTACGTTTTCTTGAAAGTTGCGCAGGTTGAAGGGCGCATTACACATATTAGAAAAATGTTCATTTGTATGTTCATTCATATATGAATGTCTTAAAAATGGGTTGAGAATTGAAAAGGTTTATGCTAAGGATCAAATGACGGATGTGTAATGTTAGATTCGTTGGAGGCAATATTTTTGGGTGAATATTTATGTATTTGTTTGGGTCTCTATTGTTGAATATTGCAGCATTTTTTCTCAGAGCGGGGCCGAATACAAATCAGACTTATTTTGGGTTATTTTGAAATTTTCCCTGATACTCAGAACGCTTTCTTTTTTTTACTGCTTTATTTTTATTTTACACTAATACCATTGCCAGCGACTTCGTCTGCCTGGACTTAATTATCGCTAGGGAACTACTTAATGACGCGGGATAAAAATTAAAATTTGTCGTGTTGACGTAGTGGTGTTATAACAATAAATCATTGATTTGTGAAGCATGTATACAGGGATGTTATAATATTTAATATTCTAGTCTCAACATGTTCAGTAATTCAACACACAAATATATACCAAAAATTAAAACTAAATAATAACAATAATCACAAACAATTACATTTAATACAATTGAAATCCACTGTCATGTAAATATATACTATAATAACATTTATTTGACAAAAATTCATAAAGTCTGTGTTTAAATGTGATTACATGTGATTGACAAATGTGCATTATGTGTGCGGGAAGGCTATTATATATCTTAGGACACTATCTAAGTATGTTGTTACGAGATAGGGCAGTCTAGCTAAGATATGGAACATATATTTTAATTTTATAGCGTTTGCTACGATACTTTTCAAATATAAATTTATTTGGACAAATACCTCTAAAATATATAAATATGGTAATTAATGTTAGGAGATTCAGACTGTCGCTCAGGTTCCAAGAGTTAAAATAACCTGCACATTTATTATACCTGTGTGTGATAATAATGTGATTATAATCTACTTGAATGAAAAATACGAATTTATTTTTAGAAATTCGTTTGTCGTAATGGGTTGCAACTTGCCATCACTTGTGCTATAAGTGCATTCGACAGGCTATGGTGGCCGCATTCAAAATGCAGGTAAAACGAATCAAATTATATTTTAAGGTCGATTATCCAGCAAACAAAACAGATGGTTATAAAGTCCAACGAGTTCCAGGAGGGCAGGAAAACAGATGTTACAGATTAGAACCGTAAATACAAATTGAGGAAGAAGCAAAATTGTTCAAAATTGAGTATAAAGATAAAAACGTCAGTATCCCTAAAAATATCCTCTCTGGAAAATAATAAGGCCCGTGACGGACAACGAAGGCCCCCGACAAATAAAAAGTTTCAAACATTCCGCATATTCTACTTGCTTTTTTATTGTTTTAGCATAATCTCCCTTCGCAACTATGCGACGACCGACAACTCTCTTTAAAGTGGAGCTGTAAGCACTTTTTTCATACTTTTCCAACTGTTAAAAGTTTTTCCTCGCGTTGTAAATGAATCAAAATATAGGTTCTATTTATTGTAACTTTCTTAACCGCTTTGTCATACATTTGTGCATTTTTGTGATCTTTTATGCATTACTTAACGTGTTCCACGTTAGACTCAGATTAAAATTTATACATTCTATACAGTAATGTTTCTAACCTTAAATTTTTTATCTTTAATATATATTTTTTACCTTTAAACGAGAAATTTCTGCATTTATTATTTATATATAATCTGAATCTCGGGAACGGCTCAAACGATTTTCAAAAATTTCGTATGCAGGGGTTTGGCGCGCGATAAATCTACCTAGACTAGTCTTGTGTCTGGAAAAACGCGTGTTTTCGAGTTTTAATGTTTTATTCGTGTTTAATTTTATTGACGCAAGATATGGTCGCTAATTTCACACGCTCGGGCAGAAGCGTCGTGGTCTAGTGGTCTAGACACCAGACTGTCGTTCAAAGGTGTCGGTTCGTTCGGGCTAAAATTCCAATCGGAAAAATGATTTTATTTCTTTTGTGTGTGCTTTTTAATTAATTCAATTTTTTAATTATTTTTGTTTTTAGTCAAATTAAAAAGAAAATTATACTTTTAGCCAAAGACTCATATTGATAAAGCCAAAGACAGATATTGATAAGTATAAGATCAACTTCTAATAATTATCTTTAGCATGTTATTTTTGAGTGTCTGGACTAGTCTTAAACTAAAGAGTCCTTGCGGTAAAAGTAGTCTATCTTTGGAACGTAATAAAATTATTCGTTCATTTGTTGTAGGTACGAACTCCACGCAATGTTCAAGTGCGTCTCCAGACTGCGGCTGGGGTCTGGTTTGGCTATTACTACAAAAACTCACGATTTTCTTATTTGATACTGGAATTCCCATTACACATTTACTTACCAATTCATTCTAGACAGGAAAAATACCCATTTAACTAACACAAAACTGATTAAATGATAATCGTTCGCTTTGATATGACATTCGCTACAGGGCCCATGGACCAAGCGTGAAACTAATAAAAAGTTAAAATCACAATTAATCTCAAAAACAATTTCAAGAAACCTAAGCTGCTATTTACGAGTAGTATAGTTTTTGAGAAATAAAAAAAAAAACTTGACAAACTTAGTGATACGGTCGGTAAAATGAACTTTATGTCACGGTAATAAAATGTGTTCCAACCCTTGGTGCGCAATATACGCGCACTTAGACGGTTTTTAAAAAAAAAGTTTTTAATCTTTCTCTCTCAACCAATTAAGGAAAAAGTTTGCTGTAGTTATATTCAGAGTTTTCGGTATGCAATTAAGTTGATGGGTTTTAAATTCGATGATTCGTCTTTCGTGAAATGAATGTGAGTTGTCTTCGAAAGCCATTGGTAGTACACCTTTATTGGCCGCACGGAGTCTTCACTCTCCGCCCGCAATCACAGGCTATTGTCGCATGTCTGCTTTAATAACGACCATTTAGCCTGTCTTTCTTCTGTCTACTCTTTACAAACGTCTGGGGATCTATTGATGACTTCTTCTCAGAAAGGATTCAACGTTAATGGGGTGCTACTGAGATCGTGTGTCATTTTTGGACGTGATTATATGGTATGACTACTCCTTATTCTACCTATTCTATTTGTAGGAGTAGGGATTGTGATACCTTTCCCCTTAGATGTTGATCTGCTGGATGTTATACATTTGTCTTTGAGAAGAAATTGTTGGTAATTCGATCATTTTTGTTAGCAACAAAACAACCGATCATTTAAAATTTAACATCATCATCGACAAGTTACTTTAGATTTGTCTCTTCTTATGCGTATATATTTTAGTATTTAATCTGAATTAGTAAACTTATATTTTATGAAACAAGATGTAGGTATTTCAAATAAAAATGAAATATTGTTAGGTGTTAAATTTTTACAGTTCTAATTCAATTCAAATAAACTTTATTGTACACACACTAAAAATAGAATTAAAAGAATACATAAAAGATTATAAAGAAAGGTACAGGAAGGCGGCCTTATCGCTAAGAGCGACATCTTTTAAGTTGAAAGACAATGTGGCGCTATAGGATCTCATTGGTCGGTACCTTCGCGGATAGTACAAAAAAGTAACTGTTATTCTGAGATAATCGATACGATGCGGACACTTACGTATAATATACTAGAAAAGCCGATATTTTGATTAAGAACACTCGGAATTTCCCCCGAGCTTTGATTCATCATCATTGCTTTATAGAGCTTTGATTCATCACCCTCATCAGCTTCTTTTGACCCACTGCTGTGTAAAGACATAAGCTTCGCTCTGATTTGTACTGTTATGTATTCTGTGCTCTGATTAAAAGTATCTAATTCTCAGCACAGTATCACCATTCAGTCGTTTATTTGCTGAATAGCGTTAAGTAACGACAAACATAGCAAGTTCGTTTAATTTAACGCCATTTTACCCAAATTAATTAAAACAACTGCCTGAATACAAATCATCTCCGTATTGCCGGGACGCGACGACCGAAGCGACGGGATGATGCGAATTCTGAACAAGACAACCAACCGCCTTCAAAGACTACGACAACGCACAAATTAAATTTTGCTGTGTAACCAAATTGGTGTTGAATCTAATGGGTGACGATGTAGACATTAAAAACTAAATGAAAATGATCATCACTTTGTTGTTTACTATGCCAAAGTAATTAGTGGCTTCAAAAAGAACGAATCGGGCCGTCCCCCTAATAGATGGACCGACGACGTCTAAAGTCGCGGGGAGTCACTGGATGCAAGTGGCTCAGGACCGGTCGATGTGGCGTACCATGGAGGAGGACCATGTCCAGCAGTGGACAATTCCTGACTGATGATGACACAAAACCACTTATTATGCACCTAAACCTTCTTCAACAATCACTCTGTTTATATATATATTACACAATAAAGGAATTTATGGATGATAAACATGTATAAAGTTTGACTATACTTGTATTTGTTTAGGGTTGCACTATAAAATTTGACATTTGATAATTATTATTATTGTATAAAATTTGACTTATAAATTTTTGATATGCCCTGACAGGGTTCATGTATGTAGATCCAAATACTATTTAAAATCTAATGACTCTATGTACATGAATGCAAATATACCGATTTGATTTGATATAAAATCCGTTCGAATCGTTCCGAACTTTGTTTTATAATATCGAAGTGACTTTATTACGAACTCAAATACATATAAGATTGTTGCAGACCTCCTGTCTGCCCAGCCCACGTTCCTGAACTCCTGAACATGTGTCGTGTAAACATTGCTCTCACGTTAATTTTCATATTTGAACATTATAACTGCTTACTTTGTACAATGTTTGAGTAAGAGCGATTGTAATGTTTCTTTACTTTTGTTCTGCCTCCTAATTGAGAAGTCTTTCATCTCAAATGAGAACGTGCTTCGTGGAACACAATTTTGGAGTTGGTAATTGGGACTGTACAATCCAGCCTAGCGTTATTATGGTGGTAGATTCCCGATCACACTCCATCATCATCATCAATTTTGGCTATAATAAAATGTAAATTTGTATTTATTTATGTTGATATTTACATTATTTATGTTGCAGATATTTTAACAGCCAGAGTACGAAGTGCTATTCTGTAAATTCCAGCGCGTAAACGTGCGTCAATATCATCATCAGCCAGGAAACGCCCACAGCTGGACATAGACCTTCTCTATGGTACGCCACATTGACCAGCCCTCCCGAGCCACTTGAATACATCGGTCCATCTAGTAGTGAGAGCCCCGGTAAACGTTTTCCGGTACGTGGTCGTCAATCGAGAACTCTTACTCCCCATCGGTTATCGGTTCTTCGAGTGATGTGTCCTGCCCATTGCCACTTCAGCTCACTGACTCGTCGACTTTAGTTCGTAAGGTTTCCTCATTCCGGACTTTATCACGTAGAGAAATTCCGAGCATAGCTCGTTCCATTGCTCGTTGAGTAACATTGAGCTTGTTTATTGGGCCCACAGTAAAGGACCACGTTTCGGTTCCGTATGTCATCACTGGCAACACGCACTGATTAAATACTTTTGTCAATATGTTATTTTTATATTATTAAAAGGGCTACAACAGATACCTAACCATAACATATCTTCCATCACTTTTTAATGGTCAAAACCATTTTCCAGTCCAAACAAAATCCACAAATTTTTGTTATGATGATTATGAGTTACGTTAGACACAAATTATTCTTGAATAATGTGTGTTAAAATGTAAAAGAAATAATGGACGCAAAGAAGCTTATATGTTTTATGTCTAAAGAGAATCGGTCTATCTCCGTGTTAAGAGAACGAATGATTTAGTGTATCCCGAGGGTCTACCTGGGACCATCCAGGATCGTAGGGTCAGCAGCTGACTTGGGTTACGTATTGAGGTCCCAATTTATTATTATCTTTAGTACTGCGGTCTATACATGTCTATGAATTTTAATGCGACTTGCGTTTATTTCAAGGTTTTAGGAAGTACCTAAAACTCGGCCAAGGCGAGTCGGACTCGTACACGAAGGGTTCCGTAGTGTCGTACAATATTTGACACAAGAAAATGCCGATACGATTCTTGTAATTAAATGAAATTTTTTTGACGGGTTTAGCACTTGGCGTTCATCTCAGCTGATGATGGTAAGTGTGCGCACCCAGAAACCTCAACCCAATGAGGCGCTGGCTCGGCTCTACATACCGGAACACAACAGTGCTATCAACATGATGGTAGCTAGCCAGGCGGATATAGAAAATATCACTACCAACCAAACCTAGTACCGACAGGTACCTCCACTGGAAATCGAACCCGGGACCTCCGAATTGTAAGTCCAACAATAAGCCTTCAGCCTTTTTGGTATAGCAGCCATAGGAAGCGAAGCGAACAAAGGTCTCCTTTTCGACTACGGGCAAAAAGCTACTTTCTGTGTGTTTGTAAGTTTACCTCTACAGGTCGCATTTCTCAAACGATCTCGACGAAACTTGGTATATAGGTAAAACGATTTTTTTTGTCGTCGAATTTTTGATTGGAGGGGTACTTCCTCCAAAAAGTGATAAAATCCAGGGGGTACTGGATATCTCCGCCATATCATATCCGATTTCGATGCGGTATCCTAGGAGAGAGGGTAGATCAAACCACTGAATGTTTTTCACTTTCACAAGTTCATCGAATTAGCCACTTGAAAAATGTTAAGTTTATATAATCTTAAATTTATTAATTTTTGGTAGAGTGAAGTGTAAGAGCTAATATAAATTCTTTTCGAAGTATAGCTGTTAATCATTTAATTTTCTTCTGTCCGTGCCGATGTCATTGGCGCTCTTTATACGCAATTTTTTCTTTCTACTCTAATGTTGGGGAAGAAAGTTTATTACGAGAAACTTTTGAAATATCATATAACTCACGCTGTCCAACGCGCTGCTCATTTTATGAGACAGTCTGACATTCGCTGTCACGACATCGACAGTACAAGCACTGCCGCGACCGCTATCAAAGTGTTCGCGTACCGCGCCGCCACTGTTGATGCTTGTGTGGTGGACAGTGAACCCAGGCCTGGATTACCAGCGGTGACGAGACAAACAGGTCAGTGGATGTGCAGCATGCTCGGCAGCTGGAGTATATATCAATAAAGCTCAGCCCGCTACATATATACACTTTCGAAGTAGGCAGAGGATACAACTATTAAAGGCTGCCGCGTCCGCAGCTTCCATCTTTAATTTTCAGAGTGAGGTAAAAAAAGTTCAGGACTCTCCGTGGTCGAGCGTAAATAAATACTCAATACACTACTCGTGTCATGGAAACAATATAACTAATTCTTTGTTACACGGTCTAGAAGTGTACCTCGAGACATTGCAAGGGACACCTCATCTATTACGATAATAAAAAGCGTGTCATTGATTTAATTTGGCTTCTACTTTATTCTACATGTCCGTTTGACCGTTTTAATTGAAATAATTGATCCGATGAGTACCGAGGGTTGGAATGGCCACTTTTGAACCCAAACCCATTTTCAAATCGTATAAATCTGACGACGATTGTAATTCAAAGTGGCAGTAAATTACCCTCCTCGATATTTAAAGTTGAACGGTTTGATTGTAAAAATTAATTCCTAGGTATATACGAGTATCTAAATAAAGATACGGGAAAATTGTATTGTGTACTACATTTTGTACATCATTGGTGCTGATAAATCCACCTTTCTTTGCCGAAGGGTACAGAAATGTATGCATACATTTCTGACCATGATTCACGGTCAATCTCTACAAGTTTCTTATTAGTAAGTTAATAGAAGTAAGTAGCAATTCAAAACGTTTCTTAATATAAAACTAACTAAATCCAAAGTTCTAATTGCCTGCTTAGCGCCGGAAACATCTGTGCACTGACACTTTTTAACTCCTCTAATTGAGTTGATGCTTTAATCAGCCCACTCAGTTTCCTTACGAACTTTCCTTCTCTCTTTCACTTAATTTCGTCGCGGAATTAAAATTCTAGTAAATTAGAGGCTCGTTATTCTGTTAAGTAGCTTTTTATGTTCTTTCTAAAAAAATCTATAATTTGTAAAAAAAAACTACAATGAGTCAGAGAACGCCAGTGAATGTTCTGTACACGTGTCTTCAACATCATCCACTGTTGGGTATGAGTCTGAATATGAGTACGTACGTCACTAAGAGGTCGTTAGCGATCAATATTTGTTTATTCCTGTCTTGGTTAAGCCCTCAATCGATGTCATGGGGCCATTGGAGATATGCCCAACAATTGCCGTGTAGTTATTGGCCTCTCAGTATAACAAGTGTTTGTTTCAATTAATTTGCTTTGTATAGGTACGTGAATGTAGTTTAATACGTTCAACGTCGAGTGCAAATATACCGATTTGATTTGATATAAAATCCGTTCGAATCGTTCCGAACTTTGTTTTATAATATCGAAGTGACTTTATTACGAACTCAAATACATATAAGATTGTTGCAGACCTCCTGTCTGCCCAGCCCACGTTCCTGAACTCCTGAACATGTGTCGTGTAAACATTGCTCTCACGTTAATTTTCATATTTGAACATTATAACTGCTTACTTTGTACAATGTTTGAGTAAGAGCGATTGTAATGTTTCTTTACTTTTGTTCTGCCTCCTAATTGAGAAGTCTTTCATCTCAAATGAGAACGTGCTTCGTGGAACACAATTTTGGAGTTGGTAATTGGGACTGTACAATCCAGCCTAGCGTTATTATGGTGGTAGATTCCCGATCACACTCCATCATCATCATCAATTTTGGCTATAATAAAATGTAAATTTGTATTTATTTATGTTGATATTTACATTATTTATGTTGCAGATATTTTAACAGCCAGAGTACGAAGTGCTATTCTGTAAATTCCAGCGCGTAAACGTGCGTCAATATCATCATCAGCCAGGAAACGCCCACAGCTGGACATAGACCTTCTCTATGGTACGCCACATTGACCAGCCCTCCCGAGCCACTTGAATACATCGGTCCATCTAGTAGTGAGAGCCCCGGTAAACGTTTTCCGGTACGTGGTCGTCAATCGAGAACTCTTACTCCCCATCGGTTATCGGTTCTTCGAGTGATGTGTCCTGCCCATTGCCACTTCAGCTCACTGACTCGTCGACTTTAGTTCGTAAGGTTTCCTCATTCCGGACTTTATCACGTAGAGAAATTCCGAGCATAGCTCGTTCCATTGCTCGTTGAGTAACATTGAGCTTGTTTATTGGGCCCACAGTAAAGGACCACGTTTCGGTTCCGTATGTCATCACTGGCAACACGCACTGATTAAATACTTTTGTCAATATGTTATTTTTATATTATTAAAAGGGCTACAACAGATACCTAACCATAACATATCTTCCATCACTTTTTAATGGTCAAAACCATTTTCCAGTCCAAACAAAATCCACAAATTTTTGTTATGATGATTATGAGTTACGTTAGACACAAATTATTCTTGAATAATGTGTGTTAAAATGTAAAAGAAATAATGGACGCAAAGAAGCTTATATGTTTTATGTCTAAAGAGAATCGGTCTATCTCCGTGTTAAGAGAACGAATGATTTAGTGTATCCCGAGGGTCTACCTGGGACCATCCAGGATCGTAGGGTCAGCAGCTGACTTGGGTTACGTATTGAGGTCCCAATTTATTATTATCTTTAGTACTGCGGTCTATACATGTCTATGAATTTTAATGCGACTTGCGTTTATTTCAAGGTTTTAGGAAGTACCTAAAACTCGGCCAAGGCGAGTCGGACTCGTACACGAAGGGTTCCGTAGTGTCGTACAATATTTGACACAAGAAAATGCCGATACGATTCTTGTAATTAAATGAAATTTTTTTGACGGGTTTAGCACTTGGCGTTCATCTCAGCTGATGATGGTAAGTGTGCGCACCCAGAAACCTCAACCCAATGAGGCGCTGGCTCGGCTCTACATACCGGAACACAACAGTGCTATCAACATGATGGTAGCTAGCCAGGCGGATATAGAAAATATCACTACCAACCAAACCTAGTACCGACAGGTACCTCCACTGGAAATCGAACCCGGGACCTCCGAATTGTAAGTCCAACAATAAGCCTTCAGCCTTTTTGGTATAGCAGCCATAGGAAGCGAAGCGAACAAAGGTCTCCTTTTCGACTACGGGCAAAAAGCTACTTTCTGTGTGTTTGTAAGTTTACCTCTACAGGTCGTATTTCTCAAACGATCTCGACGAAACTTGGTATATAGGTAAAACGATTTTTTTTGTCGTCGAATTTTTGATTGGAGGGGTACTTCCTCCAAAAAGTGATAAAATCCAGGGGGTACTGGATATCTCCGCCATATCATATCCGATTTCGATGCGGTATCCTAGGAGAGAGGGTAGATCAAACCACTGAATGTTTTTCACTTTCACAAGTTCATCGAATTAGCCACTTGAAAAATGTTAAGTTTATATAATCTTAAATTTATTAATTTTTGGTAGAGTGAAGTGTAAGAGCTAATATAAATTCTTTTCGAAGTATAGCTGTTAATCATTTAATTTTCTTCTGTCCGTGCCGATGTCATTGGCGCTCTTTATACGCAATTTTTTCTTTCTACTCTAATGTTGGGGAAGAAAGTTTATTACGAGAAACTTTTGAAATATCATATAACTCACGCTGTCCAACGCGCTGCTCATTTTATGAGACAGTCTGACATTCGCTGTCACGACATCGACAGTACAAGCACTGCCGCGACCGCTATCAAAGTGTTCGCGTACCGCGCCGCCACTGTTGATGCTTGTGTGGTGGACAGTGAACCCAGGCCTGGATTACCAGCGGTGACGAGACAAACAGGTCAGTGGATGTGCAGCATGCTCGGCAGCTGGAGTATATATCAATAAAGCTCAGCCCGCTACATATATACACTTTCGAAGTAGGCAGAGGATACAACTATTAAAGGCTGCCGCGTCCGCAGCTTCCATCTTTAATTTTCAGAGTGAGGTAAAAAAAGTTCAGGACTCTCCGTGGTCGAGCGTAAATAAATACTCAATACACTACTCGTGTCATGGAAACAATATAACTAATTCTTTGTTACACGGTCTAGAAGTGTACCTCGAGACATTGCAAGGGACACCTCATCTATTACGATAATAAAAAGCGTGTCATTGATTTAATTTGGCTTCTACTTTATTCTACATGTCCGTTTGACCGTTTTAATTGAAATAATTGATCCGATGAGTACCGAGGGTTGGAATGGCCACTTTTGAACCCAAACCCATTTTCAAATCGTATAAATCTGACGACGATTGTAATTCAAAGTGGCAGTAAATTACCCTCCTCGATATTTAAAGTTGAACGGTTTGATTGTAAAAATTAATTCCTAGGTATATACGAGTATCTAAATAAAGATACGGGAAAATTGTATTGTGTACTACATTTTGTACATCATTGGTGCTGATAAATCCACCTTTCTTTGCCGAAGGGTACAGAAATGTATGCATACATTTCTGACCATGATTCACGGTCAATCTCTACAAGTTTCTTATTAGTAAGTTAATAGAAGTAAGTAGCAATTCAAAACGTTTCTTAATATAAAACTAACTAAATCCAAAGTTCTAATTGCCTGCTTAGCGCCGGAAACATCTGTGCACTGACACTTTTTAACTCCTCTAATTGAGTTGATGCTTTAATCAGCCCACTCAGTTTCCTTACGAACTTTCCTTCTCTCTTTCACTTAATTTCGTCGCGGAATTAAAATTCTAGTAAATTAGAGGCTCGTTATTCTGTTAAGTAGCTTTTTATGTTCTTTCTAAAAAAATCTATAATTTGTAAAAAAAAACTACAATGAGTCAGAGAACGCCAGTGAATGTTCTGTACACGTGTCTTCAACATCATCCACTGTTGGGTATGAGTCTGAATATGAGTACGTACGTCACTAAGAGGTCGTTAGCGATCAATATTTGTTTATTCCTGTCTTGGTTAAGCCCTCAATCGATGTCATGGGGCCATTGGAGATATGCCCAACAATTGCCGTGTAGTTATTGGCCTCTCAGTATAACAAGTGTTTGTTTCAATTAATTTGCTTTGTATAGGTACGTGAATGTAGTTTAATACGTTCAACGTCGAGTGCCCCATATATGGGTCACTACGAAACTACCAGGTATGCACTTAGGGTAATTCAGCAAAGGTTAGTAGTGAGTTAGTGGTGAATTTATCTGCTTGCAAGGGTCTCTGTTAAAGCACCCACTGAAAGTAAAAAATCGGTTTTTTGGCAAAAATTATTTATGAACATTTATTTAAAAAATCGTTAAAATATTAAAGAGATATTATTTACTTCCTATTGCACTCTATAGGCATTTTGAAGTGTTTCGATTACATTTCTTATTATTTACGTTTTTAACAAGACCTATTATGATTGAAGCAATATGTGGGACGATAAGGAAACGAAAACATTTTGTATGGGGACGTTTAACGTGTTAAACTATATTAAATTGTATGTACTTCACATATTCAATAGAATTACAGCTTTACATTATGAGATACATTCTCCTGCTCTGATAGAACATATTTAATACTTGTGCCGTTGCATTCAGGCACAAGTGTTAACAAACCAATTCACGTTTACATTAGTATATTGGTAGGTCTGTACTCTCTGTAGGAGAGTAGTCCTGCTGAGCCCCTGCAGTGGGGACATATAGCCTAGTTGATGATGATGATGATATTGGTTGAAGATGTACATACAACTACTCATATTGTAGAGTATGTTTAGGCCATTATATTAATCTATCTGAAATGCATTAATCTATTATACAAGTTATTTATGAAGTAATGTATGTATTTGTATATTTCATCGACCTACAAGAGCCTCGATGGAATCAGTTAAGCCAACAGCTAAAGGGTTAATCAGTTTGTGTTTACAATATAACTTGTTGCCTTGTTGATTTGGAGGCTTATTCAATTATAGTGTTAATTGGTGTCTCTCTCGAAGTCTCCACAGTTTGTTTAATTAATTGATGTAGGTTTTAATTATTGATTTCCCAAACTAAAATACACATGAACTTATGCAAATTATACAAGTATGCAGTTAAAAGTGAGTTAAATTAAAAATTAAAAAAGCAAGAACGCAAGAAATGCGAAATCGATTTTTATCAAAAGAACCACCGTAAGGTTTGCTTTCATGTAAAAACACACATTAAAATCGGACCATACGTTCGAGAGCTACGATACCACAGACAGACACACATTGGCGTCAAACTTATAACACCCTTCTTTTTGTGATGGGGGTTAAAAATGTGAAAAACCATCGACTGGATATGGGTCTGAGTAAGATTTTTATGAGCTCTTTATTATTGTCTTCCTTTTTTATTTTACTTCGATTCCTGTTCACAAACTGTTGCATTCGTCTATATCAGACTTTCCATGAAGGGATTTGCCGTAATCACTACGATTGGTTGACGGATTGGTGATTGTCGTAGGATAGTGTTGTTACATAGATAGATTAGAAGACGCTGCTCATATCCTGAATTTTTGGGGTGACATCTTTCCATTCCATAGATAAGGCTGATCCTTGAAGACAGCCGAGAGCGAGGCGGCAGCGCTATACATCGTGATCTGTGGTTGTCATCAAACCAACAAGGATCTTTTGGCACTTGACAAAAAAGTAAACTAGAGTGTCGCCACCTTGTCAAATATACCATTAGTTATTGATATATACCCTGGAAATGTAAGCGCCATCTTGAACACTTGTGGCAATGAATTCGTTTGTCTCCCCGCCCCGTTTGCTGCAGCGCGGTCACGTAGCCACAGTTCATAAGTTAATATTATATAATTAATGTATGTATTGCTATATGTTTATTAATATTGTATATCTCGTATTTATGTAATATATATATATATATATATATATAATATATTATATTTGTGTTACATGTACACAGAATCACTCTCTACACCTCTGTTTACTATTTTTCGCTTCACCCAGGATTTATGTAAGAAATTTCTTATATAAATTAACTGTTCATTTTGTGTATATTTTATTTCTGTTTTTTTTTTCTTCAACTGACTTCCAAATAGGAGTAGGCTATCAATTCGACGCGTACCTTTTTTTATTTGTGTTACGCGATAACTCCGCCGATAGTGAATCGATTTTGATCATCTCGTAAATTTTATCGAATTTTTTTTTGATTGATTGATTGATTGATCGCTCTTTGAAAAAATCAACAAAAACCAAATTTTTATGGTCATTGAAGTCGGTTTTTATTAGTTCTTTTTGAAAGTGTTAATTATTTTTGTTCTGTTCATATTTTCTGTTTGCAATCATTTGTTTAAATAAAAGCAATTAATAAAATATCCGTCCCCGCTCACCGCTATCTTCTGGATGCAGCCTACTGACTTCGATCGCAGCCACTGTAGCGGGACTGATGCAAGACATGCTGCCTGTTCGCGGCAACATTACTGGTAGCTGTTTAGTGTCCAGGTGGCAATAACGACCATTCATTCCTATTTGATATTTATATTGAAATAATAGTATAATACATAATATAAAGTTGAATTCGTTATCGTTTGTTCGTCTTATTCGTAATTCGTATACTTACTCCTGAACCGAATAACGTACCTAAGGATTGATAAGTAGATATTTCGGGATACGTAGAAATCCGACATCCATACTTACTTACTTACTTATATTATAAATTCGAAAGGTTGTTTGTTTGTGCTTCCTTTACGTTGCAACGGAGGGTCACAATGACTAGATTTTTTTGTATCGGGTTAGTTGAAGGGACGTAAAACAACATTTCAAACAGGGCCAGCCCACTAACCATACACAGCCCATCATTATGCTATCAGCCAGTTAGGGAATATTGCGGTTGCCAAGCGGACGTGGAAAATGCCTTATAACAAACCAAAACCAGTGTTTTTGTTCCGGTATTAGCTCAAGACTCGCAATAGTTTAGCGAGAGTCATGAGTTTTATAAGAACAAACTTAGCAAATCTGACATTAGTAGTTCTCGACTCGCCTCGACAGAACTTTGCTTATTTCCTTCGTAATGCAAGCTGGACTCTGGAGGAATGCAAATACTTGTTACCGGTATTCGTTCGTACTTCCTCACAACTTTATGTCTTGGTGAAATTGCTTATAAGAACACCTCGTTATACTTTTATAGTTTATATGTAGGTTATGTTTCTTTTACTTCGTAGATTCTGATATATGACGGCGCGTCTATAGGACAAATCTGATTGGATGAGAGTGAATGAAAGAACGATTAAATCTAGCGAGGCGTCTAGTCGATGGTTGCGGGGCGGCCATATTGTTACATCACCTTTTATCACGACCGGCAGCCTGCGCATCACGTTCTCGACGAATCGCTGGCAATCTGCACAATCTCATGGTTTTTTACCTTGATAACAGCTGGAGTTTGATCTAAATGTCATAGTGATTTGATTAGTGACTTGATTTGCGAGTTTATTTCAATAAATGAGAATTATCTTAGTTTTCTGCCTACTAACCTACATTTTGTACGTCCGCCCGCATACTGACGCGCTAACCTTCGATTGCCCTGATCAAGGACCACTCGTGCCTTCTTATACATTACGCATAGAGGTGAAGAGGACATCATGCCTTTTTTGAACGAAGTGCTGGGTGTAGTTTTTCTAATGGAAAGACGACTTGCGAAGAGCTTTCCTACGTGAATGGATGAAGAGGGAAAGGGATGACAAGACACTCAGCAGTATGGTTCGTTTGATATCGTAAATTTTAACTGTTTGGATTTAACTGATCTAGAATCTAGATAGATATCACATAGAATGCGCCATAATGCCTCAGTGTAGGCGTGATCGCAGTTAGCAGTTGTAGGTAGATGCCGCTGTCTGCTATTTGTCCCTTTGATTTCCTTTACGACACTCGTACGGATGCCAGGAACGATCCCATTGTAAACCTGTAACAACATCGAGCACACGTGCCTGGTCCTCATATTTATTTTTATCATCACTACACAGAGCTTATTTCCTCGGTTATGAAGTCGGTCTCTGGAGGAATTTGTTATCGATGGAAGATACCCTGTGCCATGTCAACCCACTGCATACTTGTTTACTCCATGGCAGCGACCCGCGGGAATCGAACCAGCGTCTTTCGTATCACCAGAGTCTTGTTATAAGGACGAACGCGGACAGATAAAATACTAAAATAGCATCCTGACTCCGATGTTGGTTTGGCTAGACAAATTGACACTATTTTGAAATCCAGACACTTTCCGCTTAGATAGTGTCGGTACACCCGAAATGAATATTATTATGTGAGTATTGTAATATATAATAATAGTTTTAAATAATATACATAATTTAATTTAGGCAGAAAAAAATAATGTTATGGACCAATACACAAAATATTTTATATACAAGCAACAGTCATCACAATGTCAAAAACACAATGTCAAATTAACCAGCGGGTGTACGTCGAAGTTGGCTTGATTTGAGCTCGTGTAGGCATCGTTTGATAGAGGCGGGCATTGCAATTAACAAAGGCAGCACTTTCTAAGTGAAAAATCCTAAAATATATTTATTTGGATACTGATTTAAATCCTGTCTTTGACATACTATATTTGTGATATGGGTCGTTATTTTATTTAAAAAAGCGACAAGGGACTTGGACCTCAAGTTTTTTTATGACTGTGTTTGTTATTCTTTGAAGTGCAGAGTGCCCCTCTGACTTCCTAATCACGTACGTGACAATATTACGCGATGTTACACAGCGAACGTTCCTGCGGCTCGACAGTTAACACGACAACCATAACTTTCAACAAGTTGCCATGAAAAAGTTCTTTTTGTTGAGTCATTTTTGTAAATACGCGTTTTTCCTGTAGAACTAGCGTCGGAAAGCTCGGTCGGGTCCCTAGTGATTCGTTATTTAAAATACTTCTTGTACGGGCAATAGCAAATCTCCATTACAATGTTATTTATGTGATGAAAATCTGGGATTTCAATTCAGATCCTTAGTTGATAAGTTTTGGTTTACATGGTAACTTTTCTTGACGTTGACATTTCCTTAAATAGGGATCATTTTCATAACTGTTAGCGAGGTCTATCAGCTGAAATCTATTGTTAGACATGAGCCTCCTTTATAGATCGCCACGTCGAACTTTATTTTAGAGGATTTTCCTTACAGTACTCGCACGCTGTTTGATAATGTTTGCCCCTCTGAAGTTAGCTCTCCGCAATTTCAAACATGTCCAGACGGAATGTGTGTGTATCAAAGAAATTTCAATATCTGACGTAGTACATTCAAAAAGTCTTCACACTAATATTATAAACGCGAAATTTTGTATATACGAATTACATATTCTATGGTCGGTTGCTAGGCAACGCGTTTTTGTTATGCCAAAATTGCACATGTAATCCCACTAATATTATAAGTGTGATTTTGTACAATTTACACAATATGGCTTTATAAATTATAGCCTATATGTTATCCTGATGTATAAGCTATATTATTGTAAAGTTTCATTCAAATCCATTCAGTCGTTTTTCCGTGAAAGCGTCACAAACATCCAAACATCTAAACATCCAGACATCCAAACTTTCACACTTATAATATTAGTAGGATAATAACTATCCCTAGGTATAAAACACTAGGACATTTCTTTCCACCCGCTAACTTGCCTTGCCTCCCATTTACACGTTAATGATTGATACTTCGCGGTCTTTTGTTGCTAGCTTCAGAAGGGCAAACTTAGTTAGCGAGTACTATAATCAGCTCGCTTGGCAGGTGGATTGGTGATCGCAGTAAGATGGTGTTGTTCTATAGGTTCTACATGCTGCTGCTCATCTTATGAATATTTTATACCTAAGTCGCCTTTTATGACTTCTTTACACGGTATTCCTAATTTATATATGAAATCCAGTTGATTGCGTGCAAATTCAGTTGAGTTCTCAAAGTTGTCAATAGACGGCGTGGAAGATGTAGAAATCAATCTGAGATAAAACTTAATGGCAGTCGATATATCACAAAAAGTATAGTTAACAATTTTGTCAAATATATTTACACAGCAGTTATATTCTCTTTGGTAGATGTATGTCAGTAGGCTGTAATGGCGTTACAGTGTTTTGTATCAAGGAATTTAGTATATAAACTCCTTGCTTTGACTTCATACGAAAAAAATTTAATTTGACAGTTAAATTTTGCTACGACGTTGCCGTTCATGAACTGTGATGAAGAACAATTAAAGAAAACCCGTCTCATTAACACTCATTAAATTTAAAATCGTTTTCAAAGCATAATTTAATCACATATCGACTTTACGTTTCGTTTACCAACACTCCACTTGAGAGCACTGGAAAAAAATTACCTGCGAACCATTAGGGCATGTTTAAAACGATTTGTCGCCAAATTTAGCGTGACGTCGTCTGGAGCACCGTCGTCTCGGCAAGTTCTGTGTCAACAAGGAAAAATCTGAGAAAACGTCTACAGCTCGTTCTACACGGTCTCATCAATCGGAGAGATTGGCGTAATCAAAATTAAATACTCATTGAGTGGCTAGACGTGCCGACTGCGATACCATGTTTTATTTCCCTCTTCTCTTGTCATGTCATGTTATTCAGTAATAATTAACGCGTTTAAAAAGAACTAGAAACCGGATTAACTGCCCTAAAAATCTAAAGTATTCATACCAGAAAATGTTCAACCTTAGAGGTAATATTTGGTTGTTATGTCTTTGGTCGTTATCGGATTTGGTCGGAGTTATGGCGTAACATGCATACAAAAAAGAAAAAAAAAACGGCTAAATGCGAGTCGGATAGGTCGGACTCGCATACGAAGGGTTCCGTAACATTATTTATAAAAACGGCAAAACAATCATGTCTGTTGTATGGGAGCACCCCGATAGTTTTTGTTTTATTTTAACTTAATTATTTATTTTTAATATAAAATAGCAGTGTTATGTTAGGTTATGTTTAACAAAGTTTATACAGAACCGATTACTGAAGAAAAAGAAAACGCATGAACAAATAGGTCGCTGGGGACAGCTTCAACTGTCCGAACTTCACACTAATGAGTTCGGAAGTTGCAAAAATTTATCACTTCCTCTGTGCTGGACGTCTTGTGAAGAATCTGTTTCTTGTTCTCTAGGGATTTGTTGTGCTTTAATTAATTACCGTGTTTTGTACTATGTTTTTAAAATGTACGTAAAATGGCGTCTTATCTATGTGATGAGTTGATGATAAAGTCGTTGGACGGAGAACGTGCTCACCTGGCAGTCTTAGAAGTCAACTCATGAGACGCTGGAAAAGTTATATTATATTGCTGGAATACAACAGTGCTATTGACACTGCTGTTTGGTGGCAGAATGAGAATGTTTGGTAATATCTAGCTAGACGGACTTAGAATTAAAAACAACAACATTATAGTTATATGCTGCATAAGTCCTCCCTCATAAAACATAGGATACAACACTTCAAATTCAAATAAACTTCATTGCACACACACACAAAACAAAACAGAAAAGAACACAAAGGTACAATGAAGGCGGCCTTGTCGCTAAGAGCGATCTCTTCCAGGCAACCTTGAGGCAGAAGAATCCTATAAATAACAAGGGGTAAGTGGTGCTACATAAATAAATAAATAAATATATACATCTTATACATACATATAATGGATAAACAATAGACAAAATATAGTAGATCAGGAAGAAAAGGAAATCAGAGGAGATCAGGAAGGAAAGAAAAAAAGGCTGCTAAGGAATAATCTGTTCAAGGAAATACGTTTTTAGTCTAGTTTTGAAGGATTGTAAGGACCCCCCTTGGGTCTGTCTGATGGGTTCAGGGATAAAGTTCTATAGTCGGATACTCTGCACGGAAAAGGTTTTTGAGTAAAATTTGGAGGAATGAGAGAGGAAGTCAAGTAGGAGGGTCTCAGAAGAACACTTGTCTGGCGCATTGATACATCCTAGTAATCGTTTCCAGAAATTAGTCGATTTCTTTCTATGGTACCGCGATGAGATGCACTTACATTCACGGAGTAATCTTTAGTAGACTATTAATACAAGCTTCCAAAAATACTTACTACTGCATTTTGTTTAAACATACATGTAATGGAAAGGCAAGCTGTTAAAAATCCCGGATTGCCATGAATCGACATGCTTTCGATTTCACAAACATCTTTCAGACAATTACCTAATAAAATGCTTCATTTGCTAAGCCCGACAATATAAAAAAGAGGTTGAATAACAAGGTCAACGAATATTGACTTTTGTGCCAATCTAGTAGGCAGGGGTTGGCTGGCACAAACATGATATTCACTAATAACAATAATAAGTAATAACAATTACTGCTTTCCCAATATCAATCCATACTTGATCCATAAGTTACGAGTGAGTGAATTTTATTTATACAACGAGCCCAGGTTTGTGAAGTCAATCAAATATTTGGGTTGTTTAGTTTTTATTTAAAAAAAAACTTTGATCGATAAGAAGTTACGTTGCTTTACAACATTTTTCAAAGTTTCGGTTATTTAATTTGTTCTTTGTACGGTCGCGGGCAGTCATTGTTGAGCCAATCATTGGTCACTGGTGTGACGTATTGGGACTGTTAAATCGACTCTAAAATATCCCAACTTATCCCCAGATCAACGCGTTATATCGTTGACCTCATCATCATTTAATATCAGGTGTGATTGAGGTCAAGCGCTGATAAAAAAATAAAAAATCCCATCAGACAAGTATATTTTCAACCAACTTTAAAAAAAGGAGGAGGTTCTACATTTGACTCTATTTTTTATATGTATGTTACGCGATAACTCCACCAATTATGAATAGATTTTGATGATTCTTTTTTGTTTGGTAGGGCATACTTCAGAGATGGTTCCATGTAAATTTGTCCGAAATTGATTTGGTGCTTTTTGAGAAAATCAGCAGACTTTTATTGTTGTTATGTTTATGCCGTGTAACAAGTACACGAGGTCTTTCTGCTGACACATTTTGTCGGTCGAAAGGTAGAATTTTAAACGCTTCTGATTAGTATAAATTAAAAAAAAACTGCCTACCATTTCGATTTTTGTCTGAGGATTTGTACTCGAGATCGAACAGTAAAAACGAATATTTAAATACCGACACCTACATCACTGCCAGCTGTAAAACGTCCACTGCCGAATATAGCCTACCTCTTGGTATTCCAGAATGACCGGTCCCGGGACGAAAAACGTTCACTGTGTAACACAGGGCTCATCCTTCAGTAGAACATTCTCGTAGCATTTGATCCCCAAATCACGATCATTTCTGTTGCAGCACAGCACTTCTATGAAGAATACTCAAACAAAACAGCGTCTAGATGACTAAAATTCACAAGCTTTAATGTAACATTTACATATTCAATGAACTCTTACAGAATCACAAAGGAGATGTGAAATTTATATTGTAGAAACATCTGATAGACAGTCTTGAAAGGATTCAACATTTCTTACAAATCAAATATTAATAGTATATCTTTCTGAACGAAGTTTTACGTTACATCAAATCGCTTTTTTTATATTGTCGTTAGAGTTTTAAATATTTTTTCTGTCAATCTATCCTTGTTGCTATACTAGTGTTTGGGAGATGAGAGATATTTTAAACATTGTTTTATCTGAAGATCATTCCAGAACAAATTTAACGAATAGTTTTGGAAAATACGTTCTCTGATTTATATCACTGAGTTCTATATCACCGGGCAAAAACCACGTTATTATATGTACACACTAGGCTTTTGCCCACGACTTCGTCCACGTGCAATTCTATGATAAAAAGAAAGGATAAAACTAGAACATATTCCACCGTTGTGCTAATTTCCGTTCAAATCCGTCGTTTATGCATTATGAATCAAATTCAAGTCGTTTATGCGTAAAAGAGTCACAAACAGCCCTAAGTATCATAGACTAAGGAAGGCTACTATATTCATATCAATTTCTTCTAAACCCGTTCTACTTTATTTGACAAATCAACTCATTTTTAAAGAGATCCCATTTTTCACACTACGTGTGACCGTCTTTTTGTCAATATTTTGACACAATGGTTGTTTTTAGTAAACTTTATTTCAATTTACACTCATTTTATATTCATTTTATTTATTTAGGTTTGATTTAAAAGGGCATTGGCAGAATGGCGATGGCAGAGCGAAAAAACGAGTACCCAGCCTCAGTAGAAGCGGACAGAGCGTTGCTCGGATATGAAACGTTCGACGACTACCTGGACTCGCTCATAGATATAGCTGACCTGAGAAATCTCAGGAGCATTGCATCTGCCCGGACTATCGCTGAACTGGGATACAGGTAGCTCTGGCTCAGTTATTTCTAGTTTTTATGACCGATAGAGGCTATATCATACCTGTGTTATGGAAGCATTGCCACGATAACAAAAGTGGGCCTCATTTCGAAGTCTGGTCGGCTGGCGGGGGATTGTAAACATGATCCTTTGACAACCTTAGTTTGTAAATTAAGGAGCAGTATCAATGAAATAAATTGAAACTTTTTTTTACTGAAATTGCAGGAAAGGTTATATGTTAAATCCTAGGCTCGAAACAGACATTCCTTCCCTACAACAGTATCTACTTATCCTCTTGATTTAATGTCGTACATGTCGAGGATTAACAATTTTTTCGGCCGTAATAAATATTGATGTCCTTGACCTATCGAATAGCAAAACGAACCCCTGATATTGCCTTAAAAACACGATGGACGCAGTGCTTGACTGATTTGGAAAGTAGGTTTTTCTTGACAGTAATAATCAGAATCAATGGCACATCCTAGGGCTAAAGGTGACACCCTAACTGAGAAAGAGTTCTATAAGCGCCGCGCCGCAATCCACGAGATCGTTTATCCCACGGTGAAAGCATACATCCTGGTCAGCGAGGGAGCCGACCTTGAGGATCCATTCAACAGAGAGCTGGCGAATAGAGAAAGAGCAAACAGGATCGGAATATTGCAAGTTGGTGATTAGATTATACAATTTTATTTTAGAGAAACTTTCAAGGGTTGCAAAGTTTGTCATCTTCCTTTTCGAAGGAATTAGAAGCTGTGTTCACTGAGCGTAAGTAAACTAATGTTTTGTAACAACAAAATTTTTGTCCAAAAGAAATCTGAATGAATATTATGAAGCCGAAAAGACCTTAAAAACTATTTTAAGTATTCATCATAACCGGGTGCATTAGTCCACTGTTGGACATAAGCCTCCGTCGTAGATCGCCAAGTCAGACTTTTTATGATGGAATTTCTTATGATCACCACGATCTGCAGGCTGATCGATGAAGTTTTTGTTACGTAGGTACATGCTGCTGATCTTCTGAACATTTACTTCTTATTTGCCTTTTACGACACCTACGGGATGACAGGGTGGCCTTATTCTTAAGCCATTCTTAAGCCAACATGGCTTAAGCATTGGCTTCGTATATCATAAACAAAACTGTATACTGACGTTTAATAAATGAAGATCGCGTTGATCGTTGCAGTCAATAATATTCATCCGCCACTTCACCCGGAGCGGGTTCGAGATATCCGGCTACATCGACTACGCTCACAGGCTGGTCTCCGAGAACTGGAAGCCGTTCTTCAGAAACCAGAAGATGCTCTGGCCGAGGGACAGCGACCTCGGATACTACCACTGGCGGCACGGTACTGTCCGCAGCAATATCAGCAGAAACTATAAGGTTGGTCTCTTGAGTGCCCGATACAAACAGACACGACCTTTTTTTTATGAATGATGGGCTAGCACTTTGCCTTCACCGCACCTAATGTTAAGTAAGGACTATAAGGCCATTGGATGGAAAGCGTGCGCTCCGCTAATAGATACAATTGTCTTTAGCTGATATTGGACTACAGTAACAGTTGATTTTTAATTTCTCTTGTATATAATATATTAATAATATTTTTCATTATAAATTAAATCATTTGTCATGACAAAATATTGTATGTATTTACATACAGTATGTGGCCGTAAATATTGCACATCGGCAATCATCGCATTTCCGAACACAACCAAATACTAATGTCCATGCCCGTGTATTATTAGATTTATTGTATATCAAAATTTGAATACAGAACTGAGTACTTTACTGTTGTTTTGTTGGATTCCTGCGTGAACTAGAGGTATATAGAGCTGTTAAACTATTTTCTCAATTAACTTGTATTTATCGTTGTGGTTTAAACTTATTTAAAGTGTGGGGCTTTAACAACTCTCTCTCTATATATACCTCTATATTGATCTGGACGCCACTTCACGCTATCGCATTTGATCCCAGATTGACAGACGTCATATAGGTTATGTGCGACATAGATAACGCTCTAAGAAATCGAAAAAATCCGATTGTCTCTTTCCAAAGGACGATGTGCAATATTTATGGCCCCGTACTGTACATTAGTATTAACGGTTTTGTCGCATATGGTCCCGTTCGCAAATCGTCCCGTCCGCAATTCGTCCCGATCTCGCTGTTTATTGCTTTTCGAGCAACACATGATTTTTGATGATAGCAGTCGAAAAAAACTGTCAGTTTCACTGACCGTAGATCAGTGGTGTCTTTAGAAAAGTCAAACGTCTCGATAAGAATTTTATTTTTGATGTCATCAAAAGTCCTATGTTTGCGGGACGATATGCTAACGGGACGAATTGCAAACGGGACGAATTGTCGAAAGGGACGAATTGCGAACGGGACCATATGCAACAAAACCGTATTAACCATGAAAAATATTTAAATTTGTTTGTGAATTTTTGAAGACAATGAGCTATTTCACAATGCATCAGGTACTGAAATTCCACCGGGACTTGATATAAAAGTACTTGATCCTACCTCGTGATAAACTGGGCCACTTTTGCGTTGCGCGATACTCTTTATGCAGCTGTGACATTTCACTGAGACTGGAATGAATGAAATGAGATATTGTTGCACTATTTCATGCAGAAAAGTTGTTTTGCTCAATGCCAAGTTCCGAGAAGCGAGGTTATTTGAGAACAATGCTGCTTAAAGCTGAATTATTGCATAGTTCGACGTCAGGAGAGTTTCTAGAGCGATAAATTCCGTGGAAATTTATTGATATTCAAAAACTATGCTCACAGTTTTCCTACACAGCATGCACATCTACGCCATTATAAATACGATTAGATCTTAATTGTTAATAACCTTATCCCATGTAGAAAGGTGGGAAGCAACAAACGAAGCGCTAAATCAATTTCGATAAAATTTATATGGGACTATAGTGTGCCCTACCCCAAAAAAGTATCATCAATTTCGATTCGCAATTGGTGGAGTTATCGAATAACATACATAAAAAACAAAAAGTCGAATTGAGAACTTCCTCCTTTTTCAAGTCGGTTGAAAATATAAACATGTGTTTCATATGTATGAGTTTGCATTGTTGAGCTGCATTCAAAATTGGTGCTGAAAACAGAGGAAGGGAATGTTCGTTTAAGGTAATTGGAAGTAGTTTTATACCATGAAATATTTGGGTTTTATTTGTCTGGTCAGTTTGGTTTAAATAATCAAATACCATGGTCCCAATGAGTGACATGACCCAGCGTTATTATTAGACATAAATGTTTGTTTATCACCATTATCTCCAGCTGTAGAAGTCCACCGTTGGACATGAGCCTCCCTCACTTTTCTCTTGGAATTTGGATTGATGATGTTCAGTAAGATGTTGTTGATAGATTGAGGTTTCTGACTAATTCCTGCGTTAGTCGCCTTCTGCGACACCCACGGAATTTCATGGGCTATCGACTAAAATTTTGCTAACTCTAATTGTCGTTGCAGCCAATAATGGACCCAGACAAAGGGTTGTTGTTCCAAAACCGTCACGACCATAAGATCATATGTCCCGACCCTGAAATGGAGCCCGGACAGAACACGACTAAAACGAGGGTGCATTCAAGGAGGTACACGCAAACGGAAATATTTGATCACATAGTAAGACGTAAAAGCTGAAGAAATATGTGTTGAGTGCTTTGTATTGTTTGAAGATGAAATAAAAAATTTGAAGAGCGTTCTTGTGATTTATTGAAAGACATGAAGATCTTAAAGGAACTTATATTGAAATCGTTTATGAATAATCATTATCAGAAATGAAGCGTCCACGACCGAACATTGGTCTCCCAGATTCCATTATGGTCACTTGCATACAGCGACTCCCCCCGACATTTACCAAGTCTTTGGTAAATGTCACGTTCCCCGAATGTCTGGACCCCCGACCCTTGTACACTTCTAATTTTAAAAGGTCATTACATAACTACATAAAAGTGATTTGTCGTAATTACCTGTTATGAATATTTTGATCTAGTTTATTTGTAAAAAAAAAACTTTGGTGTTTACACGTATTTTTAAAAAAAGATTTTGTTCAAGCAAAATACACACAAAAATGAAATTCTTATATTTTCCATACATTTTTAAATTTTTCTTTCTTCTCTAAATCTAAATAGTGTACAAGTTCAGGCCGGCTTTGAAACATCATTTTAACAGGTGGTCGTCCCGTTACAATTTTGCCGGTACGTGGTTACTTACACTCACACTCTTACACATTCATTTACACTCTTTTTTTACCAAAACGATTCCAGTAACTACTAATTAATTACTACTTTCAAATTAGAAGCATACCTAAAAATTCCCTAGTAACAAATGCAATTTAAGTAGATATCGTTTTAAAATAGTGAACTTACTTAAGTTTACATTATATTTTAAAACTAAACTTACGATAGTCTTATAAAGTTATATTTTTTGGATAAGTTAGGTTTGAGATTGTGATGATTCTTGCCGAGTTCTTTTGGCGAATTCACGCGACGCACTCTGTACTTCGGCCGTTCGCAGCGTTATACCGAAAATGTCTTCGTGGTATCTGTTTTCATCCTTTAAACGAGAGAAGTGATCATCAGTTACATTATATTTGAAATCTTCGCTAACAAAAAGTGTGAACTAGGCTTTTTGTTTGGCTATTCCATGGTTAAACGCAAATATGCTTCAGGCCTTGTTCAAAAATTCACTAACGTTTAATTATTATTCTAATTTTAAATAATTTATATATGACTCAGCAAATTGTTGATAGTACTAATAATCAATTGAATCTTAGTTTTTCTTTACGTTGTAAAACAGCAATATCTAGCTTACAATATCTTAAAATTGTTACATGCTATAATGCTTTGATAAAAATAGTTGTGACTTAGGTCTTACCATTAAGTCTAGAATGACACCGTCAACTTCTTCATCGGAAATTTTAGCATGTCGTTTTAAGATTGTCTTCAACGTTTGTTGTACTTCCTCCGCCATCTTGCAGTCTCCGCAAACATAAAAATGGCCGCCTTTTTCTAACAACATATTGGTCACTACTTCACCCTCGTCTTCTAGAAGTGCTTGAACATGTTTCTGAAAAAGTAAACCTATCGTGCAGAGCTACATTTTGAAACATCAGTCTTTGCACAAAACAAATGGCTGTAACATACCTTTTGAACTCCATCCTCACGAGACAGAGCCAGCAAAGTTTTCGTCAAAATACCATCAGCGACTGCCTTTTCTTTCTCTTCCTTATATAAGTCCATCCCTTTATATCTGCAGCCGAAAAACAGCCAAATGGGTCCAGACTTCGTCGTAGACGGATTCAAGTTTTTGATTTGCATTCTTCTGTGATGCCAGAAACCTCGAAAAGGTGCTATGCCAGAACCAGGTCCTACTAGAATAAGCGGTGCCGATATGTCTTTAGGCATGTGGAAGCTGGGTGCACTGTAAATAGCACACAGAGTTAGCACAACGGAGAATACAGTTGGTCAAGGAAGTGACAGGTTGATTTCTGAAGAATTCCTAAGGTGCTGAATATTTGAAAACGAGAGTAAAATTGTAGCATAGTTTTTTTCATTACATCTTTAAATGATTTGTGTAAGATACTGTGTACACTGAAGTAATCTTTTATCATTTTGTTGAACCCTAAATGAGATCCCGCTCCATCAAAGTTTCGTACAAAATGTATGTTGCCATAATCTTTTAAAATAGAATAGCTGGCTTTGTGCAGTAATTATTTCAAAAATAGGAGTTCGGATTGTAATGTCGCGAAAACTTCACAGCTAATCACAATTTACATTTTTACACAATTTTTATTCAAAGCGCCATCTAGGGACCATTAGCTGGGTAACGGCTATTGTAGCTAACAATAACGCTGTAAATTAATGATATTTTTTTCGCGACACTATTATTTCACCTCCTATTTCTAGGTAATTACTTATCAAAGCCAGCTATTCTATTTTAAAAGATTATGGCAACATAAATTTAGTATGGAACCATTAGGAGTTAAAACATTAAATTAGTCTAACGTAAAATAAGAAACAATGGACATCGACAGATTCATTGATAAGACCACAAAACAATATAGCTTACCGTCTCGTAAAGACGAACACTTCATCGTTAGGTTTCAAGTTCTGTAGGTATGTTGAACAAACGCCGTAGTGTGTTGGTCCTTCTCCATCTGAGAAGATCTTACAATGAGTTCTCATAATCGTAACATTTTCGCACGATGACGTACCAAAATCGTTAAAACTATGTATAGTTTTCAAGCGTCAACTCTAATATTGTGAATGATTAATAGCAATCAAATAGTTTGTCATGCATATAGACATAAGTGAATCTAGCTATAATCTGGTTTCCTACAAACAAAATAATTTGTAGTTAAATTTATGTGTATGTTTACTCACTTTGCGTTTTATATGTTACGATAGCAACAGTGACGTGTATTCTGTGTGGATGAGCTAAAGGTGACGACGAGATTGAATAGAACCTTGGCTGTAATAAAGGCAGCAAGGCTGCAAGGAGTGACGCTTGAGGTTTACAAGACGGGAATTGAGCTAAAACTTCTGCCAAGTGCGGGTAGTGATGATGCCGCCAGTCATCGTATTTGTTCGAATCCTGTAATATTTTCCAAACCAAAGTTTTATCAATTGACATATATTTACTTTTCATTATGAGTATATTTTCAAAATTCAATTCTTACCATGATCAGTTCTTTTATCTGTTGAGCATCTTTATCGTCACCACATGAATCGGTTAGATATCTCAAAACTCTGGTTGAAGGTGGAGTTGTAATGTCCAGAAACCGTGTAAACATATCTCGGACTGATACTGGCGGTATACGTTCATGCCTTTCCCAAGTTTTCACAGCTCCTGATGTGATAATATCCATGATAAATTCTAAAACTAATTTTACTACAGTATGAGTAGGTTTTATTTGTATGTGTAGGCATAGAGTACATACTTGGTCTTCACCTCATCTAACCTTTTGATGTAAAGCGTGCTGCACGGCACTGGCTATGTTATCCTCCATTAACAATGCTGTTTTTAAACTAGCAATATGTTTTTATGTGTGACTTTTGAGTTTTGACGATCGTAAGTCCAAATTTGTAAGGAGTAAGCTACGGTAGCGGTTAAAATTCTTCTACAAATTACTCCTGTAAGTCTAAAATGTGTCATTGCATTGGTAAACATACCGGTAGGCGTTAGATTTTCTTTCATTACTTGCAACTGGACGGGCTTGTCATACTGATCCACATCTTTGCACCTATCGAGTATAGCTTCAACAATTTCTTTGCGATTGCAAGGCATAACTCCTACATGATCACCTGGGTCGTATTTGAATTCATCCTGTAAGTGGATAAAATGTATTTATATATTAGCCATAAATCCCTGCATATTATTCTTACCAAGAGTCGAAATATTTGAGCAATTAGCTCTGAAAATGTACCTCAGGTTCCATATCGACAAAAATAGTTGCTCTATCCGCTGTGAAGTCACCTAGATGTTTGTTTTCCTTAACTTTGCACGTAATAACATGTTTTTTGAAACCATTTTCTAACGCCTTCTTCAACGAAACGTTTTCTATTGTTTTACCGAACCTAACGGTTTCTTCTGTCAGTGGGATTGTACCCAGTGCTTTCTTTGCATCTTTAACCATATCGTTTTCATCTAAGCAAAATGTTTCACAGGCAACCTGTTTAAAAATATAACGTTGAGTGCAATTGTATCACAGATAATTTTGCATATTTTTAGA
The DNA here is from genome assembly GCA_910589575.2 of Carcina quercana. Classification (NCBI taxonomy): domain Eukaryota; kingdom Metazoa; phylum Arthropoda; class Insecta; order Lepidoptera; family Depressariidae; genus Carcina; species Carcina quercana. The sequence continues at coordinate 13,520,264 of OU342432.1, read as the reverse complement.
ATTAGGTAGTTGTAATAAAAGTTTAATAAAAAGACTAAATAAAAAAAAAATTTTTTTGAGACCTCTTTTTAAGTTTTGTAAATCCCATGGTATAAAACTACACCAGAATTTTTAAGAACAAAATTATTGAAGTTTTATAATGTAATAAATTAATGGTATAAAATTCAATTCAATCCTAATCTATTTGTGACAAATATCCAATTATCTATCTTTTACTTACATGAAAAATACTTGAAGACCAATTTCTGAACTGTTGTTCCTGGCCGTAAATCTCATCGCCACACACCAATTCATGTATTCTGTCTCCGCCTAAGTCGTAAAGAATTTTGTCCACGGTTTTACCGAAATTGCAGAATTTAGGATAGGCACTGGAGCCTAAAGCGAAAACTGCGAAACACACGTTGCTAAGTGGTCCTATATGTTCTACCGACGATGTTCCTGCAACACTACCTGATAACATGGCAAAAGTTGGTGATAGTATTGCTATAGACTACAGTCAAACTATTTCGCATGATATTTCCTACTTACTTTTGTTTGACTCCAGTCTGGTCAACTGCCTCTTGTATTCGATACTCGGTGTCATTACACTGTTAGTTCGCATTAGGGATTTGGGTGTTGGCAGCTTGTATATTCTGTAACAGCAAATAACATTTACCTGCAAGTCAATAATTTTATACTACCAGTACCATTTTAAGAAGAAAGATGTTTACCCGGATGTAACATCCCCAGATTGGTCGTCGTGGTGTTTCTTTTCATCATAAAGCATTTGAAAGAGATGCTCAGCAAAATCCTGTAGGAAATATTTATAAATTTCAATGTTATATATTGGCTGATTCATAAAACTTCAATGGTTGTAAATTTTTTGATCGAATAGGTGATATATTAAATTGTTTATCACGTGTACGTACCAAACCGTTAGCAGGAGGTTCACCGTTGCCAAAAGTTGAGGTGACTATCAACAATAAAGTTTCATGTTCTATCGAGAACATATCATATTCACTCATGCTGTGCACCTGTGACAAATTTCAATGTTTAGCATCGTAACTATTTGACGAGATTCCATAACTGCTTTTGCATTTGCTTTGACGGACATCATTTTAGTAAGCGAACATACCTGGGCGTTAAACGCGTGACCAAATATAGTGCCTAATTCTTTGGCATACTGCTCAGATTTGCCTGTTTCACTGCCGTACAAAATGGTGGCTTTAATGCGCTTAGAGAGGGCTCTGCCGAACAGTTTGGAAGTGAACTTGACGGCTCGGGCGATTTGCTTGAAGTGGAACTTTCTGTGAGCAGGTTTGTTGCCTTCAGACTTAGTCCACTGGTAGGTTTTCCATGCGGGCTCCTAGAGATAATGTAAACTAAGTTGCACGTTCATTTGTAAAGCATATAAACTAAATCATGAGTAACATTTAGTCTAAATTGTAACTATGATCGCGTTTAATATTTTCAAGTGACCATTGACCTTCTTTAAAGACTTTTATGGCTTATAAAAGATAAATACGGTAAAGAGGTTTAGCTTTGTATCGAGTTTCATTTATCATATTTAAAAAAAAACGATAAATAATTTTTGACTAGTAGCGCTAATAAGATAAAAACGTGGTAAAATATTGTTGTATTTAAACCCTGATGTAGAATTTACAGATTAGTGTATTTTTGATGACTTAAATAATATTTTTATAACTGGCTCCAAAAATATCGTTACTTATGTTGAAAAGTAACTAATTATAATAGCTTTGAATATCGAATAGAAAATGTTGATATTAAATTACTTACTTGGTAATCATATGAAGGTCTAACGTAATACAAAGCCATTTCTTGGTGAAATACAGATGTTAGAGAAGATGACATTGGCGGGACTATCCATATCCAATCGGCTGGACAACCGCCTCTGAAATTGAGTAGCATTATGATGAAACTATAATAATAATAATTAAGACAGGTACCACCGGCGTAAGAAATACATTATCACTTTATTTCTATAACGACGCTGCAACAAATAAGACGTTTATGATAATCGATCTTATTGGACGTGATAAACAATCGATGTTAAAAATTTATAAACATTTTCTGACCTCAACATTATTCAATCTTTGATATTCGCTTCGCTGACAACCTACAAAGCAGCAAGAACGCGCTGGAGCGGAATCAGTTAACACTAATACATTCAGTTAAACAATAGGTACTTAACACTAACCCAGCATGCTTCATGTTTTCTTTTCGAAAGAAGATATGTAGTTCCTCAGGATGATGACTGTCTGTGTCCCGAGTTGACTACAGAACCAGAATAATTATGAGTTTATGAAACTGGTCATAGAAAGCGCCTGGGGCGCGCCTCTGTAAAATTCACAGAGAGTCGGCGCAAGGCAGCGCTTGATATAATCCGTTGCATTTTACAAACGCTGCGCCCCGGGAGCTACCTATGATTAGTTCCACAGTACTTCATTACTTACGTTTTCGAACCAACTTCAAAGCTTAAGAATTTATGCTTCTGGGACTAATTTTCAAGTACTGAAGTGTATTCTCTTTTTCGTTGCCTAAGAGTTTATTAGCATGTCCAATGTCCAAATCTAGACACGGGCAGCGTGTCCAGCCAAGTTCAAAGAAAAAGGAGCTGGCGGCGCAGCAGACGTGTGTTACAGCTACACGAACCATTTCAAGCTACTTGTGACCCCTTCACAACTCAAAAACTATGTAACCTACTTAAATGAAATTTGAGACATTTATGAATGACTCTGTTAAAATTAAAGAATTTATATATATTACGGATCACGTCGAAAATTTCGTCATTTCACATATATGTTTTTGATGGGATTAGTAATTTACTAAATGGTCCTTGACTTACCTGTTTTTGTTTTCATTGTCAAAATGTTTCATGAATTGTTCCGACGCGGAATGGTGGTCTACTATAGAGGTGTTTTCTTTGAGGAAACTGTGAAGGACTGCGATATTTACTTCTACTACAGCTTTATCTTTCCAGAGAGTTACATATGAGTTGGTATCCAAGCCCATGTTAGTTGCTATCATCTGCGAAAGAGGTATATAGGTATATAGATTGCAATAAAATAATCTATATAAATTTCCAGAGAGAATAAATAGTAACAAGCGCATACACACACACTTTGCCGGAGCAGGATATTTGTCAGCCAGAAAATATTCAGATACTTGTCAGTTAGTCTTGGTAAACCCTTCCGATGCTTGTAGACTCTTGTTTAAAAATTTTAAGCTACTAACGTTTTTCTCCATGTCACTCGGCTATAAAAAATATGTATCCACTTCCGAACCATGTCATATTCACATTAGATTGACATTTCCCTTAAAACACTGCATAAAAACACGCGATAGCGAATGTGACATGGTTCAAAAGTGGATACATATTTTTGTACTCGAGTGACCATAATATACAATGTAAAATTAGTTCGAGACAGCATAAGCCTATTTAAGAAACTAGAAAATGTTCCAAGACTTAGATAAAGAGACTCAACAGTAGAACTGCGAGTGATCACGGACCGGGAAACGTGTACCGGGCTGAGCCGACGAATGTAAGCTTATATAATTTTTTTTCTCGAATGAACTTGATGCTGTTGGTCCTGTGACCTCTACAGCTTCACCTGGACAATGGCGAGCGCGGGAGGCACTTAGAAGGATACATTATCACTAGCAACAGGGCTAAGGGCGCTCGCTTGGGCTCGTCCTCAGATCAGATCGGAGAAAAGCCTTATTTATTGCACTAAATAATGTCATGTGTACCTCAGTAATATTGTATCTGTTGGTATCACACAAATTTCGACATCCTATCTCTGTGCTCATGTACCACCCGTTGAAGGCGGTGGCGGTGAACTCGAGCCCGCCGCAGTCGAGCCGCATTCCCGACACCGCCGGCAGCGCGTACCAGCGCAGGTCCAGTCCTTTGAACCAATCGTAGCTGTAATGCGAAATGCATGTTGCCAACATTAACGTGTAAGTGCAGAAATAGTTCGCTATTATATTTACAATCGCACTCGCATTGCTTTGTTGTTGAAGTTAATGGACCATCGACTTGAGAGGAATACGATTTATGGTAGTGTGCGTATTTCTACAGAGCATCGATACGTTAGAAATACTAATATTATAAATAGCTTTTATCTGCGACTTCTGGACTGCGGAAAGTATCTCACGGAAACTACTTGTGTGATCAGGATAAAAGCCTGCCTGTAGCCTTTTCAATCCCATCAACTATTACTATAGAAATTATTAATATATGGCTGAATCGTTTATACATTTTATCACATAATTTCATCCCTTTATATACCCCCTCACTTAGTTACATAAATATAATATTGTATAGTTTATTAAAAAATCCATTTCACACACTGTAGTACGATTTATACGTTTAAATTTACCTTTTTCCGTTTGTTAGTAAATAAGCCGTCTTTTTGTAATTAACCCCTTTATGCTAACGGAAGGGCGGAAACCTCTACTACAAGCTTCAATGCTTAAAAGAGATTTTCGTCCTCCGCTACTGATTAATTTTTTGTCTATAATAAAAACTATTTCATTTTTATTAACTATTAATTAAATATCTATCTAATAAACAAGCCTGGACAAACAAACTCACATTCGCATTTATAATATTAGTATGCGAAAGGGGCTTATTTCTTTGTCCTGCCTTCACTTCGTATCGGAGAGTGAAAACGTCATTTTTTGTAGTGGTAGTTAAAGAGTCGGAAAAGTACATAGGCTACTTTTTATGCCGATCCCCAGATAGTTAAGGTTAATGATAATTCAGTCAGGGACGCTTTCATAAAGATACTTATTTACTTATACTTAAACTTACTCGGGGTGCTCCAGATGAATTTCCTTGACGATTTCACGTGGTATATCAAAGAATTCCGGGTCCTTGCCATCAGCTGACAATACCAGCGGCAAGATATCCCACGCGGTGCCGGGGGCCTTCCATCCGAGCCTTACACATATCTACAAAAGATGAATAATGGTTTTTTAATTTTCTTCGCTTTTTTTTACCTTGTCGTAAATGAATGCATGATACTAACTTCAGTGAACTCTATCCGTAACGGGTCACCAATAACGGAGCCATCCTCCTGGCGGTACCCGGCGTAGTTGATGAGCTGCGGGTTCCATATCCTGTAGTCGTGCTTGCCGTCCGTGCGCTGCGGGAACACCGTTATTGCGGACCTATAACAGTGGGCACACATTGTTGATGACTTGATGAATGTCTCAACTGTAAATGTATGTTTTCGCCTTTAAAGTTTGACTACTCCACCTCATACCGCGTCACGGTGTCACGGTGTCGTAAAAGGCAACTAAGGAAAAATATTTAGGAGATAGGCAGCGGAAACTACGTAGGTAATAACATCATCTTCCTGCGATCACAACTCACCATAAGGTGGTTGGATGGTAAGTGTGCACACACCGAAGTCTCAGGCTAATGAGGCTAATAGTGATTTTGGCAAATCCCTTGACCGAAACGCACATGCAATCTGACCTGCCCCAAACAGCAACGATTAAAAATGATTACATTGCCGAGCTATGTAGTATAAAGGTGGTTATACTGAAAACTAGTTCTTACCGTATGTTGCCTTTATTTGTTCCATATTTGATGTGGGTGCAGAGTGCTTCAAACATGCCCCTAGCTGTAGTTACTTCTCGACAGTCAAATATCTGTGAAAATAAAACAAATCAGCATATATGTCAACCAACCCAATTATATACAACTACCAATACATTATGACAGGTAAATGTCTAATACCTTTGTAGAAAAGGTCATTTTATAAGTCATATGTGAGAGGGTATGCTTAGTTTACCACAAGCAGTAATATGACCTTCGCATAATGGGCAATAATCCGTGTCGACCCAGGCAGGACCGCTCTTAGATTCTTGCTAGGACGGATACAGCTTAGGTTTGATTTAGCTAGTCGTTGCAGCTTTTTGCAGTTTCGATTCCGGGGTAACTATTTAGAACTTTGTTTACTACGAAATGAAAGAAATCAAACTAATATATTTGGAATGCATTGGTTTACATTTGGCCTTAATCTCTCCCGATGGAAAGTGACCCAAGCTAATGAAGCACTGGCCCTGTTACCTGTGATACCTGACCACAACAGTGCCATTAACACTGATAGGTACTCCCAATGGGAATCGAACCCGGGACCTCTAGATTGTTAGTCCAAACTTCGAAAAGCCATTCGCTCACGGAGGCGGATGAATATAATACGAAGTTTGTTTATAATGCGTCATAGAAACCGCTGTAACATACAGTCAAACACTTATCAGCAGTGCTATTCTATAAGGTAAAAGTTGGTTCTCATCGATGTCTCACTTGGTGAGAATGAAATTTGCGATTCCATACGCAAGTGAAAACTATGTCGGTGAAAACCTTTGTGAAAACTCAAATGAGTGAAAACTTTGACATTTTTACAGGCGTTGACGTTTGAAATGCGATTCCATACCGTGTTTTACGATATTTTGCTACTAATCTCGAAAGTCATCGGTGAAATCTTATGTTAAATTAAATATTCTTGGTGAAAACTTGATGTAATATCGTTTTGATTGGTTTAGTAAGTGTTTTAAACTTGATTGACTGGTTTTAGTCTGATTTAATAGTAAAAATGTCTGTTTAGCCAAGGAGACTAATAAAAGCTCTCGAAAAATTGTATATAAGACATATTTAAACGCCAAGCCACCATTCACGATCTTGAGGTCCCGGGTTTGATTCTCAGTAGGGCATTTTCTGAGTCCATGTTACCTAAGTCTGCTGCCAAATAGCAGTGTTAATAGCTTTGTTCCGGTATGAAAAGTAGCATAGCCAGCTACTCATTAGGTTGAGGCTTCTAGGTGCGCACACTTACCATCCAACGGCCTTATCGTCACTTACCATCAGGTGAGATGAAGGCCGAGTGTAAACCTATCACACTTCATTCAAAATCTTCATGTAAAGGTTATTTTCACACAGAGAGATTTAAATATAGTAATAGGTTATAGAGCGGGCATTGGAAAACTTTTCATATAAAAACTTTGATCTCGAAAGTCAGTGGTACGTTAAATGTCTTGTATGGCCGCGTGACGTGACGTGAGACTGAGTGAGTCACTTATTACCAATTGGTAATAAGTTTGAGATCATAATTTAGTTTGCTTTGTCCGTTCTATAACTATAATGTTAAGTGTCATAGTTTTCGCATCACAACAGTTTTCATAAAATGAAATTTGCGATGCTATACCGAAATACAAGTCCGAGTGAAGAGTAATGAGATGTCAGAAAGGATATGAGATGAGTAGTGATGTACCATGACCATACAATCTAAATCTATATCATCGACTTAGGTTTTAGAATCAAAATACAGCATCATAACTAGTAAACAATAATGAAATGTGTATTTTATTGAACAATTTTTATGGTTCCGCGTTGGTTTAACGTTTTTAACTACGAAAATCTATAAAACCTGCAAAAATATCATATACCAAGGCTCTACAGCGAACTATCTTTGCCCGCATTCATAGACGATATAAAACTGACATAATTGTGTTCTAAGTAATCTGTGGTCATAAATCATAAAAATGAAAAAGAAATTGAATCTAATTCTTGGATATTATACACTAAATACTATATTACTAAATATTTAACTAAATTACTTCTATATTAATTAATAAAAAACATTATTTGACAATGTTATAATGAAGTAGACATTTTTTATAATATTCGCAAAGAATAAGTCGAATGATGTCAGAATTGAAGGAATATCATCAGGGACGATTCAGCTAAAGATTCAGCTAGATTTTAGACTTATTGGAGACGAAGCCAGACTTGTCTAAAGGGTTCTCCAAGATTGGTACAGCAAGGTTCAGAGTATTGTGTTTTTGTGCGTTTGGAAGTTACGATATACTTTTTAAAACGGCTGTATTTTCGCAACTTAAGCCAAGTCCATGCATGAGACTGACTCGCTCACCGAAGGTTCCGTACAGAATATGAAGAATTTGCCACTAATTTAAAAAGCTGGACATGAGCCTCCCTCATAGGTCGTCATGTCACACTTCCTGTGAGTTGATTTGCCTAAATTACAATCCTTAGCAGACGGATTGGTGGTCGCAGTTAGAAGTTGTTATGTTTTTTTTCCATTCTTGTTTGATTAATTACCATACTTGTGCGGTAAGGTCTTGCTTCTTGACAAATTTGGTAGGATTCTAGGTCAACGGGAAGTACCCTATAGGTTTTGATTCCCTTGCTTGGCAAAAGAAATAGTCAAAAAATGCTGCTTAAACATCAAAATGTGTTTATTGCGTTGACCTAGTAGTGTAATTTTTTCACAGCTCTAATAGATTGCAGACTCGAGAGAAACGTCCACTGCTGGGCATAGGCCTCCTCCATGGTACGCTACATTGACCGGTACTAAGCCACTTGCATCCAATGACTCCCCACAAATTTAACTAGGTCTTCGGCCCATCTAGTAGAGGGACGGCCCAGTACACGCTTCCCGGTATACTCTCCATCGGTTATTGGAATCAGACTTGAGTATTTTATATTAATTTCAACTTGATGCCTACATGAGTTCCTGGGGAAAAGGGTCTGACAGAGAGTCAGACGGACAACGAGTGATCTTATAAGGGTTATTTATTTCCTTTAAAGGTATTAATAGTGCAGTCCTAACGAAGCTTCCCAGCGAGTGGGTCTGCGCATGAACATGGACAAGACAAAGGTTATGCACAATGAACACGTAGATGCCACACCTGTCATTGTTGAAAGCACGATTTTGGAATATGTCGGCCAGTCTGTCCAGGTTGGTAGGCAAAACTTCAGTAAAGGAGCAGACCGCGGAATCCAGCTAGGTTGGGCTGCGTTTGGAAAACTCCACCATATCCTCAAGTCCAGTATATCGCAATGCCTTAAGACCAAGGTGTATAACCAATGCGTTCTCCCGGTCATGACTTATGCAGCAGAGACACGGACGCTCACATTGGGGCTTGTTCACCGCTTCAAAGTTGCACAGCGAGCGATGGAGAGGGCTATGCTTGGAATATCCTTGCGCGACAAAGTCAGGAATGATGAAATCCGCCGACGTACAAAGGTGACCGACATAGCTACTCGAATAAGCAAGCTGAAGTAGCAATGGGCAGGCCACATTTGTCGACGAACAGACAAGCGATGGAGCAAAAAGATTCTCGAGTGGAGACCGCGGACCGGGAGACGCGGGGTGGGACGGCCTCCAGCCCGCTGGTCTGTCGACCTCAAGAGGATAGCGGGAAGAGAGTGGATGAAGACGACGGAGGACCGGAAGGAGAGGCGCACGTTAGGAGAGGCCTATCTTCAGCAGGGCTGATAACTGAACATCCGAAACTGGAACATTAAGAATGAAAATACGCAGAATACATTTTTTCATTAATTTCTCTCTATTTCAGGAGACCATACCTACTAGAAAAATGTTTCCAGCAGGCTGCCGAGATATACATGGAGAAGCGATGAAGGCTGTACCTGAAACTGTACCCAAACAAATATCTGTTTTATTAAGTTGTTATTAGTTGTTGTTCTTTATTGACAAATATATTTTCTTTATTTCTTCATTCAATGACCACTTATAGTAAATCAGTTGATCTTATTTATTATCAGCTGTCCACTGTTGTACTCGAGTGGCTCTCATTGACCACCACGTCAGAGTTATCCCAACCCCTGATTTGACATAATCACCACGATAGGAAGCGGTACATACGTACTAAATAACTGTGATATTTGGTCTTTGATATATACATAACATTTCTAAATTCGTTTAAAAAATCTACATTTCTTGTTACAAGTTACAAGAAACAGTAATTGTTTCTTACGTTAAATAATTCCTTAAAAAGTGAGCATTTCTACTTTCATTATCCACATTAAAGTCAGATAAGAGATCGGCTCAAGGACACATAGCTGATAATGATGAACGCGAATGCAACTAAATCGTTCCTTTCATCAACGTTATGTCCCCACAGCAGGGGCTCAGGCTCAGCTCAGGCTACAGAGAGTGTATGAGCCATAGTTCACCACGCGGGCCCAGTGTGGATTGGTAGATTTCACACACACCTTTTAATTTCTTCTCAGGAGTGTGCAGGTTTCCTCACGATGTTTTCCTTCACCGAAAAGCAAATGGTAATGATTTTTATTATTCGTACATAAATTCCAATTAACAAATTGGAACTTATCTGTATGAGCCAGGATGGAACCCAGACCTCGATCGTTTAAAAACTGACGCTCTGTCCTAGCGAGCTCCTGACGAGCTACTATGGCTTTTGCTATCGTTCCCCAATAGTGTATGTCTCTGTACTGTAGTTCTTGCAGTAGCATTTATAAACTTTTATTACGGAATGTGTAAATAAAACGGTTACTTCTTCCTTTGGCTCGTTTACTATACAATCTGCCATTTCAGGCGCGTAACAAATACAGTGTCGCGAGTTGAGGACCACGTTCTAACGTGCTCTCGGTAGTTTAAAAAAGAATACAGTTAAACACTCGTTTAAATGATGTTTAACAATTGTAACATCTTGTTACAGTGAACCATACTGCCGCTGAGAATAACCAGAGTCCCCTGAAAATAAAGGATAAACTTATTAAATAATACCAACAAAACCGTAACTTAGTATATTAGATTTTAATCTCCTCCGTGGCCTAACGTCTATATCTTGGACTCACAATCCAGAGGTCCCGGATTCGATTCCAAGTGTGGTGTCTGACTTGTTTTTTTGTCCGCCTGGGTAGCCTGCTATCTAAGTCTAACGCCAAACAGCATTGTTGTGTTCCGGTATGAAAGGTAGCAGAGCTAGCGTCACATGAGCAAACTAGCGCCTCATTAGCTTATGTACTGAGTGCGCACGCTTACCACCTTATCGTCTTACCATCATGTGAGATGAAGGCCAAGTGTAAATCCATCATGTACACAGGTAATAAAAATCAACGGATCTTGTTATCAAATATTGATACAAATATTTTAAATACTTATAGTAAGTTTTTCTGTTTGTTGCTTTTTCACGACTTGGCCGATCTTGATGAAATTTAGCACGCGCAATGTAACCTATAGAGTGTAAAGAGACGTTATATAGTTTCTGACGACGTACATTCTCCACCCCGAGAAAACAAGCGTCTTTAAAAGCTTTGAGCTTTTTGTAAAGTAGCGGCAATGTCCAACTCATGAGTACGAGTAACATCGCAGATTGAGCCATCTCTTACAGTATTCTATGTAAAAAAACATTAAAAAACATTGTTATTAAGAATCCGACTTGCACTAAATTTACAATTAAATTTAAAGCTAAAACCTTTTCAAAGCCTTCTCATACAAAATTGTCACCAAAGTTTTCATTTACGGAATATATACATACACAATATACACAATATTTACACTTTATTTTATACTACCTACTATGTAAAAACTATTAGAAGCACTGTTATTTTCAATTTTATACACAAACCACGACTCAAACCTTATAAATATCAAGAAAAACTAGTCATTGATATGTCATTAAGTTCTCACCAAGGTTTTCACCAAGGTTGGAGTAACCGAGTATTTTGACATTAGTTTTCACCGATGACTTTCGAGATGAGCATCAAAATGACGGCAAAACACGTTATGGAATCTTAGTTCAAACGTCAACGCCTGTAAAAATGTCAAAAGTTTTCACCACGCAATACTGACGTAGTAGTTCTCACGCGGTGGTAGTCATGACAACCGTCTCTATTTTTGCTTAACTACGGCGAATTCAAAGAAGGAATTGAACGCTAGTAGAGGCAATCAAGCGTTGTCCAAAATAATATAAGTTAATAATACAATGTTTTTGAACAAATGAAAGATATTTATGACGAAATATATGTATATATTTTATGCATAAAACATTATTATTATTATTATATCGGTTATATAAGTACAAATAATAATAAAGTACCTATATATATATAAACAGTACAATCGAAGTTGTAGATGAATATGACAAAGAGATCAACCGAAGAATCCGACTCGGCTGGGCAGCTTTTGGGAAGCTACGGCATATCTTCCCGTCCAAAATACCTAAGCGTCTAAAGACAAAAGTCTATAATCAGTGCGTGTTGTCAGTGCCGAAACGCGGTCCTTTACTTTATTTTACTTAAGAAATATGTACTGTTAGTATCTTATAACAAGAGAACATAAAAGTTTTTTATTTTTCAAAGAAATGTTATGTATATATCAAAGACCAAATAGCACAGTTATTTAGTACATATTTATCGCTTCCTATCGTGGTGATTATATCAAATCAGGGGTTGGGATAACTCTGACGTGGTGGTCAATGAGAGACACACAAGTACAGTAGTATACAGCTGATAATAAATAATCAACTGATCAGTGGTCATTGAATGAAGAAATCAAAAAAATATATTTATTTGTCAATAATAAATAACAACTTAATACAACAGATATTTGTTTGGGTACAGTTTCAGGTACAGCCTTCATCGCTTCTCCATGGCCAGCGTAATCTGCAACATCATAATGTGTCTCTCGGCACTCGGCAGCCTGCTGGAAATATTTTCCGAGAAAATATGGTCCTAGTTCTTCACATATTACACTCAGGAAATTCTTAATCACTGATCAACTGCGGCCCCCGGCGTTCGACTCATCTCAAATTCTTTAGTAGTACCTCAATAGTGCCTGTTTCAACTTGATAGTCTGATGTGAAGAAGAAATTTATGACTTTTGTCGTAGAGAAATGATCATGTACATCCTCAGTATCCTGAAATGTAATGTAATAATAAAGTATATACTGAGTAATGTTCTCGTTTTAGTTTAAATTAAATATTCTAATAAAATTGAATTGATAAAGTTGGCTATGACATCTCTATGAAAAATGCAGAATTTGAACTTGTTAAGCACACAAAAAACACTATACTCTAGTAACAATCTTGGATAATTCCCTAGCCAAGTCTGGTTTGGTCTCCAACATATCTAAAAGCGTACCATCATTCTGCGGCAAGGGGCAAGGACATCCGACTTATTCTATATGAATATATTATTGATGAAACCACTACTTCATTTGAATACTGTTTTATATTTAATTTAATTCAGCATTTAGTAATATCGAAGCGTTTTTGCAATCCAATTCCAATTGACTTTTTGTTTACTTTCTGTTATTATGACTTTTTGTATCTTCTATGTATGTGGGCGAAGACAATTTTCGGTGCAGCCGGCCTTGCAATAATTTTGCAGGTTTCATAGTTTTCGTTAGTTTAGAAACGCGAAACCGTGAAATTTATCGAAAAATACATATTCTCATAGTCTTTAATAATTATTTCGTCGTATTTTATTAGTAAAACATTAGTCGATGAGATCGATTTAGATTGTAAGGACATGGAACCACCACTGTCTCATTTTCCTTCTTATTTGACATCTCATCGAGCATCACGCGGACTTGATTGTCGGTACCGCATCGGTAAAAATTTTTTGTGAAAAGTTTTATGAAACGAAAATGACTTTCGTAATGAGAAATGAGAAAAAAATGTTTCTTATGGAATAGCACTACAGGTAGGTGTATCGGAGCCTATAAAAAGTTGACGACTGTTCGCATTTAACCTTTATCGCTCCTGAAATGTGCCGAGGAAAACTCTGGAAAATACTGTTATACAAAATTGTTTCGAGGTACGACTCAGAAATATCTAACCGTAAGTCACTATATGCAAGACAGTGATAGAACTTCATCCGTTCTGACTGCGGAAGTAGGAGAGGTGTAATGCAATGCTGCTCGGAGTGGAATAACGTAAGCGACAAAACACAAATAGTGAATTTATTTAAAAAACGGTTTCGTGCAGGAGAACATCATTATAATCTTCACTAGGTACTGAGTTTACCTACAAATTAACGCGTTCAAAAAGAACTAGAAACCGAATTCAACTGCCCTAAAAGTACTTTTATTAACGCAAATTCAAGATGTATATAGTTTTCTCATGGATGCCATCCTCAGAACTGGACCAAATTGAAATGGGACCACACGGAAAGCACCAGCTTTCAAATAGTAAAAAAAATCATTCAAATCGGTTCACCCAGTCAAAAGTTCTGAGGGAACAAACATTTAACTAATACACACTTAACATTCCCTATTTCAAAAACTACTGAACCGATTTTAATGAATCTTGTAGTCTTCCCTAAGTTAAACAATACCTAGTTCAACAAAAAAAGTATTATTTAAATCGAACTTGTAGTTCCGGAGATATGTGAGGACAAACATACAAAAATACATACACCCAAACATACATACATACACTTTTGAAATTTGGCACACTTGTTTCGAAGCTGATATAGACTAACATACGAAAACTGGGCAGTTCTGGAAATATTCAGGTTGAATTGAAAACCTACTTTTTTGAAATCGGTTAATTAATATAAAATGTAAATCTCTTTACAGCACGGCGATGCTGCACAAGAGTGTTTTAGAAGATGCAATTTGAAATATTAAAGTTATCGATAAAATTTTCACCAATCATGTTTTTATTTCCCAAATTTCGTACTTGTAGCTTTGACAAAAGATGAGAAAAGACAGACCAAAGTTACTCGTACCTCTTCTTAAAATTAATATGATATGTCAAGCCTTAATACGTGCGGGGTGTGTGTAATGCGATGTGCTGACATCCCGTTTTGGTCTCGTTATAAAGTTGGCGTCTTTAGAGCCCCTAATTAAAAGTTTACAATGTGGTTCTTTGCCGCACGTCTAAACCAGTTCGTTTTTGAAAAAGTTGATTCTAGTATCGCTACATATTTCTTTTTCTCAATTTTAATTGCAGTATTTTGGCTGTAGGGGCAAAATGTCAAAATATGTATGATGATCATGATTTAATTTTGTCTGTTCAAAAATCAGCCATAAAATATGATGTCCGAAAAACATCGTAGAAGTTTTTAATGGTATGGCAAATAAGAGTACTTATTTTATTTATTATGTTTTAAATATACGACGCATTATATATAGAAATAACTTTTATGATTTTGATAGAAACGTAACGATATTTTTCGAAGTGTACCTCCAAAAAGTATTGAACTAAAATCTTGAAACACGTACAATCAGACACGTAAATTGGGATGAATTTGTTTCCTCTAGTAGTGGTTACGGTGGTGGACGGATTTGGCATAGCGGGGGTAGGTGTGTCGGAAGGGGGGGGGGGGGGGGTGTCATTTTTATTGTTTTCTCCGAAATGTCTGTCGAGATAATTCCGAAGGAAAAAATAATTCAGGTTGCTTGGAGCTAAATTACATCAACTTTAAATTTTGCCGAGTTGTCCATTTTTTTGCTTCCGGATGATCTCACTTCTATCCCATGGACCTAGAGTCTTACTTATTAGCCATCAGATGAGATGAAGGCCAAGCGTAATACATGCATGATGCATAAAAAGTAGCAGCAAGTAAGTGCCTAGTTCTTGCAACAGATCAGCTGCAAAACAACTCACAGCGCCTATTCGTATTTCTAAAGGCAATTTAACATTAGAATTGCCTTGCGATCACCTGAATTTCGAGTACGGTTTATTGATATACTCGTACACTTAATTATCACTGTCACCAGAAACACCTTGCTCCGCCATTTCGGGTTGTTATTGCTTTTCATACAACGTTGTTAAATCATATGTAACTTTTGTGGAATAGTTCAAATGATGATAGCAAACAGTTTATTCTATACTTAGGTTCTTATTCTCGTATTCATGTAAATTTTCTATATTCAAAATTCTATTTTGTTTTGTTGGGCGCTGATGTTCGCGATTTGATCTAGCATATGAACTCGAATGGAGTTTTAAAGTTTTATGACTATAGTGAAATTTATTTAGTTACATACCGGTGAAGGAGGCCTATGTCCAGCAGTGGACGTTTCTCCGTTGATGATGCCCTACCACCCTACATCGATCAAAGCTTTATATTTGCGACTGGCCGCAATCAAAACAATCATTTCTTACTGTAACTTAAATCCTGTGCCCTGTTTAATTCATTCTGGGAGGCTTTGAGCAACCTCGTTGCGTATAATTTCCGAAAGGACTTGTAAAATAAGTAAAACAGGTACATAATTCAGCAGTTTCAACCCATTTCTTTAATGCTGTTGTTAAATTCATCATCGCTCCTATCACAGCGAACGTTATTTTGGGGCATTTGAATAAATCGGACATTTACAAAGGTTGGTATCCCTGCGGGACGCCCTACATTCTTGCGAAAATATTAAAGAAATCCGCCCTAAGTGAATCCTCAACAATTTTAGCTCGCTACATTTTGTTGGAATATCTTTCATTTTGAAATGGCCATTTGGGGATAACGCGACTAAATATTTAGGGACTTATTTAGCGATTGTAATCTTATTTCTTATTTTGTGAGGAGATTTATGTTAGACAGCTATTTTATTAGTTTATGTATTATCTGGATGTTTGAAGTTATTACGTTATATCTATTGCTATCAATAAAACTTTAATAGAAAAATAAACACACCGATTATAAGTACATTTTGTATTGGTTTTGAAAAGATGTACAAATGTCAATTTTTCTTAAAACTTATATAAAATTATCAGTAACAAAACTAATAAAAAAACACAAGTTTGTAGTCTTTAATCCTTGTTGTTTTTACATTTTACAAGCTACCTGACGGCAAGTCCAGGTAACAGCTTGCTCACACAGATGAGGCGGTGTTAACTTTTATTAATGAATCACCTTTTATACTTTTTAAAAGTAGACACTATGGCATCAATAAAGCCCCGACGGTAATCGAACTCGCGACCTCGTTAGTCCAATCCAATCGTCACATTTAAAATTAATAAAAAATATTATTTCGTAACGTTGAGCGAATTATTCTGACCTCTTACAACGAATCACATCAAAGTTTAAAATTGGTTTTGGGGACCTTCACACCTTTTCCTCATAATTCGTTCTACCTGCCTGCCTTTGATAACATTCGTATGGGTAAGCATTATTATGTAGATACTTTCAGTACGAATTCGTTTTGAAATTACGTTATCGAATACACATTCAAATCAAAAACCATAATGAGAGATGAAAAACCAAACGAGATATAATAATTATATTTCTACTAGCAAGTGTGCTCAGTGTGATTGCTACTCCTACCACTAAAAGAAGTGAAGCTTTATTTATTCCCATCTCAAACAAAGCTTTCACCTTTCTTAAAAATTTAACTCTTACCTTGTGTTTGCCATAATCAATTAAACCTACTACTGTTACACACCCTCTCACACCATACACTCACAATTTCACCTTACACACAGAGAGGACACACTTCCACAGTGCTGTGGAACTTAGAATAAGTGGTTTTGCTTATTAAATATAAATGGATCTATTTTATAATGGCGGGTAGACGTTCCGTCTGCTTTTATGAGGGGTGAGGCACTGTATGCTAAAATACAAGTTTTTTAAAACTTAGTTTAGCTGCAGACGCTTTCGTTTTCAATCAAATATTCTCGCCAATTAGATTTAAGAAATCATTTTTGTACATTTTTATAAATAAATTTATTCTTATTCTTATTTATTTAACAATTTATTGCACACAGAAAAATCCTCCTGGCTAGCTTCTACGTTACTACTGAACGATTTTCTAGTTCAAGACATATATGTCGTAGTTGGATAGCTTAGTAGATGTTACGATAGTATTACAGTCCTCTGTGGTAGCTGTTTTAGATAACTGCTAGCTGTTTCACTAAACAGCACTGTTGTCTAAAACAACTGAACGACTTCATGTTTTCATAATAGCTGAACACGCGGCATTGAATGAACATTTTGTATTAAATCAATGAGCGGGTCAAAGATTTAACGGTTTTGTAAAACAGCGTGACATAAAACATCGGGTTTTAAAATTTTTGTTCTAAATTTTGTCGGTCGTGGCGCAGTATGGCATTAAAATAATAATGGCGTCCCACGCAAAATGTTGTATGTCAAAATAAAGCCAGTGCACTACGAGTGAAAGTGACGTACATTTAAATTAAAAAGTAATTTTAAGGATCTGCCTTACACAGAACGCAATCTTTAATCCATTCTGCAAAAGGTCTAAACATGGGTAGTGTTGTTAAACGCAATGCAATAAAAAGCCAGCTAGACATAAAGGAACTGTTTAGTAAAACAGCTAGCGTTTTTGTAAAACAGCTCATTAAGTAATCCAACTGAGGGAGATACATATATTTGATTTAAAAAATTGATTTCGAAAAACTTTCTTGACGGCTTTATCAAAGCTACTTACTCGTATCAGCCATCAAAGTCCTCTGACAATGAATCTCGACAGCAGATTAAGGGGTCTAGAGAAGTACAATAGCACAAAGCACGTTAAACAAACAATACGAACTTGCCTACGTAGATTAGTCCCGCTGGATTTAATAAAGAAACTATGATCTCAGTTCGAAAACTAGTGTCCTCCAGGGGTGTCACAACGGACAGACGTAGCTCACTGTAATCCGCTCGCGCCAGGGCTACGACTAACCACAAAGGGCCGGTATCCTATGGATGTGACAACCCTCTTTGAGATAATCTACGACGGCCGGCACATCCATCACCGCATGTTTAGGAATAAGATCAACTTGTATATAGCTCAAATATTATTTTTGTAGTCCTTATTGCTACTGGTCAATATCTAACTAGCTAAAATTATTATATTTAGAATTTTAATTAAGTTAATTATTCATATTCTGTATGGAACCCTCGGTGCGCGAGTCCGAATCTCATGTGACCGTTTTTTTAAAAAAAGAAGTTATATAAATGAGATTTTATGGTGTCTAGCTTGAAAAATATCTTTTTCTATCAAGTGCTATTTGTTTTGTAATTTAAACTTTCTAAACTGTTTTACGAAGTTACGTCAGCATCTCCACTAATGATTCTTAATTGAGGTATGAAACATTGGCTGACATTTATGACATGTTCATTTATATTTATGAATCCGAAACAGCTTCCATTTAAATATTTGTAACTAACTAAATGCCTAATTGAGAGTAATAAATTTTAAAATGTAAATGGAGGAATAAATGTGAAACCCTCACATATTTCGCTTAAAAACGTCCGGATTTAGTAAATCAATTTGGCGCTCTGAGTTTTACTTAGGATCAGTAATAGGGTACAATTTTTAACGTCTTTATCAGAGAGCTACGCAAATAGCTTCAGGGAGAGTCAATGTAAAGAGGTCCTATCTAATTATACTGTATCAATGTACGTACACATATAATGTTGGTTTCAGTACCATAAAACAGTGTTTCCCAACCCGACCCGTGGTCCGCGAGAACAAAATTATGGTGCGCGAATCTACTAATTACTACTCGTATTCCAAAATAAAGTGCTACAGCGGACAGGACATAATAAACAGTAGATTGTTACACAAGGGAAGAAAGTTATCAATTGCATCCCGAGATATTTACGACACTACTTCTGTAATCCGATCTCCTGTTGACAGTTATTTAGATTACTTATCAAACCTAAAAATATATAAAATGTAAAATAAACATAAAACAAAAATATATATTGTCATTTATGGAATAAAATACAATTTGACTCCACTTTTTCGATGAACCAACGCAAATGTATCGATTGTTATTTTCCACATTACAGTGGGTTTGTAAATTTCTTGGCGATAGGCTGAAAAATTTAAGCATACAAGTTGGTAAAAACGTGATTTAAAGCTAGTTACACAGAGTGTTAGTTGACTATTTTAAGAGACAGTTGAAGAAGAGTATTTGCCCAAAAGTCACGTCAAATCAACATTCTTTAGTTAAAGTAAATTCGTTACAAATCGAAAAAGTGTTCTGCAGAGGGATGTCAGTAGTCCTGCATTATTTACCTGTAGTTTCTTCCACTGCATTCTGCCGATGCACCTGGTCGCATTCCTCCACGCCAACTTTGCTCCGAAGGCCAGTTCTGAGTTGCTGAGCTGGTATGTGCCAGTTTCCTTTAAGTCCTTGCTAACTTGCTGCAGGCGTGATGTGTGCGCGTCCGAATTTTCTCTAAAAACAATTTTTTAAAAGGTATTACTTTGTTTTCTTTTTTAAGTAAAGAAACCGAACAAATTGTTGTTTTACTACGACTATAATATTTTTAAATGCTTTGAAAAAATTAATGTATACAGCGTGTATATTTCATACTGGCATATATTTTGATGGCAATTACTGTTGGTCCTAAACAACACTTTTAGATGCATTTCTCTAATTAATTGTGTATTTTTTCCATACAAAATAATTGAGCCCGCAGTGTATTAATTACACCTAAAGTTATCGACTGATTGACGGTTCTTTTTACACGTCATATCATGACAGTTCAATAAACCGTGTATCCTTTGTCAAGTCAAGTCAATTCGGACACAATTCATTGCTGCTCGGTTGTACATTTAAAATGATTAAATATTTAAGAAAATTGCTTTCACATATTGAATTGTACGGTCGTAAACTATATCTGGATAAATTATATGCCCGTATGAAATATACACTCTGTATAAGTTAATGATATTAGCTTCCCGGCATTATACGTAGTTTTAATGAGATTTCAGAGAAGTTATGTTTTATATTTTTAGGGTCCCGAAAATCCGAAGGAAAAACGGAACCCTTAAATATCACTCTAGTATCCGTATGTCACAGCGGATTGTCTATAGCTACTGTAGCTATCGACGTAGAGTTTAGAATAGTTCTAGCAGATGGTGAACGAAAATTACTGCACGTGAAATAACTGATAAAATATTTTTATTTCTATTTAAAAAAGGGGGTCTAAGACAGTGTAGTCACTAGAACAAATGGGGTATCGTAAGTATAGATTATAAGTAAACTTTAAATCCACCGTTCGGAACCCTCAGTGCGGGAGTCCGACTCGCACTTGCCCGGATTCGATAATTTCTGCACAAAGCCAGATATCCTACTTAAAAATATTTAGTAGTACAAATTTTATTTCAATTTTTTTTAATGCGAATGTATTCGCGTATTCTTTCGACTTGATAATGTAATTGTACGAGTGTAAATTGCTTGGAACAGTATAGGTATATAACATTTATTAAATAAAGTCGCTTCGCTTAATAAACAAAATCGTAAAAATTTACTACGATCCTAGTTCGTTAGATACCGGTTACGAAAATGAGCGCAAAATAACATGTGCTTTAAATCGTGCAAACATGTTTTTCCTGTCTTATCCTTATAAATAAACAAAGCTATATCAATTGAATAATACCCTTTAAAAATTTTATATTAAATCTTTTTCTTTCGCTAAGTTTTTGTAAACCAGTCTCTTTACCCAGCGATTAGTCTTTCAGCCCAGTCCATAAAGCTAGACAGTTTTCGCATTGTCTGACTCGGAGTCAGGTCGAGTAAAATGTATGAAAAAGTATAAGACTGCACTGATATAGAAAGAATTTTAGCTCAACACACGTAAATAAAATATTAAAATAAAACGTAAGAAAATATTGTATGAATATAAAAATAATATCGATAATTTTCATACATTTTATTGATTTGCTTTCGATTTTGATATCAATCGGACGATGTGAAGATGCTCTCACCTTCGTATCGATGCGAAGTATTGCTTGAAGAAGTTTTGTGCGTCCCGGTACACCTCGTCGACGTCCCTGGGGGTGTCCCCTCGGCCGGGGATGTCCATGATACTGCTCTCGCATACATTCTCGCTGCATTTTGTGACCTACGAATTAGAACATTCTGCTCAGTATACATTTAGCTCTGCTACATTGACCGATGACCTAGTAAAGGTCGTAGTGAGTCGCTGGATGCAAGTGGAGTGCAAGCTGCATACCGTCAATGCCTATGGAGGCAGAGGACTCTTCCTGGCTGTTGATGATGATGACATTTATAGCGGACTATATAGTGGCCTCACAATCCAGAGGTCCCGATTTGTTTGGGATGGTGGTAAGTTATTTTTCTTACTTAGTTCCATGTTAACAAAGCCTGCCGCCAAACCGTGTTCCGATATGAAAGTAGCAGAGGCAGAACCTCTTATATTGATGATTCTATGTGAGCACACTATCTATCCAATGCCTTATCGTTTTCTCCCGTTTCAAGGTTATAAATATAATGCAACTAGTTTTAACTTATTGTCATGGATTTTTCTCGAAATTGTTAGTTCTCCAAGTAAATTTTTAAAGTTAATAATAATAGGGTTCCTTTTTTGACTACGGAATCATAAAAGGGTGATTTGAAGTCAGGGAGACCAACATAAATAACAAATTGTAAACATTTTTGTAAACTTACTAAATTTACAGACAGACACATAATACAATTCAAGGCAAAGCTAGATAGATTATAGTAGACTGTATTTTGAAACTAGTAAAAACTATTTTCATTCTGTATTAAAATATTCTTCGTTTGAACATGAGAATTGAATGGTCGAAATATTTCTCAATAATTACTATGAACAAAGTTTTTATATATCTTGCAAGATTTTAAAGCTTGTCTGTAAGGAACCAGACCGCTAGAATATTGACAGAATTATTATAACAAAGGGAACAAATTCTTCTGGGGCCTAATTATAACGTCAGAAGGTTAATGAAACGGTAATTATGTGTGTCATCAGAGCGTAGTGTAAGCGACTACATGTAACCCTACGTAACAGTTTGAATAATCGTGAAAACAGTGCTTATGATGTTAGAGGTTTTAATATGTATGTATTTAAAAAAAAAGAGTTTACAAAAATATAAAGTGACATAAGGTATACTCTTATTAGGATGGCGTTCGCTATATAGTTTAGGTTCTTATGACGTCACACAGGGTCGAATAAAGGTCATTGCGCTTTTAAAGAATTTATAACATAAACTTTTACTGTTTAGATGGGTAATAAAGAAAATATTATGTAATATCAAAATATCTCCAAACATATTTTTTCTTTTCATGCCTTATAAAAATATTAACAATATTAACATACCCTATTACCATACCCTATTACTGCACAAAGCCAGATATCCTATTTGAAAAGATTATGGTGACAGAAATGTTCAAATAATTTTACCTATTAAAAATATTGTTAACTGCCATTGAGCAATTCTCCTGCAAGCGTAGATTGTTATGCTTACAAACATACTATAGCAAAAAGATTAAAGGAAAACAATAATTAAATAAAAAACTGCCGAGGATATATGTATAAATAAAACACATTATGTTAAGAGCTGTTTCGTTTCAAACTAATATTATAATGAGAAAGTGAGTTTCTTTGCTTTCACATTTGTTTGTTTCTTTTTCGGCACAAGCGATCGTGTTGAAATTTGGCACGCACGTATACCGTCGTTCGTATTGCATGGGGATAGATACTACTTTTGACCCCGGTAAAGCGGGGCAAAAACTAGAAAAAAATATTTTGAATAATCTGGCAAAATAACACTTCTTTAGCTGTCTTTGAAACAAAATGATGCTGCTATTTCATATTATTATAACGGAGGGTTTAAAGCAGTCACCACATAAATAATACGTTATAACGACATGCAAAATAACTATTGCATAGCTTTGACATCATAATTACACTATGTATGTACTCACAAAATTATAAACCAGAGCTAATTTAATACCGATGCAAATGAACCGGAGTGTGGCGCGCTGGATATGATTGCCAATGATTTTATCGTAGTCGTGAATAATCTGGACACATTAAAAGCTTTTAGCGGTAAGTTCTAAATGATGTATTTTGACGTTGTAGTTACTCGTACTTTTTGAATTAGTTTCGAGGCAACGTGCGGGGAAATTATTGATTACTTTGACAGGAATGTACTGTAACCATAGCATAGGAGCTAGTCCCTGAGTGACGTCTGTAATTGCACTGGCTCGGTAATGCTGACGAGTTCGGTACTACTAAACTTCCACACTCGCTCACGGCTCCCTCCCTGAGTCATAGCTACTTTGACACTGACGTTTAGTAAACCAACCCATCGACACACGAGACAGAGTATGCGCATATTCTACACATAGAACAGATTTGCAACTCCTGCGCACGTGAGCAACACTTTAGTCTACTACGCGGGCCCATCCATTGCGAATTAATAGACTTCACATCTTTGAATTACTTCGGAGTTTATAGGTTTCCTCGTGATGTTTTCCTTCATCAAAGTGAAGCTCATTGGTACGAGTCAGGACTCAAGTAAGACCTAGGTTCGAGGGAATACATATTAAGCAACGTAATAATCAATCAACAGATACGAAAATCATTATTAACTCCAAATATGTTAGGCCGCGTCCACACTGAGTCTTGCTGCGTAGTTGCAAGTTGCTGTCGGACTATTCTTACGGAAGTTTTCTTGCGGGTGGAAATACAGCCTTATATCTGAAGTTTGTATTAGACTGCTTAGTGTTTTTTTTAGTAATATTCTATTAAAAAATCATTTATTTAAAAAAAATGAATAATGTCTGAAAGTTTAAAACCTTCGATACTGACTTTTGTTCGTACGACTATGAATCCTGTTATAATCATATCCTATAAAGAAATACATAATCATGAGCAATATGTAAAAATTAAACATAATCTTTAGTCCAAAAGATTTTTAAATTTGGGCAATTAGTATGCCAACTCCACGGTTTTATTTGTCTTTAGTCTAGCAAATAAATATCTATGCAAATTTAAAACTCATGCGTTATTTACAGACCGGACCTGAACTGAGATCCCAATCAATAGAAACAGTGTTTATAATTTTTATATAGATTACATTTGCACAAAATGAATATATGCTAATTTTAAATAGCCTATCCATTAGTAGTGTCATTATTAAATGATATATTATATAGGCACGACAGCGGTTTTTTATATGTATGATGAGTTTGACTTGACCTTCGTCTCACCTGATGGTAAGTGATAATAAGGCCGTTAAATGGTAAGAGTGCGCACCCAGAAATCAGTGCCATTAACACTCAGCGGTTTGGCGGTAGACTTCGGTATCATGGTGGTAGCTACCCAGACAGTCGTAGCAAATGCCCTACCACCAACCAAACCAAGTATCGATAGGTACCTCCACTGGAATCAAACCCGTGAACTCCGCATTGTTAGTTCAACATTTAGTCACTAGTCAACGGAGGTCCACGGACCTATTTATTTCCGTATTGCTCGTAAATGCTATCCGCTAACACTAATATCAGCCACCGACGAACAGTTTTTGACTTTTAGCTGCCTTGTCTCGAAATTCTCGTAAATTCGCCTTAAACGACACACATGTTACGGTATGCGTTAATCATGTCCTTAAGTCGGAGACACACGACCAGTTTATTCATTACCCAGACGAACCGAAGTCATGATAAAATAAAACATTTGAAATTGTACTTATAGCTATACAGCGTGTATATTTCATACGGGCGTATATCTTGATGGCAATTAGTGTTGGTTCTAAATAATACAATTTCGTTACTTAATTGTGTACGAGTATAAACTAATTCCATACAAAACAATTGAGCACGCCTATTCTACACTCTCTGTAGGAGAGTAGGCCTGAGCCCCTCCAGTGGGGACATATATAGGCTGATGATTCTACATGTAATTGTTACTTCAACTATTAATTTTCTGTTATTCGGTTATGTAACCTACACATAGTTAACCAAAAGGTAAGTAAAGTGGCATATGTCCAGCAAAAGACGTTTCCTGGCTAATGATAACATTGCTGCTCGGTCGTACTTTTAAAAATGAACTTTTTATTATTAAGCTATTTAATAAAATTGCTTTCATATATGATTTTTACGGTCATAAACTACATCTGGATAAATTATACGCCCTTATGAAATATACACGCTGTATAAGAATACAGGACATCGCTAACGGACCGATATCCGCTTCCAGAGGCCACTGTATTATGCCTACATCAATGACAATAACTTTCTGAGAAACCTTCCAGTTCCGTCTCAGAGATTTCATACCTTTTTATCGATTCATCTCTAGTTAGTGTTGCCAGACTAAATAGCACCATACTAAAAAGCCCCAAGGAATATTCATTACTAGCGACTTTGTCCGCGTGGATATTGGAAATTATCCCACGGGAACTACGTGTTTAATCGGGATAAAAATTGGTCTATGTTATTTTCCACGCTATTTGCAAAAAATTAAGCGATCTTTAGTCTCTGCTACGACGTAAAGGAAGGGCAAACAAACTCGCTTTAGCATTTATAACATACTAGCTTCTGCCCGCGGCTTCGCCCGCGTGGACTTTATTTTTCGCATTAAAAAGTAGCCTATGTCCTTTCTCAGGGTCTAAAGATTGTCTGTGCCAAATTTCATCAAAATCGGTTGAGAGGTTTAAGCGGGAAAGCGTAACAGACAGACAGAGTTACTTTCGCATTTATAATATTAGTAGGGATGTTACGGAACCCTTCGTGCGCGAGTCCGACTCGCATTTAGCTTAATAATATTAGTAGGGATAGTAGGGATGTGATATTCATGTTCGTAGACATAACATTCGGGTTTGTATATAGTTAATAGTTATGTGAAATAAAACCACATTTGATTGCCAATCACAGTTCGTTTTCGTGTGTTATTAAAAATAAATGAGCACTTGATCACAATCTCTCTATGATCAATGAAGGTTAGGTATAAATAAGTAAATACCAGTTCTCTGTTTTACCGAACGATTGGGGATAAGTGCCGATGGTAGTGAAGACTCTCAAGTGTATGCGAGCTGATTGTATTTTATTATCCATGTGGTGCTTGCACTATAATATGATCAACATACAGCATATGATGAACACAGTTTCATGTATTACTAGATAAGCGTAACAACGCAATTCACGTATTCTATATAATTACACACGCCGCCTCTAGTCAAACGATGCCGTTACGATATCAAATTAGGCCGGCTGTGGTATACACCCGCTGGTGAATTCGGTTTTTTATAACGAGACATCGCAGTGAGATTGTCCAATAATATTTAATTGGTTCTAGATGATGTCTATGAAACTGTAGCAACACTTGTCTGCTGTAAATGCGCTT
Source organism: Carcina quercana (assembly GCA_910589575.2). NCBI lineage: Eukaryota > Metazoa > Arthropoda > Insecta > Lepidoptera > Depressariidae > Carcina > Carcina quercana. Next base: position 13,493,400 of record OU342432.1, on the reverse strand, counting down.
ATTGTAATATTTCTTGCACACCGCAGGTATTTCCCGTATCCGGCTGGCTCCGATTGGTCACGCGTGCGCCCGCGCACGTTCCGTTGCGCCTCGCGATCATTGACATAAAAACCAGAGACTCGCTCATGTACTCCCAGAAACATAAATCCTGGCTTCCGGTATGAGACGTCGACTATTTAGGAATATTTTACTGGCTGAATATTTCTGCATAAAACCATGCTTTACCAATACTATTTTTTTATTTTTTTTTATTTGTTCGGAAAACTTACAGCTACTATATTTTTTATTAGGTTGTCTAAAAATTTAACTATATACTTGCCAGTTTTCGCATTTGAACCATCTGGATTTTTTTGACTGAAGAAAACTGTGTGAAAATTGGAAATAATCGAGCGCGTTCGGTGGTAGGATCAAATAATAAGGGGGATCTTTTTAAATCATAATTTTTTACTTTTTTCACTATTATTTTTCAAATTTTTTTGAATCAAAAACATTAGTGAATTTCACTATTAACTTGACACTGGAATGAAAATCTGAAAGATGGATGTGGTTTTGTAATGCTCATTATATTAATTTGTTTGTGATTTTGGAGCTCCCTGAAGGTTGAATAGATAAGTGCAGGCATTTAAACGAAATTAGATTAATTCGTTTTAAAATATTTTAAAGATTAATATCTTATTATACTTACCTTTCTTATACCTTGCCATCTTAATTTTTTTATTGTATCCCATCCATTGTATTATTAATTAGCTTTTATTGTGTTTTGTGTTCATATACAATAGTTACTATTAAATCAATTATGGATAGTATTTTAATGTTGATTAAAGTATGCATTCGAATAAAGGCATAAAGATAATGTTGATGTATATGTGGCCATATATGTTCGTCATTTTAGTTTTAATTTGTGCCAATAATATTGTGTGTCTATAGTTTTGGAGTCGTAGGGCGGGTTACTCGCTTGCCTCGGTCATTATCCCGCCCGACTACATTTCGTCATCGAGATCTATAATAACCGATAGCTCTGTCATTGTTATAGCCGGGTCATTTTTTATAGCCGAGCTGTGCACTGATTGGAATGTGATTCTCCATTGTCGTCAAGCAAGTAATCAACTTTTTAGATTCATAGATTACTTATTACGATCAAACTGCCTGTACTATAATAATATGTATTATTGTGGTATTATTATACAAATTTATTTTTACAGCGCTTATCATAAATGTAACCATTAATCGTGTATTAAAGTTTCTTAATAAGAGATCAATGACAGTTTTTGCTGTTTGGCGGTCAACTGAGGCATCAGGTACTAAGGAAGCCGATCAGTTTCTAGCCTCAGCGATTCGTTCTCGAATATGATTCTTGTTTGTGGAGATTGTAGTTGCAAATCTGCTGTTTTCATATCTATAATGTGGTATCCCGTCCCCGGCGGAAATTGTTCTCTTCCCACGGATTGGCTTCCATAACTGATTTAATTATCTTAGGAACTTTCTAAAGAAATTAGCATAGCAATACAAGTTCGCGGACGGCGAGCTGTTCAACCTGTGGGTATAAATCGAACAGCTTTAGTGTGAGATTTCACCCTGTCGCAACGTCATAGCCGGTGGTGATATTTTGAAATATCTCTTCCAATATTGCCGTTGGTCGATCCTCGCTGTCGTATGTCAGTCCGTTTTGATATATTACCTTGTGTAGGTTGCTATTTATATAATGTTGAAACATTGGAAAGATTTGTCATAAAAATATCAGTGATATACAGGCGAATGTATTTTCATGTTAATTCACATACCATATATTATAATCCAATGCTCCTAGGTAAAGTCCCTTTCAATCCAATTAAAAATACCGTAAACAAAGACTAAAACAGGTCTATACCAAAGACATTTAATATTAATAGACCGGACAAAGCAAACAAACATTTTGAACTTAGTACCAATTGGTAATAAGTTACTCAATCGTGTCACACACGTCACGCGGCCGTACAAGACATTTGACATACGATTGACTTTTGAGATCAAAATGTTTATATGAAACGTTTCCCAATGACCGCTCTATAACCTATTACTATATTTAAATCTCTCTGGTCTATACTAACAAAGAGTTCTGCCGATTTGAGTGCATTATAATTTGAAGTCTATAAGTGAGTTCGTGTTGTGGTGGTTAGAAAATGTTTGTTTGATGCTACTTTTATTTGCTTGCATACATAACTTTCCATACATCGCGATTAGGAATCGGAAAGCAGTCTTTTCTCAAGTTTTGGCAAATGTGATGAAATGATATAAGCTTAGCCAACTCTATTGACAGATTTTTTGACTGTTTGTTTTTTGTTTGTCATTTTTGTCTTGTTCTTGTTTTAAATTTGTTATTTTGTTTTAAATTTTCAAACATTGTGTAATCATCCAAAATATAGTTCCCAAGAAATCTATTTTTTAATTTACTGTGTGTTACTTTCATTTCTAGAATGTGTCAAAGAATTATTTGAATCTCTTTGTTTTAGTTTTTATTGTAATTTCGATTTATCTGAAGTAAATAAGCAAAATCGAGGTTTCAATCCGTATAAATCATACAAATATATATTATTCGTTACTGAATTGCGAAGCTCACCGGGTGGGGTCTCGGTGAATAGGTTCTCGACCTTGAATCCCAATAGGTTGTTACACTGTCACGGCCCATTACCCTGACGGAAGGGAAATTAACCGATAAACGATAAGTCATACTAAATAATTTTCAACATCTTTACGTTATAAGAGAGAGAGATGACGTTGACGTACATTTTATCCACAAATCGTTATCCACAAAATATCTTGAGTTACACTCTGATCCCTCCCTCTCTTTAAAACGGAGGCCACCTTTAAACTCATCAACAAATTAGTTGCTACAAATCTGATTTTCAGTCAGCATCATCAGCCAGGAAACGTCCATTGCTGGAAATAAGCCTTTTCCATGGTACGTCTTATTGACCGTCCCGAGCCACTTGCATCCAGCGACTCTCCGCGACGTTAACTAGATTGTCAGTCGATCTAGTATGGGGACGGCCCGGCACACGTTTTCCGGTACGTGGTCGCCACTTGATAACCTTTCCTCCCCATCGGTTATTCTTTCTAAGAGCGATTTGGCCTGCCCATTGCCACTGCAGCTCACTGACTCGTCGAGATTTGTCTCTGTCTGATTCTCATTGGTCATTCTAAAATAGTAAATACTATTTTAAATGTCGTTAATACTCATACATTCAACTTTGTTTAAAAATGATTATTTAGACTATTAAATGAAACGCACAACTCATGCTTACTTGCAGACCGCTTTGATTGACAAGATGCTTATATCAGTTTGCGGACGCAACAGCGATATTTTATTTTAAAGTAATTTTTTTTAAAAGATAATGTATTTTTAATTTTTTTTGTATGACTTTTAAGTAACTGAAAGCACCCTTAAAGTCTATTGAAACTGTGTTTGTTTTGTTTATATTCCTGTGATCAACTAATTAATGAGGTCGTTTCGCCTTACGTTCCGGCGACGAGCCTGGGCCGGGGTCACAGAGACGAGACCGACGAAATTGTTTTATGACGTAATTTAATATCGTTGCACTAACAAGGTGTTCGGGAAACTGGCTCATTACTCCGCCCGCGAACTGGGCCGACAAGAGCGCATTGTTGTAAAATTATCACGTCATCTCCGTGGATCTGTTCCCACGGGCATGGCGTCACACGCGTACGAGTACAGTTGAGAAAAACTGCGCTTAATATTTTTCCGGACTTGCAGTTTTATGTGTTTAATATCTGGGCGACCGAGCTTTGCTCGTAGTTCTTTAAAAACAAACAAAAACTTTATTTCTAAACACACACAAAACAAAAATAAAAGCAATTTTCTAACCGGGATTTGAACGCGGATATCTCGGACGGAATGACACGTGTGAACCACTCGGCTAATTATGTTTGACAGCGTGAAATTTCCCATCATATTGAGCGTCGAATAATGCGAAAGAAAAAGCATGTTTTCCCAGACATGAGACTAATCTAGATCGATTTTTCGCCCCCAAAACCCTCTAAATACCAAATTTCAGCGAAATCGCTGGAGCCGTTTCCGAGATCAGAAGAATTGCTCGTTTAAAGGTATAAGATATAATAATAATATTCTCCTCTTTATTTCCAATAACTTTAAAAAATATATTTGTCTTATAACTAAGTATATAAATTTTTATGTTACGAGTATTATATTAGAACCCCACTCTGGGTATAATAGGCCTCCTCCAGCTTCCTAAATATTTCCCTGTTTTTTGCTTTCTTTCTCTTCTATATTGGCTTTCTTTACCGTGTTCATCACTTCAATTTTATTGTACTTATGGATATTTTATTGCAACAATTCCACCGACGTGGATTGGATAAGGCGTGGACTCGCAATCTGAGGGTTCCTAGTTCGAATCCAGACGTGTACCTATGATTGTTTTTCAATTAAAGTACATTATCCGATTGCTGAGTAAACCTGCATGTCTTGAATAGGCATTTGAAGTCCGCCCATCCGCATTGGGCCGGCGTGGTGGACTGTGGCCACAGAGCAGGCCTGAGCCCCTGCAGTGAGGACGTATATAGGCTGTTGATGATGATATTTTATAATTAATAAAGACTTTGAAAATTAATCTATGTTGTTTAACCTTCCAGCTAAGTTTATACGTGTATTATTTCCTCATCAGAACTCCTGAAGAACCAAATCGAATACTACTATCACCAACCCGCCTGGCAAAGTGGTGATTATGCCATTCACCCTCTTAAAATGGAGGAGGCCTATCTGGCTGATGATGATTTTACAATTTTTTATGTCTGAAAAGATCTATATCAATCGCCGTATATGATAGAGCATTGAAAACCATGTGCGACTGTACCACACGCGAAGAGGTTCGTTCGTGATAGACTTATCTCCCATTATCTCGTTCTAACACACTATAGATATCGGAACCTGTAATCAGATCTATTGTTACTTTTTTACAACCTCACTTGTCTAAAGTAATGTATCAGCTTTAGAGTCGATTTTACTACCGACGAATTAACAAACCTATAATTTATTTATTGAACAATGGGATACTGACTGTTAGTTAATTCAGCTACGTTTTATTTGACTAAAGTGTAATTGAAAATGTTAATTTTTCGTATTATTCCTTCTTTCTATAATGATTGCTTCAACAATGTTTCTGTTTCTGTTTTCGATTACACACACACACACACACACACACACACACACATTTAACAGAGAAAGACTAATTGGAAATTAAACCGAGTGGCAGGTACTATAGTTTCCTCTCTGGGAATCGAACCCATGACCTCCCAATTATACGTGTTCCTTATTTCTTTTTGAGGTACATAACTTTAAAAACAGTAAGACAACTTTTGATCCGAAAAAAGTACACTATGTTTTTTTCGAATGTCACATAGCCCACGCTTGCATGACAATAAGCATGCGAGTGTGAAAGTGTGAATAGAGAGTTCAAATGCTATCAACTTTTGCTACAGATGTCGTAAAAGGCAACAAAATTAAACTTCAGGAGATAAGATAAGATAAAGATAAGATAAATGTTTATTTTCCCACACACTTGGATATAATTAACATTTTATATAATACACATGCAAACTTAAATTAAATTATAAGCAAGCAGTGTGTGACACCAGGTTCTCACCTCACATTAAGATTGATTGTATTAGGACATGTATGGTGTGGTAAGCATTGTATAGGAAACAGTAAATAAAATATATAGAAATAATTTAAGAAAGAAAATTAAAAAAAGTAATAAGTCTAGCGAGAGTGTGTGTAAGTGTGAGAGTGTGTGTGGTGTGAGGTTGTGTGGAGTGAGGTTGTGTGGTGTGAGGGTGTGGATATATTTAGAGTGACGTGACTGTATACGGGTATGGGGATGCAGCGGCATCTGTCGAAATATTACTGCTATCGCCAATCCAGCTGCCAAGCCTGGTGGTTAAACACATCCTCACATAAGACCCGTTGTATTAGAGGGAACACCGTCCAGAAACGACAAAATGTCTCATATTACATTTAAATCACCCGCCTTGTGTATAAAACAGTCAATTTGGATAGTCGCAGCTGTATTCCCGATGAAATTAAATAGTAATTTATGAGAGCTCCGCCTGTTGCATATTTATGTACCATTTGTTCCCCGTACAAAGTATTCTGGGTAATCCGAGGTGATTTCCACTTAATTACCCCTTAATTCTAGTTAATGGTTCTTTAATATCAAACAAAATAGTGTTGTGTTTTCTTCGTCTTTCCTGCCTATCAGGACTTGGCTGCAAAATTGGTAGATTTAGTTTGACTTATGGTCATTTGGAAGTATTGTCTTGAATTAAGAATAGTATAACTCAAAGTTAGTTAATGGGTATGCCATAAGAATCATCATCAGTCGGGAAACGTCCACAGCTGGGCATAGGCTTCCTCCACGGACCGGTCCCGAGCTAGTTGCATTTAGCGACTCCTTGCGACCTTAACTAGTTTGTCGCTCCATCTAGTAGGGGCACGGCCCGATACACGCTTCCCGGTACGTGGATGCCACTCGAGAACTTTTACTCCCCATGCCGTAAGGATAGTAAGTTCGTTTGGTGATTGGTAATACCTACTCATTTATTCGGAACTTTGCGGTATGAAGCTCTCTGTGTAACGAACTTACCAAATGTTCGTTTTGATACATTTGTAATGTCAATATTTTGGACGCTTTTCGGATGGCGATGAGAAATATGGGTTTTCTATTTACAAAAAAGTAGCAGGTACCATAAGAACAAGGTTTTACACATTTCGTTAATTATTCGTCACACTCAATCCGAATTTAGTTAGTAGTTCAGTTATAGTATATGTCAAAACAGTGCAATTAACACTGCTGACCGGTGGAAGATTTATCTGTAACTTCATCCGCGCGGACTTCAGATATTATCCCACGGGAACTACTGTTCTACCGGGATAGAAACAATATAAAAGAGGAGGTTTTCTTTGTGTGTACGTTACGCGATAACTACGCTAATTCATGAATCGATTTTGACGATTCATTTTTCGTTTGGTAGAGGTGGTTCCATATAAATTTTTATCGAAATTGATGCGGTGCTTTTTGAAAAAATCAACAAAAAACAAAATTATCTACCTCTGAGAGTGAACATTTTAGGGGATGAATGAATGAATAGGGGGACTTTTAGGGCAGTTGAAGTCGGCTTTTAGTTCTTTTTGAACGCGTCTATTATAATGTTAATAAGTGACCGTCGACGGATTCACACGAGTCTCGTTGGTAGATACCATGTGACCCTATGTTTACATTAGGAGCTTACTGTTTGCGATCTGTCGGCGGACTAATGGTCTACGTGTTGAGCATAACTTTAGGCTAGCTGAAAACATATCATAATTCTTATATGAGAAGATTCAATGAAATCGTGGGAGTATACACTGCACATACATTGTACGTGTGGGTAAATTAAAGGTCACATGTGAAATTGTAGTCGACGTAGCGAATAGATAATTGTTAACTTTTATCACTATTGATTACTCCGTTCTCTGCAACTCCTTTAAAAAAGCCGGTTCTCAATTCAAATGTATTTGTATATGTATTGTATATGTATTTTTTGTATGTTACGCGATAACTCCGCCAATTGTGATTAGATTTTGATGATTCTTTTTTTTATCGAAATTGAGTGATTTTTGAAAAAATCAACAAAAATCAAATATGTACCCAGATAATTCTACCTCTAATGGTGAACATTTTTATGGCAGTGGAAGTTGGTTTTTATTTCTTTTTGAAAGCATTAATTATAGTCGATAAGATCTTCAAAAATAGAGTCATTTTTTAAAATATTATGGGGCAAAGTTTGTTTGAGCACACTTTCCCGCTTCGCTGATGTATTTGTCAACAAAAATAAATAATAATGACATAAAATATAATAAATAACAAAATTAAAACACTATACCGCAGTAATCATTCGTATAATTTTTTTTGGTATATATCTTCACCTACATTGAACACATTTACGTATTGTTCATTTATTTATATACAATTTATTCTTGCGTCTACTTATAATAAATTAGTATTATTTATTCAAAAAATTATTAGTAAGTTAATAAATATCGATAATTATGCACCGGGTTTTAGAAATGTTGTACTCTATTTATGCCGAATAAACTATTTCTGTTTATATAAAAACAGTTATTAAAAAATATTGATCAGTATATGTAAAGACTTGACTAAACTAGTATGAGACCATGATTTGATATGAGATTTTGATTTGAAGGGCCAGTATTTGGGAGCTCGTGAGTAAAATGCACAAATAAACTTAGCTCAACAGCCAACATTGTTTGTGGATCGGCTACAGAATAAAATGTAGTTAATTCAGACAACAGCCCGGACAGTCCGCGAGCTGAAAGGTCCACTTTCAGAAATATTACTAGTATGTATTCAATGAAACGTTCTTCTTTCAAATTAGTCACAATCAATCATTATTTACAGTATCTACCGTGTGATTTTGGCTTTAAAAGAATTAAAGTTTAAAAAATAATTAATCCAAGTTTTTGATAGTAATGTATGCACATCCACGTAATGTAGACTTGTCGAAACAAAGTCAGCCCGAACCCGAAGGTATTAGTAGGTGCCTCTTGAAGAATTTCACTTTCTACTTTCTGGCTTCATCATCAAACGCTTGTAACGGAGTGTACAACTTCTAATGGGCTAAACTCATCAAACCAAACCAAATGAACCATAATTCAAGGTGTTTGTGTACACATTGAAAAGTACCTTTATCCACCTTCTGATTGTTGTGTCAGATCAGCTCGATTGTGCTAAAATAATTTACTATTGTTATGCGACTTACATATAATCGCATTACATCATCATCATCAGCCGGGGAACGTCCACTGCTGGACATAGGCCTCCTTTATAGCACGCCACATCGACCGGTCCCGAGACACCTGCAATCTGCATCCAGCGACTTCCCGCGATCCTAACCAGGTCGTTGGTCCACTTAGTTGGGGGACGATCCGGCAGACGTTTCCCGGTACGTGGTCGCCACTCGAGAACCTTTACTCCCACCGGTCATCGCATTACATACAAAGTATCAAATCGTTACGACAGAAGTAGGTTAAAATTGATTTGCAATATTTCTTTACGTAGTTATTTACATACATAGATACATATATACAGGTGAAACGAATATAAAGCTATATCTTCCCATGGATGACGTGGCAGAATCCTCAAGCCAAGCAAGCGTGGTCAGTATGGGAAACCCGTCATGGAAAGTTGATTGAGGTAGATAGAACATCTCTGAGGGAAGATCAAGTAGAGAGGCTGACAACTCATCGCTCTAGAATGCATAGTGATCGTACGTCCCACACCGTACTGAGGCACAGGTGTGAACATTCAGCTTCTTAAGTGGCATTCGTTGAAACTGTGGCCAATTGTGTTCATTAACACTTGTTAGTCATATCCACGTAGCTCGGGCTCCGCTATCATCAACGGCATGTTTTTCGAGTGATACTTTTCACGATCTTAGTCTAATGAGTGTCGTCATTGATGATCGGCATTATCATTGTCAGTCTCCAATTACTTCAACGCGGGTTTTCACGAAAAATTTTCGCCACTTTGTCAAGAGGTCCCAGAAAAATGTATATTTTTCCTATAGGGGAAGATGCAACCAAATTAGATTGGGTTAAATTGTATTTTATAGAATGGACATTCCAAGAAATCCCATTACAATAAAATACGTAATAATTTTGATTTTGCAAGGACTAGATGTCTCAAAAATTTAGTTCCTATAATAGTAAAATGCTTATTAGATTTAGTGTTCTCATTGAATTTTGAACATTTTATTATAGGGGTATATAACATATAAAAACATTATTTTACGAGATGACTCAATATATCGAACAAGCTCCATACATTTTAACGCTCTGAAAGCTCGTGTGACGTCACAAATGTCACCCGATGTACGGAGCGTTTTAGCACCGCGTGACTAGAATTACTTTTTGGCGGGTTGTACTAAAGAAAGTATTAGTCGTATCGAAAAATATATATAGAGAGATGGAAGTGAAACCTTTTTACATGGACTATCAATTTAGACAAAAATATTTTTCCATGCATCTTCCCCATTGTTAAATTATAAGACATTCTTTGTCCCTATTTGTCTCATCCCAAAAATGCGCGGTGGGAAAACATAGTTTCATGTTTATCCACGACATTATATTTTGACAGCGCGCATTATAACAACAGGAAAAAGCACGTTATAACAACAGGAAAAGACACATATTTCTGGATGGGAAACCTCTTACCAAATTATCACCAATTAGATTTTGTAAAAAAACCACATTGACATCTGCCATCCTCGTCTTGCTAAGAATACAGCATAAAATGAAATAAAACCTAAAATGCTCTGTCACCAATTGACAATAACCTTGTCTACGAAGCAGAAGGTTTGTCTAAAACTGAGTTTTTGAATTTTTGCCATTTACACAAACTGTTCGTGGTTAGTCTTCATAGCGCTGTCACAATACTGAAGTCCTCAAAGCCTGAACACAATGAGGAATATTACTAGATATATGCATAGTTGCATTAATTGGTATGTGGGTTAGGAACAACAATACGATTCCTATAGCCTTGAGAAATTTTCGAATAAATTGTTCAATTGGGAATCTAAGAAAAAAAATCGTCAAAAAGTTACGATGACCTGCGAATTTTTTTAGAATCCCATCGTCCGTGACGTCACGACAAAGCGTGTAGTGAATCAAATTGTCCACCATGACTAACAAGCATAATGAGCCAAAAACAACGGTGATTACCAGGAGTGAATGATTGTTAGGCGGTAATAGATATTTTTAGTACAGGTCTCGTGGCTTGCGGACATTTGGTAGCTATGGAATTGTTCGAACTAACGAGTTTTATGAAAATCCACAAGACGAGAGAGTGTTGAATTAAATATTCAATTCGTGACACATTTGTGATGGACACAAATGAATCTTCTTCTTTTGCAGTCAGTGATTTTGTTTTATTATTTTTTAAAGCGCCAAAGACAACACATTTCGTCAGAGGACAGTTTCTTGACAATACAACACCTGTGTTTTACTTGCAATATGCAATTATTTGATTTTATATTATGGTAACTTGTGTTGTGTCCTGAAATTGCAAGGGAAATCGATGTCGATCTCTTGATTGAGATCTCAACCTTGGAGGCACTAGTCTAGGCCAAGAATATATTACCTACCTTCTTCATTTTATCGTGTAAGGTTGTAAGGTCGATGACCGACCTCACAAGTTCTAGTTGTTGAGAAACCATAGGCCTCTGACATGGCTCATGTATCTACTATCTGTCGTAAATATGTAGTAACTGGGATGGAATCATCTTACTTTTCAGACAATCCGGTGTTTCCACCTGTAGTATTCTAACCAGACTGAGGAAAGTCACACAAAGTGATATTGATAATATCCCCACGGGGAATCGAACCAAGGACCTTCCGCGTGTAATTCGGAGTAAATAGCTCTAAAAAGAGTTGCAAGAAAAGGTTACAACGGCTATGACTTCCTTGACAAACTAATTATTTCAAATCGTTCCTGAACTCATTGGTCACCTCTCACACTATAGTAAGTACGAGTACTTCTTATCGCAAATGAGCACTGATTTCGGATAAACAACGTTACGATAAGCGATAACTTTCATATGTTCGATAAATTTGCCGTACAATAAATGTTTTGATTTGATCATTTGAAAACTATATAAATGCCTACCTGTTTATTATTATCATTGGAGTTCTTAAGGATATTCATAAAATTATAATCGTATGTATCGTCCTTAGTTAATTACTAGAAGTTGTCAAGTGTTGTGTGCTCAAGTAATGAGTTAATAAAACTTGTTGAGCAAACGCTAAATGGTCAGTTTAACTAACCTTGTGGGTGTGTGATTAACATATTTGTAGAGTTATAAATATTCCAATAACAAATTTAATTAACGAGGTTGACACGGATATGATCGTATATTTGACAATTTGAGAATTTTTAATGTAAAATTTGTCATTTTCTTGGAATTCATTGTTGGAAATTCTTCAACTAACTGATATGAAAGGTTTCGGAATTCCACTTCTGTACGAATAAAACTAGATTCCACATTTAAATTATTGGTACGAGTATTTGGTATGAAGTTCCAATGTGACTATTGATTATACATTGGTAAACAAAATATTCAATTTCAATATGGAAATATTTAAATGAAGCGAATTCTACTCGCTCTTTTTCATCGGAACCGTTTTGATCATGCCGAGAGTAGAGCCAGTAGAGCGTCATTTTGTATAAGTAGCTGATATGTGTTTTTTGTAACCGATTGTCTTATGATTATGTCATATCTAAAAATGTAGAGGAACTCCTACAGTCATTCAACAAGATCGAGATGGGATTTATCATTGGGTTTTCATTGACAGAGTATTTTTTAGTTTGCTGCCGTGCACGCTTCATGTTAGTAGTTCATGAAGAAAGTATCCAGCAATGGTCAGGTTTGAAGTTTATTAAATGAACATCTATTTGAAAACCTCGTACGTTTTAGATAATTAAATAAAAATTGATACTTACAAAACTGGTAGTTTCTTCAAGATGAGAATGCAGAACATCAAAGTTTTGATCACTTGTCATATGGTTCTTCAGTCGTATAGGCTGAGGAACTTTAATCCGAAGATTTGGTTTCACTGATTTGTTGTTATTTTCAACGGGCGTGTTATCACTTTCACTGAAGGGGCAAGTCGCCGGCACCAAATGTCCGTTCATTTGGTCTTTGTTTTGATCCATCTTCGATAAGTCCGTCATTGATCCCTTAGGATCTTTCATGCAACAGTATTTGAACAGTTTCGACATGAAGGCACACTCACAGGAGCGCGGTCACTGAATTGTTGGAGCGGCGTAACTGACGAAGAAGATGACCGCTGCATGATATATATGCACGCCAGTGTAGCTCCGAGGTGCGACTGGAGTCGAGCCGTTGTCGCGGCAACCGGCCCGTGGGCATTCTAAACAATGTCCGCAAAAAATATCAACAAGCGTGACTCAGGTGCGGCGTCCGCGCAGCGCCGCCCGCAACCCGCCGCCGCGCACTGCTCGACGGATATCAAGCGCTCGATCAAGGCAATGGGAAGTCCAAATATTTGTCTCGTGATTAGACACAATGTCACACGATACTACTTGGAACTAGACGAACCGGCGTATATCATGTCACGATAAAAATCTAGTCGCCTTCTAACGGTACCATCGACTGGACAGAGTTTCTATTGTATCGTCAATCATTTTCCGGTAGAGCTGGGGAATTGAATAGGATCCATTGCCAGCTCTATGCTATTGAGATATGTGCTTGAAGATGGATTTGTTCTACAGAGATGCTTAGCAATGAATGAATAGGCTTCTGTACTGTACTGCTTTATTTACGCATATCTGTATAATGCTGATGTAAAACAGCTATCGTATACGAGTGACGTAATGCAAAAGTGCAATATTTTCATTGCACCCTTCCGGGTGGTATAGTTCACACAGAACAAGATGAGATTATGTTTTATAGAAATCAATACAATACACAACGATAAGACCCGAATCAGATCAATCAAGTAAAACTTAATTGACAATATATTAAAAAATCTTTGATTATATAGTCCATCACGCGGGCCCAATGCGGATTGGTAGACTTCACACGAACCTTTGAATTTCTTCTCAGAAATGTGCAAGTTTTTTCATTCGTACATAAATTCCATATAACAAATTGGAACTCATTGGTACAAGCTGATCGAACCCAGACCTCGATTGTTCAAGAACTGACGCTCTACCCAACTGAGCTACCACGGCTTTTAAACTATAATTATTTTAAATTCCGATCAACCACCAGAGCTACCGCCGATTCATTGAAATTAGGACAGTCATGCTTTTTGTGACATAGGCCACTGGTTTTAGAAAGAAGGCGATTAGGGGTGAATTCAGTTGCAAGCTTGGTCCCAAACATACAAAATTGGTGACGTTGAATAAAAGCTTAAATATCTCATCAAAAGCTCATCGTGGTGACCGATGGTGAAGGGAGGTTCATATACATTCTTAAACGAGAATTTATCCAATGTACAAAAGAAATATAAGATAAAAGAAAAAGAATGAATCGTATGCGGGCAGCATACAATTCATTTCACCCTCTGCCTTCATACTCCGAACTCCATATCTCATTGCAATGCCATGTTTTCTTATCATAGCCACTCGTGTCTGCCATTCACATGTAATAGCAATTTACTTTAAGTGATTGGCTTGATATCGCTTTCAATACGGCACTATTGTTATTCAAAATCATAACTTTAATAGCGGAAACGTACTGGGGATGCATTAAGTATGTTATATTAAGTATATATTAAGATTTTGAACACGACTTTAATAGAAACGGTGCCGTATTGTTGAATATAATGTCATTTTTGTGGACATCGCTGCTGGGGATTGAATGGGCCGTGTTACCATTGCGGTTCATAATCTTGTCATCTGAATAAGTTCACTTTTAAATATGAACCTCCCTCCTAGATTGTCACCGTGTAATTTATAAGGAGACTTGCCGTAATCACTAAGCTTAACAGGTGGATAAATGGGAAGAGATACTCGTATGGGTTGACCCGGTTCTAAAGCTCCTCCTCTATGTTCTGTTTAGCGCTTTATATACTCTGTTTTCCCCGCTATGATCTTTATTTCGTCTTCCCGCCTTTGAAGCTGTCTATATGAAATATATGGTGTAAACTAAATAGTTTGACTCGTCGGACTTTCTTGTCACACGCACTGGTCATTCGAACGGGTCTCTTAATTGTAGCTTTCTTCATAAATAAATCTCAGTTACATCTGTCAGTAACAGTATTGTGATAAAGTATAGGCAGCTGGAAAATTCAATCTGATAAAATAATTGAAAATTAGTTATTTTCGAAGTTGGCTAAACGTAATACTAAAATGGTATAAAGTATGTATTTGATGTTTTATATGTAAACTAGATTTTGCCTTCGTCCTTAGTACGCGCGCACTTCAGAAGGTATCCCACGGGAGCTACTTGATCTGTGTATGGGATAAAAAGTGGCCTATGTCCTTTTCCGGCCCGTCAACTATCCCAAATGAAAAAATTCAAGTCATTCTGTCTTTACGCTTCGACGTAATGGAAGGATGAACTAATAAACTCGCTTCGCATTTATAATCATCATCATCAACAGCCTATATACGCCCCCACTGCAGGGGCTCAGGCATACTCTCATACAGAGAGTGTATGGGCCATAGTCCACCACGCGGGCCCAGTGCGGATTGGCGGACTTCACATGCCTGTTCAAGACATGCAGGTTTCCTCACGATGTTTTCCTTCACCGTTAAGCAATCGGATACTGTACTTGAATTGAAAAACAACTCATAGGTACATGGCTGGATTCGAACCCGGAAACCTCAGATTGACAGTCCGCGCCTTCTCCACTGCGCCACCGACGCTTACCGCATTTATAATATTAATCATGTAATATTTTCTGTTCGTTTCGAATCTCACCTAGTAGGTAAGTAAAATCAAACAACACTTGTCATAATTATATTGAAGGAACTTTATTTGACCAATAACCGATAAATATTTTCTTAATTCAAGTTTCATATTTTTGTTCCTTTTAATCGTTTTCTTATCTGAAATAGTGCATTACAACAATATTTGCGTGATATGAGTTTGATAATATTTTTTAACTATAATTTATATTCAATTATTCCAAAAACGTGCATTCGATAAAGGTAATAGATGTAAAATTCACATTTTTTTTGTAAATATTTCGGTAAACATGTAACATGTTATATTAAAAATTTGTAATAGAAATTTTGGATATAATACCAGAGAAGATTGTTGTTTAATAAACTTCTTAACATGAATATTAATTAGAAAATATGAATACGATTTCTTATGACTATTTATATGATCACTGAGTTCACATTCACATCATACGTTATACTGGGGTCGAAGAAGAGAACGATTTAAACACCACAAAATAAAATATACTAATAGGCTCTATCTACACTCCATATCTGGATAACATTTAAATCATAGACGTAAAACGTAAAAACTAGCTTGAACTCTAATTAATAAATTTCAGTTATTAATATGGGAAAGAATACAATAAAAATTAAACACTTAAAATTAACTTTATTTACATTAGCACTTGTGTTCGTTCTTACTGTACATTTATTAATAAAATCATATCAAATAATAAACGACTAATTTTCAAAATATACGTATAAAAAATAAACCTCACTATTTACTTAAAATAAGTAGCGCATAATATTATGATTTATTGATTTAAAATCGTTCTTTAAGATCTTATAGTTAATTAGTTACCTAATAAATGGACAATGCTTGGTTAAATTTGAAGTTAATTACATTTTTAAAATCTAGTAAAATGATGTAATTACGTCTAGAGTTTAAGGTATGCGAGTGACTTTCTGTTACAATTTTTGCAACATAATTTTTTAATTATAATGACACTTATTGATGATCAATTTTGTGCGCTATCAATATAAGCTCACCCTCAATCAATATGCGTATGTAAGATGAAACTGACATACAATTGAATTTTAAAATATGTATTAAAATAAGTGAAAAAGGCATTTTATGAGTAAACACTCTCGATCATTACAAATTCTAATTTTTTTGTGTGACATTCTAACAAAGTAAAATCAATAAAATTTGGCTTTTTTGTGATTAATATTTAATATAGAGATATACGAGGTTAGGGATTTTGAGACTTACAAACTTACCCATACTTCAATTAGTTTGAACTCGTAAATAATGGCTCTAACTTCAGATTGTATTCCCTTGTGACATAAAACGAGACTGTGGTAAGCTTATAGTATTATTATCTTGAAAGCAACTGAAGTTGCTATAGATTTTAAAGCTACTAATTAATAAAATTTAAGACGCCTTACACATGCAGTGGCATGCAGATTTGCACAACCTCTTTTAGCAACGTTTTGTTGCTCATGGACCAAGCTTAACGAAAGCTACTAAAAATCTTGGGAATAATTTAATTGACTCGCATGAATCACACAAAATTCGAGCATTTAATTCAATATCTAAGCAAATTTTATAATACATTAAAAAGATTTTCAAATGCATCCATTCGGTAAAATTTTAACAAACATAAGTAGCTAAAACATCATTCAAATTTTTAACTAGGTATATAAAATACAACAAAGTCCATATTATGGATAATAAAATAATATTGTATGTAAATTAATTTAAAAGTCAATTAAAAATTATAAAGAACAATGTTTTATAGCAGTGTTATTCGAAGTAAGTTTGTATGAAAATCAATAAATATTGATGTTGAATTTGAACGAAAAAAACTGAAATTTCGCATATAGATATTAACTGGACACCTAAAAGAGGAACACTGTCTCCCATGACACAGAGTTTTCTAGCTAGGGAGCCAGATATCTAATAGCTTGATAGTTACCAAGCGATTTAATATAGTACCAGACTTTATTGGAAACCTACTTGTTAACAAAATTATTGTGATTAATAAATACAATTTCATTTAAAAGCTTATTTATTAGGCTGGACATATTAGGGTTGTTATCGAATGTAGCACAAGGTATGTGTTGTGTTGTTTGTGGAGGATCTATACGAGTGAGTCGGGACGGAAGCGCGAGGACCGGCGTCATGGCTGCGCAGCGACACGGTTCCTGCGTGCAGACTCACGGGACGCGCTGTGGACCTCAGCGGTGCGCAGCGTGATCCCAAATATGTCCTCGTGGTAGCGGTTCTCCTCCTGGCATAAACCGATCATATATTAGAGCAGGACGCGTGTGTATCTTCTACCACTATCGAAAGTGGTAGGTCGGTGGTGACTACAGAAGTTTAAGTGCTCCTATTCTGTAGTTGAAACCACACACTGTATAACTTAATATTTGCTATTGAAGGCAAATAATATTTTTGAAAGGATTTGAAGCCTTGGTGTCATTTTGATGTGGGTAATTTTAGCTGTAGAATGAACTCTAAGGGTACAAACTTATATTTAGTTGTTGGAGAGTCGGATGAAATAGTTGATACGCAAGTTCCCACTTACCTTCAGCATGTACATAAAGTTTTGAACTTGATCATCGGACATGTCTCCATGCTTTTTAATTATTCCTTTTAGCTTTTGATGGACATCTTCAGCCATCTTACAATCGCCGCACACATAGAAATGAGCTCCTCGGTTTATGAGCAAATCATGAATTTCTGATCCTTCCTTCTCAGCTAACTCCTGGACGTACATCTGATAAAATATTAACAAACAACTTGTTATAAAGGATAAGTTTGTTAAAAACTATAACTAAACAGTCTCGATTATTTTGTCAATTGCAAATTTACCTTCGGAACGTCTTTTTCTCGTGAGAGTGCCAGAAATACTTTCGAGAGGACGTTTTCTTTAAGAGCTTGTTCCTTCTCTTCGCGGTATAGGTCCATAGTTCTTGTTCGGCATCCAAAGAACAGCCACACGGGACCAGCAGTTGGACGGGTTCGATTATTCAAAAGAGCTCTACGGTGATGCCAGAAACCTCTGAAAGGTGCTATACCAGTTCCCGGACCGATCAAAATCAATGGAACTGAAAGATCGTGTGGCAGGTGGAAGTTTGGAGCACTGGAAAGTGAGCATTGTGTTAGCATATATAAATCAGTAAGATTGAGGAATCATGGCGAAGAATTATTACCTTCTGATGAACAAGTAAACTTCATCTCCAGGTTTACGATCCATGAGATAGTTTGAGCAAACGCCATAGTGTAAAGGACCTTCGCCATCTGTTTGAAAATGAGATCACAGTTTTAGCACATATTACTTGTTTTACCTTAATTTAAAACGTTATGAAACTGTCAAATTTCGCTGTTTACATCTTGCTATCACTGATCATCATACACACGTTGATGTTATCTTAAAATAGATCGTTTGTAATCTAATGTTCCATGGAATTCGTAATTTCAACACAAAAAGTACGTGGGAATCGACAGTAATAAACGATGATGCATAATAAAAGCGATTACGTGTAAGATTAATCTAGTGAAAAGTATTTTGTGTGTTTGTGTTCTCACCTTGAGTTCTGTACGTAACCACCGCGACTGTAAGATGCAATCTCTTTGGGTGAGCGAGTGGGGACGAGGAGATAGAATAAAATCTAGGTTGAAGCGGTGACAGTATGGCTGCCAGTAATGATGCTTTTGGTCTCGCTGAAGGGAATTGCTCTAGAGCTTCTGCTAGAGTCGGGAAGTGGAAATGACGCCAGTCTTCGTAAGCAGCCGGGTCCTGGACAAACAAATTTACATTACCAAAACTGTAAGCGTAACCGAATGAACTTCCGAGTAAGTACTTACGTTAGCGAGTATATTTAGCTGTTTTCTTTCTTCATCATTTTCACAAGTTTTAGCTAAATACTGTAGTAAGATGGTAGTGGGCGGTGTTGTTATATCCAGGAACCTAGTGAATAGCTCGCGAACACCAACTACTGGAAGCTTCTCATGTGGCTCCCACGATTTTACTGGACCTATTCACAAAACAACAACAAACGGAGTACGAGTACTTATATTTAGCTGTTCGAAATCAAAGTAATATGGAAAAGTACTTTGAATATTAATTGTTGATTCTAAGTCAGAATTACTTGTGTATTTTATATAATAGAATATGTTTCTAACTCACCACTTGACGTATGTGTCTCTTTCATAAGCTGTAACTGTAACGGCTCATCAAAGTCATCAATATCTTGCAATCTAGCTAGTAAGGCATCCACAAGTTCTTTTCGGTTGCATGCAAGGATCCCAACGTGGTCGCCCGGATCGTATTTGATTTCATCCTAAAAACCATCAACACGTGTGTAAATTGAGAGAATACTGACCTGTCTACTTTCAAATAAAAAAAAACATGTGTTACTCACCTTGGGCTCCATATCAATGAATATGGTAGATCTTTCAGCAGAGGCATCTCCCAAATCTTTATTGGCTCGCACTACACAAGGGACCAATTGCTTATTCTGGGCCGATTGTAATGCAGCGGGCAGAGTAGGGGCTCGAACAACTGGACGTGTGAATCTAACAGTTTCCTCACTAAGAGCCACTGTGCCGAGAGCCCTCTTAGCCTCTTGTAAGGTTTCGTCATCATCCAAGCAGAATGTTTCACATGCCACCTAGTATAAACAAAGTTGAATGTAAATATTGCCAGCTGCGCAACAGACTGGTTTATTACATGCAGTATATCTGCATATGTCAGCGGAGTCGGTTCCGTGTTTATACTGTTATTCATTAAACATTAATAAACAATGTTAATACTAATTTCCATATTAGTCATATTGGAGAATATAGGGATTAGAGCTAATGTCATGACAAAAACGATGCTCACGTTGAAAACGCTGGAGGCCCATTTCCGGAATGCCTGATCTTGTCCACACATCTCGTCGCCGGTAGCGAGGTCATGGATGCGTTCACCGCCGAGGTCATTCAGTAGATTGTCGACGTACTTGCCGAAGTTACAGAAGTTTGGGTACGCGCTTGATCCCAGAGCGAACACGGCGAAGCGAACGTTGCTCAGCGGACCGAAACTGTCGATCGACGTCGCGTCAGTCGCGCTGCCTGTTAGTCATGAACCATTAAAATTGACACGACATTTACATTACGATTCGTTACAGATAATGATCAAATTTGAGATACAAAATATCCCGGATCCAAACTATTATGACAGACAGACCTTGTCTTTTAATAGAGAAATGAAAGGAAATGTTCTGCAGCACTTAATTTCTAGTCATTATATTTTAGATTAGCAACTTATTTCCGCTTGCGAGTTCATTTCAAACACACTGACAAAGAGAGAGAGACACTTACCTTTTAGTGATTCTATTCGGCTAAGTCTTTTCGAGTTTCCGTATCGTTGTAACTCAACCTGACTATTGGCCTTGATGAAAGATTTAGTCGACATCATTTGGGAGTTTCTGCAAAAGTATCGTCCATTAATATATGTCTCAAATCTATCAATTTATGTTGAATTATTTAAAATAAACATGTCGTACCCGGTAGGGGTGTCTCCGACTTGATCGGCGTACAAGATTTCGCAAAGGTGTTCGCCAAAAGCCTGTAATAATTAGAGTAAGTTTCCCTTAAAAATGGAGCGCCAGAAAACAAAATTATACGCTATTAATTAAGTTGAATACTCACAACTCCATTTTCTGGCGGGTCTCCATTTCCGAAAGTGGATGTCACAACCAGCAACAGAGCTTCGTGTTCAATAGACGTTATATCATAATCCTCCATGCAGTGAACCTGGCAAACGGAAATATAAATTATTCGCCCGTCCGTTTCCTTTGCAAACAGCTTGCTTAACGAAATCTTAGCAGAATATTTTGTAATGAAAAATTATAAATACCTGAGCATTGAAAGCGTGTCCGAAAATAACTCCTAGCTCTTTTGCGTACTGTTCAGATTTGCCCGTTTCAGTTGCATATAAAACGGTCGCCTTGATCCTTTTGGAAAGAGCTCTTCCGAATAGTTTGGAGGTAAATTTAACAGCGCGAGCAATTTGCTTGAAGTGGAACTTTCTGTTAATGGGCCTCTTGGTAGTAATGGGTTTTGATTTTTGCCACTGATGAGTCTTCCAGGCCGGTTCCTGTACAAGTCCATGTTTTAAAGAAAGGAACACTTTTAAAATAAGAGAAACGGTGTAAAATAACTTGAGTCGAGAGGTTGAAATATCTATTAAATATGCTGTAATGTACACATGTAACGAAAGCATAAACAATTGAAATGAACGTCTTATGTGAGATGTTAGACGGGTTGTTTTACGATTGTACACGTTGATCTTACAATTAAATACAGAAGGGAATGTTAAACACGGGGTGCCATTAAAATAAGCGTTTATGCGTTAAGATGTTTTGAATAACCTGATATTCGTATGAGGGCCGCAGGTAGTAGAGCGCCATCTCCTGATGAAAGACCGGCGTGATGGACGAGGACATCGGCGGCACGATCCATATCCAGTCCGCCGGGCAGCCAGATCTGAGATACAACGACGAATTTGTCAATTGAATGTTAATATACATCACTAATATATATGTCAAAAAGTAGTAAATTAGACTAGTAAATTAGACCCCTAGCGGTCTATTTGAAAATCTGTTGCCGATGTCGTTTCGATGAAGAGATATGTAATTTTTGTTAATATTCAGACTGTTTATTTCGTTTTAGACATTCCTGACTTCCCGTTCCCGTGCAAGTTTGGGTATTTGAGAATGAAATATATGTTTGATTTTTCGATGTTTTATATGAATAATAATCAGGGTTTGCGCTTGGCCTTCATCTCTCTTGATCGTAAGTGACGATAAATCCGTTGGGTGGTCAGCGTGCGCACCAAAAAGCCTTAAGCTATTGTCGCTGATCGCTTACCTTTCATACCGCGACACAACTGTGCTAGTAACACTTCCGTTTGTCAGCAGACTCAGGCACATACATGGTCGTAGCTATCCATAGAAAATACCCTACCACCAACCAAACCGAATACCGATAGGTACTGCCTCTGGGAATCGAATCCGGGACCTCCGGATTGTGAGTAAAATCATGTAGCCATTAGGCCACGGAGGCTTTTGTTTGTTTATTATTTTATTTGTATTTACTATGTTTTTTGTATATTTTTGGCATTGCTATCCCGTTTCAACTAAATTGCAAATCGCTTGCAGTCTGCTTTTTCGCTTGAGCGCTTGGCTTAACCGATTTAACTATTTAAAAAATTCGTTATAGTCATAGTAAGGTTATATAGGGGAAACAATTGCACGAAAATTTGGAAATTGGAATTTGGGTAGGCGAAAAGGACAAAGTACTGAGCTAATTTCTCAAAACCGATAAAGCTTTTGTGTGTGAACTTAATAGCCAGATTTAAAAAATCAAATTTAGTATTCCTAAAATTAAACGTTCGTTGTGATTACACCCGAGTCCATCTGCGAGATTTGATCAAAGTTTCACACACGCTGCTCTGTTTATATCATGTCCAACACATGTACCTACAATATTGTGACTGCCTGCGAGTCCCAAGGTTACCGAGTTGATGGTTTTATAATAGCTCGTCAGCTGAGAATACGCATGTGAGATGAAATTAATTATCACTTTTCTGTGAACGTAAATTAGGTTACAGATGGTCTCTAATAACTCTGTTACAAGTTTCAGCTTTTTTATTTGTCGTGGATGTGCACGCAACGCTGTATCTGCTAGCTTTCATTACTTTAACACAACAGTGCTATTAACACTGCTTTTTGGCGGCAGAATTAGGTATCATGCTAGTTGTCAGACAGGAGGACAGAAAATACCATCAACCAAATCGCTTGAAGGAAAAGACCGGCCCTGGTATTCCCGTTGGGTAACATGTAAGGTGATATGTAGAATATTCCAGAAAACGGGGACCACCTCAAATTTCACCTATATCTTACTGCGATTACTTATTTGCATGCTTTTTGGCGTAAAAGTAAAACTAAAGTTGTCAATGTCGCATACGTAGATGATTTATTAGCAAACGAATTTCTTTTGGGTGAAAATAAAGATCTGACGATCAAACAAATGTTTTGGTGCTGTGCTTTTTAAAAATCGACTTGATATGTAGGTTTATATCAAATCAAATACGTATATATACGTTCGTTGGTTTGTTTCAAATACACGCCATAGCCTGTAGCTATTAACTATATTAATAGCTTATTTAAAAATATGACCACATTCTGGAAAGAATTAGTTTCACCCGAGAAAAAACAAAAAGTTTAACCCCGGTATAGCCCATCTTATTGTCACAAGATTTCGTAACGTATTCCATGATTACTTAAAGTAAAATACACTCTACAAATTAGACATTTAAGTCCACCTCCAGTCGTGTGCTACACAGGTTTTATTATAGACAAATATTTGCGTGAATCTTTAAAGGATTACTTTGTACGAGTACGTACAAATCACTCAATAAGATAATACACCTTGCACTATTTGTAATAGAATCTATAATGACTCTACATGCATTACATAGGTGCTTGAGATTTTATTGCGCATTTCCAAGTATTTATCTACTTAAGTACGAATATCATTAGAGTGTCAGTGTGCTTGAGGCTTGAGCACAATCTTGTTGTAACCCGTATTACGTAGCAGTAAGCTGCAAGTATATAGAAGCAATATGCACGAAGCATTCATTGAAATATATTTACCTTTTAGCGAATGGAAGAGAGGCCGCTTCGGTCGTAATTTTTGAAGTGAAAACTTCTTAGGCGCGATAAGCACTTTTTGGATGAACAAAAATCATGGAACTCGCGTCATCGTCACCGCACATTACAAGTGACTTAGTTTTCACTTCTATCGGCAGTTAACAAAGACGCATTTTTTTAAATTCAATCTCCGTCAATATTACCTTGACATTATTATGCTGCTATCTAGAAATGTACCGGTGAAAATTGGAAATTCCTGCTTCTTGAGAATTGTGAATTATGCAAGGGAATTTACCTGTAGACTGGGAACCCTAGTTTTTTATTTGCATGAATTGGTCATACATAGCTTACGTCATTTGATTCGGTAATTTCTAATGTTGATTCATCAGTTGCATGCATGTTCACGTAAGTTTCCCTATTTAGTTTGATGCACAGCAAGATGCTAGTGTACAAAACTACCATAAAACCAATCTGGACTTACGGAATACAACTGTGGGGAATAGCCAGCAACAGTAATATAATCCTGGAGAGATTCCAGACCAAAGCTCTAAGAATAATGTTTGGCATCCCTCATTGTATAAGTAATAAATACATATACCTCGACCTCGGCCTAAAACAGTTCGGCAAGAAATAGCTCAAAACAGCCTGAAATACCAGGAGAAACTGACCATCCATGTAAACAAACTGGCACACGCTCTGAGTGGAGAAGGCGCTCTTCAGCATACCCGGCTAAAAAGAAGTGACATACCGACCCTACATAAAAGATTTACCACATAAAGAGAGTCGTGTTAAAAGAACTTTCATACAAGTATGGCTCTTGAGGAAAACGTATACTGAGGAATCAAACAAAGAAATGGCTTATTGTTGTAAAACAAATTGCCATGAAGCAGAAACACACACACACACACACAAATTTAGTTTGATATCGAAAATTGTTTTCATTATCATGCATTATGGCTATTGTACCTATATACCTCATGCAATTCTCTTCTGTAGCCTAAACGACACGGCACAGTTTTATTTATACATCATCATCAGCCGGGAAACGACATAGGCCTCCCTCATGGTACGCCACATCGACCGGTCCCGAGCCACCTGCATCCAGCGACTCTAACCAGGTCGTCGGTCCATCTAGTAAGGGGACGGCCTGGTAGACGTTTCCCGGTACGTGGTCGCCACTCGAGAACCTTTACTCCCCACCGGTTATCGGTTCTTCGAGCGATGTGGCCTGCCCATTGCCACTTCAGCTCACTGACTCGTCGAGCTATGTCGGTGAACTTCGTTCGTCTACGGATTTCCTCATTCCGGACCTTATCACGTAGAGAAATTCTTTATACATTAAATTCTAAATTCTAAAATTACAGTACCACCACAACTGAAGGCCACCTACAAGAAATTCCATACTGAGCCTCACTTCCCCCCTAAACATTACACGTAAGAGTGAAAGGGTAAGCAACAATGCAACCTATCGACTTTCGACTCGATTTTGAAAGCCTTTAATTAAAATTATTAAACTTATGATTAATTTTTCAACATAGCTTCATAATGTTTTAGTATGAGTAAATAATGTATTGTATTTTAAAACCCACTTATTATTGTTTTGGAGCTTACTTTTGGATTTAATTGTATCAAGCGAAGTATTGGAACAGTTGAACGAAATAAGGTCATCGACATAGCTCGACGAGTCGGTGAGCTGAAGTGGAAATGGGCAGGTCACATCGCTTGAAGAACCGATAACTGGTGGGGAGTAAAGGATCTCCAGTGGCGACCACGTACCGGGAAACGTCTACCAGGGCGTCCCCCTACTAGATGGACCGACGACATGGTTAGAGTCGCGGGGAGTCGCTGGATGCAGGTGGCTCGGGGCCGGTCGATGTGGCGTACCATGAGGGAAACCTATGTCCAGCAGGGGACGTTTCTCGGCTGATGATGATGAAGCGAAGTGTTATAAATCGTATATCGTGTAATGCTGTCATCAAAGATATTGTCATATTTACTTTTTTTTACGTCTACAAATTTCAGAGTTTATCTTAAACATGGAGGATGGGGGGGGGGGGGGGGGTCTAGGGAACCGCCAAAATAAGTTTATAGTCTCAAATTCTAATATAGCAACGCTTAGGGCCACACACGCACCACGTGTAGGATTGTTAACCACTCGTCAGCTAGGGCGCATGCGCTGGCAGTGTGCATCTGTTTGCTTGACTTACCGCAGTCGGTTTTCATTATCCAAATGTTTGATGAAGCTCTCAGAGGCAGTGTGGTGGTCGACGATGGTAGCGTTCTGTTGCTGGAAGCTGTGCAGCACGGCAACGTTCACTTCCACGAGAGCCTTGTCCTTCCACAGGTTCACCGGGGTACGAGTGTCGAGGCCCATTTTCTGAGCAACTTTCTGAATTGGAACAAACATGTAGAATTACGCACGAAATAGTAAAAGAGCTTAGTGTCTTAACGCAGTCAGTGCCGTATTGGATCAAGGGTTCTAGGTGATTACTGATTACTAGCACTTACCTTCAAATGAAACGGAGGCCAAGCGCTAACCTATGGTAAGATCTCTCCTTCCCGTCATAACGAAGGGTCAGTATGGCTTAATTTTTTTGTATAGGAATAGTTGAAGGTCCGGAAAAGAAGATAGGTTACTTTTTATGCCGATCAAGCATGTAGTTCCTGTGGTATTTTTTCTGAAGTCAACACAGACAAAGTCGTGGGCAAATGCTAGTAACAATCATAAAGCACTCGCAGTGTGTGTAAATGAAATTATTAACTTTAATCTTTTGTTGTATTTCACATGACTTCATTAATCGACGTTGAACTTTTGTAGCCTAATGTAAAAATATTCTGAAAGCTGTTTAATGTTACTAGTGTCCGCCCAGTAGTCGAAATTTGATCACAATTAATTAAAAAATATATATTAGCACTCTGTACTCCTTCGCTATATAAACTATAAGTGTGCGAAATTTCATACTCCTCAGTCCGCGCAATTTTCGTAAAAAGGGGTTCAAAGTTTTAGCTTCACGTATTAATATATATAGATAACCTACATCTCATTCGCACTTAAACTTGAGCTAATATTGTCAAGGAGCTCAAATTAAACCAGTAGCACGGCACGACCATGTGTTCATAAGATACACAAAGAGAGAATTTCTCATCATTTTTGAACACGTGCATCTGACTCACCTCCAGCATATTCAGTCGGTTCGTGTCGCAAAAGTTTCTACACCCGATTTCAGTGCTCATATACCATCCGTTGAAGGCGTTCGCGGTGAATTCGATCCCACCACAGTCGAAACGCATACTGGAAACTGCTGGGAGCGCGTACCACCGCAGGTTTAGCTCTTCAAACCACTCGTATCTGTGTAATGGCAGGTTAATTAACAGACAGACCAGGAAAATAAATCCTCACACGAATGCATCGCCTTGAGTGGTCTCTAATCGTTAAATCTCACATCTATTACAAGACGGGTAATGCAGTGACTCTCAAACTGACTCTAAAATATATAAATATACAATACATTCGTTACAATGGTTATTAAATTGCCTCAACTCATAATGCTTCCATACAAATCCTTTGCCATAATCTTTAAAAATCGAATAGCCGTATTTGATACATAATTACCTAAAATTAGGAGATCGGTATCTCTAGTGTGAGTTTTTAATCGACCCTACCGCGGTTGTGTTTCCATCAGATTTGTATGAAGAATCACAGTTTCGTAAACATGCCGCTAGAGGCGCTGCACAACCTTTTATACAAATTCGCGAAATTAATATAATTAACGCACACCTCTCTTATCAGTTACAATAGCTGTTGTGGTGTATGCAGCTAATGGACCCTAGATGGCGTTTGCAACAATTATTAAAAATGAAAATTGTGAATGTTGTGTGCGTGAAAACGAAGCTGCTTTCGCGACGTTACAATGCAGTATTCTATTTTGAGATAAAATTACAGCACAAAGCCAGCTATTCTATTCTAAAAGAATTTTAGTATGAAGCTTTATCGGCGAAATCACCCAAAAGTACGTTTACATCGTCATCATTTACTTTCCAGAACAGTACAACTGTGTGCGGAATGAATTACATCTAAGGTACTCGTAACGTTTCAAAGGATTACTAACTTCAAACAAATTCTAAATCTATCAAATGAAATCTATAATATGAAAATATTCGGTGTAAAATCTGTTACAACTTTCCTAAGATAAAAAATATAAATTTAGTGTACACGGATCGGAAGGTTTCTACATCTAAATTTATCTATGGAGAGGTCCAAGGAACCCCCTAAAACACTCAATTACAACTTATCACGGCTATTTGCAGTCCTTAAACGCCTGTTAACATTATCGATACCAATACATTATTGAATGGGCTCAGATTTATGGGCAATAAACTCAGATTGGAGATCACTGGACCACACTTTTACGATAAGCAATCTACTCCGTATGAGCGCGCTCTGTTCGCCTATTGGGCTTTTCACCTCAAGACACAATATGCATTCCCCTAGCTTTTTATGTCGCATAAATCTCTGATGGAAAACAGTATAAGGCGACATGTTGCAAGTAACAGGGCTGCGTAACACATAGTTTTATATCGTAAATCACCGGTATTTTTTACGCAGATTCCACGTTTTGTTTCTCCCGAATAACCTTTGAAGGCTTTATTGGCGATCTCAAAGGGAATTGTTTCCGATTCGTTCTCTTTGAGTCTTCCAAAATTACACTTGTAAATATAGGTATTGGGTTAACATTCTTTTATAGTTGCGACAGTTGGTGAACTTGTACGATCGAGTTTATTTACGGTACACAGAGAGAAAGCATTGCCGTTACAGTTTTTATGAAGTTCCCCGACATAAGTTACCGAGCAATCAACTAAGAAGTCAAGTAAGAACAACGCTTACGCAGTAAAGTTGGGGATATCATTCGAGTTGGCTGAAGTCCCGGGCCGGGATCAGTTAATAGACAAAAACAATCTACTTACGCGGGATGAGTCATGTGTATCTCCATGACGAGTTCCCTCGGGATCTCAAAGTAGTCCGGGTCCTTTCCATTAGCGGACAGCACTAAGGGGAGAATGTCCCAGGCTGTGCGCGGTGACTTCCAGCCCAGTTTCAGACACAGCTGGAATGAGGACGTTAGTTATCTGGCGCCGAGGACGAACAATGTCTTGTATGCATGTATGTTTAAGTCAACTCAACTCTTTCAAACGTTCCGCGGCAGACTTAGTTAACATGGTGCTTGCTATTCAGGCAGTTATAGAAAATGCCTGACCACCAATTATACTGAGTAGCGATAGGTGCCACTGGGAATCGAACTCGGGACTTCCGGATTGTCTAAGCATCAGCCAGGAAACATCCACTGCTGGACATAGGTCTCCGCCATGGAACGCTTCATTGACCGATCACTAGCCACTTGCATTCAGCGCCTCCCCGCAACCTTAACCAGATCGTCGGTCCATCTAGTTGGGGGACGGCTAGGTAAACGCTTTCTGGTAAATGGTCCCCACTCGAGAACCTTTACTCCCCACTGGTTATAGGTTCCTCCAGCGATATAAAGGCCAAGTGGAAACTTATTAACATACAAAAAGATATATAGCTATGTCTTACCTCGGTGAACTCACAGTGCATTGGGTCTCCGACGACGGTGCCATCGGGCTGCCGGTACCCGGCGTAGCTGATGAGCTGGCTGTTCCATATCCGGTAGTCGTGCTGACCGTCCGTCCGTTGAGGGAAGATCGTTATAGCGGACCTGCGACAGTCAGTCAGTCAGTTTCAATATAATTAAGAGGGTATGCTGTTGTCAAAGCGCCCATACAAACGTAGTCCAGTCATATTTTGAGTATTAAGCTATGAAAATCTATGAAATTTTCAAGACACAATCTAGAAACAAATATCTGTGTCGGTGGTGAGTCAGATTTTCGTTCAAATATACACTTCCAGAGTTACAGGGCGTCAAAGTATTGTATTTTTCGGTAATAAAAAGCCCCAACTTTGAACCTGTTTTACAAGAGTATGAATCAATTTAGAACAATTTGGAAAAACCACCGACATCTGAAATTTAGTAGTGTATGCTGTCTCACCGTACGCGCTCGGGTAGGATAGGGCTCGGAGAGGGACAGCTACAAAACAATGCAACCTTGAACGCGGCCATGTGGTCTTACCAACATAGCCTCTTAACGCGTTCAAAAATAACTAGAAACCGACTTTAGCTATAGAGGTATACGGTATAAGTGTGCGCGCCCATAAGCCTCAATCTAATGGGCGCTGGTCTCCTCATACCTTATGTTTCCTTTGTTGGTGCTGTACTTGATGTGATTGCAGAGTGCTTCGAACATCCCGCTCGTGGTCGTCACTTGTCTGCAGTCGAAAATCTGTACAAAAAAATATTTGCTTTTGTAAAAATGATCAAAAATAAAACACAAATACAGTTATAAGTTGATTTTATTGATTGGAAATTACAACGCGGCTATCTATGAGGTACGTTCATATCGAAATGTAGACTTACGCAGTCGATTATAATGAAATAAAGCGTCATGTCATCAGCGATATAATTTCGGCTCCTAATTTAAGTACATCACATTCTACGCGCGTTTCTGCGTGATACTCATAAAGTCTTTAAAAATATATTTAAAAAAAATCTTTGAGTTATAGACAGCTGTGGGAAGTTATGAAACATTCAGGAACTGTTGAAAGCAAGGGTCGCAGCTGTTATACTGTAAAACTACAAACGAAACAAAAGACAGTTGAATGGAAACAATGCAATGCAGTCTGTGAACGGAATGTTTGTCGCGATTTCCAAATGGCTGGGGAGTGCGAGCCGATCGTCGCTGACGAATGTCTGTAGAGACGAAACGCAGACTGTATACGGTAAGTTGACACAGAACTGTGCTTATTACAGTCGTCAGTCTTTTTTAGATATTTTAGAATTCCGCACTTTCGTTCGTTCGTGTCCGTCAGTCCGTCAAGACCCTATTTCTCGGAAACGTATGAAGGTGTCAAGTTGAAATTAATATCAAATACTCAAGTCTGTAATCCCTTTGATCTTTAAAAGAATCTAATAACGTCGGTGCATATTAATTTCCCTGTTATTTATTATTTTCAGTACGTAATATATCAGAATATTATCATATTCTGTACGGAACCTTAGGTGCGTGAGTCCGACTCGCACTTGGCCGGTTTTTTTATCTCCACGCATTCTTTCACGCAACAGACAGACTGATAACCAAGTCATACTATATGTTTTCCCTTTTCCTATGGGCTACGGAATCCTAAATGAAAATGAAAAATATTTTATTCAATAAACTTAAATTTTTCAAAATTATAAGTATCACTGGGTCTTCCTGTTAAGCATATAATTGCCTGTGGTAGGAAGCCCCGCTCCTCCGCGTCACACATTATTTAAGTTTATGACACATTTTACAGTTTTTACACAGAAATATATATATAAATTATAACAGTATTTTATGTGTGTGTGGGTGGGTGAAAGTGTGTGAGTGTGAAGGCGTAAGAGTGAGAGGGAAAGTGTGTGTGTATTGTGAATCGACGTGTTGTTTTAAAATATTGGAAATATTAGGTTACTACTACGTTACAAACTCCAGAATACGTTCTGTTTCTTTGTAGTCAAGGGTCTTCCTATTACTATTTAATATTTATGTTAAAATAACCACTACAGCTTTCAATTTGGGTTGTAAATCTGTTAAAGTAATAATTGAAGTGGAAGTAGTGATCAGTTGCTAAATATTCAGACATCTTATCCATTCATTAAAAGCCAATCTCTCCAATTGAACGAGGCAATCCGTTAAAGCCGCGTAATTACAAAATGTACAACGGTATATCAGCCAGGCTTTACAGTTGGTCCCGTTGATGTGTATTCAAGCCTACCCACCCTCCCCGCCCGACGAGCCACAACAAAATGAATGAAAACGAAGGAATAAATTAATGCTGTTATGCCACTCACCGCCAATCGGGCGTTCTAATTGGAAAAATCCGCGCAATAAACACGTTTTACAATGTACACGAATTGGTAAAATTATGGTAAAATAACTGAAGATGCAAGAAGCAAGCGTCGGTGGCGCAGTGGATAAGGCGCGGACTCTCAATCTGAGGGTACCGGGTTCGAATCCAGCCGTGTACCTATGAGTTGTTTTTCAATTCAAGTACATTATCCGATTGCTTAACGGTGAAGGAAAACATCGTGAGGAAACCTCCATGTCTTGAACTAGGCATGTGAAGTCCGCCGATCCGCACTGGGCCCGCGTGGTGGACTGTGGCCCATACACTCTCTGTAGGAGAGTAGGCCTGAGCCCCTCCAGTGGGGACATATATAGGCTGTTGAAAAAAAAAAAAAAAAAAAAAAAAACGTTTGAGGCCCAAAATATGCGAAACGATGAGTTAGGGTTCTTATTTGTTCGCTTTTTTGTCTACCTGTTAATAATATTTACAGCTTTACATTTATAATTACATCGCTTGTCATGTACATACATGAATATTATTTTTTAGTATCAATAAACCTTATTTTAGTAATGAACTAGCGACCCGCCCCGGTTTCGCACGGACAGTATACCATTGCCTATTTTTTGTATCAGATTGTTGCGTCTAGTATGCAATATATAGGAGTACTTGGAATATTTTCAATGCAAATGTTTGAAAGTTCGGTTCATGTGAAACATGTTTAAAGCGAGGATTAATTTTCGAGGGACTAACCCCCCCAAAACACTCTATGATATGTCTAACATTGTACAACCTTTAAAAAGTACAATTAATAAGAGGTGGACAAAGGTTCATGAAGATGAACTGGAAATCAATTGTGAAAGGTGGTGTTAGAATGCGTATCAGTAACTCAATGGTATCAACTGAATTCGGTGTCATGACTAGAATTCAGATGCGAATAAATTACATTCCAACTATATTTCATTGCATCTAACTTGACTATAGGGATAATCGGTATATTTACTATACTATCGGTATATTGTATCTGGTCTCCACGACACAGGCTCAGCCTAGTGTGGAGACCGCAGTGTATTTAAAAATGACTTTTTTAATGAGAAAATAAATTATTTGTATTTGTATTTGTATTATACTAAGTTTAAATTATTGCTAATAAATTTGTTTGACATCCTAGGTCATAGGTATATCAGGTAGCATAGAGGTACGCACCTGTAGCTTGGACCATTGTATTCTGCCGATGCAACGGCTGGCGTTCCTCCAGGCCAGCTTGGCTCCGAAGACCAGCTCCGTGGTGGTGAGCTGGTACGTGCCAGTCTTTGCTACTTCTTCCTGAACTGTCTTCCAGCGAGCCTCATGTGCAGGGGTGTTGGCTCTATAAATATAAATTCATTTAAACTTAAAACCCGATACATTCTTCACAAAACCACTGAAAATTAAAGTATAAATTCTCAACAAATTCCCAAAATTTTATATGATTCAGTACGAAACGTTAATACCCCGTGACTGAAACTAGGTCGTTTCGTATTTATTCGTTCATCTCTTGACTGTAAAAAAAATTCGAGGTCATTATGTTCTCGAGTTGTCAAATTGAGATTTCACGACAGGGCAGTAGTAAGGTAGGTTTTTCATAAGTAAAATATACCTATAGATTAATGCTTGACCACAATATCACTTAACTGTAAGTGACGATGTAATGGGTTGTTTTAAGCATGTGCCTATTCATACTCTATGTGCTGGTGGAAAAGAGTTAAAGGGAGTAATGTATCTCAAAGTAGTCTGTGTAGTAGTCATCCATTTGTTTGAAAAAAGTTTCCGACAAATGTTTGACAATGCCAAATCATCACCTTCTTATTGAAGCGAAGTACTGTCCAAGAAAGTCTTTGCCGTCGTTGAGTACTTCTTCTGAAGATCTCGGCTGCTCGCCGCGGCCGGGGATGGCCATGACGCTGCCCAGGCATGCCTTCTCGTTGCACATGGTCGGCTAGAGACAATAGAAACAAGGGTTTTACTTTGACGGAAAATGGAATGTGTGATATTACGATCTTTGACCAAATCTTTTAAAATAATCGTTCTTCCGTTAGTTCTAAATAGTAATTCTTTGCCACCGTGAATATGCTACGAGCCAGGATATACTGAACTGAATGAGACGCTTCTGTTTAGACAGACTTGAATAAAATTGATGCAGATTCAGGAAATAGTCTTTGGAATGATATTAACATGGGTAATGTGTTTGCCTTTCCGTTCTACGAAGATTTATTATACGACTCTCAGAGATTTTATGGAATGCTATGGAAATTACAACTTCACCTGAGTTTTTAAATCTATACGGCTGAGTCATCCCAAAATATTTTATGGCATTTCGCGATTTTAAACACTCCGTGTAAACTTTATGATAAGTAGTGAACGTTTTCGGCTTAAATAAATTACATATTCAAGCGAGGAATAAGAGTAAATATACGTCCATTAAAAACATATACAACATACGAATAAGCCCTGAACTCGGCGCTGTTCAGTTAATTTTTTTCTACTTCAAACGTGTACTAGGCCTATAATAAATTATATAAGGCAACGTGGCCCTTTTAAAGTACTCTTCAAGTGCCACATACATCGTAGCCAATTACGTAAAAGGAAGGTACACCAATCGTACTCGCTCGGTAAACATTTTGTTGCGTGACTCAAATATTGAGTGCGCGCCTTTTGACCCGTCTATGCGTAAAGGCTGGAGGTACAACTTAAAAATAACATCGAAAATTGAAAACTTTGTTCTAATCTCTAAAAACAACACAAAATCGAATTTAACGTTCTAAGAATCGATGACATAAACAAGTATGAGCAACTAATTTAAAAGAACAACTGAAGATGATAAACGCTTGGCGTCGATCTCACCTGATGGTAAGCGACGATTTGGCCAACGATGTTGCGAGTTTGTCTAGAAGATTCACCCTCAACTTATAGACACACAAATCGTAGCTCTGTGGGAATACAGACGCCGGCAGTGCGTTCCACGACTTGGCTGTACGCATGATAAAGTTAGAAGCAAAACGCTTAGTGCGAGCTTTGGATTTCGATGAACTGGTGGAACCTTGCTGGTTGTTTGTTAGATAGGTACTTGAATAGCGATGGCGGAATCAACAAAAATCCTATGCGCACTCTCCAAATACATAAGTACTGTCAAATAATTTGGTACATATACGAGTATGTTCTACTGAAACTCTCACTTTCGTCCTAATTGATCTTGCATATATAATTTTGTAGACAGACATTGCTAACGTACCCCCTTTATTTTAATTAGTTGTGTGTCAATTTTTAATGTCATCATGAAAATTTAGTTTCAGTCCTCCGCTTAACAAGCTAAAGAACTTGGAACCTTAAACCATGAATTATGTTTTAATTAAGTCAAAAGGAAACGTAATTGTCAAAATTAATTAAGTGAAATAACAACAAGCGACGTCATTTTGAAGTGGTAAATCAGAGGAATGAAATTGTAATGGGAATATTTATTAAACAATTAACTTTTTCATTTTTAATTGTGGACCGGGAGTGGCGCGTACTGAATACAACTCGTCGCGACCTACAAATGAATCTCGAGGAAAACATACAGATTTTCATTTTAAAATAATTCAAAATGGATTTACATTCACACACATTTCACACACACATTTATATTCACTTTAAACCTTGATTTGAATGTGTGTCTTAAAACTTACTAATTGCACTCTCAAATATCTGTGAAAGTGACGGTGAGGCTTTTGGATGGAAAGCTTACCCAGAACTTTTCATACCGGAAAACACGAGTGCTGTTTGACGGTAGACTTAGATAGCATAATGGTAGCTAGGCAGCTGGACATTTAAAATGACCTACCAACAACCAAACCGGGTACCTGTAGGTACCTCTGCCGGGAATGTAAGATATTGTATCGTTTTATTTAAACTGTTTTGTCATACTACTGATAAATATACTTTTTTACAAGGCTTCAACGCTTTATCCTTGAACATAAGGAATTCAAAACTATTACGATTAGGTTACTGTATTATGCAAGGAATACCAAACCTTATCCTAAGTGGTAAGATCACTATAAGCAGATACAGAACCAATATCTTCCAATAGCTTGAATAAGTTCGTTGTTTGAATCTAAAAATAGGAGTCTTGGAGATAGGAAAAGTTTTCTACTGACGCTCGTAAACAAGACTAACGCGGTTCACGAGGATTTACTTGTATCTTAGCTTAAAGTAGATTTAGCTAACGTTGTAAACTAGCTAAGGCTAAACTAAATTTCATTCCTTTCTTAATTTTTGTCGTATAGTCAACAATTGTTTTACGTAAGCTGCGAATTTATGCTACAGAGACTAAACTACTTGTGAAGTAAATATGAGTTTATGTGGTAGTATATTGTGATAAATTATGTACTCTGTAAATGCTATAAGATTTTTGCATATTGCTTATAAACTCTGTAAAATCACAAGTATACAAATTCTGTTCTACTGCACTTGTTGGGAAAGTACCTCTTGTTTGATAACGAGGTAGAATGTACATTATTATTGTCATTTTAATGTGCGGGCGAAAAACGATTTTTAACACGCTAGTGCTAAGAGTAGAAATAAATTGTCTGATAAAAGTAATGTCAGGAAATGCAAAGACAAAAGGGTTGTACGTCGAAATTCGTCAAATGAGCTAGCTTTTTGTCTACATTATTATAAAGCGCAGTCGTGACGGCTTCTTTTGCTTTATCTAAATTGTCAATGTGCAAATTAATAACTCAAACTACAAACTCGTTGATAATAATCGATCATTTTCTTCCCTCGGTGAACAATGTCCTGCAAGTTTACAATTTGTTTTGTGAATATCTTCATTATATCAACGGAGTTTTGTCAACAGATTGGTCATGATTACTCGTAGTTAAATCTTAATATTATTAAGTGACATACATACATACTTTTTTTATAGCGACGCGTATGATGAATACACACATCCGCATGCAAGGAGGATAAGTTTTGATGCAGTCTCGGTGCTGGGTAGTTTTTGGCCTCGGGCCGTTTCTAGATTCAAAGTTTGTTTGTAAGTATGGTTTGAGATTTGTCGAATGTACAAGTTAAAAAGTATAAGCAATAACTTCATCTTATTAGGTGATGCTTTTCGAAAAGGTTGCTTTTTATAACTAACTACAACTCGTCATTTCTTTCCTTTACAATACTTATGTCCAAAATGAAAAATGTCCACCTATAATAATTTCTGACGGTAAGAATGCCTTACTGTTTACAAAAAACACTTTTTTTTCTTCCCCTTTTTACATTTCTGAGTAACTTTTACAATTTTGCTTTTCCTAAAACAAAACACAAAGAAGGAAAATAACAACATAAGTTAGGATGGAAGCGTGCTCACTCAGTAACCTTAACTTAATGAGGCATCGCTGATTATTATGGGAACGGAATAGATTTATCATTCTGCAAATGGCTGATTTTGTTATTATAATAAGATTATATTATAATATGATATTATATGTATATATATATATTATAATATGATAATAAGATTTTGCTACCCGGTTCTGTAATTATAATTATTTCAACGTCTAATTATTCCATCAAACAGCCGCCAAAGTGACGCCAAAAGCCATCACTTACCGTCAGCTGAGGTGGAGCCTGTGCAAACTATTTGTGCATAAAAACACTCGGTCACGTGTCTTGCCCTACTTTAAATATAACTACGAGTATAGCATATAGTACATATATAATATAATGTGACATGTGATTTTCGTCACTACTGTTTGTTTTATCCGGTCGTCCAATGGGGCAAGCGAATAGGTTCTAATGTTCGAAACGCACAGAACTGGCGCTCGTAAAATCAGAAACGCCGTCACGGTGATATCAGTGTTAGTAAATACTTAGTGTAATGTTTGACACAGACGCATACATGTATGGATAACTGGATTGTACAATACTTAATGACATCCATACTAATATTATAAATGAGAAAGAGGGTAAGAATGGCTTGATTTTTTGTTGCTCCTTTCTTCCGGGTCGAGCAAGTAGTTCCCGTCGGATACTTTCTGAAGACCACACGGATGTTGTCGCAGGCAAATGCTAGTTAAAATTTACTGAGAATAAGACGGAGCACCCACTACTTAAATTTACAGAGCGAAGAGAAAAATAGTAAGCCGCTAATATACCGTATGAAGCAAAATGTTGGCATTTTTCTGACTTATCACTTTAAAGTCAGAGCTTTTTAGGGTTCCGTACCTCAAAAAGAAAAAATGAACGCTTATAGGATCACTTGGTTGTCCGTCCGCCTGTCTGTCTTTCTATGAATACCCTTTTTCTCAACGCGCGGAGGTATCATATAGAAATAATTACCAATCGCTCAAGTCTACAGTCACTTGAATCTGAGAAGAAATCAAACATACAGTCTAGGTCATCGCAATAAAAAAGATATTTCCATTTGTTCCGTATGTTTTGACAACTTCGCGTGAAAGTGCATCTAAAACTACCCATTGAGCTAATGCTGAAAATTGTCAAGAAACAAGGTCTTACTTAAGTATAAGAATGAATCTATAGATTTAGTATAATTGTCTAAATCTTATTAAAATCGCTTTTACGATGACAAACTGTTCCAGCGCTAGACGTTATATTCTTAATGCTAAGAATTCTGTTAATAACTGTTAGTTGATTTTGGTTAGGCATTTTTACAAATGATTTATGATTTTTAGTTTGTTAATTATAAATATCCTGTACGGAACACTCGGTGCGCGAGTCTGACTCGCGCTTGGCGGGGTAAAGTGTACAAAATAAAAATAATTGAATGTAGAGATTAAAATTTAAACTATTCAGTAATATTGTATAGATAGAGTACAATCCAGTTGTTAGTAAATCTTGTGTTGTGCGAGAAAATTACATATTTACACTGCGGGCTCGTGCTAGATATTTGTTGTTTGGTGTGTAATTAATGAATAGCGCTAAAGTAAGTATATAATATATAATTGTCATCATTCATCACCGTCACATATCACTGGATGAACTATTTGAGTGTAATCATCTTTTACTCGTATTATTGTTATTTAAAAAATCTCACCTGGTGGTAAGTGACAATGTGGTCGACAAAGTTGATGGTATCTTCACATTTACTTACAGAGCTTACATTATTCCTTGCTAGTTGAGTATTCCAAATGTTTGATTTAACTTCGACTATGCCATAAATAACTGGAGCTTAGTTATTGAACTAAAGTCCAGTTATTTAATATTGATGTTAGTGGTGTTGGCACAATTAAAGTAGAAAACTTGCCTACTAAAAACTGTCTGCAAAATTTAATTAGTCCGTCTAATATTTTGATCTAAGTTTAATATTTGAAGAAAAACTTAAATTTCTTGCATATTCCATGACCGAAGCAATTTAACCTTTATTTAGAAGAAAAATCGATTTTTCACTTAGTTACAATTTTAGTTTCATGCTCTTATAAAGAAAAATATATTGGCCTGGATCCGAATTATAAAGCCGTCATATAATCGTAGTGTAATGAAGGGGCTTGGGACCAGTCATTTTGACGTAGCATTGGTGAAGACTAGTACAGTAGTGGACGTTTCTTGTTTGATAATGTTCTCTACGGTTTTTGGGAGGTTGGTGGTGGTGATACAACGCACATAATATATCTAATCCTAAGTAATATCTTTCCCAACTATCACGTTACACTTACCACTCTTGGACAAGTCGAGTCGTATAACCGATCATACAAATAATGATTCGACTCCAGATTCTTCACAACCTTGGGCCTAGTGACCCTCCTGGGACTCTTCACTAGCTTTTCAAACTTGGCATCTTCAATCACTTCAAGATTTCCATTAGCTGTTCCATTCACCCCACTGATGCCGTTAGTGAAATGCTCTATAGGGCACGTTTTGCTAGGCTCAGCTAATAGCCCGTTAATGAAGTCCCCATTACTGGGCGCGATGACTTCTATAGGATTATTAATTATAGACTCTGAGTTTTGTACCACTCCGGGGGCCATTGTGGATGATATTCGAGGATCAATGAGTTTATCGAGACAACGTAACGAGTCACCGAATTTAATGAGTCGCGGCCGCTGCGCAGGCGCACTACTCGTCAGTGTGCGTCGCGTCTCTCGTGTATATACCACAAGTTTATCTTATGATGTGTCGTAGTTGTCACTGACAGTTTGTTTTGCAGTATTTGCAAACGTGTATCCGTTGACAGCTTTTGCGACTGACGTTGAACGTTCGGTGATAAGTTCACCGAACTTACTGCAGGAGACGTAGCAGGTGCATTGTTCCATTGTTATTTGACAATTAATCTGTATATAAAATCACAGATAACAGTCGGGTAAGTTACACCGTGCGATAAGCCGTGGTAGCTCAGTTGAGTAGAGCGTCAGTCCTTGAACAATCGAGGACTGGGTTCGATTCTGGCTCGTACCAATGAGTTCCTTCCTTCCTTGAGCTTTATAACAGGACTTATCATCAATCACATGGGCGTCGCAAATTAGTGACTCAGGGAAAAAAAGTAGATGGGCCGTAGCGTCATATCTGCATGAAGAATAACTTACTGCCGTGACACAACCACTTGCAAATTGCGGTGATTTTAGCTAATAACCACATGAAAAGTACGACAATGTATAACTGCAGACTCAAGCCCAACTGTAGGCTCACGCAGCTAAATATGATGGTTTTATAAATATTTTTTTTCTGCAGGTGTAGTACACCGAAATAAAACCGTGAAATTAATTTGGCACCATCACAAGTTATACGAGTACGCATGTTATTGTGTGTGTAGATTATGTATGTGTGAAATTGTTACGCTTTGAAGCTATCCCACGTGACGTCATAAACAGC
Source organism: Carcina quercana (assembly GCA_910589575.2). Taxonomy (NCBI): domain Eukaryota; kingdom Metazoa; phylum Arthropoda; class Insecta; order Lepidoptera; family Depressariidae; genus Carcina; species Carcina quercana. The sequence continues at coordinate 13,452,441 of OU342432.1, read as the reverse complement.
CATGGTGAATTTCAGCGCACTTGATTGTTAGGACAAACGGAAAATATTAACACAGGAACATCAAAACGAAATAAAGATTGTGATTGTGAATGATGATTGCAGTGGAAGGAACATGTGTGCGCGTTCGTTTGGAAGAGTTAGATGAGCTCGACGAGCCAGTGAGCAGACCACATCACTCGAAGAAGGATAACCAACCAACTTCAACTGCCCTAAAAGTCTACAGCAATCGTCCCCTAAAATAAATTAGTACTGAATGCAAATTTAAGACTTAATTTCGCAGGATACCATTGTCAGGACTGGACCAAGTGGGACGACACGGGAAGCACCCTTTCAAATAAAAAATAATCGTCAATTGAAACCCAGTTGAAAGTTCTTAGGTAACAAATATTTTTAAAAAAAGTCGAATTGAGTACCACCTCCTTTTTGACTCGTCCGTAGCAAGTTTTTCATACTCGTACGTGTACTGATCTACATTCTAAGATTGTAAGTATTCGTTGATTCGGAGTATTGCTACAAATATAGTAAGACAAGTATGTCAGGTACAATCCCAGTAGACGGACGGATGTACGGACGTTGTTACCGGGTGTGTGAGGCCAACGACATCCGACTTTCAACTGCTCCGAAGCTGTCAATTGTCTAGTGTTATCGGGACACTTAAAAAAATGTTTATTTCGTTTACAACCTTTACCTTATACATACGGTACGTGGAGGCTCTCCTTTTAAGTATGGAAATACTTAACTATACTGATTGCGATTTCATTTAGACAGCACTAAACATATAAGTTGAGATACATAGTTTTGGGTAGTTTTTCAAATACTTATAAGCGTATAAGGTGTAAGGTTATGTAAATTTGAGCTCGGGATTCGGAAAAGCACTGAAATATGTGAGAAAAAGAGGTGGCTGACAACACGGGTAGGAGTAATAGAGACGACACTATTCATACTAATATTATAAATGCGAAATTGTGTTTGCTTTTCGGCCTCCGTACGTCATGTCGAAAAAGAGCATAGGTTATTTTTTAATCCGATCATGCTTTGAATACTTTCCGAAGTCCATGCGGATGAAGTCGCGGGCAAAAGAAGTTTTAAAATAAAGGAATACGAATTCGTTCATCTAACGTTCTGATTTCGAATTTTTGCCTCTGCAACTGGTACATAGGTACAAATGTATTAGCGTGGGGACAATCGTACAGGCGTACTGAGGCAAATCTCTCTCTCTCTCTCTGATATATGGAGTTTGTATGTGTTTCACGTCTCTTTCTGACCAGCCAGCACGTTCTCCGAGGATGCTAGCCGGTTGCTTGCTGACCGGGCGTGCTTGACGGTGCGGGTAGACAGGTGTGTCTCAATCGGTACATTTTGTATGATATTTTAGCCTTCCGGGCTCCGAAATGGGTAGATCAGAACAGTAAAGACAGGTGCGTCCCTACGCTTAATCAATCAGTGATGAATTTTACATCGTCACTTCACATGCCTAATTTCCCCATAGACGGAAAACAATCAACTTTGTTTATCAACAAACCGTTGTTCACATAGTTTTATCTGGCAGGTAAACATGCACCCCGCGTGCTGCTCTAGTCATGTGCCGGGACAATATTTGTGTAGAGTCATGCATTTGATACCAAATACAATCATACTGTTGGCTAATGATAGAGTAGGTCATGTGGCTAGTTGTTTCCTTCTGGTTTTGTTCTGCCAGTTTCTACGAGTATTTGTTGTTAGAGGTGGGCGCAATGAAGTCGACTGTTTCTAGTTGGGGAAAAATATATTTTGAAATTGAAAGGTTAACTAGTAGGAATACACTGAGTTCATTTAAGATGGGCGTTGGTGGTTATATATGCAGGCTCATGTTCGTCCCTGTTTATGAATTTTTCTGCCAGTTTGAAAATCAACCACTATACTTTACCATAGTATAATTTTGTGCAAAATAGCGGTTTTCATAGCTATATTACAATCGGGTCTCTGTCAGTCTCTATATCATGAGGCTTTTGGGTGACGTCACTTCCTTACTAAAGCATGGTCGTCATGTCAGATGCGATGGAGGTAAGGAAATATGACAATCATAAATCTTAATTTTCCGAAAGTTGATTTATGACGCAGAACGTACATATTTTTCTTTTTTTAAACATTAAAATCGGTGTAATACTTTTTCGTTGTCAATCTCCCGACACCGAAATATTTTTAGTGTAATGTTTTTTTCTTATAAGTCTTTGATGCCTGGAACAATTGATAAAACAAACTTCCTTACCCAGAAGTCACAAGGTAAAGATACAATGACTATCATTATGGAACTCCAAAGCGCTTAACACTGATTTTTGGTGGTGGTAGCTCAGGAGGGCACAGAAAAATGTAACACCGACCAAGCCGAATACCAACATACCTCCGGTGGGAATAGATTTCAGGACCACCGTGTTTTCAGTCCAACTATAACGCTACGGATGTGGTTAATTTATATGCGGCAAAGTAGAGATGTTTAGCTATCTTAAATCAACCCCTACATTGAAGCCGTATCCCTGACAGAGCTTGCTCTTTGGTCACTTCCCACCGATCCGCGATACCTCACCCCCGCAAGGAACTGCCTGAAAATAATCATTACATATGGCGCGTGCTACTTACCCACACATGCCCGTGTATACAAACGTCGTCTCTTCTATGTGTGCCGATATCATGACATTTGTTCGTAGTGTCCGGCCTGTGCTTGAAGCAACTCTGACGACGTTTAAACGAGATGCCCGTCAGAGGGGAACAGAATAAGCATGCTTTAGACTCCTAAGGGTTCAGAAATGCAAACTTTATCACATCAACAGCCTACATCTCCCTACTGCAGGGGCTCAGGCCTACTCTCCTACAGAGAGTGTATGCCACGCGGGCCCAGTGCGGATTGGTAAACTTCACACCCACCTTTGAATTTTTTCTCTGGAGTGTCTTTTCCTCACGATGTTTTCCTTCACTGAAAAGCCAATGGTAATGATTTTATCATACGCACATAAATAACAAATTGGAACTCATTGGTATGAGCCAGGATCGAACCCAGACCTAGATTGTTCAAGGACTGACGCTCTACACAACTCACCTACTACGGATTTTAAATGCAAACTGTCACATCAAACCCGCCACTTTCGACAACATTTCGTCATGAAGTCACTATGCTATAGAGTTGGTTATAAATGCCCACTTGTAGTTGAATTATTACGTACTTATAAATAGGAGTAAAATTGAGAAAATTGTGTTCCGTTGTGCAAGATCTTTAGCTGCAATTTTCAGCAACTTCAGAGGGCTCGTTAGTAACGGAAGTGGTTATTTGAACTTTAACACCGCGGTGTTAACGTTACTTACCTTTTCAAAGTTGTTTTTAATCTCTATGAAATATGAAATGAGCATTTCATTTCGAATCAATCGGTAAATCGATTACGTCCATTAGTGGTCGACATCAAAATCGCGTGAAAATCATTTGTATATGTCACATAAAACTTTAATACGTAAACCTATTCATTTAAATTGTAGGAGTTTATTTTTCTCAGTAAGTTAAACAACAACTTATTTTCAAAAATAAATCGTTTTTTCGTAACATTATGTCCTATATATATTTTTAAGCATTTGTTTGTTTTGATAGAGTACAATTTATAATTCCACGTTAATATTTTCAGAAAAGCAAAATCAGTTGACTTCATTGAAAACCAAAATTAAATGGAATATGAAAAACAGGAGACGAATCTCCGCTTTAGGATTGAAAAACGTACGCGAGCCTCGATTCAAATGCAAAAATATTTAAAATAATCTCTCTCGCCTCGAACCACTTTCGGATGTTTTTAAATCGGTGTTTCAATTTTTACCGTACTCTGTCTAGTCGGTATACCGACGGAGTGCTGATCTATAATTACAAGGGACCATACCCCATACCACAAATGTTTTTTTTTTCGGGTTGCTTTCGGATTTTGTGCAATTTGTACGAATCAAAAATTCTAATTTTAAACGGATTTCAATCGTATCTTGTAGTAGGTTCGATTCCCGGTTCAGTGCGACAGAGCTTCGTTCTATTGAAGTGATGAAATTTTCATCCTTATCATCATTACATACTGTGAGGTGTAATTGTAAAAGTTCATTTGGAACGTAACATAAAAAGCTATTGTCAAATATGTGTTTCAGTGTAGCGAAACTTTTTACTGTTGCTGCACATGTAAACAGCAATAGTTTGTTTTAAATAGAGATTGCGTAGCTCTGTTGCTCTGGTACTGACCCATATATGGAAACACACAAAAAGCGATACACGGAACAACGCATTGCACTCATTTGCCAGTTTACCACCCACTGTCGTAATAGGGGCCGGAGAAGCGGAATTACAGCACCCTTTACAAATTGGATGTGTTATGTTGGTGGAAGAGTAATAAGTGCTTAGGGCGAACCTCAGGGTGACAAAAAAGGGTGACTAAGAAAAGTTTTAAGAGTTCCGGGAACCAATTACATTTGTCATTAATTAATCCCTTTAAAGAAATTGAGGGTGCCGGGATGTTTGGGACGTACAAGTTTGGGAACCATTGATATATTTGACTACAAGTGTTCTGAGCGTTCACATATTTTTTTTAAACTAGCACTGGCTCAATATTGGTTACAATTCAGAGATTATGTAGTCAAGGATGATCACACTTGTCTAGAGGTCTTGAATGAATCTAGGTTGTAGAGCTAGGGAAATTTCACTCCACATAGATATATATTATTTACTAACTCTTAGACAAAATGTTTTTATTTTATTTTAAATACGCGTTGTATAATGTTTTCTTCTACAATATGATTCATTTCCCCTGAGTTTTGACCGTACCTAGTGAATATCAACAATTTTATTATCTCAACACCCTCGAAAACGCTGGTGTTTATGAGCAGAGTTCCCAGTTTTACCCCAAATGAAAACGTAATGGGTCATCTTTCTACACTTTTCTAGATAATGACAAAATTATTTTTGTAGACTTTTCATTGTGAGGAAAGAACAAAACGGGAAAGAGCTTTTTTGTTGTTGAAAAGTTTAGGTTGTCGTTGTTTACAGGCTGAAGTCGTTGCCTCTTTGTTTAATTTCCGGTGCTTTTTATTCATTATCAAGTAATTGCGTGGTTGAAAACTTGAAAAACATTTTGGCTTAAAACTGAATGTGAAGTCAAATGATTTTATTTATTAATGAAGAAACAAATAGTCATAGTTCACATGTTTTAAACAAATTTACCTAAAGTTTCATTAATGATTACTAACTATAATATAGTTTAACTATGCAAGGGACGGTACCAGCCGTGGTAGCTCAGTTGGGTAGAGCGTAAGTCCTTGAGCAACCGAGGTCTGGGTTCGATCCTGTTCTTGATCCGAAAGCGTTGTAAGGAAATCTGCACAGCCCTGAGAAGAAATTCAATGGTGTGTGTGAAGTCTACCAATCCGCACTGGGCCCGCGTGGTGGACTATGAGGAGAGTAGGCCTGAGCCCCTGCAGTGGGGATATATATATATATATAGGATGTTGATGATTGATGACGCAAGGGACGGAAATTCAAACATACAATACTATAATACTACTGATATGACATACTATGTAAATACTCATTTACAAAACGTACAATATTTCAATTGGACAAAGGAAAAAGCCTTGAATATTTCCATACTTGATAAAAAATATGTCAACACTATATAACCTTTTATGCAATGATCATAGGCGCGTCTGACAAATGTGTTTTTGCTTGATTGCCGTTGTAATAAGTAAGTTGTTGTAAGATAATAATTAACGCGTTCAAAAAGAACTAAAAACCGACTTCAATTGAAAAGAACAAAGAACGATTAATCAATTTTGATAAAATTTATGTGGGACCACCTCTGAAGTATGCTCTACCAAACAAAAAAAGAATTGTCAAAATCGGTTCACTATGGGCGGAGTTATAGCGAAACACACATACAAAAAAAACATACGTGTCCTTGAGTACCTCCTCCTTTTTTGAAGTCAGTTGAAAAATAAAAGGTTACTTTATGTTGATGATGGCTTTGCAGTTTTCCTTTCACCAGTGAGCCTTGTGGACGACGCTCTAATTAGCCCAAAGGTTACTTACTATATTACATATATTGTGATACCTTTACTAGTCCAAGTATTCTGCCATTCGGGTAGTTCTTGAAGTTAGTTTAGAGTTAGAAGCTGTACCGGCTAGAAGTTTCGTAATTAAATAAAATAATTTTATTGTTCGATGTAATGTTTTCACAGAATGGTTAGTACTGCTTATAACTATGTTAGTATGTATATGCCATAACTGAATTTGTTGAGATAAGTACATTACGAATAACGAGACAGTTAAATGTACACGATATGGTGTTCACGATTGGAGCAGGGGCGCATTCTGTTTGCTAAAGACGCGTAGCTTTTTCTGAGGACAGCATGAAAGCTGTCTGTGCGTGTCTCAGCGTACAAACTTGACGAGATTATAAAATAAATTCATAGTTTAATTCAAAACGATATCGTCATTTATTCAAACAAACAATACTGCAGCCAACCCTAATAAAGCTTCGTAAAAAATTCCAGCAACAAAAACTTCTGCGCGCAACTAAAAATAGTCACCGTGTTGAATATTACGATAATCCCTTTGCGAGAGAGTGACATCGCTTTATAGGTAAAGTTCCATCCACCGGTGGGTATTAATAAAACAGTTAATCGCCTGTGTGGAGCTAGCCATGCTATGGTTGGTCGATTGAAAAGTGATGCACGAATATACAACACAGGCACAACAATCTACAAATAACACGACATTTAAAAGTTATGTACGCAACTAGAAACATGTAAAAACCATTCTGGGAATAAATGGGAACATTGGTGTGTATGCACACACACAACCAAACATACAATCAAACGATCTCCCACCCTTAAAAAACGACTATGTTCCGAAACAAATCCGTGAGTCATGGAAATCATTGTGATTTTGGTAAAGAAAATATACCGGAAGACACATGACTTTTGAAAAACTTTGGAAAATATATTCGGTGTGAGGAATGTCTAATCCAATGCAAACTGCTCCGTGTGGAAAACAAACTGAAGATAACCTTCCTTCTTTGATCTCTACGATGACTGAAGTGATTTCATATTTACCACATAACCATGCCTGGAAGGCCGGCAGGCGGTCGCAGAAAGATGCGAATGATAACTACATGAATAGCTATCATCAGAAATATTCGATTTTTGTCTTAAAAAAGATTGATCAACATAGATTACAAACACATGTAGGAATTAAAATGCGTAGTCATTATGAATATTTCGGATCCACAAATTACCAGATATTTCAGTAGTAAAATGAATTCAGCGCTACGTGTTGTATAACGAAGTATTTAACGCCGTATTTTACTCGTACGTTCAATTGAAAACCAACCAAACATGTTTTTGCACATTTGAATAACCGCTCAAAGCATCCTTGTTATTTGCCACGGTGAATACCTTGTTTTGGTCCACTTTTATCACCGCATATACTGCGTCCAACTGGGAATGAGTAATTTCATCGTCGCTCGTATCAAAGGGGTCTCGTAGCCAATTTTAGAAAATATTGTGTATCCAAAAATGTGCTACGACGCTCGCTACGAGCCAAAGCATTGTCGATAAAGAGTGTGATATACTACGACTATGGCTACGAGTATTAGTATAGCTACGACGGACTATAATGCAGCTTATCAAATTCATTTTATATTTAAACAAGTATATTGGAACTAATTGGCGAAATATGTTACTAAAGGCGAAGTTCCCTTGATTGCTATCTGACTCCCTGTCAGTACTTAGAGGATAGCTTTTGAAGATTGTGGGCAGAAGCCATTTATATGAATCGCGACATCACAATCGCTGGACTAACAGAAGAACGGCAGATATGAATCTGACCTGCCAGTGAATATAATCCCAACTTGAGCAAGGAGTTTTACTTCAAATTTTGAATATGGAATACCGTACTAGTATCCGTAGCCAATAATGCAGAAATCTTCTAGGCCAACGCCTGACATCGTCGACCGAATAGTTATTTAAGGAAGTAAAGATTTCAGTAAAGAGGTATAACAAATTCTTAAGACGTCTGCTAACTCCGATCAGATTTGTTGTCATAAAAGTTCATTACGTGGTAAATAGACGATGTGTGCATATCACATTTGAAAATATCCTTAATACCTGTGTGCAGCATTGTCCTAAATTGATAAAGAACAAAGAGACAACTGTTTCTATCTTCAAAATAGTCAAAATTTTCGACACGAGCGGAATTCGAACCTGCGTCTCTCGCCAGTCCGGGGCGAACGCTTTGCCAATTAAGCTAGCGGTCGTGTATCGTTAGCGCCGGAAATAGATAGATTGAATATTGATGGCAACAGACGGACAGATAGACAGACGGACAGCGGAGTCTTAGTAATAGGGTCCCGTTGCTTACACATTGAGTACGGAACCCTAAAAACAATAAACATAATAATAATTAAATCCCACTATGAACATTAGTTATTATTTAGAGTGAGAAAAATATACATTTCTAATTTGTTTATTACTACGTTTACACCGATTCCGTAGCCCCGTATCGCCTCTAACAAATAAGTCACTTTCATTAATAAGCCTACCGACAGGCTGCCATCGTAATTAATATCTCGGCGACCGACCGATATAGCAAAGGTTGCCGACATAAATATTCATCGGGACCTCCTTCTCGAGGTGATATATTTATCTACTGAACTTACTAATAACAAAACTATACATAGTTACTCACACAATAATTTGTAACGGGATTGTTTTAGTTTCTGTGTTTATTGTGGGTCATTTGATTCATTGATGTAGGAGAGGTTGATGTTAATAGATCGGGAATTGAGTTAGAAGAGAAGATCGGAAAAATTGAAATCTATACTGATATTATGAATGCGAAAGTGAGTTTGTTTGTCCTTATTAACAAATAATTTCTTAATAAATAAGTAAATTGTATTGTGGTCTTTATTTAAAGACAAATCGATTCGAAATATTGGAATTACGGTGAAGGAAAACATCGTGAGGAAACCTGCATGTCTTGAACAGGCATGTGAAGTCCACCAAACCGCACTGGGCCCGCGTGGTGGACTACGGCCCATTCACTCTCTGTTGGAGAGTAGGCCTGAGGCCCTGCAGTGGGGGCGTATATAGGCTGTTGATGACGAAGAAAATCGTATGTCATATTTGACTATCAAATTGTAACTAAAAATTATATTGTTTTGAATAACGACGAAGGAAATGTATTTGTATATTAATGTTACAAATATTATGTAATGCCAGATGGTAGACCACAGATCACTATTTTTAGACCCAGTATAACCTGTGTGTCACAACATTTGAAAGTTGTAAAACACGCGAAGTTCATTTTTAATCATGTTTGTGGTACTTATTGTGTCCACATTTACTTCGAAATATATGGGAAACGTGCCACTTTAGGCTCGTTGAATTTAATTTTTTTGTTCTTAAAATAGTCCTCTATACAGTCCACTATACATCACCAGAATTGTGTGCTGATAAAATGCTGAAAAAAAGAAAAGATGGCGGTCGGTCACTATGCCAGGCTTCGAACAAAAATCTTCGAACCCCTTTGTCGGTCTGTTATTTAGAGCACAGCAAAAATACATGTAATAAGTACAAATACATTTAACATTAATAGTAATAGACCGGACAAAGCAAAAGACAAACCAGTGTCACATCACGTCACGCGGCCGTTCAAGACATTTGACATACCGTTGACATTTGAGATCAAAATGTTTATATGAAACGTTTCCCAATGCCCGCTCTATAACCTATTACTATATTTAAATCTCTCTGAATAGGTATCACAAGATGTTACTTTATCGGTGTTAAGAAGAAAGTTATGATTCAACTAAAATGGTTGAACTTCATTCTTATCTGTAACGGATACTATATAAGTTACTAGTGATTCACTCACGCTGTCACGCTCTATCGGCTCTCGTTAAAATACGAAAATTGGCAAGATATGCATACGTACTAGAATAGCGAAAGTTTTGTTATACTAGGTATATTTATTTATTCTTGAATTCCCTTTTGAATAAGATATTTCGTATTTAAAACTATACAAATCAGAACTGTGAGTGTAATAAGGGAAACACCAACGAATGAAAATCAGAATGATTTATTATTTACGTCAGTGTTTAATAATAATCTCTACAATACGGCTCATTCCATTTCCCGTTACTTGAAAATTCAAAAGCGAACATCTTCATTCGGTGTTATTGTAATGGTTTTCCCTTGATGAGATTTTAATTGTTTTGTAATTTAGTTATTAGCGATTCAGAGTTATCAATGAGTCCATTGTAAAATATACACCAAAGATAATTAGTTTGCAAGGTTAGGACTCTAATGTCTGCCTTCGAATCGTAGCTGAACGTTTCTTTATAAATTACGAGAGTATAAATTGCATTGGTATGAGTAATTCCATTTCGTGTACAGGGAGCTGTCACAAAATTAATTATTATGTAATTAAATATAAAATTTATTAAAACAAAAATATCGAAGGTGTTCATTTTATAAGTACTATGGTTTTCGAGGAATTAAATATCTTAGAAACATCGACATTAGAAAATCCAAAAGAAATTAGTCAGACACTTTGTTATACAAAAGTACACTAAACATCAGACACAAAGTCAGTTATGCGCGCACGCGTGTGAGTATATTTTTAAATACATTAAACGAGGTTCCGTCCGTATATTCTTTACAAATCTGTGCTCGAAAAAGAAATTGTAAAAATCAATTTACTCGAATTTTAAGAGAACCTATGAATTTTTTTAATACTACCATTATTTTAAAAATTAATCAAATATTGTTTAAATCAATTACTTGATTTATTTGATACATTTTAACGCTCAATCGAACCCTTATTGAGCGGTTACGTCTCACCTAGAAATACTTTTAAAGGGTTTATATATTAGGAAAAGCGTTATTCGCGTTAGTTAGCGAGTTATTTATCTTTTCACATGATCTACGAATAAGAGATTTTAAAAAAATTGGGAAGTAGATAACATTTCCAATCTTTCAAGGCATTACTTACGTATTTATACACTTCGTTGAACACAAAATACTCCTATAAAATTTTTGTTAATTTCAAATTATAAAAACCCAATTAAAAATCGTATTACGAGTACCAAACTTGAAGGTTGCAGTGGGTGACCAGCTAGCCAACTACTAGAAAAACGATCACAGTCGAATTCAGTTTCCTTCCATTTACTTAGTCGATTCAATCCACTCAATTAATCATAAACAAATCACACAACAATCTCTGCAGTCGTTGCATAAAATCCAACCTCTTTATATTTACTATAAGATAACAAGATGAGTTATTTAAGAACAATCGTTTTAAAATGAAACAGCAAAAGTAAATATGTGTTGACATAAAAATCACATGACGTATATTAAGTTAAATATTGATCTTATTATCTTGCTAATAATGACGTATTTTAATTGAAAAGAAGTTTTTTATGCTAATATTTACATAATAAAGTATAGATAGTTTTGAACACATGCGTTTGCGAATATTGCGATGTGATGTCACAACTTTAATCAAATGTGACCTTTATGGTATTTTCAACTGACTTCAAACATGTAAATGCGTTCAAAAAGAACTGGAAACCGACTTCAATTGCCCTAAAACTCTACTTTTATTAAGGCAAATTTAAGATTTATATTGTTTTCTCATGAATGCCAGTATCAGAACTGAACCAAATGGGACCACACGGGAAGCACCACCTTTCAAATAAAACAAGAATCATCCAAATCGGTTCACCCAGTCATAAGTTCTGAGGTTACAAACATAAAACTTGACTTGTACGGTAGTTGAAGTTGATTTCTAGTTCTTTTAGAACTCGTCAACTTGTTGAATAAATGATTGACATATGCTACATTTTATCCCAGCTATGAGTTTCTATGGTATAATTCCTAAAGTCCTCTTACACAAAGTCGCTGACGTTTCGATTAAAAACCAATGTAGGTATACATTTCTGAAACCTTTACAAATTAAATGTTAATTTCAAGCAGAAACAGGACAGGGAGATGTGACGACGAAGCAGTTCATTAACAGCCCTTATTCATTGTTTTCAAGCATCATTAGCATTACCATATAATTTGGTACGAAAACTGCTCCTAAAAATTCACGTAACTTTTCATATAAACTCTTTGTGGCGTTTATCTTTCTGATTGTAATCAGTGGCAATTTGCATCATCTAAGTGAATGAACAAGTTATTTTTGTACAACCATGAACCATCCTTGACCACATCGTCGATTAACATCAGGTGAGATTGTGGTCAAACGGAAGCGTAGTTCCTTATCGCGCGTTGTGAAAGGGGGCTAGACGGAAAAAATTCTTACGAAAAGTTGTCACGACACTTTTTGCTATAGTAAGTTAGCGTCATCTGTTAGTACGACGTACGTAGTAGTAAGACGATACCAACAGTACAGCTATGTGACGACAGATGGCTCTGATTAGTTGCCGCTACTCAATGACAGATGTCGCTAAAAACAAAACGTATCACGTACATAAAAAAGTCCCTTGACACCTCTCAAGTTTTTTTTTAAATACCGTCCGATGAGATCACGGAGGATGCGTGAATTGTCAATAAATAAAATGCATTCTAATATTGCAACACGTTTTAAGCTAAACTAAACATCACAGAGTTCTTTTTTGGACTTAAACCTACATTATCAGGCATCATGTATCGATAATATCCACTTATAAGCAATTTGGAAGGCGCTGAGGATCTTAGATAGGGCACGTGCTCGTCTGGCGTTACTCAAAGCAAAAATCACATCTATACCACTAGCATTAGAAGCGTATCAGTGCGATCCTGCGGGGCTCGTAAAAGGCGACTAAGAGAAAACTATTCAGATGGGCATCGGCATCACAGTGGCAGCTTCTACCTATCGAACAATAACATCTTACTGGGATCACCTACCCGCCTGACAAGCGTTGTGATTAGGCTAATCTCCTCATAGAAAGTTGCGATGTATGACGGATGTTTTGCGATGAAATAAATTAATGTTATTCAGATTTCGAATTCAGATTTCAGATTCAGATAGGCAATATACATTTAGTATAGAAGCATTTTGAGCTGATTCTCATTAAAATCTTTGTTGTTGTTTGATTTGCTTAGTTCCATACTTATATTATAAAAGCGAAGCTGAGTTTGCTTGTCCTTTACTTCTCGTCGTAACGGAGGGTTGAAATGACTTGATTTTTGTCTAGGAATAGTTGAAGAGATGATGGTGATGATGATAGGACATAGCATACTTTTCAAATTTGTAAATTTAAAAAAAATAGAGCCTCGAATTGTAATACACTATATTTTACTCGAAGCATCGGTGGCGCAGTGGATAAGGCGCGGACTCTCAATCTGAGGGTACCGGGTTTGAATCCAGCCTTGTACCTATGAGTTGTTTTTCAAATAAAGTACATTATCCGACTGCTTAACGGTGAAGGAAAACATCGTGAGGAAACCTGCATGTTTTGAACAGGCATGTGAAGTCCTCCGATCCGTACTGGGCCCGCGTGGTGGACTATGTCCCATACACTCTCTGTAGGAGACTAGGCCTGAGCCCCTCCAGTGGGGACATATTATATAGGCTGTTAATGATACTTTACTGAGTAACTAAACTATTGAATTAGTTAGAGCCATATATCCAAACAGTTTATAATGAAGTGTTTAGTCAACCTAATTTCAGTTGACAATAGACTTCAGTTTAATCAACTATTTGTGTTTGATAATTAACGCACTGTGTTATATTTATTTAGAATTAGCTGTAATTTATTTGCGTATGTGGCATAACGTTAATTGTTTTAAAATACATAACAGAAAGGTGATTGACATTTTCGTTTCATCATAACTGATTATATTTATTATTAGATTCTGCCCGCGACTTTGTCCGTGTGGACGTCGGAAACGACAGGCTCGATCGGGATAAAATGTTGCTTATGTACCTTCCCGGCCCTTCAACTATCCCTGCACAAAAATCCAGTCATTCACACTCTTCGTTACAATGGGAAGAAATGACAAACAAACTCACTCACAGGTATAATATTTAGTATGGATGTAATTTATTATTATATTCAATATTTAATTATTCCAATACTTGTGCTGTAAGACCTTGCTTCTCGACAAATTTCAGGATTCTAGATCAATGGGAAGGACCCTATAGGTTTTGATTTTTAGCGCTCGCAAGGAAAATTGACAAAATGTGCGACATAAACAGCCGAATCTTTATTTAGAACAATTTTTATAAATAAGCCTTATTTAGTAGAAACATACGATAACCGTTAGTTATAAAATAAACAATTATAGCGCAATCATTGTTAATAGTTTGCTCAGCCTGATGTTGTCAGGTCACGGCACAGATTTTTTAGGTAAGACATTAAAAGCTGTTATAAAACTAACAAACATCCCAAGTATATCATGGCTCACACGGCAACACTAACCTCGCAGTTATTCCAGATGTCACGACTACTTCCTCATTTCCGATCAATTTGCTCCTCATCGCACTCTTATAATGAAGCATGGGGGAGATCACACCCACTAATTCATAGATCTCGACACATGAGCAGGAATGTTTACTCAATTCTTACTGGCTTCGTGATTTTGTTGCTATTTTGCACTTTCATTCGGGGGGCTACACGTTTGGACTTACAGATGCTTACAGTCAGGATTTCCCAGGTTCGATTCCTAGTAGGGGTAATTGGGACTTGGTTTGGTTGGTGGTATTTCTATGTCCGTCTGGCTAGCTACCACCATGTTACATAAGTTTGCCGCCAAGTGGTATGAAAGGCACAGACAGCGCCTCATCAGGTCGAGGCATCTGGGTGCGTACCATAGAATGGCCTTATCGTCACTTAGTATCAGGTGTATCAGTATAGTAGTATTACGTAATGTATATATTTGAAAATAAACTTTCAAGTAATATGCACCTGTGATTACTAACATGTATGTATGTAAATATGTAGGTATGTAATGTAGTCAATGGTTTCCAGAGCGGCCTGTACTGTAGTTTTACACGTACGTTAGTATCCAAACAGAACCGGATCTTCTACGTTGACGGGATTCAAATCGTGCGTATTTCGAAACTCAACACGTAGCTCTTGCTGACTCGCTTGTCCTTTATGTGCGAATAGTATAGTAAAATCCAGTATTACAACTCGCTCAAGCTAAGAAGTGAAACTTATTGACGGCTTCTGTGTGTGCTGTCTGTGTTTTTATGCACAATTTTCATATCGTACGTAATAATTTTATACAATGTCGGAATAGGAGAAAATGAAAAGCTTAATTTTATTAACATTAGTTAATTATATATATTTTTATTTCAACTTCTCAATTCAACAGTCGAAGCGCCTTCCGCGCTCGCCAAATTTTCGGGTAAAGCTGTAAGTCACAGGGCCAACAGCATAAAACACATTTGAGACGAAACTTAAGTACAGATTTTGAAGAAACTTAAGTAGTTAATGATTTGAATTTTGTAACAACTCCACAAATAATTACATAAGGATATTTTGTTGTTTTTGCAAAACCCGCACCTTTCTATTTACTTTGCCTAGACTGTGTTGAGAGCGTCCCGGCCCCGGTCACAACGTCAGCAAGTGGAGCGTTAATGAGCGGCAAATAATTACAACGCACCCCGTATCATTACTCAGCATTACTGCCAAGACGCCCCAACGTGCCACAATACTACAGCTTAATGATTTTTACATCGACATCTTAGTATGTTAACACACGCCAAAGACGACAAAAATCCAGTTGAGATAAATTATAAGCTCTAAAGATTATTATTTCTAGCAACACTTATGTTTATTCAGTTGTCATAATAATATAGTGCATACTCGTACAAAACATCATATAATGTAATTTGCTAAGCCACGAATTGTATGTCTGATTAATTTTCACCATCTATTTGTAAAATTGAAAAATTAGAACAAATTGGTGCACGAAGCCAGATAAATAGGTGCTCATTTTTAGCTACTCAAATGGGACATAACCATGAAGATACATTTTTTGCGCTCGTTCACTTAGTAAAATCTTTTTAGCTTCCTGGACATAGATTTTAAAACTAATTTAACTTCTTAAAAATCGACAACCGGAATTCAGGACTGATTTTTCGCGGACATCCCTGCTCGCAGACAACCATCGTGTTCGTAATTATTTTAAATAATCTTTATTTTAACTTAACTTTAATTTACTGACCAGACCAGTGGAAGATACTAGTAAAATACGTGTTTATAGCTGCCTACCCAATACTTATGACGGGAAAATATAGTATACAGGCTTCATACGTTCGATTGGTACGGAATTTGTCTAAATTGTGTCTAAATGTCGAATTTGTCTATTAACCAAACCAATTAAATGTTTCAAAAAATTAATTTTTAAATTATTACTTAATCATATCCTCAACCTTTTTGCAATATATTTATTGACATACTTAATTTGATATAAAATACTTTTCATCCATTAACCATCTCGGTGTAGGTCGTTGTATACTGGGATCTTAGACTTTTAGAGGAAAGGATACATCATATTGGTACTGAATATGAACATAGTTAACATAGCCACAGTAACTTGAGGCTTCTGGGCAAGCACGCTTTCCATCCAGACTCCCTGACCATCACTCACCATCAAGTACAACTAATTAGCATATAAAAATAGATCAACAGTCGCTGACAATACCCAGTAGCACGATATATGACGACTTTTGTCATCTAATAGCTCTCACAGATAAAGCCCAACTTCTGGTCGGATAGACCTCAATAAGACCTTTCATTATGTAGCACAAGTCGAGCGAACACGTTATATATATCCGGTTATGCTTCAACCCAACAGTCGTAGAAGGAATATATAACATACAACGATAGTTTGATATATGTATCTACTACTCTGTCTTTAAAATACCGGTACTTCATAAATTACAGAATGCGCGGCAAACATATCAATGAATTTCAACATGAATGTTAACAAAATTATAACTTTTAAGATTCCATCCCAATAATCTAATAATAGTTAAAGAAACAAATTAAATCATGAACCGATCTGGACACGCGGTAGCGTGTCAAGCCAAGTTCAAGCTAACAGAACTGGCGTGCAGCACCGTCTTTATAACCACCGCGTGTGACATACTCGTGGAACGCGAGTCCGACTCACACTTGGCCGGATTATTTATGTACTTTTAGTATATGAAGTTTTATTTTAAATAATTGAATAGTTCATTGATTTTTAATATCTTAACTTTATATTTCGTCTTTAAAAGAAGAATAGATTTGAAAATGTGGATAAAGATTTTTTCATATTTTTTTACGATCTCTATGAGACGAAGTTTTTATTGAATCATTTTGTAAATCGTACAAAGAGGGAAACTGCATTGTTACCGTAATAGATGAAGTTCTAAACACGTATTATTATTAAGTGTCTTTTATAAACGACTTTAAAAACCGACCAGATGCATGTCCGACGAATTCACTCGGGGTTACTTTGATAATTTTATTCAATAGTTGATAATTGTCTTAACATACATATTTGCTATTTTTGAATTCATACTATTAATAAGAATATTTATTCCAATCACAGAGATTATATATTTTTGATTCTTTATTATACTATATTTTGAATAATATTAAAGAATTTAAAAAGATTTAAATAATATAGACCAATCATTATCAATATCAAACATCGCAAATACGCAAGTATCTACGATTTATTAATACAATTTCAAGCTTAATATTTTCCAGAAAATCAGACGTCAGCTCAAAATTTTCACTACCATTGTCTAATACATATAACGGTGTTTCCGTGGCTCAATGAATAAACTGAATAACATTTGTAGTTAGAAAACATTACCTCTATGTACTAACTGCAACGTAATGTCAACTGGGAATGGATTTCAAAGCCATTAACTAGCTGGATGGACGCGTATGGCTAGCGCAGCGAGGGCAATTAGATTTCCCGCCATTACACTTAGACCTATTTGATTTGAAATTTATTTTGTTTTCAACACGTACTTTTTGCCAGCGATTCAGAGTCCATCGCACGGGATACTGCGCCGGCCAATGAGCCATCCGTTGATGGCATGCGCGTTGCTGCCCGGTATCTAGCAGTCACACCAAGAGATAAAAATGTAACAATAACCTCCTCCTTTTTTTAAGTCGGTTAAAAACAGACCAAGTGCGAGTTGGACACGCGCACCGAGGGTTCCGTACATAATGTGGATATTTCATCATCATCATCAGCTGGGAAATGTCCACTGCCGGACTTAGGCCTCCTTCATGGTACGCCACATCGACCGCTTGACTCCGCCGGGGGACGGCCCGGTAGACATTTCCCGGTACGTGGTCGCCACTCGAGAACTTTTACTCCCCACCGGTTATAGATATTTAAAATACGGAAAAGCATAAATAATACACCGAACAATGCTATAACGTTCCTGTAAGTTTGATGTTATGGAGCCCCCTTAAATATTTATTTTATTCAGTTTTTTAGTATTTGTTGTTATAGCGGCAACAGAAATACATCGTCTGTGAAAATTTCAACTGACCCCAGATTGACGCAAAATACCATCTCACAATTATGAATTTGGTAAATTTCAGATTTAACTAAAACACGAGCTAGAAATCTTTTTTTTAAAGACAACCCTGTAGGTAACAAAAGTACAAATCAAAAATAAAATACAGCTTGAAATGATATGAATTTCAAAATCCATCAAGCAAATAAACACTCATAGTGATGAAATATTTTTTATATAGAAAATATTCTATACTACGACTCGTAAACGGGAGTCCTAGCAGCATGGCATAATAGTCATATGTCCTATCTTATTTTAAAGATTATGGTAAAATAAATTTTGTATGAAACTTTTGTCAAGAAACGAACAGGAAATGTTTTTCCTAAATTTAAACTGCAGGTTATTTTTTGCCGGAGAAGAAAACGCTGATGCTATACAGATAAAAGGACTCGTCTATGATAAATAGCGCTCCTTGACATTCTATGCATAGGAAGCACGTACCCAAACGAAAACATATTGCTCTGAAATCTGACAATGGGATACAGAGACAGGGTACGACCGGAAGATATTTCTTATTGAATTATATGGATAGAGAAGATTGACATCTTCTCCGCAGGACACTTTTTACTAAAGCGGTAATAAAACCGATCAGAAATTGTTAAAATTTTGAAACTATATATTCATAGAATCATTGATTTTTGTTTGAATGATTGATTGATCGATTGACATGATTGAAGGCATAGAGAGCAAAGTGGCGTTATTTATCGTACACGTCTCATTTTAAAAGACTTGGGGTAATTAATATGGTTTTACTAATAAAATACTACTTTATTGGTAAGAAGGAGATGATATTAGATTACAAGAGGAAGGCAGCAGCTCATCATACTGCGGTCACAAATCCTGCGTGCTGTTTCTAGCAAAACATGGAAAGTGTGTTCGTCGAAGCGATCTATAAGTAAGCCTCATTTAAATAATAAAACTTTCGTACTAATTCCATTCAAAATTACTTTAAATCATCCGGGCCCACACGGCCCAACTACGGAACCCTACACTGCGCGTGGCCCGACATGCACTTGGCTGCTTTTTTAAGTATTAATATATTTAAAACAAAGAGTTTTTGACGTCTTTGGAACTCATAAATGAGTTTCATTTCAAAACTTCCGAAATTATTTTAGAGGAATTACTTGTTCCATCGAGATAAAAATTTGCCTATTCAAAAAAATCGAGTCATTCTTTTTATCAGTTACGACGTAAAGGAAGGACAAACAAACTCACTTTTGCATTTAAATTATTAGTATGGATGGTAGTTTTTGAAGTGCCTTAACTAGTGAAATGATTAATTTAAATTTAGAGATGTCGTCGCTTGGAGGGGGACCGTTTCTTAGCGTGTATACGGCCGCAGCCCGAACACATCGTTTGCGCCGCGCCGTCTTGTTCATCTACAACGTAATGAAACACTTGCCTCTTGTTTGTATAGGCACTATTTTATGGGAATATGCTTTGCGTAGGTTTATTATGTCATATCTCACTGATGCGTATTGTGTTAGTTCTATGTTGATGACGTCATAGAACGTTAGCCCTTTCGTCGGAATCATTTTATGACGGAAAGGGTACGATTGTTTACCTAAAGGGCTCGGAAAAAGAGCGCTTATTCTTCAAACTCAATCCTGTGTCATCTCCATCACTCACACTCACAATTTTGAGGTGACGGGTATAATTAGTGATTGGCACCTAATCATATTAGTACCTACAGGGCCTGAAATTAGTAAAGAAATAAGGTCTTACAGCTCAAGTATGAGAACAGATCTGTAAAGTATAATATTTAATTATATCACATTAAATCGCCACACAAAAGACAAAAGTCTTTAATCAGTGCGTGTTGCCAGTGATGACATACGGAACCGAAACATGGTCCTTTACTGTGGGCCGAATAAACAAGCTCAAAGTCACTCAGCGAACAATGGAACGAGCTATGCTCGGAATTTCTCTACGTGATAAGGTCCGGTATGAGGAAATCCGTAGACGAACGAAGGTCACCGACATAGTTCGACGAGTCAGTGAGCTGAAGTGGCAATGGGCAGGCCACATCGCTCGAAGAACCGATAACCGGTGGGGAGTAAAGGATCTCCAGTGGCGACCACGTACCGGGAAACGTCTACCAGGGCGTCCCCCTACTAGATGGACCGACGACATGGTTAGAGTCGCAGGGAGTCGCTGGATGCAGGTGGCTCGAGACCGGTCGATGTGGCGTACCATGAGGGAGGCCTATGTCCAGCAGTGGACGTTTCCCGGCTGATGATGATGATGATTGTTAACATTTACATCGTTGATATCGACAGGCGCATCTATTACTCGTACTTATGATTTTCAGTATGTTAATTCTGTACGGAACCACCGGAGTGCGAGTCCGACTCGCTTTGAAGTTTTTTTTTCATGTAAAACTTTATGTGTTTTTAAATAAAGGGTACATAATACACACTTTCACATTTTTAATTCTTCAATATGGCCAACACAACCCACAAAACCCGTTGTTCTGACTTACTGCAAACTTTTAAATGCAACAAATTAAAAACCTTATTAAAATTGAAAGCCTTGTGCTCCATCTCCCTTTGAGGCGTTTGTAAAGCGCAATTTGCGAATAAATCTATTAAAAATACAGCGGACAAGACGTTTTCTCAATTAACGGAGTAAGCTCTTAATTTCTTTCGCAAACTAGTCCGTCTTCTCGTCACGCTACAAGAACTTCGTTATTTACCATTGACTTATGTACCATGGAATGTCGAATAAACACTTTTGAAATTATAAAGTAGGAGAGTGACACCTACTTCATCCTCTTGGGATGGTGTGGAGCCTGGTTGTCTTGAATTAGTTAAACGATTTTTTAAAATCTTGCGATGGTTATCGGTGATGCGATATAATGAGTTTAGCTTATTTTGCTTTATCAGTTACAGACGTTCACTGCTGAACAGTTGACATGAGCCGTGTTTATGACGAATTGTCTTTCCCTGTAGGAAGGGAGCCCCAGGATGCTAAATTTGGTTTTACTCGAGTGCTGTGGGGATCTGTTAGACTTCGAAGATTTTGTTATAAATAAAAAAGTAATGAAATGTGTACCTTTTCACTGGTGGCGGAAGCGTCTAAAGGTTTTCAAAATTGTAAAAACAGCGTTAAGTGGAAATATTCGAGCACGTCAGATATTGATAACTTAAATGCATCACGTGTACCTGATAATGGCATATTAATCTACCGTCTTGCATGGTGGGGGTGGCCATATAGACGGGTTGCAATTAGAAAAATAATAATATTTTGGGGATTAGCTATAATCACTACGCTTTTCAGGTGGGTTGCTGATAGCTAAAATGTATTGTCGGTCTGTTGCATAGACTTGCTTTTATCCGTCACGTGTAATTTTTTCATCGACGACTTTTTGGATATACAACGATGGAACGGAACTTAGCATATAAACAAGAAGTCGTTCACATATAGCAAGTACATAGTTTTTCTAAGTCAATGCTATTTACCCTAGTTATACTCGTTAATGGGACATTTCGGAGAAGGAAAAATTGTAAGTAGCCAGGGGAGCCCCCTCCAAGCTTGTTGTAGTCATCCATCAATTGGATAGTACTTGTGCCCGCCGTGTCTGGAAATTAATTGTTTCGTTCATCGTACTGATGTCTGCTAAGTATATACGTAGCATACATCATTAAATTACCTGGGTGGCTTTGATAAGTAATTACCTAAAAGTAGGAGATGAAATTATTGTTTCTCGAAATAAATCTCATTAATTTACAAATTTATTGTTAGCTATAATAGCAGTTACGCAGCTAGTGGTTCATAGATGGCGCTTTGAACAATAGTCGAAAAAAGTATTTAAAATGAAAATTGTGATTCACTGTAAAGTTGTATGTTAATGATACTCATTTCGCGACATCACAATCTGATGTCCATTTTTAGATAGTTACTGGCAACAGAAATTTAGTACGAAACTTTGATGGGGGTGGCGCCTTAAGGGGAATTTTTGCCACAATCTTTCAAATCAAATCAATTTATTTGTGCAACATAGATCTTAATAATATGAAACATCGGTTTCTATTTTGAACCTTGCGGCATACAAATATTCACATAGAGAATTGTGAGTAATTTAAAATAATGTTTTAAAATAAAATTGCTGCCAAATACGCAGTTACCTAAAAATCGGATCGGATTATAGTGTCGTGAAATGTTGTGGTCAGCTACAGTAGCAGTTACGCAGCTTATAGTCCTAAGATGGTATTTTGAACAATAATAAAAATAGTGTGTGTATTGGTGTAGTAGATCTGGATGGAAATCGTGCTCAGCCAGAAGCCTTAAGCTTATGATGAAATGGCTCTGCTACCTTTCATACTCGGAAAGTTTGCAGACAAGCAACAGCTAGCGTTCTTGAGGACATTTATTGAGGGGCACATAAATACCATGTTATGAGTATCAGCGCAACTGGTTGACAAATAAACATTATAAAATCCCAAATTCGGACTATCTCTTCACTCTTTCACACACACCTCACCATAACACCAACACCTCTCCCTTACACTATACGAACTTACATATATCATTTTAGCACAAACATTTTTAAAACCCAAAATGCAAATTTTGTTTTGTATAAAGCCTTCACTTTCACTTCACTTCTTATCACATTTGTCGTCTCAATCAAGTACCACACAATGCACCAAACCGGTGCTACAGCTGCAGTCGAATGCAAGACGGCTGTGAGATACTGTAGGACCTTTTTTGCGGAGGGGAAGTCTTTCAAAGATATTCGGGGCTTTGGGGGAAAATTATGATGGATTTCCACCAGCTAAAACCCTTCCGGTGTCCCTCTCTCGCCATTGTTTGCCAGTCCCGAGGACATGCAATTCTTCCGCTACAAATTTGCTAGTGTAAACTACACTAGTCAAAGTAGTACAGTGATTAAAGATATTCAAGAATAAGCATCCCTAGTGCCGGTACTGCAGACCAACCTCTGTCTTCGATTAGACTCCGTCGCGGCGACGTTGTTTTAATCTCCTCCAATCAGACCGGCTTTGAGTGTCGATAATTATCTCTCGATGAATATCGCCGTCTTCGATACTATTGCTGTGCTGCATATCTTTTCATTCAGGATTCAGTTCACGGCCTGGTCTATATTAATAAATAATAAATACTTGAACATGTTTCGATTACAGACGATTAAATATTTTCTTTAAATATCATTAGGGTAACATTTTGAAAAACCTACAAAATTTGTACACAGGCATTTATCATTTAACCATGAGTCTCTCGCTATTGAGATTAAATAATATTTAATTGTAATCTAAAATTTATGTACAATTAAATGAGTAAGTTTGTTGTCTTTTAATTTTTTAAATTTACGATTCGATAATTTAGACGACGCCCAATAATTACCAATTATTATTATTATATCTAAAAAACATATCTAGATCCTTTATTAAAAATGACAAAAAATAAATAATTTCAAATTAACATCTAAAACAAACAAAAACTAACAATTCAAAGATATTTGTATAGGAAACAATATAGTTCCTGTAGTTGGTTTTTCAACCGCAAAATAGCAGAATATAGATTTAAAAAATTATTTTGTACTCTTTAGTGCATTTTTTTTTCAAGCTTTGATGTAACTTTCAATGTTTGGATGTATGTATGTTTTTTAGGTCAAATCTTGCAAGCTGAAACTATAACCACTACTTAGATACGATGCCATTGTAATATACGAGTAAAGTACAGTTAACAAAAATCTTGTATTAAAAACGAAACATAACGAGAGATTAGTTTGAGAACCATAGGTTTTGTAGGTACACTATAAAATCAGTAATATAAGTCATTGAGTCAGTGTCAGCACGCAGTGATTGTAACTGTCACGAATCACCAAATATTGTAATCCAGTCCAGATCGGTAACCAATTACTCGTAGTTTCTATCAGGGAAGTGAAGTGATCTGACAGGTCACCGGTCACGGCCAGTGTGTCACGGCCTCATTGACAACCGAAGCGTGACTTCATTCCCGGTAGATCTCTCACTATCTAGGTCTATATAGTGCATCAGCCTAAGGCTGGAAATCTAGTTTTGCTAATCCTATTAGTATATTGACGAAGACATTGCATTGACTGTAACCTTCCTTGATCTTAATGGTGCTTTCCTGGGCATAGTGATATTTAGTTTTAGTTTCTGTACGATTAGTTTGCATTTGGCCTTCATACCACCTGATTGTAAATGATGATAATATTTGATAAGCTTATAGCCCGTGAAACCGTCTCTATTTATTTCAAAAATGATCCCAAGGAAACCCTTTATCAATCCAATAATAGCCAATATCCTTATCCATGTGATTTTGCAGACAAAAAGTGTACCGATTTTCGAACTATAGCCTATGGCTAATATTTCTCACGTCCTTGGCGTCTGCCATCAGTTCCTCTACGAGTGTCAAGACTGGAGCTAAGTGAACAACCTGGCTGCTATACGATATTGGATCTCGAAGTACAAATAAATTGTCAAAAAATATACTACAAAAATTCTGCCCTATTCAGCCCTAAAGGTTCACACCACGGGAGTTTTTCATAACGAAATATGATTTGTCTGCCCATGAACGATAGATGCAATCTTTGGATGATAATCTTCAATGTTTCTCACGTATCGAATCGACAGGGAAATTGGTTCCTCAAGTCGAGCGTCTTTTCCGTGCCACAGTAATGGGCAGCTATAAATAAATTATACATTTTTTGACAGTGAACGAAAACATCCGTATGCAAAGGTTTCTCATGGGAAATTGGGTGGAAATTCACGTGGATTGAAAGGGCTTAATGGAGTTTTGGAGCAATTATATTCCTAAACACACCCAAAAAATTACGTATAGCTCTTGCTCTTTTCCTTTTTCAACTTTCAATCATCAACAGCCTATATACGTCCCCAATGGAGGGGCTCAGGCCTACTCTCCTACAGAGAGTGTATGGGCCGTAGTCCACCACGCGGGCCCAGTGCGGACTAGCGGACTTCACATGCCTGTTCAAGACATGCAGGTTTCCTCACGATGTTTTCCTTCACCGTTAAGCAATCGGATAATGTACTTGAATTGAAAAACAACTCATAGGTACATGGCTGGATTCCACCACCGACGCTCACAATTTTCTTTCACAACAACTTTCAATAAACAGTGCTAAATAGTGTCCGCGCGCCCTCGATTACTACAAATCCGATTCCACCCCATTGAGCGATAGGCTAAACGTCTGCTAATTTATCTGTATTCGCAGTACCACTGACTACTCATTACTTTCTCGACCATAAAATATATTTTCCAACTGTGGGTAGTATTTTAGAAAGTCACAATGAGTTCATATATTATCCTAAAATCAACCGAGTGAAAGTACATTTGTTGGAGTTGGGGCAGTTGGAGTTCAACAGTAAAGTTATGATCCAGGAAATGCAGCGAGGAAGACAACATGTATAAATAAATTTCTTTCAAGTACCTACCATCAATTTTCAATATATAAAGATGTACTTTTCAGGCGGCGATAGACGGAGTCAAGCCAACACGAAGTTCAATTGAAACCCAAACGAGAACTCGATAGAAGCAATCGAACAGTAGTTTAAAATTCCATTACAGTTACAGCGCAGCAACAATTCAAATCAAGCGATCAGAAGCTTCACGTATTCAGCACGATGTACTCGTATTTGCAAGTGCTTTATTCTTTAGCACATTATAGCATCAGACAGAATATGGTGGCAAACCTATGCTCATTGCTGGAAAATCAGATATTTATATTAAAATTTTCCATACTCAGATACTAATCAAAACTTGTAAAAAATTCATTATTCGTATATGATCCGCAACGAGAGACTTGGTCAGAACTCCGAGCGCACTACATACAGGAGAGTGTCTCCAGCTCGAAGTACAATTAACAACTTTGTGAGTACGTAGTTCTCTGTGGTTGTTAGAGAGTGTGTTCTGAACGCGGTTTTACAGATTTACGGTGGTAGGGGAGGTAAGCTGCGACAAGTTGAGGTTACATGTATGTACAAGGGATAACATTTAAAAACCATAAAAGAAATGACGCGCAGGTTTTAAAAATACAAATTCGAACATTACATTTTGTAATGCAAAATATTATCCCATATTTTGTGTAACTTGAAGTTGTAGTACGTATAAATTACATGCTTTTTAAATTTTAATTTAGGTTTTAATAATAGCGCATAATGTGACTTTGAGGATAAAATTCTTCGCGTAAGATCAAAAGCGCATATGGTTGGCGTCTGGGTGGCCCCTGGACGCTCCCTCCACTGGTTATTGTGCTCCTTGGGGCCTTGTTAAGATCAAATTCAAGCACAAACCTTTGAAATCCTTTTCAGGCAGGTCTCCTAACGATCTCTTTTAATCACAGTGTTGTCGCATTGTGACACGTATTGTTTAGCAACCGACTTCAAAGAAGGAGGTGGTTCCAAATTCGCCGCCTATGTTGTTACGCGAACCGATTTTGATAACTCTTTATTTTGGTTTGGTAGAGTTTGGAGACATTGATTGATCTCTCTTTGAGAAAATCAATAAAAACAAAACTTTAAGGCAATTGAAGTTGGTTTTTATGTTAACTTTTTGAACGCGTTAATTATTTTACCTGCATTTTATCTGAGCAATGCGCCGTCACTTTTGTAGAAAGACCATAGGTAACGACTTATTGTTTTGCTGTGATTATCTCTCGATGTCATCGGTAAACGTTAAGCAAATGGTAGCACAGTAATATTAACAAAATTGGTTTCATACGGAAACAATCAGGGCGGTGCGGTGCATTGCCCGCATTGCATTATTGTCTCGCTTGGTCATATTTGCTGGACCGTTATTACTAGCTTGTATTCATGCTATCATTTGTGTGAAAACCGATGGACTTTTTCTAGATGCTTTCCTGACGAGATGACCCTATCGATACCTACATAAGCCACTTGAGCTCGCGTAAATAGTAATATCGAGTAAATAGTATGACAAACTCAGTTGTGACATATACTTACTAACATAGTTATAAGCAGTACTAACAATTATATGGATCCTTGACATCTGATAATGAGATGATTTTATTTATTTATTTATTAATTTATCGTATATTTTTATTTATAAATGTCAATGAATAATTAATTACAAATAACTTATAACCTACATAAATTATTAAATATAAAAACGTTGAAGTACTATTTCTACTTATTTACAACTAGCTTCCGCCCTCGATCTTGTCTGCGTGTACTTCAAGATATTATACAGCATAAGGTACAAAATAGTGTTTATTCTGTTACGTAGTCTAATAATTTAAAGAAACAAAATAAAATTCAATATCTGACGTAGTACATTCAAATAGTCTTCACACCAATATTATAAACGCGAAAGTTTGTATATACGAATTTACATATTCTATGGTCGGTTGCTAAGCAACGCGTTTTTGTTATGCCAAAATTGCCCATGTAATCTCACTAATATTATAAGTGTGATTTTGGACAATTTACACAATATGTCTTTAGAAATTATAGCCTATATGTTATTCTGATGTATAAGCTATATTATTGTAAAGTGTCATTCAAATCCATTCAGTAGTTTTTCCGTGAAAGCGTCACAAACATCCAAACTTTCACACTTATAATATTAGTAGGATTACAAACTTATACAATAATAATAATAAAAATACAATAATAAAAACAAAAAACGTATATTTACAAATTATTCACAGCTACTGAGAGTTCAAAAGCATTCTCCAAAATTCAATCCCTGAGCGAATTAAAAAGGAATGCTCAGTCATCTTAAAAATGGCATAATCCAGGCCAAACCACTTGGGCTAAAAAGTACTAATGTAAAGCACCGATTTTTGCAAAATGCAAAAATATATTGCAAAAACCGAGAGAGTGAATCTTTATGAGTTTCATTTATTTACAGTAAAATATTTGTGCTTTCCATTGAAGGTGCTTTAAAATAATCAAAATTGGATTTATTTCGTATTAGACTTTCCATGATACTTAGACTCACTGTAATCAGCTTGCTAGTCAGGATTAATGCTCGCAGTAAGATATTGTTGTTACACAAGTAGATACTTCTTCTTATTGTCGAGTAGATATGTCGATGACTGACCTCACAAATCCTTGTACCAGAGTTGTTGAGCTGCCATAGGACTCTGATATGGCTCATGGAGCTACTAGTGTCGTAAATAGTGTCCGGAACCAACGGCTTAACATGCCTTCCAAAGTACGGAATCATCTCACTTTAAAATCATCTCATTCATATCATCAATCAAACGTACATATAGGCTACTATGACTTGTCTCCAGATTTTTTTTCTTATTGCCTTTTAAAGTCCGTTCGCTAAAGATATGTCGGTACACAGGAACAGAATATGTGGGTATTGAAAAAACACCCGAGTATTAAATATAATTTATTTTATTGTAGCATGCAAAAATAATTCAATCTACAAAATGTTACATAAAATTAAAGAGTAGAAGTCAGCACAAAGTCTCAAACACAACCTTTTATTGCGAGGCCTCGATAAAGTGCCAAATTTACTACAAGGTGTACGCTGTATCCGGCATGCTTTGATATCTCATCGGCATACTTTTACAGAAGGCGACACTATCTACGAGAACGGACTTTACGACAAGAGCAGGATCACCGAGTTGTTCTTATTCTAAAACCGAGACCACGCGGCATATGAAACCGTCTGTCAACACTCTACCTTATTTAAAGAAATTTCATTGTTTCACAGAAAACAATACACAATGCCCGAGCGGACCGCATGAAACAAAGATCGATTATAAATTCATCCATCGTCGTCGGTTTCATTAGACAATTATTGAGGCGTAAAAGGCGAGAGGGTAGACAAATTGGAGGGATTAATTGACATTTGTTTTGGCGCGAAAACCTCAAACGAGTGTTTGAGTTTCGTTAGCAATACATATTTACAAGTCGCGTGTAACGGAACCCCTCGCCTACGACTGTGCGGTGTTCATTTAAGGTCGAATTGATAGAGTAATGTCGTGTTGAAGTTCCCTTCTAGCTGTTTTAGCTCGAGCTAGTTTAAAAGCTGTAAGAACTTTAGCACGACATTACTCTTCAGGAGCTCAAGTGCCCTGACTTTATTTTCGCTTGACGGAGTATATATAGCTTTAACACTGACGCTCAGACTAAGGTAGCTTCCATTGAACGTATATTGCATCAAAGGTTCCAGCCTAGCAAACTACTATGTATTTGTTAGCGAAAGAGAGAACTCTATACTCTTGGATAGACTGACGCGAATCAAAAAGGAAGGTTTGGAGTTAATAGGAACAATGTTGAACATATTGAGCTAGTAGATGCACGTATCCTCCCTCTCAATACCATCATCAGCCCCCCCCCCCCCCCCACACACACACACATTCACTCACACACACATTCACCCTACACATATACACTTACACACAACTAACCTAATTTCTTTTAAAAAATGTATAATTAGTTAATAACTTATACTATTAATTTTTACTGCGCTACTGTATTATCCCCTAAGTATTTGTATTCCTAAAAAACTAGAGGAAGAGCGGGGCCTCCTAATACAAGTTTTTTTAACTTAAAAGGAGTGTCCCAAAAACTGTAATTTAATGTAAATGTGAAAGGAAATAAATATTTTTTCATTTTCATTTTCAATGGGCAGGAGACTCATTCCGCTTCAAATGTTTCTATCATTCTTTTCACTCGCTCTTTGCTAACAAGTGCCAGATCGTCAGCGTAACCAATCACAACATGAATTCCATTCAATTCTACTCCTGCTTCGAACTTGCGAGTATGGTATGTTTGAGTACCAGAATATTGAACATCATTAGTGACAGTGCATCTTGTTTGACGCCTCTAGTGCCCTCGTAGTACTATCACCTCCGAATAATAAAATCTAGAAATATCATTTTCATTCAATCTGTTAAAATCATTAATGATAACATTACACATGACTCAAACAAAGGTCAAATGAAATGCTTTAAAACAAGGAATTAATTTAAAATCTAATTTCATAGGCGAACATTTCGTCCGTCTGTCCCTCGCAATTATTTATTGTTTGCGCACCTAAACGAAGGGTTCCGCACTAAATCCAAACAAGCGAGACAGTAAATTTGATTTGATATAAGTGGCGCCCTCGTCACGTTTATAATTACAAGGTTGATCCGTGATTAGCTGTGTGGTGCGAGGGCACGAACACCTGGTTAAAAGCGGTGCCAATATCGGAGGGTGAACGAAGTCGAACCAGTTTAATACCAAGACTTTATGAACATTGTCAATATCACATCTATTTTAAATTGTCTTCTTAACATGCAGTTGATTGAAAAATAAATTTTGATCCTACTGAGAATATAAATAGACAAGAATACACGTAATTCTCTATAGTGAAAAAATAAATGGTATAGAAGATCATATTTTCAGATAGGTGCGTCTTATCAGAGTTAGCGTAGGTAGACCATATTTTGTAATTTTTAAAGGACAATTTCATCTTGGTATATGTTGGCCTGAATTTTTATATCGGGGAGCTATGTAGAGGAGTCGGTCTACTGCATGGTTGCGATTTCCTTTAATGTGTATACTGGCTGGCCGGATCTCTATCACAAATTTTGAAATGAGAACGGCCTAAAAATTTTTACTCTTTCTCTATGCCTAAAAAGTACCTAATCTGTGGCCTAAAAGTCCAGAGTGCTGGTATTATGAGGTATAAAAAATATAGTGGCTGTGGTTTTTAATTAAAAAAAAAAACTGCTAATAGTGTTTTTAAACTATTTTGTACAGTTTTATTTATGAACTTTATGGACAAATAAATATATGACTATAGACACTCTTTTCTCAGACTAGCAAAGGTCCCGAACCTCGCCTCGATGATTTATAACTGGATCAAGCAAAACCGTGTGATTGTGACCGTCACGGTTAAATATATAAAGGTCAATTATGTTTTGCGTTCGAGGTGTGCAGTAGTTTTTCTTACCAAAGTCAAAGGTCTCAATCAAAGCTTCATTTCGGATGACAGCTGTCAAAATTTTTAGACAGCCATATCTTGAAACAACTGACCGTAGATGTTTCAAAAGATTATGTTAAAATTATGGTGAAATTTAAGTATGCAACTTTTATCAAGTAAATAACCTTAACCAGTTTGACGTGGAAAAACACTAGGTATACCCTCGGCTCAGCCATACGTGCGACAAACTTACTCGTTTATACATAGTTACATAAGTTTGCCACGAGACGTGCCCCCTCTTTGAGTGCTCGCGGCCGACTGAAGATTTCAGTGCTTTCCTCTCGGCCGCGTGTATCCGCCATGCTGCGCGCCCATAGTAAAAATGTATGAAGAATTTAAGTGGCCTTAAAACACGAAATTATCAAATCAAACTTTGTAAAACTGAGCCAGATTTATTGTATCTTGAACATTCAACAATCGTTTAAACGCAAGTTCAACGTAAAACTTTACAGACGGTTGTGTAATATTCATTGAATGAGGAAGTGCCTCTTTTTTGCCAGTTTTGTTTTTGTTTAAAACGCATATACTGTCTCCGTTCCGTCGCGGGTAATAAAAAATAACAATAAGTGGTTTTGTATTTTCACCGCAAACGTAATGTTAGCGCATTCATTGCTATGAATATGAATGTATTGTTTTCATCTGTTCAAGTAAATCATAAATAAATGTTTATAGATTGAACTATCACCACCGTTTCAAACTAATTTGTTCTATACAGTCTCAATCTATGATATGTGATAAGTAAGTAAGATATGTTATTATAAATTATGTTTCAAGTAGTCTCGTTCACCCATCAACCAAATTTACTTTAAAATTTGAGGCTTCTTTGCTTATTATCGTATAATTGTTTACTTTAAAGGTTGAAGGCTATAAGGAGTTTCTTTAAGCTTTCATTTTTATGGATTCAAAGCAATAAAGAAAATTGATTCTTGTCTCCCGACTTTGTCAAATTAACTGAAATATTACGAACAATAAAATCTGCGGCTTCTGATAACGTAGATAGGGACAATTCTGAACAAACGCACTCCATAAATTAATAAGGAGTTCTCGTTAGAGAAAAGCTCATAAAGAAAGCCAATAAAATGTTGCCCTCCGAAATAAATATATTTTGAAATTCTTTTAATAAACAAATAATCATTTGGTAAATTATATTACTTTTTTATCATAATAATTTTCGAATTAATAGGTTTAAAACAATCCGAATTTAATGCTTAGACGTTTCTTTGAACCATTTATGTAAAAGGTTTTCTCAGAGAAATATGGGACCGTTTTAAGGCAATCAAGAGTCGTAACTCTAATATCTACGAAGGCTTAATGCTTATGAATAATAAAAAGGTCCATTTTAAAATCTCCGCCGGTATCTTCGTGCAAATTTGTGAAGGTTTCGCCGAATGTTTCTCCTTAATAGGTACGAATTGGAAGAAAGAGGAAGGGCCCGTCGGAAGTCGGTGTTCAAAACACGCATTTATTTTTATTTTATTCGACTTACATGAGTCGTACTTGTATTATTTCTGTTTAAAAAAAACTACATGTCTTTAACCATAACTTGTGACATCTGGTTATAGTTTTGACCCTGTTCTCTTTGTCACAAAATAATATTAGCTAACATAAGTTCTTTTTTTACAAGAGATTTTTGTCTTCTAATCTCTAAAGATTTACTCAATCTCGTCACATGGGGACTTAACAGTGATTATATAAACGAACTAGGCGTTATGCTATAGATGTAAATGACATGACATATCTGTGAGCAGGTTAGTAACTTAGTACTCAATAAGGGTGTACCAAGCTTACATTAAGCTGTAACTGATTGCGACAAGTTCTTTTCTAACCTATAATAATAAACTGAAATTGATAACATTAATTTAAATCGGTATATTTTACAAGGTAATCAGGGTAGCGATATGTTACTGAGTGGGATAACCGATCAGGCTAGCCTAGACTTTAATTGGGGCAACGTGTCGCTCAGGTACTCCGATTAGCGCCTGAGGTATGTACGATGTGATATTAAAGAGGCAGAATACCTGTCGCTATAGCGTCGCAACGTGAAGGATGCTATATGATTGCTTTTTACGGTTCAGTATCTCAAAAGGAAAAAAGTCAATCAAACCCAAAAAGTACTTTCCATTGACATAGAATCCTGAAAGTTGGCAAGAAGCAAGGTCTTACAGTACAAGTATAGTAATAAATATAAAAAGTATAATTTTTTAATTATATCTCATTAAAATTTTACGATTACAAACTCGCCAGCGTTATTTGTACTTTAATGTGTAAATTAACAATTGCTCGAGATTTTCCGCCAGGCGTTTATTTTAATAAAATATGATTATTCATGTTCTGTGCGGAGTCCTTAGTGCGCGAATCTGACTCGCAAGAGACCGGTTTTGTTGTTGTTGTTTGGATGGTGGCTGTACATAGCCACATTTTGGGGACATTATTGGCACTGTGCGAGAGAAGCACTGGAGCTGGCTGGTCAATTGATCCCCCACAAGTGTGCAAGTGTGTTCTGGGAGAGGCCTATGTCCAGCAGTGGACTGCCGCAGGCTGTACATGATGATGATGATGATGATGAAGTGTGCAAGGTGCCAAAAGACCCCGCACGCGTCCCGGAGTGATCCGAATAATTTATGACTGCTTCCCGTTGTGTGGCCACGCTATACGTCGTGAGTCCTCCGCATCTATGCATCCATACACAAGGATCTGTCTGTTAATTAGGTATTCATTTTATAATGTACCTTATCATTGCTAAAGATCACGCGGTAGTATTGTACACTCATTTACTCACCAAGTGACTCAACGATGAAAACCAACTATTATCGTGCTTAATCCCCTTGTAACCGCATTGCAGTCCGATAAATAGTGTGAACGTGTTCAAAAATAGTTTGAGTGACATATTGCTCGATAAAGTGTGCGTAACATCAATGTGTTAATTAAAATTTACAGAATTAAAATTTTATTAAATGTGAATTATATAAAAAAATACATTTTACACTTTTACGCTCCGGTGGAGCGAGAGCATCAGGCCTCGCCCCCGAGCTCAAGTACTAAAGCCAAAACATGAATTAAACAAGCTCTATTTCAAAAAGAAATTGTTTCCGAAACTTGCGCTTTTTGTACTCTATTCTACTGGGTAGATCACTGGTCCTATCTGCAGAAAATATCTACCAAACCTTTAGCATACATACACTGTCACGTGTTTCTATGGGTTGGTATGCTAAACGTTAGTGTCAGAGTGACAATGACTGCCAGATGACTGACAGTTCACGTGAGCTATTGGCGAGAGCGGATGTTGCGTAGTACCGAGCACGTGGGCATTTTCCGACGACCTCCTACACAACCGATACACAATATAATATCATGTCAGTTTGTATAGATTAAGCGTGTTGAGACGCGGCTAAAAAATATGCACGTCAAGCGTTAATCCGGCACCTGGAGAGGATAAACAACCAGCTTCCAACCCACTTCCTTATCCGAACAATTTGGAGGAAGTATCCCTATCTTCTGAGCGGACCCGGAAAATGGAGTGTAATGCAACGGACACGGTTGCTGCTGTACTTAAACGCCTGAATGAACCGCTTAGACAGTAATCAGGGACTGGCTGTGTAATATTTCATTCTCGTAACACGAAAGTACTAGTACTGCTGTTTGGCGACAGACTTATACAAAAATGTAGCTGGGCTGGAGGGCATGGAAAAACAATACTAATTAGGGGAATTAGCGTCTATGTTAGACATGTACATTTAAATTTAGAACACTATTTTACGAAACATGTGCGCATAATTGAAATAATTATTTTAAATACTTCATAGTCACTATTTAAAAAGGATTTCAATTTTCTATGAATGTAAAAGCGTTGAAGCAAATCGCTAAATTCGGCGAGAAAGAAATGCAAACAAAACGTTTCTAATATTGCGTAGCTTCAAAAAAACTGAACACGAAAAAACAGAACGTTAAAAATCCCGAATGTAATGTTCTACCATTTAATAAAGTCAACAAAAGAAAAACAAAGGCGGCCGCCGCGGCCAAATGAAATCGCGATTTGGTTGCTCACTTAAATCTCCCCGGGAAAAAACTAGGTAATTCTTTCGACGTTTTAAATTTATTCACCAAGTATTTCTTGCGGTATCCGCGGATTACCTTTCCGACGAAGTTTTGGATCCTTAAAAATTCACTGCCATGAATAATAAAAATTAGCGCAGTCTTAGGAATAAATACTTAGATTCGTTTTATTTTGTTACACTTTGTTCAATTTAAAAACTTTTAAGCCCGATAATTTTTAGGCATGGTAACATTTAATACATTTTTCACATACATAGCTTTCTCCCGTTCTAGGGTTCCGTACGGTTTTGAAAAAGAAAAAGAAAGTAACCTGTATGTATAATATCACTCTAACTGTCCGTGACTGATATCTGAGCAACCAATAAAGCTATTGACCTGATAAATGATGCTGACCTGAACCATAAATAGGCTGCTTAGTACATTACGTATGCTCTGAGTGGATTATGTTAAATTATACTTCATTGGCATTTTTTCACTATACATTTATTGACGGAAATATAAAAAATATATTATTTGTGACCCGCACTTTCGTGCGTATTGAGTCATTTACAGGTTGTGAATAAATGCCAGTTATAGATTATGTTCAAATTTCAGTGATAGATTATGCTCAAATGTCAATGACTTGGCACGTCACTATATTTGAGTGCTCGGTAAACGTTTAGTTATATATCTTTGGTTTAGTCACGAGACAGTTCATGTCGTGGTACTTTTAGTTTTGACTAAATTTCTTTGAAACGAATAAATAAATATGCACGTATTTAAGCATACAATGAGATCGAAATTGTTTTTGGAACTCATAAGTTGTAAGAAATGAGAACTTGTCAATTGAAACAAAGCAACATAACAGCTCGCAAATATACAATCGCGAATTCCGTCCTTTTCATTCAATCCCAACGCGATTTATGGTCACATTCCTACAAAGATATTTGGCGTCACCTGTCCTTCTCACTGGCATGATTTCATGAAACATTTCACGACTCACTAACGCACTCGGTATTTAAAACGCTGCGTTTTTTAATCCGACAACTGCGTAAGAAAAAGAACGAATAATATGTGGATGGGTCTTCAAGATGATTGTTCCTTTGTAGGTCCCAAAATTGTCTGAATTTCACGAGAGTCAACGGCTAGGTGACAATGGACGGTCGACGCTATATGTCGTTTGGCAACCTTATTGTCATTTTATCTGTTTATCATAATCTGAAAAACTTCCACTGTTGAATAAATGTAGGCCATTGGTGGTATGCCACCATAAGTACAGGTCTAGCGCTTTAGCGGCCATTATGCTTAAACGTGTCGTTTAGCGCTAGTGCTAGACCTGTATGTAGCCTGGAGGCATTTGCATTGTAAAAATAATTTAATAAGTTATCATTTATTGCAAACTCTTACTAAAAATTAGAATATATATGTTATTTGACATACAGTTATATATAACTTACTAACTTGTACTGACTTATCGGTGTGGTCACGTTTGGCCAACTACAAGTGAAAATAAATAATTGAAAATGAGATTTTGATATTATTTGTTGTTTTCATAAGCTGTCTGATTCTTTATACATTTCTGTTACTATTTTGATTCCAACCGACGTGGTTTGAGGGTATTACTAAGCAAATATAAATCTGATACTTCATTTTAACCACAGATTCTTCCGCGTGGTTTTTCGCCAGGACGAAAAGTTATAAATGTTTGTTCATCTTCTTCAGAAAACTGTATATTAAATTTTATGCAAATATGTATAGCTTTTAAAACTAAATATATGGATTCAACATAAATATTTGGTCTTTAGCTTACATTACAGATCAAAACTAAAATTTAAAAAAAAAATAGTATATACTAAATAGATTTAGGTAGCTCAAGATTATTCGTTGCGTTCCTCAGACATAGTGCGTTGTCTATTAATATAGAGCCTACCGAATTTACTACTTTCATACCGACCCCAAACTTTAGTTTAATAGCTTCCTTTACCTCAGTAACGACTCTGTGCGTCTGGTATAGAGTTACAAATCCCTTTGCGTCACCTTCGCTTTATTGTTTCTTGTTTTAAGTAAAAGTTTGAACGTATCAGGTTTCGGTTGAAGCTTCCAAGTTGTGGTAAAGTTACAACACCACCAGCACCGGAAATTCAAATTTTTATTTAATATTTAGTGATAATTTAAACTATAATAAATAAATATAATTTTGACTTCTGATTTGGAAATACCAGTACAATGTAAATATATAAAATGTTAAGTAGGAAAAATATGCCGGTATTCGCAAAACAAAAAACATTTTTGCATTTGAAATTGTTAATGAAGTTCGAAATTTCTTGTAGCCATTCCATTTATATTATATAACAACAACAAAAAACGACATAAACGATATGCTTAGTACAGAAATTCAAATATTACAAAGTATAGAATATTGCACTAATTTTGACACCACTTACCAGTTTGCCATTGACACTCTTGACACTGCGACAAGAATAGAAACATTTCTTACATGAAAATACATTCCGCCTTATGTGGTCTTATGGGAATTACGAGGGTGTAAATATTCACACCAGTATATATATAGTTAGTAGTAGTTATATATATAGTTTTCTTATATGTGAAAATGACGAAACACATGCGTGCACTAAGGGTGGAGCGAACATGAACGCGGGTATGTTCTAAAAGAACACAATCGCGTTCAAAGATAACTAGAAACCGACTTCAATTGCACTAAAAGTTTACAGCACATTTAAGACTTTTATGGTTTTCTCATGGATGCCATTGTCAGAACTGGACCATAAGGGAAGCATCAGCTTTAAATGATAAAAAAATGGTCAAGTGCGAGTCGAGTCATGAGATATAGTCTGGTGTCAGACGGACGGACGGACAGCGAAGTCTCAGTAATAGTTTTGACACCCAGTCGAAAGTTTTGAGGTAACAAATAAAAAAAGTATACCCGTCGAATTGAGAACCTCCTCCCTTTTGAAGTTGGTTGAAAATTCACCGAATTACATTGGGAGGCGAGATAAGTTGCGACAACGACAATATACATGTCAGTGTATAGGACAACATGAAATACATCAACGCGCGTGTTTATTAAATTAAAAATTAGAACATTATGTATCACTAAATATTATATCTGTGAAATGTTATATCTTTAGAGTAACTTGGAAGTTGAAGGACACACCTCACGCTATTTAATTTTTTATATTGCTTTTAAAAATGACGCATACTCGTATTCCTCGCGTAAGATCAAAAGCACATGCGGTTGTTATCTGCCATCGCACGCGCCCTCTAGTGGATGTTGTGCTCTCTGTCATGCACGCTTACTAACACACTGCTACTACCTCCTACGTGCCTCCTACCTCCCTCCTACAAGTGAGTTGTGAGTGGATACAAGGGATGACATACGTAACCAAAACGTGATCATCTCCTGTTGGACGAACAAACAATTTCAAAGTCACTCTGCAAGCTACAAGAACGACCTATGCTCGGATTTTTACTACGTGATTGAATTTGGAGTGAGGAAATCTAAAGCCAACATAGCTCGACGGGTCAGTGAGCTGAAGTTGCAATGGGCAGGCCACATCGGTTGAAGAACGGATGGGGAGTAGGAGTTCTCGAGTGGCGATAACGAACGAGGACACGTGTATCGGGCCGTCCTAGTCCTAGATGTACTGACAACCCAGTAAAGGTCGCAGGGAGTCGCTGGATACAAGTGGCTCGGAGCCAGTACGGTTGTCATATCGAGATTCTGAATTCTCTGTTGATTTTTTAAAGTAATGAAAACTGTAACATTGGACTACTTATCAAAACCGATAGGGATGATGACTGAAAAAATTATTTCCTCATTCGATAGACCGTAAGATAATTAGGCTAGTAAAAGATTTTTTGATACGACTTATAGTTTTCCTAATTTATCCCGTCGGAAAGTGATTCTAGCAACGCGGTGCAAAAACGCTCCATACAAATCCGTACATGGACGTGACGTCACGTCTGCGCATTGAAGTTGAAAATGTATGAAACTTTTTACAATATTTGAGTTGTCTCGTGAAATAAGGTTTTTATATAATTTTTTTTAAAAAATTTGTGAGTTTTATACGAGTATGCAGTAAAAGTCAAGTAAAAAATTAAATAATATTAGATATTTTAAATTTTGTAATGCCCTCTGTGGTTTGAATTTAACCCCAATCTGATTTGTCGTCGTCTAGCCTATTGTCTATAATAATGTTAGGCGATACCTAATACCTATACCTAATATAATTGGCGATACATAATTATATTACTCTGTAATTAATACAACCCGTGGTACAGAAATCCAATTTACGAGTCACACTATACAGTAAATAACATCTAACCTGTAATGATAGCGTAATTAGTAAGCATAGAGACATATAATGTAATGTTTAAAATTCAGTTTGTATCAAGATTTTTCGCCATTTCGCCAACCTTTTTCGTTACAATGGGGCGTTCTCAGTGACGTCTGTCAGTTGAGTATTTAAAGAACTCGATAGATCGCGCGGAAGAGCTCGAAATTAACCTGTCAAAAATCATCTTGGCAGTCCAACTTTTTTCTTAAGTCATATTAACTACTTTGACAGATTTATTTACACAGTAGTTATCTAGTAGTTATATTCTCTGTGGTAGGTGTATGGCAGTAGGCTTTAATGACTTTAACTCCTTGCTTTCAATTCATGTGAAAAAATATACATTTGACAGTTAAATTTTGCTACGACGGTGCCATCTATCTATGAATGAAGGAACATTTTTTAAAGAACGTCTCATTGGGGAAAAGCTAGATTCATCGTACTCCAATGTATATTTTTATTGATTCCTTGGAGCAACGTTTTCATTATGTCCTCTATTTTTATTTTGCCTTCCAAAGCTCTTTCGTAGAAACTTGACCCAGCTGATACAATAAAATTAGGTATTACAATAATATGATGCGTGTTCTTACAATAAAGCCGGACCTTTTACAAAGGTACGTGTACGGCTGTTACAGCAGCGTGGACGAGGGAAATTGGGGACATGATTGCGGATCATGTTCCACAGCGGTATGGAGTAATATTTTGTTATTTTCGTTAGAATGTAAAAAATGTAACATAATTTAACGGCCTTCGGTCATGTCTGCCAATATGGAGGTTTTGGGTTTGCTTGGTAATAGGGCATTTTCTATGTCCGCCTGGTTAGCTACCACCACGTTACCTAAGTCTGGTGGTAAACAGCAGTTTTAATAGCACTGTTGTTTTCCGGTATGAATGGTAGCAGAGCCAGAGCCTCATTAGACTGAAGGCTTTCTGGGTGCGCACGCGTACCATTTAACGGCCTTATGGCACTCATCATCAGGTGAGATTAAAGCCAAGTGCAAAATTAAATCAATAAAAATGGTTATCTGTAAAGTCGGTTTTCTGGACGATAATTTTACGCGATAAGTTCGTAACAAAAGATGCGTCATAAGCCGCACGCTTAGGCCGGTCGCGCTTCTCTATCACTTGCACGCACGGCTCAAGCGGAACGTGACACTTTTTCGTGCGTGAAGACGGCGGTCATCGTTTTATAAGACGTTATCACGTCAAAAAAATCGAAACAGACTTCAACTACCGTAAAAGGCTATAACAAATTTAAGAATTATATTGTTTTCTCAAGGATGCTATTGTCGAAACTGGACCAAATTAAAATGGGACTACACGGGAAGCACCAGCTTTCAAATAAAAAAAGGAATCTTCGGTTCACCCAGTCGACAGTCAACAGGTTACAAACATAAAAAAATATACGTCGAATTGAGAACCTCCTTTTTTGAAGCCGGTTAAAAAAACAGCTGTGATCCTGTAAGCGTTTTATTTTATCGGACTTTTGTGTCCCGAAAAACAAGTGCGGACAAGACTTTCATATATGTAATTTTCATCGGGGGTTGACTGCCAAGCTGAACAATGACATATGATTATTGTATTACGGTTGATGACCAACTATCACAAGTTTAGGTTTAATTTGTATTTTACCCTGAGGCTTGAAATTATGAATTTTCATTTTAAAACACAT
The DNA here is from genome assembly GCA_910589575.2 of Carcina quercana. Taxonomy (NCBI): domain Eukaryota; kingdom Metazoa; phylum Arthropoda; class Insecta; order Lepidoptera; family Depressariidae; genus Carcina; species Carcina quercana. Next base: position 13,410,851 of record OU342432.1, on the reverse strand, counting down.
TTATATTAAGAGTTCTTTGAGCCACGCGCTTGCTTTCAGATTATTTCAAGCCTTGATGGTTTCGTTGCAATAAGTTTTCAGAGCGATTAGGACTTGCGCACTGAGGCTTCCGTACAATGTTTGTAGATCCTTGGAACAAGGCAATGGATGTTTAAGTAGCAAAAAATATCATACTGAAGGCGATGCACCTCCACATGCAAAGTTTCATACTTTTTCATAGTTTCTGTGGCTATAATCTTTTAAAATATACTAGCTGGATTTGTGTTGTAACTACGAGTATCTAAAAATAGGACATCAGATGTCGCGAAATCAGCATCATTAACATACAACTTCACAGTGAATCACAATTCCTATTTTAAACACTTTTTTTCGATTATTGTGCACATCTATGAACCATTGGCTGCGTAACGGCTATTGTAGCTAACTGTAAAGTTGATTTATTTCGCGACACTATAATTTCATCTCCTATTTTTAGGTAATTACTTATCAAAACTAGCCATTCTATTTCAAAAGATTATGGCAACAGAAATTTAGTATGGAAGCATTACGAGAGGGATAACGTTATCTAATACACACACAGACTGTCTGTTTTTGAAGTAAATAAATGAAATGAATGAATAAATGCAAAAGTGAGTTTATAAGGAAGTAAGTGTAATATATATATAATTCTCGTCCAAAATACCTCAGCGTCTAAAGACAAAAGGCTTTGATCAGTGCGTGTTGCCAGTGATGACATACGGAACCGAAACGTGGTCTTTTACTGTGGGCCGAATAAACAAGCTCAAAGTCACTCAGCGAGCAATGGAACGAGCTATGCTCTGAATTTCTCTACGTGATAAGGTCCGGAATGAGGAAATCCGTAGACGAACGAAGGTCACCGACATAGCTCGACGAGTTAGTGAGCTGAAGTGGCAATGGGCAGGCCACATTTCTCAAAGAACCGATAACCGGTGGGGAGTAAAGGTTCTCGAGTGGCGACCACGTACCGGGAAACGTCTACCAGGCCGTCCCCCTACTAGATGGTCGCGGGGAGTCGCTGGATGCAGGTGGCTCGGGACCGGTCGATGTGGCGTACCATGAGGGAGGCCTATGTCCAGCAGTGGACGTTTCCCGGCTGATGATGAAGTGTAATATAAATAGCCGTAAACTAACCTCTACATGAGACTATTATAGTATGAAGTTATATATAGTTTGCGTATTTTATCCCGCAGTGGTCAATATCTCATGTCATCTATCATCAATCTAAATGCTTTAAAATAATAAGTAAACAACGGCTTCTGCAATAAATCAGAGTTGTAATCGCGCGCCAAGGGTTCCGAACCTTGTAAAAAATTCTGATATTATTAATACGAAATAGGTACATTTTCCCGACCGCGTAACTAAAATTTTCTCAATTTATCAAAATCTATACAAGATAGAGAACTCGCCTAGGTTTTCCTGTAACATTTACACAAATACATTACTGTAATAATACATCTTTTTATTACTTCGAAACTTCGTAGCTGGAGGAGGGATCCATACATTTATCCTAAAAGGTTATTTCTAAGGTAATCCAATGATTGTGTTTACAGTGTCTTAGGCAAATCCAATCAATCAGCGTTCTGTAATGTACTCTCAGTGTCACTGCTAACTCTGTTACCTTATAATGGCGTAACATGATGAGCTTAGCTTTTACTTAAATCTAACTTAATCCCGTGATCGACGCTAAGTCAAACTCGAACGCTTGCTTTTATTGAGTAGCAGATAGGATGTGCGAGATACATATAATTCGGTAAATTGTTTTATGGACCTCCTATATAAAAGACATCAAAGATCTAACCAAGTTTCAACTTTTAATGATATGTGTTATCAGTTATGGTATGTGTTTTCTGTTTTAGAATGGGGTCTACATCCGCGGCTGTAGTAGAAGCAAGTGAAAGGGATGGCAATCGCCAAATTTCAGGATTTAATACCAACGGGAAGTATCTTATAGGTTTTGATGCCCTTGTACTCGCAAGGGAACTGTTACAAATATGTGCTCAGCCATACCTTTTTATTACGTTAACTTAGCAGTTTGATTTTTTCACACATTCAAGGGCTCGCAGATTTGAGTATTTGAATTAATTTTAACTTGACTCCACCCGTTTCCGAGAAAAAGGGCCTTGACAGACATACCTTTAGGTTCCTTTTTTTCCTTTTGAGGTACGAAACCCTAAAAACAAACACCTTTATTGCCTCATACCTCACATTGACAAACATACATCCTTTACATTACATGTATAATACCGTGCTTGTAGCCTTTAGTATTGTTTCGGAGCGAGGCGAGGCCGGGTAGCTCTATAAAACCAATAATAAAGGCCGGTTAGCCAAACGACGTTAAATTCTCTTTTATGTTCGACAGGGACCCCGTGTAAGCCTGCGAGACAGTTAATTCACCGTTTCGTGAGGATAACCAAAGTCCCTCTGTAGTTTACGTACAGTATTTAAATAAAGTCGTTGATTTTATTTCTGGTTATGTCACCAGAGGGATCCCGCAACAGTCATATTCCAGCCGCGAGGTAAAGTGAATATAATGAATGAAAACCAAGTTATTATTAAATGTCAAAACAAAACTCACTTATTAATATGAGTTTCTGGTTCTTAATTTCACATCATCTGCCATAAACTCTTAGCAGGATTAATGTTTACTATTGGAAAATAAATAGGTTGTTATGACAACATGGAATAAAAAACCGACAAAATCTGAGTCACATTTGAGTATAAAAGATTCCGCACCTCGGAAGCAATGTTTTAATTGTCCTGCTATTGTCCTGTATTATTTACATAAATTAATGTTATCTTTTTATTTCATATTTTGCCCTACGGAAACTTCGGGGATAATGGCGAAAAATTGTATCTTTCATCATGAACTCTTGCATGCTACGGTTTTGTCATCGCTTTCTTATAGATGATACGAAGGCCAACTTCAGAGCGGATAGAGCACGAATAAACCTGTCAGTAACAGTAGTAAACCTATATAATTTCCAGTGGAAAAGACTCGCGTACTAACTGGCAGGTGTACAAATAATTGAGGCACAAATAACAAATAGTGTTCGCTCGTGGTACAAGTGTTTATTCGCTGCGACTCTAGCAGAGCCAGTTTGTTTAGGACGAAACATACCGCGTCCTTCCCGCCGCCCGCGCCACCGCTGTCCACGCGACAAAACAATCCTCCAACTTTTACATACATTCGCAAACGTTTCAGCTATTAAATTTTTGCTGGAAAGTTGAACATTTTATGGACTCGGTGTTCAAGCATAGTCAAATTATTTTGTTTGTTAGTAAGCTTTGTAAAATTAACTTCCAGAGTGCTGTGCTGTGTGAGCTATGTAATATAGATCAGGGATGCAACTTACTAATGACAAACATCATTACAACCTCTCAGCGCATTGATGTCTTTACTGTCGATGTGTCTAGTTTCCTAGGCAACAATGGTCAATATCGAATGACGTCAGAGTGTCTTTACTGACGATGTCTCTAGTTTCCTAGGCAACAATGGTCAATATCGAATGACGTCAGAGTGTCTTTACTGACGATGTCTCTAATTTCCTAGGCAACAATGGTCAATATCGAATGACGTCAGAGTGTCTTTACTGACGATGTCTCTAATTTCCTAGGCAGCAATGGTCAATATCGAATGACGTCAGAGTGTCTTTACTGACGATGTCTCTAGTTTCCTAGACAACAATGGTCAATATTGAATGACGTCAGAGTGTCTTTACTGACGATGTCTCTAATTTCCTAGGCAACAATGATCAATATTGGTTGACTTCAGGGTGGCTTTACTGATGATGTTTCTAGTTACCTAGGCAAGAATGATCAATATTAGATGACGCCAACAAAGACATCCATAAACCGTGAGGTTGTAAAGATTTTGGTCCTTAGCTTGCAGTCAGTAAAGTTACAAATAAATGATTTCTTTTAGTTCATACCTAATTATTTATTAATTTCTATATAAACAAGATCAAAGTCACTCAGCGAGCTATGGAACGAGCTATGCTCGGAATGTCTCTACTTGATAAATGAGGAAGTCCGTTGACGAACTGAGGTCACCGACATTGCTCGAAGAACCGATAACCGATGGAGAGTAAAAGTTTTCGAGTGGCGACCACGTACCGGGAAACGTCTACTGGCCCGGCCCCCTATTAGAGACCTAGTTAAGGTCGCGGGGAGCCATTGCCTGCAAGTGACTCGGGACCGGTCACTGTGGAGGAGGCCCATGTCCAGCAGTGGACGTTGCCTGGCTGATGATTATTATTTATTTCATTTTCAAGTTGATCACGTACAATATCTTTGCTCCGCTTACATTAATCCGTAAAAGTTTTAAATAATAGGTTACCAACCCAAAAAGAAGACCCTCATTTTATTTCGTATATGCGATACTTTTATAATAAAGAAACGTTATAAAGTTTTTCGTTCATACATTTATTTTACGCCTGCGGCCTTCCTTGAAAACTTTTAATTTCTTTACTCAGTTATATTGCTGGGCTAGGTACTACGCGCGTAACTATATACAATATGAATCGGTTCATTTTATGTTTTGGACATTAAAATATCTGAAGCTTTAAACCGATGAAGGGGTGTAATTACGAGCAAATATGAAAGATTAGACTGAAATTAAGAATTTCTGGCTCTGGTAGACAGACATACTGAAATTATAAACCAGAAAATGTGCAAATTATCCAAGAGTGAAATAAAAGCGTGTAAAAAAGAAACCGTGTGAGTTCGACTCATGCACCGAGGTTTCCGTACAGAATATGAATAGTTAGAATATGGAAAATCACAAATAATATGCACCGAACTATTAACGAATGCGCCTAAAACTATTTTAGATTTAGTTTTGCTACGCGTCTCTAGATGACATTAGTGTTACTTTAAAATGCACGGCTCAAGAAATAGGAGCCCCGTTAAATATATTTTATAATAGTTTATTATGTTTTTTAGTATTTTTTGTTATAACGGCAACAGAAATACATCATCTGTGAAAATATCAACTGTCTAACTATCACGGTTCATTAGATACAGCCTGGTGACAGACAGACGGCGGAGTCTTAATAATAGGGTCCCGTTTTTTACCCTTTGGGTATGGAACTCTAAAAACACGATGTTTTTTCTAAAAGGCAAAATATCTGTAAAGGTTTCACTGATGTATTTTGGTTTTCATCGGCCAAAGTTTTTGAATGCTGAGCTAGTCTTAATTCCTAGAAATTATTGGAATGTATATATAAGTCTTTCATAGATTTAGAAGCTATTCTAAAACTTCCTGAGTATTTGTGCTTTGGATGTGTCAGTGCAAAATAGATCATCCAGTATTGTTAGCTGTGGTACGACCTCAAGCCAAAGAACTCGTTTGGTTGCCTAGCCATGTTATCAGGTCAGGCATCAAACGCGCAGGCTTCTTTGCCTGACGTTGATATTCAAAAAGTGAATGCGTCAAGAGTTCTGTCTAAATGACTACTTAAAAGCGAATCGCTATTTATTTCTTTTCTCATTACTATTATATTTATGGCCAACATTACAACGCTTGATAAAGTTCTGTAGTAAGTGATGGCACCCCTGACGTATTCTTTAATCGTTTTTCATTTTGGTTGGTGTACATTCAGCTGATTTTGGTTTAAAAAACTTGGTTTTAAGAACTTGATCAACTGGATATTATAGTACTCGTATGTACTCGAGAGATTTGAACAATCGATATCTGAAGTGCAAATAAGTAAACCGTTCCTGCATAAACTTGTATGTCATGGGTTCGACTCCTATGTCTTCACGGCACACGGATGTCTTTGATGACGATGATCTTGCTAGATTCTAGACCTCAGTAACGTGTCTAAGGTTTTACGCCATGAATATTGCCTGTACAATATTCTCTTTTACAACCGCTATGCCGCGCCTGTAGCCTCAGGCTGCGAAGCAGCGGCCGGTGGCTTCTGCTTGAAAATGCATTATGGCTGCCTGCGTACTTTTGCATCTGGGATTCATGACCCTTATGATACATTATAAGCTTTTATATTACGTCCTAGAAAGTAGGAAATTCGAGGCATAGACAGGATTTTATCTAGAAATATGTAATTATAATCTGACCCAATTGAGCAGCTTAACAGCTTATCCCAGTTTCATTCCTTCCATTCGTCCCTTAAAGTTTCGTCCGCGCGTAAATTTTTCATGTATATTATGATTAAAAAGTTTCAACTTAATAATCTTAATTATTCATTACATTTCTATTACCAGCGGTTAGGCACAGAGACACGTGCTTTTAATTATGTAATACTTAACCAAACGTCGTAAGTTAGTTTTCGAAAAAAACTTATGTGAGAGACGGGTGTACACGGTAGTGATTTTATGTCATTTTATTACTTTGAAGTTACAGAACCCTAAAATATACACTGTTTTCAAATTAACACATATAGACATAGATAGACATGGACAGACACGGACAACACTGACAGACACGGAAAGATATGGGCATGCGTTCATTAATTAAAAACAATACACATAACAACAAACATACACACGTATGTTGGTAGTCACGTTAACCGCTATTTTATATATTTATATTAATATTATAATATATACCTTGTTGAATAGCTAAAATGTGTTTGTACACCACTGTTTACTTATCTTTGTTAAGTACATATAATATATATAATATATATAATACATATAATACATCATGTGATAGTTATCTAAAGCATATTGTTCCATAAATCCTCTTTAGCAACTAAACGAAATTGTCACAACGAAACTAAATTACCGACTAAGTTCCAGACAAAGCGACAATTGCTAGACGCCCCATATTAACATATCTCTAAAACCACTTTACTTGCCTCTAGGTTTACTAGGTGTAAGTTACATAACCGAATAACAGTTAACGAAAATTAATAGTTGAAGTAACAATTACATGTAGAATAGGCTTGTGTCCACTAATAACAAATTGCTTGGTTTATAGTTGCTAATCATATAAATGAAGAGACGTAGATAAGAAAAAAACAGTCTCATCGTCAGCCAGGAAACGTCCACTGCTGGACATAGGCCTCCTTCATGGTACGCCTTATCGTACGTAAAACCAACAAATATCGCTCAACATCCCATGACTCACTTACTCTTACGTACCACAAAGAACTATAACTCGAATAGTATACTTTGAGTCAATCAAGATTCTCAATGGGAAATACCCTATATGTTCCGATGAGCTTTGAAGGCAAATTATCAAAATATACGAAATAAATGTCTGTATATTTTCATTGCGTTGACCTAAAAGTGACTTTTTCACAGATCTAAGGGACTGCAAACTTTAGTGTTTGATATAAATTTCTTCTTGATACTTCCACGTGTTTCAAAGAAAAAAGGGTTTTGACAGACAGACAGACCGTCCGAGAGATGGACGGCCAACCAAGTGATCGTATAAAGGTACCTTTTTTCCTTTCCTACGGATCCATAAAAATAGTCTCTCGGCTTCGTTGAATGTAGCATCCAGACGCGGCATTTAATTATTAAAGAATGTTCCGAATTTCCAAACAGCCACTTCTTCGCGTTCGTGTACAAAGAGCTATCTGAATTATGTATAACTTCGCTCAAGTGCATTGAATTTGATACGCACCGCATGACACGTGGCGTGGCGTGTAGCTTGTATCTCGATGTCTGTCTCATCAACATTGTAATTAGTCTGTTGATACTAGCAACAGAATGTAATTGGTGGTCGCCTTGAAGTTTTACGAAGTGATGAAACGACAATTGTTATTCTCGGCTAGTTGTATAATTCTATTCTGAAAACGACAACGTCGATTTTCAGGCGAAGCTACTTCGGCGAATACTTTTATAACATGCAATTTGATGTCCTTAATACAGTCAAACTATTTAATATTTTTTTTAAATAAATCAAAAGTTATGGTTAGCGAATTGTATGAAATAAATATGTTTGGATCAAATTACAAAAAGTAACATATTTGTTACATTGATTACATGAAGATAAAAAAAATTACTGTGTGGGAGTCGCTGGATGCAGGTGGCTCGGGACCGGTCGATGTGGCGTGCCATGAAGGGGGCCTATGTCCAGCAGTGGACGTTTCCCGACTTATGATGACGTTGTTGTCGTGTATTGGTCGTGTACCTACACTAATATTATATAGAAGGAAGATTTGTATTTTCGTATTGATTCTTTCACCATGAAAATGCTACTACACTACCCCATAGTAATATCGACTATATTTCATAGGTATATGTTCTCCCATGCGAAGCCAGGGCGGGTCGCTAATATAAAATAGTTTTAATTTTATATATAAGCTTGCTACCATTTTCAATGAGCGGTATGACTTAGGCGTACAATACACTCAACCGTCTCAAATATCCCAGATTCGTCATGCCTAGTGCGAGTACATGTTTCTCGAATACTTACTGTACCATGTAAATCTTAACTTCCAAATACGAGTAATAGAATCACCTTAAGTTACAGAAGATACGTCTTTTATTATAACTTTCTAAATAAATTCGCCGACCGAGTCTACCTTCGCGATTTTTTAAAACTACTTATTATTATTATAAAGTATTATTTCAAAATGAAAAATTCATGCATGATTACGTAACTGTTAATTGTGTGTAAATTAAACTATAAATACATATATTTATGTGAGCAAAGTCAAAACGTGTGTGTATAATACTATTTTAATTGAGCACTTACGCGCGTATATTGTTTAATTTTCATTTTATAAAATTATACAAAATACAAAAATACAAAAATATTTATTGAATAAAACAAGTGTGTAACAATAGTATAGCCATACAGTCTGTCATAGGGGAAGCCCTGTGCGACAGGTGTAGGCTCTCTCTAAGGATGACGTTTTGCTTTGTTATGCACAATATTTTTAACATTTTTAAAAACATGCTTTACTAAGTAGGGTGAGTGTGTGTGAGTGTGTGTGTGTGTGTGTGTGTGTGTGTGTGTGTGTGTGTGTGTGTGTGTGTGTGTGTGTGTGTGTGTGTGTGTGTGTGTGTGTGTGTGTGTGTGTGTGTGTGTGTGTGTGTGTGTGTGTGTGTGTGTGTGTGTGTGTGTGTGTGTGTGTGTGAGTGGTGTGTGAGTGTATGTGTGTGTGCTTAGGGGGCTGCCACCAAGTGACAGCCTCGTACTTGCTACTCGTACAGTCTACGGCATTTCTATCTGTATATTTATTTGGATTTCATTGGCCTCGCCCGAACTGCGGCACTAAAACATAATAACCACTTTAGAGTTACACGACTCTGTAATATATTCAGCAAGCCAATATGAAAATATTCCAGAGAAATTACGAATCTGTGCCCTTAGTTGTGGAAACTACAATAAAGCGTCGCATATAATTAGCACGCTTCAACGATGTATTTGTCTTTATATTTACCAAATAAAATCAAATACACGAGTACGCAACTATTTTAAAAAGGTATCAGATGGTCACAGCGGCAACCTATGGAACATAAATAGACTTTTTTTAGTCCACTCACATACAGGTTACGCAATAGTTTTGTTTTTCTGTCGCCTAAAGTATATCACCTGAACACATTCAAAACTAAACTATTTAGTACGCTGGTAGACAAGTCCTACTACAATGGTAGCCAGTACATGGAGGACAAACATATTTAAAAACAGTTATGATTTTAAGTTTGTTAGAAGTCATGTAAGGTTTTAGACAGTCAAACGGAAGAGTGACATTAGCTGAAAATTTACTGTTTACCTGGTTGGCATTTGAGATTTATAGAATAGAGAGTATTATTTTTTCTGTCGTTATATTAAGTCATTGAATTGCGGTTAACGTTGGAGATGGTTATTGCGCGTGTTTGTACACTCGAGAAAAAAATATGTATTCACTTTTGAACCATGTCACATTCACCTTTATTTGACATTTCCTTCCCTCAACACACTGCTACAAGAAAGGGTGAATGTGATATGGTTCAATAGTGGATACATATTTTTGTAATCGAGTGGTACCTATAACCATATATGAGGGAACCGTTATTACTCCATGCCTATCACTGTAATATTTTGTCATATGTTCATAGTGAAGTTCTAGTACATTCCCAACAAGTTTCATCATTAAGAGGCTATGTTGGTAAGACCACGTGGTCGCGTTCAAGGTTGCATTGTTTTGTAGCTGTTCCTCTCCGAGCCCTGTCCTACCCGAGCGCGTACAGTGAGACAGCATACACTACGCGAAGTTATCCACCCGTTATTTGGATGTTTCGTAGTCCAGTGATCATTTGAAGGATACAGTATATTATGTAGCCATTTTTTCAATACAGTATATTAATAAAATTTCAGATGTCGGTGGTTTTCCAAATTGTTCTAAATTGATTCATACTCTTGTAAAACAGGTTCAAAGTTGGGGCTTTTTATTACAGAAAAATACAATACTTTGACGCCCTGTAACTCTGGAAGTATATATTTAAACGAAAATCTGACTCACCACCGACGCAGATATTTGTTACTAGATTGTGTCTTGAAAATTTCATAGATTTTCATAGCTTAATACTCAAAATATGACTGGACTATGTATGGGCGCTTTGACTACAGCATACCCTCTTAACTGTTTTGACATAAGACTTATATTGTACGATTTGGCATTGAGAGGCGACGTGGAAGTGGCTAGTTTCTATTACATATTTCAACTTCTCTTTTAAAAATTATTTTATATTAAAAGTTATAGTATTCCATACCTGTTGAATACGTTCAAAAATGAGAATTATGCTGTAAAATCTAAAAGATAGCAAGACCTTGATAATTCAGCGCGTATTTTCTTAGATCTTGTACAAAGAAATAAACAAATTAAATCGGGATAATCTACCGATGGGGACACTTGTTTGCGGATTATCAAGGTGTCGGTTTATTCGATTTCTCTTTTTCTTATTCGAATAACCGCATAAACGGATCACTTGGAACCTCCCGACCGTTTTATTTGCCGCGGGCTGAGAGGGTGATATGAAATAGGGAGAAAGGTACGGTGCTGTTTACCAATACATTTGACAAGTTTAAACAATAAAAAATTGTGCGCCCCTGAGGCGTCAGAATAACGTGGAGTGAAAATAACACGAGAATACGTCATGACGTCACACCACTTTTCCCAAAAATAATTACAAAAATATTTTTGACTACGGGAAAATATGAAAGGTCAGCAGCGTCAACTTGTGTCCGCTGAAATCTTACTAGGGTTACTAGCCCACTTGCTAATCATGTTACTGATATGAATATGGGAAGCTCTTTCATCGCGATTTCATAGATATTCGGTAGTGAACTCTATTAATCATAGAATAAGAGAGATTTAAATAAGTAATAGGTTACAGAGTGGGCATTTCATAGAAAAACTTAGAAAGTCGTATACGTCAAATGTATTGTACGGGCCATGACGTGACTGTGGTACAGTGACTTATTACCAATTGGTAACAATTGAAGGATCAAAATTTTGTTTGACTTGTAAATGTTAAATGTCTTTGCCGCCATGTTATTACGTAGTTATGATACGTACATTATTATTATTATTTAACAAAAAGATGTGTTGTAGGAATAACATTCTTGTTAAATTACTTTTGCTACTAAAACCTTGTGAGTGTCTCAATAAATATTTTACGGCTTACCTAGGTTTGACGACTTACGCGAGAATCTAGAACATATATTGACAAATCAAGAAAAGGGTACGGCTGAAAGGTTATATAAGTAAGAACTCAATCGTCTTACGCAAAATGACTCTTTGTTTTCTCGAACGCTCCGCCATAAATCTTACTGTAATAAAAATAGTGAGGCTAAAAACTAGCAATACGGAGACATTGGACGTACTATTGTCCCACGGGACATCGTGAATTCAGCTTCCCGATGAAGTGAAACGACAGCCTCGCTGCTCGTTCAGACTTTTCTAGTGTACAGGAAAGAAGCATTAAATAACCATATGATGCTTCCGAAAATACTGCGTTGTTGCACATTCTGAGAGTACAAAACAGAAAGAAATACATATGTATCTTCAGATGATTGGTACAGTTGTGATTTTCAAACAAGTAAATGGAACTGGAAGCTGACTTCAATTGCCCTAAAATTCAACTTTTATTAAGAAAAATTTAAGGTTTATATAGTTTTCTCATGGATGCCATTGTCAGAACTGGACCACACGAGAAGCACCGCCTTTTAAATAAATAAAAAATCATCCAAATCGGTTCACCCAGTCAAAAGTTCTGAGGTAATAAACATATATAAAAAACTACCCGTCGAATTGAGAACCTCCTCTTTTTTTGAAGTCGGTTAATAAATGATGATGATCCTAATATTTGCTGTCGTTATAGCCGTTAACACTTTTTTTACATTTGCCATATATATTAGCAGTAGCCAAGTGCGCGAAAATAGTGCGCCATCAATGATTCTCAAAAACAAATGATGACATAATGATTCTCGTCTTCTCAGCTCTGACACCGCACATGCACACATCTTAGTAGTTTATAAGTGAAATGTAATAATTTTCGGAAAATAAATACTTTTTATTATTATTTATTTATTTAAATACATGTTTTCGTCGAAATTTGAAACGATTAAGTAAACAAAAGAAGAATGTATCCAATAGTTTAACAAGATGAAAATAAAATAATTATGTAGGTATATGTTTGGGCTGTAGAAACGAGAGGGATATTATATGTGGTTACACAGTCTCTATGATGCTCTGTTGGCGCAAGGGAGACAACCAAAAAAATTAAATCTCATTCGACCATGAAAACTGGATGAAAAACTTGTTTTGATACTTTGTAATATTAAAGTCCTTGAACAGCGCCATCTATTTCCCTTTTGTTGTAGGTATGTACGGAAACTTGTCTATTACAGCTAAATCTAAACAACAAAATACTAGAGTGATCTAAACATACCCGAGCCCGCAGAGTCTGTTGAATTGAAAACCTTGTGAAGTCATTGTCACAGCAGAGAGAGGCAGCATTGTGTACAACACTTTATCGGCCTCTCTGCCTCGTTAGCTACTGCTCTGACAGATACAATTAATCTGCCAAAAACGTCATTTTTGTTGTTTTGACCTTTCCCCTGAATTGGAAACGTCAGCTCCACATACGTTTGATTTTCAAACATGATTCTAAAATGGTTTCGTAGATGAAGAAAAAAAAATGTAAACTAATGGATATCAATATCGGTTAGTAGATAAATCCAAGTTGTTTTAATATGTTAATCTTATTACCATAGATTAAAGACTACGCTCCATTCCGCTACAGATAAAATTTTCCATAAACCTCTGGAAATCTATCCTGCTTTTGCTCATGTTATCTGCCAAATGAAAAATAAATCAGCCAGCTACGGCTATCAGGACATCGATTTATACGGAACGAAACAAACAATATATGAAATGACCTTTTAGGTAGAACACTGGCACAGTGGAAGGTTTTATCCATGGTACAATAAGATGCTAAGCCTGGTATTCCATTCCCGTGACAGCTGGGTGAATTCACGGGACAAGCATACGTCATCAGGGTACTAAAACTCGTAATTGAATTAAAACATGCTAATATAACAGCACCAATCGTGACGTAAACTTGTGTCATATTATATCCTCTTTGCTTGTCGCACTTTCGTAAAGAACATAACTTGTTTTATTGGAAACTCGAGTACAAAAATATGTATCCACTTTTGAACCATGTCACATTCACTCTTGCTTGTTCCTATGTAGTGTGTTGAAGGAAATGTTATTTAAAGGTTAATGTGACATGGTTCACAAGTGGATACATATTTTTGTACTCGAGTGTACCATGGTTTTGTCTGTTCTAAAATCTAAGCTTATTGCCATTATAAACAATCTTTTATATTAAAAAAAATTAAAATGTCCAACTGTGGACACAGGTGACAAAAATCAAACCGTTCCTGATCACAAGAGTCTAGACGAATTAGAAACTGATCTTACATACGTTTATTTTTTTCTGAGAACTTAATAAAAGTTTTCTGATATTTTTTTTAAACTTCCAGGTACAAATTCCGTACAAATAAAATAAATTGGGTGTGTCACGTTAATTAAACTTAAAAACACAGCTACCTAAAAATATATTATTTATCGCCTCCCATGACCGTCAAAATTTTCGTGTGCCTTTATTGTGAGAAATGAATTTCAGGTCTGCAGTCCATGTTCTATTACGCAATTAGATGAAAACATGTATAGTACATATAATAAAATTAAAACTATTATAGTGCCACGGAGGAAATCCGCAAAATAATACAGTAGCACACACACACCCTTCCACGCCCATCACACACACCCCTTACCATTTTGACTAAATAGTTAACATTAAAAACAATACTTTATATTGCATGCTCACTTGGATTAAATGTATGAACTACAATAAGTACCTTCCACCTACGCACCATATTTACGGCAAATAAATTTTCTATATTATAATTAAACTTTCCTATTCCTACTGTAAAATTGTTTTAATGGAGTCAATAAAATCATCAATCAACCAGAACAGTTATAATATATACAGATATATATAAAAAACGGCCAAATGCAAGTTGGACTTGCGCACCGAGGGTTCCGTACAGAATACGGATAATTAGAATACGCAAAATCATAATTAATGTGCACTGAACAAACAACTTTTTAGATTTCAACGGTTTAGTAACGCCATCTAGTATCGAGTAGCTAAACTAATTCTCGCCAATACTAAGCAAATATACGAAAAATCACGTTTGTTGTTGGCAGCCCCTTCAAATATTTTTTTATTCTGTTTTTTAGTATTTGTTTTTATAGCGGCAACATAAATACATCATCTGTGAAAATTTCAACTGTCTATCACGGTTCATGAGATACAGCCTGGTGACAGGCGGACATACGGACAGCGAAGTCTTAGTAATTGGGTACCGTTGGTTACCCTTCGGGTACGGAACCCTAAAAATCACGTCAATAGCTCGGAAAGGCTTTCTTGTTTATTCGAAATCTGCGTGCGTGCTCTTTTTCCACGCTAACGTTTTTGAAATTCGAACATGACGAAGATGAACCTAACTTAACTTTTTCTTTCAATTAAAACAATTCAATGTGTATTATTTTTCAATCTACGTCAATGAACTATAAATATAAATAATTAAAAATGTATTTGTTTTGGTTCAACCAAGTTCAACTGTTTTCCCTTAATCTGCCATTTTCCTCGCTGTAGTGAGATGAAAAGTTGTGTGTTTCGCTCGGCAGCAAAGTTATTTTGCGTCTCGTGCCTTGAAACCCTCGCTACTATTCTATTTTTGAACCATGAGCGAACCTTCATTAGCTAGCTATGAGATATCGCGCCAAACAACAACTTTGCACCCTTGCATAATAAATAACTATTTAATCACATATTCATTTGGTTTCCAATACAGGAACACTGTTCCCGAATCTAAATACGAGTCGTTGTCGGTACATGCTGCACGATCTACGTACGTACGGAAGTGAACATCGCTTCGAGCCAATCACACGAAATGTGCCATCCAGATTTGTTTCCTGCTTCAAAATTAATCGCCACGCCATTCGGTTCGACGGTACTCATTATTTCATACTGGAACGTAACGTTGGCTTAGAGTCAAACGTTTTTGTTTACAGATTTTTTCAAGTCTAATATACTTATATCCCTAACTTACTAACATAATACATTTATTCGGCCAACACCTTAGATGTTGAATATTGCTCAAAGTCTCTCAGCGAGCTAAAGAACGAGCTGTGCTCGAAATTTCTCTACGTGATAATATCCGGAATTTTTCCAACGATTCATATAAATCCTACTAATATTATAAGTGTGAAAGTGTGGATGTTTGGATGTTTAGATGTTTGGATGTTTGTGACGCTTTCACGGAAAAACTATTGAATGGATTTGAATGAAACTTTACAATAATATAGCTTATACATCAGAATAACATATAGGCTATAATTTATAAAGCCATATTATGTAAATTGTACAAAATCACACTTATAATATTAGTGGGATCAAAGAGTGGGATTACATGGGCAATTTGGGCATAACAAAAACGCGTTGCCTAGCAACTGACCATAGAATATGTAATTCGTATATACAAACTTTCGCGTTTATAATATTAGTGTCAAGACTATTGGAATGTCAGATATTGAAATTTCTTTTGTTTCTTTAAACTATTAGCCTACGTAACAGAATAAACACTTTTTGTACCTTATGCTGGAAATGGAGATAGATGCCTTCTATGCCTTTCGAACAAGTAGAATAAATCCTGAAGTACACGCGGACAAAGTCGCGGGCGGATGCTAGTATACAATAAAAATGATATGTATCATGTAATCTTGCTTTGCGTTTCAATTTCATCAACCAGTCCGTTTAGTTACAAAGAATCAGAGCGTACCTCGCTGGTTGTCGTCCGATTCGATCGACCTCATCTTATTCTAGCAAATATACATTTTATACCGGCTTGACTCGCCGCGCTGGCTGCCTCGCGAGTTCTCTTGAAAGAAGTGCTTTCCATCTCGGAAATAAAAAGATAGCAGTATTTTATTTCAGGTACCTTTCAATGCGATATTGTTCAGTTTAGTTCATAAAATGGAAGTTTATTCGATGAATTAACGTTCGTCGAATTATTTTAGTAGTTCTATAACATTAAGTGACTGACACACAATTAACTTATCTAGTCAGTTTAGCTTGCGCATTTTGTCAGAATCTATCTTTATTGGATTTGCGGATAATCCACAGATCGCTATCATTTGTTAATCTATACAAGAATAGGCGATTGATCCGTAAATCTATTTTAGAAGTGTTCATCTAAGTTTGTTAAGATTCACGACATTTTTACACTGACTATGACACTATGCTACGTCTGAGTGTAAATATTTTCGTTTGCTTGTAGAGCGAGGAGACGGCAGGCGACAACCTAGTCGACAAATTACCCTCGATTCTAGACGAGGCCAAGCTGGAGCGTTCACATCACCTCATCAGTGAAATGCAGTCTTATTTCGCGGCTTCTTTTTTGTTTTATTCTCAAATAAAATCTTGTACATACATTTTACACGATCACATTACACGACGAGGGGAAGCACGAAGCATTTTTCCTTTTAATTTATTATGTGGGAAGCTAAGGAATGGAATTCCCTGCTTCTGTGTTTCCCGAGCGCTACAACCTAGATGTCTTTAAGGATGTCATGAACCATCCTAGACCACATCAGCGCTTAAATCAAGAGAGATTATGGTCAAACGGAAGCCCATCTAATTATATATAAAAATAAGGTGACCTTTGAACCTACCGCCTTCACATCACCATATTTAATGCAAATAAATATAAATGTCATAAAAGCATTTTATTCATAAACAGCGGTAAATAGAAAGAAGAGAGAAAGCATCGATAAACGACTTTTTTTGTATGTGGTTTACCACGCGTCGATCGTAGGGAAAATATTTGCATGGGTTATTTGTTTGTCTAAAGACCACATGAGAAAAATTTTAAAATATAGGGTTTATGATAACAGACTTATATGTGCAGATGGAGCTTACGTGGCATATACCGATGTACGGGAACACATTTTTTCAACAGCAAAGACTTACTTTTTAAGAGCAAAACTCGATGCTACCTTACTTTATTATTTATGAATTTCAGTATATTTGTTATCATTGTCTTGAGCTGTATGGAGCTCTCGGTGTGCGAGTCAGGCTCGCACTTGATCAATTTTATACCATATACAATGTTTTCACTTGACTTACATCTCATCTTGAACAAAACCAAGATTATGTTCGACTCGCTGTTTCGAACCCGGTACGAGTCACCGTCGATGAAATAACTCTCGAAACTGTTCAATGTGTCTGTCTACCTCGGGTGAACGGTGCAGTTAGGTAGAAACAATTTCAAGAGAGAAGCCTAAATGATAATACAGAGTTTAGGTGGGCAGCATTTTGGAAACTATGTCAGTCTTCACATCGTTTATACTGAAGTGACACAAGACAGTGCTTACTCACGGCACGCCGGCAGAAGCCGAAATGATAGTGCAGAGTTTAGGTTGGCAGCGTTTTGGAAACTATGTCCAGTCCTCACATCGTTTATACTGAAGTGACACAAGACAGTGCTTACTCACGGCAAGACGGATCCACAAATTCAGAATCACTAAAGGGTATGCTCGGAATCTCTCTAATGCACCGTATTCGAATCTAAGTGAATGATCGCTCAGACAACCAAAGTGACCGTCATAGCCGAACGGATTAGGAAACTGTTGGACAGTGGGCTGGTTAAATTTACTGAAAGACCGTCTATAACGGGAGGAGGCGAAGCCACAAGCTAGTGAGCATCTGATACCTTACATACCGGAACACAACAGTTAACACTGGTGTTTGGAGACAGACTTAGGCAACATCCCCCATGTTGTAGCTAGCCAAGCGGAAGCTGAAGACGGTCGTACTACCAACCGATTTGGGGATGGAAACCAACTGGTAATCGAACCCGAGACTTCCAGATTGTTAATCCAAGCGTGTGGCTCCTAGGCCATGGAGGTGGACAGTGAATGTAGTCTACACCGATGAATTCACGGTGAAAATATAGAGGAATATAAAGATGTATATATATTTTATTCGAGTACCATATAGGGAAATCCTGCCTACAGGAAGTTACCCAACTTCAATTAAAAAGTCTCAACTTTTAATTACAAGCGAATTATTAAACAGGCGATGAAACCACGAAGAAATTGGTTCAAGTTTCGGGAGCTTCTTTATTAAAAAACCACAAGCTATAAAATGCAGCTATTATTAATTTTTAACACGAGCTGGGAATCAGCTTGAGATTGGGTTTGCCGTATAGGAAAAACTAATCCCGAGTGTTTGTAAAACTTAATTTTCCTTAGTCTCTCTAGTCTAGTCCAGAATCTCTCTCTAGTCTAGAATAAATCGTTCTTTAATTTAAGATCTCCAAATAGTTAGAATAAGGAAGTTGATTTCCAAACTCACGAGGTTCTGTCGGGACCCTAACATTTGTTTATTTGTAAACAAAGACATTTAACATTAATAGTAATAGACCGGACAGAGCAAACAAAAATTTTGATCCTAAAGTTATTACCAATTGGTAATAAGTTACTCAACCTAGTGTCACATCACGTCACGCGGCCGTACAAGACATTTGACATACCATTGACTTTTGAGATCAAAATGTTTATATGAAACGTTTCCCAATGCCCGCTCTATAACCTATTACTATATTTAAAGCTCTCTGTTTGTAAAGTATTATACAGCTGGCGATGACAAGATCAACACAAATATGTGTGTGTGTGTGTGTGTGTGCATTACTGAAACTTAACCTCCTGAAAACAGAGAAGGTACTTTTCCTTTGAACAGCACTCGAACAGCGAGCTATTTATGAGCTTCGAGTCACTGCGCAACGATCAACCGAGTACAAAGCAGCTAATTTATTATATCGATCAGAGCCGCCTAATAGTAATTAGTCTTAAGTGAATACATTCAAAAAGCCTATTCTATTTATATCTTCCTACTAAAGATTACATTAGCTTGAAACCATGGCCTTGGGCAACAGCTACAAATAGCATGTTCGATCGTGTAAATCCGCTGAGCTGAGTATTAGCATCGTATAAGCGAGCAAAGCCGTAAACCCGTGCCGTATTACCTAACGACAGGCTCAAGGGAATGGGTGCAACTTTTTAGGGACACTTACAAATCTTACAATGTAGGTACACTTCGATTTAGAGGTCGACAAGACAGTTCCGTTACCAAACAATGATATTTTGAATAAAAGGTAAGGTCGCTATTAATATTACATGTTTGCATGGTAGGCTTTTACTGCATCGCTATTTTTATATTTACTCTCGATGTACCAAAATTTCCAAAATGTTTGATGCTTGACTTGTAAAATCAGCCCTCAATTAATCAGACATCGACCGAAACAAACTGAGATAACAAGTCGCTCCGGCTGATTAACTAGCTGGCATATCAACACAACGATGTAGATGCAAAGGTACGAGTAGGGTTCAGTAAAGTAATTCAAACACATAACAAAAACTGTAAAAAATACATTTGTACTTCAAGAAAAGTATCACCTCATATCTTAAATCTTGCTCGCTAAGCACTAGTGCAAGAAATTGCTATTAATTTTTCGGAGATCGTTTGATGAATCCATAAATAAAATATACCCAACGACTTAAGGCGAAACCCGTTCAGAATGACTGAGACGGAAGGTTGACAAATTCTATTTCACTGCTTTTAAAAGTATAATTAACTGTTATGTAATCTTAAAATTTAGTCAAATACAGCTTTTACAACTTTATGAAGTTCGATACAAGTTCTGAAAAACTTCGCTATATATTTCAAAAAAAACCCCACAAAAATCGCTAAAAATCTGCGTTTTGGGAATTTATAGGCAACTAAAACCCAGTTGTATTCCATTAGCGTTTAATATATAATTTATACAATAATTTCCTGTAATTTCTTATGAAATACATCACAGAGCGTTGGGAATACTTTTCTCGAATAATCTACGTATGCAGATGTCTATGAGACAAACACATAATACATGATTATCTACGATGATTTCCGCGCGCACAAGTTTATAGCTATTTCCAATATTATACTTGATAACAAGAAACACTGCAAATACCACGCTATGAGCCTTATTAACACACAAACTGGTAACAATTCATCTAATTCTCTCGAGTCCCTCAAAGCTTGTTTCATTTCCACAAACAATACTGTCTGTGACGGATGCACAGACACCGCAGTGTGTGACCCCTCAAAGCAGCGTCGGAGAAAAGCAGATAAATCTTTTTGTTTAACTACATAAAGGAGGTCTCACGAGCGTAGAGTCCGCAACAGCATGGCGGTAGCGGACTCAATTGTAAAGGGTATTGTGCACTTACAAGGACTAACTTCCTTGCGCGAAAAACAAAAATAACTGTTTGTACTTTTGTAACTTTAAAAACTTGATCAAAAAATAATTTTAGGTACTATTAAAAAGTTATTGGACAGCGCCATCTATTTCACTTTTGTTGTAACATGTCTGGAAAGTAGGCCATTTTCATCGATCTTATTAGGTGTCTCAAATCGAAATCGGAACTTTGTTTCGTCTCGATATCTGAAAAACTTAAATTTTTCGAAGATTTACTTTTTAAAGAGTCGCATGGAGCTCACAAGACAGGACAGGTCGCGAACTGTTGCAGTTGCAGTTGGCGGAAGCGATAGCGAAGAAATATTTTGTTATACTACAAACCTGACTTTAAGATTCTGTAATTGTGTGAAAATGATTATCGTAGTGACGTAGAACCACTAAAAACGGATTATGCGTCATTTGACCACAGGCTGGTGAAACAGTAAGTAGAAAGCCTATATAAGAACTAATTAACTGTCACCGTCATAATCTGAAGTTGCCATGGGAAGGCAACATCGCTCGATGAACAGATAATCAATAGGGTGTAAAAGTACTCACGTTGCTTCCACGTACTAAGTTATATATTTGTTGACAACAAGATCCATGGACGACCGATGAGGTCACGAGGAGTCATTGGATACAAGACTCAGGGCATATATTAGATACCTCAGGGTCGGTCATTATGACGTATCACAAGATTCAAAATTTTATATATCTTTGAACATAACATTTGGTACGTCAAAATTCTTCATTTATTTACATAAATGTTTTTTCTACTGGAAATGAACATTTTAGAGGACAGTCGTAATTCTATAAATTCATAGATAGATTTCTAGAAATGTTTTTGGTTTTCTTAGAATTCGCTAACAGGCAATTTGCATACGACAAGTTTAATTTATTAATTTTTGTTTTGTGATGACCTTGTTTCGATACTTTATATAATTTAATTTAATTAAACTGGGGTGATGTATTTTATCTTTGTTTTTATAGTTATAAGTTAATATTAATTGCTAATGTACGAGTATCCTTTTGGGGTCATAAGAAGCAAAAGTTGTCCAGCTAATAAATGTGCTCAAAAGATATTTTTATTGTGTACTACACTTAAGTTCTACTGCGACACTAGTTTATAAGTCTGTAAGCCCCTTACTCTCGCCGCGGGTGTTTTGCAGAGCTTATTGTGTTATCTAACTAGAGAGCAGTGGCTTTATTTATCGCCACAAATTAATCTGCTCAAGGCATTGGTCTTATTTGAACTGGAGCTTGTTAGACAGTGTATTTGATGGAATTTCTGATAATTGGACGTTTTAAAATCCCTAATAGTTAATAGGGACGATTATTTTCAATTCTACAGCTCATAAAGCGTAATTAGGTCCGATAATAATTTGATTCTAGTAGCAAAAAGAAATGAGTCAATTTTGAAGGTACATAAATTATTACTACATCGATTGTTGATTTATTAAAGTTTGATTAAGGAAATCGACTTTAAACGAAGGCCGTTGTAAAATGAGGCAATAAATGAGCAAACACATAAAACTTGGTTTTTCTTCAATAATATTAACAGCACGTGTTAGAGACTGGTTTCAATGGTACACTCGAGGTCAAAAATATGTACCCATTTTTCACAATGTCAAAGGATGAATGCGACGTGGTACATATTTTTGTCCTCGAGTGTATACTTGTGATTGTTAGGAATTCGTTTTGTGTAAAGTTGTACGTAATTGCAGCATAGCGAAGAAACGTGCTAAGATATTCATATGAGATTGTGAAATGCTCACGCAGCGCTACTAGTACATCATCATCATAAGCCGGGAAACCTTAACTCCTGAACCCAGTTCGTTGATAAAAGTTTTATCATTTTAATTTTATCATAACCTTTTAAAATAGGATAACTGGCTTTGTCCAGTAATCATCTACAAATAATACACTCGAGTACAAAAATATGTATCCACTTTTGATTCATCATCATCTTTGCGTGTTCCTTCAGTTAATTAAAGGTGAATGTGGCATGGTTCAAAAGTGGATAAATATTTTTGTACTCGAGTGTACTATTTGTAGATGATTACTGGTCAAAGACAGTTATCCTATTTTAAAAGGTTATGATAAAATAACATTACTATGTAACTTTTATCAACGAAATCTGAAATACAAGATGATATTTTTAGATTTTGTGTTGATCTACAAACGCCATGATATCTTCACGTAAAAACTAGTTCACCCAGCACGTAGCACATGAAACGTGGGTCGCAGGTACGAGCATGTTTTACAACGCAGCGTCCGAGGAAGGGTCTATTTAAGGTGAATGGAGGTATTCTTGCGACGTCACGTGACGTGGTAGTACGTGGAAATGCGCACCGCTCCTTTACCCGCCGAGATAGCCTGTTGCACGGAGTTGCCAAACTTTTACTGATCCCCTAAAATTATTGATAAAGTTTTCAAGTTTCAGCTGAAACTAAGCGTCCGCCTCACCTGATGGCAAGTGAAGATGGATAGATATGAAAGCGCGCCAATTAATCCAAAGAGGAATTAATGTAATCTTTAATTTTTTGGTTGAAATACACCGTGAGATGTCTCCCGTTATCAAGTCATAAAAGACTTATACAAAAATAATGAGAAACATAGGTATGTAAAAAAATCTGATTCCAAGACTAATAAAATACATTTGAAATTCGAAATAAGAGATCTAAAGATTAATTTAGAAAAGAGATTATGTCTGAATTGCTGATTTGAATTTGAAGTATCGCAATTTTTTTTTGATATTTGAGACAAATAAATTAAGAATAATATAAACATATTTATTATAATAACATATAGAAATCTAGGAACTTAATAGTCTTCGTACTCCCTGATAAAATACCAGTTAATCACTTTCCAAACCAACAGGATATTATTACCATTGTTGACCCAACGGTATTTAGCCGTCAAATGAAATAGTGGACAAGCATTGACCTAAAGTCGACGCCAGAATTTCACGGACTAGATTGACATAAGTGTTTGTAAAAAGCTGTGGTCTAAATTGTTTAATTGTAAATAGTGTGGTACCCGTGACAATATTTCATTTAATGCAGTAAATAAAATGGTGGAACTATCAGAACCACACTGGGAGAACTGTGGCAGCATTCTTGTCAAAGTACAAATAGTTCTTTTCAGTCTCCATTATGAGCAGTCGACTGCGATGTGAGATGCATTTAAACTCAGCTGAGTTCAAATGCAATTCATTACGTCAGCGTTCCTATTGACCCTTATGCTGACAGAAGAGACAGACAATTTAAACTCTTTTGAAACGGAATAGCAAGACATCTATGCTTGGTTAAGGTTATATAGGTCGGAAAAGGTAAAGTAGTACTGCGTATTACCCAGGCTCAAGATAAGGATTACTAGTAAATAACAAAGCAATATCGGCACTTGTCGTTTCTGATCTGCAAACCTTGTTCAACCCTCTACACTCGAATACAAAAATATATCCACATTTGTTCGATTTCACACTAACCCTTTCGTGCAGTGTGTTGAGGAAAATGTCAATTAAAGGTGAATATGACATTGTACAAAAGTGGGTACATATTTTTGTGCTCGAGTGTACCTACTGACTGTCAAAATAGTTGAAATGTATTATAATTGAATATTCGGCGGCAATGTCTGTCTGCCTATCACTCATCTCATAATATTACTAGCAGGCTGAGAATTGAGAATTTGTCATAATATGTAGTTCCTCAACACAAATTCAAAAGTTGTATTAAAATATTTATTTTATTTAATTATATTAGCTTAAGAGATTGCTCAAAGTGATTCAGAGAGCAATGGAATGAGTTATGTTTGGAATTTCTCTACGTGATAAAATCGTGAATGAG
The DNA here is from genome assembly GCA_910589575.2 of Carcina quercana. Classification (NCBI taxonomy): domain Eukaryota; kingdom Metazoa; phylum Arthropoda; class Insecta; order Lepidoptera; family Depressariidae; genus Carcina; species Carcina quercana. The sequence continues at coordinate 13,386,167 of OU342432.1, read as the reverse complement.
GATATCCGTAGACGAACTAAGGTCACCGACTTAGCTCGACGAGTCAGTGAGCTGAAGTGGTAATGGGCAGGCTACAACGCTCGAAGAATGGATAACCGATGGGGAGTAAGGGTTATGGAGTGGCGACGACCTACCGGGAAACGTCATCCGGGCCGTCCCCTACTAGATGGACCAATGACCTGGTAAAGATCGTGGGGAGTCGCTGAATGCAAATGGCTCGGGACCGGTCAATGTGGCATACCATGAAGCAGGCCTACGTCCAGCAGTGGACGTTTCCCGGCTGATGATGATAATTAGCCAATGGTTCTGAGATACTGATAAATATAACGTTTCTAGTGGAATATTCGTTTTTATATATATAAGACGAATACAACAATACAAAGATTGAATCAATGTATCGTGTAAGTCTTTGATTTGTAAATATGTAACAAAGCAGTACTAACAATTATATTGATCCTTGACATCCTACTAATGTTAGGATATTATACGAGTCAGTGTGAAAGTTTGGATGTTTAGATGTTTGGATGTTTATGATGCTTTCACGGGAAAACTACTGAATGTATTTGAATGAAACTTACAATAATATAGCTTATACATCAGAATAACATATATTCTGTAATTTATATCAAGATAATAAAATGATTTTATTTATTTACTAACAAAAGCAAGCATAAATCACTAGACACTCACATACCTATACAAAGTGTGTATAAGTCAACGTAATCTGCATCACAAGTGGTTTAAATCAGAACCCGTGTAGTATTATCATGGTGATAAGGCAATTCACGGCATCCTAGTGACTGAATCAACGGTGGGGGAAAACCGGCAATTAGTTCGACACGGTCCTATTTGTACAGTGATAAAAAAAATCGTGACTTGTTTTGTTGACCTACTTCACTGTGGGGTAATTTGTATGGCTGGCATAATCAACTTCTAAAATTTATATAATAATATACAAAGTTGACTAATAAATGACATCTCATTTCAAAAATAACCAATCATCAATATCAATCAATACATATAATAAAACAGTAAAGCCAGTATGTCTGTACATTGAGTATATTTACCTAAAACTATTGAGGGCGATGTAAAAATAGTAAAAGAATAGTAATCTACGATTTTTAAATTTTTTTGTCCGTCTGTATGTACACGCTAATCTCCGGAACTAATGAACGGATTTGAATGAAACTTTTGTTGTTGTATAGCTATTGAGTCTGGGCATCTTACATTAATAAAAATAGCAACACTACGTTATTCTATATCTAATACAACGACATGCAATTTTATCATCATTACTAACCTAGTAATATTTAAATCTCTTCAATCTAATATTATCCGTGTGTAGCAATGTATGATTTTGACGCTTAATGACATAAACGAAGAATGCCAAATGCTTTAAAATATCATATAAGTAATACACCCAATTCTCAAAAAGCACAACACACAAAACATCAATAGTTGTTACAAGTATAAGATCGTTTACAACAACTCGTGATATGTGCTACGAATCGTAGCTATCGTAGCATTTTGATGTACCCTACAAACGACATCAACGGAAGTATTTACTGAACATACTCGTATGCAATATAACTTTGCAAGAAACAATTTAACTAACCTGTTCCCAAAAGAGTAGTATAGTTTAAAAAAAATTGATTTCAATATAGTTTTCTCACAATCTTCAAATCCTTCAAATAAGGGTGGTCCGTGGTGTTTGGAGTACATTATATTTATTAAAGACCTTTGCGCTCTCTTAGGATCCATTTTAATTTGACCCGTAAGAGTTTGCTCGGCTTTATCACAACACTCATAGTTATTAACAGTGACGAATGACATAGTATGAGTGGTGGTAAAATTTTACCAGACGTCACGGCAACGTGTTCTATATTCAAGCACGATATGCAGATCCTTCTATATTCAAAAGGACCCCGCCAGCCAGTGCACGTATCCAAGAAGAACGCAACCATGTAGAGCGGCTATTCTTACATTGATTAAAAAGTTTGAACTCATTAAAAACAAAAAAAACACTTACCAATGCTCCATTCCCGTAAAGAGTGTCATAAGACTCGGCCCTCGATGCCACGTTCCTCAGCTTGTATGGTTTCTTCAGCGGCGCCGGCGCCGGCTGTTGCTTGTGTGATGGTGACTGCTGATTGCCACCCCCCACCCCCACGTGGTTCGCGTTCGACTTCTCCTTCACCAGCTTGTTATTGTGAGTCAAGTTATTTTTTGTGAAGTTCCCCAACTGCTCAAACATGCTGGTCAGGTGCTGTGACATCATCTTGACTGCTTTGACTCTTCAAGTTAGCTTCAGATATACGATCAGCCGAAACCGAATGCTTGTTGCATGACTGATCTTTTACACTTTAGTTTGGTGCTTTATTAGTGAATGCATTTTGTTTACATTTCTGGAAATTAGTATTAATTCGTCTCTTGTTTTGAAGCTAAAATTTATGAATCATTAAAATAAAATGATCAACTGGTTTGTTGATCGCTAAATAAAAAGTTTCCTACAGATGTCAAAGGTCAAGATGCAATTTGCTTTACGGCGATTAATCTAACATGCAAGTGTGATTTGAATTTATGGATACAGTAGCTAAAAATAATTTGTGTTTAATGGAATTTTACACAAAATTATTTATTTAAAATGCTGAAAGTTGCAAATTCTTAATGTCTGTTTTTATTTTATTTTTAAATTATTATTAAAATTTCAAAAGAAATTCATAACATACTTTCACGACAGAAAAATGAATTATTTAGAATCATTTGTTAAAATAATTATTCACGTTGGAGGAAGAGATTATTAAGTTCTGATATATCTTAAACACTCTTATAACATTGTTTCAGTAAAGCATTAAACTATTTTTCAAATATTTTAGACTAAATGTGTAAGTAAAGAGATAGATAGAAAAAGATTTGACCAAGATATATTTGTCTAGACAGAATATTTATGTCTTTGTAAGATTTTACACGAACACTGGCAATTAACCACTTCTGTTATATACGTGTGTCTGACAATATTTTATCTTAATTGTTTTAGTAGAGAGTCTAGTCTATAGGATGATATTCTTCACAGGTAATTTTAAACGCTATTTATATAGTCAGCTTCAAGATAATTTGTAAGAAAGCTTCGTTACACATCGAGACACGTTTAGGCATGTTGAATTACCGCCTCCCAACATATCGTAACAAGGCCGAAGTCTGAAACAATGACACCGATACTGTCACTAGGATCCGGAGAGAATTCGCCCCGGGGAAGTTGTCTGCTCAGCGGAATTGTGTTGCAGGCGCGGAAACAAACCGGGCGAAAGGTGTCGTGCTTGCTGTACTTCGAAAATATTATTTAGAGCTTCAATCAATATACACATCGGCATTGTTTCACTGTGTTTGAGTCACATTGCCGTGGGGTAAGATCACTTCAAGACTGCAAAAATGACATATTTAGACTTACGAGTACATGATTTGTTGTTATTATTGCACTCTTCTGCCCCATGGCGAGAATAGGTCCATTTAACCAATTGTTTAATGTCAATTTTCATTTAATAGAATGATATGATAGTCAGCTTTTTTTTTCAACAGCCATCAACAGTTTTAAATTAAATATCCAACCATGAAATAAGATGCCCGAAATTCAAAGGTAAAGAAATGAATATAATAAATTCACTTTCTTTCCTAACGAGCACTAAACTAGCCATCTCACGTTAAAACGTTTTTCCGAGTGCTGAAAATTGCCCCTATTTCCTCTATTTTTCATCACCCCGCAAATGAATGAATTTCCTTTACTATTTCCACGAAAAACCGTGTTACCCCCAACGAATGAAAAAATTCAAAAAGAAATATTTTAGGCAAAACAAAGAGCCTGAAATAATAGGCGTCGGAAAAGTTGCCTCAAAGGATACAGGCGCGGGCAAAGTTGCCGTCTTATCTCGAACAACTTTCATGAAATGACACTTATCTTCCTATTCTTTGTCAATTGATTGGAAAACAATAAATTTACGAGGGTGTTTGGCCCCAGCCATTCGTTTTAGTAACATTTGTATTTGGCGTGTAAAAGAATTGCATTCCAGAACGTTCACTTTGGAAGTTTAAGCGACATAACTTTAGATGAAGAATGTGTTTGGTGATTTATATAAAATTCACGGCCTGAAGTAGATTACCAATTCAGATTTTCTGTGAATCGGTTAGCGTACTTAAACTAAATTATTCGACATGTTTTTCAGAGACAAGCCAACTAGCGGACCTTAATTAAAAAGAGGGTTAATTTCCACAAATTTGTCCAAGCGTTGGTTCGGTCCAGGGAGCCTGTTGTTTGACACGGAACTGGTACCCGAGTCAAGAATCTGTGCAGTATGAAATAATTTTACTTATCTAAATTAAAATCTCTGAAATTGTTTGAACAAATTAGACTAAGAGAGGTAAAAGGACTAGTCTTTATTTTGTCTTTTAGACAATAACACTTTGACTATTGCTTTGGTAATACATATTGAAGCTATTCGCCTCATTATGGGCCAGGAGTGGAATTCACGAAGGACACGCCTAATTACAAGCTCAACCTTGGCTTAAAGTATCCCTTGTTTCTTAAATAAAAAAATTGTATAAGAATACTCCGAATTTTAAAAAAAAATTGTCTTAGTACCTTTTGCTAGGTAGCCTTGCTCTTCCAAATTTAATATATTAGCACGACCATACGTATAATAGAAAAATTAAAGTAAAAGTATAGTTTAAAATGTAGTTGAAGTATAGATTATAATGAAGGTTAGTTGTGTGTTCAATTTTGAAAGTGTAGGTGTGTAAGGGCAGAGTTATGAGAGAGAGTGTGTCTACGTGCAACTGCTAGCTTAATATGGTCATCAAAGATTCCGTGTTATCGTAGGTTAAAATTTTAACTATTTTTTCCTTCGTGAGAACACACCTTTATTTTAATTAGGCAGGCCTGGCCTATAATTGGGCTTCATTCCATTCAAGGGACCTTCAGGTTACTAACAGCAATTCAACTTATGTTAGTGATATGTATTATCTAGACTGAAAAGAAATTATCGATTTATCGTGCCTTATAGACTTTTTGATTTTTCAAAGTACTATAAAATTGAGATTTGTTACATTGAACATACTCGTATAATGTGATTTCAAATGAAGAAAACATACGGTCAACTGTGAGTCAGGCTCGCGTATCGCGGGTTCCGTACAGAATATGAGTAATTATCATGTACATAGTAACACAACATAAGCTCTGGTTATCATACAGTATTGTACTGTACTTGTTCTGTGAAACCTTGCTTCTTGCCAAATTTTAGGATTCTAGGTCAACGGGAAGTACCCAGTAGATTTTTATTCCCTTGCATCGCAAACGAAATGGTCTATGCGGCATAAACAGCCTATCTGCTAACTGCGTTAACCTAAAAGTTTGATTTTCGTAAGGGATTCCATATTTGAGTAGTCGATGTTTATTCCAATATGATACCTCTATGCGTGCCTGAGAATAAGGTTTTAGACAGACAGACAGACAAACGGATAAAAAAGTGATCCTATAACATAAGGTTTCCTTTTTTCTTTTGGGATACGGGACCCTAAAACACGATCACTTACACAAGTCACTTACATTTATTGAAACATTTATTTTCAGTGTTCTAAGGCTATATGTTTTACAGCCTGAAGCTAAGCTGAGCTCCGTAGAGGGCGGGCGTAGGTAACAAACGACCGTCGGATCATCGGGATCCCAACCAGCTGTAACGTTTATTCTTACATTCAGTGACACGATGGAAAAAGAGGTAAATGGAGTCTAGTGATTTATACTAGATGAATGACTTTACGTCGATGCGTGCAGGTTTTACATTTTTTCGTGATTGTTTGCTGACGGTTGATTGATTTGTCTAACTCAACTTAAGACTTATTCAGAACTTTTTTCAAGGTATTTGTTGCGTATTCTTCACTTTTCACGGTCTGTTTGTTTTATTCTTTTATAACAAAGTAGAAAACCTAATATTCGTAACCTGCCTAACGACAAACTATTAAAAATATATTACAACATACCTATGCAAACAATATCCATCAATTTAACTAAGTTTAGAGCTTTTATTTAGCTTTTATTTATTTATATGTTTTTAATAAAAAATTAATTTAAAAAATATATTTGGATCATTTAACAGGGGCTCAGGCCAACCTCCTACAGAGAGCGTATAGGTATATAACAGTCCACCACGCAAGCCAATAATAGGGAAGATGCATCCAAATTAGATTGGGTTGAATTGTATTTTTTACCCACGACGGAACGAAGACCGTGTATGCGTTTAGGGTTGGAGGTTATTTGTTTGTGTGTTTGTTTGTTTACGTAATAGTTTTGTTTGTGGAAGGACTAAATGTCTCAAAAATTTAGTTCCTTGAATAGTAAAATGCTTATTAGATTTAGTTTTCTCATTGCATATTGAACATTTTATTATAAGGGTATGTTATATACCCCTATAATAATAAAAACAATATTTTATGAAATATCGAACAAGCTCCATACATTTTAACGCTTTAAAACACGTGTAACGTCACAAATGTATCCCGATTTACATGGAGCGTTTTAGCACCGCGTGACTAGAATTACTTTTTGCGGGTTGTACTAACGAAAGTATGAGTCATATCGAAAAATATATATAGATAAAGGAGGAGAAACCTTTTTACATGGACTATCAATTTAGACAAAAATATTTTTCCATGCATCTTCCCCGTCATTATCAGGGTACTCATATATGTAAATTGGAATTAATTTGTTTTCTCCCATGGGTTTGAGATAGTGAGGGTAAATGTGTGTGGGGGTTGTCCTTGAATACATTTGTGTACAGTATCACATGCGTGACGTCATCTGCAAGTTTTAACAATAAAATGGTTTTCTCCGAAATCACTGTTGGAAAAATTCTGAAACAATTTTTTCAGGTTCCTTGGTGCTAAATTTCGAAACGGTTTCCGAATTAGTTAAAGCTTTGCAATATTGTTCATTATGATCTGTTGAGTATCTTTTCAATGAACGGAATCCAGTGCTAACGACTTTTATTTCCGGACTAGCGTTTCTATAGCAAATAAGAACAATGCCATCACAAATTTCTGAGTACAAATTCATTGAATCGGCTATGTCCACTTCGTCGACAACAAACCAAGGCGTGTGTTGAACGTTCAAACAATAGGTCAATGGGAAATTAACTTTTACGCCAACCCTAGTGGGTAGTTTCATTAGGTCATGGTTGAAAAGTCACAGTAATTCTTGCTTTTATTGCTTTACTTTTTGAAAGTTCGTTTAAGATACAGCTTTAGGGTTCTATTGAGAAAATGGGAAAACGTAACCGTAGTAGAATTTGTGTTATAAATACTTGTTTACAATTCCTTTATTTTCAATTTTTTTTAATATTTAATGTTGATTTTTAGGGAAAACCGATGAAGATAAAACAATAAAAGAAAGATTTTTGTCCATCTAAGTTTCTATCTATTTTTTTTTAAATCCACGCAACTACTGTCAAGAAATTTGCGAAAAATGGTAATTTTTGACAGTTAGTAGTAGGGACGGACGTATGGACATGAGGGTCATCTTAAGAGAGTTCTGTGTTGTCTTTTTAAGGTACGATTTACGGAATATTATATAAATAAGAGACATTACTTAGTTTAAAGTCAGTATTATTTAAACGTTATGTCCAGTTCAGAGAGAAGTGGTAAATGAATAAGTAAAATATATAAACAAGTTTAAGGTAAATAAAATAACATAAGAATCGGAAAATCGAAATAAATTTACCCGATGATTTGACTGAATAAATATGTACTTTTACTTTTCATTGATTTTTTGAGATTATAAATCATTTGTCACTTACATATATTCAATCACAAACATGGCTGACATGAGTCATCAGTTTACCTTCATTTTCCATTAATAAATAATGTGATAGATGAGTTACTACTTCAAATTATTTCTGTCCAAAAACGAATGTCGTGTTTAGTTTTTAGGATTACGAAAATTTTAAAAAACAACTTGTGTCTGTCTGGCCATCTGTCAAAGCCTAGATCTCCACCTTTTTTGGAAGTTGGCAAAGTTTCAAATTGGCAATAAATATAATTGATACCATGGTTGGGTGGGATAATTTTATGATAATAACGTTATACCAGTTTTTATGGGTTGTTGTATGTATTTAATTATGGGTGGAGTAAAGCGTTAACCCGATGGCTGCGTCACTTTTTAACTGACTTCAAAAAGGAGGAGGTTCTCAATTCGACGGGTATGCTTTTTTGCTTCTTTTTTGGTGTCAAATCGATGGTGTGCCGTAAACCCGTACCTTTTTATATTTAGTCTTCTGGGTAAGCACGCTTTCTCTATATACGATCTTATTGTCACTTACCATATTTTTTTTACTTATTTACGAAGAAACGCTCCGAAAATAAACTTCACATTTACTTATAATTGTTAAAATAATTCGCATTAAAATGAAAGCGTCTCCAACGCAACACTTAAACTGTTTGATTCAACTCTTTACTTTGTTGGTGTAGTCATGGTCCATGATGACGTCAGCGGGGACGCTATGGATCGCCTTATTGCAGTAATTTTCGGCGCATGGACCGCAAACCTGATAGCAGAGTAGGGTGTCGTTGTCGTTGTTCGAAAACATTCGGGTGGAACTTACTAAGCTATTTTTAGGGGCTAATGAGTTTCGGATCGCGGTCCCAACGTTTTCACGGGTATTATAACTATTTTAGAAAGTGTGCGATGGTATTTTCGCTGGCTATATTCATTAGCTTAGATTTCTTGTTTGCGATAATATTTTGACAAATAGTTGTAGTACGTACCCAGACAGTTACTTATTATCAATCTATTGTTAGTTAATTATTCATTAGTTTATAAAATACTTTTACAATTTTACCATAGTAAATGATTTAGAAAAAAATCTTTAAATCCAAATTTAAATGTATCAAAGTTTGTTAGATTTTATATACAATCTGACATGGAATAAATACATTCGATTCACAGAACAAGAGACGAATTTCAACAAGTAAAAAAACTTTTATTACTTTGGAAAATCTTTGCGGAACTTTCAACTACCTTTAAGTGTCTTTGAGAGTTTCTGTAGTTCGTTTTTGATGTGCAACTAACTTAGTATTTCTTAATGTTCACTACGAAGAAGCTGAAGCTATGCTGCTGTGCATTCCGAATGCGTCCGCATAGCACGGAGGTTGCGCGACAACTGCTGTGCTGGGCCATCCGCAGTCGTCGTCGTCGAAGTCAGACCAGCATCTCTTCAGCGAATAAACCACGCATGCGCGCACAAACTCCGCCCACAAAAACTTTTTCGTAGCACTAAATATTCCGAGCTTCGTGTAACTTTTCTGTGTTTAAAAATAATGATTGTTGCTGTTAAATGAACAAGTTAGTAGAGGGATAGGTCATCAATCAATGCGTTTGTTGGTTAAGCTATTTTGGGATCGGTCGTGTTGTTATTTTTCCGTCACTCTTGACGATTTTTAGGGTTCCATATTTCAAAAGCAACCCTTATAGGATCACTTTGTTGTCCGTCTGTCTGACGAGACCATTTTTCTCCGGAACGCGTGGTGGCATCAAGTTGAAATTAATATCGACTACGCAAAGCTGTAGTCCCTTAGAGCAGTTAAAAAATCAAGCTTGCAAGCAATCATTAAACAGAAACGGCTTTTTAAGCTATGGGGTACTTACTATTGACCTAGAATCTATAAATTTGGCAAGTATAGGAAAGTATGATTTTTCAATTATGTCATTAAAGTTTGATGATTACAAAACGGTTCCAGCGCGGTTTTGTTAACAATTGCTCATTGATTTAAATCAGGCATATTTACCTATTAAGATTTATTATTTTCAGTATGATTTACGGTTGATATTATATAGATATTATTTACGGAAACCTCGGTGCCAGTTTTTGGTTTTTCTGGCGGTCGACGCTGTAAATAAAAATATTACCCCAGTAGCTACGTGACTCAGAATACAGAACTCGATTCCCCATAGGTGTTTGATAATGTATATTACCTGCCCCCTATACCTACCTTACCCTATCATTTTCATTTTTTCATATTATCTAGGTCTCCCGCCAATACCTATCCTATAGTATTCCTGTAATGCTGGACAACATAGCCCCGGTCTATTTATGTTGAGGATTCTGGGTGAGCACGGTTTCCAATAAAACGACCTTGTCGTCACGTACTATAAACTAGTATTATAAATGCGAAAGTGAGTTTGTTTGTATTGTGTATGTCCTTGTCTGGGTCGAAACAGAGAGTCATAATGACTTGAATTTTGTATCCTGATCTAACACATAGTTCCTATGGGATAACTTCTGACGTCAAAGCAACGATGTCGCGGGTAAAAGCTAAATATTAAAATAAAAGTTTTAAATAGCAGTCTGAAAGCTGCGAGGTCATCGAGTACAGCTCATTTGAAACCTCAGCAAAAGTCTGGTAAACAGGGAGGGGCGGTGTACATTTGGAATCGGTCTTAACTGCTTAGCATCGAAATTATCGGCCTTAAAACCGTTGTAAATGTAAAATAGCTGTAAGTACACCGGGTTACTGTTTACAGACAGAATGTAAAAGCACCAACGACCCCAGCTAAGCTCCGAAATGAAATTATTTTCAATTTTATAGCTTAAGAAAGGGTGACAATACTTTCAAAATATCTCCTACCTTTTGTATGATCCACTGTTTGTAGAGAAAACGTCTGGTAACCTAACCAACTAGTCTAATAAATGTGAAATTTTAAATATTTGGAAGTTCCTCCACATCCGTGGCCTAATGGCTACACGCTCAGACTTACAATCCGGAGGTCTCGAGTTCGATTCCCAGTCGGGGTACCTATCGGTACTCGGTTTGTTTGCCGGTATTTTCTATTTCCGCCTAGCTAGCTACCACTATTTCACATAAGTCTGCCGCCAAACAGCAGTGTTAAAAGCACTGTTGTGTTCCGGTATGAAAGGTAGAAGAGCCAGAGCCTCATTAGATTGAGGCTTCTGGGTGCGCACGCTACCATGTATCGGCATTATCGTCACTTACCATCAGGTGAGATGAAGGCCAAATGCAAACCCGTCTTATAAGAAAAATAAACGGCTGAGTGAATTTGTATGAATTGATCTACGTAGATTACCAGTTTTCGCATAAGGTAGTGCAATTCAGAGTTTTATAAGTATGAATATATGTCTCGGGGTTGTCAAAATTGTATATGCATTTTCTGTTAAAGGGATAAATATGTTTTAATTACTTTGATGCATTTAAGCGTCCACTTTTGTAGTATTGTTGAAAATTTAAAACATTTAGGAAAATTTTGCTTCGTAAAAATCTCGTAAGAATGTTTCATAATGTTTTAACGATACAAATGATTTCTTAGTGAGTTCGTAATACTTCGATATTAGAACTTGTATGCAGGTCTATATAGTGACTACAGATTATTATACAGCTTATTTGTATCCCGGGAAAATCCCGCAAAAAAGTATTCCATTGAATAAGAATTCGTTTTGCTATAAATATTCTATTTCAGCCTTAAATATGTGCTCAGTTTTAATATTGGATATCTCAACTAATTAACAAGTGTGAGGTTTGCATTAAGCTATAAAGCTACGAAACTTTTCCTCAAATATTTAACAGTTTATAACTTGAACATAATTTCAAAGTTCAGAGTTCACAGGATTCGTCGAACACTCGATTTGACTAGACCAGGCGATTCAAATTAGGCCTTTTTCATGGTTCCGTATTCAAATAAAGAACCCTGGCAGTTACTATAATTTTAGGTTTATTAAAAATATTAAAAAGTTGTATGCAAATATATATGTTTTAGGATTAGTTCTGTTCATTGAGTTGATTAATTGAAAGTTGTTTTATATTTTTGAAATATTTCGGTTCATAAAAATATTTGTACATATCCTAACTATTTATCAAATGGTGGAGCTCGTAGTATTGAACTCTACAATTCGTTTCATGATTTACACATTGCCAGTGCAAGTAGCTGGCGCCAATAGCATATAGTTGTTAGTGTTATTTCTTCTTCTTTTTCTTCAAACGCTAATGTTTTTTTTGCTATTTGGTGCCTACATAAAATGCGTAAAGTATCCTGTAATTTATTATTTATTATATAATGGACTTATTATGATCTACATCATCGTTTATATCAGCTGATGGTAAGTGATGGTCTAATATCAGAAATGCGAAAGTGAGTTTATTTGTATTTCCATCATATATATTATTACATCATAAAAGTTTGTCATAATTACTTGAAATTTTGTAAAGGAATATTTGAATGACATAAGCTTATTTTTATCCCAATTGAACGAGTAGTTCCTGTGGGATATTCGCTGAAGTCCACGTGGACGAAGTTGCAGGCAAAAGCTAGTAAGGCTATAACATAAAACTTACTCACCCACATCAAATTAATAAGGCTTTGCTGCCAGTTACCTTTAAGCGGAAACGATAGTCCTAATCAGAATCACACTGAGTTAGAAACTATTCATTATGGCAAACTATGACAACATACCTGTTGGTTACTAGCAGAGCAGAGCAGAGTACTGCAGTTTCCTATCGAGCTTTGAGGTCAAAATTTATTATTTATGCATAGTCTTTTGTTTCCTATTGTCTCTAATAAATTTCTGTTCTTACCCTTCGTGAGTTTGTTTTATTATGTTTTCCGTGTCTTCATCGATGTCGAGTTTTGATAGAACAATATGTTTTTGGACACATAAAACATATAAATAAGACGTGTATAATATGGACCTAAAATAATATCATATGTATAGATTTGTATGACAATAAATAAATATATGATCCAACTGACTGGCGCCAGCGAGCGAGCGAGCGCCTGGTCCGATGTGAACTCACTCTTTTGTTCGTTTGCTCTGCGCAAAAGTAATACCCGACTTTATAATGAACCCTTACAAGATTTTATTGTACTTGTTTCATGTGTCGTAGATGTTTCAGCTTCTTACGGATTTAAAGTCAAATTTAACATTTGTGTTAATATTTGTTTTCGATGCAACGAAAGATATTGTTGTAAGCTGCGTAAAGACATAGACATTTATTTCATCTCAGGCAGGACACACAAATTATCAGAGTATAAAGAAATAACACGCACAAAACAGAAACTAAACGGTATGTGTGTTGTTAAGTGAGGTGTGAGAGGATGTGTGTGTGTGTGTGTAAGTGTGATAGTATGACTGTGAAAAAGTCGACATAGCTCAGTGAGCTGAAGTGGATACGGACGGGCCACATCGCTCGAAATTAGATATTTTTAATATTGTAAAACTGTCTGCAGCGAAAAATAGGAGTTCATACCGTAGTACTATTCTATTGAAGAAAATACCCCATTTATTTTTAATTCGCCCATAATAACAGCATTTACCGACTCGCTACGGTTATCACTTTTATTATGTTGGCCCCCTGACACGAGAGGTTTAGTACAGCGTAAAAAACACACACATAAAACCGCAATGTCCAGCCATCAAAGGACTAAAACGTTTCACGTTGTTTCTGTGTAATTAAGACAACAGTGCGGGGAATGTCGAAACCCGATCAGTTCACAGAGGTCTCGAAATAATGACTCAGCCGCAGAGCTAGGGTAATTTTAATGATTCTAATAAGATGCTACAGAGATTTCTAAAATGATGACTTTCCGTCGGTTGTTTTGATGTAATGTTTATACTTGCAGGTCAGGTCGCCCGAGGTTTTTCTCGATTGTGAATTCCTTCCTTATTGTATTATACGTCTACAGTTCTACTTCTATGTCAGCGGTTCTCAAATTTTTAAGGATTAAGGACAAAGAACATTGAATGAATGTCTCGTGCTTCACAGACATACCGAAGATTAGTGTATTGTTATTGAAACGAAATTCAATGCTTGATATTAATTTATCTAAGAGTATCCCCTAGGCCCTAGAGCAGGCAATACCTGTTTAGTAGGGAAGTTTCAAATTGGTAGTTACAACATTTAGTTAGATACAAACGAACTTAATTCATGCAACCGACTTCAAAAAACCAACTTCAGGAGGTTCTCAATTCGACTTTTTTTGTGTGTATGTGTGTTACGCGATAACTCCGCCAATTATGAATCGGTTTTGATGATTCTTTTTCGTTTGGTAGAGCATACTTCAGAGGTGGTTCCAAATAAATTTTATCGGAATAGATTCAGCGCTTTTTGATAAAATCAACAAAAACCAAATATGATATGTCTACCTCTAAGAGTGAACATTTTAGGGGATGATTAGTAGTAGTAGTAGTATTAGAGTAGACTTTTAGGGCAGTTGAAGTCGGTTTTAATGTTCTTTTTGAACGCGTTAATTATATCTAAATATATAAACGATCGGAATTCATAGCCTTCTCGTTTAAAAAAAGTTTTGTTTTTAAATTTGGCTAAAAGAGTTTATGCCCATTGGTTTTGAGATGTCAAACAGGCTTCAGATGGTTTGAAGGGGCAGCACAACAACCATTTTGAATGTCTTACGGATATATCCACACGGCATTTATATATTTCCATTCCCTTACCCGCACGAGACAGACAGATGTGTCAAATAAAACAGAATCCCGAACACTCGACGAGACGACGAGATGGAACAAGCAAAGGGTCGCTATGAAGAGAAACAAACAATATTGCACTTCAAATACGAGTATTTCACTTTATAGATTTGTAAGCCATTTAAGGGGATTACTGGGGACACAATGTTTAAAAAAAATAGTGCTTAAGATAAATGTTTACATGTGAAGTCCTAAAAAAAACCACTCCAGAAACAGCTTTCTTTAGGAAATTTATTACAGCAGTTCTGGGACAAGAAATAGTGAAGAGAAAGGCAGTTCTGCATGTACACTCGAGTACAAAAATATGTATCCACATTTGAACCATGTCACATTCACCTTTAGTTGACATTTCCCTCAAACACTCCACATATAAACAAGCATGACATGGTTCAGAAATGTCTACATATTTTTGAATTCGAGTGTACACTTTAATATAAATATCCTCGTAATATTTCTTCAAATATAAAATAATAATAATATCTGTACATACTCGTATAATTACATCGCTGGCTAATTTTAGTACATTAAAAAGATTAAATAATAAATACTATGCGAGAAATAAAAGCCAAAACAAGTTTCTTTGGAATTTTAGTCTGTCCTTCTATCTGTTTGTTTGTACGTGCATCACGCAGAAGCTGATACACGAAATTGGATGCTGTTTTAATAGTTACTTGATGGAGGTGTAACTTAAATGCGGGTGTATGTTTTATATTGATACGCCACCTAGAAGTCTAGTAATAATTCTTGATATTTCTTCGAGATTTCCTGTCACGTACTCTGTAAATTCCTCAATCTGACTAAATGGACCATGAATGAGTAGGAACAGAAGTTGGAGTTATGGGAAGGGATGGATAGGATTGTCTTAATGAGAGCTCGACAGGGTTCGCTAACTACTACTACAAGGTAACTAGATTGAAGGGTTATTTAGGATGTTTGTTTTTATAGAATATAAAGGATATGAGCATTCCTGCCACTGCTTTGAAACCACTGAGCTAAGCGCGAAAACCTGACACCATATCACCAAAAGAATAAACACAGATTTTTTAGCCGCTAACAAAAGTGTTTGTGGCAAATCAGCGCAATCAAGATAGAGAGCCGTAATGTTTTCGCCACAGAAATATTATTATTATTATTTATTTGTATCAGACAAAATCCATATAAAATCCATATTTTTGTTAGTAAATAAAATAAAGCCAATTATAACCTAGTGTTAGTAATAAACTCTAATTTACAAAATGTCAATTGTGCAGACCAAGACCATACCCTCTGCCAGGCCACTAGTCACGTGCAGTGTGCAGACGTGACCAGTGTCCCAGCAGCGGGGAGTCCCACCTGTCAACCAGTACGGCTCCCCCGACAGCGGCGCTGCAGGGAGGCGCAGCGTTTCCTGAAAATTGCATGGAAGCCATCCGTCTGCGCCCCGCGAACATTGTCGATTGCCCAAACAACATCCTAAACGCATTGTTAACGCATATTGGTTTACAGGGGGTTATTTTATCAGAATATGAGCGACTGATAACATTTTCTTCTTTAAATAACGTCGCTCGTGGCCTTGGGAAATCACTGGGGGCATGATGTAGACGAGACGTCGATCTTGGAAATTTGTCTAGATTTATAGTAGAATGGCTAACTTGCTATACTGACTACATTCATACATATCTTCATCAAGTTCAGTACAAAAACCCTTGGACAGCAAAGTGATGCTTCAAACGTATTTATGCTGTAAAGTAGGTAATCGGCAGACCCGTAACCTTTCGATATTAAATTCTATGTCAAGTGTCCTCTATCGGGCATATTGATTCGCCTGCTCAATGTTGATTCCTTACGTAATGAATTTTAATTAGGGGACTGAAATTATCGGTGCCATCTTGAAACTCCTCCATTTTGGTTGATTGATGATCTTTATACTTTGAAGTGAAATAAAGTTATAACAACAAACTTTCTTACATAATATATTATTACCGCAAGCAGTCCAATAGATGCATGCATCCGACAGTATTTAAAAATAGTTTGAATATTGACTATTCATTTCGAAAACCAATATAGAAAAATGTAAAAACAAATTAATTGTTTCAGTTGATGTTCTATCTGATACTAGCTATATCCCGCTACGTCATCCGCTTGGACTTCAGAAATTATACAATGAAAAACGACTTGCTCGATCGGGATAAAAAGTAGCTTATGTTCTTTTCAGCCCTTCAACTATTTCTGATACAAAAATCAATCATATTTACTCTCCGTTGCGACGTATAGGAAGAACAAACAAATTTTTGCACTAAAATTATTAGCAGGGATTTTTCACACTAAATATACTTTACTTTACATATAATAAACAAATTATCAAGAATATATTTTACCAAACGCAATTTCCCTATATAATTCAGAGCCCTCAATATAAATAATGAAGTATACCCTCAACCTCAATCACGATATCCTAACAAAGTAAATTATGGTACTGATACAATAGCCGATTTCCTTTTTGTTCTAATTGAAGCATGCTTGAACGCATTTTGCGAATTGTTATTGCACGGTAGATGAACAAGCCACGTCTTAGGAACAAGTTTGATTTTGCCCTTAAAGATATATTTTATTTCATTATAGTCATCATCAGCCGGGAAACGTCCACTGCTGGACATAGACCTCCCTCATGGTACGCCACATCGACCGGTCCCGAGCCACCTGCATCCAGCGACTCCCTGTGACTCTAACCAGGTCGTCGGTCTATCTAGTAGAGGGACGGCCTGGTAGACGTTTCCCGGTACGGTGGTTATCGGTTCTTCGAGCGATGTGGCCTGCCCATTGCCACTTCAGCTCACTGACTCGTCGAGCTATGTCGGTGACCTTGGTTCGTCTACGGATTTCTTCATTCCGGACCTTATCACGTGGAGAAATTCCGAGCATAGCTCATTCCATTGCTCGCTGAGTATAGTGTGTTTCAAAAAATCATAAAATACTAATTTTTAGGGCTCTTAGACCATTCAAAATTACTTTAAAATGTAAAATTCAAATCAAAATAGGAGTCAAAAAGTGGACCTCATTTTAAATTCTAGGAAACTCATATTTGTTCCGGGTAGTTTTCAACTTCTTTTATATTTATGTCATAGCGAAAACAGGAGAGTCTCTAATATTTGACAAATTTAATTATGCGGTCGAATAAAATATAATTTCAAATAGAACCTGACAGCATATCAATATATTAAGAACAGCGACGTAACACACAAAAAACACACGCTTCTGGTTGATCACGTTTTACATCCAACGGGACCTATCATCATTGACGTAGGCGATATGAAGGCCAAGTGCAAATATACTTTTTACAAGTAAATGTGTTCAAAAAAAACTGGAAACCGACTTCAATAAAATATACTTTTACTACAGCAAATTTAAGATTTATATAGTTTTCTCATGGATGCCGTTGTCAGAACTAGACCAAATTGAAACGGGACCACACGGAAAGCATCACCTTTCTAATAAAAAAAAGAATCATCCAAATCCGTTCCCCCAGTGAAAAGTTCTGTGTTTTTTTTTAAAGCAAAAAAAAAACATATCCGTCGAATTGATAACCTCCTCCTTTTTTGAAGTCAGTTAAAAATATTCTGACTCGACTCCTCTGAATCTTCGGCTAAGAAACAATAATATTATAACATAACATTAACCAGGAGTGCAGAATTGTGAAAAGATTTAGTTAGGTATTTAAATATGTATACCAGTCAATCCACCTACTAGATGGCCCAACGACCTAGTAAAGGTTGCGGGGAGTCGCTAGATGCATGTTTCTCGGAACTTGTCATTTTGGCAAACCACGGAGGAGGCATATGTCCAGCAGTGGACGTTTCCACTGCTGGACATATGCCTTAAATTTAAAAATACTATGTAGGTATTATATAATTAGGTAATATATAAAATTGTGTCGTAGCCTTCGGAGTCGAACTTGGCTGCTATTATTTCAATATTCGATAACTCATCACAAATATTACCTCAGTAAATTGTTTCAGTTGTTCGTACACGTGCAGGGCAAGCGCACGCGCAGTATGACTTACTTAGTAAGTGAAAAATATTTTATATATTTTATTTATTTCTGTTGAGTTTTTCAATTTAAAGCAGGTTAATTTACACCTAAACTCTTTTTAACTATCCCAGTGTTCAACCTCCCGATCACCATTCCAACGGTAGCTTTTTTCTGTTTTATTATTTAACTGTTGAATAATACATTCTTAATGAAGTCCACGCAGGTAAAACCGCTGGCAAGAATACTAGTCAATATAATTCCAAATTTATAAAACTTAAAATTGTAATTTTTTTATCATATTTTATTGACAGAAATCGGTTTTCCTGCTTGCTGTGCTCTGTTTCTGCATGTCCGTGCGAGGGTATGGCACGGAGGCACCTGACTTCTCCCGGGAGCCATCCACCACCATGGCGCCCCTGACCGCCAGCCAGCAGTTCTACGTGAGCCTGATGCGGGCCATCAGCGGCAACATCTTGGAGGCCCAGAATCTGCTGCAGTTGGCCACGACCAGCTAGCTATTTAGATAAAATTTATGTCTTCAATCATAAGATATATGATAGTTGTCTCAACGGTTGATGTAGTTTTGACGTGCATGTTAGTGGTGGAACCTTTAAGAATTTTGTTGCCTGATGTTGATACTAGAGACTGCCCATATTTACTCGGGTTTTCTTGACACAAAATAATTTATAAATTGCATCTAGGGCTATTAAGTATGCCACAACTGACTATAAATTAAATTAATAGATTGGATATAACTGGTGCGACCGCGCCGTAAAACCACTCTTATTTTCCACCACATAACTAACCCCGCTCCATTCTCCAGCTAGGACGAACAAGTGCCATCATTGTGCTCTAACCATAGCTTCAACATTAGAGCTGACTTGCTACCCGACTCCGCGACAGCAAATACTTTGTTTTTCAAGCGTATCCATTTTTTTATATAGCCATGTTTAGCCATTCCTCTGTCCTTCGTAGCATCCGAAGAATTGATAATTTTTTATTAGATTCGCTCCGGCCATTCCATTTTAGAGTGACAAATAAAGACCATAGTTATTTAATGTTTGAGTCACATCTGTTCAGAAAGCCGTGGTAGCTCAGTTGGGTAGAGCGTCAGTCCTTGAACAATCGAAGTCTGGTTTCGATCTTGGCTCGTACCAATGAATTCCAATTTGTTATTTGGAATTTATATATGAATGATAAAAATCATTACCATTGACTTTTCAGCAAAGGAAAACATCGAGAGGAAACTTGAACACATCCTGATAATAAATTCAAAGGTTTGTGTGAATCCTTACTGGGCCCGCATGGTGGACTATGGCTCATACGCTCTCTGTGTGAGGGTATGCCTGAGCCCCTGCAGTGGGGACGTATATAGGCTGATGATGTGATATTAAGTGAATCTCATTTAGTGTTTATTTTCTTGTTACAAAAATGAAACGATTATTTTTGTTATACCTGCCTTCTTTTCTACCCCCTATCTTCTCGTCGTCTCTTATCTACCCGATCGACAGGGAGCTAGGGAGATTGAAGCTAGTGGATCGCCTGATTTAGTGACCCTAACTCCCAGTTTCCTATTTCACTACCCCGCCCTGTCGGTCCGAGAAATCGAGTACTGTAGTAAGTACTTTAGCAACGCCATTTTGCTTTCATGATTTCCAGTGTGACGTCATCTAAGTACGAGTATGTTCATGCTGTACAGAGTCTCGCTCCTTTTAAGCTTTTCATTTGTATGGTGTATTATTAAATATACAAAAGAAACCAATTCTCATGCCTCGTAAATGGAAGACTTGCTAATCAATACAACCTGTGCTACTGGCAATATTCAATTCATTCAATCATATACTTCAATTTCCCTTATCTGTATCGCTACATATTCGAGGCACAAACTTATTCAACCACCACTGACATGGCAGATTTTGGATCACCCTATCTATTCTGTGGCAGCTAATATAAGATCGAGAAACATTTTTAAAGCAAAAAGAAATGGGTTTGTTATAGTTTTATGGGGCCTGAATAAGAGGCAGACAACCGCACATCTCCTACAGTGTTCGCTGTGTCCAGCTCCATGCAGCCAAGAAGACCTGGCACTGGCTACTCCCCGAGGTATAAAGGTAGAATTTGACAAGACCAATTGAGTTGCTGATCGCCTTTACACGAAAGAAGAAGAAGTTTATAATGGAAATCATTTTACCGTTTTCTGAAGTTGAAAAAAAAAAGTTGTTTAGTCTCTAAATTTATAATATTAAGGTCATAATATGTATAGCATGCAATCAAATGTTGTAAAATGGTCTGACGTACTATCGGATGAGGATACGAGGTGAATTAAATTACTCATTAAAACAACCTACGCATTAATCAGACGATTACCAAATATAGCTAAGAAACAACGCAAGGAATCTGGCTTTCACGTAAAAAAGAAAACTCATCAAAATCGGTCCATCCGTTCGAGAATTACGATGCCACAGACACACACACACACATTGGCGTCAAACTTATAACACCCCTCTTTTTGCGTCGGGGGCTAAAAACTTGAACGCCGCATTACTATTCCCACAATCAATATGCAAATAACAGTTCGTTCGCAGTTCAAATACAGCTAGACTTCCAATTTGCAGTAGGTCCGTCTCTGCTGGGTGCAATTGGTTTAAATCAACTGTTCCGTGTCGGTACAGCCTGTTGCCAACTCACCGGAAAATTGACATGTAAACGGAATATTTAGTACTTGTATTTAAAAAAAGCGTTTCATTCTACACAATGTATATTCGAAATCATACTAACATTGTAAATACGAGTTTTTTATTTGTTTGTTTCGTTACCACTTACTGTTACTGTTTGCACTTGGGCTTCAACTCACCTGATAGTAAGTGACGATGAGACCGTAGGGTGAAAAGCTTGCTTACCCAGGTGCCTATACAGCTAATGAGGTGCTGCTCTGGTTATAACGCCACTTACTCGGTCGCCAGAGCCTCGTTGAGAAGTGCCACGGAAGCTAAAAACCGAGTAGTACCGATAGGTATTCCCAAAGGGAATACCACCCGGGACCTCTGGATGGCTTATGAAAGCGTGTAGCCGTTTAGTAGTAGCAGGACATGGAGGTCAGTAAATGTTTTATTCATGAAATGCCCTTGTTCAGACGTTACTCAATCACATTATTAATTACCAACATATTAAGTAATTATTTAGTGTACAGCTGTACCCAAAAATTTTACCACCAAGCAAGAGGTAAGAGTATTATATGACTGTGTTTACGGTATGCCACAGTCAAATCAGGAATCAAAATCGTTATCAAAGTAACAACAAACATAAAATTAATTCTAGTACATGACAATTATTATGGGAATGTTTGCCTTAAGTTACTAGGGGCGTCGGCCAGATAAAGTAGAGGATCAAGTCCAGTTAGTCCAACAGTGAAGTCCGCAGTTTTTAAATGGTATCGCCATCGTGGCAATCTATGCGGCAGGCTCATGTCCAACATTGGAGCTATGCAGTCGACTGTGGACCTTAATTTACTTGCTTACCAATACCATAAGAATAACTAATAATTCCAGTTAGTATAGAAACGAAACTCCCGCTCCGGACGCGTTCAAGGTCGCAATAATATCCTGCGTATTCTTAAACAACAAGTAAGGGATGGTAAGGGCCTGCGTCGCTCGTACAAGTTGCGTCCGTTCGTTTGTGTCAACGTACATGTATCAGCTCTAGCGGTGTAGGGCGCGTTGAGGGGTGCGAGGGGAAGTATGATTAGTAGTATGAGGTGACGTGTGTGGCACGGACTAAAAAGATTACATTCTATACTCGTATTCATTCATAAGTCATTTAAATACTTCGAGATTAACTTCGTTTATAACCACAGAAACTACTAAGGTATTGTGCCTGTTTAGACCACTCACAGCCAACTATCTAGAAGCTTAACCTTAGTAACGTAATACATAAAACTTCTGAATAGGGATTCATTGTACAACACACCAAAATGATATCTAATTAAAATATCCGCTATCACTCAGTCCACACTCCATCGTAAATGTAATTTATTGGGGTTGAGAACAGGTCCAGCTGCACTCAAAACGGAAGCTCGTTGAGGTTTACCAGGAGAGCCTGGAGCCCGGAGCCTGCGGGGATCTGTTACGACTACTCTGACTCACTCGTGTAAAACTTAGAGTAAACTGATTACTTTAGACACGTCACAACTTTGAACTTCGCTTGGCTTTGTTGAGTTCTGTTACTGTACTGAGTGAGCACATTTAGTATTTCCCACCAACTGTGTATCAGTTTTATATAAATTCAGATAACGGTAATGTTATTATATAAGATGACAGTCAGAAAATGTTTCTCTAATGATGCCACTTGGGCAAGAGGTCACCCATTCCCGAAATATGTACCTTTTACTTTTGGTATAAGGTACTCTTTCCGTTTGTTATAATGCGCGTTGTCAAAACATAGGTACTTATACTACTTACACGACTAAATTATTGGGGAGGGACAAAGGGTTATAATAAAAGGAAAAACATAGATATTTCTCCTAAGTGGTGCCATCTAGCGACATATTTCGTGAAACCTTATCCCACGGCATGCGGTAGAGGCATGCAAATATTTCTATATCTAAACCAGTGTTATTTAAATGAACTTTCGTGAACATAATTATTCAAACTGTTAACTTTTTTAATAATTACCTTACATTTTTTTACAAAGAGTCAGCAAAATAAGCTTCCACAACATGCTATTAAAACTGCAGCAACTTTGGCAGCAGACTTAAGACAACTTTGGTGGAGGCTAGCCATAGCGGGAATATAAATGTACGCTACCACCAAATAAAGCATACCAGTTTGTCAAAGCTTACAGATGTAGTTACGTTGTGTGCATCGAAAACTTCAACTACTAGGGGGTTATATCACAACGAGTGCTGTGGGTCCATTTCACGAACGAACGCAACTCTAGGTGAATGGAACCTACTGTGTGAGTTGCATGCGTCCTTTATATAGCGTGTGTGATTGCTTGTTTACATCTATAATGGGAACCTTAGGATTGACTGCCGGACGTTTTATAGCAGGTGTTACCGGCAGGCCGCATTGTGTGATATTTCAAAGCGTCCGTTTATTTCCACAATAGAAATGTTTTATTATTATCCTTCATTAAACATCGTTAAACTACTTAAATATTTCAACGTTTTCGTAGCTTTTTTAACTTATTTTTTATTAGATACACTGACCAATCATCTCGGCTTCAGAAAAGGATAGCCTCTTGCCATCCCATTGGGGATCGTCAAATATTAATAAATAAGAAATATTTAGAGGCTGAGATTACTAAGGTACAGGTTAATACCACGCTATATCTGAAAAATTGCTATGCAATGTGTATTAAAATCTTTAATGCAACACCTAACGAAATAAAAGAATTACCAAAACGACTATGTACGTAAAAATTAACCGTGTGTCTCAGAGAAAAATTTGTGTATAAGTAGCAGATATTTGGAAGAAATAAATTGTTTACACCTATCTTAAAGAACTAAATATTTTGTACGCACTTAATACGGCTAAATGTACTTTCATAATGACAAATCATCTTTTTTGCCTGCGAGCAAACCACCACATTTACTGCAATAAACAATTTCTATTCTATTCTAAGCCGTGCTAAGTGTGATTATCGCAAATCCACTCGTAATCAACCTCATGTCTAACAGAGAAATTTTGTAGCTGTTGATGATGACGATGAAGCTCGAATATATACTGACGCGTAGTTCAATATTGAGCTTGATTGCGTCATCGAAAGCGGACGAAACATATTTCAGCAGTAACTCCATACTGAAAGACTGATCGATCACCAACTTTGTGACAAGGACATTTTATGAGAGACTGAAATTGGCTCAAAACCAATGACGGGCTACTTACATGGGAATACAACGAAAACTTACTTTTTAGTGGTTTGTCGTTATATCAGCATCAATGTATCCTTCCAACTCCATAAAGACCCAGTTAAATAAGTGCTAATTATATTTTGAAGGAAAATTCAACAGGTTGAGCAATAGACTATATAGACTACCAAATATAATAATTTATCATGATTTCTAGCACTTTTCCCATGACGTGTACTTCAGAAATTATCCCACGGCGACTGCTTGTTCAATTGGGATAAAAAGTAGCCCACATCCTTTTCCGACCTTTTTCTTTTCCTTTAAAAAACCTCAAGTAATTCTGACTCTCCGTTACGACGTGAAAAAAGAACAAACAAACTGAATGATACGCGTGCGCACCAAAAAACTCAATGTAATGCGGCGATGTCTCCACTACCTTTCATGCCGGAATATAACAGTGCTATTAGCACTGCTGTTTGACGACAGATTTAAGTAGCATGGTGGTAGCTAGCAATGCGGACATATAAAATGTCCAACCACAAAAATCAAAAAGTACCGACAGGTACAGTGGGAATCGAACCCGTAACCTCCGCATTGTAAATCCAAGCTTGTTGCAATTAGGTCATGGAGATGGTTATATATCTATCTATGTATAAACTCACATCCCTTGAGTTACACAACGCTAACTGGCTCTGTGTTGATATGAAGGCTACGTATCAGTATTATAAAGGCGAACCTTTTCACACGTCCCAATTTACTGGAACCCTTGCGAGAGGTCGACGAGAAAAACGATGCCTCCGTAAATAAATGTAAACGTTATTTTATTACCCGCCCTCAGTGCAGAGTTCTTTTGACATTCGTTTGATTAATTCTGGGATATTTTTCTTGGGACTTATATGGAGTAATGTGGGAGTAAGGCTTTTCAAGCAATTTGGTCGGAGCTAAATCTCATGGAAATGGGTAATCATGGGTCGTTATAAACACTTCAACGAGGACAAAATGTTTCGTTTTCGTTTTTTTTTTATTATTATTAACATTCTGAGTAATGTCAGTTCTGTTCCTAAGTTACGAGACAAAACTGATTTGGTGAAATGGAAAGAAAAATCTTTACTTAAAAATCATTAACAAATTGCTCTTAGACTCTATTTCACCAGGTGGCAAGAGACGAAATGGTCGTGTTTAACCAGAAGCCTCAAATTAACTAGCTCTGCTACCTTTCATACCACAACTGTGCTATTATCATTGCTGTTTGACGGCAGACTTACGGAGCATGGTGGTCACACGGACATACAAAATGCCCTACCATCAACGACACCGAGTAACGATAGAGGGTGGTACCTGGGGGGTACCTGGGTAGGAATCAAACCTGGGACCACCGGTTAGTGAGTGAAAGCGTGTTCGTAGTACGTGTCGTTATGTAGAGCAAAGGTTAAAAATTGGACCAAAATTCATTTTTTAAATAAATGTACATAAAAATGAAAATTTATGTGACTAGCAAGCTTATAATGGGTTGTTCATTTACTTAGTTTTTAGCTCGCTAGACTAGAGTAGTCAAGCCACCTGGGTAAAACAATGACATGCCTTATATATGCGGGTATACGGGTGTATATTTTGTGACAAAATATTCACTGTAATTCCGTTAACTATCGAGTGTGGACGATTGGCGCATTCAATAGTTCCTCAAATATTTGGCGACATGATTTCCTTCGTCTCGGGCTAGACGGGTTTCCAAGGAATAATAGAGGGCTTGTTCTATTTTCAACTTTCCTGAGTCGTTTGCTCCGGTTAATATTAATTTTAGTTATTACAGCGCTGTATTTCTCTGTTGTTTAGGTTTCTGATTAGTGCCTTGGTTTGTTTTGTATAATAAGGGGTGGAAGCTCATTTTGTCTTATTTCTTGGGGACAGTAATTCTGGACAGTAAAATATAATTTGAATACAAAACCACCTTGCTGTTCAACAAACAGATACATTCTAAATGTCTATAAAAAGCAATACTATGGCGCATATACGAATTTTTGTTTTATAATACATTGTACAATACATACAAGGCATATTGATACAAATACAAGTTTTAAACTTTAATAAACGCATAAAACATTTATGAATATGAGTTTTCAACTCTGGTAAACACATTGAGGCATTAAAGAATATGAGTTTTCAAGTTTAGTAAGCAGACGAGACATTTATGAATATGAGTCTTCTAGTTCGGTAAACACATTGAGGCATTTACGAATATGAGTTTTCAAGTTTAGTAAGCACACTACCTCTATACATTTATGAACATGAGTCTTCTAGTTCGGTAAACACAATGAGGCATTTACGAATATGAGTTTTCAAGTTTAGTAAGGTCACTAGACGTTTATGAATATGAGTCTTCTAGTTCGTTAAACACATTGAGGCATTCACGAATATGAGTTTTCAAGTTTAGTAAGCACACTAGACATTTATGAATATGAGTTTTCAACTCTGGTAAACACATAGAGGCATTAAAGAATATGAGTTTTCAAGTTTAGTAAGCACACTACCTCTATACATTTATGAACATGAGTCTTCTAGTTCGGTAAACACAATGAGGCATTTACGAATATGAGTTTTCAAGTTTAGTAAGGTCACTAGACGTTTATGAATATGAGTCTTCTAGTTCGTTAAACACATTGAGGCATTCACGAATATGAGTTTTCAAGTTTAGTAAGCACACTAGACATTTATGAATATGAGTCTTCAAGTTCGGTAAACACATAGAGGCATTTACGAATATGAGTTTTCAAGTTTAGTAAGCACACTAACCATTTATTAATATGAGTCTTCAAGTTCAGTAAACACATTGAGGCGTTTACGAATATGAGTTTTCAAGTTTAGTAAGCACACTAGACATTTATGAATATGAGTCTTCAAGTTCGATAAACACATTGACGCATTTACGAATATGAGTTTTCACACCAATCAAGCATCAATTGAACAACCCATTTAATATTTTCTAAATTGTGAATCTCGTGCCTGAAACATGCTTATAAATAGCACCCAGGGTCCAGTTTAAGGATTCAGGGTTCTTGTTTTAGCTTTAACCGGTTTAAATCGGTTTAGTGTAAGCCTCGCGCGGTTAAGAGCATTCAAACTTCTTGTGCTTACTTTCTTACGACTTTGTTCCGATGTTGTCGAAGTTTGTTTAATGCGGTTTCAACACTTACGGCTTGGATTTGAATTTTAGTGATGGGCAGGGGCTGAGCTTTCCTATAACGAGTTGAAGTCACTCATTAGGGAATACCACCACCAGACTAGTTACGGCGGTCGAAAATGTAATAAATCTCAGTGTCGGCCGAGTACGTTGGCGTTGTTATTGAACTATGTACTTACTGTTATTAAATTAAGTTTTCATACCAGGAAACGTGTACCGGGCGTTGGGGGTAACTAACTTACATTAGAAACCTTATTTTACCTGAATCTGAATGGTAACATCACTATTAAATAAACGAGTTTAAAATTATGAAGTGTCTTAACGTGTTATCTCGTACTCAAGTACGAAAATATGTACCCACATATGTACCATGTCACATTCATCCATTCTTGTGCCTATGCTATGCGTTGAGGAAATGTGAATTAAAGGTGAATATGACATGGAATAAAAGTTGATACATTATTTTTTACAACTTAAATTGAAATGGTACTCACAATGATTGTAAAAAGCTATATATGCGATACGACTATGTATTTAATTATAAGTTTATCCGCCTCAGTAGTAGCCTAGTGGCTGGCTACACGCCTGGACTCACAATCGAACCTTGGTCGATTTCGGTCCCCGGTTTGGTTCGGGGTAGGACCTTTTATTGCTCGCCTTGCTAACCTACCACCGTGTTATCTAAGTCTACCGGCAAACAGCAGTGTTTATTAGCTTGAAACTTCTGTGTGAGATCGCTTTCTAACCAACGGCATTTTACTAAACACGAGGCAAGATGAAGGCCAAGTGGAAACCCAAGATTCAAATAAAAAAAATAGTAAGAGACGAGTTCTTAGAACGCTACGAAAACCCTAAATGACGATGGATGACATCTAAACGAACAAGCTTAGCATTTGTAAATGATTGCATAATAGAAAGAGAGAATGTGTGAAGAGAGTATTGTATAAAATTGAAAACCAGAAAAACACGTGCAACTCAGCACAAATGCGTAAATCAAACTCGACCCGGGATGCTCGCGAACAAAGGCTCGGCCGGCCAACCTCTCCGCATAATGTACGAGTGGCTAGGCTTAAAATAAAAGCGGTAATGTACGGAGAGTGGCTTAGCAAATAAACAATCGGAGTCTCGTGTTCGGGGGGGACGGAAACAAAGCCTGCTAACTTCGTGTGTACAGTACTAGATGGGCAGAGAAGCAACGGCTGCAGGGATGCTACTACCAGTTCAAGAAAGAAAGAGATAAAGGTGACCTTTCATCTGGGGCCAGGTCGTTGTACACTGTTTTTAAATAAAGGTAAAAATATGGGAATTACTTTAAAAATTGTAAAGATCAGATTATATGGGTAATTTACGTTTTTCTAGGTCAATTTCACGTTAATTTTGATGACAATGACAAAGGAGAGCTTGAGGAAGCTCCGACTACTTAGCATTTTGCGTTGTCACAGATTCGTTCAGAAATGGTTATTAGTACGAGTACGAGTAAAATATATAAAACATCTGCAGTTTAAACAATGCATTATCAATTAGTGCATTTTTAGTTTATTACAAATGCAGAGGCAGATAATTAATTAGTATTATATTTATGATTTAGAACTATACAAAGTTGCGTCTTTATAAATCATATCTATGGTATGAATCAAAGTGGCTAAGTTTCTGAACGCAGACAGCAATGTTGACATTGACAATCAATGTGGCGGGCATGACTTTAACAGAACATAAAACAAATACCTATAAAATATGTACATGTTTAATTGTGACAGTCCGCCATTGTTGTATTGTGTTGCAATAGTTTGATGGAAAACATATTTGGTACACGGCCTTCGGTTAATTTAAAAATTTTAATTGCGAATATGTATTGCAGTTGAAGTATTTAAGAATTGCAGTATATTATATATATTATATTATGATAGTTGAAGATTTATTTTTGTCGACAAGACTTCGTTTTGTAGATTAGGGGACAATCGTAGTGGCTAGAGCCGTCAGCAGGAATTTGCATTTTGGTGAACATTGTCGCTTAGCATTCGGCAATAAAGCTTGCGTTTAGGTGCTGTCTTGTGTTCGGGTTAGGTAAGCTTTGTATCGGTCTCATACATTATATTAAAGAACAGTTTATTTAATTTGTTGTTGTAACTCTCAATTATTTTTTCAATAGTTTTGTATTTACTGCTCAAGGCGCAGTTAAGCAAAACATTATTAAAAATAGTAAAAAAAATTGAACACGAGCGGGATCCAAACCTGTCCTTCGCCAGTCCGGGATGAACGCTTTACCAACTAAACTATCGATCGAGTCGGGTGCCGCTAGTATAAAAAATCACAATTTTAAGAAAAAGAATGATTTGCATCAATTGTACCAACCAAGAAAGATGGATGATTGCTATAGTGTAAACGACGAACAACAAGCTTGCATTTAAGGCCTAAATGAGAAAATGACCCCGCCGAAGACGGCAGGCACGAGCCCTACCACTGCCTGCGACGCTGATGGTGCGGGCTGCTTGCGAGACACTCCTCCGCGCACTGTCAGCCTCCACCTAATCAACTTCAATGTGGAAACCTCCACTGGAGATGTTATTCAGCTAGCACCTCAAGTCCCGTCTCAAGATGACTATACGAAATTGTAAGCTATGACCTGAGAGTGTAGATGTCGGTAGGTTCAACATTGTTACGTCAAAAAAACTCAAAAACATCACAGGTCAAATCGAACATAATCTAGACCGCACGTAACACAACTTTTATATGTAATACAACAAAATGTACGGTCCATCGCAGGTAAAACTGCTCAACAAGATCCCGACATATTTGTTTGCGACGTGGTGTCGGTAGAGCGAGATTTAGCGCGTCAGATTATGTGGGTACATGCTCGCGAATTCATACTGCCGCTCGCGCATCGAACACGGCGGTGTTGCTACTCGTATGTTACTATTTTATTTTGACATTGTTATTTTTTATACATTTACTTTATATAACTTTTGACATCTGAATATGTTTTTCCTGATCACTGTACAGTTGTACACCCTGTCATTTTTATATTTTATTTGAAATTGAAATTGGTACTTTGAAATCTAATCAATTTAATAGATACTAAGTTATACAACAAGACATCCTCAGGAAATTGCTACAAAAGGCACAGAGAAGGTAATTATCCCGCTTTCTAAACAAACATGTAGTAGCGTAAAATTGGACCTTCCTCATTAGACCGACCCATTTTTAAAGTCTCGTTCATTGTTTTTATTAACCCCCGACGCAAAAGGGTTTTTACTAAGTTTGTGTATCTATCGGTCTCTTTCTACCGTCCCTGCTGTTTTAATTGGGTAGATTTGGGGTAGATTGATTTGCAGTTAGCATGTTTGAGGAAAATCCTTTCAGACGATAAAATCATATCTCTTCATTGGTGTACGGATCCACCGATTTAATAAAAATGGCGTAGGTTTTTTAAATTTGTTACCTTACTTATACGACTTCCTATTAAACTATGTGTACATTTTTGTCTATTTGATATATTTTGTCGCATGAGCGCTGACTACTATGATCTTGCCTTTATTTCTCGCAAAGTAAGTTTTTTTGTGGAAAATAAACAAATGTATTGTTATATGCATAAGGGTTTAGTAAATAGATATAATAACTACATATATACCTCTCAGAGCACGGATTTCGTGAAAGCTGGTTACTGGTTTTGAATAAAGAACAGTGTAACGTGTGCAACGTCGCAAGGAAATGCTAGTATACTAAAGAAGGTTTCAAGTTCTCGGCGCGTCGCACCACGTCTCACGCCTTCAGGCTAGTAACTGATTGGCTGCATTTTGTTTGAGTATCTGATACCCCATTCATCACGGCGTTCTTTCGTCTCCCTTTGTTTTGATTAAAATTTTATTATAGAAATATAAGGGTGATCCATCACTATTATTCTTGGAGCATCCATTTGGGATTTTGTTAAGATTTCATTATGATCGTACAGGTTTTCAAATCGTCTGGGAGAAGTGAATCAATCAATGTTACGTACTCCTCCAAAAATACTAATAAACAGGGTAGCCATGATTTTTCATGTTTCATACAATTTTATTATTGGACGTAAAGTCATTCTTCTACGAGTGACGATGCTATCTGCTATGCCCAGGAGCAACCCAGGAGGACCTAATCGTAGCATGGGTCTGATCCATGAACTGGGTACCTACTTCATGGTCCGATCCCTTAGTGTCTCTGATAAATTGGAAATGTCATCTTTCGTAACTTAGGCCTGTAGTTTTTATGTTAAACGATGATGACGATGTTACGCGTTGATCTAGAAGGTGCCTATTTACTCATCCTTTGAAGATTCTTAAGTTGTAGTTTTCGGTGAACACGGAAGCCGGTAGTCCAATCCATATTTTAGCTGTACGCATGATAAATGTAGAAGTGAAACGTTTTAAACGAAAAAGGTAATTCACAGTCCAACTATTATTTTAATTAGATCTGATACTTTAAAAAAGAAGACTTGCAAGACAAAAATATGCATGTGATCTTCAAGAAAGTGGTTGTTTATTTATGAAACTGCTATTAATTTTCCTGGACCAAAATGCAATCAGGACTCCCGAGTTTGTTCGTAAACAATCTTGATTTGAATACGAACACGAACAATTATTAGAAAAGGTTTTTGTGGGCAGACGAGATGATTAATGTCGTACCGGAGCGGAGCTGTAGGGATGTAAGGAAATAATTAAAGTTGCTTCGCGACTGTTATTCAGTCGAGTTTCCTGTCCCGACCACGTGCGACGAGATACGAAGGCAAAGAGATGAGCCGCTGCTCTTTCAATTGAACTTGCATTCAGTATTAGATTATCTTTCCATATATACCGTGGTTGGTGAATATGCCTGAGATACTGTTTACTCTTGATGATCAATTCCGCAGAGTTGTGTTCACGAAATCTCTGTAACTCTAAAGCCAACAAACTTGAAAAGTGATGTTTAAAATCAAATAAATCAATGAATGTATAAAAAAATAACGATGTATAAAAAAAAAAGATTTCCATTTTTGATTGTATTTTGTTTCTACAAAATCGTTCTTTTTTTTACCAAGTAACAACGTCAAATATTCAATGATGCAATCCTTGTTTTTGTTTTCTGCGTTTTTAATGTGTGTGTTTTTAAATAAATAAACTACAAATTGGTAATTAAATTACTAACCCTCTCACTTAAATGTGACCTTTTAAAATTAGAAGTTGACATACAATCAATCGCGGAACATGACAGGATATGCTAGCTCAATCTACGGGAAAACATATTTTACTTATCATCTATATTTAAAAATAATGTCCCTGCTATAATAAAATTATGTAGTTTTCACATATTGGGCTTAACATATAAATTATTGATGTAAAACAACTACAGAAACACACACAAACGAAAAGCAAACAAAAACACTATACAAATATAGCTAATCATCGAAGTAGGCTTAATTTTTTTATAATAAAATTATAATATAATATATATACATATATACTTGGTGCAATTTTAGCGCTAAACACTATTATAATACAATATTAGTGCATTATTAAAAATATCACATCCAATTTTCTGCTTCGTTGTTATTCAAATGTGATCCAAATATTGTTTATGTGGGTACTACCGCAGCGCGAACAGACGCGGTTCTATGAAATTTAATGCAAGTGATTATAATATAGCACCTACTCTACTCGTAGGCACTCACCGTCCGTCGTCGTTTCGTGAGAAATTATTTCATTTCTCAAACAATTCTGTTACCGCAACACGGTCTGTTAGGAGAAACTAAATTTACTTCGGTTTCCTTTGTGTTAGCCATTTGAATCAATTTAAATATTATGGATGTGAATTGTATGGGTATAATGAATTTCTAAATTGTTGATCTGTTTCTTTAGGTTAATACCCTTTTAGGGCCTGTCTTGTCTTGCGAATATTTTATTCAATATTATCCGTGTCTAGTTTTATTATCATTATTGGTCACAGGTTATTGACCGAGCGAGTGAAGCGTCTCTGCTTCAAGCCTGGCAAAGTTTTCGTGTGTCAGTTTATTGCTCGGACGAATCATCAACGGGACACAAATGGTGCACGAATGTATAGAATCAAATCAATGTAGAATCACAATCGACCAACTTTTGCGGGACGAGGGAAATGCTTTATAGTTCAACTTTCCCCGCGTATGACGGTGTCACTGAGCAAGTAAATCACGACGGTGTCACAAACGGTTCTAGTAGTAGTATAATTCTCCCGAATGGGAAGGCAAAGGAACAAAGCCATACAGCCTACTCTGAACATATATTTTCTTCAGTTTTCTCAATAAAATGTATAATATGTAGATTTTATCGCTTGTTTTGACGATTCTTGACGAGAATTTCAAAGGCCAGCCTTGGTTTCAACATAATTCGAAAGAATCCATATGCCGAATGTACTCGACATGGTAAACCCTTTCGATCGCGTCGAAACCTTCACAATTTTGCGTAATTAATACTATAACACAGTCTGTGACACTTTTTGCACTATATCACACCATTATAACACGAAAAACACACATAACAGAATACGAAAAATTGCAATCAACCACCATTATTCAAGTTCGCGCCAATAATCACACAAACGGTTCTTATAAATAGTGCTAGTGCTTGGCGCAATCGATAAAATTAAAATTATGTCGATTAACCGACTACGGTTGTGCTTGATTGGTCGGCATTGTTGTACTCTTCTACAGGTCGTATTTTATATAACCGATCTGGACTGGACGAAACGTGGTTTTACTACTTTATAGCATTTTTGTCGTCGAGGATTTTTCATTGGAGGGGTACTTCCTCCAAAAGGGAGCTAAAGGGGCGCTACTGGATATACCTACCTTACGATACTTCGATAATTCTTTAAACCATTCCCCTCTAAAAAGATTATTTTATTGATTGAAAACAGTGAATAAACAGCACTTTTAATCACGGTTTTGGTATTTGAATTTAGAACACACCAATTTATTCGACCTTCATCTTCATGTTATACAACCTCCTTGCGCAAAAGAATACTTAATACTCGTACAAACTCCTTGTGCAAATAACTCCTCGAGATTTGATTGGTAGACATTTCCGACAATGGAGTTTAGCATTACAATAAAACCTGTTTTGTGTTTTTTGCTGTCACTAGTAAATTGGCGCTATTTTGAATACTGTAAGTTGTAACAACAAAGGTTTTGTGTTGCTTTGAAATAAACGTTGCATTTTAATTGTTTATAACCTTCCTGTTTTCTTCATTAATTGTCTATTTTCGCTTAAATCTTTCTGTTTCTCGTAGTCATGGTATAAAGTATAGTATGCAATTTATTAGAGTAATACCTACGCATTTTCTGCTTGGTAGAACAAAATGTGGTGAGTTGCGAATCGGGTAAAATGCTACTAAAGGAATAAAACAGTTAATAAATAATACTACTATATTCAATAAGAACATTTATTTTAAAGACAAATATAATCAATTTTAGTGTATAATTTTACATTAAGACTTTAATATATATAGCAAATATTGGCCACAATGTAATTTCAATATAATTTCGTATAATTAATAAATCCTTGTAATCAATGCATATCATTATAAATTTATGGCGTAAATGAAGTCACAGTCATGTCAAGCGTATAGGCACAAAGACAATACATTGTACTGTATATATAATTAGACTGTACAAGAAATGAAAATGAATTTTAATTCTTTAAAAAAACATATGTTTTCTGAACTTTACATTCAATTTATTAACCGACTTTTAAAAAAAGGAGGCGGTTATCAATTCGACGGGTATGTTTTTTTATGTTTGTTGCCACAGACCTTTTGACTGGGAAAACCGATTTGGATGATTCTTTTTGATTTGAAAGGTGGTGCTTCCTGTGTGGTCCCATTACAATTTGGTCCAGTTCTGACAACGGCATCCATGAGAAAACAATATAAATCTTAAATTTGCCGTAGTAAAAGTAGACTTTTAGGGCAATTGAAGTCGGTTTCCAGTTCTTTTTGAACGCATTTACTTGTTAAGAATTGTATTCTTAACAGTTATCAATAATGTTCTCTATACATCACTTGCAAGTCATTGCATAAAGTTGCAAATTATCATGAAAAATAGAAATTACAATAGAATTATGCATTTATATTTTATAAAAATATCCATTATTCGAGATGAAAATCTAAATAGTGCAATTAAGCATTTATCATTTCAGCATTTTTTTATACGCACTATTCCGAACAAAGCTGAATCAGTAACAAATCAGACTTATCATTAATTATTATATTACTCATCTATACGGCATAAAATATAAGAGTTATTTATGTAAGGCGACAGTAAGGCATATAAACCGATCGTTGTCGGCAATATAGTTACTTAGGCGTATCGCAGCTCAAATTCAGCTGAAAATGCATCATTCGTTCTGGTCGTTGGAATTTCGTCATTGAAATATAAAATTATTTATAATCTAATTTCTCAACGGATAACACATTTATCTTCATTTATACGGTAGAACTAAACTGATTTTGTAAAATGTGAATCTTAAAAAACGCTTGAGAAAATGCAGTTATAACGTAAAAATAACTTATTATAATGGATCAGTTAGTGACAGATTAAAAAACGTACTGCACACCAAACCAACGAAGTGTATAGTAATAAAAATTCAGAAAGTAAAATAGGTATAGGTTGAAACAACTTGAAAAATGACCTTGACTGCGCAGTAAGCGATTTTCGGATCTCTTGGCGGGGCTCGGGAGGGGAATGTCATTTCGGACGCGTTAAGGCGCGTAATTGGCCAAACAGTCCCCTCTTGCGACTCTGTCACCCGAGATGCGCGGACTCATCCCCACTATGCCCATCATCATGTCCGGGAATTATAGATGGAGATATTGTAAAATCACTAAATTATTAGTCCTTGCTTTAATTAAAATTTTCATTATTTGTTATGTCAGTAAGTTTGTTTGCATTTATATCCCACGAGGGGCATACCTAAATTATAGATAAAATCGACAAAATTAAATGAGGAAAAAGTACCAGAAAATTATCAATACAGTCCGACTGTTTTTACCAGCAGTTTCTACTTTGCATGCGTTACTTGTTTAGGTAAAGTATGATTGTATAGATAACAACTTGACATGCATGCATAATATCTAAGTCTAACACCAAACATCAGCTTTAATAACATTATAGATAACATTTCCTAACATATGCAGCATCTCCATAACTTGAGGATATCCTTTAATATTTTCTTTCAGTTGAGATGAAATAAAAGATTTTGACCCATTGTTGGTTAAAAAATTTGATTTTCGATCGATAATATACACCAATACGGTATTTAACAACAGTCTAACACCGTATTATAGATCATTAACTATAGCACTTCGTTAGCTTGGTTTATTCGGTACGAAATATGTTTGAGTATCATTCATAATGAGGTTATTGGTATTAATTATTCTATGGACACGATCATCAGTCTGAAAATATAGGTAAAAGATAATTCTTAACGGATTATTAATTAATGGTTTACGCAGTTTCTTAGAATACGGTGTATCCATTCAAAATAGGCACATTGACATAGACTTAACCTAAAACCCAACTTATAGATGCTATTAATAGATTTAGTAACCTCAATATAACATGTTATTCATATATGAATTATGTAACGGTAAATTGGGAAATTTTATATAATAATAGAAAGGTAAATTAAATGTATTCCCTCGGTGGAAAAGGTTTTAAAAATTTGGAGAAACGAAAATTATTTTATGAAAATATCAGTTACAAGGGTTGCCATATTAGAAAATTGATCATATATACGTTGAGGTTACCAGGGGCCGTGTGTAAAAGCCTTATTTATATTTATCAATACCATCGACATTTAGGTTCATATAAAAAGTTATTTTGTAAATTGCGCACTTCAGTATACCTATAATATTATGAGCCACTTCTAATAACAATATTACAAACACTTTGTGCTGTTATACTGGAGCCTATAAACTTTAAAAACTTAAATAAGATCAATTATATGTTCTTCTAAAACAATTTGAGATTTTTAAACGTTTTCAGATCATAATGGATTTTTTTTAGAATGTTGTGGTAATTTATACATTTTAATATATTATTTTAAAGACATTTCGTCTTCATAGTAAATTATAAAATTATATTTCATGAAAATACTTAACAATACTTGTAGAAATTTGAGAATTGTAGAATGCTTATCAACTTATCAATACAGACCCAAAAGGCCGAGAAAGCATTTCTTGTAGTGGCCGGAACAATCACCCTGAAATTAAAATATACATATTATTGTCATTTAGATATCTCATTGTAAAAATCACTAAATACGTCAAAACTGGCAATGAAGTCAACAATGGCACGCTTTGGTTTACAATTTGTTGTTTTAGAGGCCATTGTGTTTTGTTTCACCACGACGCTGGTCAAATTCATTTCTCGATGATATTCTGATGCCCTGTTTTAGCTCAAAGTGAGCTGTGGAATTTTAAGGATTATGGCAACAGTTTGATGAAAACTTTTTGTTTCTATGTAAGATAAAACAGTCACTGTCAGATTTCAGCGGATAGGTTTGACAGTTGCACAAATTGTACACGAATGATGCCACACTTCACCCAGTGCGTACTGCACGTAATCTAAGTTCCCTCCTTTAAGAACTAGAACCTATGGAAAATTACTATGGAGTCCAACAAACAGTTTGGAAGCTCGTGCAATAGTATTTATGTTTTTAAAAATATAAATTGAGATAATACACGTTTGTTTTTTCTTCTCCTAAACAATGAATTAAAAATATTCGTCGTGCCATTATTTAATAAGGTATCGACAGCAGTATATCACTATTTAAATTTAAGCAATATTGGCCTCACTTTTCTTGACACACTTATGTCAACCAAGTGCGCGTGATTCTGACATTTACGCGTTGACGTTTGACGCATTCCCGACGGTCTATAAACTTACTAACTTTTGCCCGCAACTTCGGAAATCATCCCATGGGAACTACTAGCTAAATCGGGATAAAAATTAGCTTTTCCCTTTCCGGCCTTTCAACTATCCCTATTAAAAAAATATCAAGTCATTCTGACCCTCCGTTGCGAAAGGAAGAAGGGACAAACAAACTCACTGTCGCACTTATAATATCAAGTATCTATATTTCACAGTGGACTGTTCCGGGGCAATGATGATGTCGAACTCTCACTTACCTCTATCCAGCTGGAGAGTGACTCGCCGTACTTGGACTGGAACATGTCCGCGATGTCGCCGAGGTCTATCTCGCAGCGCGTCACCATGATGCGGATCAGCTGGCGGTCGTTGGTGCCCAGGCCCTTCATAGACTTGTGGAGGCGCTCAGCGAAGAACAGCGGCTTGTTGCGGACAACTTTCACTGGAATCATAATATAGTACATTACGATTTCAGTACGGTAAGCTGGATATTATAGTTGAGGTGTTTATAGGAACGAATCGAAGCCGAGTTAACGAAAAAAATAGGGAAAGGAAAAGCTGGGAAACGTATTGCATCCAGCGACCTTTACCAGGTCGTCGGTACATCTAGTGAGTGTACCCGCGAAATTTTACTCCCCATAGGTTGATCATTTCGGATTTTATCACGTAGAGAATTTCCGAGCATAGCACGCTAAGTGACACAGATGAAACAGTTATGAGTGCTCACTCACCGATGGCTCTGAGAGCCTTCTCCATGTCCCCGGAGAACTCTGCCTTGATAGCGTCGTCGATGTCATGTCCAGTGAGGAACTGGTACTCCTGGAACACCGCCGCCAGCTGCGGGAACGAGCGAGAGCACAGCACAGCATTGAAGATGGACTCGTCCGTCCCAAGACGAAGTTCACCTGGAAATTAATTACGTCATGTTTCTTTATAAATGCTTTTCCAATCCATCGAGTTACGTTTTTCTTCTGTAAGTAGAAGATACGTTTCGAAACCCGACCGTCCACATGATTATTCTGAGCTTCGGAAGGCACGTTAATCCGTTGGTGAGCCATGTCAGAGGCCTCTATGGCCGCTCAACACTTCTGACACTAAGCTTTGTGAGGTCGGTCATCGACCTTACAACCTACACGATAAGATAAAGATATATAGATACCATGATATTCCAAAAATGGTAATATAAATTAACTCCATTAATTTGATAACAACGCTATTAAATTAGATTAAGTGTACCATAAATATATTAAAACCTCTTTATGCATTCGTTGGAACTACCGAAAATACTGCCCAACGTAAAATAAGCTTCTCACGTCATGACATACTCATGACTAATGAGTCACGCGTGACTTGAGACCCATATGACGTCATACGTTCTACCGGTGATACCGATGACGTGCGCGCACACTAAATACGTTGACTCATATGCTTTGTAAGAAGACAATTGTACTATTAAGCCGACAGAGCGAGCGGGATGGCATGAGTCATATGTTACTAAGAATTAATTTCATTTGTTGGCATCAATCTTGGTTGTTTTTGTGTATGTAGTCAGGAGCGTAATTTTTGATCGTGATCTTATAAATCGACGAACGCTGTCTGCACGCACGAAAAAGTGTCACGTACCGCCTGAGCCGAGCGTGCAAGCGATAGCGTAGAACAAGCGACACAGGCACGATCGGCCTAAGCGTTCGGCTTGTGGCGCATCTTTTCTTATGACGTATCACGTAAAATTATCATCCGTAAACCAACTTTACAGACAACATTTTTTTTAAATAAAGCCTAAATTAGACACTGGCTATTTCCTTTCATGTCAGAATACAACTGTGCTATTAAAACTGCTGTTTTGCGGCAGACTTAGGTATCATAGCGATAGTCAAGCGGATATAGCAAATGTCATACCACCAACCACACCGTGTACAAACAGGTAGTTCTCTATTCCTCTGATGTGCTGCAGTACCAAAAAATGGACAACCATAAAATTAACAAACAAATGAAAGAGCATACTAGTATGAGGAGACAACACTATTTGTAATAATAATGCAAAATTTGCTTCCCCCTCAGCTTCGTATCAAACAATTAGTTAAGTTATGGCCCAAAACTATATTCCGCATGTAACTGTAGGTGTCTATTTTATATAACAATAACTCACCAGCTTGAAGCAGGCTCCTGGCATCTTCGCGCGCCTTGTTCTGATCGACATGGAAGTCTTCAGATCTGTTACCCTGAAATGATAAAACGTTTCATTACTAGTATTATATCTACATTGATTAAAAACATATTTGTAGAGAATGATACTTTACCATGCTCAGAGAAGTCATGAGCCTCTTAAAGTTCCCAGACGTGTCGCCGCGCAAATCGTCCTCAAGTAGAGTGCCGTACACTGAAAAGTTATACAAATATTGGTACGTTACATTTACTTTTTAGAAGTCATCGAGCGTTTCAACTGCCACCTTATCCTCAGCTACACAGTTGTGCCCCACGATATGGAAATCTTAGGTACCATTTCCCAGTGCAGTGCAGGCATTGATTAAATGCGCCTGGGTTTTTATCCAAGACGGCGGACGGTGGTGGACCCAAACAAGTGTTAGTATAAAAGATAAGGTAGCCAGTGACTTATTTAATTACTTATTAGGCTTCTGAGTAAATTTATTTTACATCCAGCGGCACTCATAATCAGGTGGGATGAAGTCAAAATACAAAACTTGACTCGTCAATATATAGACTCATATAAAAAGCTTCTAGAAATAATCATAAGGATTGTCAAAGTCAAAATCTTTATTCGTAAACATAGATTGTACAGTGCATGGTAGTAGGTAACAGTTAAAGATCTGCTATGTTTCGTCCTTAGCGGACATACGAAGTTATACTTTAATATACTTATTAACTAGTATTACAATTTTTTTGAAATATAATTATAACAAAAGTATGTAGGCACAGCAGTAAGACGGAAGTTTCTATTTGTCAGCAAAAAAAAATTACTGTGTAGTATGCCTTGTCGCATAGGTGTTTATACAGAGTAGATTTCAGTTCTTTGATGTTGTTGCAATCTTTAATTTGTAGTGGCATTTTATTATATATTTTTATAGCCATAGCAAATACGCTTTTGTGATATAGTGCAGTTTAACCGGGATTGTAAAAGGATACCTGCCAATTTCTAAGGTTATAGATTTTTCTACATAACCTTGACATACCCTTAGTATTCCTATTGTTTTGGCAAGGTTCCAAATCGATTCATCCCTGACGCGAACGTAACGATTTTGTTTGTGTAAAAATAAGGGAGGCAGGGCGCGGCCAACATAAAAATACGAGCACTTGATAGTAAGTGGCTAAATAGCTTGAATAACATCATGTAAAATGAACGAACCCATACAAAATGTGTGTAGAGAATTTAATTTTAGCATATCAGGATAAAAATAAAATAAATATTGTTCATTACGCGCAAGTTCAGTAGTAAACGGCTCTGATAAAGTTTAATGAAATGCAAATTTCCTATATTTATATTTATTATCCTATATAATATTATTTGAACATCTGAAATGTACCACATTTATTGCAAATAAAGGTTTATCTTATCTATTATAAATTTATTTGAATATCGTGTTTTGCCGATAGTGAAGTTTTTTTTGTTATAATTAGAACGTAATGCTTATGATATACAATACAATTTCCTATGGCCATATCGACACTTGAGCAACATTAGGTGAAATAAAATAGATGGCGTCTAAAATCCTATTCCCAGGCGGCACAAGGTGATAATTGCTGCTGCACATTTAAAAAGGTCTGCCCAACGCGGGTTGCAAAAGAACTGTCGAATTGCCCAGCAGTCTTATTTTAGCACCGCATGTAATATCGGAAGCTGCTCATTGCCGCACAAGATCCCGCACTCAAGGACAACTTGCATCCCGAGAATAATTCACAGTTGCACTACTTGCTTGCTTGTATATGTCACCATATCTAGGGTTCCGTACGTCAAGAGGAAAAAAGGTACCCTTATAGGATCACTTTGTTAAGTCTGTCAACACCTCTTTCCTCAGGAACGCGTGGAGGTATCAAGTTGAAACTAATATCGATTACGCAAGTCTGCAGTCCCTTGGAGTTGTGAGAAAATGAAGTTTCAAGGTCAACCCATTAAAAATACCACTGTTTAATTCACAGCTTTCGACGTAAAAGGAATCAAAACCTTCTTCCCACTGACCTAGAATCATGAAATTTGGCAAGAATCGAGGTTTTACAGTACAGGTATAGGAATAAATCTGAAATCACTTGATTGTCTAAGTAAGATGATTCCGTGCTTCGGAGGCACGTTAAACCGTTGGTCCCGATTTCTATGTACGACAGATAGTAGAGCAATGTCAGAGGCCTATGGTTTCTCAACAACTCTGACAACTAGAGCTTGTGAGGTCGGCCATTGACGTTACAACATAAGAAGTATTAAAGCGATGTGAAGTTTTACTTACTGGCAGTATAAGCCTGCTTGATAACCTGGATCTCATGGTTGGACATGGTGCACATGACTTCTATAAGCACGTCTTCATCAGTTCCGATTCCAGCGATGGCATCGTGAAGCTCTTTCGCGTAAAACTGAGGCAGCGGTGTCATGAGCGCCACTAGGAGGTCCTCAAATTTGCCGGTGGTCTCGCTCTTGAGGTCTGACACCAGGTCCTAACAAATAAAGGGTTTAAGAACCAATCGAAAAGTTATTATCACTGATCACTAGTGATATTGCTGTTATTATGAAAGCTGGAATAAGATAAACACAAAAGAAAATGTGAATACAGAAAACAGAATTGGAAATTTGCCAAAAACCATTAGTACATACATATTATCTGTGTCTACTGATT
Organism: Carcina quercana; assembly: GCA_910589575.2. Classification (NCBI taxonomy): domain Eukaryota; kingdom Metazoa; phylum Arthropoda; class Insecta; order Lepidoptera; family Depressariidae; genus Carcina; species Carcina quercana. The sequence goes on along the minus strand of OU342432.1, from coordinate 13,342,851 downwards.
TGCTAGACTAGGAACCGATTGTGTGCTATATGTAGGTCTCGCTCCTCTGACCAGGTTACTGCAGTAGTGTATCGGATCGTTGTAGGAGTGTTGTAGTTAAAAAATCAAATGACGCGAAGCTAACATCATAGTAAAATTAGCCTCCATGTCACGTTACATGCTGCCCCTACCACCCGCACTGCTCTACTACACCAGGAACCTACTTGCACTTTTAACTATATTAATTTGATAATAATAGTCCGTTTTGTAAAGATTCTTAGCAGAAATAGTTAGGAAGTTTCTTTCACGCTAAAATTCTAAAAGAGAGTATCGCTTCAATACTCCTCGAAAACGATCTAGTACTGCCAAGTCACAAATAAAGAAACAATTTTTTTTCGCAGTTCAAACATCATCAGCTGTAAGTTGTAACAGAATGTAAAACAGGTCAACGTTCGACCACAACCTCACCAGATAGTAATGATGTGGTTGATATTGATATACAATGATACACGTTAAGACTACAATATTATAGTGCATTTTTTTAACTCCAATATTGAAGACACCCAGTTTTGGGGTGTTTTTTTTTCTTCAATGAAAACAAAGATTTTACAAGTAAATGCGTTCAAAAAGAACTGGAAAACGACTTCAATTGCCCTAAAAGTCTACTTTTACTACGGCAAATTTAAGATTTATATCGTTTTCTCATGGATACCGTTGTCAGAACTGGACCAATTAAAATGGGACCACAAGGGAAGCACCACCTTTCAAAAAAAGAATCATCCAAATCGGTTCACCCAATCAAAAGTTCCGAGGTAACAAACATAAAAAAATAATTAAAAAACATATCCGTCGAATTGATAACCTCCTCCTTTTTAGAAATCGGATCAATATATTTTGATTACGATAGAAATCTTAAGATCAATCTTATTCCATATAGATAATAAAAATAAGTTAACTTCGTGACAATATTTTCACGATAAAACAGTTATCTGAAACAATATCGTAGTTGATTTTTAACTAGCCAGAGCATTACGAAATATCGGTTTAATTTGTCTGATGAAGTAATTACCATAACTGTTAAGATAATAACCATTCAGTATATTACCAAAGGCACTCCCTTTCCTAGGGAATAATTGGTGCCTATACACAGTCGGCTGTCCTTATACGTATATCGTTAGTTATAGGTAGGTAGCTATATTTTTTCGTCCCAAAGTTAATAGACCTAGCTTCTAGTTATAATCTTATCTAAAGATAAGGCAATTAGAACAAACAAACACATGTTTAATGAATGAGTTATAAAGAAACAACCAAAACAGAGTTTCGTACTGGGGCCAGAAAATAAGCGGCTTTAAATGAGCTGTATCATTTGGAAGCAGATTTGTGTGGCCTTTACATTACAATTTTTTTTAACTTATGTTTTTAATACCATAAATTTGTCGTAATTTACCATTATCTTTTGACCCTCTATGCATCAAAGTTTATTTTTTGGAATTTAGGCTGGTCCATATCACTTCATATTGAAATATGAGGGGCCGGCGAAAATGGTTTTTCTTCATAAATATTATTGAAACGGAAACTATTTTAGTTAAAAAAAAATTGCTTCTGTTAATTACTTATTTTTCGCGACCTCGTCTCACTGAACTTCATTAATTAAATTAGGAAAATCACGTCGATAATACTGTTGCTACGTGAAAGAAAATCAAACAAAAAAATAATTTTTGCTTTCATAATATTCTTGTGAAGTTTGGTATAAAACTTTTCACGAAAAGCAAGCATTGCTTCCACGTCCTAATATTAGATTTTAATTAATCAGTGAACTTTTATGGGATACAAGTAAATGCGTTCAAAAAGAACTGGAAACCGACTTCAAATGCCCTAAAAGTCTATTTTTATTAAAGCAAATTTAAGATTTACATAGTTTTCTCATTGATGCCATTGTAAAAACTAGACCAACACAGGAAGCACCAGCTATCAAATAAAAAAGGATCATCAAAATCGGTTCACCCAGTCAAAAGTTCTGAGGTAACAAACTTTTTTTAAACCGTCGAATTGAGGACCTTTTTCTTTTTTTAAGTCGGTAAAAAATAGAGGAAAGTATATATATATATATATATATATATATGATACAACGATACACTTCACAAGTTGCATAGTTTTCACTTCTATCGTCAGTCCCTAAAGGGTAGCCTTTAGGGTAGCATGTTTTTAAATATACATTTTTGTAGTCATATTGTTAAACGGTCCAAACACCAGAGAGAGAGAGAAGGGTATGGCGTGTAAGGTAGTGATACCATTAGGGAAGGCCTGTTTACAGTAACGTACGTTTTTCAGTCGATAACGACGATAATTTTTTTATACACAATGATCTTTCAACCAGAAATGACGGTTCAAATGCCAAACAAATAAACGCGATGCAGTTGGGCTGTACAGGTCATCAGTGTTGGCCAGTCTGCAGCAATATACAACAAATTGCATTATTCTCACCTTCCCATAAAGGGTCTTGAATTCGAAGGCGATCCGCAAGCGCTGTTCATTGCTCCTCTTCGTCAAGACTTGAATAATGGCCTTCTCGTCAGTTCCGAAGCCTTTCATGGCCTTGCGGAGTACCGCCGCATCTTCCCGAGGGTCGAAGGGGTTGGCCGGCACAACGGTCGGTTTAGACTAAAACAAAGTAAGAAAAGCGTGGAAATTTAAACGACTTATAAAATAGTTTTAACTATGTATTTAATTAGTAACTTATTAGTGACAAGAAGTAAAACAGCGTGATATTACAGATTACCAAAAAAAATATGTAATCACCTAAAATGGTCAGCACGACTTTATTACATTTTACACATGCCTGAACTGAAGTTGAATACTTTCCTCAGAATTTGATCAAGAATAGAAATAACAGTCTGGTTTGGATTACTTACTTTGACGGAATACTAATAATGGATACAGTTACTTCAGCTGAATCGACACGATTCTGTTTAGGAATAACCAGAAATCTTGCAAATATAATGTAACAATAAATACCGTATAGCGAAACGATTTGAATCCTCGCCGTATCCCAATTGATGCTCTATAGGCGCTGCGGATACTTGAATTTGACGTTACCGAGGACATATTAATCACGTGAAAACGAAACGTTTACATGTACAAAAATATATAAAAAAATATATCCAATAAATATTGCATCACTTAAATCACGATTGCACTGGAAAATTATTCGGATTGTGATTCGAATGTAGAAACAAAGGTGTATTCCGAACAAACTACATCCATTGTAGAGGGGACCAATGCCAAGACTGAGTTGGTTATTGTGATAAATGTACTGGAGTCTTGAAGTGAGCATAACAATGTAATTGCAGCAAACTGTTCCTTGAATAGAGTCAGACTTGTAGGTACAGCTCATACTGTACGTTCACACTGACAGTATGCCTGGATGGACATATACTACAGATTTCAACTATTACAAAATGTCAATTGGTATATATTATATTTTCAAATATGCCTGGAAATTCGATCATTATTTTAACAATCTTCGTGGATTGCTGTACTGAGTACATAATACGTGAACAGTGCATCGGCTTGTGTAGCTGCCGTGTTAAAAGCTTGCCGTCATTTAGCGGCCGCTATATAGCGGCGAATGGCGTCACTGAAATGTGTTGTAAGAAAACGAGATGCATTCGTTTCGAAGAGACCGCTTCTCGATACCGTTTCAAGAAAACCACGGCATCTTGTTTCAGTGATGCCATTTATTGTATCATCATCAACCGGGAAACGTCCACTGCTGGACATAGGCCTCCTCCATGGTATGACACAATGATCGCTCCCGACCGACTTGCATCTACCGACTCCCCGTGACCTTTACTGGATCGTTTTATATTGTATTAGGGGGACGGCCCGGTATACGTTATCCGGTACACTCTTATTTTTCTCTAAGCATGGCAACTACGTAGGTAACGTATATTATTATTAATCAAGATTTTATTTCAAACTAGTCTGTTGATTTCCTTGTTTATTTAATTTGACAAAACATGAATTGGCTAACAAAGTGAGGGTGCTGAAAATATTTTGTCGCCAACTGCAATGCAAGCAGCGACAGGAGCCGTAACAGAGAAGTTGTTGTCCCCCAAATCAAAAGAAAAATACGAGAAAAAACTATGAAAATATTATTTAATTGAGGACGTCTTTGGATTCCTGCAGATAAGTATTCTATAAGACTTGGGGCTGCAACCACACATCCATGTACTTAATATATCTCTTTATTTCTATATAGCCTAAAGCTATCTCATAAATCATCATTGAACAGTTATTGCAGAACTTTCCCAATAAAAATTGCTCTTTGATTCTGACTGGTCTTACAAAGTGACGACATTTTTGGTTGTTGAAAGAAAGAGGTTTGATTCAATTATATCAATTGATTTACTATTACGAAACAAAAGCTAGCAAAGAATGTGTCAAAATACTTATTTCACATGCAACATTCTGAATTTTAATTTCATTAATCGTTTCTGCATGTGGCAACACAAATAACTTTTTACATAATATTATTTCATACATGTACATAGTATACTTTTAAAGTTCATAGAACTGAGTTAGTAAAAACAAACTTTTCCTCAACAACTTTCAAGTTGCTACCTATATTGGAGCACATACCTACTGGTAACATCAGGAAAACAGTCTAACCAGCCAAGTACTACACGAATTAATTAGTGGGCTACAGTAACAAGGTATATTGTTCAAATTCATCATCATCAACAACCTATATACGTCCCCACTGCAGGGGCTCAGGCCTACCCTCATACCGAGAGTGTTCAAATTACTTTGTTTTAATCTAAGTTTGTAAATCAAAAACGATTATAAAATAACCCCAACACAAATAATCCTTCACCATAAAACATGATAGGTGTGCATTTATAATGTGCAAATACCATAAATATTCCATAAAAAATTCTAAAGTACCATTATTTAACCACCACCTCTTAATACATTAACAGATGTAAATTTGTATACTTATTGCTCCAAAGAGGTCTAACCTTTCCATTCTCAAAGCACTCCAAGTATAAAAATAATTAAAAATTATGTAGATAAGTGTGAAAGAGATAAAACATGTGATACTAATAAAATATTTGTGATGACTAAGAAAATATTGTTGACTTTTGTTTATTGGAACACCATGTAAAGCAACATCGATTGGTCTTGATTACTGTAATAATGTAAAAGCTAGTAAGCTCAGTTATTCAGAATTTTGCAGTAGTGATCTATATGATGAAACTTTCTACTATGTCACATTCATTGGGAGTTGATATCATTGAATGTACCAAGTAAAATGTCATTTAAAAGAATATGACATGGTACAGATTCACTATATTTATAGTCCTTCCTGCCTGTACCAGGTTTCAATTTTTATAGATCTTTGGAACAGAGCAGATGTACAAAATAAATACTCTAATATATTTGTTTAAAATGCAGTTAGTGCCTAATATATTTCCATCTAGTACTCGCTGTGTGTAAAGTTGACTAATTTTCTATTCTGCAGGCAGGGCTAATGCATTGGTTAAGCATGACATGCATGACACTCAAAATGAAAATGGTTCATTTATATGCAAATGATGGAAGCACTTCCTAAGTTAGCAAAACAAATAAGATAGTAGCACCAACAAATCAATAAATGGAGTTATAAAAGCACCAACGTTTTGCTTATCACATATTGAGGTTTTAAAATAAAAATAAATATATTTAATGAAATAGTTGTCAAATAATATGGAGGAAAAACCCACCATAACATACCTTTGGTGTCGGAACATGGCTTGAAGAATCACTATAAGATTGCTGACTTTGTACAGATTGATTAGACTGTGGTGGGTAGCCCTGGTAGCTTTGATTTTGCTGAGGGTAACCCGGGCTTGACTGTGGATACCCGCTTCCCGGCTGCGGGTAACCAGGCTGTGGCTGCCCATGGGATGGGTAGCCTTGAGCTGAATTAGGCTGTGAATAGCCTTGAGCTGTGGTCTGAGGATAGCCCTGTTGTTGGTATCCAGGGCTAGCCTGTTGGTACCCTTGTTGCGGATAACCTTGTTGAGGGTATCCCTGTTGTGGGTACCCAGACTGTGGCTGCGGATACCCCATTGTGGGTAGCCCAGGCATAGGCATCGGGTTCCCAAATGATTGTGGAGCCGAGTTGGCAAATCCAATACTGTGATAATATTGCTGTTGCGGGTACCCCGGTTGACCCTTAAATAAAATGAAAAAGGATTTTTTAACAATCAAACAGTACTTGCTGAATTGCATATTGTTAAAAAAGTTTTAACATATACAGCTTACAATTTATTATTACCATCCAATAAGGCTACTGATACATACTGATACTGATAAATACTAGCTTGAAATAAATTATGACACAAATGAGCATATCCTGTGACACATTTTGTGATAAACAAAACAATGATGATTGGAAACACACACCTGCAGTGCAGGGTATTCTACATCTAAAAATAAATCTTATTTTAAATCATGCATTTCATTTATTGCCCTGCTGTCAATAATTGCACTATATAAATAGTGAGACAAGGAGAAAGTTTACTAGTCAACTACAGCTAAGGTAATATCAGATGTGATACGCATGCTCATCAACTCAAAAATGGTCCCAAAACTGTACACATATTTTAGTCATGTGTTTGACCACAAACATCTTATAACATAAGTTTAGGTAGGTACCCATTACGAATTACTATGTAACAGCAGTTATGGAGTAGCTATTGTAGCAGTCACAGAGCAAATAAAAGTGTCAGGAAAATGTACCCATTGTACATTTTTGCTTTTCACATTGCACAAGCGGAGGCTCGGTTGGGATACCCAAAAGGGGCGCTAAGGCGGGACTTCATCTATGTCAATTGCCGAAATAGGAATGTAGTCAACATATAGTCTAACTGCAAATTTCCTTACTTTACAGTTAATTAAATAAGCAAAATTTAATACGATGCTCTACTCCAGACAAAAGCTGTTAAACTTCGATCTAACTAATATAACAGCAGGGCAAATCACTCGTTAGAAGGTAGCTTACTTACTTGTTGTTGGTAGGGATTCATCTTTGCTGATTCAAAACGGTGAGTAGTGCTTCTATTGCAACACCTACAAATAACGGGGTACAAACACTGCGATTACAATAGTGAGTCACGTGTATACGGATATTAAGTACAAGGTCTAATAAGTGGTTTTTTTTAACTACAAGGGAAAAATAGGAATTGTAGTACAGAGTACAGAGCGAACCGCCGCATAAAGAAAGAACAGATTACGGAATGAAATTGAATGAATGAATGAAATGAAGCGGTCACTTGACATTGACACTTGATTGACGTTGACGTACTAACTGTACTGTACAATGTTACCATAATATCTAAAAGAAAGTTTCTAGTAGTGGTAGGCGATTATGAAATATTCTGTTTGTTACCAATCCTAATCATTCGATATATCTCGATTTTAAAAATAGTTACTGCAAAATATTATTACTACTACTTTAGTATGTCAAATAGTCTATTTTGAAAGCGTCATTACGAAAATAAAGAAATATGGAAAAATCGAACTTTATTCCCTCGAAAATAATGGACTTTTTCGATCAGTCACGCTAGACAACTCTTTTCAGTTTCGATTGTTTAACAGATTAGTAGTAATAGTAGTAGTCTTTGGTAGTAGTAGTAATTCGTAATGATCATTCTATTATGGGAATTATTAATTACTAATTTCATAATCGGCATTAGTAAATAGTAGAAATCTTGATTATGCCAATATATCGATTTTGCGAATCGCTAGTTAGACGACAATAAATTTATAGTCGTATTACTAAATCAAATATAAAAAAACGGCAAGACAAGGGGTTGTCTCTACGACCACCAACCTACCATCCACTCTCCGTTGTGGTGGTCCGGGCAACTACAGAACTCTACGCTGCTCATGGCCCGACTCGCACTTGGCTGCTTTTATCTTATTAAAAGAAGTATTGTGTGATTTTTTTATATGTAATATTTTCCGTCCTTCCATACAAAGTGCACCACTGTGTCGCATTAAAAGCTTTTAAGGGTGAAAACACACAGCGGTCGGGAGCGGGGCCGGCGTGGGCGGGAGTAGCGCAATCACACTGAACGCGGGCGGGCACGTATCGGTCCAAATCAAAAGGGGTTCCCCTAAAAGTTTCATTTGGGCCCAGTGGTGACGAGAGGAACTTTATCTTTCCTGCTTGTGTCGATCTAGCTCAATAGTCAAGGTATACTTAATCATGGATATTTCAAGTGATATCACCGTGAAAAATTTTCTGTCATTGTATTTTGATAAGGAGTTGCTTCTGAATGATTATTATTTGTTTTATTTAACCGCCTCCGTGGCCCAATGTCTGTGTACTGACAATACGGTGGTCTCAGTATCGATTCCCAGTGGGGGTAACTATAGATACCTATTCGGTTTGATTGGTGGTATTTTGGGGGTAGGGTATGTAGATTATTTTTTGAAGTTCAATTTTTTAAATCACATTACAAAATTAAAAGGTAAGTAAAATAAAAAATACGTTTTCATGCAGTAAATAATTATATTTTTAAAAACTCCTTATTTTATCTTAATAACATCTTCGCAATCTTTGTTTTGAACGTGAAATTAGGTATATCTACCCATCATTATTGTCTTCCAGGATGAAACCTGATGTGGTTTATAGGAGGGTATTTACACCTCGAACTGACTCCTTATTTAGTCGCCAATATTTGTGCCAATGAAAAAAAAATTGTACAAACTGCTATACCAACACTCAATACAATAATAATTGTGTTCAAATTACGACACAAAAGAAGTAAATTAGGTATACAATTAAGGGGATTGCTAGTCACTTAACTTGAGCGTTGCATTTAATTTTGTTCATTCGGTTTTTAATAGGTGAGAACAGAGAAATTATGAAGAAAATATATAATAGAAATATTAAAAAAGTGAAGGAATAATTCGAGTAGTGTAGTTTTTGACATATGTGTAATACTTATACGTATCATAAAATTTTATTCAGAGGTTACACGATTTTTTATCCAGCGAAGTTTTATGGTTCAAGAAATGTGATCTGAATCTGTGATACCAACTTTTCAACAAATAGAGATATTTTAGCCAAGAATATCTGGCTGATTTTGTATCTAATTTTTTTACTTCAGCTCATACCATTTACTGCTAATTCCTTCCGTAGTGGCTTTCTAAATCTTCAAACTGTTTGATGATTTAAATTTCAAGGTTCTTGATGCAGTGGTTTGTCAATACAAACTGACCCTTTTTCATCCCGATAGGGAAGTAAGTCTCTAAGTTGTTCTCTACATCAACAAGTCTGGTCATTGAACTAAATCACCGAACTAGTGAGAACAGAGGATAGGATATATGTTACAAATTCCGAGTCTTATAGAGAAACTGACAATTTAATACTTTGAATACATACTGACGAAATATTGACACAAACATCGTGACGGCAATGCAGACCCAGAATCACTGTGTACTCGTTTGTAAAGTCCGACCAGGGGGCCAATCGCGCTAAGGAATAAAGGAGCTGGCTGACATGTTGCGGAAGCTTTGAGTCTTGTCATTTTTGTACAGTAGCCTTACATCTTCGTATTATGCCTGGTCAGACCTTAATGGCAGACAAAAACGGAACCAGCAGTGAAGGAAACTAATCCGGAATTCTCATACATAAATTACGGAAGACCTTAAAACATTTCCTATTCGGATATTCTAGATCTCATTACAAGTACATCTTAACTAGACATATTGGCGATTGGCAATACAAAAACGAATTGTGTATTTTCTTTTTAAAAGTTATCGGTTTTTTACTAAACATTAATAACTATAAACCGATTTACCAATCAATTCAAACTTATCATAAGCAACAATGCTACCTGACCAAGCGAATTAGACCAATGTCAATCGACGTCATTCGCACGCTTCACTATGGTTGAACCACTTTGAACGGAACTAAGAATTTACTAAGACAAAAGCGGAGCCGCAATCCACCCGCTCGTCTAGTTAGCTTGATCAGAAGCAAAGAAGCCGACGATGCATAGTTTTCGGTATAATGTGAAAACATACGCCCGTAAAAACTACAGATCAAATTACATAGTTTGGACGGGTTCACAGTGCAAATAGGTACTTGGATGATTTCGCTAGTTCGCACGAATCGCTCATGATTTCACGTCCCGTCCATGATAATTTGATCCGTTGTGTGATACAAGACATTCATTTGACAAACGATACGCAATCTTTGCCCTCCGGGAAATAAAGTCACATTTCTGTCTCGGAACTTAAAATCGCACGTTATTTTTTCCTCCTTTACAGCCCCTATCTAAAAATTCAAAGATTCGAATCTCTAGATTAGATACGAACTACTTTGATCTTACAGAGATTAGTCTTATTATGATGTCCTTAAACATTTCGTAGTTACATTATACTTTTATGTAATCTATGAATCTTCATCTGAAGTAAAATTTAATAATAACAAATTAATAACGAATGATGAAAACAAAATCTAACAAAAGGCGCAAATCAAAGCGGAATACACTGTAACTGTTGACGTAATGTTTAAAATTACGATGTTAAACTCATAATTTTAATTACTAAAATTTCATTCCACATTTTAATGTTTAAAATAAACATATAATTTCATTTTTCACAATCTTTCTTGGAATAGTTTTCAAATATCTGAGTATTAACGAGTAAATCTAATTCATCATATACATGTCATTTCTTGTAGACCATGCTGGAGATGGGCAGCTGCATCTACCAACGAGTATGCATCAACCCAGCGTGGTGGTATGGCATACATTCTCTTGTTAATTTTCACATAACGATCTGTACGTTTAATAAAATTGCAACATACAAAATAAAATTGTAACCAAAAAACAAGAGGGACTTTTAGACAATAAAATATTAGGCATGTTTCCTCTTGGTATGCCGCCTACAGTATGTTAAGTACATTATACGTCGCTAGTATATAATAGGTAGGCTCATTGTCCTGCATTAGATTTATACAGCTGTTGATCTGTATATTCTCCTACAGCCAATGTATGGGCCATGGCGCTACGCGGACCCAGTGCGGATTGGTAGACTTCGCACACACCTTTAAATTTCTTTTCAGGAGTGAGCAAATTTCCTCACGATGTTTTCCTTCACCGAAAAGCCAGTGGTAATGATTTTTATCATTCGTACATAAATTCAAAATGACAAATTGGTACGAGCCAGGATCGAACCCAGACCTCGATTGTTCAAGGTTATATTGTTGTCGAATGTGTTAATATTACCTTTCTCTTTCAATATTGCTTGCCTGAAACAAATACCATCTTTTTCACTGATTAAGTTTGTTGGTATAAAAGTTAATGACGGAACATGAAAACTATATAGAATTTTAGGAAAACCTTAAACATATAATTTGCACGTCCAAACTGAAGACGATTCCTCTATCGTCATTATTAATAAGATCAAATAATTTGCTACAATTTTCACTAATAGTTAACTCGATAGTATAAACTTTAATAAATTTCCTTGGGAAATAAATGTGTATCACTTCAATACGGTTCTAAGATATGAATAATTTATTATTTATATTTACATTGCTCTCTGATAGGATCATATAGTCACATTGTTAATTTGCTAGGTTTCATGTTTGGTTAGGAATTTAAATTAAAACGTATTTAACGTAATCATACGACAGAATAAATAACATAGTAATCTAACTACAACTACACCGAGTATATTTCATACGGGCGTATATTATGATGGCAATTAATTAGTGTTGGTCTTAAACAACACATTTACATAAATTTCGTTAATTAATACTGTTTTTTTTCTTCATACAAAATAATTAAAGTAATAGACTGATTGACCGATCTTTCACGTCATATCATGACAGTTGCATAGCCCGTTTCAATCCTTTGTCAAGTCAATTTGAATGCAATACATTGCTGCTCAGTCGTACTTTTAAAAATGAATATAATAACTCTTTATTAATTAAGCTATTTAACAAAATTGCTGTCACGTGTGATTTTCACGGTCGTGAACTAATGGATAAATTATACGTCCGTATGAAATATACACGCTGAATCGTTACAACACAACTTTAAAGCTGTTGAACCAATTTTACCAAACCAAAGTTTTATAATGCAGCATTATGCACTGGTTTACATAAAGCTCTAGATGACTGCAAACGAGCATACAAATTGTTTCAAAAGTTTTAAAGCTGTAGCAAAATTATTAAGTGTAGTAGGAAACCTCAGATATCGAAATCGTTCGGTTGTTATAAAAATAGAGCAGCAGTTGAAGCAATTAAGTTATTGTTAAACCCATCGCTACCGCAGTCTTTGGTTGTGAAAACTTGAAGCATCTGACTAACGATAATATTTTTCAGAACGAAGCCTCAAAACAATCTGAAGGATGTAGGATTGCAGCTCAAACGGCTAAGGTTTAGTTTCTCCTTACGTTAGTCAACTGTACAATAATAATTTCTCTAGAAATTTTTCATCAGTTATTTTAACTAAACGATCATACAAAATGGCAGTTTCATATCACGTATACGAATTATTTTAACATTTAGAACACAATGCTTAACTTCGTTTTATGTCAGTAACGTTTTCACATAACTTATTGCCGTATTGATATCATCTTAATTATTTAACGAAACATTAGGTTGTTTATCTTACTCTGATCTCTTACAGATATATCTATCAGATATGAAAATATAACGAAAAATTGCATCCATGCCCGTTCTGAAAAGTTTGAAGGTCTGAAGATAAATGAATAATACGAGTATGCAGATGTCGGGGTCAATTATAATTGTCAAAAAAAGTTGAATTAACATGTCATCTGATTTGCCTATCTTAATCGTTTTTATTCCCTTTTTATATCTAAATATAAGATATATAAATCATCATGTAACTTTGGAATTCTTGAATTCTTCTTCATTCTTGAAAATTTAAACATAGGTGAATCTATAGAAACTTTCGACATGGCTTTTCCTCAATCAACTCACCCTAAATTGCACAACAATACTTTAGGATTTTATAATCCTGACTCTGCATGATATAACGCAGTAATATAAAAAACCTCGCATCAGTTCTATATTTTCACATTAACGAACCTTGGTAGTAGACACTACAAAAACGTTACTTATTTACAAGTTTTTAAACGATCACAATCTCGTTATAATATAACTCAAGTTGTGCTGAAGCCGATCGGTCAAACATACGAGTACTGTCATGTGCATCCATTGTGCGTCTCCTGAAGTGAATATCAAATAAAATTTTGAATATCGAAACTATGTACAACAGCCTAGCCTATACGGCGGACACGAAAACATCTCAAAAGAGCCAACATTTGGCCACCGATCGACTGCACTTGGTCCAAAAACTTCTATAATGTTTATAACGATTAATTACATACGTACCCTTTCTTGACAAATTCAATCTAATTGCAACATTATACGAGTAAACGGTATCAATTTACCTAGTATCTCAATGGTCTGAGGACGCTTGAGTAATATTTTAATAATTAATTCATCTAAGTAATTTTTAAATTTTAGTATCAGTTTTAGTTCTGTCAGGATATTTTTAATTATGTATTTTTAAAGTTCGGATGCAACCGTATCCAATGAACTATACAAAAAATCAAAATACTCTTAAATTCAATTAAAATTTCATTCTCCTAATATTGGAACTCATTGTCACGCCACTAATGCTCTACGCGCAACATTCCATTCCGATCTGACGGTATAAAGTGTGGACTCCATGCGGGAAGCCAGTCACACAGTGGTGACCCGGTCTACCTCCACGTATCGCACGGAGTCCTCGCTTGGTCAGCAAATCACCTCCTTCTCGTCAAATATAGCGGTGTCTGAGGACAGACTCTTGAGGCGTTGCTGCAGAGCGGAGCGGCGTCTTCGGCATGAGCGTGCCACTGCCAGCTGGAAATTATAACACAAATTTAGTTGGAAATTCCAGCTTCTGACCTCAAAACATAAAGGAGAATGGCCGTGTGGTCTCGTCTTTAGAGCCCACGGCCGCGGAAATGTTTAGTAGATCCGCACCTTTAAAACACATCATACCTGCGTTTGAATATTGAAAATATATATCAGAATACGGTGCCGAAATAAACGGACCAAAAGTACGTAAAGTCGAAATTAACCAGCTGGATAAACTCCATACTTATATTGATTTTTATGGCATTGACGAAAGGGGAAACTGGCGCATTAACGAAACTGGTGAATTAAGAAAACTGACCCAGCGATCACCCGATCCGGAAAATCGGCAACTTCATGGGCTAGCTGGTTAGGTAGCTGGTATTTCATAGATATAACATTAAAATAATAACGGAAATACCTACGTAAAATCTACCTACTTATATCTACCTATATATCAAAAGTGAAGCAAAACAATATGCTCGTATGTGTATATGTAAGTGTTTTTTTATTGCTATTGCTAAGATCTTAAAAAATATTTAAACAATTGCAATTTTTCCTTGACCTTCGATGGACGGGTTTGTAGGCAAACTGAGCCAGATTTGCTTTACTTGTCGTAAGCAGAACCACTTACTGGGACGTTGGTACCTATTCTTAGGGGTAATACATACAAAGAAGGTACTCACAAAAGCGAAGCCAGCGAGTGCGGACATGGCAAGCAACGCTGCCGCATAGTGCGCCGGCATTCTCAACAGCGCAGAGCACTGAGACAGACGTTCATCTTCTCCGTGAGGGCACTGCACCACTCCATCGCACCACAGCTCCGACGCAATGCAAGCGTCCAGAGATTCACAACGATATTCGCAGTCACCGGACATTGCGAATACGCCACCACGTTCACTCGAATGTCTAAGAAATAAACGAAAGGTTTGTATTGGAACGACAAATCATTTTGGAAAAATTTAGAACCACGGTGGTATCTAGGTGGACCTAAGTACATCCATACATGTCCATCTCCAAACACACACACACGGTTAAAATGTATCGAACAGCAGATTTTATTTATGTGCGTTTGTTACATATCTGGTTAAAATTTATGTATAGATTGGGAGGAGAAAACGTTAACAGTAGTTTTAGCTTACCTTCTAGAAACTTCCAACCAAGAAACGAAGTATGATCCAGTGTCTACAGCAATAAGTTCAACAGATAGAGATCTCGGTCTGTCCAGGTCGAAGCGGTCAGGGACTGAGACCGGCAACAGGACATGACGAGCAAGCGCGTCTTCTTCCTTAGTCCATCCAACCGAGAAGACTTCCACTACATCTTCAAACTGAAACATTTAAACAGGAGTTTGGAGGCTTGGTAGCTCGGGATAGTATGGAAATGTGTTCTGTTGCTATGCTATTTTACACTACTGTGCTCTTAATTGATTCCGTTCAGCTTGCCAAATAGACACTACCAACCGATAATATTAACATAACAAAAATGTATCCCGTTAGGAATAGGACCTTTGATTTCCTCTCCAGCATGGTATGAGGAGGTATGAGGTAGTGAAGTGATTTGATTATGTCATGTGATCCCAGGTCTAGAAGGTGCTTATGATAAAGCTCGAAATCAGGTGAACACAGATTCAAGTCAGGCATACCACTCCATTACTATTTGAACGGTAAGACTAGATCAGAATCTCTAGAACAAATTATTCCTATTCAAAGATAAGTCCATCAATAATTTTGCGTTCAAAAAATATTTTAACGGAATGTTGTATCTTTGTGTGTGTAAATAAAGGGTGTATAAAGTAAGAGGGGAAGTTACACTGATTTTCTCACCTGTTCCTCAGGAGGATCGGGACAAATGAATATCGGCGCCAAACCTCCCGCAAAAACAGCTATCCGATTAGGTGTTCTACACAAATGCCTGAGATCAGGTGCCACTGTGATGTTATTGAGAAGAGTGAAGTTGTCGAGCTCAGGCTCTTTGATGATACTGCCACGGATTTGAAGGTATAGGTAGTGTCCAGGTGAAGGGTCGATCAACCAAGGACGTCGTTCACATCGTTCCTGAAATGTGCATAATATGCAAATAGTTTGTATTTATTTAGCGATCTTATTAAATCAACAATTTAAGTTAACTTTTCAAAATTACTCAGCGGCGCGTGGATTGTGCAGCACGTGTCCGACATGGATTTTGGCACTTTCTGAGAC
Organism: Carcina quercana; assembly: GCA_910589575.2. Classification (NCBI taxonomy): domain Eukaryota; kingdom Metazoa; phylum Arthropoda; class Insecta; order Lepidoptera; family Depressariidae; genus Carcina; species Carcina quercana. The sequence continues at coordinate 13,326,732 of OU342432.1, read as the reverse complement.
GAACAACATTTACCAACCTATTAAAATATTCCTGAGATTTATCAACCTATATGCCAAATTTCCGGAGTTTCTTCGCAAACCTTCTCGGGACCGGTCGATGTGGCGTACCATGAGGGAGGCCTATGTCCAGCAGTGGATGTTTCCCGGCTGATGATGATGATGCCAAATACTGCGATATTAGTAAATATCCTTCGACTTCTGAATTTCTTAGAAGTTATAGACTAATACATTATGAATCTGCATATATGACATAATGATGTCGATAGCAATAAAGTTTGGTGCTGGTTTTTGCTTGCGGACTGACGGTGCAGCCATTCTGACTAACTACAGGAACATGTATACTCACAGATTCAGACACTGGCGCATAAAACGACAGCCGGAGATCACCACTGGGCCCGTATACTTTGTGTGAACTATCGCAGATTGACTCCAGTCTAACGAACTCCACTGATGCCTCGAATCCGAAAGAACGGAAATCATCCAGTGCCGTCATGTTAACAACATCAAACTTCAGTTCGGCTACAGAGCCAATCGATGTAAACTCATAGTCGCTCAAGTCACTGCAAACAAAGTAGGTGTTATTTAATAGTTTGACTAACCGTCGTCAGTCATAAATTCATCAACTGAATAGTAGCACTTTTTAAACGCGATGGATTAATGCAGTTTTTAAATTTAATTGGGCTCGGGATTTGTTTCAAGTTATTCGGTAGCTTGTTGAAAAACCAGTGCGCTTGAAAAGGATTTTAGATTCTGGGAATAATTTCATTTGTTAAGTTTTTCCTTGTTGTATTTTCTTTTCTCTTTATCCTAAACGGTTTTTGTGTTTCGTAGGAACTTTTAGAAACTTTTTTCGTATAAAAGTTATCCCTTACGGGCAGATAGGATCATGACCAGGATTGTTTGGAAGCTGTGTGTTAGATGTTAATGTTAACTGAAGAATACGTGTTACCTGCACAAACAGTCCCTGGGTACTCCAGACCCGGTGTCTCTCCACGGCCGGTCGAAGATCCTGACAGCGGCAGTGGGGTCTCCCGCGCAGCGATACCATGGAGAATGTGCGGAGTGAACCGAGCGACACAGACGACCACCGCTGCGTATTCCCCACACGCGCAGTTTTACCACTTCACCCGCGTTGGCTTCAAAACGATAAGTGCAACTGTAAATAAATCAGTATTGTTTATTTACCATTTACCTTGTTAATTTCTTTTTCTTAGAGCAACAGCAAAAAGCTCCGAAGACTGAAAAATGCCAAATATTGCCTTGACCTTCACCTTCACCTTATCTGAAAATATTTATTTTGTTTTTATTTTATTTGGGAAGCTTACAGCTATTTTCACAATATAAGTAATCTGATACGCCAACATTCGCCAATTGCAAGCTTCTGCAAGAATATGGTCCCATGACCCAACCTGAATTAACGAAACTCTTTGGTTGCTTTTTTTGCTTACCGCAAAACTATTGCTATCAATATGTTGTTTGAGAGGTACATATAGGAACATAGTATAATGCCCTTTTAGTAACCAATTCGTGAACTAGTTCGGCTATTAGGCATCATCAGAGGCAGCTATCGTACACTAGCAACCAATAAAAAAGTAAATACAAGCTTATTCGCTCCAAATTGACAAATGCCCATCTTTCTGGTTATTTGTCCCATATAGAGAATAGGCTCGGAAAGGTCAAAATCAATTGTTGTGGCCCTCAAATTGAAATTGAAATATACACATTAAAATGTAGGGATTACAAATGTCGCTCTTTCGTCGCTATTAAGCCAAAGCATTTCCTAATACGTCTTCAACTGACCTGATATTCCTGGCTCCACCTCTTCCATACAAGAAAACGTCTCTCGGTGAGGAGAACGTGACAGGAGGATCTGGGGGTGCTTCGGGGAACGAGCGGGAAACAAATCGCCGGGAGCACAATCCACGGCCCCACGGCTCGCCATCTTGGTGAAGGTCAACGAATTCGTAAAGCGCTTTAAAAAACACCGGCCTGAAAATTTTAAGGTCATAATCTGATAAGAATGACATGGTAAATATGATAATGCCTGAAAATCTTTCTGTATTGTTCAAAAACTTAATATGATATTTTTTAAGCTGCTTACTTATATGATATTGCGGCCAGCGAGTTTTTACCAAGACCGTGCAAGATTTACTTGAAATAATTGAGAGCTATTTATAAACAAAGGTTGAAGCTTACTTGAGGGCAGTGCCTTGAGTTAGCTTCAGTTCTAAAGTCAAGGAGTCTCCCTTAGACAAGAAACTTTCAGTGCGTGCGCAGGCTCTAGATCTCCTCAAGAGCGCATGCTCGCACGTCCTCGGAGCTCGTTCTCGGCAGAACCGCGCGACCAGCGTGGCGTTGGTCGGCGGTCGACCAACTATCACTGATTGTGGAGATGTCGCTCGAGACATTTGCACCGAACGTTCTTTGTCACTGGAATTATACAATAGTTTATTTAATGACTGTTAATTTAGGAACTAGGGTTGCTAGCTCAATTGGGTACAGCGTCAATCCTTGAACAATCGAGATCTGACTTCGATCCTGGCTCGTACCAATGAGTTCCAATTTGTTATTTGGAATTTTAGAACGAATGATGAAAATCGTTAGGTGAAGGAAAACATCGTGAGGAAACCTGCACACTCCTGAGAAGAGATTAAAAGGCGCGTGTGAAGACTACCAATCCGCACTGAGCCCGAGTAGGCCTGAGCCCCTGCAGACGTATAAAGGCTGTTGATGACGATGATGATTTTAGGAACTAAAAGTAAATGTTCTTTCTATACTTTCGCTACAATAGCAGTGTTTTAAGTAGATACATACCCGCATTTCAAATTTTTTAATTTTTGTAATATTAGTTTAGACACACTACAGAAAATCTGAACCTTTGTAGTCGTTTTCTAGGTTTTATAGCTTCTATAGTTAAGTATATAGTATTTATAAGCTTCTATGAGTTTCAAATAAATCTATTTCAATCGATTTACAAAAGTCAAATTCAAAATGTGGATACACACCAGAATCATCAGCAAATATTCTACTCTCAATTTACTGCATATTCCGTACAATTTTAACGTTTGCTACGTTACCGGAACCGAGCGACATAATTCGATTACGATTTCACGAACGATGAAAACGAACTCACCAAAATATATCGCTGCAACCCGGCGATATCCGCATCGGTCCGTCCCATATGTTCAAATGGCTCCCGCAGTATTCGTCCTCGGGCAAGTTCGGATTGATTGCGTTTGTTACATAAAATTTTAATACAGAGAACCACACGCGGAATCTGGGTGCGGAGAATGACGGCCTTCTGTAGATAATATTCCTCCCCGAGGGTCCGGATGTGTCTATGCCTTGCATGTGGTAGAGGCATGTTGTGTTTGGAGGCAAGGAATGCTGAGGGTGTTCCAGAATCCCTCTACCGGTACCTCTTATCCAAAATTCACAAGCCCTTTTGTTCTTGGCGTATGTGGGCGACTGCTGATCCACAAAGCGAACCTGAAATTGATTAATTATGTGATAACCGCGAGGGATTCACTAACGATCGTACATCAACGCCTGAAAAGGGTTGGCGATAGAATCTATATTGTCAGTGGATAATGTTGACTTGCTTGTAGTTTTGGTAAAACTATTTTCAGCTACTGGAAAATTGCTTTTGTTTTCATATGACTCAGCATTTTGCTGTTGAGAATTCCACTACATTATTAATTCACCGAAAGTACATTATTACAAAATGTAAAAACTATTTTTTTATAATTCAATCAATTTATACTCCGAAAAAAGAGGACATACAATCATCTAAACCAGGGCTTCCCAAAATTACTGCGTACTAGTAATGCGACACCCTTGAGAATTTGCCATTTTTTACGACGCTCCTCAACCTGGGCCATATAAAAATGGGCCAAATACCCACCAGTTTAATACTGGCCTTATTAGGCTTATACAGTTATCAGAAAACCTCTCTATTTGAACATTTTTTCTGAGCATAGCTTCTCAAACCTTCTCATTGACACACGACGCACAGTTTGGGAAGCCCTGATCTACGAGTAAACAATTAGAATCTACTAATACTCATAAATTCATGTAGTATATTTAAAATTACCACGGATGATGTGCAATGTACTTAGCGTATCACGTCACACACTTGGCCAGTTTTATAATACCTATTCTATTTCCCATAAAGCCTATGGAATAGACAAAAAACTTTAGTTCGTTCCATTTTCACTTTCAAAACGAAATGCGCGTCGGAAATTTGCCCACAGCTACATTGTTGTAACGCCGTGCGAGCTCAGGGGTAGGTACTAATTACACTTTGGCCGGAGCCCAAGCGGCCTCCAGGGCACTTCTTGATTTATTATTGTTCAACGAAACACTTTAAATACACTCCATGATGATATATTACTCCACTAGCCTAGATAACCAACTTATTTGAACTAAACTTCATTAAAAAAATTAAAAAATAAAAAATTCGCAAACATTGATAAATTACGTAACAAACCGAAAGAAATCCAGGTAGTAAGTAGGCGTTTTAAATTTTTTATATTTCGTAATGCTTCTTTTAACATATTTGAACTTCGAACACGCTTTGAGTACCGCCGAGCGGAAAAATCATAGCATTTGTTTACAGAGCCTTGTTTTCTGCTAGTCTCCTAGACTTCTCTAGTGCATAGATTTTTTGATGTGTCGTTTTCGTGTGTAAAATCTCATAGTCTACCAATATCATTTATGTCCTCCTCCCATGTACAATACCTTCCGTTACACTATTACTCGTATTGCTATGAAACAATAATCCTCACATCTGTGTTCCGGAAATCAATTGTATTATAATGATGAAGCTAAAAATATGTTACTGTGCCGAGGGCGAGCGATAATATTTTAACCTTCCTTCCGTAATAAGTGTTAATCACCTCTTACCTTAATAAGATAAGGTTAAAAGTATTTTGTTAACTAAATCATTGTCTATTAAACCTGAAGTCTGTCTGTCTATACCAAACGTATGTAAATAAATAGAGTTAGCGTGTAAACCCACGTTACCTAGTACTATTAATTTCTTAATAATTACTTTAGAGAAGCATTATATTATATTGAAATAACCGAACGATTATGTATCCGATGATGATGATAACCGAATATTAAACTATACGAGTGCTCCGCCGTTTTGTAGGGTGTGTGTCCGCTGAATTGCCAAAACGTTGATGTTTGAATTAAAAACGAACTTTTCTTCGCTTAATTGAATGTTGGACTTCATCCAAATACATCCCTTATTAACGTTGCGTATTTTCACATGTAGAATTCAGTACCAGTGTTGACATGATCGCTCTATGTTAAGCTGCATACCTCGTTGTATTATTTAATCGTTTTAAATCGATTTAATTATATGATTCACCATTGAAAGTTCAGATTAAATCTATTCTGAGATTTGCAATCATCAGAAAAAATAACCAAATAGCAAAATGAGCCGCGTATAAAAGTTATTAAAATGAAGTGTGAAAATGTACAATCTTAATCCAACAGTAGCAAAGGTAATAAGTCAATTTAAATATAATTTTTGAAACAATTTTTGACGTTGGGCCATTGAACTTATGTGTAAAAAATGTGTATCTATTTCTGTCTAGACGCTAGAAGCCTCAGCTCAGCAACAGGCCTCCGACTAAATCCGTCGGATTCAGAACCCTAAGAACTGTCAAAGAAATATTATTGGTACAGCATACGTAGAAATGTACGTCTGGCTAGATAAATATCTACATTTTATGTATAAGTATAAAGTAAACGCTTAATTATAAAGAACCCTACAAGCTACGGTGAAGCAACACACTGTAATGTAATAAATACTTGTGGCACGTTCCAGCCTCGATCGAGATGCTCTAATGAAAATAGATTGTGTCGGCTACACTACCACTATCACCAACTTTTCCTCTCTCCGTGTAGCTGGATTACAAACTAAGATACCCTTGAGTAATTGAAACCAGTAATCCTATTTAGGTAAGAATTTAGGGCATTAGCAATTGTTAGTTAGAATTTTCATTAAGTACACATTTATTAGTAGATAATGAGATATATGATATACTGTGTAGTTTGACTTTAGAACCACTCTCGCTGACTTTCCTTGATTGTCGTAAAAGCCATTTTATTCTGACTTTACATTATGACGTGAAGGAAGTACAATCAAAGCAACTCACTTATGCATTTTTAAATTTGTATGGATTCTGGAGAATAAAAAGGTACTTACCTCAACTTCCAATTGAAATCCATGTAAGGCTTGCAAGGAAGCAGGTTGCAAGAACGTCCCAAAAGGTGACGTTGTGAATTCAACGAGTAATTCGGGACCGCTCGATATTGCTTCTGGCACTGACACTCCTCCCCCGCAGAATCTCAATATAACCGGATCTCTGGTAGTGTAGCCATCGTAGACTGTCACATAGTCTTGAACCTCGTCGCACTGATGCCAGAACTTCAACTCTCTCCCATTGTTAGCTCTTTCCTGCTGCGATGGCGCGTACAATGCCTTCTGACTCCTGATCGATACCAATTGACCGTTCGGTTGTTTAACTACAATCAGCGCATGTTTCCCTTGAGGGACTTCGTGTTGTCTGACGGCGTAGTAACAGGTTAAGTTTCTGGGGTAAACGCCGGGGTAGTTCGGCGACTGTAACCTACAATTTTTACGATCGCAGTCGCTGAAGATTCGAGAGCAATAAGTCCCGGATATCAAATCCCCGAGGTAATACTGTGTTTTTGTCGGCCTCGTCGCGACGACGTTCGTATCGTCACCGCGTGATATGTTTGCGGGATATAGCGGAGGTCTCGGTTTGAAAAAGGGGCGCTCTGTAAAAGAAATGGATATGAGAAAGATATTGTGGCATGTTTTTATTGCACACAGCCACCTTATGATCTTTCATCGTAATATGATGAAATAAATATAAACCTGTAGGTATAAGACCAAGTAAACATTGAATACAGTACAACTTGAATCTAATAAATACAACGCGTAGAAAGTATGAGGAATTCAATGTTACAAACTACTACTGTGAAAGAAATCGGAGCTATCTAATACCTAGAATATATAATTCATTACGCTGTGAGGAAAGTAAAAGGGAGGTTTTCAAATCCAAAGTAAAAGCAGAGCTACTGAAAGGTCTCGATGAATAATAATTTGTATTTCTTTCAATTCAAAATAATTTACTACCACTTTTTGTATACTGTTGCTGTGTATAAATGTTAATATGTTTGTATTAGAATAAGATGAGTGTATTTGTTCGCCAACAAATTGTAATATTTTTTTTCATGAATAAATAAGTTTTTTTAGAAGTTATCCAGATTCTATGATATCCATCAGCAAGGGGTCACAAATTAGATGAACTCGTATGCCGTATGAATGAATCTTGAAATCATTATTCCTACATACCTGAGGGAGGTGTTCCTCCATACCGCACGGTAGCCAGTTCTTTTCTCAACATTTTGTATGCCATACGAAAGTCAAAGTTGTAGTTATTTTGCTCCTTCGACAAATGGAGGAGCCTTATTATAAGAGTGATAGACTTGGTCTCGCTGTAGTATATCGAGGGGCCCCAGGAGGTGCCGCACCAAGATCCCCCGACTTGGGGACGACTGGCCTCTTGGATCTGCATGTAGCCGTCAGGACATCCGTCATCCGTGAACGAAGTGAAGCGACCAAGAGTAAAACTGTCGAAAAGAATCTGGAAAGAACAAAAATGTGTCAGTCTTTAATACACAACGGTTTCTACTTACAAAACCTTGATTATACCTAAAACTGTGATCTGTGTGGCTATAGAAATTAAACTCTTAAGTTTAAATTAACTGAGGCACAGGAAAATAGAAGTGCTACAAATACTCATTTAAAAGACAGTTTAGATAGCACGAAAGCTACTGCAGCGGAATATTGAGAACTAAATAGAGATTAGAAGTAGAAATAATGTTAAAGTCTTTGGAAATTAATTAATAATCTCACCGAGACCCAATCCATTAAAATCATTGATAATGAACTATCCGCTAACTAACCTAACGAAGGAGTTTTCAATTGACCGTGATAGAAGTCCAAGGAGTTCTCTCTTAATTTTTTCCGTCGAAAGAAAGAAATCTAAGGGAGTGGCCACTTATATATAGAGTTTCTACAGGTCTAAAACATAACTGAGTCTGCTCCTGGCTGAAGTTATGCGTCGTTTGTCGTTCCGTACACACCGTACCCATACCGCTCCCATACCTCAGGAACAGACTCAGTGATACATAAGACCAGCAACTCATAGTAGCAACTCATCATAAAATACATAAATTCATTTTTTTACAAGTTTACAAGACAATTATATATGTTTGTAATATGTTATATATATATACACGGAACGACAAACGACGCATAACTTGTATATATATATGTTATATGCACACCTGTGGACAGGTTCAGTACATCGAACTAATTGAAATTACTATCTTAACACCGCGTAAAAAAAATATGTACTTGGCAAACAAACTGTTTCTTTCTTCTTAAAAAATCCTGTCGAATTGAGAACCTCGTCCTTTTTTGAAGTCGATGAAATATTTTCACGTAGGTATAGGGAAATATATATAATAAACAGGTTTTAGAAATTTTAAATATCGTTTACTTCTACTAAAGTAAGGGATGTAGAATAAATTAGATCCTCTTTGACGTCTCATTTTGTTAACAAAGGACATTACAAATAGTTTTCTGACAATCAGAGCACTCAAAAAGCAAGCGTAAAAAATACAAAACATTTCTAAACAAAACCAGTATGGTTGCGGGAAAAATATGCGGAAAACATCAACAAAAAATCCGCCCAAAGCCGTCTAAAACGAAACCAGAAAACAAACTTTGTGATAAAGCGCTTTTTGTTAAATGAAATGTAAATGTGTATTGGCATCGGTTTTTGTGTAGTCTATGGGTTTGTAAAGGTTCGACCTGTATATTATGTATTATTTATTGGTTTACAAATAGTGCTGTATGTTTAGTGTATTTTGTAAATGTTATGGATTAGGTTTAAGTGTTAATTTTGATAATTTATTTAGGCTCCTTATGTTGTTTATACAGCTACCATAGTATCTATATGAATTGGATTGGCATTTTTTTCCGGTCTCGTTGAAAAGCTGGTTCTGTAATCTTCGTTAGTTATACATTTCAAAAGAAATATGAATTTATCTATGACATAACTAAGAACATACATTCTCTTATAAGCTAAGAATAAATACAATAGGTCGTATGTGAGTTGACCGTTTTGTAGCTAGAGTCTTTATCTTCGTACTTGGTTGTGTTTCAGATTAGTTGCATTCTTAGTTCTTGAATTTGAGAAACACACATTCTTTCCCACATTTTTTTAGCTTAACACATAAATTGATTTTTACCTCACTAGCTCGGAAGGGCTTTTTTGTTTGTTCGAAATCTGCACCGAAAAGCACGCTAGTGTGGAAAGAGTTTTTGAAATTCGAACATGACGATGTGTTTTTGAAGTGTTTTGTGTGTTTTGACGAAGAGTTTTTGAAATTCGAACATGACGATCGAACATGACGATTCGAACATGACCCTTGAGTTTTATATTATGTTTATAAATATGTACTTTATCCTCGTCGAGGTAATATACCTCAATGAACAATAAATATGCATAATTAAAAACATATTTTTTATGGTTCAACTGTCTTTTAATCTGCCATTTTCCTCGCTGTAGTGAGATGAAAAGGTGGGTCGGTCGGCAGCAAAGTAATTTTGCGTCTCGTGCCTTGAAACTTGGTTTCATGGTTTAATCCTAGAATCCTGAGCGCAGCGAAGGATTCAATATGAGAAATCGCGCCGAACAACTTTGCAGCCTTGCATAGCAAATAGCTATTATCTAACAATTTTTTCACTACTAAAAGAAAAACTAACTACACCCAATTTTACATATTTCTAATGTCTTCTCTAGCAGCAATATAACTATTACAAGAAGTTCTAGTCTAAAGATTGAAAAGGATCCGATATATAATGTTATTTGAAAACGGAACATCGTGGAATTCTTCACAGTCAAGTGGACACCCAGGGAAAAGTTATTTACGGGTGAAATAACATGTCGCTTTTACTGAAGCTTAATCTGAACTGGACTGTAGACCCGAATTGTAAATGTAATTGAATTATTTGAACGACCAATTTTATGTCCATGACATATTCTGAGTAAATTAGTTAGATGTATAGCTCACGGTGTTTCTGCACACACGAAAAAGTGTCACGTTCCACCTGAGCCGAGCTTGCAAGCGAGAACGCGGAACAAGTGATAAAGGGTCACGATCGGTATAAGCGTTCGGCTTGTGACGCATATTTTCTTATGACGTTATCACGTAAAATTATCGTCCGTAAACCTACTATACAGACAACATTTTTTTAATATGGTAATTAAGTATAGATACGACCCTTTCATGTAGTATTTAAACAAATCTCTGTCAATCATAAGTAACTATAATCAGATTTTTCTATTTGCAATCTTCAAGCGGGAAAATATATTTTACAGTAATTTTTCATTATAAATCGAAAACTATGTAGCACAAAAATAAATAAATAAATGTTTTATAATGTTCAATTGAAGTTATTTCATACATTTATTGACTTGGTAATATGAATATAATAATATTTTTTATATTTCATTATCATCTTTAATTGAAAAGTTCCTGACAGCGAAGTTCTCTACTTTCTACAATTTTACACGACACGACAGTTTTTGTTCTTTGTGAAAGTAATAAATTCTCGGCCTTCTTCGTCCTCTTTTTCCTAAAATTTTTCCCTCTATGATGTTTTCAATGAAATGTTGATGTTTTATCAAATGACTTTTCATATTTCATCTTCTACAGCCTTTATAATCTTTATTTTAAAATTATTTCGTTTGTAACTCACGTGTAACTCATATCATTCATAAATATTCCAAATTTCAAATTGATAGCATTAGTAGTTTCGAATTTAATCAGCTGCGCCAGACATATACTTTACTACAACGAATCAGTTTTCAAATGTATTTCCTTCACCAGTAAAATGTCATGTTGTCTGTGCAAACAGCCCGGGCAGTTCGCACTGTGGCAATGACTCGGTTGCATTCTCGCTGAAGTGCTCTTTTGTTTACGTTTTATTATTCCGCCAGTTGCCAAGCTCGGCGTTAATAAACCAAGAATGTGCTGCCTGCGATGTTATTAAAAATGGAGTGTGGGCTTTGAAGCTCTATTTTGTGAAATGTGCGCGGTTTCTTTGATATTGTAAATTCGTTAGGTATTTTACGTTCTGGAAGCGTATTGTGTAAAAATATTTTCTTCTAGTTATCTATAATTTTTAGACGGAGTTAGCTAAGACTAAAATCTGGTAGACGATGACATATCACAATACATTTCAAAGAGTACGCACAGGAGATGTTTACGTTTATTCAGCCGTAAAACAGCAATCGATATTCCTTTATACCACTACACTCACATCCACTTTTAACAAACGTACAGCTATGATTTTAACCTGGTCAGCTATATTATTCTATATTCAGAAGTAGGCTATGTCGACTTCATTGTCACTTTCTATTAGCCGAAATTCTGACTAAACATTTATCTATCAAACTTACAAATGCGAAGCTTTGCCTGTTTCTTTGTTCGTAACCTCTTGTAGCCTTAAAGGCACACAACACTTAAGCCACTTTTTGCCCCGGCGAAGGGTGTCCGCTGCATAATTTCTGAAAACCTTTGTGAAAACCACGCAAAGTTGCGGGAAAAAATAGTTCTAAATAAAGTTATCTTGATACTACAACAAAACACAAATACTTTTGAAGTAAGAATTGATTTGATAGAATCCATCATCAATAATTTCATCGCCATGTGCAATTATACAGCATTCGGAAGTCCACGGCTGGACATAGGACTTTTCTTAAGTACGACACTGACCTTGGTCCTCTGTTCTCTGTATCAATTTATGTCTGTCTATCTCTAGTTTACCCTACATAAGTATCTTTCCAACAGCTGTAGGACTTGCTTGGAGGAGGATATGAACAGGTGGTGGTTCGCGTTGTAGTTCCACCATAATAGGAGGAGGGATCAGAGAAAAGGGAGACTATCAGAGTAGGAATCCTGGGGCAGCCAGACTGACTGATTTATTCAGTCTCGAGTGGGTTCCAGATGTGGAGTTTCCCCGTGGAGCAGTGGAAACAGGATAAACCTATCGAAAAAGTACAAGGGCTGTAACATCAGCACAGGAAGTGCAACATTAGCGAACCGAAGGGCAAAAATAAGTAAGGAATTTTAATATTAGTATCCAATTTCAAATTCTGATTTTTTAAAAGTGTATTGTGTTGTGTGTGTTCTTAAATAAAGTTAAAAAAACTCGTCCTCTCCAGCTAGTTGGTTGATAATTTAACCAACATAACTATTGCCAGTTTAGATTGCTAATCTAATGACCTATTTCAGTCTCTTTTGTCATCGTTTTTTCAGGATACTAATTTATAATTACTGTCATGAATGTGAATGTCAATAAACATGAAGTTTTATAGATCAGATAAATCAGTGAAGCACTGAGCAAGTAATCCAGTGAAGCTCTCATACGTGTCCCTCACTCGACGTATGAGAATGTTTTAAAAATTAAATAAATGTTTTATTTTCTTCAGCGAAAGCGCTCGCGTCATTAAGGTTGGACTAATAGAGGTTATTGTTGGGTAGTGAATAGCCCGCCAGCACTTGACAGCGCTTTAGCCGCTTCACCGCGTCGACCCCCTTCCAGAAACACTCTCTTTGTCTAGAAAAAGTGGACAATTCCATATGGCTGCATAGAGCTTTTTAAAAGATTATGTAAAACAAAATATAAAAAGCGTATTTTTTACGTAATATTTGCATAAAATATGTGAATCTCGATAAAATATTTTTCAGTTAAATAGTAATTGCATAAACACGGATAATAATATGGGTTATATCTGAAATAAATGAATAATAATAATAAATAGATTGGGGCTCTTCGAAATACTGTCGACTCGTAAGAAAGTTCGCAGCATAAAGAGAGAGCATTGGCGTCTTCTAGTGTCACTTTCTTCTAATGTGAGGCTTTCCCCTGGGGCGCATTTATTTCGCCCATATTCATAAAAATCGAATTTACTATTTACTACTAACTATATACTAGCATCAGAACTGAGGGATTCAAGCTCGGAGATAAATGACTAAACTTCTGCTTGCTACACTCAATAATTATTTCATATCATCAGATCCAATTGAGTCTCACGGCTCGTGAGGCAGTACCCCTTCAGCGATACTGATTGATGTTCAAAGCAATACTCGTACTTCCAAATCGGAAAATCCTCAACTCGCACGGTTTACGAAAAGGACTTTCAACATCGGATTCGAGGAGCTGTAAGTTTAAAATAAAATGGAAACTGGTTTAAAATAAAATGAAGTCTCTATTTAAAGCTCCGTGTGGCGTAGTCGTGGAAAACCGTTTACAACAACCGTAACAAATTTAGTTTGGTACGTAAAATTCGCAGACTAAATAAAATTATGTCACGTTTTTCCTCCACTGCACTCATAGAAATCCTGGTTACCCTATCCATCACTAGCAAGTCGGCAAGCCCGAGGGAACAGGCCTCTTGTGGACCGCGCCCGGGAAAGATTGAGGTACCCACCTTCTTTTCTTTAAAGATCAGTGGGGTAATCTTTCAAAAGGGCTGTGTAGGCTTCTTGAAGTACCCATAAAACCTTTTGAAATTTTACGATCTTGTATTATTAGGTACGAGCCGAGCCTTTGGCCGAATTTCTGCTCTTATATGGTTTCCCAGTGACCAGGTAACATAATCTTTGTATTCTACTAATCCTCGAGAGTAGTATCTATAGCTCCCGATTAATCTGGTTGTATCTGGAATGCAATCTATGTTTTAATAGAGAGTAGCATGGTTTCTTTAGTTACATTATGGGGTACTGTGGTGTCCATTTTTAATAAAACAACCCAGTGATTAAATTAGTATTCACGCAAGCTCAAGGGAAACGGCCGCCCGCCATCGATGTCAGACTGGGAGTGTTGCGAGCAAGACGGCGCTATACCATCGAGTGTTGGCGAAACGTCGCCGTTGGCATGTGTACTACTTGTATTGATATGCCACAGGTACTTTGTAGGTATAGGCAGTACGGTCTCCCGTACACTCATGCACACTTGAAATCTTGTTGCTGTTCCCAAGAACGCACCTGCAGTACGTTGCAACCACGGGCGTTGGTAATTTTGTTCAACGTAGTATCGACGAGCACGTAGTGGCTTGATCATAGAAGTGCTAATATCATGAAGTGACCGATCATTTCATGAAATGTTTGCAGTTCATTTATATTACACACATTACACTGTCTATACGTGCTTATAATCCTTAGTCGCGTGTGAGGCATGGAAAATTTTCAGGCAGACTTCTTTCATTTGATGCCAGATGCAATGCAGTGGTGCCAAAGTCTGGATATTGACCTTATAAAGCCGATCGCCATACGAATAATAATATGCTGCGTCTTGGTCAGATCAATGAACCGAAATCATTCCTCGATATGGTCAACTAAACGACTACTTTAAGATATGACCTCTAGGACACGGAACCCTAAAAACCGCCAGCTCCAAATTACTCACCACCACGGTAAAACCGTACAAAGATTACATAATGATTATAACTCGATTGTATGCTGTTAAAACAATTAACTATAATGATATGTATAAAAAGAGTCAACGCTATTAGCGCGCATACGTACGCTAAAATATAACAGTATCTACGATAACGATGCTACAGAGCAATAAAAACACATTACATCACATAACATGCGAGTAAATCACCACACTGAAAGATGTCTGTGAGTCATGGGCTCGAAACAATACAGTTTAACAATGTTCCTCAATCGATAACAATAACTGCAAAGACAACCTTATATCGAAGGCCAAAGTCATTTGCCTCCGCCGTATGGCGTTTGAATGGTACATCAGCACTAGTTTTATTTATATTTATATCTTTTTGTAGCGTAACGATTTTCACTTTCAAGCGTTATCTGCAGATAAATACATGGAAGAAATTAGTATGATAAAAACCACCGGGCAGAGCAGTAGTGGCCCATGAACTGTGCATTGCAATCCGAACTCGAGATAAGTTGTTGTTGAGGTCGATAGTGATAAAGAAATACTGCTGTAATTCATTCCTTACTAGTGATGGAAACATATCAATCGTTCATAGATGGAAAGGTATTTTTAGTGACCGGAGGTGCCGCCGGTGTAGGGGCTGCTGTATGTAGAAATTTGCTCATAGAAAATGCACGGGTATGTGTCATTTCAATGTTATGATTCGAATTGATTTATTTTATCAGTTTGCGATAAAGTTTATTTATATTTAGATAATAGAAGACATGACGAAATGTTTCCTACGTTTATGTAAACATCACAATAGTTTACATAAAAATATATTTATCTTGCATGTTTAAATACGAACGTTTATGTGACATGCTAAAATGTATGGTATCGTTACATGTCACGCACTAAAATCACCAAAGATTGGCTTCCATTTAACTATTTTATAAGTTTCATGATAATACAGTTGCGAGGTAGAAGAGGGGTACAAAAACATCAACTTCCAACTTCCAATAACAACATTAAGTTAGGGTATTGAAAAATGAGTTTTTGACGAGAAGTAAAATACAACTTCTCACGTATATCAAAAAGTTTGTAAATAAATCAACGTAGATTGTGTCGCAAACTAATTGAGTGCACGTGAATTCCAGTGCGTCGTTTTCCTCGACGTGTTGGAGAGAGAGGGCGCAGCTCTCGAGAACAAACTCCTGCAAAACTTCGGCGCCCTAAGAGCCAAGTTCATAAAATGCGACGTTGCGGATGAGGGACAACTCTCCGTGGCGTACAAGCAAGTTCTCGACAAATACCGCAGACTCGATGCCGTTATAAACAACGCTGCCGTATTGAGTGCCGAAGATCGCTCTTACAGGAAGATGGTCGATATTAATTTTGTAAGTTAACAAACTTCAATCCCAAGTCAGAATAAAGTTAGCCAGTATATTGGACTCCATAATTTGATTAAGGACTTTGTTAAGATCGTTCGAAATACAAAGTATAATGTTTGAATTTCTATATGGACGGATAATTGTATTAGATGATAGCAATATTGCCGTAGAAGAAAATCTTAAACTATTTTATAATCTAACTAACCATTAGTATGGAGAAATGTTCTCTAGATAATGTTACACTATATTAACGATAAGAATAAAATTAGTTTCTCGAGAAGGTAAATCATTATGAAGCTTTAGGAATAATGACGAGTACTCGTATATCACTATATATATTCGATTTGTATACTCTTTCGACGTTTAAAATTATTTGGGTATCTGCACGAATAGACTAAATGGGAACGGGTCATTTTGAGAAAACCCTTCTGAAGGGTCCGTTTGGTCCCTGTTTTAGCCCAAAACTCTGTGAATGCGGATAACTTGAACAGCCTAGTCCCTTTCAGATCTTTCAAATAGAGACAACTTTCCAAAATGTTAAGCCATAATTAATTATAGATACAGTTAACTAGTATGTCAAATGTTAAGCAGTGCAGCAAGTGTGAAAAAAGTGAGACCTGACCTTTGTATCTTAATTTATTTTAATTGTACACACAAACATACAGTTTTCTTAATGATAATGAGTGACTCCGCACACGTATTAGTGCTAATTAGAACAACATTCTTATAATTTGAGTAATTGGATCGTAAACACCTCATTGCCATTAACATTACCAAGTCTTGAATCATCAAAGCTAGCCACAGGTAAATTCGAGTACCGTACTCTGGCCAAAACAATAGTATAATTTGTTTACCTTATTTTGTTCATGAAATAGTCAATAGTCTCAGTTTTCGATTATTTTTGTGTAGCTATAGGTAACTTTTTACAGATTGTCTTATTCAAGTCCAAAAAAGCCACATCTTTTAGATTAGATTTTTATTGATACACATTTGATGAGAAATCTTGTGTATTATCTTCAAGATCGTCCGTGTGGACTTCAGAAACCACACGTGAACATTTTAGCGGGATAAAAAGGAGCTTATGCCCATTTCCATTTCAACAAGATTATTTCAGTAATTTCATTTAGCCATGCTAAGCCCAAGAGTGAGCCCAAGCTAAGCCAATAAAGGCACTGAGCAAGTAATCACTACGTTTTAAATAAAAGTTTCGGGCACTGGTCCCGGGTGATTCCGGTGTCCGCCACGGCCATTCCTGTATGTTGGTAGTATTACTACCGTAGACCTTTTTTTTAAATTTCTTTCCGGCCAGTATCTTTTATTTTTAAATATCTTGACTATACATGAATAATGAAAACTTTTTGGTCAGCAATCAAAACTATGTGATCAAAACAGTGGCACGCAGGGATAGGGTACCAAGGCAATGTGTGAAGTACGTAATTTAGGGAGAAACTAAACCGTGAATTATTTTGTTAACAAGGGAAACAGTTCTAAATAGTGAATCTAAACCCTGTTTCCAGACAGCGACAGTGAGCAGCACATTGAAAGCGATCGACATAATGGGAGCGGAGACAGGGGGCGGGGGCGGCACCGTCGTCAACGTGTCCTCTTTGTTAGCGTTCAAGCAGAGCAGCCATTTGCCAGTTTACGCTGCAACCAAGACGGCTGTACTACAGTTCAGCAATTCTATAGGAGTAAGTTAGTTATAACAACTGAGCATCAGTCTTGTGTTTATCTGTCCCTCTGTCACAGTTGATAATCTTAACCACTACCTACTAATGGTGTAAATTCGAAATTTAGAATAATAATTTGTTAATGATGCTTACTCACCTTATTGCAAGGTTAGTTACAAGTAATCAATCAAAAAAACAAATCTTAATGTAGAGTTACTGTATAGGTCAAGTGGGGTACTATAATTTATATTTGTAATTGTAAGAGCCATTTTAATGAGATGAATTAAGAATCATACTTTTCTTGCCAAATTTCAGGATTCTAGGTCAATGAGAAATGATAAGGAAACGTTGTTACTCTTTTCTTCATTCTGTTCTTTATTTAAAACATAAAAGATTTTTAATATGGATATACGTCACTTTATGATGTTGTTAGTTTAGCTAATTACGCAATAACATAAGACAGAATGTCCCTTGAGTTGAGACTGAATAAATTAACCGAAATGGTATTAAATGGATCTCACAAATTTTTTCGGTATAAAAACTGAGATGCGAGGCTTTTTTTACAAGTTATGAAATGTTCATTTTTCCGATAAACTGGTTTCTATGCGCCTTGCAAAAGAACCAAGCGATTCAAAAAGTGAAAACTCTATTCGGATCCGAAGTGGTTTTGTACTCGTATAAGTGTAGAGAAATGAAAAGCCACTTTGATGTGTCAGAAAATCTCTAAGCAAAACATAACAAAGAACCTTAAAACTTTTCAGGCTGAAGAATATTACACAAAGACAAAAGTTCGTGTTCTGACAGTTTGTCTCGGGCCAACGGACACCGCTATCCTGCAGCGACAAAACTTAGAGAATTTCGACAACGTGTCGAAGAGCTTGACTTCACGTGTTCCTGTGCGCCAGAGGTAAGACTGACATACTCGTAAATATTTCGACATATCGAATAAAGTCACACCAGGCAACAGAAGGGACAACAACGGACAACTTGATATTCTACTCTCCTGCTCTGGTTTCAAAATCTTGATTTTATAAAAGCATTTGCCAATTATTTTAGTTGTAACTGAGTTTACTACTAGCACATAGCTGTTAATATAGCTACTAGATTAATTGACCGAGTATGCGAAGCGAACAAAGGTCTTCCTTTCGACTACTAGGGCAAAAAGCTACCTCCTTCTGACGTAGTGTGATAAAAAGGCCTCAAAAGTATATTGGCCTTATGTTGATGCAGATTAAAGACAATTCCATAATATTTAACATGTAACATTCCGAACATTCTGGTCTGGTCTTTGTCTTAATCCAAACTGTTTCTTCAAGGGTCGGTTCTGCTGCAGCTGGGATAATACAAGCAATACAGAGAGGCGTGAGTGGCTCAACGTGGATGATAGCTAATGACCAGCCCGCCATTGATATTACCAATAACGTTACCTTGGGATTTGCTGTACTCTCTCAAATCGCTGACGAGAATGTCGATGGCAACGTGTAACTAATAAAATCATTATAATAAAATAGTGATTTCACTTATTGAATTTAGGCCAGAACCACCTCATCATTTCACGGTCTAATAGATAGCGAATATGATGGTAACATTCCAGAACGTAAGCAAAAGCGACAACATGATGAGTTTCTAGAAAAAGCTAGTCGTTACTCTGTCATATGTACTAATCTGTAAAGTGTTAAGTGTATGTAAGCATTAGTTTTAACTTAACAAATAGGGTAATTTAATTTTCTGAATGCCATAATAGTACAATCAATGATGTGATGCGACGGGACTCCGCACGAAATGTAATCTACAATTAAGGCTGTGATTTATGTTCTGGCACGCGGGTCTGGTTGGCAGGCAAAATGCACTGTATGCCTGCTCTGTTCCCACAGGATTTGCCTAATTTATACCCTGGGATTAGCTACAGCTTCACTATGCGCATGTGATAAAGCTACGGTTTCCATATAATGTGATAAGGAAAACCTAACAGCTCTATTGTCTATCGACAAGTCATATGCTCGTAAGATTGAAAAATACAGCAAAGGTAAGTCATTGGAAATACTTTGCCTTTTAATTTAGAGAAACTGATGATTTTGATAAGCAAGGATACATTTCAAATGCTATAAAAAGAAACGCAATGTATGTGATTGGTTTGAGATCTGCGTAGTTACCCACTTGTTTTTTAGAAACGTTTGGCCACGATCTCATCTGAATCTCTGATCTCACTTGTGTTGTGTATGTTATGGACTACGATTAGAAGGACCTGTTCACCCTCAACTTTAAGACACCCAAATTGTACCTTTGTGAGAATATAAACGCCGGCAGTGCCTTCCACGCCCTGGGTGAATGCATGATAAAGTTAGAAGCAAATAGCTTAGTGCGAGCCACACGGGTGTTGAGTATGTACTGGTAGAGCCCAGCAGTTCTTTTGATAGATCCGTATTTGAATAGCGATGGCAGAATCATCAAGAATAGCACTTGCACCGCACTCTACAAAATGTAGTGTATAGACCACCATAGATTTTGTGAGGAATCAGGTTAGGCCCCAATCGTCCTGCACAATGAACAAATATATCTATGAGACCATGATGTCTTCAGCGTACCCAAGATACCAGGCATTAGCAGCAAGTAAGTCGTTGTGCAGTAAAAAAAAAAGAAGATCCAAGAGACATGGTAAAATCCGTTTACCCTATCGATCAGGATGACGTTGGCTTCTAGGTAAGAGAGATTTAAGTTAGATTTGTACACTATCTATCTTGTCTTGAAGGGATCCAGGTTGCAACGCCCGTGAAAACAGAATCCGGCGGTAGACTCCTTCATTTGATAAAAAAGGACTGTAGTTTCATGAAATAATTAAAGACAACCATTCAACGTGATTGGAAATTGGCACATAGCAAACTGCAAACATCAAATTGCTTACATTAAAAACTTGGTTTACAAAGCGTTTTTCAACAACAGTTCAACTTTAATAACAGACCCCGATTGCT
Organism: Carcina quercana; assembly: GCA_910589575.2. Classification (NCBI taxonomy): domain Eukaryota; kingdom Metazoa; phylum Arthropoda; class Insecta; order Lepidoptera; family Depressariidae; genus Carcina; species Carcina quercana. The sequence continues at coordinate 13,306,136 of OU342432.1, read as the reverse complement.
CGCCGCGCCGCCGTCCTATTACAAACAGAATTACAATGTACTTGTACCTACAGTAACGACGGAGCGGAGGGAATTAGAAACGGGAATTCGATAAGTAATGGGAAAAAAGTCCTTCTAATTACATGCAAATTAAAGGGCCAGTTGTTCTTTAACAAACGACTTTACTGGAAATTGAGCGCAAATGGATAATGGACGGGGCTTGAGACGAGACCGACCGAAATGAAACGTTACGTGAACGTCGATTAGGGAAAATGTTTGTGTTGTTGAGCCAACATAAATTGAAACTTACAATCTATTGGTTCTGAGAAAATTGAATATTCAGTTCTGTAACTCCTTATTATAGGATCATCCGGCTTTTTCGTCTTTGGTACCGTCGTATTTAGGCAAACTAGACTTACAGATAAAATTGTTTCAGGTCTTTATTTACTTACATCTTACGAGTAATATAATTCCACACAATGTATCCACTTTCGTACCATGTAACATTCACTCTTGCTTGTTCCTCTCCTGTGTGTTGAGGGAAATGCCAATTAAAGTTGAATGTGACATGGTTCAAAAGTGGATATTGTTGTAGTCGAGTGTACCACAGTGTAACTTCACAGTAATTTATAAAGACAGGTTGATTGGAGCATAAGTAATGTATTTTTATTTCACTTCGACTGTTTTGTCACGCACAAAAACTGTCATAATCACATCAGTATTGTTCTGGCAGTAAAAGCTAACGATTATGCGATTATGTGGCGTTTGTTTCCATATGTCAAATATACCAACAAATAGTTCTAGGTACTATCAACAATAAAGTCAATATTCACAAATGCAACGTAGAGCCCTATAACAATATTTTTGCCAATATTGAAAACGTAACTTCGAACCAGCTCATGTTGAAATTTTGAATCATGTCTGCAAAATTCACACTAAGAGGTCATGGTAAAGGAAAATTTTACTCGTGAAAAGGTGGATGTTAAAAAGTTAACTCCGTTGAAGTTACGGGGAAAAGCTAGTTGTAGAAAATAAGGAGAAGAATCTAAATTGAAACCGAACTCACCTGAACCAAGTCACCATGCATTCCTCCCGCAGCTGTGATCGTTAGCAGACACACGTACGGAACCAGGTCCTCACGCGGTCGATGGAGTTCTACCTCGTAAGTGCGGCCGATGTCTCCGTAGTAGGTCTTGTTGCAACCTATGGACAAACAAAGAGAATCATTCTCAAGGTTGTTAGCTAGACATAGACTTAAAATTACCTATTTCAATGTATACAAAAGAACAAGAGATGCTTTGTCATATTTTACTTAATTATTTCAAAAATTTAATTGTAGAATTAAAGAAAATCAAGGCAGAATTTAAAAATGAATTATGAAGAAGGATAACATTAAAGTACGCTATAAAAGACGTGATCTAATGAAATTTCATTTTTAGCACCCGACCCAAAATGCGGGTGTTATAATTTTGACGCCAATGTCGGTTTGTCTGTGGCATCGTAGCTCTCGAACAGACAGATTTTGATGCGGTTTTTATACTTGAAAGCAAGTTTACTTGCGCCACCTTGCGTCTTAGCTATATTTCGTAAAAATCTCTTTTAAGAGTACCAGCTGATGTTAGGCATTTTCAGCATAAAATGGATTTTTTTCTCATATGATTATTGCGTAGTTCAAAAAACCACAATATTTAATTTAATTCACTTGTACTAAAGTGTATCTATTAAGTTGATTAGTCTACAGAAGAAGTCTACAAAAGAAGAATGCCATCTTTTACATGAATCTGTGTTGGGAACTTGGACAACAAACAAAGCAGCACTAACTTTCGGTATCCTACATTTCGGAAAGCTCTCACTTTGATTGCGACTGTGCTTGGTGCAGCGAGCGACGTGTGGTACCCAGATACCGCTCTTTGATATCGGTATCATGTGTCAGCTAGGGCTGGTTCACAAGGAGGCTCTTTAATCTTCTATTTATAGTTGCCTAATCAAAGAACTCCCAGGTACTAGTTAATTTTAGATTGCAAAGTTCTATTCAAGCGGAGAGGATAACATATTGGCAATGACTTCACCAAAAGAGCTAACCTTTTAAGCAGAATTGAATTTATTAAACTACCTAAAAGAACCTTTTTAAAATTTGAAGCATAAAACGCAGGCTCCCTATGAACGTTGCTCAGGATTGGTTGGTAAGTTTAAGATGGTTGGTTTTTCTAATGTAAAATGTTTATTACTGTAATGTAATGGACCAAGCGAGGGGTGCTACAAAAAGGGTTACTGGCCATATCCTCCTTATGAAATCAGATTTCGATGATCCGCTACTAGATGCCGCTGTCTGTATGATACAAGTCACTGGTGACATGTCTACTTAAATATATATTTGGTTCGGTAAAGGATTCCCGTGACATTCAGTGAGATTTTAATAAGCAGCGCAAATGACGATTTCTCTAAAATATTAAAGGAAATTATTTAATAATAATAATAATAATAAATTTGTTTATTTCTCTACACATAAAGTTCTTAAAATAATATTAAATTTTTTACTTGTGATACAGCACAGACAGTAGTCTGTCAAAGAATGGTGCCCGAAATAGGTGTGACCCTGTGTTATAGGTTGGAGCCATAAACGTGTTCATTTGATTAATTAGACCTAATGAGAAAGTCGACCGATGGTACAGAAGGGCATATTATACATTCACGTATAGCATGCGGTTTTAACTGTTCGAAAACAGTTTCTAAATCTGTATCATATAAATACCAATTTCACAACGTTCCTAGCAAAATTTCAAATATTTGCCTGAAATGTAAATGATAGCAACCCTACCAGATATGTGTGGCACTTGACATGAAGAGCTCTAGAGCTGATGCATTTCGGTACGCAGCAAACGTTGCCGTATTCCTGAAACGCGAGCTTTCCATGTTAAATAGAGTGAATGTTTTTATTTGTAAAATGTGTCGGTAGTTAATTAAATGTTAGTTCCACGTGTAATTTTATATGGCATTAAAATATGCTTCAACTCGAGATGGCATATGAAATATAAGCAGGGAGATAGTAAGTTTCTCAAAAATATACTAACTTCAATAAAGTCCCATAGGACAATTTAAACTGTATATGTAATAGTACAATATCGCAAAATTATAAAATACACGTATACACCGTGTATTTTACATATGGGCGTATAATATATCCAGATATAGTTTACGACCGTACAAATCATATGTGAAAACAATTTTGTTAAATAGCTTAGTGTTAACCATTTTTAAAAGTACGACCGGGCACCAATGTGTTGCGTCCAAATTGACGTGATTTGACAAAGGATGAACAATTTATTGGACTGTCATGATATGACGTGTAAAAAGAACCGTCAATCAGTCGATAACTTAAGATGTGATTAATACATTGCGTGCTCAATTAGTTTGTATGGAAAAAATACACAATTAACTAGTGAATTTATGTTCATGTGTTGCTTAGGATCAACACTAATTGCTATAAAAATATACGCCCGTATGAAATATACACGGTGTATATCCAACCCGGGGTGATATATTTATTTAGGGTTATGTTCAGCAACAACAGTTTTTAGGTAAATAAAGATACTAGGCATAAATAGCTTTCTAAAAACCATAGCGCTGTTTGTGTTTAGTCTGCCTTAGCCCTCGATTTCAACAGCTTGTATTGAAACTTGAACGGAATTGTTTACAACAAACAGATCTAACCGCGCACTGTGACGTCAGCGTGTTTGACGGAACACCTTTGTTCAGCAACTCAACCAATATCATCTGCACGAGCTCTTGTTTAACTTTGGACTTATGAGGACAGACATATGGGTGTTTGTTGTTTACACTGTGTAAGGACGACAGTTGGTTTCGGATTGTTTCAAATGTTTCTCGTGTTGGTTGAGTTTTCACTCCTACACACATCTATTGCAATATCTACGTGACAGTTATTTCTATGTAACCAATTTTGTCAGATGTGTCCAAAGCCAAAACCAAAGACGTTCAAAAGAAAACGGTACCGACTAATATCTACCTAATTTTAACCAGTCCAGTTATTTCCCTTTTCCTCTTTTCTGTTAATACCATTTTAACATTGTACAGTCTCTTTCTTTGACACTGGCAGTACCATCACCTCCATGATGAAGTCTTAATTTTGAAGTTGAAGTTGCCAACTAACTAAATGTAAAATTTCTTTAAAATCCAGCTTACCTATTATGTTTGGTAATCTCATCGAAAGAAGCTTCTTACAAAACTACTTTTGTGTCTAAAAAAAGGTCATCAAATTAAAATGGCTTAAAATAATTATCATTAACTTACAACCCCATCATTTATTTTCAGTGTGTAACAGTTTTCCCGTTAACAATTCTCCCATCAACTTTTTTTTTCAAATGCGGAATTATAAAGACAGGGAAGTCTAAAAATAAAATTATAAGGAAAATGTTACTCAAGTAAATAGTAGCAAGTTGTTGATTAACAAACAGAATAAAAGTATATCAATGCCACCTATCCCCATTTCACCCAGTAAAATACCTCTAGAATTGAAAGGATTTCGTAATAAGAAAGTATGCGCTATTGGTTTCAGTTTTACGCTGACTCCTATGGTTTACACGGCCATAAAGAAAACACTCGACATCTATTTTCACGGGGTACTGTCCCTATTCATCTTATCTTGGCGGGTTTATAGCAGGGATCCGGTAATGGTGTTTACCGAAGGCGAGGCGCCTGTTATCCACGGGCTGAGAAGGTGATTTTTAAATTTTTTGGTAAAGTAACGTCATTATTCGGGTTTCTGTTTATTTATACGTTTCGATGGCTTTGACAGTCTCTTCAGTATTGGTAAAATGACAATTTGTTATAGCTCGTACTATTTATTCTCGCCTATCCTACACGTTAAGTGGGGCATTTCTACTTCTCTATCACATGGTGTGGGGAATCATTGATAGGTCGCTCAAAAATATAGCGAGTTTTCGATACGTTTCCGTTAGAGAAAAATAAATGAAATGAAATCATTTGAAATGAAATTATTTAGTCCCAGACCATCAGTCCATATTTAAAAAAATAAAATAAAGATAAGCCATAAAGATTCAAAGTGTTGTCTTAGATAATTTTTTTATTTTGGTTATGTAAACAAAATTCACAACTGTAAGCTAACGAGTCGACTAACTTACTTGTAGAAATAAGAAATTGATATAAATTTCATAGCCCATTAGTTAAAACTTTTGGCAACTTTGTAATGATAGTCTTTAGTACGCATATTGTGACTGACAACTACGTAACCTTACACTGCGCGTATTTAGTTGTAGAATTTTTAAAATAAGCTATAACTGGGGTCGCCATAAGTTGCTTCCTCGAAACAGAAAATATGTTACGCTTTCCCACTGTTCTAATTGACGGAAATTGAGAGTACGAATAAATTGATAGGCTGTATTCTCTTCAACCAACAAGTTACAAGATTGACGAAGTAAGTTTATATGAAGCACGAAGCAACTTCATTATCCCTTCCTTCCACACGGAGTACTCAAGACGTATTGTGTCTTACTTTCGCGTGGCAATATTCGCAGGATGTTTGCAATATGTCATCAATTTGAAACGACACCATTTTGAAGCTTGCAACGCGCTATACTTTTAAACTTGCGTCGACCTAGACACTAAACATCATTACCCTGGTACGTGCGATACTGCTGACCACAAACTCGGCAGGGTAGAATATAACGACTGTGCACAATAACACGGCAGGGTAGAATGCTAATAGGCGGCGGTTCCGGAGCTTACCGCTTGTGAATTGTAAATATTGGTCAGACTTCGTGTGGCTTGCTCCAGTACAGACAATATGCGGTACTGATTTCAATTTTGTTTACGTAGATCTTCTTGTATTACCCAGTTTCAGAATATAATCATCTAGGTTTCCCCAACGACAAAGTGAATAAGTCAGGCAGCAGGTATGTCTCACCATATCTCTTTGTCTTCTCATTGTGCATCGAACCAGATACATGTGTAGTGAACTTGTTGTTTTATTTATGCCCAGTGACTTCGTCGAAGTTCACCCAGAAGATATTGTTTGTACACTCCCTGGCTGCCTGGCTGTGGAGGGGGAGTTGTTTTTTTCTCGAATTGAATTGATTTTATTCCAGCGACCATTACAGATTCAGCGCGGATGGCGCTCAGACGGCTAGAGAGGGAGTTTTCTCCTCTCCGAGATTGTGTCATTCCTATAAAATGCGTCCTCTGATGTGCCGTTTGACCAAACTGACGCTTGACTTGACCAGATGTGGGCTCTGCCATCATCATCGTGCAAAAAATCGAGATATTATTTCAAGTGCGTCAAAGCAAAGCGTACATCCATCTCATACACTCTAGTGTCAGAGTTGTTGAGCCACCATAGGTCTGACATGGCTCATGCCTGCCCTGCATGAGAATTAAACCCGAGACATCCCGCGAGTGTTGAGCGTCTGAGTCAGCTCAGACAACTGCGCCATGGAAAACGTTTAAGCTGGGTTTCATTACTATGTAATAATCAGGCAATAAACGATAAAATAAAAACCTACGCTTCACAGAGCAAAATATTGATTTCATGAAAAAATCTTGATCTTACGAAATATGTTCAAGCTGGTAACTGGGCAGAACATCAAGCTGAACATTCAGTTCGTAAGGATTAATAGTAATCATGGGTACTGGTGACAGCATCGCTAAAATCTTACTGATATCATTGATCAAGCATGTTGAACCTGTAAATCTCTATTGTAACAGCGTTCAATTCGGTATACTTACATCCAGCAGGAGGCTTTTCCGTCTCAGAAAGAAGCAAAGCAAAAAGCGGCCAAGTGCTAGTCAGACTCGCCCATGAAGGGTTCCGTAGCAGGAAGTAACATAATATAAAAGTTCTCGTAGTTCGTTGTAACTTTGACCGATGTTTTAATAATGTGTCTATCGCGCAAACTATTCAGTTTAGAAAAACAATGATATTAGAAACACACACGTGAGGGTTTGAAAAAAAATTGAGTTTCAGTTCAAAGTTTTAATTACCTCCTAAAATCATTGTGGATTTTTTTCTTCTTCTATTTTTGTGTAAAAATCTTAATGCGGTTCACAGAACACATCTACTTACGGTTTCAACGGTAATAGTTCTTATAGTTATTATAGACGGACAGATAGACAGGCACGACGAATCCATTAGGGTTTCGATTTTTGCCATTTGGCTACGGAACCCTAAAAAGGAAGCTCGAATAAGCTATAATGGAAATACGAGGCTTGATGTGCTTGAAATCATTTTTAAAACTGAATCCGCATAGGTCTAATTTTCAATTTAACTTGTAATAAGTTTGTCAACTGTTGAAATTAGCTCCATTGGGTGAAGTTTTTGATGGCCTCCAGTTTTACAAAGGAAACATTGTGATGACCGGATTCTGGGGCTATATTTTTTTTATGAAAGCGAGAGAATCTACTTTGCGGCATAAAGTTTAATAGTTATTTTATTGACGTCGACGCTACTGGATGAGTAACTGTTGTTCCTCTCTCTCTGTTGTACCACCCTGAAGGGAATGAGGAAGATTCCACTGCCTTAGAAATATGCATGTATATTCGTCAAATAAAATTACTGACAGCTTATGTACACACCATAGGTATTATATAGGGTGAATAGATGTTGTCTATGGCCGTTTTCATGTAAAAGTTGCAAGTGGTTTCCAACGAACAAAATAAGATATAGAATACGCCAATCCTGTAAACCTGTTAGTATGATAATTATCTGATTCTGTAATTTTCTCGTTGTTTGGATGGTTCATCATCATCATCATCAACAGCCTATATATGTCCCCACTGGAGGGGCTCAGGCCTACTCTCCTACAGAGAGTGTATGGGCCATAGTCCACCACGCGGGCCCAGTGCGGATCGGCGGACTTCACATGCTTGTTTCAGACATGCAGGTTTCCTCACGATGTTTTCCTTCACCGTTAAGCAATCGGATAATGTACTTGAATTGAAAAACAACTCATAGGTACACGGCTGGATTCGAACCCGGTACCCTCAGATTGAGAGTCCGCGCCTTATCCATTGCGCCACCGACGCTTTGGATGGTTATAACTTATAATCAACGTACTAAGGAACTTATAACTAAGGAAACGGAGATTCGACTAACGTTAGTCGACTGTCAATAAAGAGTATCTGCAAGAAAACTCTGGTTTAAAATGAATAAACCGATACACACTTAGGTATGTTATAAAAGTATAAAAGCGTCAAAATCCGTTTTTTAATAAATGAAAATGAGCGGCTCTATCTCTAATCAAAATTATATATAGTCGGTTAAGTGTTTGTAAGACCAATATAAATTTTTATTTTGTTTTTAACCGACTTCAAAAAAGAAGAAGGTTATCAATTCTACGGGTATGTTTTTTATTTTATGTTTGTTATATCGGAACTTTTGACTGGGTGAACCGATGTGGATGATTCTTATTTGAAAGGTGGTGCTTCCCCTGTGGTTCCATTTCAATTTGGTCCTGTTCTGACAACGACATCCATGGAAAACTATATAAATCTTAAAATTTGCCTTAGTGAAAGTAGACTTTTAGGGCAATTTAAGTCGGTTTCCAGTTCTTTTTGAGCGCATTTACTTGTTTCTTTTAGATTTGAACACGTTTTCAAAAGGAATCTATGTCAATCGTAAAAAATATACATTATAAAACTTTAAAGATCAGACATTGAGACATTAGATACATTGTACGTATTATGTAAAAAAGTACATTTCCGAGGCGAGAGCTTCAATTTGGTACAAATAATTAAAGTGCAACAATTTATCTGCGTAACTGGGTCGTGCCGTAACCATACGAGTCCGACCCTCATTGTTTTTCTGCTCCTCAACTCGGAATTTTCTATTTAAATTCCACATTTTCACAACACCCTTTATATTGCGCTCACGCTACGAGCTAAATGCTAACATAATACAATTGTTATATAACAACGTTTCCGTGAAGTATTACCAATTTTATTTGATCGGAATGTAAGAGAAAGAAAAGATTTTACGTCAATAATAGCTTCCGTCAGGCGAACTTGTAATCAACTTGCGCTCTCGGCTATCATCAACGAAATGTCGTTGTTGAATTCATTATGAAATTGGCTGTGTAAGTCTTGCTTTGAAATTTAACCACAAAGAATATTGCGCTCACCCTGCCCACAAAGCTGGCGGGTTCGGTAAATGAATTTGGGAATTTATTAAAAATGGCGCAACACGTACAGGCTGACCATCGGTTAATTCACGCCCAGTTGGAGCATGTTGGTTCACGCCAGGCTAATGTTGCATAGTGATGAGCACAGTAAATATATATTACATACTCTACTGCCCAGAGCAGACAACCCTGATGTGTGGTTTAGAACTACTCAACATGGATATTGTGTATGAAGCCATTGCGATAGAATTCTAGACAAAATGTTGCACTAATCAAACAACCCTGATGTGTGGTTTAGAACTACTCTACATGGAAATTATGTATGAAGCCATTGCGATAGAATTCTAGTCAAAATGTTGCACAAATCAAACAACCCTGATGTGTGGTTTAGAACTACTCTACATGGATATTGTGTATGAAGCCATTGCGATAGAATTCTAGTCAAAATGTTACACAAATCAATCAAACCTGATGTGTGGTTTAGAACTACTCTACGTGGATATTGTGTATGAAGCCATTGCGATAGAATTCTAGTCAAAATGTTGCACAAATCAAACAACCCTGATGTGTGGTTTAGAACTACTCTACATGGAAATTATGTATGAAGCCATTGCGATAGAATTCTAGTCAAAATGTTGCACAAATCAAACAACCCTGATGTGTGGTTTAGAACTACTCTACATGGAAATTGTGTATGAAGCCATTGCGATAGAATTCTAGACAAAATGTTGCACAAATCAAACAACCCTGATGTGTGGTTTAGAACTACTCTACATGGAAATTTTGTATGAAGCCATTGAAATTGTATTTTAAACAGAATATCAATATCATAAAATATTATCCCTCGTTCCACTTGGATCCACCGGCCTATATTATGGCGTACTATTTTAGCGGGAATGCGATAAAACATTTTTTGCCAAAATGTCCAAGAACATTTCAATTATAAGTAATTAGATTCCAACAATTCCAATAACAACTGAAAACGAAATTAAATAAATTTAAATATTAAACTCAAAACAGAGATAACGTCGTATTTGGATTTCGTAAAACAAAGTTTTAGCCAAATTTTAATGCCTCCCCAATTGTATTACTAAGATAACATACTTTGTAATAAGAAGTTGGAATCGCCTGAAATCCTACGCGTAATATAATTTCTTTCAGACTTTTGGAAACTTTACGGGGGCTTCTGTAAGATTGTTTTTGGAAGAAACAGCTTTTGTAAACTCTCTGTAAAATGTTAATTACACATGTTGCAGAGGCTTTACAATTTTTTAAAACCTTAACCTCGGTGATGGAAACCTCTTTTGTCACGGCAATGTGCTTAAAGTAAACTGATGACTTTTCAGCTATGTGGTCATATGGTAACATTTATTTTTTCCATGCCTACTGGTTGGGAAAATTGATATAATAAAACATTTCTGTTACGTAGCGTCATTTAATGCCCCTAAAGCAAGCAGAGTCGTAAAGTGCACAGTAGCCATTTTGCCCGGGAAATGTTCTTTTCCTCGTGATTCCAACTAAGCCTTACGGGCTGTTACGTTGTGTTCATACTAACTCACAGCAGGGACTTGCTACACCGGTTCACAGGTACAATTTCAAACAAATGTATATGTATAATGATTATGTACTTATTTACAGGAAAGAGGCCAAGCCAGGTGGACTTGAAAAATAAAGCCACAGTGAGGCTTCATTGCAGCTTTAGTGCAGTTGGACAACTGCATCGAAAGGTAATGCAGTTAGTTTGAAGAGTAATTGTACAGCTGCCTTGCCGTCCAAATGCGCTCTGTAAAATAATCAAAGAACTTTCTCGCAGGCAAAGACGCAGGTGATTTACTAGTATTACATAGAATCATTAACAATGATTTGTTTATATGTATTTTTCCATTTCGTTCGCATTTACATATAGTATTAACAACGCCAAAATATTTACACAAGTAGGTTACATAAATTGTGAGGTATATCCCTACTATCCCTACTAATATTATAAATGCGAAAGTAACTCTGTCAGTCTGTTACGCTTTCCCGCTTAAACCTCTCAACCGATTTTGATGAAATTTGGCACAGACAATCTTTAGACCCTGAGAAAGGACATAGGCTACTTTTTAACGCGAAAAAAGGGTTTTAAGGGTTTGTTATGACGTAGTTCTCACGGGATATAACCTAAAGTCCACGCGGGCGAAGCCGCGGGCAGAAGCTAGTCCTTCATATTTAGGGTCCATTATTACCACTGGATTATTCAATTTCCAAAATGTAACCCAATGGCATTTGCAATTGCAATGCAAAACTAAACTCAGAAACGCACGAAAAGTTTTATTTGTTTGGAAAATGTAAGGTCGGGAAATAAGCTCCCTCAGTGTGTGTCATATAAGTAAACAATAAAGTCGTCTGGAAACCTTTGACTCCCCTGTTATTTGTAAACTTACCACCGCAGCCAGCGCTCCTAGCCCCCAGGTCGGAGCACGTCGATATTTATGGCCAGCTGGATCTAGGTCACGGGTTCAAATCCGCGAGAGTAATCCGATTGTACCACCGCAACGCTCGGGAGGAGCCCGCACCCCTTTGTGCTATTCCTCACGCGTAGGGCTCACTGCAGCGCGCTCATTCAAACGAACAGATTTTTTAAAGATACTTAGATCATCGCTTGACCACAAGAAAATGAATAAATCGTTGTTTTTATAAGTATTATAATATTAAACGTAAACTAGCTAACGTAAGCTACCACAATGCGTCGATTACACAATAAAATAATTGAGAGTAGATAAGTATATTTTTAATCTCTATATATTTTGTATAACTTTTTTGGTGCATGCAGTATCTGCTTTTAATTGATTATACACTTCTATTAGAATAATATGTCTTAAATATGAATTTTGACTTGATTTACTTGACTTATCAGCCCGTGTCTCTCCACTGCTGAAGATAGGCCTCTCCCAACGTGCGCCACTCCTTCCTCATCCACTCGCTTCCTACTATGTTCTTAAGGCCGTCAGACCAGCGGGCTGGAGGCCGTCCCACCCTACGTTTCCCGATACGAGGTCTCCACTCGAGAATCTTTCTGCTCCATCGACCGTCTGTACGTCGACAGATGTGGCTGCCCATTTCCACTTCAGCTTCCTTATTCGATTAGCTACGTCGGTCACCTTTGTACGTCGGCGGATTTCATCATTCCTGATTTTGTCGCGCATGAGAGAGGCTCATGTCCAACTAGTGTAGATTAACATAACAAATAAATTAATAAATCGTTAAATAAAAAGGGTTTCCATAAAGGCATTCACATAATCACAATAGTTGCTAGACGATACAGACCGCTGCAGCCAATCCCCTAAATTTTATGTAAGTCACCTTTTTTTTAAACCACAGGATGACATTGGGATGTGCTATTTCAGTCCGCGTCCACGCGGCTTGTGTCGGATTCTCCCCTTTAATAATTAAGTCTGCGGCAATTATATGATCATTTCAGTGTTACGTAAGTGGTGCTCTTATGTGCAGCACTGGCCAGGCACCAGCTATCTGTGCGGGAAACGATTATTCCCGTGATGACTTATAACAGCTATAACTTTGCTATGGAACTATTTCATATCCAAGCTAGGGCGGCAAATTGTATGTTGAAAGCTATGACCGGATGCAGGTAACGAAAACTGTACATATAGCTATGGACTTCGAATATGACACAAAATAGTTTTTTCTAGATATGTTTATTTTTTTCACACACTTGTTTACTTAAAATTATACATAATATAAAAACCAGCAAGCAGTGTGTTAACCTGATGCCTGATAAGGTTGCCCCGTGTTTCAGGACACCAGACACAGGGCAATTGTTGCAGTTTCAAATCAGAATCTAGGATGACCACCAAAATTGAAGTTCCGTAATTCCTGACACTGGTAACAATTGCAACTTTGATTCCTCTTTCTTTTCTAGTAGGAGCTCCCTTGACTGACTTCATACATATATTCCTGGTCATAACGTGGTATTAGATAAGTATGTAACATAGATTGAAACATATTTTACCAAATCTCACCTAAGACTCCGTAGAGCGGCAGTGGCACTCTCACAGGCCGGACTTTATGTATTTATTGCTAGTTTGTTTTATCAATTCACCATGAATGTAAATATCTATCGTGTGCAGTTACTGTCAATAAAACTGTTAATCGTGCCCACTTTAAGCGGTTCAATTTATAATAACACACACATAATCTAGATGTGAATTCATGATGACTCGACAAGCTGAACACTAGCAATAACTACGTATAAAAGTCCTCCTTGTTTCTACGAATTTTTGCATAATCGCGCAGAAATTTAAAAAAGTTGGAATGAGGACGCCACTGCTGTGCTGTTCTGTAGTTCATACACCTCACGTTATTAGTGAAAGTCCCCTAAGTGGGTCACGAAGTTTCATTGATGGGTTTCTAAAGTTTAACTCATGAATACTATCTATCTTTGATTTTGCACTTGTTCTATTCTTTGTCAAATCACACCAAATTAGTAGTAGTAGTATTAGTAGTCTAGTACTCGTAGTAGTATTGTGATAGTCACACTATTGCCTGAGAAAAAGTGTCATTTGTAAATGTAAATTGATGTAAATCAGCAGGAGTTGCCATGGCAACAGTTGCTATAAAGTCAGAGAGCTTTAAATATAGTTAATAGGTTATAGAGCGGGCATTGCGAAACTTGTCATAGACAAACTTTGATCTCGAAAATCAGTGGTCCGTCAAATGTCATCTACGGGCGCGTGACGTGATGTGACTCTAGAGTGAGTCATTTATTACCAATTGGTAATAAGTTTTGGATCACAATTGTTTTTGCTTTGTCGGGTCTAAAACTATAATGTTAAATGTCTTTGGATAAAGATTATTTGCTATCACTGGGAACGACGTTGACATATTGAAGAGGTTCCTGATTGGTTTAATAATTAAGTTATGGTCATTAACAAGTCATTAATGAATAGTATCGGAACCTTCTACCCTCGCTCTTTGATATTGTAGGGTATTCGCCTACATACGAGTGGGTAAATCTATAAGTAGCTTTTTTTATATATTGAAGATAGACCAACACTTGACCTCAATCTCACCTGATGGTAAGTGACGATGAGGTCGACGATGTTACGTGTTGGTGTAGAAGGTGCCTATTTACTCTTTAATTATTATTATTTTACTTTTATCAGATCGATGTCTTTTGCGTCATTATTTTATTAATCGCTACTTTATTTTCCGTTACTCCCACCCCATATCTTCCCGTGGGTGTCTTAAGAGATGACCAACCCGTTCGTAAAGTAATGATTACGCCTTAGCTTAATTTCAAAGTGTCTTGAAATTACTTCAACGGAAACTGGGAATATGTAATGCGAATCAGTTCTAACCGAAATGGAAACAGAATCGAATTCAGACGAGATTCGTGTCTCCGCATTCCCAAACTCAATTACAGCATTATATTCGCTGTTCTACTCTCAGAGTCGAGGACGGACGCGCTCTCTTGTTCTATAGAGTGACATGAATTTAAGTGCAAAATGCGTCGCAAAGGAGCATTTGACAAATATAAATTCTCCTTCCTTTTTTCCCCCAAACTTACGCAAGGTATACGTTGTCAAGACTTTGTTTAGGAAAAAGCTATCTTCATACTATTATTAAGTGGATTTGTATATTTCTAGAAGCAGATAGCCTTCGCAACATGTTTTTTTAAAGAAAAGAAATAGCAGTTTAATACCATGAAGCTCGCAGACTATATGTGAAATTGGCTTTTACGCTCAGGTTGGGTTTTTCGGTAACACATAATATTGTTTGGATTTTGGATTTTGATCGGGTTGACATATACAGTCAGAGCCGAAAATCCTTTAATAAACATAAATTCTTAAGGACTTTCTCCAATAAATAACATAGATTATAAAGGCCTCCTCATCTAATTTCGTCCATCTGCATTTGACGTCTCAAGATGTACGAGGGCAGACGCGGCCGGAATGTTTCCGAAGATAAATCTTCCGGATTACATCAGGCAGCCGAGAACATCGGCTGTCCTTTTCAATAAAAAGCGCTGTGAAAACGGCCGTTTCTCCCTGAGACTTTACGTGGTTAGACCCCGGGTCGGCAAACAAACGGTTAAGGTCTCCGGAAATTAGATTAGTTCTGTGACTATAGCTAACCCGTTTAACCAGATAGATTGGGAAAAAAAGCACCGCATCATATTAATATTATAAATGATGATGATAACCGTTGGCGTGTCTTGACCACGATCTCACATCACATAAGTGAAGTGTGTTCTTAGTGAATTGCTCCCCTTGCGTGTTACAAGTACCTTATAGACTAGAGGTAGAATGGCGCGTATCATTTACAATTTGACTAGCACTTATTTTTAAAAAAATGTTCTTTGTTGAACGCATTCGCGTACGTATGTTATATGGCAGTACATTTAAAGATATCAAGAAAGCTTTGTAATAGAAAGTCTTAAAAATTAGTTTTTTTTTTTTTGCTGGCAGTACTGCGTTATTTTATTTTCATCGGATATACAGTACACATCAATAGCACATCAAGACAAACGAGCCGTAACTCGACGTGTTTATCTTTTGTAGTTTGTGAGTTATTAATTTATTATCCTTCCGTCCGTCGCCATCACATCAGCTTGATAATAATACCTTACAAAACACTGCATTGTTATCAAATGTTTGCAAAATTTCAGCTCAAACGAATATCACAGCAAGTTGTTTAAAACTCAGTTGCATTTGTCCAACATATTCCAGTGGCACCCTCATTAGTTATTTTTTAAATTTATCTGAATTTTTTTAAGTAATACCAAAAATCAAGTAGGATTTTTGTAGTCACTGCTAGTCATTTTATTGAGTCATCATGGATTCATATTTAGGTTCTGTGTATTGTGTGTTATTATAAAATTTAACCGCCTAAAGTGTTCACTTTTAGCTGTTTTAATAATAGTAGCTGCACCGATATATTATTCATTATGTACCAATAAACTGTAAACCGACAATAACTACGAGAATTCCAGATTGGTTTATTTTTTATTTATTGTAATTTCGGAGAAACATAGAAAATAAAAAGCCCAGAGTCTCTCTGATGGACGGCATTCGAAACGAAGTGATTGATACGCCAGAGATCCAAAGTGACCGACACAAAAACTTTATTGTTCCTGTCCTGTTTCCTTCTTCTATTAAATTAGTAATATAAGTAGATGAAACTGTTAAAAAATTATATTTATCAACTATAATTTATTAATATTAACTAGTCATAAGAATTGAATGTAAATGTATTAATATAAGGTCATGAAAATGTATTTAAAGTAACACTAGGAAAGGCAGGGCCTCCTAACACACGTCATCAGTACTTACGAGGAGGTCCTGAAAGTATTGTATAGATTCCTGTCCTTTTATGAAAAATAAACTATTTTATTATTATTTTTAGTGGCAGTGGGCTAGGCATATTTGCCAAAGGACCGACAACCGCTGGAGCAGACGGGTCCTCTATCAGACACCACGTGCATTACGTCCCCGGCTAGTTGGAAAGACGATTTACCTAGAGATGGTACCCGACATGAATGGATGCGGAGAGCAGAGACTGAATGGCGCACTCTAGGAGAGGTCTGAGCAGGCTGTAGATGATGATGATGATGATAGAAAAGATATAGACCCATGTATTGTTTGGATTATATAGTATGTACTCTGTGTATGTATAAAGAAAATTATCAGTACTTACGCGTGCAGTGTCTCGGTTCGTCAGAGGAGTCCCCGCAATCATTGCTCCCATCACAGAATTTATTTATCGGCACACATCTCTTGTTAGCGCACTGGTACTCCGATATGCGACATCTTGTGTCGTTGCCATGAAGAACCGGCAGGAGTTCCGGTTCAGGAATATATCTAGTTTTCTCCACGGAATATTCATTGTCTTTCTGGTATTCAATTCTCGGCGGTTCAGTCACCACTTCACAGTCTGTCAGCTTGGCTACAATGATGATGAAAATCCCAAATCTCACAGCAATGCTGGAACCTGAAAAAAAAAAAGATTTATCTCTCAATATGTTTTTCATCGATTTCAAAAAGAAGAAGGTTTTTAATTTGTCTGCACTGTGTTTCTATTATTATATATGTATGTAATATGTAAAGACGTAAGCGTCGGTGGCGCAGTGGATAAGGCGCGGACTCTCAATCTGAGGGTACCGGGTTCGAATCCAGCCGTGTACCTATGAGTTGTTTTTCAATTCAAGTACATTATCCGATTGCTTAACGGTGAAGGAAAACATCGTGAGGAAACCTGCATGTCTTGAACAGGCATGTGAAGTCCGCCGATCCGCACTGGTCCCGCGTGGTGGACTATGGCCCATACACTCTCTGTAGGAGAGTAGGCCTGAGCCCCTCCAGTGGGGACATATATAGGCTGCTATAACAATCTCACGGTTGCCTAGAAATAGCTTCACACTGGCTTTGAGTAGACATCCAGGTTGTAGCGCTCAGGAAACACAGAAGCCGGAAGGCAATTCAATTCCTTAGCTAAAGCTACCCCTAGCCGTATAATATTAAAGAAGCGAAACGTCTCTTGCGGAATGGGCGAATGTCAACTAAATAAAGGTGGAACCCACCCGATCTTCTGGTTGATCGATTGTAAAAATGGGAGGGTGGAATTAGGTCGTGTAATGCAATCGCACACTGTGAAACAAATCCTGCAGAAGACCAAAACCCGTTTCTTTTACTGAATAAATTGTTCCACTTTTAAGGAAGAAAAAAAGTTACAAAAACCTAAAACCTGACTACCACTCAAAACGTAGTCGTATGGCACCAACTTCATTCTCAGCATGTAAAATGTAGAAAGGGTGTTTAATAAAATGCTGCTATTTTACGTAAAGGGCATTGGAACGCAACGTACAGAGGAAAGATGTCGCGTTCTATTCTTTTGAGGGTGAGGTTGAACACTGAAGTAGTCCGTGCTCATGATCGAGTTCACACTCATATGAGAGTTATATTTGAACATGCAAACCAGTCAAGTTCGTGTCACGCACAACACGCTCAGGGGTCCCGTAGTTTAAGGATTTACAAATATATTTCGTTTTCTATGAGTGCCTTCACTATCTTTTTCTTTGGCAAAATTTTTGCAGTCTTACCACAAAAAATATTTTAACTCATCAGTTAAATACCAGTTTAGTTAGACAGTATTAAAAAGATAATCACTGCATAGTCACACATACACTTCTTTTACACATATATTTAATGCCTTACATACTATATAGGGCTTTTCTGAAAACCAGCGCTATGGCTACTGCCATAGCAGATGCTGAGATTAGTTTCTGTTTCTGTTTTCTGTTTCATAGACAATTGTTTAATTTTGTTTACCACAAAACCATATCCAACGTTTGTTTACTTAGGCACGATTTATCTTGACGTATCTTTATTTTATGTTGACACCTCTAGAAAACGTTTCATTGAAAGCATTTTTTTAAATTTAACATAATTTTTATTTATCAAATTGATTTGATTCAGTAATTTCTACATTATAAAAATATACGAAATATATACTTTATGTAATATATAAACGCACGCTTGCTTTTGTTGCCGTACATTTGGTGGATTGACAATGCTAAACTTTTTTAAATAAACAATTTTATACATCCAATGGAACGTGATTTTCACTGACATGAGGTCAGTGTCAGGTGTCAGGTTAATTTTATTCTCTCAATCGAATCTGTGAATCGAATATTAAAATTGAGCTATAGTTTATGCTATCGTGAGGAATATCGTCCTTAATTATATCAACGATTATTCGTCTCGAGTCATGCGTGGTTTCGTGTGGACGTGACTACGTTTATTTTATTATAAATTGCGAAGCGTGGCGCTAGCCGCTGCGACGTCAGCGTCATGGGCGAGGAAAAACTCGTGCCGAACTCCTCGTGTTCCTGCAACAGAAGCTGGATGTGATGGACGAAGTCAGAGCGTTGCAGATATGTAAGTCAAGCTTCAGCGAGGCTGACATAGCTGCGGCGAGGAAGCTGCAGTACGCGGCTCTCAATAAGAGCGACCAGATGATGTCACACAGACGTGAAGGGACACCGAAGAGCCTGCAGGATATCATCACTGTGCTTAAAGAGACCGATCCTGACGACGTGCCTACGTTTGTAGCGAAGGAGTTGCACAAGCTGCCTCCCGTCACCGTGACCATGTCGACGTCACCAGCCTCCTCAGCCTCCAGTGAAACAGCTTGCTGCTGGACACAAAGAAGCTGAATCACCGCGACGTGATTTTGCTTCAGTGGTTTTCGTCGCTAACAAACGAACTGTTCAAGCCCAGCAGCCGGTGTTACCGAAGGCGCAGACGACCACGAGCCAGCAGCGGACGCGCGTCCGATTTGATGACACGGACGAGGATGTATTTCAGAAAGTCAAGACGAAAAAGGCGTACCGTAAACGAGTGACTCGGAACCGCTGCGAAACCGCACCCACAGGGCCCAACTACCTGCTGCGCGCTGAAGTTCCAACCACGGCCACGTATCTGTCACGCCTACATTTCATCACCACCATGCAGGACGTCACAGAATATATATAGCAGAGGTCCAACTAGACCGTGAGGATGGCGCAGCTGGTGTCACGCCACGGTACATCATTCAAGTCGTTCGTGGTTCGAGTCCCGACCTGCAAGCTGACCCGTCGCTTCAGAGGAAAGATAGCGACCAACACCACCAGAGCGGCACCAACGTGCCATAGTAAATAAGTGTGCAGAATATTTTTGTAGTGTGTAGTAGTTTAACTTAATGTATTTTATTGTATTGTATATATCCTTATGGGTCATTGTTACCTGAAATAAATGAATAATAATAATAATTTCCCCGAAAGTTTTACTAAATCTGTAGCGTTTTCGAAAGTTGCGCTCGTTGTAATGTTCAAATGTATTTATTCGCACTGTTAAAACGGTCACGATAGTTGTCCATTAATTCCACGTCTTCAAAATCATTAAAATCAACAAAGTCTACGAAATCTATTGCGAATTCCGGCAGAGAATGTTATGACAGGCTACAATTCAAATTAAAGTTTTATGTTAATAGGCTATGTTGGTAAGACCACGTGGCCGCGTTCAAGGTTGCATTGTTTTGTAGCTGTCCCTCTCCGAGCCCTATCCTACCCGAGCTCGTACGGTGAGACAGCATACACTACGCGAAGTTATCAACCCGTTATTTGGATGTTTCGTAGTCCAGTGATCATTTGAAGGATACAGTATATTATGTAGCCATTTTTTCAATACAGTATATTAATAAAATTTCAGATGTCGGTGTTTTTTCCAAATTGTTCTAAATTAATTCATACTCTTGTAAAACAGGTTCAAAGTTGGGGCTTTTTATTACCGAAAAATACAATACTTTGACGCCCTGTAACTCTGGAAGTATATATTTAAACGAAAATCTGACTCACCACCGACACAGATATTTGTTTCTAGATTGTGCCTTGAAAATTTCATAGATTTTCATAGCTTAATACTCAAAATATGACTGGACTACGTTTGTATGGGCGCTTTGACAACAGCATACCCTCTTTTAAGCAGTGTCTAAGCTGACATCGGCTAAACATGCATTTGTGGTAACATTTTTTCAAAACGTGTGTCTAAAGCTTGTTTATCTTTTTTGTGGTAAGACTGTTGATGTTTAAAATTTAACAACCTATTTTACTTTTGATAATTACATTCTGGGTGCCGAATGGTGGTTTTAAAATAGGGTCACCCCATGTGAAATGTCAATCTTTTTATAGAGGCAGGTACTTTATTTAATAATTCTACTTAATCTCACCGAAATTTTTTGTTCACATTCAACTTAAACCGATTCACTCAAATGATCTAAATATATCATGTTCTCCTCCTAAATCTATTTAATATAAATAATCTAAAGTAAAATTAACAGACACTATTTAATCTTCATTTGGTAATCGATTAGTCATCGAATCCAGTTCATTTTAATTATTATAGGCAAACCATTTATTGCATTGTTATAATTAGTGACTTCTAGATCGGATTTAGGTAAGAGTGATTTCAGAATAATTTCACGCCGACCACAAATCCCTATTATCACTTCCAACGAAACGAAACGTACATGAAAAGGCATTTCCATTTTAAAGAGTGGAATTCCCGGTGGAAATTATAAGGGCCCGCACAATGGACGCCCATGACTCGGGTGAATGCTCATCTTCGTATTTTTTATACTGCCATTGTTACTATAATTGACGGCTCTTTGGCCTATATATCATTTGCCTAGAAAGGTGCTAGAAAGCCTTCCAAAAGTAATTCTATCCATACAATGCAAAAATGGTTTGTATATATATTGTCATGGAGCTTCTTGAACAGTCTAGAAAGAAAGAAAAGATAGAGGCGTCCTCCTATCTCCTTCATGTCGAGTAGCGTGGAAAGTTCTCGAATGAGTGTGAAAGAGAGAGGCGGATCTACTATCTCCTTCATGTCAAATAGCAAGAATTGACTTGCGTAGCAGGTTCTCGAATAAGTCACATAAGGGTTAACAATAGTGAAAGGGAGATCAGTCCATCTTTCTCTTTCGTGTTTTCTTCAATCCTGAATCTAGCTTCTAGCTAACAGCTAGCTAACAATATACTCGTAATACATATTTCTCCTATTTCGTACACAGTAAAAAATGAAATATTTTTGTCACTTGATTTGGGCGTTGTGTTGCGTTGGGGTGTGACATTATGGGGTGTATGGGTGTTGAAATTGTGTGGACGTCAGTGGGTAGGTGTGACAGGTGCGGAAATGTCAAATCTGGGACAAGATAACTACTATAGAATTGTACCCGGACCTCAGTGCGGCCGTGGCACCATTTTGACCTAAAATCACGGTTGCAAAGTGAAAAACGGGCCAAGTACGTGTCGATTCGCGCACTAAGGTTTCCGAACGATCGAAAGAAACGTACAGATATAGAGGTACGAGTACATTGAAATAAAGCTAATCATCCCGACCGCATAAATAAGTTTGTTTGTCACGGTTTTTGATGATTTCTCAAAATCTATTAGATACAAAATAGAGCAGGTTTTCCTATAATATTTCGGCGAAGACAATACACAGGCAAAGTACTAAACTCATAAAATACAATTCAGTCTCGCTATGATTTCACAGCATTTCGTAGACACGTAAATGAATCCATGTTTTTATGAAGCCATGCTCAGCACTAAATACATTGACCCACATTTAGGGGATTGTGTTAAATTACACTGGAAAAACATATGAAATCCTGAACGGCCTTTTAAACATTATTCTCGTAGCATTGGATACATCGCATGCCAACAATCGGTAATCAATTAATCCTGTTAATGTAACATGGCAATAACATGCACGCCGATTAAATATTCGTGTATCCTGAAATGCTTCGTTAGGTGCGTAAAATACTTATTTGTGTCACGCTTTTGTCGTTATTAATGTTTTATTATTTGTCAAATTCATTATGATACAAGTGAGCTAAGTTGCTCATTACACACGAGGCTGTGGTTTGAGCCCGAGCCTTGGCGAGGGCGTAATACAGCCAAGTGTGCAATGACCTAAAAACTATGTAATAATGCTCAATTTACGAGCAAGTGTGTAAAAATAATAATTACGATGCTACGATACGTATTTATGTTTAATTCGTCCATAATTGCCTTACGTAAAATTTTATTTTCCATGATCTTTTAAAATAAAAAATAGCTGGCCTTGATAAACTAGTTACCAAAAGTAGGACATTTGATTGTAACGGCGGGTAATTATATCATTATCGTATATAACCCCAAAAAGTGTGTAATAATGAAAATTATAAATCACTATAAAATTATTTGGTTAATGATACCCTATATCCTGTTAGAATGTCCTTTTTATGGATAATTACTGCATAAAACCTACTTTAATGATAATTAGATTATGGTATCTATGTCGAACAAATAACTTTGATCTTTTAGTTTTACGAAAATGAAATGAAATGAAAAATGAAAATGAAAAATGAAAATATTTTATTTTATAAACCAAAGTAGTAAATTACATTTAACGCTGGAGCTTCCTGTTAGGCATAGAAATACCTGTGGTAGGAAGCCCCGCTCCTCCGCTTTACACCGTGTTTTAAATTTATAAAACTTATACAATATAAACAAAAACTTATATACTATTTAAATCTAATTAATTAATAAATATTTCAGTGTGTGTGTGTGTGTGTGTGTATGTGTGTGTATGTGTGTGTGTGTGTGTGATGTATGGCAGGTGGATCATTATTTTACTATGTTACTGACTCGAGAATACTTTCTGTTTCTTCATAGTCCAGAGGCTTTATCCAGGTTTGTATGGCATGTTTGCAATCAAAATATGTGCGGGGGTAAATATCCAATAATTTGTTAACTTTTACGATCTCAATAAGTTGAGACAAATCAATCTTGATAAGTAGATATTGCTCTAGCGCTACTGGAAAATTAGTAGATGAATAATATACTTTTACGTTTCACTATATAATGCAAAATCACTATATAATCCTGAAGTTACTAGACACATATAATAATATTTATTATGAAAGTGTCTCGGGCAGCTCTACAATCCCCTCCCTCTAGTTGAGTTCACGCTGCGCTGAGCAGTCAGGCGGAAAGAGAAATGCTGGCCCTTAGGTGCTATTTATTAACCACCTTTAACGTTTACTTCAAAATTTAAGGATCACGCCCTAAACGACATTGATCTCTCTTAAGGGGTTTCAGAGACTTCGAGCTAACTAAATATTTTAACAGATCTCTGTAAATATGTTATCAAGATTAAAATAAGAATCACTTTGTTGAGATTCGACACTTACACATGTATGTAGTCTGGTTGCTTGTACACGACGAGATTATATTTGCCCTTCATCTCATATGGCGGCAAATGTTGATGAGACCTTTAGATGGATAGAGTGCTCATACAGAAGCATCAAGTTTTTTTATAAGAAAAATTACAAGACCCGACGCAGACTTTGAGTAAAATGTGTCTCAGGAGCAGCAGCGAGTCGAAGGCCGTCCATTGTTCATAAAGATGCCTACACTACATTATTGCGATACAGATAAGAAAGAAAGCCACAACAAATCACGCACATTACCGTCCTGGAGCGGTGTAATAACAAACAATAAATCTGGTACAGCAGCGCTTGGTTCATTTCGCATTCCTAGGGCTACCGCTCACGTACGCAAACAAACGACGGACGGCTTGATCAGACATCTGGGATTTCTAGCAAGGAATTGGGTCAAGTAGATCTAGCATAGGATTATTCTAAATTAAAACTTTTAGCGATATCATACTTTGTTCCGTGGCGCGGCAAAGGCCTTTATGGCACATTTCTCTGAGAACACACGCGGAAGATCCTCGATTCTATTCCCAGTGAGGGCATTGTCAAATATCACTTTGTAAGACTATCCAGTTTATTTAGGACATTCTTCAAACACCCATTGCATGAAATGCTGCTACATCTTCATGAGAAATTTGTAGCTGCATATCAAAGATTCGTTAGTTTAAGGGTGTAGGAAAGGTTTTAAAAAGATCCTCATATAAATTTGCACCAATCAAAACGAAGAGATTTTTGTTCTTCTCTTCAAGTAGTTTCAAGTACTTCAAGTAGGATTGTGTTAATTGCCTGTGAACCAACCTTCACCTCATCCTGAATATACCGATGTGTAATGTTTTTTTTCTTCATACATACAAAGGTTGCTTAAATCATTACCCTGCTTTTGGCTTTGCCGTAGTCGGACAAAAAGTAAATTCGTGGAAAATAACCGGATTCCTACATTGTATATCGTATAACTAAGTGGTGTAGGATGCAAAATAAAATAAATCCTTAGTGAATCAACGCAAAACCATTTATAAAACTCACGGTGCCATTTGTTTGGATTACACTCTTATTTCCGTTGCGAATCGTTTTACTCGTGACAGAAGCTTTTGTGGGTTCTGAGGTGAAAACCCTGATTGAAATGAGGTGACACTCGTTTTGGAAAAGGTTTAATTTGCCTTTCAATGTATGACTCGTTTGGATTTTACTCTCACGGTTAAATATAGGCACATGCAAGCTGTTCTCTGCTTGGGAACGTTTCTATGCTGAATACATTCCTTATTATATTATCTATTTCATAATACTCACGCATATTCGTACTTTTCTATTTTTTGCTGGGCGTTGTATTCATAATTCCAGTTTTTTTATATGCTTACATAATTATTTAGTCTGCTTATTTTTACGAAGTACAGTTAGTAAGTTTTATACGTGACTCTAAGCTACAATTATCACATCAGCAAATAAATTTATTATTTAATATTATTGCTTTCAAAGTGTTTGTGTGAGCCATTGTAAAACCTTTCCACGGCTCACCCGGGTGGTCTTAGGAGGTGGACGGTGGGGAAGAACCTACAATCTTATATTTTTCTCGTGGTAGAATTAATTCAGTTGGATGTTGGATTTTTGGATGAGAGCTTTTTTCTTAGTTTTCGTGCCTTTAAATCTCTCGCTGTGTTCATTAGTCTGTATCAGAATAATCAATTATAGACTATTTCGTTGACTAATTTAATACTGGTACATAGTCACCTGCACACCCAAAAAAAAACCTTTGCTCGCTTGTTGAACGAAGACATTCTTCACCTAGTCACTCTGACTTTCATCTTTGACTTGACATCTTTGAGCATGTAGGTATAATAGATGTAAAGTTTCAATTAATAAGATTTCTTATAAATAATTACTTATTATTTTATACTAAATAATAAAAGCAAGTTGCATGCGGACAAAGGAGTGGGTATTAGTTAGTTATAGAATATAAACTGAAATAGAGTCACGCCGATCTTGATACAATCAAATAAACAGAATCGCCGGCTTCGTGAAATTGGTCCGATAATCTTGGAAGTTTGTAAAAAGACCCAAAACTTCTGGAACGCGGACTTTTTATCAATGGCCCGGCCCGGCTCTACTTTGAAACAACTTCTGATAAATCAATTAAGTATCCTTAAGGTTACATATACGTACATAAACCACAGAAAAATATGTAATTTTTCTATTTCTAATACTAGTTATACGAGTCTAGCAGTAGTCGGGTTTTCATTTTCAGGGTTCCGTACCTCAAAAGGAAAAAAGGATCACATTGTTGTCCACCTATGTGTCTGTCTGTCAAGACCCTTTTTCTCAGGAACGCGTGGAGGTATCAAGTTAAATAAATATCAAATACCGTGTGTGCAGTTTCTTGGGCCTGTGATAAAGTCATGCTTCTAAATCAACGCAGTAAAACATACTGCCAATTATGCCGCATATTTCAACGAAGAACCCATTCCTTCCTTCTTCTGAAGAAGGAAAACCCATTGACCTAGAATCTTGAAATTTGTCAAGAAGCAAGGTACACAAGTACAAGAATAGGAATAAATCTGAAAAGAACAATTTTTTATGATATCTCATTAAAAGTAACGATACCAAACTGTTCAAAGGCCTGTCGTTATTAACAACATTTGCTCGTGTTTTTCGCTAGGCACACCTTATTCTTATAAAATAAGATTTTCAGTATGTTATTCATATTCTGTACGGATCCCTCGATGCGGGAGTCTGACTCACACTCGATCGGTTTTCTTTTCTTTCAATTCATGGCTTTTCTGTGGAGGAAAATACAATGAGCCAACCTGCACACTAATAAGAAATTCAAATATGTGTGTGCCGTCTATAAAATCTCACTGAGTGACGTTTGGCAGCCATAATGAAACTTGTGACGTTGTGACCAAACAAAATTGTAGTCTAGGTAATGGTGCACCTATGTTCAGCTGTGGACATTTCCCGGCTGATGATGATGATGAAGCGTGCACCAAACACGACCACATCGTCAGTTCACAGAGTGAGGTTACCAATGAACTAAACACGGGTACTGGACGAACTGAATGTATAAAGGCACATTGAAAACACTAGCTACCAAACTTCAGAAACCATTTAGCGTTTTGAGGAATTCTTGGAACATGATTACATTTCGAAATTAATTTTCAGCCATTTCCGCCAACTGCGCAATACTTTCTCCGTATTTATTGATATTGCTAAATTCTTGAACTTGCGTTTCCGAATTATTCTACTTCAAACCTTATTAGATCCTTTATTAACACAATCTTAGGGTCCAAAAGCGTTTGGGAATTTGAATTTATTACTATATACATAATTTAATTAATTATTAATTCAGTCAATAGTTGTTATATTTTTAATATCTACGTTTCTTTAATAGGATTCCCTACATTTAAAGAAAAAAGCATCCAAGTGCGTGTCGGGCCACGCGCTGTGTAGGGTTCCGTAGTAGCCCTTCACCATAAGTTCAAACGTCTAATGAAAAGTAATTTTTGAATGGAATTTTAAACGTAAGTTGCGTTACTACGCAGCTAATGGTCCATAGATGGCGCTTTGAACGATAATTTAAAATCGTGTAAAAATGAAAATTATGATTTACTGTGAAGTTGTATGTTAATGATACTCATTTCGCGACATTACAATTCAATGTCCTATTTTTAGATAATTACTGCACAAATCCATTCCAGTTTAAAAGATTATTTCAACAAATATAGTATGAACCTTTGATGGGGCGGGACCCCGATAATTTAAACGCAACAAAATATACATCGAAAATAAGAGCACCAAAAAGTAATGACACTCAATTGGAAAATGTATGAGTACCTACAGTACAACCTTAGAGTACGAATCAAAGAAAATACGAATTGGACAAATCGTTTAATTTAACTGTTCAAGAAAGTTTTTGAAATATTGACACTGTAATTCTAACTTTAAAACGTCTATTATACCTATAGAATCAGTACTTGGTTTAAAATACGGACTTGCTAGAGAAAGTGCAACGTAGATTTATACAAGTCCAGAGCAGAGAGATTTAAATATAGTAATAGGTTATAGAGCGGTCATTGGGTAACGTTTCATATAAACATTTTGATCTCAAAAGTCAGCGGTATGTCAAATGTCTTGTACGGCCGCGTGACGTGATGTGACACTAGATTGAGTAACTTATTACCAATTGGTAATAAGTTTAGGATCAAAATGTTTGTTTGCTTTTTCCGGTCTATAATATTAAATGTCTTTGGTCCAGAGACAAATGAAGCAACTACCTTACGAGAAAAGACTTGGCAAGCTAAAGATAACAAGTTAGGAACGAAGAGAGCGTGGTGATATTGATTGAAACATCCAAGATTCTGAAAGGACATAATGACAAAAGGGCTTTGACAAGATGTATATCCAAAATGATACAAAGAGCATACAGGGCAAAGGGAGAAGGTGAAATCTGCAGGTCAAAGACCCAGACGTCTGCAAAACTTGAACGGGTTTACGACCTCGCCCTGGGCTTTAAAAAAGCTACATCTTTGGAGAACCTCTGCTTATAGTGATTAACAACTACGTATTTCAAAGGGTTGGTGTTTTTTAACCGACTTCAAAAAAGGAGGAGGTTATCAATTCGACGTGTATGTTTTTTTTTTCTTCCTTTTTTTATGTTTGTTACCTCAGAACTTTTGACTGGGTGAATCGATTTGGATGATTCTTTTTTTTAATTGAAAGGTGGTGCTTTCCGTGTGGTCCCATTTCAATTTGGTCCAGTTCTGACAACGTAATTCATGAGAAAACGGTACAAATCTTAAATTTGCCATAGTAAAAGTAGACTTTTAGGGCAATTAAAGTCGGTTTCCAGTTCTTTTTGAACGCATTTACCTGGTAATGGTTTCGGTTCTTACTGAACAACTCGTTGTTTTAATAACGTATATTCTTTATTGTAATTACTTTAAATTACGTTAGAAGAACGAATAACCGATGGGCGGGGTAAGAGTTCTTGAGTGGTGACTACGTACCGGGAAACACGTACCGAGCCGACCCGTACTAAATTGACCGACGACCTAGTAAAGGTCGCGCTAAGTCGCTGGATGCAAGTGCCTCGAGAGTATTTGGCATACCATGTAGGAGTGTCCAGCATTGGATGTTTTCTGGCTGATATGTGTGATCTGTTGATGATGTTTTAAATTGTTTTAAATCGCTCGAAGAACCGATAACCGGTTGGAAGTAAAGCTTTTTGAGTGGCGACCACGTACCGGGAAGCGTATACCGGGCCGTCCCCCTGCTAGATGGACCGACGACCTGGTTTGGGGTCACGGGGAGTGGCTCGGGACTAGTCAATGTTGGCATACCATGAAGGAGGTCTATGTCCAGCAGTGGACGCTTCCTTGCTGATGATGATACACTTGAAAGGCCCTAATACCTGCTGTCCGCCATCTTGAAAATGACATCATTTCATGGCCGCAATCCAAACGTATCAAAATCGATAGGCATTCCTTCTATCGACTTTGTTGATCAAAACCCAAAAAGTGTACATACGGTAAAGCTAAAACGTCTCCAAAATGAGTAATCAGTACATTGATTTTCCAACGTTACGACGTTAATTGAATAAGATCAAAGTAATGAATCAAGTTCTTAGGTTAGTTCATTCAAATTCCGTAGAATGTAACCTAAGAACTTGATTCATTCTTGGTTCTTAGGTTTAGGTTAGTTCTTATTTTGATCTTATTCAATTTCGAAATAAAGCATTCTCTCAAAATAATTTTATCAAATAGAATAACAACAAGAAGGTTTGATTAGTAATAACCTGAAAAAAGGATCGATGATCGTATTACAATGTCGGGAAATGAATTTCACTTGCGTACAGCTTTAATGAATAGCCGTTGCGCCGCTAATGGTCCCTAGATGGCAGTTTTAACATTAATCTACAAAATTGTGATACGACGAAGATGCATATGATAACTGCCCAAAGTTAGCTGTCTATTGGGTAATGAAATTAGGTAGTTGTTTAAAAATATCATATTTTAATTAAAAATTATTAATTCAAGAGGCAATGTGAAAAGTTTTTCTTGATTCGAGTAATAATTTTCTTAATCTAACCCGTTGTAAAGTACTTATTGTCACCTGGTGTTCCAAAAACGCTCAAATAACAATCGGGCGCGGTTAGTGACGTCCACGTGACATCACCTGCCGAAATTGGAACGTCAAAAGTGGTTAAAATGTACCCAAAAAATTGTATGTAAATAATTCTGATATTTTGTTTATGCAGGATAACCTATCTACGGTGCATATAAAAGATTTTTCGAATTTCCCATAAGGCCCTATGGGGATGAATTTTTTTAAAGGGCAAAGCACATGGTCTACAAACTAAAACATTGATAAACACGCTTTAGACTACCAATAAGGAAGGAATGTACATGCTGGCAAATGCGTGATTGACCTACTAGTTAATGAGAGTTATTGCTGGAAATATTTTGAAAATGTGTTGAAACTTGATATTACTTAGCAGAGATTAGTTCGGTATTGAGCAGGATATTTCTTGTCTGTACCAACTTCGCTATGAAATTCGGAGGGTCGCTCTAATCTATGCGCGAGCGCTTTCTGAACGATGTTTGTATGCTGCTCCTTAATATACGTAATATCGGTCCTTGAGGGATCTCGGTATTTCGAGACCTCGGTATACCCAGATTGGATGCCCTAGCTGTGACATCTGAAAACAATTTCAGATTTAACGCCATTTTACGTTGGTAATTCTTGTCTTTCTGCATTCTTGTACCTACATTTCGTTTGTCAGCGTCAAAACTATTGCTATCCTTTTTAACTGCAAGAACTAAGACGAACAACTGTTTTCAAGCTGTTTTCAATTTAGATTAAGTTAATATATACTGCAATAATATAGCTATCTATATGTTTAGTTTAGTAAATTTTACTAGGGCAAATTGCACTATTAATAATAACACAAGTAGAAGTGCTTCTTAAGTAACCCTACTTATGAAGCACCTTAAGTTAACATAATACACTACATTCTTACCTTTTGAAATTTTCATCTTGGTGACACCCCGATGTACTGATTTAGTCACGATGGCAACATTCTTATTTTATCTTTTTGTCTAATGTTTCTCCCACTCACTTTTCTTCACTAAACTTTAAAACGACGAAATGCCTAATTGCCTATACTAAATGTCACCATAGCTGGATGTTATCGTTAAGTTATTTATTTTACGATCTAGAACACTGATAGCTTTTTGCGAACAAGTTCCTAGGATAATACACTACGCTAACTTTATTAGTAATTATACTAGCAAGTTAGCACTCCTTTGCGGCAAAAGAGAGTGCAATTGAAAACAAGGCTGTGGTTGGCTGCGGGGTGTCAGGGAAGCATGTCAAGGTTAGTAGACTAACATCGCCTGGATCCGCCGCGGACTGAAACCAGCTACCAGTTTACCCTAACACACTCCTATAACTCGTAACGTATTGCTTATTTTACATAACACACCCGAATCTATTACTTTCTTAACTGTAACACCCCCTCTACACTAAACACAACACTCATCAAGTCTTGACGTTATAACCCTACACACTGCTGAGCCGCCAACGATGCAACAAACAGTCCTATCTGTTCCATTTTCAAATCAATTGATTTCGAATTTTTGGCATGCAGCACGCGGGGAGATACGTGTCGCGATGCAACATCCTTCCCCCGATCTCCCGGCCAACTGGGCCTGATTGCCGGCAGAGGCCGCTTGCAGCAAAATTGGCGCAATTTCAACGCATGCGTAGTACATTTGCGAACCGGCGGGATCCGATATGACCCGAAGCCACTCGCTTGACAGAAAAATCGAGGACGTAACGTGACGTCATTCAACCACCCGCACAAAATGTGGGTCAATCGGACCAAACAAAAACCGGCCATGCACTCAGGGCTAAGCATTAACATTTTATAAATTGTTGTCATGCACCTAGCTTTAATGGCATTTATACGGATTTTTTTTAAAATTGGTTGAATTCTCGTATTACTCGTTACCTTGTATAGCTTTTTTAGCTAATACAGTTTTCTCACATTTCCAAGAGTAACAGTAATAAACAAAAAACTGCAATGTGCCACTGGTGGGACAAAACTTTTTCGTGGCACAAAAGTTAAGTAACAAATATAGTTTTTTGTCCTGTTTTTGTTTATTATTCTGTTATATTACATATCTAACCGTATAACTAGATGGACTGACCCGTCAGTCCAAGCGTGTAGCCATTAGGCCCCGGAAGCGGTTATGACCAATTGTACCCGAAATCCAAGATTTGAAACACAAATATATCAAATGCCTGCAAATTTTATTTTTACAAAACATTTGTAGTAAATTTAGACAAGAACATTTATAGACGTTTGTTTACTTCTTCTGTTGACTTCAACTGCAAGACTCATTCTGTAAAATATCAAAACACAGATGTTTTAAATCAATCTTGAAATGAATGAATATAACAAACAGGGAAGTTCCAAAAAATTCAAATGTCGACCTAAACATTACTAATCAACAAGGTATTTAAGTTTTTCAGTAAATTATTGATATTTATTTCGCGACACGGTTATTTATTCTTCTATTTGTAGGTAATTACTTATCAAAGCCAGCTTTTCTATTTTAAAAGATTATGACAAAATTTAGTACAGAAGCATTCGGAGAGGAGTCCCGTTAATGAAAAATATTCTGGAAATTAAATATTGCCTACAATGTTTTCAAGAGTAACATTATAATACTTGCATCGTAATAGTACATACGTGAAATACATGTGCATGTAAAGTATTTGGAGATGAATTCTGTGTAGACTTTTAGGGCCGTTGAAGTCGGTTTATAGTTCTTTTTGAATACTTTAATTATCTATGTTTGTATGTAAAGTTGGAATAGATTGTTAGATTATTATGTATCATGATGAAATCTATGTCACCTTTTCCCTTTTTCTTTCCGTGTTGAACTCGCTCTTCTTCTACATTTCTAATGTGTAAGTATTGACTACCACCGTGAAGTAGAAGGTCACTGTAAAAAGATTGCACGTAATTAAAGACAATACGGCATAAGGAATTAAAAAGAAGAGTTAGTATTTAAATAACTTTTTTTTTAGAATATCTAATTTACTCTAAAATATTAATAAATAGTAATAGTAGAAGTTTAATTTAAGAGGCAATAGCTAGTAATAAATAATAAGACTTATTATTTATGCGTAGGGCAAGAGCCATACAGCCTACTCTGGACTATATATCGCTTCTTTCTCTAAAAAGCTCAAGGCCCAAATCTCCTATCTTACAAATCTTCTATAATAAGTAGGTAATAAGGCAAAAAAGCCAAATATTGTATTAGTTCAGTTAAGGAATGACTCAAAGGAGGATATAGAGTGTGTGAGCGGGAACCACGCGAGGATCTAAGCGATTTCTTTAGAAACTCATTCAGGGTGCTTAGGGAGAAAACACACTAAAAATCCTGACGTCTAGGAGGCGAGCCGGAGGGAGGCGGTGGCGACAAAGGTCTCAATTATTTTTTTCGATAATATCTCAAAAACGGTGCATTGTAGCAAAAAATATTTTAAGGTGAAAAGCTTATAAAATTCTCTAAACTGTAATTATATACGATTTGTCCATATTCCCATCCGTTTCCTAATTCTCCGCTCTGGAAAAGTGAAAACGGTGCCAAGATATTTAAGCAGCTCATTCCGAAACCACTGCTGCACTTAGTAAACCTCAATTGTAGCAATACCCTAACATTCACTTGATCCCTGGATAGTTCTGGGTGCGTGTATTTAATTTTTTACTCACATGCTATAATCAAAATATGGATAATGAGCTCAGTGATGTTGTTGTGGAGACCTTCGATGCTCAGTGGTTCGAGGCTGGTCTAGGGTTTTCAACTGATACTCGCAAGCAAACACCAAATGACACTTACATTCACCGATGCTCCGCCGTGCCGGGTTCTATTGTCCAGAAATCGATTTCTTTCAGAGGAATAAATAGTTCCAGTTTCACTCCACTCTAGCACAAATTAAGTCACAATAGAGCACAAGTAAGTTCACACAATTTAGCACATAGGATTTTGATGTAACACCGCCGCCGCCGTGAGAGGTTGAGTCGGCGAGCTTCCGACCCGGACTACGTACGTCACACTGGTCGCCGCAAGCGACATCTAGCGCTGCAATGCGAAACCAGCCGAAACACCCCGCCGCCTAACCAAGGACCACCTTGGTTACCTAGCCTCCATGGGCAATATACATATTTTTGATACTGGCCTAAGAAGGACTCCACTTTGGGTCCTTACCTCCACTACCCTAACAATGCCGTCTTTACCGGGCAATAATTTTGTAATCCGACCGCGTTTCCAACGAAGGGGAGAAATATCTTCTTTAATTAATATCAAATCATTGACTTTAGGAGGCTCGGTCAATTTGGTCCATTTCGTTCGCTGTTGCAGCGTGTGCAAGTACTCATTTTTCCACCGACTCCAAAACTGCTGCGATAATTTTTGAATAAGTTGGTACCTAGTCAGCCGATGGATTTTAACTTCAGCATAGGAGTATTCCGGGAGCGCCACTAATGGCTGACCAATTAAAAAATGACCTGGAGTTAAGACATCGAGATCAGCAGGATCCGTACTCAGTGGACACAATGGCCGAGAGTTCATTACCGCCTCTACCTTTGTAAAGAATGTTGTGAGCCCCTCGAAGGTGAGCTTCACATCTCCGAGAACGCGTCTACAATGCGTCTTGGCAGACTTGACAGCTGCCTCAAAGAGTCCGCCGTGATTTGGGCTGCTCGGGGCATTGAATAGCCACGTTATATTTTCTTGAGCTAGCTTCCGCTCTAAGTCCGACCGATTATTCCGCAAAAATATGAATAAATCTTTTAGATATTTATCCGTTCCTGTAAAATTAGTTCCGCAATCCGATCTCACCAAAGATGGAACTCCACGCCGAGAAACAAACCGAGTGAACGCTGCTACAAACGCTTCTACCGATAGATCCGTCACCACTTCCAAGTGGACGGCTTTTGTGGATAGACAAACGAATATACACAAATAGCATTTGTCTATTTTAGCATTACGTAGATTGCTAGTTTTGATATGGAAGGGTCCTGCGAAGTCCGTTCCGACACCGAGGAAAGGTCTCGCACACCTGACCCGATCAGGTGGCAAGTCCGCCATGAATGGTTGCGTGGCCCGCGCCCGCGACCGATAGCATTGAATGCACCGAAATGTAATTTGCCTAGTGATCCGCCGAGAGGAAACTATCCAGTAGTTTCGTGAGAGAATAGCCGAAAGGCTATTGGCACCGACGTGACAATAAATCTCATGATAATGAGTTACTAAAAGCTCCGTAAATGCACCGCTACCTGGTAGCAGTATAGGATGTCGAGCGTGATAAGGTAATTCCGAAGCTCTTATACGTCCACCAACCCGAAGAACATTATCTTTATCAATAAACAAATTTAACCGCCGTGAAGAGTTTTTAATAAGTTTTCCCGAATTTAAAGCCGCAAATTCATGAGTAAAATATTCATTCTGTACGCGTTTGATTAAATGCAAAATTGCATTTCTCCGTTCAGAAACTGTTAGAGCACCGACAATCCGCGTTGTTTTATTCCGACAATTGTAAGAGAACCGCAGTAAGTGGGCCGTGACCTTAACTAATTTATCAAATGAACTATACCGAGTCAATAGATCAAATTCCGAATAAGATTCCGAGTCAACAACGTTAACGTTAACAATTTTCTTTTTTGTTCCTGGTAACATTTCCATAGGAAAATCAGGTCCCGTACTAGGCCAGATGTTCCGTGGTTGATGCAGCCACTGTGGTCCCCACCACAGCTCGTGCTGCAAGAGATCTGCCGCTGTCGCTCCGCGCGACCCAACGTCCGCACAGTTCAGCTCACTGGGAACGTGTCGCCACTCAATAGAAACTTTCGATGAGTTTATATTTGATACACGATTCCCTTCAAACACTTGTAACGTATGCACCGGCCTCCGTAGCCATGCGAGCACTATAGTACTGTCGCACCAACCCACTACCTCTTCAAATACAATGTTTGTTTCCATAGAAGAAACAACATGATTTATTAGAGTGGTAAGTAGCGCCGCACCATCTAGTTCTAGTTTGGGAATCGTCCGTTTGGTCTTCAGTGGAGCTACTCGAGACTTTGCCATGAGTAGCCGCACGAGCACACTTCCATCCGCCTCTTCCGACCGAATATAAACCGCCGCCGCATACCCGACCGAGGAACCATCACAGAAGCCGTGTAATGAGTACCGAGCGTTTCTGCTTGGTTTTAAACAACGTGGTATTGATATTTTCCGCAAGTTCAGTAAATCCGAAATAATATTTTGCCATTGTCGAAAAACGTCATCCGACACAGGATCATCCCAATCAACTTTATTTGACTTGCTAGAAGTCCCCAAAACTTGTTGTAGTAAAAGTTTAATTTTAAAAACAACGGGACTTATCCAACCTAGTGGGTCGTATAACCGAGCGACCGTGGATAGAATACTTCGCCGAGTAACCGTTTTATCCGAAGGTAAGTTAATGTGATAAGTAAAGCTATCCGTTACAGGTTCCCATTGTATACCTAACACTTTAATGAATCCTTCCCCATCAGAATCATCAAAGGTCCGAGGGGTCTCCATGTGATCCGAAGGTAAGTCATTCAGTAACTCCGGTACATTAGACGACCATTTACGCAGCTCATAGCCGGCCGTGTGCATCAGATTTATGAGCTCCGTTTTTAACTGCCGCGCCTCTTCAAGACTATCTGCACCCCCGTTCAAATCGTCCACGTAACTGTTTTTCATTAACAGCTGAGCCGCTCGAGGTTTATTCCGTTCGTCGTGAGCTAGCTGATGTAGACAACGTATAGCTACGTATGGGCTTGACTTCAAACCGTATGTATTAGTAGTCAGCTGATAAACTCTTAGAGGTTCCGACGGAGATGCTCTCCAGTAAATTAATTGATACCTGCGATCATCCGGATGAATCCAGGTTTGTCTAAACATCATCTTGACGTCTGTGGTAAAAACAATACGTGGCCATCTAAAGTTCAATATAATATCCGTAATATCATTTTGTAGTCGTTCGCCCGAGTACAAACA
The DNA here is from genome assembly GCA_910589575.2 of Carcina quercana. NCBI lineage: Eukaryota > Metazoa > Arthropoda > Insecta > Lepidoptera > Depressariidae > Carcina > Carcina quercana. The sequence goes on along the minus strand of OU342432.1, from coordinate 13,269,118 downwards.
ATCATTCAAAGAAACACCATTGTTAGTCGGCATGCTACCGTTAAACACGACCCGTATTTTACCAACATCTCCTGATTTTTTGAAAACACCGTGGTGTACTAAAAAGTAATGTTCGTCATCTGACTTTAAGTCAAATTCTGAAACTTCCATATGTCCGAGTTTTATATATTCCGTCATAAATTCTATATATTTGTCACGAAATTCATGGTCTCGTTGCATCCGACGCTCGAGAGCCATAAACCGTTTAAAAGCCATGTCTCGTGATTCACCGAGCCGCTTGTGACCGGGAATCAACGGGAGACGAACTACATATTTACCGTCCGAGCCGCGAACCGTTGATGAAGAAAACAAAGTTTCACATTCTATGTCCGCCGGATCCCTAACTTGAACCATCGGTGGTTCCTCAGACCGCCAAAATTTTTCTACCGCATCCAAAAGAGTTAAACCCGTAAAATTAACCGTATCTTTATTTAAAACCGAAGTGTCACCGTATTCGTTTTGAACCGGACCGAAAACTGCAAAATCAAAAATAGTACCCAGTGCATAAGGACCATTCACACCTAAATCAATTATTTTTCCATTTAAAATTTGTCCTAAAATATCACACCCAAAAATAATATCTATTTGCTCCATGTTATAAGAACCGTTATCCGAAAATCTAAGTTTGTCATGTGTTATGTTCAATCTTTGAAATAAATAAGATGTAGGCTTTTTTAAACCAACCGCCGTCACCGATAATAATGATGTATCCGAATTTTCTGGCCGAAAATCAACCGAAACTAAATATTGACTGTTATCAGTCTTGATTCCGCCGACACCTACTAAAGGTGTTGATGAGTAATATCGCTTCAATCCGAGGTCAGCAACAAAGTCATTCCGTACAATTGAAATCTGTGATCCTAAGTCTAAAAGGGCCCGCGCCCGTACGAATTCATTCCGCGCCGATTTAACTTCAATAATAACCGTAGGTAAAATAACATTATCCGTTAGCTTAGGAACCGAAGCGACAAAACAGGACTGTGATTGCTATGCCGAGGTATTATGTGGTGGTCTGCGAGCTCCCCTAGGTAACGGGCTCGTCGACGTTCTTTGCCGATCCGAATAATCGTAACCCATTCCGCGGGAATTACGTTTTATGTTATCATTGAACTGATCCTCGCGCTTATCACGGTCATTGTTATGACGCACATACTCCTGCGATCGATCATGAGAACGCGAGCGCCGCCGCCGATGCCATTCCGATGAACCGTTTCCGTCGCGTGCTGACGCATGGTTTGCGTGTTTTGTACGAGGCCTCTCATCACGAGGAGACGGCGCGCGCGCAATGCATATCAACTTGTTGTGACCGAAGTTCCCGCAACGATCGCATGGTACACGCCGCTTACAATCAGCTGCATTATGTTCCCCAAAGCAACGAAAACATAAACCTTTATATTTGACCCAGTTCTTTCTTTCATGTACAGATACATTTTCAAATTTATAACACTCCGTTACCGTATGTCCCGTGTAGTTGCAATATATACATTGTTTTGACGTGCGTTCTACGTTTTCAGCAACGTGAACGTTTCTGTCCGTGCGCCGCACAGCACGGTCGCGATCTGTGTATGTACTCGTATAGGTCGCCGGATCGACCGCCGCCGTATCAATAAGTCTACACTCGTTTTGTAAGAATTCAGTCAACTGTGAAAAGGTGGGTAACGCACTACTGTTGCCGCCGTACCGTTGCTCAAATCTCGTTTTAATTTCCATTGGTAGCTTAGTTAAAGCGATATGTAATAAAATATAGCTCCAGTGTTCCGTAGGCATACCTAAATTATTTAAAGCCCGAGTTGATTCTAACAATGGATTGAGAATTTTGTTTCTCAGACCCACGGTTTTATTTAAAACCGGTAAATGTAATAACCGAGTGATATGAGAGTCTACCAACAGCCGTGTATTTTCATATCGACCTTTCAGTATTTCTAATGCCGTGTCCAATGAGTCATCAACCATTGGCAGATGTTTAATTAATGATTTCGGCTCTTTCTCAACGTGAGAAAATAGGTAATGGAACTTTTCAGTTTTAGAAATGTCTTTTCTCGTTAGTACTAACGACGAAAACAAACTAAAGAAGCTAGTCCACGAAAATATATCGCCGTCAAATGCCGATAAGTTAATCCGAGGAAGCCGAGCCGTTTGCGCACTCTCGGTAGGTATGTGGGTACCGAAATACGGATACGCCGCCGATACCGAGTCCAACTCATTATAAAACAACTCCGCTTGTACAAACTCCGCACCGTAACCGTCAATTTCATTTGTATCTGCGGTCGCGATCAAGGCACCCTCATATGACTCACATAATCCCGAATATTTTTCTTCTAACTTTCTTAACCGCGATGCTATAACCGAAGATTTATGCGTTTTGTCATTTATCATTCCTATTGTGTTTTTAAACCAGTCACACAAAATTTTGAACTTGGTTTCGTAATTTTTTGCCGCCATAATGATTCTTTTTTACCTACCTACCAGTATCAATATTTTTATGAAATCCCTATCCGACTCGTTAGGACCAAAATTTATGTTGTGGAGACCTTCGATGCTCAGTGGTTCGAGGCTGGTCTAGGGTTTTCAACTGATACTCGCAAGCAAACACCAAATGACACTTACATTCACCGATGCTCCGCCGTGCCGGGTTCTATTGTCCAGAAATCGATTTCTTTCAGAGGAATAAATAGTTCCAGTTTCACTCCACTCTAGCACAAATTAAGTCACAATAGAGCACAAGTAAGTTCACACAATTTAGCACATAGGATTTTGATGTAACACCGCCGCCGCCGTGAGAGGTTGAGTCGGCGAGCTTCCGACCCGGACTACGTACGTCACACTGGTCGCCGCAAGCGACATCTAGCGCTGCAATGCGAAACCAGCCGAAACAGATGTATTCCGTGGATCTAAAGCAGCTACCCAAGATAGCAGCAACCAGCGAAAAAATCACTGTTATTGTCTTGATAATAACTCCAATGAACAGAAAAATTGTGAAACCTTTTCCAGCCCATGCCCAGTGCTAAAAATATCAAAATTAATTGCTGAAAAAATTGCCACATTAACACTTTCCGCAGCAAACGAATAGATGGCGTTTTGAACAATAATAATAAGCATATATATATAACAAGTGTTAGTACGCGAAGAAGGGGGTTTATCTAGAACCATCAACTATCACATAGATATCACTTGGTCTCCTGCAGCAAATAAGGGAGTTTGATCACGGGGGGTCGATAGTATATTTATTTCCTTTCCTATGAAGATGAATGAACATGAAGACCATCTTAAATATTCTTGATTTCGTTAAAAATAATTACGGGCATGTCTCTTAACAGTTCCCCGGTTCGAGTCATTAGCCTATTTTAAATTTTTTGAATTTCTAAAAAAACTGAACTAATTGACTAACAAGCTGTAACTCACCAGAAAAATTCCAATAAGAAATAATATCGAAAATATCAACGAGCCACTTATAAGTAAATACACTATGAATGGAAGGAAATCTTGAATGTAGTGTAGGTGACGGTCCCCTTTTATGCATAGTGAGACATAGGAAAAATTAGATGTGTAATAGAAGTTGTAGCCTTCAAGAATCTGAAAATGAATATAATACACAATGTTAATGACGAATTTCCATGACATATGTTAAAAACCAAAAATATGTATACACCTTTTATAATTATATATCGTTTTGGTTTTTAACTGACTAAAAAAAAGAGGAGGTTATCAATTCGACGGGTATGTTTTTCCCCTTTTTTCTTGTTTTTTTTATATGTTTGTTACCTCGCTTTTGACTGGGTGAACCGATTTGGATGATTCATTTTTTTAAAGCGGTGCTTTCGAACACATTTACTTGTTAAGTGGCATAATCCTAGATCTTTAGATTAATATATTATATTAATATATTAGATTATATATTATATATTAGATTATATAATATATATATATAATATATATATATATTAGATTATATATTAGATTAATATATTATATTAATCTAAAGATCTAGGATTATGACCCTAAATTAGGCTGAATAATATGTATATCAAATGGAGTCTAGAAATATTCTGGCACCAACACAGTCTAAGCAACGCCAAAATACTGATTATCATCATCGTCCGGGAAACATCCACAGCTGGACATACGCCTTCTCCATGGTATGCCACGTTGACCGGTCTCAAGAAATTTCTATCATATGAGTCCCCGCAACCTTTACTAGGTCGTCAGTTCATTTAGTAGAGGGACCGGTACACTTTTCCCTCCCCATCGGTTCTCCGTTCTTTGGCTGCAAATATTAAATGTATTTGTAATGACATTTACTTACCCAGACAAGGATTGCTATTATTATGCATCCTATCTTCAGTTCAATGCTGAAACAACAATTTCCTACATTGTGAGGCAAGGATTCCATTGTTATTTTGTATAATTTAGGCTTATGACAGAAATTCTATAAAAATCTGGTTAATTTTAAGGGTTCTGAACAGTTCTGAATACCAAAACTTGCCAAAAAAATGTCAAGCAAGCATAGATAAAAAGAGGATAATGATAACATATCGATGTCAACACAGGTAAAGGATTATAAGAAATAGTTATTACTCTATCTATGGATGTCCATAATAAATAAGATCGCTGATTGGAAATTCAAAGTTGAAGCCTTACCAGGTGGCTGCCCCATGCCCATGAGAGGCATGATAGCAGTGAGATTGAGATATGTCATTATTGCCAATTATAATTAATTATAATTAACTAGCAAGTTAGTAACTAGTACCTAATCTGTGTAGCAAGCAGCATCAAGTCACAGTTTATGGTAAGTATGAATCAAATTCATAAAGCCGAAAATCATGGTAAAAACCAGTAAAAACTATGGAGCCCGCCGTTGAAGCTAGGAATCTTGATCTGACATAAGACGCAAAGCTTCGATTTGAATCCCACACTAAAGATTTGGTACGTAATTGTTTTTTTATTTCATACAACCTGCTCAACAATATCCACCCACCATACATCCATACTATCCATGAATGAAGAACTATTTTCTTTTTTTAAAAGTTCCCCATTCAAACTTCTATACTGATAGTGAAATTACATTGATTACAATATTGGTTGTATAAAGCAAAGGGTATGAGAAGTAAATGTATAAAATACTCGGGGATAAATAATGCTGTATTCATCATTTAGGCCGAAAAATACTGTACGTTTCAGTGTTGATAAAAACCTCACAAATTATAATAAAATTTTGGAAGAAGGAATAAACTAAATATTTTATATTCATTTATAACTTCAAAACCTTTTTAAAACCGTCTGGGATTGTAGTGAGTGCCTTGTCTCTCTCATCTACTTAAGGGTGATTTCTAGGTTACAGTTGTTTTGCTAGGTGGATTGCATACTCTAATGTCAATGTCGGGTAGTGGAATAAAAACTTGGGGCTACGATCTATGCGAACAAAAAAATTGCTCATATAATTACTGACTGAATATTCTCAAGCACCGTAAGCCAATGTAATATACAGATGGATAATGTCGCAACATAATTAATATCTTTTAAACTTCGCTGGTAGATATTAGTAAGCAATAGAAATTTGAGCACGTCATAAAGTTTCGTATCTTTGTCAAGTGCCGCAACATTAAATATCTGTCCATAAACTGAGCCAAAACAACAACAGGAAGGACCCCGCTGCGCACACGTCTAATTGATTTGAAACAAGTATTTTGAACACGGTGGGTAGTCCGGACAAAAGTCGACATTCACCGCTGTTGCAATAAAATTAATATGTATATTAAAAGCCAGTGAAAATTAAACCGTTTAGGTCTTCGTGTGGCGAGTCAGATAATACAATATTTAATTGTCTTGTTTTTAGTAATATTTAACCGGCAAATATTTGAATGTTAATTAAATATGTAATTTATGAATAAAGTCGAAAAATAAAAAACGGCACTGTAGTAATGTGACGAGGAAAGAATTCGAAACTATACAAAATGGCTGGTCCTATATCTTCAATTAATTATTGTGTTGCTTACGTGGTAAATTTATATGAAAAATATGATACCCGGCCAAGTGCGAATTGGACTCGGGCACCATATATACTATCTATCTGTAATCATAGATTATTCCTTCGACCGAATAGCTAAGTTCATTAATTTGTAGTTTTTCTTTCCAAAACAGTAAGATTGTCAACAAACTCTCATTCATAATTAGCCAGAAAGCGTCCACTGCTGGACATATGCCTCCTCATTGTTATACCACATTGACCAGTCCCAAGCCATTTGCATCCAGCGACTCCCCGCGACCGTCATCGGTCCATCTAGTAAAGGGACGGCCCGGTACACGCTTCCCGGTACGTAGTTGCCACTTCATAATTTTTACTCCCCAAAGGTTACGTGTGATTAACTCTGGTTAATGTGTGATAAATTGATAATTTCTGCTGTCCACACAAACGACAAAAAACGACCAAAGAAAAAATTTAGAACCAAGTAACCTAACCTCACTTTAAAATTAAAACCATCTTGTATATCAGTTTAATTTGTGTTTTTGTGATTGTTTAAGTTACCTTGACAATGTATCTGTATTAATGTTAATTTAGCTTTATGGAGGACTTTTGTTTATTAATTTATAAATTCACAAATGTTGTACGCTTTTGGGTAGGATATAAAGATGCTATGTATTACAACCAACATCACTGTACCGTACCACCTATATTCACAGTAAAATATTCTGATTCTGATTGTTCGAATAAAATTTAACAGAAGACTTTCCGTAAAATCCAATAGGAATACAATATGATGGTTTAGCCTCAAATTTTATTAATCTTAGTTACATAATTGTACATATAATTTTAATCGCTTCTGGTCGTGACTCGGGACTGAGCAGTGTTCGATGGTGGCTGGCATATTGCGGTCCCAACAAATCAGATTATATATTTAGCTATAAGAAGGCCTCCGACAGTCTCGTTCCAGGCGTTTGTGAGATAAAATTGAATGAGACGCTAAGTGCTCCTCATTAGGAAAGCTAGATGGTACATTTAACACAAAGTTGGCACCCTTCTAGAGTGGTTGTCGGTTAGCTATGAAATTAATTTCTTGAAGTACTCGTATACATTTAGCTATTTCACTGTAAATGTTATTATACTACATATTAGACTTTCTTGAACCGCGATTCGTTGTAATCTCGTCTTTAGAAAACGTGTGTTTGAATATGGTAAATCATCTCATGTTATGACCGATCGACCTGCAGGGCTAACATGAAGTCCGCGAGAATGCTAACATGAAGTCCGAAAATGGCGTGACAAAATTATCTCGTGTCGTCACGCCCTGCTGAAATTAAATTAAATCTTTAGTATGTGTGAGTTTTGGTACATTAGAGATGAAAAATACATAAAATACAGTTCAAACCATACCTTTTCAAATGTACACTCGAGTACAGAAAGATGTATCCAATTTTGAACCATCACACATTAACCTTTAACTTAAATGGCATTTCCCTCAAAACATGGATACATCTTTTTGTATTCGAGTGTACACACATAACAATCTTTTACTTTAGAAAATTATAACCAGTCAATGAAAAATAAATGATTACAAATGTCACATTTTTTTAATGTTTGGCGAATTGGGTATGCCAAAAAAATTATTCGCATTTGTATTATGACACAGAGTGGGGATACTTATTGGTACTCTGGTTGGTGGTATGGCATTTTCTAAGTCTCCCTGGCTAGCTACCACCATGTTACCTAGGTCTGTCGCCAAACAGCGGTAATAATAGCACTGTTGTGTTCCGGTATGAAAGGTAACAGAACCAGCGCCTCATTAGATTGAGGCTTCTGGGTGAGCACGTTTACCATCCAACGGCCTTATAGTCACTTATCATCAGGTGAGATGAAGGCCAAGTTCAAAACCATCAAACATTAAAAAAGTACAGAAATAAATCTGCCAATCATAATGTTTTTATTACATCCAAATCGATCTTTAGATTACAAACTTATATTTTCGTTAAAGCCTTGTTCGGTGTACCTTACCTAACTCATTTATGATTTTCAATATGTAAATTATCCATATTCTGTCTGGAAACTCCGGTGCGCAACTCTTTTTTTACCATGAAACACTTGACCTGACTTGAGAGACAATCTGATACAATTTTAATAACTCTTATGGTCTACGGTTTGATCACGATGTTAAGATTAAATGCACGACACACGTATCGAAATAAACTGATTAAGTACAGTTAATTTAATCCACTGGCGTCACATCACAACAGCTGTCAGACTAGTGTCGTATTAAATCGGAGATCCCTTCACCTGAGTCCCGGAACAAGTTTAATGGATTTGATCAGGATTTTTAAAGTAACGATACCTTGGTTTAATGCGATTACAGTACGGTGAGGTAGGTAACTAGCAAAAAAACGGCCAAGTGCGAGGCAGACTCGTGCACCGAGGGTTCCGTATAGAATATGTAACTGTAAAAATCAATCATCAACAGCCTATATATGTCCGCAATGCAAGGGCTCAAGCCTACTCTCCTACAGAGAGTGTGTGGGCCATAGTCTACTACTCGTACCACGCGGGCCTAGTGCGCATTGGTAGACTTCACAAACACCTGCGAATTTCTTCTCAGGAGTGTGCAGGTTTTCTCACGATGTTGTCCCTCACCGAAAAGCCAATGGTAATGATTTTTATCATTAGTACATAAATTCCAAATGACGAATTGGATCTCATTGGTACGAGCCAGGATCGAAACCCAGACCTAGATTGTTCAAGGACTGACGCTCTACCCAACTGAGCCACAATGGCCATAACTGTGAAAAATGCCTGAATAGAATCCCATAAGAAATTATTCGCAAAATTGTTAGCGCAAAGAATAAACCGACAGGCGCTGTAACTGTTTTTAATTGTAAAATTTAAATGAGATACATTAAAAAAATATACTTTTCAGATTTAATCCTACACTTGTGCTGTAAGACCTAGGTCCTTGCCAAATTTCATGATTCTAGGTCAATTCGAAATACATAATATGTATTGAGTCCTTCTTCGTCGAAAAATGCGACTTAAACAGCGTAGATCTAGAAGTTCAATTTTTTACAATTCCAAGGAATAAAACGTGCCAATTTGATATAAATTACAACTTGATAACTCCACGCGTTCTATGCGAGAAAAATGGCCTGGACAGACAGACAAACGGACAACAAAGTTATCATATAAGGATTCATTTTTTCCTTTTGTGGCATCTACGCAGCCCTAAAAATTAGAGAAGCATTTACGAATGCATTGACAATAATTTTTGATTGGTATAAAATCTAGTAAATAAATCCAATTGTAATTTATAAAAGGTCACATCCAACAAAAATAAATACTAATATGAAATTTCCATATATGGAAAAAAGTCGGACGTCAAAACTCTCGTTCTTTAAACTTGTTTTGTTACGGATATATTATTATCATATTTATACTGATCGCAAATTAAGTTGGTTTATGTTTTTATTGATTCTCATCCATGTAATCCATATTTTAATTCGGAACCCTTTATATGCGAGTCAGACTCGGTGTTAGTCAATACTTACTGCCCTGTGTCTTTCCGCCACACGCCACCTCAACCATAAAATCTGGAGAAAAACTTGAATCAGAACTCGTGTTGAGATATTCTGCCGCATGATACTAAAGCGGAGGTGCAATTCGTTTCTCGCTGAACATTTGCCAAACCCGACACGATCTGTTTAACTATTCACGGGGATGTTTCAGCGCAAATAAACTAAGGTCTGATTCCGCATAAGCGAGAGAGTTCGCCTCCGATTTTGTTCAAAAATGGAGGCGCATGCTCTTTGTGGGAGCATTTGGTATGAATACTAATTCTAATTATCCGGCGTTTAATTACAAGGAATGTAAACAACAGGGACTTTGCTGCGATCGCCAATCTGCCTGCCAAACGTGTGGTGATATTGATATTCCCTCTTGTGGAACTACAATCCTGATGACCCTAAAAAAATAACCAACATCTGGTATTCGATTTTTGTAGTCCAATCTTCGATCAACAATAATTGTTGATCGAAGAGTCCAATGCTGAGTCTTCTACTAACCAGCCCTAGTTTGCCAAACGATATTTAACGCATGATGAAGAAAAGCTTGTATTCATTTCAATTGGATAATAGTGTGCAGGACCGACCGTCGTCGTCGGGTGACGCAACCGCTGGACGTCACCAATCTCCGGATTACTGCAAGTGTCAGTATAATTCTGCACTTAACGTAATGACGTGTAACATTGTAGCCACACAGAGAATGTATCACAATGTGGCGTGGCGCTACTAAAAGCCGTGGTGGCTCAATTGGGTAGATCCTTGAACAATCGAGATCTGGGTTCGATCCTGTCTCGTACCAATGAGTTCCAATCCGTTATTTGGAACGCATGTACGAATAATAAAAATCATTACCATTGGCTTTTCGGTGAAGGAAAACATCGCGAGAAAATGAAGGACATGGCGTCGTATAACGAATGTTTTGTTTGTGTGTTTTTCCTTTACGACGTAATAATTTTTTAATATGGATAGTTGAGGTGCCGGAAAAGGGCATAGGATATTTTCCATCCCCACCGAACCAGTAATTCCCATTTTGTAATGAATACACGTGGACGAAGTTGCGGGCAGACGCTAGTAATATATGTATAATAAAAAGTTGACTACCTACACCAGGAAATGATTTTTCGTTTAATCTGCTACTTTTAATATAAGAACGTGATCGCTGGTCACTATAACAATATTACTGATATATAATGATAAGCCCGAAAATTGCAAGCCATGATTTGTAGACAAACATTGTGATGCGATGGTAATTATGTAGTACATGTGGGATACTGAATTCATACTTACTCTAAAGGGGCTAAAACATAAAGTTCTACATATGACATCCTCCTGTTTGTCCTTCAACGACCCGTCAATTATCCCAATAAAAAATAAAATAAAAAATATTCTGACTCCGTTATGACGTGAAGGAAGGACAAAAACAAATAAACTCACTTCTGCATTTATTAGTATAGTATAGACAGTAAAAATGATCCAACAATCTCAGGCCCTGACAACGAGAACCACTTTAAAATTTAATGTTTCTAATCCTGTAGAAAGTCCCAAACTATTAAGCGTGCCCAAGGGCAAAATTATCGCAGTTTTTTTTCTTCTTCATAGCATCGACCGTTGCGTGAGAAATCAATATATTTAGACGCTCGTGTCACGGAGGCAATGAATTGATAAATTGGACTGGATGTGACTTGTTTAGATTAGATCATAATTGAAGAGGTGCTGAATCATAATTTAAATAACATATATTATGAATAAAATATACATTTATTCACAACAATTTCTTTATTTTAGTACTGTAAACTTCAAAATCTACCAATTTCTGTAAAGCGTCTTTCGATTACTTGTGTGAGAAACATAGCTGTTAATTTTTTTTATTGTATTTATTTGAAAACCTAACCAGACATAATTTTTTTTATAATGGCTTTAACCAGTGGTTATCTAGCCAACGACGAGTAAAATTGGGTGAACAAATTTTGAGGTTATAAACTATGCCGAAGCCATTTCTTCAGCTTTCTCAATAAAATGTATCATGTGTACATTTTATCGCTTGTTTTGGATTCTTGACGAGAATTTCAAAGGCCAGCCTTGGTTTCAACATTATTCGAAAGAATCCATTTGCCGAATGTACTCGACATGGTAAACTCTTCCGATCGCGTCGAAACCCTCGCAATTTTGCGTAATTGATACTATAACACCGTCCATGACACTTTTTGCACTATATCACACCATTATAACACAAAAAACACACATAACAGTATTATTAACGAATTACGAAATATTGCAATCAACCACCATTATTCAAGTTCGCGCCAAGAAGCCCGACATAACTTAAGCATTTTTTATTATTATTACTATTTACTTCCAGAATGACAGACAGGGAATGCAAAATGGGTAGCTGATGCAGCAGTGGATACATACTGTAAGGAAGGAAGTAATTACAAGACAGGAAATAGATACTTTCCTACCTGAAAATATATGAAATAGTCATAGTCATATTTATTGATAAATTAATATTTACACGTCAATTATAATAGAATATAAATACAATATGTACCATCATTAAGATTTCTTATATTCTAAAAATTCCTTATAAGTATAAAAGGCCTGCCCGACAAGCCACTGTTTTAACTTGTGTCTGTAACATGGTACACTCGTACATTGTATTATCTCGACAGGTAGTCTATTGTATACATTAGGACCCATGGCGTGGATGGTCCTTGATGCTTTTTCCAGTGTGTGGGGCACTGGGTTTAGCATTTCTGCGTAGCGTACGCTGCGACTCTGACCATCACCCCGACGGCTGTATTTGTCAAGGTTCTCCTTGACGTATACAGCCACCTGGAAAATGATCAGACTTGGAAGCGTCATTATGTTAAGCGCTTTAAAAAGCGGCTTCGCCGGGTCGTCCGCTGCCGCCCGTGCAATCACGCGAACGGCTCGTTTCTGTAGTCTGAAGACGCGCTCCCATTCGGCACCGCGTCCCCAGAACTCGATCCCGTACTGTAGCAGTGACTGCACGGTAGCAAAATAGCAAGTACGCACTGGTTTAGTGGTCAGTGTTGATGCGAGACGACCCAAGGCGAAACAAGCACCACTAACTTGTCGCACTAACTTTACCGCACAATTTGTCGATGTGTGACTCCCACGTTAAAGAACGATCTATCTGGAATCCTAAAAAAGATACCACCGTCGCCTGCTCTATCGGAATATGTAGTATTGTATAATAATGTAAGCGACACTGGCTGGCCTCCTACTTGATCTCTGGCTAGCATATCTGTCGCATGACTCCGAGATACAGGCGCCGGCAGAACTTTCCACTACCTATACGATTGCATGATAATGGTTAAGTCATTATTCGTCCCTTCGCTACAAAACAATATACTGAGTGAGAGCATCATCAAACTTGCGTTCGCTTCGTGTTTCCGTCCGTGAAAGCTGTCCCAAGTTGATTGTTCTCACGGCATTGGCGTGTGCTATCCTCATTACAAGCTTCCGCAATTAGCAATGGGCTACGGTTTGGCTTGCTCACTTCGAATGCTTTATTGCGTCTACTGTTCCGTACTGGCACTGGTAGGTAAATAAATCTAAGCGGTAAGACGTTGTAATATTCATTTTATAATTGAACGCATGGTTTTGGGAAGCAAAAAGTAAATCGGTTGATGAAGTATCCAGCCTCCCTGACTGATTCTTCGAAGCTGCCTGATGATCGCTCAGGATCGTTGCAAGGTCAGCGACTGATGCAGCGGCTCTCAACCGCTGTCGGTTGCACTTTCTTACCGGAGCACAATAATCTCAACACGACGTAAATCGTCATTAAAATCACACCTATACAGATAAAGTGGACCGTAACGAATTGGTGTGTGGTCTCGCCTTTGTAACTGCTGAATAAGCTCCAGAGACTTAAGTTTGGTGTAATTGTTTGGCATACATATTTAACTTGATCATTTGAGCTTGTAAATCTAAGTAATAACCTAAACAAATTGAGCATTTGTGATTCACTGGGCTGCGACTGTGTAACGCCCGAACAAACATGGTCTATACTACATATCGTTGCGGAATTCCCGCTAAGGTTTGCAGAGGGATTGAAGGAACTTAATCTGCTGGCCGGTGGTGGAAGGGAATAACTACTTAACGTATAGTACAGGATCCGAAGTGAGGTCGTCCTTCACTCATGTGTCAACCAGATAAAAGTGATATTTTATCGAATTAAATAAGTGTCTTAACATAATTTTATACGACAACCCCCGTAAGAAATGGTCAAGGTTATAATTAATTAAATAAAAGATCTTAGACTAGTAGATAAAAATAAAAATCAAGCAAGAATAAAATCAACGTGATTTATTTTCTCCTAAATTAAAATAAAATCACTTTCACTACTATTTACACACGACATGCAAAATGACAAGTTGTCCACTTGTCAACTGACACTAACATTATATTACTAATTACTGATGAACCCCCAAACGCTCTTTGTAAAAGTCGAACAGTTGTTTTACATGAAGAACAGATTTGGGTGTAGTATCTGATAATTCCGACATGGACCATTGACACGGGAGTAGTTGTCTTGTCGCGGGCAATGGCGACGCGGCGGCGGAGAGGCGCGGCGCGGGGCAGACGACAGACAGGCGCACGCGCAGGTAAGAAAGACTGCTGCAAGAGCGGGAAACAACCACTGGAGCTCTCTTTTACTCGATATGGTGGGGCGAAGGCGCGGGCGTGTTTGCTGTGCCGGCCGCGGGCCGACTGCGTGCTACATTTTTATTTAGTATGCAACCGTTCCTTAACGATGAACCGCATGCGGTTTTCGTTCCGTGGTGTTTATCAATAGTGTTTCGATAAAAGTTCAACAGATGAGTTGCAAGGTGCTTGGACTTTTGGAAGCTGATCGGCGCCTAGGCGCAAGCCTCTGGTATGGGTGGGCGTAGGCTCATTAAAGCCGCTGCCATACTTGCTGCCTTGGGGTATTGCAGCCTTTTGATATACCAAAGTGGAGTAACTTTCAACATACAAGAAAGAACACCGGAGGCTTTACAAGGGTCAGATCTCGTAGAACCATTGACTAAAGTTAGTGTTAACGACAGTGTATCAACTAAACATGTAACAGTGAACGATGTTTTTATAAGTGTTAAGACATCAAAGTTTTTCCACAATACTCGATTGCCAGTTATATTGAAGACATGGTTTCAAATGGCGAAAGATCAAGTAAGCATGTTTTTATATTTGTCAACAGTAAGATAGGATATGTCACAGAAAAGATTTAAACTATTAACTGCCTATATACATTTAAACAAAATCAACGAGGACAAGTTGGTGAATATAGATTAAGTAGATCAAACCACATTCCCTTAGTAAAGAAGTTGTTGAATCGAAAAGTCTATTGAATAATCGGAGTCTTTTGTACTTAATATACTATAAACAAACAACTCAACTAACAAATATATACTCGAAGATATGGAAATTTTGGGTTGTGTTTAGAGAAATGTGTGATCATTCGAGAATTTATGATCGAATAGGAATTGTCGCAAATTCAAACAAAAAATTCGTTACTAAAACCATGAGTGGAGAAGATCAAAAGTCTAAAAACATTTTGTTTTGCTTCGGAGAGTTTTTTTAACAACAAATATCCCTGTCTATCGAAAGCCAAAAGTTGCAATTACGAACTAGATATTATAGTTTCAGGTAATAACAAGTTACTATAATCGTTTGAGATATTCAAGAGAAGACTATATTTCTTTGATAACTCTCCCCGTGCTGATATTCTAATCACAATGTTATGTAGCATATTTTTCGCACTTTAATGACATTCATTTTATTCATTATATACTTTTATAGTACGAGTACTTATAGCATTATATGTAGCACATATTATCGGTTTATTTTTATCTTCAGTCTTGCTCTTAGGCTTACGAGTACAAATGAAAAAACCTCATAGCAATGTCCCCTAATAATTGTGTCTTATTTGTTTTGCTGTCTGTAACTTCCGTGTTTGTTTCTTTTTCATTATTATTAACTTGTGCTATGATGATGTTCGATTATAAAACTCTTATAATATTTGGACCATTTTTGAAATGTTCCTGTTTTTCATTTGAATAAAGACCATTTGGAATCAATTGAATATTGATGAATCTATTGAACCTTTCGAAAAGGAGAAAACTGAAAACAACTCAACAATGTGTGCAGATTATTTCCTAGATTCTTTGTTAAAAAAAGCAGTCGCTTTGGCTCATCCAAATGTGAGTCAGGCTCGTATACTGAGGATAATTTTTTTCGAATGTATAAGTACGTTTTTATTTTCAAAAAATACTTTAAATTTTTTGCTTGACCACCATCGGATGTAGGAGCACAGTATTTAATGAGGAGGAAGAATAAATATTTCCTAATATAGATACAAGCAGTCCTAACAAACAAGCGACGGATGAACTCGCTTTAAACTTCCTTTTTATCAGTTTGGTTTGAAACCCTAAAAACGACCGATAACCAGTGTGCTATTACACCTGCGATAACAAGTACAGGCTACATGAAAACTTAAAAATTATAGGCACGTAATTACTTCATAACCCAAAAATAATTATGATAATACTTAGGGTATACTAAAAGTTCCTGGAACTGGCCACTTATAATAAAAGAAATATAAAACCAAATTTGAAATCAGAACTCTCTGGGAACATGTCACTTTTTGTGGTGTAGTCATTTGTTTCAATTGTTTATCGGAATTACAATGAATTTAACTCTACAAAAAGTTAGCTCTCCGCAATTTCAAACATGTACAGATGAAATGTGTGTGTATCATTTTCTATAATAACTATCCATAGATGACATAAAACACTAGGACATTTCTTTCCACCCGCTAACTGGCCTTGCCTCTCACTTATACGTGAATGAATAATTGATACTTCGCAGTCTTTTGTGGCTAACTTTAGAGGGGCAAACACGGCAAACATATTTTGCGAGTACTGTACCGTACCACTTGTGATACAGCATGATTTGACGAAAGACAAGAAAGAAACGACTGCATACAGAGTGGTGTCGCAAAATGATAGAACATAATAGCAATGTTTGGCATCCGCTGTCTATAATACTATGACAGGTGACGAAACCTGGATGTACTGCTTTGAACTGGAAATAAAAAGCCAAACGGATCAATCGATAGGTCTTTCTTTTGGAAGACTTGCCAACGAACGTTAAGAAAAGCAGAAGCGTTGGCAAGAAAATGATTGCTTATTTTTCGGGACATCAGGACATGTCACAAATGTCTTGGTTGCTTGCCCAGAGTCTTAAAAAAGTAAAAAGTAAATTGCTGATTGCAAGTGGCTCGACACCTGTCAATGTGGCATACCATGAAGGAGGCATTTGTCCAGCAGTGGACATTTCCCGGTTGATGATGATGATTGTAGAACACATTGGTAAATTGAGTAGTTGGCATTACCATTATCAGTCGCATTACTAATGTCTAAACCATTCCTAATTTATTACGGCTTAGTTCTTGATTTTATTAATCTAAAATATTGTTATATTTTAATTCCTAAAATGCAGAATGTATAAGTAACATATAAGTACGCAAATATGTTATCATAACATAAAACTTGACGAAACTAAATCAGCTTTACACGACTACACTTACGTTACCAACTGAACTATGCGGACCAGTCGCATGGACCGTTTAAACCCGCGTTTCCTGAATCTGGAACGTGCATAATCAACCGTTAATACCGGCTCGAAGGACCAGCATAATAGCCTATTGTCCGCGGAGCGCGGAGGTGCGCTCGCGCAGCGCGTGGCACGAAGGCGCACGCCGGACACGTGACCGGGATATGCATTTTATTTGTACCCTTTATATCAAAGCTCGATCGATATGAATTTATGGAATGTAAAATTTCGGTGATTGATTATTATATTATTATATATTGATTATTGTATGAAATTTAAATACGCTTACATAAGAACTGACAATAATTTTATAATAATGATACGGATACGCCATTGATTGTGTAAATATCACCATTTTTTACATCCCACCTGATGGTAAGTGATGATAAGGCTGTTGGATCGTAAGCGGGCGCACCCCGAATCTTCAAGCTAATGAGGTGCTTCTTCTGCTACGTTTCATATCGGAACACAACAGTGCTATTAATACTGCTGTTTGGCGGCAGACTAAGGTAACATGGTGGTAGTTAGTCAAGCAGAAACTCATAAATATTTTCCTAAATTTAAATGTGTGTCTCTTTTTTTCAGACGTGGTTTTTCACAGACGACGAAAATCAGAGCCTTCAAAAAATTACGCGTAAGTTTTTTAAATATTAATATTAAAACCAAGTTTAAAAATTTGTTATAAAATACATATATATTACTAGAACATTCTATTTAAAAGGTATCTTAAATACAGTTTTATAATATAAAAATAATAAATCTTTCTACTTCTTCGAATTTTTTGTTTGTAAACTATATGTTATCAATGCAACAAATAAAATGAAGAAGATTACGTATCCAACTGTGTCTTAATATTTTTCACGAATTTGTATTCTAGCTCCACAAAACACCTAAAGTATTGTCAACAGATTATAGGTCGTTTTCACATAGCATTTGGCATATTTTGAAACAACTAATAACAGCGGAAACAAAAAATTTCAAAAAATATATACAAACGTAAAATCTGTTTTAATTTGCATTTTTAACTATACACAGTTTTATTTCTAATTCTTTCAACTCTTAAAACAAAAATTCAAAACGTGGTGATACCCACTACCTAACCTATGCGGAAGTGGAATATATTGGTATCTCGGAAAAAAACCTATCATTTTTTAAAGTTTGCCAATTAGGGGTTTTAATCCAAGGTTTAAATGGTCAGTTCTTCTCTTCGGGTATCTGCAGTCTAACAAAGCGCCTCTACAATTATACAATTTCGTCCATTACGAGCGACGCTCACGCACCCAGTTATGTCACATGATACCGTTTGTTTGTTCACAGGTGGTCACATGATCAACACGAAGTGCTCGGCGTCCCATCAGCGGATTCACCTGTGCTGCAAGATGTCGGTCGAATACGACCACTTCTTGGACAGCGGGAAAAAGTAAGCGTTTGCTAGGGTCCTTCACAATAACCTCAATCCCTATGTGGCTATAGGCACGTGGCCAATCCGAACATATATTGGTCAGAGTTCACATTATTGCAACATTGGATCATGGACTTTCGTTCTTAAAGAACTACCGATCCGTCCTCAAAATAATACAATTACATTATCTCTGCCGGCGGAGACAGCAAATGCAAAAAAACACCGTCCCTAATAACAATTCCGTCACCTACCGCCGCTATTGGCACGCTCCGGGCTGATTCTCTCCAATTCTCTCACCCAAAGGAACATCCCTAAGCCAAGGTTGTGCTCAATTGGGTGCCTTAAGCCAATTGCAAGTAAAATCTCAACGAGCAAAGCCTCATCCGCGCTTGACAATTTTTTCGGGCGAAGCTGTAATGTTCGCAGGACCAACATCATAAGTCAATTCGAAAAAGATAACTATCTGGGATCACTTCGTTTTTCACTTAGTAGCTACTTATGAGATGCAATGTTATGATATCAAGCATTTATATCCATTCGTTATCCTTGGAGTACAGATCGCTTTGGATTATTCTGACAGAAAACTACCCCGTAACTTGCTACCCATTAATGTACAGCTCATACTCAATGTCAATCTCAAGCTATACTGAATCGAAGCTATCGTAACATGGTAAATTTTATAGTTACTGGTGGAAAATGACATTGAATATGGAACAGCAACTTGTAACAAACAATTTAATACCGGACATAACAAGTAATATTCGGGCCATATTATGTAGTAGAAAAAAGATTTGTTGCGAAAATATCCTAGATGTAGTTGGAAGCTTATAATAGTCGATAGTAATTTTAGGCTATGTTTTAATCTGTTCGAGGAACCTAGTCAACTTACGATTAGCGTACTTTGTCAGCTAGAAATCGCTTTTGAACAACAGTGTCCTCCACAGACGCGAACAAATGGATGGATTTGCCAAAATAAAATAAGAACACTAATTACGCTTTGCAAGAATATAACAACCGTATATATTCTAGGGAAGATGATATTATTTAAAGTGTTCACTAAGAAGTCGAAAACATATAAGCAGCTATATCAGGATCAGCAGGCATCTGGGCCCAGTTTAGCGCACAATACATGATACTTTGCATTTATAACAGTACAGCTATTACTTTAGTTTTTAGACATGTATTGACATACCGGCTTGTTCGTATCGATTACATATCAATTTGTGGTTTCGAACGACGATTCTGAAACGATGACCGTCAAACTCTTAATTTTAAATAACAAAAATAAACTATTACTCGTACGCCTCTATTACAAGTACTATAATACTGTGCTGCTATTGACCGAACTTTAAATGTTTATAATTGAAGCAATCATGAATGTTTTGTCAAATCAAAGCTCCATCAAGGATAAACAACTTGCCTTTTATAACCGACAATAAAAGGCTGTAATTACGCAGGAGATAATTTGTACATAGCCCATAGCAATTAGGGGAAGTGTGATTTAAGCAACTTGACCGACAACGATTATTTTTTTACGCTTATAATATCTGACCTGGCGTCACGTTAGCTTGCCCGTCAAACACGAAAGTCTCAGCAATTATAACATAATCAAAGCTAAGCTGTTACATACGAACATACAGTTATATGTATATACATGTAACTAATAAATGAAATCAATCAAGTTGATAATTACAAAAGAAATTTTGATGGAACCAATTATCATTCTACAATATAAATTACACAGTTATTATTGTTTGACATGAATATGAATATTTGATATAATTTTTGTTATTTTGAATACTTTTTGACGATAACTGTACACTCTGACATTTTTATATTTGATTGTAAACTTGAAATTGGTACTTTGAAATAAATAAATCTAATCTACAGTAGTAACTAATAATATCGACTTGAATTATTCTTAAGTAAATGATCAACCATGGAAAATATTTTTCTTGAAAAAGAGTCTCAAATTTAAATTGACGTACTGACCCAGTACGTCAAGTGGAGTATCAAGAAAGATATTGTATATTTTTAAATAAGTATTACACATTTTCTTTCCAGACACATGGTATTTGTATTATGATGAAAAAAATAACATACCCTCTTACCTCTGAAGTTTGCAAAACAAAAACTGTATACCGTAAGTATGTAAATAATATAACAAAATAATGACAACGCTAACTAGTGTAGTTAGTTAAAAACAATTAACCGATAACAAAACCCAATAAAAAGAAGGTTATCAATTCGGATAGTTTGCAAGTTTTAAATATCCATAATCATTGTAAAAATAATAATATATGCATGCTACATAATGCATGCGAAACAAATATTTAATTAGGTACTAATAATACCAACCTTCCAATGTAAGAATCCTAGGAAAACCCCACATAAACAGTATTGCATGCCGTTTGGCTTAAAATACATCTAGTAGGTAAAGAATATAAAAGATAATATTTAATTTCAAAACACTTCTCTCAAACATTGTCTAACAACGACTAATGCATTTCCAATTTCATATCCGTAAATGCTCAAACTTTAAAACGTTTTTGTTTTTAATGAAAACAAGGTGCTCTTTACTTGTGTTATTACAAGGCCTGTCTGTACCAATATTGAACAATTGTTGTTTGAAGACTCCTACCTATGAACTCAGCAAAGAGTTCTCCCGAGAAATGAGGAACCTGAAATTGTTGAGATGTGTATTTAAGAATCAATACCATGGGTGCTGGCTTTTT
The DNA here is from genome assembly GCA_910589575.2 of Carcina quercana. NCBI lineage: Eukaryota > Metazoa > Arthropoda > Insecta > Lepidoptera > Depressariidae > Carcina > Carcina quercana. The sequence continues at coordinate 13,247,764 of OU342432.1, read as the reverse complement.
ATTTTATCTTCAAATATTTTAATAAATTATTTGTTATAAACCTTCAAACTCATTTTTAAGAATTTTGGCTTCACTTCACCTGATGGTAAGTCACGATAAGAAATACACCGGCAATGTTTATTATTACGTCACATGCCGGACACTTCAAACAAATGTCGTGATATCGGTTCCTATTTCCATACATCGAACGGGTGACGTCTGAATACACAATAACACGAGCATGTGTGAGTAAATTCGCGCGTGATATATTACCGTTCCTTGAGCGGGTCACTTTCTTGTGGAGAGAGGCGAATATTACCGATCGGTTGTAGGCTGTGAACGTCCGCTCTGTACACAGTAATATGTCAATTCTGTGTGGTATCTAACTAGTCAAAAATTTAAAAAATGTTCAACCTCCAATCATACCCCCTGATTACTATTCTAAATCCTTTTAGGCGGCAAAAGTTATAAAACACATTTGTAATGAAATAATGTAGGCGTTAAACAAACAAAATTAAAGAACATTTATGATGATTTAACAAGTATACATCCGCATTATTCAAAAACAAATAGCTTAAAGCACACATAACAAACGTTAATGGTTTTAGAAGAGCAAATTAAATATTATTTTTGGGTGCACCATAATTTTCACGCGTTTGCTTAGTACCCGAACTCCAGCGTATGTTTTTGTTCGAGCTTTCTTATTTTTTGTTCCCACCGAATCCTTCTGTTGACTTATCTCCTTCGATGCATTCATGGAAACGTCAATGTTAAAAGTAGAGTTTAAATATTACTGTTCCTATAAAAAAAATGCCATCCGACATTAACACTAAAACGAAATAACAAATTTAATGGTGTAGGTTCACATTTGGTTTAAGGTCAGTTTTAAGGTTGCGATGGATTGTCTCGCAGGGCTCGCATCTGGGACCCATTACCTTCGTAAGCCCACGCATATATTTGTCCATAAAACCAAGAGTCAAGCTTTGATAATAAAAGTAGAATGACAAGATGCAAACATAGTATTGCCGTCCTTTTTTCCGTTTGTATATATAAAACGATATAACTTTTCTATGAAAGCCTTCAAAGCAAGATCGAATAGACGCCATTTTGGTTTTATCACGTGCTTTTAGAAATATGTAAATATTGGGACCGAAAAAACATTATCAGGATTCTATCGTGCAAACATAATATGAGTACGTTGTCAGTGTCTGTCTAATCGCATCTAGGCATGTTTAGATTGACTTTTAATACCGTTCATACTCAATTTTTCTGACTTCATTCATAACAAGTGACCTCAGATCGCTTAAATATTTCACGTTATCTTTATCGTAGCCATGTTTGCTCTGTTACTTGTCTAACCGGATTATGGTATAGTGCCTAAGTTTAAGGTAACGCATAAAACATGTCGCGAACATACAATAATCTGACGGTGATCCTAAATTAGTTTCACAGACGTTTAAAATTATTAAAACGTGCTTCCTATCGGTGCAATGATGTAGGTATACATCAGAGAGATTTAAATATAGTAATAGATTATAGAGCGGTCATTGGGAAACGTTTCATATAAACATTTTGATCTCAAAAGTCAATGTTATGTCAAACGTCTTGTACGGTCGCATGACGTGATGTGACACTAGATTGAGTAACTTATTAACATTTGGTAATAAGTTTCGGATCAAAATGTTTGTTTGCTTTGTCCGGTCTATTAATATTAAATGTCTTTGGTATACATATATATTTCAGTTCGTATTGTTTACTGCTTATATTATGAAACAAATTATCATAGCTATTATTTTATGATTCACGTTGTCAATAGGTTAAAAGATAACTAGAACACGACATAGGTCACAAAAATAAAATTGGACAAGTGCGAATCGGACTCGCGCACGAAGGGTTTCGTACACAATATGGATATTTAAAATACGGAAAACCATAAATAATAAAATGCACCGAACAATCCTCTAACGAATGCACTTCGGTTTTCGTTATCAATTTAGTTTTGCAGTAGCAGTAGTAGACGAGTACGACACTAGATGGCGATAGGAGTATGTTACATCGCACGTCTCAAAAAAATAACGTTTTTGTTTCAGAGCCCCCTTGAATATTTATTTTATTCTGGTTTTTATTATTTTTATTATAGTGGCGACAGAAATACATCATCTGTGAACATTTCAATTGTCTGTCAGTTGTCTAGTTGAGATACAGACTGGTGACAGACAGACAGACGGATGGACAGCGAATCCTTAGTAACAAGGTCCCGTTGGTTACCCTTTGGGTACGGAACCCTAATAACACATTTATTACATCGATTAAATCAAAACATCTACTTATACTTCCTCGTAATACAATACCAATTGAAGTGTATGTTATGTATGTAATATAAACTCTGTTGTCGTACAGAGCAAGCAGTTTAAACTTGATATGCATGAACTCGATCCAAATCGTACGTAGCTCAGCGTCGCGGCTGTTCGTCGTATTCAACATGCAACGAGCCATTTTGTAAAATGCGGTCTCGTATTGCGCGGACGCAGCTCCTGTTATTTTCTGCGAGCGCAAATGTTTGCAAATTATACCGCAGTGTTAATTGGCACTCGAGTGAGTACCTACCAACCCGGCTCAGCTCGGACCTTTGCCGCACCCACGGCTTTTATAACTGATACAAAAGCAATTATTATGCTCAATACAAACTGGTCGCTGTGCCTGAGCGCAGCTGATAAATTTCCAGTTCTGAGTCTTTTTTTTAAACGTTGTTAATCCTATTGCAGTTTAAAACTGCTCGTTCACTCGTAATCTTTTAAATATTTTCATTTTAGTTTTAGCTACTTTTAACTCTGGTTTCTCTAATTGGTTGTGTATCTCTTAGTCTCAGCTTTGTTTCTGGCCTAATTGAAACACACAACAACAGAAATTCAAAGATAACGACCGACAAATTGATGTAGGTAACTATTCGTTGCCATGTCATTTCAAGTGAATGCTATTGACATGTTGACTTAGAAGTTTTTTTCACCGATGAAAGGGATTGTAGAGTTACGTGTTTGATATTAATTACAATTTGATAGCTCACTAGGTCTAGACAGACAGACAGACGAACAACCAAGTATCCTGTTAGGGTTACTTTTTACCTTTTAAGGAACGGAACCCTAAAAATCAACTAATGATGTTTCAATTTGTCCACCAGGTGGTTTTGCCACTTCGATGACGACAACTATGTCAATGTGCCTCAGCTGGTGACCACTCTGCAGAAGTACGACTATCAAAAAGATTGGTATCTTGGAAAGCCCTCCATCGGCACGCCTGTCAAATATGGGGTACGTCCAATTTGTGACAAAAGAATAAAATTGCATCCGACTATTTTCACAGTAGTTTACTGCAAAATGCATTTAATAAAAAACTAAATTTTGTTTGTTTCAGAACATTTCGTTTTGGTTCGCCACAGGGGGCGCCGGGTTTTGTTTAAGCAAAAGTTTAGCTTTTAAAATGTATTCTATTGCAAGGTAAGCGCATCATACATCCACGCTTTTAGTATCACTCTTAAAGCATAAAGTTAAAATTTTGTTGTGATGTTTGTTTCAGTGGCGGGAAATTCATCAGCATTTGCGAGAAAGTTAGTTATCCAGATGATGTTACTATGGGATATCTAATAGGTAATTTTCTTATATGTTTGACCTATTGAGGAAGGAGGTTACCGATATATCTCGACGAGTCAGTGAGCTGGAGTTACAATGGGCAGGCCACATTGCTCGAAAAATGGATTACCGATGGAGTCTAAAAGTTCTTGACTGGCGACCACGTACCGGAAAACGTGTACCAAGCCGTGTTCGTGTTCCCCTGCTAGATGAACCGACGACCTACTAAAGACCGCTGGAGGTTGCTGGATGCAAGTGGCGTGGGACCTGGCCTATGTTTAGCAGTAGATATTTCTCGGCTAATAATGAAAATGTTTTGTATTTCTTATCATCTTTATTTCCCTGAACCATGAAGTGTTTTAACTATGGAATAAGAGTAAACGCGTGTGACCAAATACAAATACATTTTCCTTCTGAAGTATAAGCCATTGACTATGATTTTGATCTGATACACTGTCATATTTAGAAACACGTCAGTGCACATCGGTATGGGAGTTAGGTTGGTACACTGACTGATCTAATGGGTAATCTTGTATTCAGAAATCTTAATGAAGACGAAGCTGACCTACGTCCCGGAGTTCCACTCCCACTTCGAACAGATGAAGCTCCTCGCTCCGGAAACCTTCAAGGACCAGATCTCATTCAGTTACCACAGGAACAAGACCGATTGGAACGTCGTCTACGTACCAGGCTTCGATAGAAGATTTGATCCCACCAGGTACATGTGATTCCAGTTATAGAAAAGTTACCTCCCATTGGCAGTTACGCATACCTGTACCTAGTACCTCCCAATTCTGCGATTACAAGTTTGGTTTCTCGTTTATTATAAAAATTCGACATTATCATTAATCAATTTTTAATTGGCGTCGGAAACTCTTTAAATAACGTAGACATCATTGTTTTTAAAATACAAATCAAAACATAGTTTTATTAAAAAAGTTAAACCTTATCGACATAACTAAAATTATACTTCCCTTTAACTCACTTTCATCAAACAAACCTATGTTTTTTGACGTGATAACGTCTTATAAATCTATGAACGCTGGCTGCACGCACGAAATTGTGTCACGTTCCGCCTCAGCCGATCGTGCAAGCGAGAGGGTGGAACAAGCGATAGAGAGACGATCGACTTGTGACGCACCTTTTCTTATGACGTTATCGCGTAATATTATCGTCCGTAAGCCGACTTTACAGACAACCAATTTTTTACGAATATTAATTGAAATAAACATTTCGGAAAAACAAAACCGACAGCTATACTAGCTGTCTTAGCTACTATACTATTCATCTACTTTTATTGTATTTTTCGGTCTGTCAATCTTCTTCAACGATGCGGAACTAAATTACTTTCACCATCTGAAAACAATGGCTACCAATGCTGCTTTAGTGGCGGACTTAGATACCATTTTGGTCATTGGTAGAGTATGGAGTAGATTTCCATACCATGGCTGCTATTGATGTGGGCATTATGATATGTTTCATGTAAAACCTAAAAACTAATTATCATGTATGATTTTTCACAAGCAAGTATTTCTACTGTATTTACTGTGAATTTATGATATTTCTTTCATTGTTCCAGGTTTATGTCGCTGCATTGTTTCTTGTTCCCAGGATCCGACTTATGTCAAGAAATAAAAAGGTTTTGAGATTTTAAAAATCACTTGTTAATTCAGTAAGCGATATGAAAAAGAAATATTGTCAAGTTATTTTTTTAAAGAATCATTTGCCAATAATACCTGTGCAATATGCTTCTGTTTCTCCAATTATTTGTTCGCTTGATATTATATTTTTAATTATGTGTGAACGTTTCTTTAGCGGCAGCTAACACCTCTTAAAGGAACATTTATTTCGTTGTCTTTAATAAAACTGTGATAATAGATTAGATAATAAATAAATATTGTAAATATCCCAGTCATAAATGTTGATTATATTGTTCTCTAAATTAAGTTGTTTAAGAAAAATAAAACAATTTTATATCAATTTTTAATTGGCCGTGTTTTATTGTGTAACTCTCAGCTTAATGATTCATCACGTTGAGAATTTATTTCAATTTTACAACTTTGTTTTACTTGTATCTCAAAAATAAGATATGAAAAACAGAGTTCTAATAGATTACCAAATATACACACCTTTCTTTTCGTGTGGGAAATCTTCTAAAGAAACTTTTTAATAACTACAAAAACCTCGGTTGTCGTCCTCCGCGCAAGTCAAAGAGCCCTGGGATCTCCTAGGAACACACCAGAGCTCCTCTAGCGCTTCGCAATCAGCCCTTCCCTTGGCCAGTGAGCCATGACGTCTCCACAGCTCCGGGCTGCAGCGGGACGGGACCACGCCGTACTACAGCTGCCTTCTAATGGTCAAATACGCACACCTGCATTTTCAATCTCACTCAATTGATGTTGAAATGTTGGATGAGACAACGCTTCTTATATCAACAATAAGTTGTTATGTTCATGCCCTGAATTTTGTAAATGGAGAACATTTTGTAATTCTCTACAATAAACTAGTGTTTGTCTTCAGTCATATCATAAAACAAGTCGACACACTGTATTCAATTTTTTTGGTGGATTTATATTTTACAAAAGATCAAAACACACTAATTACATATATGCAAAATTGCGAGGGTTTCGACGCGATCGGAAGAGTTTATACCATGTCGAGTACATACGGCATATGGATTCTTTCAAATAATGTTGAAACCAAGGCTGGTTTTAAATTCTCGTCAAGAATCCAAAACAAGCGATAAAATGTACACATTATACATTTTATTGAGAAAGCCGAAGAAATGGCTTCGGCAATTTATAACCTCAAAATTTGTTCACCTAATTTTACTCGTCATTGGCTAGATAACCACTAGTTAAAGCCATTATTTTAAAAAAATTAGATATATTTCATGAAGAAAACGACGGCAATCCGTATTTAAAGAAGAAAGAAAAAACTGTATACCGGCACACTAAACTAACTACTCAATCATTTCGTGACTAAACTTTGTTACGTGACAAAAAAACTCAGCTTATTGCCACAGCAAATAGCCTGCTGCGACGCTGGTCTTCCGTATTTAAAGCAAAATTCAGTCCCTCTACGAGAATCCAGTAGCCAATGCTATCAGCTTGCGTCTGTCAGATACCTCACACCATAATGGCCAGCGGCTTGTCTTGTGATATGAAGGAATATTATCCACTGCAGGAAGAGTGTATACATTAACCGCACATATCTGTGGGTGGTTCGTTTCTAGGGAATCTACTGACAACGTGTACGACATTTGATCCCACAGGACACTTTGTAAACCGCAATGAAAGGCCAATGTCATAAGAGTATATAACTACAGCTTTCGAATATCAATTCTTTTCTTCGATCAAACTCTTGCAATAGATATAAACCTTCTCCGTGAAAAGCCTAAATCAGGGGTTAATAAATATTACTAATTCAGGTGTTCCAACCACGAAGTCTCCCGCAGGTATAATGATTAATTAAAACGATTGACAAGCTACATTAGTTCCACAGCGGCGGGTCTCGGGGCCCTTACAGCACCTGACTGCCGCGCCGTGCCGGCAGGTCTTCCTTTTAACGTCGTTACTGCAAAGTCACTTTACGTAATTGGGCCCTATCCAAATTTGTTCTGGTGCAATATTCTCAGTGGGACGAGCTACGTCGTCGGGCGGAATTTAAACCAATTAAACCCTTTGTTATGTGATTATGCTCCCAACTGGACTATAAAAAACTTTACTCGCTTAAAATCTTCTTAGAACTTTTTTCTTCGTCGTTACTGAGAATATTATTGTAACATGCATTTTCCTTAGACAGGTATCCTTTAGGGATTCTGTCACGAACCCTCACAGAGCACTGCAAACTTTTCTAGCTCCTGACCTAAATTCGTATAGGAGATTGTACATTCTGTCCATCCACATCCTCTGTCACTGCGATGCACTCCATCACAATAGACAAAAGTACCTTGGAGGCCATATCGTCACACCAGACAATATTAAGGTCTCCACCCTTAGAGATATCGTCCGATATATGATCGGAGTGGGCCTCGGGGAAGTGCTTTAACAACATAGGGGTAACAATCTATCAAGGTCGCAGTGAGTGGTTGGGTCCCGTGGACCCCGCTTGTCTCAAATAATAATAATATTATAAAATTTGTCATTATATTTTAAACTACACACAGAACACTTTATCAACCGTATTCTGACACACACAATTTAATTATTATTTTCAATCAGTAATCAAAGATGATCAATTTTAACCTACGTGGCCCAATGGCTGAATGTTGGATTCACAATCTGGAGGTCCGAATCCCAATCGAATTCGAAGTCGAATCCCAAAACACTCAGTTTAGTAGGTAGGGCATTTTCTATATCTGCCTGGCTAGCTACCATCATATTACCTATCTCTGCCGCCAAAAAGCGTGTCAATAGCACTTTTGTTTTCCGGTATGAAAAGATAGCATAGCCAGCGCCTCAAAAACACTTATTTCGCATTCCTACTATTAGTTCGATGATATAATCAATCAGTAAAACGCTGAGTTAAGACTAATCTATAGAGGAAATAGGTCCATCAAATATTTGGAATTCGGTTTCGTAACTTCCTCAAGACATACAAATTAAATCGAGTTCATCTAAAGTATTTAAACTCATTTTTACGACCAACGAATTTCGTAAGTGGATCTGTCCGCACTTAAATTTTTATGGTTGAAGAAATGAGATGTCATCGTTTCCTTTACCCGGGGCAGTAGCAATTACGTCTCGACTAAAATGTATAGATTATCCAAATCTCAGTAGTATCTGTTGAACTTTCCAATGTATTTAACTAAATGGTTTGATTAAACGGAACTGGTCTAAAAGTTTATGGGTCGGAATAAACATAATTAAGATTTCAAAGAGAGCCGATCGATCTCTCGACCGATGGTTTTGGAACGACACACAGTTAAAATGAGGTGTCCATTTGTTTGCCACCCATAATCACCATCTACCTTTATCTTGAGTTCGTAATTTTTAAGGCAACTAAGTGGTAAAAGACCTATAAATGACACCTATTACCCCCCAAAAAATTCACTCCTTTATCTCACCTGATGGTAAGCGACGATGAGTTGGAGTTAAAGCGTGCTCAGACAAAAGCCTCGATCTAGTCATTAAGGCACGTCTCTGCTACTTTTATTATTAGAACACCACCAGTTCTAATATTGCTGTTTGGCGGCAGACTTTGGTGACGTAACATGGTGGTTGGTAGCTTGATAGACCGACATAAAAAATGCCCTACCACCAACTAAACTGATAGGTACCCCCGATTGAAATCGAACCCAGAGACGATCAGGTGTATGTTAAGTACGGAGCCCTAGTTGTGCAAGCCTGACTCACTCTTGACCGTTTTTTTACGCATTTCGTTCATCGAATACAAAACTTACTGCACCAATTAGTTCTTAATCTTAGTAAATTCCCACGTCGCTTGTCTTGTTACTATTTTTACACAATGCGTGCGTCCAATGTCTACGTGATCGAGATACTTACACAATACATTTCATGGTTACAATAATAAAACTGTGCGTTATATACGAAAGTATGAAAGGAAGAACTCTATCTGAAACATCTTTTCACATCCTGTTCTAAAGGTTATACAATTAAAAGCAGATCTCAGGATAGCTTCGAAATCTAATTAATTTCCACACAGAGACCGCAGCCTCCCTAATCAAGCGCAGCGCGGTAATAACAACATTATCTTGCGAGGCAGGATTACACTTCGAACCGGTCCTGTTCTACTCTACAGATGGGGGAGTGCGAAACAGTTTCAACAAGAAATACATTCGGAGTTTAAATTGTAATGGATAACATATATTTAGGATAATTTTTAGGGCTCCGTACCCAAAGGGGAAAAAATGGGACCGTATTACTGAGAATGAACGGACAGCGGTCCGTCTGTCTGTCCCGTCTGTCACCAGGCTGTATCTCGTGAATTGTGATATTTAGACAGTTGAAATTTTCACAGGTGATGTATTTCTGTAGCCGCTATAACAAAAAATACTAAAAACCTGAATAAAATAAATATTTAAGGGGGCTCCCATACCACAAACATCGCTCTTAGCAATAAGGCCGCCTTCATTGTACCTTTTATGTTCTTTTCTGTTTTGTGTGTGCATGTGTGTGTGCAATAAAGTTTATTTGAACTGAACCAACGTTATTTTTTGGATATTTTTGCTCGATTTTGATACGACGCTTGAAATATTCACAGAATATTTAGTTACATATTAACTTTAAAAATAAATAATTACATTAAAATAAAAAAATATTTAAGGGGGGCTCCCATACAACAAACATGTTTTTTGTCATTTTTATAGATAATAGTACGGAACCCTTAGTGCGCAAGTCCGACTCGCACTTGGCCGATTTTCTAGAGCTTCATTTCAGGAGGAGGGTATATATGCACTGACTGGTACCCTGGAGCCGACGAGGCCGCAGTAGACAATACCGTTGCAAATGATCTAAAATCGACAAAGATGACGCCTTTGTTGTGCCTGTGCCTATTTTGTTTACCCAGCGTACTGGACAATTGGACATGCCACAGGCGGTGGTGGACATTTCAACTGCCACGCCACAATGAAAGACACTGCTCTGTAAGAGATCATGTCAGAGATACTGTGGATGAAGCACCTAATTCCTATTTTTGAATTAATTGCTAATTTTTTGTTAAATTTTACAATATTTTGACATATTTACAATTTGATATTGAATTACTTATTTCAAACACAATTTAAAATTGATTATGAATAATGTGAAGATGACCTTGTGTATAGTTGAAAAAGAGTTTGTTTCGTGGTTTCTTTATTTTATGAACAGCGCGATTTGTTAAACTACGAGTATATATATGTCAAAAAGATACAGCGTTTGCACGAAAGGAGTTGTTACCTTAATCTTTTTTGTGTGAAATTTGTGCTACAAAAAACTAAGTACAAATAAGATTAACCGTAAAACGTGAAAAAGGCATAAAAATATATGAGACATGTATACTCAATTATTAAGGCTAAGAGCTGGACGTATTTCAAAAATTGTCCATTCGCCACCTTAGTAATACGACATATCCATGCAAATCCAGACTTAGCTATCAACATGAAGTCAAACGCGTATATATTTCTTTGAAAAAAAGAGCTAACGGCCGATTGACAATCGGTTTCCGTTTGAATGGAACAAGTTATTGGTAAACGACTTAAAAATAAGATGAACCTACCTCTAAGTAAGCTAGTGGTTGGGGTCCTTCTCACTAGGTTAAGGAAATAAAAAAGTTCCTTGGATGTAGCCCACGCTTCTTATTGACCAGACCAGTCTTGGAATTATAGCATCCCTCTTATCTAATTCAAATCTCATAAACTTATCAGTACCAGTTTTTCCACAGATTCTCCATTTTTCTTTCAAAAGTCTTTCATATACATTAAATGGATAAAAAAAAACTAAATGTATAAATTTCTTATCTAATTCAACATATTTTAATGATTGCCGAATAATACACATTTCACATGTTTATGTGAAACTATTTTCGCGGTCTAAAAGTGTTAATAAAAGAAATATTAATGTCCTAACTAAAGTTTTCTAATGATAATAAAAAGAAAACTTTTCACAAATTATTATTTCTCAAATTGCGGCAATATATATAGTCAAACCTTTATTCTAAGTCATGTCATATCTAAAGTTATTCGTAAGTCAATGGTGGTTGTGTAATCTTCGAGTTGTTATGTGTAATTATTGTTCAGCTCAGCGCCTTGGATGTCATGTTTGGACCCACCTGTGTGGTTCAACTTTGTTTAACGTTCACGACGATCAATAATTACATGGAAACAGTATATGATTGGTGCCATTTTCTTGGCATGCTTACATATAAAACAAAAATACTGATGCTTCCTAAATTACACGATATCCCGTTACATTATTTGTGAAGCCTTGAACTTGAAATAGAATTTTTCTTTTCAAATATTTCCCCTCCTTCGTCCAAAATTCAAATGACATGAAGAAACTCATCATTATCATCCGGGAAACGTCCACTGCTGGACATAGGCCTTCTCCATTGTATACCACATTGACCGTTCCCGAGCCACTTGCATTCAGCGACTGTGACCTTTACTAGGTCATCGGTCCATCTAGTAGAGGTACGGCCCAGTAGACGTTTCCCGGTTCGTGGTCGCCATGCAAGAACTTTTATCACTTTTACTCCACAACGATTATCTCGATTATCTGTTCATCGAGTGATGTGGCCTGCCCATTGTTAAATCAGCTCACTGGCTCGTCGAGCTGTGTCGGTAACATTAATCATAGTCACACATTACTGTAGGCCGAATAAACAAGTTCCAAGACAAAACTATCAATACAAAAAATCCATTTTCTAAATACCTTCACTTATTAAATCCAATCGCTAACAGTATACTCGTAATTATCAACAATCTACATTACAATAATAAACAAGTACTTTGAATGTAAACTAAGCAACAAGTTACGTAAATGTATTTACCTGCCCTACGGTTATATACTCGTACCTGTACATACAATGTATGTACCCAAAGTATTTATGCTATAACTGCGCTATGATATTTAAATCATTTCTGTCCTTTCACTCTTGCCGCGGCCGCGACCGGACAAAGGCAGGGCATGCGCCGGTGCGCGTGCGCAGGGTGCAGCGCGGCTTGAGACAGAAGTCGAGCTATATATGTATAGATATTCTAGTATACCATACCGCTATGATAACAACAATGACATACAAGGAACTCAAAAATAATAAACAAAGAAATATAATGCGATCCACCTCCATCAAAGTTTCATACTAAAATTCTGTTGACATAATATTTTAAAATACATATAATAGCTGGATTTGTTTAGTAACTATCTAAAAACAGGACATTCGATTGTGATGTCGTGAAATGAGTATCATTAACATACAACTTCACAGTGAATCACAATTTTCATTTTAAACACTTTTTTTTCGATTATTGTTCAAAGCGCCATCTGTGAACCATTAGCTGAGTAACTGCTATTGTAGCTAACTATTTATTTTTCGGCACTATAATTTCGTTTTCTATTTTTATGTAATTACTCGCAACAGAAATTTAGTATGGAAGCATTAGGAGAGGGATAACGTTAATATAGACTAACTATCGCTCGAAGAACGGATAGGGAGTTCTCGAGTGGCGACCACGTACCGGGATTTAGTAAATTTTAATTTAATTGGTACTTACATCGATTTAGTTTTATAGCAGCAATATATGGTTCTTCGTTTTCTGATATTGAATAAATAATAATACTTAACAAAAACAAAACAAAAACGACTTCAAAAACATACCTACGAGTATAAGTAACAACTTAAAGTAAATAATAATATTGTAATTACTTTGAACATTAAAAGACAATCAAAGAAATTATTAATACTTGTAAACCTATTTATATTCAGCTATTTTTTGAAATTATTACAGTTATATTGGTCATCTAGATCTTGATGACAGTTGTTTTTCCATAAAATACAAGGAATTTATTGAGTGTCCCATGGCCTTACGAGTCCGGTTACTGTTGCTCTATTGTACAATAGAGTGAGTAGGCGATTCTAGCGAGGTTGTGGAGCGAGCGGTGTTCGTGCGTGACCCGCCACACCCGGCCCAGTGAACTACCGGGGCCGATTGCCAATCTCCGCCCGTTGATATGACAGATTATATAGGTAAGTAAGTATGTGAAGTATCAACAGGACTCGGATTATAAAATAAACTGACAGCATTGATGGTATCTTTAACGCAGTTGAATTGTGAGAAATACCAACGTCTTGCCAGTTGCATTATAAAGTCCTAATTCAATGTATGAATGTTTTTCGTGCTCGTGAAGGTGGCAAATAGCCTGCGCATTAGCAATTTTTTGTAGCAGTAAGCACAAAGTGGCAGAATAAAATCTTCAAAAATATTTTCTCTGGGTGGCTCCCACACGCTACACGTACCTTGGGGATGAAATATTTTTTTCACGTCACTTCATTGTGTAGGGTATTGTTGAATAGGTATATCAAAAATATTGAGGGTCAAGGAACACCAACTTTCGCTTCAGAGATCTGTTTGCAAAATATTAAGCTCCCGCCCCCCTCTCTATCTGCTAAACTACTGCTTTCAAAAATCTGAAACCGGCGATCTCGTCAACGGCTCTAAAGATTTCACTGAAATTTGTTATATGGTAGTTTTCGGGAGCGAAAAATTGATCTAGATTAGTCTTATGCCTGGGAAAACGCGTGTTGGTGAGTTTTCGTGCGGTTTTCTTTCGCACGTAAAATATGGTCCCTAATTTCACATGTTTAGGCATAAGCATGGTCAAGCGGCCAAGACATAAGATTGACAATCACAGGTATCGTCCGTGGTCGAATCTCGGTTGGATACAAGTTTTTAGTTGTTTTTGTGTTAATATGCTAAATCAAAAAGAAAATTTTACTTTTGGACAAAAATTCAATATGCTAATATCAGCAGGGGGTTTAATATGATTGCGTCAAGAAGCATTTGTTTGCTGTAATAACACTGCTAATGTTCGGTTGCTGCTCAATTAAATGTGTCTTACGTCCTACAGGTCGTTTTGTATTTAGATATGTAATCAGGCGCCTGGCAGTGCGCAGTGTGCACTGGTCATAGTCCAGTCACGACGCGATCCGCCTCAATGATAATATACTGTTACCAATACTGTCTGGCTAGGCACACTGGGCAGGTGGACTATGCAGACTTAACTAACAAAGATTTATAAACTCGTTTAAATCGAGACGGATGTAATAGCATAGATGATACGTTAAGATTGCGTTAAGATATGTTTTATTGCCTCACAAACAGCATGAAACGTGTAGATTTTTATGCTACAAAGATAGAAAGTCAACACGTTCTAAATTTGAACCTTGGACCTACACACGCATTTGTTATATACTGGTGTATCCTTGCTAATAATGTTTGTTTTCTCCACTTTCACGCCTCGAACATCTACTGACATGTCATGCACCATAGTCATCATCATCAGCCGGGAAACGTCCACTGCTGGACATAGGCCTCCCTCATGGTACGCCACATCGACCGGTCCCGAGCCACCTGCATCCAGCGACTCCCCGCGACTCTAACCACCATGCACCATAGTATATGGCACTAAAACAAACCTGCAGCTGAAACAATAAATAATTTGAATTTGAATTTAAAAAGGAAAATATATAAGTAACAGTTTGACTGTAACAGGTGAGATGTTTTATTCGTTTCGGCTTGGGCAAAAATGCTTTCGTATGTCTGTCTGTTCTCCTCTAAAGATCGCATTTCTCAACCGAATCTCGTGAATCAAATAATACTTCAGTCTTTTCAATAATAATAAAAAACAGAACGTTCAGAAACTGTAAATAAAAATTTCCAGCAATTATTTTTTCTTAAATTTACTGTTAGCAATATTATCAATATATTTGGTTTTGGCCAATGCATTATAATGACGCCCAGCTGTTTAGCGGTGAGTGATGTCTAAGATTCGTTTTTTCATAGGTTTTGCTAGATAAAGTGAATTTATTATATCACATATTCTCTATTTCCTTTCGTCACAGTCAAAAAGTAGAGTGTTTACCTGGGGTGAAAGAATCAATTGCACCCTCGAATATAGTTCGAGGCTTCGCTCGGGCGCCCTTGTGTACCAAAATAGTATTAAATACCCAAATGTGCAGTAAGTACCTTGAAGTTGTGAAAAAATGAAACTTCTAACATCAATGCAATAAAAACGTTGTAGCTACCTTCGGTTTAAAGAATTTATTCTCAAAAAGACATTTTGACACTTATATGAGAACTTACAACAACAAATATTCGTCTGGTGCGGCGGTTAAATCTTTTTTTATATTATTATTTAGTCTAAGTTACATTTCAACAATGTGTTTATGCAGTTGTTGTTTTTTGGATAATTTGTTGAACAACTATGCTCACTTGTAAGAGACAGATTTCCTGCCATAGTTGTTTCTTACCCGGGGAAGCACCAGATGATCATCACTTCGCTTGCTATACTTGTGTATTTGTTTACCTTACTTTATTTCTGATTAGCAATATCGTAATTATTCACATACCCTCAATTTATACCGGACCTCAATGATGCAAATGGGAACTGTACGATAGTCGCTAACGCCAGCTACATAAAACAGGAGTTTGGAGGGGCTGACTAACTCGAACGAACCATCTCAATCAGTCCTAACTCATTTTATCTGTAGTTTTACGCTTTAGTTAGCGATTATCCCTATACATTACCCATGGTAGTGGTACGGTTTGCTGGAGGCGTGGTTGCTTCAACAACTACAAACTAGTCCGCGCACCTGCTCGATTAAATTGTACCAGTGAAAGGAAATTGTGTATCAAAGTGTTGCAGCTAAACTACATTTATCAACATATCTACAGACAGGTGATACTTTCATATAATAGGGCATCAATACACTTGTAAGAAGATTTTAAAGAAAACTTAAATTCTGATGAAAGATATAAGATTCTACATCATTATCAGCTGCATATACCGACACTATTTATTCTCCGGTAAACTATTCCTAGAATAAATTTCTTAAACTGTTATAGCAAATTATTTAGTTTATTTTAAGTCTTTTCACAAACCAGTCTATATGTGTCTGTAAGTATAGAATTGTTTTCTAAGATTTACAACTCCATAAAATTCACGGCCAAATTAAATGGTCAGAATAATTTAATAGTAACTAGATGCCCATTTGCATAGTACAAATTTTATAGCCAATAAAAATACATTATAATAACTTAACTTTTAAATCAGATCATGGGATTTATACCGTCCTGTGAGATAACAGCTAATGACCAGTGCCGTGTACCTAGATAACACCGATCTCGTATGAACCAGTTACAGCTCGTGAGCCGCCGTCAGCGAGCGGTGGCTGTTTATCTTTCTTGTCAATTCTAATTAATTATGGTTTTGACAGGATTAAGGGTGGAAGTATAAAAGGTTTCATTTTCGTAACTAGCGCCTAGCGCTGACTGATTTCTATGAACTCATATGTAAAACTAGAATAACGTTTTGACGAGAATCCTTCCTTACTACATTCTTGTCCTTCCTAGACCAAGTGCAAAAAAGTTGTACGTTTTAAAAAGTTTGCGTTCAAAAAATCCGTTGTTTCTTTTTAATTATTGATAATAATTATGAAAGTAAATTGAAATTAACTAATTTATTTGCTTTTGGTATGGATGACTTGACGAATCTTTTGAAAAGTTATCTGTTACCTTCATGTCAGCGTAGCTTTCGCCTCTGTAATATACTGAAAACTAACTAGCATTATAAATTCGAATAAAGTCTCTCTGACTCGTATCCTTTCCACTAGACGGCAGAGACACGCTTGTAGCCTAAGGGATGTAGAGATTGGCTACGATTTATCCAGATAAAGAATACAAATCCACATTTAAATCAGTCCATACTTGCATAATATGTTTTAGAGACTATACACAAACCTATGTGCTACAAACATGTAACACCACCCGACTAATGTCAAAGCACTCCAGAAGTACTACTACTGTGCCACCTACTTTTAACATAATTATATTTCAAAAATTTTGCAATATGTAATACTAGTTAATAAGTATATTAAAGTATAACTTCGTATGTCCGCTAAGGACGAAACATAGCAGATCTACAACTGTTACCTACTACCATGTACTGTATTACCTATGTTTACGAATAAAGATTTTGACTTTGAGTATATTTAATGACAATGCAAATATTATTTTATAAACGGTTGCATATTTCGCAATTCGCCCGCCCGCCATCGATTAGCCATCCGCGATCAAAGTACTTAGCGCAGCATTATCTGTGCTGCACTCCATCGATATGGTAATGGGTTCCCCGGTCTATCTAGAGGGAAATTATTAAGCGCATTAGTTCTAATGGAACATCGCCAGCTTCTCGAACAAAACGTCCGATAGCTATTAACATAAACATGTATCGACGACGTCGTAGTTCCCCGCTAAATTAATGAAGTCACCGCAGACGTATTTTTGGGCTGCGCCTTTGGGTGGAGCTAGTGTTTTTAGAGTGGAATTTTGCATAGAACGACTCAATTTTCGATTGTTTAAATAATAATCATTCATTCTGTATTTGTAAGTGAGATTCATGATGGAATATTTGAGATTATTGAAAAATGTTCCAAGAAGAAAGCAATGAATGTTGCTTCACCTTCCCTCCAACTCAACATTGGTTCAAAAAATATCGGTGAAAATCATCATCATCATCAGCCGGGAAACGTCCACTGCTGGACATAGGCCTCCCTCATGGTACGTCACATCGACCGGTCCCGAGCCACCTGCATCCAGCGACTCCCTGCGACTCTAACCAGGTCGTCGGTCCATCTATCTATCATCTATCATCGGTGAAAATAATCAATACATTCTCGATGATTCAATAATCCTCAAAACAATAAAAAATACTTTTGATGAACAGTATCCTGATTACAAATAAAACGGTCGCAAGAACCAGGAGAGAGTAATGTACGAGTATTTCACAAGCTAGCAGGAGTAATTTTTGTGAAGCGTTGATCTGTTGCTATCTTACAGACATTTAAAACACTCTTTCATAACCATGTAGCACTAGATCATGGTACAAGATACAAAAATCAACAAGTATTTAGAGATGATGGGCTTGCTAGGAAGGTTGTCACCTAGAACAGTGCCTATGACAATAATGATCACACCATAAAAACTTCAATGCAGAAAGTATAAACTAAATTTCATCGCCGTAGTAATTGAATGAGAGTTAATTTCACCTGGAAGCCGTTTTCTAATCTAAATGAAGATAATCATCTAACTTTAATATATCTCGACAAATGAAACAATAGTAGTAAAGTGTCATTTTTCAAAAATCAGCCTTTTTTTTTATTAAGAGGATATGCTGATGTCAAAGTGCCCATACAAACGTAGTCCAGTCATATTTTGAGTATTAAGCTATGAAAATCTATGAAATTTTCAAGACACAATCTAGAAACAAATATCTGGTGGTGAGTCAGATTTTCGTTTAAATATATACTTCCAGAGTTACAGGGCGTCAAAGAATTGTATTTTACGGTAGTAAAAAGCCCCAACTTTGAACCTGATTTACAAGAGTATTAATCAATTTAGAACAATTTGGGAAAACCACCGACATCTGAAATTTCATTATAATACTGTATTAAAAAATGGTTACATAATATACTGTATCCTTCAAATGATCCCTGGACTACGAAACATCCAAATAACGGGTGGATAACTTCGCGTAGTGTATGCTGTCTCACCGTACGCGCTAGGGTAGGATAGGGCTCGGATAGGGACAGCTACAAAACAATGCAACCTTGAACGCGACCACGTGGTCTAACCAACATAGCCTCTTAATCCTGTTGACAGAGCGTGATGGCATAGCCTAAACTTATTGAATCAGTATGGATTGTATGGATGCGCTACTGCCGAGCATGGGTTGATGGTATTATCAAGCCACAACTTCATTCTGCATTGGTATCAAGTAGAAGTGTATCGATATTAACAGACCAATTCCCGTTAAATCAGATTCATTGATTGAGCGCTGCGGTGCCGCGAAGTTTCCTTTGTGATATTTAACAAAAGCTCTCAGCTTAAAATTGTATCAAGTCTACACAGCCGTGTAGAGGTAAAACCACAACAGTTCGACTCCGCTTTGCATTTAAAACTTTTTATCGGCGACCACATCTTTTAGAATTACACAAAACCGCTAATAGCTGATGTGGTTTTAAAAACTTCACCGTTCATGTCGGTATTTTTTTTAATAAGCATTAATAGTATCTCGTATTCTATCTCTCAATGTATAAAATAATGAAGTTTTGAGCCACGAGAACCAATTATAGATGCACACAATGTTGGATATGTCCATGCTCTGTGAAACTATTATTATTGTAGGACGTTACATATAAAAGAAAATTCAGTATAAAACTATAAAACACTTTGAATACTATGAAGATTAAATTATTCATACGTGTATTTCATCTGTAAAAAAAAATTTAAAATGTATAAACTGAACAGTAACAATTTTATTATACAGATTATACTGATTTAACATTTAATTGATATCCTACTGGTAGATATTAGCGAGAGATTACTGAATATTTTTATATGAGGACATATATGTTTTCTCATATATAATTGTCATATCTATATTATGAATCACGCCAAATATTCTGCAGATTTTTAACTAATTTCCATATTTAAGATTTAAGGAGTTAACTAGAGTAAAACATGTATTCCATTATAAATGAGATATTGTATTAGTAAAAAAATAATTATGTCAATCGGAAATGGTTCTATCAGTTTCAAGAACGACTTCATTATTGTCTTATATTTGTAATTATTGTCAATAGAATACTGTATATCCCTTTATTTTGGTTTTAGTTTTAATGTTTAAATAATATATAAACCATCGAAGATCTCGTGCTAGAAACAAATAAAAAAAGTCATCCTAAATGTTCCCATAATTTATAGATACTAACAACCCAATTATACTTTCAAATAAGATTCTTATACGTAGTAACCAAATTTATTCCAGAATTGTCTCGTACTTTGTTTACATCATTTAAATGAATTAAAAATGCATCACAAACAAAATGATGAAGCCGTAAACTCACTGTTGCAACGTGTGGGGTCTGTTTCAAGACACAGTATGTTCAAAACGACCATATGATTTGCATAAAGTAGATAATGGAGTACATTCGTATTCAAAACATTTACTCGAAACAAGTTGAAACTGAATTGCGCATTGGACTACTGCTAACCAACCTGTTAATGAATGAAATAAAATGAAAATTGTTTAATCCAGACTAACAGTCCATATTTTTTAAATTACAATTATAAATACAAAATTACTAGGATGTCAAATTTTTGGATTAAAATAGTATATTAAATTAATATGTCAAATAATAGTAATACAATTAGTAAAGTTAAGACTTAATATGTTTCCTGGGATCAAACACCTTTAACGTTTACATACTCATGTGCTCCTTCATTTAACCGGCTGAGCACCTTCCGCGCCCCCCTTTGCCCAGGTGAAGCTGTAGAGGTCACAAGACCAACAGCACTAAGTCCAATCGAAACAATAAAATTGTTTGTCTGTAAAATCGTTTTGCGTGATAACGTCATAAGCGGACGCATCGGCCAATGGAGTGGAAGTGAGATAGATGTGTCACAAGCCGCACACTAAGGCCGATCGTGCCTCTCTATCGCTTGTTCCGCGCTCTCGCTTGCACAGTCGGCTCAGGCGGAACGTGACACTTTTTCGTGCGCGTCATCGATTTATAAGACGTTATCACGTCAAAAAATTAGAACCTAAAGCTAAAGTCACAATTAAAAGAGCCATTGTGGTTATGTGTTTGCTGGAACACGACAGTGACAGCTAGGCTAGGCGTATGTTGAAAAAAGTCCTGTTACTGACAGCAAAATAAATGAGTACCTACTCGATAGGTGGTACGAACCAGCACGTGACCTCCGAATGACCATTCCAGCTTAAACTACCGCTTCTGTGGCTTACAGAAGCGATTCTAAACCTATTGTGTACAAAACATTTAAAAGACTTGAAGCTAACACATTTCACAGAGTACTGTAGTGAAGACGAGCTCACTAGCTAGAGGATGATGGGATACCCGGGTAAGGTTGGTCAATGAAACGGGAAATGTGTGGGAGACAATCACATTTATTTACTGAATACAACTGGCTTATCACACTGGGGGCAGGAATCTACCTACTCCTAATCTATATTCCTTAAATCGAGGAGTAGAAGTCTCGATAGGAATTCTCCTAACCAACTCTTGGCTGTGACATTCTAGCCAGCCCCTGGTTTTCTACGCGACAGCTACAAAGACAACTAAAGCAAACCAGTATCATGTAGATATCTCTGCAGTACACACACCGAAATTACAAATTACACGTTCCGCGAATGTATGGCGCCAAAGCCTGGTCTTGTACACTTATAATTTTAAACGGCCATTATGGCCAAAAATGATTCAGTTTATTTGTACAAAAACATATAAAACGCACGAAACAGGGAAGACTTAACGTTGAAAACAAAGATGGCGTCAATAAAATGACATTTGACGCTGTCACTTAGTAAAAAAAGAATGATTTTGTACGATTAAAATAAATGCAAAAATATAATTCTATTATTTTTCTATGTATATTTATATTATTACATGATTATGTGAATAGTGTACAAGTTCAGGCAAAATCTGAGACATCTCTTTTGCTAAAAAGTCTATATTTAATTCACTAAAGCGTTACAAAACGTTGTTATTAAACGTTTTAGTAAATGAAATATATATACCGAGTCATTATTTTAAATGAAAGTTTTCTTAATGTAAGACACAATAAAATTTAATTCCCTTGCCCATAACGCCCGTAGTTCAATAGCAACAATTAATCAATTAGTATCACGCTGGGTGCCGTAATGATTATGAATGATGATAGGAAGGAATTACTACAAGCTAACGTTTATAATATAAAACTGAGATATCGAAGCTTTACCGTCGTTATCTGAGAATAATGACCAACAATCATTTGAGCATACAAATTAATGTACGGGTTGAAGTGTAGACAGCAATTATGAATGTTCTTTTATACATTTCCTTTGATATCATTAGCGTGTTATTAGTTTGAGTTTTTTGACTCAGTACCACGAAGTTGTTAAACATAAATTATTGGGAGTGTTTTTGAGTTCTATCTACTTTTAAAGTTCCTTGTAACGTGTAAGCTTTCTTTTCACTTTTTGTCTAGTAACAAGTGTTACAGACATTTCTTACGTTTAGTAACTAGATTAACTATACTGTTTCTACGGGACAAGTTAAGAGTCGAAACAAATAAATGGGTTAAAAAATTGGAAGCCGACTTCAATTGCCCTAAAAGTTTACTTTAAAAAAAGTCAAATTTAAGATTTATATCGTTTTCACATGTATGCCATTGTCAGAACTGGACCAAATTGGAACCAGATTGGAAAACACGGGAAGCACCAGCTTTCAAATAAAAAAAGAATCATCCAAATCGGTTCACCCAGTCAAAAGTTCTTTCGGTTCAAATTTCAGTAAATCAAAGTCAAATTTTGTGACAAAATGTGATTAATGGCTTATGTTTAGTTTTGGACTAAGCTGATAAAGGTGTGCTACGTGTGCGTGTCATAATAAATAACTGGGCGACCGAGCTTTGATCGGAGTTTTTGGCCAAAAGTACAATTTTCTTTTTAATTTGACTTAAAAAAACTTTAAAAAAAGTAAAAACTTTGTATCCGACCGGGATTCAAACCCGGAATCTGTGATTGT
This sequence comes from Carcina quercana, assembly GCA_910589575.2. Lineage (NCBI taxonomy): Eukaryota > Metazoa > Arthropoda > Insecta > Lepidoptera > Depressariidae > Carcina > Carcina quercana. Next base: position 13,224,860 of record OU342432.1, on the reverse strand, counting down.
AAATCTTGCTCCTGTACCCGAGCGTGTGAAATTAGTGACCATATTTTGAGTCGAAAAATGAGAAAGAAAACTCATAAAAACTCGAAAATAAGCGTTTTCCCAGACATAATATCTAGATCTATTTTCCTCCCCGACAAGTTTATACCAAATTTCAGCGAAATCGAAAAAAGAGCTGTTTCCGAGATTGACAGAACTGCTCGTTAAAAGGTATTATGAAAGATAGATAAGACTGTTTACTGATACATTGCCTGTCACTCGATCTGCACCCTTGCAGTTATATACTGTTAATAACAAGTATCCGTTTTGTTGTGACTGGCGGTAACGAGATACGTACCGGCTTAGTTGGAACCAAATTTTCTATTCTCATAAAGCGTATTCTCTGTAATAAATGAGCGTTCAAGTGACATGATGCGGCGCTCTTCCGTTTCGTGTTACCAATTTATCACCAATTAGTTGTTCTATGGGAAAATGTCAAGTCTATTACGGAGTAGTGTCAAAAATTAACTTCTCTATTACAATAAATGCTTTATTTATACATGTATATTCATATATACACCTATATTATATCGAATATATAATTATGTTAATAAATGTAAAGGAACATTAATTATCTGTCTATGTATACTATTATACAACTTTAATAAAACTACATTGAAGATAATTGCCCCAAAAATTAACCATCTCACAAAATTATTTGTTCAAGCATGTCTTAAAATGTACCGAGTGGATTTTGATGAAACATTTTGTGTTAGAACATAAAACCCTGGCATAAATGGTATCTTTCTACAATTATTACGCGACTCCGGTGCCTATAAGCATCCTTCTCCGAACCTTCAACTACTAAACATAAAATCATTTTGACTGTCCGTAACAAAGGCAGGACAAATAATAAACTATTCACTTATGCATGTATGACATTAGTGTAGGATATTTGCAGTAAAAACAGTAACTTAGCGTAAAGGTATATTCTAAATTAGCATACATTTTATTTTGTATCTCAATAAACTGTTTAAATGAAATAATTTCTAAATTAAACGCGAGTAAAGTTGTGTTTTTTTGGAATTTGGAAAAAGGAAAAAAAAACCTTTTCATTCTTTCATATAGTCAGTACATCAGTAATTTTTAATTTATTGTAACAAAACAACACATTTTTTTTAATACCACAATAAAATTCATTCCTACAACTCGAGTACAAGACTTGCCCAGGCAGAAACAAATCCTAGAGTAGATTATAAACAAAACAAAAAAGCTGTACAAAAAGAATGAACATTCAACAGAAACTTTTCCTCGTTTAATACAGAGTAAAGCGAAAGCAACTGTACTGCAGGCACTTCTGGAGTAACGAACCGCAGGCGTGTCGAGTGCGACGAGGAAAACGGAGTATTGCTGTATAGTTTAGAGTTGGAAAGTGGTTTAAATGAAAAGGTGATGTGTGGGGGTCTGAATATGGATATATAATGTAACGCACAGTGTACGTACACGCCTTGTAAGTATTTAGCAAACGTAACAATCTAAAAATCCAAGTTTAAATTAACATATTTAAATAGAATACTAACACATTTTGTTACACATTATCAAAAGTACATGCCTACAGAAGAAAGGAACTACTAATTACATTATAAAAAGGAAAGAGACTGTATTTACAAATATATTCTGTATAATTTAATTTTTTTACAGAAAAAACATTAACAAGCAAAAATTTTTACAGGAAAAAATTATACTTCGGCCATTTGTCTTTTTCGTAATATAATTTGTGATGGTGTCGAATTATTGCATTTCATTTACAGCGACAACGAAAAAGTAAACCTAATATTTAAGCGTGACAACATCAACAGCCTATATACTAGTGATGCAACGAATACCACTTTTACGAATACGAATAATGACTTTAATATTCGGCGAATACGAATACGAATAAATGAAAATGTTATAAGCAAAGCAATAAAAAAACCATATCCAATCAACGTAGAATGTAGAGCTTTATTCAGTAATTAAAATTCACATTAGACAAATTTTTATTTAAAAAACAAAGTTTCTGTAAAGTGTTGGGCTGCAGACGATTTCTTTTGTCGGTTTGAATATTTCCAGCTGTAGAAAAAATTCGTTCTGAGGCCACACTTGATGGTTTAATCGAAAAAAAATTCTGCGCATATTTTTTTAAAATTGAGAATGTGTTCGGATACACAAACGAAAGTTTAAATTCATTAATCGAGTAGGTTCGACGTTCCGATTGCTAACCATGCTATTTCAAAAGTAGAAAAGTAGCTTTACGAATATCATCACGATATTTGGCGAATACGAATATTCGTTAATAAGTTGATATTCGGCGAATACGAATATTCCTATTCGTATTCGTTGCATCACTACTATATACGTCCCCACTGCAGGGCTCAGGCCTACTCTCCTACAGAGAGTGTATGGATCATAGTCCACCACGCGGGCCCAGTGCGGATCGGCGGACTTCACATGCCTGTTCAAGACATGCAGGTTTCCTCACGATGTTTTCCTTCATCGTTAAACAATCGGATAATGTACTTGAATTGAAAAGCAACTCATAGGTACACGGCTGGATTCGAACCCGGAACCCTCAGATTGATAGTCCGCGCCATATCCACTGCGCCAACGACACTTTGACCGTAATGCATGTAAAAACCAAATGTTACCTTCAATGTCGCCCCGATTTGAATATTACAAAAATATTTAAATATCATTAAAAATCTAACCTAATTTCAACACCATTGTTCGTTTAAATTTCAATCATGGATTGTGTTACACTGTCCATAATGTAAGACAATGAACCAAATTACGTTCGAGTCACGGAACACTCTCTCATTTGTTTCAATTCAGTTCTAATCAAGGCAATGATTTGCAGAAATTATTCAAGAGAGTAGGCCTAAGTGATCGTGAATGTTTCCCGTGTGTTAATAAATAAGATCGTCATTACCATGCACTGCGAGGCATTCATTACCGTGACGTCACATACTACCTTTATACTCTACGCTACGTCACTCTCGGATAAATACTCGTAACTAAACTAATTATCTGAGTTTCCTGTGAAGTATAAATTGGCGGAAAATGGCGGCGTTCGTAAGTTCTCTATTACCATTTAATTAATTCACTTTCTAACCACCAACCGACTTATATTAGACACTTTGTATATAACACTCATTATTTTTGACATTACACCTGTATTTCCGAAATATTACATTTGGTTTTCGCCGCTTTTTCACAATTCAGTTGGCAGGTACTCACATATTGTAGAAAGTCAAACTTTTTAATAAAGACCGCCGTAATTTCGAAAGGAAAATAACCAAAGCTGTCTACAAAAACTCCGTAAAAACACAAATAAACACGGGAAGCAACGAAATGGGGAGACAATATTAGCTTTGCTCTTCAAAAACCATTAAATTTCATTCAACATCATTGAAGTTTACATAGTCATGGAACGTTGATATAATAACGTTTGTGTAAGTCGAATGTAAAGGCATGCTTAAAGCAAACAACTGATTCCGAATTTTAAAAAAAAATATCGGACAGTTGCTCATAACCATGCAAACGGTTATAAAACCAAATGGTATATATATTTATATATCTATATATTTTGTCTTGTTAAACATATTTAAGCAGTTTGTTTCCATTGTGGGAATAAAACCATTTCAGTATCTATGACAAAGTCAAAGTATTTATTATTATTTTTACTATTTCTTGTCATTTTTAACGACACACTTTCACTTGACACAAGCAGATACAGTCATTTTAACTTTTCTTGAAAACTGTTGTACCATCTTGTACGAAACTACACATCCATCCTGTTGCATATGAAAGGTATAGTTATCTCTACAGCACTTACCGTCAGAATAAGAGTTGGGTTTTTGTTCAGCGGCAGATTTAAGTAATATGCTTGGAAGTGGTCAGACAGACATTAAAGGATTACCCAACAACAACCGAATCGAGTTACAAGTAGGTACTCGTAGTACGTCAAAACAATCAAATCATTATTTCACACAGTGATATATTGTAGGCCAGTAGTATACCGCGGCATTTATAAACGAAATATAGAAGAAGGTAGTATAGTATAGAAAGTCTCACACGTAAGAGTCTATTACACGTAAAGGTAAACGTCACAGGGCCTCGCCCACTCGTCATCGGGTCATCTAGCAATGTTCCGCCTCCGTCCGCTTCGCATTAACTTTACTGACCATACGAGCAATATGATCATCAGTGCGTGACCAAATAATTTCTTTGTGTCGTGAATCTCTTGATGGACTTTTAGACCAAATTAAATTATAACTCAGTCGTCAATTCGTACCACTGGGTTGTTACGTTATTTTCGTGGTTCGACTAAAAGTGTGTAGAAATGTACTAACTACCAACTAGATTACCTACCTACCTACCTAGACCTATTAAAAGTCGCGGCGAGTCGCTCGATGCAAGTGGCTTTGGACTAATCATGGTGGCTTACCATGGGAGAGGCCTATGTTCAGCAGTGGACGTGTCCCGTCCACTCCGTCCGTTGGTAAAATAAAATTGAATAAAACTTTTTTGTGCGACTTGTCCTAATGTATAGAAGACACTGAAGTTGTCAATTTAATACAATATCCTCTTTTAAAAAAATTGAAAATGAGCAGTGACGGGTTTCAGACACGTATTCACAAAAGATTTCAAAAGAAACCATTTAAAGGAGGTAAACGACAAACTGAGAAATGAAAAAAAATTAAAGACGAGTCTTTAAATATAATTCTGTAATGACATTTATTCTTATTATTTATCTATCTTTCTAGAATATTTTAACACGCGTATTTCTTTTAGGTTCTATGTTAATTATTCCATCCTTTTTACAGTATGGACATTCATTATAATTTATTTGCCCTCAAAAAATTTTCGCAATGAATAATACGCCTTCTCGTCAATTTCACTTCTCGTTATTTAGTAATCTTTACTGTTACATTATTACTGTCTTCTTTTCTTTTTTTATCTGGTAAGTTTTGATGTAATTACTCGTACATGACATATGGTCCTGAGTTTTAGTTTATAAACATTTGGAGTTTACTAATAGTCGTACTAGCATTACTCTGTTATTTATGAAGCCGATGCAGATTATACTCCTTAAGCGAGTGTTCCGTCGCTAGTGTGTGTATTTTTTGTCCCCGTTGATCACTGTACTGTCATTAGTTCATTGTTCTGCGCTTTTGTTTGTGTTTCTCAGCTTTTTATGAAGTTAGCTCACACTTAGTTTTCTTATTAGCTACTTCGCTTGGTTCTTAAGATGAATTAATAGTACATTACGATACAAGTGAGCTAAGTTGCTCATTACATACGAGGCTGTGGTTTGCGCCCGAGCCTTTTCGAGGGCGTAATACAGCCAAGTGTGTAATGAGCGGAGCTCACGAGTTTCATACGTCGTTTTTCAACACATTATCAGGGAAAAAAACATCAGTTTACAGTACATGCACCACGTGCATTATGCTGGGCTTGAATGTATTGGCTAGTTCAGAGAAATACGACAAAAACACACTTTCAGAAAATACCTGGGTTTGTTTCTTGCTCTTTTATTGTAGAAACTATCGTAGGCAGCCAAGTACTTTTCTCTAGATATTGCGGGGGTATGGCTATTCATTTAGTATTTTTGTCCGAGTTAACTCTATAAATTGTTCATCTTCTGCTTTTTAACTTGATATTTTTGTAATAATATACCACACAGCAACAAATACGATAAACACAATATCAAAGAATATATCATATATTGCATACTAGACAAAATATGAAAAATTATAGGATTATGCGCGCCGCAAGTATTTTTTCGCGTTCCAAATACAAGGTGATTGAACATACAGCCAGCCTACTTCAAAATTATAATTTTAAGTTATAATATACAAATATTTAAACACTTTGTATAAAATTATTAAAGTAAAGTCACTTATTTAATTAATAAAGAAAAATAATAAAAGTTTGTTTGACTTCATTAAAGAGGAGAGAAGAACACACCAATTATTTACTCCAAAAATGTATACCTATGGGTTTTCATCGGATTATATATTCTTTAATGTTTAAAAAAACTGTATTACGCTGCTAAATTGAGGATGCTCTGTTTATACACATACATAATTGCAGAAAGGTACGTATTTCACTTTGCAGGGATAGTTCTATTACGCACTAGGGTGTAACAGAATTGATTTACGCACGCTTGGGCTATGACTCGGTATATGTACCTAAAAGCGAAGTAATAAGGCTCTATTTACGAGCAAGTGTGTTGAAAACGACTTTACTTGCCTTCACTGGAGAAAGATAACCAATTACTATAGCGGAAGGTAACACTAATACTGTCGTTTATTCATTAAATTCGATAGGCAAGAGAACAAAGGTTCCTACGCCCCTTAGCTAAACTAAATAATATCTGCCCTTGTTCATTAAAAAAGCACTAACTGCCAGAACCGCATTAACTCATGACTCTTCAAAGTAATAATGTAAATAAAATATATATTGATTCTTCAAAACTACACTCAACGTACACTCTACACTCACCACACACACCAATCACACTCGGCGAACAATGCAGTGTTTTGGTATTGTGGGATGAAGGTATTTGTTAAAATACCCTCATCTTACAATACTAAAGCACTGCATTGGAATGCGATGGAATGTGATTATTGTAAAATAAAATAGACGAGTCACATGGTGTACAGACAAACCTTTTCTAGGATTAAGTACACTGTAAGCAAATTTTGTAAAAATGTATGTTTAATTAATAAATAAATAAAAAATATTTGTCAGCGGGAAGAGTCTACTACAGAATGTGAGCCTCTCTCATTGATCATCGCGACGAATGAGCTGCCCATTAGACAATTTGCCATTTGCCAAAGACAGGCATGCTACCAGTGACCGCTGTAAAATTTCACTTGTACATGTAAACTCCAAATGGGGTCACAATAGATCTATCAAGGTCGCAATGAGAGGTTGGGTCTCGTGGACCCCGTCTCAACACTCCAAGTGGATGCTGTTTGTGAAAGTTTGTTTTCAAGTCAATCTAAACTCCCAAAAAGACGTGGTGGTTATATTTAAAGGCGGAAACAGCACGGATCTTATTATTACGAGTATTTGAAAATAAAAAATAAAAGCATACATAGTTTACAGATCGTCGGTCGTGTGGCTTGATCTCAGCTTGCCGGCGTCTCCACCACTCAAAGCGCTCGTACAATACCGTCTGTGTAATTTAGTAATTTGTGAGCTGTCGCCCGTTATTTCAATTATTTATATTGATACCCATGAGTGACGTCCGCCTCCAATGTGAAGCTGCGATGCTCTCCGCGGAATGATGAGCAAGTATATTGACCTGTTGAACTTCAAAATTATAGGTTCGCGTTGTTGCATTGGGTTAGCTAATTTCGGGTATATATACAATAGTTATACCTTTAGTTAGAACATTTCAGTATCGAGTTCATAAACCAAAGTTCCACATTATCTTAACATCTATTTTTTTATGCCTACGAAACTGAGGCTACGTAACCAGGTGCGACAGACGATTTTCCTTCTCGTACGAAACTCGTCGCAATTGACTTCGTTATCGTCAACACGAGCACACGAGTACATTGCTGACCGTCATCCTATACAACTTGTCATGGCGGAAAATAAATCTAAGCCCGTGAAGGTGATCAAAAAAAGATATTATTTTGATAAATTTGTAGTCCGTTTCCTTGATATTTTCATTAGCTACTTTTTACAACGCCACAGAAAGACAATGGTTGATCCTACGGGTAATACTAAGCCTGAACAACACAGACGGACGGACGGACATACACCAGAGTGAGAAAAGGTTCAATATTTTCGGAAGTACGGAACTCTAAAAGCACCCTGTGATCTTTATTTTGACTTGACGGATATGTAGATTGCTGTTACGAAGATCAACTTGCTATATTGGGATTTACTGCGTATTTATCTTCTTTCATTCATTCAGCAAAGGTCAGCATAAGAAGATAAGATAGCTAGCTAAGATGTACGCAGCTGCGCAGTGCCCAGGGCGGCTGCGCACGCGCTCGAACAGCAAACGATTTACTGGAAGTTGTTTATTTATGAGTATTTGTGCGCGGGCGCTGGGCGGGGCTTCTCACGAGAAACCCTTCAGCGACCTAAGTAGTAGTTTGATTGAACTGGTACCAGTGCTGGTGTGGTGGCAGTCTTGACTTGGTTCAAAACTTGATTCCTAATATATCAGCGACCTATCTGTTACTCGATTTACTCGGTGTCTTAGGGTGGCAATACCTGGATAAATTTATCTAAGTCTGCCTCCAGACAGTGTTACGTTCTGGTAATTAAACATAACACACGAAGCGCCGCATTATCTAAAGGCCTCTGAATGAGTACGCTTCCATCCTGTGGCAAGCCTTTTGTGAATTAAAAGAGCCGCCAACGTTGCATTCAGAATGGCCCCATTTCTGATATTTATTTCAACAAAACATAAATCAAGAAACTTTGCTCAATAGACAAAATTACGAAGTTGTCTTTAATATAAATGTCAAACAATAAATATACTATATAAAACACGGTAACCTGATTTAATTATGTATTTATATTTAAACCATCAGTACAATATGTAAAACACCTTTATTTAAATTACTCAAATCGCATGGCTGCTATGTTGCCCATGTGTGTGTGCTTTGCCAAATAAATATACTCAGTACTCAGTATCTACATCATCTCAGTAATAACTACAATACAATTATCGAGCCGTTGAATTAAAACTAGTAGTGAGTGCCCGCTAGGCCTTACAGCTACATCTATAATTCATTCATACCACGGACAATGAAGAAAATTGCATTGAAATCTCTTTAGACATTAAAAATATCGATAGAAATCTCCTTGCCCGTAAAAAGTTAATTGACCTCCTTAGTATCATCTCAGACCTCAAAGTGATTAATAGAAGAAGAAAAGCATTATTTGGTTAAGTAAACAATGCTACAATACTTCGATATTTTTCACATCGATAAACGCAATATATCATGAAGTTTTTCCAAGTTATATTTGTGATTAGTCAGTAGAGCAGCACGCACCAATTAATATCGATATCAAAACATCAAAGGCGGTAACAGTTAACGTCCAAAATGATCGATGCGGACGCTTGTAATCTAACAAAACTAAAATTAAGCCCGACGACCGATGGCCAGTCGGATCCAGATTTCGGAAGTCGTTACGATTCGATCTATCGATTCGTCTAGTGTCGGGTGTGGGTGGTGGGTTGATATCGATTTTTATTTAATAAGAACACTGTATCTAATCTCCTAATGGTCCGAAGATTGATGGGTACACGGAGACAATAACGATATTAAATTCATCGGAGACCTTTCTGGTTTGAAAGGGATTCAAGTAGATAAATGGAGCGTTAATAAAATTCAGATTGAACGAGATCTATTCAAAAATTTCTTCGCTCGCTCTCGCTTCGATAAATATCACGATTCCGTCGGCTCATGAATGAGCGGCGATCATTCGTCTCTGTCGATTGATGTTGCGGTTTCTCTTATCACCGATATTAGATTAAGATGTGACTAAAGTAAATTCTGGTTCACGACACCTGCCTCCCAGAGAGTAACGTCTCTATGGTTAAACACGCGCAGAGGTCGACAACAATTTTCGCATACTGAGCGTTGTTGGAAATTGAAAGGCTCACCGCGACATAAGAATATATTTACCCCCGCTTCATATAAAACTGAGCCTTCTGGCGCTTGGTGAGGGACGAAATTGATATTTTGTCGAGTTTTAAGCTAAAAAGAAGGTACGCGCAAAGAATCTTAATAAAGTATTGAAATGCTTGTGCCATCTTGATGTCACGGCTTAATCCTGGACGCTCTGCTTATTACTGCTTGGAGTTAAAGTTCCCGTGACAGGCATCCAATTCAATCTAAAATCATGCATGACACTTCTTAGACATAACAATTAGTGAAGTGTTATTGCACCTTAACATCCGTCGGCAACTCTGCAACCCGGAAACTAATTCCAAAACATCATTTGAGTGGAACATACAAATCATTTGTAAAGGTGATAAGGTTTGATGTACGATCTCTTTTTAGCTTTCTTGAATGAATTCAAAAAAATGTGTTCACAGCAACATCATCATTGTCCTCTGCAAAAGTCTACCGTTGAACACGAAACTCCCTCATAGATAGCCACGTATGACTTTCCATGAGGCGATTTGACATATTTTTGACACATTGACATCACCAAGTTTGGTAGTAAGAGATTTTTGTTACAAAGATGATGACTACCACCTGAATAGTTTTCCCTCCGTCGCCTTTTACGATACCTCCGGGGTTTCATGGGGTCGACAATATTACATAGCAAATTATTACTTTTTTTTAAATGAAAAAGTATTTATCCTCCAAAAAATCACAGATTACTTATTACCTACTTAGTTAATTAATAATATATAACTTTAGTCTACACCAGGCATCTATGGTCACCAACGCACAAACGCAACCAATGCACAGCGTACTACTCCACTGTTTTGAAAAGTGAATTAGCCGTCTTGTAAAATTAACTACCTTACACAATTCATCTAAATTACATAACGCAGACAATATTTATTGGTTCGCGTCATCCTTCTTCATAAAATTAGTTTGTAGCCAGACACGTCTAGAAAGATGACCTAGTCCGTCATATTACACGATCATTATTCTGCAAACTGAGGATCTATCAGGAACATTGCAAAGGGGCTGTATATTTCTACCCGTTCCTCTTTATCCAGTCATACTGGACCCATGTAGTCGCTAGTTGTAGCTTCTTTATCATCGTTATATAGTATAACCAAGGAGAGTGGAAGGTCTTAGCATTTTGGTTTGTGTAAGCCAAAGACATCAGTGAAAGATGGGTGCGTTTAGTTACTGGGTGTATTACGTCACGTAGACGACTTTGTTTACGACAATTAATTACAAAAGTCAGACCTTGCGAACTAACTATTACTTAAAACATCCGTTTATTGTCGCATTCACTAAAAAGAAAATTTTAAAAAAGTGTGCGTCTTTGGATGCATTAGTCCGAAATACAGCTAGCATTGTGGGTTAGAGTGAGAGAGGAAGAGCCTGTCTGCCGCTGCCGTATACGTGAAAGAAAGGGAAGCCAGACTGGCGTCGTAACGCGTTACGAACGAACGGAACTTGTACTGTGACATGTTAAAAAGTAGTGCAAGCAAGCAAGCAAACAAGCAAGCAAGCAAAAAGATGTATGATTAATAAAAGAGAGGATTGCTTTAAGAGAAAATAAGAGTCACTAACAGATAGGTACCCCGAAGGAAACCGAGCAAACTACGACGTTATTAACTGGTCCTTAGGTATTCGTCTCGACAGTCCTACAATGTGCTCCGGTACAGAAGGCTTAGTAGATTTTTACACAGACACGTCTACGTTTTCGTTTGTAATTGGGGGTCATTTCGCGAGCAGGAGCTTATGTGCCGGCGCCATTTATTTGTACATAAGTACACAGATCGGCTCGAGTGGCGACCACGTACCGGGAAACGTCTACCAGGCCGTCCCCCTACTAGATGGACCGACGACCTGGTTAGAGTCGCGGGGAGTCGCTGGATGCAGGTGGCTCGGGACCGGTCGATGTGGCGTACCATGAGGGAGGCCTATGTCCAGCAGTGGACGTTTCCCGGCTGATGATGATTGACACAGATCGGCCATTTATAGGTAGACATGTAACGATTCGTTCGTGGTCACATTACGGACGGACCGCTGACTGCGCTGTACCACATATCTTGTTTTACGGCCGCAAGTTGCCGCATGCCGCCGTTCTAAGAAGTTGACTTTTAACAGTAACTGCGGTTTCTCGTCGATCGTCCGGAAACGTTTAGATGCTATACTCGTAACTGCCTGATCGTAATGACATAATGACTCAGAATTGTTCTGGCATAGAATGACATGTGGGCGCTAATGGGGAACGGAGAGTTTTCTACAATAGATGACAATTTTATTTTATCTGCAGTTACAATCATAGCTGTTGGTGACATTCACTGTACAATAGTAATCAGTTTCCTAATTTCATCCAAGGTTTGCATACAAATACTATCAGAATATGACGAACACTGAGTGGTAATCTACTTATGAAGATTCCATTTTACTTCGCCAAATTATTGGAAAAACGTTTTCAGCTCACTAGCTTCTTGTTTATTCGAAATTTGAATGAATATTTTATTTATCATCTTTTGAAATAGAGCTTTTGTAATTCAAACATGACGATCATGAACTTGACTTTTTCTTTCGATTTAAATAATATTAATGTATCCCCTCGAGGTACGTATATGAATATTTAGAAAGGTATTTGTTATGGTTCAACTGTTTTCTTTTAATCTGCCGTTTTCTTGCTGTAGTTGTGTGTGTCACTCAGTGTTGTGAGTTTTGAGATGAAAAGTTATTTTGCGCCTCGTGCCTTGAAACCCTCGCTACGCTCCTACAATAACTCGGGTTTCAATATGAGAACTCGCGTCAAACAACAACTTTGCAGCCTTGCATAACTATTTCAGTTGAAACGACAGGATAGGAAAATAACAGTTCACATGCTGTGTCCATTTTCACGTTAAAGTTATGAGCTTCATTAACAAACGATTATGTTAAGTATAAGGTTTTCTATAGATGCGTTGATCATTCCGGTCTGTTTCTCACACTTGAGCGTCGTCGTTAGATGTATAAAATATATGAATTATCTCAGCGGGACAACCGCCCGTTTAGGTGTTACATTTTAATAGTTCAAGTTCTTAATAGTTCATTTGCATTAATATTTTTTGTATTATGAGGGTAGATAGAGCCATCTTGAAAAATAATTATTTAGTACCTACTAAAGAAATCTGACAGTTATTGTGATATTTGTGTTTGTTTTTAAATTGTTTTGTTTTCTGCATGGCTTATGTATGATATTATGATTTAGTCGTGTAGCTAGAGGGTCTTCAAAATTATTGCATCAGGCTTATTTTCGGCCTGAATAAATATGATCATGTTGAATATCGCACAAATTTAAAGTATCTCGTTGTAACCTATAAAGTTAAGCATGTGTTATCGATTCTAGTCACGAGAAAGTCTTTTATAACTTTATTTTAACTGTCAGTTAGACAAACCGGATTTATTTTTATGTTTATTGACGGATTTAAAAAATAAGTTTTTCAAAAATTTAAGTATTATGTAACGAGTATATAGTAGTAAAAAAATTAAAGTAAAAATCGGCCAAGTGCGAGTCAGACTCGCGCACGAAAGGTTCCGTACCATTCTCTATAAAAACAGCAAAGAAAATCTTCATTAACAATCAAATCGTTTGTTATGTGGGAGCCCTCTTAAATATTTATTTTATTCTGCTTTTTAGTATTTGTTGTTATAGCGGTAACAGAAATACATCATCTGTGAAGACAGTTGACTATCTAACTGTCACGGTTCATGAGATACAGCCTAGTGACAGACGGACGGACGGTACGGACGGACAGTGGACTCTTAGAAATAGGGTCCCGTTTTTACCCTTGGGTACGGAACCCTAAACAGACTGGGGCATAAATAATATTATTATTGTATTGCGTCTAAATTGACTTGACAAAGGATACATTGAATTTATTGAACTGTCATGATATGACGTGTAAAAAGAACCGTCAATCAGTCGATAACTTCAGATGTAATTAATACATTGCGTGCTCAATTATTTTGTACGGTAAAAATTCACAATTAATCAACGAAATTCATGTAAATTCATGTTGTATAGGACCAACACTAATTGCCATCAAAATATACGTCCGTATGAAATATACACTCTGTATACCCGAACAACAATACTTCAGCATATGGGTTTCATGCGAATAATTTGCAACGTATACCTCTACTGCAATATACTAGACCACAATATCTGGAAATAAGATCCCAGATACCTGAGGATCTTTTTTGCTCCCGCCACGGGGCGAAAATTTTTGATCCTATTCTAAAACGCGAGCCAGGCGATACTCACTTAGTGCTATAATTTGTGCGTACTGAGCAGAAGTGGTGTGTTCACCGTTTACCCGTCTATTCCTTTCTCTCCGAACCGCTTGTCGTAAACGCTCCTGGCTGACCGGAATAATTTAATTCGTAACGCCCCCACATACCAAGTGTCATAGTCGTAATGTTTTATAGTTTATTAAGCCTCGGGGCGCAATTAAAGCCAAAAGCTCAGGTACGGTATACTCAGCCTTAAACATACGTATTTTGGCCTCGGGCGCTATTTCATTTCTATAGGAAGAAAACAATGCATCTTTGACGTTAATTTTACTAGCTATTAAATTGGGCAACTTTAGTGAGATGAGCTAGACAGAGACCAATATCACATCCCGTCTATTGAAATCCATTTAGAAGTTATTGGAAGTTAAAAATTTAACATAACATACGAAACATACTCGTAAGCTCATCTTAATGAAAAATTAAAGCAAACTAATATAGGTATCTGATTTTTTTTTCATCCAAGTTCCAAGTGCTGCGGGAAAGTCGAGAATTGTTTTCTCTCTACCAGTTACTAATTTAAAAATCTACTTTCTATTATAAGCGAGTTTTACACATAGTGCCAGTATGTTTCTGACCACGCTACCACACATGACGAGTAAAGACTTCATTTCATCTTCATTTCACACAATGATAAATGACGGTAAGGCCGTATGAAAAGAGCGAGCTCATCCAGAAGGCTCAATATAATGATATAGAACCGTAATAAAATACACACAGTCAATGACAAGTGTCTGTTACACTGTGATATGCATTTACAACTGGCAGGATCGTTTCTCTCAACCATCAGATAACATTAAAGATTGCACCGTACACATTTGATAGACAATGAAGTAGTTAATCAACAACGAAAGAACAATATATATAAAAACTGTGTCTAAGAGCGGATTTCCTAGATTTACTCCTCTTTCATTCATTGAACCTCGTCCCACACCTAACGATTATATTCTGTTCTCTAGGTAGAATTGAAACTAATTGAAAATTCTATATGTGGAAGCTTGTAATTGGCGAATGTTGGCCTATAAGATTACTTATATTGTAAAAATAGCTGTAAGCTTACCAAATAAAATAAAATAAATAAAATAGAAACCGGAAGGCTAGAAAGCAAAAAAAATTTACCAATCGTCACACATGTACCGACCCGAACAATCATGAAGCTTTCCGGACCGTTCTAGGTAAATCAGAACGAATCGATACGTGTGTGACGGAGCCTATACCCCAACTCTAACAGATTGGAATGTAATCTTAGCTCGTTTTAAACAAACTGAAATATTCAAGGAATTGAAAAACAAAAAAACATATTCAATGGATGTATTCTCTATATAAATTAAATTCCACGTACTATGCTGAAAACATGCTCACAAAATATCTTAATAACTATATATCAATCGGTCAGCTCAGGTCACTACATTTATTGGTCGTCGTTATTAGAATAAGACGTATGTTGGCTCGGTCATGACACCGCAGTTGTTCTCTTTCGCTGAGATATGCATGTATCCTCCGATTCCCCACTCCGGACCCCACGAGTTCTTCAATATCCAGAAAGTCTCACCATTTTCCTCGCCGTAGCCGATCAGTGTCACTTCATGATTCAAGTAAGTTGGCTCACTGTAAAATAGGTGAAAAAAGATGTTTATGACATGACTTTAGAACAATATAAACTTGATGGTTATGAAACCGTAAACAGTAAATTCATCGTTTAATGACTCTATTCATCATTAAGCAAATAATGCTTGCAAAACATAACTAAATCCACTCCAACTATTTTGTCAAATAGAAATCTCAAATTTTGCAAATTGTTACTAATCAGAAACCAGATTTAAATTTCAAACCTTTATAAAGAACATATATATCTGACAAATATATCCATAAGTACAGCATAAAATGATTGTGTGCGTTGCCATACATTCACCGTGGAAACAAACTATAAATCTATCAATAAATTAAAGCTTACCACTCAAAGTCATAGAAAACTCCCCCAGAATATGCTGCAAATCTTTCTGTGACATGAACGGAAACAGACAACGGTCCGTGGTTGACAATAGCCACCTGAAATGTTAAATTACAAACGATTTGAGAACAAGACTCAAATCGGCAGTCTCAAACCAAACGTTGACAAAACAGGTGTACATGCAGTTAAATTATTGTCAGTTCAAGAATGAAGTTTGAAATTCGAAACGCTTAAATGAAATAAACCCTTACTTTCAAAGCTGCAATGCTGTTAGGAGTAACGTCCACAAACCCTTTAATTGGGAATTTACGGGTCATGTTGTTGATGTTACAGTACCCATCCTGAAAAACGAAAAGAAATCAAATGCTGTCATTAAATATACTGTAGAAAAAGATATAAGGAGACAATAAAAGTGTCATACAGCTGCAACGTAAGACCCATATTCAGCTTCAGTGGGCAATCCATATTTCATCATCCACTGGTAAGCACCCGTGTCGGTGCCACCGTTGCAGCCCATCGACCCAAATCTGTAAAGAAACAGTAAATACAATAGAATCACAAAAATAATTATGGTTATAAATTTTGACGATGTTTCACCGACTAATACTTACTCCCAGTCACAGTCTACAAGAGCTTGTTGACTCAGTGTGATGAGATTTCCTCCATTGCTGCGAGCTAAGGCTCCTTCAACAGCAGATGTGGTTCCAAAAGTCCAACAAGAACCGCAACTTTGTTGATCTTTATGAAAAGAGAAACACAAAGTAAAGTAAGTGTTTAGATGATACACAATTAATTGCTTGGATTGAGTGGTGACCACGGAACAGGAAAGTGTCCCCCTACTAGATGGAACAACGACATAGTTAAGGTCGCGGATAGTCGCTAGATGCAAGTGTTTCTAGACCGGTTATTTTCAGCAGTGGACATTTACTGGCTGATGATGATGATTATAAACTTAACAACTTAACACAATGTTGTATTTAGTAATGGATGGGATTACATCTCAAATGTCACTATAAATTGTGATAAATAAGATATATATTTTAAATAACCTAGCCAGGAAGAATTCAATAAGCTCGTACGAAACATACACCTTGCTGTCTTAAATTATAATGAGTAAAAATGGAATTAAATAATTCATCTTACTTCTTATAGGTGAAATGACTCCCTCTAGCCTCAAATCATACTCCGAGGGCAGAGTGGTGGTTAGATCACTCAGCTTCTTTTCGTCGTAAGGAAATTTGTGGGTTCCGCGTTCACCCTCTTTGCGGGGCAATAGACCGGTGTACATCTTCATTTCCTCAGGAGTGCGGTCCGAGAATTGATTAACAGCTAGCTTGTATCCAAGGTTTTTGCGGTTTGTTGATTGAATGACTCTGAAAACAAAGTTTGATAAGTATTGATCTGTTTTCATCCCTTATTTAAATAATAGGGTAATACGTATAATGAAGTATTAGTATCTTCGTATTTTTTACCTCATGTTACGTTTGAAAACACTTTTTCTCAGCTCGTGCTCTTTCTCGTCTTTGTACATCTTTTCAAAATTCTTCTTAAACCTGAAAAGTAATTTGAATATCATTAATTTACCGTATACTTATTAAAACTTCTACCATGCTAGATAATATACTCACGCTCCAAAGACGTGGCCAAAATCTTCTTCGTTTTCAGGATTAATGAGGAGGAGGTGCTTGGTTACTCTGTCGTCGTCGTGTCTGATTGGCTCTTCTTTACGGCATACTATAGTAAGAATTGTTAAAAGTAAACCTTTTTTCTCAAAAGCGTACACTAAAAGTTTCCTTGGAGAAATATGATAGATGGATCAAAAGCATCTAGAATATAACTGAAACTTACGATCTCTGGCAGCATCAAAGATGTCATCACTAAAGTCAGTGCTGAAACCTTCGAAATCCCAAATCTCATATCTGGTACTTTTCCCAAGCCAGCTGTTGAACTCCTGATTGACGTACCTGCGATTTGTTTCCATTAATATTGTTCGCTACACTTTGATCGACGTGTTTGTTATGTTTAATTATCATTTAAAATTTTGAAACACTCTTGTGAATTTAATGCAATAAAAAGTCGTTCACGTTTCGAGTGTTCATAAGCTATTTACATATTATTTTTACTGCAATTTATAAATCTTTTACCTGACTGGAATCCAACCTTCTTGCTTATCGTCGTATCTAGCCCAAAATATCTCTGTTTGCTTATTATTAGAATCTATGCTTTCTCTAATGAATTTGGAACAATCCTCATCACCCATGCGTTCCTCGCCTTTTAAAAAGAAACAAAAATATAAAACATCAATAATGAACTTGAAGGTTTCTGATTTGTGTTACACAAATCATAGTAATTTGACGGTTATTACTGGATACAGTCCCTTACCCACTTTGACGAAATCGTCCGCGTGAGGCAGAATGGTTTCTGGACCACCGCCGTATCTACTGGCAGGCCTGGAGTGACAAACCAACTCGCTGTTTTGGGTTTCATCGCTTTCAGGGTGAATCTACAAACAAAAGAAACGGTCATATGCAAAATTTATAATATGTAGGTAGGTATTGAAGAAGAAAATAATAATTTGAATTGCTGACATTATACAACGTAATTTAAACCAAAAGTGTTAATTGGAGCAAGTAATGTCTTTATGGTCTAGACAGAAGCATTCAACATTTGCTTTAGAGAAAACGATGCTACACAATAAACATAAGCGAGAAAATGATCAAAATCTACGTGATTTACAGCCAAAAGCAATCAAAAGACTTATCGCGTCATAGTTTGTAAATATTTTTTTTGGTCACGTTCATTAAGATCCTCCTCGGACTGTGCTGATTGAGATATATATTTATAACTATACTTACTTCGTAGATGCGACCTCTTCGTCCATTTTTGGATGTCACAAACGATTTGACAGCCCCACCGTTGTATTCTATTCTTGATTGCGTCGCCGTGTGCCTTAAAACAAATAATTTGAACAGTCATGTAGCGTTGTTTGGCTCTGATGATTTTGATATTGGGGGCATTCTCAGATTTATATGTTTTAGAGTCCCATGGTCCCATTTTATTTTGAATTTATAGTGCCCTTAGAATAACTGACTAATCAACATACATAATAACTGTTTGATAAGGCAAATAATGATTACTCGTCTCAAAGTTTTCTTAAGTATTATTGGGTACAAATAAAAGCCTAATAATATGAGAAATATTTTAGTAGTAACAGTTTTATAAAATTGATATGAATGATAGCAATCGACGATGATGATATAATTAATCAAAACCTCAAATTTGTTTGATACTCACCATGCTTTTATTTCTTCAACGAATCCAGAGAACACATAAATTTTTCTTACTTCAAACGAATATTTTGTAGCCCATTCCAGATCTTCTGTGGGGATAGAATTTTATGATTTAATTAGTTTTGCTTTACCCTTTTATTAAATTCAGCCATTTCTATTTCTCATTGAATTGCCGATTGATTTTCAAAAATATTTCCACGGCAATTCGCACAGCAACAACTGCGAATTTCTGCGCTAAACTCTTGAACTCAACGATGCAGACACAAATAATGATACGGCATCAGTACTGTGCTTAAAGTTTTTCAACTATAGCAACATAATTAAGGCACTCAAAAAGAACTAAAAACCGACATCATTGCCTTAAAAATTTGGTTTTTGTTGATTTTCTCAAATAGCGATCAATCTATTTCGATAAAATTTATATGGGACCACCTCTAATGTATGCTGTACCAAACAAAAAAATAATTATCCAAATCGGTTCACTATTGGCGGAGTTATAGCGTAACAACACAACACATATACAAAAAAAACATACGCGTTGAATAGAGAACCTCCTCCTTTTTTGAAGTCGGTTGATAAAAAGACTAGACGCGTGGCGGTGGAATCAATATAATCGTTGTGCTACGAAAAGTTCCAACACGTATAGGAAAGTTTCATTGCTCCACTGACGTAATTAATTGTACGTCGACGATAACTTATAGCGAGCTCAAGAATAGAGAATAATAATTTAGTGTGTCGAATTAAGTTAATAATAATAAAAACATTGTCAGCGCGGCGCTTTGAAGTCCGCAGGAATAATTTACAGGTCGCAGGCACTGGCTATCCTAGTACAGCTAGCAATGACTCGTTTACACCATTTGCCATTGCACATTGTTTTCCGGAAAATCAGGACATTTTTGTTATCAAATTATGATTGGACTCATAGTAGCGATAAAATCTGGGTATACTAAAATTGACATACCATCATCGCTAGCTGATGCCGTGAGGGTAAACAAGCAAACTAAAGCTACCGTACTCCAAATCATTTTGAGTTCGGTGACTGTGCTGCGCCGGCTGCTGCTGCTGGTACCTTGCTACTGCCCCCACAGAGGCTAACGCTATGTTGGTATGTTTATATACCAGACCTTATCATTTTTAGGGTTCTGTTCTCTGATGAAAAAACGGAACACTACGGTTACACTAGGTTTGTTATCTCTCGGTCTCTCAAAGTTGATTTTCTCATCAACTAATAATAAATATTTAATTGGTAATGTTATCGACTCAAAGGAATGGTTATAAAAACTAAATAATTTAAAAAATCTTATAATTTTTTTGACTTTTGGTTAAAATGAATTAAATCTCCTTCTTTTCATTTGGAAAGTAAAAATTCTGAAATAAATGTAGTTGGTATAAAATTATGTTAATACAAACATTGCGTTGTTGCGAAGTGCGAGGAGCGTCGACGTTGGCCGCGCCCCTCCAGCACGGAGACTCGCAATCTCCTTGCTAAGAAATACTGGCCGCCTGCATACAACCAGTATACTAGCTGTGGTTTAGCTTTTTTCTAACAGAAACCTGCACACTGAGAAGAAATTCAAAGGTCTATTAAGCCCTGCAGTGGGGACATGTATAGGCTGGTGATGATGAACTCATACTGGAAATGATATGGAAAGTTATTTAGTACAATACAGAACCCTAGTACTACTACAGAACTCGTACTTGACTGGTTTTAAACAATTTATTTTGAATAGTGGATTCCTTATCAGCCTTTTTTTGAAACATTGGCATTGGTTACTATCAAAAAAATAAGTTAACAACAATTTTAACTAATTGCCTTAATATTAAGTACCTATATTAAAATTTTTATGTGATATTTACAATCAATATTATAATGAATCTCGTTGCCAAGCTAACTGGCGGTGTGGATTTAGGAATAGTTTGATTAGAAATCGCAATTGTCCCCATCGCTAGGAAAGGTCCACCGCTGAGCATAGTCACAGTCAATATTATTCAAATTGTAGTCAAAAGCTCACATAATCTCGGTCGGTCGGTAAATATGTAAAAATGACCTGCTTCGGGAAAGAAGTTCATGCTATTTTTTAACCATTTCAAATGCTACCCTTTTTTTCGTGCAGGAAATATTTTACAGATACCCGTCTCCTTTAGAGAAGCCGGGTTGTGAGGAATTTCCATCCACTAAAACCCTATCAGTGGTCATCCTCGACGAAAGTCTACAACTTTTAACCAGCTACATAAGTCCATTATTGTATGCGCTTTTCTTATGGATCACCACGTCGGACTGTCCATGATAGAATTAGAGATTAGCTGTAATCACGTTTAGTATCCGGATCGTGGTCTTAGTAGGATGTTGCTTTTACATAATTAGGTGGTGTCTCCTATCTATTGAATAATTTTCCTCAATCGTCATGTCATCTAATAAGTCAATAGAATGTCGTCTAATAAGTCAACAGAGTGTCATCTAATAAGTCAATAGAATGTCAACTAATATGTCAATAGAATATCATCTAATAAGTCAATAGAATGTCATCTAATAAGTCAACAGAATGTCATCTAATAAGTCAATAGAATGTCATCTAATAAGTCAATAGAATGTCATCTAATAGGTCACTGTTAAGGGTTCCAAACATTCGATGAAAAGACAGAACCCCTCTAAAATATCACTGGTATCGGTCTATCTTGCCGTCTGTCAAAGCTGATTATCTCAGCAACTACTCGTTTGTATCAATTGACTTGAAATTTTAAATAATTCTGGGAAATAATTGATTTAATATTTTAATGTCATACAATCATCCTATTACAAGCCAGAGAAATATGTAAAAAGAAACGTTTTATGGTGTTTTGTTTATGTATGATGGGTTTTGCACTTGGCCTTCATATTACCTGATGGTAAGTGACGATAAGGCCGATGTATGGTAAGCGTGCGCACCCAGAAGCTCCAACCTAAAATCGCGCTGGCTTTGGTACCGTTCATACTGGAACACAACAGTGCTATTAACACTGCTGTTTGGCGGCAGACAGGGAACATGGAGGTAGATGGCCAGGCGGACATAGATAATGCTCTACCACCAACCAAATTGAATTTTTCTACTCAATTATGACTTTACCACACCCAGGGAAAAATTAAACCTGAAATTTATATTTACATCGAACGCACAGATCGCCAGCAAAACCCTCGGGCCTGTTACTCGATCAGCCCATGATTTATTATAAACGGGCCAAACTAATTAAACTCTGATAGAAAATGCATTAAAACGAGAGCATTCATCTTACTCTTAGTTTTCTTGTTTTAACAGTAACCTTTGTATAGGGGGAAATTAGTTATAAAAGCGCTTAATCATTATAGGTCAACCAGAACGAACGGTCGGTGGTCGACAACCCCAACCAAATTATCTGAATGTAGGAAGTACTTACATCAAGGTTTAACATTTATTTTATCAAACAGCTATTTGTTAGTGCTCGCTTAACCTCACCCATAACACACGTTCAGGCAACTCCTGCGCACGTCAGCAACACCATCCCTAGTTAATTGATAATAAAGGTAGTCTATATAGATCATGGCCACGCTTGATGGTAGGTTTCACATGCGCTTTTCGATTTCTTCTCAGATTTAGTCGTCTGCATCAGCATTTTGGCGCTTTCGAATTATGGAGACGCTAAAATTCTGTTGCTAGTTTAAATAGAAGAAAGGTATATTGTTTAGTCGTTATGTAGGTGTTATGAGAAATCAACCTCCTAAATAAATAGATTTTAAATATGCAGGTTTCAACCTGACGTTAGACTTTATCGAGAAGTCAATGGAAGACAGTTTCACATGGTTTTACCGTAACGATTTAACCCAGACCCACAAATATTGCTTTTGCTCTGTATTGAGTCATGTTTATAGAAATGTATGTACCGACAAAGTACCCGCCTGACCACCATTAGGGCCAGTTTCGCATACAGTCGTGGCTCGGACTGCTCCGCCTAGATCATAAAACTATAAAAAAACAAGAAAGCATTTTTGTGTTTGTGAAAGTCCCGCAAGTTGGACGCCACAATGATGCATGGTAAAATTACCCTAAACTAGAATAAGAGTGTACAAAATAATAACAGTGTACAAATATTTTTCTTAAACCTAACTGGGCTGGAATATTAGATCTAGTCACAGTCTAAAGCGTCTGCAGCTAAACTAAGTTTAAAAACTTGTATTTTATTTAGCATAAAGTACAACTATAACTAACTACTATAACATACGCATAAACGAAAGCGTTTTCGTCTCTCTTTATTGAACAAAAGAAAAGGCGGGTCTAGCTAAGATCGCCACATGCAAGCAACTTGGTTTTGAAACTGATCAGGCATGAGCTTTATCGATATTATATTGTACTTATACACATCTCTCTCTCTCTCTGAGGTATTTTATCTATAATTTATCGCAACACATAAATAAGGAAGCGAAATGTGTACGAGCATATTGTTAAATATCTGATGTTAATATTGTGTATTGATTCATACGTTGGTAACATGATAATATTAATGTGCCAGTATTAAATAGGTGTTCACTAATTTGATAACAAAGGAATGTCGTAACACGTTTATATTTAATTGCCATTATTTGATTTCTGTGTTGGCAAATGATTATTTGTTTCTAATAATACTCATATGAGTATATTGGTCTACAGTATACTCTACTTGATTTAACTCGTGTGATCCAAAATGACTAGGGAACTAATAAAATATGAGAGCACCATTGAGATTATAGCCTTTTTAATATAAAAAGGATAATCGAAAAACGGGTCACAGTTGGTGAAGATCTGAGGAGAAGAAATACACACAGAGAGAGAGAGAGAGAGAAAGAGGGGAATTACTTAGTAAGAAGAGACTTAGTATGTCCACTTCTTCGGGGATATACAGAAAATAAAAGCTTTTAAAAAGCAGCCAAGTGCGTGTCGGGCCACGCGCAGTGTAGAGTTCCGTAGTACACAGGACGAATGTAAAGTAATTTTGAATGGAATTTTTACGAAAGTTTCATTTGGACATCTCGAATTATATTTTATAATTTGGTCGACTATTACGTCGTTAATCTGTAAAACCAACTTAGTCGTAACAGTTTTCCTTTGAAGTTCAGTAAAAATACTACTACTGTGAATTTATGCTGCCCAACTTGGACAAAAATTATCATTTTAAAGCTTAATGTTCCCCAACGGATCCCAGACGGACAGAGCGAAACTATAAGGGTTCGACGGGTAGTTTGACTGCGGAAACCTAAAAATGAGTTCTAGTGTTAGGTTTTAGTAATAGGTTTAATTTTTTAAATTATTTAACTGCCTATGTTTTTCTTGATTCACTATCGATAGATATACAAAAGTGTTTTACATTTATTACTTTGGGTCAGTATAATGAAAAACTTCGTATGATTTTCGAAAGGAATTTCAAAATTACTCGTATGTGTGTTACAATTATGTAAGGGGCGATTCTTAGTTCCTTTATGGTACTCAGTTGATTATTTAACAATTAGGATTTCTCAATCCCAAGTAAACACTACTCTCGAATCACTACATCGATCTACTACTAATCTATCAATAACACTTTTCAAATACCATACAATTTATCTACGAATTTGAATCGACACTTCTCGTTTTAAGAGTGAATTTGGAGGGATTGATTAAGTGAAATGTTTTGATTGCATGCGTCTCGTAGTTTTAGAAAGTAGTTTGTGTAGTCGCTTGTCAATTAATAGTAAAAGAAACTGTATCAACGGTTGGTTCGCCAGCCAGCGGCGGCGGCGGGTTCTCACGATGCTATTACGGTACCAGTAGAAACATCTAGCTGGCACTCGCGTGATGGTGTGTTAATCACCACTGATCGACTTTAACAACCGATTAAATGAGTTTTTCACTCGAAACTAGTTATTACGGCAAATACAAAAGCTTAAAACAAATTAAACTATGCGTGAGAATGCTGAATTCGTTTAGCAGATGTGGAGCAGTTGTTTTGTTTGCTCTCTCTTCACTAAAATGCGTTTTTGCAAAGCGGCAGTTGATTTTGTGATGTAAAGATCAACGCTTGACCTTTGACCTCAATCACACCTGATGTTAAGTGACGATGAGTTTGACGGTGTTACGCGTTGGTCTAGAAAGTGCCTATGAAGATTCACAAGTTGTAGGTTTCGGGGAACAGGGAAACCGGTAGTACAATCTATATTTTAGCTGTACGCATGGTAAATTTAGAAGCAAAACGTGCTATTGCTCAGTTCCGTTAACGTTTGACCGGTACTTGGTTGGCAAAGGCGGAATCAACTAAAATAGAGGTCCTGCTCACACTCTCCAACATGTATCCTGTAAAATACCGATAGGCAGGCAACCTGACGCCTATGTTCGAGGCTTTGGAACTTTTGCTGAACTGATAAAATATTTAAATGATATATTTTAACACAGAGAAATAACTAATAAATAACTAAACATAATGAAAAAATGTATAGTTTTCAAATGCTAGTTTTCTTCTGTAACAATTCCTCTTTATTTCCTTTATTCCTCTTTAACAACTTTGGTTTCTATGGCGTAAAGTCTACAGCAAATATTTTTTCTCTGATCGATTCTAACATCATTTCGTTGGCGTCTAGTTTTGTTTGTAAAGTTATACGTATGTATAGCAGGCAGATTATCAAACTCTTTGCCGGTTGACAGAAGACTTATCTACACATTAAAAAATTAGATTTAGGACACAGATACGAGAATAATATAATTAAACTGCCAACTTTGTTTCATAGCTGGAATCTGACCATTATGCTAGAAGCCGTACATTGTTACCAATAGTCAATAATTTCTCTTAGAATTAGAAAGGTGTTCAGTGGTCCAATAGCGGATATCATACAACGCGTGGTTTAAAAGATAAGTCAGAGCGGACAAACCTACTAAGTATATGGCTGCGCCTAACCAAAATCTGACGCAAATTAAATATTTCTTGAATTTATTTCTCCCGGAAGACTCTACTGATGAACATAAGCCTCCACCAAAGGTCAACAAAACGAACAAGCTTTCCATAATGTTATTTATCATGTATCATAACACACATGTTTTTCAACCGGGTTGACTACCTCACTTTTATTTACAAGTGAATTTTTTTTAAATATTTATTTATTGTAAATTGGTGAATGTTAATCACATTCACCGAAAAATAATCTACAATCGGATATATGCGAATACGGAACACGTAATTGTCGAAGCCGACTGGAGACCTTTTTTAGATACTAAGTAGATTGCAAGAACTAAGCAATAAAAAGCATTGTAGCTATGATTTTACCCTTTCTTCCCTTTAGATAGAGTGCTATGAAACATATAGAGCTGTGTCAATTAACTATCAGGACTAATTCAAGCGCACAAATTCCTAAGCCACGGAGCATCGTACAACAAAAGTTCATTTACATGGTGCCATGTGGTGTTTTGAGGGGATTTAATTTATAAACACTACGTCACACCAATATTTTCAACCAAGGCGTACCACGTAGATCCAAAAGCCTTTAATTGAAAGGGTTGTGACAGACACACGGTCTAACATGATAGAACTATTGACTACAAAACCCAAAACATGTAACCAATAATCGCAAATGCAATGTTAATGCACTTGGACCAAACCTCAGCCAGCCTCAGCTATGGACTGGGTCCTATTTAAATCAGCTGCAGTGACTCCGGCACGCAAATGCAAATTTCATCTAGATTGGTATTTCCACAGCTGTAACTCCTGGTCCCTGACAATTTGACCTATCTGTTAACAGGAGAAATGTTCTATGATAAAATACACATTTACATGAAGTGATAAATGTTTAGTAAATACGAGTAGCATTAGCAAACCTACATATAAGTGTAGTTTGATGTGGAAAATGGAACATTGCCAGTAATAATAGCAATATTGATTATTGTTCATTGTCACCGCTTTAGCGTTGAAATCGGTATATTTCGACTTTAAATTTATATTGCATTACAGCACAGGCATATGTAATAATGTAAGGCCTATGTCCAGCAGTGGACGTTTCCCGGCTGATGATGATGATGGTATGTAATAATTGCTTTTTAATTACTGTAAGGAATAAAGGAAAATAAAAAACAGGAATAACAGTGGGAGCGGAGAGGAGGTGGGAATGTACTGTAAGGAAAGAATAAATAATCTTAATTTCTTTTCAAAATAATAATTTTCAGGGTTCCATATTTCAAAAGAAAACTTGGTTGTCCGTCTGTCTGTCAAAACATATTTTTAAATAGTTTTTTTTTAAATATCACAGCTATATCATAAGTAAAATAACACTGTTTATAACTGTTGAAGCCATAATGTTATAATAGCACCACTGTTGTGTTACGGGAGTCATAGATATAAAATCAAATATCTATCGGAATAGATGAAGGACATCAAATGTCATCGTACCAAAATAATTTAAAAGGAATTTATGAAGTATACTTATTAAGTTGAAATTAAAAAGCAATTCTTACACGCAGCCAGATAAATATAACATTAAAACTAAAGTGAACATCTTTTTATTTATCTGCAGAGTACTTATGCAATATTAAATTTGCTGGCAACATTTTCACTGCTCCGAGTGAATCTCTCAGCCGCACTCCGACCTTTTAAAGAAGTTTGAGCTTTTAAAACTTTGTGTTGCTTTTATACTTTGAAACTGAGTTTCTATCGCCTGACATTTCTTTATTCTCCTAAAAAGAAAACCTAGAGCTAACTCATGAAATAAATCTGTTGACGGGTCCCGTTTTATTGCTCTACGTGAGTTCCACTCAAAAAATGTACAGAGGAAAAAACAAGCATACCTCTGAGGACAACAAAAATAGTGGCACGAGACACATTGACGGGCCCATTGTGTCGGTTTAGTGCTGGAAGGCAAGCGCCCGATCATTTCGTTACGCTAAAACAGATTTAGGACAAAACCTTTAATCCAAATCCCTCTCAAAGTTACTAGAAATAAGGTTCCAAATTAGTTCTACTGTACGATATTTCTGTCAAAAGTCTTTCACAAACAGTCGTTGAATATTAAACTTTGCTGTTATGTACTAAGAGTCTTATTACTTTATAGAGTGTCCATGTATTTTTTGTCTTGTATTGTAGGAGGAGATAGCCGCAAAGCTCACCGGCGAGTTGTCACGCGCGAGCCTCATTGTCACTGCCGGCCGGCCTCGGCACCGTCGGCAAAAACCCATGGGAGACAAAAAGGTGAGCTCGCTATAATCGCTGGAAATGTGCCTAATTGTTTAGGAGTAATAGATACTGCATATAGATTGGCCTAGATAACATTTATAGCGTCCAAATAGTCTTAAATTTATTACATTAATATCGTCTACAAATCTGATATTAATACCGCGTCTGTTGCTGACACTAATTGAGCAGACAGACAAATTTATGATATTTTAACGCACTGACATTATAAATTGCATCCTTTCTACTTACATTAGCTTTCTAAACCAGTTTGATAGTGACTTTATCACTAAACGTAATGTCATATGCAAAGAGACGTAGTAGGAAATCTCTTTAATTATTCCGTTCACGTTTGAAATTTCTGTATAAACTCTCTAAGCGCCTAATATATTTGGTTGCGTACCGAAATATTCAAGTTATATGGACTGTGAGCTTTCCTTTAAGAACAGATATCTGGTCGGCTTCTTTCATCCAGAAATTAAGTACTCCGAAATCTCAACACTTACCTTATCAACTTGGATCGGCAATAAAAATACTATTGTAAACACTTCCCATCGCTACCGTAAACCTAGCATTATCTGATTGAAATATACATATATATTTTGACAAACTTATCATTTTCCGTTGATGTACAGACGGCGGCGGATATTTTATACAGTATTTATATTTATCCAGCTGGTATCGTTTAGTTTGTCTAACTATGCAACGGTATTTTTACGGCCGACATCATCGGCATTTAGATAAATGTAATTAACGCCCACTGCTTTAATTTACTGTCGCTTTGGTATACCATGTGGGTAGGAATTGTTTTCTTGCATTTGAAGAATTTTCGTCATTGTTTGTGGATTTAACTTTAGTGGCGAACAAGTATCAGAGCAACGATGGGCGTAAACAGACTACATATATTCTTCTTAATTAGCTGCTTGAGCACAATTGAATTAGTTTGAAGACTGAAAAACTTATCTTTGTCTAATTAAATATAAAATTCTGGATATACACGCTTCCATATTACACTCTTGTAATGATGAAGGCAAGTCCGATTGAGAACCTGTTGTGCTTAAAAATGGAAGCAAAGGGAACGAAAGCAAAATATACAGTTTTGAAACTACGAGTACTTGATATTGCGAGCTCGCATATTGAGGTATATCTGTTTTGTATAATTGATTAACAGTAACTGACCTCGTAACGAGGCTCAACAAAATGAAGCCAAATGAAGCCATTCTTATAAGCAAAAACGATGTTTGATGGATTTCGACGAAAATTATAATATAAATTAATTTAAAAAGCCCAATCTACCGCTACACTTCAATAAAATAAATAACTTATTATTAGGCGTCGACGTTAACAGATTCTCAAGTATAATTCAAATATATAGAGGCCATAAAGATTCTTATTATATTTTTAAAGTTTCCTTTTTAAGAGCACCAAATTGGCATGAGCCTGCAAACTGGTTCCTTGGACCTAATTAAGAAAGCAATTTGCAAGTTATTTATGGACAATATAAGGGGCCGGAGCTTATCGACTGAGTCAGAAATCCTTGGATTGGAGGATTCAAAATTTCTGCTGTGTATAAGATGTGTTTTAAGATCCCCGTCGTTGCATAGCTGGCCGTTTTACTTCAACTTTTATATTCAGCCGGCATTCCGACACAAACAAATTGTAAATTACATGTGTCAGCGTGGACGGAATATGAAAATCAGCGTTAAACAAATTCTGACTCATTCTTTATGGAAATCAGGATCCAAAAATGCTCGTTACGGGCTTCTGTTCGGATCGAGCCTGTCTACGTAAGTACCATAGAGTAAATACAAGCGTACATGTTTTAGGGTTCTGTAGCCAAATAACAAAAAACGGAACCCGTATGTCACAGCCACTTTTTTCCGAAACTTGATATTCTGTGAACCGCATTAAGATTTTCACACAAAAAAAGAAAAAATGTTTTTCATCAAACCCATACGTGTGAGGTATCTATGGATAGGTCTTCAAAAATTATATTGAGGTTTCTAATATCATTTTTTGAATAGTTTGCGCGAGAGACACTTCCAAAGTGCTAAAATGTGTGTCTACGGAACCCTGCATGGGCGAGTCCGACTCGCACTTGGCCGCTTTTTTTAAAGTGCAACTTGAACTGCGTATGTGTGCGTGCGCGCGTAAGCACACGCAGATAACTAGAAATACATAACTGCGGCAATGTTGAACAAAATATGTTATCTAAACAATTTATCTGTCTAAATATTAAATATCTAATTTCCCATAAAATTCCATTAATTCCAGTGTTCATTATTCCCAACCTACTTCCAGAGAACAATGGCTCTACAATTATAACAATACGCAGTGCACATGATCTAGGAAGACAATAAAGGTACTTATTAGAAAATAATAAACCGAAGCGACTCGGATAAGTGTGCTGCTAGGGCTAGTGAACTTATTAAAATGATTAATATAGCCAAAAAAAACTTTACTAACAATCCGAAGGTCCCGGGTTCTATTCCCTGTGGAGTACCAGTAGGTACTCAGTTTGATTGGTGGTAGAGCTTTCTAAGTCCGCCGATTAGCTACCACCATGCTACTTCAGTATGTTTTAGGAGGCCTTTTCGAAAATAAAATATATTGCGCCAAAATCATGGAATCGCGTCTCTAGTACTGGCAAAGTAAAGATAAAGTCATAAAGAATTACAAGCGTTCTATAGCATTACAACAAAAAGTCAGTTTATTTCTGAAAATCGCCTTAAGGCCATATTGCTATATTGCCTGTTGTTGACAACCCTAATATCATCCTGTGTATGATAAATGGATATATTTAACCACAATAAAGTCCGTATCAGCCGGATAGGGATTGGCTGACAACGTGTGATTGAGTACTGCACTAGTGACTAATACGAGCGTTGCCTCTCTTCGGTTTCAATATAATAATATGTTCATACATTACGGAGACCTCCCATCGCCCTGAGAGAGCTCTAATGATCTGTGATAGTTTGAATACAATACTAAAACAATACGGACGGATTTTCATTATCTTACACGTGACAGTAAAACTGTTTCTATTTTCTAGAAAAACGTCAAGGGACATTTTCTGTCTCTTACGAGTAGTTCATAAGTTAATATATTATTGTATGTATGTATGACTTTTGCTTTATGTTAATATTTTGTATCTTGTATTTATGTATATTGTATTTAGATATATTAAATGTACACGCCTGACTGAAAGGAGGGCTTTCTTTACTATTTCTCTCTTGGCCGACTGCTGTAGGAAATTTCTTATAGAAATAAGCTGTTCCTTTTGTGTATATTTTCTCTGTTTTTTGTGTGTTTTGTATTTAACTGTGTACAATAAATTGTTAAATAAATACACAGTAAATAAATTTTATATGTAAACTAGCGTTCGTCCCGGTGCATTTCAGAATGTTTCACTCAGGAACTATCGATCGGGATAAAAAGAAGCCTATGTACTTTTCCGTCCCATCAACTACCCATATACCAATCAAGTCAGTCTGACTCTCCGTCACGGCATAAATATATGTAAGTACAAACAAACTCTTCTTATGCATTTATAACAATATATCTCTGTAAAGCATTAGATTTAAAAATGATTTAACACAAACAGAACAAATAAGTCTTTCGTGTTTTAAAACACAAAACCTAATATTTATAATGATTTTGGATTATTATTAGCGTTTTAATTATTTTCATGTTACCTAATCATGAGGAAATCTGCACACTCCTGAGAAGAAATTCAAAGATGTATGTGAAGTCTACCAATTCGCACGATGTCCCATACACTCTGTAGGAGAGTAGGCTTGGGTGAAACCCTGCATTGGGGACATACATATACTGTTGATGATATTCCCTCATGAAAATACAAATATCTTGTTAACTGCTTCAGTTTGTGTTGAGCAGAAAATATCCCAATCCTCTCTCTTGAGAACGGCAAATTAATTTCGAAATAATGCCTCCTTATCTTACCAACATTTGATACATTTCATTGAGCCGTCAATAGTTTCTCAAGACTCAAGACCATCGACAAACAGCCAGCTATAAAATATCGATGTCGGTTCCGTTTCGAAGCTTCTGTCTTGCCGGTCAGTGGATGACAACGTCACAAGTCGATGCTATCAGCGATTGACAGCGGCGGGCGGCGGGCGGCGGGCGGCGGGCGGCGATGAAACCGGCAAATGGTCAAGGAATATAAATGAAACGATGGACAGGTCATCACAATCTATAAACATTCACGCTCTCTCTCGCTAGTTCTCATATTGCTTCTTTAAAAAAAAACTTATTAGATTTTCTAAAAATATTTCTGGAATTTAGTGATACAGATCAGATATTTATTTATGAATTGAATTATTTATACAAATTCCTAAATCTAATTTATATTTAAAACTAGTTGGAGCCCGCAACTTCGTTCGCGTAGACTTTATGATCGTAATAACCGTTCAAAGATTTTCTTTGTAAACAACATTGGTAGTTTTCCCTTCGGGGGCCAATATATAAAGTCCTGAAGCGTTACTGACCCGCGAGAAAGCAACATAAACTTGGCCGTGTGAAAAGCAACCAGATCTCAGGTCTACACCGGCTTTCAGTGTCTGTCCCTGCGACTTATTTATTGTCATTGCAAAGCAAATTGTCACAGGGAACTGTGTGCGTTTAAACTAAAATGGGAAATTGTTGGGAATGAGTGGAATACGTGGTATAAATACAGTTTTGCCTGCACCACACCCAGTTAGAATTTCAGCTTCGATTATAGAGGCATTTCTCTGCAAAGCACTTACTTTACTTTAAGTCGGGTTTAAGCTATTGAAAATTAGGCCTAAACTGTTTCCGCCTTCACCGCGTGGAGATACACCCAGCTTATGTTATTTATTATATAAGTTCATGTAAATGCTCATGAGGAAAAACTATTATAGATTTTTCTTTAGACGGTCTGTTATGCTTCCACATCAAGTATTCCAGGTCTTCGATTTTTATACACCTACAGAAAGTGCTCAGCACGCACTTTTCTTAAGGCGCTATTTTCATATCTCTCATAATATAACTGCACTGCTAAGGTTCTACGTCAGGTATTCCGATCTTCAAAAAGATGCCCAGACTCAATAGCTATACCTTTAAAAAAGTTTCATTCAAATCCGTTCAGTAGTTTCGGAGATTAGCGTGTACTATTCTGTTACTATTTTTACTTGAAAATATACTCAATGTACAGACACTCTGGTTTCGCTGTTCTATTATATGTATTGATGAATGATTGATGTATAGACTTTACGACCGTCATTCACTTCAAGTATTCCAGATCTTCCAGATTTATATACTCTACAGAAAGAGCTCGTCATGCTGAACAATCTTCCCAAAGGCGCTCTATTCATATCTATTATAGTTTAGCTGAGCTGCTGGAGTTCCACATCAGTTGTTCCATACCTTCAATTTTTGTAAGTCAATATGAAATGCTAATCACGTTGAACAATCTTCCCCAAGGCGCTCTATTCATATCTATTATAGTTTAGCTGAGCTGCTGGAGTTCCACATCAGTTGCTCCAGACCTTCAATTTTTGTAAGTCAATAGGAAATGCTCATCACGCTGAACAATGTTCCTCAAGGCGCTTTATTCATATCTCTTATAGTTTAGCTGAGCTGCTGGAGTTCCACATCAGTTGCTCCAGACCTTCAATTTTTGTAAGTCAATAGGAAATGCTCATCACGCTGAACAATGTTCCCCAAGGTGCTTTATTCATATCTCTTATAGTTTAGCTGAGCTGCTGGAGTTCCACGTTGTTCCAGACCTTCAATTTTTGCACGTCAATAAGAAATGCTCATCACGCTGAACAATCTTCTCCAAGGCGCTCTATTCATATCTCTTATAGTTTAGCTGAGCTGCTGGGGTTCCACGTCTGGTATTCCGATCTTCAGAATAAAATATAGCCTAGTAGATGCCCAGACTCAATAGCTATACAACAAAAAAAGTTTCATTCAAATCCGTTCAGTGGTTCCGGAGATTAGCGTGTACAAACAGACAAACAGACAGACAAACAGACAGACAGACAAAAATTTTAAAAATCGTAGATTCCTATTCTGCTACTATTTTTATATCGCCGTCAATTAGTTTTAGGTAAATATATTCAATGTACAGACACACTGGTTTTACTCTTTTATTATAGTATAGAAGATATAGATAGATGTGATAACATCATTTGTGTGCAAGTCGGTGAGTGCCGGAGCTTACTTTCCGCGAACGAATTGCCATACATAGTGGATTGTCCATATGTTTATTAAGTCAATCAATACCAAGGAACATCTTCACGTAATTCATGTTTTTAACTCTCTTGGTAGTTACTTTGTAATTTGTAAATGCCGCCGCTACTTGAGAAACGATTATTTTGATTATTTTTAAATGCAAGGTGACCAAGTATCATAGTTAATATTTTTTAAATTCATTTGGTAGGTTGTATTATTAAATTATTCTGAAGTTTTTTAATCAATATAAAGGTTTGCGTTGTCGTCTCAACTGACGGTGTGTGACAATACGGAATCGTGCTCACCCAAGCGGACTCTCGGATGGTGGGTTCCTTCTCCACTTCACCTTGATAGCAAGCGTGTGAATATTATTGGACGCACGAAACCCTAAAAATGAATTTCTAATTCGTCACCAACTGATCCTAAAGTCATCGCAACGATATCGGGGGCTACTGCTATTTATTTTTATGACTTCTGATTATTACTGATTTGGTCGTCCTAGAACTATGGGTTAGTAACCCAACTTCCTGGGGTGGTCAACAGACAATTCTGGTCCGACCGGACCCCCTCTATAAACGGCAATGCTATGTAAAAGGACATAGGACTCATTTTTACCAACCGAAGGAAGTTAAATTTGGACTTCATTTTATCATAATCATTTAGTACTAGCTATTTTTGATAATATCACCAAAAATAGGACATCAGACTATGTTGGCGGAAAATGAATATCATTATCGTTCAAGCTTATAGTCCATAGATGGCGTACTGAACAATGCCCAAAAATGTAACATCATCACCAGCTAGGAAACTTCTACTGCTGGACATAGGCCTCCTCCTTAGTTCCCAGGGCTCCTCGACTTGCGCAGACGATGACCACTAGGGTTTTAGTGGATGGAAATTCCACATAACCCGACTTCTTTTCTAAGAAGTCAGGTATCTTTAAAAGATTGCCTCCTCCTTAACTAGGTCGCCGGTCCATCTATTAGGGAAACGTCCCGGTAAACGTTTCCCGGTACGTGGTCGCCACTCAAGAACTCTTATTCCCTTTCGGTTATCTGTTCTTCTAGCGATGTAGCCTGCCCATTGCCACTTCACCTCACTGACTCGTAGAGCTATGTACCGGTATGAGCTCATACCGGATTTTAGAGTGGCATAGATGGATTTTATGACATGCATACCTCGCTGAGTGACTTTGACTATGATCTTCACTCAGCAAAAATGTATAAAATTAAATTACTTATTGCCGGACAGTGCAATCCTATATACTAGTTTTAGATCATTAATGAACAAATCAAGCTTTTCTATGTTAAAAGATTGTTGAAATATAAATTTTGTATGATATGTTGCCCAAATCCTATGTCTGTCCTACGATTTAATCGCAGACTTTTATATCGTTTGTTGTTTCAGTCGAAGTGACTTATCACAATAATCAATTTGCCTTGTTGCAGCTGTCCATTTGTTTAATGGCCTTCTATAGACGAGGCAGCGGCTAAATGTTATCAGCGATTGTCAATCTGTGTGCGTGTTACTAAAGTAGCCGTCTTTGAAAAGTTACCGTTATTTTTTTAACATATCCCATTTGTACGTACGGATTCCGAACTGAGATCAAGTGTTATGATTATTTTAAGACTAATGCGTTGGTCAGAATGAATGTTTTGAAGTGGTCCGTCCATTTTTTTTGTTCTTGGATTGTTTGTGCTTTATGCACCTACGTACAGTCAGCGTAAACAGTTTTAAGGTTATGTTTTTAACAAGCACTGGGCAGTGTGGTTAATTCATACACTCTATATGCCGAACAATTTAAGTTTTATATAAGACTATCATTTTTGGCCGCGCCTTCGTCTGCGACTTTGGAAATTAACCCAAGGGAACCATTTACTGGACGCGCTAAGTCACACATTCGCATTTATTACATCAGTGTACTAGGAATTGAAAATAATGGTAAGTTTTTGACGCGACGGAAAACCGATTCAAATATTTCGATACAAAAATAAGTAATTATGCTATGACCATTACGACGTGTAGGAAGGATATATATCCAAACAAACAAACAAACATTCGCATTCATAATTTTATATGGATCCATCCTATACTCCTTTTTTTTCTACATCCGAGTGGGGTATCCACTGCTCTACATAGGCCTCTCTTCTAAATCAGAAACGTTCAAAAAGAACTAAAAACCGACTTCAATTGTCTTAAAAATTTGGTTTTTGTTGATTTTCTCAAAGAAATCAATCACTTTTGATAAAATTTATATGGGGCCATCTCTGAAGTATTTCTACACCAAACAAAAAAAGAATTATCAAAATCGGTTCACTATTGGCGGAGTTATCGCGTAACACACATACAAAAAAAAACATACGCGTCGAATTAAGAACCTTCTCCTTTTTTGAAGTCAGTTGAAAAGAGATCGTAACTTTAGAAAATACACGCCCGAAAATACTGTACTTATTAGTGAATATATTTCCTTCATTTGTACGTTGCGTTGTGGAATATAGCAGCAGATAATTGAATGAATAAAGAATAATCGTGTGTATATTTAAATAACCTTCAAGCGTAAAGTATTATCAAGCGTGATTGAATCACAACTCAATTAAGTTAGACGAGATAACTAAAAAACGAGCACGGGGGTGGCCCTAAGGGCTTAGATGTTATTGACTCGTGCAACCTTCATTCAGCCAATCAGGTCCGGCGACGAGGCAGGTGCACGCGCTCCGATGCGCGGGAGTTAACATGACTTCTTTTTTTAAAAAAAGAAGCTAAGCTGAACGTTTATAAATAGCGCTAGATATATTCACCCTTTAAACGAGATAAGTACAGGCAAGTAGCTCTCTTGCTAGACATTGGGGGCTTGTTGTTTGCTTATTTGTTTGAGAGCCTAAACGGCACAATTTGAAATGGGTCTGTTTCATTAAAATTCAGTTCGTAATAAATGACAAATGTCATATCATTTTCGCCAATAGTGTCCGCTGATTGGCCAAGATGTCAAAAATGGCTGACATTTGTCAGTTTATTACGAATTGTATTTTTATGAATCATTGCCCTGGGGTCCAGACAATTCTGGTCCGTACACGTCTGAATCTATAAACATCACACCTATGCTAGGTCATGGAGAAGCCTGGGGTAGTTACTGCGGTCTACGCAGGCGAAGGCAAAATGTACAATATCAACTATTGAAGATGGTGAACGTGTCTACCTGCATATATATCAACAACTATCCAGTAAATACCACCCGCAAACCTTTCCTGCTATAATTTATTTACAATTGCTTTCCAAAAACCGAGCAGTTATTAATTCCCAATTCCCATCGGTGGTGTTAAATTTATCGAGTCATTTCGATTCTATCCGTATAATTATAGTCACTAAAACGGTTGCATCCAATCCACATTGGGCTCCAGGACTGATTCACGTAAAGTCTAAGAAACATAATACATAGTAAGTATCATAAGTGTTCACACAATCATGTGTCATTTCATTTGGTCGTTCTGACGTTCGTTAGTAGCAATTACGGTGCATTTGAGATCGAACGCTCTCTAACGCAAAAAGCGATCTCTTGATAATTAGTTTTAATTGCGGGACGAGACAACATCCGCTATAAAAGCACTTGCAGCGTGAGACAGACTCGGGCACGCACTTTTACTTTTATTATTTTCGGCAAGACGAAATGTAGTTTTTAAGCCCGACGCAAAAAGAGGGGTGTTATAAGTTTGTTGACGCCAATGTCTGTCTGTCTGTCCCATTACTAGTAGTAGCTCTCGAACAGATGGAGCGATTTTGAAGCGGGTTTTTTACGTGAAAGAATGTTTTCTTGCGGTGGTTCTTAGCTACATTTGGTAAAAATCGATTCACCAGTTTGAAGAGTATCAGCTGATGTTAGGCATTTTCGGTATAAAATGGCTATTGCATAGGTTTTTTTTATAAAAAATAGGCTACATGTATAATAGTATACTAATAATATTAATTTTAATTCGCGGATACCTAATTTTTTGTTTATTTTTCCATATCAAATTCATTTAAAAATTCATCGTATTTAAAAAGATTATGGGAACAGTAACTTGTATGGAAAATGAGCAGAAAGAACTCACCTTAATTAAAATAGTTAAAACATGCTTGCAACATGCGACCGTTTTGTAAAGTTCATCATTTTTAAAATTGTTATGATTTGTGTAATATATTTTTGACTAAAACTCCCAATAATTATAAGACTAATGCTTGCATAAGTAGTAATTGCACTCATAGTCATAAGTCGCAAGATTCAAACTTCTCTACAGGTAACCGTCGTAGTAGCTACTGCACTAATTATCACAACCACTTGAAGAGATTTATACTTTTCTTATTATCCAAATATAAACGCAAAAGTTATTCTAATTATGCCACTACGAGAACATTCTTATCTGAGAGGAAAACCTGATTGCATCTAGGAAGAATTTTGGAGTCTAGCCAGATGCTGGCAATATGCACAAGCGCGTTCCTTATCGTTTCCTAAAATTCAAGGAGACTTTACTCTTAAAGATAAAACGTTTGGGTACTTCGGTACTCGTTCAAGACAACTATGAAACTACAATATTATATGAGAATAATCATGCTATAAAATATACCAGAAGTTACTGATGCTATTGACAGGAAATTATATACTTCTCATCAGAAAAATCGAAACACCTTGCAAGTTTATGTTTTGTAAAGATTATCAGAAAAATGTGTATACGAGTATTTAGGAATATATGTCAAATGTCGGTACATATATTAGTCTGTGGTTTAATAATGAATAATATGAGGTTTTCAAATCGTAATGTTAATGTTCTAAATTCAAATTAAATTTCTGATAATCCTTACCAAACATAAACTTGCAAGGTGTTTCGATTTTTCTGATGAGAAGTTTATTTTGTTTCAAATGAATTCCGATTCTTCAAAATGATACTAGAGGTATACGACAAGTAAGGTCCTTAGAGCACAATGACTTAACCGCATCCTATATGTTATTAATAACATAAATATGTATTCTCTTCTTCTGTATATCTTCTCTATCGTTGTCCGCTACTACGCTTTGACTTTCAAGAAGTCAGTAGTACATCCCCTGCCTGACCCGTGGTAGTTATTTTTTAAATAATGCAAATCAGTTGATATTTGAGAAACATAGATTTTGTTAGTGGTAGAGCATTTTCTAAGTCGGCCAAGCTAACTACTACCATAGTTCCAGTATGAAGGGTAGCAGAGCCTGCACCTCATTAACTTGTGGCTTCTGTACCATCAATTGAGGTGAAGGCAAATTTTAAACCCATTTTAAACATAAAAAGGTTGTAGCTAATACTTATTCATTGCGAAAGAAAACAACTTCGACCCGGATTTGCACACAGAAAAATGATGCTCAATTTCAACGAAAAATGTTCTCCACTTGTAACAGGAATACAGTAGATTTACCACGGGACGAAAAAGTATTTCCGTGCCACCCGCCACCCAAATATTTTTTTTTCCGTCGTGAGATTTACGGACGCCCGATTTCGGTTTTCACCTAATTCTGAAGTAGCGTTATGCCTTGGTGACTTGGTGACGACCGATATAATACTGACTGATAGTAATCGTGACTGGAAGTATCCACCGAGTCGGATTGCCGGGCGATAATGACCCGTGAACTTGACGACCACACGCGATTACCACCTTTTCCACTAACATGGTGGAACTAAGTGATGTTTTGAACTTTTTTTTAATTTGGCAAGTCTTCAATTGTTTTTTTACCTTACGTGATTGTGATTGTTCAAATTAAGTTCTTGTTTTTTAGGCTTCCGCAGTCAAACTAGGAACCCTCATAGTTTCGCTCTGTACCTTACTACTAGAACGCTGTAGTTTGGTAATATATATTAATCACGCCAACAAAGTGGTGGAATAAAATCTTGAAAAATATAATTTTTAAGAGTGGCTCCCATACAGGTAACTTGGGGATGAAATATTTTTATCGCGTCTACCCCATTGTGTGGGATATCGTTGAATAGGTCTTTTAAAAACATTGAGGGTCGTTCAACGCCAGTTTTCGATTAGGGATCCGGGAAGCTTTAAAATGATAATTTTTGTCAAAGTTGGTCGTGAAACCACCAACCAAACCGCGTACCTATAGATACCCCACTAGGAATGGATCCCGGGACCTCCAGAATGTGAATCCAACTTTTAGCCATTAGGCTACGGAGGCAGTTAAAAGTATACTGCGGAAAGTGTACTAAAACGAATTTGTTCAGTCTCTATCAAAGAAGCTTTATTCTGTTGAACGAAACCTCTTTACAGTACATTTTTTAAATGAGTGACACAAGTAGTAGTTATCAGCCATATATTATATACCATTTAACTGCAACACCTGGCCAGGGCCCGGGCACAATACAACATAGAACGATAAGTAAGATAGTGCCGACATGGTACCCGTTTACCCAAATCTCCCCATTGTCCAGCAAAAAACGTTATCGTGTCTCGTTCAAAAATGCACCTTATCCAACAGCGAATTGGTTTAATATATCTTTACTACGCCGTATCCACATTATTTCCCTGTTAAAAAGGAATTCAAGCTTTGTGATTCAAAAATGGTTCTACTGGCGTTTAATCTGGAGTCTATCATTGCTTGAGCGGTAATGGCAGGTGATTTGGGTAATATTTCGGTGAAATGTGTCGGCGCCCTGCTGCATTTAAATATAATGAGTATGACAGAACTGGAATGACTAAATTTGTCGCAACGGGCTTTTCGCATTTTCTTTTTTACCTCTTTATCAAGACATTTAATATTAATAGACCGGACAAAGCAAACCAACATTTTGATCCTAAACTTATTACCAATTGGTAATAAGTTACTCAATCTAGTGTCACATCACGTCACGCGGCGGCATATGAAACGTTTCCCAATGACCGCTCTATAACTTATTACTATATTTAAATCTCTCTGTTATCAAGGAATGCGGAAACTTTCAATAGACAATAAAGCTGTATTTATTTATGCTATCATGCTATTTCTACAATATCTTCTTTATTCTTTTTCGTCACACATTAGTTTTACTATGGGCTTAGAATAGGATCAACTGTTGTGATTCTCAGTTTTGTATCGTTACCTTTATTTAATTAATTATTAAATGTACATACGGATTACAGAGTATGGGGTACAAGTATCAGAAATTCAGAGTCAAAGAGAACGGTTGACAGTAGTTAGCTGTCAAAATGACATTAAACTTTTCTTTAAACAATTTTCTGGCTCTAAGCCTAGGCTCAAATTTGCCAATGTGTAACATCAACTCATCTCATCCCGTTGCTGTCGTAAATGGTGACTAAGGTCTGGGCCGTAGCATCTAAAATACCGATGTATGAATGTCGCCAACCTTTGCGAAAACACCTCAATAATCTTCTCTTTATAAGTTCCCAGATTGTCGATATTACATCAGCCCATTATCCCATTTCATGAAGTCCATACTAATAGATTATAAATGCCAAAGTGAGTTTGTTTGTTGGGAAGTGAGAAGTTTCTTATATCCACACGGAAAAAGTCGCATACAATTTAGTAACTAGTATATTATAAAGTCGAAAGTAGCTCGATCCTTTTGTCTGTTTGTTGCCTTTTCACATGTAAATGACAGAACCGATCTCGACTTTTATCACGCACGAAACCTATGGGATGAAGAAGGACATACATAGCATATGTATGCGTATGTTTAACCCGATAAATGGTCAAAGTGCGATGATCATTAAATATCCATAAGTTGCGGTCAAAAATCTTGCGCACATTGATATGAAGTCACTACGGTTGGTAAGAGAAAGGTAGCAATAGAAATAATACATACAAATCGAGTACATTTGTATTTATTTGTCAAGCACAATTAAACTTGGCCCGGGCACTGCACATGTCTGTAATTTTCGAATTCACTCAGTGTTGCAGCGCTAAGCGTGGGAACGTACAGTTTTCCTTAGTCATACGGAGACCTGAGTGAAGTAGATAGATTCACGGTAGCGGGCATTAAACAATAGCAGGAACCACTCCGTTCCACAAATTCGTCACGCAGAGTTCGCGTATGCTTTGTTCACGGGTAGGTACTTTGCGTCCATTGTTTCAAGCGACAAATTGCGTGGTGAACCGGTAAATGGAGAAGCAAGCGCACTGACTCTGTCCACACATTGATGACCGACGAGTATCAATGATCTATAGGGCAGGTCATCT
This sequence comes from Carcina quercana, assembly GCA_910589575.2. Taxonomy (NCBI): domain Eukaryota; kingdom Metazoa; phylum Arthropoda; class Insecta; order Lepidoptera; family Depressariidae; genus Carcina; species Carcina quercana. Next base: position 13,182,059 of record OU342432.1, on the reverse strand, counting down.
CTTTGTGACCGTAAATGTTCATGGTGGACAGGAGTATCTCTCGTTGATCGTTATCATCACGCAACAGAAGGCACTACTGCTCATAATTAGCGACTTCTCGCTCCTTAGTATTTTTTTAGTTAGTGCCGTCTAGGGCCTTCCGACCCGATCCCGAAGACAAGGAAACTTGAAATAATGAGCTATAAAATAGGAAAATATTACTATTCGTATATATGTACACTGTTGGACATGAGGCGCCTGAGTGCCTAGATGTTGTACTCACAATCCGGAGGTAACGGGTTCGATTCCCAGTGGATTCCCTATCGGTATTCGGTTGGTTGGTGCCAAACAGCAGTGTTAATAGCACTATTGTGTTCCGGTATGAAAGGTAGCAGAGCCAACGCCTCATTAGGTTGAGGCTTACGGGTGCGCACGCCTACCATCCAACGGCCTTATCGTCACTTACCACCAGAAGAGATTGGGCAAATTGGTGATCACAGTAAGATCTTGTAGTTACACACATACTACTACTACCCTTCTCCTGAATATGTTGTCCCTTAGTCGCCTTTTACGACAAACTGCGGGATGTCATGGGGTGCTCTATTCTAAAGCCAAGACCATACAGACAAATTTTAATTAAAATATAACAAGTAGAGAACACTACGTATGCAACAACATTTTATCTCCGTCGACCCCAACTGTATCCATCTACTCGTACAAGCAAACAGAACAATGGAAGAAATACATCCCGACTCTAAACTGCTTATTGTTGTTCTCATTTTGTTCTCTGTCTATTATTCGATCGTACCGATTTAATGCTTCAATTAATGAGATGTTCTTTAGTAGATAAGTATTGTATCATCGCGATCAATGAAACATGGATAAGGATTGAATTGATTCTCTGGAAATAATTATGACACTAAACGCATACTAAACTTGGAACATTTTATAGTTGCACGTTGAAATATGAAACATTATTGTTTTGCATTATTATATTCATTCATTTGTCTATCATATACTAATGGACTTATCAAAAAGGAAAAGTTCACGATTGGGAGGGAGGTTAGTGGAGAAGGAAACCAGATATATCGTCAGCCAAGGTTGAGGCTATAAGGATGTTTGTCGTAAGTCCTTAGTGTATTGCACTCCGTGCAATATGTACTCGTATATATATAACGGTCGGTCCAGCACTGCATGTCACACAGGGCCATTTTGGAATTAAACGAGATATTCTTTAGAACTTTTGCGCGTGACACAAAACACGTGAATACATAGTATCTGCCCCGCGGTGCCACCTGCCACCCCGGAATGGCTTTACTATGTCGGAAGCCGAGTCACAGAATTAATATAGTACTACCCGAGTCAGAAGACATATACGAGAAGTTACGCGATCGAAATAGTGGATGCATAATATTTTAGGGACGGAATTGTTTCGTAGCAAAAGTCACTATTTATGTAATTCGCGATGCGATTCTGTACCCATGCCTTGTACTAGTAAGTATTCTATGGTTACGTGTCAGATTGCCAGCTCTATAGTATTCTTTCCTCTGCCTTGCCAAAAATTTCGTTTTACTATTTTCCTTTTGCGGTTATGTCGTTGAACTTTTCTAAGGGAACAAAAATAAGTCAAAAACAATTACTTGAAAACGGAAAGGGGAAAAGGTGTAATATTTAATATAACCTTCAGCTCTAAAGTTAATAAAAGCGTAGGTGTGAGCGATCGTGGCTGGCAATACGGCATCGCGCTTATAAACACAAACACCCCGGCCGCCGGCCGCGGGCCGCGTGTGTCGGTAGATCCCTTCCACTTGTCCGTGACACATGGCCTCATTCAACAACAAACAAAGGCTCACGGCTTAAATATTCAATACATTTACGAGCGATGGCTTTTTGATTTTGAAAAGAATACAAGTACTTACATACAAAATCCAATCCCGAGCAACGTTTAATTAAAAATATTTACCTAATAATATGCATACGTTACGGAAATTTTGTCGGCATGTCACATAGTTCCGGTTAAGTCTCCATAATTTACCGTAGAATTTTATATAGGTGACATTAGGTGACTGAATCAAAGTTCTAACTATGATCACAAACATAGCAAAGCCCCTTGTGCATGTTCTGCAGTTATTCATATCTGTCAGATTTCTGTGGCAAGTACTCCGCTAAATTATTTAACGACAGTCCCGATAATAGCATTATCAAAGATATCAATGCTACAATCTTCTGTACTGCTTGTTTTATTTACCATAAGTGACTGACTGCCACATGAAAGAGTAGCCTTGTAAAAAGATAACTTCAACGATCGTGAGAGCAGTGCTCGACTATGTCGGGCGCGGGAGTTCCACCGCACAAGTGTTAGTCAAGCCAGATGGTACGACCACAACGATACTGCTTGCTCTGTATGCTTCTAAAACAGATACGTGTAATTAATATTGCTTTACTACAAACACGCATTGTATCTAGCCACCCATAGACAATGGCTCTTTCGAAAATAGACTTCATTTTGTAGATAAAATCATGAGATGATAAGAACCCAATTGATCACGAATTACGAGTACCTGAGGATTTAATACTGCTTAAAGTTTTAAAAAAGCGTAGCTCAGTTGGATAAAGTATGAAGGTAAAAATATTATGGCCCGCCCTATTGGAGGGCGGGCGGCACAGTAACATCTTTTTAGCTTCATGGGGTAGAGAGCATCAGTCCTTGAACAGAGGCCTGTTATTTGGAATTTATGTACGTATGATAAATATCATTACCATTGGCTTTTCGGTGAAGGTAAACATCGTGAGGAAACCTTCACACTCCTGAAAGGCGTGTGTGAATGGTCCGGGCTCGCGTGGCCGACTATGGCCCATACACTCTCTGTAGGAGAGTAGAACTGAGCCCCTGCAGTGAGGACATATAAATAAGCTGTTGATGATGATAGTCACTCGGCGAGCTATGGAACGGGCTATGCTCGCTAGTAGCTACGTGATAAAATCCGGACTGAGGAAATCCGTAGGCAAACTAAGGTCACCGACATAACCGTTAGAAGTAAGAGTTCTCGAGTGGCGACCACGTACCGGGAAACGTCTATCGGGCCGTCCCGCTACTATATGGACCGAAGCCCTAATAAAAGTCGCGTGGAGTCGCTAGATGCAAGTGTCTCATGATCGTCAATGTGGATGATAACGTTTCCCAACTGATGATAATTCATCATCATCATTAGCCGGGAAACGTCCACTGCTGGACATAGGCCTCCCTCATACGCCACGCCACATCAACCGGTCCCGAGCCAGCTGCATCCAGCGACTCCCCGCGACTCTAACCAGGTCGTCGGTCCATCTAGTAGGGGGACGCCCTGGTAGACGTTTAACGGTACGTGGTCGCCACTCGAGAACCTTTACTCCCCATCGGTTATCGGTTCTTCGAGCGATGTGGCCTGTCCCATTGTCACTTCAGCTCACTGACTCGTCGAGCTATGTCGGTGACCTTCGTTAGTCTACGGATTTCCTCATTCCGGACCTTATCACGTAGAGAAATTCTGATTATAATTATCACCCCAGAAATACCTTCTTAGTAAACTGAAGCCGGCTTTGTTGTATGTTGAAGGATTTTTACCATCATATCTAAATAGACAATAGTGTTTGACATAGATTCTAATTGTATTTGTTGTCAGTGGACTCTGTCGATCTCTGTTCGTCGCGCGATCTGATTCGCGACCGGTCGGTGGTACTAGTTTATCTATAAGTAGACCTGTTACTTATTCAAATTGTAACAAGGCTAACTAGGGACGAGTATTCATAAACAGTTAAGTTTAATTTGAAGTGTATGTGGCTATGAGAAAATTATTACGACTGTTAGAAAAGTTTGTATGACAACAGCGAATAAAATTTTAGACGAAAAACTAATAAGATCTGATTTTTCATTAACAACTTTTGGACTTATTTCTATCTATTGTATTTTGTAATTATTTTGTGTATACAATAAATGTGTATAAAAATAAAATTAATTACATATATTGGTCCCAATAATCAAATCGTATATGGTTCCGCGCCATCACTACTAATGAAGGCATACATAAATATATATATCCAATATCTATATGGTATACCTAAATATTAAGAAGGCAGAGCCTCTTTAACTCGGCAAATTCCGGTTTAATTAAGAAAGCATTCAAACTTTAATTAAAATTCCTATCTGGGTCCAAGGTTCTCAAAACAAACTAGAAGGATAGAACATTCATTCGAAAAATTATCTCTCAGACAGTTGAATTCCAGAGCATTCCGGTAATAATGCCTTAATGAAATTAGCGATCGACAATTCCGATAACGCTAATAAAACGTGCCAATATATTCTGACGTTAATGAAAATTTATTACAGCTCTTGATCGATCGTAAATAACAAATAGCCATCCGGCGAGATAAGGTCGAACCATCAGGTTTTTAAAAGCTTATTTTCTTCCCTAAACGCATTCACCGAAAGCTGACAATTCAGTTAACATAGCAAGACACATCGAAATGGTTCACTAAAAACACGTCTTTCCAGCTGATTCCTGACAAAAATAAATTAAATGTATTAATAATATAGACATATTTTTATTGACAAACACAATACAGAAAGACAAACAAGATTCATATAGAAATAAATACAAAAAAGAAGCCACAACAAATAATACAAATACAGTAAAACATGAACAAAAGAAAAGAGAACACAAAATAATAAAAATAATAAATTTGTGTTGTATTGCGCTTGTCAACTGGGAACCGAACTCATCATGTGCTGCAGCACACATATAGACATGGAATCATGCATAGATTTTCCTACAGTCTAGGAACTGATGGTTGCAGAACATGATTGGCTGTAAGCAATAACAGAAACCAATTGAATGACATTTGGTAGAACGTGCCGTGAACTTGGCGAACACAATGGGAATGGGAAATGTTTATTTGCAATTGTGATCATTGCAAACGAACACAGTAGGTATCGCTGGCGCAGTCCTATTTGCATCCAATTATGTCGATACAGGTATATCCACCTGAGCTCTTGTTACCTATTGCTATAAATAGGAGCGTGTTACTTGGTAGCAAAATGTATTCATTTGAGATCAAGGGCATGTTCCAATGAGATAGTTATGAAGGCAGATTGTATACACATTATTATACAGCAGACGTATTTAATGGCAATAAGCAAGCATACAATTTAGCCGTTAATTTAGAGAGCGATGGGAGGTACTTTGGGTGTATATTAAAGCATTGTATTTAGCCAAAAAAGCGTCCTCATGTAAACAGAGACAGTTAAATTTTCCGTCGCAAATTTTTCGTAACGGCATGTGGCAGCATGTCGTCATCGTCAACAATCGTGGCAATCCCTGTGTTAAGTCCAATTGAGCTAATGGGCAGAATTGGATACGGTTGATTAGTTAAGTCGTCCCATTTGGGACATGGTGTAAGATCACGTACACGAATGATGAATTTGTGTGTCATATCATTTTACTCTAGTGCGAACTGTCGAGCAGTTGCAATTGTGAATCTTGATTGGATTTTCCAAGCGTGTACCGGGCCGACCCCAACTATATTGACTGGTATAATAGTGCCGGAATAGCATATATGCTACTATCCAATAGCTGGATAAGTCCACGCGGATTAAGTCACGGGCAAAACGTTAGTCATAGTTATTATAATAAAGGAAAATGAATGGATTGTCCTTGATCCTTATCTTTAACATTTAGCTCGTACCATTTTCTCTTCTTCTATTCGTAGTAAGTAGCTAAACAGCACTGTTGTGTTCTGGTATGAAAGGTAGTAGAGCCAGTGCGCATTAGCTTTAGGCTTCTGGGAGCGCACGCTTACAGTCCGACGGCCTTGTCGTCTCTTAGCATCAGGTGAGATGTAGTCGAAGTGCAAACCCATCACACATAATAAATAGTATTCTTATTTGTTTACCCTTTTTCTGTAGCGTGTGAAATGAAGGGTATTTGATTTGGTCATTGTTTAAATGTAGGTCTGTAAATATATAGACAGAGGACAGAGTGCACGAGTTGTAAGCACAGGTTTACAAGTCATTAGCTGACACGGATAGGCATGAAGGCAGCAGCAAATTACCGCGTCAGCGCAGGACGTGCCCCGCGCCGATCCTGATTGATGACGATGAAATTGGTTATTTTATCTCACTACCAACTGAAGTGAAAACTTGTATAAAACTTGCGGACTCATCAATTTTCCGTTGTAGAGACAATCGTTCAGAATCGCAATGCAATTCAGCTAGATAACTGAACTCTTTGTCGATCTAGCAAAAGCGAGATTCAAACAATCTCATTCACAACGCGATGGACCGCATTATTAGTTCGTACTCAAGATTTTATTGGCTTCTAGACATGGCTTATGTCGAAAATTATCCAGTATTGATAATTATTATTAGAATCAAAACTTTTAAGTTTCTGGAAAAAGTCCATAACATAAATGTGCCTCACTCCCATTTTACCCTACAGGCTATAATTCTGTTATACTAAACTTTCATTTTTTAAATGGTGTCGTGTCGATGCTAGGTTAGTGTTACACATACGATATACACTGGTTCGTTTATATTCCACTTAATGTACTGCACGTATCAAAGTAATAGGTTTCGATTTAAATTATCAAATATTTATCGGTTTCTTACGATTTGTGCATGCGTTGCGGCCGTATCGTCTCGAACTCACAGGTCGTTAAAACAGCGCGGGTAGGTAAAATGTAGGCAGGTAAAATGTGGGTAGGATGTCAACATTGGCGTATACACTATAGTTTCTGTAATACCATTGTTTACGATCATATTCCATAATTCCGAACCCCATTCCCACCGTCATCGATGCCACAATCACACAAAAACTGGCCAAGTATTAAAACTAGTGTCAATCCGATGTTAGAACGATTAAAATGTTAATTCAACGGTATCAAATCTCACCGGGCGTATAATCCGGGGAGGTTAATATGAATTTACTGGCGATAAATTAAATTATATGGGCAGTCGTGACAGCGGTTATGGATTTTTTCGCCGTTATTTGAGGAAAACTGTCATTTTAGTAAGGCGTTTAGTTACTTTACACTTCCCTAATCGTCGACCCACTGCGTCGGCGTACTCGCTCGTGCTCTAAGGTTTTGTTGGAGTTCATCGACGTATGAAATATAAACCAACCGTCTTAAATCTAAATTATGTGCCCCTATAGCCAGCTGTGATCTGTGTATACCTTTACATCATAGAACACATTCCCTCCTCTTTACACAGCTAAAAGCCAAAAAAAGATGGAAACAAGATACAATTTGCAGTTCGAGGCATCAGATTCTTGTTTCATTTGCTGCGACTCCAGCTAAAAAAAAATCGAACATGCTGGCGTCGTTTAGAATAGAACAACCCCTTTTGATTCTACGGGTGTTTTACTATTATTATGTTGGGGACACAGCTAACATTAACGATATGAAGTGATGAATTTAAAGCCATCACACACCGTCATCCACATATCGAACGACACCAAAGGCGATTAAGGGAAAAAATATTCAGAAGATTGGTAGCAGCATCTATGTAACAATAATATTTTACTGCGATCACCAACTCACCTGTGTAAGAAAAATCAACTGTGTGTGGTTAACCTTTCTTGAGATAGATCAATTCGGCGCATGTTAAGAGGGTATGCTGTTGTCAAAGCGCCCCGATACAAACGTAGTCCAGTCATATTTTGAGTATTAAGCTATGAAAATCTATGAAATTTTCAAGACACAATCTAGAAACAAATATCTGTGTCGGTGGTGAGTCAGATTTTCGTTTAAATATATACTTCCAGAGTTACAGGGCGTCAAAGAATTGTATTTTAGGGTAATAAAAAGCCCCAACTTTGAACCTGATTTACAAGAGTATGAATCAATTTAGAACAATTTGGAAAAACCACCGACATCTGAAATACTGTACCCTTCAAATGATCCCTGGACTACGAAACATCAAAATAACGGGTGGATAACTTCGCGTAATGTATGCTGTCTCACCGTACGCCCTCGGGTAGGATAGGGCTCGGAGAGGGACAGCTACAAAACAATGTAACCTTGAACGTGGCCACGTGGTCTTACTTGAATAATTTCGAAACTTTATAGAGCGCACAGATCGTTCTTATCTAGCTTCGTGGGTAATTTGCTTTTAGATAAGTTCAATAGGAAAAAACCGCCAAAGTAACTTTACCGTAGCGGAAAGTGTTTTTGACTAATATATCAATATTTCGCGCACAATTACACGAGACGGAGCACCAAATATGCTAGTACTACAAATCAAGAAACTCGATATTTTGCCGCTGGGGTACCGCACGCCCAAACATGGAAAGTCAGCCTGAAGATATGCGAGAGAGGCTTATGTCCAACACTGAAATTATGCAATACATTACGATGTAAATAAAATACTTTGTAGATATATAAAAAATTAATCGGGTGGCCTCTGAAAGGGATTTTACGTATCTGAAATAGTACAAACTTGACCTAAATTATGAAGTCAAAACATAACATGTTGAGTAATAAATGAATACACACAGCTCCATAAACACCATGTGTCAGGTTTTCGCACTCATCTCAATTGGCTTCATATCCGCCTTCACAGATTTCATATTGTATGTGAGGTCAGACAAGCTTAAAGGAAAGCATTATCTTCACAAATAATTGAGCTTCTCGTTGCCAAACCTTAAACTTGATGCACACACGTTGCGGGCGGCTCGTCTGTACTTACATCGCTAAAATCCGCAAGTCCCTAATGTAAATTGTAAATGAACTCTGCGGGTTTGATAACGCAATGGCATTTTCGTAATAACGTTAAGGAAATGTATGCAGGGGCCTGTTTCATAAAAATACAATTCGTAACAACCTGCCAAATGTCACTTTTGACATTTGGACCAATCAACGGGCACTATGGGTGAAAATGACATCACATTTGTCCGTTTATTACGAATCGTATTTTTTATTCAAATCTTTTAACCAACTTGAATCTAGGATTTGAACTTTTTTTAATATAAATTATAACTGTGCCGAGAAGAAATAATAAGGATATATTATAAATACAGATAGTGTATAAATAAAAATGAATGAATAAATGCGTTGGTAATCCGAATTTTTTTTGTGGTTTTTTTTAATAACATTTTTGCCTTTTCTTATTAAATAAGACATTTTCCTGTCTTATTAAATTAGAAATTTGGACAAGGCAACGAATGTTGGGATGCTTAAGCCAATATTTATGTTTTTAACATTATTTTATTCTAAATTTTAAAATTACTTAGAAATTAGAATAGTAAACTCATTTTAGACGTTTGGTATTAAGACAACATCTACTACGATCACCAGTCCTTCTGCCAAGCGTGGCAATTATAGCTATCCCATCATAGTGCCTAACAGATGCCCGAAGTCAAATTAAAGATTAATTTCAGTAAAGTACAACCCTTCGTAATCGTCCAAAGAAGAACCAATTAAGACGAGTGACCGTGCAACGATGCCACGGAACGATAAACAAGTTGTTGTTTTTTTAACTTTTTTAAGCAGGTGCAACTTTATTCTTGCGACGGAGGGAATTAGTTCTTTTATTCATTTGACGCAGCGCTGCGATGATATTGATAATTTCCTTTTTAACAAGCGAACTAGAGATCATTAATTTTTAATTGAGTTTTAATTAACCGCCTCCGTGCCCTAAAGGTCTCGGGTTCGATTCCCAGTACGGTACGTATCTGTACTCGGTTTGATTGGTGGTAGGGCATTTTCTATGTCCGGCTAGCTGGCTACCATCACGTTACTTAAGTCTGCCGCACAGACAGATTAAAAGAGAAGTAAAACAAAGAACAAGAAAATATGAAGCTAGCTAGAGGAGGCCTGTATCCAGAGTAGGGTTCCTCTAACATACCAACATTTATACAAGTACGAGTTAGTTATAAGCAAAACATGTTTTTATAAGTTTTTGGAAATAAAGAGGCTTATAATAATAATAATAAAGCCTAAAATCGTATTGACTTATTTATCATATTTCTATAAACTTAAATCTACTGATATTTATCGACAGCCCGCTAATTAAAACAAGAGGAGAAACATTAGCAATCAAATTGTTAACGTGGGAATGGGAACGGGCGCCAAGCTCAAAGACAAGTTAATTATTTCTTGCCAAGAATTAAAAGTTATCAAGCCTAGGCGTGGAGCAATGGCAAACCTTATGACGTAGCGATCTGAGGGAGGGACAAGTCCAACAGTGGACTTGTAAAGCTGATAATAAAGAATGCAGAATATCGACGAGTTGTACGTCTGGCGCCAAATAGCAGTATTAATAGCACTGTTATGTTCACATGTGGAAATTAGCAGTGCCAGCGCCTCATCAGCATGAGTCTTTTAGATGCGCACGCTTACCATCCGACAGCCTTATCGTCACTTACCGTCAGGTGATATGAAGCCAAGTGCAAATCCATCTTTTTTTTTTATCGGCGAGTATCACATACAGCCTATTTTTTTCTCAAACCCACCGTATTATAGTATCCGAGTATGCCTCAATGCGACTGTTATTTCTTAGAAATATTTAAATATCAGAAAAATTAATATAAGGTACTATAGCTATCTATGGAAGAGCGAGGCCTTCTATCACAGGTATTTTCATACCTAACAGAAGGTCTCAACTTTGTTACTAGTTATAGTGTAAAAATGAAATAAAATAAACAATTTTTAACTATTTTTTTAATTAATAGCTTCCTCTCTTTGACACTTATTTCTGTGTATGACACTAAAAAACAAGTCAAAGTGTGTATTTGACATAGATACAAGTGGCAGCGAGTGCTTATGTTTCCCGGGCATTCTTGCCGCCCCTCATTCAATCACACGAGTGGCAAAATAATAAATGTGTTGTTGCTCTCGTAGCAGCGGCCGGGCACGTGCCCTTTGTACGCGCTCGGTGAGAACGGATATTTCCCATAGGAAGCAGCGGGACCCTCGCATCACATTCCCACTGCTTGTGTCCCAAATGAAACTCCAACTCAAATGGAGCTGAGAATTCGCAATCCAATTTCACGGGATTCCTATCTCGTCAAGTTTTGGATTCTCTAAAGCCTTTGATTTACATTGCGGTTTGTATTTGAAAAACCGCACTTGCAAGTCGTACTAGCATAGCGTACCGTATAGTTCCCTATCTTGGAAACAAAATATAATTATCCATTATAGTACGCAATAAGGTTTATTTTGGGTATTTTAAGCTTTTGATTTGATATATCTAATGCTGCGGGTGAGACTGGCAATTCGCATGGCGATGCACAGTGGTGCACACCTGTGGGGCACAGTGGTGCACTTTGTATGAGATTCAGAGGACATAAAATATTACAAATAAAAGCTGTTTTTTGTATCATATCGATATCATGGCGATATAAGGCCAAAAAATTCTTCACATTTAAAGTAAAAACTCTTATTATTTGTTGTTATAGCGTCCATTGTACAATACAATTTCAAGTAAGATTCTATTACGATTGAAAAGATAGAACCCTGTGGTAAACGGAACAACAGAACCATAGCAATGAGTAGTATGATGGGCGCGGAACCCTAAAACCCTTACGATCATTTCTATGCTCGCTTGTACCATCCACGAACAAGCGAGAATAATTTAGACTCTACTTTTATTTAAAGTAAGAGTAATGTACATACAAACACTTAGCTGATGAAATTTCAACGCCACCTGAAGTAAAATTATACAAACTCAGGTGACTGGTAAAGTTGATTTGGTTTTTAATTTAGCTGTGTAATACCTAAAGTGCTGAGAATCAGTAAAACATGCCTGATGCATAAATGTGTGAGTGAGTATGCAGTTTTATTCTACTTTCTAATGCCCATAGTTTTCGACTTATGCCGCCGAAAATGTTTCCCAAATTCATATCAAACAGATTCCCCCTCTTAGTGTGCAATGTGAAAAATCACAGCAATTTATGCAGATAATACAGAAAAATTTAAGAAATGTCACTAATTACTAATATTTTTGAGAAATCAACTTCTTCATCTTACCGTATAGGTCGATGACCGACCTCACAACCCTAGTGCCAGAGTTGTTTAGCCGCCATAGTCCTCTGACATGGCTCATGTAGCTACCTGTTGTAGATAGTAACCGGGATCATCTTACTTTTCAGACAATCAGGTGATTCAGACTGCAATGTCCTAAACAAACTGAGGCAAGTCTCACAAAGTTATATTTGACGAAGTCCCCATCGGGAAACGAACCCAGGACCTGCGTGTGTTGAGCGTCTGAGTGTAACGCTCAGCCAACTGCGACACGGAGGCCGGATAAATCAGCAAAAAATGCTTAAAAACTAACCTAATTATGCGATCGAATAAATGAACTTTATTTCAAGGAACCATTGGTGCGCCAGTCTGACTTCCGCTTGGCAAAGTTTTTATAGAACGGGATGTAGGAAAGTAAATGTATTAATACATGCTAACTAAGCATTATTTTGCTTTAGGTACGGATTTGCAACCATCACTAACATTCGTACGACAATCAAAGCCCACAATTAGTGAATGTCACTGAGCGACATCGTCCATGACTATTCTCTCCCCGACAAACGTCCGATATTACATTCATAGGAAGCGGTGGGTTGGATCGGAACAGCTGAGGCCCGAGGCGGCGGCTCGGCTGTCGTCCAGCCTGCAATCCGCAGATATGCCTGTCCGTCCGCCTGCGCTATTATCCGCAGGCTGTTTGACTAGGGCGGGCGCCTCCAGAGTTTACAGTAGAACTCTGTAGTTTGAAGTGAGGTTTCATAGAGCTGTGTAATTAGAATTATTCCTATTTGGAACCTGTAGCTGAACAATGTAGATAAAATGCTGTTATACTTTTAAAATGGGTGAATAATTGAATATAACAGATATTTTTAGGAAACAAATGAATAGCAATTCATTTCATAAGTGTTTTTAAAATGTTTAATGTACTTGGTACTGTGAGACATTTGGTGGTGGGACATACATGATGAAAAGCATGCTTACCTAGAAGCATCAAGTCACTGAAGCGCTGGCGGGCTCTGTTGTATTAGGACGATATTTTTTTATACCGGAATAAAACAGACTGCACACAATACTGTTGTTTGTCGGCAGACTTAGGTAAAATGGTGGTAGCTTTGCATTTTTTATTATTAAGGCGATCCACCTCCATCAAAGTTTCATACAAAATTTCTGTTGCCATAATTTTTTTGAATAGAATAGCTGGCTTTGTGCAGCCATTATCTAAAAATAGGAAATCGGATTCTAATGTCGCGAAAGTAGTACCATTAACATACAACTTCACATTGAATCACACTTTTCCTTTTAAGCATTTTTTTTCAATTATTGTTCAAAGCGCCATCTATGCGTCAGCTGAATAACTGCTTGTATTGTAGCTAACTATAAAGTTGTAATTTATTGAGATTTTACTTATCAAAGCAAGCTATTCTATTTTAAAAGATTATGGCAACTGAAATTAGCATGGCAGCATAAGGAGAGTAGCATAACGTTGAAGTAACATTTTAAAATTTTGATAAAATACCGGTCAAGTGCGAGTGGGACTCGCTCGCTCGAATATACTGAAAATCATAAATAATATGCGCCCCTGACGAAATAAACGGACGCCAAGTGATCCTATAAGAGTTCCTTATTTTCCTTTTGAGGTACAAAACCTAACTATACGTATGGAAACTTAATAAAGCTTGGTTTATATACTGTCAATTTTCTAACAAAGCACCCTGCGTTCCAACACAACTAAATTATGAAAAGAGCAAGTAAATTGGTGTCGTTGAGTAAGAAGGAACGCTGCCGAACAACAAGGATCACATTGAGGGCGCGCGTGACATGAATCCCGGTGAACGAGGAAAGATAAGATTCCCCGAAACCCTCATTCGATGTCACCAATCAAAATTGGATTGTATTGTAAGAACGTGAATGTCATTATGCTACGACCGAGACGAAAACGAGCTTGCCAATTGTTAGTCTGATATGATTGTCTCGTGTGTGGTCGGCCTTAGAATAAGATCACCTAAGACATCCCATTAAGTACTGCTGTAATCGGTGTTAAAGCGGAAGAATTGGTGATACGATGAACTCAATTTTTTTACGTATTTCTTTGTTTGTGCCATTGTAACGGAACCCTGAAAATTCTAGTTTTCAGATATTCCTATGCTTGTTTTGTAAGAACTTGCTTCTTGCTAAATTTCAGGATTTTAGATCAATGGGAAGCATCCTACGCTTGTAAGTAAATCCTCAAATTTTGCGTCATAAACGTCCGTATCTTTTTATAGCGTTTGATTTTGACAGATCCAAGGGATTAAGGACTGAAGTATTTGATATTAATTAAAACTGGATAATTCAACGCATTTCCGGTAAAATAGGCCTTGTCAGATGGACGGATAACAAAGTGATCCTATAAGGGTGGGGTCCTTTTTGCCTTTTGCCGTACGCAATCCTAAAAAGACGTGCGGAGTGAGGTCATTTTTTTTTTGATTGAGACGAAATTACTTGTATGTATATCAGTAAAATTTTAAGTATTTTGTTATCTTGCAATTTTCTATGACAAGAACAAAATGTAAAGGATGGAAAGATAAGATCAATATTTCAATCAGTTGTGCTTCGCTCGGTATTTCCGCGTTGTGCGCGATCTAAGCTGCCCGATAAGCAAAATATGGCAAACAAGGTGGAGCGCGTTCCTTTACTGGTCGCTGCCGGGCTGGCCTATCGGGCACCGACCTCGCATTCTTGTACCACAAAAGGAGAAACCGATGACTTTTGAGCGAAGTTTCAGATAAATATGTCGATTTTATCAAAATGTTTAAAATCGAGGAATTCCGTTAATTAGGGTTGCGAGACACAAAAGGAAAAATGCACCCTTATAGGATCACTTGGTTGGCCGACTGTTTGGCTGGATGTCAAGACCATTTATTTAACGTTATTCCTCTTATAATGCTTCCATACTAAATTTATGTTGCCATACTCTTTTAAAATAGAATAGAAATTTGATAAGTAATTACCTAAAAATAGGAGATAAAATTATAGTATCGCGAAATAGATATCATTAATTTACAGCAGTTACGCAGCTAATGGTTCATAGATGGCGCTTTAAACAATAATCGAAATAAGTGCTTCAAATGAAATCTGTGATTCACTGTGAAGTTGTATGTTATTGGTACTCATTTCGCGATGTTAGAATCTGAGGTCCTATTTTTAGATAGTGGCTGCACAAAGCCAGCTATTCTATCCTAAAAGAGTATGGCAACGAAAATTTAGTATGAAACTTTGATGGAGGTGGATCGTCTTAAGAGGGTATGCTGTTGTCAATGCGCCCATACAAACGTAGTCCAGTCATATTTTGAGTATAAAGCTATGAAAATCCATGAAATTTTCAAGACACAATCTAGAAACAAATATCTGTGTCGGTGGTGAATCAGATATATACTTCCAGAGTTACAGGGCGTCAAAGTATTGTATTTTTCGGTAGTAAAAAGCCCCAACTTTGAACCTGATTTACAAGAGTATGAATCAATTTAGAACAATTTGGAAAAACCACCGACATCTGAAATTTCATTAGTATACTGTATTAAAAAAATGGTTACATAATATACTGTATCCTTCAAATGATCCCTGGACTACGAAACATCCAAATAACGTGTGGATAACATCGCGTAATGTATGCTGTCTCACCGTACGCGCTCGGGTAGGATAGGGCTCGGAGAGGGACAGCTACGAAACAATGCAACCTTGAAACTGACCACGTGGTCTTACCAACATAGCCTCTTAAGGTATCCATTTGAAATGCAAGCGTGTAACCTTCGAACTGTAAAAAAAAAATTGAGCTTCTAAATCAACACAACAAAAATATACAGTCAATTATGCAGCATATTTTGACGAAGAAGGAATCAAACCGTCCGACTCGCACTTGACCAGTTTTTTATGTATCTTGATGTTGGCCATAGGATGCTAAGCGTGCGCACCCAGAAGCCTAAAGCTCTACCTTTAATACCAGAACACAACTGGTATTAACACTGTTGACTAGTGGTAGCTAGCGAGGCCGACATAGAAAATTGCTTACTACCAACTTGGCGGTCCGGTCCGGACTGAGTCTATAAGAGTTGAAATCAATGTACACGTTGGCAGTGGCAGGTTAGCACTAACTCAATGTAAACACACGTCAGTTTTTGCCAAAAATAAAAATGGAGCGTCCTTCGAATAAATAGATCGCCATATGGCGAGCTCTGTCCCGAAATCTATGTTAGTTCAACATTAAATCATAGCACGCCTCGTAACAAACCTGCTACGTAAATGCTCTGTGCGATTCTGTGTCAGGAAACATGTGGTAACATAGCTCACACCATTTATTGTCCTAATTAAATATGTTTTTCTAGCAAAGTGATATATCGATGTACATATTAAATAGTTACGTAATTCCTTAACCTGTATCATAGATCAATATAAATCGTAACTTGGCTCAAAAATGAATAACTAATATTTCAACAACAAAAAACTCCGGTACAGTGCTAGTCAGAGTCGCGCACCTAGAGCTCCGTACAGTTCTATAAAATTATCATTTAATTTTTTTATATAAAAACAGACGCCTGGCGGAAAACCACGAGCAATTTATAATTTACACATTAAAATGTCAAATAAAGTTGGCACTTTAGCAGTTCTTAATTGTAAAATTTTAATGAGATATAAATAAAAAACTATAATTTTCCGATTTATTCTTATACTTGTGCTGTAAGGCCTAGGTGCTTGCCAAATTTCATGATTATAGCTCAATAGGAAGTTCCCATACAGGTTTTCATTCCCTTGTATTTTGTATGGAAATGGTCTAAAATACAGCTATCTTTATTGCATTGATCTATAAGTTTGAGTTTTTCAACAGACTTGAGTATTCGATATTAATTTCAGCTTGATATCTCCACGCGTTCATGAGAAAAAGGGTCTAGACTGACAGACAGACGGTCAACGGATTAAAGTAAATAAGAGATCCTTTTGAGGTATGGAACCCTAAAAAGAAGCTTAACCTCCCTAACTGCAGAGTACAGTCACGTACAGTGGAATGATGAATGCCAGCGCGAGGCGCGGCGTCTGTGACAAGTTGCATCTGTTTGTTATGTGCATCGTGCATTGTGCATCCACACTGCAGCGATTCTACCATGTACTCTTCGAATTCTACTGTTGTACAAATATCATACGTGACAGAAGAAATGTCTGGCAGCGTCGAGCAAGCTACAAATTGCATTTTAATTTCGGTAATGGTAAGCTTTTGCAAATTCATTGTTATTACGTAATCTTTATAAAATGATGAACATTGAGTAAAATATTACCTAGACATTATATTGAAGCTGGGGTGGCATAAGTAAGTTACACCACCCCGTCACGCATCTGGACGGGTACCATGAAAAATGACAGCTCGAAATCGAATTATAACTCGAATATCGGCTTCATTTAAATCGCAACCCAATCCGAACGCTATTTGAAATAAAACGAAATGCATCATGTGGTAGGGAACGTAGAGTTGCGGAAACTGCCACACAACGAATACATACAGACATTATGTGAGTATATACCTCGTGAGGGTGGAGCAGCTGGAGTCAGATCACGCCACCTCCTTGAAGTCATTCCTGGTGCGAGTTCCGACCTAACCTTCATGCGGGAGGACTTCTGGCCGAAGGTCGTGGTGTACCGTTGCTTCCGAGGGAGGATAGTGACCAACACCACCAGAGCGGCACCAACGTGCCTAGTAAATAACTAATATACCTAAAATAATTTTATTTCAATTTATTGTATTGTACTTTATACATACGAGGTGGAAAAGTGTTAGTGTACTAGTGTGTCACGTGGTGTCAGTATCGACAGATCGGCGTCAGTAGTGCCCAAGGACTCTGTACGTGGAATCCAGGGACGGACTCAGTGCAGAGGACTCGGAACCAGTGAGACAAGGAAGTACTCTGTTGGGGGGACCCGTGATTTTGAAGATTGATTTGTGTACTTGTGCTACCAATAAACTCTGGAATTTTGGACTAGTGTTTCTCTTCAATCTAACGAACCTGGAAGCTCGTAACGGTCTTTTTTCTTGAAATAAATATATATGAAAATAATATAATGGAATAATACTAATAATTGCTTAGAAAGCTAAGGGGAAACATTATTGAGCTCTCTCCGAACCGCAAAGATCGACAAAACCGTCAATAAAAGGAACAGTACTGTAGCACTCACTTCGCAGCTAACATACTGTCACGCTATCCTTTGGTAATAGTCCGGGCGGCGGCGCGGCCTCTCTGATACACCCTGGTTCAACTCACCCGATACACTTTACCTACTTGTACACGCGAGGCCCAAGATGTACAGGTTCAGTATAGATGTGTCATTATGTTATGCATACGTATTATGTATAACTTCATATTATACTTCATCTAAAAAGACGTACTTAATAGACGGAATTTATCCCAATTTCCCAATTTCCCAAGCGTGCAATTGTGAATATATTTTTTTCCAATAAAAAATATGAAAGCTAGTTCACTTTCGGATGCTCTCGGTACAAAAAACGTGTGTGGTTCTGGGCTTCATTCGTCTATATTTCGTCAATTATGTACAAATCATTACTAGGTCATCATCAACAGCCTACGTCCCCACTACAGGAGCTCAGGCCTGGCTACAGGCTCAGAGAGTGTAGGTACATTACTAGGTAAATTAAATTAAAGTTAAATAATGATACAATATTTATTCCTTGTGAATTCCGAGAGCGTTTATTTACGGAAAATTGAATGGAAAAAAATACGACTTGCTATGATGATATGATGTTGGAAAATAAAAAGCATACTCCTAAACTGTTTATTCATGGGTAAGTAGGAATAATAATTTGTAAAGTTATTTGCTATTGCTAATGAAATAAATATAACTTGGTCAGAACTAATTGTTATGACTGAGCTAATTATTACTGATAATGGTATAATCATGCAACATCATAAACATATGTTTTTTCTCCATACATTATTTTGGAAAATGTAAAAATATGGACACCCTACGCGATCGATTCCTGATAAAATCTCGTTGGAATTGATGTCATCGTTGCACTCAGCTACAGAGTTGTTTTTATTCGATTTATGTGTGATAAATTTTCATATTGACATCATCAGCTGGAAATAATTAAGATTTTTTGGGTGTTATATGGTGACCATTTACTAAGTTCTTGATACAAAATCACAAAGCTAAAAAACAATTTTTTAATAGAAATCAAAATGTTTCAAGGCTATTTCTAGCAGTAATTAGTGATTAATAGAAGAGACAGAAAAAACTTATTCACAAATTCCAAGTTTTCCTGTATAATATGAAAACGAGAGGCATCGCACCATCCAGCAAACCGCTATCAAGCAACTTTATCTCCACGTTACGGGGAGCATACGGTAGAGCTAGAGCGGCCTGGGTGTCGTTTATCAGGTGCTATTTATCGTAACGACCAGCGCTTTGCTTCTAGGAAGCTGTGCAACATGCTCGCACTGCGCATGCGCCTGACCTGCCTCCTTATCTACAGCTTGTCTTTCAACATAAGTAATATAAACAACGATAATAGAGTACCAGGACGATATTATTAGAAATACAATACAAATAATACTTGTAATACGCTGCTTATGTCCTGTAGGTTGGATAATTCCATAACATGAAGGTATGTTGTATTTTTCGGATTCCGTACCCAAAGGATAACAAACTCCGCTGTCCGTACATCCGTTATTCTGTAAGCGGGCTGTATCTAATGATCCGTAATTGAAAAATAGTTGAAATTTTCACATATGTGAATTTCTCTAGCCGCTATAACAACAAGTAATAAAAATACATTTTAAAATTATTTTACTGTATCACACTAAAACGCCACTTTACAATAGCCGTAAAGCGCCCATACAAGAATATTATTCTGAATGTGTAAATTAACAATTGGTGTTTGTTATCTTACCTTATTATTTATAATTTTCAGTATGATAATTATTCATATTCTGTACGGAACCTGACTCGCATATGGCATGTTTTAAGAAATGTTTAGTTTCATTCTGGTTCTAGAAATAAGAAGTATGGTAATCCATATCGGACAACTAATTGTTTTGTTTTAAGCGTGTGAATCTTTCGCTTTACTAACGCTAACTCTCAAACCAAACATAGTTACATACATCGCCGTGTTTATGTTATGTCGTCCTAAACAAAACAATGTCCCTGACTGCATCTTGTTCACACGAGGGTAGACAAACGGAACACGTGTTGTGGATTCCCACCGATATGTACAGTACGATGCGTGAGTACGTAGGATCGATCGACATGCGGGCACATTCTCCTGCCTGAGAGACGCGCCTGCGCAGCACCAATACACACCATTGTTGATAACTAAACAGAGATCATGTTTCTATGACGACCCAGTCTGGAGAGCTAAGATGAATATAAACACATTTCATTGTCAAGAGAAATTAAATTTTATATAAATGAGAAATCTTATGCTTAAAATACAATTTTGCACAGAAAACATTCGGACAAAATACGATGTTACACAAAATCAAAAGAATGTACATTAATTAGTAAACGAAAGGTGAGCAACGTTGCTATACATAGAAATCTTTTTTTTTAAATCGTAGTGGGTAAAACATCAACAAGATAACTTTAAAAACCTAATCATTTATAGATTTTAAAATCAAATCGCTTTTAGATTACTTCGTGAAGGACATATTCAAGACGTATTTAAAAATAATAGGTTGTTCATGTTGGTCCTATTATTTTTGCCGTTTAATTTATGTCAGACCTTATGTCAGAAACCCGTCCGTTTAAACTTTGCTGCTAGCCCTGAAATTAAATTTTGAGAAAAATATTTCAGCTGTGAAATCTAATTCCTTTCAAGTTCGTAAGACGACGCATATGAACTAGAATTTTCTATATTTACAATTGTAGGTTAACAAGTATTGGTTGTTATTTATGCAACTTTAATGATACGAATATATTATATTCATGTTAAAGGAAAAACGAAAAGAAATGGTAACAAGGAAGCGTCAGGGGAATAATCCACTTGGTGCGAGAGTATCGCGATAAATTCGACATCTTGTTATCGAAAGGGCTTCGGATAACGAAGCTTACGCCGAAAAACAAAATGCCGTGTTGCAGTCGCTTCTCCAATTTCCATGATTTCGAGTAAGATTGAAGTTGAATGATCATAGGCATACAAAACAAATATTTTCAAGTGATACTTTCTTAAATCTCTCTGAACTTGATAGATTGTGTGTGATACTTAACACTATTGTGATGCATAAACTGGTCGCTGAACGTAAAAAAGCAAAAAAAGTATTGTTTGAAAAACAGTAAAAATATTAAGATGGGTAACGGAAGGAACGGAGAGGCGACTAACGGAATGTCCAAGGAATTGGGAGCAGTGTGGTAACAACATATGAGTAAATTACTCATTTGGTTACCAATACAAGTATCTCACTGCAATTAACAATCAGACTAAAGATTGATATATATTTCGTAATACGTACATTGAAATATTTATTTTGTATGGAAAAGTTTCTCGAATGGTATCGTTGCAAAATCCTTCACTTCTATTCGATTTAAACACATGTTAACTTTTCAGAATTTTCTTCTAAAATCAGACTTCAACGTTTGGAACATCGGGAACTGAAATGAATATTTTCCCACGGCGAATAATGATTACTCTTAAATCCAAAAAAAACTTTTCAATGATTAGATTAGAGTTATCTCTAAAATAAATACGGACGCAACTTCAAATTCATCGAATAACCGTAACCCGAAGCTTTGATCAGGCCGCCAATTAAAATGCCGTCCACAACCCTGACAAAACCTGTGAATATTTGACACGTAAAAGGAACAAAACATGAAACATTCATTGGTCTTTATCAAAGATGGTTTGTGGTTTCAGTATTCAACGAAATGGCCGAGGTGGCAAGAAAACACATTTTCTATAAATGTCTTCAGAAATAAATCTAAAGTACTGTTAGATGAAAACAAGATTTAGTTTCATTTTCTTGATAGGAAATAAAATCTTAGTCATTCTGACGAACATACAAAAAAAACACTTTCGCAGAATTATAATATTAGCAAGGATGATCTATTAGGGCTGCCAGACAAATTTCCTAAATGTTATACTTTTCACTACGATTACCAATCCGCCTGCCAAACATGGAGATTATGGGCCAATCCGACGTGGCGATCTATGAGGGAGAAGATCTACTCATGTTTGACTACATGATTGTATTGTCTCCAAATGATAATATAATCATATATTTTCTCAGAAAGCTCATTCTAAAAACATGACACCGAACCCTTCCCTGGCCCTGGGTTTGGTTTACATGGTTTTATATTTTATTTTCATTCCGCAAGAGAGCCTTTTTTAATTTGGACGATAAATTTTCATTAATGTCAGACTAGTTTGTAACATTCTTGCTGTCAAATCGGGAGCCAATTAACTTGGGCCGAAGTTCTGATTCGTGGCTAAAATCCTGGAATGTGAGTCAGGGACTGGGTAAAGAACGCCTCGGCACGTCCCTAAACCAAGCAGAACGTAATGTGTTGGTTTTTGTCTTTTTTGCTAATCGTATTCAGTAGATATATGAATAAACATCGCAATTAACCTTTCGTGAGAAATTAAGTTATTAGCTTTGGAATCAGAACAGAATTACCGGTAGCTGTTAAATTTTTGGACACGACAAGTCCATAGATTTTAGTTTAAAAGTTACCTATAAGCTTCCAGTAAGGTGCGTTCAATTGTCGATACTGCAAGTAATACCTACAACAAAGACGTTTGTCACATATTAAGTGTAAGATTGTATAACAGACACCTTTCGATTTAACTTAGTAAGTCAAAGTTTGAACTCTGCTAGAACTTGTAGCACCTGAACCGAACTCGTCTCATTTCAAAGTTTTGCTTGCCCGGTACAGACCGCTCGCTCACATTCAGTACAATGTCCGGG
This sequence comes from Carcina quercana, assembly GCA_910589575.2. Lineage (NCBI taxonomy): Eukaryota > Metazoa > Arthropoda > Insecta > Lepidoptera > Depressariidae > Carcina > Carcina quercana. Next base: position 13,159,143 of record OU342432.1, on the reverse strand, counting down.
GTGCGGTGCGCGTGCGCTGGAAACTGGTTGAGAATGTTTCAGAAGCCACTATTATTTTGGGAGATATAGATTACTCAAATTTATTCACTCCGCGCGTGGATTGGACATAGACGACTGATCGTCGACCACCGTCTGTAAACACTACTTTGCTTCGAACAACTTAGGACAGTTACATAATATTCACTGACTAAATTCTTCCCTGATTAATTGTAGTACACATTTCGGGCCATTCCATTTTTCATTTTGCTTTTAATAATAAAGCATAATTTGCCTTCGATGATATAATTCCTCGCGTATGCTTAAAAGTGCATTGCAAGTTGGTGATTGCGGGCCCCCCGCACGCGCCCTTTACTAGTTATTGCGCTCCGTGGCCCAGCCCATACCGCTTGCATAGGACTCTTGAAATTTGTAACATCGATTCCTTTGGTTATGTATGTTTTATTAACACAATAATCGAAGTCTCTTCGATTGGCTCCCTGCACACCATAAATTGAAACTGCGAAATTTTTCACAAAGTTTTCTTCATTTCTTCATTCATCAAGGAAACTTCATTCAAGTACCGATCTAACAGACGAACACCAGATCAGCACACTTTCGCACCTTACTTCAACCTCATCTTGCGCACATCCAAGGGTGGAACACACTGACTGCGTCTATATTTCCATGAAGTGAGATCCTAAATAAGCATCTCATTGCTTTATTTTCAATAAAAAATATAGGAAGCAAAATAATTCGATAATTCTGAATATATAATGTTATTTACATATCAATTCACAGAATATCTTACTTATATTACTACATATACATATGCAGTATACACTTACAGGGTGTAGGAAAACATAGTTGGAAAAAATTATGTTATCTGTTTTGAAGACCATACAAAGAATTCTCTAGCGCAGTGCTTCCCAAACTGTGCGTCTCGACGCCCGGGAGCGTCACAACACTGTCCCAGGGGCGTCGTGCGTCGATGAAAAGTTTTGAAAAGCAATATTCAGAAAAGCAAGCACATCCTTCTCATTAGCATCCAGCTAATAAATAAATATCTACATCAATTTTTATGCTTTTGTTCTTATTTTCTAATAGTAATTATAAATGTCCAAATAGAGACCTTTTCTGATAACCTGTTATTAGGCTAGTATTAAACTAGTGGATATTTTTTGGACGGAGGGTGGCGAGTTCTAGGTTGAGGGGCGTCGTCAAAAATGGCAAATTCTCAGGGGCGTCACAGTACTAATAAGTTCGGGAAGCTCTTCTTTAGCGATCAACTTTTAAAGCAGTACTTTCGAGAAACTGGGACATTTTTTGCGAAGTTTGATGAAAACCTTTTTTTTTTAAATTAAAAATGAGCACTACTATCAAGAACAAAGAACAATTAAAAGTTATTTAAAAATCATACTCAGCGCAAAAGCTGTCGTACTTTTAAAATGACATGATATCTGCGTATCGAAAAGACTACGAAAAGAATAACGATATATCCATCTACTTAGTGTTTTAGCTATAGTGTAGGATTCGAATCATGTATTTATTTAAATCAGTGAAAGTTTATAAATATTTTTACAGAATGCTTCTGTAGCTCAACGTCAAAACATATTTTAAAACAAAAAAATTGGGATTTTTCTAAAACTTTTTATTGCAACAACAAATATTGTCATAAAACGTAAAATATATTACATAAGTACAGCTTTTTTATGCATTTTTCTTTATCATCAATAAATGAAATAATATAATACTGCTGTGCTGAGTCCGAGAACTCAATCTTCATCGAAACATAAAATATCCAAGTGCTATGAATCCCATCATGGCGAAGCCGACCAGCAGTATCTGTAAAAGTAAATTAAATAAATAAAAATGTGGGAAATCTGTTGATTCTCCGAGATTAAAACCAAAGGTAGGTTCACTCACTCACGAGTCCCTGGCAAGGGATCGACGCGACTTGGTCCTTTAACTGTAGGTAGTGGTTAGTCCCGAGAGGAGATAACATCTAATATAGGACAGTTTTTGAACTCCACGCAGACGAAGACGCGAGTAACAGATACATTCATATACATATATACTAAATCGTTTAACAACTCACTTGAACTTACTGAGTCCAAAGATAAGGTCGATATTTTATACTATCGATAACTCACCCTATATTACTTAACTAGCAACTCTTGTTTGTAGATATGTATATGCCACGACAATCCCTCAAAAGTATCTTAACGATTTTAAAGAATCATAGACTAGGGACGAACCCTCCTTTTCGAGGTTTGGACCATAATAATCTGTGATCTTCCAAGAAATCGATTGGTCAAGGTCTTAATCTTCGTTTTAATTGAATGGTTTGTTTTAAAAAGAATAGGCGTCACGTTGATTTTGGTATGTGTCAAAAAATGTACGTTTTGCCTGAGGCTTCGTCCGCGTTGACTTAAGAAATAATATCACGGAAACTACTTATTTAATCGGGATAAAAAGTAGCTTCAGGCCTTCAGCCATTTAATTATCTCAATACAAAAATACATTCAATCTGACTCCGTTACGACAAAAACGAGGACAAACAAACAAACTTTCGCATTTTTAATATTATTTATTATTCTGGTATGGATAGTATATATTGGATGTATTAATCCATTACTGTTACCTTGTTTTGCCATTTTCGGTTCTTAACACACTGGCTGTAGGGCATGGTCGTGAACGTGACGGAGTTGTACAGGGGCACCCACAAGTCAGGGAGCAGCCAGAATATGAAGTCATCCATCGCTTTGCGAAGGCGGTAAGTGGGGCGCGTCACCAGGTCTCGCATCTGTAAATATATGATGCTTCATAAACACAACTCATAAAATGAACGGAAACACATACTGTTGATATTGTCTTTACTCGTATGTACTCGTACCTGAATATTCATATAAGTAGTTGTTTCAAATAGTAAATTCTCCAAAATCTTTTGTACCTTATTAAGAGGGTATGCTGGTGTCAAAGCGCCCATACAAACGTAGTCCAGTCTTATTTTGAGTATTAAGCTATGACAATCTATGAAATTTTCAAGACACAATCTAGACACAAATATCTGTGTCGGTGGTGAGTCAGGTTTTCGTTTAAATATATACTTCCAGAGTTACAGGGCGTCAAAGAATTGTATTTTACGGTAGTAAAAAGCCCCAACTTTGAACCTGATTTACAAGAGTATGAATAAATTTAGAACAATTTGGAAAAACCACCGACATCTGAAATTTCATTAGTATACTGCGTTTAAAAAATGGTTACAAAATATACTGTATCCTTCAAATGATCCCTGAGCTACGAAACATCCAAATAACGGGTGAATAACTTCGCGTAGTGTATGCTGTCTCACCGTACGCGCTCGGGTAGGATAGGGCTCGGAGAGGGACAGCTACAAAACAATCCAAATTTGAACGCGGCCACGTGGTCTAACCAACAAAGTCTCTTAACATCTATTTTATTGAAGTCCATAGCGCAGAATCAATATAACTACGCACAGAACGGTCGTTCACCACCTCCCGCTGAACCACGGTACCTCACTTCCCCCGCAAGAGACTGGAACAATCGTGGGCATGCATGGTGACAATTGATCATTTGACACCTGCATCTATGTTAGGTGTGGACCAAATGAATGAACCATAAAATATGGATAACAAATCTTATTTTTGTCTATTCTGCCTTTGCTGGGAGGAACTACTAAACATGAGCCACAGCTTTAACCGCCACAGCAAAGAATTTGCAAGTGGAATTAGATAACGGTTTTTGGGCAGGTTGGTGGGCGTGACAATAAAATGGCGGCGGTGGTCGTAATAGTTTTAGTTATATATCCATGGGTGCTTTAAAAGCCAGTTTACAATACAATTCATATCAGCAATGGATACACGGCCAGATTGTTTTTGAATGTGAGGAAGATTTACTAAAAATGTATTGTGATAACATAACTTCTTACCTCAATGTAATTATACATCGCTAAATCACTGATAGCAAATGTATCCTGCCACCTCGAGTTCGAATACTCCTCCAGTATCTGGATCAAGTCATCATTGTGTTTCTGGAACAGCCGGTCGAGGAGTGTGCAGTCTTCAAACCCGGCGTTCATTCCCTGACCGTAGAATGGAACGACGGCGTGCGCTGCGTCGCCCATCAGCAGGGCTTTATCTTCTACGTGGTAGGGACGACACTGTCACAAAATACATAGGTATAGTCAAATTATTTATTATCAAATTGTTCCCTTTATAATTGGTCTTACTAAAGAAGAAGAAGTGTCATCGAATAAAGATATTATCTATCTATCTATCTATCTACTTCCCACCTCCACTTTCAACCCACTGCAATTATTGAGTAGACAAAACCAACAGGCAATTCCTCTTCTTCTTAGTTCCTTAGAATAGAAGTTAGTGTAAGATGTATATTTAATAATAAACAAATAATAAAATGTATGTAAAGGAAAATTTTAAAAGTAAAAATCATATTATACTGGCCAGCTATCATCACATTACCTAAGTCTGCCGCCAAACATCAGTGTTAATAGCACAGTTTGTTCCGGAATGAAAGGTAGCAGCTTGTGGCTTCTGGGTGCGCACGCTCACCATCCAATGGCCTTATCGTCACTTTACACTAAGTGCAAAAGCAAGTGGCCAGTATCATTTTGCGAATTTCGACATAAAGCTTTTTATTTTTTTGTATTTAATGACTTCATGATGACTTAATGCATATTTGACAGTAATGACGTACATTCTACCTCGTTTCCAAAAAAAAGTAAAAAGTAGGTACTTTCAGAGAAAGTGTAGTATAAATAAATATGTCATAAATGTTGGTATATGTAGGTATAGTTATTAGTTACTTACCTTCACTGCAACCAACGGTGACGGTGATGCAGCAAAGAAATCCTCTACCAGTTTCTTACGCCCAATCAGCGGTATCGAATCTGGGAAGTATCTCTCAAAGAACGATATAAGTTTGTCCTCACTGTCCAAACTCTTGAAGTGAGTAAACGGCATGAAGAGGGTCACCGTCCATGAGCAATCCTGGTTAGGCAGCGCTATCATCATGAATTCCCCTCGCGGCCAAATGTGCAGGTAATTAGCTGGCATCTGAAACTATTAATCAATGTGTTAAATACGCGGAGACATACCCGTATGTGAGCGTTTTGGGGTTACGAACATCTGATGAAACAAGTGTTTTAAATTTAAAAAAATTAGAAAATCTACGCCGAAATCATACGAAAATTATAATAAAAAAACATGTTATGCCGAAAATACCTAGCATCAGCTGATTCTTTTCAAACTGCTGAATCGATTTTACCAAATATAGCTAAGAATTTCCGCAAGGAAGCTTGCTTTCACGTTAAAAAACCGCAGCAAATTCGGTCCACCCGTTCGAGAGCTACAATGCCAAGACATTGGCGCCAAACGGCGAATAATAATTTCATTTCATTTCCCTCTATTTCCGTCGAGGGTTAAAAACGGGACCCTATAATCTCATTCTGGTTTCTGTCTATTCGTCCGTTCGTATGTCACAGCTGGTATGTGTCATAGCAGAAGTTACGTTACTATTGCCGTCTATCACCAAAATTTCCCAAGTTTTCCCTCAGATGTTTACTCTGTCATATAATTGCCTTTCGCGTCCAGAGCAAAAAAGATAGTGTGACTAATTTAACCTATCATACTTGAATGTGAGTTAGTGTGTTTTTATTGCCACGTAGTACCTCAAAGACAAAATCAAACATGCAGGCAGCCTAGGGTATGAAATATGACTTAGACTATCCGCGCCGACGTCATCGGCACCTCTTTCTATATACGCAATTCTTTTTACTTATTCTTTTTCAATTCTTTATTTTTCTACTCCAATGTTAGGTAGAATAGGGTAGAAACTTTATTTCGATAAACCTTCAAAATATCAAATAACTCCCGCCGTCTGACATTCGCTGTCACGACATGGACAATACAACAACCGCCGCGTCTGCTAGCAGTGTCGTGCCGCTACTGTTGAACTTGTCTAGTGTACAGTGAGTGACCCAGCGGACCAGACAAACAGGTCAGCGAATGCGTATGCTCGGCAGCTGATGTATATATCAATAAAATACAATCCACTACACATATACACTTTCGAAGCAGGCAGAGGACCCAACCAGTAAAGTTTGCCGCGTCCTAAGCTAGTTTTAACGCACCATTAAGTACGGTTCATGTGGGATAGACAAAGTCGTACGCATAAATACCGTAGAATAAATCAAAAATGTATACTTACTCCGCCATTATCATCGGCCGGTATGCACAGCTCCAAGTACCCATGCTCGATGTACTTCTGGCTATAATCGAAGAGCGGTTGTTTCATCATCGCCTTGCGGACGGCTGAGAAGGCCCCGTCGGCGCCGATGATCAAGTCTGCTGACACGTGAACAGTCTCGTTCGTGTCAGTCCTGAGAAAACATCGCATTTAAAGAGTACTGTGGTTTCTTTTGAGTAGAAGTTTTATTTAATAACAACCGAATTTTTTAAAATAAATTATAGGTTCGCTGATAGTGACGACTAGGCTGGTCTTGTACGCTTATAATTTTAAAAGGCCAGTATCAAATAAAAGTGATTTAGCTACTATTTTAGTATATTTTGGTTTAATTTATTTGTACAAAAACATATAAAACGCACGAAACAGGTTAGGTTAAAGTTAAAAACAAAGATGGCGTCGATAAAATGACATTTGACGCTGTCACTTAGTACAACAAAAATGATTTGGTACAAATACAATAAATGCAAAAATGTAATTCTATTATTTTTCCATACATGTTTAGATTATACCTAGATTTTTAACTAGTGTACAAGTGAAGGACGATTTTGAAACACCTCTTTTACATCTGACTCGAAATAACAGGACGCAATACAACTTATAATAGGTTACACAATACCATGGATCCAATAGTAATACTCACTTCAAGAATGATAACGAGCCTTTCCGCAGGTTCGCCTCTGATAGCTTGTGATTGAAGTATCTCTCGACATTGTCAAACTTTTCTGATTCTGTAAAATTAATTTGTCAATAAGTTACGGGGTTTATATTAATTCAATCCCCTTATGTACATCTTACAGATAGACTGGCTTGTTTACCAGGCAAATTGTAATTTACTTACGTGAGTCCAAATAAAATGCTTTCATACAGACTTGACGTCAAGCACGCCTAGAGGTATTATTGTAAAGATCAGTTCACTCAGTTTGGGCAACAAAACAACAGATAAAGAGACAAGAGAGTGATATAGTTTCGAATTTACAATATTCGTGTAACTAGTGTGTTCGACATGGCTCCAATCACTAAAGGAAGAACGAAACGTCCACTGCTGAACATAGTCCTCCCCCATGGTACAATTACAATGGTTGACCTAGTGAGGCCCGGTAGGATTAAATCTTTTAGTGATTTAATTTTCGAGGCAAAAAAAAACATTATTTTAATTCTAAAGTAATAATTGCTATTATTATTGTTACCTGTTAACAGCTGGCTGTTTAAGTAATTTCGTCCCACAGAATAAATACACTGCAAAAAAAACACGAATGATTAATTTAAACTATGATCAATACTGATTTATGAGAGGCCTCGATTGGGCCTCGACATCAATAATTTCTTACGTCTACCAACCCCACGACATTCTTTTACATTGAATTCAAATCTACTCAGTTTAGCGCCTAATTATAAAAACTTTTGATTTTTAGGGGTCCGTATTCATACAAAATAACCCATACAACAACGAAGTGGCCAGTAAGAATATATTATACTGTATATAGACGAGCTTCGCTATTCGTACAATTAAGCAGCTAGGTATTATGGCTACTAATCCAAAGTATGAAATAAGTAATAACATTACCAAGCCTCCCCATCTCAAAATATCTATCTACATCTACGTCAATATAAAGGTATGGGTTTCCAAAAACATTTACCTGCATCATCCTAGAATGATGAAATTAGATCTTATTAATGCAAGAGCCTGATATTGATAAATGTCGAATGTAATATCTAAAAATAGATGTCAACCAGAAGCATTGACATTGTATTAATTCCAAACCAATAGGTTTGATTACGAATAGCCTAATGAGAATTAATTAGAAGTTGGTTGAGGAGTAGTCAATTTAACGACAATTCACAGCAACTTTATATAAGGTCAAGGCCTTCGCTTACTCAATAATGCGAAATATTTCCTTTAATCATTATCATCCACTGCTGAATACGCGCCTTTAATACACCATGCGTCCAGCGCCGTGCAGGGGCTTTCCTCAAACTTATATATATGTAGGTACTTCCAAATAAACAGGGGATCACACCTGATTAGTCCTACTGTCGTATGGAATGACGTAGGTGGATCCGTTGAGTCTGTGTATTCGTCTGCCGATCATAGGAATGCCGTGGTTGTTGATCATGTGGTCTTCCAGACCGACGTCCTGGAGGGCTCTGCGCCCGCGCACAGAGAGAGCCAGGTTTATGGACCGACCTCGGACGAGCGGCGTCTGTCTGATATCTGGGGAAATAAATGTTTCTATTTTTGATCATACTATTACGACCGTAATAAGGTGCGCTGATTGATGCAATTGTTATTGCTTATTATCTAACGATGGCCGAAACGTGGTCCTTTGGCCGAATAAACAAGCTCAAAGTCACTCAACGAGCAATGGAACGAGATATGCTCGGAATTTCTCTACGTGATAAAATCCAGAATGAGGGGATCCGTAGACGAACTAAGGCGACTATCTACCGGGCCGTCCCCCTACTAGGTGGACCGACGACCTGGTTAAGGTCGCGAGGAGTCACTGGATGCAGGGCCCGGGACCGATCGATGTGGCGTACCATGAATGAGGCCTATGTTCAGCAATGGACGTTTTTTGCCTGATGATGATTATCAAATGGCGTATATCCAGCCCGATGCAATTGTTTAATATTGTAAATGTTTGTTTATAACTAATTAGCAGTGGCGAAGGGTCCATACAACCCGATTTCCACCGGCTTACCTTTCAAAAATCCTTTCCACATATCATTAATGTAATGTAGTATTAACTTTTATACGCTCAAAATATTACTACAAGAAACGCCTGTGCGCAATTAAAAAGCAATACAAAAAACGCCTGTGCGCAATTAAAAAGCAATACAAAAAACGCCTGCGCACAATTAAAAAGCAATATCTATCAGTGGCGAATGGTCCATACAAGCCGATTCCCACCGGGTTACAGATATTATCTATAAATTGTCAAAGCCCGCCAAAACTATACCACAGTTCCCGTGTCAACTAATGCTCTGTCTCTTACGCTCTCGTAGTAAACGTCGCTTTTTATTTCACGATATAAGCCGGTGAATTTCGGGTTACTCGATTTCTTCTCTTTCGAACGCCTTATGCGGAGCGAGATAGAGAGTTATAATACTAGTAATTTCAAAACTATAATTTTAAGGAGAAAATACATCGCCAATGAGACATTTTTTCTAGCAAGTTAATAGTGTTATAACAATGCAAAATTTAGAAAGTAGTATTTTGATAGTATGTTTCATCGCGAGTCACATTGTTTTATTTAGGCGTATTTGCGTGTGATTTGTTCCGTTTGGAATAAACAACTTTAGTACGCGTGAATCATGAATGCTTGTTAGTACGTGATTAAATGCTCCTAGGTTAGTACTATCGATGTTTTTTATGTGACGGATTAGAAAGTATTTCACTTAGTTCGAAGTTCATGTGCTGTTTTTTGTGTTTATAAGGTGATTTACTTGCATATTTCGTTCAATACGGTGAGTTTTGTGTGCCATTATGGCTTTAATTCGTATGGAATGCTGCCTAACTGACTACTTGCTCATCATCTTCCCATTTGAAGAAATACTGAGAATTTCTGAAGCCGAATTTGAATCACGCGGTAAGCATTTTTTTTTTGGATCGGCTTCCCTTCGCCAAAATTCCACCCTTCGCCACTGCTAATTAGTATAAATAAATAAACACGTAGACAAGTAATTGTAAACGAAATCAAACTTTATACTTTATGGATTTTATTTTAATTGCATTTTCATGGATTTCCGTCTGCGTGAATTCCAGAAATTATCCTGATAAAATGTAACTTACTTCCTGTTATATGTATGTAAGGCAGGCTACGAAAGAGAGTGCCGAATGGGGAAGATGCATAAAAAAATCTTTTTTTTATCATTCGATAGTCCATGTAAAAAGGTAAATTATAATTACCTCTATCATTTGTTTTTCGATATGACTAATACTTTTTTTAGTACAACCCGCCAAAAAGTAATTCTAGTCACGCGGTGCTAAAACCCTCCATATAAATCGGGTGACATTTGTGACGTCACACGTGTTTTTACGGACCTGTATGGAGCTTGTTCGATATTTTGAGTTATCTCATCAAATAATATTGTTATGTGTTATAATAATAAAATGTTCAAAATGCGGACATATTAACTTTAATATACTGTCCACCTGGCCTATTTAGCTACGACCATGTCATCTAAGCCTGCCGTCAAATACGTGAACAGTGCTTAGTTTTGTATTCCGCCAGCCAAAAATAGTATAGCCGGCCCTCATTATAACCGACTCTTCCGGGTGAGCATGCTTCCAATTCAAGCAACCTATAAGTCCGTTGTCACTTTTCATCAAGTAGAGCCATTACGTCTTAAAAAACAAAGTAGGTAGGAGCACATCTATAATTTGAAATTTATTTATATTCGAAACATAAAATACTTAGATAAGCTGCAGACAAAACAACTGGCTTACCTTCACGATATTCGTAGAGTCGGACCCGGTGGCCTCTCTTAGCCAGGTATAATGCTTCTAGAGAGCCGACCTGTTCAACAATTGAATAATAGATCACTCATCAGATAGTAGATGGATCAGACGTTCAACGAATATACCGTATAATTGGATATAATCCAATGAATTCGATTTATTGATTTTTTTTCATATAAACTGATAAACTTGATATTGCAATACATGAAACTTTGAGTCTTCAAAACCCATTAGAAATCTAATATAAAAACTTGGTTAGCAATCTTTTTTGTGGGTTCCCCAAAACCCACTTTAATATATCTACCCTCCATTTCTGTTGGATTTGCATCGAATTTCCAAATCCTTTCCTTTTCAATAAATTTTTGAGTATCATTTAATCATCATCAGCCGGGAAACGTCCACTGCTGGACGTAGGCCTCCTTCATGGCACGCCACATCGACCGGTCCCGAGCCACCTGCATCCAGCGACTCCCTGCGACTCTCACCAGGTCGTCGGTCCATCTAGTAGAAGGACGGCCTGGTAGACGTTTCCCGGTACGTGGTCGCCACTCGAGAACCTTTACTCTTAACCTTTAATAGATATTCCAAATTTCAAGTCGACAACATTGGTAAGCTGACAAGCATGACAGAAAGGCGGACTAACTCGCACTAAATGGATTTCTTTTGGCTCAGAAACCTAAAAAGAATGCGTACTTAATTCTAACCGGTTCATGTATTTTGATTTGATTTTATGTCTTGTTGAAAGAAAAATGAATTGTATTTATTAAATGTGTAAACTATCAGACAGACGAAAATCTGTATAAGATTTAGAAATTACACGACCAGTACATGTTATAGCATACAAACTCGATTAATATATAGCTTTCCTCACAGGTAATTGGCCACCCCATTGATTTACCCGCAAAGTAATATTAAAGCTGAGGCAAAAGTGAAGTCACTTACCAAACCACCCCCTACAACGACGACGTCCAAACGTTTCTTCGAATGTCCATTTTGTACTGTTGCCATCGTCGCGATCTCCAATTCACTGTAACTGCTTGTATTATTTATTTTGTTAATGGGTAGGTCGTTACGCAGAGACGACCAAAGATGTTGCTTTATGCTCGTCTAATGCTCAACTAAGCGATAACCCAATTCTCGTCGCTACTCACATTAACTGAATAAAATATGTGGACTTCGCCGCTTCACACCCTGTGTCGTTCGAGAAAGGATATCAGCCGCAGCTCTAGGGTTATTATAGTAATAATTGAAATTGTTGTCTAAATCTTATTAATTTATCAAAAGGTTTTTAGTTTTAATTTAAATAGTAAAAAACTTTAATCGTTTTCATTTTTACAACTACAATGAGACTAGACATGTTAAGATACATTATTAAACTTTAAAATACTTATCAATCCAGAATTGTGAAGAAAAGAAATAACATTGAAGAAAAAAGTATATTCGACTATTACAAGCATATAATTAAATTAGGCTACTTAACGATAGTAGCGAAAGAAATTCGTTTGAGATTTAGAAAACAATAAATTTCGTTACATCCCTCCGAACCAATTCAATTTGTAGTTTGACTAAAATTGGTTTTTTAGTATCCTTTTGTTTATTAGAATCTAAACTCATTATATCCAAAGAACAAATAAACTTAAAACAAATAAATGTAGTTAAGAATTTTTTATTTTCGTCACATATCCCGTTAATACCTACGAGTAGGTGAGCACAGCACCTACTTTTCACGTCTCAGTCTAGCTATACTGAGACATATCCTTGAATTATTAGTAACCATTTTAGTACATAATTAATTTTAAATCGGTTAGATAAACTAACATTTGCATGATTATTTCATTAAAATAGTCCATATAATCATATCCCTCGTATAAATTGACTAGTAAAGTTCAATTATGCAACGTTTTCGCAGACAGACCTAAACATACAACACTTATAGCATGTTACATTTATATTTGTTTACTCGCATTTATGCATTTCACAATGATAAAGCTAAGACAAAATATAAACAGACGCATTAATTATCTACTATCTAGTCATATTGCGGAAGCCCAGCTAGCGACACAGTACTGTAGCTACGTAACCGAGGGCCCCTGGGTAAAATTAAATTGGGGCCCTATGAAACCACTATATTCGTTAAAGGTGCAAAACTACTTCATCACGTGGCATAATAAATATTTACTTTTCGTCTTTTTGAAGGAATCCGCGTTAATCCTCAAATTATTTGTAGTGATTGATGATTAACAATTGAACGATGGAAAAAGTTTTCTTGGATACATCAATGGAACCGTCTAGGTTCTGGTATCTGAGTAGATAGAGGAAAAATTTTGGGGTTCAACTAGGATATTACAAATTTTAAAAACGTTCATGGACGCCAAGGGGCCCCTTGAACATGCCCCGGGGCCCTGCTCCGCCTAGCCCTACGGTAGCTACGACAATGCAGCGACATGATATGACGCCGTCGTTGTTCGTGCTTACAATAACCTATCATTCGAAAAACTTAGCTAAACTTTTACTTACGACGTCAAATCCTGACTCCGGCCCTGACCAAGAATATTGTATTATTCAGTCAGAAACTGTAATATGAAACGAGTGACTCGATACAAAGCAGCCGTTTTGAATTACATTGCTGCCGGATACTATCGCTGGTGTAGAAAAAGGTTTCACCTTTGACGGTTCGATGATTCAATGAAACATGAGTGAAATTTTCGGTTGTTAAATATCGTGCGTTCGTATAAAAGTAAAGAATTATCAGGGGTTAACCAGACAGAAGTGTCTCGTGCCACAGTTAAACAACGAAAAAACAAACATTTTTCTAACATATTTAACTATTTTTTACTTGTTATAGCAGCCATATAAGGAGTAAGGAGTATGTCTGGAGAAAGCGCTAAGAGCGTAAATGCATTTTTGAACAATAATCATCGATTTACGGAGGGAGGCGAGGTAAGCAGCGACCACACTAATGTTCATGTTAGTGTATCAGAAAGCGACAACTTAAAAAGAAATCAACGCGAGTGCCTACTGCCTGCCTACATACTGCTTTAGGCGCAGTTTGCCACTAACATGTTGAAAATAGTGAAAAATTAAACTCACGCCCTATCTGACGGTTCTTATACGAGGGGCATACCGAAAAGATCGGTAATCGAGTACTTTCGATTTAATTAGATTAAAAACTCTTTTTGATGAATAAACACTGGTTAGTTGAAAATCGAATACAATTGACAGAATTAAAAAAAAATTTTTTTTTAAAGAACAATATCAGTTTGAAATTGATAGGTCGATAAAAAAATGGAGCTTACAAGAGAAAGTTTCCGTGCCATAATTTTTTACAACTTTCGACGAGGATTATCTCAGGGACAATGTCTCGCTGAGCTTATATCTATATTCAAGAGTGAAGCGCCTAGCCAGACAACAATATATCGCTGGTATTCTGAATTCCGGCGTGGACGTGCTTCTCTTGGCACCGTACCTTCCACAGGCCGGCCAAAAACAGCGGTTACACCAGAAAATGTCGCTGTTGTGCGCCGAATGATACAGGATGACCGACATATTACATATGAGCAGATTCGGGCTACTTTAGGGATAGGTATGACTGCGATACAAACTGTTTTACATGGTGAACTGGGAGTGAGAAAGCTAGTTTCCCGCTGGGTGCCCCATAATTTGTCCGAAGAGCAAAAGGCGGCTCGTGTCAATTGGTGCCGGTCTACTCTGCAACGCTTCAACGGAGGAAAGTCAAAAGCAGTTTATAACATTGTCTCTGGTGATGAATCATGGATCTATTCATATGAGCCAGAAAGAAAGCATCAGTCGGCTGTCTGGGTCTTCGCAGGTGAGATCAAGCCAACAAAAGTTGTCCGCTCTCGCAGCGTATCGAAGAAAATGGTCGCTTCGTTTGTCGCGAAAACAGGACATGTAGTCACAGTTCCCTTAGAGGAACGGAGAACGGTTACCGCTGATTGGTATACAACGGTTTGTTTGCCACAGATGATATCCGAACTCCGTAGAGGTAACCCGAAACGACGCATAATCCTCCATCACGATAATGCGAGCTCTCACACCGCTCAGAAAACAAGCGAGTTTTTGAAGCAGGAAAACGTTGAATTAATGGATCATCCTCCATACAGCCCTGATCTGAGTCCCAATGATTACTTTACATTCCCTAGAATCAAAGATTTATTGCGTGGTCAGCGGTTTCAAGGTCCAGAAGAAGCAGTGGAAGCATACAAATCGACGATTTTGACCATGTCAACTTCGGACTGGAATTGCTGCTATAATAATTGGTTCGAACGAATGCAAAAGTGCATTAACTGCAACGGAGAATACTTCGAAAAGCAATAAAAATAAATTTAGTTATTTCCTGTATGTATTGTTTTATATTCCCGATCATTTCGGTATGCCCCTCGTAATAGTGAGGAATTTCAGACCGTAACGGGAAGGGACTGATAGCTTAAAAATGGCAAAGCGTTCGCCCGGAATGGCGAGAGACGCAACTTCGAATCCAGCTCGTGTCGAATTTTTTTCACTATTTTCAAAACATTTAGCCCTGTGACAGACGGACGGATGCTTAGTGATATTGGTTGGTCACTTTTTAGGTAAGGAGCCCTATCAAACTAACCCTAATATTACGCACTATTACACCTGGTCATCTTGGAGATTTGCACGTTTGAATTAGATAAAACAGAATAATATGTGAGGCATCACATTTACATTTTATAATGGAAAATAAATGTGTGAGTACCACTATTATAATTTGACATGATGAATATCGATTTATTTTCTAAAAATTAGACTTTTTAAAAATAAAATTACAGAGTCGTTTTATTTAAAGATTTATTCTTACGTCCACGACGTCATGTATTGAGAACATAGAAAGACAATAAAAGTTACATACAGGCTTGCATTAATAGACTGTGCTCCAGATTGAGTCCGTCTCGAGGTTAGATCCATTTCAATATTCTTAGTTGAACGATTATTCTTCTAATACTGTTGATACAGGCCTCTATAAATACTCTTAAATAGAAAACTAAATGTAGTTGTCTCACCCTCAAATGTATATTTTAATATCAGATGATATTTGACATTGTTACATTTGTGAGTCCAGTGGCGCTCTCAATTTTATATAGTTTATTATTATGTATAATTAGCTTTGCATATGAACTGCATGGTTGAAAGGCGTAGTTACCCAGAAGTTGCCCAGAAGCATCAAACTAATGAGAAGCTGGCTCTGCTACCTTTCATAACGAAAGACAACAGTGCTATCAAGTGATTTTTGGCGGCAGACTTAGGTAACATAATGGTAGCTGGCAAGACAAACATAGAAATTATCACCATCCAAACCGAGTAACAAGGTAAAGTACTCGCAAACTAAGTGTGCCCCTCTGAAGTTAGCTGCAAAAGGTTGCGAAGTATCAGTTATGAACGTATAAATGGGAGGCAAGGCATGTTAGCAGGTGGAAAGGAATGTCCTAGTGTTTTATGTCATCTAGGGATAGTTATTATCGAAAATAATACACACACATTCCGACTGTACATGTGCGAAATTCCGGAGAGCTAACTTCAGAGGAGCAAACATAGCGTGCGTAGTAGTAAGTATAGTATACTTGGAATCGAACCCGAGATCACTGAATTGAAATTTAAAGCATGTCATCAATCAAGCAATAAAGAAAAAATTCCAAAAACATTTGCACTCATCACTGGAGGCATAATAGACTAATTAGAATTATATGTAGTTACTATCATTAAAACCCCGCAATAGGCTTGTGTCCACTAATCACAAATTGCTTGATTTATAGTTTCTAAGTATAAATGAAGAGACGTAGATAAGAAAGAAACCAGTATATTTCTCATAAAAGTGAAATATTATTAATATTTTTAGAAAATAAATTCGAAAAAATAGGCATTCAGCGCAAGAAAGTGTTACGTCACGACACGCAAAACATCATCGTTGTTGTTGACGTTTTCACACAACCAGGAGCAGGTTATTTCGCAGACTGTGACTATGACGTCATTCAAGATGTAATGCCACTATTCAGTGTTTTCGAGGGAAATCTAAATTGCTTTTTTAAAATGCCAAATATGTAATTTAAATATTACTTTTTCTTTAAAATATAGTTTCTAGGGGGATAAAATAGACATTAAAGTATATAATTAACCAAGTTTTCAAATTTAGTCAACTAGCCTATTGTAATGAAAGTAACTACAACTACACATAATCAGAAATAGCAATATGGTAGGGCATTCTTAAAGATATCATAATCAGCGCATAATTATTTTAAAGTTTCCTCATGGCCTCATCGTAAGTTACCGTTAGGAAAAATTATGTACATACCAATTACGCATTGGAAAAATTATAAAGAGTGCCACCAAACTATACGCTCGGCGCAACCTTAATCTAACCCTAGAAACTCATATTGGAAGCCATTGTCATGGAGACATCCTCTGAGGGGCTCTGGCTGGAGCTGAACGAACTGAGGGTTTCCCTGGTTTCCTCCTTGATCTTGAGGTGGTCGGTGCTCGACGGTGGCAGGGATAAGTTGGGTTTATCTTTGTAGTCTTTCGAAGGCTTCTCCTTACTAGTGTGCTTGTGCTTATGTTTATGTTTGTGCTTCTTCTTGTCTTTCTTTTTCTTTTTGGCCTTCAAATAAATAAATGTTTTTATTGACAGGCAAAAACATTTAAAAGATACAACTATTGGGTCATCATCAACAGCCTGTAGGCCTACTCTCCTACAGAGAGTGTATGGATCATAGTCCACCACGCGGGCCCAATGCGGATTGGTAGACTTCACACACACCTTTGAATTTCTTATCAGGAGTGTGCAGGATTCCTCACGATGTTTTCCTTCACCGAAAAGCCAATTGGAAATTGGAACTCATTGGTACGAGCCAGGATCCAGACCTCGATTGTTAAAGGACTGACGCTCCTGACTGATTCTCCTGTCACATAGTTTAATGATCATAATTGCACAATAAGAATAGTTATATTATTTTTGGCAACTAGCCCATTCGTAATGTGTCTGCCTATTAAAAACTTTACAAAAAGAGCGATCAGTGATCATATCTTAGTCACACATCATATCGGCTAAAACTACAACCAGTTACGTCGCAAACACATGATAGACAATTTCCAGCCAATGGGCATAAATAATTTTGAGAACTCACTCACACATGCCTTGACACGTCACACGTATTCTCAGTCTGTTTTATTCGGTATTACCGGACCATTTATGTAATGAGCAATGAGACTCACCTTAGGGGCACCCAGATCATCCTTTTCGTGTTTGAACATGCCTGGTTCAAATCCAATCGGTCCTGACGAGCCGGGAATGCCAGGCAGAGGTACAGCGTTGTCCGATATGAACTCGCGTTTAGAATCGTCCTGTTTGTAAACGATTTTATTCTGTTAATTGAAAAGTTGATACACCAAATATGTATTTAACGTGATAGGTACACTCGAGTACAAATTCACCTTTAACTGTCATTTCTTTCAACACACACACACAAAAGTGAATGTGACATGGTACAAAAGTGGATACATATTTTTGTACTTGAGTGTACAACGTGAAATGTTTTATGAAAATAATTGAAGAAGTACCTTCCTCAAGACCGTACTTTAAAAAAAGGGGCAACGAGCACATCGTCGACATACGCAAATGCGGATGTGGATTCCAGATTTTAACATACTTCAATATGAGAAAAATATTCAAAAAATATATTCGAAATTACTATGTGAAATCCCAATTGAAAAAAAATGAATGTTTCTATTTTTGATTGTCATACTTTTTAATGTAAATTTTGTTTAATCCATGGATACCTATTATTAAGTTAAAAAAATTAGTAATAACTCATGTAAATAATTTTGTATGAATTGAATATTGAATTGAAAATTGAATAAATGTAAATATAAAAATTATAAATAATGAATGTTAAAAACACTCGGCGCAACATTCAATACAACAACAGCATTATTGTATAAATCCCTACGCATAATGAGAACATTGATCACGTACGCTGTACACCCTGACGGGCATGTCCTGCACCGACGACACGTCAATCTTGAGATCCTCCTCCTTTATGTTGGAGAGCGGCACCGGCATCAACATCTCCCCCCTCACCTCCGGCGCCGGCGGCAACGCACTCGACGCAGGTGACGGATCTTCCAGAGGACCTATTTCTGTCTCGTATTTTACCTGAATGAAAAATACATAATCATGAGAAACGTCCACAGCTGGACATAGGCCTCCTCTATAGTATGCCACAATGACCAGGCCCGAGCCACTTGCATTCAGCGACACCCCGCGACCGTTGATCGTTGGTCCATATAGTAGATGGACGTCCAGGTACACGTTTCCCGGTACGTGGTCGCAACTCGAGAACTTCAGTTAGTGTTAATAAAAGGAAGAATGCATTGTAACATTCACTCAGTTGTATAAAGGTATCAAAACGTAATATTCATCTCGGCATTCGGCATCGCTGAACTAACTTCGCCCTTGGTTTAATTCGGAGTGCACGAGAGCTGAAGCACGAAAACACTCCGCTTACCTGGAATGGGCAGATGCTCGTAGTCGTAAAGCTCCGGACACAAGTCGATTAAAGAAAGCGTTCAACGCAGCCGCCAAGTCCTGCAAGAAGACTATGCGCAAGGCTCGGTTTGACCATATTGGCCGTATTGGAGCCAGACTAGCTTCTTACCCTTCTGGGAGTAAAGCATTCTGGTCTCTTGCCAAATCTGTCGAGGCAAATTTCTGCCGACCGTCCTTGCCCCCACTGGTGAAACCTGACGGATCACTGGCTCACTCCGCGATTGAGAAAGCAAACCTATTTGCATCTCTTTTTGCGAGCAACTCACGTCTAGACACTGTGAACAAAACTCCACCAAATGTACCCCGTTGTGATTCCGAAATGCCGGATATCCATTTACATCAAAAGGAGGTACTGAAGATACTTCGCAATCTAGACGTGAATAAAGCCAGTGGTCCAGATGGCATCCCAGCAATAGTCTTGCGGAACTGTGCACCCGAGTTGTGCCCTGTCCTGACACGCCTGTATAAACTCTCCCTGAGCACTGGGAAAGTCCCCGAGTCCTGGAAGTTGGCTAACGTGCAGCCTGTGCCTAAAAAAGGCAGTCGTGCTGACCCAAACAATTACCGACCCATCGCAATCACCTCCATACTCTGCAAGATTATGGAGCGTGCATTAAACAACCGCCTCCTGGCATATCTGGAAGCTAATGATCTCCTCAGTGACCGCCAGTTCGGATTTCGCCGTGGCCGGTCCACTGGGGATCTTCTCATTTATGCCACTCACAAATGGAGCGAAGCCATCGAGAAACACGGCGAAGCTATTGCCGTGTCACTCGACATTTCGAAGGCTTTTGATAGGGTCTGGCATGATAGCCTTATCAGTAAACTTCCAGCTTATGGGGTAACTGCAGGCTTGTGCCTGTGGATATCGGACTTCCTGAGGGGCAGATCGATTCGAGTAGTCATTGACGGCTGCTCGTCTGATCTGCTGAGCATCAATGCTGGTGTCCCTCAGGGATCTGTTCTCTCTGCTACTCTATTTTTGCTGCACATCAACGACCTGCTTTTAATGCCCGGTATCTTTGGGTACGCAGATGACAGCACAGTAACAGAGAGCTATGTGTCCACCGCACAGGCCAGTAGTCTGAACACCCGATCCCTCAGAGAGGATATGGTAGAACGTGTTGAACTGACGCTGAAGGCCGTGTCCGATTGGGGCGAAGCCAATTCAGTTAAATTCAATGCGTCGAAGACACAGGCGTGTCTGTTCACAGCGAAGCGGAGTCCATTTCATCTTGCTCCATCCTTCCAAAATGTATCCATACCGATAACAAACCGTCTCGAGCTCCTGGGATTGGAAATCGCGTCTGATCTCAATTTCGGGAGCTACATCGAGTCCATAGCAAAAACTGCGGCCAAAAAACTAGGCATCCTATCGAAGGTCAGACGGTACTTCCAGCCATCACAGCTCTTGAGTCTATATTGCGCTCAAGTAAGATCATGCATGGAGTACCTCTGCCATCTTTGGGATGGTTCAGCTCGCTATCAACTAGCTGCTTTGGACTCGGTGGAGCGTCGAGCTATGAGACTGATAGGCAACGATACGTTACATAAGGCAAAGTTCCAAAGCCTCGAACATAGGCGTCAGGTTGCCTGCCTTTCGGTATTTTATAGGATACATTTTGGGGAGTGTGCGCAAGAGCTATTTTTGTTGATTCCACCTTCGCCGTTCAAGTACCGGTCAAACAGAAGAACGGCAGACCTTCACCCGTACACTGTGGATATTCCTACAGCTCGCACCAAGCGTTTCGCTTCCACATTTATCGTGCGTACAGCAAAAATATGGAATGCACTACCGGTTTCCGTGTTCCCTGACAGCTACAACTTGGGAATCTTCAAAAGAAGAGTAAATAGGCACCTTCTAGACCAACACGTAACATCGTCGACCTCATCGTCACTTACCATCAGGTGAGATTGAGGTCAAGTGTTGGTCTATCTTCTATAAAAAAAAAAAAAAAAAAAAAAAAAAAATAACATCGTGCGGAAGTCAATTTAATGCGAGGTCAGCTTATACTGGAAATGTACAGCTTGATGACACCCATTTAATTATATTTTCTCGAATTATCCATGAAAAGAACTAAATAGCCTTCTGAAGGTTACAGCTCGTATGCACTCGGATCATACGTTAAACATTACCACACTTACATCCAGAACCTCTTGCTTAATAACCGGCTGCAGCTCCTCCTTTAGTTTTTCTTTATCCTTATCTCTGTCCCGTTCTCTCTCTAACCTCTCTCTCTCTTTAGTATGAATCTGCTTCATCATGGCTTGTATCTCTGGCAGCGGCACGCATATAGGCCGCTTTGTACCGTACAGCGTATAGTACATATCGACAAGATCGCATCTCAGTCTTGCGTCATTTGATAAGTGACTGTTCATATTTGTCCACAGTCTGCGAACAAAAGTTGATAATGAGATTTCGTCTCGTAAACTGTATTTACACCCAAATATTTTTATCTATATTATATAATAAGATACCGAAGTTGTGACTACCTTGAAATCTGTCTAGACAGACGCATAATCCCTACATATGTTAGTTAGTTAAATAGTGACTGACCGTCACTCAAAATTTATTTTATTTTAGTTTAGTTTTACTTTACTTCTAAGATACCCTAGTTGAATAAGTATAATATGTATAATTTCTCATGTAAGTGAAAATGAAATTTATTTATGAGAAAATAAAGTTCTTTAACCACATGTTGTGAAATACGTATTATTACCTAACGCCTGCTCAGTAGTCGTGAAATACGTATTATTTACTAACACCTGCTCAGTAGTCGTGAAATACGTATTATTACCTAACGCCTGCTCAGTAGTCGTGAAATACGTATTATTACCTAACGCCTGCTCAGTAGTCGTGAAATACGTATTATTACCTAACACCTGCTCAGTAGTCGTGAAATACGTATTATTACCTAACACCTGCTCAGTAGTCGTGAAATACGTATTATTACCTAACGCCTGCTCAGTAGTCGTGAAATACGTATTATTACCTAACACCTGCTCAGTAGTCGTGAAATACGTATTATTACCTAACGCCTGCTCAGTAGTCGTGAAATACGTATTATTACCTAACGCCTGCTCAGTAGTCGTGAAATACGTATTATTACCTAACACTTGCTCAATAGTCATGAAATACGTATTATTACCTAACACTTGCTCAATAGTCATGAAATACGTATTCTTACCTAACACCTGCTCAGTAGTCGTGAAATACGTATTATTACCTAACACTTGCTCAATAGTCATGAAATACGTATTCTTACCTAACACTTGCTCAATAGTCATGAAATACGTATTATTACCTAACACTTGCTCAATAGTCATGAAATACGTATTATTACCTAACACTTGCTCAATAGTCATGAAATACGTATTCTTACCTAACGCCTGCTCAGTAGTCGTGAAATACGTATTATTACCTAACGCCTGCTCAGTAGTCGTGAAATACGTATTATTACCTAACACTTGCTCAATAGTCATGAAATACGTATTATTACCTAACACTTGCTCAATAGTCATGAAATACGTATTATTACCTAACACCTGCTCAGTAGTCGTGAAATACGTATTATTACCTAACACTTGCTCAATAGTCATGAAATACGTATTCTTACCTAACACTTGCTCAATAGTCATGAAATACGTATTATTACCTAACACTTGCTCAATAGTCATGAAATACGTATTATTACCTAACACTTGCTCAATAGTCATGAAATACGTATTCTTACCTAACGCCTGCTCAGTAGTCGTGAAATACGTATTATTACCTAACGCCTGCTCAGTAGTCGTGAAATACGTATTATTACCTAACGCCTGCTCAGTAGTCGTGAAATACGTATTATTACCTAACGCCTGCTCAGTAGTCGTGAAATACGTATTATTACCTAACGCCTGCTCAGTAGTCGTGAAATACGTATTATTACCTAACACCTGCTCAGTAGTCGTGAAATACGTATTATTACCTAACACCTGCTCAGTAGTCGTGAAATACGTATTATTACCTAACGCCTGCTCAGTAGTCGTGAAATACGTATTATTACCTAACACTTGCTCAATAGTCATGAAATACGTATTATTACCTAACACCTGCTCAGTAGTCGTGAAATACGTATTATTACCTAACGCCTGCTCAGTAGTCGTGAAATACGTATTATTTACTAACACCTGCTCAGTAGTCGTGAAATACGTATTATTACCTAACGCCTGCTCAGTAGTCGTGAAATACGTATTATTACCTAACACTTGCTCAATAGTCATGAAATACGTATTATTACCTAACACTTGCTCAATAGTCATGAAATACGTATTCTTACCTAACACTTGCTCAATAGTCATGAAATACGTATTATTACCTAACACTTGCTCAATAGTCATGAAATACGTATTATTACCTAACACTTGCTCAATAGTCATGAAATACGTATTCTTACCTAACGCCTGCTCAGTAGTCGTGAAATACGTATTATTACCTAACGCCTGCTCAGTAGTCGTGAAATACGTATTATTTACTAACACCTGCTCAGTAGTCGTGAAATACGTATTATTACCTAACGCCTGCTCAGTAGTCGTGAAATACGTATTATTTACTAACACCTGCTCAGTAGTCGTGAAATACGTATTATTACCTAACGCCTGCTCAGTAGTCGTGAAATACGTATTATTTACTAACACCTGCTCAGTAGTCGTGAAATACGTATTATTACCTAACGCCTGCTCAGTAGTCGTGAAATACGTATTATTACCTAACACTTGCTCAATAGTCATGAAATACGTATTATTACCTAACACCTGCTCAGTAGTCGTGAAATACGTATTATTACCTAACACCTGCTCAGTAGTCGTGAAATACTCATTATTACCTAACACCTGCTCAGTAGTCGTGAAATACGTATTATTACCTAACACTTGCTCAATAGTCATGAAATACGTATTATTTACTAACACCTGCTCAGTAGTCGTGAAATACGTATTATTACCTAACGCCTGCTCAGTAGTCGTGAAATACGTATTATTACCTAACGCCTGCTCAGTAGTCGTGAAATACGTATTATTACCTAACACTTGCTCAATAGTCATGAAATACGTATTATTACCTAACACCTGCTCAGTAGTCGTGAAATACGTATTATTACCTAACGCCTGCTCAGTAGTCGTGAAATACGTATTATTTACTAACACCTGCTCAGTAGTCGTGAAATACGTATTATTACCTAACGCCTGCTCAGTAGTCGTGAAATACGTATTATTACCTAACACTTGCTCAATAGTCATGAAATACGTATTATTACCTAACACTTGCTCAATAGTCATGAAATACGTATTCTTACCTAACACTTGCTCAATAGTCATGAAATACGTATTATTACCTAACACTTGCTCAATAGTCATGAAATACGTATTATTACCTAACACTTGCTCAATAGTCATGAAATACGTATTCTTACCTAACGCCTGCTCAGTAGTCGTGAAATACGTATTATTACCTAACGCCTGCTCAGTAGTCGTGAAATACGTATTATTTACTAACACCTGCTCAGTAGTCGTGAAATACGTATTATTACCTAACGCCTGCTCAGTAGTCGTGAAATACGTATTATTTACTAACACCTGCTCAGTAGTCGTGAAATACGTATTATTACCTAACGCCTGCTCAGTAGTCGTGAAATACGTATTATTTACTAACACCTGCTCAGTAGTCGTGAAATACGTATTATTACCTAACGCCTGCTCAGTAGTCGTGAAATACGTATTATTTACTAACACCTGCTCAGTAGTCATGAAATACGTATTATTACCTAACACTTGCTCAATAGTCATGAAATACGTATTCTTACCTAACGCCTGCTCAGTAGTCGTGAAATACGTATTATTTACTAACACCTGCTCAGTAGTCGTGAAATACGTATTATTACCTAACGCCTGCTCAGTAGTCGTGAAATACGTATTATTTACTAACACCTGCTCAGTAGTCGTGAAATACGTATTATTACCTAACGCCTGCTCAGTAGTCGTGAAATACGTATTATTTACTAACACCTGCTCAGTAGTCATGAAATACGTATTATTACCTAACACTTGCTCAATAGTCATGAAATACGTATTCTTACCTAACGCCTGCTCAGTAGTCGTGAAATACGTATTATTACCTAACGCCTGCTCAGTAGTCGTGAAATACGTATTATTTACTAACACCTGCTCAGTAGTCGTGAAATACGTATTATTACCTAACGCCTGCTCAGTAGTCGTGAAATACGTATTATTTACTAACACCTGCTCAGTAGTCGTGAAATACGTATTATTACCTAACGCCTGCTCAGTAGTCGTGAAATACGTATTATTTACTAACACCTGCTCAGTAGTCGTGAAATACGTATTATTACCTAACGCCTGCTCAGTAGTCGTGAAATACGTATTATTACCTAACACTTGCTCAATAGTCATGAAATACGTATTATTACCTAACACCTGCTCAGTAGTCGTGAAATACGTATTATTACCTAACACTTGCTCAGTAGTCGTGAAATACGTATTATTTACTAACACCTGCTCAGTAGTCGTGAAATACGTATTATTTACTAACACCTGCTCAGTAGTCGTGAAATACGTATTATTTACTAACACCTGCTCAGTAGTCGTGAAATACGTATTATTACCTAACACTTGCTCAATAGTCATGAAATACGTATTATTACCTAACACCTGCTCAGTAGTCGTGAAATACGTATTATTACCTAACACCTGCTCAGTAGTCGTGAAATACGTATTATTTACTAACACTTGCTCAATAGTCATGAAATACGTATTATTACCTAACACTTGCTCAATAGTCATGAAATACGTATTATTACCTAACACCTGCTCAGTAGTCGTGAAATACGTATTATTTACTAACACCTGCTCAGTAGTCGTGAAATACGTATTATTTACTAACACCTGCTCAGTAGTCGTGAAATACGTATTATTTACTAACACCTGCTCAGTAGTCGTGAAATACGTATTATTACCTAACACTTGCTCAATAGTCATGAAATACGTATTATTACCTAACACCTGCTCAGTAGTCGTGAAATACGTATTATTACCTAACACCTGCTCAGTAGTCGTGAAATACTCATTATTACCTAACACCTGCTCAGTAGTCGTGAAATACGCATTATTACACCTGCTCAGTAGTCGTGAAATATGTACTCTTACCTATTCCCGATATACGCAATAGTCAACCCAAGGTATACAGTCTCTGAGCGTGTACGTGCATGCCGCAACTTCTGTACTTCATGAGTTACCTGTGCACGACAGCCTCTGTGTCCAGTCGATGTCTCTGCGCACGTTCAAACGGCGGGTTGTTTATCAGTAGCCGCGCTAGTCCATGCCTGACTGCGGGGTCCTGGTCGCTCTCCACCGCCGTGAGCAAAGACGACAAGTCTTCTGGCCTCCCGTCCACGCGGACAAACCCCACCAAACACTCGAATGCAGCCAACCGGACATCTGAGTGGAAGCATCATCAGTATTAACAGATGGAAAACGTAAACTCGACTATAGATCTGTAGAGTACAGAACAGTAACGTTTATGTAGTATCCTACACTTACCTATATACATTCCATACTGAGCATAAGCCCGGAACACAGTCGGTATGCTCGGCAGGTGACCGCACTGCTGCAGCCGTCTAATGGCCCGAAGACAGCTGACCGTGATTGTGTTCTTGTAGCATGGTAGCACCTTCTCCAAATTAAGGACTCTAGTGATCTCTTCCAGGACCAGCTTTGTGTCCGCTGATAGTGAGTCCGCTGTTATTGGTGCCCCCTGGACATATTATATTGCTTCTAGAGGTAATTAAGGTTTAAGGATTATATTAATGCAAGTCGCAATCGCTGTCATGTTTTCAGGAGAATTTAATAAATATAAATTACAGGTTTTATGGACGTTAATAGTATACTCAAACATAAAATTTATATGAGCTAAGCTAGAGTATATGTCATAAACGTTAGGCCGTACAAAGGAAATTTGCAAGATTATTTGTCTTGTATCAAGGTCTCTTGAAAGAAAAACTTTTTAGATAAATTTCGTATTGTTGTCCCTCTAGCGGAAATTGATACACAGTGGCTACGAGAGCGGCGTCAATGTCACCCACAAACTGAAATACAGCTATCACCGGCGTGATAGTCGCGTGGAAGCTAGCTTAATGTGAGTGTAACTTACAGGCTGAAGCACAGATATCACCGGCGTGATAGTGGCAGCTAGCGCGTCCACCAGCGAGGCCTTGTAATAGTTGTCAGAGAAGTGGTTCTTGGAGTTGTCGTTGTATTTGAACAGGTCCAGGAGAAATCGCACGACTTCTGGTGGACATATGCCATGGATGTTTCGAAGACCTGAAATTACAGTATAATTGGAAACTACGACGAATGCAAACTTTTAACGTATTAATGTCTTGTTAAAAATATAACAAGAGCGCGAGAAACTCTAACATGTTTTTCATTTCATACAGGAAATCGTGTATAAGGGACCGTGGCCAACCTTAGCACAAACGAGCTGACCCCGTTATTTATACATGTGGCTGACGCGACATATGTAACCGCTCCCCACCACAAATGCGGTGTTTTATACTTATTTTAAAGCATTAATTCTCTATGCTCCGCTTCAGTTAGTTAGGCTAGAGTACACAAAGATATAAGGTTTCGCCAACATTTTATTTTAAAAATATAAATTTCGCGTTTTTAAAAAAAACAAAAGAACACAAATTTCGTTACATTTTTAAATTCAACATTCATATTTCGTACGATGAAAACTGTTCAAAGATACGAATATCATCAATAAGCTTAAAAAATATTTGTAGCGAAATCAAGATAGTACCTGCCATAGCCACCGGTATCGTCTTTTGCAGGAAATAATGCTGCAAGTTGTCGAAGCTATTCTGTTTGATGATGTGCGGCGCGGCGAAAGAGCCGAACATCTTGCGGAAAATGGTTAGCATGGCCGGCGGTCCCGCCCACGAACTGATCATGGCGTTAGCTACCTGTGAAAGAAATGAGTATTAGTGAAAAGAAGTCAGGTAAATTAAAATGATGATATAATCATCAACAACAGCCTATATATTTCCCCATTGCAGGGGCTCAGGCCTACTCTACTACAGAGAGTGTATAATTTGTATAAATTAAAATGATCAGAAAATAATTCAGTAAATACAGGTTATATATATATATATATATATAAAAATACAGTAAATAGGCTCGCAATTTGACCACAATCTCACCAGATGTTAAGTGAAGATGTGGTCGATGATAGCCCAAAGTTAGTTATTTACTCGATTTCTAATTTCCATTTATGAAGTAATTATAAAAATGTACGACTTT
This sequence comes from Carcina quercana, assembly GCA_910589575.2. NCBI lineage: Eukaryota > Metazoa > Arthropoda > Insecta > Lepidoptera > Depressariidae > Carcina > Carcina quercana. The sequence goes on along the minus strand of OU342432.1, from coordinate 13,130,485 downwards.
CATATTACCTTAGTCAGACAATTAGCAGCTCTGCACCGTATCTTATAATACGCCTGCTCGTTTTCAATGGTATCCGTGAGAGCCTTCCTGGTCGCCGGTTCCGGGAAGTTGTGCAGGGCGTCTATAGCCTCACTTTGTGCAGTGACGTCACGCTCGTGACGTAATTGATACTGCCACTGGTAGTCTGGCTGGGAGATCACTGTACTACGTAGTAGTGACATTTCTGGATCCAATCGAATCCAGAGTACTGGAGAATCGCTGTAAAATTGAACGAATTAGCGTTGGACAAAAATCGACATTAAAAGGTAAGATTTTAACAATTAAAAGCAGATAAGTTAAAACTTGTACGTGTATAAATTACACTTGTTTTTGTTTCATCGAAATAGATTCAGTGTTACCCAAATTTCGAAGTTCGTCTAGTCGCTGTTACCGAGTTGCGAGTGCGCGTAAATGACTCGAGTAGTGACGTCACATTGGGTCACTTGACCAGCAAGTTGGCCGCAGGGGATAGAGCTGTTCATTTGTCACTATATAAACCATTTTTAAATAATATAATTGGCATTTTACTCGTAATTAATTTTAACAGATTTTATTGATACCCTTATCAAAAATCGTAGGTCAAACTTATTGTTGTGTAAAAACTCACTCCATAGCCGACAGGTCCATATCAACTTCCTCTCCAGTACAGAGTGGGATCTTCTTCTTTTTATTCCTTCTGCTCTTACTGTGGCACGTGATGTCAGCCTTGACTACCGTGTTCTCTATCTGCAGCGTATGCTTGAAGGTGCCGTCGAGCTCTTGTAGTTGCACCAACAACGGACCCACGTACTTCCTGATGCCGCGCTCGTGGACGCAGTCCTGACGGATTTCCAGTTCCACCGTGTTCCTGATCAGTGTAATATGGACGTAAATACATATGTCTGACTTGAAACTTTTGAAACGATCCGAGAACGCTGGGTAGTTGATGTGTTTAAATTATGGTCACCCTCAGAGTGAGTTTATTATTGCAAGACAGATACTTGATACAAATATCCAAAACTACATCAAAATCGAATGTCGTTTTGAGAAAAATTAAAACTAAAATACACACACGGTATCATATCTCTATATAAAGTAAAACACATACACAGTCTTCATTCCGTGATAGGATTACACGTTCAAATGTCCTGTAACGATTTTGGATTGGTGAAAAAGTGATTTTGAACCAAAACTACTTTGGAATAAATGGGTCATCTATACGAGCCTTCTAATATAAATAAATCTTTTTTCTTGAAATGGAAGTTTCTTAAAATTATGTATGACATTACTCTTACACTGAAATACCGCCTCATCGCAAGTCGAATAAAAGTACTGACCTCTTTCTATTGAACACAGAAGTGAGCTGAAACTTCGCATGGCCACCGGTCCTCACCCACTGATCAACAAACACGGCCATATCTTTTCCAGTCACCGTGAATATTGCTTTCACGAACAAATTCGTGGACAGCAATAGGTGCCCCCATAGACCGCTGCCTATTTTAGTGTTGGCAGCATTGGTGGCCAGTGACAGCTGCTTGTTAAAGACTTGTAGCAGCAACTCTTGACCAATTCGTTGTTCCAGCATTCGCAGGACTAGATGTGACTTCTTGCGCATCACCTGTTAACAAGAATTCATATTTTCATCATTCACGGGAAAAAATATATTTTACCAAAATCTTTTAAAATAGAATAGGTAACTTTTATACGTAATTAATTCCCTAAAATTATAACATCGGATTTTAATGGAGGTAGATTAATATTATTAGATTAGTATTAACTTTTACAGAAATGAATAAATATAAAATGAATACAGTGAATAGAATACTCTTTACTATGGAAATAGGTGGTACAATGTTGTTGGGTTTGATACATACCTACAATCTTTATTTCCTACCCTAAGGCGTACAATAATTTATCATAAATAATATAATCAATAATTTTTTATATATATAAATCAAAATTTATATATATAAAAAATGGTAAATAATAAAATAGAACAATGACATACTTCAATGTACCGCGGCGACATGGTATGTACGTTGCGAACGGGGAAGTAGAAAACGTCCTTAGTTTCCACTTTAGCACCGCTGGTGGGCGGCTGCCACGGGTCCAGTACAATCCCACCGTATTGCTCTTCATAGCTCACTACCTGATAAATAATATAAATTATAGCATCGTCAATATCACACAAAAATCTCATCTTCAACTTCGCCGCCCACCACTGTGACTGCCACGTCGAACTTTCAACGAGGCGGTTTGCCAAAATCACACCGCTGTGAAGGCGGATTTGTAATCGCAATAAGATGTTAATACTATATACCTTCATAATAATATTATAAACGCGAAAGTGTGTTTGTTTGTCCTTCCTTTACCCACGCTACTTTTTATACTGATCGAACAATTACTTCCCGTTGGGATAACTTCTGAAGTCCATGCAGACGAAGTCGCAGGCAAAAGCTAGTAAGTCATCGCGCATCTCCTTATTTCTTAAGGGATTTCGGGATTTCGAGATTTCGAGAGAGAGAGAGAGAAAGAGAGAGAGAGACAGTTATAGCCGATAGCACTGTAGGAAGCTCACCTCCTGCAATTCCTGATGGATCCAATATCTATACTCATTGTTCCCAAAACATTTTTTGGAGTACAGTCCACACAAGTAATCCGGTATTCCTTTAGCCAGCCACAGGTCTGACCAGTTCTGCATCGTGATGAAGCAGCCGAAGAATTGTTCAGCTATAGCTTGAGCCATAGCTTTCCGGCTCATGTAGGTCTGGTCGATGATAGCGATCGAGTGAAGGAGATGGGTGCTCATTATAGACATCGTAGTGTATGCTGTGGCGTCATCTTCGGTCTGAAAGCAAATTGTTATTCATTATTGAGAATTCCGTCAAAATGTTTCCGCACAATATTCCTTTTATACCATAACCTTTTCAATTATAATAGCTTTGATAAGTAATTACCAAAAATTGAAATCGGATTATAATTTCGAGAAATGAATTTCAAAAACGTATAACTTTAATGTAAGCTATAATAGCCATTACGCAGCCAATGGTCCCTGAATGGCGTTTTGAACAATAAGCAAAAAGTGGGTAAAAATAAAAAAGTTAAATGTTAATGATACTGATTTCCCGACATTATAATCTGATGTCTTTTTTTACACATTTAATAACTGTTTTGGGTGACCAATTAAAATAGCGTACAAGTACCTACCTCATCAACAAAAACTTGTTTATAACATGGATAAGGATATCTTGTTGTCAGAGTTTCTTCATAATATTCGAACGCTTCGTGTACATAGCGCACTGTGTTCTTCAATATTTGCAATAGATTTGGCAAACAGTAATGTGTCACTTCGTTCATAAATGGATCCACGTATGTTTCAAATGGTCTGTAAAATATAAGGAGATTTTAGCACTGCATTGTATAATCTTTCTTAGAAATTGGTAAATCTTTTATTTATTTCCTCTGATTTAATTAACAAACATTATTATTTGTATGGCGATCATCTTTTCACATTGATTTGACGACAAAGACATACTTTTTAAAATAATACGCCACATATAGGCTGCCACAAATGCGATATAGTTTACCAAAATAAGATGAAAAATGAAACAAGCTATTATCGTATGGCCCTGTATTGCCTGCCTTATGCCATATTCTTTAACATAAGTATTAAAATAGAGCTTCTCTAGCTTTCCAGGAAATCATCTGAATGGCCACTCCTCGACGACTTGTGCCACTGTTTACTGTGATGTGTCACTGTTTACTGTGGTGTGCCGCTGTTTACTGTGGTGTGCCGCTGTTTACTGTGGTGTGCCACTGATTACTGTGGTGTGTCACTGTTTACTGTGGTGTGCCACTGATTACTGTGGTGTGTCACTGTTTACTGTGGTGTGCCGCTTTTTACTGTGGTATGCCGCTTTTTACTGTGGTGTGCCACTATTTACTGTGGTGTGCCACAGTCACTTGTGATTGTGTTAATTGCAGCAGGAAACTCCAGTCCGTACGTCGTAAAATTTATTTGTCTTTCGATGGTTTTATCTTAGACCGCTAAGCACTCCTGTGATACCCACTCCGCCTACCATAATGACCATATCGCGGTAAGGTTTACGCGGTAACAGTCTAGCACATTACCATCTAGCTAGGGTCTTGGTAATCAACAACGCAACACATGAATATACTTTCGCTGCTCTACTGTTTGTTAAAAAGCTCAGCTATTTCAGAAGAGACGCAACACAAAGTGAGGCATATGCTGATGTTCGAGCTGGATTGCATTGAACTGATTTGTACACAGGGCTCCCCCTATGTCAGACTGTATGGCTACACCATATTAATTCAATTGTTTTAGTTAGTAAATATGTATGTATTTGTATTTTTTATGTACTCCTATACTATGAGAAGGATAAGTAATAAAACAATGTAATATTCTGCTGGTAACATAAATTAAATTGTGTAACAAATATAAATTCTGAGCAAACAAAACCGTTGCTATTAGCTGTACTTAACGGATGTTCGATTGTCGTCAAATGGAAACAACCATTTTAGAAAGAGAATTATAAACTACAGATAAAAATGAAATAAAAACTCACCCAACAGCCAATGCAATATTTGGGGCACACGCGGGCGTATTGACGACATAGTGGAATGTCTTGCGTCTATGATCAGGCGTGAAAACAACGTCCAAGAGTTCCCCACATGATACGACTGTCAAACTCTCATCAACAGTGAATTCCAACTTCCATGTGCATGGTTCAGCATAGCTGTCTACACACGGAAACCACAGGCGTGCTGAATGGCCATATGTGAACATATGCGCCGATTTCTGATGACAATTTAATACGTAAATATTAATGATTTAGAATATGTTGTAAATTGCAGATAATCTTGAGAGATAACTAAATATTTCAGTTCCAAATTTAAATACTGATGAGATTTTATTAACGAACACCCAACTTGAGAAATTTAGATTTTGTTGTTGTACTATATATTTTGTTACCTCTGGTTAGGTATCACACCAACGTAATGTAATCTGCAGATTGACCTCATTGATTCAAATTGCTGTATTATTCAGTCTAGCATTAAAATTATTTAAATACATGCTGCTACAAATACAATGAAATATTGGCATAATTGCTACATGCTTGAACGAATCTAGGAAAAACTTGGACAATCTAGAGGTTCCAGTGGGAGTACCTGTCATTTTGGTTAGTGGTAGGGCATTTTCAATGTCTATCTAGATAGCTACCACTATGTTACTTAAGTCTTCCGCCAAACAGCAGTGTCAGTAGCACTTTTGTGTTCCATTATGAAAGGTAGCAGAGCCAGTGCCTCGTTGGCTTGAGGATTCTGGATGCTGACTCTTACCACTTACCATCAGTCGAGATGAAGCCAAATGCAAACCCATCATACTTTTTTATATACCTCAACCAATGTGCCTTCTCCATCTGGTACTACAAAATGCATTCCTCCTTGTGGTGATTCCAATGAGAACTCAATTCCGATCCGAAGACCTCTTCCTTCCCCAACCAAGTGTGCTGCTTCGTCTGGCACCTGGATATGAAGTTCTCCCGAGTTGTGGTCAGGATCAATCTTTTGAGCAGCAGAGAGGTGAAACTGGGAGAAAACATCAAGGGATCGCCTGAAAAGTTAATTAAGAACCATTATTGTCTAAATTTACAATCAATTTTGTCTAATAAAATATAATACAGTAGAGTATTGGTCACAAAATGTGTGTTCAAATAGTGTACAATGTACATGGTACAAAAGTGGGTACATATTATCATTATAATAAGAGTTATTTTTAATATTAATAAGGCTGTAATTGGGGCATAAATATTATAATCACTACAGTTAGCTAGACTATCCATAATATATTTTCATAATATCCCATATCACCAAATTAGTGTAGATAATTGATACAAAAGTCAGGAAGAAAATGATGTGATGATTGTTGGTGGTAATGAACATTGTGCAATAATGTTTCAATTAAAATACCCCCAGAGTTTGTTTTATGGTCTATTAATGCACAAGAGAGCTACTTCTATGCTACAGGAAAACTTACGTGTTGGGATCAGCTTGACATATATCCAAGAAGGGATCAAAGTATTGAAAATTTGCCTCATATTGATCATTGAGACACACTCTATAAATGCGGCACTGTTTCCCATTGAGACGAATGTGTCTCAAGTTGTCTTTTAGTGGTACGATAGTCAATTCTACAAAACCCTGTCAACAGAAAATAATTTTAACAAATAAGCACATTGTTAAAAAAAACGGTCAAAAGCAAATGGGACTCCCACACCGAGGGTTCCGTACAGAGTATGAATTAATGATATACTGAAAATCATAAATAATAGGTATGGCAATATATACCCAACAATGCTCTGCCGAAAATGTAATTCTTATTGAAAAACCAACATAACTTTGTAGCTGAATTACATACCCGATGTATGGCTTTCAACTACAAAGTACAAAGTAAACATAAAAAGCTATTTTTACTGTGTTATAATTAGAAAATCCTGGTTTTAAGATTTATTCCTATGGTTCTGCTGAAAGACCTTGCTTCTTGCTTAATTTCAGGTCTAAGTCAATGGTCTATGTTCAGTGTAAGGGACCCAAACCTATAGGGTGAAGTACCCAATAGGTTTTGGTTACTTTTGTACTTTATTGGGTACATTTTGTATTGAAATATATATTTTTATTGAGTTGACCTATAAGTTTCATTTTTTCACAGATCCATGGGACAGCAGACTTGAGTATTCAATATTAATTTCAACTTGATATCTCTCTGCGTTCCTGAGAAGAAGAGTATTGACAGACAGATGGAACACAAAGTGATCCTATAAGGTTTCCTTTATTCTTTTTGAGGTACGGAACCCTAAAATGCAAAACAGTTACCACTTACTATGACACTTCTTCTCTCAAAACTGATTCCAGTCAAACTTAATATTTGGTGAGCTGTAATAGAAAATAAAGATAAGAAAAGATTCACAGGATATTTTTTGCGTATTTTTAATAGAAATACTTATAGTTTGAACGGGCGACAGTTATCGCCTGTGCGTTCTTTCTTCATGTTTTCATTTTATATGTTGAACATTACACAGAACCCTTAACTCAACGTTTTCACAAATATTATGGTTTTCATCAACACAAAATCAATACTGAAATCAATAAATTATGATAGTATGATTCCTTCCTGGCACAATACTAGCACAATAATCAAATCAAATCTAGGAGCATATAATCACAATCAAATGATCTTTTTCAAAAGTCACTTTCTAATCTTTCTATATCATCTTTATTCGGCTTCTAATGTCAATCAAGTGTCAAAGTCAATAGATTATATTTTATGGTTCTAGGGATGAGATGGTAAGACCATAAAATTTATGGTATCGGTCTCAATACTTATTTCAGTACGCGTTCTAATCCAAGTTTGTTTATTTCGTGCATCTTTCTGTGCAATACCTGTGTCACAGACTCAAGTGTAACGAATGAGTGAAGATATTGTGTGTATGTCGCATTTGGATTGCTTGATTAGTATATTACATAACGGCAGAGCTTTTGGACATTCATCCCTTTGATGTTTGTCCAAAAACCGAAAACTATAACATTGACAACGTTACAGGATTACAGGCCACTATAGCGAAGATCATGCCATACAACCGGGATGATCTGCAGTCGCCCATTGTCAAGATTGACCATAAATAATATTTTTAGTCTGACAACATTAGATTTACGGCTGTCAAAATAACGAGACTATAGAAGGGTAGACGGTATTTTTGCAAAATAATTCGATAAATTTAATGCTTACAGTGTTTGTGCTTTCCAATTTCATAATTGGTATTAACATTACCGAAGTAAACTTTATGTTAAAGTAATTTTAATGTGTGTATTTTGTCTTGTATGTGCGGAATGGGGGACTCACCGTATCTGACTTGTTTGGTTCTGTATATATTTTCATTTCAAATAATAATCACAAATTCACGTACATCGAATATTTGGAAATTGAACGTAGAGGAGGGTCTAATAGTCGATGGCAATACATTGCCTCAGGTAACTTCTCATTGATATAAAGCTATATTTATATAATCAATGTACACTGTTGACTTGTTTTTTTATTAGGCTATTGCAACTAGAACATCTATTCTTAGCGGAATAAAACTCACATTTGTAATCTACATTGGATCTAATAGTCACAAATGTTTATTTAAATTGTTTAAAATGTATAACAATTTCATGATCATCGTGGCCCATAATACTCTGTAAACAAATATAATTAAAGTGTAATAACGTGCTGATTAATTGCAGGATGAAAGTGACAAGCACATGAGTGAGGAAGATGATGTATTCAACATAATAACATCAACTGTATACTATGGCAACACATGGACAAAACATGGATTTGATCTGTTCTGCACGGACTGCCAGGTGTATGAGCAGCAAAAGTGAGAAACTAGCCTTTAAAAATTAAACTTAAGTGTAGTTTAATTATTTACATACATAGTGGTATATTTTTTAAAGAACAAAACAGTCAGATGTAAACACACATACAGATACACAATAATCAATATTTCAAAGCAGGTGTGAATTTTTTAAATGTTTTTATGGTATATTAATGTTTTCCCATGCATATCATCTCTTCTTTCTTTTTGAGGTTACATACAACTGGCGAAAAAAACAGAATCCCTTTACGATCAATATGGTATTTGTCTGTCAAATCTGATTATCGAGCATCAACTAATACAATCAACTAGAAATTTGAATATTAAAAAAATTTAACCTCAAGTGTATCTCAAGTAAAATTATTGGTTAAGAAAATATTTTTACCATAGAGGGGGTCAAAATGTTGTACATTTTTATTGTTAGTATGTCAACAGCTGTTACATCAATTATTATTTACAAAAGGTTGTATACATCTTAAACTGAATGCACAGCTAATTACAGACACACACATCATGTGTTTAGTTTATAAAGAACAATGATAGATAATTATATGAACACTTTTACATATAGAAGGCGGCACAACTCACATACTCATCATATAGGTCTAGAAGCAATGAATATGTACACAGATGTTACTGCAGTTTTTGTGAGCACCAGTTTGCCTTGAATAATTTAATATATTTATCTCAAGCCTTACACTTCAAGTTATGGTATAATAATTTAATAAAATGAAAACAGCCCTCTTTAGTAGTAGTAGCTATTCACTATCTACACATTTACCATGGTAGGTTTATGAGAGTTTGAGACAGCAGCATTTTACTGTGCCACTGAATCTATGTGAATTAAAATAAATAACTCAAGGGAGAGTCAAGTCATACATTTTTAAACAAAATAAATTTGTTGCAAGTGTTTGTTGATAACAATGAATTGAATCTACTACCCTCTTAACTGAATGTACTTATAAATATAATATTTATCATGTTCTACATCCGAGAATGGATTATTCTCATTTGCTCCTAAATTTTTAACTTGTAGTTTATTTTTATGTCTGCGTAATATCACTTTTATGGTACACTCAAGTACAAAAATATGTATCCACTTTTGAACCATGTCACATTCACCTTTAATTGACATTTCCTTCAACACACAACATAGGAACAAGCACGGGTTAATGTGAAATGGTACAACAGTGGATACATATTTTTGTACTTGAGTTTACCTAGTGTGTATAAAGAAGTGCATCACCAGATTCACACATTCTCCCCATTATTGCACCCATAGGTACCACACACCGGAAGACACAGTTTTATTATGTCTAGTATAGTATAGCCTGCAAACCAAGGCAAAATCCAGCCAGAATGTCACATTCCATTGATTCAGTCACACTCACCACAAATCGACTTAGAAGCGAATTTATTGTTTTTTTTAAACATGCTAGCTTTCGATACTTTCTTTAAAAGAGAGTATTGAATAATTAATATTTTAACAGAGCTGGTGTAGAGAATGGCGACGAAACAACACCGACTGAAGCCAATGGGGAAGCAGACGATGAGTACTTGGACTGCGGCAAGGCTGTCAACTTTACCTACTACGATAACTTAGTTGGCGTCGCGCGTCGGCATCGCCATCCTAACGTTCCTGAACCGCAGGTAGACTTATACTTTATAATTAGGTCCATTTAATCTTGTCCAAAATTACTTTGTTCACTCAAGTACAAAATTATGTTTCCAGTATCCACTTTTGAACGATGTCATATTCACTCTTACTTGTTGTTATGCAGTGTGTTGAAGGAAACGTCAATTAAAGGTAAATGGGACATGGTTCAAAAGTGGATACATATTTTTGTACTTGAGTGTACCATATACATGAAGAGATCAGATTACTGAGTAAAGTTAACACACCTCTTATCCAGCAGTGGAATGCCACAAGGTGTATATGATAATGACTTCGGTCCATAACATATGCATGTGCATATAAAATTATGATAATAGCAGCAGTCTACATCTGCCTCGGCAAGCATTACCGAAGCGAGGCAGCCGCAGCAAAGCCCTGAACGCGTTGTTGTATTGTACGCGAAAGGCGTTGTAGGTCCTCTGCTTGTATAAAATCCACAGGCTGCTTGTATAGCAGGTGGCTTGGTAGGCTCGAAACAGTGTTATTTTAACCTCTTAAGAGCAACGAGCGAACCTGTGGGCTATAATATTCGCTCTCACCGACAACGTCCTCCGTTCTCGTTCAATAACCGCGTCGTCGCGCATGTCATCAGTCACGATGTGGCCGACGACATCTGTGTACCAGCTTTGAAGAGCACTCCGTCTAGGTTTGAATGTTTGTAACACTTTCACGCATAAATGGCTCAATCAGTGGATATGGAGAAAATTTCACATTCATGTAATATATTCTGGATCAATATATAATACTTTACATCCCAGTAAAACGGATAGTACCCAGACATAGTCATAGGCAATAGCTAGTAATATAATAAATGCAGAAGTAATTTAGTGCCTCAACGGCACAACAAACAACCACTCATCATAAAATTTAGCATGCATGCAGATTCGATATGAAGACAAAGATTCGGGTAAAAGTGGCAGTAAAAAAATAGTGTCAAATTTCTGGATCATGTTACGGGCAAAAATGCTAGTAATAAATAATAGTGACACCTTTCCTGTGTATGTTACGAGAGAAAGTGGTAGTAAATAATAATAGTGACACATTTATTGGCCAATTGAATTTAACATAAATACTATCACACTCTTATTAAAAAACTTTATAATCTTTCAGGTTGCCCTTATATTTACGAAGAAGAAGTCATTTAAGAATGGTGTGTCAGAGCTAGACATCAACGCGTTAGAAAAACGCTTGAAGAAGGCGAAGAGAGAAAAACCTAAGTCAGTACAACTTTATAACCAGATCGGAAACTTTTGGAGGATAAAGGGCGATACGCGACAGTCCATCGAGTGTTTCAGAAGGGCTCTAGCAGTGTCTCCATACAACGCAGAAGTAAGCTTTAATTTAATTAATTAGTGCAATTTTACCGCCTGTGGCCTAATGGCTACATGCATGGACTTGTTTCCTGGGGTACCTATTGGTTCTCCATATGGTTGGTGGTAGAGACATAGAAAAAGCGTTTTCTATTTACCTGTTACCTAAGTCTGCCACCAAACAGCAGTGTATCATTGTAGTTTTTCTATATGGAAGGTAGCAAGGCATTAGCTTCAAATTAAAAAAAAATGTTTTATTTCATTTCACAAAGTTGTTTACAGAAACAAGGTTGAGTATACAAGTATAAATATACCTGTAACAGAGGTTGAGGTTTCTAAGTGGGCACACTACCTGAGTCTGTAGAATTTCAAACCCATCATACAAAAAATCGGTAAGACGGAATATTCAAGCAATAGAATATGTCGAAATTAATAATTTTCGTAAAAAACAGTCCGTTCTATGGCTATCAGGACATTCAATCACTTGCCAAGCAAAGTTGAAGCGAATGAATATTTTGATAACAAATTAATAAATTGACAATGTTGCATTATCTAAGTAATTAAGTATTGTATATGTAAATTGTATGAAACGTCGCCCTCTCAACATTATTTGCTACACCCTGACAGAGTACATGTTATTAGATTATTTTTAAGTACTTACATGTATGCAATAACAATAAAAAACAATAAATTTTTTAAAAAATGCTGATATTTTCTAAAGGACACTACTTTTGGACAAAAGAAACCAGTCCAGTCCAAACCAGAAGGTGACATGTTTCAAAAGTGGATACATATTTTTGTGCTCGAGTGTACATTAGTCTATATTTGCCATGAAAGAAGTATATTTTGAAATAAATTACTCATTACTTGTATTTGTACGGCACTTCACTTAAACACAATCTTGCATAGTATTATGTAAATGGCAATGTCTTTCAAATCATCACAAAAAATTACAAATGCTAGAACAATGATTGTTATTGTGTTTGATTGTGCCAGGTACTGCTGAACCTGGCTCGCGTGTTGTTCACACTGCAGTACCTAGACGACGCCATTTATCTGACACGGCGCTCGCTGGAAGTGCAGCCGCCGGACCGCAGCGCGTGGCAACAATACTTCACTCTCGGTGAAATATTTAAAGCGTACGGTCATTATCAGGTCAGTATTTTTAACGTACTTATCTACTCGTATATATTAAGGCGATCCGTCTCCATCAAAGTTTCATACTAAATTTTCTAATAAAATATAATAGCTCGATTTGTGCAGTAACTTTTTAAAAATAGGACATCGGATTGTGATGTCGCGAAATGAACGTATCATTATCATACAACGTGGGGGAAGCTCATGCGCAACAACGAACTTGTTTAACCGCCTCATGTTGGACTTGCAATCATGAGCTCCCGGGTTCGACTCCCAGCGAGGGTACCTATCGCTACTCGGTGTCGTTGGTGGTAAGGCATTTTCTACGTCCGCCTGGCTAGCTACCACCATGTTACCTAAGTCTGCAGCCAAACAGCAGTGTTAATAGCACTGCTGTGATTGGGTATGAAAGGTAGCATAGCTAGCGCCTCATTAGGTTGAGGCTTCTGGAAGCGAACGCTTACCATCAAACGGCCTTATCGTCACTTACCATCCACTGAGACGTAGGCCAAGTGCAAACTCACCATACATTAAAAAAATGGAGCATCACATCAGCTGCATGAGTCCACTGCAGGAAATAACCAAACAGACTTCAATCATGGGAAATACCCTCGATTTTTAATCTGCTTTGCAGGTGGATTCGTGATCGCAGTTAATGTTGTTTCTGTTTAATGAATTTCTTCTCAAAAATACATTTTGTCACTTATATGAGAACTTACAATAAATAGAACAAATATTCATCTGGGACGGCAGTTAAATCTATTTTAAAATTATTTAATCTAATTTACATTTCAACAATGTGTTTATGAAGTTTATTTATAAACACATTTTAAAGTACTATTTCTTATGTATTTAGGTAATTTGTTGAACAACTGTGCTCCCTCGTAAGTGACAGAGTTCCTGACATAGTTGGTTCTTACCCGAGGAAACACCAGATGATCAGCTCCTCGCGTGCCATATTTGTGTGGTTTTTTTTAAAAATTAAATGTTGTTTATACATAAATATTTTCATTCTTCGTCTGGCAGACAACTGCGTCCCCAATACTCCCTTGATCTCTCGTACACTTTACACAACCCGCATTTACTCTGACTCCTTCTCTGTTCATGCAGTGAGACTCTGGAATACATTTGCAAAAGACATACGCGACTGTAGAACTTATCGGAACATTTAAAAAACAACTAAAGGAGCACTACTTATCCCTCATTTATATAGTAGCCAGTTTATATGTATGTATATATGTGGGATTGAGTATGGGCGAAGTAATAAATAATAAAAATCTAGTAAAAAATAAAGTAATACTCTGAATTGAAATACTTTTATTTAGTCACTTTAATTAATTAATCAACTTCTCATGGCGAGAGCCTCTTCCGGAAAGCGCGTCCTTTTGTACTCCTCTTTCTATCTTTCATCTCTTTCCTTTCTACTTTTCATACTCTGAACCAATCACAACATCTATCTCATTAACCAATCACAGCCTTCCATTCATCGTCTGCTTACCAATTAACAACATTCTTACTTGACATTCAGTGCAGGCAACCTAAGGTTCAAATATGTCCCGCCACTTGGCTGGGGCACTAGTCCACATATATTTATAATGTAAATCGTGTTTTTATTTATTGTTATGATTTTTTCTATATCTTTATTTATTTTTTGGAAGCTCCAGTGTGAGTGCCGAGAGAAATATCTTTTTAGGGATAGGCAACTCAAATTGTACAATTTTATTTTAGGTATAATTTAATTTTGTATGTGTACAATAAACAAAATAAGTATAAACTGCCGTCAAAGTCGTGAACTCCCTTGTCACTTTTAATGTGGAACGCGTGATGATTCTATTCATATAATATCTAAAGAAATGTATTACATATTATGAAATATGAATGCTGGAACGTTTTCTATCGGATCAGGAAGCGGCGGTGCACCTGAGACACGCACTGGATTTGCGGCCGGACTTCGAACCAGCGCTGGCCGCTCTCAAAGACATCGAGAACATACCAGAAGCATCTGTGCATGTCTACACATTACTTATCATTGTTTGTTTGGTAAGTATGCACAACATTTTATTATACATTTTTAAATCTAAGCTATTAGTCAAAGCCTAATAAGCAGTGGAACGAGCTATGCTCGGAATTTCTCTACGTGATAAGGTCCGGAATGAGCAAATCCGTAGACGAACGATGGTCACCGACATAGCTCGACGAGTCAGTGAGCTGAAGTGGCAATGGGCAGGCCACATCGCTCGAAGAACCGATAACTGTTGGGGAGTAAAGGTTCTGGAGTGTCGACCACGTACCGGGAAACGTCTACCAGGCCGTCCCCCTACTAGATGGACCGACTACCTGGTTAGAGTCGCTGGATGCAGGTGGATCGGAACCGGTCGATGTGGCGTACCATGAGCGAGGCCTATGTCCAGCAGTGGACGTTTCCCGGCTGATGATGATGAGTCAAAGCCTAATCCTAACGGCGGGTTTAGTATGGGAACTTCCCGTCGACTCTGTAAATCATCTAGTAACTCTATAGAATCATTTCAGCTTTGAAACCTCTTTTAACCGCCTACAATAACCTGGTACAGGTTCGATTCTCAATGGCGGTGCCAACTGTTACGCGGTTTCGTTGGTGGTTTATTTTCTATGTCCGCCTGGCTAGCTATCACTGTTATCTGAGTCTGCCAACAAACAGCAGTGTTAATAGCACAGTATAAAAGATAGCAGAGCCGGCGTCTTATTAGCTTGAGGGAGCGCAGCTTATCATCAAACCTATCGTCACTTTACATCAGGTGATATCTAGGCCACAGGTAAAAAGGTCAGATTCGACGCACTGATAAAAAAATTGCGGCGGATTTCGTGTGAAAGCAGGATAGACATATAGACGCAAGTTTAGGGACTCGCCACACCCACTGATTCTGTTCTGAATCTACCTATAATGACCTAGACTTGGAAAGAAACTGGGTTGATCGCGCTACATTTACCGGCTTTCCTGATTTGCGCTCAGTCGTAATCTAGCGCTTGCCTTTTACTTTCGCTGTGTTAGTAGTGCACAACTGCACGCCTCCTGAGGCAAAATCTCCGGCTCCAGGTTCGAACCAGCCAATGTATTACGATATATGGAGTTTGTATGTAAATCGCGCTTCTTTCTGACCGGCCAGCACGTTCTCCGGGGATGCTGGCCGGTTGCTTGCTGACCGGGCGTGCTTGACGGTTCGGCATTCTAGCCTTCCGGTTTCAATAGGTGTAATTATAGGCCAAATTAGATTTTATCTATGTCGTAGCGTAGTTAATTAATCTACGATTGATCAGGTGATGGGAGTGCTGCTGGTGATACTGTCTTCAGTGGACAGCGGCGGTGACGTCGAGGAGCACAAGACGCAGCGACATTTCAACAGAGCGATGGCGATGCGGTCGTTGCGGGGGGTCGCGCTCGGGTCGCGGGGGCGCAAGAAAGGTGGATCATAAACACCACGTCCCCCGCACCACGCACCACGCCCCATCGCACGCGCATCTAGCGAGCCATACACGCTTGAGTATAACATCGTTGTTACAATAACATTCGTTTTCATTAAGTTTAATTTATATATTTGTTTACATAAAACAACACAAGTTACCTACTGATGTTGAAATAGAATCAGCAGTCGTTGTTTAATGCAGCGCCGCGACAAATTGCAAATATATTGTACCATTTCTACCATTATCGAAGTCAGACACAAAATAACGATGTTAATAGCACTTGTGTTCCGGTAATGAAAGATAACATAGCAGCGCCTAATCTAAGGCTTCTGAGGCGAGCACACTTCCATCTGGACATGTAAAAATTGGAAGAAACCGACAGATTACTTTTTAAATATGAATAATTGCCTTACCCTTTCTAAGTGCCGTAACTGAGACAATTTATGTTCTCAGGTGTCATACTTATTTCATCAATTGAAGATTCAGTGGTGTTGCTCAAGAATAACAATATATCTCTCTCTTATTGCACTAATACGAATTAACTTTCCGCTAGTAGGTGTAATAAATAAGTATTTGTTCTTCATTCGTTTATAAGTTAAGATTATTTTTATTGAGTATTTTATTTTGGTGTTTTTATTCATTCCAAAATAAGTACTACGTTTTTATGAAAACTCGAATCTATGACTATCTGGTCGCGGTATTAAATAATATTATAGCATATATAAGTATAACAAAGATGTTACACTCAAGCTGACAACGCTTAAAACGTATTAATAATTGAGCTGAAATGTTTTTATTGTCGCTCTTGGGGTAAAAAGGTGGGTTGAGACACATTGTAGCACTGTTTTGTTCAATCTCGTCCTTGCTTAGTTTTATTGACTTGCAGCAACAGTATATGCCTAGAATGCATAATGCTGCACCGTATTTGCTAATATATTGACCCAATACCAAATACCTCGAGATGCTACGACGTTATTGGCTGGTTGTGTTCATTCCTCATATATTTATCGTCGGATTTAACAGAGCAGTGCTACTAATAAGAGGCTATGTACAAAATGTTCTTTGTGAAAGTGACCGGAATGGTCTTGCCATGTTTAATTTGATCTCTGCTTGTAGTCTTCATCATATGATAGTCAGTACCTAAAGTGGTGTTTCCTTTTAGCATTTTCGAAGTCTACCTTTTCAAAAGATCAATCTTTTATTGTATAAATGGTTTTCAATAAAAATCCGCTCCGTAATTGCATCGTATATTTATTAAAATATCATTCTTATTTGTTAAACAGGAGATGCTTTCGACAAGCAATAATAATTATTGTAACTAGTTATTAAATACAATAAGAACAAGCTCCAGTTGAAAGTGTCCTGTCGAGTTGGATGTGTTTGAAGGGGTAAATGTATAGCTCGGGACATGTTACATGGCAGAGTTCGGCACTATGATCGTATCACTTCTGCAACCTAGTCATTTACTTAGACAAGTAAGGCCTGCTTTGATGGCCCAGTGTGTATTTCATTTAGTAGTGCATGCATAAACTTGTTAAGTGTTCGTAGCGTCTAAGAATTAAAGGAGGTAAATTCTGAGATTGGTAAAATATGTACCTGTTTTCAGTGGTTCTTTTGTTAATTTTTGACTATTTATTACTTAATACATGATTGTCCTAGCATCTATATTCGTGTAATTTCTTAACAGTACTCGCACGCTATGTTTGCCCCTCTGAAGTTAGCTCTACGGAATTTCGCTCATGCAGTCGGAATATGTGTGAAATATTTTTGATAATAACTATCCATATATGACATAAAACACTAGGACATTACTTTCCAACTTACCTTGCCTCCCATTTATAAGTTAGTAATTGATACTTTGCAGCCTTTTGTAACTAACTTCAGAGGGGCAAACTTAGTTTGCGAGTACTATACCTTCCTTCCTTCGTTATTGAAACAAGTCTATAGAAAATTATAACGTATTTATTATCAAATGTATACACATATAAATGAAGGCAAACTCAGCTGTTGACTAAAGCTGTATTCACAAAACATCAGTTCATCTAAGCTGAAGACAAGTAACAATTGAGAAACACGTTGCCTATTAGTAGTTCAGTTTTTAAAATAATAGAACTCGAACACAGCATCTTAAACATAGTTAACCAAACGTAACATTTAAATAGCTTAGTGATCATTGATCGCACGTCAACTCTTTATTTGAATGTTCTTGTTCGAAGTGTGATAATGGGTTTAGTTGGTAATTTAAGCAGTTTCATGAATGCTCAGGCGGAATATGTCGTGCTGTACAAAGAATGAATCTCCTAGGGGCTTCAATACAAATGTCTGCATGTAAGAGTGTGGCGGGTCTTCATCACACTGAAACAAAAATACAAGTTTATTATTAAATTTTAGTCGTAGACATTAGATGTACAAGTCTAGGAGGCTCAAAGGAGGCTCCTTATAGGTTTAGCATGTGATACACGACACGATAGACACACGAGGGACTTTGACATAATCACGACACTTGGCAGGTGGATTGGTGGTGTTCACATTAAGTTGACTAAAGATCTTTAGTTCTTTAAACCACCTCTGGACTAATGGCTATAAGGTTGCACTTAATCCTGGGTTCGATTCCTAGTTCTTTGATACTTGGTCCGATTGGAGGTGGGGGCATTTTCTTTGTCCAGCTGACTAGCTACCACCATAGTCTGCCGTGAAACAGCAGCTATAGCACTATTGAGTTTCCGTATGAAAGGCAGCAGAGCCAGCGCCTCATTGGGTTAAGCCTCGGTGAGCATGCTTTCCATCAAATGGCCTTACCATCACCAAGACTCCATTATACATATCGTGAAAAATAAATAGATAAGAAATGCATCAATGTCAATAGTGATATTGTCATTCATTAAATATTAGGAGACATTGCATGTAATATACTTAGGAGAAAACGTTGGACACATCACTAAATACCTTTTGCCACCAATCTGATACGTAGATAATGGGGTCTTAAGATCACACAGTCACTAATATATGAATAATAAACTAAGAACATAACTTTTGAAGAAATTCACACATAGCTACAGTAAAAATAAAGCTTCTATTTATATACTACTCATAAACTTGACTGATAATGTAATACAAGGTCATTATACCTTTATCTCAGTAGACTGCAGCAAAAAATGTTCAGTCTGTGCTAACGTCACAATAATTTGATGGATTGAAATCAAATGTAGTGTTTCTAAGGTGGCCCCACTGTACAGAAAATGTAGACCAGACAGACACACTCAAATGTATTGGGAAAATTTAATGTGATTGACAGAGACAGGGATATATTGTTTGTGTATTCATTTCGATGAATTATATTATTTGTCTGGTCTAGTATGTTGTTGTAATGATTGATTTGAGAAGTTATATCTGAAGAGCAAATTAGTATAAACAACATGGCATACCTTCAACCTGCCCAGGACATTTATTATAACACCACCATCAAACATGGGTTGAGAGTCGACGGCAGTGATTATTCTATGGATTTTTTGAAATGCCAAACCCTGAAATGAATACATTTATTCCATTTAGTACATTACACACATTTGATATAAGGTATTCTTTAAGTAAGGCGGACAGTGTCCGTTAAATATGAACATATTCCCCTATTATCTCCTTAAATACCTTATATTATGGTAGGGGGAGTTTTTTTCCATAACTTTTTTATTTTTGTGATAAATCATATTTTATTATTGTTCCAAATAATAACTTTATAGAAAATCAAAACATACCCTACAACTACTATGTATGTCTATGAAAGGAACAGCTATTTGGTGCCTTGAAAAGTAAAAACCAGGAATTAGTATGTATAAAATTGTCCCAAATACCATCAGTGACACATTGGTGTCAGTCATTAATAAGATCATCATCATCATAATCCTTTACTGTTGGCCAAATAAACAAGCTGAATGTCACTCAGCGAGCTATGGAACAAACTGTGCTCAGAATTTTTCTATGTGATTAAAAATATATGCCAGTATAATAGCATTTCATCCCTGTGTTCCATGAGAATTTAATGTTTAAATATGATGTATTGCACTCTCATATTGAAGTATTTTACTTCATGAGAAACAACATTTTTTAAATATGAAATTATGTAAATAAGGGGCCAGCTGGATGAGGCAAACCTCAGGTGACCTAGACACTATTTCCAACTCACATTTAATTTTTCCATAATCTTCAGAGATCCCTGCAACTGAACTCCTTCAAAGGTCATAAATGATGTTTCAACCTGAAACATTACCAACAAAATGTTAATGCACCAGAACTCTAATTGAATCTTTCTGAAAGATTTATTTTCACAATATCAAGTTTATAGTGGTTTATAATACCGAAACGCTTTCATATGTAAGTTCACATTCAATAGAATTCACTCGTGACTTTGTCTGTGTGGACTTTAGGATTTATTCCATGGGAACTTGTTCGATCAGCATAAAAAGTAGCCTATGTCCTTTTACAGCTTTTCAACTATCTCTCTACAAAAAATCAAGTCATTTCTTTTTATTTCCTACTGCTTGCCTTTAAACTGTTTGCTCCCTCTATTGAGTTGCACACCCTTTTATGCACGCCAACCGTCAAAATGGTGAAATAAATGTTTAAATTAGTATTTGGATGGTCAATCACATGGGTAACATTTAATTGGTTTAGACTGCGAATTAGTAGGTCCCAAGGCATAATCAGCAACTTAAAAGTTTTCGAACAGCAGTCGGTATATAGTTTGCGAAACTAAATGATACTTTAAAGATTGCAATACCACCGTAGCTTAGTCATTGTATAATTGCAAATTATTGTATCAGAGGGTTCAGATGACGTACCTAACAAACGAAAACCTTCGGCGGGAGATGAAAGTAACCTACAACTTTTGCCAGACAAGGCTTTTAAGTTTTTATACTTTAAAAGTACTGTTTAAGGAGAAAAATGAAACTTGATAGTGTATAATCGGAAGTAACAACTCACGTTGTACATATTCGCCAGATTTGGTCTCTGTGCCGGATCATCAAAGAGTGCGTAATATTGTTGTACAAATCCTTTTCCAATAGCATCGTATTGTAGATTTAGGGCCATTTGGCTGATTTAAAGTTCAATATCACAATTAACGAATCTGACACACTGTAAAAATACGAAATTCTTGGACTTTTGGCAATATGCACCCACAGCAGCACGCAAAGCAGGTAATAATAGGGATGGGGCATGGGGGAGCAAATGAAAAATATGAATTATGGTTATTTATGGTATCAGCAAAATGTACAATCAACCTGGTATCGGCGATTCTTGGCGCGAACGTGAAAAATTGTGTGTATTATAATGGTATGATATAATATCAATTACGCAAAATCGTGAGGGTTCGATGCGATCGAAAGGGTTTGTTGTATATTCAATTAAATCATTCGTGTAAAATATTTAAGCTGATGGTAAATTTGCCAATGCTTCTAATAAATAAAAATATCAAGTAAATTCGGAATATGTATTCTTTCGAATTATGTTGAAACCAACGCTGACCTTTGAAGTTCTCGTCAATAATCGTCAACACAAGCGATAAAATGTACACATTATACATTTTATTGAGAAAACTGAAGAAATGGCTTAATTGTTTTTATAACATTAAACTAAGATAGATTAATATTATTATCAAAGACATGGCTGTATGGTGTTTTGCCTTTGCCTTTTCATGGTGGGAAAATCTTACCCAAAAAAGGCTGTGGTGTGGTGTGGTAGATCTCAAAACCAAAGAGAATATATCCGTCTACCAAGAGGTCTGCCAACCACATATCCAATGTATCTGTCAGATTCTTGGCGCGAATTTGAATAATGGTGGTCGATAGAAATTTTTCGTAATTCGTTAATAATACTGTTATGTGTGTTTTTTGTGTAATAATGGTGTGATATAGTGCAAAAAGTGTCATGGGCGGTGTTATAGTATCAATTACGCAAAATTGCGAGGGTTTCGACGCGATCGAAAGGGTTTACCATGTCGAGTACATTCGGTATATGGATTCTTTCGAATTATGTTGAATCCAAGGCTGACCTTTGAAGTTCTCGTCAAGAATCGTCAAAACAAGCGATAGAATGTACACATTATACATTTTATTGAGAAAACTGAAGAAAATATATATTCAGAGTAGGCTGTATGGCTTTGTTCCTTTGCCTTCCTATTCGGGAGAATTAAACTACTACTACTGTATCTGTCACTTTGACTGACACTTTTGTTACAAATGGACAAATGGTTACAAATATAACGCAAAATTGAATATCCAAAACCATATAATACTAATTAATAATTATTCTACAATATCGATAATTATCTCAACGCTTAGTAACATCTCACTACACAAAATATGTCTTTAGCTGACGAGTTACTTGCTGATTTAGAAGAGAACGATGACGGTGAATTGGAGTCTACCATGGATCATCAAACAACTAATGATCACGAATTTGCTGTGCCTTATCCTGTTCTTCCCAAGGAGGAGATATTATCGGATTCTATCAGAGAACTGGCTAAATTGAGACACTCAGATCGTTTGAAGCGGGTATGGCAGTATGCTTTGAATTTTGGACACATTGGCCTTTGTTTTTAGGGTTTCGAAGACGTAAAAAACGGAACCTTTAAAACCCTGGTGTCTGTATGTCTATATTCGTATGTTACAGCTGATTATCTCAGGAACTACTAATGCTCTCGACTTTAAATTTGGAATAGCTATCGGAATTGGTAACCCACGGCCACAACTGCAATAAATGATAATATATATTTCGGTTAGGATGCACAAAAGGCGGGAATTTTTACAAAAATTATTCCCCCTGTTCATTCCCCCTGTCCTCCCTGATCTAGTCCCTGGCCTGTGAAGAACCACAGAATTAATATTATTATTCTTTGTAAATCAGGCAGGCAGCTGATGCTTATATTGCCTGCATCCAGCTGTTCTACACCTCAATTGCTCTTGCTGAGGTTTTTTGTACAGTAAATGTAGTATTGTATATAGAATGGACATTCACCGGCCCCCACCGAAACACGATACGTCACCTCTCCACTCACGAAACGGGTGAGCTTAAGGGTGGTAGTATCGCATGCACATATTGTATGGGAGGTATGGGATATCTATGCAATATCTGCCCTGTGGAGGAACTTCAACATACTTTACTAGCTTTTGCCCATGGCTTCATAAAGTCAGACATCTGACAGTATACCATGGGAACTGCATTTTAAGTTATTTTAGGCTAATTACACTTTTTAAATTTATTGCAGGTAATGACTGAGATTGAAATTATAAATATGGGGAATGCTCGTAATAAAATAGATGTGACAGGATTAATGGAAACAGATCCTGAATATCAGTTGATAGTGGAAGCTAACAATATTGCAGTGGAAATTGATGGAGAAATAGGTAAGTTTAATATATGTACATAATTTATTGTACCATAACTAAAAATGATTTGATGAAAATACATATTAGATGTTTTATGCCTGTTACAGATGAACTTTTGGCTGAGACCACAATTTTTTTGTTCTATTTTGAAAAGTTAAAATGCCTTTAAATAAAGTCATGTGATAAACAAGTAAAAGTGTGATCTTAAATGAAGTACTGTAAAAATAAATAATATGTCCAATTTCATCCAACCCATTCTGATTGGGTTTACTTGAAAAACAACAACATTTCATTTTCCAGCCATTATTCACAGATTTGTCCGTGACAAGTACCAGAAACGATTTCCTGAGTTGGAGTCCCTTATTGTTACTCCTCTGGAGTACATACGCTCAGTCAAGGAACTTGGGAATAATTTGGACAAAGCCAAGAACAATGAGACTCTTCAGAGCTTTCTCACACAGGCTACTATCATGATTGTATCTGTTACTGCTTCTACTACTCAGGGGTGAGTTTTGATATTTTTCATAACCTATGTCTATAATGAATTAGGTTTCCACATTTTTACATAACTGTTCTGAGTCTATTATCCTAACTTTATGTTATTTTAGTATTACTAGGTATATAACAGTCTGATGCAAGCATTTGACATCACTGTTCGTGTTCATGTACTTATTCACATAAGTGATCATCCTGTTAGACAAATACTTTTTTTCTTAAAAAACTGTGATCAGTTAGTAAACTATAATCAGAGGGTCACTGGCGAATTTTTGCATCCGGCCATTGCCAGATCTCTTTTCTGTATAAAATGATTTTATTCCTTCTTACGCTAGTGGAAGATGAAACAAACACGACAACGTTCCACTTTTTGGTTTTTGGTCACATATGAAAGGATTTAAATCTTTCAATTTAAAAAAATTATGATGAGTTTGCACTTGGCCCTCATGGACACTGCTCACTCAGTTGTGTGATAACCGTTCATCAGAGCAAAATGTGCATAACAGCTGACATATTCATATTTGGCATATTAAATATTGTTATCCTAGTCCGGATGGTGTGTTAATGAAAAAAAAAAAGTATAATAAATCACTAAATAGCTTATTAAGATTGATTTCAAATGTAGGTGTTACTCAATTATTTTTTTATAATTTATCATTATACTTACAGTAAATTACTCACAGAAGAGGAGTTGGCTGTAATAAATGAAGCCTGTGACATGGCAGGAGATCTCAACAATTACAAATCAAAAATTTATGAGTTTGTTGAGAGTCGGATGACGTTCATTGCACCTAACATTACAGCCATTGTAGGTGAGTCATTGGGTATACATTTTTTTGAAGTAAACATACTACATAAAACTTATATTCGTAATGTAATTGTAATAAATAAGTCACATTCTTGAATCACAATTATGAATTTTATTAAGTTTTAAAAATGTTTATGTTTTCTTCTAAGACACAAAACGCTCATTGCGTGAGACTGCCTTGCACCTGAGTAGTGTTTAGAATTGATATCAATTTTGCGAGAAAAATATTTATATTAATTACTTTGATGGCCTTGATCAAAAGTATGCCTAGTTTAAGTGTCCGTTAAAGGTTAACCAATATTTCATACTTCTGAATAGTGTCATCAAAAGGGTAATTATGTGTATGTATTTCGAAGGTGCCTCAACAGCAGCCAAAATCCTCGGAGTTGCCGGGGGTCTTTCAAAACTGTCAAAAATGCCAGCCTGCAATGTACTCACACTCGGCCAGCAGAAAAGGACTCTGTCAGGGTTTTCGCAGGCGGCCGCGTTACCTCATACTGGATTTATTTACTTCTCTCAGATTGTACAGGATACTTCTCCAGTAAGTCGGCAATATCATTAGATTTTTATTTATTTTTGTTCTTCATTTCCTAGCTAATATTAATAATTTTCTTTCTAGGATATACTTATGTACTTTGCATAGCTTAAAACTGAAAAAATTCACCACACACCAACAAAAGATTTTCTCTTAATTATTTTACTCCCCATCACACAGTTTTGTGACATTTTTGATCATTTTTCGAAATGGATGAAATGTGATTTTTTACGTCTTCAACCGCCATAAAGAAAATTTTTTTTAAACTAAATTGTCAAAAAAATTCCGGATAATTATCAAATAATTGGTTAGGAATTTGGACGACCTGAAGAAGGAGAACATCCGGATATACGAAATGATTTTTACCCAAGCTGAAACAGAGACAAGCGTCTCGTGCCGTTCAGTCAATAAATAAAATAATCATATGTACCTTGTTCATTGCAAATAAACTTATCTTTAATAAACTAAATCAAAATTAGCATAGATTAACCACCTAGATTTTTAGGTGTTTTATATCTAACTAAATAACTAGCTATGTATTTGTTACTCGTTTTTTAACGGTGAGGCTAGGTGTGAAAGTAATATTGTCTTTGATTGCGAATGGACAACATTATTTGTTACAGGAGTTGAGATACAAAGCAGCAAAACTCGTGTCCACTAAACTGACCCTAGCGTCTCGTGTGGACGCCTGCCACGACAGTACTGATGGACACATTGGGAGACGCTTGAGGGAAGAGATCGAAAAGAAACTGGATAAGTTGCAGGTAAATTACTTATGGTCTTATGTATGTTAATTATTCATATTCTGTACGAAACTCAGTGAGCGAGTCAGACTCGCACTGGGCCGGGTTTTGTTTGTCAGTCAGTATCAGTAAATGCCTTAAAACTCTTTAGCGTTTTATCTGAAATTATAAACCACTCGTGGAGTTGCTTTTTTATTTTATCTGCTACTCAAAATGTCGTCTAAGTACTGACGTCTAGTACTATATGAATAATAGAGTTTGATTTCCATCTCGTTGGTAATCGGTCACTTTCTTCCCTCGTTTAACAATGTAGTTTTTTTGTTTAACAGGAACCACCTCCGGTAAAATTCGTCAAGCCGCTACCAAAACCGATAGAGCAGAGCCGAAAGAAGAGAGGCGGTAAACGCGTCCGAAAAATGAAGGAAAGATACGCTATGACCGAGTTGAGGAAAAACGCGAACCGCCTCAACTTCGCTGACGTGAGTATTCAAATTAGTACCGCTTTTATCCAAGAAATTGACAACAATATTTGCTATTGGGTAGATATGAACAGGTGGTATTACTGTTGGAAGAAAAACGGATGTACAATCGAGTACAAAAATATGTATCCACTTTCGAACCATGTCACATTCACTCATGCTTGTTACTATGTTGTGTGTTTAAAGAAATTCAATTAAAGATGAATGTGACATGGTTCAAAACTGGATACATATTTTTGTACTCAAGTGTACCATCGGGGTCTGACAAAGAAGACGTTTGTAATAAATAACTTTACTTTTTGCATATATTTGTATGGTCGTAAATGGTTATAGGCTGCTTTATTGTCCCGACCGAACATGTAGTTCACGCGGAGGTAGGTATAAAAGCTCGTTGGTAATAATTCCGTATGAAAGGAAGTAAAGACGAACGTACAAAGCTAGTAGTTAATGCTACGTGTACACATGGCTATATGTTTACAGTTTAAGCTGAACTATCATCGTGAGAACATTCAATGAGAAAGCGTTTACTGGAAATGTATAGCTTGATATGTAGCCATGTGTACAGGTGTGATTATTGTCATTATCAGCCGAGAAATGTACTGCTGCTGTACACTGCTGTACTGTACACAAGACATATGTCTTGTGAATGGAATATGGTAAAGATGGAGATAAAAGAGAGGAAAGGAAAACAATGAAATAATAGTCTATTTTGCGTATTTGTTTCGTGCGGTTAACATGAAGAATTAAAAAACATGAACATGTTCATTAGCTTCCTTTTTGCTACGTTTTGTCGTTCTTTCATTCATCTTGTTGATTCCGTCATCGCCATCCAAGTATCAATCTAACAGACGAACCTCAGGTCTACGCCAATACATAGTCGACATCCCTATGGCTCGCACTAAGCGTTTTGCTTCTAACTTTATCATGCGTACAGCCAGGAAGTGGAACGCACTGCCGCCGTCAATATTCCCACAAAACTACAACTTGGGTGTCTTTAAGTCGAGGGTGAACAAACAGTTTCTAGACCACCGCGCACCAACGTAGGCCACATCGTCGCTTACCATCAGGTGAGGTCGTGGCCAAGTGTTGATCTCATCTATCTTCAGTAAAAAAAACATAACGACATAAGTCATTGGTATGTACCTTCAAGGTTTTTCAACCGACTTCAAAGGCAATTGAAGTCGGTTTTTAGTTCTTTTTGAACGCGTAAATTATGTAAATATTTTTTAACTGTGTAAATGTGTTCATTTGTCTTAGTACGAGTATACTGTGAATATTTTTCACCACCTGAATACCTCACCTGGAGTCAGTTATCATCGTTATTATCGTTCTCTCATCATGATCCATATGTATGATTAATTTGAAATAATTATTGCGATACTTGGAAAATTAATTATGGAAATTATACCTCGTTAATAAATTCTAGCGAAATAAATTTGTATGCCGTGAGTTTTAGTGGTATTTTACGCAGTTGTGATGAAGTAAATATAGTATTTACTCATACGGTACTCGAATATTTTGTGTTATACTGAGGTCGGCGCACATAAGATAAAATATAAAAATTTCAACTCCCTAGGATAAGAGGAAGTGCTTCTAATAATTCAGCTTGCAAGATTTGACCCGAACATACATACATACATACAAACATTGCAAGTTAAATAAAAGCTTTTAAAAACCGGTCAAGTGCGTGTCGGGACACGCGCAGTGTAGGGTCCCTAGTTGAACTAGTTTTATAAACAGTAATTTTGAGTGAAATTTGTACGAAATTTTCATTTTGACCACATCGTCAAGTATATTTTATAATTTGTTCGCCTATTACTCGTTAACCTGTAGAGCCAGCTTAGTCGTAGTTTTTCTTTAAAGTTTAGCATATGTACCACCTGTGAATTTTTAAAAGCATTAGTTTAGAAGATAGAGGTTGGGGGATTCTGCTCCGACAAAAATTATCGCATTAAAGCATAATATTCCGCAAACCAATCCCAAAAGTGTTGTTCTCAGACCCTCAATATTTTTAAATTACCTATTCAACGATAACCCACACAAGAAAATAAGACGCACCCTTAAAAATTATTTCAAGACGGACGGATAGACAAACAGACGGACAGAGCGAAACTATAAGGGTTCCTTGTTTGACTACGGAACCCTAAAAACTATCGCCATTAAAAGAATTAATAAAATCAGATTAAAATTGATATACATTCATTGAAGCGGTGACGTGTTCGGTCGTTTTCACGTCATTATTTACGTCAATCGTGTGTGGTGTAAATGTGACGTCACGCTCGACGGCTCGCGGAGATGCGTGGTACATCGCTACGAATTGGTCCGCAAGTTTTTTCGCGAATCTCAAATAGACCGGAGCCGGAGCTGTTGAAGCGCACGGACGTCCGTGCCGGGCTGGCCACTCGTCCCCCGCGCCGCGCCGCACTGCGCCGGTCCGTTGGCTCGACGCTCGATACATACGGATGCTCCGTGCGACGAACACGAACCAGTATACCCACAGGCTGACAGGTTGATACCTCCTCTTTCGTACTTTTATTTTACTTGTGATGGATTTCGCACTTGGCCTTCACCTCCCTTGATGGTAAGTGATGATAAGTCCTGGGATGGTAAGCGCGTGCACCTGGAAGCCTCAAGATATGAGGCGCTGGCTCCTTTACCTCTCATATTGAAACACAAAAGTGCTATTTACAACAATGCAGACGGCAGACTTCGGTAACATGATGGTAGATAGCCAGAGTACATAGAAAATGGCATACCACTAGCCAAACCTAGTACCAATAGGTACCCGCACTGGGAATCGAACCCGGGACCTCCGGATTGTAAATCCATTCTTTATCAATTAGACCACGTAGGCGGATCTCGACGCGGAATACTCTGGTGTCAACTCAAAGACAACAACTTGTGCAATATTTAACCGACTTCAAAAAATTAGGAGGTTCTCAATTCGACGGGTATGTTTTTTTATGTTTGTTACCTTAGAATTTTTGACTGGGTAATCCGATTTTGATGATTCTTTTTTTATTTGAAAGCTCCCATTTCAATTTGGTCCAGTTCAGACAATACCATCCATGAGAAAACGATAAAAATCTTAATTTTGTACTAAAAGTAGACTTTTAGGGCAATTGAAGTCGGCTTCCAGTTATTTTCGAACGCGTTTACTTGTTTTCTGATACATTTGAACGTGAGTGGTATTTCTGTCCTGAACTTGAAATTCGTTTGTGTCTATTTCCAAGGACTAGGCAGTCATTAATATGTACACCCATCTTCTTAACGCCATATTTTTTTAACAATTTTTATTCATGAAAATCCCCACGCGGCGATCCATGAAAGAGGCTCATCAGGACAACGCAGCTCATTATGCTGATACATTGGACAACATACAACTAAATTTAGGGCTTTCTACTGGTCCGTAATCGGAACTAACGTGTTTTGAAATAATTTGTTTCTGATGTTTGGGTATTTTTTTGCTGCATAATGGGTTTGCAATTGGAATTTATCTCACTATAAGGCCATAGAAAGGAAAGCGTGCTCACCCAAAAGCATCAAACTAATGAGACGCTGACTGCTATCGGAATAAACAACAAAGACAACAATTGTGTGTGTCATCAAACATGGAATGATCTCTAAACTGTGAGGTTGTGTATACCTGTCTACATCATTCATCTTACGTAAATACTAGCCTAATTAGAGTGCGCTGTTGGCGAAATTATCAGAAACAAACGGTGCCAATCATATACGCCTAGTTACCTATACCCGTATATCTCGTTGGTTGATATCAAATGCGGGTAATTGTTAGGCACGCGAGAAAAACCCTCTTCGCCAGATTAATTGAATTCCGCAGCCTTTTTATTTATAACTCTCATTAGACGTTTTCTATCGGCTGATCGATATGATAATCTTGATAATTTATTGTTCAGATAATGTTCTGTGTTTTGTGAAGTATTTAAATAGGAACTAAAACAATTCATGTAAGTTTATTAGGACAAAAATAACCCAATAAAATTATAATACTAGCACGTAAAGTAACGGCTCGTTCAAAAACTGAATAATTTGTTTAAAATGCTTTGTTATGTATTGTTTATCTATGCAAGATTGTACACTCGAGTACGAAAATATGTGTTCACTTTTGTGCTATGTCACATTTACCATTCCTAGTTCCTAGGCAAGTAGACAGTGTGTTGAGGGAAATGTCAATCAAAGGTGAATATGATGTGGTTAAAACATGGGTACATATTTTTGAACTACCTCAGTACTCAGTACTATCAAGTCAAGAGTGAATGTGTCAATTTTGTGTTTTTTGTTGTTGTGGTGGTGTTTTGTTTATTTATACATTGTGCGCATACGGTGCCGAATAAAGACAAAAGACTGAAATGACATGGTAATAAGTTGTTTAGATATTTATGTAGCTGACTGCATAATACAACCTCTATACGACTATATAATTATACCTCTTTGGACACCAGATTTTGGCAGAATTACCAAGAAGTTAGCTGTCATTAATATTAAGAATTGAATTGAAAATAAAGATTTAAAACGATTTTAAGTGTTTGTCCACCAGCCCTGTCCCCACATTCATGGTTATTATAACAGCGAAGAGTCCAATTAAAATTTATTTTTGTTCTCAGATCGAAGATGACGCGTACCAAGAAGACCTGGGCTACACGCGCGGGACCATCGGCAAGTCGAGCGCGGGCCGCGTGCGCCTCCCGCAAATAGACGAGAAGACCAAAGTTCGCATCAGCAAGACCTTGCAGAAGAACTTGCAGAAGCAGAACCAGCAGTACGGCGGGGCCACCAGCATTAGGAGGCAGGTTTCCGGTACAGCGTCGTCGGTAGCATTCACACCCTTACAGGTGCGTGGCTTTGATTACAGGTTCACTTGTAAGCGTCCCTCTGCAATATCACCAATATAATATCTTCTATATTCTATCTTCTATATCTAGAAGCAAAAACGTTGTACCCCTTTTTACGAAAATTGCGCGGACGGAGGAGTATGAAATTTCGCACTATAAGTTTATATAGAGAAGAAGTGCCGAATGCTAATATTTTTTAAATAATTATGGTCGAATTTCGTCCACTGGGCGACCACTAGTAAAAGATTATTTATTTCACTAGCCATAAAAGAAAAGTAGTTACAAAGTAAGCATTAGTTTGCAAACAAAGTAAGTATGTAACATAAAGCAATATCTAATTTAGTATTGGCAGATTTACAGTCGGCATGTTTTATCCCCTCTACTTTCCACCTGTGTTTTGAGAGACAGTGGAGTCAATGTCCCCTAATTAGCATCCTCCCATTCTATAATAGCATAATTTTTGACTAATGAAAAATGTGAAAAATAATGAGTAATTGTTAATTAAGTAAAGCACATTAGAAACCAGATATTAGGCATAATGCAAGAACTATGACAGAGTTTCCACGTTACGTTTGTATTGTACCACTTAACTTATAATGCCATATATGTATACTTTAATTAAGTACGATGTACAATACACTAGGTAATATTCAGTTTGTTCACTTACTTGACTATTTTCACACAAGCGTCATCTAAGTGCACCTAATTATCGTATTGACAATAGAACTATGAAAATTGCTACTAAAGCTATGACTTGACCTGAAGAGATATAATTATTATAACATGCTTGATGAAGACACGTTTCTTCAAATCAAACTATGATTTATTCTACCAAAACTTAGCAGTAAGAAATCGATAAGCTCTATCTTTTTGTTTTTGATTGTGTTAAGTTTATGAAGTCGGTTAAAGAGTTAGTAAATGTAGGCGACCTTATCGCTAAATGATTCCTTCCAGGCAACCTTGTGGTAGTGGACATTTGCATAAATATAGAAAGTAGGGTCAACAAATCAAAATCGTAATACTTGTATTAGGAGGTCCCAGTCTTCCCCGCGGAAAATGCTGCAGCAGAAGGCTGATTAATGAAATACATTTCAGACTGGTTATAAGCATAAAGTATGTAAAAATAATTTACAATATCAATGTGAAAAGAAAAGCTTAAATTAAATATACGAGTATATTGAATAATATTTATTATACTAGCGAAGAACATATATACGTTAGGATGAAGTAAGAAATTGAGAAAGAAGTGTTGTCACCTGTCAAAATACAATGAATAGTTTAGGAGATATTAGGGAACAGATGAACATACAAAGGTTGCTAAAATCATAAACCTCCTTTTGGCTGTGCCTTAGTCGGGTAAATAGTACATTCAAGATTGAAAGCATCTTACTTTCACAACTTTAATGTTAATTACGCCCTAGGGTTTCTGTGACGTAATTCACTTTTAACTTGCGATTTAATAACTTGCTAAGTGTAAGTATAAGTTAAGTAATTTTGTGTCGGTTTTAAAGTGGAACGTGACTGAATGCTTTTCCTGTTTCCCCTTCGTGGTATAATACAATTCAGGCTGCCGAGAGCCGAGTAATATCCGCTCAGAACATAATTAAACAACTCTCTTAATTAAATATAAAAGGTATGCGATGTTTAACAAAGAGTATGAGAGACGGGACTCCATAATGCGAAAATAAAACCAAATCTCAAACGGGGCAAAATCAACATCCATTCTCTAACATACATATTATAGGCATAGTGGCGCCAACAATGCGCTAGTAGCGCCTTTGATGCTTTGCCATGTTTCATACAATTTGTCTCGAAATAATTTAGAACTAAGTTGCGCAGTCTCTTATTACCAGTATTACGTCAAACCTGTGATTTAATTTGGTCTACTATCTATAACTATAATTTTAGTAATATCATAATCGATTCGATAGCATCGTTTTTATAATATGTGCTTCAAAGATAGGCAGAAAGATTACAAAAGGGATTACTTACTTACTAACTGTGCCGACGAATATTTTAGGAGCTAAGTCTCCGGTTCTCACAAAGTTTAAAGTTTTACAAGTACAAACACGCCCTATGTAGGCAAGGAAGATCTGAGCAAATCTCTGACAAGCCATCAATAAGGGGTTGTCCACAAATTACGTAACGCAAAATTCTTAATTTTTTTACCCCCCCCCCCTTCCCCCATGTAACAGGTGCGTCACGCTTAGCTGGGACCCCCCCCCCCCCCCCCCCCCCTCAATACCGTTACGTAACAAGTGCTTTGTAAAAATCTTTAGGGTTAATATTCAGAAAAGAAATTGAAATTTTGCTGTGCAGTGGCTGCTGAAATACTTGAGTGACATTCTTTGTATGCCTTAAAGGCCTTTTAAAAAATTTCACCTATTTTCGATGTCATCACCTTTAAATATATTCATTTACATATAATTTAGCGTGACAAATGACACAAATCACAAACTACTGCGGCACTATGCAGCACGGCGCTGACTGTTCTGTTTAGTAATCTGTGTTGCCAGTATTTTCTCAGTACCCGCAAATTAGGGATGTGAAAAACATTTTTTTTTAATGAATACTTTTATAAAATCGTGCGTGACGTAACGCAAACCTTGACACCCCCCTCCCCCAACGTAACAGGACTGTAACGCTTGGCCTGACCCCCCCCTCCCTCCAATTTGCGTTACGTAATTTGTGGACGACCCCTAATGATAGTACTCATGAACGCAGCTGAACAAAAGACGTAAATCTTTATCTAGACAAGCTACGGCGCGGCGCGGCGCGGGCGTTACGAGTGCCAAGACCGCATCCACAGAACAATGTTAGTAATCTGAAATCAAGCCGTTTAAAGGCATCATTACCAACGTATCTCGCCCTTGAGCGTACCGCCTGCAGCTTAGCGCATCTAGTCCAATCCAGGCTCTGATGCCGCTCACTCGATATTTCCATGCAATTTGAGGTTGCAGATTACATTTACGTAGATTATAACTATCCATTCAGGATAAGGAAAAAAATATACATGAAATATGTAATTCGTTTTTGTTTCTACTGCTGGACCATAGGTAACTACTTATTATATGTGGTTTAAAATATATTTGATGTTTCTCACTTTGCACGAGTTATCGCAAAACTAGAAAGATAAATGTTTTGTACAATATTTGTCCTTGCTTTACGTCGTAACGGGCAGCGGAATGCTTTGATTCTCTGTCTAGGAATAGTGGAAAAGCTGGAAAAAGATATCAAACTAGTAGTTTTTATGGGATAATTTCTGAAGTCTGCGCTAACGAAATCGCAGGCAAAAGCCATTAAAAAGTATGTCTCGTGCATCAATGAATGTTGGATGTTTGACTATTTCTCGATATATGATTGAAAAGGTTAGGTTGTTTTATAGTCAACTATCAACTAGCTGCTTTGGACTCGGTGGAGCGTCGAGCTATGAGACTGATAGGCAACGATACGCTACTTAAGGCAAAGTACCAAAGCCTCCAACATAGGCGTCAGGTTGCCTGTCTTTCGGTATTTTATAGATACATTTTGGAGAGTGTGCGCAGGAGCTATTTTTGTTGATTCCACCTTCGCCGTTCAAGTACCGGTCAAACAGAAGAACGGCAGACCTTCACCCGTACTCTGTAGATATTCCTACAGCTCGCACCAAGCGTTTCGCTTCCACATTTATCGTGCGTACAGCAAAAATATGGAATACACTACCGGTTACCGTGTTCCCCGAAAATTACAACTTGGGAATCTTCAAAAGAAGAGTAAATAGGCACCTTCTAGACCAACACGTAACATCGTCGACCTCATCGTCACTTACCATCAGGTGAGATTGAGGTCAAGTGTTGGTCTATCTTCAATAAAAAAAATAGTGTAATTAATATGAATAGAATATTGAATTTATCGGATGGCATTTTTTGTACTGTAAGGTCATCGGCAGTACTTGGCAGTTTGTACAGCATCACAAAATGTCACCATTCACCTGCACCAAACACACTGGTCCCTGGTATGTGAACAAGCAGGTCTCGTTTGCGGCATTATACGATCCAATAACGAACTTCGTGTTCACGAATCATTTATGGTCCCCTTTACTGGTTAATTAATAGTGTCGTAGAACGGTCGTGGATCGCGAACACCCGCGACCGCGCGACCGACTCAATATATCTAGTGCATTAATACTAACCTAAGGGAAAGTAGAAACTCCTCGTTGCCTCGGTCATGTACATTATTTTAGAACCGCCATAATTTGAGATTAGTGGTGGCGTCTCTATTTAATAATTATATTAGTGGTATCTACATGAAGATCTTCAAGGTTTGAGATAAACTGATTTCATTTCAAAGGCAGCAAAAGAAATTGATCCGCGGCGTCTATCTTTTTGCCTGCCAAGCATGGTGTTTATCGTATATCACCTCATGGCACATGGCACATTTCGATTCCCGGTGGGCACACTGTCAAACGTCACTTTTAAAGACTTTCTCCAGTTTGTTTAGGACATTGCAGGTTGAATCACCTGATTGTCTGAAAAGTAAGCTCATTCCGTGCTTCGGATGGCACGTTAATCCGTTGTTACCGGATACTATCTACGACATGTAGTACATGAGCCGTGTGAGGGGACTATCCGTCGGCTCAACAACTCTGACAACTAGGCTGTATGTGGTCGGTCATCGACCTTACAACTTACACGATAAGAAGACCTCATAGAAAGTAGAACATAATACTTTTAATGAATTAAATACATGTCAAATACCAATATTTCCCACATAAATTAACTTTCAATTTTGTAAATATTCTCGGTAGCCACTGATTCTTGAGCAGGATCTATAAATACGGCTCTACTTTAAAAAAAAACATTATTTTGTTGAAGACTCATACTGTTCATAAATGAACTCAAGGCTGTCAAAGGAAATACTCAAGTCTGGATGTAATTAAATAAGTAATAACTTACACATATTACAAGATTAGCGTTTTAAAATCTAACAATGACAAATTTTTTACAAGACAATCCGTTATTTTAAAAACGGAGTATGTCGCACATAGGTATTGACAAGAAATATTGCAACCAACTATTTTGTAATACATTACTTTCCTTATTATGGCGGTGAATATGATAGCAGTCTTTAAAATAGTTAATAAGATATTATTTGTAGGTACACACGGTTAGACATCAAGTTATACATTTCTAGTATACGCTGACCTCGCACTGAATGTACTTTCACGATGCTGGTTCAGCTTATACTGGAAATGTTTAGCTTGACCTGTAGCCGTGCGTACAAAACACAATAACATTACTATAATTCACACTACAAATAAATAATTAGTAATATATAATCAAAATATACTTCTCATCAGAAAAATCGAAACACCTTGTAAGTTTATATTTTATCAGAAAACCTATGAAAATTAAATAGAATATAGAACATTAACATTGGGATTTGAAAACCTCATATTATTCACTATTAAACGACATTTGACATATATTTCTAAATATACACATTTTTTATCAGAAAAACAATTACAAAACCTAAACGTGCAAGGTGTTACGATTTTTCTAATGAGAAGAATATTTGACGTATTACATATTATTACCAGTTTCGGTAAATTTGTGCTGCAGATAAGAAGGCTAAACAAAGTACTAGAAATAGCATTTGTGAATATACCGGACAGGATACCCCCATTTAGTAATCACATTCTTGTCTCTAACCGGCCGGCCGCAGTATCCGCCAGCATGGCGGTCATTTACTTGTTTTGCATATACCTTATAATCGAACCACAGAATTACATAGAAAAAGATTGCCACAGAAGAAAATCATGCCATGCCAATCATGCCACAGATTTTTAAAAAAAATTCTACTACCAAGGACTTCTACTTAGCATTGGTCTCACATGATGGTAAGTGACGGTAAATCCGTAGGTGGGAAGGAAGCTTGCCCATTAAGAAAGCTTCAATTTAGCGTCACTTGTGTTTATATGCTAAAACAAGTTTAAACCAAAAAACTTACAACTTTTTCAAAAACATTCAAATACTAATCGAATGTTCAAGTTTTCGTAATATTTTTTTTTGTCAGTCAGTTGACTGTCAAGTGACAGACTGTGGCGCTGCAACTTTTTTCTTTCAAGGATAACTTGCAAGGCAACGCTATATTCACTATGGAGTCACATGCATGACGTCATCAGACAGTTTTTACAATATTACGGGTTTCTGTCTCTGAATGGTTTTCGAATTAGATCAATTTATTTTGCAATGTTGTCTATTGTAGCAAGTTATTTCAGGGAACGTAGGTTCGACGGTAGGTGCTAGCGAGTGGAAGGTAGTGTAGTGTGTAGTATTCTGTGGTCTGATAGTGGCGACTGGTGTGCGGTAGTGCGGTGGATGGTAGTGTCGAGTAAATTGGCTATTGGTATTTCAGGTGCATAGACGATCTTGTTACAACTTTCACCGTTTACATTTCGCTGTTGGTATTTGTGCTATGAGAATGGCAACGCCCTTTGCCCATAACGCTAACTGGCGTTAGACATTGTTTCGATCCGAGATAAACTATCAAGGGGAACCGCGGAGACGACCATCAGTTGCACATGTACAATTGTCTGTACTCTAGTCAGTGTTGAGTTTTCCATAATTGTAATGTGGCATAAGATCTGTTAAATCGGTTGCGTATTTTAGTCAGAGCACAAATTTTTGAGATGAAGGAATCGTGAAAAACACAACCCTGATGTTGGTTAATAAATTGGCCGCGGGTGTGATAATCGAGGTCTGGGTTCGTTATGAGCCATTTAGTTACTTATTTGAGCTTAAATAGGTACGAATGATAAAAATCGTTACTTTTACCTAAAAAATCAATGTAGGTGTGTGTGTGAAGTCCAACGTTCACACACACACTATGGCCCTGAAATTGTATTGTTCCCATGGGTGCATTAAGCGGGATTTGGGCCTGATCGTAGGCCATATTAACATACTAAGTATAATATATTTTAAGTTATCTCAAAGTTTGAACCTGTCGTAGTATATTAACGACATTTCTTCACGCTCCACGCCCGTCGTTGTGCGGAATAGCCTAGGCCGTCAATGGACGGCTATTAGCAAGCCCTGCGCCCATGAGAGACCGGTGCGGTGCGGTGTTCCTTCCTACATGAACCGTTAGCCGCGAGGTAACACATAAAAGCACTGCTACGCTCATTTTACTTATCATTTAATAAACAGATCATTTTACCTTTTTGTTGTCTGAGTTCTTATAAAGCTTTTATGTTGTCCTTCATTAAAAACTTCATACATATTTTTTGGTATTATGTCATCTCGTGACATAGTATACATATTTATTTTGAATGTGCTGAGTGTGTCCTCATTTTTGCATGCAATTTTCTCAATGCATTTTTAAATTTATGCTTAGTTTTAGCCGGGTTTATGTCGTTAAGTCGGTAACGATAATGTTACGTCATCATGCCCTTTAACCCCCAACGTAAAAAGAGGGTTGTTACAATTTTGACGCCAATGTATGTGTGTCTGTCTGTATCTGTGGCATCGTAGCTCTCGAACGGATAGACCGATTCTGATGCAGTTTTTTAAAAAGCAAGTTTCTTTGCGGTTATCGATTCACTAATTTAGAGCTCATGTTTGGATATCATCATGATCAGCCGGGAAACGTCCACTGTTGCACATAGGCCTCCCTCATGGTACGCCACATCGACCGGTCCCGAGTCACCTGCATCCAGCGACTCCCTGCGGCTCTAACCAGATCGTCGGTCCATCTAGTAGGGGGACGGCCTGGTAGACGCTTCCCGGTACGTGGTCGCCACTCGAGAACCTTTACTCCCTAACGGTTATCGGTTCTTCGAGCGATGTGGCCTTCCCATTGCCACTTCAGCTCACTGACTCGTCGAACTACGTCGGTGACCTTCGTTCGTCTACGGATTTCCTCATTCCGGACCTTATCGCGTGTTTGGATATGGGTATTTTTAATTTAATACTTTTAATCTATACTTTAAATATTGTTGGAAGTCGCTTGGTCTGGCGTTGTCGCTTGCTATCTGAGTAATCATCAGTATAATGCAATGTCGCCCTGGGGCTTCGTATCTCGTGGATATTAATGTGAGTATGCATGTAGGTACACGTATTGGTGTTAATGTCTTTTAACCTAGACCCAGGCGCAGTCTGTTGCGATGATTAGGCTATTAGCCGTACGCGAAGGGTTTATGCGCGTCCGGGATAAACCTGTTCACGTTTTATTATAATATTCCAAGGCACGGTGACACTTGCGGAGAAGTGAGCCAAAAATGTGTTGTACCTCCCGACCTTGGGTGGAGAGAGCGTAGACGCTATTTTATTCTAATATATACATATATCCGTGTATTAAAAAAGGATAACATGAAAGAAATCAACGCGCGTTCTTAGAAATTGAAAATTATAGGCTCATGTGCACAGTGGGGCATGGAGCTTATAATGACTGCACAAAATTTAGATTACCAGATTTCAACTGTCTTTATTCTCGTACAATGGCAGGTCTAAGTTTCAACATCCCGTTTATTAAACACAAACGTTTATTATGTTTCAAAATCTTCTAAAATTGCAAAGAAGTGTTTAAAATTGACAACACAAATTGTATGCACTCTCTAGCCTTGAATTAGTTGTCAAATTTACCATCTTCGACAATTTCTTCATTAATACCACTATTGCTATGAAATTTCTGATAAAAATAGATATAATAATATACCCAATTTAATGCTAACTTTAAATACATTTTTATAGGTCTTACTAATTCGAAATTATTGATTACCATTTATTTACAGACGGTAAAACTAATCGTGAATTTGTTCACGTGATTGATGTGTCAAATTAGATCTGATTAAACTGCAACTAGCAGAAAGCACTCGCGGTGGACGAGTAATAAATCGATGTCCATAGCTTGGCTTGCTTGTGTGATTTGTCTAAAATAGTGGGCAGCCGCCGGTGCTCTGCAATTATCTGGTCTATTACAGGGTAATCATGTAGAATGACAAGAATAAAGTTGTCCGTTTATGTGTGATGTTCGCGTTAGTACGTATGTATCTGTGTAATGTATATAAGCAAAATATATATATATATATATATATATATATATATATATATATATATTCTGGCAAAGGGGTTTGTCAAGCTTTCTATGGAGCCCGATCCGACATGTACTTTTTTTCTACAAACTCGCATCGCTCTATGGATTTTTATTAAGCTTGAATATTTGATTTTGGAAAGTTATAGAGATGCAACGAAACATATATATATATATATATATATATAGTACGGACCCCTAAAATAGTACCACAGTTTTCTGATCCCGTACCTATAGGCGCGGGACACTATGACTATGAGCTGACACATTTGTAATTTTCCGAGTGTTTATGAATATGGCCGCTATAACAACAAATAATAAAAATAAGTTACAAATTGAAGCGTTCCGGGTTACAGGGTTTTTCGGCTCGACCTTGTGCTAAATATTCTACATTAGTACAGACCGATTGGGATGCTAGTTTTTACCAATATACAGATTTTGCTTAATCAATCCGTTTATTAAAATCAATATTTTCAAAATAAGTTTATACACAATATTTCTTCTTCTTCTTTCGTAACCTTGTCGTTTTCATGTCGCAGATTTTTAAAAAAGGTTCATTTCTCTTATATTGTGGTCGACCATTGACTTCCAGATTTGAACAGATTGACTTGAAGGAAAGGAAACAGTATTAAAACTAAACTAATTTTTACACGACTCTAAATTAATTTGAATTTTATTGTTTATATGATAGATTTTGTGTCAATAGTTAACTATCCATAAATCCCTGTCTTCGTGAAAGTAGCTGTAAACTGTATCGTATTATTTATTGTTTCAGGGCCTCGAGATAGTGAACCCTCAAGCAGCGGAGACGCGGGCCGCTGGTGAAACCAACGCCAAGTACTTCTCCAATACGTCCGGATTCCTCTCCGTAGGGAAGCGTACCACATGAATTGACATGCAATCTGTACTATAAGGGCGACCAATTTTCAATACATCAACACAATGTAGACGTATAATTTTTTCTTGACTGTCTATACTAATATTAGAAATACGAAAGTGAGTTTGTTTGTCCTTTATGACGTAATCATTAACACTAGCTCGGAGACACATTTGAACAAAAGCCTCCTCCGTGTTACACCGCATTGACCGGCCCCGAGCCACTTGTATCCAGCGACTCCCTGCGACCTGATCGGTCGCTGGAGAACTTTTATTCCCCATCGGTTCTCCGTTCTTCGAGCGATGTCGGCTGCCCATTGCCACTTCATCTCACTGACTCGTTGAGCTATGTCGGTAACATTTGGCACTATGGGTAGTCTATGTGACTCAATTTTTGTAAAGGGGTAGTTCAAGGGCCGGAAAAGGACAGGCTACTTTAAATCCCGATCGATAGTGCCCGTGGGATTATTTCAGAAATTGCGGGAAGTCGCGGGCAAAAACTAGTAATAAATAGTTTAAGCACGAATACTGTATAAAGCATTGCTATTAAATCAAATTTAAAACTGCTTCAGAATTTTTATTTTAGTTTGTGGTGCCTAGTCAGTCTAGCGATAAGTTGGCCGCTCGTTTACACATTCTAACCTTGGCTTATTAAAATTAATGAAATAACTCTTTCTAATTGTAACAGTGGTGTTGCCTTACCATTATTTATTGCCAACATGCATCCTTAATGCAATTTTTTATCACTTGTAACTCAACGTGCAAAATAGAGAGGGTAATGTGTTTTCTGTTCACGTATTGAAGTAGTATATGACCATGTTTCAGTAAATCTATAGAAAAAGCGAGGGTATCCTCGCAAAACACGATATAAATGAGGTGTCTCTAGATTCATCCAAGTTCATCAGAGTGCCACTGTTATATGACGTCATTTGTAAATGCATTAACCACCAACCACGTGAATCAAGTCGGCTTATTTGCTCTAAATTGTACATTTAGTACATTATTCTAAATTTTTAGAGAGCTTTACTCAATGCATTAATTGGGTTTCGTTGGTACAGCTTGGATATATTATCTGGCAACCATAAACAATTCGATCTAATCGTCCGGCGTATCTACTAGACCTGAACATGGCATTGATTGATTCCGTCCTCCATTAATCAATGTAAAGGTTCCCTTTCACAAATGTCTGATTGTTTATAAACAATATAAACCCAAGATAAATAATCAGCTTGTATTGGTCAAATTTATACAGACTAAATGTAGGGTCTCCATAAACACAAAAACTACGATCATGAAAAGTAAATTTTTAAAACCCGACTGCGTAATTTTTTAGAACTTTTTCTGATTTTGTTATATCCAATGTCACTCTCACAGTAAACACGAATCTAACGACACCTCTCAAGCTAAAATTTATCGAGACGTTCAGGCCGCAGAGTGTGCCAAATTTATACATACATACTCTCGAAAAACACAACCCTCCTTCTGGCGCAGTCGGGTAAAAACATTCATGAAAGAAATAGCATTCAAAATTGGTGTCTAATTGTCAATTAATTGCATCTGATTACACAGATCAATAAAAAAAATTGGAGTATGGTATGCCTCAGTGTTGCCACTTCCGCATAACATATGTTTCATCGAAATTGCATAAACTGCAGACTTTGTTACTAAATACATTTGTAAACACGCAGGTGCTCACATACTTTGCTTTTATTATATTTCTGCCGGCATACTGACGAAGACACGGTCATCTAGTTTGAATATTATCTCTTGCAATACCTATATGTTACCTAACTACATATCTGTAATACGTTAAACAAGCGTTTGTAACCATTTGTTTGGTAATGTGTGAGACCAGATAATTTTTATTGGTCACAAAAAGTGACACTGCTGCTTACTATTTAAATCAGAGAGAGGCAGTTGGAATCTGGTATCTATATCAACGCCCGATCTAGTAAATAATTATTTTACTGTCGAAAAATACGTATGCGAAGTAGTGGATGCGAGCGAGATGTGTGTACATCTCATCTTACGCCGTGTGGTCTCAGCTTTAGAATATGA
This sequence comes from Carcina quercana, assembly GCA_910589575.2. Taxonomy (NCBI): domain Eukaryota; kingdom Metazoa; phylum Arthropoda; class Insecta; order Lepidoptera; family Depressariidae; genus Carcina; species Carcina quercana. The sequence goes on along the minus strand of OU342432.1, from coordinate 13,087,168 downwards.
CCACCCCATTTTCCAGTGGGCGTCACAGAAGGTGACGTACCTATATAGTCTATAACCACGACGTTTCCAATGATACCTTTCTTTGGCAAAATACGACGATTCATCATCATAAATCATTCATTCACCTTCATTATTCCACTGCTGGACAAGAGCCTACCTCATAGATCGCCACAACGGATTCTACGTGAAAGAATTCGCCATAATCACCACGATTGGCAAGTGGATTGGTGATCGCAGTAAGATGTTACCTAGGTAGATGCTGTTGCCCATCTTCCCTTTATATTTAATATATTCCCTCCCCTATATATATTAAATTCCCATTATATTGAATATTTTCCCCTTAGTCACCTTTGATGACGTCACAAAATTTTAAAATGGCTGTTTTAGGGGACTACGTGTGACTAAAAATTAAAGATAGGTATTTATAAGTACATTCCGAAAATATACATATATGCTACATAAGCGTATGTAAATTTAAACTGTAATACTATGGCGAATAAGCTCTTAGTTTTTTAACTTTCTTCTTGTATTTTTATTTATACAGGTATGTTTCTAAAATTTAAAAAAAAATTGTATGAAATTGGTGAATCCGAAATCCAAACTCATGAAACAATGAAGATATTTTTAGCCACAACATCTACACACGATATTTTTATACAGCTTTACACATGTTAGCTTGGATACGTATCATCGTAAAGATAACCGTAGTTTCGACATGCATTGTTATCTCGTGCAAACGAACCCGTGTATTCATTATGTATGATGCATACTCGTACCTTTTTAAACTATAAAATCTAAAGTATTCTTGAGTTGTGAACAGCAAAGCCATTTATTAAAAGCTTTTATTTTTTGATATGAATTTTGAATAGAGAACAGGTTTGTTGATTGTTGTCAGGATCGTGCTAATGAACTTTTCGACTTTGTAGTTTTAGAAGTGTGTGTACTTCTACCTAAAACAAGGAGCCCTAATTGGCCCTAATACTTTCATCCGGATAGTATTTCGCCTCTAGCATGAACTTGGTTTGAATCTGCGGACATAATATTTTCCAGGTGTTTTAAGACACAACAGACGCGACCTTTTTATTGTTTTTGTGACGTAAGCCGCCCTTATCATCATCAGACCGTAATAGTCCACTGTTGGTCATAGATCTCCTCGATGGTATACCACATTGACCGGTTCCGAGCCACTTGAGTCCAGAGACTCCCCGCAATCTTTACTAGATCGTCGGTCCATCTAGTATGGGGAGGGCACATCAGCCCGGGAAGAGCATAATGCATCGCGCGAGGGGAGCACTGGCGACGTTCCTTTGGAGGACCCAGAGCTCCCTGATATGCGCAGCGGTTGGCCACCGAAGGGGTTTAGTGAGTAAAAATCTCACATAATCCGACTCTTCCCCTAAGGACTACGTACTCCTTCTACCCATCGGCTATTCGTTCTTCAACAGATGTGGCCTGCCCATTGCCACTTCACAGCTCACTGATTCGCCGTGCTATGTCGGTGACCTTACCGTCTACGGATTTCCTCATTCCGGATTTTATCAGTTATAGCTCGTTCCATAGCTCGTTGAGTGACTTCATCATCATTAGTCAGACAATGTCCACAGCTGGACATAGGCCTCCTTGATGGTACGCCACATCGACCGGTCCCGAGCAACCTGCATCCTGCGTGACTTAGAGCTTGTTTATTCGACCAACAGTAGAGGACCATGTTTCGTGTAAACCGTAGTTGACTGTAATTGCGACGGCATTTAGATTTAAGATATTTTCAACTGACTTCAAAAAAGGAGGAGGTTCTCAATTCGACACGTATGCTTTTTATGTGTGTTACGCGATAACTTTACAAATAGTGAACCGATTTTGATAATTCTCTTTTTGTTTGGTAGAGCATACTTCAGAGGTGGTCCAATATAAATTTTATCGAAATTGATTGATCGCTCTTTGAGAAAATCGACAAAAACCAAATTTTTAAGGCAATTGAAGTCGGTTTTTAGTTATTTTTGAACGCGTTAATTATTAAATGACCATTTGTATTTTATTGGATGATAAATGAAATAAATAAATACATACTTTCAACTATTTATTTTAAATTAGTGATTCATATACAAAAGACTCGTATGATACTTGAAACGATCATGCTATCAGACGGACCCTATCAGACGTGTTGGAGAGCCAACGGAGCAAAATCGTGATTTAATCAAAGTCGCAATTAAAGATCACATACTAATTGTTCCCATGAAAGTTATTGATTGAGTAACGAATTCAAAGAATTCTTTATCTCTTACGTGCTTCTATGTTTCATAAGCGAGAGTGCCAGCGACAGATAAGACCATAGAATGTAACCTATTTACCTAACGAACGTGCCCTGAGCCCAATACTAATTGGTACGAGCTTCGTCACAGATATTATGTTTTTTATTTATTTCGGAGTTGCGGGCCACGGACGTCTCTCTACTTCTTATACTTCTCATAAAATTAAGACGGGACTCGCTTGATGCAACCACTCCCGCCCGTATTCCGCCCGCTGTCGAAAACTGTTTTTTCTGCGATTGTTTGTTTGTCTTTCCGTCACGTCGTAACGGAGAGTCAGATAGACTTGAAGAGTCGGAGAAGGATGTAGATTACTTTTTATCCTGATCGAGCAAGTAGTGGGGTAAGTTGCGGGCAAAACGCTTGAATTTTTTTAAAACAAATCTGGTTGTAGGGTGTTTTCTTGCCCGCATGACTAGCTACCATGCTATCTCCGGTCTGCCGCCAAACAGCATTGTTAATAGCACTGTGTCGTGTTCCGGTATTAAAGGTAACAGAACCAAAGCCATAAATTAAGGCTTCTGGGTTTATCGTTTATACGCTTATCATCTAACGGCCCTATCGTCACTTACCATCAGGTGAAATGAAGGCCAAGTGCAAACATTATACATGCGGATTGTAAAAGTGACTTTGGCAAATTCGAGCAATTGCAGCTGTAAGCATCCTTTGCTGGAATCAGCTCTGGCTACGTTTGTCATTCTTTTCTCATCTCAAAATAATTTTACGAAAACTGGCACTGATAAAGTAACTACATATGAGATAAAGTAACCGCCGTAAAGTATTTCATGAGGTCTACACTCGTATATGAGAATCCCATATTACTTGCCGCTTTCTGCGTTAATAATAATAAAACAATGAAACCACTTAGCAATTAATGTTATCTACGAAAGAATTAAGTAAACATTAACATTCGAGTTAGAATAATTTGTAATTGTAAACTTCCAGTTTCCAAAAGTCTTTGAATGTAAAATAGTTCGGTTTGCCTCGGTCACAGCCTTGGTAGGGGAAACCTGCACCCACATATTTCTTTGACACATAAACTATGACTACAATAATTTCCAAAATTGATTATCATGTGAAAATGGCGTGCCTCACGAGTTACGTGGCAAGGTTATTTTTCTAAAATTATCTTTTCAAGGAACACCGTCCGTCTGTGTAATGTTATTCGCGCTTTACCATAGCTAGAGAAAATTAATTAATTTCATCATAATTGCGTACTTTCAACTCTTTACCACCACCATCCACCTCTGGATCTTGTAATTGGACCGGAATATGTCAATTATCTATCTCTGACATAAACTCACAGCTCACAGTCGTGATACATTCTTGCATAGTTTACCTAAGTGGACACTTGTTCAGACCGTAATATACAGACAAGTCCATAAAGTAGCATACGCTGCATTAGGAATACCGAACACGGTCTTATGACATAACAAGGGAACTTTTTTAGGGTTCCGTAGTCAAACATGGAACCCTTATCATAGTTTCGCTCTGTCCGTCTGTCTGTCCACGGCTTAGCTCACCTTACTACTAGAAAGCTGTAATTTGGTACGGTTAAACATATTAATCAGGCCGACAAAGTGGTAGAATACAATCTTGAAAAATATTATTAAGAGGCTATGTTGGTCAAACCACGTGGTCGGTTTCAAGGTTGCATTGTTTTGTAGCTGTCCCTCTCCGAGCCCTATCCTACCCGAGCGCGTACGGTGAGACAGCATACATTACGCGATGTTATCCACCCGTTATTTGGATGTTTCGTAGTCCAGGGATCATTTGAAGGATACAGTATATTATGTAACCATTTTTTTAATACAGTATACTAATGAAATTTCAGATGTCGGTGGTTTTTCCAAATTGTTCTAAATCGATTCATACTCTTTTAAATCAGGTTCAAAGTTGGGCCTTTTTATTACCGAAAAATACAATACTTTGACGCCCTGTAACTCTGGAAGTATATATTTAAACGAAAATCTGACTCACCACCGACACAGATATTTGTTTCTAGATTGTGTCTTGAAAATTTCATAGATTTTCATAGCTTAATACTCAAAATATGACTGGACTACGTTTGTATGAGCGCTTTGACAACAGCATACCCTCTTAAGGGTGGCTATCATAAACGTAACATGAGGATGAAATATTTTTTTCGCGTCTACCCCATTGTGTGGGGTATCATTAAATGGGTCTTTTAAAAATATTTAGGGTCTACGAACATCACTTTTCGATGCAGGGATCCGTTTGCGAAATATTAAACTTTAAAGTGATAATTTTGGTCAGAGTCGAGTGTCACACGTGACTGTACGCGATGGCCTCGGCTAGATGATAGGCCATTTGACCCTCATTTAGAATCCCAGCTTTGTGAGATGTACATGATGTCTTCCAATACATAGCTGTACCTACCTTTTTAAAAATTAAATCGCTGGAGTAGTGATGTACCACATGTTCGCGGGTTCTTGAATCACGCGTGAGCTTGCATAAAGGACGACCGGCCGGTTGACGGCCGCACAGTTCGTGCCTAGAATTCATTTCGCAACGAATGGACAATAACTTTACTAGTTCTTTTCAAAGACCACATTGCTGGTAACATCAAATAAACATTCCAATTCGGCAGTGTTTTTTTACATCTTTTTTCTTATCCTATCATTGCTGGTCAAAATGGTATTGATTCCAATGTTCTCGTAGCATGTTACGTAGAGATTGCTGTTTCTGAAACTAAAGTCATCAAGTCATGTTTCATTTACCATCGATTACGGCATTGGTTTAATATAAATAATGGCAAAAACAATAGCAGAAATACGTTCAGAGCTCTTACGAAAAGAGTATGCTTGTATAAGTAAAATATAAATAAAGAGTATTATTGTATAAAATTTTACATCTATTATTATTTTTGTATAAAATTTGACATCTACTATTATTGTATAAAATTCGACTTACTTATTTGCTATGCCCTGACAGGGTTCATGTATATAGATCCGAATAATATTGTAATGACTCTATGTACATGAATGCAAATAAACAGATTTGATTTGATTTGAAAAATTAACGCAAATTCCAAACGACTTTAAATCAAACTGTCCCATTTCGAATTTGCTAATCCCGTTTGCTTTCAGATGGATGATATTGTTTCGCGATGTAGTAGTGATAAGAGGACACACCCGAGAAAAGAACGTTAACGGTTCATTGAAATCGAAAGAATTGCGTGAACGTTCCGAGCTGAGGAACAGGTTCCGAACGACGTCCCGAGACGCGCCTGCCTGAGAGGTGGCGCGCAGGCGTGGGCGCAGCGCAGTGATCCGCTGGCCGCTAGCGTGCGCGAGCGCGTTCATATTACACTCGTGTGACAGTCCGCTGCGTTCAACGGTCGAGAACTTTTAATTTATTGTATACGTTCGATATGTGAAGGGCAGTGAAGAGATTTTAGTGGTTGTGGGACTATGTTGTGTGAACTCAATGTGTGTGGACTGCATATTTAATAAGTATGGCGACCTATGACCAGCTCTCGTCCGAGTGGTCTCAGCTGCAGCCGGAGCATCCCAATCTCTGGACCACGTCCGGTAAGTGATGACTTTTTAAATGATGAAATTCCATTGGAGGCGTTAAGTAGATATTAAACTGTCACATTTATGATTTACTACTTGTTTATAATTTTATATCCTGGATCGTTAGCTGGGAAAAGACAAACTCTGAAGTCTACCCTACGTAATTTATTAATACTAGCTTTTTAAAAAAATATATACCCACTGAAAAGTTCGGCGCCAAGAATAAACTACATGGTAATGTTAACCCTAGCGTAAGCGCATCTTGCTTTATAAGTGGGTAGTATTAAAATTTACTTTGAAATGAAAATTTTATGTATTTGTCCGGAGAAATAATTACTTTTTTCGTTATAATTTATTTATTCATTATCTGCATCTTGCACTTATCTTTAGTCTCACCATTACGAAAGACAGTTGCTCTCCTATCAACTGATATTTATTAATATTAATTGTGAAAATAAGTTTGTTTGTTTGTCCTTCTCACACTCCACACTGGAGCAACAGACGTGATTCGAATTATAACATATAAGTATATAATAAGTTATTATTTCACAAGTTTTTAACATGAGATTTTCCTTACGACGTGAATTTTAACACTTCATACTTATTAAAGCAAGATGTTCTTACTGTAAGTTTGTTTACAATTACCACATTTTCTTATGATCACATCACATCACAGCCACATCACACGCACGGACAACACAATCGATTATTATTTACGTGTATGCAGGTTGATGTGCATTACCAAGTTCAATGATTCCTAGGCCGTAATAACTGACATTATGCTCTGTCTGTGATCAACAGATTGAAGAGAGATCATTCTGTGAAATTATTGCATTTATTTACGTATGCAAGTCTGTGTTAAGAAATGATTTTATAACTATTGTACTTAATCTCTAGGTTGATAATTAAATATTACGAATAAATTTGTGGTCCACTGGATAAATTAGCTAGATCACGTGTGAATCCATGCTAATATAATATGCGGAAGTGAGTTTGTGTATTTGTTTGTCTTTACCTTACGTCGTAACGGAGAGCCAGAATGATTTGACTTTTTGTATAGGAATATTTGAAGTGCTGGAAAAGGACATACGCAAATTTTTACTGCGATCGAATTAGTAGTTCTCGTTTGGTAATTTCTGAAGTCGGCGCGGACGAAGTCGCGGGCATAAAAAAGTATTACACGTATTTAAATATAGTGAACATTATCGCACGTGAGGTTTATCCGTGTCACGCTTTAATAGAGAGATAATGATTGTTTTGTATTAACATTTTTTTAAATGTATGATGGGTTTGCACTTGGCCTTCATCTCACCTGATGGTAAGTGACGATAAGGCCGTTGGATGGTAAGCGTGCACTCCCAAAAGCCTCAACCTAATCAGGCGCTGGCTCTGCTACCTTTCATGTGGGAACACAACCGTGCTATTAACATTGTTATTTGGCAGCAGACTTATGTAACATAATGGCAGCTAGCCAGGCGGACAATGTCCTACCACCAACCCAACCGAGTACCGATAGGTCACTGGGAACCGATCGAAACTATCTCCGCTTTGAATCCAACATTAGGCCACGGAGGTAGTTGAAAATTTCTGAATCAATTTCAATGAATTGATTTAGAGACTGCATGAACCGTCTGAATTTTTGACATGTTATCTTTAATTATTATTGGAACACGATATTGCTAGGCATGCAAATCGCACCTATAATTCACCGAATGTTGGTCTATGTTACATCCCAATATTGTCATGTAGTCTCTGTTACTGTGAACACGGCTGTTTCAGTTTCAGTTTATTTAGTCATGAACACTATACATAAAGGAGACACAAAAATTTCACAAGAAAAACATAATACATTAATGAACACATTCTTATAATGAAGTCAAATTAAGTTATCGAGGAAATGTCCGTGTTTAAAATGTCTTCATTCATAAAGTCGTCAACAGAATTGTAACACTTTTTCAACAAGAGGGATTTAATGCAGTTTTTAAATTGTATTGGGCTAGGGATTGCTTTAAGTCATTCGGTAGCTTGTTAAATAATCTGACCGCTTGAAAAGAAGAACTATGCTGTACCACCTTCATTCTAGGGATGATTTAATTGGTTACGTTTTTTCTTCTTGTAGTTTCTCTTCTGTCTTTATCCTGAACGGTTTCTGTGTTTCGTAGGAACTTTAGTGTTTAACTATAGATTAAGGTGTCGTAGTGACAGTCGGTATAGCACTGATCATATACTGGATATAATATACCTCTAGAAGTATTCTGAAGCAATCGAACTCACGCCCCTCTGATCACTAGTATCAGTCGAACGGTGCAGTCACAACGCAACGGGGGCACAATAAATGATTACGAGTGATTTAATCCTAAACCAGAGTCTCAAATCACATAATTTATCATTATCTGCCACCACAAAGTATTGGAATTCACAACCGTAAATCATGGCGCTTTGTCATTACAGTGTTGCAATATGCGGTGATGTGATTAACAGATCTGTGTTGACAGTAGTAATATTACTGGGAGTTCCTTCATATCACTAGCCTGTATACGAGTATGTCCCCACTGCAGGGACTCAGTCATGCTCTCATACAGAGAGTGTATGGGACGTAGTTCACCACGCGCGCCTAGTGCGGATTGGTAGACTTCACACACACCTTTGAATTTCTTCTCAAGAGTGTGCAGGTTTCCTCACGACGTTTTTCTTCGCTGAAATCCAATTGTTATAATTTTCATCATTCGTACATAAATTCTAAATAACAAATTGGAACTCATTAGTATGAGCCAGGGTCGAACCCAGACCTCTATTGTTCAAGGACTAATGCTCTACCCAACTAAGGTACTACGGCATTTGGGAGTTCGCCTGTTTAAAATAAAGATAACTTTCACGAAAGAAATTTATATATTATTGGTGTCAGCATGATTTTAACCGTGGTTACGCGACATAATGTCGGTTACATATTTGCGCAGGCGCATGGAGGCAAGGAGGCAACCGTTTATTTGTTCAACCTGTTGTCTGTGGTTTGTCATTGACCAAATATATTGTCCGTAATAGTGAGTTGCGTAGTTTAAACTCTTAATAGTATTTAATTTAGGTGCTTATTTTCTGTTGCTCATTACAACAAAACACAACTTTTATCTATAGGTCTTATATTATAGTTCTCGGGTATCGTAAAATGCGACTAGGAGGTACAATATTCAAGAGATAATCAGCAGCGTTTACATATGTAAGTAAATTATCTTACTGCGATCACCAATCCGCCTGCTAGTTGGTGATTATGACAACCCCTTCCCTCTAACGTGGCGATCTATGAAGAAGGCATTTTCAACAGTGGAATTGAGCCAACTACGAAAATGACTCTTAATTTCATTCACGAGCAATTATCTCGATTCGTATTAGTACGCTTGATAAAATATCATTATTAGCTTTGGTTTTTCGTATTTTATATTTATATTCTTTCGGATGTTAGTTTGATAACGGGACTTCATGTTGTTTTTATTTTAACTTCGACTTTAATTATATCTATTAGAAATGTGGATCTTGTCTGACTAAGAATTATGGGATTTAAGCTTCAATTTCTTATCCATAAAACGAGTAATATTATATTGTTCCGTAGTCAAACCAATATTGATATTTATTGAATCACCTGCCTCATAACCCCACAATAATAAAATGAGTTTATAAGTCTGATTTTATCTCCATTAGAATACTAATAGGCACATATGTAAACAGTTTGAGATGCAAAACGCACTTGCATAGTAATGTTATCTTTAGCAAGTCAGACTTATCGAAGCGAGAAGGTGGACCTGTAATCTGGCATATACAAAACATGAAGATGCAATCTGTGTCATTGACACGACTATACATTTGTACATTATTACTAATATTTATGAGTTTTCTAGGGTGCAGTCCACTTAGGACAAACTTCCTTACGACCTCACGGATGTCTTTGACAAAATTCTATACTGATCATTAATACCTAATAGAGATATCGTCAGCAGACCGTGAGGTTGTTACGGTGTTTGTCCATAGTGAACGGCACCCTTGCATATAATGGAAACAACAGTGACCTCGAGTAAAGCACATAGACTCTGCACTCGTATATATGTGATCACAGAGCAATAAATTTCCGGAATGCAACAATTTTCGAAAGCGATTCGACTTCGCTTTCGTTTCTCACCTAAAGTCACTATTGAGGTGCAATTAAAACTTTTGTAATAACACCTTTTTGATTTGAAGTGTAAGGGAATTGAACAATCATCGCCTGCACAATTATTTATTGGCTGTACTCTAACTGGCGCTTATTAGAATTTATTTGATTCGACGGCAAGTTCCCACGGCGTCAATTACTTGTAATTCAATTTAATTGCTGCATCTGCCATTGACCCCTGAGATTATGTTATTTAATTTGAACAGTAGGTAGGTTACGTCCTCGACGAGTGCTACTTGCATCTTTAATATGTGAGCTTTGGTGAGCATTAAGCGCAAAAGTAATTTTAAGGGTCAATAATTATAATTTAAGGCCACATTTGTTTTAATGGGATATTCATTTAAGATTCTTTCTGTGTTGTCACTCGTGCCCCACTGATGTGATGACTCTGTTTGTTGCCGTCTCTATATAATCATCATCAACAGCCTATATGTTCCAACTGCAGATACTCAGACCTGCTCTCATACAAAGAGTGTATGGGTAGTAGTCCACCACACATGTTCTGTGCGGATTGATAGACTTCACGAACACGTTTGAATTTCTTCTCAGGATTGTGCAGGTTTCTTCATGATGTTTTCCTTCACCGAAAAGCCAATGGTAATGTATTTTTTATCATTACATAAATTGTCAATATCGAATTGGAACTCACTGGCACGAGCCTTCCGTTTAGTATTGTACCCAGACCTCGATTGTGTGAAAGACTGACGCTCTACAACCCAACTGAGCTACCTGAGGCTTTTTGGCGGAAACAATTTACGTAGATAAAAAAGGATCATGCGTTAATCCCGAATATGTTTCATCTGTGTGCCTAATTTTATCCAAATATATCATTCATGATAATCGCATACATAAGTCCACTGCTGGACATGACCCTTCTTCATAGATCAACACTTTCTATGAGCCGATTTGAGATAATGACAACTGATAAAAAATTAGTAGGTGTTATAGTGCAAAGTGTCTACAAATAGTTTTACATTAATTTATACAAAATTTTACCTCTAAGCGGAACACAAAGTTACCTTATGTTTAAAAAGCGTTTTATCGACTCAAAAAGAGCTAAATAACTCTGTTTTAAACTTCAGTTACGGCCTGTGAAAGTACCAATAAATTATGAACATTACCGTCTAATGGAGCTAACGGATGACACTATTAGGTGCAACTATGCAATTCGTCAAATACAGTGACAAGTTTTACGGTGTTTCATATGGAGGTTAATGTTATGACGTATTGGAATATCAATTGTGGTAACCGTAGCTTTTAAAGGGCCAACAGTGTCGCCTGAATACCAAATAGGCGACATGTGCCGGCGCGGCGCCCCGTTAGAATGTCATGTCAGTATCCGAATTCTTTGCCCACACGCAAGCGCACGTCTATTTCATTTTAAATTTAAACGTTTGGACGCATTGTTCCATAAGTTTCTGGAATACATTATAAGGTTTGTGTAGGAGTGTCGTTACCATGCACCTACACAAACGTTCTCTTGAATGTCATTTAAAATTACATACTTACTCGACGTGAAACTTAAAAGTGTAACGGAGCTTGTCGGCCTTACTAACTTCACTAATTACATAATAGTCATTCATATGTCTTCATATGCCACCTTTTATTGTTTTACTAGCTTCTTTCCGCGACTTCTTCGTGAACTATTTATTCGATCGGCATAAAAAGTAGCCCATGTCTTTTTCCGGCGTTTCAAGTATCCATCTACAGAAAATCAAGTCCGAAGTGCTGAAAATCAGTAATTTGTTGTTAACAAAATCACGTTTACGTTTGAAACAACGACCGTGGCTGACTGACGTAAGGAAGATTTTTTTGTACTGCAAAGTTGAGTACGTACTTCAGACTTTCATTTTCGTTATCAGTGCTATTTATCAATTTCTGTAAGTTAATTACTTTATTGTTTAGTACTTAACAACTGCGCGTGAGTTCTAATCGAACTTGGTATTAAATAGGTTAAACAGATCTCCAGAGTAGCCCCCCCCCTTTAAGGGTAGAAAATTAGGGGATAAATGTCGTAGACTTTGTACGTAATTGAAGTCGGTGAATTGGTTCTAAAACGCATTAATTGTTATATTGCAGGACGCTTATTTAATACTCCAGTTTTCTTTACATAGCGTATGGTGCTTGTAAACTGCGGCAGTAAATTACCGGTATATAGACAATTTTACGTTTCAAGAAGCGTGTTTGCGCCCAATTTTATAATACGTATATGTAGTACATTTGCTGTTTTTAACGTTCAAAATTACCCATGATTCAGATATTTTGTAACATTGCACTAAATTTTATAATGATCGGTTTAACGATTAGTGTGTTACTATAGAATACACAAACAAACAAATTCAGTTTCACATCACAAGCAGTACGTTGATAACGAAACAAGATAATCGTGATAAAATTAAGTTTAATTCGTGCGTTGATGTCTTTTATACAGCAATAGTGTGTTATTTTAATCTCGTCTTGCATCATATTTTTACGCTTTTTTATCTTTTATGATATATTTATAAGGATTATAAAAACTATAAAGCATATACGTTTTAGATCCGAATTTCCTTCGCAAATTTAGCTTTTACGAAGAGAAGTAGTAACTATTACGGAGAGTTTTAACTCGTGCGCATATATTTAAAATTCAAGCCTTTAATGTCACCAGAAATATGAGTTCCGCTTCGCTAAGCATATTTCAAATGTAAAACTCTCATTGAATTTCATTATGTCATCAAAAAAGATAACATCTCATATTCCAACATGTTAATATGGTTTATTTGCATCGAATCTTATCATTACGAAAGGAACGTCCAAACCTGGCAATCGGTTTCATCAGAATGCATACAAAACGTTAGAGATTTGGCAACGTACCTGTCTGTCGCGCCCGCCACGAGTCGCCGTGGGTTGGACCATCTCCAGTGATACCATCTGTGTGTGCAGCAAGAACACTCCTAGACAATACTCGCTGACAACTTACGCTTTATAGAAACACTTTATTGTTACAATATACCAGCTTCTGCCCGCGGCTTCGCCCGCGCGGACTTTAGGATTTAACCCACGGGGACTACTCGTTTGATCAGTACAAAAGTAGCCTGTCCTTTTCATTAGAATTAGAACTATTAGGTCGTGAATGTAAGAAAAACAGACGTGTGGCACTCGGGGACTGCCGCGGTAAAGCTATTGCATAGCATTTTGTATCAACTTATGCAATTATAATTATTTATTTATTTTATTTATGCAGTATTTCTTTTTCTTTGATATTAATTCAAGTTACACTTTTTGAGCGTGGTGACCGATAAGAAAACAAATTTTTCTTTTATTAAATAAATAAAAAGTTAATTATAAAACAGTAATACGTCTAATCGCACGCACACAACGCCGTGTCGAAGACTGCCGAACTGAAACGACGTTAGACGATGCACGGCCTTCAAGCCACACCTCCGTGCCTGTCGGAGTGGGGAGCGTGAGGTTTTTTCGTTACGGAATTTCTCGATTCGGTCCCCGCGCTCAAGGCCCGCTATGCAATAGCTTAAAAATGAATTTTGTTCGTGAATTTATCCGATCCGATGTATATACGTATATTCAACATTTCTATTAAGAGACCATAGAGCGACAGTGGCGTCCTTATTCGCTCTTCTCTACATTTCTCCGCAATTATAGTACAATAATTTCAAAACCAAGCCTGACTTTTTGTAGTCAATGCACGGTTTATCGATACATTATGGATTCATGTTTAGATTGTTCATAGTTATTATAAATTGAACCGCCTAAAGTGAGCACTTTTAACTGTTTTATTGATGGTAACTGCACACAATCGATATATCAATTCATGATGTATGGATAAAATGTAAACCAGCAATAAGTACAATAAGTCCGATATGTTTCTTGAAATTATTGTATAATTGCGGGAAAATGTAGAAAAGAGGGAGCCTCTGTCGCTCTATGGCCTATTAATAAACTGTACTGTCTGTGCAAGCGATGTTTCCTCATGTGTTAAGTAATACACTAATTAAGTTTTAAATACTTTTATTGCGACGCTTATTGCCGACATTAATTTGTCACAGTCACTGTGTCTTCGAACGATTACTGTTAAACGACGTAATTAGATCCTCGGACAATCAAATCGTTCAATTCCTGTTATTCTTATTTATCACAGATTACTTCCAGACTTGTTCATTCTCTTTTTGCTTCTTAACCTGCATATAATCTTTCTTACTACTCGAAGGTGAGGGTATAGGACACTTTTTGTCGATCCCACTATTAGCATTATCCATTACAATGGTAATTTATGTATTCTGGTAATAATGGTATTCAAAAAAGATGGATGTCCTCAATTCGCCTGTATGTTTTTTATGTGTATGTTACGCGGTAACTCTGCCAATTATGGATCGATTTTTATGATCGGCATTTTTTTGTAGATCATATTTCAAAGGTGTTCCCATATAAATTTTATCGTAATTGATTTAGCCCTTTTTTGAGAAAATCAACAAAAATAATATATATATATACAAAAAAGGAGTGATAATACTTAAAGGTGGGTATATATCCCTTTTATAGAATACACTGTGAAAGTAGCAGCGTTATAAAGGTTAGTTTAAATTTCCATACATTTTTATTTCATAGGTGTAACGTCGTAATTTTTGACAACCCTAAATGTTTGTTTACCAACGCGAGCACTGGGGTCAATGATGGATGATCTTATCTTTGGTTTTAGGGGTTATGGCACATGTAGAACTAGGATAGGGATGAAATTCAAAAAAATTTGTCAATATTTTAAATTCGTTTTTCTCCAGATTCGTACGGTTTACAGATGTCTACTACCGCTCCAAAGGTAAAACCTTACCTAACATATACCGCACTTAAGTTTTATCACTCCTTTTTTGTACACGTTGTATATCCATATAAGTGTAAGGGAGAACATTTTAGGGGATGAATCCTGTAGATTTTTAGGGCAGTTGAAGTCGGTTTCTTATTTTTTGAAGGCGTTAATTATTTTTAAACACAGTACCTATTGATTTAAGAATTGACGCGCGCGCTAAAACTCCATGCGTGGTAGTGCCACTAATACCATTAATAGTAATTTTCAATGCCCGCCGGACTACCACTATGTCAACGAACTCTGCCGACAAACATCAGTTTTAATAGCACTGTTATGTTCCGGTCGAGATACAAGCATAGCCAGTGCCTTAAACTTGAGGCTTCTGTATAAAAAGCTTACAGATAAATTGTCTAAAACCAGGTGATGTTGAACTGAAGCGAGATGATGAGAGCTTTGATAAACAATGATTACTGGCAGTCAACTTACTCGACAACAGCACAATGCAATCGTAAAAACCACAATCCAAAAAGTTTAGAGGAGTATCACATAGCATTACAAAAAGCGGTGGTCGTATTGTCTGTGTCCATTGTTGCTTACGGGTGTACTTGAAGCTCCTCTCCCATGAAGTGTCAGTACACTTGTGTAACAAGACACGGAGTGTCAAGGTGTGCGCGCAGAGCAGGCTGGCGCAGGCGCATGGGGCCTACTGTCTTAGATATAATACCACCGAGTCATATACTGCATTACTTGATTTACGATTTGTTTGGAAATTTGAATAGAAAATTTGGAACCACTTTGGTCTGGATTCAGTAAGTGGGTGAGTCTTTAAATGTATATGGCTCGACCTGCCCCCAAATTCTTTTTAACCGATTTCAAAAAAAGGAGGAAACTTTTTTGCGGTGTGTGTTACGCGATAACTCCACCAATTATGAATCGATTTTGATGTTTTTTTTGTTTGGTAGAAATTACTCCAGAAGTAGTAAAGTATATAAAATTTATCAAAATTGATTCATTGCTTTTTGAGAAAATCAACAAAAACCAAATACGCACCATTAAACATGTTAGGGGATGAATGCTGTAGACTTTTAGAGCAGTTGAAGTCGGTTTCTACTTCTTTTTAAACGCGTTAATTATTCATGCAACAATCGTTTACGATATGCTAAAAGTTAAATAGAATTATGTAGGTATCACTTATTACGCGTAATAGGTGTCCAAGTATAATAAAAGTTACACATACCGTCATCGACTTAGTAGATCCATTTTGTGTGACCGCCTGTATATGAGCATTGCGTGGTGGGAAACTGGTGTGAATGGCCACGAGCGGGATGTGGCTAGGATGCGGGAGACGATGCTAGTTATCTAGCCCTCAACTCCCAACGACATATAATGTCTGTAATTTCTAGCTGCGTTCTGGGAACGAAGTAATCTTTGAGACAAAATTGCATAGTAGGTACATACTATATCTACTTCTCCGGTGTTACAGCAGTCAATATTTAACGATTTGATTTTAAACTTTCGTAAGTATATCTAAAACATTTAATGTAAACAATGAATCGAGTGGAAGGCTTAGATTTCATTTGCTCAAAATCTCACACTTTGAACTACAAACCTGTTTAAATTTAGTGAAAGCTAAATTAATATTAAAACACAACAAAAACCTCGCTAAAATGTCTAAAATATCTATTGCTGTAATCGGTTTAGACAGTTTTTTTCTTCAATGTTCAGAAATGTATTAAGAAGCTTTCGTCGAGTGGGACAGTTCTGGTTTGGCAAGATATTTGTCGGTGAAAACACAGTTTTGATTGTTATCGGTGGATTGATCGACGCACGATGTAGCGACAGGATGCAGTGCTAGCAAGCAGGTTGTCTCTGGGCCACCGAGCCAGCACTGCGTCCCCAGTGTAACTCCGACGTGCGAAGTTCAGTATTAAAGGAAAATAGGCAAAAATAAGTGTAGAAATGCCTCGTTGTCATGTCATTCTTTGCAATATTTTACATTTAAATTAGTTTTAATAAGAGCAAATATAACTGTAAAATTATTTAGTCAATTTTTGTTACGAATAGGGCGAAACGAAAACAGACGAACAGCAGGGCTCCACCAATACGTCGTTGACATTCCTATGGCTCGCACTAAGCGCTTTGCTTCTAATTTTATCATGCGTACAGCCAGGGAGTGGAACGCGCTGCCGGCGTCTGTATTCCCAGAAAACTCTAACTTGGGTGTCTTCAAGTCTAGGGTGAACAGGCACCTTCTAGACCAACGCGCACCATCGTAGGCCACATCGTCGCTTACCATCAGGTGAGATCGTGGCCAAGCGTTGATCTATACTCTGTAAAAAAAAAAAGAATAAAACCTACCTACTAAAAACACGTAAAACCACAAATTTTATAAACAGTTGTCATCTGTATAAATAGTTTCATGGGAATGTAGTAATGATTCATTAACTTCAATGCGTTTAATTATTCTACAATATATCCATGCCTGTATTACACGCTAACTTCGGTATAAGTGCACAATATATCCTCTTCTTTTTTCTTCTTCAATGTCACTCACAACAATTAATATTTGACCCGATTTTAATGTATTTGTTCTTCACATCTTAAGTTTAGGTAGCTACTGTTTAAAATAAAATAAAAAGCTGCCAAGTGAGAGTCGAACTCACCACACACTATGAAGGGTTCCGTAGCAGCAAGTAATATAATATAAAAGTTCTTGTAGTTCGTTGTAACTTTGATCGATGTTTTAATAATAGTGTATTTTTATATTTTGAGTATTTGAGTTGATTGAATGAAAGGAAATGGGTACGTACACACGTATGGGTTTGATGTTTTTTTAAGTTTCTGTTCTAAGTACCCCTAAGTACCCCTAAAATTTCCTCTAGTTATTGATGTTTTTTTCTTCCTATTTTTGTGTAAAAATCTTAATGCGGTTCACAGAATACATCTACATACTTACCAACAGTATAGTTCTTATAGTTTCGGAAGAAAGCGGCTGTGACATACGGACGGACAAACTTGACGAATCCATAAGGGTTCCGTTTTTTGCCATTTGACTACGGAACCCTAAAAACATTTAACGTCAAAATTTTTAAAGTATTTTTCCTTGCTAAAGTGAATGTTTCATTATGATTGTATGTCTTTCTCAATTACTCATCGTCTATTTGAGTCTGTATACATATTAAGTATTACCCATGCGTATATTGTACTGTTCTGTATACGCATAAACTGACTTGTCTGACCACAACTCTCGTGAGTGTAACCGCACTCGTGAACTTCGTTTTATCCGTGATAGTTGGACAGCGCTTTGATGACTTTGACGGACGAATTGATGCCAACCAGCTAGGTCAAACCACACCAAACACCGATCACTTGATAACACCAATCTGGTGAAATCGGACAATAATAAGTTGGTGAGAAAGCATTTAACAGCTCGAGGCCTCTTCTCTAATACGATTGATGTTTTCTTCCTTCGTTAGCGTAACAGGATTTCGCTCTGAAAGCTTAATATACATACAAAATTTCTTTTGCCATAATCTTTTGATTAGAATAGTTGGCTTTGAATTATCTTTAAAAAGGAGATCTGATTATAGTGTCGCGAAATGAATACCATTAACATACAACTTTAATCTACACTAGTAATGGTCCCTAGATGGCGTTTTGAAAATAGTAAAAAATAGTGTGTAAAAATGAAGCTTTTGATTCACTATGAAGTTGTATGTTGATGATACTCGTTCCGCGACATGGAAACCCGATGTTCTACTTTTAGGGAATTATTACACAAAGCCAGGTATCCTATTTTAAATGATTGTGGAAAAATAAATTTAGTATGAAACTTTCTCTGACGAAATGAGCTGACAGATTAGAGCTAAAGTTATTAGTATAGGTATATTAGGTACTACTTCAGTATATTCTGCAGTTCTCATGGAAAACTTGTAAGCATGTACACTCCGACTACAAAAATATGAATCCACTTTTGAACCATGTCACATTCATGTTTAATTATCATTTCCCTTAAATCACTAGATATTAGCAAGCAAGTGTGAATGTGACATGGTACAAAAGTGGATATATATTTTTGTACTCGAGTGTACACCATATTTATTTTATAAAACAACTTGAGACCAATTACATTCGGTGTATCGAATCATCGCGACATTCCTTGTCTGCCAATTAAAGCATCAATTTCCTCTAGCGGAAACTGGGACTGGCTATCTTAAACCTCTTCCCGGATCAGAGTTCACAAGACAGTAGGTAAGAGTGCTAGTAGGAAGGAATTAGCGCTTATATACAGTGGGTGGTGCAAAATGTTTACGCTTTTACGTTTATGGCAGTATTAATGTTACGTCACAACACGAGAGCTTGCACGGAAAACAATTTCAATGGAGTTAGTACTCGCCAACTTTATTGCTTAGTTTGAAATTTTGCCAAATTTCTCCCATTCTCAGCCAGTTGAGCAAGCCCGACCGTACGAGCAGCGTGGTATTTCTATTTGTAATTATTATCATTATAGGTAAAATACATGAATCTCTAGTAGCATCCAATCGGCTGGATGGACTTTACCAAATGAAGCAATGAGGTGGTGTGCTTTATTTCCGAGAGACCGACTTCAATTGCCTTAAAAGTTTGGTTTTTGTTGATTTCCTCAAAACGTGCTCAGTTTCGATAAAATTTATATGGGACCACCTCTGCAATATTTTATACCAACAAAAAAGAATCATCAAAATGGGTTTACAATTGGCGGAGCTATCGCGTAACACACATACGAAAAAAAAACATCCCCGTCGAACAGAGAACTTCCTTCTTTTTCGAAGTCGGTTGAAAAGCATAATTTGCTAGATGACTGTCGCATCGATAGAATTTGGAGAACATCGTCTTGTTAATCAAAAGAAAGTCGTTGACATAATGGCAAGTGTTTGTTATTCTCGTAGTCATCGTCTTTAATTGATAGGGGTTTTGTTTTTGCATAGGCATAATCATATAGGCTGTTTAGTTGATCTTCAGCCTGACGAGAATTTTCTTTAAGTACCGCACCGCCGTTCAGCGAGGTTAACTTTTCAGATCTACTTGTATGACGTCATCCTAGCATACACTTTATATTCAGTATCAATCATGACTATTGTGTATACTCGTATCCATTCCAAAATTCGGCTACACAATGAACGATCAAAGAGTCTAGTTCGAACAACAAAGTTTCTGCGAATGCGTTATATTTTACGCGACAACTGTAATCGACGATATGTTTTATTTTGTTTTAATATTGAAACGGCAACACTTCTTATCTTTATGACCCAATATACATACATGTCTGTTACAATTTAAGCCTTTTTAATAATTTTAATATGGCTTACAAAATAATAATTCGAATGAAATCGATTTATCGATTAAATTTAAAGTTATTACACATATGAATGCTTTAAGTAAAGTGACGGTTTTATTTTCGTATATCCACACATTTACCGTTAAATAATTTTAGTAAAAAAATTATATAAACATTTATAACACTTCGTAGTCAAATGAAGTTTACTCCTTAGTTATTTAGAACGTATTAATTCTTACAACTACGTATTAAAGACTTCATGTGTGAGTGTCGGCAGGCGACTGACACTCATGTACATATCTATGAGGTGTGTAAAGGTTTGTGATGATACAACCACATTGTGTACATCATTGAGGAGTTTTAAGGTAACTACAAAACAAACGAACTCATTTAATCGCGTTATCTTTTTGGACTATGTCATTACAACGTACCGTGAGAGGTGTCGGATAATCTTCGTCCTACATCTTTTTATAATCCAGCTCGCGTGTCCGCTACAATACATACAAGTCACTGCTTTATTCTATAATCATCATCATCATCAGCCGGGAAACGTCCACTGCTGGACATAGGCCTCCCTCATGGTACGCCACATCGACCGGTCCCGAGCCACCTACATCCAGCGACTCCCCGCGACTCTAACCAGGTCGTCGGTCCATCTAGTAAGGGGACGGCCTGGTAGACGTTTCCCGGTACGTGGTCGCCACTCGAGAACCTTTACTCCCCACCGGTTATCGGTTCTTCGAGCGATGTGGCCTGCCCATTGCCACTTCAGCTCACTGACTCGTCGAGCTATGTCGGTGACCTTCGTTCGTCTACGGATTTCCTCATTCCGGACCTTATCACGTAGAGAAATTCCGAGCATAGCTCGTTCCATTGCTCGCTGAGTGACTTTGAGCTTGTTTATTCGGCCCACAGTAAAAGACCACGTTTCGGTTCCGTATGTCATCACTGGCAACACGCACTGATCAAAGACTTTTGTCTTTAGACGCTGAGGTATGTTGGACGAGAAGATATGCCGTAATTTCCCGAACGCTGCCCAGCCGAGTTGGATTCTTCGGTTGACCTCTTTGTCGAAGTTGGTTATTCTATAAACAAACATTTGCAGTCTTACCACAAAAAAGATAAACAAGCTTTAGACACACGTTTTGAAAAAATGTTACCACAAATGCATGTTTAGCCGATGTCAGCTTAGACACTGCTTAAAAGAGGGTATGCTGTTGTCAAAGCGCCCATACAAACGTAGTCCAGTCATATTTTGAGTATTAAGCTATGAAAATCTATGAAATTTTCAAGGCACAATCTAGAAACAAATATCTGTGTCGGTGGTGGGTCAGATTTTCGTTTAAATATATACTTCCAGAGTTACAGGGCGTCAAAGTATTGTATTTTTCGGTAATAAAGCCCCAACTTTGAACCTGTTTTACAAGAGTATGAATTAATTTAGAACAATTTGGAAAAAACACCGACATCTGAAATTTTATTAATATACTGTATTGAAAAAATGGCTACATAATATACTGTATCCTTCAAATGATCACTGGACTACGAAACATCCAAATAACGGGTTGATAACTTCGCGTAGTGTATGCTGTCTCACAGTACGAGCTCGGGTAGGATAGGGCTCGGAGAGGGACAGCTACAAAACAATGCAACCTTGAACGCGGCCACGTGGTCTTACCAAGATAGCCTCTTAACATAAAACTTTAATTTGAATTGTAGCCTGTCATAACATTCTCTGCCGGAATTCGCAATAGATTTCGTAGACTTTGTTGATTTTAATGATTTTGAAGACGTGGAATTAATGGACAACTATCGTGACCGTTTTAACAGTGCGAATAAATACATTTGAACATTACAACGAGCGCAACTTTCGAAAACGCTACAGATTTAGTAAAACTTTCGGGGAAATTATTATTATTATTCATTTATTTCAGGTAACAATGACCCATAAGGATATATACAATACGATAAAATACATTAAGTTAAACTACTACACACTACAAAAATATTCTGCACACTTATTTACTATGGCACGTTGGTGCCGCTCTGGTGGTGTTGGTCGCTATCTTTCCTCTGAAGCGACGGGTCAGCTTGCAGGTCGGGACTCGAACCACGAACGACTTGAATGATGTACCGTGGCGTGACTCCAGCTGCGCCATCCTCACGGTCTAGTTGGACCTCTGCTATATATATTCTGTGACGTCCTGCATGGTGGTGATGAAATGTAGGCGTGACAGATACGTGGCCGTGGTTGGAACTTCAGCGCGCAGCAGGTAGTTGGGCCCTGTGGGTGCGGTTCCGCAGCGGTTCCGAGTCACTCGTTTACGGTACGCCTTTTTCGTCTTGACTTTCTGAAATACATCCTCGTCCGTGTCATCAAATCGGACGCGCGTCCGCTGCTGGCTCGTGGTCGTCTGCGCCTTCGGTAACACCGGCTGCTGGGCTTGAACAGTTCGTTTGTTAGCGACGAAAACCACTGAAGCAAAATCACGTCGCGGTGATTCAGCTTCTTTGTGTCCAGCAGCAAGCTGTTTCACTGGAGGCTGAGGAGGCTGGTGACGTCGACATGGTCACGGTGACGGGAGGCAGCTTGTGCAACTCCTTCGCTACAAACGTAGGCACGTCGTCAGGATCGGTCTCTTTAAGCACAGTGATGATATCCTGCAGGCTCTTCGGTGTCCCTTCACGTCTGTGTGACATCATCTGGTCGCTCTTATTGAGAGCCGCGTACTGCAGCTTCCTCGCCGCAGCTATGTCAGCCTCGCTGAAGCTTGACTTACATATCTGCAACGCTCTGACTTCGTCCATCACATCCAGCTTCTGTTGCAGGAACACGAGGAGTTCGCCACGAGTTTTTCCTCGCCCATGACGCTGACGTCGCAGCGGCTAGCGCCACGCTTCGCAATTTATAATAAAATAAACGTAGTCACGTCCACACGAAACCACGCATGACTCGAGACGAATAATCGTTGATATAATTAAGGACGATATTCCTCACGATAGCATAAACTATAGCTCAATTTTAATATTCGATTCACAGATTCGATTGAGAGAATAAAATTAACCTGACACCTGACACTGACCTCATGTCAGTGAAAATCACGTTCCATTGGATGTATAAAATTGTTTATTTAAAAAAGTTTAGCATTGTCAATCCACCAAATGTACGGCAACAAAAGCAAGCGTGCGTTTATATATTACATAAAGTATATATTTCGTATATTTTTATAATGTAGAAATTACTGAATCAAATCAATTTGATAAATAAAAATTATGTTAAATTTAAAAAAATGCTTTCAATGAAACGTTTTCTAGAGGTGTCAACATAAAATAAAGATACGTCAAGATAAATCGTGCCTAAGTAAACAAACGTTGGATATGGTTTTGTGGTAAACAAAATTAAACAATTGTCTATGAAACAGAAAACAGAAACAGAAACTAATCTCAGCATCTGCTATGGCAGTAGCCATAGCGCTGGTTTTCAGAAAAGCCCTATATAGTATGTAAGGCATTAAATATATGTGTAAAAGAAGTGTATGTGTGACTATGCAGTGATTATCTTTTTAATACTGTCTAACTAAACTGGTATTTAACTGATGAGTTAAAATATTTTTTGTGGTAAGACTGTTGAAGTTTAATAATAACACGCTCAGTGACGCGTTTATTCTCTGTCAAATAACGCTTTAATCTTGAGAAATCCAATTCAAAATTAACATGACAATGCACCGAGATTCGAATTTTGAAATAAAAATTTATTACATCAATAACTGAACAACCATAATACAGCTTTGTATGTTTGCTTCTCTACGATGTTTAAGCTGTGTCTTGGAACCAAGTCCTTCGAGAATATTGGAGACCGGATACACACTTTAAGGTGCTGGTCGTTTAGGTGTGGGTTCTGGAATTTCGTCGGGAGACATTCGTCGAACTAAGGCATTCCAGTTGTTAGCAGGAGACGACCCAAGAAATATGGGCTCTGGGGTATCGGGAGATGGCGGTCCTCTAAGGTATACTCTTTCGCCATTTTTAAGTTCATTTATGTGATGGGCGTGATGGTAAATGCCTTCATCGCCGAATTTAAATACCAGGTGCTTGGGTTCACTCAACATGATCAGCCTGCAGCTGAAGAACTTCTTTTTTTTTCATTCTAGCAACTGAAGAAAATGTAAAGAAAACAGGGTGGTCGACAAGCTCAGTTCTCCACGAAACAAACCACTTTCCCAAATATTCCATTTCAGCCCTCGCGTTCTTAAATAATATAATCTTAATAAATAATGCAGTAATAATCTAAAAATAGGACATCAGATTGTACTCCTAATGTCGCGAAATGAGTATCATCCACACCCAACTTCATTGCGAATATATAAAAAAATCTTATTTTAAACACTATTTTTCGATTATTGTTGAAACCTCCATCTATGAACCATTAACGTAACGGCTATTTGTACTCGTAGCATACAATAAAGTAGTAAATTAATGATATTCATTTCGCGACACTATAATCCCATCTCCTATTTTAGGAATTACTGATCAAAGCCAGGTATTATATTTAAAAAGATAATGACAACATACATTTAGTATGGAAGCATTATGTGCATAATCCCGTTAATAATGTTGTGAATATTATCTTACAACTTTTTTTGTAGATCTAAAAAACGACTTCCAGAACAACGTCATTCTTTGATTTGTCATTAGAAATTTAATTTATGGTAAATTCATAGTTTTGGTGACCAATAAGTGAGATAGCACTACAACTCGAAACTGTGTGGCCATGCCACGCGAATTCAGTTAGACCTACTTACCTTTGAACTTTATGCCTGGCCTGCTAGTGTGCAGTAAGGACAAGAGTATGTTACTAAGTTTACAGTGTGGTATGTACATAATCTATATGGCTGCAATACATAAAACGATAATTTTGTATGGGAGTTTAAAATAGTGATTTCCTCCCTGTAACTTCGTAAACTTATTTTGTTCATCGAGTTCTTAATTACACTACTTCAGCTTAGTAGATTCTGTTACACGTTGTATTCTATTGATGGGACTTCTAAACTTTTTTTACCCTTGTAGATCATCTGCTTATTCATTTATACAGGATGGCCAGTTGATAGGCGCCCGTAAGAAAATTTTAGGTTCCTTTGGCCAAGGGATATCCGAATCACCCCATGTATCTATAGTTAATATATAGTTATGAATTATTATAATAATTACAAGTACAAGTGTAAACAATCGCGAGACCCTACGTTACACCTACTGATAAATGTTTAACGGTGGGCCCTTAATGTAAACGGCGATGACCCTTCAATTCGTTCGTAGGTGTAACATTACCATATTTTGAAGGACTTGATTAGTTGTTCTCTGTAGTGGCACTGGACCTCGAGTGCCTTGAGATTTAAATAGAATGTTGTCTTCGTCATGGTGTGATGAAAATTTGATGTACCCCATAGTTGCGAAGTTCATTACCGCGAAAGTTCACCATCGCGACGTACGTTGTTGCGAAAGTTCTCTGTTGCGATGTACGTTACTGCGAAAGTTCACCGTCGCGACGTATGTTGTGGCGTTTTGTTCTTTAGGGAGAATAGAACAGGTTTAGATAATTATATTTTTGTACAAACGAAACCACGACTTTCATGTCTGTTTCATATTATTTTGCAATCTCATCTACCCGAATATATTTTATACGAAACGACGGAAAAAAAGCAATTTAAACTTCATGGTTTTAATTATTTCATAGATGTTTCAACATATCGAATACAATATTAGTTTCCATACTATTATCGTAATGTAGGATGTAGTCGGCAGTTCCCTGAATAACTCAACTGCAAGGAAGGGTTATCATTCTTCGCATGTTCTAAATGGCAAATGTTATGATACGATTTTTTATCCGTTCCGCAGATTGGTAGATATTTACTACATATTTTCTTGCACCTGCCAGTGTGAGCTATTTGTAGATGTTTTTCCCTTCTTTGGGCCCTCTTAAAACTATCTAGACTAGGATAAGTGTAAAAATTGCTTCCGCATACTGCTCCGCCCGGTTTGACTTTTGGAAGTATCCCTCTGACTTCGGCATCAAATGCAAATACACAGACAACTGAAAATTGAGAATACTCGAATTAAATATAAATAAATATTTTTGTCACAGATAAGACATTTCTAAGACATTTATTTCACATTATAAAAAGTTGTATATGATTAGTGTGGGTATGGATCCAATAAGGTATGGGTTCACCTCACTAAAGAAGTTTGTCGACGACCAACCGACTGTGCGACGAACTGACTTCATACCAACCATGTGGATACTTGGGCAGTGCATAAGTCGGACACTTTAGACATCAAGTGAAATCAAGTGAAGAAAAAAGTGAAATTAATTATAATGTGATGTTTAATATAATGTATTAGTAAAATTGTCGCAAGCAACCTTACCCACCAGATAGTTGAAAACATAACAAGGAAAATTTCATAATGCTTGTGGTTAGTAGAATCTTTCAAACTGTTTTATAATGCATCATAAAAGATTTGTATGATTAATTGATTATAGGGCTGTGCATACTACTCCGTTCCTGGTGAAAAAACTCTCGGTGCGAGTCCAACGGCTCCACACCTTACGTATAAGCACGCAATAAAATGTTTTTTTCGGTTTAAAGAATAGTTTATTTTCTCAAAAGAAATTGACATTTCACTTATAGAGAAATTAAGACTAATAATTAATGTGTAAAAACCAACAGTAAAAAGGCATGCAGAAATTTAGATTTATAGATTTTGTAGACTAAGTATTTATATTTTAAAAAATAACAACTAATATTTATTCTTAAATGTATTTTAACAGTTTTGTCTTAAATTCAGATAGTTTCCGTTCTTGTCTTGTCTTCCAAGGGAACGGAAGACCATTGAACAGATTAACACCTTCAAACAAAATACTCCTCTTTCCGTAGTTGGTTCTCGGTCCTCGCAGTTGTAAATAGTTTTTGTTTCGTAGGTTATGGTGGTAAGTTTGTTTGTTTAGTACAATATTTGTGTGGATGTCTTTTGGTAGAATTTTTTTTATTAATATACAGGTTTTAAATTTATATGTTTGAGTTATATTGAGTATCTTAGTTTTTTCATCATTTCATTTTCGACTCCATAACTAAGTTATTTATCAAGTATTTTCAATTAAAAAACTTTATATATTGTTCAGTAAGTCACTCCCGTACAGACCACTCAACACATAGTTGAAGAATGCCCAACAAGAATATTTGATGGGGGTTTAAAAGAGCTAAATCTGCTGACCAACGACGGAAGAGAATGGCTCATTAACATAAATATTAAATTATAACTACTGAGCAGGAATAAAATCCATACGAAAATAGAACTCGTAGCTATGACAGACGGATACGAAAGTTTTTTTCTTCATAGAATGCACAGAACCCTATGGAGCGCGGCGTGGAGATTAATGTGAATAAGTTTATTTTTGATAAAGGATAATATTATTATTAGCAAAGTGTTTGAGTACTTGGAAAATCATTTCACTTCTTTCTTGATATTGATTTTATCAAGTGATTATCGAAAGTCGAGTTGACTTTCAGTGAATTTCCCCTTGACACACAGCAAACGAATATTGAATACTCGTATCTCGTTTGTATGTAACATCCCTAGTAATCATTTCTTCTCACTTGTTCACCACAAATTGAATAATGTAGTTGAACTAATTGATTTACTAACCAGTAGAAGTGTACTTGAGGTACTTGGATGGATGGATCCATTGCATAGTTCAACATTTTCTCTCCGACATCGTTGTTCGTCATCATTCGTAGAAATGTTACCATTTTCACATATAATTTTGTTGGCTTTGTCGTTTTTATTCGTACAGATATTTCTATATTGTAAATATTTTCATTACGCTTAAAATATTTAAAAATGGATACTTTATAAGAAGTATCAAATACGTTTTTCTTCATGATTAGGACCCCTGGTAAAAATCAACAGCCTATGTATTATGTCAACACTGGAGAGGCTCAGGCCTACTCTACTACTCGTACTGGGAGAGTGTTTATTTTCATCTTGTTCAATGTCCATTTTCCTTGTAAGATCTACCTGTTGGGAAACTTTCTTGTGATCATTGATCATTGCAGTCAGATCCTACAAGGATTCTGCCGTTATGACTACGTCTTCGACAAATGGAATGTGAGTGATGTAGTCACCGTTGATGTTGATGCCCAGTCCTTTCCAGTTCAGAAGGTTGAAAACATCTTCCAGTGCAGTGGTGAAGTGTTTCGGGGATATAACGTCACCCTGTGTTCACCTTTCTGCACTGGATCGGTTTCGTGCATTCATCCTGTACGTGAATGAAATAGTAGCTTTATTGTGTAGGTAGCCTTTCCAACACTTCGATGTAGCGATATTCAATGTGTCTCGATTGAATGAAAGGCTTTCTCGTAATCCGCAAACGCCAACCATAAAGGCCGAGTATACTCCTCAATCTTCTGTAATAATAACTAAATAAACTCATTTTGTGTTAATTATATACATCAAAACTGTTTTCGCCAATACTTATCGTAAATAGCAATTTCGTACTTATACCGCGGCGCAGTACACGAAACTACATCGGAATAGTCCACTTAAATGTCATATTATTATATTATACAACGTTATTGCCGGTAAAGGCCATACTCTACCTTCGTGAAGTAGGTACGGTACGTCGATGCGGAATGTTTATAAGAGCGAAATGCTTGTTGCAAAATTTCGAACGATCACGACTTGTTGATTTTAAATATAACATTGAGGCACAAATTGAGGTTAGTGTCGAATGTGGAGCTTGCAAGCTCTTTTATATTGAACCAAGCGGAAAGAAATGAAAATCGATGAAACACGGTAAATACGTATTCTGTTTGTGACTTCCGATCCGCGTAAAGACTATATCATAATTCTTATTCTCCACGAGCTGTGGAAAAGCAAATTTAAGATTCTATATTTTGCACGCATTTCGCGTTGAATGCATTTTACTGGAGTAATATACAAACATCCTTGTTCATTCAGAACACATTACACTTTAGTACATATTAGATTTCGACCATAACTGTTTAGCCATACGCGAAACCTTAACAAACAAACTCACAACTTATAATATTAGTCGAATATGATTGGATTAGCTGTATAGAATCTGTATATATAAAACATCGTCGACCTCATCGTCACTTACCATCAGGTGAAATTGAGGTCAAGTGTTGGTCTATCTTCAATAATAAATAATAATAATAATAAAACAAGTTCGGGGTAGTTACACCATTTAGAACTCAAGAACGATTGAATCGATTTTTGTGAAGTTTGATTTTTTTAATTTGTCTGCGCTCCAAATAGCTATTAAAACGTGGGATAAACTCACTAAAATTATATTCAATTTCTCATACATTCACGACCTAAAAGAAAGGAATGAGTTGAAAGGCAGTAAAAGGACATACGTTACTTTTTATGCGATCGAACAAGTGATTCTCATGGGATAAATCCTAAAGTCCACGCAGAAAGAGTTGCGAGCAGAAGCTAATAATAGCTAACTAGTAATATGCGATAGTAATAGGCGCGGACTCTCAATCTGAGGGTACCGGGTTCGAATCCAGCCGTGTACCTATGAGTTGTTTTTCAATTCAAGTACATTATCCGATTGCTTAACGGTGAAGGAAAACATCGTGAGGAAACCTGCATGTCTTGAACAGGCATGTGAAGTCCGCCGATCCGCACTGGGCCCGCGTGGTGGACTATGGCCCATTCACTCTCAGTAGGAGAGTAGGCCTGAGCCCCTCCAGTGGGGACATATATAGGCTGTTGATGATGATGAATATGCGATGAATGGGCATGGCAATGGACAGGCCACATGATCAGAAGACAGAATAAATGCAGTAAAATAATCACGCAATGGTACCCAAGGGATGGAAAAAGAAAGCGAGGTAGACCATAAAAAAGGTGGGAGGATGACATTAGACAAGCCACGGGGATAAATGGGGTAGAGTGGCCATAGACAGGTCAGAATGGAGAAGATTGGAAGAGGCCTTTGCCACCTGGCACACGGATACACAAAAATGGAGCAGAAGAATATTACGAGTATAAGAATAACAAGGCAATATAGTCGTGTCCGAATAAAGGCTTATAATAAATAAATCAACATGTAATAAAGGAATTCAACTAGCAGTGGACCCGTGGCAGATGTTGGAAAGGTTTCCGTTATCGGTGTTGGAGCTCGTGACGCTGCTGGAAAGGGAGCCGCTAGATGGCGTTTAGTCACGATTCACGTTCGATTTTTATAATGTTAACGAGGTGCAAACGAAAGCGAACCTCCATTGTTCCTCGAATCATGCAGCAGGTGCTAAGATCACAAGATATAGAGCTACAAGTTATTTCGTAATCCGACCGACACCTTCGGCATTCTTACACAATTTATTATCGGGTTTGCGTCAATTATGTACACTTTTACTCTTAATAGTTCCCGTGATCGTTTCGATATCAAACTGTTGTATCAAAGTCTGGTAGAATGTTTGTATTGTTGGTCATCTATTGACAGGTACGTCATTAAATAGAGGCAACTTAAGACATTCTTTAAAAATTCCACATATTTAGTTTAATATGTACTGTTTTTTGTCTTGTTTAGGTATGTGATGTCAGTTATATAAACAATAAAAATCAGTCAAGTGCAGGTTGGACTCGCGCACTGAGGGTTTCGTACAAAATATGAATAATTAACATACAGAAAATCGTGCTCTAACGAAAAATTTTATCCGATTGAAGAACCAACTTTACTTTGCGGTTACATTACATACCCGATGTACAGCTTTCAACTACAAAGTTAAGTTTGTAAACCTAAAAAAGCTTTTTTTACTGTGTTATAATTTCAGATTGGTTTTCAGATGTATCCCTGTGGTTGTGCTGTTACACCTTGCTTCGTAATAGATTTCAGGATTCTAGGTCAAAGGGAAGTACCCTATAGGTCTTGGTTCCCTTGCATTTTGTATGGAAATGGTAATAATAAAAATACAGCTATATTTTTTTATTACGTTGACCTATAAGTTTAATTTTTTCACAGATCTAAGGGATAGCAGACTTGAGTATCCGATATTAATTTCAACTTGATACCTCCACGCGTCCCTGAAAAAAGGGTCTTGACAGACAGACGGACAACAAAGTGATCCTATAAAGGTTCCTTTTTTCCTTTTGAGGTACGATCGATACCCTAAAAAGTAAACATATTAAAAATTCCGTTGCCGTTACGAGCCTTCACATAAACATTCCTTTACGTACGTTCACCGGTAAACAATTTGTGAATCAAATGGGTTATTGCCCATGACGACGACGCGACGTTTCATGCTACATTTTTTAAATTATGCTGGGTTTGCACTTGGCCTTCATATCACCTAATGGTAAGTGACGATTAGGCCGTTGAATGGCAAGCGTGCGCACACAGAATCCTTAAGATACAACCGTGCTGTTGGCGGACTTAGGTAACATGATGGTAGCTAGCCAAGCGGACATATAAAATGCCCTGCTAACCAACCCCAGTCCGAGGGAATGCACTGGGAATCGAACCTGGGACCTTCGGATTGCTATTCCAAGAATGTAGCCATTAGGCCACGTAGGCGGCTTCTATGCACCTTATATAGGATGATAGCCACTGCGGTTTATCAACGGCTTAGTGTACTAAAAGGCACATTATGAAAACCAACAATAATATATATATTATTTTAAGTGAATATTATGTATAAGTTTTAAGTACAGCGTGCAATGTTGCAATACCCTGCCTGGGTTCCATGATGTGCACACCTAAATGTTAACACCTCAATCAAACTCATGGAGAGCAATAAACGATATGAATATATGTGTGTGTGTGTGTGTGGACTAGTGCCCCAGCCAAGTGGCGGGACATATTTGAACCTTAGGTTGCCTGCACTGAATGTCAAGTATGAATGTTTTTTTTTAAATAATGGCTTTAACCAGTGGTTATCTAGCCAATGACGAGTAAAATTAGGTGAACAAATTTTGAGGTTATAAACTATGCCGAAGCCATTTCTTCAGCTTTCTCAATAAAATGTATAACGTGTACATTTTATCGCTTAATTTGGATTCTTGACGAGAACTTCAAAGGCCAGCCTTGGTTTCAACATTATCCGAAAGAATCCATATGCCGAATGTACTCGACATGATAAACTCTTCGGATCGCGTCGAAACCCTCGCAATTTTGCGTAATTGATACTATAACACTGTCCGTGACACTTTTTGCACTATATCACACCATTATAACACAAAAAACACACATAACAGTATTATTAAATAATTACTAAAATTGCAATGAACCACCATTTTACAAGTTCGCGCCAAGAATCCTCATGAATGTTGTTAATTGGTAAGCAGACGATGAATGGAAGGCTGTAATTGGTTAATGAGATAGATGTTGTGATTGGTTCAGAGTATGAAAAGTAGGAAGGAAAGAGATGAAAGATAGAAAGAGGAGTACAAAAGGACGCGCTTTCCGGAAGAGGCTCTCGCCATGAGAAGTTGATTAATAATTCATTACAGTGATTAAATAAAGTATTTCAAGTCAGAGGATTTATTACTTCGCCCAAGCTCAATCCCACATATATATATGTTTTACCACTGCTGATGCCACATTAGTCAAGCACGGTCGAGATGCCACCTTATGCCACATTGTTTCAAGTTATATAATTGATTAAAAACTACACGGGCAAGGATTAGGACTAGCAATCACGTTCATCTCTTGCGCCACTAAATAGTCCTCGGCAGAGATAGATGTCGTCACAGTACAGACCACATACGACTCTAGATCAATTTATTTGTTTCTTCGAGCCCGCAGGCGGCTCAGTGACTTTGGCACTCTTTTAATTAACTATTTAAAATAGCTTATTGCATGTATTCTATAAATATACATTACAAAATCAACCAATCGAATTGTTGCACACGAACCGAATGATCGATTAGCAAACATTTGAGATATTGATTAATCTAAATCATATCTGCTGGAGCCGGTTCCTTAAGTTGACTGTGAGCCGCCCGCACCATTGCAGCAGATGTCAACAGTTCCATACAAATTCGAAAAACAAATGAAAATATATGCTTGGACTGTATTTATACTTGTGTATCAGTAAACATATTCGTCTGCAACTTCGATCGTAGTGGTCCCAACTAGTACCAGCATAGGTGCAACATGGACATTTGACATGATTGGTTTCGAGTGGCGACCACGTACCGGGAAACGTCTACCGGGCCTTCCTCCTACTAGTTAATCGACGACCTGGTTAAAGTCGCGGGGAGTCGCTGGATGCAAATGGCTCGGGACCGGTCGATGTGGCGTACTATGAAGATGGGCTATGTCCAGCAGTGGACGTTTCCGGGCTGATGATGATGATAATCAGTAAACACTTACAATCTTACAATTATGTAAGTATGTAGCCTCATATTCTTTAGCCCTACTACTCCGTTATTTCTTTATTCATCATCATCAACAGCCTATATACGTCCCCACTGCAGGGGCTCAGGCCTACCCTCATACAGAGAGTGTGATTTCTTTATTATTGACAGTTATTGACAGTTGGGTCCTTGACCTACATTTCTCATGAAAATCATTTCACATTTCAACAGAAAAGAAACTGGGTGGTAAATATTTTATTTTATTATTTATGGCATCACACATGACAAAGTACTGACAGTTATACTCGTAGCTTAGACTTACAATATGTTACAAATCAGACTACACCAGTAAAATTACAGCAAATTACTTTGTTAGTTTGCACTCATAAGGATTTCGTTTTCATATCGCATGATCTGTACGAACGATAAAGTATCAAGTTAGCTTTTATTTCTTTTGGTTACATATCAACTAAAGCGAGAGACTAACTGCAGATTATACAAAGAACTAACCACATACGGTTACTGCAATCCAACAAAGAGTAATAGGCAGGTGCAAACCCGGCGAAAGTAGCATCATACTTACGTATATGCGGAGCAAATTTTAAGTCTACCCACAATTTCACTAATCTGCATTCTCGAAAATTTCACTCTCTTTCGTGCGCTATTAACACACTTGTTACGCTATTACCAAATCTTAACGAATGTATGAAGATATACGTGCAATACCATACGTAGAGTAACCTTATACACAGTACCGAAGTACTAAAAGTGTCCCAAAGTGACACGTGTAATGGTGCGGTGCAATAAAACAGTCCCCTGGGTTATCCGGCGAAAGGTCCTAGAGAATTCCGCCAGAATTATCGCTTAACATTAACATTAAAAGCGTCGGTGGTGCAGTGGATAAGGCGCGGACTCTCAATCTGAGGGTACCGGGTTCGAATCCAGCCGTGTACCTATGAGTTGTTTTTCAATTCAAGTACATTATCCGATTGCTTAACGGTGAAGGAAAACATCGTGAGGAAACCTGCATGTCTTGAACAGGCATGTGAAGTCCGCCAATCCGCACTGGGCCCGCGTGGTGGACTATGGCCCATACACTCTCTGTAGGAGAGTAGGCCTGAGCCCCTCCAGTGGGGACGTATATAGGCTGTTGGTGTATTAACATTGTGAACCGATTTTGATAATTCTTTTTTTTAAGTAGTAGTACTTCAGAGGTGCTCCCATATAAATGTTATCGAAATTGATTGATCGCTCTTTGAGAAAAGCAACAAAAACCAAATTTTTAAGGCAATTGGAGTTGGTTTTTAATTCTTTTTGAACGCGTTAATGAAGTTGAATGTTCCATTTTACTATGTATTTGGTACACAATAAAGCTTTAAATTGAATGTGATTTTCAGATAAATTTGTATCTAACACATCAGAAGCCTGTAAACTCTGTAAAGTATATTTTTATGGAATTCGAACAATTACTTAAACAGTCGTCATAGCTAGCGAGAGCGTAATTAAGACAAGACACAATGCGTGTGTCAGAGTCAAGATAGCGCGCGCTCAATTAAATTCTCAAATCAAAAGAAGTTATCTTGTCTTCGTCTCGTATATTTTTAACGTGTTTGTAATGCGAATCGCTCTAACATCATTAACTTATCAGGAGTCCCTGATCAGTACTAGAAACGTTTTGCAGATTTACATGTTACAATAGTTTAAAAAACGAATAACAAGTAAATGCGTTCAAAAAGAACTGGAAACCGAGTTCAATTGCCCTAAAAGTCTACTTTTACTAAGGCAAATTTAAGATTTATATTGTTTTCTTATGTATGCCGCTGTCAGAACTGAACCAAATAGAAATGGGCCCACGCGGGAAGCACCAACATTCAAATAAAAAAAGAATTCTCAAATAGGTTGACCCAGTCAAAAGTCCAGTGGTAACAAACATATTAAAAAACATACCCGTTGAATTGATAACCTACTCTTTTTTGAAGTCGGTTAAAAACAATGATTTTATCTGCAGCGACAGTATACACGTTAGTACCTACTAAAATACAAACAAAATGTATTAATAACATAATCATTCTAGCTAGGTTCACATTTATCTTTCAGATTTTGAGATTTGATTGGATGTAATACATACATTTTGTACCTACAGAGATGTTAATGTTATGTTAGAAATAACCTCTTACAATTGAACAGAATTTGTGGATTCGACGGTATATGTATACTTTCAATCATTTTGCTTGATAATATACTATCAAGAGTTTCTATAGTGCTGTATATTGCTAATAGTGCAACTTATTGGATCGATCGAAGACCCGCAGTGTATCTTCTTCCTTATCTACCTTACATATACGAGTATGAAACGTAACAGCCGAAACTTAGCGTACTAGTGTGATCACAGATTGAAGCCAAAACTTTCCATTTCAGTATCAACACCGTTTCATAAGCATGCATCGGTGAAAATTCTCACTTGTGATGATCAACTTCCCTTTCGCTTGTCCACCATTAACTACGAGTACACACCGGACGGAAGTATTCAAATTATGCTATTGAATAAGTATGAGAGCCATTTACCGGTCATCATTTCTTAAGAACATCATTGACGCAAAGCGTCAGGTGATCTTGTTACGAGAGTACTTCGTTAAGGCGCTATATTGAAATCCTCAAAGTCACTCAGCGTGCAATGGAACAAGCTATGCTCGGAATGTCTCTACGTGATAAGGTCCGGAATGAAAAAATCCGCAGACAAACGAAGGTCACCGACATAGCTCGACGAGTCAGTGAGCTGAAGTGGCAATGGTCAGGCCACATCGCACGAAGAACCCATAACCGGTGGGGAGTAAAGGTTCTCGAGTGGAGACCACGTACCGGGAAACGTCTACCAGGCCGTCCCCCCACTAGACGGACCGACGACCTGGTTAGAGTCGCAGGGAGTCGCTGGATGCAGGTGGCTCGGGAACAGTCGATGTGGCGTACCATGAGGGAGGCCTATGTCCAGCAGTGGACGTTTCCCGGCTGATGATAATGATTGAAATCCTAATGGGCGTGTCTTGTGTGAGAAACTCTAATATTAGAGCCATAGGGTCGAGAATGTCATTTGCTCCGCATGAGTCCTGCGTTTAGAAGCGAAAAAATACACTTAATTCATTTAAAAAATAATTGTCACAATGAGAAGAAAACACTTCTTTACAATTGTGAATACTCGTAGTATTGTAGTATTGTAATTAATTTATTAAAGTAATTTCGATTTGCTTACCTATTGTAGTTGAACTAAACTAGTTTAACAATAATATTCAGAGGTCACTTCGAAATTAAAACCTATCAAGGTAAAATCATCGAATCACGTTTCTGGTTCTTGACGAGTCAAGATAAAATTATGAAGAAATATATGCCTTACTTTGAGATGCTCAGGTTCTTTCAGCGTCCTATAGCATTGCACCAAAACGTAAGTTTATTTCAGAAAGTCGCCTTAATAATCAGATCTATACCAAAAATCAACAAGTAAATGAGGCCTTTCCCCGTGCCATAACCAGAATGAAATGTATGATTTACAACACAAACATCATACAATTGTCATTGACAGGATTCTGAGCAGACTGTGCGTGACCAATTAGCTCGGGGGTTCGCATGGGATTGCTTGGGTACGTATGTACATTGTGAAACGAAATATTGTAGGCAGGTCTGTGACCAACGCCTAAAACGGCATGGAAAGCTGCGCGGGAACATGTCTTGAGACAGGCTATAACTCAGATAGATCTAGAATCGACACTCGAAGATTTACAACGACACGAGTTTGTAAGTAAAAGTATCTTGGAAAGTTAGAAAATATTAGATAAATTTGTTACAATAGTAATCGAAAATGAAACTTAGGTGTTCAGGAAATTCCCGTTGATATTCTTTGTGTATTTAATTAGCTGTTTTATTTATTAATAATGTGTTATTTAATGTATTATTAACGTAAATTATTTTTTATTGTTTCAGGTATGTATTATTGGTGTCAGCTAATCTGGTCGGTAAAAAAGTCGGTTAAAAAGCTTTGTATAAGCAACAACATACGTACTACTTTGTATGATATCACGTCCCTTTACCCATGTGTGAGTTTAACAATAGAATATACATATAGTATTGTTATTAGCAGAGGTCATAGTGACTGGAGACTTGGTGTGGAGTGGCGCCAGGGAATTGGACAAAGATTAGACCTGTCGTTTTCTCATGCCTTTATTATATAGTCGTATGTAATATTTCATCTAGATCAGTGGCTTTTAACCGGTGTTCCGCGGTCCATTGGTGGTCCCTGGAAGCACCCAAAGTGATCCGCGAAAGAACGATGTTAGTAAAGAGTATGCAAAAAATAATAGACCTACTTATACTTTAAGCATTTAAAATGCTGTTGCGCTTGCCTGCGCTTTTCCTCAACATTGATAGTTAAAAAACCGCTAATTAATTAACATTTACTATATATTACTTGACCTTCTCCGACCTTTTAACTGTTCTTTTACAAAATCAAGTCATTCGGACTATTCGTCACAATGTGAAGGAAGGACCCAAACACAGTCTTACTTTTATATTATTTATACTATTCGCACAAGCCGGACACTGGGAACAACTGTCGTGATATCGGCACACATCGAACGAACAACGTTTGTATACACGCGCATGTGTGAGTCCGTGCGCGCTATACGTAGTGGCCATTTTCTGCGCCGGTGTATGTATGGATAACTTCGCGCTGTTACAAGGGGCATATGTTATCACCGCATGTATAGTACAACTGACAAACTGACTCAAATATTGCCCGTTAGGCATACCGCGCGCGAACACACACATGCGCATCATCCGTTCGATGTGTGCCGATATCACGACATTTGTTCCAGCGTCCAGTGTCCAGCATGTGCCGTGGGTGTCTCAGAAAGTGACTGTCGTCCATTTGTAAGCATAATAACGGTAGTCTTTATTTACCATCAAGGAAACATCGTTTATCAAACAACTAGACACTACAAGTTTACATTGAAACAAGAATGAATTTAAATACCTGATAACACACCACACTCACAATATCAATTTGCAGCTACAGTTTGCACCCCACAGAATACACCATTGTATTCAACAAGAAATCCATTGTTGCTCCACAAAAACGGTAATTATGTAATGCTGATCTAAACTTTTAACATTATATTATTATGTTACGAAGAGAACGTCAAGTTTAGTCCAATTCGTTACAACTTGTGGTAAGTTGGCTTTAATAAACACAACAAGACGAAAGCTGTGAAATGTAAACACAAGATTTACTGGTATGTGTGTCAGTCAATCAAAACTACGGTCTGTTAGAACCGTATCGTAACTGACAAGTGGAATGAATTCAACAACGCATTTGATTTACACTTGGAAGGTACTCAACAATATGGATTAGAAAAAACCTTAGAAAGGCCAACTTTCACTGTCGTATATTGCTGCAATCAAACTAAATGGGATATAATGATATCGTGGTGATTGGACATGTCACGGCTAAAGGTCTATGTTGAAAAAGTTTTGATTGGCTACATATATATCCGATCTAACAGAGGCGGCAGTGTGTCATTGACGGATCAACATTCGAATGCAATCCACCTCACCCGTCGTCACGCTGATTCTCACGACCGCGGCCGCCTTTCTGATGCAGTCCTGTCTAGAACGGTGCGAAATATTCAACGGTTTTCAATTTATTTGTTAGTAATTAAAATATAATAAATAGCATATGAAGTGAACGTTCAGAAGAAGAATGCTTCAATTACTTCGTTTTCAACCGACTTCAAAAAAGGAGGAGGTTCTCAATTCAACTGTATGTGGTTTTAAAAAAATGTATGTTACGCGATAACTCAGCCAATTATGAACATACTTTAGAGTCATTTCAATATTCTGGGCCAAATAAACTTATCGTTTTTCATTAAATTGTTTGACAGTAATTTTCAAATACCTATTTAATAACAAACCAATTTATCAGCCTAACGATAATTGTATCTATTCCTGAAATATATTTGTTTTATTTTATGTTATAATAATGCGTCACAACATTATCAGCAGTTTTCAAATAAATGTATGTAACATTCAGACTCATATGACGAAACTATTAGGGCTTTTAGTTTTGCGACAGAACCTTAGCAAGCAGGTACATTACTCGATCAGGTTATTAAACTCACGGTCTGTTTATCCATTTAGGGGTGCTCGTTGAGGTCGAATTGCTGTAGCTTTCGATTAAACCCGTCCAGCGGCGCTCGCCAATGGTGAGCGGTTACGGTTTTACATAAGTAATAAGTATTATGTATTCCTTTCATCATAATTTTCTGTTAAATATGAACAAAATTCATGAGTACTAAGATTAGCATAATCTACTTGTATATTTATCTATAATGGTACACGAATAGCCGTTTTAATTTTGCGAACTAAATGTTCTAAAAAGTGCAATGGCCTTCATCTCTTAAGCCCGTATTATGACCTGCAGTGGGCACTAGGATGGCAATACCTGAAGATATCAAGATGCTGAGATCTGCACATAGTATTAGAACACAAGAATACTATAGAACTCGTATTGTTTAGCAGCATGACATGGTATCGATAATAGGAAAATAATCACCATTCCACCACTATTCCGTTATTTAAGAAATTATTTTATGAATCACAACTAAAAATATTTTAGTAAATAATTTGTAAGTTAATCTTTGTATAAGAAAAATAAATTAACAAAGCCATATGAATGCTATTGTTCCGGTTTAGTGTCCGTGTTAGTCAAGTGGAAAATGGCAGGTGCGCGGGCGCGTGTTGCTCAAACATCTGCCGTTAGTACACGTCCCCGGGAATATATACTCGTATTATTTATTTAAAA
Source organism: Carcina quercana (assembly GCA_910589575.2). NCBI lineage: Eukaryota > Metazoa > Arthropoda > Insecta > Lepidoptera > Depressariidae > Carcina > Carcina quercana. Next base: position 13,046,777 of record OU342432.1, on the reverse strand, counting down.
GTGAGGCTATTTTCCTGTCACATATATTATATTACGCGTACTGTGCACGATTTTTTTGAAAATGAACGAAGATTCATTGTTCTCTTAGAAACTGGTAGCATCAAAATTATCAAAAAGTACTTGGCCAAAGACGCTACTTATTCTTTCATTTATTCGCCGGTTCTTGTAGGAACTCAAAATCCAAGTACCCGAAGTCTTGCATATATGTTGTACTACAATTGTATCACAATGATGTATGACAAGAATGACGTGTGGTACTTTATCACAGTCATCCACAGTATGAAACTTACTGTACTACGAAATGCAGTCTTTTTCTGTCACTTTAAGTTCCTACAATGAAAAATGAAAAAATGAAAAAATGAAAATGAAAAAATGTTTATTGCATCATCTACTTACAATTAATTTACAGGTTTTGGGGTACTCCTTTTAAGCTAAGGATAGCTTGTATTAGGAGACCCCGCTCTTCTATAATGTATACAGATTATTGTTGTGCAGATAATGCCTATGTCTAATAATTTATATTTATGTAGTTACTTAAATTTAAGGTTAAACAATAATTGGAAAGGAAAGGAGGAGTGTGAGTTATGGTGTGTGTGTGTGTGTTGAAATGATGTGTGTGTGGGGGGGGGGGGGTGTTAGTTTTAAGTTACTACCTCTAAGAGAGATTCGGTTTCTTTATACGTTTTTTCTTTTAGCCATTTTGATAAAGTATTTTTAAATTCGTAAGCAGTTTTAGGGTACAGGGTTAGATTTCTGTTTAGTTTATTATATAGGTGAGCCGATAATATATTGTACTGGTGTCGTGCAAATCTGGTTACTGGCAACATAACTTTGCCGGCGGTTATTGTATGTTTTATCTTATCTGAAATGAAGTATAATAAAAGGCTGTTATTGTTGCTGTAGGGCATCGTAACAAGTACATTACATCACTTTATATAGACGCAGCTAACAATTAGGTGGACTGAAGTCATCGACAACTGACCACAGGCCCACGACTCCGGCGCATCTTCATTATGTAAATAATGTTAGTATTAAATAGTTGTTAACCTATAAACTGTGGGTGTGTAGTAAGATAAATTATGCGGATATTGCGATTGCAGTAACGAGGCTCAAGCTATTGACAGATTCTCGCACACTATACTCGTACTTACGGAGGTGATTATTTCTTGTCGCCGAAATCAACTTTTGCTTATGTCTACTATTATTAATGACCAGTTTTAAGACCCCGCGATTTTCCTTCAAGGCTTCACGGAGTAATTTTTAATACAGAATACTAATAAATAATTACAGTTTTTTTCGTATTCTGCTGGATCTGGTCATTCTAAAAAAAATTAGGGTCTTGAGACACTACTTTTCGATTCAGAGATTCGTTTGCGATATATTTAGCTTTAAAGTTATATGTTTTGACAGAATGGAGCAAATTGATATAATATAAACAGATAAAAATGTAAATTTCACACGAATTTCATTCAAAAATTCTTTTCATTAGACTTTTGAACTTATAATATTGTGACGTACAACACTACGGAATCCTGCGCGTGGCCCGACATGTACTTGGCTGTTTTTATACTGTGGTTTAGCCGTTTAGCCGCAAGAAAATGCAATACATAGACAGAGACGCAGATGAACATATGTACTTTGGATGTGTGCTACGAGTATTCATATGAATAATTTGAGTGTGATTTGTCAGAAGCCTTTTCATAGTATTATATAGGTACAAAGTATGTCGCAGGTCAAATTCCAAGGCAAAATCAAAGTAATCGTGTCTATATGTCTTAAGACGATGTGTAAATACCACCAGTACCAGCTTGCTCAGATGTAAGTTGACATAGTATGTTTCAATACTAACCTTGTGATGAGTGCGCAAAGTTGGTCGGTGTAAAGTGGCACAATCTTGTGTCGTTTAAATATTGCTATTCAATGAACACCGGATCCCGCTGTTTTGATATTCCACGGAAAGGCGGGGAAAGTTTGTAAAAGCAGCGGCTTGGATTTAAATTCTCTGCTTGTTGTTAAGTAGCACTATTCACCTACTTTTTTCCAAACGCGAATCCGTAAAGTTAACGACTTACAATTAGATAAACATAAGGCTGAGATTACATTTAGCCGCGTATGATCAACCGACTACCTTTCCTATCATTGTGCATATTCCAACTAATATCAATGAAATAACTCATATATTAATTTACGACAGATTTTCAAGAAACACTAGTTTATTTAAAGCCTCTAAATTACCACTCATAAGCTTATTCTTCTAGGTATCATGTGGAAGTGATCAGCACTTCAAGTGATCTGGTCAGAGCTGTTTAGCATAGTTATTTCCTGGTTTTCAAGTGTAATAGTAATGAACGGCGAGTATATTCGTGTAGATTATGTACACAGGATCGTAGTATTTACTCGAATGCGTACAACACATCGGTTTCAATGAAATGGATTTTAATTTGATTTTAAAAGAGTCAATGAGCATTTTCTACTTATTATTCTACTAGACAGCTAGATAAAACAACTTAGTTTATTTAGAACACCGAAAATTGGGATAAAAACATAAAACAAAAAGATGTTGCCGTTGCGAAGTTGAAATGGTTCAAGTACCGACTATCTCGACAGACAAACCGATGCATACCGACAGAAATGTATCGCAATGCATTGATTTCATTTCTTCTGCCTTTAATGTGCAACGGAAGCAGAAAGGCGGCTGAGGCTCTGTCATATAATTGAATATGTAACAATGCGAAAACTAACAAGGCTTTTCTGGAGATTTTACTTGTCCAAAATTAAAGCTCCCGGTTTTGCTCGATAACTCTATTACTTGATTGCTGCTACGTACAAGTTATACTCTTAGATACTCTTAAATGCAATACAAGCATATATTAGCTCTACAGACTGTATTGTTCATAGTATGATTATTTCACAGAAATACTCGACTTTTTTGATCAGAATACATATTTAAAATGATTAGAATTGTTGATATTGATAGGACTGGACGCGATGTGGCAGTTACATTTGTGCTAAATTTTTGCTCTAGTTAACACTTAGAATAAGTTTTTGGAAATTCTGTGCTATATCACTTTCCTTATGATTAAAATTATAAATACAGTATTATTATTTTTAAATAGGTTCAAATTGCGTCAGTACTTATTTTTTACCGAGGTAACTGAAGAAAACAGTATAATACAAAATGTTTTCTGTTGACGATGAAACATATCCAACTGTGGCAGTATTCAGCCGGGTGCATCTAATCGATTACTTATTGGTTTACTTGGGTTTCGTCACAGGCAGGGAGCTTCGTGACCGATCTCTGGTATGGGAACACAAATCCGACCCTAGCAAAAACTATGTAACGATATCTAAAATATTTTTTATTGAAGAATATCCATGAAAATAGTTAAAAAACGATAAATAACTATTGCTGTTACTGTTTATGAATTACTAGCTTCCGCCCGCGACTTTGTCCGCGTGTACTTCAGGATGTATTCTACTTGTTCGATAGGCACAGGTAGCATATATGTCAAATTATTTATTATACAGCATAAGGAACAAAATAGTTTTTTTATTCTGTTACGTAGTCTAATAATTTAAAGAAACAAAAACCAGATTTTATTGCTTTTAAAAACAGCACCTTTTCTTATTGATGTAAAATTTAATTATTGTACAAAAGCAAATTTAATATTATAAACCAAACAGAAGACTTTACACTTAAAAAAAAAACATAATTAAAAATTAATCTATGAAACCGGATCGATTACCCGGCTCAAACGTACCCATGACGCTGGCAGCGTTGCCCCGCTGAATGGCCAGGGAGATACGTTGAGCCAGGTACGATCCGGAGCGGGGATCGCAACCCTTTTCCCTTAGACGGCGGCAGAACACTTTAAAGAAAGCCTTCGCTTCGGAGCACCGAGGACCAGCCGTCTCCACTGCAAAAGGCACAAAGTCGTACGATGGTTCCAGACAAGAGTATTTAGTGTGCTTGAGTCTAGCCGCACAAGAAACAAAATAAATTTCAATATCTGACGTAGTACAATCAAATAGTCTTCACACCAATATTATAAACGCAAAAGTTTGTATATACGAATTTACATATTCTATGGTCGGTTGCTAGGCAACGCGTTTTTGTTATGCCAAAATTGCCCATGTAATCCCACTAATATTATAAGTGTGATTTTGTACAATTTACACAATATGTCTTTATAAATTATAGCCTATATGTTATTCTGATGTATAAGCTATATTATTGTAAAGTTACATTCAAATCTATTCAGTAGTTTTTCCGTGAAAGCGTCACAAACATCCAAACATCCAAACTTTCACACTTATAATATTACTAGGATTTGCCAAATAATAGTAAATTATCTCATATCTGTCAAATTAGCAGTGACAACGAACGTTTGTGAGCATAATCCGCTAAATCGTTACACAAATATTTTCAACCTCTAAACTAATAGCTACGGAAATACTGTATATGACAGTAGCCTTGTTGGTCGCCAGCATCGATCAATAAAAGGACCTTGCGTGGTCGCAGAATGTGTGTTATGGCAGTCGACACTTAAATTATGCAAGATCGGTAGTCAGTGTTTCCATGAGATTGTTTTGTTTCTTAAATTGCAATTCGTTTTCTTTACTAATTTGTAATACAAACCATTCGTCTTATCTTATGATAAGTCTTATCTTTTCCTAATTTCAAAATGTCAACCGAAATGTGATCGTCCATCTTTGATGTCAGATCAGTCTGCGATAATTTTTCATTGATACAATGTCATGCATTATATCATCAAGTGACATTTTGCTTCGTGTATAACTCAGCCGTCTGCTCCATCATTCTGTGGCGGTATGACATCTAACAAGATAGTATTTATGTCCACCTACGTATAAGATCTTCAAACAAATGATTTCGCTTTCACAGCAGGTACTTGGCTCTGAACAAATTGCTTACCTTTCGAATGTAAGCCGATTTATCTTGTTATGTCTGCAAGGAGACAGATATCCGCGGAACTTCGTGTGGAAAGCTGCGCCCGCGCAGAGAGCCCTAGAGAATTGTTTCCATTGGCTCGTTTATTACGTTCATTGTATGGTCCTCATTTGATTATATCTATTACTGCTTGTTGTGAATTTATTCACGTGTTGAGCTGGCTAGTAAAGCGTATCGTCGATGGGAAATTGCTGTAAATTGTTCCTCTCTCTTGGTAATGCTTTTTACAATCGCAATAATTTCGTGAAGACATTGTACTAAGACAGTTCCTTGCTTTTAGATGATAACATATTTCTTTACATTCTGTCTACTAAGTCTTTATTAAAGCGTCCCTGAAGGAAAAGGCAGTTTCAATGTTAAAATTTTTATTATTTTTAAGTTAAAACATACCCGCAATTGAAGTATTATAAAGCTTTTCCGACCTCCGAAACCTACTCAGATCTGTAAGAATCCCTCGGCTGCGCTGCGATTGCGCGCTAGTACCTCGCGGGCGCGGTCGGTCGATAGTTACTTTCCTTCCTCCGGGTGAACACAGCCTTATCTATGGACAGGGACTACAACAAACTCTTCCGGTACTGTTTTATCGCCTGTAACTATAGCGCTATTTATTTCTCTGATAGTCGTCTTGGCCAGTACGTCTGGTTTCTGTTGCCATTATCTGATCATGACCACGTTTGCTTCTGAGGCTATGAGCTGGGGACTCACATTATATTTCATACAATATATAGCCATGGCTATATACTTCTATTTTGAGAACTGACTGAGAAAACATAATGTCATCATTTCGAACATAAGTATATTTGTTAAAAAGTGAGTACCTACAAGATAGTATACGCCATCAGATGAGATGAAGGCCAAGTGCAAAAATGTGCAAATACAGTCGATGTAATAAAATCTAGTATAAACTTTATTTAGTATACGATTCTCAAACAGGTGTCTGAGAAAATGATCGAGAGCCGTGCGCAAAAGCTAGTATATTATACCTAACACATAATAACATGAACAGCTGGTGTTTCGATCAAATTTAACATATTTTGCATTTTAAATATTTTGCATAACTGTTACATCTGCTTCTAATCAATACGAGTGGATTATATTCCTACTTTCGATTTAGTAATTCAGAACGAGTTGTGAATGTTTGAATGATATACTCAAATTAATGTAATAGGTGTTGATAGAGTTTATTAATACAACACGTCCAGACCAAGCACTAACGATTTATAAAAAGTATTTAGATTTCACTGTGCTGGTGTAACCTCGGCAATACATGTGAAGTGGCACCGGCATGGTGTTGATCATGATGTCACTGTGGAGTGCTTGGTACAGGAACAGCATCACCCCATGTTGTCCCGTGGGACTCGTAGAAGGCGATTGAAAACAATATATCGGAATAATAAGGGAATAAGTAGCAGTGGTGTTCTGTGTGAAACTGACAACTTTAATGAATGTGCAACTGAATTAGAATGGGTTGAACTGTACATTATAGCGTAAGGGGCATTAAAAGAAATTCCACCAAAATACAAATACGTACTAATTTTAATTTTTCACTTGAATTTTGCATGAATTTAATGCCTCAAAAATAGCGGAAAATGCAGTTCCTCGAATAGTAAAATGCTTATTAGATTTAGTGTTTTCATTACATTTGGAACGTTTTTTTTATAGGAGTATCGTAATATAATATAAGAGTAGAGAAATATAGACACAAGCTCCATACATTTTAACGCTCTACATGTACTGTGACGTCACAATACACACCCGATTCATATGGAGCGGTATTTACTTTTTTACATGGTCTGTCGAATTAGACAAAAATATTTTTTCATGCACATTCCCTATTTGGCCTATGGGTAAACATCTCTTCATTGTAGGGTTGTCATTACATTACTATCTATTGGAGGAAAAAGGTAACATAAGCATGTTACCTTTTTTGGCTGGTTAAGAGTAAATAGGCACCTTCTAGACCAACACGTAACATCTTCGACCTCATCGTCACTTACCATCAGGTGAGATTGAGGTCAAGTGTTGGTCTATCTTCAATATAAAAAAAAGAAAAAACCGGTCAAGTGCGAGTCCATACAGAATATTAATGATAAACGTGCTGAAAATCGTACGGAGAGACGAATGACCTGCAAAGTGATCTTATAAGGGTTTATTTTTTGTCCATTACGGCGGAGTTGTTACGACAGGACTACCCATAATCAGTACGCTTGGCTGGCAAAAGGTACTGCCCATCTTCTGCCTTATAAGAGACCCGCTGGACGATGCCTGCTGAAGGGATTTTCCTATTCTAAAGCAGTTACTACACATCGGGGGTACTTACGGAGATAATGGGAGTCTATGACCGCTCCATGCAACAATCTACCCGCGTGTCCAATTCCATCAAGAGGAAGATCGGCCGTTTGGCCGTGAACAGGTTACAATATTAGTGTAATGAGATGTAAAAATAATGGTTCCTACATTTTATAACTTCTGAGGAAATAACTTTCAGTACTGGACTGCACCGCTTAGTTATATACAGTAAATAGCCAGTCTATTACGCAAAAAACTTAACGCCCAGTAAGGGAGGACTGGTCTGCCGCAATCCTGTTATGATACCACCACAGATTACTGTAGACGTCCAATCCAGATGCTTCACTCCAGCCCTAAGGTGGTGTTGATGTATACGTACTTATGTAATGACGGTATATAATTGTCAAAATAACACAAAAATACAGCATCTATGCTACCGTGAATGTTACAAATTGCCCCGCGCCCTTGTATCAATATACTCGTACATATTTCAATGGTTTTGTTTTTGATTTAGTCATAATGAATAAGTCGAAATATCGGTATCCCGCATGATTTTCTGCTGCAAGGACCGTAATTACATATTCAGGATTAGGAAGTAGCATACAGTCATCGTTTTGTAAGCTCTAGCTAATAGGTTATGACGTGGGTGAATAGAGTACCGCCTTTGAACGATGATCCGCAAGGCGATAATAAATAGAACGGTCATTGTTATAAGATTAAAGGGGGCATTTTCTTAAATTTGTTTCCTGAAATATTTTGCTGGTATATTTTGCGAAATTAAGTTGGTTGCCTGTTGGCACCACAATTACATGCAATCCTGATTAAATTTTGTATACACGTACGCACATGCGTAGCAACATGTTAAAGTTGACGTTTTATCACGGAAAAGTGCTCTAAAACCAGAGACACCTGTCAGTCTGTTGTCCTTTACTATCAAGTACATACAATACACGGAGATCTATAAAATAAAGCCTAGTATTTACAACATTTCTGTCCCATTTAATAGGCAGCCATAAAACATAACATTATCTTTTAGGTAGATAAGGTCGTTGACCGATCTGAAAAACTTTAGTGTCAGAGTTGTTGATTTGCCATAGTCCTCTAGCATGGCTCATGTAGTTACTACCTGTCATCTTACTTTTCTGACAATCAGGTGATTGAGCATGCAATCTGGGGAAAGGCTCAAAAAGTGTGATGCGCAATGGAGGTCATTATACCCTAAATTAAAAGTGTCGATTCTGTAGTGTAGTGGTTGGTTACCTGTGACAGCCACTAGCCACCGTTTGTTCGTTGTGCCCGGTCGGTGAGAACATTCCTCAACTTATGTGAAATACTTGTGAGAAAGGTTAGGTGAGGACATTGTTTTTTGCGTGTCATGACATGTTGCACCAGCACTTCGACATTAGTGGTTAGTTTGCTATTATAGCCTCCGTGGAACCGGTTACGGATCCCCTTTAAAGTACCTGATGATTATCTCTTAAACTTTATTGATATTTTGCCCAATTGATGTAAATGTAGTTTTGTAAACAAATAGATTTAGAAAATTTCTCCTTTCATCACAGTAATTCACAGAAAAACAATAAGGCGAACATATCAAGCCATATAATGCCACTTGTCGCCATAATAATTATGTACTACATATTTATACCTGGTTACTGACTTTTATAATGAAAAACGGTATATTTCGTAACAGTTTCTTCCTTCCCTTTATTGTACAGAACACTAAAAATTAACAAAAATTCTACAACGACTTAATCACGTGAATCTTCAGAAAACGTCCAGAATAGAATCAACAGAATACTTTTTCATTGGGTGCTAGGAAGTTTTTTATTGTATAGTAGGTTTGCACTTGGCCTTCATCTCGCCTAATGGTAAGCCATGATAAGGCTGTTGGTTGGGAAGCGTGCTTACCCAGTAGCCTTAAGCTAATAAGGCGCTGGCCGCTAATTCTTACCGGAACACAATAGTTCTAGTAACACTGCTGTTTGGATGCAGATTTAGATGACAAGGTGGTAGCTAGCCAGTCGTACATAAAATTTTTGGATAGGTTCCCCCACTGGGTATCGAACCCAGACCACCGGAATGTTAATCCAAGCGTCTAGCCATTGGGCCACGGAAGCATTTAAGTTAACCACTAAATAACACTATCTTAGCCAGTGCCAAAACAAGCTATAACTGGCTAATGTAAAGTGTAATATCTAACATGTCATTACGCAGCTTTTATAATACGCGTGCCACACACGTCACGTTAACGATACAACAAGATGATGTGTACCAGTTTAAACAAATACTGTAATCTATCATTACAGTCGAGCGATCCGACTTCCGCGAGAGTACATAATTGATATTTAATATGGCCAACGAAACCGGGCTAATTGCGTAAGACCCGACCCGCGTGCGTATGGCTTGCGTCTGATTGCAAACATTCCTGCTGGTCAAGTTGTCGCTCCCGCCCCGCACGGGAAGACATCTTTTCTGACAGGTACATACAGGATAGTAAAAACTAAGCTTTGTTTTGTTTCTAAAACATTGACTAATTCTTTGGTATTGGACACGTAGAAAAGCCATGGTAGTTCAGTTGGGTAGAGCGTCAGTCCTTGAACAATCGAGGTCTGGGTTCGATCCTAGTTCGTGCCAATGAGTCCCAATTTGTTATTTGGAATTCATGTACGAATGATAAAAACCGTTACCATTGGCTTTTCGTTGAAGGAAAACATCGAGAGGAAACCTGCACACTTATGAGAAGAAATTCAAAGGTGTGAAGTCTACCAATCCGCACTGGACCCGCGTGGTAGACTATGACCCATACACTCTCTGTAGGAGAGCAGACCTGAGCCCCTGCAGTGGGGACATAGTATATAGACTGTTGATGATGATTGGATACGCAAGATCCTCGTTCATTGTCGTAGATAAATATTATATAAGATAAAACAATACATGTTTTGCTACTTTTTGCACAGTATTTTGAAAAAAGAAATATTTAGACATATAGCTCACTCTGTCATGTAACTTCGACGTTTAAACAAGCTGACTATTTATTGCATTTCGAAAAATCTTTATCGGCAAAGTTGTAAATGTTTGAAAAAATCTGCGACTATTTGTGTTATCTGCAGACAAGTTGAAATAATTATGCTTCAGTACTTTTTAGCACCTCATTACGTATCTTCTTCTCTATTTTCTTAACACGGGATTTGTACAATTATAATTAGGGACAAACACGACACTTCAGCGCTGACAATTACTAAATTATTGTAATCATTATAATTAGGAGCTATTATGTACGATTGCAGTGAATAGTTATTACTAATTATCTCTCTAAGTAAATTCGTAAACTTAAAAATCTTGATTTCAAATCTTAATCCTTGTCAACTGCAAGCACTGATTTTAATAATATTATATCCAGCAAAACATAAATTATATGTTCAGCAGTGGACGTATTTTAAAGCAAGAAAATTGCTGTTTATGACACATAGTATTGATAACCTCGCCAAATTGCACGACAAGATGTAAAACACTGGTACCTTCCGAATTATTGCTTCGTTATTTCTGGCATCTTTATTCTTCTTAAAAAATTGATGTCACGGCGCACTATATATAATATAGCTTATTTATAACCACCTTATGGACCCATACAAACAACGCAACGCGTCTCGCAACGGTTTTAAGGATATTTGGTCCTATAATTTATTTGTAGTTTTTGACAAGAAGTACAAAACAAGTTGGTAGACACTTTTAGAATTTGTTGTATTCCTAAAGAAGTAAAATGAGTCATTTTTGCTGTGAATCTGTATGAGTCTGACTGAATGGAAAGTAAATTTTCGTGGTGTCGCTCTGGTTTAGCATTTCCTGCGACATACAATCACTTTTAACCTGACATCAGTAAAACAAGGCAGTGCGATGCCACCGATTTTGAAATACTAGCATTCGGGCAATGCTGTGTCCCAGAAAGTAATAAGTATTGAGCTGTCTTACGGTAGTGAGAGATCATACTACGATAGGGGTTTGGCGTAAAATTACTTACAGAAACTTTTATTACTTTGGTAAAATGAAACAGATTTTATTTTCAGGAAATAACATAATATTTAAAAATTCAATTTCAACACGACTACCATTTAACTAATCCTTGAAATTTAGTATGCATTTAGCCGTGAAAAAGAACGTAAAATATTTCTGAACGATTACAAAAATCAATTACATAAATCAAGAATTCAAAAAAAGGAGGTGTTCAATTTTTTTTCACATTCCAATTCACATTCACATTTAATTGACATTTCCCTCCTGTCCACACACTACATACAATCAACAACAACATACAAGTAACAAGTAAAAGCGAATGTGACATGGTACAAAAGTGGATATAATATTTTGTTATACTAAATGTACATATATGCTAGTAGCTTCAGTAGTAATACTTTTTTAAAAACAATGCTTTTGTTTGTTCATTTTTTTATGACTTGGCTCAACACCTCGTTACAAAAAGTTTATTTCGTTATGGATTGATTTAACATAATCTATGAATCACGAGCTGTATAAGTTAGATAGGCTCACTTTAAATACACTTATTTGTAATTTAATGAATCAATTCAAACTCAATATGTAGTATTACATGGCATCAGCCGCCGCTCAGCGCCGTGATAGCATCGAAGGCAACAGTTACTGCTAGAGTTTTCTTTAAATTAATTTACTATGATCGGATAAGAAAACACATCTAAAATAATTCATATAGACATTCTTTGAGTTACTGATTACTTACAACTTGTATCGATACATTTGATTAGTCATCATCATCTACGTCAAACAGTATAAAATATACTTTAACAATTGGATCGGATTGTATTTAAATTTCGGTATGGAAACCTTAGAAGTGTTAAAACTATCTGCGTAATATAATATTTGAGGAAGTTACGAGTAGGTAGGTGTATTGTTATAGATCGGGCAAAAAGTATGCCTCGTGTATTAATGACAGGAGAACAGTCCAGTGAGGTGTGACTCGGTTAATCCTATTTCAACATGCAGACATTTCAAATATTTGAACATTGATATGAACAGTACATGTGTTGTAGAGGAGGTCATCTACCTTAGACCTATTCTAAACGAAACTAGCTCCCTGTTTGGTCAGATGTTCATGAAAAGTTGTTTGATTTCCGCATGACCAGAAGAAAGTCGATAAAAATACCGTTCACAGACATGCATTAGTTTTAACACTCTTTACAATTTCACTTCGGAAGTAATTATTTAACTCTATAGAAGAGAGTTCTAGCTAGCTGTATGAGACGTAATTAAATTTTAACGTAAGTTAATAAATAAAACGAAGACGATAATCATTTTTTAATTATGTATTTACAAAGGGCTTCGCCATTTTGCCTTAAGATATCATTATACATTCCCGTAAAACCTTAGCACTTATCAACATCTTCAGCCGGAAAACCTCCACTACTGGACATAGGTCTCCTCCATGGTATACCATAGTACCGACTCCTCGCGACCTTTACTAGATCGTCGGTCCATCTAGTATGAGTACGGCCCGGTACACGTATCCCGGTAGATGGTCGCTACTCAAGAACTGTTACTTCCAATCGGCTATCCGTACTTCGCCCGATGTGGCCTGCCCATTGCCACTTCAGCTCGCTGACACATTAAGCTATGTCGGTGACCTTAGTTCGTCTACGGATTTCCTCATATCGGATTTTATTACGTAGATATATTGCATAGCTTGTTTCATAGCTCACTTAGCGGCTTTGAGCTTGTTTATTCGGCCAACAGTAAAGGACCACGTTTCAGTTCCCTAGGTAATCATTCGCTACACGCACTGATTAAAAACTTTTGTCTTTACACGTTGAGGTATTTAGGACGAGAAGATTAGTAGTATTTATACATAGGTACTAGCGGCCCGCCCCGGCTTCGCACGGATGGACGTTTATTTTGGCATAAACGTAGAGTAAATGTAATCTGTCTACATCATTACAGAAATTTTCATAACTTTCCAGAAGTTCACATGAGTTAGACAAGGACAGATTTTTTTCTTCACATTTTTTCCACCCACAACCACCCTCTTCCACCCATCGCGACCCTTAATTTCAGCAGGAGACCAAGGGGTATTCACTACCCCCAACGGGAAGTAGTTCGGAGTTGGTGGTGATAGAGAAAACCCTGTCATAACATACTAACATTATCTTTTTAAATATATAATATATAAGATTATGTATCTCATGTTTTTGTATGCTCATATTTGGTATACAAGCTGTTCCCGTGTGACAGAGAAAGCATGTAACCGGAGCGAGGATGAAAGGTGTGTAAATGAACTTTATATTTGTTCCACTTTAACGGCTGAACCGCTTTGTTAACAAATTACCATGAAATTTTAAATTTCCATAGCCTGAAAATATGCTGAAACTTTTACCCGAAAATGAGCTCAAAATCTGTCACCAAATATAATATTATACTGCGGGATATAGACTTCAGTAAAACACAGGATTTTGAATGCTCACTTATTTTTATTCTAAATTCAGACAATCCATCGTTCCAAGCATTACTTCCTTTCCCAACGAAGGCTTCATTCCTTCTATTCTTTCAGCTGTCCTTCAATAATTTTCTTCATTCATTCACTCATTCCTTCAGCGATCGATTTAATATTACCTCTTACGTTCCGTTTGTTCCGTTCCCACAATACATTCTTATCTTATTAAAAGAACAGCAAATAGTTCATACTGAAATATAATTGAAATGACGAGCTTTATGTTAGTCGTAAGTAACCTTTAAGTTTTTTCTAGCAAACGAAGATCCGTAACTAAATGTTTACAACTGTAAAATTTCCGCGGTGAAAACTTCATGAAAAATTAAAAATATTTTAATTTCGAGAAAATCGGCGTTTTGTATGAAGTTACAAAGCGAAAAACTGCAATTTTACAGAACACCAAGCAATACTGCTATACTGATCTGTCCCCAGCAGTCAAAACCATCCAACGATCTCCAGGTGCTCTTCTAAAATGGAAAAAATGGGAAAAAATTCTTACTGTTTTATGTTGTAAATAGCAAGTTGCTCTCAGGAATTAGTAGTATTTATTCAAAACACGTGCTGCATACATTACCCAATACACTCAAATTTTTGAAATTAGTATTGATTGATTAAAAATATATAAATCTATGTCCGATCGAAGCTCGATCAACATGAACTACGAGTATAGGAGTAATTGCCTAGCTAGGTAACATGGCTAGTAAAATGTCTCTCCATATATCCGGTACCAACAAATCCTATCAGATCAGGCTGACATGACAGATTAATGGGCCTCAGCTCTAAAGACCAGCCAAATCAGCGTCCAAGATCGAAGTCACGAAAAATCGATTTAATTTTGATTATGTAATATTGTAACGATGGAAGATTGTCGTGGGTCGTTTTAATTAATAGTGCCCTCCAGTACAAAGACGTTACGCCTGTTATATGTGTGATTTGGATTGAGATAAGGGATAGGCGAAATTACACGTAGACTTAATATCTCTGGAAGTAGGAACGAACGACCATAGTGTGATATAGATGGAATGGAAATCGATTTAAAATTGTTTTTACCCAACTGCGCCAGAAGGAGGGTTATGATTTTCTAGAGTATGTATGTATGTACGTATAATTGTTTGGCTCGGCCTACAGCCAAAACGGCTTGATGGATTTTAGCTTGAAAGGTGTCGTTAGATTCGTATTTACTTTGAGAGTGACATTGGGTATATCTAAATCATAAAAAGTTAAAAAAATTAGCAGTCGGGTTATTAAAATTTAATTTTCATTCACTTGTTAACGTCAAATTTTGCGTGTAATTTGCCATTATCCAATCGCAATACGATATTTTAGCTGCCCATCTCTCAAATAATTTTTAGTCGCATTTTACGACACCTCAGTAGATAACACGGATTGATCCTTTTCTATAGCTGCTTTCTATCCTTAGTATAAGCTATATTTATTATTTACTTCATCAAACTATAGCAATAGTGTTCAATATAATAATCTGTGAGGCGGACATAATATGCCTCAGTAAATTGAGGCTTCTGGATCATCAGTTTAACGAAGGTCAAAGTCAAGTTATATCGTCTTTAATCGTTCAATTCAATCAATTAATTCAATTCTTTATTGTGGTTAGATTCAGGTACAAATATTTGCAGTTATACATTTTGAAAGCCCGAGCCTTATCCATTGCGCCACCGTCGCCACAATCTGAGGGTTCCGGGATCGAATCCAGACGTGTACCTATGAGTTGTTTTTCAATTCAAGTACATTATCTGATTGCTTAATGGTAAAGGGGAACATCGTGAGGAAACCTGCATGTCTTGAACAGGCATGTGAAGTCCGCCAATACGCACTGGCATACACTCTCTGTAGGAGAGTAGGCCTGAGCCCCTGCAGTGGGAACGTATATAGGCTGTTTATGATTATAATACGTACAATTTTACATACATACATACTATACATACATATATATCTAGCTACCCTTAATTAATTCTAGAAATAATATTGAAAGCAAAGTATAACCTTTAAGTGTTTGTGTGTGTCTTTAAATTACATAACATTGCGCATATAATCATCATCAGCCAGGAAACGTCCACTTCTGGACATAGGAGGAGGCCTATTTCGCATATGCATGAAAGAAAATATTTCAATTTTTTTCTTCTGAGATACGCGCGTTGATGTCTTTCATATCGTCTGTGATATGGCGCTGGCGCAGCTTACGTCTTCCCCATATCGATTATCGATCGTAAATAAGTGACTTATGTTTATTACAAAACGTGTCCACACGTTCTCTTTCTCCATTGGACAACTGCCCTAAGGTTTAAAGGAATTCATCCCATTGAATAATTTCGGAATTCTTTCATATGTATAATAATAATATATTTCGATTTATATGAAGCGTTTTGTTAACAACGAATGGAAATTATATGTTATATGCTCTACATTCCAACTGTATAATAAAATAAATTGTTCGTTTGTCTCTGTATCGTTAGATAACACATCATGACTGGATACAGACATGTACCTCTATATATATCTATATGTAGGACATTTACACATGTGTACTATTCATCTTCACAACGTTTAAATACACGGAGTAATTAAAAGTGTTACACTATTTCATCAATCACGGTAATGATAGAAATAATAGCTTTCGGTTGAACGAGAAGTAGGTGCATAAATATCAGCTGTAATGTTCCAATGTGAACATGTTCCACGGCTTTATCCATTTCCTGTTGAATATAGCCTTCTGCCTGCTGGATGATATATACTTTAGAGGTGCAATGAGAATACTTACTTAAAACAATAACTTATTGCAATAAGGCTGCTTACAATTGTGCAAATTCAGCTGTTGACAATAAAACAACGAATATATCAAGTAAGCAGGGTACTGGATATGAAACGTGTATTTGTTTTTATAACAGTTCGACTACTGCTGGAGTAAATATGTAAAATGTAATATCCAGCACATCAACAAAGAAATTCATTTTCGCGGAGTATTAATTATATTGGTATTTAGGTGTGAAGTTGCCGTTTTCCCTGCTACGAGTATCTTATTTAGACTTTACAAACTTTTGTCTAAAAGTTCCAAATTCAAATATTGTCTAGTGTTGACAATCATTTCTAGATGAACGTTTGTTTTGTCATTTTTTTGTTTTAGATATTATTTTATAGGATTCAGCAAAGAGGTCATAATTTAATATACTAACTGAAAGTGCTATTTCCATTTCTTTGTGAAGCAGATCAATTTCTTGTATTAGATGTAGCGCGCCATTTGCATTACACTGATGCAACGATGGCTTTTTTAGGCCATAGGCCAAATTTTTGTAAAATACGTTAATTTTTCCATAACAACAAACTCAGCAAACAACAAGCGGAACTAAATAAACGTGTTACAAATTATATACTCTTACAAATACACAACAATGTTGTAACCTTTAATCTAATAATATAAAATTTATGAAATTCCTACTTTTGTTAAGGGAAATTTAAGATGGCTATCGTTTACTCATGGGTGCCATTCTCAGAACTGTACCAAATTGAAATGGGATCACATGGGAAGCATTAGTTTTCAAAATAAAAAGAGTCATCCAAATCGGTTCACCCAATCGAAAGTTCTGAGGTAACAAACGTTTAACTAATACACACTTAACATTTCCTATCTCAAAATATACTGAACCGATTTTGATGAAACTTGAAATCTTTCTTAAGTTGAACACTGTACCTAGTTAAACAAAAAAGGATTATTTAAACCGAACTTGTAGTTCCGGAGATATGCGAGGACAAACATACAAATATACATACATACACTATGAAATTTAGCAAACTTGTTTAGAAGCTGATATAAACTAACATATACGAAATCTGGGCAGTTCTGGAAATATTATATACATACAGGTCGAATTGATAACCTCCTTTTTTGAAGTCGGTTAAAAACGGCATGATAGCATTGAAAAAACTTAGTAACGTCAATATTTGAAAATTTTCAATTGAACTTTTAATTCTTCAATGGATATAGAGATCGCATTATATCGCTATATTACTTTGCGCCGTGTGATAGCATCTGTAAAAGTAGAACAATAAACATTTTCCAGGTGTTTTCTACTAGTCTCATGCGGATAGGCACGCGACGACGGAATCAGCAAAAACTAGCCAGTCTATAATAATGGTATCTACCCTACATTCGATCGATTACACTGAATAGATTTGCTGGTTTCTTTATTACCGCTCTACTTTGGTTTTCAATCTCGAGCAAATAATTTTTAAGTAATTTATAATTAATTTGTCTCGTAAGTATGACCGGGGTGTGGAATAGCTCTGATGATATTCATAAACATAAAGTAAAGCAAGCCCATGCTTGTGAAAAATTATAATGAAAGAAAAAAAGGAAGGATTCCGTTACCATAGATGAAGTAAAAACGAAAATAATAGATACACAAGCCATATATATCTTCTTCATCCATTTTCCGTTTATATGCTATGGCCTCACATCCGCATTGTTATGAGATTTGATTAAATACTGACGCGATTCGTATGAAAATTCGTCGACCAAAATCCATCAATAAGTACGAAAACGAATTCTGGTAAATATCGTGATAAATATTGCTCGTGCATGCGCCACTCTACAAACACATTGACGACGGATGCTATTACTAGAGATAAAGTCACTTATTTTACAATTACAAACAAAAAAATACAATAAAAAAAATAAAAAACAAAAGATGTATATTTACAAAGTGAATAGTCTAGGGCTAGTCCGTGCGGCATGGTGCCCAGTACACTGGCGCTGTTGCTGCGCTGTATAGCGAGGCTAAGCCGCTGTGCAAAAAAGGCGCCAGCTCTTGGGTCACCCGAGGCCAGCACGAGTCTCATTAAATGTTTTGAACATTGAAAGATTAATTGACATTCATCGTGGTGGTTCTGAACAATTTGGAGAACTAAATCTTGGTACGGTAGAGAATGAAAGACAAGGACCAGAAAAAATTAGTTTAAAAAAAAGGAAGTTAAGAAGGCAGTTGCGAAGTAAAACTTAACTTACGATTAGAAGAAATGACATTATTTACGCTTTCATTGAATAATATGTAGACGAAACTTTGTCTGAAAATAGCATGGCAAAAGACTGACTTCAAAGTAGGTACTGCATAATTTCCTTGACGCCATCAACATTAAGAGGGTATGCTGGTGTCAAAGCGCCCATACAAACGTAGTCCAGTCATATTTTGAGTATTAAGCTATGAAAATCTATGAAATTTTTAAGGCACAATCTAGAAACAAATATCTGTGTCGGTGGTGAGTCAGATTTTCGTTTAAATATATACTTCCAGAGTTACAGGGCGTCAAAGAATTGTATTTAACGGTAGTAAAAAGCCCCAACTCTGAACCTGATTTACAAGAGTATGAATCAATTTAGAACAATTTGGAAAAACCACCGACATCTGAAATTTCATTAGTATACTGTATTAAAAAAATGGTTACATAATATACTGTATCCTTCAAATGATCACTGGACTACGAAACATCCAAATAACGGGTGGATAACTTCACGTAGTGTATGCTGTCTCACAGTACGCGCTCGGGTAGGATAGGGCTCGGATAGGGACAGCTACAAAACAATCCAAATTTGAACGCGGCCACGTGGTCTAACCAACAAAGTCTCTTAACAAACTACTCTACGCAATAAAATATCATCTACAAAGTAATACAAAGTTTTAGACAGATGATGTTTTAAATTGGCATGTTTATACTCATCATAACCAAGTAATTATAGAACCCAGTGAATAAACAAAGATATTTCTAGTTCATTCCGACAAGCTATTACAATTAGCTCTCACACTTCTGGCATGCGAGTGTCAAATCAGTAGCTATAACAAATAAAAAGGTCGTAATCTATAAAAGCAGACATTGCGTGCGGTTACCTAATAAAGCTGCCATTGCCGTCGCGATACAATTCAATCTGCCGTGAGTGAGACAATGTTATTATGCACACGTTATATTGTTTTTGTACGGTCGTTAGCTCCATGGGAATGTTTGTGATCTTATCAATTTCGATTATCATTGTGATAAAGAAATTATTAATCTCCCTTGCGTTGACATTTTACAATATGTATGACACCCTTAATTACTTATTTAAATATGTTAAGTAATGAGGAAATCCGTAGACGAACGAAGGTCACCGACATAGCTCGACGAGTCAGTGAGCTGAACGGTACACGTTTCCCGGTAAGTGGTCACCACTCGAGAACTCTTACCCCCCAATCGGCTATCGATTCTTCGAGCTATGTGGCCACTTATTATTATTTCAGTCCCTTTAGTTCGTCTACGGACGTTTTATGACGTAGATAAATTCCGAACATAACTCGTTCCATAGCTCACTGAGCGTCTTTGAGCTTGTTTATTCGGCCAACAGTAACGGACCACGTTTTAATGTGTTTTTAATAAAGAATGTCTAAAACGTAGCCATTCAGTTACATGCCGTGCCAATGTCAATGTCAGAGCAAACTATCAATTGCATTCTAAAAGCGATTCCCAAAGGTAATGGAAAGAATTGAGAACAAAGCTCGTTGGTGGCCGTTTAATTGCAAATTTTATTAATGGGAAGCACTTTTATAAATGGTTCATTGTTATCACCGGTCCGGTTCAAAAGAGGCTGTGACGTAAGACATTAGGTTTGTCCATTAATTATTTTAATCGTCGTTTACATGCTCTTGCGCAATTGGCTTTCGCTGTAAAATAATGTAACTATTGTGTACCTGTGAACGAACCTTTGTTGTGGGAGGTAACAAATAGTTCGGCAAACTTTCCGGCTATTAATTGTCGTGTGCGATCTGTACGTTGTGTAACATCCTTATCAGGTCTGAGCTGGCCGCGCTGTAATCTACATGCACATCTATTAGTGCAACGTAACCTGGAGATACTTCAGTGTCCACGCCAAGTCGTGCCAGTACTTCTCTACATCCATGTCCGAAAGCTACTTTTATATCATATTTTTGACACTACAGTCTTAAATTATGTATTGGTTTCGTCTCTATCGATTTTCATACGAAATTATTAAATCATACTTTTTGAAAGGACATTTTGCCATAATAATACCATATAGTTGCAGGTTTTATTTACTTCCCACAAAAAACTTACTACTTTTTAACGATGCCTTACGTCATTTGTCTATTTTTGAAAATATTTACTATAAACTCGTATGTGGAGACAAAAAAGTCTTTTAGGATTTTTTTGAACTTTACGATCTCGAGACCTTCTATTTTAAGACGAGGCCCGATCCTTTCGAAGCTTTTAAGTAGAGTGCCTGTAAGTATGTCAACAACCTAAGGACCACATGTATAGTACGATATATACTAGACCTCCACCCCTGATTATGACGACTCGACTGATTGAACATACACACCAATTCACACTCGCATGCCATCCTCAGACATATTAAAACCATATTCACTTTTTTTTGTTAAGGCGTTGTTCATGACAGGAAGAGGAGATAGATAATCTAGCCAGCCAATCTCTTCCCAGAAAAGCGCGAGGCGGTAATCCTGGATAGTTTAGGATAATATCCCGTTTTGTGGCCACGCTGCTGCAAGTCGTCAGCACATGGGCTGTAGATTAATAGGTGGTCATGTACCTTCGACAAAGGGCCTTTGATGTTCATATTAAACATGTGTTTGTGAAGTGGGCAGTGGCCTGTCAGCACCCCTATAATTCTTCTTAAGGTTTTCCTATTTAGACTGACAAGGGTGCGTGACAGGCGCTTGGAAAGCGTTATGATCTCTCTTGGCAGAATTTTTATTAGGGTCTCCGCGGCTATTTTGAGTTGGATAGAAATTAATAGTAAGTAGAATCGTCACTGACATTGTACCTCAAAAATACACCAGATCCGCAAGTTAGTATGACATAACAGCATATTTGAACTTGACATGACTTATGGTTTCTCCAAACAGGTGTATATGATGTCACTGCTTATTAAAGACATTCGCAATTTTCTAAGTATTGACATCATTTCTGTGTAAAAAAATTGTTGATTTATGTTTTACTGATTTGTCGTAAAAAGGATATGTATACTTTGTCAGTGATAATAAAGCAACGTACGAATGTACACTTAAGTACAAAAAAAGGAAATGTCCATTAAAGGTGTGACATGGTTCAAAAGTGGATACATATTTTTGTACTAGAGTGTACCTAAATGTTACTGATAGGAGTGACATCTCTTGGTACATCTAGCTCCCGTTCCCGACAATCTTCGCAACTTTAAAACTTCCGTAATCAAACAAGGAGCACTTACCATGTTGTCCTGCCCTTCTGGTCTGTAGTTGTATTATGCACCATTATAATATTATAATTATAACACAACGCATAACCACCTAGGAATCTATGCCGATATAAACTATATTTAAGTGTTAAAAGTACGAGTACGGTCTCGAATGAATTTTTCTTAAAAAAACTTTACCAGGATACCAAATAAACCTTTGTCACTCTGCAGTTTAAACTATATCTTCGCAACAATAAAAAAATAGTTTATTCGTTGCTCCGTCACTGCGTGAAAGAAGAACAAACCAACCAACCAACAACACACGCAAAGTGCCTGAATATAATGTAATAGCAAAAACATTTACTCGCGTCGTGTCTGTTAAGAGGCAGGCGTTCCGTAAAAGTTGATTGACTCATATTGAAGATTCAAAGTGGCAGCTCCTTTAGATTGAGTAATCAATGACAGCAATTAGTGACCCAGTTAAAATTAAATGTTTCCATTTTTAATTGGTTTCGTTCACATTTAGAATGGATTCGTTTTGGTACGTAGGCTCTGGGTGTCAGTCAAGACAGAGTTATGAAACAAGTAATAAATGTTGTCTGTGATCACATGACGCGTACGTAAGTACCCGCTGGCCGGGACTGTCGGTCGGGCTGTTCATGCATGACTGTTCGTATTGTTAATTAGCTCTCATTGGACGTGGCGTCACTAATCCTTGGAGTCACAGTCTGTAGCTTTGTTACGGACGCGTCACTCCCTGCCCCTCTTCAAAACCAACATCACCCACACCCACGAGCAGCCATCACGAGCACACTTCATGTGGTAAACCTGCTAAAATTTGGTGTCCGAAGAGACCACTTTACCTATTGTTAACTCAGATGACTGTGTTGTCAATAAAACACGACATATTTTTTCCCGGAATCCTTTCTAATATTATAAATGCAAAAGTTTGTTTCTTTATCCTTCTTTTACGTCGTGCCGGAGAGTCGGAACGACTTGATTTTCTGTATAGGGATAGATGAAAGACTGGAAAGGAACATAGGCTATTTATATCCCTATCGAACAAGTAATTTCCGTAGGATAACTTATAAAGTACACGTGGACGAAGTCGCGGGTAAATGCAGTTTCCATTTCCATCAAAAATTATAGTAAATGTTAAAATTATGAGTACCTATTGTATACCTTTTTAAGTTTCATATTTGTTTTCCATTCGTATCTTTTTTTAAACTCAACAACGTGACACGGGCAAAATGTCTTAGGACGAAAGCCATTACGGAAGAAAAAATATCAGATCTGATGTGATGCTATCAAATAAAGCTAGATGTACTACCGGGCATAATTCTGTTCTAGATAATGTGAACTTTTTTGTGCTAGACTAGTCCTGGCGCCGCAGCTCCGTCGCTATACCCCCGCCGCGTCAATACAACATGTCCTGTCTCCAATTTTCCGTCTCGCGCATGCGCGGCATTCACCACTGAAGGATACGCATGTGCGATCTCTTGCGGGTGTCGAGTGCCGCAGGCGCGGCGCCCCGGACGGTCCTCCCTACGTGGCACTGTCGCCGCATTAATTGATTGTCCATTCGATGCTGACATTGAACAGCGCTGCACGGCGACCGACCGGTTCATTGCTAGTTATTTGCGTGCGGCTACCGCGATAACGCGTCTCTACATCGAATTTTAAACACCCCACCTCGCGAGACTCAGGCGAAAATGTCGTGTGACAACCGAGGTGGAATACCGCCAGTGCTTTGTAAAATGTAAACTTGTGTCAGTGTATCAGTGCTAACTGCATCATGGATGTGGCTAAGGAGCTTGAAGCCCTGGACGAAGGTGACGACGAGTCCATGAGCAGACGCCGTATGCTGAACGGTATGTTACCTTGTTTACAACTCGTAATGTAAACGAACATTTGTCTGGTTATGAACGGAGAAATGTTAGAATTTGTTCTAGGAGACAGGATCATCTGATAATATGGGAAACAATGAGCTATCGTACTGCCATAACGTGACGTGAGATAAAGAACAAACGACACCTATTGATTTTCTTGACAGATGAGAGATGAGTGTTTGTATGCAACGCATTGTGTGATTTGCATAATAAAGACAATACAAACAGAAAAACATATTTAAATAAGTTCAGGTACAAGCCAAAATATGTAATAATACATTATTATCTCTTGCAATTTATCGTTTTCGTTATTCGAATGTTCTAGAGCTAGCTCTACATCTTGTTACAATTAAAAAACGATTCCTTAGATTCTGGGTCAACGCGATATTGTCATGTTACCAAAGAACAGGTGTGTTAACAGATATAACTTATAAATAATAAGCTTAAACTATAAAAGGCTTATTGTTATCTACTACTGCGTACTACACTACAAAGTGCACTGAATATCATGATTAGATACAGTGTAGGTCAATCAGCTTCCTGTTTGACATATATCCACAATCGTGAGTCATCCGTCAGAGAAGAACGCAAGTTAAAAAGTCGTGTGTTTCGTTAAAAAGTAGAAGGACAGCTGGTATCTTGTTTTGGCAAGTTTATTTCGCTTTGTTCCCTTGCCCGTGCAGCGTGCTCTGTCGTTCGTTCACCCTATCTCCCCTCTATCTGCGACTTTTATAGGGTTTTAAAATCAATACTCTGTTGAAATTAGATCCCTAACAATGGCTGTTACAGTGCCACGATTACTTAAACTATTCATGGAAGCACTAATAGGAATTAGCAAGCCTTGAAAAAAGCTAAAGATATTTTTATAGTGATAATTTAGCTTCATCTTTAAGATAAGATAAGATAAGATAAGATAAACCTTTATTTGCTATAAATGTGGTACATTTCAGATGTTCAGGAAAATTATTTTAGATCACACATTTAGCCAATGTTTTGACATGCAAACAGTAATTAAAAGTAATACGAGTAATATCGATCATTTAAATTATACAATTCTATGATGTCAAGACACGTACCTAATTTTGTTTTGTTACTCTCGAATTTTGTGTGAAATCTTTGTAAAATGAAGCATATTTTACGGTGGTCAAGCTTTATGCGAGTTGACAAAAAATCCATGTAACGTTAACATGATTTCAGAAATAGTTCATAAAGTTTCAATAAAAATAAACGAAACATAATTTGATTGTAACGTAAGCCAAAATTAATCCACTCCACTGTATCAGATATAAGGCGAT
This sequence comes from Carcina quercana, assembly GCA_910589575.2. Taxonomy (NCBI): domain Eukaryota; kingdom Metazoa; phylum Arthropoda; class Insecta; order Lepidoptera; family Depressariidae; genus Carcina; species Carcina quercana. The sequence continues at coordinate 13,021,594 of OU342432.1, read as the reverse complement.
CTCCATTTTCATATTTTATGCATGCTCGAGTACTCAGTTTTAAATAGCATCTGGGATAATTCCATCGTTAAAAATATAAACCTGATGCTTGTATGATGCAAACAGAGTAGGTGTGTAAACTAACTTCACATAACACCTGCAACGCACCTGATACACTTGATTCATGTACACAGCTAGCTATCATGGGTATTCACACTATACCACGCGTACATATCCCGTGGATCGCGCGACGCTGGCTCGAGGTATACTGACCCTTCTAGAATTTCTATTGTTACAAATATTATGTACTTGATATGTGGTGATGTGGATGATGGATCCAGGGTCGGACTGGGCCTCAGGGGCCCGGGTGGCAAGATCAGCTAAGGGCCCGCGCCGCTTGCTTAGACGGCATTAGGGTAACAAGGTTGTTTCGCACAATGTTTGATATTTCAAAGTAAGGTATAATGAAGATAGGACTGGGCCCCATGGTCCAAGGGCTTCGATACCAAAAGCCCCAGACACTCGCCTGCATTAAAAGAATATGTGAGGTAGCTAAAATATCCACACAAAGGTGAATTATTTTTCAATACATACATTTAGCCAGGAGAGCCCGCGCAGGCTGGGGCCCGGGTGGCAATCGCTATCCTGCATGTATGGAAAGTCCGACCGGGTGGATCAAGACAATTTCTCAGACGCATTATTATAGCAACGTTCGTCAGTGTATCGATTTTATGTTTAGAAAATTAAATGATTTCAAGGTAAATTCAAAAGTGGATAATTTTATTTAGCCAAACTTGAATCCCAGGTGTTAAGTTAATCATCGTGTTTCAACAGTTGTTAATTTATTTGTAATACGCACTTACACTTTACATACTCGTAAATATACTACAGTACTGATGGATGTGTGTAGTTTACACGACACTCTTACACAATATATCACACATGCTTTTAAGTTTATATTGGCTTAAAATAAATGCATCATCGCGCACATCAATGGCCGCATCGTACTGCATTTAACTGCATACTACGAATACACTACGGTGCAGCATATTCTAAGCTGCATTTCTAGATATTTTGCGTTAGTAATCAATATCAATAGGTTACATCCCATATACCTTGAACCAGCACTAGGATGGGAGTAACTCTTAAAACCAGAATTTTTTGAGTAAATTCCAGTAAAATCGGATTTTAGAATTACCAACTTGCATTTGCAGTTATATCACTGATCGGATGTAAGGGATCTCATTTTTTTTAAATGCAAAGTTAAGTTTGTACTTCAATAAGGCTTAGATTTTCGTTCGAGCTTTGTTCGGTGATTATTATTTACCTTTTATTTATGATTTTCAATATTGTCATCATTGATATCTTGTACAGAACTCTTGATGCGCAAGTGCGACTCGCACTTGACCGTTTTTTTACTTTTACTTATAGCGAACCCGCCTCATATCTGTGCTATTTCGACTTCGGCTTAAAAAGAGACTTTTTAGAAAGGGTTCACAGAAGGGAATTCACAGAGAATTTGTAGTTACATTTGTTCATAAATGCCTACATATATGCTGCATACTGCCTCATGTACGTATCATGTTACAGAATCTACTTGAGTTACACTCGTTGCAGCATTGATTTTACATCGATATGGTATTTATTACGTGATCGGTGACGGAGGCGATACTGCTCTACATAGTGAATGTTTCTTGTTTATAAATTCGTAGTAGCCAATCATCAACAGCCTATATATGTCCCCATTGCAGGGGCTCAATCCTACTCTCCTACAGAGAGTGTATGTGCCATAGTCCACCACGCGGAACCAGTGCGGATTGGTAGACTTCACACCCACCTTTGAAATTCTTTTCAGGGGTGTGCAGGTTTTCTAACGATGTTTTTCTTCACCGAAAAGCCAATGGTAATTATTTTTATCATACGTACATAAATTCCAAATTGGAACTCATTGGTACGAGCCAGGATCGAACCCATACCTCGATTGTTCAAGGACTGACGCTCTACCCAACTGAGCTACCATGGCTATGTAGTATTCAATATGAGACCTAATTGTTGTAAAGTGAAATTATTATTTCATATTTGAAATATGTAATCGTTTTCGTGCCGTAGATTCAAAATTCAGGTCGAATTATCCGACAGAGTTCCAACAAAACTGATTTGCATGTATTTACTTACGCATATGCATATAGACGATCATTTAGTACGAAACAAATTAGTTACGTAAAGACAAACAACGCTACGGCCTTGCAGTATACATACATTATTCGCTCCTAGACATTGCAACCGTACAATTTATTGCAGCATTTCTTCTCCGACAAAAGTATCGCTGTTGTGTCAAAAACAAATCCAAAAGTTTATGAATAAAAGGACACATTAGTAAATAAACTCAAACTTGCATAGGTACATACATTTTCCGATAACATAAAGCAATTTAAAAAACCGGCCATGTGCGAGTTGAACTCGCGCACCGAGGGTTCAGTAGAGAATATGTTTACTTAAAATACCGTAAACCGTAGATCACAGGATCCGTCACTTACGTGACCAATGTCGGCTGATTTTATGTGTTTGTTTGTGTGTATTTCTGTTTATGTTTCTTCTCTGTATCTGTGTTTTCTGTCGAATAAACGTTATATCTATCTATCTAAATAAACATAAATAATATGCACCGAACAATCCTCTGACGAATGCGCATCGATTTAGTTTTGCTACTCGTCACTAGATGGCGCTACTAATACGTTAAAACGCACGTTTAAAAAATCACGTTTCGTGTATGGGAGCCCCCTTCAATGTTTATTTTATTCTGTTTTTAGTATTGGTTAATATAGAGGCAATAAAAACATAATCTGTGAAAATTTCAACTGTGTAACTGTCACGGTTCATGAGATACAGCCTGGTGACAGACGGACAGCGGAGTCTTAGTAATAGTGGTAATAGGGTCCCGTTGGTTACCCTTTTCGGTACGGAACCCTAAAATGCATTTGGATTAATATTTTGTAAATAATAGTAAGGTACATACTGGTACAAAATCAAGTCAGATCTGAAAAAGTTATGAAGAATTGTTGACCGAAGGATGTTGTAATAGAAAATCGAAGCCATCTCTACACTATTTGTACCAAGTTTTTACCTGACAACTCTATACCGTGACAACTTATCACTTATGAACTTTTTCGAATCGTAATTTTCCTACAAACAAAACACAACAGCTCTGTGTGCAATGAACACGAATATGACCGAATACCTGCCCTTGAACCGTTCACGCCTTGAACGAACAACCGGTTGTGTTTCCTTCTGTTTATGTTTTACTTGTTCATGACGTTAGTCGTTGTACAATCAAACATACGAGTAACCCTCAACCCGTTAATTTTTCACAACATAAACATACAAAAATACATTAAGCTACAAATAATTTGCGTTACTATGAAGCTTTTCTATCCACAAATATGTATAACAGGCACCTCTGACTGCTGATAGCCTGAACACTGAACAGCTTGAGCTAAAAACTTAAGACCTGGAACATCGATCCTTACTCGAAGGTAGACACACGCGTAGGAAGTCTAAATACAAGTTAACATGTTCAAAAAGAACTAGAAACTGACTGCAACTGCCCTAAAAGCCTTCTTTTATTAAGGGAAATTTAAGATGGATATCGTTTTCTCATGGGTGCCATTCTCAGAACTGTACCAAATTGAAATGGGATCACATGGGAAGCATTAGTTTTCAAAATAAAAAAAGAATCATCCAAATCGGTTCACCCAGTCAAAAGGTAACAAACATTAAACTAATACACACTTAACATTCCCTATTTCAAAAACTACTGAACCGATTTTGATGAAACTCGCAGTCTTCCCTAAGTTGAACAATACCTAGTTCAACAAAATATTTTGAATAGAACTTGTAGTTCCGGAGATATGCGAAGACAAACATACAAATATACTTACATTCATACACTTTTGAAATTTGGTACACTAGTTTAGAAGCTGATATAAACTGACATCTACGAAAACTGAGCAGTTCTGGAAATAGTACATACGTACAGGTCCAATTGATAACCTCCTTTTTTGAAGTTGGTTAATAAAGAAAGCCAGCATAAACAGCGACATTTCAGAGAGTTACGCCGTTTAGCGTCGGGTGGACGTGCGCAATCCTACTAAACGACGATATGCTAAGACGTAGAATGATAGATTATGGATTATATTTAATATTTTGATAACCATCAATCAATTGTTACAAAACAATCAAAAATATCATTACAAAACAAACATTGCACTTTAATTAGTGTACCTGTACTTGATAATCTACAGAGTAAATATTGCTACAAAAAGAAACTCGTGTCTTTGGCGCCTTACCGATCTTGCCCATAATAATAATTATTTGTTACAAGTTATTTAAAATGTTCTTAGACGTGTCGTACGTTTAATAATTTAAATAAAATATGAAAATAGTAATTGTTATCCGACAACTCACATTGACCTACCGTTTTAAATTACTTCAACGATAAAGATAGCCGATACTTTACATTGTCTCAGACTACACTTAAACAGATAAGTGTCTCTATGCGTAGCAGAGTATACATGTGGAGCTGTTTACTCTGTGTCTCGAATGATAACACGATAATGACTTTCGTTCAACTAGTCATTATCTCTACAGCTACTTTTGGACCGGACCCCAGACAGCTTTCATCTCTTTCGTCAGCAATTTTTTTTGTTAAAATTGATTAAATCCTTCTCGATTGTACGCATTGTGTAGTAATTTCGTTCGATATTTAAGCTGCTAACTAGATACCTAGAATACAAAACAAATAATATAATTTTGTGAACTGTGTTTTCAAATAGCTGGGCCGAAGAATAGTCTACTTTCTAAAACAAATTGATTCGACTTTCAACAAATTGCTCCGGTGCGCTTACTCGAGCGCGCTGCGGTCTTCGATAAGACACGAAAGCTGCGGTACTCAATGACAGACTTCCACAGAACCTGGATCAAAGAATATAATACTCACAAGGAGACCTGGATACTTTTTTTACCCATGACGGAACGGAGACGGTGTATGCGTGAGGTTGTTTGTTTGTACATACAAAACAATGTTCCCACTTGTCTCCAGAACGGTTTCACCGATTTATATACGGTTTTATGTAAAGGGTTGTGATACATCAGCGATGGTTCTTAGATAGGTGGTATGGTAACTCAACAGGGGGGACGGATTTTCTCGGGTTTATTATTATAATACTATGTAAGTGTCATTTTATCTAGTTACTTCCATTAGTCGAGGGTTTATTAATAAAGCCGGAACAACAACCTGGCCAATACTGGCTATGTAGTCTCCACTCTGGCATTGGATCGGTGAACACCAAGGGAAACCAAGGGAAAAAATTAGGAGTTGGGCCGCAGCATCTACCTATGTATGGACATTGTACTGCAAGCGCGGTGATTACGCCAAACCCCCCATGGACAGTTTGACGTGGCGATCCACCAACTATGGACTTATGCAGTTGACGATAATTGGACAAGGCATTCGTATAATATGAAAACATTAGTACATCATTAATAAAATAAAATAATTACACGTAAATTAAATTTATTTGAATAAAAATGTAATAACCAGTGTACCGGTATTAAATCCGCACAAAATAATTATGTTATACGGAAGTGCTCAAATAATTTATGATTTCGTCCGAATTTTCATTTCTGCTAAGCATTTATGTAATTAAAAATGTGCCTATCATAACAACTGAGGTAAAGTGAGAGATAGGTTTGATTTTAATGAGAGTTTTGCCAATGACAAGGTCAGTGGCATTATCCTGCGTTGACACAGGTACGTAAACATCTTGGCAACAACCTACGAGTAGTTTGGGAAAATTGCATTATTGCATCATCTATATACTATAAGTTATACTATAAGCAAGTTAGCGGGTGGAATGAAATGTCCTGTTGTTTGTCATCTAGGGATAGTTATTATCTAAAATAATCCACACATATTCCGAGTGTGTGAAACTTAATGTGCGAGTTCTGTAGCTTCCATAAAATCTGAGAAATGGCCGACCAAAGTTACTCTTACCTCCTTTTAACACTGCAGATAGTACCTGTAGTGTATGCGGTACAACATACACACACTGTCTCGTGTGTCTATGGGTTTGTATGCTTAACGTCAGTGTCAGTGAGACAGTTCATGAGAGCCGTGGGCGAGTGCAGACTTGGAGAGTACCGAACCCGTGTGCATTGCCGAGCCAGTGATAAGTGATAAACAACGTCATACGGATCAAATCCTACAGTACCTGGTGGTCATGTATGGATGTTTCATTATTTCATACCGCTACACGGATAACAAATCACTTAATTAGCCATCACGAGTATATGTCGCACAAAACAATGCAAAATTACAAAATTTGGTGTTTGTACAAACTTGATTATAGCCATTATTGCAGTGCGCGAAGCTCGTGTGATACTATTGAGTAAATGTTTAGCAACTGCTACGTAACGGCCGGCACCTGGAGTGTAACATTTTGTCCACACTCCAGTGATGGTGGTGCAGTTAACAAGGTGATGCAGTTATATTATACTCGTACGTGTATTACAGCACGTATATATTAAAATTGTCGTTTCGAATGCAGCCTCCTTCAGTATGTAATGCAACGTTACGAGAAATGTAACGGTTTGGTTGTGATTTAGATTCTTGCAAGCATTTTTGCGGACCCATTTTACTTTTTGCGAACTTTTTACAGAATCTCGGAGAAGATTATAAATAGATTTTGCCAGCATAATAGTACAAACACAAAAATAAGCACAGTAGAAGTACAGTGTAATAAAGAACAATAATAACATCGCAAGGTATCATGACAGCGAAAAGGCCTTAACTCAGCATAATGTTGTAGATCAGCAGACAACAGTGCTAATTTCTTTGCAAATGCAATAATTTGTTTCTGTAAATATCGATCCATTAACGTTAAATACAGCGCTTATCTAAGCCTATCTTTTATAATAACTTTATCTTATTTATTTTCCAAATCCTTCTCTGGAATTATAAACTGCTATTGATTTGTTTTATGTGGTGATATTAACGTTGATATTATTTACGGACGGATCCTCGACATATTTTACCAGTTTGTACTGACGCTTAATCAAATCACCATGCAGGACGTCACAGAATACATAAAACAGAAGTCCAACTACCTCGTGAGGGTGTAGCAGCTGGAGTCACGCCACAACACATCCTTGAAGTCGTTCATGGTACGAGTCCCGACCTGCAAGCTGGAGACCTTCATGAGGGAGGACTTCTGGCCGCAGGGCGTGGTGTACCGTCGCTTCCGAGGGAGGATAGCGACCAACACCACCAGAGCGGCACCAACGTGCCTAGTAAATAACAGTAGAATGAAGGTTTTTATAATCATTTTATGTATATTAATTGTATCTTGATTTATTGTATTGGACTTTATACATATATACTATGGGTCTTTGTTACCTGATAATAAAGGAATAATAATAACAAATATTGACTACTACCAGTGAAACTACAGAAAGAAGTTTACTATCAGTAATTATTATATCCGACATAACGACTATTTTTTTAAAATTAATGGCGTTTGAAACAAACATGATGTCCATAATTATTGTGTACAACATTGTGTTATTGCAATCGGGTGCGGTGTGACTACTAGATCTCGCTTGATGGATAATTCTATTATACTATTATGCAGTCAGCTACACCGCACCGCCACGACAGTGCCACCATTCGCGTCAAGAAAATCATAGTTACATCCAAAGAGGTTACATCACGTACTACGACTGCTGGGTATTCTTTCGAAATAGGACAAATCTTGTAGTATGTATGTATGTATGTGCTGTGGTTATTAGCTGCATATGTCAAGTTTTGAACATGAGAGGGGACATCATAGGACCGCATTGGACTATACATCTGACTATACTAGTGGGTTGGTGGCTATGACTACCCCGCTCCAACAGCCATGGTAGCTCAGTTGGGTAGAGCGTCAGTCATTGAACAATCGAGGTCCGGGTCCGGGTTCGAGCCTGGCCTTGAGCCTCAAGGAATTTATGAACGAATGTAACGGTGTAGAAACCTGCGCACTCCTGAGAAGAAATTCAAAGGTGTGTGTGAAGTCTACCAATCCGCACTGGGCCCGCGTGGTGGACTATGGCCCATACACTCTCTGTAGGAGAGTAGGCCTGATGCCCTGAAGTGGGGTCATATATAAGCTGTCAGTGGCGAAGGGTGGAATTTTGGCGAAGGGAAGCCGATCAAAAAAAAATGCTTACCGCGTGATTCAAATTCGGCTTCAGAAATTCTCAGTATTTCTTCAAATGGGAAGATGATGAGCAAGTAGTCAGTTAGGCAGCATTCCATACGAATTAAAGCCATAATGGCACACAAAACTCACCGTATTGAACGAAATATGCAAGTAAATCACCTTATAAACACAAAAAACAGCACATGAACTTCGAACTAAGTGAAATACTTTCTAATCCGTCACATAAAAACCTTCGATACTAACAAGCATTCACGCGTACTAAAGTTGTTTATTCCAAACGGAACAAATCACACGCAAATACGCCTAAATAAGGCAATGTGACTCGCGATGAAACTTACTATGAAAATGCTACTTTTTAAATTTTGCATTGTTATAACACTATTAACTTGCTAGAAAAAAATGTCTAATTGGCGATGTATTTCCTCCGTATTATTGCTCTCTATCTCGCTCCGCATAAGGCGTTCGAAAGAGAAGAAATCTAGAATGCCGAAATCCGGCCGGCTTATATCGTGAAATAAAAAGCGACGTTTACTACGAGAGCGTAAGAGACAGAGCATTAGTTGACACGGGAACTGTGGTATAGTTTTGGCGGGCTTTGACAATTTATAGATAATATCTGTAACCCGGTGGGAATCGGCTTGTATGGACCATTCGCCACTGATAGATATTGCTTTTTAATTGTGCGCAGGCGTTTTTTGTATTGCTTTTTAATTGCGCACAGGCGTTTTTTGTATTGCTTTTTAATTGCGCACAGGCGTTTCTTGTAGCAATATTTTGAGCGTATAAAAGTTAATAGTAGATTACATTAATGATATGTGGAAAGGATTTTTGAAAGGTAAGCCGGTGGGAATCGGGTTGTATGGACCCTTCGCCACTGTAAGCTGTTGATAATGATGATCTCCTAAATATTTTTTTAATTACTCGTATTTAACGATATCTCGAGACTTACTGATAAAAGTTTATAAATGCAATTTTTTATTTTTTTAATGTATTGCATATGTTTGCACTTGGTCTTCATATCACCTGATGGTAAGTGACGATAAGGCCGTTGGGTGGTAAGCGTGCGCACCCAGAATCCTCAATCTAATGAGGCGCTGGCTCTGCTAACTGTCATATCCGGAAGGCAACAGTGCTATTAACACTGCTGCTGGCGGTAGACTTAGGTAACTGGGGTAGCTAGCCAGGTGGATATAGAAAAAAAAAAACCCGAATCGAACACGGGATGTGTGTATGTTAGTTAGCCATAACTTAGTAAAAATAAACGTGTCAAAAATCCTATTTAATTTATTCCCAGCTTGTATCTGAATTATTTTATCGGCGACAATCTATCACTTCCTAATCTTCCTATGCTGAACTTAGCCCCTTTTAAATGTAAGATATAATGGGATTATATTCATTTAAGCATGCCAGTGCGAAATCATTTTATATATGACCTTTGTTCGGAGCCTTCAAACTTTTTGTTATTTGTTTATTATTATTTCAGCAAAAAAATTAATACAACGTAATCAACACTAATCGAGTCATTGGACGAAGTAATGATGTTAAATTGCGTCAGTGGATATAGACGTTGGGTTTTACTTACAGGGTTCTTTCTTTCTTTTTTTCTTTCTGATTCTTAGTCCAACATTTAGCCATTAGGAAACGGATTCTGCTACAGAAGATATATTGAGCTTGTGCACCCAAAAAATATTTGATTGCGATCATACTATTGAAGAAAAAAAATAGTTGTCTGTAAAGTCGGTTTAGTGACGACAATTTTACGTGATAACGTTATAAGAAAAAGATGCATCTTAGGCCGATCGTGCTTCTCTATCGCTTGTTCCGCGCTCTCGCTTGCACGCTCGGCTCAGGCGGAACGTGACACTTTTTCGTGCGTGCAGACGGCGTTCATCGATTTACAAGACATTATCACGTCAAAAAACATTTTCAGTGTTAACACGACATTTCTAGATTATACATATTCGTGGTAAAGAAATGAGTAGTGCTATAACTCAGTTGATGATCCAATTAGATCTAGTGTCACGAACCAGCGTAAGTTCACGAAACACATAATCGCCCGGTGAATTCACGGAGCGCGCGATTCGCTTGCGATGGCGCCGTGACTAACTTCTGAGACATGTTTTAAGGTTCTCACACGAGTTTCACGAAATACTCACACATGTAATATGACGTGATCATAATTGAGATGAATAGTGTGTTGTAATAACAATCAACGGTCACACACATGTTCTCTGATCAGCAACGACTGATGCTTTAAAAAACAGTGATATAGGACATTAGATGAAAATGTAGTTTTTTTACCTATATAGAGAGGAAGATGGTGGCCTAATGGCTTGCTTGGACTAACACCCCAGAGGTCCCGGGTTTGATGAAAGGTAGCAGAGCCAGCGCCGCATTAGGTTGAGGATCGCGTGGACGCTTTCCATCCAACGGCCTTATCGTCACTTACCATCAGGTGACATGAAGGTTAAGTGCAAACACATCATACATACCAAAAAAGCTATGTGCGAACGTAAAATACCATATGTATACCATAAGGAAGACCTAAGACATATCTTTTCGGTCGATTGTGTACGAATGTTTTCATACGTTTTTCAATCGACTTCAAATAAGGAGAAGACTGTATTGTGTGTGTTTGGTGCCTCAGAACTTTCGGTTGGGTGAACCGATTTTAATGATTCTTTTTTATTTGAAAACTAGTGCTTCTTGTGTGGTCCCATGTTGGTTCAATTTGGTCCAGTTCTGACAAGGGCAACCATGAGAAAACCATATAAGTCTTAAATTCGCTGTAGACTTTTAGGGCAGTTGAAGTCTGTTTCTAGTTCTTTTTGAACGCCTTAATTATATCGTGAGTCCTTTCTAATGAGATATATAATTTTATTATTATTATTTTCTTTTCCGTTGGTTCTGTTGCATAATAAACATGATTTAACAACCTTTTTAAAGCCTTGAAATGAATTTCAAAACAACAACATTTATACACAGTTGATCCTTGTATCGTTCCGGTTTATAAAGATAACGATATGGCATTACTTAGAAAATCATTGAACTTGTGATTACTGATTAATCACATATGTACTCGTGTATAATAGACACGATCACGTTATATGATGAAACATATAGTTCGTGTGTTATCGTCAGGTATCAGCTGACACATTTATCTTACTGATACTAAATTGATTTTTAATTCTTAAGGTTTATAGAAGAGAGCATTCGTAAAGTGACGAAATCCTATAAATTAAATTCTATTATGCGCTGAATTAGTTAAATGACTTATTTAGGTTAGGTGTATAAATCGTACACTGTGTTACCATTGGACTACCCTACGTTTAATGTATATTTTAGTTTATGTTTTTTCATTTAAGTGATTTATAAAATTAATGAAAAATAAATGTTTTTTAAACCGTAGGTTAGTCGAAATCCGAACATTTCTAAATCGAAACGCTCTTGTTGAAATTTGAAAAAACTCGACTTTTTAAATATTTATTGAGATGTCATAAACGTTATGTATTGTTTATTAATTATTTAATTTATGTATTCGTATCAAATTTCAACAAGAGCGTTTGTTAAAGGATCGGGCTAACCTAAATAAGTCATTTCAATTTATTTAACTAATTCAGCGCATAGGTAATTAATTATTAATAAATATTATACTCGTAATAGTTAATTTTCTAACTTTCGTGCAGTTAAACAAGTTACATCGCAAACGCGTCAAAAAGCAAATTTAAGTCTTATATCGTGTTCTCATGGATGCCATTGTCAGAACTGGACCAAATTGAAATGGGACCACATGGGAAGCACCAGACTTCAAATAAAAAAGAATCATCAAAATCAGTTCACTGAATCAAAAGTTCTGAGGTAACAAACCTTTTAAAAAAACATACCCGTTGAATTGTGAACCTCCTTTTCTGAAGTCTGTTGAAAACTGCGGGATGCAACGATAAATTGATTGATTGATGTAGTAAACAACATTAGAAATAAACTGGGTGTTATAAAAAAAGGGAACCAATCGGGCATTGATATCAATTAATGACTATAATTGATATTTATAAAGTCATTTTTGCCGAGATCGAGATTATTACGTCGCAGCCCAGCGGTTACAGATCAGACGATAATCAGACAACCCAACAATGTGGTACAACTAATTACATATTTTAATAAATGAATATTTTGAAATACTTACTAGCTAGTCGGTTTAATACATGCTTTTTAGATCAAGTTATCATTTTCAATTTCACGCTACCTCTAATATCCCTCCGGACTCGCGGTCCCCCCTACGATATACCCCTGATTCACACTTGACCGTAGGTTGCGTACTGAATGTAATTTTTGAATTACATATTTATTTTTGAAATCTATTTTTGATGTGATGTTTATTTTGGCATTAACATTGCGTACATTTTTCTTATTCAACGTTTTGACGCTTCTCTGTGGATGCCATTGCATACGTATCATCAATGTTTTTCAATACAGACTTGCAAATCCTCGGTAACTTCTTCTCTTGTACCGATTGTTATTCGTCAATCATCAGTGTATTCTATTCTACAATCAGCCGGCTACGACCACTGCTGCAGCATAGGACAACAAACGTTATTTGAATCTCAAAGTTATTATATAGTTAGTGTACTAATTCTGTGACCGAAATGTTCGGTTTACTTATACGATGCTCAGTGATCGGTGGCCGCAGTGACGTTGGCAAATGCAAAGCGTGAGAAATGCGGACGAACCACACCGGTCGGTGACTTTCTTCGCAACCCGCAATTCCATACCAAACAGTTTGACGGACAGTCTGAAGTGACCCAAACACTTTCTCCGCTGATTTTTTGTTCAATAATACGTTACATCTATGAGATAAAGTTTTTTAATTTCCTCTGCTATAACTGAGAAAGAAAGAAATGAGATTGCAATGAGATTGTGGCGGCGTAATTACCGCGCGGGTTGTCGGCTGCGCCGGCGCAGTGACGGCGGCCTCACCGCACCGCGCTCACCTCAGTCCGCACAGAGCTGCCGCCGCCGCGCGCCGCCGCTTGACCACGTCTACCCACAGTTATTACCTAAAACTAATATTATGACAGACGATAGCTGAGTACTTTGCGACCTTTGCGTCTAGTTCTAGTGTGAGTTTGGTGAAAGATGAGTGAGGAGTCGCAGCAATTCGACTCGTTTAACTCTTGGGAGCTGAACGGGCTCAATTCCTTGGACTTATGGGACTACACGGTGGAGCTGGAGTGCCTTAAAGGAACTGAAGGTTAGCATTCTTTGCGCAAGGCTGCGTGAGAGGCGCAATGACCGCCTACCGTTGCGTTTGCGACTGCTTGCACACGTAAAAATTGTTTTTAATATTAACCATGGAATCGTTTGGGTTACGGTCACGTTTTTTGCAGCAGATCCGGCTGTATTTGAATTTCGAGCATTAGATGGTTTCAGCTTAAAAATTGAGTTAACTTTTTAATCTATCTATAAGCGTTTATAATGACATAATTAATGACAGTTTCTTCTATCTTCTTTCTTTGAAGGTAGTTTGTTGTACAAAATTCTTTGTGTTTAGATCCATCTGACGCATTAGATTTATTAGTATCGCATAACACTAATTCATCAGCAATTAGTTATAATTGAATAAACGAGGATGAAAGTCCATTCTCGAGGCAAGCCGGTGGTGGTGCAAAGTTTATCGCAAGCTATTGTTGATATCCAACTCATTCCTCCGCTCCGTCGGTGCTACCTCCTTATCACACGTATACTTTCCAGATATGCCTATATAATACATTTATGAGTTAATCATTTTTTTTCTGCATTCTGTTTTATAGTGATATATTTATGGGCTTTACCAGTTTCAAGCTGCATAAAACCCTCTGTTACATGAAATAACCATGAAGATATATTTGCGTTCTCAGACAATACTTCCAACAAAAGAATTACAGCTTTACATTTATGACTAAGGTATAAGAACATGTTATCTTGTAATGTTCCAAAACATACCATTTACATCGCAGAATTTTTTTAAGGCTACTTTGAAAAGAGGAAAAACGTAGATAATATTACAAAGTAATTACTACAATTATATTCTATAGGGATGCCACGATATAACATCGTATTTGTAACTTTAGGTTTATGTAACTCGAATTCTTTCGATCATGATTATCTCTTCATTGACAAGACTTCGATCACGTCATAGCAGCTATTGCTTCCCCCCATAGTTATAGCCAGATGGACGATAGTAAAGTATACAACTGGCATACACCAGACTCCGTTTAATTTCTTTATGTCAACTATCATTAGCCAGGAAACTTCCACAGGTGGACACAGGCCTTCTCCATTATGACAATAAAAGCCAGAATTATCAAATACACTTTATTGGTGTCAATTCTGCAAGTTAGAACTTTTATACTTTATACCTGCTACCTGCTTCATCTATTTTTTCCATGGCATGTCTATGAAAGTTTACAACTTCATACATTGCGTCAGACACCTGTCTGAGACGTAAAGTGTAACAAAAAGATTAGAATTATGTAGTATAATAGTTTCTTTTATTGTAAACAGCATCAAGTCCATTAAAACACTGATGACGCCCCTAAACTTATAAACCTCGGGCTTTATTGTTTTAGAATAAAATAATTCCGAATGCCGACGTTTCACGTACCTATCAACGTTTTTATCGTGTAATTTTGGAATAATTTAAAACTAAAAAACAACAACAAAGGAAACGTCGGAATGAATGTTAAATTTAAAGAGATATGTAGAAAATGCGGACTTATTATTTTATATAAGTAGTATATTGTAGATATTTTAACGGAGTCTCTCTTTTGTAGATTCAGGAAAGAAAGAAAGATCGATACACGTAGTTACATGTACAGTCGAGTACAGAAATGTGTATTCACTTTCGAACCATGTCAAATTCACCTTAAATGGAATTTCCTCCAACACACTACATACGATCAAGCAAGGGTGAATGTGGCATGGTACAAAAGTAGATACATATTTTTGTACTCGACTGTACCACCATTTACAGTTACGTAGTAGAAATGTTATTATTTAATTTTGCTTTACGAAATAACATATTGTTTTCCGACATGGGTATGTTCGTCATAATGATCTAAATGGACACTGTCATTTTCATTTTATTTATCTCAATGGATTTACTAATAACTCTATGATCTTGTTGTCTGTCGTGTAATTAAAAATCCTAAAGGCATCTTTTTATAATTAATAAATGAGGGTTTTTAACAAGACGACGACAGAATTACTAAGTAAAGCACCTTCTTAGCTGTTACTTAGAACCTTTTTTACGTTCACGCGTTCGTATGCTTACTGTGCTGTGACTCTCAAAAACAAGCCAAAATAGGTTCGTTCAACTTTGTTCAACTCTTTTCTTGATTGATCTTAATTTTACGTTTCTCTTCTAATCACTTTTCATACCATGGATATCTCAAACATATTACCAAAATAAAGGATACTGTTTATGCTTTAATTATGATGAATTTATTTATAATTAATTAGACTAGACTCAAGCTAAATACTCTTGTTTGGAATGTATGAATTTGTGCCTTTTGCGATGGAGACTGGTCCTTGGTGCTTTGAAGCGAAGGCTTTTTTAAAAGTGCTCCGCCGCCGTGTAAGGTAAAAGGGGTTGCTCACCCCGCTCCGGGTCGTGTCTAGCTCAATGTACTCGTATCGCCCTGGACTTCCTGCGTGGCAACGCTGACAGCGTCATGGGTACGTTTGAGCCGGGCACACTCCGAGTTTCTAGATTAGTTATTTGTATAATTGTTAATTGTAAATACCTATTATTCTATTTCCTATACCTAAGATTCCGTTAGAAAAGCAGGACCAAGTCCGGAATTTATTAATTAATACTAGTAAGAATGTGATTCAGTATTGTGTATTGTATTAAATAACAAGCAACTTCTTATACTGGTATCGAAAACAAGTGCTGGAAAGAATAACCGAGCAATGACGTTAACGTTAACGTTTAACCTTTATGACCGGATCTTATTTTGGTGGACGGCGGACTCTGCTACGTCCCAAATTACAAACTCTAAATACCAATTTAGTACGTAGTTAGCAAAGCGATCGTGAATAGTGAATGTCGGTAACATGACTGCATATAAAGAAGCAAGCCAACGAATGTAGACACAGTTCAACGGTCGTGGGTCATCCATTGTGTGCCTGCCGTTGTAACAATATTGGACTTTAAACTAATCACTTGTCAGATTAATTTAAATTGATTCTGCTGGAAGAATTAAAAGAGAGTAAATCTAAGTTTTTAGGTACAACATCTTTTTTGTAATTCAATATCTTATAACTAATATATAAATACGGAAACGTGTATCAGGCCGCCCCCTAACTAGATGGAACGATGACCTTATAGTAAAGGTCGCGGGGAGTCGCTGGATGCAAGGGTATAGTTATTGTGGCGTATCACGGAGAAGGCCAATGTCCAGCAGTGGACGTTTGGATGATGATGGTGACATACAAACTTAGTAGCTTCATAAGACATTGGCTAATGACTTTGTGAGCAGCCAAATTTGCTAACTTCATATTAACAAGAAATAATTATTGTATTTTAAGAAGTATTGCGTGACTCACACCTTTTGAAACAAAGAGCGTATGAGATGATTTATAAATATTCAGTCATTTTTCAGACGTTTAATTTAGAGACAAAACACTTGCTTTTCTTGTCGGTATATAGGTAGGTATATTATTTCAATATAGAATATATATAACACAAAAGCTTTAAAGACCTACGGACATGTGCAAAATTAGCTCCTTAGATAGATATGATAGGAACTTTTCCAATAGCCAACAGTCAATGCATAATATAAACCAGACTTGAATAGAGTAAAAACAAGTAGACTAGAATCATAAAATAGATAATAACCAGAATGAAAAACATGTTATTTTTTGCTTACGCTGTAAGTGGGTAATAGCAAATAGTTAGATAATAATAGATGCGAATGCAATGGCGTTAAACAATTTTTCCGAGTTATTCATTGACGCATAACAAACGTTACTAGTTCTGTGGGTTTCCCTCACATTGAACGACAGTAAACCGAACCTAGGGCGGACCTAGGGCCTAGGTCGGGGGCGTTAGTATCATATGTGGAAGAGGACAAACGTCGTGATGAAAAATTATCATTTCATTTTTACATCTAATATGTTACAAATGACTGTAGTATGATTCCATTTGCAAATACAAAGTTTATTCTTATTATGTACACTCGAGTACAATTATTTTTTAAATTTTTAATGCCATTTACCATTTTAACATTCATTGTGAATTATGGTGAATGATATAAAAATGGGTAAATATTTTTGTACTCGAGTGTACCTCATTGCTTGCGGAAAGGACCAAAGATCTAAATTCATGTTAAAATCGGAACTGTTACAGTGTGTGAAACAAAATATAGATGTAGCATACACTAAAAATGAAAAATATGTACATATTATAGGTTCATGGTTCAATAATGCCAAACACACATTCAATTGTTCATACTAACGTAGCGATAAAATTTCAAGGCCAACTTCAACTTATTCTTCATAACAACCATAAATCATATTTTCACTATAATAAGTAACCGCGTCACTTTCATCTGCCAAGTCTACATTGACCCCAATTTCGGACTTAAATATTAGCTTTGCTCAAGGCTACTCACCTTTCACGGATATTTAGCGATACGTGCCTTATATACGTTTCTTTTGTTCCTTGTGGAATTGACAAAAGAAGTAATAAAGCGGTAATGTATGTATATCATGTATGTAAAAGCAGAGTTTGGTAACGGTGCGTGGGGCCGCAGTACGGAGACATGCGTTGCGCCAGCAGTACTCAATTATCCGGGCTTCGTCTGCGACTCGCCACTGCGCTGACGCAATTAAAATAGCGACTGTAATCTACCGACATATTTATACCTAACTCATGGCTCTTTCGTTTTATAGCCTTAAAGTGAATCATTACATCTCGACTTCGATTACACTCCACTTTCTTTTTAATAATAAATCGGATCCAACTGAGTTGCCAGTTGAGAGTCTATTTGGCCGAGGATGGGATACGATTGCATAAAATTTCCTATCCATTCAAAGTTTTAGCGTTTATGAATTCAGAAGTCACTGTACACGTTGGGAGACCGAATCCTCTTGTGAGTGTCTAGCTAGATTTATCCGTTTGGTCGAAATCAATTATTTATAACAGTTTAGAAAGTATATACATGTACACATTGTCAAAAAGGGCGCACTTAATCCTAAGCAATCCTAACGCAAATCCTAACATTAACAGCCTAAGACTCAATTCTCTGATCATTAGTAGCCGACAAACTGACACTTGTCTATAATACGAGTAAGATATCTTAAACATTGAAAATGAACACTGTTCGATATTCGAATGTAATGAATCGACATGTAACTAACAAATGATTCCCCAAACAAGTTGTCAACAACCCTCCACTGAGAACAATCATGAGGTACAGATACGCAGTTGTACCAACTGACATACTCAAGACGGTGTTGTCATTGTTACAGACTTGCAGCTAGCAGCAGAACTCGGCAAAACTCTCCTGGAACGGAATAAGGAACTAGAAACTGCGCTGCGGATACACCAAAATATCATCGAAGACCGGAACCAGAATATCGAAGTAAGTCCAGTTTATGTCCGAACCTTAAGGTTTTCAAGATTTTTGGAGAATTCTCAGAAAATTATGTCATGTCTGTCATGTAAGAAAACTTTATTTACGACCGGTCGAGATGTTAGTCTAGTATTTAGTGTACAGTGTTTTTAAGGTTTTATTTTAGCTGTTTTGGGTTTAAAATTTAACTAGACTGTTACATACGAAAAGTTAATTTTTACTTTATCATTAAATTTGTGGACCGCGGAGTCAGCAGAAGCAGGCAAAAACAACACAAAATCGCATTTTTATTTATTTGGTTGTGATTATAAAGGATGTCATAAAATATTTTCAGCATTTAACTAAACAAACGAACGCGTTGCGCGAGGTCAACAACTCCAGACTCACGATCTACGGAAATCTAGAAGTCAGCATCCAAGACTTGGAGCGAGCGAACCACAGACTTGCCGCTGAAAACACAGCCGACAAGAAACTCATTAAAAAGTGAGCTCACCTCCTTATTTCTTAATGTTTACAATGGCAATTTCTGTTCATTTTGATGCATTTCCTTCTTGTTCCATCATCATCTAATATTCTTCGAATTCTTCTTCTTCTTTCATTATAATCGTGTAAATGAGGCTTTTATCATAATTGGCACCTTAGACTTATTAATTATGGTTTACCTTTTTTATAGTAAATTTTGGCAATTCCTACCATGCTATATAAATTGAGTTAGTAATGGTATTTAATATGCCTTTTGAAATGGTCCCTTATTTCAGTTTACGCGGCACCATCGAAACACTTGAAGCGAAATGCGAAGATCTACAAAACACTGTCGACAACCTCAACGCCCAATTAGAAATCGCCAAACGAAGACTGGAACGGAAAGTGGAAAACTCAGTGGAACCGAAAGAAAGCGAACTAAAGCAAACTGAACCTGCGACGCCGAACTCTAAGAATCCAACGAAAGCTGCAGCGAGCGCGGCGAAGGCGATCCCTCCTCTCCCAGAACTAACTAAAGAAGATGAGGATCTACTGAGGCTGAGTGACGAGCTGAGAGAATGCAAAGTAGCTTACGCTCAGGAGCACAGGCGGGTGACGGAGCTAGAGGAACAACTATCGTCGATGGTACATGAGAATAATAGACTGCAAGAGCAACTCAGAGACTGGCATCAGGCAGAGGAAGGACCCAAGTCGATGCATGAGGAGTTCTCGATCCTTGAGGAATTCAGGTAACTCTTCACGTTTACAACTTCTCTATATTAAATTCGGATAAACTTATTTCTCAAAAATGCAATAGGTAGCCGTATTTCCAAAAAATTGGATTCTGGATTGAAAAGGAACCTGTGGTCCTACATTGAATGTTCTACGTACGGTTATACAGCTCAAAGCTATAGCTTCTATCTATATATATCGCACGTTGAATAATATTTATAGTACAGATACATAAATCAATGTTACAGGCATTGCATTAAGATCATGTATTCTTGCCTGGGCAAGGATCAATGATACACATTACCACTGATAATGTATTCGATTTGATCGTAATTTCGAGTGAGTAGTCATTGATTGCGTTTCATTGAATTTAGGGAATACCGAGGTATCTAAAATGCGATGATTCCTATTGTAAAGCAGGGTGCGCATGCGGGGCCGGTTTATAAATGCGAAAGTGAGTTTGTCTTTCCTTCCCGTCGTACCGGAGGATCAAAATACCTTGATTTTTAAAATGGGATGGGATAATTGAAGGGCCGGAAAAGAACACAGGCTACTTTTTATCCTGATCAAGCAAGTAGTTCCCGTGGGATACTTTCCAAAGTCCACGCAAACGAAGTCGTGGGCAAAAGCTAGTATTACATTGTTTTGGTATATTATTTATTGTTATATGTCATTTGATAGTTTTGCACCGAGGTCTTAAGACGAGTTGGGTATAAACAGTTCACTCACATATAGGCGTTGAAAGTCTGCGTACAGAGTGGTAGGTACCTACAGGGTTTCTAAGCATGCACTTTAAAATAACTCTCTGGGAACGCTCAAGAGCAATAACGTTTTTACGGGGCAACCTCAAACAGAGGTACAGTACGTTGTCACATTCTGAACCAGTGATCATAGAGTCATGTATATTAGCCGTATGACTCTCGTTGACAGCACTTCTATCTGCTTATTCTAGTTTAGTCATTCATCTATTTTGACTCCAATGTATATAATAGTAGTAAGTCTGAAGCAAGAGTGTGAAATCACTGTCAAGGATGATGGAGGGAGTTTTTATCATTCAAGCTATGTTGTGTTAGAAATAGTTAGAATTAAGGAAAACGGAGTTTCGTCACAGAGTACTATTAGACGCGATACATTCCGCACCATACGAGAACCCTGCACTCCGGTCACGGCGTTCCCAGGGAAAAAAAATACTCAAATAGGCGGACCCGGAGTAAGCAGTTGTTTGTGCAGTTCGTATCATTTTACAGACAAGGTCAACTATGCATCAGATGTCTGCGAGGCATCGAGCGCGGCGATGACATGTCGTCCATGCTGGACGGAGACGACGACCGCAGCGACATCAGCTCCCTCAACCCCCCGCCCTCCGACGACCTCCGCATGGATGAACATGTCACCACCAATCTCGTCAAATTCGATGTAAGTGCCTGTGACGTAATTATGCATGGGAACACCGAACCTTCTCTTAGCTAACATCTTCCTAGTACAGACAGCGACATGTGGATCTACACAACTTTTTACCGTGTCACTGTCATCGATGAGAAACGTCATTTAAAAGGTTAACGGGATTCCTCTCCGAATGCTTCAATACTAAATTTCTATTGCTATAATCTTTTAAAATAGAATAACTGGATTTGATAAGCAATTGCCTAAAAATAGGAGATGAAATTTTATTATAGTGTCACGAAATAAATATTATTTATCTTTACACAGCTAATGGTTTCTGGACGGCGCTTTGAACAAGAATAATAAAAAGTGTGTAAAAATGAAAATTGTGATTCACTGTGAAGTTGTATGTTAATTATACTCATTTCGCGACATTACAATGCGATGTCCTATTCTTAGATAATTACTGCACAAAGTCAGCTATTCTATTTTAAAACATTATAGCAACAGAAATTTAGTACGAAACTTTGATGGAGCGGGATCCCGTTAATGTGTCATTGTCTGTAAAAAGTTGCGTAGATTCTTATGAATGTAAACTCAATGTAGCTCTTGGTTGTTGGATATAAGTAGCTCTATAACACTTATATAAGCGTCTCCAAATGAATTTTTGTAGTAATTAACAACAGTATTCCAGTTGGCCAACGAGTTGGCAAATTGTCAGAAAAATTTATAACTGACAGATATAAGTGTTAATGTAGATAACAATATTAACTCACCAATCTGCAACCTTTTAGCAACGTCACTAACCCATTGGCTTTTCCAATTTCTAACTATACGTAATTCAATTTTTATGATTGGATTCAATGTACTAATTTAGATATTTCGAGGTATCTCTCTGTTAAGTCTCTTGCATAATGAAGTCTCTTCTAAAACTGTTTGCCACCCCCAAGTCCAAGCACAGTCCACAGTCTCATGTGAATGTTTCGCTCGTTTCTAGGCGACAAAGCTTTTACAACTGCCCCTGATGTTGTTGATCACGCTTTGCATATGCATTATGAAGCGCATTTGCAGTAGTTTTCTTTGGATATATCGTATGTAGTCGAAGGTACGTCCATTACTGACACGTCCCTAGGATAAGCGTGTGCGCATCTCTGACACTAACGGTGGAGGTTTAGTTTTTTTAGGTTTCAATAACCGCATGTTTCGTACCGTCAACATGTTACCGTCACAAATGTGTTTAAAGGATAATTTCCATAGTAGCAAAATAAAATTTTGCTGACTGTACTTACTCATTGAGTAAGCATTATATAAATGAATAATTTTTATGGACCGCATGTTTATTAATACCAATAGAAGCCATTATTAACATTGTGATTAAAACTACTTACAGCGGAGAGTAATGGGTGTATTTTTGTCTAATCCTGTGTTGTTTTATTTTAATATTAATATTCTTATCTATCAAACGGTTATTAAGTCATATTTTCGTGTGAAAAATAAAATTCATGAGCCATTTAAATTATGATTGCAGTGGCGTTAATTCATTGATCAGTTTAATACTTCTAACAGCCATTTTCAAATTCACAATAATGTTCATGTCATGGCTAAATTTTAAGAGCTTTTAAATATGTGTAATGTTTTGTATTGGATTAATATTTTGGTGTCTGTTTAACAGAATGCTAAGGAGAAATTGCTTCAAGGCATATGGGCCAACAAAGAAGATGGTCGCGAAAACCCATACAGAGAACTGGTGCAGAAGTACGAAGCTCTTCTGGAAGTCGAACTATCACAGGTCAACAATGTAAAGAAGAATAAATTGCCCACCGCACAAAACAAAACCGTCCCACTGTCTCTACAGGACGAACTGCAGACGAGTGGAGACTACCACCCATTCACTGTCAAGGACAACGACGAAGAAAGTGGACACGGTGATGACGCTCAGAAACCAAACAACCAACAAAAGAAAGTTGAAACGGCTTGTCGAAAGAAATTTAGCCAGACACCAGACTTTTCCGAAGCGGAGACGTCCAGCTCAGGCTTTTCAGATGAGACCAGTAATAAGGCAACCCAGACAGAACGTGAGCGACCTGGGTCATTCCTCTGCACAATAGCTGACGGAGAAGATTACCGCTTCAGTATTTACGATGACGCCAGCCCTATGGACAGCCGATTCCGCAACAGACCTGAATACCGAGAACTTTTCAAAGAGATATTCACAATACTTAAGAAAGCGGCTGAAAATAAAGATGAAGGAGAGCAACTACCGCTCCTTGACGACACAACAGCTGGTAAAGTACCACCTGTCACTCCAGCAAACGAAGATCCACCTGGGAACTTCACCGACGACACCCAGAGCGTATTGTCGTCGGTGATGTCTGAACAGTCGCTTCCAGTGTCCGACATTACTGTTCCAGAGACACCTACATTGAAAGAGGAACCTCCTGAACCCGTCAAAAGAGTAACTAATAAAGAAAACAAGCTTAAAGATCCTGCAGATAAACCAAATGATACGGAGAAAGAAAAGCCTGAAAAATCAACGGAGAAGGAGAGAGTATTAACTCCATTAGTTCGACAACCTTTGGAATACATAGCGGCCACTAGAAAGAAGTCCAGACATCGCCATCGCAAGCACAGCCAAGACCGACAGGGAGCGGACTCTCCTGTATTCCCATCTCCTCCAAAAATCACCTATCAGAAGTCGTCTAACAAAAAACGTCGCGACTACAGACCAATCGAAGTTAGTCCACTAGTGAGGTCAACCGAAGGTGAATGGAATGGGAACACACTGCAATTCTATAACAGAAACATGAACTCGCCAACTCCGAGCGCGAGCGGCCGCTCCGGCACGATTTACCAAAGCTGGAACCCGGAGACGGATTCTTGGGACATGAAACAGAGCACTGCGTCCCAAGAAATACACAAATTGAGGAAACTTGAGCTTTCCTATGCTGAAGTATTGAGAAACGCCGACAAAACCAAACCCAGGCGCAAGAAACATCAGTAACAAGTAGTTTATTTACGGACCCCTTTTGCTTATTAGTAAAAGTCGAGTAATCAAACCGCCATTTAATTTGTCTCTGTCTACTGTACAGACCGGGCGAGCACTGCACATTATAACGCTTGTCAACCAGGTCAAGACCCTATGCTGCCCTGGTGGGTTTTAAAAACGTCATGAATAATAGCAATAAAAAAACATGAAGATCTACCTACAGGTAGCGACATTTTTTTGAATACAATAATTCCTAAAGTAAGCCGGACAAATTGTGCTCATTGCTGGTTTTCAATTCATCGAGGTACGATTCAAATTTCGAATCTGTTTAGTATTACATATGTATTATTGAATGTGTACAAATGAAATTATACAGTAATGAATAAACAAAATTCCGGCTTGTTTTTTGGAATAATAATTGTATAACGGCCACATTTTAAAAACTGTAGGAATTTTGTAGTTTTGTACAAGAGATTAAGTTGATATTGTGTGCAGCCACCGCTCGGTTTCGGATTCTGAATAGACTGCTGAGCTGAGCGAGTCTGTTTTGGCTACAATGTGATTTGAAGAGTCAAATCAAACTGTAATTGTGCAGTACAGCAACAAAATGCTAGTTTTGAGTTGGGAATCGAGTTGTCAGAGAAGTATTTTGTACATGAAAACGAAATAAAAATATATCCAATTTTATCGCAGATAAAGCGATTAGATAAACGGTTGAGAGTCCCCGTCAAGTTTAGCCCCAATCATTACATCAACTCAGAATGTAATAGATTTCTAGGATTCAACCAATCAACTATCTGATTTTCACACAAATTTGATGTTTAGTAATATTTTTTCGAAGTATGTACACTCGAGTACAAAAATATGTATACAACACATAGGAACAAGCAAGAGTGAATGTGACATGGCACTAAAGTGGAAACATGCTTTTGTACTCAAGTGTACCTTATACGTCAAAAAATCAATTGAGTGTTCGTATAAAAATTCAGATTAACATAATGATTACTCAAACATTGTTAAACCACGTTCACACCGTGTAGCCTAAGTCTACCGCTAAACAGCAGTATTTATTAGCACTGTTGTGTTCCGGTATGACAGTTAGCAGAGCCAGCGTCTATTGTCTTAATGTTTCTAAGTGAACACGATTGCTATTTAACTTCACTTACCATCAGGTACACTTGGCGTACCCATTATAAAAAAAAAACAGAGAGCAAAATATAAATACTTTTTAAAAACTTTCATTTTTAAATGTTTAGTGCGGGGTTTATGTGACTGTAACTGTTTAACAACTGTATGTTTATGGGATGATTCCAGATTTCGATGGTCAGGAGGCTATCGAGAGTCGCTCAGCTCTCGAGGGTGAGACCGACAGGCGAGATTTTATGGTTTTATGGAGCGACGGAAAAGTTCGCCTGTAGATAACCGCAAAACCACGGTTTCGTGATAAATCGTAACCTTCTTTTGTTGTCTCGCCTGTCGATCACAGCCTTCAGTCTATAAATTAAGTGTAACATTTTTGTGATCTGCTAGCATATATGTTTTATTAGTTTACTTGAACTATACTCACAATCATGAATTGCCATAATTATATTGTTTCGTATTTTATAGAGCTAAACGAATGAACATTAAATATTGACAGATATAAGTACCTATATTACAATTGGTTTCCGGCTAACCTAGAATTAGTTCAGCTTTGAAGTCACAGTTCTACTAAGACATCGATTATTTTATCATTTTATTTTTTAGCAACTGACTAGAGCCTGCGTCGGATTGAATGATTTCGTTATTTCTTTTAAAAACAACATTTATTTCCTTTTATTTTTGCGGGAATCTTTGTATTTTCCTTTTATACCTCAACTATTGTATATTTGTCTTTGAACAACTACAATTACTTTATGTCACATCTACAAATAATGCATTTAAGTATGAAAAAATCACCTACTTACGAGAATGTACTTTGTTTATAATTATAATTCCTCGACAGAAATACCAAGTTCATATTTTAACTGTATTTGTTAATTTTAGTCATACATAATCTTATAATCTTAATTTTATAATAATGTAATTATGGAATTTGATTTGTAAGTATTTCTTAAAATTAAATATAAATTTTGAATTGCCATGGATATTATGTGAGTATTCAATTCTTGGATGGAATTGTATACTGAAATTATTTAAAAAAGAAAGAAGGTAGAATGTATAAATAAAATGAATTGCATTACTATATGTAATCGGTGTTTTATTGATATCTACGAAATCTATTTTTTTTTTCATGAGGAATTATTAATAAGTAAAAAAATTCAACCGAACGTGACTGCACAAGAGCAGAAGACTCGAGTTCATGTCCAGCAGTGACCTATGTGTTTCTATGCGATAAGATGATTAATAAAAATTACAAAGTGTGCTATGGGTTTGTAGAAGTAATTTGTATCAAAATACACTGCTGGTTGCAAACTGTAAGGACTCTTCTGAGATGACACGCTTCCAAACGGCCCACGCGCAGAACGGAAAGTGTAAGGAGAATAAAAAGGCTGTTTGTGTAAGGAGAATAAAAAGGCTGTTTAAAGTAATTAATCACATTTATATTAGTGTTACATAATTTAATCATTTTTAT
Source organism: Carcina quercana (assembly GCA_910589575.2). Taxonomy (NCBI): domain Eukaryota; kingdom Metazoa; phylum Arthropoda; class Insecta; order Lepidoptera; family Depressariidae; genus Carcina; species Carcina quercana. Next base: position 12,994,564 of record OU342432.1, on the reverse strand, counting down.
ACACTATCAGGTGACGCAAGGCATTCTCAGATAAAATTAACCATTCCATCAATCACTATACAATGATCATATATTTTATAAAACGAATTCATTTTTTACTACGAGTAAAATGTATTTTATATATTACAAAAGGATACTATATTACATATAATGAGATACAAATACTCGTTACAAACTCCCGAGGAACTTTGAGCGACTAAAATAGTTTAATTATAACCACCTACGTGGCCAAGGGGATACACCATGGGCCGCGAGTTCAATTCAGTCTCTAATACTCGGTTTGGTTGGTGTTATGGATCGATTTGGCTGGTTACCAACATCTTGTCTGTCTGTCAGCAAACAGCTGTGTTGCAAGCACTTTTGAGTTCTACTAATGAAAAGATCCATCAAAGCCAACGCAATATTGACACTTCCGGATGAGAAAATTCTACAAACATAATTATGGAATGCAAGTGCTAACCAATTGCGTATAAAAGGCATATTTGCTAACTGATCTAGTGATTTGTTTTGTACGTCTATAGATATAAAGCTGAGAATCTTCCTAAAATAAATAAGTACTCTACGGATGTCGAATTTTTTATCTACGTTTTCCGCTAAACGATAGTTTAACTATCTATTATGCTAGTTGTCATTGTATTAAGATCGATTTTAACTGAGAACAACTTGATATCGTGCCTATAGCAAAATAAACAGCTTATTTGACAGACCAGTCATCATTCCGGCAAACATTCTCCAAGACACTATTTGTAATTGTTGATATTTTTATTCTAAAACCAAGACACAAAATTCACGCAAGTGGACAAGTTGAAGAAGAGTATACAGTTTGAAAATAAGCGAAAAATAACTATTTTAATTAACATTTTACACGAATAAAAGGAGGTGTTAAACCGAAATTACAATTAAATTGTCCTAGATTACAATTAAATTGTCCTAGAGAAACTATATAGTCCAACTCCTACATTCCAGGTGCATTTGTACTCCTTTATTAGTCTGGTCATTTTAAATCGTGCATGAATTTCCAACTCTCTTATTGATTTAGGCAATATAATTGATTTCGAACAATTCTTTGGTTTTAATAATACTCTTTTTATTCAGTAATTTGAAACAAATATGTTTAGATTTGATTAGATATATCTAATAACATCTCAGGAATTTGAACAGCGTTGCTATTCTATAAGGACAGATTTCACCTCGCGTAACCAATATCTACAGTAGACATGCGCATAACAGTGGTTTTTAAAGTAATGTTATATGTCATTCATTCGTTAATCAACAACAATTCGTAATATCACTTCGAACCATTACGCATCACTCGAAACATCACGTGAAATGCGCGCCGCGCGCTGCCATGCCACAGCGCAAACATTGATTTTGCTATAGTAATATTTGTAATGAATAGCTGACGATGAATGAATCTCTAAACATCAATTGCTCGGAATTAAAATACGTAGAATGTAAGCCTTATCTTCTTAGTAATACGGTTGCATTTCAGTAACATATACGAGTTATATCCGTCTTTATGGTTTTGTCGGAGGATCCGAGCCCGCGCAGCGCGCCCTTTCGCTCGCGCCGCGCTAGGTGCGAGTGAGCGGCGCAGAACGTATACCTGCCATGAGTGATGCGTAGGTAATAAATAATGTTTGAGATGGTCAAGTGGTGTGTGCTGAAACATTACGCGGTCGGATAATATCACGCGTAATACATCATTTACAGATGTCTAATCTAAAGTCACTTTTACGACATTAAAGATTTCAACGAATCATTGTACTAAAGCGACCGACTTGAGGCGCCTACGGTATACAACAGTAGACAGATGAGGCGTGACTTTGTCCGTATACAGTAGCACTGCAGCCCGTTTTAAAATAAATCGCAGAGGTAAGTTGAATGTGCGGTTGTGTTGTAAACATTATTGAGTGAATGATAAACTGGTATCTAGTGTCTCGTTGAGCAAACAAGCCATTTATATGTTGTTGAGTTGGTCTACTTGTTGTTCTGCGCCTCTAGTTCCCTCTCGACGATTCGTCTGTACTCGTCGAAGCCGCCCTCGATGCTTGAGACGGAGCCCCCGCCGCACACCCACAGCTCCTTGCACACGACCCGGATCAGACGCTCGTCGTGAGACACAAGGATCACACCGCCCTGCGTGCACACACACACACACTTCACTAAACTCAACTCTTACTACACACCTTTACTACGTCCCAAGACGCGTCAAGTGAGATAGACTTACGCGATAGAAGGAGAAGCGTATAATTGTAAATAGTCGGTATTTATTTTAATATCTTTGGAGAGCGATCGGCTTTAAGGTGGTTGGTGCAAATTCTGACTAATGACAAAGTGGTGTGGAGGTGAGGTGTGGAGGTAGGGCCCATCGGGTCAGCTGCCACCACTAAGTTGGCAAATCTGCCGCCAAACAACAGTGTAAATAGCAGTGTTGTGTTCCGGTAATAATATATATAGTAGCAAGGTCCTCTAACCTTGAAGCTTATTTGTGAGCACGCTTCTATCATACGACCTTATCGTTACTTACCATCATGTGAGAAGACCAATTGCAAGCCTGTTAATATTAATAAGATACGGGTGCTTTTTTTATAACTTCGGAGTCTTCAAGCGAAGACTAGGCACTCTAGGTTTCTAGAACAACTAGTAACATCGACGATTTCATCGTCACCATCAGGCGAGATTTTAGTCAAGCCTCTTCAATAAATAAAAAAATTGATAGTTTATCATAAGTTCCATATCTTTTCGACATGACTGTGTGCGTAGCTTACCGTATATTTATTAATCCCTTTCCCTAACGCCTCGATGGTCTCGATGTCCAGATGGTTGGTTGGCTCGTCGAGCACCAAGAAGTTTGGGTTCCCCATGCACATCGTGGCGAACGCAACCCTAGACTTCTGCCCTCCCGACAGACTCGCTATGGTCTGCAGCGCCAGGTCTCCGCTCACGCCGAAACTGCCCAACTGACGCCTGTATTCTTCTACTGTCTTGCCTGTAAAATATTTAATATAATATTTTAATAACGACATTTCAAGTTCGAACTGCATTTGTATACTATTTTAAAAAATCAAGAGAAAATGTACATTACAAATATTAAAATTGCATATACTTTAGTATTTTGTTTGTACAAAATAATTCTTTTTGTACTAAGCAGAGAGAGTCAATCAACAGTCATTTCACTGACACCATCTTTTTGTTGTCGTTGTGTTAGCTATTTTGTGAGTTGCATTCCAAATTCCGATAGCTCAGATCAGGCTCAGGAAGCCAGCTCTGTCACACACAAGGTACTTTGCGGTCCCACAACTGACGATTCACAAGCACACAACTAATACCATGGCACAGAATTAATATAGACATGATAAACACGACAATCAAAGAGTAACCACAATTACAACGATAAAACAAAAAAAAATAGGCGTGGGGCGCGCGATCGCGTTCGCATCGCACAAGCCTTCCCAATTAAAATTTTGTTTCAGATTTTGATTTCTGTAGACGTCCGCGCACGCCAGCGGCAGCCCACATTCATAATTAATTTAAAACACATGTTATTTGTTTAGACAGAGGTATAGAAGCAAGTTCCGCCATGTTCTACTGTATCTCTAACCTGGATAACTTTTCTGCAGCAGCTCCACCGAGTTGACATTCATGTCTAGCTGGTCGACGTGGTGCTGAGAGAAGTATCCGAACTTGAGTCCGCGGTGCACGCTCCGGATGCCGCTCGTGGGTGACAGGATACCCATTATTATCTTGAGAAGCGTCGTCTTACCGGCGCCGTTGTCTCCCACCTAACACAATACAATCATCAGCCGGGGCACGTCCACTGCTGGACATAGGCCTCCATGATATACCACACTGACAGCTCTCGAGCCAGAGTAGGTCGTCGGTCCATTCAGTAGAGGGACGGCCCGGTACATGCTAACCGGTACGTAGTGGCCACTCCAGAACTTTTACTACCCATCAGTTATTGGTTCTTCGAGCGACGTGGCCTGCCCATTTCCACATCAGCTCACTTACTCGCCGAGCTATGTCGGTGACCCTTGTTAGATACCCCAAACGACATCGGAGTCGTATTACGTTGGACAATCAAATTTGTAAAAAAAAAGTCAAAAATTAATAATCTCGTCGTTTCGATATAAACCATACTAATGCAAAGAGTTTTTTTGTTATTCCTTCCCATCGAAACGGAGGGTTAGGACGATTTGATATTTTTTATCCAGATCAAGAAGTTACGAAGTCCAAGTTGTCGATAAAACCTATTGACATTGAAGTTTTTCGCATCAGCAAATGGTGCAGTTAGGTGGAAACGATATTGTATTGACAAGCCGATACGAGGATACAGTTGGGTTGGGCTGCATTTGCAAAGAACCACAAAAATGACTTGTTAGATACCCCTTTGTACTCAGAACAACAATAGGTTTATAACTTACAATACATATCCTAGATTCCAAAGTGGCACCAAGATTTACATCGGTAAATATGACTTTATCCTTCGAGTAATAGAATCCAACTTCGTTCAGCTGCAGAATGGGCGGTGAAAGAGGCTCTGTTTCCGGAAACCGTAGCACAACTTCTGTTTCTTTCTCCACTGCTTTTAACTCGGGACTGAAATCAAAACAATAAAATAACGCGTCGGTCGACAAGTCTGTCCAATGAGTATATTACATATTTATCCATCTTTTCAAAAGGCATACGACATTAGTTAAGTTTAGAAAAATTCAAATAAAAAATGTTATTTATTTTCGCTCATGCATGTACACTCGAGTACAAAAATATGTATCCACTTTTGAACCGTGTCACATTCACCCTTACTTATTCCTATGTATGATGAAGGAAATGTCAGTTAAAGGTGAATGTGACATGTTCAAAGGTGCCTATATATAACATATTTTTGTACTCGAGTGTACATACAGTATAATTGAGGATGATTAGAAATCAACAGCTATGTGATAGTCAGGGGCATGTTTCATAAACCGACAATTCATAATAAACTGACAAATGACATGTCATTTTTGCCCCAAGTGCCCGTTGATTGGTCGAAAAGTCGAACATGGCTGAAATTTGTCAGTTTATTACGAATTGTTTTGTTATATCCAGCCTCAGTGTTCAAGATAGGATTCCACTGAGATTCAGGTTCTCTCCGATTAGATCGCGTTACAAATATCTCAATTTGGATTTTTATCCGTTACATTTTGAGCAAATAATTCAGTCAAGTATTATTATCCAAATATTTTAAATTGCTTGCTATTTTGTGAGTGACAAAGACAGTGAATCATTAATAAATAGATCAGCATCTACCACAGAAGTAATATAGTACTACGTACAGAAAGGTCGTTAACCGCCTCCCACCGATCCGCGATACCTCACCTCTCCTACAAGAGACAGGCGCAGAAAATGGCCATTACGTATACCGCGCGCGGGCTATCCACACATGCGCGTGTATACAAACGTTATCCGTTCAATGTGTGCCGATATCACGACATTTGTTGGAGGTGTCCGGCCTGTGCCTCTACTCACAGTTTGTCCAACATCTTGATCTTGCTCTGTACGGAGGAGGCCCTGTTTGCGTTGTACCGGAACCTGTCTATGAACTCCTGGGTGTGTGCGCGGTGCTGCTGCTGCGCCTCGTACTCCCGCTGCTGGTTCTTCAACTTCTCAGTCTTCGTCTTGTGGAACTGTTCGTAGTTGCCTCTGAAATTATAGAAATTCTTATTATTACCTACCAGTTAATCGACGCGGACTCTCAATCTGAGGGTACCGGGTTCGAATCCAGCCGTGTACCTATGAGTTGTTTTTCAATTCAAGTACATTATCCGATTGCTTAACGGTGAAGGAAAACATCGTGAGGAAACTTGCATGTCTTGAACAGGCATGTGAAGTCCGCCGATCCGCACTGGGCCCGCGTGGTGGACTATGGCCCATACACTCTCTGTAGGAGAGTAGGCCTGAGCCCCTCCAGTGGGGACATACATATATAGGCTGGTGATGAAATGAAATCGACCGTACGAGAGCTTTGCACTTGGCTTCCATCTCACCTGATGGTAAATGACGATAAGGCCATTGAATGGAAAGCGTGCGCACCCAAAAGCCTCAAGCGAACGAGGCGCTGGCTCCTTTTATACCGGAAAACAACAGTGCTATTCACGCTGCTGTTTGGCGGTAGACTTAGGTAACATGGGGAAACATGGTAATAGCTAGCCAGGCAGACATAGAAAATGCTCTACCAGCAACCAAACCGAGTGCCGATAGGTACCCCCACTGGGAATCGAACCCGAGACCTCCGGATTGTAAGCTCAAGACAAAGAGGAGGTTTACCACGGGGTGGTGGTCATCATCAAATGCATCGATGCTTCAATCTATACATATAAACATTTCTTAAATGTTATTAGTTTAACTGCGCCTTGAGCAGTACATACAGCCCAAAAAATTTAACACTGAGACTGAACTGTCCATTACATTTCATATAAATGAATTTTCGATAGATTTCAGGCGGTTGTAATATTGGAGAGAATTTTTGATGCTAGCTTAGTAAAACGTTCGCTCCGGACTGGCTAGAAACTTAGGTTAGAATGCCACTCATGTCAACATTTTTCACTATTTTCACTGGAAGTCCAACAAGGCTATATATGAGCTAGTATCATCCATACTTAATATTATAAATGCGAAAGTGAGTTTGATCTTTTTTTTGTCTTTCCTTGACACCACAACAGAGTGTCTTGAATTTTTGATAGAGGTAAAGGGTCGGAAAAGGACTTAGGCTACTTTTTGTCCCAATGAAACAAGTCGTTCCCGTTGAATAATTTCTGAAGCCTGAAGATAAATAGTTTGATACCTGTAAGTGTCTATCCTCTGTGTGTGTAAATGCATGATGTCAGTGGGGACGGTGTCGAGGAAGTTCCGGTCGTGCGACACCACAAGCAGGGTCGTCGGCCAGTTCTGCAGGTAGTTCTCTAACCAGATGATCGCCTTTATGTCCAACATGTTCGTCGGCTCGTCGAGCAGTAGCAGGTCAGGTCTGTCAATTGATTAAATTATTATTTATTGTAGATATCTGTTTCAGTCCATTGATTGCCTTAACAAAGAATATGATGCGCGAAATTCCGGAAAGCCTAACTTCAGAGGGGCAAACATAGCGTGTGAGTACTGCCCCAAGTTTCGTCACTGTCCGTTCAATTATGACCTCAAACCTCATGTGACTTGCTGACTAGACTATACTCGCCGACTCGGCATGAGTTTAGCCCATCTGCAAATATATATTTCATATAATAAATAAGAAAGTTTGTCTCACTTGGAGAAGAGGGCCCTGGCGAGCGCAAGCCTCATCCTCCATCCTCCCGAGAAAGTCCTCGTGGCGCGCGCTTGCATGTCCGGCGTAAAACCGAGCCCGCTCAGAATAATGGAGGCGCGCGCAGGGGCCTTGTCCGCCTCGATCGTCTCCAGCTGAGCGTAGATTTCTGTCAGCTCAGACGACAGGTTAGGATCCGACGACCTGACAAAATTAGATTTTAACAGTTTTTTTATTCAAAGTATATTTGCTTGTATGTATGTGCAATCGCCACACGGGGGTGTATAAGACACCGGCCGGGCTTCCGAGTTTAGTTCTGAACAGTGAATAAAAGCAAAGAGAAAACCAGAAGAAGAAATACAGCAAAAGTACAGTGAAGTACAAAAGTGATAGTGTACTAGTGGTGTAAAGTGATGTCAGTAGTGACAGTCAATAGTGTGAAAGAAATCCGTACGGAGAACCTAGGTACGGACTCAGTGCGAAAAACTCGGATACAGATAGACAGGGACGCACTCTGTCAGGAATGCTGAAGATTTGTTTGTGAACCCTTGTTACTAATAAATTCCGAAACTTTGGACCCGTGTTTCCTTCAAATCCAGACCCCTACAGTACGCATCATTTAAAGTCAGAAGTGGGATAATGGTATGCTATAGTATGTACAGTGATGGATGTGTACAATTTGTAATGAAGCAGAAAATTTATGTAAAAATGTAATATTAAATTACTTTATTTAATCAATGTCAAATATAAATTAGGATGTGTGTGTTTATGACTTACCCATTATTAATAGCAGACGTGATCTCCTTCTCTCTCTTCAACAAACTTTCTCTAACAGTATCACATTCTAAAACACTCTGCAATGCTATAGTGTCGTCGCCAACCACTTCTTGTTCCACATGCAATATTGATATATGCGAAGGAATTTTGAGTTGTTTCGCGGCGATCATTCTAAGGAGGGTTGTTTTGCCGAGGCCATTCCGGCCCACGAGACCGTACCGGCGGCCGCACGCCAACACAAGATCTGCCCCTTGTAATAAGACTCTGAAATACAAATAGTAATGAATTACTAACCTCACAATTCCAATCTACATTTACATATAAGCAATGGAAAAGTCTGCATCCAATGGATGATGCCAGGAACGTTTGTTTCATCTATTCAGTATCTCAGCACACGCCATGTTGTCTCTCTTGTGAATCTCGTGAATGTCGTAGGTGGCTAAGGTGAAACTATTCAGGAGATGCAGCATCTACATATGGCAATCTTTGAGCAAAATAAAAAGGTGTTCCTTTTCACCATTTTGGTATACATGGAACCCCAAAAATTTGGCACATTTGTTGACATACAATTTGTAAATCGATATTGCATTGCTATATCTATTCATCCCTCTAAGTCAGTGGGTATGGTGATGACATGATGGCAGGGCCGGATTTAGGGGAGGGCAACCGGGGCGGAAATCCCGGGGCCATAGAGACTCCGGAAATTTTTGTTTCAAATTCCAACTAGTAAACATCTTTTCCTTTGATCAATTTTTTTTTGCTCTTTTACCTTTACCTACAGCCTACAGTACTTTTTACATACATGATTATTTAATTATATTTTTTCCGTTTATATTTATATCTGTTTGTTCAATATTAAAGGAATCTACTTGGTTTCATAATAAAATATTTATTGAAAAACTCGAGTAAAAAAAATGGTTTACTTTATTTGGAAAATAATTTGGGGCGAGGGGGCCTCCGCTCCTTTATGGCCCCGAGGCCTCTGTACCTCTAAATCCGGCCCTGCATGACGGGTACAACTATATCAATCATTTATTGATAAATTAGTATAAATAATGAAAAGTTATGTTGTCTCACCTGTCACCATAAGCAATGTCAAAGTTCTCTATCCTAATATCCTGAGTTCTGTTATTGCCCTTAGCTTCTAATTTGTTATCCTTCTTCGAGGTGACCTGTGATGCTGTGGCTGTCTGCAGAACTGGCGCTGTTATTGGAACTTTTAAATCTTTCTGCTTCTGTTGTTTTTGTTGCAATTTTGCTTCTGCTTTTTCTAGTTTCTTTGCATCTACTTTCTGAAAGTAAAATTTTCTTTTCAGATTAACTAAGATGATTATAGCAATTTAAAAATATATTTATTGGCCTTCACAACTCACATAACCTGATGTGACAAAACAGCCGTTGGATGGAAATTGTACTCACAATTGTACTCAATGATCACATTCTATTTTATACATTCTCAAACATTTTAGGCATTTTTAGGATTACAGAATTAATTAAAATTTCATGTAAAATAGAATATGTATCCACACACATAACTATTCATTTAAAAGTATTAGACCAATATATAACTTTCTTTAAGACAGAACATTTTTGCAGTGTTGGTATGTTTGTGGAAAAACATTTGCTTCCCATTCTGTTCCGCAGTACAATAAAAACTCTAGTGAACTACTTAACATGAAACGTTAATGGACTGTGTTTCAGTATTTTACTCACGACTGTTGATATGGACTCCCAAAATACGTTTTCAATGCCATTGGCTAAGTTCATATTAACCATCATGCTTGATTGTGCCCTTGATGGGTTAAGTGGTAACAAACGTACTCACATTCATATTAACATGAAGTATGGTAGATCAACGATTGACAGTAGCATAATATCATCTAATTTCAAACGAATCACTAACCAATGTGTCATCTCGGGTTTGTATCCATATACTCTTATGTTCTTCAGTTTCTATGTGAGTTGTTGTCATAGAGGCAAGGTGTATAGGTGCATCCAGAACTTTACGTGGGCCGTTACTGCTTGTGGATTTGTTTGGCTGCAGCATGTGCAACAATTCTTCACATATTTGTCTGAAGAAAGTATAAAGTGATATTTAAGAATAAAATGATAATTTCAAATAAAAATTAAAAAATTATGTATAAAAAGTAGTGGTCCATTCCAAAAGTAGTAGTCATTGCTCAACAATATAGAATGTATGTTGAACATCATTACTGAATACCTGCAGGCGACGCAAATTCTATTATATTCAAATGATATATTTTTAGAATTTTTGGGACCAAAAACTGTGCTTTAAATATTTTACCCTGCTATATATATAACAATAATAAATGTCAAGGGCCACTTAGATGGTGACTAAGATGGCACTTCATGAGATAATTTTACTACTTGAGTAAGATTAGTATTTAGTTCATCAAAGTTGTCTGCATGTATATCCATCTAAAATATAAGAGAGGTATTATCAGCAAACAATACTTTTATTTTGATTTCACTTTATAAAATATTAAAATACAAATTATATTGAAATAGACCCTTCAGGTACACCCATCACAACTTTGAATTCAATTACTATGCTATAAATTACAATGATTTGATTTCTGTAATTAAATGAATTGTGATGCACATAATTATTAAAAAATACCTTAGATATTTCACTCTTTGACTCTCCTTCTCCTCCCCTTTGAATTTTCAACTAGGGCACATTGTTGTGCACCTTTCACTGCACATATTTCAGTCCCTTAACACCTTTCATGCACCCCACCCCCGGAATGATGGACCCGTGATAAAAACCATTGTGAAGCATCATATGGTTGTTCATTATAATATATTTTTATTATAATATTTATTTATAACTCACACAAACAAACATTGCTGAGGGTAACGTAAAGTAATACTAAATATTTAGCAAAATACCTAATGTCGTCTTCTGACTTTTTTGAAACGCTCTGTAACACTTCACCGACTGCTTCATATACTTCCTCCGTATCTTCGAACTCTCCAGCACTGCTTTCCAGGACATCTACAATGTTTTGTAAGTAGGTTAAAAATCGCCATTGTGATTCAATCAGTCAGTTAATCGACTCCACAAAAAAAAGAACTTCTTTTGCCAGTGAACACGTTTGAATTGTAATAGATTTTAAAGCGAAAAATAACGATTTTGAAATATTTTTATAACCTAACAATTAATACCTTCCACATACTGCATTAATTCTTCATCAATTAGTGGAAATTGCCTTTTGATAAAGTCAACGCAACTAGCCATTTTGTGTTCACTAAGACACTTGGTTTCTACCAAGATAATTTAATTTATACTATCATTTATATAAAAACCGTGATAAATAAATCTCCCGTTGTCACGTCACAGACAGACACTACACCAAAGAGAATATAATATACAACTCTGTGATACAACTTGCAAGTGTACCACAGATAAGTATCCAACAAAGTGGTTGCACCCAAAGAGTTGTACCCTTCAACGCCCGTCAATACAAAGAGCCATCATGGGCAAGGCGACTGACAACCAGTGTAGTTGCGTTCCAACCATCGCATTAAAACGTAGTGATTAAATGCTCCTAGCATCGCATGGCCATCTCGGTGGACGGCACTGGCCCAGATGTGGATAAGCCATAAACCATATTAGTCGCCCAATCCTACTACTATTATAAAGGCGAAAGTTTGTAAGTATGGATGTATGGATGTATGGATGTTTGTTACTCTTTCACGTAAAAACTACTGAATGGATTTGAATGAAACTTTACCACAATATAGCTTATACATCAGAATAACATATAGGCTATAGCTTATACATCAGAATAACACATAGGCTACAATTTTTGAGGTTTCTAATGTGAAGTCGTAAAAAAACACATTTTTTGCGCTTACATTGCAAACGCTGACTGAATCCTACAAGATCCTACAAGATAGATCAAAACAATGTACTACAGTATTGTACAACTTAAAAAGGTCTCCAAAAAAGTCCGTGATGGTATATGTTTATCTCTTAGGAATAACCCACAATAACCATTTTTTATCCTTTACTTTGTACGAGAAATAATGGCTTTTTACGAAGCGATTTTAAGCAATACAGTATTAATCCTTATCCAATTAAGTATCTTAAATACATTGTGCATTTAATAAAGATCAATATGGCTTTTTACAGCATGTAAATTAAATAAATATTTTCGAAGATATCACAGATTTAAAATGCAGAGTCATAGCAATTTCGGCGATAAATACCGTTTCGGTGATAAATACCTACGATATATATAAATACGACAGCATGCTGAGTATCTAGCATCTCAACGGGCTGCGGAGACACCCGAACAGTCTCAAGCTCGACGTCAACAGAACACTGAATATCTGGTATCTCAACGGGCTTCTGAGACACCCGAACAGTCTCAAGCTCGGCGTCTTCAGCAAGCGACTTACATAGGGTCCCAAAGAGCTACTGAAACTGTTGAAGCTGCTGAAGCTCGCAGACGCGCTGTTGCTGAAAGGGCACAACAGCGACGATTAATATTTACAAGAAACGCGTGGGGAGTATTCGATAAAGCTGCATTTGAGTACGATGAAACTCTTGATTACGAAAGCCACATGCTTATAAAAATAGAAGCGATGAATAAAGAATGCAGATTTTGCGGTGCTCTTAAATGGAAAGAGGAAGCTGCAGGCATGTGTTGTTCGGGAGGAAAAGTAGTTCTTCCTTCAATAGACGAGCCTGTTGAACCTCTTAAAGAACTTTTTTCAAATGAAACAGATGAGTCTCGCCGTTTTTTAAAAAATATAAGAAAATACAATACATGCTTCCATATGACATCTTTTGGAGCTGATAACATTGTGTCGATGCCAGGATTTTGCCCGACTTTTACAATCCAAGGGCAAATATACCACACAATTGGCTCTTTGCTTCCTGCTACTAATACGCAACCAAAATTTTTGCAAGTTTATTTCATGGGTGATGAGGAAGCACAAGTTGATAGGCGTTCTGAGTACGTACCAGGTGTGGAAAGAAACACAGTTCAAAAAATACAAAAAGTTCTACATGATCACAACGTTTTAGTGCATGAATTTAAAATGGCTAAAGATAGAGTGACTAGCGATAATTACAAGGTCGTGATACACCCAGATCGTGTACCACGTGGTGAACACGAAAGACGATTCAATGCCCCGACCACAAACGAAATAGCTGCCGTAGTAGTTAGTACTGAACAAACTGCGTCTCGGGACATTGTTATTCAGGCGCACGATGGCCGGCTTACTAGAGTTCCGGACACTCATAGATTTTATGATGCTCTCGAGTACCCGATAATTTTTTGGAAAGGACAAGAGGGGTACAGTTTTGATATTCCTCAGACAAACCCAGTTACAAAACAGCCTATACCGAACGAAAAAGTGTCGTGCAAAGACTTTTATGCGTATCATATGATGGTACGTCGCAACAATTTTAATTTATTGCTTCGATGTAGGCTTCTCTTTCTTCAGTTTTTGGTGGACATGTATGTCAAAGTGGAGAGTGAGCGCTTAAGGTTTATTGATTTAAACCAAACAAAACTGCGAGCAGACAACTATATATATATAGGCTACAATTTTAACTGGAGAAGCCAAGGGAGACAATGTTCTTATACCGCGCATCCCAATCATACCCAACAACTTGCCATTCAATTTTAAACGCCTGCAGTTCCCATTAAAAGTCGCATTTTCAATGACGATCAACAAATCGCAGGGTCAAACCTTGAAGGTAGCAGGCCTACATTTGGGCACGCCATGTTTTTCTCACGGTCAGCTCTATGTGGCTTGCTCACGTGTTTCCAAAGCGAAGAATCTGCATGTTTATGCTGAAGGAAAAAGATCGTTAAATGTAGTTTATAGGAGCATACTGCAGTAGCTACCTATAGACCTATGATTAGGGCTCTGCAGTGCTTAGTTACCGTATTCCTTACTTATTACTAGACTAGACGGGACGAACCTGAAGTCCACGCGAACGAAGTCGCGGGCAAAAGCTAGTAGACAAATAAAACCTTCCGTCCACCACCCTGACAACTGAGCAAGTAAAACCTGTAATAACTACGTTGTCCTTCTTCACTTCATTCATAGTTCATTCATTCATACTCTTTGCTGATTGACAGTCTTGTGTCTTCTAAGTAGTCTGTGCTGACAGTGACAGCGATCGGAAAGCAATCAAGTAATAATGATAATGAAGTTCTAATTTGTGATTAATTAATTAACTTGGGTCAGAGTTAATTACACGGATTAGGTGTTAGTTACTAATTAATTAGCATATTGTTTATTTTCTCTGTGCAAAGTTGAAAATATCATAAACACCGCAAACAAACAAAGCCTGTTATATTATATGTACTTATATTATAAAATGTGATTATAAAATTAAAAACAAAACCAGTGAACACTGTAAAATCTGGTACAATGGATGCAAACATTAATAATAACGTTTCCGTTTTGGAAATATTAGATAGTCAATGTAAGTTGAAGTTTCGCCATATAATCTGTACTGTATTATATCTGTGAACACAAACACCAAAGAATATCATTGTATGTACTCGCCAGTGAATTTTACAAATTATTTGTATTCTTTATCTTGATTAAGATTCTTAATTTTTTTATTCATTGGATCAGCCAACAATTACTACACTCCACATTCACATATTACAATATTCCAATTCAAGTGTGTAACCAATTAAAAGCTGAAAAAAATACAGATACATTGCTGTTATCAAATGTTTCTTTTTTTTCTAATTAATATTTAGCATTAATTGTTTTCATATTGTGTGTTTAATATCCAAAGCAATGTTTTCAGACAGTACTGCTACTGTTGTACCATACAAACAAAACATAACTATATCCAGCTACCAACAGCCCTTAACTCAAACTGTTAGCCAAACCCAGGAAGATACTGATTGTAACGATAATAGCAAAAGTAAGTCTGCCTTCATTGTTCTTTATAGACTTAGGTATGTTATGTGAAAAGTCATCTATGATTATAGTTTTTGTAAAGTGAAATATATTATTTAAATAATTTATTGGTTAAAATAAAATATACATAAATAAACTGTTATATAGTTTATTTTCAAATACATTTAACATTACTAGTAACCTGTTACTATATTTAAATCTTTCTGTTTATTCTACTTTACCTGTCTCAGCATATGCTGCACTAGTAGCTGCAGCACTGATTTTCAGACAGGCCCAGAGCTATTCATTAACACTATTATACTAAAATGGTTTCACTTTACTTCACTCCTTCAAAATTCCTAATGCTCAAACTTATTCACAGACAAAATATGGACTAAAAACTCTACTTTGACACTCTTAAGTTTATATGAAAGTAAAATTCATATGTTGGATAATCCAAAGAAGAAATCTAAAATGTGGGTATCAATAGCTGAAGAATTAAAGACATTGAATGTTGAGGTAATCTTATATTATTTATACAATTTTTATGTTTCCCTTAAGGTATTAAACAATATAAAATGTACCTACTTACAATTTTTTCAGGTGACTGCAGATCAGGTGAGATGGAAAATTAATGCATTAACAAAAAAATATAAAGATTGTATTGATAATGGGCAAGATGCAGCAGCATTTAAATATTTTAATGAAATGAATCAGATTCTTGGATGTTACAATGATGATAGCACTACATACAGAGTAGCATCAGGGGTATCACAGCAAGATGTGGACAAAAGCAGGAAAATGATTCCACCAAAGAGTCCATTTCGAAGTTTACGAGCAGAAAGAAAAGCAAAAGCAGAATTGGATAATCATTGGATAGAATATCTAAGACGTCAAGATGGAGAAAGGCAATACAGGGAAGAAAGGTATGAAAGGAATTTGAGATTGAAAGAGGAATCATTAAAGTTAAAGAGAAGGGAATTAGAAATTAAACAAACTCTCGCATTAAAAAAAATTGAGCTTCGAGAAAGAAAACAACAAGAAATTCTAAAAATCGAAAAAGAAAAATGTGATCTGTTAAAAAAGTTATTAGGAGATTCGTAGATAGGGCAATAATGTGATTTTGTGAGAGGAAGGGATGTGTTTCTCAGTGTGTTCAATTTATATTAAATATTTAAAATCAAATCACAGGTAATATTTATTTATTTACAATTCTAAATGCTCTTCCATACTAATTTGGTTATCATTTTCATTAATGCTATAGTTGTATAAAATACATGCTGTTACAATTGTATCAGTAATAAAAGCAATGTTACGATACACATTAAAGTTTTTGATACGTTTGAATCTTCCTTTTAGATTGTTAAAAGCTTTTTCACTTAATTTTCTTGTAGATGCATGAAATGAATTGAATTCTCTTTGTTGTGTTGTCAGTCGCTTATTTTCTCTTATAGGTGGTATTAGCCATGGTAAGCTTGGATATTTTGAATGACCTACAATGCATGTGTTGTTAGGAAAAAGTCCATTTTTATTTTGAGAGGCTGTAGTAAACAAGGGAGATTTTTTCAAAACATGGGTACAGTTTGAAGAACCAGGTTCTCCACAATATATATTCGTAAATCTAAGATTTGCATCGATTGTAGCTTGTAAGATAACTGAATAATATCCCTTTGAATTGCAGTAATCTCGAGCGTTTTGGGGTTTTTCAATTCTAATATGCACACAATCAATAACTCCTAATATGTTGTTTAACCCAGTTTTCGTTTCAAACAAGTCACAAACAGATTTTACTTCATCATAATTCTGTGGCCACTTTATAACATCATTAAGCTTTGTTAAAATCCATGCAACTACACGACGGATCACTCGAAATGTTGAAGATATAGAGATATCAAAACAAGTTGCTATTGGTGTCAATGGTTGTGTACTAGATAGAAATGAAAGAAATATGTAAAAACACAGTTTTGGTTCCAAAGGCTTCAATCCAAATTTGTGAGATGCAATGAATCCTGATTTTTCTAATTCATCTGAAACAATGCAAGTTACACTGTATTAAATAATTGCCTAGTATTTCATGTCTATCTGGAGAGTACCAAACTATTACAATTTGGTGAGCGACTTCAAAACAGCATAAAACAGAACAATAATTATAAATCCTTCAAAATTTTATTTATGGTAAGTAGCCTTGATTACGGACACAAATAAAAGGTAAATATTACAACTTAATGTTTACCTAAAATATTGTTGGAGTAGGAACTAGAAAAATCACAGCTTTTTATGTTGAAGTATTTTTAGCTAGACCTGTAACAAAATATATAGGTCTAAAACTTTATTCAAATAACTTTACTTCCTAATTCACAATTTTCTTAATTCTCCTTGCATGTTCATAACATTGGACACCCAATTAAAATATTTTTAATAACTTTTAACATTACATTATATTTTTAATATATAAAAATAATTTCATTAAATATTAGTAAATTAACAAATAAAATGATTTGTTAATGATTGATGATTTAAGTTTATTACTTTTGTTTACAATTAAGAAATGGTGTGAATTTGTTAATTATCCCAGCAAAAATTAATTGACCGAGATGAAAATGAATTATAAATTAACAACAACCAAAATAAATATATAGTTTCTTAACTGTCATTGATGATGTACCAGATTTTGCATTCTAACAGGCACATTTTTTAAACTGTTTTAGGGTTTTGCGTGAAGGGTGTGGTAACTCTACTTGAGGCATCAGAACATGAGCAGCTATCTCTTGGGTCTCCATGAATATTCTGCTCAGAGGGCTTTAAATGCGGAAACCTAATTATAAAACTTTTTAAAATCTTATTGACTTTAACTATAATAAAAATAATAAATATAATTTGAAGATGTTTAGAAAGAAAGTCATATTTATAACTTACCAATCAATATATACGCTGTTGTTCTTGATATTCCTAAACGCTTTTCAAACTTCAAATCTGTCCAGGAATCAATAATATGCAAATAATCATCAACTCGTTTTCTTCGAAGTCTAATCAAGTAATGCATGAGTGGATAGAATAGACTGTCCTCCTCTTCATCTTGATCTTCATCTGAAGACTCTGCCACAAAAACATCGCTCCAACTTATAGTAGAACTTCCATCGTCGCTACTTGTCTCTTTAGTTTCCGTTAGCCAAACAAAAAGTTCTTTATCAGCAACATTCATTGCTAACTTTTTCTCATATATGTTCTCATTTATGTATGTCTCTCCCCTCACACACTTTAACTTATTAGTACAGCTTGAGTACAGCTCCGTACGGTTACAGTAAGAAGAATAAACCCAACGTACAGCTATCATTCGTTACACTTCAGTATTTGACATTTGTAATCTGCTAAACTGGTTTGTTTATAAAACAAGACCGTAATTAAGACACGCTTTGACGCTACACAATAGTACAATATACACATTATGCACTCTAAAAGTTGTATTCTAGTCTCTATTGCAATAGGAATAAATATTGTAATGGAATAAGTTTTATATCGTGATGACGTCTTGTCATGGTAACCATGGTAATGTGTGAATTACTGTCTGTATGAAGTAAATCTGCCTGTAGTACAAAAATCTCTATATCGTTTGTGGTAGGTTTATTATCCTCTTTGGTTTGTATATTACTCGGCCCAAAATCAAGATTTTGATTCTCGGATATTATCTCGGACCAAGAATCAAGATGGACTTGAAAAGCGCGTATACCCGAAAGGGACAAACATAGAGTACTTCGAAATGCAGGGTTACCAGGTCTTTGAATATTTACCCCAATTTGTCAGCCAGTCAGTAGTTTAACACCTAAACCAGGTGCCGCAGGTTCGATTCCCGAAACAGGGAAAACATTTGTGTGATAACATTTTTTGTCTGGGTATGTAAATAATAAAACAATTATATACAGAAAGTATATTTACTGTCCTTTAAACAAAATAAGCTTCGTGTACATATTTCTAATATTGTCAGTGTTATTAATCATTGTTTTGGTGGCATAATGAATTCGCACATTTAAATACTTTTTACAAATCGCTTTCAACAAAAGCGAATAATGGATCAAATCTGTGAAATGATCATCAGACGAAAACAATCGGAGCCCGATACATTTTTTCAAACATTCCTGCAAGAGATGGTGCAACAGATCTTTTCTTTTTATAATTTTATTTTTTCTGTACACCTCTGCTATTTCACATAATGTAATAACATGTTTGGAAGGATGACAAAGTCCACCTTTATCTTTTCTAATTAAAACGGTATTGTCTAACCTTTCGGGAGATCTTAAAGTAGACAAACACTGCTCGCATTTTAATTGAATTTCTAAGTTTTTAACAACGAAACCAGCTATATAAATAATAACTTGCTTTGCATATTCAGTTAGTCTTGTAGGATCAGCTAAATAGTCCAATCTCTTCGACCTGTTGATTTTATCCATGAATCACGCAGTGCGGTGTCTTTTGGAAATCTGAAACATAAATATAATGTACAACACACCATACACTGCATTTTATACACTTAACTTAATCTCATATTAGTAAGAGTTTTTGTAGCACTTATATTCATACAAAGTTAAATAAACAATTGATTGTCTATTTGTAAAATTACCCACACTCATGGGTAATTTTTATTCAAAACGAATGGTATCCCTAAAATAAGAATAACCTGATAAAATTTACAAGACGTACAAAATGGCCGCATGACATTGACATCGTAGTGTGTTTGGCGATGTGTTGTGTATATCTAAACTTAGACGGTTAATACTAAATGTATCATTATTTTAAAACACGAATTTTACACATTTCTTCATTATTTTAGCATATTAGAAACTCTGATAATGTAGTATGTAACCGAAACTTCGATGGTTTGTACAATTCAAACGATATAAAACAAAAATTATCATACTTACGAATGAAAGGTTATGTTTTCTGATTTACGCTCACTCCGACTATTACAGCCGATTACACAGCAATGCACCATAATTATTGTCTTCTACACACCTTCATCACTAAGTTTCACACAGAAAACAAAAGAAAATCAAGTTAAATTCGCGATAAATGACGATCACAAATGCACACATCAGATTTGTTGGGCACAATTAACAACTGTGCCCACCAAAAAAAAGCGAAACTATGACAAGGACAAAAGAAGGTGTTTTTGTCTTTATCACTCCTCAGAGCTTTTCTATGCACTTAGCCTGCTCTAACATGGTATTATTATTTGGATGTCAAGTCCATCTTGATTCTTGGTCCGAGGATATTATAATAATATTATATTCTCTTTGTATGAAACTGCTATGCACAGGAGCAAATATACGTCTGATCTTATATATACATGTATATAACATTATATACTTACCTTAAGTGCGTTTCACTGAATAGTACGTATCGCGTTATGTTGGCAGCAATGGTTTTCCAGTGTTGCCACATTACCTATAATAACCTACCTCAAAGTAAAGGTAATCACAAGGTAATTTTAAATATCGTTTTTTAGTTATGATTCTTATATATCTGCAATTTATTCGATTGTTATAATTTTAAAAATAGGACAGTAATAAAAAGCTTAAATAATTTAATAATTTTTATTTTGAGTAGTTATGCTCATCTAACCGATTTATACCCGAGAGATCGTCGTCATCTTCCATATCATCCACTTCATCAGAAGTATCGCTATCGTCACCCACTTCAATTATGAACCTGTTCATCTCGCTATCAATAACTGGGACCATCGGCATAATATTTTTCTTCGAGATTTT
The DNA here is from genome assembly GCA_910589575.2 of Carcina quercana. Lineage (NCBI taxonomy): Eukaryota > Metazoa > Arthropoda > Insecta > Lepidoptera > Depressariidae > Carcina > Carcina quercana. The sequence goes on along the minus strand of OU342432.1, from coordinate 12,973,837 downwards.
TCACGTGCTCACATTCTTTTATCCATTCTTCTTGGGTGATCGTTGCAAATGCTTCTTCTATGATTTGGAAGATTTTATCTGCTTTTTGACCCACGTTTTTTTCAGCAATACGTCTTTTTAAGACTCTCCATATGAGCTCTATAGGGTTTAAATCGCAGTGGTAAGGTGGAAGCCTTACCACCTTATGCCCATGCGCTTCCAACATTACATCGGCTTCATAAACGGGCGGCTGTTTGTGCTCATTTATTATTTGAAATAACTGGGCTTTTAACATAGTTGGCAAGTAAGAAAAACCATTACTTGTTATCCAGTCTTGCATTTCTGCCTTTCTGCTTGACATCGTTGGTGCTTTGTTAAGCTGAACTGTGTGGTAGGAGGCGTTATCCATCACCACAATTGATTGGGGAGGCAAATTCGGTATAAGCTTTTCACTAAGCCACTTATTAAAATTCGTTTTATTCATATCGTCATGATAGTCGGCCGCTTGTGACTGAGATTTGAAGATCAGTTGAGCATTGGGTATGAAACCCATAGCACCACCCGCGTGGACGATAATCCAACGTGGCCCTTTGGAGTCTGATGATAATACACCTTCTTCTTGTTCGCTTTGCCAACATTTTCCGGCGCAATATGTTGAGTGTATATATGTCTCGTCTAAATATACAACTGGGCGCTGGTTTCCGAGACGATTATTTCGCAATTCTTCCAGGTATCGATAGCGCCAGGCGACAATGTCGTATCTCTCCATTAGGATTTTCCTTTTGGATCTACATTTTTAAAAATAAAACCCCATATCTTTCATAATTCTCCACAAAGTGGTACGACTTCCTTTGAAATCTATCTCGCTTTTCATTTCATGCAATAACTTTGTTAGAGTAGGCAATACCTTTTTTACGGTATAAAATTCATGAATTTTATGCCTTATAGCACACCGTTCGAAGTCATCCAGTAGGATTCTTTTAGGCCGGGGACCGCTTTTGCGTGGTGTTGAAACCTTAGTAGACGTACTGGCTGCGACCTCACCTTCTTTGGTAATTTTAGACATGGTAGACAAGGATACACCTAAAACAGATATTTCGGTTTATTTTTCATACATATGTATTATATTATACATACGTATTTATCAGTCATACAGAAACCAATAATATTCGCAGTACACATGCTTGCTTAAAACTAACAAATAACTAAGTTTAAATAGATAAATAAGTTTAAGTGGGAATATTGTTATCTGCTACTGGTAACCCTATTTAACTAACCTGTAATGGCGGCGACACGAGCCTGAACACATCTTAAAGGAATTAATGGGGCATCATTACGTTTTTCACGTTCACAAAAGTTCTTCACCTTTAACACTATCTTTCTTTCACCACTTTTCAAAGTTTTGGGCATGATTTCAGTCAAAAATCAAATGAAAATTAACAAAATCTGCGGGAGCGTCTTCTCGTGCCAGTGACTTTGACAGACAGAGGAGCCAACATAACGCCATAGGTACTATTCGTTGAAACGCACTCTACATCCAAGTTTGCCAAAAAGAATTGACACGATTAATGTAAGAGATGCAGCCATACAATCAAGTGCATAAAATTAGACATCTCGTTCACGTATTGTTTATCTACACTGTGTATTTCAGTAATCAAGAAACAATGAGTCAAAATTATTTTTCTACAAAAATGCCATTTTTGAGTAAGGGCGTAGGGTTTGGCGCGAACTTGTAAAATGGTGGTTCATTGCAATTTTAGTAATTCGTTAATAATACTGTTATGTGTGTTTTTTGTGTTATAATGGTGTGATATAGTGCAAAAAGTGTCACGGACAGTGTTATAGTATCAATTACGCAAAATTGCGAGGGTTTCGACGCGATCCGAAGAGTTTATCATGTCGAGTACATTCGGCATATGGATTCTTTCGGATAATGTTGAAACCAAGGCTGGCCTTTGAAGTTCTCGTCAAGAATCCAAATTAAGCGATAAAATGTACACATTATACATTTTATTGAGAAAGCTGAAGAAATGGCTTCGGCATAGTTTATAACCTCAAAATTTGTTCACCTAATTTTACTCGTCATTGGCTAGATAACCACTGGTTAAAGCCATTATTTTAAAAAAAAGTGTGTCTAAGCGAAAACGTCAAAAGTGTTTTTATATACATCACAGATATATTTATATACATGTGTTAATGTCACGTGAAAATAGTGATGGCGCAAATAAACACTCCGTTTTAAAAGGAAAACATTTATTCTTGACAAATTCTTGACCATATTTACTTGCTCAGTGGACCATATCAATAAGTAATTATTTCAGTATCACTAAAACACAGTGATTTACTTGATCAGTAAGTATCTCGGAGTACTTTTTGAATACACAACATTGTGAGAAAAGTTCTCTGCCGCCTCCTTGGATTGTTTGGAGTGTGCTTGGAGAGTTGGCTTTTTACCGTGCTTCCTACTACCTCCCTACATAAAAAAATTAGTTGCCCTATACCTGTCTACTTGTTGACAACTGAACCCTGTCTTGGAATTAAAGGTGAGCTAGGTCAGTAATGTCCACTGCATGAGTGCACTTGGCCCTCATGGACCACATGATGATGATCATGACGAACAGGCTTTCCACTATGCATGACAGGTGTGGTGATTACAGTAAGTGATGCATAGACATTGGAGTCGGTTTCCCTTATTCATAATTTCATGGCATGCACAGAAGTTGAAGTGATCTTATACTAGAGCTAGAACCACACAGCTTATTGGTTGATTATTGAAACTAAAACTTATATTTCAGCAAAACTAGAAACTATGGAATCAATACAAAAGAAGTCGGAAAAGCTAATATTGAACTGTAATGAAAATCATGATAAACAAAGTAAGTATAAAAAAATTCCCTTGCTGGCCTTTTATGAAACTAAAAAGTGATGGAAAAAACGTAATAGATCCTTAATCACATTATAATGTTTGTGCCTAAATAGGACTGATTATCATCTGGGTTTTAACAGGTGCAACATGGACTACAAAGACCACATTGGCATTGTTGAAGTCATATGAATCTAAACTTGAAATGATAGAGACACCAAAAAAGAAGACCAGGATTTGGATAGCGATATCAAAAGAGTTGACAGGTCAAAATATTGATGTGTGTAAAGTATATTGTTTTAAATTTTGACTGATTTTTCACTCACAGTATTAGGTGTATCTTTGTGCACAAAAATAAGTACTTTGAGAGTAAAATAAACTATGTATATAAAATAAGAGTAAAATAAACAATGTATATAAAATAATGCCATATATTTTCATCATCTTGGGGATTATTTCTCTTTGGGGATTTAAAAGTGGTTATTGCCATTTTCTTTTTTATGTTTAAGGTAACTCCTGATCAAGTCCGTTGGAAAATAAATGCTCTGACAAAAAAGTACAAGCAGGCTATTGATAATGGTAATCAAGACAAATTTCAATTTTTTCAAGAAATTGATAATATATATGCACAATACAACATTGATTGTGACTATTCAATACAAAATGTAGCATTGTCTAATAAGAAAAAAAAATTAAACAAAATTCATTTCACAGAGGACAGGAGGTCCACTTATTTTAAAAGGAGTCCAGAGAGCAAGTCTATGATAGAGCTCCGAAAATTAAGACTATCCAACAGAATTGAAGCTGACAAATGCCAAAGTAAAATAAATTTAGAAAAACAATGGCTAGAGTATTTAAAACAACAAGAAACTCATAAGAAAATTACAGACGAAGTATATGACAGAAGTTTGAAATTACGTGAAGAAGAATTAGAATTAAGAAAAAAGGAACTTGAAATAAAAGAATCTCTAGAATTACGTAAAATTGAAATAAAAGAAAAAGAACTGGAAGAATTGTTACAAATTGAGAGACAAAAATGTGAATTGCTTAAAAGAATATTTACACAGAACAAAAAAACATGAATCTTAGCACCTGAGTTTTTCTGTCGTCAAATAAATGAATCCAGCCGGTTTTAGCTATACATATTATCATAGGTAGGCAGGCAGTAGGTACTGTTAGAAAAAGTGAAACCACAGCTAGATGTATACTGGCTGTATGCGGCCAGTAGTTCTTAGCAATGAGACGAGTCGAGTGGTGGTGGTGGCGCGCGGCCGAAGTCGATACCCCCCGCGCTACCCCCGCAGAAGAGATTGCGTCACCCCTTCGTTCAACCCCTTTGATATAATTAAATTTTACCAAAATACAGTGGTAGTACATAAAAGCATAAAAATTTGTTGTACCCTCTTTTGTACTATTCACACACGTTCATCACCATACAAAAATCACGTCGGTGTGCTTCCAGTTTGTGGACAGAATGTCTAAAAGTTTAAATGCTTTGTGTGTATACATCCATGATTTTTCCAAGGAACACCAAACAACGTCGTGGTCCAATTGTGGGGGTCATGCGAAGCTGTGAATCCATGAAAGCATGTGCGTGACCCAACATTGGGATCATCTGGACAGAACGTATTAATTGGCATTTCACTCAACACACTGCATAGGAACCAAAAAAGGTGAATGTGACAGACAGTACGAATTTCGAACTTTTGTTACGAACTACGAAAGTGGGTACATATTTTTAAACAACTTCATGTACTCGAGGGAGTGCACTGAGCAAGTAATCATCTCGAGTGTTTGTACTTTGCATTCTCCGGCATTGGTAAAAGCTCTATTTTTGATTCGCTCGTGTGACAGCATCGTCGCATACGATGTTAAGTCATTCCGCACTCCATATTCCACTATAATTTGTTTATGAGAGATTAGTACCTAACTGTGTTTATAGGGTATAGAGTAACTGTGAGAGTAACTATACCTTTGGTTTGAATTCTTGGCGCGAACTTGAAAAAGATAGAATGTAATTATTATCAAAGACATGGCTGTATGGTGTTTTCCCTTTTCCTGATAGAAAAAAATCTTACAAAAAACTGTTGATGTTGGCAGCACTGGTTGTAGAACTGCGTGGTTTTAACTGTGGTATGGGTTAGTAATTAAATGCTCCTAGGTATAGGTTTAATCTAGGAGCATTTAATCACTACGTTTTAGGTTTAATGTTCATTTACACTTAGCTTTTGGCGGTTTCTCATTCAACATCAGCAGGGAATCGTCCGCTGCTGGACATAGGCCTCCTTCATGGTACGTCACATCGACCCACGACTCGGTCGTCGGGTCCATCTAGTAGAGGGACAGACTGATAAGATGCTCATTGCGTTGTTGAAAATATAGTTAAAGAATTACACTCCGCTATAGATCAGATCGTTATCGTCGATCGATTTCTACCTCGTTACTAATCAAATGAAAATAAAGACTTGAGTAAAATGGTAAAACGACTCAATAGGTAAATTGAACATTGATCTGTGGGTCATCTTGCTGCTCTTTGCTTCACCAATCACGTTTAAAAGTTGCTCCGTTGCTGCTTACATTTATGCAAAGTTACCGCTCGCTGGGCCAGCATCAAAGCCAGCATTGGCCCATCATGTAGACGGAGTCACACGGATGCAAATGCAATGCTACCAACATTGAAATTCCATCACAGCGCAAAAAGAAACTTATCAAATCAAAACATTTAAAACAGAAAATACACGAAATTTTACAATGACAGACATAATTTACAAACGATATGAAAAATCTCTAGGTCTCCTTACGACAAGATTTGTTCATTTACTTCAGAAAGCGAAGGATGGAATCTTGGATTTAAAAGTCGTAAGTATATGCCGCCATCAATCTGTCATTTCAATTTTTAGGCACGAACGAATAATAAAGATGTTGCATATTGTTTTCAGGCAACTGATTTGTTAGCTGTACGACAGAAGAGACGGATTTATGATATAACAAATGTTCTTGAAGGAATTGGGTTGATAGAAAAAAGAAGTAAAAATGCTATACAGTGGAAGTAAGTCCATCGTGATCTCAAAATGTTTTCTTACTTCTTCTAGACATGTAATGAAGTTTACGACATCTATATTTACAACGATCTTATCATTATCAGGTTTTCGTATTAATTCATTGATACCTCAAATGGTTCGCTGAACTGTCTTATTAAAGCTGTTCCAGCATCAATTTTAAATATTTGCCTCGCCAAAAAAAAAGATTCAAGGATGCACCAAATACAATCTACCATCAATAACATACACAGCTTGTGTTATTGTTGGTAGGTTGTATGTTGGTGGAGCCCTGGACCTTGTTTTTTTAGGGAGGCAAATATATAAAATTGATGCCTATAGTTCTATTATACTTGAGTAGAGTTGGAAAGGAATTTTGATCACCTCCACAGACTCACAATCTGGAGGACCAGGGTTCAATGGCAATGGCATTACATTACTAATTAGATGAAATGTAGGCCAAATCAGACACATTAAAACAACAAGGATATTAAACTGCAAATTTGATTGAGTAGGTAGGGTCCCAAAAAATTGCCTCTATGCAGTATCAGGGTACCAGGTTGTCCGGAGATATATCTCCTGAAGCCCAAGAGCATCGTAGTACAGCTAGCATTCATAGTCTCTTGAGTGCCTTCTGCCCCTTTCCCAAAGTTTAAATGTCATTTGACAGTTGTACTCTCGATTACTAAAATATGTATCCACTTTTTAACCATGTTACATTCACCTTTAATTGACATTTCCTTCAACACACGAAATTGAAAAGAGCAAGGGTGAATGAATGTGACATGCTACAAAAGTATATACATATTTTTCTATTCGAGTGTACAAAGTAGACATTAGTAGTTAGGAGAAACATTTTTAGCTACAACCGATATTTTTCAGTCTTAAATTGATGTTGTAACACTCTTTTATTTGGCATCCCTAAAGCTGCTACCTATGGCACGGACCCTTGCCTTGCTTGCCCTTTCATCCAGATTTAATCAAGCGTAAACAGACTGATGAAAGCACACAGATGAATATGTTCTGTGATTAAAATAGTAAAAATATGTTTTAACCACTTATTTATTACATGCTTTATATTAAGGTTCACTTTTATGTAACTCTGTATGTAAACAAATCTCGCAAGTCAATTTTAACCTACTTATCATATCGAGTTGAAACTTTGGGATTGTATGTAAGTCAGATGACAATACAATAATTTGGCACCATAAAGCTGAGCTCAACCAGGATTCGGATAGAAGAACTCTGCAATGGTTTGGTTTGATGAGTTTAATCCATCAATAGTGATACACTGGGTGATAAGCCAGGAAGAAGAAAGTGGAACTCTTCAAAGGATACTAAGCACATCAAGTTGGGGCTCATTTGGTTTAATGATTCCGACACATTACACTTAGTGATAAGGGTGTGATGATTAAGCCAGGGATTTAGATAGTGACAAAGCTTTAGTTTTAAACTATATTTTCAATACTTTAATATCAGAAAGGTGTTCCCACGAGATTTTGTTTTTGAAATCAGTGCTAACTGTCATAAACTAGTTGGTTGGTAATCTTTGACAATGAAAATTATACTAAACTAAATATTCAAGAATGTTATATTGTGCTGTTTCAGGGGTGCTGGCCCAGATGGATCCGCATCAGAGATAGGAGCTAAAGTCACTAAACTGAGAAGACAGATTGCTCAGTTGGAAGATCGGGAAAGACAGCTTGATAAGTATGGCTCATTTAATTTTAGTTTTTTTTATGTGAGCGGCCCAGCAGTACTTTACAATTACTTTTCATTAATGTGTGCCATTTGGTTATTTAAAAGGAAGTTTGGGTATAAAGTAAAAACAAGATGAGTGGATAAAAAAGAAGATTAACACATAACAGGGTGAGCGGGAATCTTATATGATAATCATTGTCAGCCACATCACCAGCAATCCATCATCAACTGGTTGTGACTTTTATACTAATGTCTGGTCTGATGAACGAAGGTCTGGCCCTGGTGGGCTCTTGCTCTATGTGACAAACAGTCATGAGAATAAGGGTTCCATTTTTTAAGAACCCTAGAAAATGTTGGTTTTGGGATTACCTTTGCATTTTGTTTTCAGACAAATGCACTACATTGAACAAAGTATAAAGAATGTATTGGATGACACAGACAACAATGGACTGCTGTATGTGACAGAAAGTGACATTAAGAATTGTTTTAATAAATTAAATAATGAATCCATTTTGGTGTTGGAAGCACAGTTAGGTGCAAGTTTGGGTGTAGGCTCCACTAACAAGAACAGGGTAACGTGTTTATTTGTTTATGCTTTATATATGTACATAGATGTACGGAGCTTAATTATGTTTTATTCTTTCAGGATAGAGAACAACACTTTTTCTTACATTTAACATCTTCTGAGCCAGTTGGAGTAATACTCATTGATAACATTGGAAAAGATATGGTATTTCTTAAATATAGTTTCACCAATTTTATTTTAGCTTTATATATAGTTTTTATCTTACTTTATATGAACTATAAATTAGTAACCGTCTCTGTGGCCTTATGGGAACACACATGGACTAACAATCTAGAGGCCCCAGGTTCGATTCCCATTGGGGGTACCTATCGGTACTCTGTTTTATTGTTGGTAGGGCACTTTCTATCTCCGCCTGGCTAACTATCCCCATGTTACCTAAATCTGCCGCCAAAGAGCAGTGTTAATAGCACTGTTGTGTTCAGGTATCAGGTGAGATGAGAGAGATATATATAAAAATACAGGCTGATGCCCTGAACATCATCAACTAGAAATTATATTATAGTTTTCTATATTAGGCAAGATTTTTATAATGAGTTAATAAATGTCGTACGGGTATGGGTATCAAACATTACAATTCACCTAAGTCCAGATAGCGGCCAGTACATATATACAGTGCCAATAATGTGAGAAGGGAGAAATCAACCACTACCAGAAATATTGTAGAACCTACTTTTAAGCTGCTGGTCTTCTTAAACGATGATAATGGGTTAAAAAGGGACAACTATATTTTCACACATTACCTACCACTCACGCACACTGGTGACTACCAAATTCCCTTATTATTATCGAGTGTGCGCTACCAGATGCCTCAAGATAATGACCCTATAAAAAAGAAAGGTGCTACAAAGATTCATCCAAAATCAAATATGATAAACTAATGTTAGTGTCAAAAGTTTAGCCTAAAGTCGAAATTATCTAGTAAGAAAAACGGCTACTTTAACGTTAAAACACCTAGCCAAACAGATACATTTTCATTCATTGACTAACAGACTGCCTGGCCTTTTTTCTGGTCTCACCATCTCTTTTTGGGAGAGTTGTTCGTACGGTTATACTCACAATTGACCCAATTGATTGTTGCCAAAGGATTTCTCTTTATTCCATCCGACGAACTACTACCGTGTGGTCTCTATAATGTCTGCCGCCGCTTACAGCCGTGTAAATAGCATGTGTTTAGGTAATAAAAGATAACATTCATTAGTTTGAGGCTTGAACTGAGGACGTTTTTATATTCAATTTAATCAAAATTTAATGTTAATCTTTACTTTCAGGATGATGTTAGCATGGAAGACAGTGAAGTTGCAACTTATTCCGATAGCTGCGAAATTCCATATAATAGTGGTAAGATGAATTGTATTTATTAAAGAGTATTTTTGCCCGCGACTTCGTCCAAGTGGATTTCAGAAGTTATCCCACGGGAAATACTTGTTCGATCTGGATAAAAAGTAGCCTATATCCTTCTCCGATCGTTTAATTATTCCTATACAAAACATCAAGTAATTTTGACACTTCGTTACGACGTGCAGGTAGGACTAACATATAAATGCAGAATTGGCGACAACTGGTGGTAGATATGTAGATATATTACCGGTTGAGCGCCTTCCGCGCTCGCCATTCCAACAGCCAAGACCAACAGCATCAAGTCCATTAAAAAAAAACTGGTGGTAAAGCGTTGGCATCAAGCGGTTCCTGCCTTCGCTTGCGAGCCGGTTTGAGTTTATTTTGTCGCCTTGTCCGTCAGTAAAATGCATAGTCCCAAATAAATCAGATTTTATTTTTATTTGTTGTTTGATTTCAGATTACCTCCTCAGGCTGAGCCCACCGGTAACGAAACACGATTTTTCATTTTCACTACGGGACTCCGAAGGGCTCTGTGATCTATTTGATATCCCTTGCTGAATCAGTATAGTTTGATATAAGATTTTATATGTTCTCTATTTTTTTATTTCCATCATGTTTTTCACATTTTTTACATTTACATCAAATAACGTTTTATGTAAATAACTTTTGTAAATATTAAAATCACGTCTAAGAAAGTATTGTAAGGATAATAATAAATAAAATTTTAAGACATTTTAAGACACATTTATTTTTTCTTCGACTTCAGTTTGGGATTCGAAACAAATCTATCTAACACTCCAAATGACTGTTCTGGCTTTTTTTGCTCTTCTTCAACAGCAATAGCTTTCTTTGCCTTAATTGATTGTTCAATAAAGTCCTGAAACAAAACAAAATTATAACAATGAGCCAAGTGTGAGTCGCTTCCATATGAAGGGTTCCGAACTTAGGTTTGGGATAGAATTGAATTGAGACATGTTAGTTATTTTCGACCAGTGTGTTGATTGATGGGGAGTAAGAAAGGCGACTAGGTATTGGGAAACGTGTTCTGGACCGACCCTCTACTATATGGACCGATGACCTAGTAAATAAAGGTCTCGGGGAGTCGCTGGATGCAAGTGACTCGGGACCGGTCATTGTGGCGTATCATGGGGAGACCTATGTCCATCAGAGGACGTTTCCCGGCTGATGATGATTAAATTCATTGTAAAGAATACTATCTACTTTTTACTATACATATTTTCTTAACTTTAACGTTTGTAGTTTATGTAGGATATGAGTATCACTTCAATAATCAGTTTAATTAAAATAGTTTTAGAGCGTTTTGAAAAATAATCAAACACAGTTTTTTATCAGTCCTTCAAGTATATTTGAAAATATTTTTTAAATTACACAATACATACAGCTCCAATGAAATTTTTTAGATTTACTTGATATTTCCAAAAGTTTTTGATGTTGTCTCAGTGACTTGCATGTATTCTGTGTAAATCTCAACGTTTGTGAGCTAAAAGCTTTGGATAGACAAACGTAAAGAGTTGCCATAATAATGAGCTCAATTTGGATCTTTTAGAGTCGGAACACAAAAAAGCATTTCGAAGATAACTTGAATGTGTTATCGAATGCCTGATTATTCTTGACATAGGAGGATGAATATAACATGTTTAACTTTTTTTTAACGCATTAACACGTACAACGCTTAAGCCCAAGCAAACTCCCACTACGCCTAACCAACACGAGTGGAGGACGAATCAGAGCACAAAGAGAACCACGAACATAAGAAACACTTCTTATCTCATTTTCTCCCACGTTAAATCTTATGAAGTTATGTGTCTATCTTTATTTACTGTCGCTTTTTCGTTTCATAGACTTAAAAAAGTATCTCTTCACATTTCACACAGAAGCAGAATATTTTTTAATTTTTTTCTCTATTATATCAATTCAAATAATAATAAAATATTTATTTATTTTTTATACTTACCTACTGTATTCTTGTAAATGACAAGACCTGGATGTAATCTACATTACTAAAAAAACTATAATATAGGGTAGTAGTAAACGTTTTGTTAGTATTTAATACAATAGTATGGTATTACAAAAAGTTATATAAGTTTACCTTTCTAGACTTCTCCCTAATAATCTTTTTCCTGGATATAACGGATATCCCTTTGTTCTTGCGTCTGGGAGTAAAGTCCACTTTCTTAGGTTTCAGATACTGTAACATACAAAACAAAACATTTTAACTACAAATATTTTTTACACGACTAGGTCCATGCGATATAATGATCCGCACCTCTAGTGTGAGTTTTAACCGATACTATCGCATTTACATTTACGAAACGTGATTCTTCATACAAATCTGACGTAAAAGGCAAAAGCGATAGTGTCGTTTAAAAACTCACACTAGGGGTACCGCTCGCGCATGTCGCGTCATGTTCGCATCTGTCCCTTGCAAGTTAGTGTAACTGTTTTTCCGATACACAGAATGTTAATCGTCAAGTCTGAATGTCTATGTACGCTACCACGCTAGCGTCGCCATATTCCGAAAAAATAAGGGTCTAAAAAATAATAACTCGTTCAGTTTCTAGTTGGCTTCCCGTACGATAAGGAGGGGTGGCGTAACGCACGTGGGGCTAAATGCGCATGCTCTTGAAGGTCATCCGCAAAGGCCTTCACAAGTCTATACATATATAGCATACCACAAATATGTATTACCAGAAGCTGTTTCTTTGCAACCATCTGCTCTTTCATAGAAGGCACATCGACTTCAGCGATTTCGAAGGGATTCATTGTGATCAGCTCAGCGGGAATCTTCTCAAGTAACGCCTTGACTTCCGCCTCGCGCCTCTGCGTCTTGTTCTGGAAAGGATTGCTCTCCAAGGCGTCAAAGTTGGGCTCTCCACTGCCTAAAAGTTTAAAAAATATATATTTTGTAGATTATCACAATCGAATGACCAGAAGAATAGTCAGGTATGTAAATACCAAAATTAACGATTATTATTATGCTTTTGAGCGCATTAACTAATATTTTACTCTGTAGAATATCGAAAGGCACGCTTCTTTTCGTTTTGTGTTCAAGATTTAGGCAGTTCCATAATTCACCAGTTTGTCGAAATATGATTTCATTTATTCTACCTCTTATATTTCCTACATTTATAGCGAATCCACGACCTAGTAAACTAGTAATACGAAGACATAGTAAAGATCTCAAGGAGACGCTGGGTGCACTGGTCGTAGCATACCATGGAGGAGGCAGGCAGACCAATGTCCAGCAGTGGACGTTTTCCGAATGATGATGATGGTAAATTCGACATACTTACCAGGTACAATGATGCTTGTAAATCCATTACTAGTTCCAATGCCTAAAACGTCTTCATAAGGGCAGAACTTAAAATTGCTTATCTCTTTCGACATTCTGTGTCGCAGGTATGGCCGTTCAGTTGTTTGTGTACAACAATTACTGTAAATGATAAAGAATATGCATAATTTAATACCTTACATACTAACTATTACATTGTAATCTTTATTTAATTGTGTCCGCAATGAGCCGCCATGTTGGATTTTGTGCTACGTCATATAACCAACTGAAATTAAAACTGTGAAATGGTACCAGTAAATGCATGTTTTTCCGTATTCCTTAATTTTTTATTCTCATACAAAAGGTGCAAATATTGAAAGCATCTTGGTATCATATTACGGCTCCGATCTGAAAAAAGTGGCTGCCATTTTGAACTTCTTCGTTACTGGTCCTACTGCATTCAAAACAAATTGTTTATGGTCTGCCGGGTATCCGATTCGAATCGAGGTTTTTCCTCAATCCGGGAATAAGCATAACGAGTTATGACCTACGCGTTGGACTTTTCAATTACAATATGATCCGCTTATTAGCGTTATTCGATATCTGGCAAACATTGATTTACAACAATTGCGATCGACTAACTTTCAAACATTAACAAAAAATCACTCTCTGATGTCGGTAGTTTTTTGCTATTTTCTAAATATTTCTGGTATAAGTAAAACAAAAATAAATTTATAATATAAAGAAAAATCCGATAAAATCAACATACTTATAAATTTCAACTACGTCGCCCAATCCAACTGCCAGCATATCTTTCTGTGAGAACTCCAAGTCGACAGGAGCAGATCGTAGTTTGTAGTGCTGTAATGGACCATCGAGGTTCCTTATGTCCCACACTTTCATGCTGCGCTCTACTCCAGCAGTGGCCATGTACCTGAAAACAAGAGACAATAAAAACCTGTTTCATGCTAAGGTTTCTGATTCTTTCATGCTGAGGTTTAGTATCATTGATTTTGTATTATTTATATTATCTAATATTATAAATGCAAAATTAAGGTTGTTTGTTTTTCTTTCCCGTCGTAACGAAGGGTAGGAATGACTTGTTGTTGCATACGAGATGTTGTTTATGATCCTTAATAAATAAAATTTCTAAAATGAGTATCAATTTCCGAGATATAGAACCCGCTAATGGATCTCCAGTCGACCACTGAAGCTAGGCTATGGATACCGTTATGTTTTGAGAGATATACTTTAATTTTTCGATTCTTTTACTGATTTAGAAGACAAAACGAACCTTCCTCCATTGTCCACAGCAATAGCAGTTAAGGGCGCCCTATGACACAATATTTTGGCAAGCGGTTCCTTGACGGTCGGCGACCACAATGAAACAACTCCCTTTGAGTTTCCAAGGCACAAGGTTGCATTATAAGGATTTTGTGCCATGACCGATGTCCTCCCTAGTCTGTTGTTGAAGTGTCCGACTATCTCACCGATTGAGATATCAAGCCATGACATAAATCCGTATTCATTCTGCAAAAGTAGAAAGATAAATTGGAAATCACTACAATAGTGGTTTTGTTAGTACTGATACAGTTTTCTTCTTATTGTATAGGTTGTAAGGTCGATGACTGACCTCACAAATCCTAGTGTCAGAGAACCACCGTACGACCCTGACATGGCCCATGCAGTTACTACCTGTTCTAGATGAATCCAAAACCTATTGCGTGTTGCGCGCCTGACACCCATATTCTAAGACGTTTCCTTCAGATTTACTCACCTTGAAATGACGTCCCTCACTCAAAATGGTATCATAAGTCGAGTAAAATCTACTAGACTTGAGGAATTCTCTCGGTCGAGTGGAGGAACTGACATCCGTATTATTAAACGTTTCCTTCAGATTTACTCACTATGAAATGACGTCACTCCCTCCAAAATGGTATGATAAGTCGAATTAAATCTCCTCGAATTTAAAAATTTTGTCGGTTGGGTGAGGTAACTAACTGTCAATGTCAAGGTACCTGCCGACCTACCTTGAAGATTCCTCAATGTGAATATTGCGTTGTTTCGATCAACTTTTAACAGGATTTAAGCATGTCTTTCGAAGAGTTTATTGATTATGTTTACGATAGTCCATACAATTACCCTTCAAGGCATTATTTGCGTGATTTAACAAATCCAACAACAAACAAAAGTTTACTAGTATCATTGTTCTGTTAAAAGAATTAATATCTGGACGACCGAGCTTTGCTCGTAGTTCTATAAAAACAAACAAAAACTTTATTTCTGCCCCTGGTTAGCCATAAAGAGTGGAACAATTTGCCACTAAAAAAACAAACGTTACAAAAATAATAATTATAAATAAATAAAAACAAACAAAAAACAAAAATAAAAGCAATTTGCGTCGAATAATGCGAAGGAAAAAGCGCATGAAAACTGGAAAACGCGCGTTTTCCCAGACATGAGACTAATCTAGATCGATTTTTCGCCTCCAAAACCCCCTAAATACCAAATTTCAGCGAAATCGTTGGAGCCGTTTCCGAGATATATATTTTATATACATTGCTCGTTTAAAGGATAAGATAAGTACAAAGGTGTAATAATCTCACAAGGTTTGCAATAATAATGAATACACGCTCGTTTCAGATCGTTAGTGGGGACCTGCAACACTTGAACCAGCCAGTAGTGTCCAAAATTGTGGCTAGAATATCAAAGGAATTAGCACTAAAAGTGGCTATTTACGATTATATTTGAATTGAAAACGAATTTTATGCCAGTTGACCTGTTAACTAGTACACAGTGCGTTCGTTTCACGTCAGTTACTAAGCTTTTGACTATAAAAAATATTTAGAAAATCATCTTTTTCATGTTTTTACTAATGATAACCAATTTACTTTTTAAAGTTGTTTACGTAAAGTTATTGCGTATAACGAATACTACATGATAGTATTCAAAAGGCTACCAACAAAACAAATATGAAATCCTCGAAACAATGACGCGATCACTCGAATCCATGACGTCATCCACCTCGCGGGAGGAACGTCAAATCGCACTCAGGTTTCGACTTAGAATACCGATTCTGAGAAAGTTTTGACGTTTTCCTTTCGGTGTCCTTGAGTAAAGTTGAGTCAAGTAAATCTGAAGGAAACGACTTAGAATAGGGGTGTGAGTCTCAAGCTCAGACAACTGCGCCATAAAGGTGTTGCATATATTCAAACATAATATAAACATATAGAAAATTCATATGATTATTTTCATTTCTGATTATAGAGGTAGATAAGAAGAACATATGTTTCCATATTAATCTAGACAAAATACACATTAATCAATAAAAATATTTTGATACATTACTTCAATTTTTGTTCATATATTTTTGTTTGGTGGTTCCAGTTACCCACAAAACGATTATTTTTACACATATTGTGCAGTATGTTAGTACACATTTATGTTCATCAAGCTAAATAAATCATGCTAATTTTACTTACAACTCCAGCCAGAAGGAAATGATAAGGTAAAAATTCCATTCTTAATATTTTATCCATTCTCTTCACACAATGTAACTCAGTGCCTGTGTTGTCGTAAATGTACAACCACTCTTTCTGTGCCACAGCCATCATAGTCTCGACATGAAGCCAACTGAAAAAATATATTTTCAATGACACTTGAAAAAGTGATCAATAGATAGTTTGTTTTGTCAATCCCAGTGGGATTATGAAGTGAGTTAAGATATGATTTTTTAGGGTTCCAAATTCGAAGGATGTTTGAGTTTGTTGAGTCAACTCAGTCAGCCTACCTGTCAGAGGCTTTTAGCTTCTTTATGATAATAGGTACAGACTTGAGATTTACAGATATTGAGGATTATGAGGAGGCCTTGGCCAGGAGGCACACAGAAATGCAAGATATAGTATAAATAATAAAAGGAAAAACAAATTAGCAAAAAAAGGGAGTTTCAGGATAAAAGGGCTATTGAAATAATTTATACCTTATGTCATGAATGGATTCCATAACATTAATTTCACAATGCAGTTTTTTGGTAACCCAGTCGAAAGCAGCCAAGTGACCCCTCTTCCCACCCAACAACAAATGTCGGCCATTGCGGGAGTATTTAACTCTATATGGCCCAAAATCAAGCTTTAAGTCAAATATTTTTGTGGCAGCCGCAATATCTACATTTTCTGCTATGATTTTCTGTGAAATAGTTGTTGTCTTTTGATCATCATCAACTTGTAAAGACCTGAAATAAAATTAAAATCATAACTACATAAAATACATTCGTTTTGGTTAGTTTAGGCAATCAGTCTAAACTGTAAGAAGATTACTACTGAAATGCACAACACCTATGTCAACAAATAATTGAAAGTATGTATCAATTGTAGGGAAAGGTAATGGGCAGTAGCACCTACTTCAATCTACAACCTGCCTGCCAAGTATGGTTATCATGACAACTGCATAGAGATGCCTTGCAATGTCTAACACTTGAAATATGTAGATCATCACAATGATGCATATTTTAGAGTTTCCCCCTTTGTCTCAAATAATATTCCACACTTGGAATCAAACCCTGACCTCTGGATTGTGAGCTCAATTGTGTAGTCTAAAGTCCATGGAGGTATCTAATATAATTTCAACCATAGCATATTTTTAAAATAATTACCCTTGATTTTCAGTCAACAGTATCTCCGCTCTGGCTGCCTGTTCTTGGGCATAGTTGAATTTTCTCTCCCTCTTTTTTAATTTAAGCGCATAAAGTGGATGTCGAACACCTTTCCCTTCCAATCCTTCACCCCTGGAGTATTGCTCTAACTTTTTTGAGTCTAGAGGCGCTTTACCTGGAAACTTCGCATTTTGCGGTTGTTTTATAGATTTGCTGGATTTTGGCTTGTTCTGGAAAATGATGGTGTTAAATATTTATTTTATAGTAACAGCCAACAGACAATAATAAATATGCTCTATAATCAATTAAGTCACATTAGATAGGACTATGTCGACCCAGGACTGATAGCCAGACATACCAGTGAAGTAAACATGTTCTTGCTTGTTAATCTGGGGGCACGGCAGTGCCCCCACAAGTCGTAACATATTTGCTATGAACTATTACTACTTACTTACAACTAAGAAATAAAAGTACTGTTTACATATTTCATGTGATCCTAGTCAGTAGAAACAAATCAACATAGTTAAGAAATAAAATGTGTGTAAAAACTTTGCTTCAATTCAAATACCTTCTATCTCACTTGCACCTCTATTGCTTTTAACTTCTACTGTGTACCTTTCAGAATATATTTTTGTTTGTACCCATTTCTTCATGACATGTTACACGTGCACAATAAATGAAAGAGGCAGCATCTAGATCAGACCGTATGTGGAATTCTGAGTTATGTGGCAGTGAAACAAAAGTGGAACTTCACTTACTTTGTGTTCTTGAGCTTTTAATAAACGGGGCGTGATTTTGACATTGTATACTTCCACATTTTGAGTTTGTTGGTCTGGTTTTTCAATGTCGACTTCATTTTCAACATCAAAATAACGCTTCTGAAAAAGTATTTGATCACAGTGTCATCTGGTTGGGCTGCACAAAAGTGGGCGCCCCCTTTTGTGTACCCCAACCGGGACTTTCTGTTCTGGGCATTATTATTCTAAGCCATTATGTTCAAAGCAATTTCAAATGAAGTCAGCTATTACCTTTTTCTGAGCCTTCATGGTTATTATTTCTTCTACGCTCTTTTTGTTTTAAAGTATTTTATATCAATCCCATGATAAAAATAGAAATAACATAACCTTTCAACAACATCAGCCACCATGTGAAAATGACAATTGACAAGCAAGTGACACGTGAAATGACAGCAGACAGCATGTTGTTCTTGTTTTTTTATAGTCGTTTGTTTTTCATACTGTACAGAATAGGCAATGGATGACTACCTTACAGCCATTTCTTCAGTTTTATTTGTTTTTCCACGATTTTAAGGCCGAAGCGATTTCTTCAGTATTCTTATTTCTCGTAGTTATTCGTAACAAAGCGTGCATCATCCGTTCGATGTATGGGAACCGGAACCGACACAGGGTACCGATATCGCAGACCGGGAAACGTCCACTGCTGGACATAGGCCACCTCCATGGCCACATTGATCAGACCCGAGCCACTTCCATTCAGAGCCTCACCACGACCTTATTTATGTCGTCGTTCCATCTAGTAGGGCGACGTCCCTGTACACGTTTCCCGGTACATTGTCACCACTCGAGAACTTTTACTCCCCATCGGTTCGGCGTTCTTTGAGCGATGTGGGCTGCCCATTGCCACTTCAGCTCACTGACTCGTTGAGCTATAGAGTAGCTATGTAGTAACTAAAGACGTACTAGTAATAACATGGCTAGTTGTTAGGTCTTTCTGCCTCACGAATGGAAGGTCCATTGCGAAAATACACGTCCTTGCAGCGTAGATATGGATTTTATCATCTTTATATTTGGTAAGTACATTGAACTGTCTAACCACAGTCATGCAAGACGTTCATAGCTCTAGTTTGCTGTAAGCTAAGGGCCTAAGGGCCTTCCAATATATTGAAGAACAATGACTCGTGGAGACAGTGAAATACAAAATAAAAGATGTAGTATTCGTATTTATTATTTTTATTCTCTTTAACAACACATACTCAATATTTTACAGAAACGTATATGACAGTCAGAGTAATAACATAGTAATAGGTTTAGTATTTAAATGCGAATAATATTACAGGATAAACAAAGTCATTGTAAAAAAAAGACATGCCTAACAAACCATGCAGCACATTGGAATAAAACCTGTTTACACAATGTGTAAAGCACTTTAAAAAGAATTTTTTGCAAAGTAACAGTAACTTGATTAAGCTATCACAATTCATACAGGGTAACAATAAAAAGTAACATTTAACATAATCACAGAAGTGAACATTGGCTAACAAAGTAAGTTTTATTTCTAAAACTGTTTATCAATTAATGACTGAATTAACTTACTAGATCTAGTGAGATCTCGTTATTTTCTAATTTAAATAAAAACGTCACTGCGCCGCGACGGGACAACTATGATATTCACAGTATTATTTACAAAAATGACTAGAAAGTCCTCTAAGGAGTATATTATTTCGTTTTGTATACTCCTATTTCAATAATTTAGTCTTAAAAGTATCAGCGAACGTGAGCCGTCTGTGAGTGAAGCATTTGGCACATTCCCAGTATGAGAACATAATAGACAGATTAACAGTTTCATCTTATTGACTAACATATTTAAAATTGTTTTAAGTGATAAAAATCCAAGTCCATTTATGAATTTATCTAAACTACACAGATTGTAGTCTTCTTTATTCAAATAGTCTTTTTTTATATATTGAAGTAGGTACAATATTTACATCGAACATGATAAGTGTTTGTGGGGCTAAAATCACTTACATAATACTATAGTATAAACCTTCTTGCCTAACAATTACATTAATTTTAAGCATTATACGAGTAACAGTGTTTAAAATTTATGTGTTTAGTCCATGTTAAGTGTCGAACGTTATCCTCGAATGTTGACATGTATTTGTATAGTCACACATCGTATACAACAACGGTTTAAAAACCTACACCGTATCGTCTCCTATGTAAAGAACACATACTGTTTGAAAGGCAGCCCGACACTACCACAGTGCACTGTCTCCTCCCGAACCGTTCACTCGACTAGTAGAAACATTATTACGATTTGTCTTTTAAAATCTTTGGTTAGTCTTTGAATTTAGCTAAGTTTTGTCGCACTCTCCATTCAGCATTAACTGAGCACACGATGACACTTTGTCCGTAGTTAGTCTGCATTGCGAGTGAGCCCCGCCGACCGCGGTCGTCCACTTCACTGTCGCTCGGGTTCGGCGGCGCTCGGTGAACCTTAAATAGGTGTCGGTAGTACTGTGAAGTCCTGCAGGGCGTTCTTCACCGTTTCGTAAATTGGTCGGTTCTCGTCGGGGCAGTAGCCGTCCGGGGAGCAGAGGGTCTGCAGCTTGGTGAGGTACGAGTCGAAGTTGTCATGTGCGGGCTTCTCACCGGGCCCGGGGGGCGGAGGAGCACCCGGCGCCCCGCTCGCGCTCGTCACCGGGACCGTGCCTCCTCCGGGGATTCGCACATGCTCCAACAACGTGATCACATTGTTGCGGAGGCTCTCGTAGTATTCGTTCAAGTTGTTATTCCTCTGAGATATCAATTGGTTCTCCTAAAAAGAAACATTTCCACATGAGCCATCACTTATCGTATCTCTAGCGTGCGAGAGGAATCGAGAGGCGTCTGCTTGTGGTACTTTAGAGAGGCTACTTCACGGAACTGAATAAAGATGGTACTCACAAGTGTAACTTGTTAAGTCGTTAGTAGCACTCTCAAAGTTGGATGTTTGGAGCCATGACAGTACCATCTACGTTATCAGAGAAAAATGTATTTTATCGACGGTATTACAAGAATTATCTAGATTTGTAAGTTAATTATGTATATGTTAACATTCTCACCCTTTCACCGTGGCTGAGGTGAGTCTCCATGGCGTTGATGTCGGACTTGAGGCGCATCATCTGAGACTCCACCCGCGCGTTCTCTCGCTGTAACTCCGTTATTTCTTGTTCTATAGTCATGAGATCCTCTCCATTCCCTGTCTGCATATTCATTTCCATGCCCGCTGTAAACATATAATGGAGCTAGTAAGGAATGGGCTTGACGACATGGGAGCTGCCCAATTATTCGATTTTACAATCTTAATTTATGACTTGTAAAAACTCAGGACTTAAGAATTGTCTATGGAATCTGTCTTATGCTTTTAAAAATGTATTTAAAAATCGTTCAACCATATGCCTTGTGGTCTCAGCTTTAGTAAAGAACCTACCCATGTTTTCCTATTTTGTGTCTACTAAGAAAAATTCCAGCAGCCGTATCGAAAACAACATACTGCGATCACAAATCCGTTTGCCAAGTGCAGTGATTATTAAATCCTTTCTAATGTCTTTCAATAAACAATGCAATACTTGAAATACACTATTTTTACTTGAACTTTTTGATAAGCAGGAATTAATAAGAATAAAATAAATGATCTCCATACCTGAGTACGGCTTAGGGTAGAGCGGTGTGATATCGTCTGGATATTTGGGTTTCTTTGGCTGGGGCGTAGGGGTGGCTGAGCCCGCTACGGGACATCCCGACAGCGAACGATGCGTCAGGAAGGATCCGTTGATGTGTCCGGAGCCGTCGCAGCCCGGCGTGGGACAGTTGACCCCGTCGAACTTGATGGCCGACGCCGCCGCTGCCACGGCCGCTTTGTGCTGCTCCACCGTGCCACCGCTCTCCAGGACTCGCATCTTGTTTCGATTCGCGATCGGACATCCGGAGGCACTGCAACCATTATATCAAATATAACAACCGATCCTTCGATAACATTCGTTATGTTTACTTAAACAAGCATTACATCTACACTGTACATACGTTCTATGGTTACTTGTACTTTGTGCACATCGAAACTAACTCTTACCTTCGATGCGATAAGAATTTCCCTGTAGCGTGTCCAGATCCATCACAGCCCGGTATAGGGCATCTAAGCAGCGTGGAAATAACCAATAAACTTATTTTAAAGTGATTATTCGATACCTTAAACGGATATTCAACTATATTTTCGTTTGAATAAACTTTAAAAATGATGTAATAGAATTAAGATTTGAATTATTGTTTGGCACACATTCAGTTTTTGGTAGCTACGTCACTTTTGTAAGATTCTGGGTGAGTTGACACCCCATCCTCACTTCCTGTCATGAGTGACGAGCGATTAACAGCCCGTTGTGAATAAAACAAGAAGGTCAAAGGCTACGAATAATAAATAAATTAGATATAGAGTACGCGAAATAGCTAAACATAGCTACCTATTACTTTTCAATCGCAATGTTTCAATACAGATAAAATTAGACTCATTTTACATGCAGTTTATAACGTGCAAAGATCGGCCAATAAATACAATTTGAATTGCTTCCAAGACTGAGACGCGCCACCATTCCCCTTATGTGTCGCGTAACGTGACAGAAAGTAGGCAGGTAGGTGTGTATAGTTCGGTACGGTGCGGAGGAGTGTAGGTAGTCGGAGACCGCGGACTCACCTGAGGGGCTCGGAGTCCTGTCCATCTCTGGGCTTGCTCTTGGGTTTGTTGGCTCGCGGACACCCGGACAGCGAACGGTGCGACGAGTAGTTACCGGTCACGTGTCCGGAGCCGTCGCAACCGGGCGTCGGACACTTCAGCTCCTGAGAGTGAGGCTGGAGCTGCGACCGGTCGGCGCGCGGGCACCCGGACAGACTGCACATAAACAAACTGCTTACAATGGTGTGGCGAGCTCACGGACCGTACCTTACGATGATAGACAACGCTGCGATGTCGTTGTATCCGATACCGACTTCAAATTCATGTCGGGTGGCTTCTTTGCAGTTCTGTAAGTACTGATTTTCGGGCTGATATTTTTTATATTGACGTTAAGATTATACGTATCGAAGTTGTATACAATAGCCAAACGAAAATAAATGAAAGTAGATGTTATCACTTTCATGGAGGCCACGATATTTTCAGACATCTAAAATATATCCTAAATAACAAAATGTATCATCCAAAAAGATATGATCGTAACGACTAGGTAATTGGTGCACGTAGTTGCCGTAATATTTTCAACTCAATTGAGTTGTACGATATTTCATTCACTACGATAATTATAGAAAATAATGGCACGCGTCTATGAGTACGATACACGTTTGAGGAGCAGCAGTTATTTTCATCGCATATTCAACGCACCTACCAACTCATCCATCTAAACATAGTCAAGATAAAAATAGTCAGGAAAATGTGTTGCATTGCATCAGCGTGGCTTTATAAACAAGCAAGTGAAGTTATTTAGTATTTTTTAAATATCATCCATTCTTACGTATACGGTTTGGTAAATATTTACTAAAATGTAGAATAAAGTGTGTATTATAAGTATTTAATAATTAACGCGTTCGAAAAATAAAAACCGATTTCAGCTGCATTAAACCCTTAGAGGTAGAATTATCTGGGCACACATTTGTTTTTTGTTTTTTAAAAAGTTATCAATCAATTTCGATAAAATTTACATGTGACCACCCCTGAAGTATTTCTACACCAAACAAAAAAGAATTAACAAAATCGGTTCACTATTGGCGGAGTTATCGCGTAAGACAAATACAACAAAAAAAACACCCATCGAATTAAGAACCTCCTCCTTTTTTGAAGTCGGTTGAAAAAAATCCTTATGAAGTAGGAAAAGTTCAGTTTTAGTTCTATATGAATATTAGTTCATTGCTATATTTATATTGTATAATATGAGATAAGAATGAGGATAATGTTACAGAACAAACAAATAAAAGGCTGGTCAAGTGTGTGTCGGGCCACGCTACCAGTAGTTTTGCAATTTCTAATAAGATATTTGTCGATATATTATCAAAGTAAAACACAAAATAGTGCGCAAATGCAAAAGTTGAAAATATAATATGAATTAAGATGTGCAAAAATTATAAGACATGGGCCTTGCATTATTATTTTATAATTTAATATGCTGCTGTAATAATAATACATTGTTCAGAGTAATTAATGAAATGGTGTATGAAGAAAGTGAAAAAAACAATTTAAATTGAGACTTCTCATCAAGTGTTAAATTCTCAAACTTTTGTACATTTTTTGGTCTTAATTGCGATTTGAAAATTAGAAGAGGGGCCCACACTGCAGGCAAATGTTATTGTTATAATAATAATATTAATTTATAACTATTATGTACTGTGCACAAAATCAAGAAGGTCACATGAAATTCTTGATGAGATTGAAATTTTTGGGATGCATTGTAAATTTTCCAATTTATGAAATTGGAAAATTCTTAGGCATCATTAGAGAATTGCTTCAAAGTTGCCACCATGCGCAATTTTGATAGTTTTGACTACTCAAGAGTCAAAATATTAATTAACAGTGACAGTCACGATATAAATGAAACCAGCAATGAATACAATGTACCATTTCAGTTTTTGGAAATATTTGAAGAAAAGAAAAGGATTGACAATGCCAATGGACCCCAATAATATAATATAATAAGAATCAAGATCAAAGAATTAAAAATGTATTTCCTTTTATGTTAAACTAACCACATTATTATTTAGTCTGAAAGAAGTATGAACTAGTTGTATCACAGTGCTATTTTATAAATTATAGGTAAATTATGAAAGTATTAAAAAATATTTACCAAGTTACGTTCATACATATGTTGTGTAATTTCTGAACATAATTTTCTTATTTATGTACTGAATAATAAACAGTTTAGTTTAGTAGAACAATAAAGTGCTTATGTTTAATTTTGTCACCTTACAGTAAAATAGATATCAATTCACTAAATTAAAATTTACATAAGAATTTGGTTTTGTTTTAAACGGTGGTGATTGTTGTTGACAATATCTTTATATAATAAATCATTTTGTTAAAGGCAGTGACTTACATTGTTGATTTATATTCATTTTTACTCATCATATGTAACAAGGTTGATTTAATTATATATACTGTTAGGTGGTCACACATGAAGCGTGTTTCGTAAGCACATTCACTGAATGATTTGCCTTTTCATTTTGAATAAATTATATTACTGATTCCTGAAAAAGTTTACGGCTTAAATTTCCAAAGCGTAACATAATGAAGGTAAAATGTCGCAGTATAGATTATATAACGAATTGAATAACACAGTCGCAAAGCATTTGGACTTGCATTTTGTTGGCAGTGGCACTAGAGAATGCCGGCAATCGGGCTCGCGCGGAGCGCAGGAATTTGTAAATTGGTGTTCTGACGCGAAACAGTCACCAGTTAATACTGTTCCGTTTGAAAATGGTTCCCCGCGCAATCGCGCATATTCGCGACAGCCCCAATATTGCCGCTTGCCTGCGGTGTGATGCGAAGTTTCCCGATATGTGGCCGGACCCGTCGCAATGCTCCACAGGACAATGTAGGAGTTCTTTCTGTTCCTTGCTCACGCGGTAACCCGTACATTGCACGAAAAAATCTTCCCGCTGTATGCTGAAGTAAATAAATAAATAATCAAACAAAAGAAAACAAACACAAAGTAGAAGGGAACAATAGCAACACGATGAGCGGCTGTTTATAAATACTTAGAAAAAGATCTGCCACGAATCGAAATATTTAAGCCAATGCAAAGAATGCTCTCTAATGTTATTTACAAAAACAAATAATCCAATTTTGCTCATGTGTGTCATTTACCTATTGCAATCAAAGTAAAAGAACACAAAAGTAGCATAAACTAAACGCCACCGATGAATGATCGTTATCTTACGTCAAGCGTGGTGAAAAAGTTTACAAAAGTTATTGTTACATCTTTGGAATTGTCATTTTGTCTCAAATAATCGATGTAAAACTCAGTTAAAGTTGTAAACATGTTATCAAAAGTTTGTCAACTTACCTGTTGCGGAACATAACTGAATTTTAAAAACTTTCCAACACAAAGTAACACCAGAAAAAATAATAGTTTGTCGTATCATAAAACTATCATACACCTAGTTCGTTGCCACTCGCTCCGTTTAGCTTGATGTGCGCCTGCGCGGCCGCTCAGGCGCTGCGCGCTGCGGTATATTTAGCTCTGTGTTGTCAGCACTTATTTTTATTTCTACTTTATTAACAGAAAAATTTAATGCGCGTGTGCACAGTCCATCGATAAATATGCGTAAACCGTAAAACTAAAAATATTTATTTTGAGCCAACCTGTGGTCTTAAAACTGTAAAACATCCCTACATCTCTGTTTCTGTAGCCATTCAACTACTTTTTTCCAGGGTTCGTAGAAATAGATAGCTATAATAAATATAAAAATATGCATACAATATTTGGTCATACACTTTAAGAAAAGAAATCCGAATTGAAATTTATGGCATGCCAGCGTAAGATTGATTTAAAAAAATATTTTATTAAAGCTTAATTTTGATTGAAAAAACCACTGCTTGGATGAAACGCGAACATCAACATTAATCGATAAGAAATCCGAATAGTAGTTCTTGGCATGCCAGCGTAAGCTAGATTTTATTAAAATGATTTCATTAAAGCTTTATTTTGTTAAGAAAGCCACTACTCGGATGAAACGCGAACATCAACATTAATTGGTAAGAAATCTGAATTGTAGTTCTTGGCATGCCAGCGTAAGCTTGATTTTATTAAAATGATTTCATTAAAGCTGTATTTTGTTAAGAAAACCACTACTTGGACGAAACGCGAACATCAACATAAATCAACAAATATCTTATTAATAAAGTGTCAGGAATCCGAACGGAACCCTTATAATCTCACTCAGGTATCTGTCTGCTTGTCTGTCCAGCTGTCACAGATGATTATCTCAGGAACTATAATAAATCCCATCAACTTGAAATTATGAACAGTTAAGGAAAAATATCTGGGCGACCGAGCATTGCTCGTAGTTCTTTAAAAACAAACAAAAACTTTATTTCTGCCCCTGGTTAGCCATAAAGAGTGGAACAGTTTGCCACTTAAAAAATAATAATTACAAACTTGAATAAATAAATAAAAACACACACAAAAAAAGCAATTTTCCAACCTGGATTTGAATGCGGATATCTCGGACGGAATGACACGTGTGAACCACTCGGCTAAAGTGATTATGGTTGCCAGCGTGAAATTTCCCATAATATTTTGCATCGAATAACGCGAAGAACGCATGAAAACTCGAAAACGCGCATTTTCCCAGACATGTGACTAATCTAGATCTATTTTTCGCCCCCGAATACCCCAAATTTCAGCGAAATCGCTGGAGCCGTTTCAGAGATCCGAATTATATATTTAAATATATATATGTATATGTATGCCCCAACTAAAATAATTGGATATTCATGAGTGGTATCGTATGTAAGGGCTTTGATTGTACGTTCTAAAACACATTTAAATTTCATTCTATATTTTTATCTGAATTACTATTCAGCGGCCAAAGCCAATCTAATACCTTCTTGATATTTGTAATGCTTTCTGTGATAATTAACAAATGTCGCCTGTGAAAAGATAATTTGCTAAAAAAAACAAATAAAACTAACCTTTTCCTTACAACAGTATCGGATTCTCCGTTTTTTCTTAAATTCTACCAAAAGTCAATTGCACACAATAATTGGCAATATCGCACTGTCGATTGTCGTATTTTTGACTGGAGTTTTGTTTGATTCAAGTTTGATTCACACAAAAATCTTTTGTCCCTATCTCGCACCCTAGCAATCATGTGATTTAAATTGTTGTTAGAGCGATTATGTATTATTCTACATGTGTTCAACAAAAAACATGTATTGCTTTCATAATGTATGTTTTTCATTCTTATAAGTTTTTCAGTATTAACTGTTGTTTATGCTACGACATAAAGATACCTTTTGATGGATCGCTGACTACTGTCTGTAACGTTATTGGATGGAAAATCTTTCCTATAAAAACCTACTAGCTTTCTGTCCATCGGATTTACCCACGAGTAAACAGAATTTCCCGTTTTCTCTCGATAAAAGTAGCTAATTAGTTAATCCAGAATATATTATTTTGTATGTCAGTCCAAAACCGTTCAGCCGTTGCTTGATTGAGTCCGATTATACACACTTTCATTGACAGATGCATTTGAAAAGAGCTATGCTCGGAATTTCTCTACGAGATAAAAACCGGAATGAGGAAATCCGTAGACTAACTAAGGTCACCGACATAGCTCGATGAGTCAGTGAGCTGAAGTGGAAATGGGCAGGCCACATCGCTAGAAGAACCGATAACTGGTGGGGAGTAAGAGTTCTTTACAGATTATCTATTTACAATAATTAATTAACAAGTATTAGTCGACCAAATTATAAAATATACTTGGAGATGTCAAAAGGAAAACTTCTACTTTTTATTTTAGTCGTTATTAGCGTTAAACCGTAAACTTATTGTGACGGTCAACTACGGAACATGACACTGTGCGTGGCCCGACACACACTTGTCTGCTTTTTTATTGAACTTCACACAGACGGAGTCGCGGACAAAAATTATCTCATCTCATCTCATCATCTCAACATAATTTTACATTTGATTCGAACAGTCTCAAAATCAGGAAATTTCACAAATTATTGTGATATTGCAAAAACGTAGTAAACAATCTTGGTAAACGTTAAATTAAGTCACGTTAAGTTGCCTGGCGTCAGGAAAGAACACTCGTATTTTAGGTCAGAGTTTCCTGTTTTTCTACTAGACGGAGGTAATAAGAACGTATTAAATAATTAGATACAAGTTTTAATTAAGATTATGACACACAAGGAGCCTATTTATAACCGTAAAGATCTAGTAATGTAATAAACACTGCTTAAGCTAGAACTTAAGACAATCTAGCTAGAGAGATCTCTATCTAGAGCTTAGCGTTGAGCAGCTGCTTAAGACTAATCGTTACTAATGTGAGATCATTTCTATTACAGAGCATATAATCTTCTTTTTTTTGGTAAGATTTTTTTCTACCAAGAAAAGGCAAAGGCAAAACATCATACAGCCATGACTTTGATAATGATATTCTCCCTTAGAATTTTAAGGTTATAAACAAGGCCGAAGCCATTTCTTCAGTTTTCTCAATAAAATGTGTAATGTGTACATTTTATCGCTTGTTTTGACGATTCTTGACGAGAATTTCAAAGGTCTGTCTCTTTGGTCTGTGAAAATCTCATGACAACGTCATGAAAATCTCCGCCGTGTGCAGCTGTTTGGCAGGCTGTGGTTTGACAAGTCTCAAACGAGACCAAGGTTGAGATTCAGGTCTGAAGTAGTGTTTATTAATGCTATTAGTGCTATCTCTACGAGCTGCTTGGGCAGCGTTTATTAATACGAGCCTTAGTAACGTTATCATCATCATCAATCGGGAAACGTCCACTGCTGGTCATAGGCCTCCTTCATGGTATGCCACTTTGACCGGTTTCGAGCCACTTGCATCCGACCTTAACCAGGTCGTCGGTCGGACATTATACTCAAATATTCGTTGTAGGTATTTAAACTAAGGATCGAATGAGCTAATTCTAAACAGTAATTACCGCCGCTTTCTTGGCACAGTTTCTACATTTATTATTATTGTTCACAACGGGCCGCCATTTTACCTTATGACTTATTATTATAAGTAAACCTTGAATGAAAATATGTAGTTCTATTCTATTGAAAATTGAGGCATACTTACTCCTCCAGAATCAACAACTTAGTGACGATATTCGGTTAAATTATTCTGAATGTTGAAAAAATGTAACATTTTGAATCGAATATGTTACAAAAATTATATGAAAATAGTTACCGGTATTTAACCTTTTTCTCATATTTTTCTATAAATATGAAAAAATACTGGATCCTAAAATATCTATGAACAATAATTAATGTAAAATATGTATCTTGTTCTTTTCGCTCTTGACTTTTTTTAAAAAGAAAACCATGGTTTTAAATAATTCATATCTCAAATAACTCTATAACATGTACAGTCAGCGTTACTAAATACTCACCCTAGTATGACATTGTAAATTGCGTATATACAAATGACATTGACTTACATCTTCGTATAAACGAGCAATAAAGATTTAATTTAGCAAAAATATTCCTAAAATGCATTAATGTCAATGTTTCAGATCAAAAAATGACAAGAGCTAAAGAAGCAAGGTCTTGGGAGAGTGTGAGTGCTCACCTGCTGTCTTTGGGTTTGTCGTGGGGCGCGTGCGGCGGCGGCATGTAGCAGGGGGGCGAGTAGGGGGGCGCGTGTGGCGGGTATGCGGCAGGCGGGGGGTATGCGCCGCACTGGTACTGGTAGCCGCCGTAGCCCGCCGCAGCCGCCGCCGCCGCGTAGTCCGGCTGCCCCAGGCCGTAGCCCGCCACGGGGTGCGGACTTACTCCACCGTACCCTGAACACAACACAAACATTATTCCTAAAGGAGGCCCTGCATGTTCAAATATATTTGGAGATGTCCTTTTGCGGTAATTTTTCCTTATATGTACTCGGAAAACGATCCCGATCCTTTCCTCAAACTAAGTAAAATATTGCACATTGTGTGCATTATAGCGTAATTAATTTACTGAAATAAATTAAACCTTAAAAGTTTGGTTACGGTACGCTTTTAAACGGATTGTTTCACAGCTGCAGATAGCAAGCTTATAAATGTTATAACTTTCCCGCAGAATTTGGGAAACAAAATATTAATTAGAGCAGGCCCAAAGGAAAACATCGCTGTAATGTAAGTAACGACAGACACCGTAGCAACAATAACCATGCCACACGAGCGCCTGCGAGCTAGGATTAGCAACATTACGTCCCGACGCGGGGCACATGTTGCGGCCGGCACCGCATACGGCGCGGCGCGGCGGGGGCGGGCGGCGCGGTGCCGAGAGACATTATCGCGGTCGCGTTTTAATTTGTACGACGTGTTTCACGTCGAGCGTACTGCTTGCTGTACAGCATCCCCTTCTAGTAATGAATTGTATGCTGTGCGTGATAGCTTGTATTATCAAATTTAGACCAAATTAAGCTTGAATTTTAATTATGTCTTTGAGCGTATACTGCGTAGGTCAGTGTAGGTAATGAATAACACAATCTTACCGGCTGTATCTCGATGATAAGCTTCAAGGTAAGGATGACTTCCGCCGCTGTCCGGTGTTGATTCCCGACTATATGATACTCCGCCAGGGAACCCTCGACTGTTGACAAAGACGGAAGAACACGATGAGATTATATAAAACGCACGCACAGGCTTGTCTTATGTAGAAATAACATACGCACAACGCATTAAGTAAGTATATATTCTAAGATTGAAAGAGATCGAATAGACACACAATACACATGGTGTCCAAAGTAAAACCTAGGGGTACAGTGCCTCACCTATGTGGTAAACGGGACACACTAAGGTCGAGGGTTTGGCCCTGTGGACTTGGCACCTGGGGGCTGGCGGTGAGCTGGGGCGAAGCGCCCGGCTGTGGGCTGCCTCGGGCTCCGCCCCCGCTGCCGCCACCGGCGCTTGTGTACACCGGTGACGCGTATGGACCCTGTTGTAAAACATTAGGTACCTTTAAAATTTTTACAGTGTAAAAAGTTCTGATAAATCGATCATCTCAACAGCAGAAAGATCTAAAAGCATTAACGAAACTAAATTTTTTAGGGTTATTGAAATGAGTTTCCTCACCTGTGGACTACCACTAGACGAGGACAGATCTATGGCCGGACGCGGATCTCTGGGATCCCTTGGCGTAGGGCTGCGCGGTCGCTGCGCTTGCGCCGCGGCGATCTTCACCGAGAGGTTGATCGCGGAGAAGCCGGGCGGTACGCCGGGACCCATCGCGCTCACGCCGCCTACTCCGCTACTCGTTTCGTAGTGGTACATTGGTCTAGAGAGAGATCGAACGTTCAAGACGAGAACATGTTTCCTCGGACGAGTGTCCTCCAACGGAAGCAATAAATAAATTCGTTTATTACAAATTGGTCCGAGTCCCGTTTACCACATGACATAGGTTTAGGCAGTTGGTGCATTACTCGTAGCTAGACAAGGTGACGTACCTAGGGTAAATGGGTCCGGAGCTGGTTTCTTGGTCGGACTGGTCGGTCTTCATGGGCGTGGGGAGGTGCGGGTCGTGGTACCGCTCGTCCTCCCACCCATACGGCCTCTGCGGGCACTGCGCCGGCTCGTACCGCTCGAACGCCGGCGCACCCTCGTAGCACCGCGACTCGTACCCATACCGGGCTTCGTTCATTTGACTATAGGAGACACAACACACACTTTGTTTCAGTACTGTCAGTTTCCCCAGCACGCACACTATCCATTAACGTGTTTAGCTAAGGCTTGGATCCACTTGTCCATCTAAATGAAACCTGGCCTATCTCTCTGCTCTCACTTTATTGAAAGTACACCTAATATTTGTATCTATATGTTGACATGACAGCAGAAGGAGCATGATGATGTGACATAGCCATCCAACAGAGCTTCCAGTCGATTTACAGCGCAATATGTCAAGCATGACGGTGTGTGCTTCGTGGTGATGGCCCTGTCAAAGTCGCGAGATAACGATAAACTGAAATGTTACACGGAAAATGGTTGCAACATTGTTTTTAAACTAAAAATATTCGTGTCCCCAATTTCATCACACAAAAGACTGGTGTCTTTTGGGTCTTCTGTGGGTTAATGTTTCAAAAAAGATGGACATTATGGGAAACGGATATTAAAAATGACTTTTCAGTACAATAGTATCAATGCCGGGGGAGTCACGCTGGGCGAGCGTTGCTCGGGTGCCACGCTATAGCCGGCGCGGCGCGTCTCCGTGCCGGGGAGTCACGCTCCGTCTCGTCAGTCTCAGCCTCACGCTTTTCTGCAGTATAGTAGGTAGTGTTTACGTACCTGTAGGAGTGCACGTGGTCATCGGGAGGGAACTCCTAGGGTGAGCGCTGGTCGGGCGGCGCGCCGTAGCTGGCGTGGCGCATCTCCATGCTGGCAAGCCACGCTCCGTCTCGTCAGTCTAAGCCTTACGATTTGTTGTAGTGTAGTGGGTAGTGTTTACGTACCGGTGCGCTGCGCACGTGGTCGTCGGGAGGGCGCTCGTAGGGCGGTGCGCCGTAGGCGACGTGGCTCGTCTCCGTGCCGGGGAGTCACACCCCGTCTCGTCAGTCTCATCCTCACGCTTTTCTTTAGTGTAGGGGGTAGTGTTTACGTACCTGTAGGAGCGCACGTGGTCGTCGGGCCGTGGCTCGTAGGGCGAGCGCTGGTCGGGCGGCGCGCCGTAGCCGGCGTGGCGCGTCTCCATGCCGGGGGAGTCACGCTCCGGCTCGGCGGCCTCGCGCTTGGGCACGAGCAGCTCGGGAGCCTCGCGCTTCACGGCGGGACTGCGCGGCGACGCTGCCGCCGACCGCTCGCGTTCGCGAGACAAGCCCCCACTGCTTCCACCCTCGCTTTGAATTGGGATCGCCGCCGCTACTGGCACTACAATGTTATCGATTGGTCGTTTTAGTGCCTTTAGATATATTTATATATATTAGGAAAAGTATTAGTCTTACTATTAAAAAGACTTTGACAGAGTTATTTATCTTTTCCCACGGTCTCTCGAATGACAGCACAATATTTTTAGTGATCTACCCAATCGGGTATTTGACTGAAAAAATATTTTTGTCTAATTCGACAGTCCAGGTAAAATATAAATAGTTTTATCAATTTTTTTCGATACAACTAATATTTTTTATCACAACTTGCCGAAAAGTGATTCTAATAACGAGGTGCAAAAACGCTACATACTAATCGGGCCAGTTTTGTGATAACACCTGCCAGTGTTGGAGAAATGTATGAAGCTTTTATTGATATTTTGAGTAATATCGTAAAGTAATGTTTTTATGTGTTATATACCCCTATAAAAATGTTCAATGGGCTTTCTGTTAATGTTAGTTACGGTATAAAATACAATTAAAACCCAATCTAATTTGGTGTCAAGGGCCCAATTATGAGTGAAAGTGTTGATGTTTCACCTGCGGGCCTGGCGCGCTGCGACCTGGCGGCCGCCTTCCTCGCTGCGGCCGCGGGGCAGCCGGAGAGGGAGCGGTGGGTGCTGCGGTTGGAGCTGACGTGGCCGCGACCGTTGCAGCCCGGCGTCGGGCACTTTAGGATCGTCTCGTGCAGCGCCAAAACTACGAAACACATTCACATGTACACTCGACTGCATAAATATGTACCCACTTTTTTCATCATGTTACATTCGCCCTTACTTGTTCCTATGCATCCTGTTGAAGGAAATGCCAATTAAGAAGATACTGCACGAAGTTATGTAAATTAAAGTCACTATTATTATTTTGCGCTGAGTTAATTAAATACATTTAAATCTAGAAATACCTTTCAATATATTTCTCTATTCAGTTCCGGTTCAGGTTCCGTAGTCAAACAAGGAACCCTTATAGTTTCTCTTATTACTAGAAAGCTGTAATTTGGTACGGGTGTACATATTAATCACGCCGATATTTATTAATATTATATATTAATATATTATATCATATTTTTAAGGGTGGCTCCCATTCACGTAACTTGGGGATGAAATATTTTTTTCGCGTTCACCCCATTGAGTGGGGTATGGGGGACTTAGATTTACAAATTTTCGTGCAGTACCTTCTTAAAGGTGAATATGACGTGGTGATAAAATGGTTACATGTTTTTGTACTCGAGTGTACAACCGATATAGCGTGGACCAGAAAAGGACAAATATTAAAACCGGTAGCTACGTATAGGCGTATAGGTATTTAAAAAAACATTTTTTATATATTTTTTGATATGATGAAATATAATTGTTAATATTTTAATATGTGTAATGTGTAATGGCTCAGCCTATTGTGGAGGCCGCGATCTATCCCTATGACGTGTTCTAATAGCAATAAATTATTTGTATTTCAAAAAAAAAACTACTCTCCCACCCGCGAATCTTAGTTCTCGTTTATCGTTGCCCATTTTGTACTTCCTACGTTCAATCATGGTTTCTATTTGTTCTGTTCGTGGTCCCACATTGTGTACATCACTACTATATCAGATATTACTTTGTTTCCCCTACCATACAATAACGATTTCTTTGAGAACTCGCTAGTATGGTATGGTTTCAAAACGATAATCGAAATATAAGTAGGTATGCATATACTTGTACTAAAATATGATCGAAATAAAAGTACCTATTTGTGCACATACTTGTACTACTGTATGTTTGTATACTGCTATCTACTTTTAATATCTACAGTATTAATTCAACTAATACTTGATTCAATATCATGATTCAATTGAATACCGTACTTGGTTGCCAGTGATAGCTCAAATGGGGCTCATAGTCTCATACAAAGATATATATTCTGTTCTCAAAGATACTATTCAGTCCTGTTCAAAATATAGTATCTATTTACTT
Source organism: Carcina quercana (assembly GCA_910589575.2). Taxonomy (NCBI): domain Eukaryota; kingdom Metazoa; phylum Arthropoda; class Insecta; order Lepidoptera; family Depressariidae; genus Carcina; species Carcina quercana. The sequence goes on along the minus strand of OU342432.1, from coordinate 12,938,109 downwards.
GTCCACCGCAGTTGTCCACTGACAGTTTATATTTTAAATATATAGAGAATATGAAATCAAGTACATAAACAGAATTTGAAAAGGAGCCTCATTTGTGAGTCACGGCGTCAGACTATGAAATTGTACCTTATTCTAGACCACTTAAGAAAGCTAGGGAGCAACAAATGCAAAAAACAACAACTTATATTTCAGCAACGAAACTGTAAACAAACATAGCGCGTGTTTCCACAAAATAACACTGATATGAGCACATTTATAATGATGAATACTTACTCTCCGGAGTGACTTTATCCTTTCTTGGACACCCTGACAGACTGAGGAAACAAACGATCAAGTGGTCAGTAAGCGAAGGCATAGATGCATTCATTTGTTCACTTAATTTATGTACCAAAGTTTAGACATTAGCTAGAAAATTATACATAGGTATACAGATATACAGACAGGCCTCGACTTGTACTACTAACTCCGTAACGCTCACAGCTGCTTCCAACGTATGTTTCAGAGGTAGTTAGTATTGGTAACTCATGTAGTCGTCGCTTCTACTGAAAGTCATACACCTGAAGAGTTGTCGTTGTAGAGACTCACCTCCGGTGGTGTGTGTAAAGGCCGGTGACGTGGCCCTGCCCATTGCAGCCAGGTGTGGGACACTTGTTGCCTTCTGTGAACAAATCGAGCGGGTAACGAATTAGTATTTTGTTAATCATGTTGTTGGGTGGTAGCGGGGTGCGGGGGTGTGGAGCGCGGGGCGTACGCGGTCGATACGCCGGGCGTGCCGGCCGGGGCGTACCTGCGCAGACCCGCCCCTCCCGACGACACACCCTACACTTGCAAGAAAAAATAAAGAACGCCAGGCGGCTGCGCGCGGACTCTCAATTTTTCTTTCAGGAGTAGGGGGGCGGCACAGTAGCGCTCCGCCCTCCCCCCATCCTGACCCGTTTTTATTGCGAGTCGCACTGACGTAAACTGAGCTATCACTGGCAATACGAGGAAAAAATTAGGTATCTCGTATCGTATATCCCCAACCCGTCATAGATGGAGTCTAGCTGTTGATAATGTCCGATTGTGAGAGTTGGCTTAATGAGGCATAATTTGTGGCCAGCGTTCGCTCTCAAACGAAATACAGTCATTTCGAAAACATAAGGTTCGCTTTGAGTGATTACACCAAATTGAGAATTTCTATTTTACTGTTTACCCATTTTTTAATTTAAAAATGTTTTATGATAACACTTTCATTTGTAATTGAAATTCAGTTTACATAGTTGAGGGTTCAGCGGAATTCACCATCGATCCGTCGTCGGGAACATTATGAGATATCGGGGAGCGACCTTGAAACAAACTTCGACTTAGTTCATAGCTCGGAGTTGTGCGTTATAGTCGCGTCGTTAAGAAAGTTGTGTGTGCTCCGGCGGGTGCGTCGCGTCGGCTGTACCTCTGAGCACTGGCGGGGAGGGCGCGGCGAGCGGGCGGGAGTCTCGCAGCGGCTGCGCCGAGGGCACGGTGCGCGCCTCTTGCAGAGCGGTGGCCGCACGCGAGCCTAGCCCGGCCGGCTGCAGCACCGTGTACTGCTTGCAGCCCTTGTGCACCGAGCTCTTCTCGTGCTCGTTCGAATATCCACCGAAGGGCTCGCTGGGCAGGGACGCGCCGTGCAGGCGGTGCTTCACCTCCGCTGGTGGTTTGAACGCGGACTGCGTCGAGTACGGCAGCGCTGCCGTCGCAGCTTTGTACGCGTTGTAGAGGGACTGCTTGTTCACGGCGACCGTCTCACTCTTCCTTTTATGTTTGTTGTCTTTATCGTCGTCGTACTTGTCGTCGGTTCTGTCGGACATATCAATCTCGAGTTCGTTGGAAGACGAGTCGACCAGTTCGTCGAAGTTCGGTGCGTCATAGTTGGAATATTTGTTGTGTCTCTCGTAGTCGCCGCTGCTACACCGTTCTCTGTCTGATCTCTGCATGTTCTTGCTTCTGTCCTCGTCACTGGCACCGTTCGTGTTTCGTTCGTGGAGATGCGGATGGAGGGAGAAACTCTTCTGTGATACGTCGGCACTCTCTGAGGACGGAGACGGGGAAGACGGCAACATTTTATCGGATCGCTTGTCATCAAATAGATTTTCGAAGCCGTTAGCATCGTCGTTGTCGTCTGTGCTATGGTGGGAAGAATGTTCTCGGATGCAGCTGCCGGAGAGTGTTTTTAGGGCGGCCTGCGTCTCCCGGATAAGTGTCTCGTCGTCCTCATCCGGGTGTCGGAGCGGGGGCCGGCAGCGCGGTTCGGGCTCTTCCATCAGACGCCGGCGTCGCTTGCCCACCACTTCCTCTTCCTCCATGGAACTTCCCCCCTCGCTGTCGGTGCGCTCCGGCCTGCGCTCCGTCAATCTGTACCCCTCCACATCCACCCCGAACTCCAGCCGCCTCTTGTTTATCTGCGCCAGCGACGACTGCGCGGTCAGCGGCGCCGTCCTGCAACAAACGGCAACGTCAGATCCTCCTGCAGCTCGTATTCTAATAAACAACAAACATACATCGATATATAAAATTATGAATATTGTACTTGCGATTCGATTTTCCATCCACAATCACAATATTTTTACGCGGAAATGATTCTCGGCGTTTCCATTCGACGTCATCAATTTATAAGCACTGGTTTAAAAAAAGTTTAAATGCACAAAAATCGTTCCCACGTAAAAACCATTTCACTCAAGAGCTTTCAGACCAAATAAGTTTTGACTTTGTCTGAAGTTTCAGTACTAAAGTAACAAATTTTATCGTTAGTAGGAAGTTTGATGAATTGTTTTAACTCAATAAATAAAAGCACAGGTTTTTTAAAATATGGAGACCGTTTCCGCACATGTCCGTCGACCGAACCTCTATCAACGCTAACCTAAAACGAAATATTGTTACTATTCAGATTATTTAAAACCTAACTTTTACTATACGCCGCTTTTTCACTTCGAAATACTCTTAAAATTTACTTTGAAGTAACTTTTCAAAAGAAAGTTACATAAATCTTGTCAAAAGTGTTTTTTCTAACAGCTGCCAGTGTTAATGTTTTGTAGATAATGAAAAAGGTTGCATTTTAGAACTTTGGTGTTCCCGAGAGAGCTCGCGGGTGATTACAGGGCGACGGGGAAGTCACGTGACCGTGGTTCTTATTAAATTTCACAAAAAATTTAATATATGCACTAAAAATAAATCTTTCAACGCGAATTCAATGCGAATTATATCTTGAATACCTTTTTGTGTGTGTAAAAACAAACTAAAAAGCTTGTGCCGTTCTTCAGGAATTTTAGAAAATATGAAAAAATATGGTTTTAGTAAAGATTTTTTTCTAACAGGGTAAAACCTAAAATTCAAATCTCTTCAACGCGAATCATTTATAAGATATTTGGCTCTAATTACATATTTTTTGTTTGCAGTTTGAGTGTATAGTTCTTTTAATATTTTTCAATATAGGATGCATACTACAGGACTATCTTAACGCCTAAGTATGGTATATTACACGTTACGAAAAAAACAAAACGAGTGATCACACTCATCACTGTCACTTAAACAAATACCTCATACCCCATTCTTTGTAACTTCTATGGAGGTAAAAATATATATAACAAGATTAGAGCAATATATACTTTTCATACAATTAATACAGTATTATATTATATTATAAAAAATTCAAGATAAGTATATACGGTGATTGATTTTTTTATAAATCACCATTTTTAATTTATTTAATTTTAATTTAATTAATTTAATAACCAAAGTTAATCTTGCGGTTGCGAAATACTTGTAACTTTGTCTACCGGCCTGACGGACCGTTTCTAGTCAAAACTTGATGAAGAAATTGTAAATATTACTTTCTAGAATACTGTTGCTTAGAAAGTGCATTTTTATATATTTTCTTGTTAAAGTACCCTACTAAGTAACTTAATACGACTAATATATCTATTTATACATGAAAATCACATTTTTGAGATGTACGAGTTTTCAGTCATTTTTTAAAACTCAAATTAGTTTCGTGCTCTACAGGAGCTCTTGTCACGATAAAGCAATAAAAAAAATAAAAAAGCAGCCAATTGAATGTCGGGCCACGCGCAGTGTAGGGTTCCGTAGTTGCCCGTCACAATAAGTTCATGGTTTAACGCTACCGTCTAAAAACGGGCCGACCGAGGACGAAGTAAAGTAATTTTGTATGGAATTTGTTCGAATATTTTATTTTCATATCTACAAGTATATTTTATAATTTGGTCGACTATTACTTGTTAATCTATAAAGCTAACTTAGTCTTGATAGTTTTTCTTTTACCAACCTAAAGAAAATATTTTTCAAGATTTTATTGAACCGCTTTGTTGGCGTGATTAATATGTATCCGTACTAAATTACAGCTTTCTAGTACTAAGGGTCTCTGAGCTGAGCAGCAGACGGACAGATCGACAGAGCGAAACTCTAAAACTTTTTCATTCTTTCCTTTGATTTGTATAATGTTGTATTTGTGTATGAGTAGTATGAGGGCTCCCCGTGAAATATTTTGTACATGTTGAAGTCAAATGACGTACTAGTGAGCGAAAAAAAGAAGTTCCGGGCAAAGATTATATCTAACAAAATTTAATAGACATAAGACAAAATTGGATAAATATACATTCTCTGTTGCAAATTATTTGTCAAAATTAACTGAATGGCTTGTTTTGGGGTTAATACTTTACGTAACGTATTCAGTTGTCAATAACCGGGGCGCTAGGTTAAAAAGATTTCAACGAGGCATACGTAAATTCTTTACAAATCCGTGGTCCAGACTTATATATATTTAGACTACGAAGGCAGCCTCGGCTTCGTATCATAATGGACTTCAATAATAATGGTTAATATTGATCGGCAGAAGGCACTTCAAAGTTGTGCAATAAGATGCGTCCGTCTCGATAGCGATCGCGGCGGCCCTCGATGTCGGCAGAGGGTCCTAGAGGCCGAGGCCCGGCGACGTGCCCCGGGTAACATTTGCGATCTGACGTGCGCTTCCACTCACTACCGATGTTATCCGAAATTACCGAGTCACGGGTAGTTCTCGGGGGTAGTAGGGTTATTGACTCGCATATAGCTATTACGTAATATCTATATGTACGCCCTAGCTTCACTGAATAAGGGTTCCAAGTTCAGTTCCTTATTCAAAAGGAGTAAAAAATGAGGTAGATTTTCAGAGACGTTCCAACCGTTTCCGAGTGTAAATTTATAACCAAGAATTATTCGTGAAGGTGTGAGATAAGAAGACTGAAACGGAGTGGAAACTTGAAATGTGACCGGACTTTTTTCTTTTTTCAACAAATATTTAAGAGCTATCAAGATTTTGACTGTGATCTTGTTTTTGTTCTATTCAGAAATTATTATGTGTAACTTTATTGATATTAAAAAAGAATACTAAATACTTTTCCGCTTCAAGGCTAGGCGCTAGGCTTCACGCGTAATAAATTTCATGAAGATCGGTTCAGCAGTTTAGTTTTATAAAGACCAAGGGTTCCGAACCATATACGGAAGAGACAAGAAATAATTTTTTCAAGTTTATTAAGTGGCAAAAATACGGGGGCTAGCTTTAAAGTTGAGTACTAGGACAATGGGGTGATACCCCATAAGGAAATGCTTTATTTGTACATTCTAACACAGAGTTTTGCTCAAATTTTGACGTATGAGTAAAATACTATTATTTCCGAGGTCCCAAAGTGATCAATGTGTAATCATCATCTTAAAAGAGGTCTCTATCTAGTATAATCATCATAAACCTTGACAAACAAACATGTTATGCGGTCGGAAAAATGACCCCTATTCAATGGTCATATCTGTACGTTTATTCCAACTCGCACTTGGACGCGTCTTTGATTAATTCTAGTAATTCTCATTAAAATGGTTGAAAGTTTCCACATCTTAATCCTAATATTATAACTGCGTAAGTAACTCTGTACGTCTGTTACATTTTCACGCTTAAATTGCTGGACTAAATTGTGATGTATTTTGGTAAAGATAGATTGAACCTTGGAGAAGGATATAGGTTACCATTTTGTCGCGACAGTATCTGTTGCTTTTTCTCGACCAAATCTCTGAACGGTTGAAGAATTTTGGTACGGCAATAGAAGAAGAAAGACATTGGATATCGGAGTCGTAAAAACAACACATCAAATGGATGAAATAGGGGATGAAATTTTGTATAGGAATTATTGTTTTTATAGTTAATATCATGAAAGTTTGAGTTATGAGTCGAGTCGGACTCGCGCACCGAGTGTTTCGTACTGAAAATCTTAAATAATAGTTTCACATCACAAAATAATTCTGTAACGAATGTATGTATATCGTACCGAAAATCAATGTTGCATTTCAGCCACTTCCGGTCCGATCAGTGAAGACCTTTTCGGCGCTCATTATGCGACACGGGTAACGGCCTACTCGCGATGGCATTTTTGTGTGTATATTTTTTTATAAATCTTTAGCATGAAGCTAAAAAGATGTTACTGTTACCGCCCGGATGATCTTTAATTAAAAATATTTTTCTGTGTGTGTTTTTTATTTTTTTATTGCTTGTGTGTAATTGTTCCCAGAGACCGTGTGGTCCGACTGCTCAGTCCAATTGTCCGTGGTCCGACAACTCGGGGAAAAAACAGTGTAAAATTCACGAAAAATGCAATTAATAGCCACATTTCTATAACCTCCATATATATATGAGCAGAAATAACACTTCATTCAATATAAAGCTCCAATTTATACTATTGTCTTTCTCACTGTTAGATTATTTATTTGAAACAACGCGGAAAAAGTTCTCATATTCAGACAGTTGGACCACGCGTTCTCAGTGTAATTGTTTTCTTAAATTAGTTTTTATATTGTAAAGTATATTATTTTTCTAGTTATAGTTTAAAAATATGTTTTTGTTGTTGTGTGTGTCGTGTTTTGAATGCCGAATTAATGTATGTATATGGCTAAAAATATTATCTCATACAACCATCTTTACCACAATGAAGCTTCAACAGCAAATGCAAATTTTTAATCATTATAATAACGATATATTTATTTATCTATTAACTTCTTCGCCCGCGTGGATTTAAGAATGTAATCCGTGGGAAATGCTCGTTCGATCGAGATAAAATGTAGACCATGTCCTTCCTTGGCCTTTCAACTATCTCTTTACAAAAACTTAAGTCATTTAAGACTTTCAGAAACTTTTTCCTGTTTTTTCTTTTTCTAGATATTGTGTTGAATTAATATTCTATGGTGGTACGGAACCCTTAGTGTGCCAGTCAGACTCGCACTTGACGGTTTCTGTTAATCCGTACTAATCAATCCATATTATAAATGCGAAAGTAAGTTTGTTTTATTTGTGAGTTTTTTTATTTGTCCTTCCTTCACGTCTTAAAGGAGAGTCACAATAACTTGTTCCTACGTATGATTCTTAGGATAGATTAAGGGTTGCAAAAGGATATAGACTACTTTTATCCCAATTAAACGAGTTAGTTCCCGTTGGGTAATTTAATTTATAAAGTCGTAAAGTTGTTCATTACACACGAGGCTTTGGTTTGCCATAATTCAGCCAAGAGGTAGTGAGCAGAGATCACGAGTTTCATACAAAAATTTTCAACGCATTTGCACGCGGGGGTTATAGCTCGGTTTATGGACCTAAAAGCGATGTAATAAGGCTCAATTTACGAGCAAGTGTGTTGAAAATACGATTATTGTATAATTACTAAAAAAATAAAAGAATATTGACGAGTGTCGAACTGAGTGTTTCTGCTTATAATATTGAAAGTATAATAAAAACAGCAACGAGAATATTTCAAGAATAATTTATTATGCAAGAAAGTTCAAAAATACAGCGTGTATACTTCATACGGGCGATCTTTCAATTTCAAGTCACTTTTAAAAGTACGACCGAGCAGCAATGTATTGTGTGCAAATTGACTTGACAAAGGATAAACGGTTTATTGAAGTGTCATGATATGACGTGTAAAAAGAGCCGTGAATCAATTATTTTGTATGTAAAAAAATATACAGTTAATTAACTAAATTTATGTAAATGTGTTGTTTAGGACCAACACTTATTGCCATCAAAGTATACGCCCATGTGAAACATACACATATTATCGGCGCAATTGGACGTTAACATTTTCACTCTGTATATATTTTCAGGCCTTCGTTGGAATAAATGTTCCAAGGCCCTCGAGTTCCCGAGTGTCAACCACTCAGTGTGGACACTGAGTGTTACATGATGGACTCTGGTAGAGGTTGCGAAGAGTCGCTGGACGTAAGTGAGTAGGGACCTATGTTCAGCAGTGGACGTTTACCGGCTGATGATGATGATAGAGAAACAAAGGAGCCTCCCTGACGCTCGATAAGTGACTAGTTAGTAGCAGTAAAAAGCTTTTATTGAAATCTACCATAAGCTCCGTCACAAGCCTATCTGTTCTGATGTAACTAGAAAGGTCCGGGCCATTTCTAGTTTGCTCGTGTTAGTATGTGTGTAATGAACGGTGCATTTTGTGTAACTGGTAAGTCTGTGACGAGGCTAACTCTGTCATATCATTCTTCATAACTTAAGTCATAATATAAGAATGTACACTATCATCTAAACTAAGCCAAATTATTTTAGTTGTTTAAGCGAAGTATTCATGAGAGCTTTCCTGTATGAACCATGGGTCGATTATTTATCATTTATCTAGGTAATCTTTGAACTGTAAACAATAGCACACACATAAATGTCTTGTTATACCTCGGAGCATAAACATAATGCCTTAGAACTAAGAGGTAAGCTGTAACAGCAGACCCTTTCCCGCCCTTGAGCAATAACAAACACGCGTCGGCCTCCCGCGGGCCCCGAGACACGGCTTCCAAATTCAAATTGCACCTTAGAATTCTTAATTATTGAAATCATAAATCAAAACGTGCCGTCTGGGCGGGCGACCATAAAATTGTGTGGGGGAAGGGGGGAGGGAATAGAAGGAACCTCGAGTGTGGTAAGGATTAAGACATTATCACTTTTCTTTCAAGCAGTCGCGCCCTCCTTGGCTCGAGTCGACTGTAAATCAGCGGCTAAATCCTCCGGATTAGATTCATAGAGTTGCCGCGGCCTGCGGATCGCAGCCCAGCGATAATGGCGTCGTGTGCTCGCGTGATTTTGCTTTTAAATCGACTACCCGGGAAAGATAAATACTCTTCCAATTTAGCTCCGGCCCGGAGTTTCCCGTTTAAATGGGTTTAGAGGGAACTTACTTGGAGTTTATAGCGAATAACACTGAGGCTGACTGATAACTGGACACGGCTTTAGATGTGAAACTTTGAGAGCCACGGAGCACCGGTGTCAGATATGAACTTGTTTTATTCAAAGGAAACAATGAGGAGACTTGAGATAAGGCCTAAAGTCATTGTTTGCCATTTGACTCAAGATATTGAGCGAGCGCAAAGTTTGTAAGATACCAGCGTACTGCATCTACTTATATTATATATTCTTTCAACTACGTAATTAAATAGATAAAGTAATCGGAGCGTAAAATATTATAAAAATATGGAATTGCAGGTTAGATTATAAAATAACTAGGAAATCAATTCAAGAATGCAACGTTTAACAAGATGAAGATTTTTATAGATAAACAAAATATAGTTTCGATCCAAGAAGAGACATAGTTTGTTGACATGTGTCATGCCTGATGTACAAAATCAAAGGCCTTGGACAAGTCTTGTAAAATGCATCACCTATTTTCCGAATCGATTTGAAAATTTCATAGATACATTGACGAATTTAAATATATAAATTATTTATATGCCAACAGTATAGTAAATGTGATAAAATATAACTAACAGTAAATGTTATTGTATGTTATTTATATTTATGTGGCTGGCTGAAAATCAGTGTTGTGCAGTATGCTGCATGACGGGTACTGAGACAGCTCTTGCCGCAAAACCTTTTAATATTTTATTAATTTATGTAATGTTCTTTTTTTATTGATTATATATATGTGTGTGTGTGTAATTATGTCTGTGGCAAAATAAATGCTTTAAATAACAGAGTAGTACTCTGTTATTATTTCGTTAATCGTTTAATAATAATTGACGACGACGGCTGATTTCTACCAAATGACGCAGGACATCCCTCCATGAACACGCCCATGCCAGACCCATTAGTATCATAAAAACTAAATTTTCAGCTGAGATCTACGTATAATGGAAAAGAATTAATTGATACATCGAAGAAAAAGTCATGTCTTGTAGACCAGACCCGTCACTGGGAAGAGCTAGTTGGGTGATGGTAGAGACTACTGATTTTGTTGATCTTACAGACAAGTATACTTCAACTTTTGTTACCTGTAGTTTGCCTGTAGTTGATCGTAATCATAATGCATTCAAGTACTACCGAAGACGTTGACAGTGTACACTCGAGTACAAAAACATGTATTAACTTTCGTACCATGTCAAATTCACCCTTGCTTGTTCCTATGTAGTGTGTTGAAGGAAATGTCAGTTAAAGATGAATGTGACGTAGTCCAAAAGTGGATACATATTTTTGTACTCGGGTATACCTATCTCATGCATCGGAGATATAAAATTGTGCTGGAACTGTATTTTACTCGTACCTATTAAATTTTGCATTTTGGTGCATGTTCGTAAATCTGATGGTCCTGCAATTATATTGTAACTAAGACTTCGTTTAAGAAGCTGCAAATAAGTCAATTCAATTTAAATTCAATGTTCTGTTCTTTTTCATATTTGTTTATTTTATTTACCTATTTTATTTACTTTATGACACGACTATGAGACACGTACCGTACATCCTAAAAATATTATAATATATTAATAATATAAAAAGTGCTTGAAGCACTGTTGTTGGGAACGGTTACTCCAGCGCAGCGCCAGGCATGCACCTTGACCCACGTTTTTAATGACTCTATTGTTCGATTTAAAACCAATTTTTAGAAAGAGAAAATGTCTAATTATTTTTGTAAGCTGTTATGGTTATGTTTTTTAAGTTTAAATTAATATTAAATCCGTCCCTTGAACTTGCGAAAAAATCAAGCTTCTGAGTCAACGCTATAATAAGATACAGCCAATTATGCACATTTTTCGATGTAGAAGGAATCAAAATCTGTAGGATACTTCCTATTGACTATTCCTATATTGAGAATCATAAAATTTGGTAAGTAGAAAGGTCTTACAGCACGAGTATAGGAATAAATCTAAAAGTATACTTTTTTAATTAAATTTCATTAAAATTTTATGATTACAAACTGTGGAATCTCTCGGTTTATTCTAAGCTCTATTTTTGGTTGTTAACAATTAGGTACTTTTTTATGGTTATTATTATATTTAATAACACTTTGTTTATCATCATCATCAATAGACCATATATACATCCCCACTGCAGGGGCTCAGGCTTAACTCTGCTACAGAAAGCGATGGGCCATAGTCCACCACGCGGGCCCAGTGCGGATTGGCGGACTTCACATGCCTGTTCAAGACATGCAAGTTTCCTCAAGATGTTTTCCTTCACCATTAAGCAATCGGATAATGTAATTGAATTGAAAAACAACTCATAGGTACACGGCTGGATTCGAACCCGGAACCTTCAGATTGAGTCAGTATCATCGATGCCTAATGTAACGAAAATTTTGTTTTGCGCTAGTACAAGCTAAGGCATCAAGAGATAACAAATAAGCTCACATTTGCATCATTTTCATTTGCGATGCAACATTTTCTGTAAGATCCTATCGTTGATGTCTTTTATACGGCATTTTTACACCCATTATAATATATAACATATATATATATATATATAACACCCACATAGCGTTTTTGTTGAACAATGCATAATATGATAATACACTGTTTATAAGAAGCGTCATTAAACTAGCGAGTGTGTGGGACGTGTGACAGTACGTTCACTTCGTGCTAAGTTCCCATTTCATATATTGCTTTTACTACACATATGAAAGGCATCAAGTTCTTTACCAAACTTCAGTGGCGTGGCGTCGCTCAGCGTTTTTTTTATAGTAAGACCCATACATAACACCATTCGACATGACCACGTGCTATCTAAAACGTCATTGTACCTAAACTTGTTTGTCTGTTTGGTTTTTAGGCAATTTTGACAGATATTGTGTAGTCGCGATGTATAAATCGACTACCTGAGAAAAAGGTTGCAATCTTGTTTTTTTATTTAATGGATTACAGGATAGATTTACATGCAGGTTTGTGCTAACTTAGATTTCATCTGTAGCGTAGTTACCTAATCGATGTTTAACTTAAACATATTACAAAGCGGTTATTTCACAATATCTTTACATTTCTATACGTTTTTTCTCCAATTCGTTCCTCTAGTGTGAGTCTTTAACCGATACTATCGCGATTGCGTTACGTCAGATTTGTACGAAGGATAGGGATGATGACTTAAATTTTTTTATTCCCTCATTCGAGAGATCGTGTGAAAAGATAAATAGCCTTGTTAAAGATTTTTCGATATGATTTATAGTTCTCCTAATATAACCCGTCGACAAGTGATTCTAGCCATGTGGTGCAAATCCTCTCCATACAAATTGGTACCTCGGAGTGACGTCACGTCTGCGCATTGAAGTAGATATTGTATGAAAATTTTAACAATATTTGAGTTATCTCGTAAAATAAGGTTTTTATGTGAACACTCCCTTACATAATAATAAATTTATATATAATACTAAATCTTCACAATTACAAAGCAAAATGCAAAATAAAAAAATTAATTACACCAAGTTTTTTTTTAAATTTTTGCGGGCTTTATAAGCTGTAGATATTTTAAATTTTATAGGAGTTTTATAATGCCCTTATGGTTTTAAATACTATTTAATCCCAATCTGATTTGGTGTAGCGCCTTTAGCGGCACGTTTATGAAACTGTGATTCTTCATACGAATTTAATAATACAAATTTACAAAAAAAACCACACTAGGGGTACTGATTTATATATGCTTATCACACATCAAACATATTATAATATAGATAGATACACATATCGGGGTTTTTACAGTTGGTCGTCTACGATTACATTATATTATTATTATAGAAAAAAATTATTTAACTACAAATAATCGTATACAAAGTAATTAATAATGTGTTACAACTTTTAATAATAATAGACTATTTAAAAAAAGTTGAATAAGTTATTTTACAAGGTGTCGTTTTATAAAGACTGATCCCAATTTATAAAAAAATTCAAATTTTCTTTTTGGAATACTTCACAAATTACATTTCACACTTATTGAAACACTTTTTGAATACTCGTATATATATGTCTGGGATATCTGAAACGACTCTAACTATTTTGGATAAAACTTACAAACTATGAATGATTGGTCAAGGGAAAATTCTACTTTTTATTTTATAGGCTCCCATCCGTTTGTTTGTATCTTCGAGTATATATTGTATTAAAAGCTTATAATTACCTAAAAACTGGTACGTTAACTTGATGCAGTGACTGGAGACGGATATATTATACCAATTTTTTAAACCTAAACCACACCTAAACACACGAGGACATGAAAGTTAGTCCGCGCCGTCATTCTTTTTGCCCCCACGCCAGTGCACCTAGACAGATCATAGATCTTACGAATTTAGTTTTTAAGTCCTAGAGATCAATTAGTGATTTTGTTTGACTGTAGGTTTAAAATAATTCTACAGTACGAGTATTTGAGATCATACTGATCTGAAAGTGTGATCTTTTGAAAATCTGCCCTATTAAAAAATAAATGAGAGTTTTAAACCATGCTGCACCTTGATACGAGTATACAGAACGCTGCACGTGCACAGTCTGTTGTTAGTTTTTTCATAAGTTTCACCCTAAGTTGAAGAAGCACTGGTATACCTGGTTACCTTTCATAATGAACCACGGCAGTGCTATTAGGACTGATGATTGGTAGCAGACTTAGAAAACATGGTCACACGATAAGTCAGCCTAGAGCAGAGTCTCTCAACTTTTTGGACTAGGGATTTTTTTTCATGCGAATGAATTTGAATAACCTTTGAAATTCCTACTGCCTGTTCTTTAATAATTACAGTGTGTCGTTGCTAATCTGCTTGAAGTTGACATTTTGTATTTGAATAATTAGTGAATACATAAATAGTTATTAGCAAATTATGGTTTGCTATGACAGCAAAGATGCAAAGAGGGAGCATGTGAGTGCAAAAATCAATATCGCAATAGTTGGAGTGAGTTTCAAATAAGTGGGGTAATGGTGCCGCGGTGCATTGTAGCTGGCGGGCGTCCGCCCTAACCCTCGCCAAACTCGTCCAGGGTTGGTGGGAAGTCACGTTACAGAATACACTTGAATATTCACATATCACAACACACAATTTTATTCAGATAGTTCTACTTGTCAACCCAATTACTGATTGTAAAAAAAATCGCGATACTAATAAGTATTGCGCATTGTTTGTTAGCACCTTACAGTATAAAAACCTAAAATATGTAAAATTTATCTTCTTTACCTAGATAGTATGTTGATAAAGCCTTTATGTTTAGAGATTATAAGAAATCACCAAGTGTTTATCATAAAGAGAAACTTTTGATGCAAATTTGCAATATTTCCGAAGTTTTTTAAAAAAAATATTTTTAAGACGTTTATGAACATTATGAGTTTTCCGAATTTAAAAATCCAGTGATATCATATCTGAAAGTTGTATCTTTGACGTATGGATATACAGAAGAACCTGCACAATAAGGATTAATTTTTCCAGTTTATTTACGGAACATGACAGTGATATCATATCTGAAAGTTGTATCTTTGACGTATGGATATACAGAAGAACCTGCACAATAAGGATTAATTTTTCCAGTTTATTTACGGAACATGACAGTGATATCATATCTGAAAGTTGTATCTTTGACGTATGGATATACAGAAGAACCTGCACAATAAGGATTAATTTTTCCAGTTTATTTACGGAACATGACAGTGATATCATATCTGAAAGTTGTATCTTTGACGTATGGATATACAGAAGAACCTGCACAATAAGGATTAATTTTTCCAGTTTATTTACGGAACATGACAGTGATATCATATCTGAAAGTTGTATCTTTGACGTATGGATATACAGAAGAACCTGCACAATAAGGATTAATTTTTCCAGTTTATTTACGGAACATGACAGTGATATCATATCTGAAAGTTGTATCTTTGACGTATGGATATACAGAAGAACCTGCACAATAGGGATTAATTTTTCCAGTTTATTTACGGAACATGACAGCGATATCATATCTGAAAGTTGTATCTTTGACGTATGGATATACAGAAGAACCTGCACAATAAGGATTAATTTTTCCAGTTTATTTACGGAACATGACAGTGATATCATATCTGAAAGTTGTATCTTTGACGTATGGATATACAGAAGAACCTGCACAATAGGGATTAATTTTTCCAGTTTATTTACGGAACATGACAGCGATATCATATCTGAAAGTTGTATCTTTGACGTATGGATATACAGAAGAACCTGCACAATAAGGATTAATTTTTCCAGTTTATTTACGGAACATGACAGTGATATCATATCTGAAAGTTGTATCTTTGACGTATGGATATACAGAAGAACCTGCACAATAAGGATTAATTTTTCCAGTTTATTTACGGAACATGACAGTGATATCATATCTGAAAGTTGTATCTTTGACGTATGGATATACAGAAGAACCTGCACAATAAGGATTAATTTTTCCAGTTTATTTACGGAACATGACAGTGATATCATATCTGAAAGTTGTATCTTTGACGTATGGATATACAGAAGAACCTGCACAATAAGGATTAATTTTTCCAGTTTATTTACGGAACATGACACAATGACAACGTCAATACTATTTTATTCATACATAGTCGACAGCTTCGGGAGCTAATTCAGACTGAATTACGTTGTCAATTACAGGCACATATTCAGTTTCAAATATTTTAATTCTTTTATTGAACTACAACTTCCCAAAAAAATTTAAATTTTCTGGTGATGTTATGTTAAAGCAAAAAGTTTGAAGAAAAGTGGTAGGATTGACCTATTACGAATAAATTATTTTATTGAACTATTACCACGGACCAGCTTTTTCCATTTTTCTTGCACCTAAACTTCTATAATTTAGAAATCACTGGACACACGTGTTTTTGTCAAATCGAGGATTAAAATTACGTGTATGTTTAGGTCAGCCTAAAAAGCTTTTGCCCTGAATTTTTGCAGCCAATTTCTAACATATTTCTAAATTTAAAAAGGACAACCCTACAAGGACGCGTCACGAAGTGTTATCGACTTGAAGATCGGACCCTCGCCGCGTCGCGCCGCACCGCGCTCGCAGGTTGCTGGTCGCATGCCACACGTACGACATGTTTTGCTTATTTTCGCTTATTATATTATCATTATGTTATTATCGGTAGAGGTTTACTGAGGTTACTAGTTTTACTGTTATTGTTAAATAATTTTATGATTACACGGCTAATATGAACGGATTATTATGAGATAGTGCCAGAAATACAAGTACCTTAGAGTGTCAGGGTACGAGGTTTGCGTGAGAGAAAATTTAAATAAATAAATATGTATAACAGAAATATATGTTATTTTCATAGAGATCACAACATCTAGAGGCCGTCTTCCATTGAATACGTATGTATGAACTAAGTCAGACACTTTAATGTGTTATACACAAGGTATACACAATCTTAAACCAATCAACGTCAGACACCCGCCACGTCATCAGTGCCAGTTACCCGTGTGTGTGTATTTTTTGTTGACCTCACGGATTATTAGATGATGTTTAATCCGTATATTCTTTACAGATCCGTGGTTACGCTTATGTAGATGTACAATCGCGGTATAAAAAGGTTCATCACCTTAAAATCAATTTTACTTGTACCAGACATTGACAAACATTGGCGTTAATAATAAACATGTAACTCAGAGCCGTCGTAACTTTTCATACCGTGATTGTACTCGTATATAAGAACCTATTGAATAAGTTACTTTCGAGGGATGAATGTAAGTAATATGAACATAATACAAAAAGTAAATAAAAACACGTGTTACATTACGATATTTAAAAAATGAATGAAAAATAAAAAACTGTGAAGTACAAGGACTAAAATTATGACAATATATGGATAAACAATTAATCCATACATATTAATTTTTTAATGAAATTTGTAATAAAACCGCGCGGAGGATCGAATTAAAAATTAACATTTCTCAATTATGCCATCTCTAAAAAGGAACGTGGTGTATATAATGGGCATTTAAAAATAGATTCTTCCTTATTCTACGAAAGATCTACGTCACAAAGATAAGTCTTCAACATTTGCTGAAATAGCATCATCTTAATTTTTAAAACATTTGGCAAAGGTTTTACCATAGCGTGATTTTTTTCAGGTTTTTGTTGGTTTGTTTGTATACTCTTTATTTACACCTTTAAATAAAAAAGTACTTGACGGTTTATTGTTACCCACTTTACATACACTACAGTCGCAAAATGAATGGTTGATATAGACTGGACGATAAGTACACGACAAGTCGGAAACTCTCTGAACCCGTCAAACCCCATGGTTCCTGTAATAAAGGCTCTACGGTGAAATAAACCACAATTACACACTCGGCACGGAGCCCATCAGATAGGCTCGGTTCCAGTGGAAACAATTTCAGGGCCGTTATCAAGATCGACCGACAGCGGGCCGAGGCGCTACACGTGAAATCGGTTTAACCCACCTGACTTCAAATTACTGTTTTATGTAAACGTTCCAATTGTCGGCTTACGTTGTTAATTAATTTGTTTGTGAATTTAGTTAATATGCCTTTTACAGCTACCGTATATTTATAAGAATTTTATACGATACACTTTAGATTATTTTAAAGGTAAATTGAAGCTATTTTTATACTTTTATATTCGCAAAAGGTTTGCACTCACCCTGCTATCCTGATGTTAAGGCAATTTTTTTGATAAACGTTGTGTACTTAATTACTTTACGATAATATTTTAAATTTTGATAGCTGGCTTTGTGCTGTTTGTACGTCATAACCTAAATCTTTTCATGAATGTGAACAGACCTCGTCGTTGTCACCTTCTACAAACTTGGCCGTATACCACAACGCTGTGCCTAAAGAGTGTATTTTCAATGGCCCCAAATTTTGCAAAGGGATTTTGCTAAATAAAAATGTAAGTTGTTTTAAATTATATTTATGTCAATATATGAAATTTAAATAATCATGTAACGAATAAAATATATGGCGTTGAAGTAGCTAGATTTTGTGACAAAAATTTTTTTTCTTTCGTAAAAAAATAATTAATATATATATTGGACTTGGTGATTGTTACATCAGTTTTAAACGCACTTTATTTGAATATCTAAATGAAAGTATATTTTATTTTTTAAATGATTATTAAAATTTCAAATATTGACATAAATATAATTTAAAGCAATTGTCATTTTTATTTATTTGTATTTCGTGTTGTAAATGTGTTATGTTTTGACCCAAACGTTTTGTGAAATTTGTATGTCTCCGACGAGAAGTATCGTAATGTGAACATCACATGTAGGTATTTGTAAAACCTACTTCGGAAAAACAAATGAATTTGAATTTGAAAATGTTATGAGATGCTTTTGATCCTGTTAAAGTGATACAGTGTTTTCTGAAGCAGCAGGTGCAAATACATTTATAAAATTTTGAAGATTTTTCTGTAAACCTGAGCAAGTGTACATTATCGATAAATAAATAGTGAGCCATGTACCATCGCATTTTCTATCAGCTTCCTAATATTTCCTATCAGCTTCCTAATATTTCCTAAAAAATTCTATCAATAATAATTCATTAAAAATATTTAAAGTTTTAACTACTAACTTTTCGCTCGAACTCATCGAAATTGGAACAATTCTGTAAATTTGTTTAAAATTGAACATCTTTTCACAATAGAATTTGCTCCTTCGTATTTTATAGCTTAACGCTGTGTGACGCTTCGATAATAACTTTACTGGTTGGCCTTGTAATAAGGGCAAAAATATTGCTGCTACATTGAATCATATATAAAATAAAAACAGTTACTAGCGCTCATAAATAAGATATTTACGGAAAAACTGGTATTAGAATCAAATACAATGAGGTTGTTTACAACCATTATTTCAGACAAATGAGTCATTATTAATTCTAAATAATTATGGATATTTAGCAGTATGTTAGCGCTTAATTTTTTTGTTCAGTCTGTGATTTTTACCCGACTTCAAAAACAAAAGTGGTCATCAATTTGGATAGTTTGTATTTTAGGTTGTGTGTACAAAGATTACGTCACAAATGTCAAGAGTGATTTCCGTAACAATTGACGCAGGACGGTTGCGAAAAGGTCCAGGATACATCCGTTATTGTGATCGGTAAGGTATTCCTTCAGCAATTACTATAGTAAACGTTTTGCACGTGCGCTGCTGTAGGTATTTGGCTGGAGCCCTGATTATGCGGTAGTACGCTAAAGGGTCGGTAAGTAACAAGCCTAACGTGCAGATTACATATTCCGTCTCCGCAGCAATGTCGCGGGTATTTGTCGAGTACATCTAATTACTGTGATTACATTACCGCTCGCTCCACTGATGGGGTGCGCATAATCAACCGAGACACACATCAAACTCAAACATCACCAATGATGGTTATAGCTCCTAAACCAACGTTTAATATTATAACAACTAATAATTTGAAAGCATTTCGTGAAATGGTTTTACGACCGTGGGATTTGTGCGTAAACGATTTATTATTATTATCTTGACACTTCTTGAGTCGTTCAGCGACGTAGAACGCACTGCTGAAATAAACTTCCGTATTTTTCGTAACAAATAACACTAACGAAAATTTTCAATGCACGTCGAACTATTCACCTTCAAACAGAACGCAGTTGAGCGTAGATTTTATTTTTCGATAGACTTACCAAACGGGCCGGACTAGTGCCGACATCGCTATAAGACGGAGAGCCGGTCACTCATCGCGCACTAAAAGTTTTTTAATAGACACGTGTTCACCAAAAAAAATAAAAAACCACTTCACAGTAGCGCACCAGTTTACTGTTCAGAGAGTCGTAGCATTTCGTAGTCTGTAGCACTGCGTAGAGCGTCTACGACGGAAAAGTTTGTCGTCGGTCGTTCGTCGTGGCCTGTGTAGGAGCGCGCGTACGGTGCGGGTGCAGTCGGGACGCGACGCGCGGACTGTGCGGCGCGGCGCGGCGCGGTGCGGCGCGTGACGTCAGCGGGCGAGCGGGGCCGCGGGGCTGCGCGCACATCGCCCGCCCACACCGCTCCGCCCCCCACCCGCAACCTATTTATTTCTAGTTACGTAAAATTTACGCGCAATACCCGATACCGCATTTGGCTTATGTTACGATCTATTTTGCGGTACATAAGCAGTAATATATAAAATGTGGTCGTGATATTGCCAGTCTGCCGTTCAACATAGGAGCTCACGTGCAAAAATTGACAGTGAAACTTTTTCATTAACGTCTTCAAAGGGAGCTAAATATATTCTTCTTAATAATAATTATGCTTTCTAAATGTAAGATCATATCGGAGTTTTAAATAAAACACACATAAGTGTGTGTGGGTTTGGCTTTTAATGAATTTGGTAAACATTAGGATAAATGTACATGATTTTTTATTCAAATTTAAATATGCGGGATATACCCACCCATAAAAACCATTTATATGCAAGAGTTTCTAAAGATAAAAGCGATGGTCCTTCCCGCTTCCCCTCAAATATTGTGACGTGACGCAGTTATTACGCCACGTCCAGTTGTTGATGTTGTTTAAATGTCGAGTAAATGTGACCACAGTCGTGTCTGACTGTACGTGACCTTGCCTGCCATTGACGTCAAGCGGACGAGGAGCAGTGTCTGCTGGCGTCTCCAGCACGACACTCGAGAGTAGCAGATTCGACTGCACAACGCCTGCAGTCAACTGTGTCGTAATCGAATTAAAGGATAGGTTCGATAAACTGTGTCGTCACAGTCAGCTGTTCGCGCCGCGAGCGCAACAGACAATGCGATTAAGATCTACGCAGGACAACTTTCTCTCGCGCCGAGCGGCAGTTAGTTGTTATGAAAGAGAGAAATTTGTAAATTGTTGGCGCCCGAGTTCACGAACTCCGTCGAACCGGAGTTTGTTTTAAGAGTCCAACCTTGAAACAAGAAGAAAAGTAGTCCTGTAAAACAAAGTTTTGCGGCCGCCGCCGTCGCCGGCGCAAGCGGTTCAAGGATTGTGCCCGAACTGTCTGTCTGTACAACTTTACCGATTAAAAGCTCAAAAGCTTCCAAAGTCATTTTAAAAGTTTATCTGCACGCGGGCGCGGCGCGGGTCGACGGGCGCGCGGGGCGGAGGGAGCGCGGCACGCCGCGGGGGGAGGTAGGCGCGCTCGGTACATCCCGTCGCAATACTTACTAGGACCTAGTTTGACTTATTTATAAATGGTTGTGTCGTCGTCGACACTCGCACGTCCCGCGTCGAACCGTCCGTCGGCGTGGAGCCACCGACGCCGACGCTGCCTCCACTGATCGCAGGACATGTGCTCGAACGGCGCATAGTTTCACAACGTACACACTAAGTTCCTAGACCCTTCTCTACTTTGTTTTACAGCTGTTCCACTTAGCGAACTATGTCTCGAGTTGGGCGCGAGTTCTTGCATGTGTATCGGCGGCACACACTCGCATACGAATAGTTTCATAAACATAACCAAACTAAGTTTTGGACGACTTTTCAAAGTCAATGCATACTAACTTTCGATGTCTGGAAGTGTGATATTACGATTGGATCGGTTCGCGGTGACTTTAGTGCATTCGTTTGTTCAAAACTTTCTTTTACTGGATCAAACTACCAACAAAGTTAACGAGTTTTACGAGTATTTGCCTTGTCTGTCGACACTTGTTGTTGACTCGTTCTACTATGAGAGATATTTATTCAGTAAAATTTACGGCAGTTTTGTTACGAATTACTTTGTGTTACGGCGTAATTTTCAATAAAAAATTAGGTGTTTTTATGCATATATAAACGTTATAAAAAGATAAAATCACAATGAAAAGGTCCCAAATGCTCCGCGTCAAAATTTACGTAGCATCTTGAAACGTCATTTTTATTGGTTATTTATTTTGCCGTCCCCAGGGAGCCGTCACGAATGCCGAGTCACGATTCGTTCTCATAATCAGCGTAATTACCGAAATCTCTGTCGGAAAGTCACGATCAACAGTCAAGCGGAGATAAAGCTGCCACAACCCTCCGAGCGGTGGATGTCGCCACCAATATATTCAGACCTGCTTCAACGACATCGTTATTTAATAATATTGAAGTGAGAAGAGGTCTGTAACGTTTGGTCGCGAAGTACGTGTTATCTTCGTTCGCCAATAAGTCACGCAATAATTACCGCGAGTCGAGGATCACGCGCACCCCGGCACATATTTATGCGACGCACATAAATATACATAAATAAATATTGTGCGCGACAATTGCACGAGGTTTATGGCTGAGTGTAATTGGTGCCTCGGGCACGCGGATACAACTTTATTGTGGCAGTGTTTTGTTCTGAGATTACACTGACACGACCGACAACACACTACCTATAGAGGTTTTGCTCGTTGAGTTTTCCATTAGAATTGTTTGTTATAAAAAAATTGCCGCGATCAACTAATGACGAATTCACTTGAATGGTCTGAAAGCTTTTGAAAATATTTGATGGACGACACATCATTTAGTGTTCATATCATTTTAAGCATGTGACTTTACAGTTAGAACTATGTCGACAGATCACAGTTAAAAATTAGTTAATTCTAAGATAACCCACAAATATCTTTGTTTGTAAATCCATACCATCCGATCGACAATATACAACTACGGTGAATTGTCATAAAACAAAAGCAAATTTTGGGTCCGGAATACGCAAAAAGGAAAATGATTGTATTTTCAAGGTGTTGCAAATTTGTTGTGGTGTGGTGTTGTAAATTCACAAGCACGCAAAAGCACATAATAGGACGAAGTATTGCTATTCACTTCTATGTTATGTCACAATCCAAACAAGAGCTCAGTTTGCTATTGCGCTGTTGTTCTTTTGTTTGTTGTCCCGCTTCTTACGGGCTGACCCGTTATATAATTGTGTATTGTCAATCGATGTGTGGTAGGGTATATACCTCTACGTTCACAATGATACTTACGTCTTTGACGTGGAAGGTCGGAAAAGCTTGTGCGTTATCTGTGCATGATGATTCTGTAACAAAAATGAACGAGTTCTGTTAATGTTCCGCCGCGAAGGGTTAAACAAAGTTTAAAGTAATCATCGGTGTCAACTTTCAATAGAAACCGTGTAACTATTGTAAACAGCGATTAGGAAATAAAGGCGTAACGATTTAATGCTTGGTTTAGTATCAGATCGTTGCACGTTGGTAAATGGTGGTTTTACGTGCGTTGGGGTTGAAATGCGATTTTAATTGGTGTTACGACATCGGTCACCGTAATCTTATGTAACGTACAGACAGTGACGAAAATTTTACCAGCATAAACATGTTTATACATTCAATGGCATTTTCGTTGTAATAGAGCTGTGTTTGGCCCCTTTCTTTTTTTCGAGACGGTGGCAAACGTTGCAGATTATTACTGCCGGATCAAGTTGGAGCCATTTCTCCTGCGATTTGAGTCTCTAGTAATCTATCTTCATGGATACTATCTAATATCTATTGAGGCCATCTGATGTGAGATAAAGTGGCTGGTGATGGCAAGGCCGTAGAACGGAAGAGAGGTCAACTTGTTCTAACATATGTAACTATATAAACATATGTATATTGCAGCTGCAAAAAGAGACCGCCAATTCGGCTTGTGCTTGTGCTTGAAAGTATGTATTTTAATTTTTTAACAGTGTAACGTCCTTTCCTGCCGGAACATAACTGTGATATAAACATTAATAAATATTATTTTGTAAAAATGGATAAATTAATATTCTGTAACACAGGAAGTATTTTTCTTGTCATCTGTACTCTGCTACAGAGTTTGAGCAGTCCACATGTCACCGTTAAGGCGCGTCGCAGACAGGGCGGGGGCGGTTCGTAAATTCGATTTTAATATTGAGCACGTAATACCGGCCTCTAATTGATACGGCCCTTACGACTAATACCGCTCATTATTTTCAAATTCATCGGCTCTGCCGTTCGAACGATGGATCTGTTTGGACAAGTTCCTGAATTAATTACGGGGCACCGGTTTATAATTTTGTCGTATAATGTTGTTTCTTTCGCCTTCTGAACGCCTTTAGCTCGAGAGTGGCAGAAGGTTTGGTAGCATAAAAAAGGTCAGGAAAAGTACGTATGCACGTCATCAACTACAGTGCACTACCGAAAGACACCGATATCACAAATGGAAAAGTAACTCTGTCCCTCTGTCTGTTTGTTGCCTTTTTATGACTGTATCCTGGGACCTATCCTGATGACATTTGGCACGTGTATCACCAATGTCATGGAGAGGGAATATCCTACTACAGAGAATATTTTTCATATAGTGACTCATCTGTATTTTCTTCGGGTACCAGTGATATATATGTATCCACGCAGACACAAGTTAAAAGTAATTCATATCCAATACAGGTGAAGTGCGGCAGGAAGGCTCCCCTCGCCGCAGAGATTATGGCGGCGCCATCAAATATGCATAAAAGCCGTAAAATGGCGCACTTAACCGCGGCCGACGCTCCGACGCTCGCGGCGTCGTCACCTGCACGCTGAGGAGGCGAGCACTCACGACGCCCGCTAGTGATGTGCCGGGACTGGGATGAGATGGGACGGCATCATTAAAACATCTCCAAGAAACGACGTCATGATGAAGCCACTGACTACTTGTAAGCACACCATTTCGCCGCTACTTCCGCTCTCCAGCACTTGCCCTGCAAGTCAGCGGAGCCCCGTTTGACAAGTCAACAACAATGACTTGACATAAGTTGGGGGACATACGTATAAACAGTGCACTATCTTCTATATCAGTTGAATCTATTTTGGAAGATTGTCTTAGGTAGGCTTATTTTATTACAGTTGATAAAGTAAAGTTAAAAAAGCATAGAAAACGTCATTAGTTTTGGCCAAGACATAGGCTTTTATCCTGCGGTGTACTTCTTTAGGTGACGGTGAAAATGGACATAGAAGTAATCTCATAATTTATATTCCCTGTTAAAAAGTAACAATCTAATAATGACATGTTAGGATATTATAAAAGTAGTCTCCTTTATAAATATTAAGTCGGTAACATTAATTTTAATCAATAGCATACTTAGGTACCTACTCAAGAATAAAGAAACATTTTGGACACTATTCAGTCTGTTAACTATCGAAAAACAGTTTTAACATTTTAACTAATTGATTAATAATAAATTAATAACAGAGCATGCTCTCTCCTGCTTCTGAGTAAATCCGTTTCTTATAGTTTTCTATAATGGGAATAGAACAATGCTTTGGCCACGCTCTGATATAGAAGTGAATACGCACCTGTAATGCGAGTACACGTACGCTAACAGAATTTATTCATTCTGCAGATTCACGAAACTTTTATTTTACCGGGTTATTAGCAAACATTCCCGAGATCATACGACTGATGGCGAATGACCTTGTCATTTCATAACACGACAAAATTAAAAAGACTTGAATCTGTTAAACAAATTAATGCCATGAGCGTAAATGTAATTGGCACGTGTAAGGTCCCACCTCCACGTCATGTTACATCGTGTGAAAAATGTTTGTGATGGGCTCATCACTAGACACATCGCCTGTTTCCAGACAGACGAGACGCTCAGACACAGTGGTAATTAAAAATTGCCTCCGTCTCATCAATTTGCATAAAAGACGCGCGACGAACGAATGTACGGCGCATTGACGTTTCATTAATTCAAAAGCTATGTTGCGATTGACTTAGTTTATGATGTTTCACATACTGAATAGTGCAATTGTACAATTCGATAGCGAAGGTTCAGAGTTACACAAATATGTTTTGAAACTGCAGATATATAATCTACAGATTTGTAACCAGTTTTAAATATGGAGACAACCGATAAACTAGTTTACACGAAAATATAGTTACAAATCATCATCGTTAGCAGGGAAACGTCCACTACTGAATTTATGATACAATGAACGGACCCAAGCTACCGTCCCTAGTTCAGCAGATAATCCGACAAAGCAAAGAGATAATATTTCTATATATTTTCTAGTGTTTATCTAGTATTTATCTAGTGTGCAATAAAATCTTTAAATAAACAAAATACAATAAATGCACTAGCTAACACTACGGGCGAAAAGCCTCTACGTTCATTTCCCATAAATCGTTTTTATATTGTTTCGTGAATTTTCCTTCAGTCACTTATGGCAAGACAAGAGCTGTTTTATTTACAAATGTCATTTTTATGACACAAGAATTTGAACGCTGGTTATGATTTTTGAAAAGGAACATAAAGTAAAACTAACGGGCCCGAACACAGATAAGCAAAGTACTACAAGAAACCTCTTAGGTCACGTTCACTATTATAGGTCACCTGAACTTCTAACCTGAACTAAATGCAACTTCATTGAGGGGACTCATTCAAACGAACGCCCTGTACCGCAGCTGTAGCTGTTACTATTTTGTAACGTGTACGCAGAGACGCAGCTAAAATCCCATTATAACAATCATCTTCCCGTTCATTACGCGGAGTCAAGACACTAAATTTAAATTAACAGCTACCCCTTGTTAGTGGAACTACACTGGTGACTGCGACGAAATGAATGTTCATTTGCGTAAGCTGAAGTAGAGATAGTGAGGCTGGAGAGCGACGGTAGCACTCGGATTCAATTAAAACACACTTTTATTATGTACGACGTAAGTGAATTTTTCGAATATTTGTGTAATAAATGTTCAATCTTATATATAAAGCTAATGTTAGTACGATAAGACAAGGTTTTCTCTATCACCATCAACTTCCCGTTGGGGTAAGGAATACCCCTTGGTGTCCTGCTGAAAGTAAGGGAGTTTGGTCGCGATGGGTGGAAGTGGGTGGTTCTGGGTGGTAAAAATTAGAAAAATATATATCTGTCCTTGTCTAACTCATGTGAACTTCTTCACTCGTGTGAACTTACACTTCTGTAAAGTTCTGAAATTTTCAGTAATATCTAGAAAGATTACATTTACCCTACGTATTTGCTATTACATTGCTTGCATTCCATTCATATGTCATGTCAAATCTGAGACATGGAATAATGTTTTGGGGAAACTCAGCTAACAGGGACATTGTTTTCAGAATGCAAAAGAGATGTCTAAGGGCAATATTTTACATTGACCAAAGAGAATCGTGTCAGCCCGTTTTTAAAAAAAACATAAAATTATGACTCTTCCTTCTCTATATATATTTGAGTGTTGCGTTTATATTAAGAATAATATTCATAAATTTGCGACAAAAGGCTCTTGCGTAAACTATTCATCACGGTATAAAAACGACTTAATACTGCCAGCATCGAACAGTACTCTTTTTCAAAAAAATGCCACATATATGACGATTAAGCTGTATAATGCTCTTCCAGCCATAATTAAACAAGATCAAATGCCTGCGTTCAGAACTAGCTTATGTAACTGGCTAATAAATAAATGTTATTATAAAATATGTGACTATCTGGACGATAAAAACAAGTGACATTAATTTTATATTAGTATTGTATAATTTTTCGATAATTAATTATTTTGTTTGTATTGACTAGTCGCACATTAGATATAAGTATAATTTTAAAATATTGCATACCTTTGTAAAGGTTGGTTATAGTGGACTTTTTACAATGTAACATCTTATGTACATATAATCTGCAATAAATAACTTTGACTTTGACGTTTATGCCAAAATAAATGTCCATCCGTGCGAAGCCGGGGCGGGCCGCTAGTTTACTTATACAATGTTTATATTATGTTTGTTCACATATTGTATGCAACAACATCATTATTAAGACTTAGTCCTTCGCATGTATTGTCAGTGCGAGAAAAATGTGGAGTTGGCAGAATAACTGCCACTTTCTGATAGAGCTAATGACCGAGGTACTGCATACACTTAGGTATTTCATAAACGTGATTGGTACGCTTGATGTAGTTTGACGCTAGGCATAGTGGCGCCAACAATGCGCTAGTAGCGCCTTTGATGCTTTGCCATGCTTCATACAATTTGTCTTGAAATAATTTGGAACTAAGTTGCGTCGCACTGAGCAGAAGTGACACGACCCATTCTATAAATAAATGTTGCACCATATTTAAAAAAAAAACATCGACGACATCGTTGACGACTTTTTGTTGTTGCAGTAAACAATGCTGCCTTCATTGTCCTACATTTTTCATCAATATTTACGACCTCCAAGAAATGACTGATCGTATTATAAAGCTCCAATCTTTGCAGCTTTCACTGGAACACATTTAAGACTACTCAATTTCAAAACAGATTGTTTCGTGCACATTTCACTTGCCATCGAACATTTGGAACTACAAATTCTATTACCAATGCCTTTGCCTTTCGCCGTCGAGACATCGCAGGCAATTTACTCCGTCGCCGTCTTTATCGTATCTTTAATGAACACTCATAAGCACACACTGCTTACTTACTTACCTACAGAGTAGTACGGCGAGCTAGTTGACTAGCTCGTGCCTTTGTACAGAGACAGGCGGCAATGAGCTGAGATCGGCTTTGTGGGATTTGCGTTTTGTTAACCGCGCGAATCTAGATCTTTAATTACTGCTTCGAGTTAATATTTCGTGTGGATGTTTAATATTTGAACGCAAATGGGAAATGGCAACTGCTTAGTTTCTATGTTGCTTCAATTTTGCTTGTGGTTAGGTTTTAGCACTGATTTGATTTTCCACCCACCGCATTGATTTTCCACCTTGCCTAACTATTGCTTTCGTCTGAGTGAAGACAAAAGAGCATAAACAGTGTGAATTGTGAAATCTGGATCGTCACGATTTCATTCCACAGCTTTATTACCTATCAGATGTAATCCGACCCACTACCATTAGATTTTTAAGAATGTTTTAAAATAAAAAATTTAAATAATTATTTAAATTAAATAGACAAATGCTAGGGTAAAGTTGCATGTCTAAAAACTTGCAGCCCGCGGGTGTAGTAAAACAATGCGGGTCTCGACACGGGGAATGCTAACACCGGGCCCGATCCGTACAAATTGATACCCGATCGTCGCTCATATAAAACACTCTGGGAGCGAGGTCGCCCCATGAATAATAAAGAATTGCCAAATGCCGGCGACGCAACGCGACGCGCGCTACCAACTCTCTGAGACAAATTTTAGACGCAAGGTTTGTTTACTAGTTACACTCGAGTACAAAAATATGTGCCCATTATTTACCATATCATATTCACTTTTACTTGACATTTCCCTCAACTCACTAAAAAGGAACATGTGACATGGTGCAAAAGTGTGTAAATATTTTTGTGCTCGAGTGTTCAAAATGCCCTTCAATATCTTCACTGATGGTAATTAGTATATAATAGAAATGTACTGTCGATACCTTCAGTTAATTAGGTTTTGTATGTGTTTGTTTTGTTAATGTAACCCTCTTAACACTTTGGAGCTTGAATGAACTCATACAACTAAGATGTTTTGTCTACATGTGACTGAATTTGTAGATGAAAATAACAATGTCGGATTTAATAACCATTCAAAGAAGCGTGTGGGTGTAGCAGCTACGAAGCTACGGCGTAGATTCATCGTAGCAAGGCCGCACATTCTCCTCAAGACCCCCATTCTAGGCACGTCCACTATAAAACATAACTCAGATTTCCATACAGAGTCGAAGCCTCTTGTTTTCATTCTGTTAAACATCTCCCCCTGGCGCATAAAAATGCCCCAAACGACTGTAAAATACTATGTAGACATTAATGCATTTTACTACAGTTTATTATAATTGTATATGTGGTTTTCAAAAGTTGTATGTAGGCGGGCTCTGTGACAGGGGGTGGTGTAAATAATAGATAGTAACAAAAACACATTTCATTGATGGTTTTATAGCCTCAAATGTAATGATTACTGTAAAAACAACAAGGTAGTGTAATAGCAAACCATTTACATGTAATATTGTGTGCCTGCAACAAATATTTACATTACAATATTTAATTTCTTTGTGACATATATTATGACTAAGTGTGACATCTATTTAATACAGAACCCATCATTTTAAATATAAAATTTAAAGCTCTAAGATTCGACTTTGTGCACTGATGGTCTGTTAGGCAAACTGAGCTAAAATGGCTTAGTTTTACTAGCTTCACTTGTCACTCGTAGAGTCACCTTCTCAGCGTTGTTAGTAAGCTGCGGGCATCTAGTGCATAAAAACCTCAAATATTGAAAGCGAACTTAAGCAGAAAAAGATTTGCAAAGAGATCCCAAAGCGACGGCGACGCGTAATATTTCACCCTATCCCTACCAGACTGTTATTTCTAAATCCTGTACCGCTTACACGCCCGCCCGCCCAGTCGTGGATCGGTGTAGTGCGGATGTGGCGTGTAGTGTTTACCTGCGGAATCCTCACAGACAATTAGCTATTTAAACGATTAACAGTTCCGCCGTCTCTCAGTCACAGGTGTCGACGTACGCGTGACGTGCTAACGTTTATTGCGGGAGGGGTATCAACACTTGTCATTGTCACAGATTTGTGAATAAGAATGGGGTTGTGATAGTGCGAATTACGTCGCACAAGAATGTTGTTTTATCATGTGTTTTTAGATAACTGTTGTTTTGCTTTTTAAAACAGCAAGGACTGGTATTGAGGACTCTATATAATTCTAGATTGTAGTCACAAGTCATTAAGATAATTTTTTTTAATGAAAAACTGGATTATATGTTGCAAAAGACAAGGTAGAAATTTTAGAAATACGTGAGTACATATATAGAAAAATCATCGTTGTTTACTGGTTATTTGTGCCCGAAGCTATGGCTTTAATAGTGACTTAAAATAGTCAGTTTTAGATCATCATTCAGAACGTAATTAAAGAACGTTAAAAACATTCATTCAATCATTGTGGAAATACGATGTCCCAACTTTCGAAAATATTTTTCGAGAAGGATTTTATATGAAAATATAACGTTATAAACAGAGAAACTGTCTGGTTAATGTGGAACAAGCACACGCTAGTGCAGAACAACGGGTGTCGCGGGATACAGACTGGGAGGAAGAAGGAAATGAGCACAAAGACAGCTGACGGGGCGCTTCGAGCCTCCTCGGCGAACTGTGAAGACACATACTCGTAGGATCATACTAGACTCGGACTTTTGTATCTTTGAGCAAAGCAAAAGCAGATTATTTTTGTATCTAATCTAATCCTAGGTGCCTAATCTCTGTGGGCTGACAATGAAAAGAAAAATATTAAGGTCAAATGACAATCGGGCGGGAAAACAGAAGAGTTTTGAGAACCAAAGTCGCCAGAAAAGTGTGCAGAAAATCAAAGTGCATTTTTAACGCAAAACATTTATATTTTAAAGCCTATTTGTAAATTTGGAGGTGAGTTTAATTATTACAATTTTAGATCACCCAGTAACAATAAAATACATAGGAAAAATATATAATTTTTATAAGTACTCTACCACAGTCAACAGACAAAATAAATGTTGTTTACATTGAGCTATTATGTCATACGGAAGTAAAACGCTATGATTTGATAGTTTGCATTTGGTTTGCATTTTATTTTATTGAAGATAGACCAACACTTGACCTCAATCTCACCTGATGGTAAGTGACATTGATAATATTTAGTCTGTAGCGAATGTTTGACGCTACGTGACCCATGTGCATTATTTATAAATCATTACTCCATGTGCACTGTGGTAATCAATGTCTGCATATAATCTTTACACTAACTTAACTTTGGACTGTATGTCGTACGTGTAGAAAACTAAAATTGCAATTAAAAGTATATAACTTCTTACAGTAACTGTTGCCTCTATATATTCATAGCTCTACTTCCTTACCTTAAACGTTTCGAAGAAGTCTGAATTGAAGCGGAGTGCATCGGCCTCCGCTAGGCTAGCCTAGCACGGAGCGTTGAGCGTGCTTTGTCGCGGCGCATTGTGCTCGGCGCGACTCGCCGCGATAAGGGCGCGTCCGACCGGCCGCATTGTCTACTAATTGTTATACACGAACAAAGCGCAGAAACAAACGGCAGCTAGTTGGAGATGCTAAACGCTACCGTAATAACATGTCTCCAAACAATTGTACAGCGCTTCCAATACGATAGGAAATTGGTTGCATTCGATCGCGCTGTGTGGCGCTCTATACGCGTGCAGTCTGAGAGCAACTATCTAATACGAACACAATGGAATAAATAGTTTGAGTAATCGTGACAAACAATCGTCAATACTGGTTTTACAATGTCTCGCAAGTGCTGACAGATTGATAAATTGGAAATAATATGTAATTGATTTCAAAAACTTTAGTTCGTATTTATCGTGAGTAAGAAGGAGCAAATATATCTGTAAGTGCTGGGTCTATGCGGTATCCAAATAGTAAATACCACAAATAAGGATCTAACTAGTAAGAGTTTTGACTATGTCTATAGTCTATATATGTCTATGACTATATTTTGAAAAGCAAAAGCATATGTATTGTCTATATATGGAACACCACCGTGTAGTCCCGGCTTTAGAATGGGACCACCCCATGCCATAAGTCGCGTGCCATTAAAATGTGACTAAGATCTTCAATATTCAGGAAACGGTCGTCAGCATCTACTCATACGTATGCAACAACACATCTTACTGCGATCACCAATCCGCCTGACAAACGTGGTGATTATGGCAAATTGAAGGATCCACCTTTTACGAGTACCATAAACGTACCTGGAATAACTATCTCGAGTGATTGTGATGGATACAGAGAGATTTAAATATAGTAATAGGTTATAGAGCGGTCATTGGGAAACGTTTCATATAAACATTTTGATCTCAAAAGTCAACGGTATGTCAAATGTCTTGTACGGCCGCGTGACGTGATGTGACACTAGATTGAGTAACTTATTACCAACTGGTAATAAGTTTATGATCAAAATTTTTGTTTGCTTTGTCCGGTCTATTACTATTAATGTTAATTGTCTTTGGTTGGATATTAAATAAAAAGGACTTGATTGACATTTATTCATTAACTAGTTTGGTGACGTCATCACAAAGGTTTTGATTAGACGTATCGTTATATACAAATATGTGCATAATAGAAGACTGACTAGTAGCGAGCGAGCGGTAGTGGTGGATGAAGAGACTGTGCTACGTTGGAGTCGGTATGATTGGCTTGAGGCAGCCGACTGGAACAAGTCGGGGGAGCAAAAATGCGTAATTTCATCGGGCAATAACGATATCGCGCTAATGATGTTCATTTTCGAATTTCGCGTTGGACGTTTATTCGTTTTAAAGTGTAGAACGCGATGCCGGTGAGCGATCGCCCCCATCGGTAAGGCATCAATCATTTTTAGAGGGTTTCGCTTTTCCAAGTTTTCCTCCGCGAACCTCTACATCCAACTTTTACATCGAATGATCTCAGCTAAACCAACAGAGCGTTAGCACTGCGTCTCGGAACCGCGGTTTGTATTATTTTTTTGTGAATAAATAATATTATTCCACGAGGGAAAGGGGATTGGATTTCGTTAAATATGGTTTAGTAATTGAATTGAAATCTCTCAATGTCGACGTTCAATTAAGCTTTAGATTTCTTGCTTGATGAAGGTATTTCCTTTGTTTCTTACGAAATAATAATTTAATTTGTTTAAGATCTTGAGATTGTGCTGGATTTGCGTCGGTTCAGTTTAATTCGATTGAGAGGGATATAATACGAGTTTACATTTTCTACTAATGCTATGCCGTTAGGGATGACGTTAGAATGTTCATATACTTTTCGTCTGAGCGAAACTCCTGTTCAAAAATAAAAACTAAGCCTTACACCACATTGATTTCCTTTTTTCTTCTTTTACTTATCTTCTGATAACTTTATGATCAAACTATTCGAATTGTCTTATCGTGGAAAATCAAAGTAAAATGAACTATTTACTTTTCTGTACAAGGATTTGCGTGCTCAACTTGTTCATGAACTGGATATGTGATCTCAGATTTGACAGAAATTTTGCAGCGCCTCCGTGGCCTAGTAGCTACAAAGTTGGATTCACAAATCGAAGGACGCGGATTTAGTTCCTAGTGTGGAGTATCGCTGATACATGGTTTGGTGTGTGGCAGGGCATTTTTGTATGGCCTGCCATACTCTGACTCGCCAATACTAAGTTGACTTGCTACTCGTAATCGCACTACAATGTTCCGGTCAAAAAAGAAGTAATTGACATTAACTTGCGGTTTCTAGGCAAGCACGCTTTCCATCCTAACGGCCTTATCTTCGCTTATTAGGTGAGCTTCATCACAGTTTCATACTAAATTTCTGTTGCCATAATCTTATAAAATAGAATAGCTGTCTTTGTGCAGTAATTATCTGAAAATAGGACATCGGGTTGTAATGTCGCGAAAGGAGTATCATTACCATATAACTTTCATGTTTACACACTTTTAATTATTTTTATTCAAAGCGCCATCTAGAGACCATTAGCTGCGTAACGGCTATTGCAGCTAACTATAAAGTTTTAAATTAATAATATTTATTTTGGGACACTATAATTTCATCTCCTATTTTTAGGTAATTACTAGACACAGCCAGCTTTCCTATTTTAAAAGATAACGGCAACATTTACTATGGAAGTATTTGGAGAGGGATCTCGTTAATAGCCAGTTTTTGTGTGAATAATACAACAACCCAAGCCCTGCCCAACCCAGCAGAGTACCAGATATCAGAAATCAAACCTGATTCAACTTTGCCATCAATTGCCACGATGTTTACTAGTAACAGGTATGTCTAAAGCTACTGCCTCGACTCGGTGGTCCTATATCACAATTTCACTATATATATCCATTATAACATGTCACGGATGATTAATGGTAATGTCGGACGCAAGATTTTTAACCAAATTAAGATTATAAAATAGCTCTGGGTAATCTCGGGAGCCCGAGGCTAAGGATCCGTCATCTCGCCCCACGGAATTATAATGACACATCCGCCGGGAGGTTTTAAGCCAATTCAACTTTGAGGAATACCGATACCCAGACAGGGCGCGGGCGGGCGTTCGGTGCTTACCCTCTTAAAATCATTTTAAGGTAAAAGCGAATTGTATTTGTCTAATTGTTGACGACGTCTTTGTTAATATTTTTTATATAATTTAACATACTCATACGTATTAACAAATTTTAAGTGTGAATGTTATTGTCTTAGCATTTTGTACACAGGAACCCTGACGTGTTAATAAATGTATTAAATTATAATTATGAAGCTTGATTAAATGACAGTGCAGTTCAACCAATATCAATTCAATTCAATATATCTTTATTGTACACCAATACAAGCTTAAGCTAAAAAATAAAATTAAAATAAATAAAAATGTACAACAGGCGGTCTTATCGCTTACAGCGATCTCTACCAGACAACCTTTGGGTAGAGGAAATAAGTAACAATATTTGGGTGGAGGTGTGACAGATATTGATAGATTATAATTAAATACTTGAATAAACACATATGTATAATTATATAAATAATATATAATAATAATATTAAATAATAATAACAAATACAGACAAATTAAATACACGTTATTTTAAGGATACAATAATACTAGTACATAGGATTACATAGGATTAGTTATTGAGAAAATGCGACTTAAGCTGAAATTTGAATGTGGCCTTAGATTTGGCTTGCCTGATAGCCTCGGTAAGGGAGTTCCACAATCTAATTAGGGGTCACAATCTAATCAATATCACGCAGTTTTATTCAACACTATATGTAAAAATATGTCAAACTTCACTTCACTTCAAGTAATTTCATTTATATTTGTATTTTTGGGTACACAGTTAATTTTTAATTAGAGGATCAGTATTTCCTTTGATTCCTAAAGGGTCATTTTATTTCGTTAGCGATTGCCGATTCTTAAAATTTATTTCCTGTGCAGCTTAACCTGAAAACTACGAGTATTTGTGGTTTTATGTTATACCAGTCTGTTAATTAATGCGTTTCCTAAGAACTTTTTATAAACTACACCCTTCATATCACTTATATAACTTAGTTTTTTAAATAAATTTTTGACATTAGTCGGAAGCATTAATTATTAATGATAATTCCTAATTGGTATTGCATACAGTTCTATAATCGCTGTAAATGTTTTTTCATTTGTTGAAACAACGCAGAAACTGAACGAAATCAATTGGAAACAATTTACGCAAATGAACCGCGAGAGTGCGCGGAACGGCTCGTAATTCCATTTGTATTTCCAATGCCCTACTAATAATAACTTCCGAGGCTGCACTCCGCTCCAATCCAAACAATATCGATTCGCGAGGGTTCCGAAGGAAACAATTTGCGGTGAAAAATCACTGATATGAACAACGCAAAAGC
This sequence comes from Carcina quercana, assembly GCA_910589575.2. Taxonomy (NCBI): domain Eukaryota; kingdom Metazoa; phylum Arthropoda; class Insecta; order Lepidoptera; family Depressariidae; genus Carcina; species Carcina quercana. Next base: position 12,901,631 of record OU342432.1, on the reverse strand, counting down.
TCCTGCTTTTTTATTTCACCAACAGGGGAGATCGCGACTGATCTTTGTTTTATGAGAACGATTAAGAAAAGCATATTTGAAGTGTGCACTCGAGCTATATTTGCGCCCCAAGAGGGAAAGCACGCTTCATTGATCTGTAATCGTTTTTCACAATTTGCTCGGTTTTTCGGAGGGTTAAGAGTATGTCGGAGTATCAGCGGAAATTAGAGCGACGTGAAATAATTAAAATGAGAATCTTGTTCGCGACATAATTCAGTCGGCTCTGTGTCGGGTGGCTGTTATTTTCGCACTTAATTTCTCGGCGTTAAGCGCTGTATTGTGGAGCGGGCGTCTGCTCGCCGAGTGATTAGAATGCTAAGTACGCCCTGAAAGGGTTCCCTTAATTGTGCGGTGCTCCTCGCGGACCGCAGCCGGCAAACATCGCCCGCGAACAAATCCGAAGACACCGCCGAGGGAAAGTAGAGCGCGCTAGGGTTCACCCTCGGAGAATGAGGGATTCTCTCTATTCAGACCAGGATCGTACAGTTTTACGGGGAAACATAAATAATTTGACCTAGAAGCGTTCCGGTTAGTCAACGTTCGAGAGAAACAAACGATTTTATTATTTATACTTGGTGTAAAGCAATCTCAATAAAAGCCCTGTATAATAGCCAAAAAATTAATTGCGAGTGTCGTGTCGCCGCGATCCAGACGACCGAGACGTGGTCGTTAGTGCGGGAACGAAAGGGTGCCTCTACGGTTCCCCTACGTACGAGTACTTAAATTAACTTTTATTTTAGGCATTTCAAATTATTTAAAAACAAAAAACTGGCCACGAGTTGGACTCGCGCTCTAAGGGTTCCGAACCATGAATAGAAACGTACATACATTTCTGAGACATAAGGTTCAGTTTCCCGAACGCAAAACTAAGTTTATTTGTTAACGTTTTTTGATGATTTCAAGAATTTATAAGATCGAGACCTCACTTAGATTTTTTTATGTAATAGTTGAACAAAGTACTGTTTTGTCTACTGTGGTTATTTAAGGTTTTTGACTTTGAAATTTTCCGGGCAAGAGTTCCGTTTTTTCATCGGATCTTTGGAACCCTAAAATTGTAAAAAAGCGTTGTTTAAAATTCAAATGTCAAGCGTGCCCAGAGTATAATCTACTGTTTGAGAATGACTTCTGAGACTAAACACCGTAAATTCTTTTTATGTAAACGCGCCTGAATTTAATTCAAAATAAGAATATCTATTTTAAACCATTTAAACCATTTAAACCATTTAAACCATTTATTTGCCACAGACAAATTACACATACAAACACACACACACATATATAAAACTAATTCAAACATTTACACATTACTATAATTACACATTAAAATGAGAAGGTTCTGTGGCAGGAGCTGTCTCAGTACCCGTCATGCAGCATGCTGCACAACACTGATTTTCAGTTTTTTCAGTTTTGAGCATTTAATAAAATTTCTTTCAAATGTTTTTTCATCGTGTTTTGGGACATGTTCAATCTTAAGGGAGGTGGCAGGTCGTTCCATATTTTCGACGCTGCAAATTTTCGAGCAGTGTAGCCAAAAACATTACTCGGTAGAAACAGACAAACATTTTCAAAGCAAATAAAGAACAGATTTCCATTTGAATTATTGTTGGAACATTTCGTAAATGAACGTATTGTTTTATTTGTCTGAGGAGCATAACGCGACAGAATAAAGGCGTATTAATTATTCAGCGCCACACTCGTAGCAATCAGAATAAGTGCTGATGTTTCTGTCACCCGCCGCGGAGTGGAGCCGCTGCGCATGATTAGAATTCTTAAGTCGTGCCGAAGGCTCTTGATTAGAGGAAATTAAAATCATTATACTCCACCGCGCACGCAAATCCGCAACGCCCGCCGCCTGCTCTGCCGAATGACGTAAAAATAAGCGGGAAACGCACATAAAGAAAGGCCGACGGAAACGGATGCCGCACCATCTTGGAGCCGCCGGGCGGGAAAACAATGGATTCGTTAATTAACATTTTCTTACGCCTCGCGGCTGTCGAACGAACGGTTTATCGGACAAAATATTTATGACGCAGACGTTATAGAAATTCCACCATGAAATTGCAAAATTGAAATTCTGTAGGAGAGTTTAAATAATGAGAATGCCGCACTGCGCACACGTTCTGTGGTTTGGGTTGTTTTAACATTTAAATATTTGAAAATAAAAGAAAAACTCTATTGTTGAGGCAATACGTCCGTCTGTCAATCTGTCTTTAAGATGCTTTTAGCTAAGGAGTAGAAAGAAATACATACCTGAGGTCCAGATATATGGTGTAGTTAAATTACCCATGGTAGAGATTATAAACTTTTGCAGTAACGCACTTCACGTAAGTGACTTTCGCAACTATAATGTGTACCTAATTCTATCAAATAGATTAATACGAGTATAGGGCTAGTGCCTGCGAATTAGGTTGGTTTAGGTTTTTATTGTTCGATTTGACTAATGTTTTACGGGTATGTACTAGCCCGAACTTAAATTCAGGACTTCAATTTGCAAGTCCCACTCACTGATTCTTGGTCAATTATATATCTACACTGAAATTCAAAAAGTTTCATATATAGTGTAATAAATTAAAAAATAATTGAATAACGCCATACTTAATTCACTGGATCGCTTATATGTGATACCTTTCATTCTGGCATAAAACTTTTTTATGAGTCAGGAGATATCTATCTCTAGTTTTAAAGTGAATTCGCTCAAAAGCATCCACACAAAATTTATTTTACCCTTCTTCTAAAATAAAATATCTGGTTTTGACAAGTAATTATAAAAAAATATATCATCAAATGTCAGGAAATGAATATCATTATCGTACAATTTTAACGTACGTGGGGACGTATATGTACTCGTATAGGCTGTTGATGATTGATGATGAAAGTACTAAGAATTGATTATCATCATATTCATCTGCATTAGACCACTGTTGGATATGAGCCTTGCTCCTAGGTCACGCTAGGCAGGATCATTGATGATCGCAGGAAGATACTGTTGTTAGGCATAGGCTGCTGCCGATATCCCTAAATTTTTCCTTAGTCATATTCCTTTTTGATCGTTGCGCAATGACACAGGGTATCATATATTTAATTATAAGAGCGATGTAATCAGGTTTATGTTTCAACTACTCGTGTGGTGTTTGTGATCAAGGTTATTCGTACGCTGCAGAAATATTATTTCGTTCGGTAGCAATTTATCAATCACTGTCCGTTGGAACGCCCCATCAAACATCAACCCTCAGCTTCGTACAAAGCGTTTCAACCATGAAGTGGTAATAGAGACACGGGCCGCCGCAGCCGCTCGGCAACACGTGAAAAATGGCCGCCATCCATCGCGCCGTGATGTCCGCGGTATCGATGACTGATTAACTTTTGATTTTGTTTATAATTGTTTTGATTTATACAATGGGCATCCTCGTATGTTGAACATTATGAAAGATGTATTTACGCTGTAAAATACGCGAATAATATACAACGAAAAATAAATCTGCATTCATTCGACATGAAATATAATACCACCTTATTAGCACTTGCAATTTATATATATATATATATAAACCGAACACATGCAAGTTGAATATAATTAAACGTCATGAAAAGTAACTGCCACAATGAATTTTACGTTATTTTGTATATTGTAGACGATTCATAGAAATATAATATCGATATTTTAGGAACCACTATTGCATCACTAGCGTGGCGGATATTGGACATTCATTGAGTGTGTACGTATTGACCTCCTGACAGAGTGGAACCATTTGTTACAACGAACGTACTTGCTCTGCACTCACTACAATTCACTCTGTTTGCTCAAACAGTAAGGGGAATGCAATATGTACACCAGAAATCCGTTCCTATTTTAAATGCAATGCAACGTTTTCAATTAATTTTTTTTTGGATGTTCCTAAAATAATAGCTTTTTGTATTAACTTTCTGAGCGTGAGGCATTAAAAGATAGACAGAGACTAGTGTATGACATAATTTATTTACTTACATACGATTTCCGAAGAAGTAGCTAGCATGTATGCCGAAAGACATATCTGAAGCATTCTGCAATTTTCGATTATAAATATAAACGATTATTTTGTAAATTCTATCATAATGTTTGAGATAATTGTTGAATAAATTCATCTTAGGCTCCCAGAAGTAGTGGCTAGATCACCGACTAGCTTTTGATTAAAAAAAAAGTTCCAAAGAAATATGTGCTGCGCGTGTCCTTAAGTAAGACTTTGTAACTGACTAATCTACTTTGCGTTACGATACAAAACGTTAGAATATGTGGAAATGTGAAATATTTAGAACGGCATGGTTGGTGGACAGTTTCGGAGTGGATTTAGGGAGTCGTAACAGGGCAGTAAACCGTCCTTAGCGGCGGATTACCGTCATTAACTGCGCGCTGTAAAACGAGTGATCGATGCCCGGACAAATGTTTATTGTCCACGGGAGTCGATGGGAGGGCCGGGCTGGGGATATAGAGACAAGACATGTCGCATTTTTTGGGTGAATGCAGATAAAAGAGGACTAATGGTGTACCAATAGACTTCTGTTCTTTTATATTATTGTTATTTTATATTTAGTTATAACTCTCGACTCTCGATGGAAACAGTTAACATATTCAAGGCAGGGAGTTTTACAGCTTTTTGTTTCGACCGACGGCACAGCCGCAATCGCAATTGTCTCAATTATTAATTGTAATTTTTGACAGGCACCTGTCAATTCCGAAGCGGCTGCGGTGCAACCCTTCCATAATCCCCCAAGACGCGAGGTGCCGGGACGTCTCCTTAGTCGCTCCCTCGGAATAAATTAGCTCTCCCGGCCACATCGGGATATAAAATTTTGAATATGAATGGAAAATTTTGCATTTGTAATAAACCGCTTTCCCTGGTAACGCTGCAGATGCGTACTCGAGGACTGGATAAAAATGGAATCCAGCTTGTGTCTCCGTTCCTCAGGTGGCCCCACATAAATATTTATTAATTATTTTTTCAATAATCTCGCCTCTTGTATCCTCCGAGGACGGAGGGATATCTCCGCCGTTAATTGCTTTTTGTTTCATTTGAATAAGTATTGTTTTTGACTGCTCGAGTGTAACGAGGAGTTTTATAAAATCACGGAGATGAATAATTTTCGGGTAACAAAAAGAATTGAACATTATTAAAACGCTTAATCTATAGAATATTTTTTTGAAAAAGGAAGATGTATATAAATATTTAGATGACCTAAAATAAGTATGCTCTCATTTGAGATACCATGTGAAAAGGGTACACTTTCCTAATAGGTATAACCCGTCGAAACGCACGCGGTGCAAAAACTATCCACCATAGGTATGACTTAATACTCGTAGATAGCGTTGGAACGTTACAATGTAAGCTTTTAACAATATTAGAGTTATCTCGTAAAATCATATTTTTTTGTGTCCCCACCATTATTAAGAAATCTTAAATGTGTAAAGAAAATACTAAATTTAACAATAAGATTTTTACCATTCGAGTAAGTAAATTTTTCGAATTTTGGGGAGGGGCAGGCTTTATTTCCTGTAAAACCCAAGTACAAAATTAAAAAATGATAGCTACTTAAAAAAATTAGTTTTGAAATACAATTGAACCCCAATCTGATTTGAATTCAAAGGTATATGTAATTCTATAATTTCTGTAATACTTATCTTATAGTGTAAGATGTGAATGTCAATTAAAACAATTTAAGAGAGTTCACAATTCGCTTACAGAGTATCCATTTTAAAAAGAAACTCTGAAGGGAGATTATAGAAAATCTATACAGCATATCCCCGGTGGCGACGTCGCCTAATTGATTTTATAATTTGAAGGAAATTCGAAAAAGAACATTGAAATTTGAATTCAAGGCAGGGACGCGTACAACGGATGCACCCGTTGAGACTGCAATATTACACCAGCACATAGAATATTAATATTTATCTTGATCCGAACTTTTTTGTAACAAATTAAACACAACAATCATACAGTTTCTTAAATTATGTAATCCCTAAATGTATTTTCAGTTATAATAATTGACTGCTAAAATACCAACAAAATATTTACATTTAATATTTAATCTTATTACACAATATTTTATTATAATAGAGTAATTCTGTAATTTTAATCGTTCCTATATTTGTATGCCATATCTGGTAAAATATGCAGACGAATATGAACTTAATAGCTGACATTAAAACATTTATACAAATTTTATATCATTTCAAAACCCAAGCGTATATTTAAAAATTAGCAAACATTGTTATTAGTTGCAGAACAAACTAAAACCATAAAATAATGAAAACAATTGTTTACCATATTTTTTTACTGTTTTGGGGCTAACGATGAATATTTAAAACTGTTTTCTTTGAAGGTAACGATAATGTGAAATATTTTGCGGGACAACCATTAAAAAATTTGGAAGCTAAAACCCTTATTCTTCTCTTTTATTAATCTGTGTAAAATAATAAATAACGCAAGGCTAACAAGTGGTATCAAATATATGTGGTATGATATCGGTGAACGATTGGTCCAATTTGTCCATGTACACGGTAACGTGCGGTCACCCTCTCTACACATTAATATTTCATACGATCAAGATTACCGTGACAAGCGAATAGTATGATAATGGAGCCAATTTTTTTTGTAAATACCATGCCGATGTAGGTTTATTAAAACCTATCCTATTACGTACGGTAAAGGAAATTGTACAGTCGTAACGTGTTATTTGAGCCCAATTTAAAGTCATTTGGTTTCAATTGATCTTCATTTTCTTGTTAAGAGTTTGAAGTAGATTTATTTACTATTGGAATAAAATTCAAGTGAATAAGAATTCAATGTCGAAATTCTACGTCTGACTGTCAGGGTTTTTGATGCCATGTTTTTCTTTCTATGATTTTTTTAGCAATCAAGACATCTTATAAAACAAAACAGGTAAAACAGAATAAATACCTTCACTTGGAATCAAAGCAACGCAAATTTTATTTTAATGTGAAACCCGTTAAGTGTACCTGAGAGGTCGGGTTGACAAATTAAATTTTACTGACTTAAAAATTATAAATAACTGCTTTAACTTCTTGTTAAAAATAAATCTCACGTAAGTAAGTGTAAGCGCAGTTACTCTCATAATATAAACGAATTCATTATTTAATTGATTAACAATAATGTACATTTTTGTTTTCTAAACATTGTCTATCCGGGCAAGGGTCACACTGATCGACATCGACAAAATTAAACACAACCCGTCATCCGTATCAAGTGGACATGTACAGTACAAACGCCCGGGGTCCTTGATATTGACTTACAAATACCATGGACACGACATCCCTTAGCTTCATAAATAACACACTGTGAGTAATCAAGTGAGTGGCACTTTATGGAAGTGTGTTTAATTTTTAGTAAGTAAATCTTGCAAATAATGTGTAAGTGTATTACAGTTTGTTAATTGTTATTTCTGTGTTTTTATAACATCTGCGTCGGAGCCACGCACTACCGTAATTTGATTTGTAGGTTGGTGGTATTGATTACGAGTATCTAAGTTCTCATAGTTTGATGAGGATTAGATAAAATGGAAGAATAGGAAACTATATACGCTTGCATTTCAAATACAATTTCAAGAACCTACTTTTATGAACCTAATGGGTGTACAAGATGGGTCTACAATTATAAATAATTGAAGTATTTTAGTGTTATTGACACTACTAAAAGCACATAATAGTAGTTATAATTGACTGACTTTTCAGATGGCTATTTCTGTCAGATAGAAGTTTATATTTCATCATCATCCCCATGTCCCCATTGCTCAGGCCTACTCTCCTATAGAGGGTGTATCCTAAAGTCCACGCGGGCCCAGTGCGGATTGGTAGACTTCACTTTAGAATTTTCTCTCGGGAGTGTGCAGGTTTCCTCATAATGTTTTCCTTCGCCGAAAAGCCAAACAATGGTAATGATTTTTATCGTACATGAATTCCAAAAAACAAATTTTAGCTCATTGGATTGAACCCAGAACTAAATAGTTTGAGGACTGACGCTCGAAAAACTGAGCTACCACGGCAGGCTGGATTTAGTTTGCCGAGTGACTCCATGAGTATCCTTGAATGTGATCAATCCTTTCATTGATGGCCCATTTCGTGGCGATATTTGGGAAGGATGATGATAAGAAAAGGAAGCAGAATGTTACGCAGTATGCCATTTTGCTCATTTATACCGTTTTCGTAAGCCAATGGTGCATTCGTCCGATAACATCGCAGTAACAAATTAACCCGCGCGGGCTGTAGTACGGGCGCGGGGTGTCGCTCCACCTATCGGGACATCTACGCACCATAACGACATTGATTAAACAGATCCCAGCTACGACACGGGAAGGGTTCACCAAGATAGTTTCGATGGAAAGGCTGTTTAGAAAACATTTGTACGCAATGCCAGCCACTCATCCCAAAAAAGGGGTAGACAGAGTTACTGTAGGAACTATTAGAATTGGAACGATTGTTTGTGCCGAAATTTTTGGAAACGTACATGTCACCCCTAGGGTGGAAAATACGACATTTATGATTACACACACATTTTATTGTTTTGTGTGTCATACATCTTACATACGTTATGATGGTTTAAAGTGAATAATGCCAAAATTTTGAAAATATATTTTGGGAATAAACAAGCCTATGCCATTTTCCGGCCCGTCAACTACCAATAATTAAGCTATACTGTCTACTACTACTATGTTACAGCGTAAAGTCAGGACAAACAGACAAGCTCACTTTTGCGTTTATTCGTATGGATTATTCTACATTGTTTACAGTGTGTAAAATAGAATAGAATACTCTTTATTATGGAAATAGGTGGTACAATGTTGTTGGGTTTGATACATACCTAGAATCTCTATTTCCTACCCTAAGGCGTACGAAAATTTATTATTATATTATTTATATTACAATATCTTATTGAAGTAATTATTCTACGGTATACAATATTGTAACTTGTCAAAAAAAATTAAAATTTATATTTAAAAAAATCATATAAATATAAATTTATATAAAATTATTTTATGTAGAGTTGGTAGAGTGTGCTTTTAGTCCAAAAAATTGTCAATGTCATGTCTATTTAGCGCTCGATAAGATTTAATTCAAAGACTATCTACCTATGGACTATCCAAACTAAATACGTAATCAACATTGGAAATGTTTAGCTGATTGGTGATACAATACCTGCGACTCTTATGATCAAACTCACATGTTTATTCCGCCGTATCAGTGAACATGCATTTCATAACCATTAGTCCTTAAACTCGCCCTTAAATCATTTGCTCGTCAATATTTTTACCCTCCATTGTCAGGGCGTCGTTTTGATACAAACGTCGTGCTCTATATCACTGCACCTGACAGTTATTAGGGATTATCAGTCGGCATCGGCTTAATAAAGATGACGAGTGGCTCGCTTTGTGTGTCACTCGCTCATAAATCACGAGCTAAGCGACTACGGACAGTCTCGATTTGTGCGCTTGTTTACCGTGGATTTATATGAACGACTAAAAAGAAAAAGAACATACTACTTTTACCTACTCATATTGACCAGGCTATCTCTCTCTTGATCTTTTGTTTGAGGCGTCTAATTGTGAAGACTTTAAAGCCGTGTAAGAATGAGGCTATGCTCGGAATTTATCTACGTGATAAAATCCGGGATGAGGAAACCCGTATACGAACGAAGGTCACCGACATAGCTCGACGAGTCAGTGAGCTGAAGTGGCAATGGGCAGGCCACATCGCTCGAAGAACCGATAACCGGTGGGAAGTAAAGGTTATCGAGTGGCGACCACTCATTTGCTTGAAGTTTCTGGGTGCGCACGCTTATCATCCAAGGGTCCTATCATCACTGCCAGAAGAATCAATCATCAAGAATCAAACCCATCACACACAAAAAATCTACATTATTCCGTTGGTTTTCGTCCACTATATATAACCAGACGTACACTAGAATTAAACATTTGAAATGCGACCGGGAATCGTCGCCGCGTGAAGACTCGACGGTAATGCTCGCATCGCGTGAAACAGAACAATATCTACGACGATTGACTCGACTGGCGGAAATGAATAGATTTCATTGTAGTGTCATTTGTAGGGCTAATGGCGCCTGCGACTAATGCCATGAAACGAACACTACCGGGCCCGAGCTGCGGCCGAGGCGATGCGACCGCGAGGGTGCTGAGCAGGGCAGCCAGCGATGACAGACGGCTGATTGCGCGACAATCGATGGTGACTTGTTTCATAGTGAGGTTATTAATGGGTAGTCAGTTACTGACTTGTGTGCTAAGTAGACTTTGATAAGCCAAGTTTGATAATAAGGTTATTGATATTTATTTCATTGTGTCGCAATTGTCATTTTTAAGCCAACTAGTTTTGAAAAGAAAACCAACTCAGGGATACAGTCGATTTGGCATTTACAATATTAGCGTGCTTCGGTAACTGGTATTTCTTGACTGATGAATTGTACATGAGATGTTATAAATATTGTTCTTAAAAGTTAAGTTTATTTAAAACCAAAACGAGATATCTTTGGATGCAGGAAGGTGAAACGTGAAAAATCGGTCTCAAAATAAATTCGTTGACTAGCTCTCTGACAAAATAAAATGGAAGAAAACACAATAATTTCTCCGGGAAATTGTTAGGGAATTATAGCGTGCCCCAACAAAACGTAGCTCAATTACATCACGATGTCTTCTTTTTATATTTTTTCCCCAAAAAAGAAACGTTCCGTAATAAATAATACCGTATGTCATTTCTCAGCACGTATGAAATTTATAACACGCGGAACGATTTCGAAGGGCAATTTATTTGTAATAGAGCCGTTTTCCACGGGGTCGGCCCAGCGGCAATAGTGGGGAGCTACGAGTATTAGCTTTTGGTTTCCGTTTCAGAAATGTAAATGTGCATTGGTGGTAGATCCTGTGGGATCATCCCACAATCTGGTGATGGACCATGACTCTGTATAAGAGCTTAGTTTAACAAGTAATTGACATCATGTTCCAGTATTAGGTTAGTACAATTTTTGTTTTAAATTTTTGTTTTCCCATGTAGGTGTCGTAAAGTCTACTATAATTAAATATTAGTATCAGATTATATTTAACTTTACCTTGAAGTTTCTTTCCCTGCCCTTGGTCCCAGTTCGACCGTTAACACACAAGGAAACTATAGGATGGAACTATTACAACTATACCATCTGGTTACGGATTTATCACAAGTTCCGTACCACTTCAACCACTTCATCAAATCATTTAAATCTCCTCATAAGTACTTGTATATATCAAGCTAGCACCAGCGCACCTGTAAGGGGTGGTAATTATAGAAAGCCTATCCAGTGGCGATTTACGAAAGAGATGTCAAATAGTGCATCTTGGCTGGCTTGATAACTTTTGATATCGGTACATTGAAACTTAGATTGCTGTTCAGGTATAAGGTAATGAAATCACAAATCCAAACATATATTGACATATATATTAAGCCAGAAGTGTTGTCCGTTTCTCGGTATATCATAGTAAAGTTAAGAGGCGCCATGCAGTTCCGCCACGATTTGTGACTTAATCACTTTATTGGCAGCGAGGGAGCGGGGCTTATCGGAAAGAAATGTCTACCCGACGCGCTGATATACGAGTAAACAAGCTTGCACTTTTCTCCGACGATATTTGGCGGTCACAGCGGCCATAAACCCTGCGAAGTTTGTGTTGCGCCGCGTCGCTGGGGCGGACGAGGTTTTGAATGTTGTTTTAAAACGATTTACGGGTTAAGTGTTCTTATTTACTCACTTTGTTCGAGTCCTCGTCGTCGCTGTCTCGTGTATCTGTAACAAAAAAGCAATTAATTGTTGTTTGTTTTAGTATTTTGCGATGCAATTGGTACCTTCAATACACTTACAAGTGTAGTCTTAAATTTTTGCCTTTGACTTTGAGGAAACATTATTTTGCTGACGCTAGAATAAATCAGACCCTGAAAATAAGGGTATCTGGGGGCATGGTAGTGCTACCGCCAAGTCGAGTTCCTTTTGTCATTTTGTTTGCATCCGTCTAGTGCCAAGGCGGTGTCTGAGAATATTTTGAAGAAGATAAAGGGCCAACTATTACAATACTAAAATTTTTTTCTTGTGTATTTTTGTAATTTTTTTCAAGTACCTAAAAATGCCGCCGGGCGTTCACGTGATGTGAGGAGAAACAACTTACAAAACACGTTTGTCTGATTGTGACAAGCTTTAAATAAAGATTTCATTGGGTGTGTGGTCCTCATTATTTCTGTTCGATGTTCAAACAGCCTAAATATATATTTGAAAACGGAACAATATTAACAAAGGGTTGCGAGGTATAGTAAGGCTCAGCGTACACAAGGCTCCTTTCCACTCGGGCAGTGATTAGCCACAGCGCACACTGCCTACTGCCGACGCACCGGCGGCGGCACCGGACCTAAATATGTTTGTACTTCGGCTTTGCTAGTACATACACCCAATATCGGATCCCTCCCGAGGATCAGCCATTACGCAGCCTCTTAACGTCCGACGATTTTAATTAAAAACTTCTTGCATTAGCATATGTCCGCCCAATTATGATACTAATCCCTTCAAAATATTATTTAATTTTGGCTGTGTCCTGAATGGGTATTAATTTAAAAAAAAACGATGGTTACGGATTATATAATTTATTTTTGAACGGGTTTTAGGGTCTTCCATTACTGGTCTCTTTGCAATTACATGAAAGACACCTAAATTTTACTTGACTTTTGAAATAGAAGAAGGGAGAATTTTGGCATTTTTAGGGTTTTGTTCTTCAAAAGGAAAAAAAGTCAGTGCGAGTCGGATTCACGTACCAATGGTTCCGTTCAGATTATGATTAATTAACTTTAACATAAATAATAAGCACCGAACAAAGCTCTAATGAAAATGTAAGTCTGATTGAAAAACCAACTTCAAACAAGGATCACTTGGTCGTCCGTCTCTTTGTCGGGGAAGACCCTTTTTCTGAAGAACGCGAAAAACAGCGGACATGACATCCACAGATTTATCGATACTCATGTATCCGAACATGAATGTATGTTATGTACAAAATGGTTCACTACTTATGCTGTTATCTTCTAGTCCTTCTAGTGTTTTTGTATTAAATAACTAGAGATAAATTAACTATTCAGCAGCTTGTTTTCTGAGTAAAGGGACCGTTAAAATTCAGAGCATCGTCGTTTTGTTTACATCTTGTTGCATACGCATGAGATGAAAATCAGTCTAGCAATATCGAATATGAATGTAATTGGGTCAAGTAGTCTGCCTAAGCAAACACGGCGTGGTTCGGTAGAAGCGGGTCTTACCGGTAATAAACAAGCGCAGGTGTACGGGCTGGTACCCGGCTCAACCGCTGTCCGGGACGACTTGGAAAGTATTCGTAAGCGTTCAAACATAGCGGGGCCTCGTTATGCATGCCTCGCTGGGTTTAATCACGACCGACCCCGCCCCGGGCGGAGCTAATGTTTTCACTATGTATTTTTTAAGTGCGGCCCGGTAACTTGCCTCTGTGTTCCCGGCTGACGACGACGCCCTCAGTGTTCTTGTTGCTCTCGCTCTGTACACTTTGACTGGATCCTGGATTATTGGAAATTATGTTCTCTGAGTGAATGGATACAGCCACTGTGTACGATACATTTTTATATTGTCCGTTTCTTCTACTATAAGAAAAATCATGACATTTTGGAAAAAATTATGATCTATATCCGTTATCTGTATACCTACATACCTACACAGTGTGTATATTTAATACGGGCGTATATTTCGATAGTAATTAATGTTAACCTAAAACAAAACATTTAAATGAATTTATTTAATTAACTGTGTATTTTTTTCTTCTAAAATAATTGAGCAAGCAATGTATTTTTTGCATCTAAAGTTATCTACTGATTGACGGTTCTTTTTACACGTCATATCGTGACAGTTCAATAAACCGTGTATCCTCTGTCAAATTAAGTCAATTTGGACGCAATACATTGCTGCTCGGTGGTACTTTAAAAAATGATTACGTCTTAATTAATTAAGCTATTTAACAAATTGCTTTCACATATGATTTGTATGGTCGTAAATTATATCTGGATAAATTATATATCCATATGAAATATACACGCTGTATAAGGCTGTACGATAATGATATTCATTTCGCGACACTATAATCCGATATCCTATTTTAGGCAATTACTTTTCATTACCAAAGTCAGCTTTATTTAAAAAAATACGACAAAAGAAATTATTAATGGAAGCATTCTAAGCTTACTCCCGTTAACACACGTAGAGTAACTGAACGCAACATTCGTCTTCAACGTTTATACAGGGAAATACGTATTGACGGATGTCACACTATTGAACTCCCGTCAAACGAGGAGTTCCCGTGTCTGTGAGCATGGCACGGCAGCGGGCGGCACGGACGCCTACATCCGAATCTTGAATCATTGTTACCGCGCGTCCAATATTGACACTACGTGCCGGCTGGCGTCCGCGACAATGATCCCCTGTCAGTTACCTTCAGTTTGGGTTGCTGTCTGATTAGATATAAGTCTGTGATTGATACAGTGATACGCTATCGGGTGCAACGTGTGGTACAAAAACACTCTACGCGTGGTATACGTACAATAGAACATCATCACCAGTAGCATAACTGTAGGGATAATGTAATGACTGATCCCTAGTTGCTTGCATTCAGTGGCTTTACAATTCCAGGTTTCAATTTCATATTAGATTGTATAAAGGCTAGCAAAGTAGTGATTGACAGCAATTGCGGTTAAATGTGTTTACAATATAGTATGACTTGTTAACTAAGACTTGAAACTTTCATTTTGTCGTGGAATATGAAGTCGTAGTGGCGAACAACCCGACACGATTATTAATCACGCCGCAGCAAGGCGCAGCGTGAGCTGACGCCCGATTTTGTTTGACTTGGCGAAAAGTTGTGCCGAGTCTTATTTATTTTTTATCAATTTCAGCCGGGCGGGCCTCAAAAGCGTCTCTCCGTTTTATTATAGCGACGTGAATTAGCAAAAAGAGAATGGATTTTGGCTGTGATTATGTCAAAAATAATTAATTATTATCGATTCGGTGGCAGGCAGGGGAGCGGATTGATGGGAGGCACCAACCGTACAGCCGCTCTTTAAAATTGGAAAGCTAATTACGAAGGAACCGCGGCTGGGGCACGACAAAGATTAAGCGAAGAATTTAATTAGCTATCTGCAAACATTCTCTGTGTTCAATGTACCAAACTTAAAAATGTACACTGAGCATTTGATTTAGAATTTATTGTTAAAAGTAGCTTTTACCCGCGACATTTTCTACGTTGATTTCAGAATATATCTCACGGGATCTGATAGTTCGATCTGGATAAAATAAAAGCCTATGTACTTTTGAGGCCCTTCAACTATCCCTATATCGAAGTCAAATAAATAAACAAACTGAAATTTTCGTTTATAGCATTAGTATCGATAAATTAACATTTCATGATTTGATTGAATGTATTCTTATTTTAGTATATACGAGTACGAGTAAGTTTATTTAGTAGACAGTTGTCAACCGTCACGGACAGTGGACACGGAGACGGCTATGCCGTTCCCCGTGAGCTCCACCCACCTTCTTCATTCATTAAGCTCCACCGGCGGACCGGCTGCGTGACCAGCCTGCCGGAGCAGATACACTGCACACACAGTGGATGAGCAAAACTTTAATTTAGGCCGCGGTATCTGGAGTTACATCCACTCGACCCATTCATAATGAGCCCACCCTCCACCCCACCCTCTGTTTAAATTGCGGATGAGGATAGTGTGTGACTGACATTTTATACACTAAATGGCTAACTGAAAGCCTCCTTTGTACCGTCAATAAATCACAAGTCGAAAAGTTTGCGCGTTGAAAGAAAAATCACAGTCATCGGCCTCTTTTTAAATTAACGCCATTAGCTTGGAGATTTCCTCTTCGGAACAGAGTGCGGGAATTACCTCTCTTCGTTTGAGCAGGCCGAGTAATTACTAACGCTCGAGTTTTATTTGTTGACGTTCATTATGCGTTGATTTTGGTAGTCGTGGCCGAGTGGGATAGAGTATTTCGTCGAGGGGTTTAAAAGGGACGGCGATATTCACCGTGAGGCTGCACCTGCCACCGCCGCACAAATTTGCAATTTAAATTCTAAAGGAATATTCTGAGAGGACCTCCTTAACACGACATCTGTTTAAATCGACGATGGAGTGACTTCTGTGGATACTCATTGTGATTGCGACTTAATTGAAATATAACAAATCCTTTTCACTGCGAGGGTGGCTAGGAATGAGGATATCCCTCCCACTCGGTTACTCTTGTGGTGCGTCGTCGTTTGATATAAATAAAGCTACTCATTTTATATAAATACATCGTTTTGTGGCCACAAAACAAAACGAAGGGGGTGTAATATTTTACGTCAGCTTATAATCTCCCAAATTGATTGATACGTTTCTGTCGGGATGATGTATCGTGTTCATATGTGTATCGGACGTGGTCTGCTAATAGGTGTTAGTGGGTAAAAGAAGCGGCGTCGGCGTCAGAGGGCGCTGCGTCGCGCGGCAGCGGGCGGAGCCGCGGGTCATTAATAACTAGCGCCCCACCACTTCATTAACGATCAATCACACGTGGACTCCCTTGGGCGGGACACGTTGTGTGGAACATGATTTTTTGTTTGATTTGATTAATATTATCGATAAAATCTAACAGAAGGACCTCATGAAACTGACAAGAATCCTCTATACTTATATTATCTTCTGGAGATAATTATTTCGAATATATTTTCGACGTTTTATACTTATCGCTAAGCAATATACACTTTAAACAACAACGTTTATAAAAGTCTTATTAATTGACGAACACGGACATTTAAGTCTAGCATAATTTTAATCAGCCTAAAATTGAGACCATTACAGATCTTAGTGAGATAACACAAAAATATGATAGCTTGTTACCCCGCACGGAGAAAATCCTGTGACACATCAAAGGTATAAAGGATAGGCATCTATGACTAAGTATTTTTGTTTCTATGCGATTGTGAAAATATTATTAAAATATACAGGAAAGAATTCTGTTAACAGAAGCTGGCTTGGCTTACTCACTGTGTCCCTAAT
The DNA here is from genome assembly GCA_910589575.2 of Carcina quercana. Taxonomy (NCBI): domain Eukaryota; kingdom Metazoa; phylum Arthropoda; class Insecta; order Lepidoptera; family Depressariidae; genus Carcina; species Carcina quercana. Next base: position 12,884,470 of record OU342432.1, on the reverse strand, counting down.
AACTTTCTCGCGCTAATATTCACCACGTGAGAAGCCTCCCGCCGTGCCACGCAGACATGTTTATGTGGGAAAAAATGACTTGTCTGAAGGAGTTAATAATCTTATTAATTTGTTCACGCGTACCCACGGAGCTTCGGTGCGCGGGCGGCTCGCTCGCTGCTTCCGACGTTCTTTCTAATTAATGGTAACACCTCATCTATTAAATTAGTGTAAGGCCCTCTGCACACGTGTGTAGCACACCACTCTCTCGTGACCCCTGGGAACGAAGAGGCCGGTAACACCAGGGATCTCGCAATGTTGGTGGGCCATCGAGTGTTAATATGGTAAATAAATTGTGCGTAAAGAAAGTACACAAGAAAGTTCATTTATCAGAGGCCTGTCGTGGTTTTGTATGATTGATTTCGGAACGGGTTACGTATAAGTTGATTACGAATCTTTGTGTGTTTTCATACGAACACAATTTCGTAAATTTACCTTGATAACTTTAGGTTGTGATGAACATTATTTGTGATGTGGCATTCATCGACCGTCCCTAGATGCGAGCCAGAAAAGGCGGATTAGGATAAAGAAATGGATTGTTTTAGAACTTTCAGACCGTTTAACTTTTCTTATAGGGTTCCTTAGTCAAACAAACAAAAATATTTTTTTTGGGCGATTACTCAAAAGCTATACTAGATAGAAAAAACGCTTAGGTTTTCCTGTAATATTTACACAAACCATTGTGATTAATACTCTACTATGATTATTTCAGATTTTTCGCTTTGAAGACAGAGGGAAGTTAATTTTATTCAAAAACTATGCTCCAAAGAAAATAATAAAAAAGCTGTATAAAATGCACGAAAATTACTCAATATGTTACCTCATTTTTAAAATTTCTTTTATATGAATACAATTACAATTATTTCACGTTTTCAGCGAATCACCGTTTCCTATAGTTGTTACAAATTTTAAGTTGATAGCTATATCAGTCTCTGAGATATTCAGCTGTGACAGACAGATATACACTCGGGTGATTTTATAAGGGTTATGTTGTTTCTTTGTATGTTCGAAATCCAAAAAATAATAATAATCGTGTCCACTCTGAGACGATGCTGTCAAGGTTACGTGAGGCAAGAAGATGCTGTTATATGTGTGAGGTAAGGTTACTTTCCAAAATGGAATGCCCTTACCTTACTATGTGACTACTTCACAATAAACAGCTCCACTTATACCCTGCGATAACAATCACAAAGGTAGGGCTAAGGGCTCGTGAGGTATAGTCTACAAACTATACGCTTTGATCAATTAAATTTTATTACGGAGTTTAATTAAACGTCGGGCTAAGTGAAAGATTTATTGGAGGTTTATCCTCATAACCGTAGCTTAAAGGGCATTACTCAATAGGCTCGCTCGTCTAGTGTGCCTTGTGATTAAGGGACCGTTCATGGGTTTACACTAGACGGTTAAGACGGGCAGAGGTCTTTACACAATATTGCTTGAGCACTCGTGTAGTATGCGTGAGTTCATAGATCACATCGCAGGAGCAATTGTTATGTGATTTGTACTGGAAAGTATTGATGAAAATTATGGGGAAACAAATGTATTAAATACACATCATTACCTCATATCTTAATTTAGTACTCGAGTAAGAGTTCTCAAGGGCCAACTACGTATTTGGAAACGTGTAGCAGGCCGTACCCCTATTGGATGGACCTACGGCTTGGTACATTAACACCCCTTATTGAAACATGTGAATACGGAGATTTGCTATAATCACCACGCATGGATAGGTGATCGCAGTAAAATTTTATTGTTTATTACAACAACATTGTTTAAGAGACAGTTGAATTAATGTCATTTATATTTTTAAAACACTGATAATAATTGAAATTATATATTGATAATAATTGATATTAGATTTTGTAAGATAGTAAAATTTTAGTAAGTAATTTATGTCATTTAAATAATTTTTATCTTTTTATGCCATATCTAGTAAAATATGCGGACGTCATTTCATTTTAACATCTTAGACACCATATTCTAAACAAATAAATATTTTCATTTCATTTTATTGTTACATAGGCTGATGCCCGTTCCCTGAATAGTTATCCGTAAGTGCGACACCCTCGATGATATGCGGTGGTCTTATTCTAAAGCCGAGACCACAGAGCAGTAACCAAGAGTTACACCTAGTAAAGGCAAAGGCACCGTGGACGCTGTATACTGACAAAAACACATATAAATTAGCCTGTCCAACAATGAGAGCCAAGAATAAAGGAACGTCTTGATTTTGTTGTTCAACTGAAAATCCTTTATAGTTATATTACAGCTACGAAGCCCAACTATCCGCATAGCAACAGATTGTTGTTCTTTTAAAACTAACTATAATCGCGCAAAAACTTTTTCCAAACAAATTAGTCACAGCTTGATTTGCAATGAACCGGACAGTGACATGAAGTCAGGAAAAATCCAGAACATCGTATCAGGTATTCAATTTAATAAATAACGATATTGCTTGTTTTATGTAGAGCGCAATCTACAACACCTCGGTAGATAAGTTCTCCGAAAAGACCAACACAAACTTGTGAAACTAGTAACAAAAGCTAATTATCCCTCGTGCTTACTCTGCAGACAATGCTTTACCGCGGGCTGCCGTGATATATGCGCAGTAAATTCTAATGCGAGAGCGTCGGCCCCGCGAGGTGCCACCGACGCCGCTGTAAAGCCTCGCCGAATACGGAATGATCATAATAAAGTATGATTTCTTGGTCGGGGACGCGGCCTTAACTCGGATAATCACTCCTCAGGCGTACCCATATAATTCCTTAGTGCATAATGAAAGTTGATTAACATTACACCCTGTATGTACGAGCGTGTGTGTGTGTGTGTCCGCAGCAGATTCCTAGTCCTAATTAAGAGGAGGCAGAGAGGGTCGCGGCCGGCGGCGCGGCGGGGCCGGGGGCGGGGTATCGATCATCGCCCGCCAAGGAATCGACGCAGGGACCCGCAAAAAGGGGAAGCCCTCATCTCAAAATCAGCGTCCGAGTAAGTCGGCCCTCAGCACATGTGTTTGGATTTGAATACGCGCTAAGGGTCAGCGTAATTCGCGTACGCGGAAACGGAACGCTTCGGGCGCGATTTGCAAATCCGATGTGAATAATTACACGGCTTACGACCGCTTACCTACTGCCTTATAGTCATTTGCATATTTCCTTGTGGCTTTATGTTGAGTGTCCATTGAGGTACAAGTCGAGCTCCATATGTCCACAAAATCTGACGTTCTATACATACTGGCTTCAAACTGACGTGTGGTTGTTGAATCATTTCCATTCTTTTCAGCTCCTTAGAAAATACGTTGTAATATAATCGTAACTAGTATTGAAAATTCGGAATATGAATTAGTTTCTTAAAAATCACAGTGTCTGATGAAACAAAATAGCAAATATACAAAGCACTAACAAATTGCTTCTAAAAAACGGTGGAAAACACTTATCTCACTCGAGTGCAAATCGCAGACTGTCACTTCAAATCTCGGCGGGGCGCGGGCGGCGTCCTGACAAAATGGGAAAAAGCAACAAAAATAACAATCAAATAGAGCATTCGAGGAAATGAGATCTGAAGGAATGATCACGCCCGACCCCGGGGACCAGTTGCCTCTTCAAAGAAGACTTAATCTCTCAATTCGCTAAGGAGTTAAGCTTTAAAAAATGTTTCGATAGGCAACAAAGAGAGCGAGGGGCGCGTCGCGGTGTCTTTGACACGTCGTCGACGGATTTTTTCGCGAGATCTCTTAGGAAACGGGATGTCACTTACTTCGTATCGGCTTTGTCGCTAGAGGTTAAGCATCGGTTTAAAGCTTGGCTTCCAACTTGCAAACAGAGGGGAATTTAACCAATTTTATTTTGAAATAAAAAAGACATCAATCGTTAATTCACATTTAAAATGCGTCACTATATAAAGAATGTAATGAAAAGGCCTCTTACAATTGAATATGAAAAATCCATGGAGCAGGTTGGCAGGCGGGCGGCAGCCCTTTAATTAAGAATACGTGACAAAAGACTAGACATGCACACAAACATAACTTGCTGGGAAAAAGGTCTGGATTAAGTAACCCTTTGAGCTTTTGATTTTAAACGTCACGTCGCGTGAAGTGTGGACGGGGCTTTGGGTCCATGGTGGCGTCTCCTTTGAAAGGAGACTTAACAAATCTGGCTTCGTCCCCTCGTTTAATCGAGCCATCGTTACACGTGGCATCGATATTAATGTTGATACAATGAAATAACAGCGAGTGGAGTGGTAGGCGGTCACTATGGTTACAGGGCGGGGACGGAAGCCTTAGTCAAACGTAGCAGTGAAAGGCTTTTAGCCTCATTTGACCATTTGGAGCGGGTCAGCGTTTTAGGAGCGGAATGCGCTCTGCTCCGGCATAATTAGCGGGCGAACGGGGAGCCGCGCGGGCCGTGCAGGCAGGTGCTTCGCAAACACTGCTGCATGAACTTTAACAGAAGCTTAATTGCGGAGCGAAAACAGAACCGCAGTGAAAACAGTTTCGTTTCTGTGAAAAGAACTGACCTGGCAATATTGTTGTGAAGCGGGATCGTGAATGCAACGTTTGAGTTTCAATTGGATAAATTAATGTTTCTCGAACGGGAAACGAGGTAGCATGGCTTCGAGTACTCTTACCTTTGAAATACTACAAGTAATTTCACATGTTACAAAACCGTGAGTTATTTGAGATTATTTAAAACCACTAACATCATTATCTCCTCTCCACTATACATTAAAATTCTCATCACGTTAATCCCTAACCGGAGCTCGGAGGTTGATTTGTTTAGGCGGTGTGCACACGGGTCCATAAATCGGTCGTGTCAGCGGCAGCAGGGTTAAGGTGCGGACAGACCCGTGGCGATAAATTAGCGGCCAAAGACCGACGCGGGAGACGTGCGCAGCGAGTGCGATGTGGTCCCGGCCTACGTGACGAGAGCTGACGGGATTATTGTGGGATTGTCCCGTCTATGGTTGAGACAAACCTTAGCTAGTACAAATGAAGCTAATGAACGAAGAAATGGATACATTTGACTAACTGGTTCCTAGCAAATACACATACAATTTATTAGTCTATGAATTTATTATCAATATCATGTGGAGGAACATTGGAAACGTCTCGGATAATGTAATCATAAGACATCCATTCTTCGCAGTACGGGGCCTATAATCCCAGGCGAGGTCTCGCATGCGATATAGGCAAGTTTCGCTAATACATAATTGGGACCAAATCCCTATTGGAAGCCGGGTGTAGAGGGACAGGTCTCCGTCTCGTGCGTGTTCGGGGGTAAATTAATGAAATTAACCGGCACTAGGTAAACTGAAAGGAGAAAGTAAGGGGATTGATTTGTGAGGAATAATCTCTGCCAAGACAAACTATGTTTGGAAGCTTTTCTCTTATAAAATATCAAAATGAAAATAAATAAAAAACACAATACAGTGCCACGAATAATCGTGTGTTTAAAAAATATGAAACTCCTGATATTTTGCGTTTTTGAAAACTTTTTCAGTTTTCCAGCTGGATACGGTCCAGCAAAGGACAGCCTTACGGCTCATGGAAATTTTGGATGACGTCTTTCGATATTGATGCTCGTTGCCTAAGAAGCTAGGGGTATCGTCAGCAAAGACATCCGTGAGCTGTGAAGTTGTAAAGATGGTTGTCCTTAATGAGTTGCACCCCTGATAAAATGTTTCTCTTTTGTCGTACAGAAAATGAGACTCCCATATACATATGAGCTCATCTTAACGATAAATGAGCTTTAGAAGAATCAAAACGATCGCAGGAGGAAGTCTATTATTTTCGGGTGATAAAAGATAACATTAAACAACCATTTTGGGTTTCATCAATGTACAACATAAAAACAAAACGTAAAAAACAAAAGAATAAAGGCTTCAAAGGCAAAATAGAATGGGTTTTTCAAGAAGTTCGGCGTCGGCAACAAAGTTATTGATGCTAATTTTGACGTGGCTGCCCGATACCTGGACCCTGAAACTTTACCTTAGTTGCCCTTTATAACAAGCACTGGACATGGGATTCTATTTTATTTTAAAGCTGAATCTACATGTATCCTCAGCGTTAGACAGTAACGCCTTAAAGTCTATAATCGCGTCTATAAAATAAAATTTCTGAATCCCATGGTGTAGGTTTTAACTTGGCGTTGGTGCAGCTATTTTAGCTAGTTAAATTAGACCTTAGCGTGTATACCAGGCCTAATGTCCCATGTGGCTACAGGTAGGATAAGCAATTCCACCACAAAAGCGTTGGATTCCCACTGTGCAGGCGCCTCGTCCTGACCGCAGTACGGCGCGGTGGCACGAGCTCGCTCTTGCAGGATTCTGCAAAACGTTTTTGTTCGGATCCAGAATGCAGTGGATGAATTTATGGCCAACTGAAATCACATATACGTTGATAGACAGATGTTTAAATAGTATGAATAGATTTCATTTTAGTTTGTCATTCTGATTGGTAAGCGTAGAGATTATGGCTAATACCCCACAGAAGGTTATTTTATCATGACAATGTTAATTTTTGTTTGTATAAAGTTTCGGTCGAATCACGTTTATTGCGACACAGGTTTTGCATGCTTCGGTAAACAGGGATCCTTAAGAACGGTATTAATAAATATATATAGTGACATTAAAATGTATCGAAATAGTAAGTTTAAATAGACAATTTTTATTATATTTATTATTTATGGGGAGAGGCTAAGTTTAGTATTGTATACGTATAATACGTATATGTATAGTAATTTACTCAGCTGATAAGAAAGATTGTAATCCTGTGAAAAGTAACTATACGAGTACAATAAAATATGGGCCACCTAATTAAAGACGAAAGCGTCTAAAGACAAAAGTCTTTAATCAGTGCGTGTTGCTAGTGACCGTTTGCAATGACATACGGAACGGAAACGTGGTCCTTTACTGTGGGCCGAATAAACAAGCTCAAAGTCACTCAGCGAGCAATGGAACGAGCTATGCTCGGAATTTCTCTAAGTGATAAAGAATGAGGAAATCCGTAGACGAACGAAGGTCACCGACATAGCTCGAAGAACCGATAACCTATGGGGAGTAAAGGTTTTTGAATAGCGACCATGTGCCGGGAAACGTCTACCAGGCCGTCCTCCTAGTAGATGGACCGATGATCTGGTTAGAGTCGCTGGATGCAGGTGGCTCGGGACCGGTCGATGTGGCGTACCATGAAGGAGGCTTGTGTCCAGCAGTGGACGTTTCCCGGGTGGTGATGAATTACAGATGAATAAGCAGTAAGGATAAAAGTGTCAACAGTACGTAGTAGTTGATACGGCTGCGGGATAAGCTAGTAATTAGTGTTTAGGTAATTTTGTATGAAGAAAAATGAAACTGATTTTCTACTTGTAACTTTGTGAAATCATTATTCATTGAGTACCTAATTACACTGCTTTAACTTAGTACTTCCTTTCTGTTACACGTTGCTATATTATATTCATACTGATGCGAAAGCGAGGTGGTTTGTGTGCTTCCTTTAAATAGTAACGTAGAGTCAAAAGTCTTGATTTTTGCATACGTACGAGTATATAGTTGAAAGGTCGCAGAAGGACATGGGCTACTCTTTGTCCCAATCGATAGTTCTTGAGAAATAATTTCTGAAGTTAGTTTGAAAGATTATTCTAAACAATTCCTTTCGTCCTCTATTAGTATGGAATGTAGTAACAATACGAGCGACGGTTATCGAACCACACGAAAAGTCTTAACAACCAAATGACATAATAACCCAAATTAAGTAAGTTTGAGTACAGTAGTTACGTTCATTACCCCGGTGTAATTCCCTGGCGTAGCTCCTGCCGTATCGATCGGCAGCGAGCGACAGAAAACTTTCTAGACAGCTTTTATATGCACCGACTCTTACCCTGTACGAGTAAGTATAGCGGTGCGGTGCGGCGGTCTGAGCTGCGGAGTGTTTATACGCAAAAATGTAATGCGATACCGTACTAGTGTCGGCGTCGGCGTGTTGACTAGATATCTTAATATCATAAATGGGTAAGATTCGATGTTTGTGTCTTAATCACGCGTCAATGACTTGACGGATTTACATGAAAGGCACGCGAATACAATATGTTATGTAATAACACATTGAATACATTTTATCGTGGTAATGTGTGTGTAGAATAACTGGGTATTTAGCAAAAAAATTATTTTTCTCTCATTCGATAGGCCATGTAAAAGTCTAAATAGATCTATAATTTTTTTTCGATACCACTAATAGTTTTTTTATTCCGACCCGCCAAAAAAGTGATTCTATTCGCGCGGTGCTAAAACGCTCCATATAAATCGGGTATGAGTTGTGACGTCACACGTCTATAAATTGGAGCGTTAAATGTATGAAGCTTGTTAGATATTTTGATTTATCTCGTAAAATAATGTTTTTATGTATTATTTACTCCTAGAAAAAAATGATCAAATTGTCCGTTACGGTATAAAATACAATTCAACCCCAAACTAATTAGGTGTCAAGTACCTAATTATTCTAAAATCGACGCAAATAAGTCGTAGACAAAGGCTGGTACATTTATACTACTATTATAAATGTGTAAGGGATTTTGTTTGTTTGTATGTCCATCCTTTTAGTCGGAAAAGGACATACGCTACTTTTTATCCCGTTCGAGCTAGTAATTCTCGTGGCATAAATTCTCACATAACTCACCATTATTTGATGTGAAAGAAACACTGAAACTGAGATATGGAAAAATGCACTTGCAAAAAACCTGCAATGAAAAAAAAAACAATATAGCCGAATAAAAACCCAATAAATTACACATTATTAATGGGAAAACCTTCTATGAGAAACTCTATTAATGAATTTTGTACACAATTATTTCATTTCCAACCGTCGTAAGTTCAATTATGAAAACAAGCAAAAAGCGTTTATCGTTTTGTCTATAACTGGCAAGACGTCAGCCGTGACGTCACTGAGACGATGACGTGGCGTGTATCCGACAGTTGACAGGGGTACCATCAACATGGACTCGCGGAACGAAGGAACGGGGGAATATTCTGAAGCGCATTCGATACAGCAACATGACACAGTAACAAGATGTGGCTTCATTCTTCTGATGGATGAGAAGAGAAAATATAAAATGTGTCAGTAATTTTGTGAAATGAATACCAATATCGTACAAATTTAATTCAACTACTATAGCCGTGACACGGCTAATTATGCTTAGATGGCATTTTAAACAAAATAAAAAAATGTTGTTTTTTTAAAGAATTGTTCACATGATGATGATACTATTCTCGAAAATATAATCTGTGGTCCCAATTTTTTGAAAATTACTTTTCAAAACCAGCTTCCAATTTTGAATGGTAAAATCAATTCAGTATGAAACTTTTGTCGAAGAAATTGCCTTGAAGCATAAGCATAAATATGTATACTCGTAAATATTTCAGCCACGACACGGTTCCGTCGTCTGCAGTGTGGAGCCCTTACAGGCCTTGTGGAAGAAAATAGATTGTCCAATCGTTGACAGTGAATCTAGAGGTACATACACTGTATGTACCACATAAGCAAACCGTACCTGTACCAATAAATTAATAACAAATGATGGTTCACATAATTCAATACCGTTACTTATCTGAAACGATATCGTGTAAATTTCTAGAATAAGACCATGAGGTAATCATGTGATTCCATGTGGGGTAAGTCTAATCAGCTATGAAAATGAGGTTCCGCTGCGTATCTTCTGCTTTGTACAGATGTTAATGTGGAATTTAATTACTATTCCGAAATATTGCGATGCGATGTATCACATTCTTGATGTTTAATTTGTGTTTGGTATTATTAGCGACGGTATGTTCTATAAATTACTCTTCTATTTGCTTGTTCACATATTGGTTTTATTAAAGGAAATGTTGTATTTATACGGCAAGAGTCAAATAACATTGAATTATAAGTCTCTAATAGACGTTAGTATGAGAGAAAATGTCATGGTAGGGCCTTAGCTGTAGAATTGAACTTGGCTGTAAGACACAGACTGCGGGCAATTCAACTACAGCATATAGCTATCTAGATCTAAAGTCTGTATCGATTCCTGTTTAGGAGCTAGAAGCCTCTGACATACAGACGGACAGACATACTGAATTGCCTTAACAATAGAGCTCCGACTAGATCCTTCGGATTGGGAACAATAATAACACCTCTACATTTAAAATCAGATGTTTTAATAAGAAAGGTCAAGGCCTGTTAGAAACATATTTAAACATAGAATTATCAGAAATACCTCCTAAACGTACCACAAAGATTTTCCCTACTGTTACGCAGCGGCTCATCATCCATCATCCAATTACAGTAGCGATCAGTCATCGGGCCGCGGGCGGGCGGGTGCGCGGGCGGCGGGCGGGACCTACATGATTTTTTCCCACTCTTGCGTAAAACCACAAGGGACTTGTTAATCACTCCTGTGGACGACATACGGTGTTGAAAATTAAATTATTTAAAAAAATACTAAATAAATAGAGGTACTTCGTGGGTTGGAACTCAAGTTGTGCAGCAGTGGTGTGATATTTCATGTTATTTCACTCTTATCTTTAATTGACGGGATATTTTATTTTGGCATTACAATGGACATGGCGTGACACCAATTTAACCAACAGCTGTGTGAAAAATCAGCTATTTTATATGTATTTAACTATTGAGAATAGAACTTTCGGTAGATAAATTAATAACAGCGCACGAGTGCTTTGTGTTATTTACTTCAAAAATAGTCTGTGAGCGAAATAATAGTTACACTTTAACTTACATTATTTAAAATAATAAAATTACACAAGGAGTTCTAAAAAAAGAAAAACGAGCCAAGTGCGAGTTGGACTCGCGCACAACGGTTTCCGAACCATGGGGAAAAGGTACATATGATATTAACTTTTTAACCCGATTAAACAAGCATTATCCGTGGGATAATTTCTTTGGGACGAAGTTGAAGGCTAGTTATAATAGTGATTCTGATAGATATATACATGATCTAAATATTTATGTTCAGTAAATCTTTGTTTATTAAAAAGTTGATACGATAAATCTAAGTGTCAATCTAACAATTCCTCAATAGCGACTGTATAAAATCCCTGCAAAACGGCGCGCTATAAAAAGATGAACAATAATTCTCTTTTATTACTCGCCAAAGTGGGAATCTCATTGTCGGCGAGGAAATAAATAATATCAGGAAGGAAAAAGAAAAGGGAAATAACACAACATAAAATATTAAGATTCACCCTGGATTGGCATCATTCCGCGGTCGGCGGCTTTCTCAAGGGGAGGACGATACCTACGTCTTTGAATGTTAATGCTATTTGCATATCCGAAGTCATGAAATAAATCAGCCGAGACGGACAGCGGGGACTGCTATTCATTATGCTTTCTTTGTCTACGAGAGTAGCAATTAATGTTAAAAATATTCCTTGTTACGCCTGATTCCTTCAGATTTTCCTTTACCATAATAAATTTCAATATTTCAATTTTAAATTGCTCTTCTAATTCTTATGTATCTTTTTTAGGGTTTCGTATCTCAAAAGGAAATAGAAACCCCCAACCATTTTTATTGATCTAGAATCCTAAAATTTGGTAAGAATCAGGGTATTACAGCACAAATATAGGAATAAATCTGGAAAATGTAATGTTTTAAATATATCATATTGGAATTACCCTACAATTATAAACTGGTGGCGCCTATCATTATATTCGTAACGCTATACTCGTATATCTAACAAATAACAAATGCGCATTGACTTCGTGAGAAGTATTCCTTATAACATTATTGTTGTAGTTCCCGTGTTACTTTACATATTATTTATTTATTCATATTCTGTGCGTGTTTCTGGCTCGCACTTGGCCTGTTTTTTATTACGTAAATTACGTTCACGTTGTGTCCATGGTTTTCCTACGTACTATATTTTAGTATTATAACTGTTAAACTATTCCTATGTTTAAATGTGGAATCAATTTTGTTTTAAATAAAATAACTCTGGTTTCCGATTTTCTCTAAACAAGAGGAAAACCAGGTATTTACTTAACCATAGATATATAAAGAAAAATTGATATCCATATACGATATACGGCACTACAACTAAATTACTTAAGTACTTATCCGAATGAGATTCTACATATGAGCTAACCAGATGCGTGTTCCTTTTTCAAAACATTCAAATCACAGTTATATTTAGATTCCCGCATGTGAGCCGAGTGAAAGGGCAAATGTATTCGGATGATGTCAGGATCTCCCATAAAATTGCAGTGTATTGTGCGCCAAATTCGAGAAAAACGACTAAAGTGTTAGGGAAGCATTTACATAAGTTGAGACAGAGGGGCCTTACAATATACATACAAATATTCAGGGCCGAGGTGATGAGCGCCCTCGGGCGACTCTATGCACAGCCTTTATGATATGGAAAATATTTACAGGCGGTGCGAAAACGCAATATTTAAGGAGCAACTGAAAATAGCGCAGCTATTCATGCGAGGGAATTTTATACGGTATTCGGCGCGAGGGGCAGGTTGCTTTACATGTGAGCTTACAGCAAATTGAAAGTTATTGTACGAGTTAATGTCTAAGTTCTATAGACAATATTAAACGAGCGTGAAAAAGTTAGTGAACCAAAGACAACATGGTTTTGTTTACAAGGCTACAACCGGTCCCACGATCGTTATCGATTGTGCAGGCGGGAAAGTTTTTATGAATTAACCGTCAAACAAGTAAAGAAGAACAATGAAAAAACAAACTCTTCAAACAAAAATCGATGACAATCTGGGCCAAAAACTTTGTGAAACTTCGCCGGCAAAAAGATTTATATACTTATAAAAAGTGAGCGGGAAAAGAAGTTTTCGAAAAACTTTAAATTGCGACCTTGAACCGGCGAACTTTGTTTTAGATTACTATTAGTGAAGTCGGTCGCCGAGAGTTTAAATAGCAGAAGTTGATGCGTTACTGTCAGCTTGTAAAGTTTATACTTCAATTACACGTTACATGTAGGTTTTATAATGACGCGGCTATTGTAGCGAAAATTTTTAGCCCGAAATAGACTGAGACTGTTATAACTTAGATCTTAAATTATACAATTGACCTAAAATATAACAATATTTTACATGCGTAAGGTAACAGGTAAGGTGGTCATTTGCAGATACCTCTCGTGATAGAGGATAGAGTGCGATGAACCGGGGATCGACGGATGCGTCGAGCTCACCCAGGGCGGGCGGCATCAAACTTTTGGGTCGCTCTAATGAAACAATTCCGCCAGCAACTTCCACCGAATTTGGGTCATTGTGTACAACATTAATGTGTATCGCACGTGTATGCGGACACAGACTACATTTGATTCAATCTTCTATTCGTTCGTCCGAAATGGAAATTGGACCGAAGTTAACCAAAAAGTATGGAAGTACTAAAACAGAGTTTTTACAATAATATCAACTCTAACAGAATTTTACATAAATAAACTGCTAAAAGAATATTAAAAACTGTTTGCAGTAAGCAAAGGCAGACAGTTTTCTTGGCATTCGTTCTACATACAATATCAGAGAGAAAGGGCAATAAGAAATAAATGCAACTAATCTGCGTAATATGAAGTGTTTCCTTGAAAAAGGTTGTCATGTCACCAATACCCGATTTTAATTAATATAGTTTAACATGTAAAACAGCAATTGAAATAAAATTGATTCAATTTGATCCAACGACGGACGTAGATAAAGCGATGGACAAATAAAATTAAAGAAAAAGTGCCTTGTAAAACAATGCGCCGTCACATTTCCATCTAAAAAGCATTTAAAGGAGGCAGCTCCGTCAATTGCGACATCGTTTCCTTTATTAACTGTTAACTAGGACCGGGTGTTTATGTAAATTGTTATTGCTTTTTTAAGAAAAAGCCTCGTTTGACACGTCGAGAGGCCCCATCGTTATTACTGCGGAAATCCCCGCTTAGGACCGCTCGGGACACAATGGGATTTTGAAGGTAAATAAGTCTTTAAAAGAGGAATAAGTAAATTAGAAGCGACAAGATAGGAATCTCCCCTATTTTTTTCTGACGGTTGGGGCGAGAAAAAACGCGATCGCCTTTGCGTTGACTCAGTAAAGGGTATCAAAGTATGGAGCTCTTTATATTTGTTTTTAGCGTACGCGATTTGTTTGTGGGGGTAGTATTTTCCTATATCAATCTGTACAATTCTTATGTGTAAAGATAGATCGATCAGCAACCTGAATGGACATGTCATTGCTATGATGTTTTGCGACCTCTATCGCTGACAAGTAGCCCCTGAGAGTTTTCTTGACTACACGTGACTGAGCACTACGCTTACTGCAAGAAAGAAAGAAAAAAAGTAAGAAAATATATTTTTTTTAAAAGCACAAGACACAGACACAGTCAACATCAGCAGGGACAGAAATCCCGATCCCTCTAACGACTCTTTAAACTAATATTATGGTTGATCACGCATGCCATATGATGTTAAAGAGTAGTAATATAGAAATAATTATCAACATCGAATATATTAGTTTATTAAGAAAGCATCCATCCATACTAAGCCAGCGTATTTAAGGCGAGTGCGGCGACACTCTCGGCCGGTGTCACAACAGCTGCTCCCAGCGATACCTACTTATTAAGCCATCGACCACCTTAAGTACAAGCGCCTGTCCTCCGACATTATACCTGCTCATGTTTTTAAATTATTATCCGAGATGGATTTTAGGGTAGATTTTGAAGTAATTAGTTTTTTTTCTTCTGTTGGAAAATGGATTTTGGTATCAATGGTGAATTTTGAGTGTAATAAGTTTTTAGAACCAATGTTTATTATTTACTTGAAAAGTAACTGAAGGAATCTCTTCACCCGAATCGAATATGATCTGAGCTAATTGTAATTGAATTTATTTTGCTAGAATCACCTCGTGAACAGCTCGTGAACACCCACTTAACTCAAATAGCTTTAAAATTCAAGTTTGTTTAAAGAGATCCGTCAAAGACTTACCGATGTCGTTCTGATATGTCTTGATGGTTCGGATAGGTAGGTGTGTGAGGATTGGTACATTTTGTATGGTATTCCAGCCTTCCGGTTTCAATTCTACCTAGGTCAGAACCAAACATAATCGGTAGGTGTGGGACGAGGCTTAACTGGTTTCTGTGATCACCCCCCTGTGTTCAGCTCTAATATGTCATCCTAATATTGGAGATGTGCACGGTGCCCGAAGTTATTATTTCAACAAAAGAATAAGGCGACAGAAAATAATTTGCGGACATCAGGAGCAGGCACGTGATATAATTTTCTAAATGATGTCCTTATTACGCGTCAGGCGGCATGTCCCGTCCGAATTAGCTTCGTTTGCCGAAGGCCCGCCTGAAACTGACAGCTGTCAAAATATTCTCATTCAAACTGAATTAATTCTACAACTTTCCGAGATTGGATGTTAAATGTAATATTTTGTCTCAATGACTAACTTAATTGGACGTTTTGATACCATCTGATGTTTTTCCTAAGTTTCCTGTCGTAATTTCAACGAGGAAGTGAATCTCTCGGATGGCTTACTACGTGACGAGTTCGAATTTAGAGACACCGCAAAATTATATTTAACAATAACAAAAATAAAGTTTTATTTCAGAACAAAACAAAACCGTTACGTCGTTGAAGATAATTTACAAATTAGCATCCATTTACACTGTCCCAGTGGATGCCAAGAAGCGTAAAGTCTGAAAATGATCTTACAAAGTATAGGCTGAGATTGCTCCCCGAAGCCGCCTGGAGGCTTCGAAGCGTGTTGCCGATAGAGAATTTTAGAGCTATGCAAATGTTATGGACAACAAAAAAGTTAATGTCAATGATAAGTGCGACCCCAAGGGGGCGACCGGGCCTTCGCTTTTTTCTTAGTGTTTCAATGGGAGCGTCGCTGGGTCTATTGTGTAGCTCTTTGTAATTTATTTTGCAAGTTTCTAGTGGATAATCTTATTAACAAAAGTCAACACATACCTTTAGATGTTTTAGGAGTGGTGTTTTTATTGGACGCTTCTTGTGTAATTTCTTTTTATCTCCCTGAAGGCAATATAAATTGATTACTACATAAACTTTTCTCATAATAATCTTTAAGAATCAGTATCACCTACGACAGATATTTAGAAAGATACCGTTTGAAAATTCAGCTCTCATTAGTGTTAACAAGGGTATCCAGGCATTAAGTATTGCTATATACGTATAGTGAATTAATATTAATGGTAAAACATGACTAATCAACGATGCAAACTTCACACGTTAATTCTTTAATTTTATCATGCGTACAGCCAGGTAGTGGAACGCGCTGCCGGCGTCTGTATTCCCTGAAAACTATAACTTGGGTGTCTTCAAGTCGAGGGTGAACAGGCGCCTTCTAGACCAACGCGCACCATCGTAGGCCACATCGTCGCTTACCATCAGGTGAGATCGTGGCCAAGCGTTGATCTATAATTTGTAAAAAAAAGCATATTGAAGCTGCCGTTCTGCATGCAATTGTCCTCGAGGGACTCGCAATGAGCGGCAAAAGTGGTCGTTGGGAGAATCAGGTGGTACGAGTACTAGGTTCTCCATGAGAGTCTGGGGGAAAGCAACTTTATACTGCGTTTTTTATGTATGTTGTGTCACATATAGTTAACATTGTTCCCAATTTATCCCACGGGAACTTCTAAATGGGGGATAAAAATGAAACTATGTTGTCCTTGTCTACTATGTGTGCCAATTTTCATCAAAAATGGTTTAATGGTAAAAGCTGGTAAGATAAGGTAAAGGTAAACCATCTGAAGGTAACAAGCAAACTCACTTTTGCATATATAAAATATGTATGATTGAGAGGACATATTCTTGGTCTGCAGACTTACAAGCTTACTTGGCAAGCGAAAAAGTGAACTGAAGCCCCTCGTTTATAGATTGAATATATTGCTTATGTATCGAGACCAATGGAACCTATTTGAAGTATTTACCTCGTGACATTGTGACACTTATGAACATATCGATTCCCCTGCGGCTTCTACACCGAATCTTAACTGGAGTGCCTTGGGTGAAGTTTTACATGCAAATGAATTAATTCTTCGTGTCTAGGAGTGTGTTCGCGGTGCATCGTCGGAGGAGATGCCTCGTTGCATTTATAATGTGAGTTCATTACCTCGCGAGGGCCTCGACGAGTCTGCGAGCTCCGTGTAATGGGTTTGGAAGAACGTTCGCTTCAATTATGAGTGGGATATTAAATCGGTAGCTATCTGATAGTACTACGTACTACTAGTAGATATCTATACCAATGTATATATACTAATAAGGTCGACTGGAGCATCATTAGCCTAATTGACTCGATTCTTCTGGGTGCGCACGCTTAACATACATTGTTTTTATCGTATTTTTACTTTACATCCTGTTGTGTATGTGAATGTATGTACAACATGTGCGGTAGTGTGCGTGTCGGTGACCGCCACTACTCTTGACAATAAAACGAGTTCAGTGTGCAATCAACTTGTTTCATTGTAACCTGCGCGCATACGTAACAGTGGCGACGAGTTCTATATACCCACATAAAAGTTTATTAAAATGTCCGGGTCACTTTTCGGGATTTTGACCAGTTTTGACCACAGTACCCAAACTTGGTCAACGTATCGAAGTCGTTTGGCACAGTGGTTCATTGCCAACGATGTGAATTCAACTACGGATGCGGCGGGGGTGAAAAGACGAGCTATTTTGCTGAGCGCACTCTCCGAAGACACGTACAAGTTAGCTTCGGATTTAGCACTGCCCAAGGACCTGCAGGTGGTGCCCTATGAAGATATACTCAAGCTCCTGGATGCACACTTCACACCGAAGCGTGTTGGGTTCGGGGAGCGGCATCACTTTTATTCCGCGACGCAGCAGCCGGGTGAATCGTACACCCAATGGGCAGCGAGACTGCGAGGTCTCACAGCGCACTGCCAGTTCTTGAACGTGGAGGAAGCTCTCCGTGACCGTTTCATCATGGGAATGGCGCCAGGACTGGAAAGGGAGAAGCTGTTCTCACAAGACCTGTCGGAATTGACCCTGGCCCGGTCGGTCGAGCTGGCGGAGAGCATCCGCTGCGCGCGCATCGGCGCTGCGACCGCGGCCACCGTTTCATCCGGGGCAGGCGCTTCTTCGGATCAGCTTTTATATAAGATCGCGCAGAGGGATGTCAAGGGCGGAAAAATACAAGGGAAGTGTTCCGTGTGCGGTTATACAAAACACACATCTACAGAGTGTCGTTTCGCTAATTACGTGTGTAAACAGTGCAATGTCAAAGGTCATCTACGTAGAGTGTGTAAAAAAGTGAACTATGTGTATACGGGGGCCGGTGACGAGGGCGCGGACGATGACGGTGAGTTGTTTTGTATCCGTTCTGTGCGAGGAGAGCCGATGGTGGAGACTGTGCTGGTAAATGGATTGAAATTGAAGTTTGAAATAGATAGCGGGTCCGCTGTGACCGTCATTTCTGAAAGCACGTATAATATGCATTTTAAAGCTGTGCCGTTGTCGTCCACTAATAAAAGGTTAATGGGCTACACGGGAGGCAGGATCCCGTGCGTGGGCACGGCGCCGCTGACGGTACAGTTCGCAGGCGAGGCTCACGTGATCAATGTTTACGTTGTGCGAGATGGCGGACCGCCTTTGTTAGGTCGCGACTTCATTTCTAGGTTTAAGTTGCAATTGATGCCTATTAATTATTGTAACCAGCAGGAAGGTCATTTAAATGAATTAAAATCACGATTTCCTAAATTGTTTTCGGAAGAATTAGGATTATTCAACAAATATAAGATAGCATTAAAGTTAAAAGATGGTGTGAAACCGGTTTTCTGCAAGGCACGACCGTTGGCATTCGCATTACGCGACAAAGTAGGGAAGGAGCTGGACAGGCTCGTGAAATTAGGCGTGTTGCAACCTGTTGATCACTCCGAATATGCGTCACCGATCGTGCCCGTGTTAAAAAAGAATGGTTCAGTTAGACTTTGCGCCGATTACTCGGTTAGTATAAATAAACAACTGGTTATCGAGCAGTATCCCCTTCCGACGGTGAATGAGTTGTTTTCAAAATTATACGGGGGGCAGGAGTTTACGAAGTTAGACTTATCTATGGCCTACAACCAGTACATGTTAGAGGAGGACTCACAAAAGCTAACCTGCATTAACACGTTCCGGGGGTTGTTTAAATACACTCGTTTGGTATTCGGGTTGTCATCTGCGCCGGCGATTTGTCAACGCGCTATGGAAGGGATATTATCTGGCTTAGACGGAGTTGTATGTCTATTAGACGATATTTGTATAACGGGACGGAACAAGACGGAACATACAGAGAGACTGTACACTGTGTTACAAAGGTTGCAAGACGCCGGGTTGACATTACAATGCGAGAAGTGTGAATTTTTTAAAAATGAAGTAAGCTATTTGGGATATGTTATAAATAAAGATGGCATTAAAAAATCTCCTGAAAAAGTGAAAGCAATAGTTGAGGCCCCGATCCCTAATAACGTTAGTCAGCTACAGTCATTTTTGGGACTGGTGAATTATTACAGGAATTTTGTACCCGGGGCATCCACAATCCTCGGTCCGTTGTATGACTTGTTAAAAAAAGGCAGTGAATGGGTTTGGACAAAGGAACATAACAATGCCATAAACCAGATAAAAAGCTATTTAGCTTCCGATAAAGTGTTAACACATTTCAATCCAAAGGCAAAGTTAATTCTAACGGTGGATGCGTCTCCTAATGGGTTAGGTGCGATCTTATCACAGATCGAGGGTGACGGCTCCGAGAGACCCATATCGTTTGCATCGCGGACGTTGAACGCCGCAGAGAAACGATATTCACAGATTCAAAAGGAGGCGACTGCTATTATTTACGGAGTACGTCGGTTCCATCAATATTTGTTCGGCAGATCAGAACCTTTCGTGTTGCGGACAGATCATAAGCCATTGATCTCTATATTCGGTCCACACAAAGGCATTCCTGAAGTATCCGCGAATCGACTTCAGAGGTACGCGCTATTCCTAAATAGCTATAACTATACGATTGAATATGTACGTAGCAGTGACAACAGTGCGGACTACCTGTCGCGCGCTAGCCTGCCGGGGGGCGGGGAGGACGCGCGCGAGGGGTGCTGCGCAGACGCAGTCGCAGTCAATGATCGCGCCGCTTACGTTTGTTTTGTTGTGGACGGAAGCATGCCTGTTACGTTAAATGATTTGCGCGAAGAAACTAAGAAAGATGTCGTGTTGAGTCAAGTGACAAGGTTTATATCGAACGGTTGGCCGAGTAAAGCTACTGATTTAAAATTAAAACCGTATCACGTGTGTAGTTCACAATTAGCTGTTGAAAATGGTTGTATAATGAGGGGGCACAAAGCCGTAATCCCGGAATCCCTGCGCTGTAAAGTGTTATCGGAATTGCATTCGTCGCATCTAGGAATTGTAAAAACTAAAGCAGAAGCTCGTACTAGGGTTTGGTTTCCTGGTATAGATGAAGCTCTGGAACGGTTGATAAGCTCGTGCGATGTTTGTATAAAGTTGCGGCACTCCCCTCCCCGCGCCCCGCCCGCGCCCTGGGAGCGTCCGGCTTCAGCCTTCGAGAGGTTACATTTAGACTTCCTAGGTCCTATAGCTGGACGGATGTATCTTGTAGTGGTGGACGCGCACTCTAAATGGGTGGAAGTCTACGACATGCACACCACAACGACCACCGCCGCGCTTATAGAAAGGCTATGTGACTTTATTTCTAGGTTTGGGTTGCCTAAGACATTGGTGAGTGATAACGGCACAGCTTTTTGTTCACATGAGTTTGCTAATTTTTGTAAATCAAATGGTATCGTACACATGACATCGCCAGTTTATCACCCGTCCAGCAACGGTCAGGCCGAAAGCTTTGTTAAAGTGGTGAAAAAGGGAATAAAATCTAGTATTTTGTCAGGGGGTAATGATAGACAAAGAAGAGTTAAACTGTTAAAATATTTAATGGATTATCGCAATTCGGTTCATTCCGGCACAGGGTTCTCCCCGGCTCAGCTAGTGTTCGGTCGTAACGTGCGGTCCAGGCTGGACCTGCTGGCCCCGGCCGCGGCCGCGCCTTCCTCACCGACCGTCGTCGGTAACGTGGCTCCATATACACAGTGTTCACCGAGTAAAACTAAGAAAAAATTGCAATACCTTGTGCCTGGCGAGCTAGTTTTGTATAAAAAGTTTATAAATAAAAGCCAGTTTACATGGATTAAAGGACAAGTTCTTAAAAGGTTAGGAAAAGTTCTTTACTTGATTAAAGACAGTGAGACGTCATTGTCTGTTAAAAGGCACAAAAATCAGATTGTGAAGTATAAGGGGCCGGGAACCGAACCGAGCCGCATGAACCTCGAGCGGACGGTGCATGACGTGCACTCCCCACCACCGTCGGCGCCGCCGATACCACCGCCTCCACACCCGACAACGACGAGTCCTCCGACGGCAGAGAGGACAGTTCCCACGGTACACGCGACAGAAGACACGCACATGTCGGACGAGGAGTTAGAAGCATCGGGGTTAGCGTCTAACGAGGGGGAGGAGGATGTGTTCGAGGATAGCCTCCCACCGGAAGCATTTGAACCAGCGCCGGTGGACACACCGAATGAACCTTCGGACTGGTTGGCTCGGTTACGACCGCGTTCCGTGTCTAGATTTAACACAGCTCAATATTTTTAAATTGTAAAAGAAATTGTCATATTAGGGGGAAGGAGATGTTGTGTATGTGAATGTATGTACAACATGTGCGGTAGTGTGCGTGTCGGTGACCGCCACTACTCTTGACAATAAAACGAGTTCAGTGTGCAATCAACTTGTTTCATTGTAACCTGCGCGCATACGTAACACATCCCCAATAGTTATTTATTTATCTTTGTCGTCCCGAAATACAATTGTCTCCTCTATATCAGAAGTTTTCAAAGCGGAAAATCTTTATTGCACCTCAAAGTATAAAGCTCAGTTTTTGTATATTATTTTATTTGAAATAACATTAGAAATCACGTCGTTCTTTTGTCCTTTAGACAAGGAAAATCCCATTACTTTGTAATTTTAAAAAGGTAACTAAAGACGAATTTACATGTTGTTTCACATACAGAGAGTTTGTTTGTTTCTCCTTATAGTTGATGTGACGGAAAAGAACGTAGGCTAATTTGTATCGCTATCATTATCGGACAAGGAGTTCTCATGTGATAATTTCTGATGTCCACGCGGACGAAGTCACGGCCATAAACTAGTAGCACATCTATTCGGAGGTAACCAAAAATCATTTACAAACTTATTCATTATGTCCAAGCAGTGAGCTTTAGTGCGAGCTATGCGATAGTCTACACGGAACGGAACCTCGGAGCGCATGTCCGATGAATTTTAATTTTCAAACGAAACATTCTATTCATTCATTCATTCATTCTTTTCATTCATTCATCTATTCATTCATTCATTTTGGTTGTGGTTCAGATATTTTTGTTCACACATTTAAAGTATGGCAAACTTTTTAAAATGTTCTTTGATACATTGTCGTCTCTGTTTACAAATAACAGTGTTCTCTCCGTTTAAAATTTAAAAAGATATAACGAAGAAACTTACTTGTAAACAGCTCGTTAAAAACGACAGTCCTTTTAAAATTTTACGAAGCATTCGCTCCGTCCAACATATTTTCCTTGAGGCGCGGCGGGAGCGTGTGCATTTTTAATTTTTATGCCCACTCCGGCCTGGATGACGCGCTCGGCTCAGTTGTTACTGGAGGGAGCTTTCCCTATCTTATTAGCGCGCCGGGTTAATTGAGGAACCGGCTTAACTAGTTTACGCTGTGGTTTTTAGCAAAAAGGCTTTTGAAAGGTTAGATGACGGTGAACGAAAGGCGTAAAAGTTGTTGCAATAATAAGACAACGTGTTAGTTTTGAAATTTGGTCAATTAACCGACTTCCATCTATCGTCTACTTCCGGTATAGGAATTCTAGGTTCCGATTCAACAGTACCCCACCCCGTTTCAAGAAAACTATCTGTTCTAGAATTGTCTCAGGCAAGTAATACATAATAGCTGTCTTAAATGAAGCGTCTGTCTTCTGGCCACCTGACATGTTATAATCATCATCATCAGCTGGGAAACATCCACTGCTGGACATAGGCCTCCTTCATGGTATGCCAAATCGACTAGTCCCGAGCCACCTGTATCCAGCGCCTCCCCGCGACCTTAACCAGGTCATCGGGCCATCTAGTAGGGGGACGGCCCGGTAGACGTTTCCCGGTACCTGGTCGCCACTCGAGAACTTTTACTCCCCACCGGTTATCGGCTCTTCAAGCAATGTGGCCTGCCCATTGCCACTTCAGCTCATTGACTCGTCGAGCTAATGTCGGTGACCTTAGTTCGTCTACGGATTTCCTCATTCCGGATTTTAGCACGGAGAGAAATTCTGAGCCTAGCGATTCCTAAAAAGTTATAGTCATTAGAGATTTTATTTTTTGACTGTTACTAAGTACTTTATGTATTTCATTGCTTTTTGATAAACAAAATAACCCTTTAAACAACTGCGTATTTAAACGTGTCTTACATCAAACTGTCCACGAGTTACTTGAAGAATTTACAGAGTGTCCATTTTTCTTTTTCGAGACACAGAACCCTCCGTCACGGCCAATAAAACATAAAACCCTTCCGATATGTTTATCACGGCGCGTCGCTAGCTCGCGTCATGATTTAGCACATGACGGCCCTATTTCACGGTGCGCCAGCGCGCGACTCCCAAATTGAATTGATATGTTTCCGCTAACGCGGGGCACGGCGTTTTTGAGACGGTATCGTGTATGATGTGCGATGTGCGTGGCAAAGCGGGCGGAAAACTGCGGGTAGAGATAGCAAATACCACGAGCGAGCTCGTAGCGACTGAGTTTCTGACAAAGCTGTTTAGACGTCACATTTTGTGACACAAGCTTTGCGTATGTAGCGCAGTATTTGCGTAGGTGTGTTAAAAATAAACCTTTCAACTTAAGAGTCCATAGAGCGACAGCGTCATCCGAATAATTTTAAAAATCAAGCCGGACTTTTTGTTACCGTTCCTGGTTTACGTGTTTAACGATACATTATGAATTGATACATGGATTGTGTGCAGTTACTATCAATAAAACAGTTAAAAGTGACCACTTCAGGTACTTCAATTTATAATAACTACACATTATATAAACTTGTACATTAATAAAGCGTCGGTGGCGCAATGGATAAGGCGCGGACTCTCAATCTGAGGGTACCGGGTTCGAATCTAGCCGTGTACCTATGAGTTGTTTTTCAATTCAAGTACATTATCCGATTGCTTAACGGTGAAGGAAAACATCGTGAGGAAACCTGCATGTCTTGAACAGGCATGTGAAGTCCGCCGATCCGCACTGGGCCCGCGTGGTGGACTATGGCCCATACACTCTCAGTAGGAGAGTAGGCCTGAGCCCCTCCAGTGGGGACATATTATAGGCTGTTGATGATGATATAAACTTGAATCCATAATGTTTTGATAAACTTGAAAATGAGCAATGACTACAAAAAGTAGGGCTTGGTTTTTGGAATTTTTCTATGAATGCAGATAAATTTTAAAAAGAACGAATGAGAGTGCCCCTGTCTCTCTATGGAGTTTTTACCAAGTATTATAACTTGATATTGTTGTGACATTAAATCATTTTTAAAATTTGTATTTTCACATACGTGAATCTATAAAGTGATAATTATAACTGAATGTTGCCTAAGTCCACTACTCCCTCATGGATCTCCGTGTCGGATTTACCATGAGAGTATTTGCCATAACTACTACACTTGTCAGACGGACTAGTGATCGCAGTATGATGTCGTTTAGGTAGGTAGGCGGCTCCATTTCATCGTCTCGTCTCGTCTCTTGAATGTATCCTTTATTCACCAATGCTATAACATGGGATAGTTGTATTCTAAATTCTTGGAATTCTTGAAGTGGAACGATTAGGTCTTAATGTTTTTTAAATGCATTTTGACATACAAAACATCTTCCTAAAGGCACTCAGCTACAGAACAGAATCCTCCATGTCCATATCGAAATCCGTAAAATCCAAACTGTAGTAATTTTTATATATATTTGTTTTATATAACTCATAATAACATACTGTATGTGTTTGTTGTATAAAATTTTAATTTTAATACCTATAGTAGTAGACTGAATATTATGTATCAACGCTTGTGCCGAGTAGATCAAACGTATCTAAAAAATAAACCTCAAGGTCTTTTTGTGTCTAAAAATGTTATATAATTTTTTGTAAATGACTGTTTGTGTTCTGAATAAATAAATAAATATTTGTAATCCCTCAAAGTAATTTTTAAACATTGTTCTGTACGTTATTTCTGTACTAATCTTGTTCTTCTGTAAACTGTACTTGAGACGAAGTGTGAGATAGGGGTGTAGTAAAGAGTGCAAACGATTGGGTCGCCCGACGCACCCGCCGTGTCAGGCGGCGCGCGGCGGCGGTGCTTACTAAGAACATTACCAATTCTATATATTTCATACTGGTTGGTGTTCAGGTGAATATGCTTCACACGGTTTATGCTTAATGTTCATCCATAATATAAGATAAAATTTATATATTATATATCGTCAGCATTTCCTTAAAGTTTTATAACTCTAAATTTTAGGCCTTGGCCTGAATGACCCAAAAGTCCAACGCACATCCAAAATGCGTAGATGAATTTTCATGAAATTTGTGAGATATTTTACTAAGGCAATTTAAGAAGGGATTTGTAGATATTTAGCCATATGGGGCTAAAACAAAAATAGATATTTTAAACAGAAACCAAGGACTAATTTTTTTTATTACTACTCTATTCCAATCATGAAGGTAACAAACATTATCATCCGACCTATGGGGGGAATTCAAATTAATACATGTAAAGTAGGCTGTTTTATGTAGTTTTGTTGCCTTGAATTCAGAAACGCGTATAGTTCAAAATAAATACCTACCGGTTACTTTAAACTTCAACAAACTATAGCCTTAAAAGCACAAAGGGCGCACCTTGCCCCGTCGACTGTATCAAAATGATAAAAATGTAGAGATCCAATAACCATTCATCCATCAAGTGTCAAGATATAATCTGGGGATGGTGGCACTGCGACTTGCTTAGCCCTCAGACTTGGGGTGAACCGGCGAATATAAAAATGCCTGAAAGATTTACAGGTTTCGTGGAGAGATATCGCTTACAGATTTTGGCTACATTGTGCTACCGCTTAGCTCCATTCTAGGTGAGATGATATACGTTACCGAGGCAAGGATTTAAAGGTGGGTTATAAGGAAAAGTACGTGGTAATTCACAGTTTCCCCGATGTTTTCAATATGTGTACATTTTCAAAAAAATAGTTGCCTGTAAAGTCGGTATACGGGCGAAAGTTTTACGTGACAACGACTTTGAGTGGTAAAATAATTTTAATGTGAATATTCATTCAGGGACGCGTGCCTTTCACTTTTTATGTCTGTCTCTCTCGCTCTTAGGCGGGCTAACCATGCCCGAGTGGAAGGGACGCGTGCCTCTCACTCGCTCTCATTGTGAGCGCATAACGTGAGCGGAGCGTAACGCAGTTTCTTGAAGTGTCACCCGGCAAACCAATTTATAAGACGTTGTCACGTCAAAAGTTTCGGTTGGCAACATTGAAGATTAGTCTTGAAAACGTAAAAGGTTACTAAATAATAGCATTTAACTCTGAATATTTCGTTCAGTATCTGTTAAAGTGAATTATGTCTATTAGTACTGGTTGACTACAAAACTCGTAGCGATGCTACGCCGTAGCGATGCTACGCCGTAGCTCGTTAGTCACAATGTATTTTCACTTGCGCTTCGCCTTATCCGATGGAAAGTGACGATTACACCGTATGACAGTAGACGTGTGCTCACGAGAATTCTCCACTTTGTAAGACACTGGCTATGTTATTTATTCTTGCCGGAACGTAACAGTGCTGTTATCACTATTCGTCACGGACTAAGTATACGATTACTGCATACATTCAATTTAGTATATTAGCATTTAGGATTTCAATAAAGGGCCCACTTACATAATGTTTTTCTAATTAGAGAATGAAGCAGTGAATATTACTAGGCAGCAGGTAAACATTTTAACGGTTTAACGGTTTGAGATTTATTTATTTCTTAAAAGATTACTACTAATCACTTACAAGAAATACTTGAACTTAAACATGTAGTAAATATATGCGCGAACATAAACACAGTGAAGGTAAATCTAAAAAATAATAATTCAGTTTGTTGATTAGCGTCGGCGCGGCAACGGCGGCCGATCATTAGCAAACTGGTTTCATGTGTGGTAAAGCTGAGTACACACAACTACTTATTTTATTTATTAAAGTCTTTGAATAAATAACACTTTAGTGGTTTTTTAAAGACTGCAAGTGACTTTGATTCTTATACATCCTTCGGAAGTAAGTTGTAAAGTTGTGCACCTTCATACATAATGGTTTTTTTCCCATAATTTGTTTTGTGTTTTAGCAACTTTATGTTATGAGCATTTTCGAACGCAGAATCAATGATCTACGAAGGTCTGATAATAAAATATTTGCGTGCTAGTTTATCTGCTTCTCCCTTATTCGTGTTCCTTTAAGATATCGTTTCACGAAGCCGTAAGGGGCAGTAAGAAATCTGTTTGTATCTGGCATTCCGGGCCAGCGAGCGATTTAAATCTCTTAAGCTCAGTGCGACCGGCCGCGGGCGCCACTCTACAACTCACAAATCTTTCATAATCTCCCCAGATCCCACGAGGGGTGTTTTTCATAGTGAACTCTCCGACAAGGGCCGAGGAAAAAACTACTTCAGAAAAAAATACCCACAATGCTTTTGTTTTCAAATGGTTGAGTAATGTGTTTTCATAAGGGATGTGGCTCGGTGACGTGGTCAACGAAAGGTTTTAATTGTATATTTCATACCGTGTTTGTATTTCTATAGGTACATTACAAAATGGCGAGCACAGGTATGGGGGTATTCATAAGCAAATACAAGGCGAGGGACCCCATAATTTTCGGTTTGCATTTTTCCATCGCGACCGCGAACTCGATTTTCACTCCCAAGGGCGAGCGGACGCTCGGCCTCAAAAATATTAATGAAAATTTTTACATAAATTTATTCGGCAGAGGGGCATGCGAGGCGATGGGGTCGCTCCTGTTTTTTATTTATTAATTTAATGGTATTTTCGGTCTAATTACCTGGCTGAGGTATAATTCATTGATGGCTTTATATAACGAGTATTTGTGGGTATTCGTGTGTGGAAATTTGTATATTGTGGGTAGCATGGGACGCAAATATTGTCCGGTGTGCGGTGCTATTTTCAAATCATGTGATTTTTTCAAATGACTTAAATAAACAAAATAGACAAACTTTGTTTTGAATTAATACATTCCTGCTGGACCACTCTGTTCATTCGACGCCCAAGCGCGGCCCTCCCTCAGTTTATTGGACTTGAGATAAAAAGCAAAGCATTCTTGGCTCTAACCCTTCACCGACGGCTTCAAAAGAACAAACGCAATATATCGGGGTTCGGCTTAATTTGCCGGTAACTTTAATGCGAGCGCCGGCCGAATGCTCCAAATTACTCCGCGATATTTTTAACATGGGGAATGCAACCGTTGTAGGTTACGCGAACAATATTAACAGAATTGTTCAATGGAGTGTTTACGGGTTAAGGAATTCAATGTTCAACAAGCAGTTACTTAATTTCAAGGATTTCTGGGAACTGTTTAACAAATATAAAATCGTAAGTTGCCAAAAAACAAGTTTAGGCAAATATTCCTCGAATAATCAGTTCCTATTATGAATAGTTTTATGAGACATTTATTTGCACAAAAGTACCTTTTCTATAACTGCATCACTGCTCAAGTGTTTTCGTTCTCTAAAACAACATGAATAAACAAAGGGGGTGCGTAGATTTCTAATTCGCTGCGGCACGGTAAGATTCAAATTTTTTCTCCAAATGAATTTCCCATCTTAGGGGACATTGGCTTCTTGCCGTGTTTACAGAGAGTCCCGAAGAGTCCCACTTTGTTGTTTAATGAAATTATCGGTTTACTGAGTAAATGAACAAAGCCAGATTTCGCTTGCGACGGCGGCGGCGGTCAAAAAACGAGGGTGCTGTTTTTGTTTTCCTCAGAGATGGCACGAGAGGACTCCGTGCGGTGCGGTGCGGTGCGCCTCGAGTCGGGTACTTAATCAATTATCATCGATTCGTTAATTCTAGACGTAGACGAGATTAAACAATCCTTCAAAAGAAAAGTTGAACGGCCTCTTAAATACTCAACTTTCATGCATTTAGAATATGACCATTCTATGTCATCCCACGAAAGTCAGAAATGGTGGTGGTGAAAAAGAAGGGAAAAATGTTCAAGAGACGGGCAGCTGTATCCACTTATGTAACAGCAACATCTTACTGCGGTGTCCAACCCGCCTGCCAACCGTAGTTATTATGGCAAAATTGTCTGGCCTGGTGATCTATGGAGAGTCTCATATATGAATGGCCTATGCTGCAACATTGAACTTTGTAAAGAAAAGATCTTATGACTTATCTAGCTAAATTAGACGATCGCGATACAAGTTTAAAGTAATTCCTGAGCGGTTTTGAAGTCGTCTTTTATTTCACTCATATACACGGGTATACACGGGTAGAAAGTATCCTAAAGTAGACATCAAACGGCTGATCAGTTTTTATGTTATATTCGACCACATACTACCCGAGTACACAAAATGCTAGTGGTAATTTATACTAATATCAAAAAAGCAAGTTGTTACAATTTTCCCAGAGAAATTACGCAACAATTTATATTGTCACCTGTCGCCCAGCTACCTATACAATAGTCCGGACTAAGTAGCAATTAGAAGCGCTCATGAAAAGAATATGGCGACCCTTCGCGACACTAATGGCCGTTCCACTTAATTATATGAAGTGCTTAAGTAAATGATAGCTAATTCAGAGAGCGGCCGTCTGCCCGTAAACAAGAGGTGTGACTTTCCACCATTGCCGGCGATCTGTCACTTCCACTTCCGTCGCGGTCCTTTTTGTAGCAATTCTTTCTTTTATTGTTCCCTTTTGCACTGAAAAGAAACCTCCCATTCTTTTCTGGCTCTGTGTCTGCTATTGTCACCCCCCGGTTGTTTGATAGAACCGTTGATTAAACACTGCTGTCAAGATTATTTACTCTTTAGATACTCTGAATCTTTAGATTACCAAGGTGTAGGCATGACAAAAGTGTTTAGTTTTATGATTTAATTTGACATTAAAATTAAAAGAGTCATTTTTATATTTTTTATGCTATTAAATAATTTTTTGATTAGTTAATGAATTTTTAACAAAACTACATCACGAGTCAGTACAAGGTAATCATGAATTTAATAATATGGATAATTCTCATGTATAAAACACTGTTGAAAAGAAATTTATAAAACTGCTACGGAGCAAGGGCTAATAAAACACATGTTTCAGTTTAAAAATGAAACCGTGGGTAAGGTATTTAAAAGTAGCATACGAGTGTTTTGTTATTTGCAGTGTTATGGACTGTTTTATACCCTACTTTATCACTACAGGTATGTGATAATAATGAACCTTTATTGCATTCTATGCAAAACAATTACAGTATATAGGTAAATAATAAATATAAGATCAGGTTTTATTTTCTTCTTATAAGCATAACACAATTTGATTCATCTAAAACAGAGTTTTCTTTATTAATTACAAATCAGTTTTACACAACAAATACTTATGAAAATAATTACTAACCTAAAACAGATAATCGACAATTAAATGTTCATGCTTTACTGTTGTTATAAAAAAAAACTTCAATTGTATTTTGCACTGTTAAAATTAAAGTAAATTCACAAACAAGACTTGAGTTTTAAATAATTAAATAATATTCGTAATTTAACTTTTATGTTACTCTTTTACTGTGGCTGAACTGACATCTCAAATGTCAATGTCAACACAAAGCTCACATAAATCATTCCAATTAATAATCAATATTTGATAATTTAATTGATATATTACAAAAATTCAATGACCACAATATTACTGTGCACTTTTAATTTTGTAAGGCATAAAGGTAAAAGCCTTTTCCAAAGAATACCATGGTTAATCTACGAGTATCTATTGCAAACTTAGCAAGACTGCACTTATAGGTATATATCAGTAAAATGCCAGCCAAATTTCTAGGATATTATTTTCTTTGTTTTTAATTTAATCTACCCGTTCATAGCTATTTTAGTTATACTTTACATCGATTCCTTTAGTTTATGACCAAAAACCAATTACTAATTTCATTCCTTGGTAGGGTACACCGATCTAATACCATTATTTAGTCTTGTTGCAAAAAAAACCTGGCTCCGTCTTTGTATGGGAACTAGGATACAATTTTGCAAATCAATCATTTGCAAAAAAATCAATAACAAATCCAATTAATAATAAATGGAAAAATTTTAATTTTATTTTCACAATATCCTATTATACACTTATTACTCGTAGTTTCAAAAATTCAGGATTTTTGTGCCATGGTCAGAGTATTCCACTTTTTTATTTCGCATACGAGTACTCTGACGTAACCGTCATTTATTTTGTAAATTATTATTTTTTATCCTTGTCGTCGGCGCCGGGGAAATTTACATTTAAATAGAACATCTGCTGGCAGTTCGACCCTCTTAAGGTTTCCATACCGTTTTTCTTACCCGCTAATTTGTAAATCGCTACGTAATATCGACAAAATTAAAATGCTGATGTCATATTTTACTCGCCATTTATATGCTAATATCGGAATCTTCAAATCGTCGAAGGGATGGGCCTTGATTAAAATATCAATGGGTAATTTGAAGGCACTAATTTAAGACGGTTTCCACGAACACTCGATTTTGCGGAGGCCGCATGAATACAAATACCAGAAACGCTCGCTAAACATTTTGTACAGTGAAGATTTTAACCCCCAATTAGAATGCAAAATTTTCTTGAATATAACAGGCACTGATGAGCTTTAATCTTGACGCTTATCCCATTCTTCAAGGCGTAACGTCACTGCAATTATTTGTAAGACGGAAGGGTTGAAGACCGAGCGCAGTAAACCTAATGCCGCAATATTCGTGAATTAAGAGCCTTCCTCGGCTCCGGGCCCTGTAAATATTATTTTTTTATGTTAATAACCACTGGATTGCGTTAATAAAGCCTTACATCTCGTAATTAGCCGGTCTATTGTCTGCGAGGCGGCGCGGCGGGCCGAGCAGAATGAATTGAAATAATTCGTGGAAACCGTTAGACTAGAGCAGCTTAGGCGTGTTGTAGAAATACGTATAACTTAATTGTATTATTACTTGTGACTGTACGAGCATATAAACTGACGAGTAGTAAATTTGACGTATTTATTTCTTAAAATGTGCGATGAAATATTGTAAGTATTTGAAACATACATTCTGTTTTGGAAAAATGAAAAGGAAATGTGTATCGCATGTCATCGTCTTATGATTGGCATATTTGACATTTTTACATGTTCAATACATGAAAACAAAGATTTTGCTCACTAGATACAATCTTAAATCAGCGTTGTGTCACGTGCTATGACAAACACTGACTGACCCAGCCCGACACAACATTTTCAGTATATTTTTGTAATGTAACGAAAATGGATTGATTTTTAATATCATATAGAAATAAATGGTTTGATGAGGCCTATGTTCAAAAATGGCCGTTTCCTGGCTAATTGTAATGTGAATATCTTTTTAAAAATTTGATTTATTTAAATATTTACAACACATAATATTCATGCGTGGCAAACATCTCGAATTCTAAACAAAACAACAAAACTAATTGGGATAAAAGACAATAAAATGCATTGCTTACAACAATATCACAATAAATCAATTAAGGATTTAAGAACTAATCTCCATCGTTGAATTCCACCATCATCAGCGCACCGCAACAGTGGGTCCATTAATTAATAAATTAAACAATTCTCTTAATTCTGGAGCAGCACAGCCGTCTGAAGCCGCAGTGAAAATATTTGCCATGTATAAATTCACGCCGCGGATGATGAAGACAACCCTTCAACGCCGGGCCTTCTTTATAGCTCTATTTGTGTATTTTAATTACTGTCATTATATGCTAATGACTACCATCCCTTTTTCTTATCCTCTAAATGGGTTATTGCTGTCTTATATCTACGTACCTACCTATCGAGCAGTTGCGTCGAGTCATTTTGAAATTTCAATAATAACATCGAGGACTCCCTGCCATGCCCGAGGAAGGACTCTACGTTTTAATTTTTTCACCAGCGAATGTTTTGATTAATTGTTTCGGTGCTGCTCGGAGATTTCGTTGGTAATTTGTTTTGTGTTATTAACTTGACGAGGAAGTCGTTTGCTGAGACGGAAAATTCGTTTTATTATATTAACGACTACGTAGATCATTAATCCTTTGAAGAAGAAAAAAAGGTAGAGGTTAGTTTCAGCCCCTAATATTTTAAAAGATAATTTTGAATAGGGGTGGGTTGGATACATCTTACTGATTCCTGAAAACTGACTTGATTAAACTTACAAATCTGGAGCATTAATTTGGCATGACATCGGAGTTGAGGACAGATTGTAGTCCAGAATACTAAACCGTACTAAATGGGAGACCTATAAATGTCTTAACATCCTTTTTACCTTTATTACAACAAAAACATATGAATGTTGTTAGCAGTATTATTATCTATTAACGAGATCCCTCACCGAATGCTTCCGTACTATAAAGCATATTTATTTTTCTCCACAAAGTTTGTACATATTAATGATAAATTACTTAATTCTATGGTCTCGTAACTTTGTGAAGACTGGCTCCTGAACTAGGATCCCCTGTGCTACAGGAACCAGTACTAAATTTATGTTGCCATAATCTTTTGAAATACAATAGCGGGCTTTGATAAGTAATTACTTAAAAATAGGAGACGAAATTATAGTGTCGCGAAAAAAATTTCATTAATTTACAACATTATTGTTAGCTACAATAAATAGCCTTCACACCTAATAGCCCCGTGATGGCACTTTGAACAAAAATAATAAAAAGTGTGATTTACTGGGAAGTTGTATCTTAATGATACAATTTGTGACACTACAATGCGGTGTCCTATTTTTAGATAATTACTGAACAAAGACAGCTATTCTTTTTGCAATGATTACGGCAACAGAAATTTAGTATGAAACTTTGATGGAGCGGA
The DNA here is from genome assembly GCA_910589575.2 of Carcina quercana. Lineage (NCBI taxonomy): Eukaryota > Metazoa > Arthropoda > Insecta > Lepidoptera > Depressariidae > Carcina > Carcina quercana. The sequence continues at coordinate 12,850,230 of OU342432.1, read as the reverse complement.
ATCCCATTACGAGCCTGTTTATGATTCTACGTAATAATCTTTATAAAAATATTTTTATTTTCAATTATAGCTACATAATTTAACATCGGTACACAGATGCTGATGTTCGTCTCCTAAATTAGATTTTATTTTTAGCTACACTCATACAATAATAAGTACTTACAATAAAATAAATCACTAGTGATCATCGTATAAGATGGCATGGTGTGGGTAACTACTTAACTCGTATGCATAATGTCCCGTCTTCGTGAGAAACCAGCATCTTCGCACCGAGCGCCGGAGTAGAGATGCAAATCTCGGAGCTGCCATCTTAACGACACACATTTTCTTTCCCCCGCATGTGGGGATCGCGGAATTCTTTTACATAATCATGTGCTGCAAATATAACAGCTTTTTAGCGAAGGCGGTTGTTAACTCCTAATATTTATGTAAAAAAGGGGTGTGTGCTAAGACCTGACACATGGCAGAAGTAAAAACTTCATCTATATTATTTTTAGTAATTTTTTAAAATGTTGAGTTATTTGTTGAAACACCGCCAAGTGCATCAAAAAATCGAATAGAAATACTCAGTTTCTGATTTTTACGATAAATTAGAAAAATATCTATATTGATTATAAAAGATTGATCTCTGAATCCTGCACATAGCTCAAAAAAATAATGTGATCTTTACCTCTAGTGTGAGTTTGAACCTATACTATCACGTTTGCGTTTACGTCAGATTTTTATGAAGGATTGTGCAGCGCCTCTAGCGGCACGTTTACGAAACTGTGATTCTTCTTACAAATCTAACGTAAAAGCAAACGCGATAGTATCAGTTAAAAACTCTCACTAGAGGTACAACGCGCTTTAAGAAGTTTTTCACTGCATAAAGTGCTTAAAAACAGATTTTGGACATAATGAATAAACCAAGAATAAACGTATTTGTATCTGGTCAAAAAGTTAACTATTGCTTTCTTCTCGAAACCATGTAGCCAAGATCTCTGAAATACAAATGGTTGTCAAAGCCCGACGTTTAGGGGGCGTTGGGTATAACGTATGATAAGTGATAATATGATAACATACATAAAATTTATGGAGGACAAGTTTAATATATGCTTTGATGTAAATCAAAATGTTATTCGATTATGGATGGATAGAGATATGAATGGATTAGGAATTTTTAATGAGACCTCATCATCAGCTGGGAAACGTCCACTGCTGGACATAGGCCTCCTTCATGGCACCCCACATCGACCGGTCCCGAGTCACCTGCATCCAGCGACTCCCCGCTACTCTAACCGTCGTCGGTCCACCTAGTAGGGGCATGGCTCGGCAGACGATGAGAGAAGATGTAAATTAAAAAATTAAGAATTGACAATCTCTGATTTTCTTTTTCACCATATTCTTCTGAGTAAAAAATTACTTGAAATTACAAAACTTTCATTACACTAGGTACTTTTCATACACACTGCAATATTCAAATATTCAATTGTGTTTGGAGCACAGGAAAGATTTTGATGAATATCTTTTGAAAATTTATAGAAATACAAATGAAAGTCTAATATTAAAATAGTATCTTGTCACAGTCGAATTGCAGTTATTTAACTTTTTTCTTGCTGAATCTATAAAAATAATTTTAAGACATAAGTGTATAAATAATGATAATCTGAATAAAACATGCTTAATACAAACCATCACACACTCAAAATTTGCATGTGCTTTAGGATTTGAATACATTGCGCTCATATTTAGAATATGAAGCACATACTCCTTTGTTTTCCTGAAAAATGCTAAAAAGGATTTGCATCACATTGTAGCTTAATCGCGGGGGTACTTACTTCTGTGTTTGTAGAATAAACACGTAGCAACTCGCGGCATTAGCTGTTCCCTGTACAATTTAATTCACAAGATTTTTTAAAAGAAAATTCATATCACTTGTATCCCGCTGAGCGATGCACCGCGTATCAATAAAAAATTAGCTTTACACGTTTTCCTGTCGACGGATAAAAGCGTCTTTACCGTTTCCACCGTAATTTAACCGTCTTGTGAAGACATCGCCTGTCCATATTTACCGACACCGTTGCTTTTTACGAAGCGTCGTTCTGCTGTGTTTACGACCACCTCATCGTTTTACTGTTATGTTGTAGGTGAAGGGGTTAATGATGCATTTTTGTATCGGTGCAGGTGCAGGTGTCGACACTTTAACATCTAGTAGTTTGAAGAAGCTTCTAATTTATTTATTATTTATTTATAAAAAATAATAAAATAAAATATATTTATAAAAATCGTTATGTGAGGACAATATGTGTTAATATACTTCTCGTAAGAAAAATTGAAACACCTTGAAAGTTTATGCTTTGTAAGGATTATCAGAAAATTGTGTATATTTAGGAATATATGTCAAATGTCGTTTAATAGTGATTAATATGAGGTTTTCAAATCCTAATGTTAATGTTCTAAATTCAAATTAAATGTTAATAGGTTTTTTGAGAATCCTTACAAAACATAAACTTTCAAGTTGTTTCAATTTTTATGATGGAAGTGTATATCCCTTAGATGGATGAATTATGTTTGGAACGATCACACCTGATGGTGACGATATTGTTGACGATGTGATTCAATCTAGACGATTCGATTTTCCAATCATTATTTTTCGTCAATTAGTTGTGATTTCGAAAATTGTAGTTCGAAACTGTAAAATTTTGCTTCGAAGTAGCGCATCAACATGAACGTTCTATGTTGTAGCATGATTTTATTCGTATGCGCGTGCGCATACAGCTGTATCGCAACAGCTTTCAAACTTTTTTAATCAGTAATTAGATAATTAGGTTACCTCATTTTTAACATGCGAGCACAACGAGAAGATCTACACATGTTTAAGTTTATATCTTGCCACCATATCATCAAACTTCTAATAAAAATGTGGTCATAGAATATCTAACTTACCTGCTTTTGGTTACTGTAATCGTTATTACTATTAAGAGATTTTACCTGTATGCCATATTCACTGCGTTCAATAAAACAATATTTCAGCCCGAAAATTCCTAAAACGCAGCGAGTGGGGCTTGGCGCGTTCACATATTTATTGCCATTGAAAATCCAGTTCTGGAAATGTATTCGGTGGTACGAGCGCGTGGCATGTTTCCTTGTCGCATTAGGCATAAGTAGTGCTCTCTCCTCACCCTATTAACGTTGATATATGCGACGATTCTTTTCCCAAATCCTCGAAACAGAAGGGAAGCGGTGTCATATCGCGCGCTCCACTCACCATCGACACATGTGCGACGCCCCGCGCTAATTCCAGCGCTGATAAATGATTTCGGTGGAATTCCCAATTGGAAATTTTCAGGTCATTCGTCTTCTTGTGGGTTGAGGTGTGATAAGTCGTTGGGCTTTCGTGTAAAGGTGATATCAACGTTAAGTTTTACGCAAGAATATTTTTGTTCTTTGTTGAAAAAACAACAACCGTAAAATAAGTATACTACATTTACCATTTAATATTTTAAAAATGTATTTAGAGTTCTCTCGGAAGTGGACGGTGGATTTAATATGTAAAAAATAAATACATTAAATTCTAGTTCCCATGCTAATACATATTATAAATGTGAAAATGAGATTGTTTAATCATGTTTGTCTTTGATTCCGTCGTAACGGAGAGATATATTTACTAAAATTTTTGAATGGGGATTTTGAAAAGCGAGAAATGGACATATGCTATTTTTTATTCCAATGGCATACTTTCCATAGTCTACGCGGATGAAGTCTTTTTTAAATTGAATAATATATCAAAGCTTGGCCACGATCTCACCTGATGGTAAGTCGCGGGCAACATTTTGTTAAATTATAAACGGCAGGCGTATAAAACTGTGCATGTTGAACACGACGACGCAAGGCCTGAGCGCACGGCGCAGGTACGTACGAGCGCTCACCCGCAGGCAGTTCTCCAAAAACCTTTACGCGTTCCAGACTAATAAGAACGGTACACGCGTTCCAAACGCGATTCACATGTTCAGACAAAAACGGTCCAAGTCCCCCTCCCGAAGACACCCGCGTGTGTGATGTATGCAAAAAGGGAATTGAATAAGGTGATTTCGTTCTGCGGGGTCGCTCCCGTAGGAAAAGAATCTACGGCGCGGTAATGGCGAATACAATAAATTTTCATAAACAAATTGCGATTTGATGGCGGCATATCGGCGCGCGGGCGCGTGCTCCAACTCCCAATAAGGATTGATAGGGAAACAATGTCGCGACACTGATTGAATGTCAATTTGCGGCAACGCGCGGATGTCGGGATAATTCCATGTAACGTCGCACACGTCGCCTTAACGACGTGCGGATCGGCGACGCTCCCGTTACCAAATGGCTTTTGTGTCTTTTCAATAAATGAATTGCAAGAAATCGAATACAATTTCCGTTTGTTTGCCTTTCGCTGAATGCCGCAGCTGTATCGGAAGTATTCGTTGTACTTATTCTGTTTCATCTCTGGACTTGAGCCTAGGTGGAAAGGCAGCGTGAGTAGGTGAGAAAAGCAGAAGTATGAGTTCAGCTGAGAGATGCCGGCCGCCGTCCAAAAATCGCCGTATTTTGAAAAAGTATGATGAGTTTGCACTTCCTTTCTTTCATCTCACCTGATAGTGAAAGATGATAGGCCGTTGGATGGTACTGTGGTTTTGCCATGTTTCATACCGGGACATAACAGTGCTGTTTGGTCGCAGACTTAGGTAACATGGTGGTAGCTACCCAGGTACCACCAATCAAAACGAGTAACGATAGGTTACCCCACTGGGAATCGAACCTGAGACCTCCAGATTGTTAATCCAAACGTGTAGCCTCCACAGGCAGCCAAAATGTATGATAATGTCAATTTTATAGTGATGTAGAGATACTTGTATAGATACATCTTTAGTTTTTATCCTATTTACTTACAGAGGGTATTTAGTAATATTGTCATGTTGTCATCTTTTGTTAAAGCGAGCGGCTTTCAGGGGGTGTGCGGGTAGACTTTACTATACAGTTGGATTGGAACTTCTTAACGAACTCAAGTCATATAGGACTTTACAGTTATACAAGAGTCAATACAATGTGCATGAATTTGTGTCGGGTAACTCAGTAAAAACTCAACATTGAACACAACTGAGTTCATTACGGATGGCGGCATACCTGCTCATCTATCCCAGCATCCACACGGAGATAAATCACTGCGACCCTACAGTGTCACGCGCAGTGATCATTATGCCGAAAACGCCATAATAAATTAGATGGTTAATTTTTTCCCCAAAAAAGAGATCATCTTTTTTTTTTTTTTTTTTTTTTTTTTTTTTACAATTTTTGGGAAGACTAACAGTTTATAGTATATAAATAAATAATGTATCTTATGAGTAGCTATAAACTAATAATAAGTCTCCACATGTATAAATCTAGATAAATTATATAAGGTCTAATAAAAATACTACAGTAGTAAATAATCTAAAAAAGAAACAGAAATATAAGTTGAGTATCGGAATACGGGTACAGGTTATATATATACTAAGTACAGGTTCAAATACAGACTACTATTATTACTAACTAATTGCTTAACTGCTAATTACAGAAGGAAAGAATTCTCGGGTCAGTAGTCGCTTTAGTACATATGTACTGGTATTAAATATATCCACATCGTGTCGCTGCAGCACTTTATTAAATTCATTGACGCTACGTATCAGAAATGAATTTTTTCTATATTTGGTACTTGCTCGTGTTGCATACAATATGGGTCGCTGCCTAAATTGTAATAAATCAGTTCGGAAGCTGATTTTGGATAGCATCTCTGGACAGTCAACATTCCCTTTGACAACATTTGAAAGATAGCAGATGTCACTTATGTTACGTCGTGTACTTAAGGGCAGAAAGTGATAGCGCTCGCATCGTTCTCTGTAGCCCCAACACTTATGTTTGGCTTTGAAGTCGAGAAATCTTAAAAACCTCTTTTGTATACTTTCCAATCGTGATATATAGAAGTCATATTGGGGATTCCATACTTGAGAGGCGTACTCAAGATGACTTCGCACATAAGCACAGTAGAGAATTTTTATACTTTTAAGTTGTTTAAGGCTACTGGACGTTCTCATAATGAATCCCAGGGCTGAGGAGGCTTTCTTAACGATGTGGTCAATGTGATTGTCGAAGAGCAGCTTATTATCGTGGATCACTCCTAAGTCTCTAATTTGACTGATCCTTGTGATATGATGACTTAGTAGACTATAATTACTATCGATAATTGTTGTTTTACGTGAAAAAGTCGAGCAAAAGCACTTTGAAACGTTAAGTTGGAGTTTATTTTTGGAGCAATATAGTTCAAACCTGATCAAATCAGATTGCAGTTCCTTGACACTAATTAAATTAGATATTCTTTTTAGAATCTTCATGTCATCAGCGAAAAGAAGAATTTTACTTTTTAGAAAACAGCTTTTTATGTCAGAGATGAAAATAATAAACAGCAAGGGACCAAGGATAGTTCCTTGAGGGACACCTGAAGGAATTTGCATCCATTTAGACGTGTGGCCATTCAAAACCACTGCCTGAGTGCGTCTGTCGATATATGATTTAAACCACCTGTATAAATCGCCATGTATGCCAGCTTTCAAAAGTTTTTCCAAAAGGACATTGTGATCAATACGGTCAAAGCACTTGCTATAGTCCGTATATATTACATCCACCTGCTCGCCCTGATCCATAGCTTCAGTTATAAACTCATTAGCGAGGATTAAATTAGAGACTGTTGAACGATTCCTTAGAAAGCCGTGCTGCTCTTCGCTAAATGAAGATTTAAGTGCGGCGTAAACTTGAGTGTAAACTAATCTTTCGAGTATTTTAGCAAAAAGACATAATTTGGATATAGGCCTGTAATTATCGATTCTTGACTTGTCCCCCTTTTTATGAACAGGCGTAATGAATGCAGACTTCCACAACGTAGGAACATGACCTTCAGATAGAGAACGATGGAATAGAATACATAGTGGAATGACTATAGCATCTGCGCATTTAACTATGAGCTGGGGAGAAATAGTATCAGGGCCTCCTGACTTAGAAAGATCTAGGGATTTAAGTAATTGTAATACTATCTCAGGGTTGATATGAATGGAAGAGATATAGGATAGAGCCGACACATTAGTTTCACATAGATTCGACTGAGAATATTGACCATCAGAGCTATTATCCGGATTCGAAAATGTTGAATGAAAGTATGTAGAAAAAAGATTACTTATATCGTTACCGTTGTCAACAGATATATCATTAAGCCGCATTACATTAGGAAATGCGTTATTGCACCTTTTACTTTTAACATATGACCAAAATGCTTTAGGATTGCTCAAGATTAGCAATTCAATTTTCTTAATGTAATTATCAAAACAACTCTGCTCTAAACTTATTGCTTTATCTCGCAATAAAGAAAACGATTGATAATCTGAGATATTCCCGTAAACTTTATATTTTTGATGGAATTTATATTTTTCTTTTAGTTTTTTGAGTAGGGCTGGACTGTACCATACCGGATATTTGTTTGGCTTAAACATCTTCTTTGGTATGTATTTATCACGGCAACTGACCAATATCTCATAGAAAACAGTTACAGCGTGTTCCAGGGTCCCGGACTTTAGGAGCTCACTCCAGTTATAACTAATCAATTCAGTTGTCAAAGCATTATAGTCACCGCGATTGTACAAATACTTAATCCTAGGCTCCTCTTGCAACATGTGTAGTTCCACGAAGTCTGCCACAATACTTAAGGATTTATGATGCGGATCTTCGGAGATGAGAGGTGAAGTGCATGACATCTTGTTCATGTAAAATACATCCTTCCAGCGAAATATATGGTCTCGTTTTGTGTTGGTATAGTATGGGTTCAATTATTTAAACGTTAACAGTATTTACTACTCAAAACAAAACCAGTGCCACTTACGTTTTTTTGTTCAAAATTAGCCAAATGTTTCCAGTTATATTGATAAAACTTAATAAAAATACAATGGGTTAATGGGGATCATTAATTTTAATTAACAAACATTTCACACTAGCTATTTTTGGTTTACGGTATAACTAAAAACAAGAACAACAAAAAACGATATTTTATTTTGTCTGAATAACAACTTTCAGTATTTTGATGCGGCTGGTTTAAAAGCGGTACTTTTTTATAGTGCCTATTGTTATCTATTTATATTTTCATTTTCCTTTAAAAATATAAGATGTTCTTGCATTTGTAACACTATTTTATCTCAGCTAGACCTGTATCGGACCATGCAACAGTTGCACATACATACACATAAATTACTATTATATAGTAGCTATCAAGAAACTGGTACATAGACGTGGATCTGGATACCGTTCATTCCACTACAGCTAAAGTAAATAAGGGAAAGGTTAATTGAGAAAATTTCGTCTCGTGACTTATTTAAACCGATTATTGTTTTATGCTGACCTGCTAATATTTATAATAATGATGAATAATGCTCATTTCATACACAATAATTATATTGTACTTGTTTGTAAATGAATATATTTCACATGTAGCGCACGTGAGAAGGCTCACACGCCGCGCCCCACACTCCGCGCCCCGCGCCCCGCGCCCCGCGACGTTCCAGAGTGCGCCCGTCAAGCAGTTCTGACTTGCAAAGTAGCCGAGATTTTTCAGGGGCGGTAATGACTGCTTGATGTGCTGCAAGCACATATTGTATGGAAACGTACCCGTAAGTTAAAACACATATTCATATAGTGCCATCCTTCCATTACGTGTATTATAGTGATAAATTTATTTTCTATATTGTTGCTATGAAATTCTGACTACCCATACATTCCACGTTCATAGCACAAACGGAGACTTCTCATTAGACATTCAAATGCCATTTCCTCTCGTGTGAAGGAAACGGGATTGTCGCAATCCTCATTGTTTCAGATCTCATAACGCGGCCCTTTGACTCGACATCTCCACATAGAATGGTAATACACAAAACGCTATAAAGGCCGTTCCACACTTGGCTAGCTCCCGGGCGCGCGGCGCGGCGCCACCTTTGATGCGCGTATGATTGCCCGCGCCCGCGACACATTGGATCTATATTGTTGTCTTTTTCAAGTTTCGTAATAAGGGATGAGGGTGTATTAAAGCCTTTTATCCGGCTCGTCACGCCGCCGCGCCGGGACGTCCTCGTGGGGTCGGGAAGGGGTTTAAGGTGAGCAAACATTAGCTCTTTTACATTTTTGCAATTTCATCGACGACGCCTGACGGCTGTTTACAGTGGAGCTCGAGTTTGTTGAAGAAGGTTTCGGGGGTGTTACAACTTTAACACTTTTAAAAAGGGTTCGGGTAAAGTAAACGAGTTTTTAATGCTCGCCTCCACATACAGTCATTTAGATGCTCGAAAGCCGAGAAGGTTTCTACTCGCGGTGTACAAGAGCTTCGAGAAATCTGGGATAAAGTTAAGCCAGCTATTAAGCCGCTAGGCCCGGGGCCAAGTCCCGCCACCGACTGCCTGCAAATCTTGGCCGCATTCTCGAACATTCCAGAAGATGTAGCTCGGATTAAACGATGCAGTACATTCAGCAATTACAGTATATCCGCCGTCTCAGGTGAGGCTGCATATTTCAGAAGCGAGACAATATTAGCTGCAGCACTCAAGTGGAAAATGAGACTGTTTTTGGTGGATAATTTACAATGCTTGTAACGTGAACGAACACGCTCCTAGGGGGCGCGCTGCGCTGCACAGCGCTGCACAGGTAGGCGACAGGTTTCCTGAAACCATTTTACATTGTATTAACCGTACCGTTTGCAAATATGCACAACAGAATATGCAAAGTAGTGCAAACTAATAAATATTAGTGAATAGTATTAGCGCGACATGAATCCGTTTAGTTTTTATTTCAACCCTTGCGTTTTAACGGAATTATGCTGTGGAATAATTTGTAAAATGTATTTACGATATAAATATGTGGTGAGATACGTATGGTGTGTATGGGAGACCCATGTCCAGTTTCTTCGGGTTTCAAATACAAAGTAAAACAAATAAAAGCTTTTAATATAGATAAGTCACAATAATTGATTTGGGAAGTTACCTGTTCTACTTACGTGTATTACTTATTCCTTTGATCAGGAGGTCTATGTCTATTTTTAAAGGCTACCGTTCATACTTTCTTACATTCATACTCATATTCTAAATGTGAACGTTTGGTTGTTTACTTTCGTTACGTCGTAAAAAGGTGTAAAAATGAAGGGTAGATATAAATAACAGGTACTTAGTTATAATTTTCTATAATAGAATCCACTGTATACATTTGTTAGCGATAATTACTGATAAATATCACAATTATTTATGACGACAACAAAGCAGAACCCTGGCAGCATGGCGCGAGGTGCGCTGCGCGGTGCAACACTAATTTTAATTGCCGTTATGAAAGAAGCAGACAAGACGCCGCCGCCCGCCCGCCCTCGGCCGCAGGCAACACAAATCTGCCATTGCACTGCTCATAATTCTCTTGTTATCTAAGGCGCGCTGCCGTGCAGTGGTGCAGTGGCTGATAGCACACGATCTCTAACACTTCTCCCTCGCTATCCGCGGCGAAAGTTCTCGGAATTTAAAAGCTCTATCGTTGTGAAGAGTGCTTTGTTGTCATTCAAAGTGACTATTGAAAGTAATGTCCATTGTTCAAGATGCTTTAATTTGAAGTAGATAAATTACGTGAGTTCAATGCTCCAGCAGAAGATATTGTAAAACATTGTTCTTACAAGCATAACACTGACTCATATAAGCATATCAAAATAAATACCCCCATCGTTAAAACGTACTCTGTATTTAACACATTATTCTGAGAGCACGTGAGGCACGAAGCCCTTAAAATTACATTCGAAACACTGCTCTTTACCAACTTTCCCATAAGAGCCCATTATTTACGGAGCCACCGTACCATTAAGATTCTCCACATATCTTCGAAAGACGCGTTATGGTAATTACGGGTCGCCATTTTATCTGGCAACTCTTCGCGATTAGAACTCGCGTGCTCCCGCTTGGCTGCACGTAGAAATAACAAGTCCGCGAACTAAGTTCGTTTCAGAGGAGAGCGTCCTGAAATTAATTCGGATGGAAGATATCGGTTGGTGCGATAGCGGGCTCCTTCCGCGCCATTTATTGCTCGCGTGGTGGTGTGTCGGTCGGTGTCGGTGTCGGTGCGGCGGTATCGGTGAAGGGGTAAAGAATATCAAGATGTAACGAGCGCAGCCGGAAGGCTCGCAAATGAGCTCGCCGACTTATCTGCCTTAATGTGGGTGAGGGTTAATTTTGTCTTACATGAGCAATTTTGGAGATACCGCGCTGTTCCCAACTTACATTTGTTGTTTGGTATACGGCCCCACCATGATTGTTGCGTTTGTTCTACGGAAAATTAACTGTATTGAAATGACATAAATATCAGAGTCCCTTATATGGTGGAGACCATATTAATGACTCTGCAGAGAGTAGAAGTATTGTGAAATAATGATCAGGGTATTAGCCATGGGCAGTGGGCATACCAGATAGTATCACTGGTAGCATTCATGTATTTATGTAAATTAAGGTAAGTGATACACATATTAGTGGCATGGTACATACGAGTATATTAGTGAACAATTAGTACATTTATTAGTACATATATTATCTTTCTCGAGCGTAAATTGCATGATTGATTATTAGTAAAAAAAATGTATTTAGTAAAATAATTCCTGGGAAGCAGTTATGAAGATGATAGTTTCTTCATCACCATCAGGGAAACGTCCACTGCTGGACATAGGCCTCATCTACGGTATGCCACACTGACCAGTCTCGAACAACTGGCATCCAACGACTTCCTGCGACCCTATTCAGCATCATATTCATAGCATATTAAAACAATGTATTTAAGTATATAGTAGCTAGTAGTAGTAAGCTAAAGTAGTAATGTGTAAATAATTTATAATATGCATAATTAAACCATGGTGTTAAAATGTTAAACCATTGAAAATATTTGCATACCTCTAAAGTTGGAATGTGATAAATGTTTTTTTGTCATCGTAACATGTTCGATGCAAATACAATTTATCTTTTAGATTGGATACAAACACGTTCCAACTCAATTATCATCCAATATCTGAACGCGAGTTATAATTCTATGGCTATCATCTTATTCCAGTTCGTAAAATCACGTATTTAGGAGATGTTTTGTTTCACGTACGCTCAGCTCGTAACGTACTTACTTAAATATTCGTTAAGATTTCGTCTAGACAAAAGGAAAATATGGTATCCGTCTGAGGCATGAAATGAATGCGGTGGAGCGCAAACATAGATGGATGGTGGGTAAATACGAGAACGTGTATTAGGAAATGAAATTAAGTCTCGAGTGCAATCTCATCAAATGCATGAGCTACTCGAATGCAATTCAGGCACAGAAGAACGCTTCACTAAATGCTCGAGAGTTTTCAAAGCTTTTAAAAGTTATTTCTCAAAACCTAGTTTGATCAAATGATTAGGAAAGTATAGGAATTAAAAAAACGAAATTCAGCTCCATGTAAAGCTAGCTGTGTACGCAAACCATTTGCGGTTGAAGGTGCGAGCTCAAAGGGCTAGTTCACACGATGCAGTCGCGTTGAAAGGCTCGAGCGAGACGCGCGCCGGATATCCTGACCACAACCTAGTTGGCCGACAGATTTTGGGTGAAAAACGAGCAGCTTTGAGGTTCATTCCTGAAATGGAGTCTTTTTATATGCAGATTTTCACAACTTCATCCACTCTTCAAATAAAGTACCTTTCGCTTATTGCATTTTTATATGTTACAGAATCTTCTGCAATGCAACAGCAAGAAATTGTTTTCTGTGAGAAGAAAGAAGATTTGTCACACCCGTGTCACGTTTAACAAAAACCGGTGACAACACACACTGAGTTTTAAACAAGTTTAGTTTTCATAATAAAATTTATGGATTCACCTGACCTTCAACGACTCTTTCTGAAAAGCTACACTTATACAATGTGTTTTAATATAAGTCAATATTAGAAATATTTTAAAACTCCAACGAATTGAATAGCTGAAGCTCATTTACTCGAGCTATATAAGCACCAATCTGAAAGATAAAACAGCAGTTCCTAGGTGGAAACGGAGCTGTTTACGTGAGGGCTGTTTGCAAACAGCCTGTGAGACCCTCCTCTGTTTGAACTGGCCGGTCACTACTGCCGTGTACAATTAGCCGCAGACGTCTCACCTGAGAGCTAAGCACGCTCCGCTACGAGGTACCACTTTAATGAACACTCCACGAAATGGAGCTCTACGTAGTTGAAATTAGAAGTTTCGAGAGCAGTCTGTATCCTATGTTTTGATTGCTACGATTCGCTACGTTTTTAAAAAAGATTTTCTGCTATCCAGTTCAGTAATTGCGAGTAAAAGACTGCAGAACCTTAACCCACGTCACGGAAAATGATATTCATATTTCCGCAGTGCCCCGTCGACCTCTTCATCATGTTCGCGATGTTGACTTCTGGAAACGATACGACCTCTCGACTCGACATCCTCGCAACCCTCCGCTGCAACGTACAACCCTTCTACATCCATAAACCGGCTACAAATCTTAGCGGGCATTCGGCATCTTTATAACTCGAGTACTGCGATCCTTTAACCCGACATAATGGCCAGGTTTACTGAGAGGACCGTCGTAAAGTGTCCCGCACACTACGCTTCGTTGTTCCCCACTACGGGACCCTTCGAAATTTCACGAACTATTTGCCCGGCACTAGCCCTCGCTCAGCTTTTTTTGTGGGGCTTTATTGTTCGGATTTTCTGCTTACCTTTATCGTTATTGTGTCCGCCCGAGTTCATAAAGGACGGTGGTTCACTATTAAGACCTCATAACCGTGGGAAAATTTTGTTGAAAACATCAGCTTCGGTCTTCTAGAAAGCCGAAACCTTTTTTTAAGCGAAGAGGAAGTGTATTTTTCGCTGTTGGTAATATAAAATAAAACGGGTCATGTTCGGTCAATAAATCGTTCGGTCAATTGGGTGGAATTCTCTGGGCGTGTTAATTGACCGGGTGTGGGCTTGTATCGGCGCTTCGGGGAGCGGCGACGAGTGGACAGTGAACAGTCATTGCGTGAATGATAATTGCCCGAGCGGGATCCCGGCGCATTCAGGCTGTCGGCGCGGAACAGAACGGATGCACGGTCCGTACGTTATGTGCCCTGAATATTAGAAGATATTACGAATAGTACGAGTGCTCAACGTGGTCTATTTCTGATGGATTGGAGAAACATGAAGAACCACACGGTGAATGACAAGTCAGATTGACTTTGTCTTTTCTTGGCCGAACATACTGATAAAGACCGTATGACAATAAGGTATATCACGATCAATACTGTAACTGCAAATGAATTTTGTTTGTTTGTAAAAAGAATCTAAGGCACCAGGAAATACCGTTCAGGTTTGATTACCTTGCTAGTGTAAAAATATGCGGAACTAATGGCAGTACCTTTTTACTGCGTTGACTTAGAACAAATACATTTAACATTATAGTTATAGACCGGGCGAAACAAACACAATTTGATCTCAAACTTATTACTAATTGGTAATAAGTGACTCTCTCTAGTGTCAAACCACGTCACGCAGCCGTGCAAGACATTTGACGTACCATTGACTTTCGAGATCAAAAGAAGTCAAAGGCAAATAGAGCCAAAATTATGTTATCTTTGATTTACGGATAATAAGAGAGAGTACTAAAGAAAACATGTCGGTAGTAATACCAACCTATATACCTGAGTATAAGAAGAAGAATATAATTTCATGTCAGTATTTCCTACATCCATGTAAGCCGTTACCGTTTCGAGGACCACAGCCCAGTGCATACGATCCCCGTAGAGATAAACGCATACGATTACCCGAGCCACAGGTGGCGTATAACATTTTTCAGTCGGGACGGGCCATTGCCTACGCGACCGGCCACGCTGATGGCAGGGCTTAATTCCAGACCTTTCGTACGACCATTTGCGCAGTTTGTTTTTATTGAAAACCGTGGGAACCGAGTTGTCGAGCGTGTGCCTGTGTAGTGGCTCTGACGTTGAAAATTTTCACCTCTATCGGTTTTTGTTGCAGTTTGATTTTGATTTTACACTGTATCTGTGATGTGGTTTGTTGACATGTAGCTAGTATATTTCGTGATCATGGCAAGTAAGTATTTTGGTTGAATATGACGTCCTAGCGTAACAAACAGCCGGTCAAGTGCGAGTTGGATACACGCACCGAGGGTTCCGTACAGAATATGAAAAACTAACATACTGAAAACCAGAAAATCAAAAATAAAATAGGTAAGGTCACCGAACAATGCTATAACGAAATAGTCAAACGATTGAATCGTAAAAAAGCGATTGTAATGTTATATACTCGTAATAATAAAAATTTAGTTTTCAGATTAATTCCTATACCTACTTGTGCTTTAAGAACTAGCTTCTTGCCAAATTTCAGGATTCTAGGACACGTGTCGTTCGCGGGTTTTGTCAGATTTTTGATTAAAAAAGTATTTTGTTCCAAAGATTTGCATGGCGATTTGAAATGGCCTACTAATTAAGCTGGCTGGCGATATATCTAGTTTCCTAGGCAACATAAGAGTACATCATAATCGAATGACGTCAGCAAATACATCCTTGCGACGTGAGCTTGAAAGGATATTTTGTCCTTAGTGAATGCACCCACTGAATACACCGTACCAGTACAAACTTATAGACAACCTATACCAGTTGTGAAAAAGTATTAAAGTTCGTACGTCCTAAGTATTCTTGTTGTAAACCTAGTAATTTACAATACAGTAAAATATTGAAATATGGAGTATTAATTCCTATTTTCGTGTACTGTCATGTTACCGTTAACCGCTCATCACCGATTCCCGCGGATAGGAGGCGGAACGAAGGCTCGTAATAATAATTATTGCCCGCTTGACAAATTGCCTGCGAAGCCTGCGACACGACGCGGCGCTCGAACAATTTGATACAATTTTCACCGCCTTTCCTCGCACGGGCCACCAATTTGCATATGCGGGTGGGCTTATGCAAATATTTTTTTACGTACTGTTTACGTACCCTACGGAAAAGGAAACACTTCGGGCGCGCATTTTAAAAAGATTTACACTCTTTGTCGGATCATTAAGTGCGGAACTAATTTGCTTACCTTTGAAATGTGTTAAGCTTTGTCCCGTGTAATTACTGTGGGGTGGCCGTAGCGTCCCCGTAACGTGATATGCAGATTTACCCTGAGTCAACTTGTCGGTTTTTCCTGCGCAGCGCTCTCATTAGAACGCACCGGGAGAAATACTAGCAATTGTTTCAACGATCGCATGCTCACATATTATACAATTAGTTTGGTTAAGTTTAATTATTCTAGCAGACATAACCAGTAATGTATATAGAATAAATAACATTGGAAACGAACATTCCAATCATAAATATTATTCATCTCTATTGAGCGGGGGATTTTTAATTTTCTGCGCGAGCGTAGATAGAAGGGCGTAACTTCTCAACGATATTGAGCATGTGGGAATCGTTGGAATTAAATTTTCTTTGTTTTCCGTAGTAGGCAGCGGGCGGCGTTATTAAATTTCCTTGTGTTTTTTTAACACAGCCGTATCATTAGATTGAGGGTTTCCGTCAAGAGGAAATTGTGGCGGCGAGCGAGGGGAGCGCGGAGCACCTAAACATATTGAAAAAATAAAAATCCTGGCTACTTACGGTGACGTCCCCGCGGCATGTTGCTCTACTGATATTATATTATATTTTTAGATGTTTATGTTTAGCACATAAAAAACTTCTATGAAAAATGATAAAAATAAATCATAATCAAAATACTTTTTTTTCTTCATATTTACATTTCTAATACAACACGCCACTATAGATACAATAGTTTCTTAGTAGTAAAGATTAACTTAGAACTAACAACAATAAAATTTGCTTCTGAAATGTGTTTTAGTATTAAATTTTAATATTACAACAGTATAAATATTGCATATATTCACATAAGATAACTTTCGATGTGTATTTTAATTTATTTATTAAATGTTATAAATTATTTGTCATCTATTCCAAACTACAAATGATGAAGGATTTTCAGTGTACATAATTGCGAACTACGATAAACTAGATACTAGTGAAATAGAGTAACCTGCGAGGCGGTCGACCAGCGCCGCGCCCGCGCCGCGCCGCAGAAAGACGTTTGAAGTGGTTTCGTGTAATAAGTATCGGCGCGACAGAGCTCCACCGCTGGGTTTGGGAAATTCACCTTAAATATACATATTACATTACGTGAAATTGCCCATTTTTTCCACTCTCCACCCTAGCAATTAGGGCTCCTTGTGTATAAATATTGCACGGCCCTCATTAATGTGCGTGTTCGTTTTAGTACATATTTTTATGGCTGGCTTTTTGGCGTCTGCGAGCAACAGCGTCGTGGGATGTATTGAATAATTAAGACATGTTGTACAAGGGAAGTGCCAGTTTTTTCCTTTCGTGGTTCCAGGGGAGAATTATGGCAGAGCACGTAAAAGGAGCGACACACCTTGTGATTTATATTAAATACTTGCCTTGATCCGGCGACGGCATCCGATGCCGCAGTGATGCCTGAAACAAAGAAGAGAAATTATTTTTGGACAAGCATCAGAATTAATTTAAACGGACGGCGAAACACAACTTCCTTTTAAATTAAAGTATGACGCTTTGAATGATTAAAAAGGAAAACCCCTCCCGAGATTGCATTTCGACAATTAACGCATTAAGACTTCTCTTGCCAATAAAGAGCAACTCTCTCTTAATTAACGGTCCCTGTTAAAAATTGAGTACAAATTCAAGTAGCAGATCCCTTCCCGTGCAGCGGGGCGCGGCGCGGAACGCGGGGGTTGCTAGTGAATGGCCTGTAATATTTTAGTTTGGTTGAAACAAAAACGCGTCTCGAAGGGGGCTCCGGCTGAAGAGCTGTCACGTAGACACAATAAGCCTTTTAATTCGATTCGTCAAGACGGACGCAGGAGACAAAGGGCCCGAGTTATCATTCAATGGGGCACTCCTACCTTTTCTTATTACTTCGCCACGGTTTGTGAGAGGTGGACGGAGGCGGGCGATACGACACACATGAGATGGATACCAGTCTCATAAAAACGGTAGCTTAGCGGGAATCAAATAAAACGGCTTTTATACCATTTTGTTTTGGATTTGTACTTCACTTTCACCACACCTTCAGGTTAGTGACGATATAGTCGTTAAGATGGAAAGCGTGCTCATTCAGAGTTTAAACTCAACGAGTCACTGACATGGAATTAGTTACCAGACTTAACTAAAAATAAAATATTCAATTTTATCATGGCAGAAAACCAGTAAATGCGTTCAAAAAGAAATGGAAACCGACTTCAATTGCCCTAAAAGTCTACTTTTACTGAAGCAAATTTGATATTTATATCATTTTGTCATGAATGCCGTTGTGTGAACTGGACCAGTAAAGGGGAAGCACCACCTTTCAAATAAAAATAGAAACGTCCAAATCAGTTCACCCAAAAGTTCTGAGTTAAAAAACATCTAAAAAACGAAAACAACAACAACATACCCGTTGAATTGATAACCTCCTCCTTTTTTGAAGTCAGTTAATAATTTTCACTAACGTACATATTCAGTGTTATCTCTCCAGATCTCGAAACCTCAACACTAATCTTGAAAAGTTTAAAGAGAGGTACGCAATAGTGACTAATAAGGGCTACATTCTGAAGTCTGCGCATTCATAAAGTCGTGGGTAAAATACTAATATAAATATAGAGGTCATTTCTAAAAAGCCTATCAATCTTTATATAGCTACCTTCTGCATTGCCCTGAATAAGTCACACACTGGACTTTTATTTTCAATTCAGGAAGAATCAGATTTTAAGATACCTATAAATCAAACAGTAGTATTAGAAATATGGTACTATATAAATATATATAAGCTTTTACTAGAACAAGGATATTTCTTAGTATGTTATCTCCTTACGAAACAAGGATCTATCTGAGGATACAACCCTGGGCTGCGACCCTTGTACACCTGTCCACTAGTGCACTTGATCCCGCGGCCCGTGCGCCGCGCCGTGCCCCGACTGCTGATTCACAGCTAACAGCTTTATTTGTTGCCACCGCCTTTAAACTCCCTCCTTGCTTACACGTCGTCATATTAACTCTACTGGCCATGCTCATTGAGATTCCGGATGTAATCCCAGATTTTATCTTCATGTGTTGATCAGGGCTTTTCGACGAAGCTTTGAGATATGTCTGCTCGAATTAATCCTCGATATGAGAATTTCGTCAAATAGCCATTATTTGTTATTTCGGCACATAGAAAACTGAACATGAATATGCATCATTAGACAACAGAGGAACTAGTTAAAGGAGTTTTTGCAGAAGTGGTGGAACTTGTAACCATTAAAATTTTTAAAGAAGCTTATTATAAAACAAATGTATTATCAATTTAAATAAAACGATACAAAAGCTCTGCCCGTTCGCATAAGACTTTACAATTTTTGCAGCGCCATCTGCTGGAATCTCGAATGGGTCTCATTTAATTAAGCGCGGCTATTAGTTGTACCCTCCCCCCGTGTAATTTCCTTAATTTCTGTTAATTTGTCGAAGCAGAAAAGATTTGGAAAAGGGAAACATAATTTTTGTTGCATTTTCTAATCCACCAAAAAACTATCGGTTGGTGCATCTTTCAATACCCAGTGATAACAAAGTTAGATATTACCATAAAAATGAATATTTCATTTTAATCTAGTGTGCAGGTGTTATCTCTTGAAATTTCCATACTAATATCAGTAATGAAAAAGTGTGCTTGTTTATTTGTTCTTCCTTTTTGTCGTAACGAAGGCTCAGAACGACTAGATTTCTTGTGTATACAGAGTTGAAGGTCCCAATCGAGGAAATAGTTCCCGTTGGATGATTTCCGAAGTACACGCGGACGAAGTCCCGGATAAAAGTCAGTGTAATATAACTTTTATTAGATAATATGCATATAATATATACATATTATATGTATATTCGAGTACGAAAATATACATGCAATTTTTAACCATGTTACCTTCAAGTTTAATTTACATTTTGGTCAACACACCACATAAAACCAAGCAAAGGTGAATATGACATGGTACAAAAGTTGATACATATTTTTATACTCGAGACTACATCTCAAGTCGCTGTGTCTTACCATATACAAGGACTAATAGACAAACAGACGGTCAGAGCAGCGTTGATGTCATATTGAGTGAAGTAGTGCTGGCTCACTTTGCATCAATCGCATTCGAAACCCTAAAATAATTACGCTAGAGAAAGAAGTAGGTAAAGAAGTCGTCAGTTTTCCTTTCATATTTACACAAATCTATATAATCTCTTTGGATTGGATTATCAGAAGTCCGAAGAGAGGGAGAGGACACGATAATCCTCAAGTCGGGCAACTTGTTCTACTACCGGGAAGGCGACAAAACGTCACAGGGCGGTGTCGGGTTTATCGTCCGGAAGTCCCTGGTCAACAATGTAGTGAAGGTGGAGAGTGTCTCGACGAGGGTAGCGTACCTTATACTCAGAATAACCAAACGGTATTCGCTGAAGGTTATACAGGTTTACGCACCCACCTCGTCACATCCAGATGACGAGGTAGAGGCCATGTATGAGGACATATCTAGAGCCATACACTCCTCTAAGACACACTACACTGTGGTCATGGGGGACTTTAACGCGAAACTAGGCAGAAGGAACGGCGATGAGCTGAGAGTGGGGAAATTTGGGATTGGGCAACGGAACCCTAGGGGGCAGAGGCTGGCTGACTTTATGGAGAAGGAGGGACTCTTTGCGATGAACTCCTTCTTTGAAAAGCGGCCACACAGGAAGTGGACCTGGATCAGCCCCGATGGTTCCACGAGAAACGAGATAGACTTCATCTTGAGTACCAAGCGGCAGACCTTCAGTGATGTCTCAGTGATCAACAGGGTGAAAACCGGTAGCGATCACCGCATGGTTCGAGGCACACTGAAGCTTAATACCAAACTGGAAAGAGCTCGTCTGATGAAGTCTACGCTCCGACCTCAAAATGCTTACATCTCAAGCCCCGAAAGCTTTCAGCTCGAACTACACAATCGCTTCCAATGCTTAGACGCTATCGAAACCGTTGACGATATTAACGATCGGCTCGTGGAAACTGTCCATGCGGTAGGGTCTAAATTTAAAGAATTCCCGTCCCGCAAATAGAACCCAGAAACTCTCTGATCATACTCTCAAACTCATGCGGGATAGACGCGACATATTCTTGCAGTCTCCAGCTGATTCGTCAGAGTATAGGCAGCTTAATAGACAGATCTCTAAATCGATGCGACACGATATTCGCCACTTTAATACATCACGTATTAAAGACGCGATAGAGCGGAACAAAGGCTCCAAGGTGTTTGCAAAAGATTTGTCTATAGGACAGAGCCAACTGACGAGGCTGAAGACCGATACGGGCGGCATTGTTTCGTCAAAACCGGAAGTTTTGAGAGAGATCGAGAAGTTCTATGGACAGCTGTACACATCGTCACAGAGACCAGGCGCAAGCCCGGTGAGTGACCGAAGAGCCAAACTGACCCGACACTATACCGAAGATATCCCGGACGTCAGCCTGTATGAGATTCGAATGGCTCTCAAACAACTCAAAAATAACAAGGCGGCAGGTGAAGACGGAATCACATCAGAGCTTCTGAAAGCGGGTGGAAAACCGATACTTGTAGTCCTTCAGAAGCTCTTTCAGTCCGTCATACACGAAGGCTGCACGCCAGAAGCGTGGAGCAGAAGCGTGGTGGTGCTCTTCTTTAAGAAAGGCGATAATGCCTTACTGAAGAACTACCGACCGATATCCCTTCTGAGCCACGTTTATAAGTTGTTTTCGAGAGTAATTACGAACCGACTAGCACGCAGGTTTGACGACTTCCAACCTCCCGAACAAGCCGGTTTCCGAAAAGGCTTCAGCACCGTAGACCACATACATACGCTCCGGCAGATTATACAGAAGACCGAGGAGTATAATCGGCCATTATGCCTGGCGTTTGTGGACTACGAGAAAGCCTTTGATTCAATCGAGACTTGGGCAGTGCTTCAGTCTCTCCAAAGGTGCCACATTGACTATCGCTATATCGAAGTGTTGAAATGTTTATACAATAAAGCCACAATGTCCGTCCGAGTACAGGATGAATGCACGAAACCGATCCAAGTGCAGAAAGGTGTAAGACAGGGTGACGTTATATCCCCGAAACTCTTCACCACTGCACTGGAAGATGTTTTCAAGCTTCTGAACTGGAAAGGACTGGGCATCAACATCAACGGCGACTACATCACTCACCTTCGATTTGCCGATAACATAGTCATAAAGGCAGAATCCTTGGAGGATCTGAACGTAATGCTCAATGACCTCAACAGAGTTTCCCAACAGGTAGGTTTAAAAATGAACAAGGACAAGACGAAAATCATGTCAAATGTCCATGTTGCACCTATGCCGGTAGTGGTTGGGAACACTACAATCGAAGTTGTAGACGAGTATGTATACCTGGGACAGATCGTTCAACTAGGTAGGTCCAACTTCGACAAAGAGGTCAACCGAAGAATCCAACTCGGCTGGGCAGCGTTCGGGAAATTACGGCATATCTTCTCGTCCAAAATACCTCAGCGTCTAAAGACAAAAGTCTTTGATCAGTGCGTGTTGCCAGTGATGACATACGGAACCGAAACGTGGTCTTTTACTGTGGGCCGAATAAACAAGCTCAAAGTCACTCAGCGAGCAATGGAACGAGCTATGCTCGGAATTTCTCTACGTGATAAGGTCCGGAATGAGGAAATCCGTAGACGAACGAAGGTCACCGACATAGCTCGACGAGTCAGTGAGCTGAAGTGGCAATGGGCAGGCCACATCGCTCGAAGAACCGATAACCGGTGGGGAGTAAAGGTTCTCGAGTGGCGACCACGTACCGGGAAACGTCTACCAGGCCGTCCTCCCACTAGATGGACCGACGACCTGGTTAGAGTCGCGGGGAGTCGCTGGATGCAGGTGGCTCGGGACCGGTCGATGTGGCGTACCATGAGGGAGGCCTATGTCCAGCAGTGGACGTTTCCCGGCTGATGATGATGATGATGATGATATAATCTCTATTTCAGATTTTTCGCTTTTTTCAGATATAAGAGGAGGATTAGTTAAAAACTATGTGTCGAAAAAACCCTGTTTGATTCAGAATATATAATTAACTCATTTCATATCATTTATTATAGCGCTTTGTAACAACATACAAACACACTTTCACATTTATTATAGTGGTATTATAATAACACTTAAAAATCCTGCCTAATTTTTTTTTGTGAATCTCTTGATTTGGGAACAACTTCTCAGAGCTTCGTAAACAGCAGTAGCGAGCTTCGTAAACGAATCATCAAGGCTTAATCACTTATTTATTTACTCTCCGTTAAAGTATGAAACTGCTAAGCGAAACAGCAGTCAGAGCGATGTCGCGTTAATCATAATATAAAACGTGTTCACGCGAAAAGAGAACTTTAATTACACTAATGGCGAATGTTAATTACAATAGAGATTCGGGGGCGATGACTGTGCGATCAAATTAACGGGAGTGATATATTACCACGATGTCGAGGATAATCCCTGTATTGGTTTAATATCTTGTTTAATAAGAATAAAACCGGCCAAGTGCGAGTCGGACTCGCGCCCGAAGGGTTCCGTACAATTCTGTATAAAAACGGCAAAAATCACGTTTGTTGTATGGGAGCCCTTGAATATTTATTTTATTCTGCTTTTAGAATTTTTTGTTATAGCGGCAACAGAAATACATCATCTTTGAAAATATCTACTGTCCAACTATCACGGTTCATGAGATACAGCCTGGCGATGGACGGACGGACGGACGGACAGCGGAGTCTTAGTAATAGGGTCCCGTTTTTACCCTTTGGGTACGGAACTAAAAACTAACAAAACATGGTAATGTGTTTTTTGTGTATGATGGGTTTGCAATTTGACTTAATATCACCTAATGGTAAGTAACGATAAGGCCGTTGATGGTAAGCGTGCGCAACCGCCTCAAGCGCTGACTCTGCTTCTTTTCATAGCGGAGCACAACAGTGCTATTAACACTGCAGTTTGACGGCAGACTTAGGTCCTACTAAAAAAAAAACAAGTACCGATAGGTACCCCCACTGGGAATCGCGCCCGGGACCTCGTGATTGTTAGTTATTAGGCCACGGAGGCAGTTAAAATGGTAAGTACACAGCATATAATCGCAAATTTTTGTCTTCGTTAAGGTCAAAAATCTTTAATCGATTTTATATGAAATCAAAGTTTTATTTCTAGAATGTTCATATCATTATCCATTTTGGAGGTGCTATTACAAGCTACCCTCTTGTTATCTACCGCCAAACAAATGTTAAGAGCACTTTCGTGTTCATGTTAATTGAAGATAATATACCCCGTGTCTCAATGAGTTCAGTATTCATGGTAAGCACTGTTCTACTATTACTTTTATTATCATGAGTGAGACAAAGGTCATCTGCAAACCATTACGAATTCAGAAAAATGTACCAGTACTACAAGACTTCTTAAATATGCTGCAATAAAAAAGCTAACCAAAATGTATTTTTTCAAAATTTTCCAACAACAATATACGCCTCTGAAACTCAAGCAATAATAGCTCTGCGAAGCAGCAACGACTTGAAAAATATCACATTAATTATAGTCTAATTAAATAGCCATTAAATCACGCTAATTGCTCCTCCCATCGCGCTTTTGTTTTTATTTTCGGTCCAATTTTTTATTGTTGAACGCAAAAGCGTCTCTTTGAATGGAATTCCTTTATTTGCGGCGCAAACGGCCTGTTTACTAACAGCCGGACGACAAAGGATGTTCAAAAATTATATCCGCGATAAATTAGACGGGAAATGGGAAATATGAGAGCGTTCGTGTTGATAAAATAGATACTCGTGATATTAAAATTGTAGGACTGTTTTGAACTGTACATTATTGTTATCTGATTGTTGCGCTTTAATATGGGGGATAATGTCTTTTGTCCCCCTTATGATGCTTGGAAATGTCACACTAAAATTTCTCGAGTGGCGACCACGTACCGGGAAACGTCTACCGGGCCGTCCCCCTACAAGGTGGACCGACGACCTGGTTAGAGTCGCGGGGTGTCGCTGGGTGCAGGTGGCTCAGGACCGGTCAATGTGGCGTACCATGAAGGAGGCGGACGTGGCGGAGTGTACTATTCCTGGGTGATGATGATGACTTAATTTTTTTTGAATGATGGGTTTGCTATTGGCCTTCATCTCACCTGACGGTAAGTGGCCGTTGGATGGTAAGCGTGCGCACCAGAAAGCTCAAGTTAATTAAGTTGGATCTGCTTCATACCGGAACACAACAGTGCTATTAATGCTGCTGTTTGGCGGCAAACTTAGGTAACATGGTGGTAAATAGACAGACGGACACAAATCTATCTACCACCAACCAGATCGAGTATAGCTCCCCCCCCCCCCCTCTCACTCCCCACCGGGAATCGAACCCGGGACCTCCGGAGTGACAGTTCAACATTGAGCTGTTAGGCCACGGAGGTGTTAAAGGTTAAAGCGGTAAAGAATCTAATCAGCCCAAGTACATGATACACACTTTTATATTTTTTTTTTTTTTTTTATAGATGATAGACCAACACTTGACCTCAATCTCACCTGATGGTAAGTGACGATGAGGTCGACGATGTTACGTGTTGGTCTAGAAGGTGCCTATTTACTCTTCTTTTGAAGATTCCCAAGTTGTAGCTGTCAGGGAACACGGAAACCGGTAGTGCATTCCATATTTTTGCTGTACGCACGATAAATGTGGAAGCGAAACGCTTGGTGCGAGCTGTAGGAATATCCACAATGTACGGGTGAAGGTCTGCCGTTCTTCTGTTTGACCGGTACTTGAACGGCGAAGGTGGAATCAACAAAAATAGCTCTTGCGCACACTCCCCAAAATGTATCCTATAAAATACCGAAAGGCAGGCAACCTGACGCCTATGTTCGAGGCTTTGGAACTTTGCCTTATGTAACGTATCGTTGCCTATCAGTCTCATAGCTCGACGCTCCACCGAGTCCAAAGCAGCTAGTTGATAGCGAGCTGAACCATCCCAAAGATGGCAGAGGTACTCCATGCATGATCTAACTTGAGCGCAATATAGACTCAAGAGCTGTGATGGCTGGAAGTACCGTCTGACCTTCGATAGGATGCCTAGTTTTTTGGCCGCAGTTTTTGCTATGGACTCGATGTAGCTCCCGAAATTGAGATCAGACGCGATTTCCAATCCCAGGATTATATATATAATGTTTCTAGGCATTCAAGAAAGCCTAATTATATATGCTCAAACATAAAATAGCAAATTTCACCACAATATAGAATCTCTATTTCTGTTATTCTATTCATTGTATCATTAACATCCTACTGCGATCAAACAAATCGATATCAAACTCCCACGAAAAATCCCCTGTTGGGACGATTTTGAGCAAGTCTTAAGCTTAGTACATTATGTATCCGAGTTATCCTGATGACTGAAAATAAAATCATAAATTAAATGAAGTAGATATAAATATAAAACAAAGAGAGTGAAATAGATCAGGTTTTTCTAGCAACAGAGTCGTAGCAAAGCGGCTAGGGACAAACACATAATAGTACTTGGCAATGAGTACACTAGTACAAAAAGCATTGTTTAATCACTAAACAATCCATCCTAGCTCTTTGATGTAGCCGCAGGAAGCGTCCGTCTCCGGCCCATTGTCCCTCTGCGTCGCACTGTCCCCACACATCTTCTAATTGTTTTCTTTGGCACTCACTCACGCCACAATGGATAATGACACCAGCTTTGATCTACCGGGCACTACTCGCAAATAGCAACGGGAGCTATGCAACATGTACAGGAATCTTAATATCAACTGGTAACTCAGTTTCGTTTAAATAAAGTTCATAAGGGTAGTTAAATTTGCAGGCTATAAGTAAAAATACATACTTTTACAAGAACCTTGAGAAGATAGTGTGGTTGACTTCTCTGCAAAATGTAATAATATTTAAAAATGAATTATAAAAGCTTTATATTCTGCCCTAGCAGTAGGAAATTCAAAGAATCATTGAGAAATAGAGTTAGGAAACTGCGTAAATTACTTGAAGGATTCCGTTGACGTCATTGTACGAGGGAGCTATATAACACTTTGCCTCAGTTCCCAGGATTTCGCAACATTCGCTGAAGAAACCCCTTGCTTCTGTTAGCACGTAGGTCGTGGACACGTGACAGAACAACGGGCTCAAAACAATTCTCAAATTACGTGGCTAAGGCTGTGTGGCTCAATTTTGTGTGCGTCAGCTGAGCTGTCGGTGCCGCTGTGTGCGTGCGCCTGAATTAGACGCGAAACTTTCAAAGTTTTCCCAAATTTGTGCCCCCACGACCCCCGACCCCCCGGGATCGATAGCAGGCGCCGAGCGAGCGAGCGCGACTCTCGCATCCCTGGCATGATAATACCGGACAACACTAGTCCTTCAGCCGCTAGCTGTGACGTGTTCCGTGCGTACCTAATGAAGATAATTATTATAGATATTTAATTAAATGTCTGCTAGACATATAAGATTTCGAAAATTAAGTGAACGTCTATCACGGGAAAAAATATATCGAGTTCTTTTTTATCTTTTCTAATTCATACTAATTAGCTTTATTACAATATTTCCAGTGAGCTTTGTGGCCTCGCGTGAGTAGGCCGGACGACCCGTGCCAACTGTCACCTCGCAAAACAAGAGCGACAAGTGAAAATTGGGTGCGCAAGGGACGCCAACTATTTGTCATTAATTGAGGGCTTTGCGATGATCTTCGTGCTGGAGTCGCGGGCTGAGGGCGGTACTCTTGGGAGATATCGGCTCGCCAATCGCGTTGACAGCGACCCTCCGGCCTTCAGTGGACAGACGCCAACGCGAGGTGGGAAAAACTACCGGCTGACACTACTTAACGAACAGGGCAGCGCCCGGGAATTTTCTTGAGTGCTTGTTAATGTTTTATGGGCGGAACTTTTTGAAAGTAGTGTGTAGATTGACGCGCTAAGTGTATCTGTCTACATAATTTAACAAGTTTCCCCTCGGGCCTACGACTCCTCTCATCGATTTTCCATCCATTTGTTCACCGCATAAATGGTCAGCTCTCGGCTCTACGTAATGACGGAAATGGCTAATTTTATTGAAATAAAAATCCAATTCCGGAAGGGGCAATAAAAAACGAAGCGTTCGAAAAGTTTTCTGATTTATAACAATTAATATTTGAAATATTGTCAATATTAAGGGAAATGGCCGACAGACGATGAATCATATAACAACCGCCCCGGAAGGAGGAAGCACTGGCCCGCTGCTCAGGGACTTTATTTGGAAATGGAAAGTCTAAAAATAAACGACAGCCGAGTGCGGGGGAATGATTTACACGGTGCGGCCACTGCGCGAGCGTTCGATTATCGAGATGATATTTCTCGATATTAAAGTGTTGCCAAGAGTACTATGGACAATATGACTCGGGGAAGATTTATAGGCCATTCAACGTGACGTTGAAGGCAGTTATGACTATTTCATCATCATGTCGGCGCCGTAAAATGGTTAGCGTTTTATTTTATTGCTAGGTCGCGTACAAATTTTTATTTCAGCATTTTATTGCGACGTAGAACCGGGCTGCAGTGGGTTTTGCTTTGACAAATTTGAGCGCATTGCCGCCTCGGGAGGCGAAAGTTGGCCGTCGTTAGCGGACATTAAGCTTCGACGAACTTTACTGATATCGGTGTTAGCTCGTCCAATTTTATTTCGGTAATGTTTTGTAAAAACCACCGACTGTCGTTACTGGTAATGAGGTTTGATTTCATGTTTGTGCTGCATTCATATATCATCATGTCCCATGTGGTATTTATTGTGAGGCAGGCACGCTGGCGCGCACTCGCCGCGGCGGTGTGTCGCATGATTTGTGCGTCTCGCAGGCGGCGGCGGGCGGGCGGGGGCGGGGTAGACCCGTGTCGATTGCACGTGCGCACACTCAGGTGTGACAACACTGCGCAGAAAAATGGTTAAGAAGATATGCTTAGCTATACATTACTTTATATGGACCTTAACGATTTATATTATCACCTTCCCGTTATTTGTATTATCAATTAATATAATATTTAATTTTCATGTGAGTTTCCTAAAACTATTAGATTCCATCAAAACATACAAAGTATTGTTCATGTGCACATTACGGTTATCTCTTATTTTCTACCGCCTTCACAAAAGGAGTGTCGACCTTTGCACTCTACTTCTTTTTTCAGTTGTGAGCTGATTTACATGATAGAATACAATACAATAATCTTTATTTGCTTTGGATACATGGTGTTATATCTTCACATACGAGTATTATAAAATTTTACGATACTAATTCTTACGAAACTGAATTTGATAGATAGTGTTATGGCAAGCCACCACAGAGAAGGCCAAAATCATTAGTGGAATGTTAACATACAATTATATAACATTTATATTATAGAGGCTATATATCACTCAAATATGGTTACATTTAAGTCAAAAAATACTCCACATCTCAGGGTATTAACACCCACCTCCTTTAAACCTATTTTAAAAATACGAATACATATATATAAACTTTTGGAAAGCGTATTCATTTCCTAATTTGAATGGGGCAATTATATCTCCTTTACAGTAAAAAAATACAATGTGGATTGGTAATTAATTCGAGAAGACACAATACCACAACAGAATGGAAAACCTCATCTTTTTTGAAGTTGCCTGAAAATATTCATTTTACAGAAACAAATCTTTTTAAAAACGTTCCATATAAATAAACTATCTTACAGATGTTATACCTACAGACACCTGCAGTTGCGTTGCCTTTGACGGTACTGTATATCTGCACGAGCACCGCGCTCCGCTTATTGAATAACTGCATGAATCACGTGGCATGCTCCACTGGACACGAACATCCCCGTAAGTTGTTGCTACCTCCACTTTGTGCTGCGTCACAGAGTAGAAAAATGAAATGGAGAAGTTTAAAAATATTGGTAATTAGAAACAGAACTGAATATGTGAAAATAGCTGTTTTATTAGTGCCTCATTGACGGCTGGTGAGACAAAACACGTTTATCGTATACTTCCCTACCGCACCACTCCAGCACCGGTCCTTCATAGCACCACCGGCACCAATTCGAAATCTCTCGCTCTCTCGCTCTTGCCTCTGCAATAATTGGTATTGTCGTCACCTCATTCTCCCACTATGCCCACTACGCCCTTCAAGCGAGAGATTCACTCGTCTGCAGAGCGCAAGACGTTAGTTAAATTATGTTGATAGTTTGGACACACGACTTAAGAATTGGATTTTAATAGAACGAGAACAAACCTCGCTGCTTTCATTCAGCAGCAGTTGGAGGCTAGAGGATTAGAGGTGGTGCCGGGTGTTGCTGTGCAGGAGAGGCGCTGAGAGGTGTCAGAGTGGTGCGGCAGTGAGTCATGACTCATGCATGACCTTCTTACCATTAAGTCAGATGACGGTCAAATGTCAACCCATTGTTTGTACATCGAAAAAATAATTGGTATAGAGGTAGAGTGAACAGTCTGTTGGCTTTAGTCTGTGGCTCCGTAGTAGAAGCATACTTTCCGTCTGCTAATGCTCTCGGCGACATGTGTCCGCGACTTACGAGTATTGTCATTATTATGAGTTTTGGAAGATATGGTTGGTCGAATGCCGGTGGTCATGGGCGGATGGCAGTCTTTGTACTTGTCAAACGCATGGAAAATGTTGTCTCTCCCATAATATTGAAAAAATGTTTGAATTCGATGTATAAATAGTTCATAAAAATATTAAAGCCCAAAATTTTGCTTTTGTACCTTGCATTAGGATATATACTTGTACTAAAATGTGTTGTGATTTAAAGAACAGGCAGTGATGTCCATCTGCGTATCGAAGACTTATTACCAATCCTCCGCCAAGCTTGTTGATAAATCCCCACAAAGAAGACAATATGAGAGTCTAAAAACGATCTTTGGTACTATAGTTATGATAATCACAATTTTATACTGATTTATAAAAATATTGTCCATGCATTTCTGAGTTGTAACTTGGGTAGGGTCATTACGTTCTTTCATTTTATGTACTTTGTAAGGCATTCATATGCACAAAGCTTGTTCGTATCTATTACATGACAATTTCAGATTTTTGGTTCATGTATTTTGAAACATGATAATAGTAGAAGAATTATTATTACGACGTTGACTGGCAACACTTATGATCAAAAGCATTTTTAAACCTGTTTCAAATTTAAGAGGTTCTCAATACGACTATATGTTTTTTGTAAGTTACGTGATATCTCCGCTAATTATGAATCGATTTTGATGATTATTTTTTGTTTGGTAGATCATAACTCAGAGGTGGTGCCATATTTTCTCAAAATTGCATCATCGCTTTTTGAGAAATTAACAAACAAATATGATAATTCTACCTTTATTGGAGAACATTTTTGGGGATGAATGCTGGAGACTTTTAGGGCAGTTAAAGTCGTTTTCTAGTTCTTTTTGAACGCGTTAATTATTTCGTATGACATAGCACTTATATGCACATTGTATGTACTTAGTGTCACCCACCCAGCCACAATGTACAATGCAGAATCAACTCACGATCCACTCATTGTCAGGCAAAGGCGACTTATCGCCGCACTCAGCCGGTCGCACACCAAACTTGTCTGCGCTGTGAATAGCTCACATCAGCGGAATTTGTAAAGAGTGGACGTGTGCCGCATGCACGTGGCAGGACGTTATCTTGTGCAGCTCTTGGAGAAGTTTGCATGAATGCTCATGGCGGCATGGGACTGGGAGGACAGAGCTCACTATCGAAATTACTGTTCACCTGTTTTACATAAATCCGCATGAAAAACCTTGCGCTTGCCAATCACAACATATAGCAGTGTGCATAGCAGGAACATTGGTAGTTGCTGTAAGATTTTTCTCAAATAATCACCTCATGGAATTGTTAGTTAGTCTCCTTTTAAGACAACCACGTGATTGCATGTGTACACGTACTCGGCCCCGAGGCATATGGCTGTAGGTGTCATCTGTTAACAATGCCAGCATTACACCTAAGTAAATTCAAAACCGAAAATCAAAACACACAATTACTGTATAAAAATTATAATGACTACAAAACCTAGTAAAATTGTTGCTTCCGACAATATAACTTTATTCAATGGCTTTTAAAATACATGTTACATAATATATGTTACGATATCTTAAAGTAATATACCAATAATAGATGTCATACAACACAGTCCACAATCGTAGGACTAAGTGTGAGGCCAGACGAGCGTAAATGTATGAGTTGAAAGTTGCATTTGGTTTAAAATAAAGGTCAGTTCACATAGAGGAGCAACGCGATGTGGTTTCGCGCGACGCTTTCCTGCTCAACGAGTTATTTTTGAGCTATCGCAATAAAATGTGTATGTATTTTGTGTAGTGAATAAAGGTATATTTTGTATCACTATATTAAAAAGTGTGAGCCGCGCATCTCATCACTTCTCGGTGTGAACTGAGTACTCAGTATAAGATCGACCGATTGAAATCCGCTCACAAACCGAACCTCGGATACATACAACTTTCACGCAATCCGTAAGTTGGACGACCACACAACCATAAATAACGACCGATCGATATCCGTTTAAATTTGAATTTCAGATTCATATAATTTGCTCTAAATCCGGAAGTAATCCGAAACAAGAAAGGAAAAGAAACAACATTCTTGGTATGGGTCCAACTCAAAATATGCGACCCGCAATTCACAAAATCACGCTCATCCGGCCTGAATGGTATGAAATCTTAAAAAATATGGTATGAAAAATGTGAAAAAACAACAACAATAATGAGAAGGGTTTACAGTTCTTGAAATAAAAAAAATTGATTAGTGTCTAAATATTATAATATTACTAAAATTACGAGTAAAATAGGAACTTACTTTTTCAAGACTAGGGTGAACATGCACCTTCTAGATCAACGCACACCATCGCAGGCTTCATCGTCGCTTAGACCGTTCATCGTCGGTAAGATCGCAGGCAAGCGTTGATCGATTTACAGTTTAAAAAAAATTGACCTATAATCACCATACCTTCTTAGAAAGTATGATGTGACATAGGCTTTAAGCCGCTGCATCACACTAGGTACAATGTGTGTGGTGTAGTGTAGAGCGGTACAAAGCAGCAGTTTCATTGTGTCTAAACGCGACGTGAGAGCGAAGGTTCCGGCGTGTGGTGTAGCCGCTGATCCAGAGCTGACACTGCCTTTGTTTAGCTCACTTCTTTGTGACGGCAGCGTCTTTCAATTACTAGCACACCGACCGACCTAAAGTGTTATCGTGATTACGGAATTAATTAATTATTACAATAAGGAGTAGTTACAAAAGGCCGAGTTCATAGGAATGCAACACAATACAAACGTACCCAAAAACAGGACGGCGAAATAATTTGAATACGTAACGAATCGGAGGGTAACGTACGGTTGGGCCATTCTTTAACTCACTCTGCTCTGGATAAAGAGGCATAAACTTGTTTTTAAGGGATGACCGATCCTGGAAATTTATGTATCGCTAGCGCCGCCGGGTGGACCCCGGCAAAAAGAGGTTTCGCAAGGGTAGATACAGGAAGATGGCAGATGCAAGCAAGAATTATGCTCCCCGCAGGCTGATGAGGAAAATGTGATTGTGAACTTTGGACGCCATGCAAATCTGACAAGCGGGACGATACACGGACATGCCGGATCCAGTCGCGTAGATACGATGCTTTTATTTGCAGACTTGAATTGATGTGTCCAAAATGTAGGTAGGAGGGGGCCAGAGTCATTGTAATCGAAGCCGGACGGTTTTTTTGTTCGAATAGGCAAGGTATTCAAGACCAACTTTGTATAAACTTTGTATAACATTGCCTCAGCTCAATATATTCAAATTGATTCATCGTTAACGTATTGATGGATGACCGGCTTGAGAAAATACGGGGAAAACGTTATGATAACACGTTAGTTAGAGACGGGTGTTCGATAGTGAGATGTATTTTCGCATCCTAGGTCTGTTTAGATAGGGTTAGTGGTGTTTTATTGAAATACAAATGAGTGTTGGAGGAGCCGGCCGACCCACGCGCGTGTGCCTCGAATAAAAGGGCCGCATTAGAATAATTTGCCTACCGAACGAGCACAATTCTTCACATGGAGAGACCTTAAATTTTACTATTTTACATATAGTTGGGATTATCATATCTGTTGGTAGTAGGGGCCCCAAGCCGGGCCGGCCACCCCTACTTTTTGTGATCCGCACCCGACCTCTATCGGGCCGTCTCCAAAATATTTAGTTGTTACTTTTTGTTCGGTGGTACGTGAGCGAATTCTTAATCAGCGTGGGCTTTCTGTTTCTGTTTTGTGAGGGTGAAATGGTGTTCATTGTTCAATGGTATTGTGACATCTCAAGATTAAATTAATGAACACTTTTAAAGGAAAAACAGATGTTTCACGTCAAAAAATTAAATCTTTGGTCAGAAGTATGAACAGCCACATATTATTTTTCAGTATCTTAAAATATTTACGTTGTTAGAGTGAAAACAATAGAATTAAAACAAAACTAAAACTTTCTTTCCAAAAGAAACCACCCGTCTTTGGTTTGCGGTTCGATAAGAACGTCGCAGTTCATTGAATTAAATAAAATGATCTAGTTTGTATATCGAGTAACAACTCAACTCGTTCTGAGCAGCTAACCTCTGGAAATAAAGCAGAGTGGGCAAGTTAACCCCGACCAGTATTATTCGCAGACGAAGCCCCTAGCGTGGGCCGAGGGGCCGCTGATCGAAGGTGAGCGAATTAGCCCAACTCTAAAACCTCAATTAAGTCTCGTCTAGCGCGCATTCACGACCACCACATCCAATTATCGCGGGAGAGCCTTTGTTTCGATTTGGTACAGAAGCGAGCTCGTTTCGATAGAAAACGCGCTCCAATGTATTCGTAGAACTAGTTGAAATACAGGATTGCATACAATGTTAATTTCTGAGTAGTACTTTGTTTAAATAATTATTCTCGAAAACTCGGTCCGTTCTAGTTAACCTGTTTGTATTTCACTAACACAGACAGTGTGAATCTGTGTCGACTGTACCTGTACATTCGAGTACAAAAATATGTTCCACTTTTGTACCATGTCACATTCAACCTTTCTTGTTCCTATGCAGTGTGTGTAAGGAATTATCAATTAAAGATGACATGGCGAAAAAATAAGTAATATTTTTTTACTCGAATGTAATTCTTATGTCATCAACAGCAGCCGTCCAGATACTGCCGCTAGTTAAACAATGGTGATTATGACATATCCCCCCTTTATTGAAACTATGTATAGGACACATTTGTTTAGTAATAGTTTTATAAGGCAAAAATGAAAAGGGTTGTATCATGAAATTAATACACTTGTAGTTGCTATAGGCAAACGAGACATTGTACACAAGAACAATAACCATCGTTCCTTGTCCGTAATTATTATCTCTAACAACGCTTAACTTTCTCAACTATAAACCAAAAAACGCTCATCACGTTCGGGTAATCATTCACCCTTCTCTGCAGGATGATCTTACAATTAGACGTCATAAAGACGTGTCGCGGGCCCCGGGCGATGACGGATGGCGGCGCGGGCGCGGGCGCGGGCGCAGTCATCGACAAATTAACACGCGGCTAAGTGCGGAAATGTGTACACAATGTGACGTACGTACTCGACGACGACGTCCAAATTGATGTTGATAATGAAGCCTGTGTGTGAGGCTGTGGCTGGGAACATGCCTCAATAAGTCTGTCAACTCGGGAAGAACTCATTTCATTTGAATAAATTAAAAATATAGACAACTTTAACGATACTTTGCTAGATTTATGTAGTAAAAATAAATTGACTTTATTACAATAACTTATAAAATATATTTTTGAAAACTTATATAAATAAAAGTCGGGGAAGTCAAGAATGTCTGAACTGATATTTATGATTTTATATTTTTAACTTTGTCTTCATCCTTAACAGCATAATAACTATTAAAACATTGGAAGAGTTTGAAAAAAAAATTGACATATATTTACGACCTAAAAGATTTTGTTGATTTTTTTGTATGAGGATAGTTGAAAGGCCGTGGAAGTACATAGATTACTTTTATTCCGATCGAACGTGTAGTTATAATAAATCCTAAAGTAGAAGATAGTAAAATACAAATTACAAGGTATATTAACCTCAATCTCAACTGGATGTCAAGTGACGATTAACCAAATTATATTCTTCAGGGAACAAGTAAACTGGCAAGACATCCCATACATTTATGATAAAAGTTGAATCCAAACGCTTTGTGCGAGCTGAGGGAATTTCTACTGTGTATGGGTGGAGGTCTGCTGTTCTTCTGTTTGACCAGTACATGAATGAAAAAAATTATTATTATTATTTCTTTTCACAATTACATTAAATTACAGTTTTTGGGACACTCCTTTTATGTTAAAACAAACTTGTATTAGGAGGCCCCTTGTATTGTATGGTTATGACCTATAAGTCTCATAGCTCAATGCTCCATCGCGTCTAAATCAGATTGTTGTTAGCGTACAGAGCCACCCCAAACATGAAAATACAAAAATGTTCCAGAATACGAGTACAAGATGTACAATTTACACTGATAGCAGAGGTACTCCATGAAAGACAGGACAAGCTTGGTATATACTTCTGTAATGTCTGTGAGTATCGTCAGACTTTGTAAAATACATCTGTAAAATAATCAATGTAAAGTCCAATTGAGATTGAAAAACTTTCACTCAATATGGACATTGTTTTTCTAGCCCAAAACCATCACACGGCTAAGACAGCTCAATATCCACCTCGTGGATTGAAAACCAAGCCGAGCTGTCCTGTTGATATGCTGCAATATAAGATAGAGTTTCGCGTGTATGATTTTACAGTAAATGCCAATTGGATTAAAAATACTGTATATATAAGTATGTGTCAACAGGGGTCGCTATAAAAAACAAAACGTTTATAATAATCGACATAAATGTACGCGATGTGATGATGATTTGTGAACAAACACTATTTGAACATTGATATTAATTTTCTTGCCCCGATACGGGTTACCGCAAAAAACTAACCCTGTCTTTACTGCGCGCAGTCGAGTAAAAACGGATATCAATAAACCTATATATTCGGACCAGCTCGGAAATATCTACAGGGAATCCTCGAAGAAGGGAACCAGAACAGTATTTGCTGAATCATTGTTAATTTTCGATTTCGCATTAGCGCAGTGTCTACTAACTAATGAAATTTTTGCCGTCACCTCCCAAGTGCTACCATCGCATCGCGAAATTCACCCGGTAATTGTGAAATTTATAGCAAGGTGCGCGCGGTGTGATGTTTCACTCCCCGACAATGATTTATAGCCCAACGAAACAATTTTAATTGCTCTCAGTGACACCGTGTAAACAACTATTCGATTAAGTTAATCCCATTATTTTACTTACTCGGCAATTAATTTAAAAGCCGCGTACGGCTTTTAGAATTCAGGTTTTCTCGGAGAAAATCGTAACAATGCAGATATTCACCATTTGTTTGTGGGTGGAAGTTAGAAGTGCTGCTTGTAAAGAATTAAAATTCATTTAACAGATTTGAAGTTTGATTTTAAAATATGTTTAAAATAAAGTACATGTCAGTAAGGTGCTATGTGCAAAGCGGTCTTCGTCAGCGGTCATCCGGGTGACAAAAAAGAATGGAAGAAGGTAAACACATTCATAAGTAAAACTATATATGTTTCTAGATAAATACATTTTCAGACACTTAAGAGTAAGTTGAATCGCTTAGGAAATGTTTGTTATGAATCTGGCTTCATAAAAAATACTAAAAAAGAACCGGGCAAGTTATTCTTTTGAAAAATTAAACTGAATGCTTTGTGCTTTCACTTGGCGTTATGTTTGGTGCAATTATGTTGATAAAATATTGTATTGTTTGCGCTAAATTGAGTTTT
Organism: Carcina quercana; assembly: GCA_910589575.2. Lineage (NCBI taxonomy): Eukaryota > Metazoa > Arthropoda > Insecta > Lepidoptera > Depressariidae > Carcina > Carcina quercana. Next base: position 12,812,152 of record OU342432.1, on the reverse strand, counting down.
TTTTTGTCTAAGCTTTAAATCAAATTACACATGAAAACTATGGAAACATTACCATTTAATCAGTCTAAGTCAACAAAAAGAGTCAAACTCAATTTGATTCGTTATATTGTTCAAGTACGAGTACAACCTCCAGTATCAAAAGACTGGTGGCTTCCTTCGCCGTCTATGACATCGATTTCGAGTAACGACGGAGAGATTGGACCAGTTCATAGTTACGACAAGCTTACGAAACTTTAATCTAAACTCTGTACAGGTCCAAGAACAGCTCCGCGACTTTCAAGGAGTGACAATTAGTGCATGGACAAAAGAAAGAAGGAAGAACGTGACCTGCAACCACGTAAGCCCGTCATTGGGCTTATACTGGAGCAGTGTCACTGAATAGCCTGACTTTTGCACGGGAATATCAGTGTTGGACCCAGAGGCAATGAAACAAGGTACTGTTTACAGATGAGACTAGTGTAAAAATAAAATAAACGATGAGTGTGGAGAACTGACAGCCTCATTATAACTTTTTGATACATATATTATTGTCTTTGATTTTGTTTTTTTTAAATGTTTTATGTCAGTTTTGGAGTATAAGTATTGTCTTAAGATAAAAATTTGGTTTTACTTCGTCTTCGTGACCTCCACCACCGGTTACAGTCCACTGGTCGGTAACAATGGGTATGCACTTGGCCTTCATCTTCCCTGGTGGTAGGTGTGGATAAGGCTGTTAGATGGTAAGCGTGCACGCCCAGAAGCCTCAATTTATGAGGCGCTGGGTCACCTTTCATACCGGAACACAACAATGCTATTAACACTGCCGGCGGCAGACTTAGGTAACATAGTAGTAGCTAGGCGGATATAGAAAATGCCCTACCACCAACCAAACAGTACCGATAGGTACGAGTACCTCCATTGGGAATCAAACCCGGAACTTTTGGATTTTAAGACTAGGTGTGAAGCCATTAGGCCACTGAGGCGGTTAAAGAGCGGTCATCATCAGCCTCTATAAGTCCCCACTGCAGGGGCTATGGCCTACTCTCCTACAGAGAGTGTATGGGCCATAGTTCACCACGCGGGCCCAGTGCGGATCGGCGGACTTCACATGCCTGTTCAAGACATGCAGGTTTCCTCACGATATTTTCCTTCACCGTTAGGCAATCGGATAATATACTAGAATTGAAAAACAACTCATAGATACACGGCTGGATTCGAACTGATTGAGAGACCGCGCCTTATCCACTGCGCCACCGACGCTTGGAAAGAGTGGTGCTGCATTGCAATGATTGAAGAAGAGAAGTGTACCGGAGACCAGGAGAGCAGTTCACATAGAGCTGGTTTGAAAAGAAAGTCAGTTGCAAAGGCGGGTCATGGCCAGTCTGGGGAGGAAATTTCTGCTGAAAGCAAAGCTGAGGCCACGGCTATCCACATCGTACATCGACCTGCACATTTATCAATGCTAAGAGTCCCATGTGACTTCAAAACTAGTTGCAACATTTATACGGACTATTATAATCCGACCTCAAAAACTACGAGTACATACTCGTAGCACGAGTAATTATAATTAGAGCTCTCAGCGTCCTCCGGCGATAAGATGTGCCATGGAGCATGAAATAAGGCCCTCGCACACGTCCTCCGCTATGAGGTTTCATGTTCAGATTGCAATAAATAAACAGACGGGATTATTTTTAAGCATACACACCTTTTCCCGCGACTTCGTTCGCGTGGACTACAGAATGAATACCAAGGACACTACTCGTTCGATTTGGCTCAAGAGTAGCCGATGTCCTTTTTTTGAAAGTTCAATTATCTCTATACATAAAATCAAGTCATCATACGTGAAGGCAGGACAAACAAACAAACTTACTTTCGCATTTATAATTAAGTATGGAAGAAGCAACATAATAATTTACCATTTTATCATAACACTTTTGTCATAAAGTTTTCTAAAAGTGAATTTATTACACTTTTACTACACAAATTAGAGTTTTATTACTGGTTACATTTTGGTTAAAATTTTTTTGCAAAATACATAGCATTACAATTAACAATATAAAATAATAAACGATTGAATAACGGATTTCTGTTAAAATTAGGTAAAAATTCAAATAACTTCGAGTACGACACGTGGTTCAGTAGCACGAGTCTTACAAAATGTCAGGTGGTACTGTCTATATAGTTATTGTGTGAGTAATTAGTCTGAATTTAAGGTAATATGGTGGTCCATGCAAATTCAGTGATGCGGCGAGCGTGTGAGGCGCCTTTGCTTGGGATTAGTGGAGGAGTTAAGTGACTACTTTGCTCTCTCGAGTGTGTTTTATATTTTCAGGGTGGCTTTAGGTTGGCCCATTTGAACTTGCTTTTTTGGTTCACAATGGACTTAACTTGGTTTCATGACATCTGGTGTTCGGTAGGGACAATGGTACAAGCGTGAGTACAAAAATTACGTTAATATAAACAGTTTTCAAGTAAGAAATGAGGGAGAGAGAAAGAAAGGCTTAGAATAACAGTATTGATGATATTACGGAAAAACTAGCTAACAAGTCAATATAAATGTTACGGGTATGTGAACAGGACATAACTATGAAAAGTATTATTTCAACATTTACACTTTAATATAGAAATATATATGTGGCAGATTTCCTTTCTGAAGTTGCGATAAATACATTTGTTTTAAAATCATTAAGTAGAATTTCATTACGTGGATTGTCTTATCACATCTAAATCTTTGTTTTATCGGAATACTCAGCATTCCACTGCCATGAAACGAAATGATATTTAGCCGATTTTGATGATACTTAGATGATAAATTAAGTTTCATACTAAATGTCTTTTCCTATAATATTTTAAAATGCGATAGCTAGCTTTGTGCAATAATTACTTAACCAGGACATTGGAGTATAATGTCGCGAAATGAGTATCATTAACATCCAACTTCATAGTGAATAAATTTTTACACATATTTTTCGGTTATTGTTCAAAACGATATCTAGGGACCGATTGGACATAACGGCTATTGTAGTTGACATTACGATACTGATATTCGTTTTCCGACACTGTAATCTGATCTCCAATTTAAGGTATTTATTTATTAAAGCTCGTTATTCTATTTTAAAAGATTAAGGTACAAGAAATTTTGTATATAAGCAATCTGAGCGAATTACCGTTAAGGTGTTTTATTCTCACATATTGAAAAACATGTCTACAGCATCTAAACGCTGGGTTGCGCACACTGCCAAACTGTCTCATATCCGGCACTGCTGGCTAGATGTATTAGTGCCGCACTCCCGGCTCGCGTTACTCTAATCGTATAAGATAGGCCACTAGGCACTTTACACACTTCCATCAAGTAGAAAATGCTAAATAGTTATAGATTTTCAATAACTCTATTATATAATTAAAGGTTAATGCTCTAAAACATGTTAGAAGGTTAGTTACTGAATATTATACAATACTTAAATTTAAATATATATCTTCATACAAACACATGTTTGTTTGCTATTAGTTAATATAGCGTACAGTCACAGATACAGTACGAAATACAAGCAACTTACTTTCTATCGTGATGAATAGCGAAATAGTGAATCGGAATCTATGGAGTTAATCATGAAATTAAGACACGACACTGTAAAACAAGTTGCAAGACACAATAAATATTTGGACATATTTCCCTATAAAATATTTAAAAGGTATTGTAATTGAAATCCTGATTCCGATTTTGAATTACATAAAAATATTATCAAAAGACGTGAATTTGTAACAATAGCTATAAATATTTAGAAAGATGTACTGAATAAACCTTCATCAAAATATACTACATGTGTACGAGGGTTCAAATCCCTATTTAGAATTAGTTTCCATTTTAGGCTAGACTATCAATTTGAAATTTGAATTGAGACCGACCAATACTCGAGTTGCCGACCATGCATCTTGTCTGACTCCAAATCAAATAATATCGCACTGCTCACACGAGAAGTAATCGTATTTGAAACCAAGTAAACCAAGTCTGGATTAATTTGTTTGTTTTTCTGTGTGTGAGAGAGACTAACTAGATACTTGTGTCGAATAACATATCCACAAATAAGATAGCTTTGTGCAAAATTTTATAAAAGTATTCACTTAATTAGACACTTGTGTCTTTTTAAAATTTATATACAAGTAAATAGGTTTGAAACTAAACGCTTGGTGCTAGGTAACTTTTTATTTTGCCTTGCTTTGAATCCACTGAAGCCTGAGAATCCTTGGATCGAACTACGAGTTCAATTATTTGAAGGTTTATTCTTGTATGTGTACAGGAAATACTTTTTTTTCACCGTTCGGAAAAGGTTCAATAAGACGGAAAATTTCTAGCAATCTTGTCGCACCATATTAGATTCTGATTTATTCGGCAGCGAGCCTGCTGGGGTGGACGAGACCTTTCCGTTACGGAGGTCCGATCACCAGCTTCACTTGAACTCCTCTCCGTTTCTGATGCATTGAAAGTGAGGTCTTCGCGGGGGAGTTTGTAAGTGATTTTCGTGTCATCCGAGAGTGGTTGTCTTGCATGGCCTTAGGAAACAAAGATTGTTGTGCGCGGCCGATTGGGCGCACCTCCCTGCACTAACTTCCCTCCCATTTAACGCGAATCCGCGCAACAAAAGGATCTCCCGCGCGAAATAACAAAACTACCAATCCGTCGATTTCCGATGCAAGAGACGAATGTAGATTTTACTGCCGGCGTCTTTGTTTATCCTTAAAATTCAGACAAAACACCAACTAAATAAGTGTTTCAGTATACTAAGATGATCATGGATGTTTTATAAAATGAAATTGCTTCTCAATAAAAAAGCGAAAAGCAAATAATTAAAATAGGCATTTGTATGCCTAACAGGAAGCTACAGCGTTAAATGTAATTTGTTACTTTAATTTTATGGAATAAAATAATTTCATTTTCTTTTTCAACTTACGTAAACAATATAAAAAGGGAGGAAATCAGTCAACAAATGTAATAAAGTTTTGCAGGAGTATATCAATGGAACCAATAATTTTAGTTTATACTCAATCATAAGATTGAAAGTGTGGTGTCAGGTTTAGAACAGAATGATACCATGTCATCCTGGGGGTGTTAATGTGACTATGAGAGAATTTACGGAAATGAGCTTTATCATCTATGAGTCAATGTGTATGCTGGGACACGTAGAAGATCCATGTGTAACATTGATGATGATATACAATTAAATTCGTCATAGGTATCCATGTACGTATATATGGTCATATTGTACATTCGATTATGTATGTACGTATATATGGTCATATTGTACAGTCGTATATGTATGGACTGCAATATCGTTCATGTTTACAATAGCCCCACAGTCCTTCCTCAATGTACTTTAAGGCTCCCTATTTGCAGTATTCTTAATAATTACTTGTCCCGATTTGTTTGCGAGCCACAGGGGGCGACGACCCGCCAACAGAATCTGGTGCATTCCGGCGAGTCAATATATAATAATACTAAATGCCCTTCGTGATCCACGCCGCTGACCCTCGCGGCACGGTCTGTTCTCACTTCGGGTTTATACTCGTAGCATGTTTATATCGGAACATGCTTTAAAATATTCCAAGATTATATGTATGATGTAAAAGTATAATCGTATTTAAAAGTACTTTATGAGTTGGTCCCTACATTTGCATATCACTACACTGTTTCTGCAATGCCCACGTGGTCGATACTAGCTAAACGTCCGCGGCTGACGTGACACTGTCCATAATTGACACTTTGCCATTGACGTTTAACAAACAACACAGCCACACACAAGAGAGTGTGCGTACGCTGCGACGCATACACTACCACTTTGTAGTTTTTATACATTTGACTAATTGTATCCTAAATTACGATCGGGAGGAAAGTTATAATTTCTTTATCGGCATTGCTTGGGTTACGCCTACTATGGATGGTATTTTATAAAAGCGTCGATTCATGTAACAAGTTCACATTGTACACATCTCTAGTGCAACCTTTTGTATCTTGCGTATGTTGTTGTAACAACTTGTTAAATTTCGGCTACGAGCTGCTACGGTATTGCTACGAAATCACTACGAGTTCTCGTAGCAAAGACCAAAGGCACGAAAAGTTGCACATACAAATCGCAGAGAGCTCGAACAAAAGCTTATGCCCGGACATGAGCAACCCTCAGACACTAATTATTTAGGATCTATTTTGTTAGGACACCGGACCCTCGACGCTTGCATGTTTGGGTCAACTGGCTTTCACTCGATTCATCTGACGTTCAGTTTTAATAACTCAGATTATTTGATGTCGGCTTTGGATTAAATGAGAGATTTACGTAAAATGGTGGTGTATTTATGATATCTATGAGCCATATAACACGGTGTGCTATGTATCGTATATAACTGTCAAGTCGAAGAACAGAGAAGAATAATGCTGGTTGTTTTACGTATTTTCGTAGATAACATTTTCATGATGAGTATATTCATTTGATACTTAATAGAAAAACACTGTATAATACACGTGATGAAAAGTGATAATTTGCTACCGTCATTCAATATTCATCCTTGTTGCCTAAGGAAGAACTAGAGATATCGACAGCCAAAGATTGAGGTTGCCTGGATGTGTGTCCTTACTGAAATTCATTCCTGCTGTTTAGCGACTAATATAGATAACAAGTGGGAAGTAGAAATGGTATAAATATATTGTCATATAAGTTCGACAAAAAATTGCTTATTACCTTACAAAAACCTAAACGCAAACGAAATAAACCCAGTAATTAATGTAAGTATAAAACCAACGAGTCTCCAGATCGCTTGAACCAGCCGTGGAGATGATTCCGAGCAGTCGATCGTCGTAAAGAATAGTCGTCGCGGGCGAACTTTTCCCATGGAGGGCATAAATTGGATTCGGAAGCAGATCACGTAACGGTTAAGAGTTCACAAAACTGTGCCATAAATCGGACGCGCGGAGGTGCGCCGGAGACAAACGGCGCCGGACGCAGACAGGGGGCGCGGGAGATACACAATCGCCGACCTATCGATAACACTATTACATTTTAAAACACTGACGAGTCATTTTTAAGGTGTCCGATTGCATGATCCAAACAATGCTCTACTAATTAGACAACTATGTCTATCCGTCTGTCATATCATAAGATAATGTATATCATGTTGCAAGGACACTACGACTTCATCAATGGTAGCGTCCGAGTGGACTACATAATTTTTTAATGCGCGGTTTTGCACTTGACCTTAATTCACCGGTGTTAAATAATTATAAGGCAGTTGGATAGCTATACGCCTAAATCTAAAGGGCGCTGACTCTGTTCTCTTTCATGATGAAACACAGCAGAGCTTATGCCATTGGATAGAATGCTATTATTACATTTAGTGGCAGACTTAGACATGGCGGTAGCTAAATAGGTGGAAAATAGAAAACGCCCTGCCACGTTGACTACATCAGACTTGACTTTACTCGTACTGGAAGCCACTGGCTGACTATTCCATATTTAGAGAGTGCTCAGTAGTGACTGACCATTTCCAAGAAAGGCGAATTTCATGTACCTGCTTGAAAGGAAACAGAGTCTACTGACCGTAATTTCCCGTGACGCAGAGTGGCATGTAGAAGACAGGTGTCATCAAATTGGGGTCACAAATTTAGGGAGCGGTTAGTAGTTGCTATGATAATGGTTCGAAGTATATAAAAAGCACAACGTAGACATCTTCATCTTTGACTTATAGCCACTAGCATAGTTGTAACTGGGCACCCCTTAAACTTGTCTCATCCCCTTGATCACCACTTTTTGATACCCACAGAAATATGTTGGTTGTCCTAATCTTAAAAAAAGAATCAGATGACGTAATTAAATAATTAAACATAACATTGCCATGGTCTGTGTTAATTTTATGACTCGGTCCAACAAAAAGTCCGTAAAACTTAATTTTTTATTGCGTTCTGCCCTATCGATGGATGTCGCTGTGGGAAATTATTTCATCCCTCGAGACCCGAAGGGCAGGGAGCAGCACGCAGCTATTTACATGAATTAGCCGACATTTATGCTTCCGTCGAGACAAACCGCAGCGGCGCGCTGCGCCACCTGGCTGAGAGAGAATTACGCGCTCGTTACCCGCTCCAGCGCCTCCGGGCGAGTGATATCTCTGCCAGATAACTTTTGTCTTCTACGTGTAGGACGTCTCCAGAGTTCCGCGAAGATAGAACTCGTGAACCTTCTGTTTAATTTTTGTTAAGGTCTAAAAATATGGCCTCGAGATCAGAGTTGAGTCTGTTACAATATGAATACCGCAAATAATACAATGTAATAACAGTACTGTGACTTATTGACTCATAGATGACGTACATGCAGTCTAAACTTGCTAGAGCTAGTGGTATGAACTTCGTAGGACGTATTCATTGAGTACTTTTGGTGTGAACTAAGAGTTGATTTTTTTCATCCACTAGGGGTAAGAACCAATCGTGAATAAACCTATTTGTGACGTGACGGTGTTTTCCATTTATGTTTGAAAACGTCAAATATGAAGTTGTGGTCGAACATAATTACTATTTCATTGATTATTTCGCTAGTATATATATTTAGGAGCGAGCGATAAGTAGGTATGTAGCTAGGTAATAACTTCATTTGTTGAACGTCAGCAAGTAGTGGGTGTATAGACCTCTGGAAGCTCAATGAAATCCCATTTCACGCGTCTAATGCAAGTCCTTGTTTGGCAGGCGGCTATATTTAGGTGGCAATCTAAGAGGCATTCAGCCTTGCCCGTCGGGTGGACGACAAGTCAGCGGTGCCCCACGTAGGTCTTGGGCTCCCAAGGGGTTGTGGAACGAGAAGCTAAGAGGTCATTTGGAGGTGGCAATCTAGTAAGTTAACAAGCCAAATTCTACATACATAAAATAATGGTTTACAATGACATGTATTACAATGGAACTGATACTCGTATGAGTGTACAGTCAGATGTGCGTCATAGTTTCCGTGATTTGTGTAGTAATGTTTCTATAGTTTTTATAGTCATCGGACTGTGTCATGATCATCATGCAATGTCATCGAGGTGCACCCGCTCACGCCAGGTGATGGGAAGTACCTACTCCACAAGTAATCCTTCAACTACAACCTTTAGCGTTGAAGGGCCGCCCTCTCTCATTATTTACGAAGGGCCGATGGGCTCAAGTGTGTGACAAGCGGCACGTACGGACGCTAACGAGACGCTTTGTGACCATCTCCGACTGTCGAGTGTGGTCAACGGTTGTTGATTTTTTTAATGGACACAATCATATTTGTTCTGGAATCCCCGAGGAGGACTGGCGTGCCTCCATTGTCAAGTAGTTCACCTTTTAAAGCCGCGGGGACACGCGAGGATCGCATGCGAGCCGAGGTGTTTAAGGGTTTAGAGAAACGACCAGCGTTTACGAAGTTTTCTAAAGAATTTAAAGCCGGGCTTTATGTGAGCTAGCGATCGTGCAGTCGATGGAGATGCTCAATTGCTTTAGAATGTTCTCTTTTGATGTAAAAGGTTTTTGTTAGGAGTTGGTGTACATGCTTACTATTAACTAATATACTATAATTGGTCTACTGTATGTATGTTATCTGGTTCAGAATCAATAATTGTGTCGGAAATTATCAACGAAACTTTTACTCCGAGACGCGGCAGATGCAAATAATTGTTTACTTGTCTAAATACAAAGCAGTAGTACCTCAAAACTTACATAGTGAATTTCATATTCCAAGGGAAACATAAATTCAGTTCGACCTTTCCAACTATAAAATCGAGCAGACACTGCAAAACCGTTTTCCTCCGATTTGCTCCAACAATAGCTCATTTGTTATAACCTGATAGCGTAGCGTTATTACCGCCAAACAAATTGAGTCGAGCCTTCGCCACCTCAGACTAATGTAATTCCGGAGTGCGCGAAACCAAGAATAGATATTTAGAGTGGATTGTTTTCGACAGACCGTAATGAAACTCTGATGCCGGGGCCCAAATCAGTTTGGGAGGTGAGCGCGCCGCAGGGGAGGCAAGCTACATTGTAATAAGACGTGGAATAACCTAAAATAAACCGTCGGCGAACGTGTAGTGCTGGGACAAAGATGGACACGGCGGCGGGAGCGGTGCGGGGTCGCTGCGGCCCCTTACTGCTTAATTTGCCTACCGTAATTACTGTCCTCTCGGGCTGGGGAAGGACCCCGGGGCTCGACCCAGCCGTCTTGCAGGTTATATTGCGCTCGTGCGGGCGCCGCGTGTGTGCTTAGCAAATACTGCTCCCTAGTCGTTAAGTACGAATACGGGTGTGGACAAAATGTATTAGCATAGGCTGAGATTCGGACCGTGTTTGCTCAGCGATGATAGATTTATAGTAATTGTGTTATTAACGTTATGGGATAAGGGTTTTACGGGACTTAAGTAATGAAGGCTTTTACCTAATGCTCGGATTTATAGTGAGTTGGCACACGTGTGCGCGCGGGATAATTAGCTAAGATGTTTTGTTACATTGCCGGGCGATTGCCGGGCGGGATGCTGCGAAGTGAACTTCCTAACTTCGCTGTCGATGGGTTTGTTCAGCCAGTATGTTGGAATATGATTTAGAATCTGATGTTTCTTTTAAAAACTATCAAGTAAAATTCAATTCCTTTAAATTGAGCTCATCCGAAGTTTTTGTTGTAATTTATAGTCTTAACGTAACAAGAAGTTTCCTGGCAGCTTGTTTCCTTCCATTGTGAATGTCAGAGTCAAATTTAAAAACAAAATCCTTGTGGTCCGAGTAATCGGACTGAGCAGTCGGACCACGCGGTATAAGGGAAACATACGACCTTGAAACGATTACTTGTGTTTGTCTATTAACATTTGTATTATATTTTCATTAAAATACATGGTTTAATGCAAACTTAGTATTTTGTGATCGATATACAAATACTGTATGATCTGTCGGAGCGTATATATCGTACCGGGAAACGTGTACCAGGCCGTCCATGGACTGACGACCTCGCTAAGGTCGCGGGGTATAGATGCAAGTGTTTCGGGATCGGTCATTGTGACGTACCATGGAAGAGGCCTATGTCCAGCAGTGGGCGTTTTCTGCCTGTAATGATGACACAAATACTTAAGACCCTATGACATTGAAATCATATCATCGTCATAATTTGCTACAAGTCCACTGATGGACATAAGGCGACCTCATAGATCGCCATGCCATAACCTATGATATAATCATCCCATGCATAGAAATTATATATGTTAAAGATAAGTTCAGAGATCAAATACGCATACTCGTAATCGTCCGTTTGAAGATCGTGTTTCCAACGTTTTATTGACTTTGGTTGCTCCACATAATAATAGGACGCTACGTTCATATGTACAGTCAGTGTCATATGGATCTATGCCACATTGTACACTCGAGTACAAAAATATTCATCCACTTTTGAACCATGTCACATTCACCTTTAATTGACATTGCCTGCAACACACTATAGAATAGAACAGTTTTTATTTTAGCCAAAAAATCAAATAGTAGTGGAGGCCGAAAATCTATTTTAAGCTTTAAAGCTTGTAGTAGAGGTTTCCGCTCTTCCGTTAGCATAAAGGGGTTAATTATAATAAGACGGCTTATTTACTAACAAACACAAAAAGATATAATATTGATGATATAATATTGTCTCTCTCTCTCTCTCTCTATCTATCTCTGTGTGTGTGTGCACTGCATATGAACATGCAATAGTGACATGTGACATGGTTCAAAAGTGCATACATATTTTTGTACTCGAGTGTACCATGTCATATTAACTTTTAAATGTCATTTCTCCTGATACTCTTAATAATATCAAGTGACAGTGAGTGTGACATGATACAAAGTTGCGTAGATACATACGATGCTGACTGTACAACGCGTCGGGGAGACACTCCTAAATAAATGTCAATCCGTGACGTCTTGGTAATATTGCTAACACGCTTATTTCTCTTAAATGACTGCTCAGAGACCAGTAACGAGTAAAAATGCAAAAACTTTTCAAACTCATAACGTTAAGGACATACTTTCTTTTGTTTTGGCACAAGCACCAATTGAATAAAACATTTATGTCAATGGAGTCCATTAGGGATTCGACGGAGTTTGGGAGTTTTTTAATGTCCGTGTATTTGGCCTCATCGAATCTGTTGCCAGAGCAAACAAAAGGTACGTCTACATCGAACCGTGTTTGTTGGAACTACGAGCACTGGGTAGGTTGTGTCGAAGAGAACACTCAGCTTGTCATTGTAGACTGTATGAGCATATCACGTGAGGTAAAATAACGAACTCTTTTTCGTTTCAACCTGAATTAAAATTATTAATTATATGCTTAGATAACCGTCGAAATATTATTTTTTTACTTTATGGGATTGTCTCACTGTTTTGCCAAGGCTCGTATTCCTTCAGCTCTTCCTCAAAAATGACTTTGTCTAAGAACAGGTCTAACGCATAACTGAATCTGTTCCTGAGGTATGGGAGCGGTACGGGAGGGTGTGTTTACGGAACGTCAAACGACGCATAACTTCAGTCGGGCGTCGTAACCTACCTCAGGAATAGACTAAATTATGCGTTGGACCTGGAATTGTCGTTCAGAAATGCAACCAGTTCCTTCTTTTCTGTAAATAATAGAGATAGTTTATGAAACGATATACGATTATATAGATCGATAACATACTCATTTATAGTTACGTTCTCTAAGTGTACTCTTTTCATGTTTTATAAAAAATATATGTATATAACTTTAGATGCACTGTGTATACAGCAAGAAAGTTATCTTCTGCAAACCCATACTAATAGTACAGGTGCAAAATTTAGTTTGTTTATTTACTTGTCCTTATTGAGAGGCTGAATGACTTGATGTTTTTGTATAGGGATATTCGACGTACACACATATAGCCTACACTTTATCCCGATCGGATAGTTCGTGGGATAGTTTCTGAAGTTCACGCGGACGAAATCGCGGGCAAATGCTTGTATGTAAGTAATTATAAACCACATTTGTCTCTTGCATGTCAAATCAAGTTTTGACGCCGCAGTCTACACGGGAACCTTAAATAACTCCATTTTCTAAAACATGATTAACACTTTTACGACGGCGGTTGCTCGGGATCATCCCGTAATAACCTTGTTAACCCTGGCGGGCACCGAGTGAGTTGGCTAGCCTTTTAACGGCCGTGTACATGGGCATTAATCCGAAAGCTATCGGCCTTTGTCCTTTTCGCGCTGCACTGTTGCGGTATGTTTTGTCTCTCGCGTCTCCGAGGGTCCAGTCCGGGGACCGGTGCCTTTTAGTGTGAGGTTTTCGCTCGCCTTAACGAAGGGAAGCAGAGCAAAGGTCGTCATTAGGGCAAGCGCGGTGTAAACAAGGTCCAAAGCGCCCGCTAATGGCCAATTCGAGCGTCCTTCTCGAGGTGACCCCGGTTGTGTCTCAGGCCGCCGACGTAAATGGGCTTTTAATTGCAATTTTGATAGAGCACTGAGGATTAGTTCTGCCGTGTTCTCGTTTGTAAGCGTCTAGTTGATGCTGACGTTGAAATTTGTATATGTCCGTACTTTCTTATTTAGTAGCTTAGCATATGAATACATTTTGTAGTGTATCTTTATTCTGACGAGATGTATTGTTGCTCGCGGCTCGGAGCGGCACGGCAGCGGCACGGCAGCGGCACGGCAGCGGCGCGTCACCGCAGCATGTCGCGCGACACGTGTTTGTCGCGGCGAGTGCTCCCGCTCTTGTTCGGATGTGAAATTTAATTTCCGTTATGCGGGAATCTGTCAGCGGGGCTGGGTGGAGGGGTGGAGGGGGACACGAAGAAATATGCCCCGCTCTAAACTTTGTCAATTTGTTTGTGGAGCGAAATTAACTCGATCCAATCTGCGGGCGTCGCCGCGGCGACCTGCGTGCAGATACCGTAGCACCGGGGCCCGACACATTTCCGGTGTGACTCAATAATAAGTAATACTGGAAAAGGTGAACAAACGGCAAGTCTATGAACATTTAAAGGAAATTGTTTTACTTCCTGCTTTTAACACAGCACATGCAAAGATACGCATGGTCGACAACATTACGCCTGATACCTTAGCTACTTAGGCTACATCGGTTTTGTAACATTTTGTATATGTTGTATCACTTTTGTGTTTTTAGGGTTCCGTATGTCAAAAGGAAAAATAATACTTATATCCTATAGTTTTGATGTCAGTCTGTCAATACAATTTTCTCAGAAGCGCGTACAGGTATCAAATTGAAATTAATATCAAATACTCAAGCGTAGAATCTCTTGGATTTGTGAAGAAAAAAAAACAGATTTCTAAGAGTTAACGTAATAAAAAGATAAGGCCATTGATGCCTAAGATGTCTCTGTTAGGATACGAACTGTATATGATACTTCTCATTGACATATAATCCTGAAATTGGCAAGAAGTCTTAAAGCACAAGTGTAGGAAGAAATTTAAAAACAATTAAAAAATTATTTTACATTTTCGTTAGAGCATTGTTCTGAGCATTTTACGTTACCTATTATTTATGATTTTCCGTATATTAATTTATTCATATTATGTACGGAACAATCGGTGGGCGAGTCTGACTCGCATTTGGCCGTTTTTCAATATATAAATTTGTTTGTGTGTAGTACGAGTACATATAGTTGCCTTTGTCATGTCGTTAAAAAAGTCACGAAAGATGTGACATAGACACACGAGTCTTCAGTCCACTCATTAGCCGACTGCAAACAGAGTTATTTAAGTGTTCCTAAAATTTATGAACATGACGTAAGCAACAAATGTTTACTGCATCGTCATTGTCCCTCTTAAAATTACAGAGGTAGCGAGGTAGCGACGTACAAAGTAAAAATACGTATTTTCAACTTCGTTATCCATATCACAGGACCACGAGCCTCCCGAGAGTTCGTTATTAAAATATATTGTGCTGTGCATACACCTTAATATACGCCCGAGCCCGGCGAGTAAGAGCAAATAAATTAGTTATGCCCAATATTTTCACCCTAAATATTATTCGAACGCGAGTATATGAAGGCGCGGGAATTGGAAGGGCATATTTATCAGATGAAACGGTTTATCTGAGAATCGGGGCCTGTCGAACGCTTTGGCATTCTTATAATAAGGTGCAGAAAATTTCCGCGGCGTCGTAGATTTGCATACAGACGGCTCGTTCACAGGTGACGCGCCCGCGTAATTACATTCGAGAAGTTTCAGATGAAAGTTTATGGTAATAATGCACTCCGCTGTAGTAGGTGCTTGCTTCGTGTTCGCTACATAATAATATCAATTACATAAATAGCTATATTCTCATTTAATTTAAAGCTATTATATCTTTCAGACAATTGAGGCACTGGACTTCACTTACACTGAATAATTTCCTCGGTCTGGGAATAATATTAATGAGGCACCGTACTTCGTGCAGTAGATGATTTATCATTGTGATGATGCTCTTCTGAAATATAGTGATACTAGTGGAAAAAAACGTGTGTCATAATTGGAGTACCGTGTGTCCTCTTTGAACGGGAGGGAAGGGTGCGGCGGCGCG
The DNA here is from genome assembly GCA_910589575.2 of Carcina quercana. Lineage (NCBI taxonomy): Eukaryota > Metazoa > Arthropoda > Insecta > Lepidoptera > Depressariidae > Carcina > Carcina quercana. The sequence goes on along the minus strand of OU342432.1, from coordinate 12,796,634 downwards.
GTGCGGGGTACACTTTCTGGGTTCTAATGAAGCGGCCGCGGTGCCGACGTCGAGAGCCATAATGGTTTCCTCCCGAGGCCTTTGTTGAGACAACTTTGCAACTCTTCAACTCGGAATAGAGATGATGGAAGCGACAGAGGCACTGAAGAAAGATAACCATCGAAATGTATAAAATTATTTGGATTTATTGTCATTCAATCAGTTTAGCCTTTGTCTCTGATTTGCTAATACACTTTTACATTTAGGTTCTAGTGCCATAATCTTGGAAAGGGAAAAGATAATACGTGTTCATCGACAAATTGACCACTATGTGACTACCAGTAAAAGGTCCTTTCAGAAAAAATATCGTCACGTAATATATTCAACGTATCAAACGTACCTTAGTTTGTGGAGTCATCATCAACAGGTGCGAAAATCCACTGATGAACATGAGTTAGCCTAAGAGACTGAGAATGTTGGACTTTACACGAGTCGCGGGGAGATAGAGCAAAACACATGTTTAATTTTTTCACACTGTGATAAAATTGGGATCGTACAGACAACCGAGGCTTAGTAATGGGGTAATGGGGTACGCTTTAGGTACGAAATCCAAAAATGTAGAAATAAATAAATTTTAATTTAATACTTTTAATATATCCATAAACCCAGCCACTTGCTGCTGTGTTTCGGTTCCATTCATCTATAAATATATACCATGGAAGCGTATTTTGCAAGTCCGTTCCATTTATAATGGTTCTCGGTAACAACACGTCGCGTTTGTTTATCTCCCCGCATAAGTAAATACGAGAACCTTCCATAAGTAGTTTCTTGACGACTTCTTCAGCTTTCATTTAAGGCATGCAGATACGTACCATCAAACACGCTTCTGTTTGAACAGGTTTTAATTAAAGATGCGACGACGTTTACGCTCGCTCAAAAGAAACTCTGTATTTATTAATTTGCGAGTCAATATTTGGGTTTAATAAACGGTGTGTAGGCTTATTAGGCGCCTTTGAAAATGCGTGTTTAGTAAATGATTTACTGGATTGCGATATGCAGTAAATATTTGTTGCTTTCGTTACTTGAAGGGTTGGAAGCGATTTTCTGTTTAAATCAGCTGAGTATAGAGTATTAAATTCAAAGTAACACATTAGTCAATTGTGTCGATTTTGTATTTATAAATTTACGTGTGGTTTTACAGTTTAGCTGAGGGTGCAGTATTAGAAAATCTTGTGTCCTCTTATATTACGTTTTACTTCATGTAACATCCTTTCATCTATTTCCCTTCCTATCTAAACTTTTGGTATGAATAAACCAAATCCAGAAAATATTTTTCTATGCAATTTCACTTAGTTTAACTGTGGTATAGCAGCTAACTGATTTAATTGTAATATTTTTGACAATAACTGTCTTTGTCAACTGTTTTTGACAATAAATATTTTTGAATTTCAATTGAATATACCTAACAGTGTAAACATTGTAAACTAGTCTCTACTACATGTGTGACGTTATCATTGTTATCATTGTAGACTGAATAAGATAGCAGAGGTTTCGGAAATAATTCAACAGAAATACATACGCACACAATGATATTTTTAAATCTGGAACATTTCCATAATGTCAGCGGAGACTGACTACAGCGGAGAGTGTGGTGAGACTAGAATCCTGAACATTGCGTCGTTTTCCATGTAACATGTGTTAAGGTACCCTCACACTAGTCGCGTCGCTAATTGTGTATCGCTGATGCGCTGGCAATGAGCGGCCACAGAGCGTCTTATTAGACACGTAGCGAGGCGTGCTGCCTCGGCGCCGGCTCCGAGCTCCGGCGCGGCGGTGGGAGGGCGGCTTGTCAAATGTCGACTAATTATGGTAGTTATCGTACATAATAAGTATTAGAAAAGTTGGAAATAACCTGAGTCTTACGTACAAAATGATTATAAACGAGAACTAATCCAGACTACCAGATTTTAGTTTTTGCTTTTGAGCAATTATAGCAATTTTGATGGTTTACTATTTATATTTCTTTTTTTCTGTAAATTATAATAGTATATGGATTAATCAATAGTTTATAAGCCACTATATCGTATCGTTGACACTTGGCCATAGCTGCGACTGGCAGATGGGAATTCGATGTCATTATGATAGATTATCCGTTAGGGCAGACGTGAGCCTCCGATTGGCTTTGTTAGTAATGCTCGTCTTCAGCACCTGAGAGCGCACTCCATCGTTACAGCGACTAATTTGACAGATCGATGGTCGCTTGTAGTGTGGGTTGACCTTAACGACCCTATTTGATGGCTCTTTGGGGGACAACGCTTTTGTTGACATGTGTACGTGAACGAGTGAAAGTAAATTACTAAAATTCTTTTGTAACGCGAAAATAAAACAACCACGCAGTAGACTCGCATTATAAAGGTAATAAGAAAGTTACGTAAATCCATAGCACATAATGTGAACATAATAATACCGTAACGCTTGATTGCATGCAAATTACGGCGTACGGAAACGTCAAATTTGTTCCGTGTGTGTAAGATACTTCAAATTCAGCTCACCCCACTGGGATCACCCTTTATTTTGCTCACAAAAGGCTGGTAAGCCTAATGACCGAAGTTAGTTCAAGCCACGGCTTTGGAATTCTTCATAAATCATAAAATAATAAATATATTGGATTAAGTTTTATGTCTGGTGGAATATGCTTGCACTAGTGACAATGTACATATAAGTCATAAAAAGATAATTCGTTCCAGCACAACTTCTTTGTTTATAACAATAGCAGTTACGCAGCTCCGCAGCCAGATGTTACTAGAACAGATTGTGTTATCAATAATCATTAAACGATGCATTAGGTCATAAAAGGCTTTCAAGGAAATTATGGTTGGTATTGAAGAGTGTGTCATCAGTAAGTAATAATAAATTCCCGGCATAGAATTATCTAGTTACCCTGTACCTTAGCATGCGAGCGAACGAGCCACATTACTCGACAACGTTACGAGTATGCAAATTAAACATGTTTCATCTTGGCATTTTCACGGGAGCTTGTCACTGTCAAGCTCGTACGTCTGTTTATTAACTTTTTGCTAATTAGACAGGGCCGGGGCCCGTCTGCGAGTGTGTTGGCATTTTTAATTACGCACGATAATTTCGTCTGGAATAGCAGGCCTGTTGTTCCACTGGGCCGTTACCAGTTACAGGGTAGACACAATTAGCCTCCGACAGTACCGTGTTCGTTTGCTTAAGTGTCTTTATTGAGAATGATAACTGGCGTTTACCACACAACTCGTTGGTTTAAAAGAATTACGGCAACTGTAAAGATCGTCTGTTTATTTCAAAATGAAAAGTGTTATACAAAACTCAGGGACGTGGATGTGGGGGAGAGAATAAACACATTCCAATTAACGGTTGCGAGTGTTCCCAGGCGCGAAAAATGTCACAAATCAAATAAAGCCAAATCAAAACAAAAGGAAGGGTATGCAATGCAATCACTTGGTACTGTCAAACACACTCGCAGGTAGCTTATGGGGAACGTTTAAGTTAAAATTTTCACTCCCCAATAGCTTTTTACTAATTCGCCAAGTGAAAAGGGTTCGAAGTAATACAGTTTACTGCTTATTCAGTATTTATACTTTTAGGGGGCTGCCACTCGTCTCCGGGCGTTTGGAGTAAGGAACATTTCGAGAAATTTACTTGTAATTAGTACTTTGTACGAATCACATGTCCGCTTTTGTTAATTTGAAAGCATCGAGTTCGATTTATATCCTATACTTTAACGATGTAAAATGAAATTTTGTTTTGAATTTTAGATTTCTTTATGTATGTATGTTTGTAATTACTGTACATACTTAAGGTCTGCTTATGATGTAAAATATATGTTGTTTATGTTTATGTTGTTTAGACCATCATTTGTATTTAAAGTTTCAATAAAGAATACCTTTACTTTTGATATTTACTGCTGAAAGTTCGGAGTATATGCTATTATGCTTGATTATATTTTAGCAAATGAAGTCGCATTTTATGCATATTCTTCAATATCGCACGTCATTCAATCAACACAAATATATTTTCAACCAACTTCAAAAAAAGAGGTTCTCAATTCAATTCGACGGGTATGTTTTTTAAATGTTTGTTACCTCAGAACTTTTGACTGGATGAACCGATTTTGATTATTCTTTTTTAATTTGAAGGTTGGTGCTTTCCGTGTATTTCCATTTCAATGTAGTCTAGTTCTGGTAAGTGCATCCATGAGAAAAACATATAAGACTTAAATTTTCTATATACTTTTAGAGCAGTTGAAGTCGGTTTCTAGTTCGTTTCGAACGCGCTAACTTATTTGATGTGGATTTTAGGTACCTTAAGAGACATTTTCTCGTATATAGCGGAAATGCGGGATATTATTAAAATCCTTCCAAGTTAGATAGGCAATAAAGAGTTACGCTGTAAGAAGGAGCGCAGTGCGTTGTTTACGGGGCGGATCGCTTCTCCAATCGCGCGTAATGTATTTATGATTATTGTCTACGCATGTAAGGGATATAGGGAGAAGAGAAAAATAAGTTGATCGAAGGTAAGGTGGATATCTACAGAAGAAAAGCTTATACTGTTACGTAACCAGGTTTATACAAGTTTGACAATAAGGCTCTAGAGAATAAGCATTTATAATTCTTTCGTGAGCATTATGAAAATACATTGAAAATTTTCTTGTGAGTATAAGAGTAAACAATTATTTTCAAACTCGCTAGTACCATGTGTATATCAACGGAGACGAGTGTCTATATACACATCAATATATATCGTCGGCACCTAAAAGCAAAGTCAATAACCTGCCCCTTCGAGGAGGAAAATTCCATCCATTGGATCTCAAGCATTAAGCTGAGTCTATCGTCAGGCAAACATTGTATATTAGTCGGCGATGCCCTAAATATTGAAGCCCCATCTTAATCCGTCGGCGGTGAGACCAAGCCGCTTCTTAATCCATCACGTAACCGAGAGCCGTCGAGAAATCGTGTTACATCAACGAAAAATGTATTAGAGGGGGTGAACCCCCCTTCGGACAAACTTTGCTAATACCACCCTCTAACATAATCGCAGAGCCTTTTACGAGAGGAATTTATGGGGATGGTCCCGATTTCTCGGTGTATTTATGGTAGAACGTGGCAGTTACGTGCCGGCATGGCTCGGTAGTTAATTACGAGAAGTAAAAACTCCGGTGCCTTGCAACCGACAAGTTAAATGGTTCACTACAAGTTTATTAGTTACCTGTGGGTCATTCTAGAAATAGATGGTTATGGTATTTTTAAAAACAAAATCGCTTTTTTTCTCTAAGAGATATATTGTTAATATCCACTAAGTATTATGCTTACTCGTACATCCATAAGGGGTTTTAGCATAATCACTACGCTTGCTAGACGGGTTGGTGATCGCAGTATTAGATTAAGTTATTCAGGAGGAGGCTGCTGCCCCTCCCCCGGTATAGGTTTTCCCTTAGTCGCCTCTCACGACACCCACGGGAAGAGATGGGGTGGTTACATTCAGTCGGAACCACACGGCAATGAGTAGACGAACTATGGTCACCGACATAGCTTGACGAGTCAGTGAGCTGAAGTGTCAATGGGCAAGGCCACATCGCTCGAAGAACCAATAACCGATGGGGAGTAAGAGTTCTCGTCTACGGTTGATGTGGCGTACCATGAAGGAGGCTTATGTCCAGCAGTGGACATTACTTGGCTGATGATGAAGTTATTATGGACTAGCTTTGGCCTGTGACTTCGTCCACGTGGGTTTCAGAAATTATTCAACGGTAACTACTTTTTCAATTGTGATAAAATTGTGTGCCTCTGTCTTTCCGGCCTTTCAACTTTTCAAATTTCTCTCGTATCATTCTTACACCCCGTTACGACGTAAAGAAGGATAAAAAAACGCACTCCGCATTTATAATATTAGTTTGGATTGCTAAGTGGTCGTGTCTCAGAATTAGCCGAAGTTATCATGTATGCCGTTTTAGATGAAGTTTTTAAAAAAACTTTTTTTCAATTTTTTTTATTACCATGGGTGTCAGATAAGCAAATAACGATGGCAAGAGGCGTAGATCTTCGCATACCTGAGCACTGCCGACGTCAAAGAGGTGGCTATGTCAACTCCCTAGTAGGCTATCATTTGTCACGGCCGTCCGTCAGACATAAAAAACATGTATTTTGGTATATTATAGCATATTTAACATATTTAGAAAACAATTACACGTACTGAATAAAATTATGAGTTGGTATCGTGCTGAGGCAAGGTGAAAGTTTCTACGAGAGCATGCATCAATAGACGTTTATTGTAAAGGACTATTCAAAGGTACTGCGTGTGTAGCTTAGTTGGTTCGGGGCCCGCATCAGATCCGCCGTCAAAGTTACGAAGTCTTACCAAGTCCGGCCCCAGGTGAGAATGTGCGAGACGGCAACCGGCTAGACGAGGCACGAGCTGCCCGCGAGACAATAATGCTGCATACTAAACCGTGTGTCGTGTACTGGTGCCTTGGATGTGCAGCAAGAGAGAGAGAGAAAAAATATCAGTTAGTTCCAAGTTTATACCAGACATTGTGATTTTTTAAGCTACCGAATACGTTCATTGTAAGAGTAAAATATATCAAAAGTTGCTCGAAATGGTAAAGTGTAAATATAAACACGGTGCTGAGTCGCCAGTTCTTCTGCTTGAACTTGGCTTGACACGCTGCCGCATGTTTAGATTTACATGCAAGAAAATTACAAGGAATAATTAACGCGTTCAAAAAGAACTAAGGAACCAACTTCATTCATACATCCCCTAAAATGTTCATCCTTAGAGGTTAATCATCTGGGTATATACTTTGTTTTTGTTGATTTTTCAAAATTTATATAATTCAATTCAAATAAACTTTATTGCACAAACATACACACACAAAACAAAACAGAAAAGAACATAAAAGGTACAATGAATCGGCCTTATCGCTAAGAGCGATCTCTTAGAGGTATATACAATAGACTAAATATAGTAGATCAGAAAGAAAAGGAAATCAGAGGAGATCAGGAAGGAAAGAAGAAATGGCTGCTTAGGAATAATATGTTCAAGGAAATACGTTTTAGACTAGTTTTGAAGGATTGTACGGAAGGGGTTCGTCTGATGGGTCATTTTCCAACGTGGACTTCAGAATTTATCCCAAAGGAACTACATATTCGTTCGCGCTGAAATATGTATATACTCCTACAACCCACAGACAAATATACAACGTTCGCGAGATTTCATTTTCTGATGGATTTCTTTAGATCGTTAAAATCTCCAACATATTTTGACCAAACTTATCCGCCGTATGTCACTAACATAAGTGAATTCGACAATGCACGAACAGGAGTACATATAGAAGGCGAGCTGCGGCTTTGTTCCTGAAACTTGGAGGGGTATTGTGATGTATCTATCTTACTGCATAGAGAACGTGTAAAGGAAACAACGAACGCTTTCCGATGCATCTAAATATGAAGATGTGCACACTATTTGCAATGACTAATGCTTATTTCCTATTGCTGATAGTGACGAATTTGCTTTGGAATTCCATCTGTCTCAGCTCAATGTTAGGCACAAGGGCAAGAGCGTAAGAGATTTTGTATCAACTTCTTCGTATTGAGTATTTGATTTTGAAAAGTCGTCCTAAAAACTTTTACTTTACAAAAGTGAGGACAAACTTTTGTATTTCCACTAAATGATTACATAAAATTGCAAGCATTATTTATTTTATTGTTTATATTTAGAAACTGACTTTAAGATATTACCAATAAGGTTGAAAAACGGATATTTCACGCGATAAACATTAAATTAAAACTTGTTTAGTTGAACAGGTCTGTTCGAATTCAATTAAAAATACAAGTGCCCTATTCCATATTAATTAACATTTACAAAACTCAGCGGAGTCAGCCCACACGAAATCTTCACGCTTCAATTGATCCAGTTTATGGCAAAATTAATTACTGGCTAGAGAGGATCGCCTATAATAGTTTCCCTGCGAAATTATTATTGTGAGGGGTCCACCGCCGGCGAAATTGTGTCCGAACAAGAAAATTAGTGAGCGTAAAACGGGGTGTGAATTTGGAAATCAAAGAGGCTGCAGAACTTGTCGGAGAGCTATTGTGACGGCACATCATTTACATGGGACGATGCTTGTACTAAATTGGATGAAATTGCTGGCTTGGTGAGGCTTTTGTTCCAACGAATTATTTTATCATATTAATTTTGATTGTTACGTATCATTATTATCTGCCCGGAAAATTCCATTGATCGCACACACATGAAGTTTCATCATTGTTAACGATTCATGTATACTTTAAAATGCATATTTGAAGTGCATGCAGCTTATATTGTTCTAATAACGGGATCCCGCTCCATCAAAGTTTCATACTAAATTTATGTTGCCACAACCTTTTAAAATAGAATACATTCTTTAGTGCAGTAATTATCTAAAAATAGGACATAGGACAATAATGTCGCGAAATGAGTATCATTAACCTACAACTTCACGGTAAATCACTATTTTCATTTTTACACAATTGTTATTATTCTTGTTCAAAGCGCCATCTAGGGACCATTAGCTGCGTAGAGGCTATTGTAGCTAAAAAGAAATATATAAATTAATCATATTTATTTTGCGACACTATAATTTCATCTACTATTTTTAGGTAATTACTTATCAAAGCCAGATATTCTATTTTAAAAGATTATGGCAATTTTTTTTATGGAAGCATTCGTAGAGGGATCCCGTTAATTCCCGTTATTTCATAAATAATTTGTGGTTAGTAATTGTTATTCAGCTCGTCCTCAAGTAAATGAAAAATCCGTCTATCTATAAAAAAAAAGGCAAAAATCAGGTTTTTTATATAGGAGCCCCTTTAAAGAATTATTTTATTCTATATTTTAGTATTTGTTATTATAGCGGCAACAGAAATACATAATCTGTAAAAAAATTCAACTGTATAACTATCACAGTTCGTGAGATACAGCCTGGTGACAGACGGCACTATCGGCACATCATGGAAACACATTAAATAAAAGGTCTTAGTTAAATAAGATAATCGCATACAGCATTTACTTACTTATATGTGCATACCCACACGATATTATCAGGAGCGTATCCCTTGTTCTGTGCTAACAACAAGTAGCGAGAGTCAAACACGTTGCAAGTCTGAAGACACGATATTGCAATATATGGCTGCCAAGGGAGCCCACAGCTGAGATTCGCCCAAACAACAGATTTATGGCCCGCCTTCAAGAATATTAATCAATTTCCAACGTTCACTACTGGGACTAGGAAAAATGCTTTTCGAATATTTCGGTTTAAAAATGTATATATTGGCGTGTACAAACAACAGCAATATAGTAGAAATATATCTTTTTAAATATTTCAACAGTAGTTAAGTATTTTATTTAACAATAGTTTTTTCTGCCACTGAAACATGTACTTAAACTTTTGTATTTATTTTTACCTAGAACGATATAGGACTGAATCTGAAATAATGGAAAATTAATTGACGTTTTCATCATAGATGACATATATGTATTTTTTTCTTCAATTTTATTATTTCAGAAATGTAATGATGGGCTTGTAGGGTAAGTTTTTCGCGTGGCTGTTGTAGTAAGCTAAGAGAAATATCCACAGGGTATGTAACAGCCATCACCTGTGTACCAACGAAATTTAACTGCGACCACCAACACTCTTGATAAGCATTGTCGTTTTAACTCGTTCTTTCCCGTCTGTAAAATACTGTTTGATGAGTTCAGTTTAGACAGCAAGCACGCTTTGGAATTCATTTAAATTGACAATGATTAAAGCAGCCATTATCCAACAGTAATGTTCTGAATACAGGTGCATGCAACAGCCTACCGCAACAGAGGTTACCACCTGAAGACTGACAGCTCATAAACCACCGGAGAGCTCCGAACACGAAAGAATTAAGTATGAAATATGCGCACCTCAGGCGCACTTTGATTTATGGAGCGGCGATCTGCTTTAAATATTGTTTCGTACATCTCGGGAGATGCTCTGAATAGGGGGATGGTCGTGTGAGAGGCAGCCGAGGTATTGTGGGTTTACTTAGTACTACTCCAAGGTACATTCTCTGTAACGAATTAACCTATGGTACACTCGCGTCCAAAAGTATGTATCTACTTTTGTACCATGTAACACTCATCCTTGCTTGTCTCTCCTCCTCCACTCCTATGGAGTGTGTTGAGGGAAATGTCAATTATAGGTGAATGTGACAATGTTCAAAAGTGGATACATATTTTTGTACACGAGTGTACATAGTACAAGTAGTTTTAGTAGACATAATTGCCTACTTCCGTAGGACTGAACATTTTTTACAGAATCCAAAACAAAATACAATCATTAAAACAAGGCGTTGTAATTTTGTATTGCTTTAACATTTACGGTGACAGTGACAGCTCGAGCGAGTTGTACTCTGCTGGAACGTATGTGCTACACTGATTGCGAGTAATATATCAAACAAACTTTGTTGCTTTGAGAAACTTTTTATAATTTACAATTGTATTTGAGAACGATTCAATGCATTTATAATTAACGCGTTCAAAACGATTTAGAAACTGATTTCAACGGCCCTAAAAGTCTAGAGCATTTATCCTCTGAAATGTTCCTCCTTAGATTCCTCCTTTTGTTGATTTCCTCAAAAAGCGCTAAATCAATTTCGATAAAAATGATATACCCCTGAAACATGCTCTACCAAAAAATAAATAATATTGAAAATCGATTCATAATTGGTGGAGTTATCGCGTAACATATACAGAAAAATATACCGTCGAATTGAGGATCTTCTCTTTTTTTATGTTGGTTGAAAATAGACTTCAGCGCCTAAGATTACTAGAAACTTTGATATTTTTGGGTATTGAGAATTTATATTAAAGTTACACATTTTCTTCGTCTTATGATATTTTTAACATCATTTCATCATTTTTCAACATCAAAAATATGATCATCATCAACAACTTCTACTACTGAACATTGGCCTCCCCATGGTCAGGCACAATGCCCGGTCATTATGTAAAATACAACAGCTGTCAATAGCCGAATAACAAAAAGACGCGGAGTAAAATAAAACGACGACGCTGTCTCCTTGTGTAGACCTTCTGAGCTCGTATAAAACAAATTTTAATGCAGTTTTAATAAAATTATACGGCGACGAAGCCCCAGCTGCGGTGAGGCTGCGTTTTGTGGGCAACCTTCGTCACGCCGCCTTCGTCACCGCGCCGCCCGCCCTCGCGCCCGCCGCCGGGACGTCAGCTGCCGCCGGCCGAGACGCGCGATAAAAACGACAGAAATGCACACTTGGTGACGGACACAATGTTTACGGTACACTGTCAAATTGTCCATCAAAGAATAATTCGGTGTATCGACGAATGTGATTGTACCTATAGTGTAAATTATTAAATAATCTGAAAGTAGGTATTATCAGAGCCCCGGACTTGTTAGAATAAATTAAAGGTCTCCGTCTGATCATGTTACGTCATCGTTCAGTGGTAACGCTAGCTTTCACCGGATAGCTGTGGTTGTATGTGCGAAGCTACGATTATTATAAATGTGTGTATAAAGGCGTGTAAATAGGAATTAGCCCCAGACAACAAACTCTCGGTGCGCACGAGTTAATTTGGCCGTGATGCCTCGGCTCTCGAATAACGGCCGTCGTAAATCTCGGCAAACAAAACTGCCTCACCTGCACTCATTATATTTACGCCGCAATAATAAAACTTTTCAACTCGCTGTGAATATTGAATTCGCTGCGGAGAGAGGCGGTCGCCTTACTTATTGCCGTCAGTTATGCAATATGCGGGTAGGTTTTAATAAAGGCTCGGACGGGGCATTTTGAAAAGTTTTCGTTGCGCGAAGGCGGACAGTTACGCCCGGCAACGAGCCGCGGTAAGCCTTGCCGAGTCTGGCTGAGCTTTTCCATGGCCTTAATAATGATACGTTAAACCTAATTACATCCTTTGACATTCATGAAAATGGCGTAGTGTTATTAATGTATATAGCCGGCAATATACAAACTGCATCGATTTTCCCACATCATAAAGAAGAAAGATCAATTACTGCTAAAACACGAAGTACGAGTATATACCTCTTCTCACAACATATTCTTAAAATAAAATGAATGTAAGTGGTATAGTCTCAAGAAATCGGTTAAATTCGACCCCATATTTCGTCAGAAAATTTTTTGTTTTTCCAAAAGCCGCGCACTATAAAATCAGTTATTAAATTAAGAAGTACTTTTTTTATTATTGAAGATAGACCAACACTTGACCTCAATCTCACCTGATGGTAAGTGACGATAAGGTCGACAATGTTACGTGTTCTTCTTTTGAAGATTCCCAAGTTGTAGTTTTCGGGGAACACGGAAACCGGTAGTGTATACCATATTTTTACTGTACGCACGATAAATGTGGAAGCGAAACGCTTTGTGCGAGCTGTAGGAATAACTACAGTGTACGGGTGAAGGTCTGCCGTTCTTCTGTTGGACCGGTACTTGAACGGCGAAGGTGAAATTAACAAAAATAGCTCCTGCGCAAACTCTCCAAAATCCAAAAAAAACTAATTGCGACCATCTAAAATGTCTTACAGTTCAGCAGCGACATGGTAACATGATCCTCAGCTGTGAAGCGTCTACTGCTGAGCATAGTTCGCCCCAATGGTAGGCAGCAATAAACGATTCCGAGCCGAGTTATCTACGTACGTACCTCTATGTTTCTCTCATATTGATTAAACAAGGCAAAGTGAAAAGTTACTCAACTCCACCAGTCTATCCTATAAAACAAGACATCGCACAGCGCTCGTCAGACAAAATGGGATATCAAGCGATGCACGTCAGCGCACCCAGGTAAATGCAAGAGGTAATGCGATCCTTTAGCGTAGAGTTCGCTTCAGGCGCGGCGGCGGGCTGGCGGGGGAGCGGGGCAGCCCAGTGTGCAGAGCGGGTTACATTTGAGTTGTGCTGTTTACATGCGGAAATGGTTCAGAGATTCAAAGGAATGTGACGTCAGTGAACTGTACAGAGACAGGAAATGACTGGCTCAACGCTGACATGTGATACAGTTGAGGGACAATTACACTTATTAATGCTTTAACCGCTTCAGTGGACTAATGGCTGGAATAATGTTTGGAAAGACAATTCGAAGGTTTCGGGCTCAATTCCAATTCAAAGTGATCTTTCAGTACCATGTATGCCTGGCTAGATACTATATCATCTAAGTCTGTCGCCAAACAGCAGTGTAAATAGCACTGTTGTGTTCCGGTATGAATGGTAGAAGCGCTAGCGGCTCAATAGCTTGAGCAAGTGTTATCATCACTGATTATCAAGTAAGATGAAGGCCAAGTACAAATCTATCACATAATAAATAATATGACATAGTTATGTACCAGGATACTTTATACAATACTTTTTTGTGTGTAATCGAGATACCGTGACTAGAAGGCGCTTAGTTTATAATAAAATATGCATGGTGAATGTACACCACAGTTGGAATATGAATGTCCCAGTTATATTTTATCTTAGCAAAAATATCATTTTAGTAATCTTTAAAAAAAGCGTTTAATTAACCAACTTTAACAACAAAATGCAATAATAAGGCCGGTTAATAATTCAAATAGTTTGTATGTATGTTCGCGAGATTCTGCCATGAAAGCACAGATGTCGCCACCTGCCTGATAACACTCGCTATTAAAGCGTTTTAGCTCGCCAGATATAGTGTTTTCAAATGTTCAACAATGTGTCTTGAATATATTCGTTTTCTCTAATACAGTTGTTTTAATAAGGTGATTATGATTACGAGGCGTACAATGTATGTAGATAGTACTCTAGATCACGTTTAAACATCAAATTGTAAGCAGCGAAATACCCGTTGTATTAGCAAAAATAAAAGAATAATAAAAACGTTGTTGTATATACGCTAAAGCTTATTTTAATAAAGACGAGGATGTGCAATGACGTGAAAACATTATCGGGCACACCTGAAAGCGGAAATTGCATTAGATGCAGCCACCGTATTGCTTGAACTATACACAAAGCAGCACAACGATTAGGTCGCGCTCACGAGCGGTTAAATAAACGCTTAAAAATTTAAAATTTAAACTGTTTAATTCAAATAAAAACACTAATACTAACTGATACATTTTCCAGTGCGCAAAATCTCATTTTAGTGAATTATGTGCGCCTGGATGTGGATGTGCACAATTCCACAGCTACCTGGAGCAAGTGCCCGGGTTACACTGCTTAAATATAAGGGCTTCAACTTCCTCTGTTCTTAGACATAGACATATTTTTACTGACAAACACAATACAGAAAGACATACAGTATTCCAGATGAAATAAATACAAAAAAGAAGCCACGACAAATAATACAAATACGTTTATGTGTGCCTCTCAGATGAACTATTAAAACGTAGACTTTTTATGTGTGTTGCTTTACATTATTAATATTGTAATTTAATTATTTTTTAGTATAACGGGTTTGTACTTAGTCTTCATCTCACCTGATGATAAGTGATAATAAGACCGTTATATGGAAACCGTGCTCACCCAGAAGTCTCATGTTAATGAAACGTTTACACTGCTACCTTTCACACTCGAGCACAGAATTGCTAATAACATAGCCTCGGCAAGCGGGAAACTAAAATGCCGTGCCGCTAATCAAACCAAGGACCGCCTGATCGTAAGTCCAAGGGAGTAGCCACTAGGACACGGAGATGGTTATATAAGTTATTAGTGTGTGTAGTGTATTAGCAATACACTTATCCAAAGTTGAGCGTTCCGTCCGCTCGCCTGTGTAACCAAGCAGCGATAGCCTATTTGCTAACAGAGTGTAAGCACACAGATGCATAGGTGCATCGGATTCCATGGCGAGGTGCAGCCTTCAAAAGTTCCGCGTTCGATCCGGGAGCCGGGAAGCGACGTCGCTCCCAGGAAATTGAAGTCAACTCCGCATTCAACTAACGAACAATGCTTTGTGAAAGAACATCTAATTTATCTGCGAGTTGTTTCCATCATCTCGATATAAATTGAATATCGATTCAGTCGTGAAATATTAATTTGAAGTTTGTTATTTTTGGAATGGGGCCTAGATGCCTGCCTGAGAGACGTAATCCGTGTATAGCAACCGCAAGTCACAGGTAGTGTGTGTCGGGCTCCGCACGCACCGCACGCACCGCACGCACGCCTCTTATCATTGTAAATATTAGTTCGCGAAACTCATCAATTCCGCTCTCAAACTTAATAAAATACTTGGAGCTTAATTGAAAATGAATACTGGCGGCGTCGATGCGATCGATAAAATATTCCGCAGGCTTAATCCGCGATAATGAAGCGCCCCGCGAAGGGTTGCTTCGAGGGGGCCAGTAATAAATGTTGCGTCCCAAATTTAAAATCAAAGTGCGGAATAAATTTTGATTAAGCGATTAGCCAGACCCTGTGAGGTGTTTGTGTTTCTTCGGTGCTATTAGTGATGCCACGGCGAGTCCGGTGATGCTCTAGCAGGAATTTAATCGGTCCCGGTCCTGATTTGGTTTTGAGTTTTGATATAAAATTAAATAACATTTGTTTCGATATTTTTCAGTTGGTAAAGTGTATTTTGAGTGAAATAGCTAATAGAGCAGGCATAGTCACTAAACGAGTTATTAATGCCCAGCTACTTATATATTTATACAAGGATTGATTTTATAAGGACAAATGACATTTAGCAACCTCACTTTAGTTTCAATCTAGTTTTCACCAATTGTATACATACAGTATTAGAAGGTGCAGTGGATACCGGTGAAGGAAAACATCGTAACGAAGCTTGCACTCCTGAGAAGAAATTCAAAGGTGTGTGTAAAGTCTACCAATCCTCACTGGACCCGCGTGGTGGACTGTTGCCCATATACAGTCTGTAGGAGAGTAGGCCTGACCCCCTGCAGTGGGGACATATATAGGCTGTTAATGATGATACATACAGTAACACAATCGATTCCACACTTTTACATAATACTAAAAATAAAAATAAAATTACGAGCGGTGGCGCGCGCTGGACTGGCGGCATGAGGCTAGCCTCGTCTTTGCATTGTGTTGATGCGAGACTGCTTGAATTTATGAAAATGAAAAATTGTTTATTTCTTTAAAAACTTATCTAAAGCAACATACAAGGTTGGAATCTCCTTGTAAGTATAACAACACCTGTGCCAGGAGATTCCGCTCTTCTTATCCGAACCTACCTAAATTATATTTAAATGAAATAAACTATAAATAAAAATAATAATGACAATTATATAAAAATAATTCGTTAAAGTGTAAATAAAAGGTAGCAAGAAACAAAATTAAGAGGGTATGAGTGAGTAATATATAATGTGGGGAATGTGTTATGTGTAGGGAATGTGTAATGTGTGAAAGTTTGTATGTGTGTCTTAGTGGGAGTGGTGATGGGTTAGTTAGTTAGATAGTTATTTTCACGTAGTTTTTAATTCACGATAACTTCTAAGGTTTTTATTTAAATTGTATGTTGTTCGGCCTATTTTTTTTGAGAGACATTGCTTTAACATTGTGGATAGATGAGCGTTATTTTAGTTGAAGCAGCAGATTTCGGACGCCATTGAACATTACATTACACTTTGAACCAAGTAGACTCCAGTAACGCACCCCGCACCGCTCACGCAGAGTTCCTAATTCAGGATCTGACATAATAAACTGACCCGTTCAACACTACGGTTTCATGCTCCATCTAGAAATGCAGGATAGAGCATCACCGGTCCTCTTCCATATTTAAACAATTTAATTATGTGTACATGTATAGAATGAGGTTATTACCTGAGATTAATTCTCTCAAGATAATAATTTACAGCAGCTTCAGAGGTCCTTTCATTTTGCTGAACAATAAGTCCTCTTCAGACAAGTATCCTACGTATTGTTTAGGTATCCACAAATATTAGAGATACTAGTAGTTCAGTGACCGGCCGAGAGAGCACACAAATCAAACTTGGCGTATCTTCGATCTCATATTGTCTATAGTTCAAGGGTACTTACAACTGTTCTGTTCCCCTCTATGAGGAGTATTTATCTAATCTACCCTCTTGTCTTACAAAGCATATTGAAATGAATGCTGTTTCTGTGTTATTTACTGATTTCAGGTATGTATAGGTGTAAAGAGTGAATCTTTTTTGATGGGCTGTAGTAAGTTATTGTATGATATGATATCTAATTTTATTCAGATTCTACGGCTGTTTTGTGCTGCTTCCATCCAGCGTCTCCTCGCAACGTTTGCCAACTGGGTCGGTTCGGTACAACTTCCCGTCAATGGTTAAGAAACAAAAGAAAATGTTCGGTTGTCTTTTGCTCCGCCGTATCGAATTGAATCAATCGAAGTCAATATATATTTGTGTTGATTAACCACTGAATGCGTTGCGAAATTAGAATAAACTGACTATTGAGGAAGAAGAGCCACGTGCGATCTACTAGTTAGTGTTATTGACTGACTAAGCCACAGCCCAAACTACTGAATTATTCGTTTGTGATTAGGAACATCAATCCTTTGGTGTGCTTGGGTGCTGTGTAGAGAGTAATATATACCGCTTAAATGAGTCCTCGCCCGCGCGGTACAGGGGCACGGGGATACGACGACTAAAGGAATCGAGAGAGGAGCGGGCGGCAGTAGAGAACTAAGCAAGGATTTTTTTAAATTCCACTTTTGTATCATAATATCGAATCACGTATCGAAAAATGAACCTCCAGGTCTTTTTATGTATAAAATGTTTATATAATTTTTTGTAAACGACTGTTTGTGTTCTGAATAAATAATAATAATGATGAAAAAAGTGAAATCTGTTTCGCAACTTACTAGTTGTGTCTAGTGCCCTGCCTTTAAATTAATAAGCGAATCTCGGTGCAAGTTTTTACTATTTATTATGTAAAAGGATATTTTATTCATCAACTGTACCTATATTTAGTAAATGTGTATGTATGCAGCAATATGTTGTCAATCTTATGTAGGAATAATTTAAAAAAAAAATTTTTCTCCCTTCTCCATTCCTAAACAAATTTATTACGAAAGCAATGAAACAAATCATGAAGAAGGATAAATTGGACGTGGTCTTGAAAGAAGTAAAACATTTTTCATTTGGTCCGCTGGCACTCCTAATCCAGTAGTGTGGGGTAGATGTAACAACGTTAACTGGTCCATTTCTCAATTTGCCCTGGTATTTGTGAACCCCTTCTCAGAGGTGGACGCACAAAAGATACCTACTAGCAACCCTTCGAGCGCCCGCGGCTCTTGCCAAGAGTCAGAAAACTGGCGGAACGTCTATTTTATTGCTTTCAAAGTACTTTGATGCTCGAATTGAAGTTTTGATAGGTTATCTATGATCGCGCTTTATCTTTGAGATTAAAAGTAAATAAACATTGTTTTGAAATTGATATTCTCTTCGGAATCAATGTTTCTAACAAAAGTTTAGCAAGGAGTCTGATGAATGAATAAGCGCAAGCGAATAATTTTAAACAAATAAACAGAATTCCAAAACTGTTTATAGCGAAAGGGTCAGAACAGGAGCGACGAAATTAAATCCAGTGACACATCAAGAGCCATCTGTTTCTACACACAGTAAACCCTAAAACCGTCACGTTAAAATCTCGCCGGCCGACTGCCGTCTGCCATTGTGGTCGCATCCGTTTCCTCGTGGCGTTATATTAAATTTTATTATCGTCCTGGACTAAGTAATGGGAATATCGTGTAAGGAGCGGCCGTCCGGGGCCCCTGGGCTCTGAGGGGTAGGGGGGTGATTAAAATTTCGACTACCCACCGTTGATGACGCGACAGTACCGAGTGCATTGCGAGACTGCTCGGTGGAAGGATTACAGCCGCCTTTATGAGTGGATTATATTTTATGGAGTGTTGACAACGCAGCGTAATGTGGATATTTGCTTTGCTTTCATGAAGCCTATTTATGTGTTACGACATTTTGTGTATCGATGTTGATTTCCATATTGCCAATAAAACGTTTATACCCATTCAATAGAGATAATTCAGCCTATTATAATAAATTATTTTTAATATAGTTTCGAACAGTACTATATATATATAAATTTTTGCAAATCCAATTTTTCTGAACTTGATAAAAAGTAATGATGAATTTTTCAATAACGCGTCTGATGTTTATCTTTCCTAACAGAATTTATAGAGTACTAGCTTCTGCCCGCGGCTTCGCCCGCGTGGACTTTATTTTTCGCATTAAAAAGTAGCCTATGTCCTTTCTCAGGGTCTAAAGATTGTCTGTGCCAAATTTCATCAAAATCGGTTGAGAGGTTTGTAGAAGTGTGAGTTTGACTCGCATACGAAAGTCTCTGCTGCATACAATATTTACCAAAGATTGAGCAAAAACGCTGAAAATACACATTTATTGGAGGTAGTATAGAAGAGGGGTAAAACAATTATTTACGTAACCATTCATTTTGAAGACCAAATAAACAATACTGTAAAAGTTATTATTGTTGCGAGCTCCCAGGTTCGAGGGATTGAAGAAAAATACGTGTCCAAAGTTCCGGATTTTATTGGTAGCACAAGTACACAAACCAGTCTTAAAAATCTCGGGTCCACCCAACAGAGTGCGTCCCTGTCTCACTGGGTTCAAGTATTCTGCACTGAGTCCGTCCCTGGATTCTACGTACAGAGTCCTTTGGCACTACTGACGCTGTCGCTACTTACACCACGTGACACACTAGTACACTATCACTTTTTCTTGACTGTACACACGTTCTACCATTTCTTCCGGTTTCAGTTTCTTCACTTTAAATCGCTGTTTACTTAGAACTGAACTCAACTCTCGTCGAAGCTCGGCTCGCGCCTATAATTATATATATACCCGGTATTGTTTCTAGATCCTTCGCAGTGATGTTCAATTTTCGCAATCTTCAGGAACATTCTTCAAACTTCGCTACTGGACACGAAGGATGTAGAATAATAGATGGACTTGTTAATCCTTATGTGATTATTCGAGAGCCTTCCACGCTATCTTTTGTTCCTATCCGACACGGAGGAGATAGATCGATCCGACTCTGTCTTTCACACTCGTTCGAGAAGTTTTCATGCTACTCACAAGAAGGAGATATGAGATCCACCTCTCTTTTCATTATATATATCAGAGAACTGCTGAGAATCTTTCTCGAGCGTAACTACGTGATTGGATAGTAGAAAAAAGCTTCTTGTTAGTTAAAGAATTCCTGGATAGTGGTTGAAAAGATGATAGTCTCAGAACAAAATTTAAAGCATATCCAAATAATTTATTCAGGTAAAAAGCAGTATCATCATCATCAGCCGAGAAACATCCACAACATACGGATATACGTCCATTAAAAGTGTTAAATAAAATACTATGCAAAGTTCTGTAAAGTTACATTAAATTAATAATGTTGTTATAGTGTCAAACAATTTAAAACATTTGCATGCCTCTATAGGTGCAATGTGATAAACTAAAAATTTCTTGTTTCTCAAATTACCATGTTCGATGCAAATAAACTTTAGCTGTGTATTACGCCGTGTTAATTATGTTGTATTTCAGATAGTTATAATCAATCCCTTATGTGTTGATAACATCTTGTAGCTAACTGGCATGGCAAGACCTCGGGTTACATGTTTGCTACCGACACGAAAAGAAGGACTATGATCAAGAAAAAAACACTCTCATCTCGAACAACACATTTTTGTGTAAATAATACTACAAGAACATCGAAGTTCGGACAATAAAATCCGCTAAGTGGTTCTCAAGAGGTAATTCGAACGCAACCGATCTTTTACAACCAACTTTGGTCTTTGTTTATCAAACTGCTATTATGCTTAAGTTAAATTGTTATGGAGAAAAGATCTGCGGTTTTATTAATAAAATATTTTCTATTTTCAGACATTTGCATGGTGAGGATGGAAACAAAGACCGTTTGGAGCTTCGCTTGCTTTAAAACAAGCTCGGAGTACTACTGCGCCGAGTACAAAGCAGACAGCTGATATTCGTATGGAGCCATGAAGGTAAAAAATAATCTTTTACGCTTCATCTATCGAGCACAGTCGTCTCAACCCGATACGCAGGTATTCCACACAATTTTGAATTTCAACACATTTTCAGACTGTGTAAGCTGAAAGTACCGACTGACTTTCGATAGGACAGTTCTAAAGAAACATGTTCTTGTATGTTTTTCTTTAAATTTGTGACTGAAACAAATTTCATTTAAATGTAAACAAAATACAATAAAATTAAATAAAACTACTAAAACTAAATTTCTATGGTACAAAAAGTAGTTTGTTGTAAATAAAAAGTAATTATTACATATAATAAATTGCCACGGGGGGAAATGCATGTAACACAAGACCACATTAATTATAGCATGTCGAACCCGAGTATTGCCCAGATTACGGTTTAGCTGAACATGTAATTCTTGAATAAAAGATTGGATGTGATATCAAAAGCCATGAGTTCGAGTTCGAGAAAGCTCGAGAGGCAGTTATCTATATTCTAATGAAGCGCATTCAAATGCACACAGTCGATGTACTCAACTACACGCCTATCGATATATTTTCTTTAAAGGCCTAAGTAAGCTTAATTTACTTTAATTACTGCTGGTGGATCGGGTCGCGGCACCTTCTTTAATTATTTCCCAATAAATCTTGAACGCGCCGGTGGCCGCTGATCTCTCAAGTGTGAAGGTTTATTTAAGGGCGGCGATATTTTTTCCTCCCCCGAGTCGCAGCTCACTTCGTTATATTTATTAAAACATCGCCCGAGATTACAAAGAACACGATATTTTTTACACTGGAAGATGTGAAAACCAATTAAGGAGATAAAAAGGGAATCCAGGGAGGTGCCTGCATTAATTTCTTTTTTGCGGGGATTATTTTAAAATTGCATTATATTCTTGTTAAGACGGCAGGGTCCCCGGTTAATGATAGCACTACCCTTTCCTTTTTAATTGCCTCGGGCTATTGCGAAATGAGTAATCTCGGAGGTGCTCGGCCGCTCCTCGAGATAAAACTTTGGAGACTTTGGAAAAAAAAGAATTCTTGCGCTCGGCCGGAAAAGTTACATTTTCATAAAGAACGTGAAAAACAAAAGAGAGACCCTTAAATTTCCCACAATATAGTACGTAATGTTTCAATAAGCGGATCGCATGTCTCTACTTCGCATTTAACATAAATCGAACAACTCGGGTTAGTTTGGTGGGAAATGAAGAAATAATACTTCCCACGCACCAAATATACCGGTGGCGTCGAATCGAAGCCGAGCCTCGCTGTGTCGAACACAATTTGTTGGGTGAAACGTGTCTCGTTCTTTGAGTACATACTTCATACTGTTGCTGTTGAAATGTTTAGCTTTCATGATTGGGTATGGTGACTATTCCCATATTGAAATAATGCACCTGCAACCTGCAAGCTGAAGATCTTCATTGGGGTCTCTTCTGAGGGAGGATAGTGGCCAACACCACCAGAGTGACACAAATGTGCCTTACTAAATAAAAGTAATTTATTTTATTGTACATATATGTAACTACTTTCTTGTTCCCTGAAAAAAATTAATAATAATAAAAAACGATTTTTGAGCTATTACATTTACAGAATTCTAGCTTTTGAAATATAATAATAAACTAGCTTCTGCCCGCAGCTTCGCCTGCGTGGAATTTAGAATGTAATCCGTGGGAACCGCTCGTCCGATCAGGATAAAATATATCCTATGTCCTTCCTTGGTCTTTCAACTACACCTCAACAAAAAATCAAGTCATTTAAAACTTTCAGTTTATAATAGTATGTATAATGTATAATAGTAATAACATGTTATAATATTTATTGTGATGTGCTATTCGGGACAGAGACAAATACAACAAATCAAAAACCATGAGAATCGGTCCAGCCGTTCTCGAGTTATAAGTGTTCAAACAACCCGACTTTTTTATGTATTAAGATTAGATCACACCCAAATCGGAGCAGATAATACCCTACAGTACTTTTTATCTGTCGTGCTCATTTGTTTATAAATTCTTGATCAGCTTTTCCCTTCCGCTGCTACTCAAAAAATACACTCAATATTGATTTAGATATATCGGGCAAGGCTCAAGGGTGTAGTGCGGCGTCGGGTGGTAGTGGCAGGTAACATTGTGTTTATTAGTCATCGATGGCGTCGCGATAGCCGGCCGGTGCCAGGCGCGGGCGGCGTGCACGCAGCCTGTCAACACTGCCCTAATGAACGGCAGTTACACAACGCACGAGATCACTAAATGTCGCTTAGCTTCCGACAGTAATTTTATAGTAATTTGTGCGTATTTGTCATGTGAATAGAGTTATGGCTCTATTATGGTTGGTGACTAGGAAGTAAGCTTGGGAACTATAAGTCTATGTGAATGTACCAGTTGGCTACAGTGACGGTCTATTGGCCCTTTGAAAATTATGTATGAAATCAAAGTTGATTTGAAATCGTTACTAATCCATACTTAATATTCATCATCATCATCAACAGCCTGTTATATATCCCCACTTCAGGGGCTCAGGACTACTCTCCTACAGAGAGTGTATGGGACATGGTCCACCACGCGGGCCCATTGTGGATTGGTAGATTTCACACACACCTTTGAATTTCATCTCAGGCGTGTGAAGGTTTCCTCACAACATTTTATCATTCGTACATAAATTCCAAATAACAAATTGGTACTTATTGGTACGAGCCAGGATCGAACCCAGACCTCGATTGTTAAAGGACTGACACTCTACCCAACTGAGCTACCACCCGCTGCATACTTAATATTATGAATGCGAAAGTGAGTTTGTTTGTCTAATCTTCAGTCAGAATGTCAGTTACTTGAAGGGTCGGAAAAGGACATAGGATAATCCCGAATCTGAAATTCACACGGACAAAGTCGCACGAAACAGCTATTGTTATAAAGCTATATTAACAAGTTTAAATGTTTCAGGAATATCTACGTCTTAATTTGTTACTCCTTAACAAACTTAAGTCTGTGTAAAAAAATATTTCATGCAAAAAGGTGTAATTTTATTTGACATAGAAACCCGTATGAAGTTCATTAATGACCATTACTTTTATAATAAAGAAACCGCACTACATTTGTTATGCGATAAAACTTAATCAGCAGGAATTTATGTCGCAATGCAATAAAAGTGCAAAACATCGTCGTATTTGTTTTGGTAATTCCTTTAGTTCTAATATTTTCCTGCAAAAATTCCGTGACAGCTACCGTGTCTGCGACAGAGCGGCGCAGGGTGGCGGCCACGAGCGAGCGGTAAAAACGAAGGTTTCTTCGCGACGGCCAACTAATGCTAATTACAGTTTGTATTTACGTGCCCACGCCCCGCGCACCACGCTCCACGCTCCAAACTCGGCGACTACTAATCGTTCCGAGGAATGAATAAATAAATCATGACAATCACTAATCTTCTTGGCGCCTATAATTTATTTCTAAAATAAAGGCACTAGAATAAGCCCTTCGTCAAGAAACACGTTTTACATATTTAATCAATAAATGGAAGGTTATAAATATTTATAATTAAACAATAATTAACGCTTTCAAAAATAACTAAAAACCAACTTTAATTGCCTGTAAAATTTGGTTTTTGTTGATTTTCTCAAAGAGCGATCAATCAATTTTGATAAAATTTCTATTATTATGGGAGCACCTCTGAAGTATGTTCTACTAAACAAAAAGAATTGTTAAAATCGGTTCACTATTGGCGGAGTTATCGCGTAACACACACACACACACACAAACGCGATTAAGATGGTTTCGTTGTCAAAGAATCTTCCACTTTAAATGAATATTTATAAATTCGGAAACAACAGCATTCAAGACATGCAGTTTTCCTCACGATTTTTTCCTTCATCGTTAAGCAATCAGATAATGTACTTAAATTGAAAAACAACTCATAGGTACACGGCTGGGTTCGAATCCGGAACCATCAGATTGAGAGTCCACGCCTTATCCAATGCGCCGCCGAAGCTTCAAATATAAATAAACAAGCCAAAATTTGGTCAATCTTTTATATATGTTCTGATATATTTTTCACTTCGTATTATAAATCAGCTCTAGATCTGTTTTCATAAACGGGAGTGTCTCGCTGCAGGACTTGCAGCATGCCCTGTTGTTCTAGTGCACGTGACAATGGCGCATTGGCGCGGATTTACTCTGTGATATACTGTGATTAACTTTACTAAGTATTTCTTCGTTTTACAGTCGCGTTCCAGACGGGTTTTGAAACAATGAGACTACCTGTTTTGTCTCGGCGTGTGGTGTTTTGGCTTTAGAAAAGGATCTCCCTACGCATCCCATTGGTGTTGTAGAAAGAAACCAAAAAGGAAAATTAAAAAAACCTGTAGTTTTGTAATTCTACCAAAGTGTCTACCAACTGTGGTTACTATAAGCTAACCGCTTCCGAGACTGTAACTCTTTCTCGATTTTACTCTGTATGTTCGTTGCCCGTTTACGAATAAACGGATAAACTGATATTGATGAAATTTGCCATGCACTCAGACTATGGAGTAGATAATGGCATCGTTTAGTTTTTATATTGATAAAGACTTAGCGTGGTGATTTTGAAGTCAACGCAGATGAATGATGAATTTTGTTCATCATCAGCCAGAAAACGTTCACTGCTGGAAATAGGCATCCTTCATGGTACGCCACATCTATCGGTCCCCACCTGCATCCAGCGACTCTCCGCGACTATAACCACGTCGTCGGTCCACCTAGTAGGTGTACGGCCTGGTAGGCGTTTCCCGGTACATAGTAATAAATTTAAATAGGCCAGTGAGGTATTTATAGTAAAATTATAGTGTACGTTCAAACATGTTCGAGATGGAGCAATTCAACTTTTCTCTTCTTTGACTAAGTTAACAGTTTGCCATTGTTAAACTGTAATAGATATCACACGCGAAAATATAGTGCACAATGAACAAATTCATACTTAGAAAATAAATTATAACAGCATAATATAAAATTTGCCATGCTTATATACTGCTTACCTAAACGGCGACACGACACTGAACAAAATACGAGTTCCATTATGAAGTTAGAGCAACGGCGAATAATTTTATAATCAAACCTCTCGAAGCCGACATCGTTAAGCTTTCAGCGCTTGCGAAATCCCTAAAATAACAAAATAGAATTTCCGCAGGCGGGCGCGAAGCGGGCGGAGGCGGAAGCGGGCGTGCGTTTGGTCCACCGGATGTGTTGGCGATGGCCACATCCGAGCCACGGGCCGACGTGCCCGCCAGCCCGACGAGTAGGGGGACCGTCTATGACATAGTCCGAATAGTTTGGGACTCAACGATTTAAAATTTACGTATCTATCAATGCTTTATGCCGACATGACACTTTCATATGCTCGATTGGCAAGCAAGTTAAGAGTAACAATGTCTTTTTCGACATTGAAAGATAATATTATAGCTCAGTCTGAGCTAAATATTATCACACGGCCGTATCGTTACTTCGAGATGTAACCGTGAATACAGAAACTACTTATAGAAGTGTTAAATACACCGATATAGCTCTACAAGTTCGTATGTTTATAAGTCGGGAAATGTACATTCTAAAATGGATAACATTTAATTTAGGCAACCCCGCACCGGGAAATTTTTAACAGGTCAGTCAATATAAAAGCTACCTTAAAGTTACAAGGACCTGCTGGTAAATTTTTCGTACCTGAGGGCGGCCTATGCTCAGAAAAAATGATGATTTATCTATCAAAGATAGAGTTACGAAACTTGCATAGCTGAACCTATCGTAGTAGTAAATTAGCGTACTATATACACGACTATGCACCTAGATTACAAGACTATGATTCTTCGTATTTGTATCGGTTCCAATAAAGTTAGTCAAAACATTTACTTTCTGAATTAGCCAATAAAAAGTTTAAGACATTCGCAAAAACAGAATTACTTCCGCAACACAATGAATCCAGAAATTAGTATACGAAAACATTGGTATCCTAAAGTCAGCGTGCAGGCAGCAGCGGTCCCAGGCCGCGCTAGGCACCGCAAAGCCCCCTTTATAAAGGCATTAATTGATTTGGCAGATAAAGCTGGAATGTCGCTGGTGATGCGCCACGGACGTGACTTGTGTATTTTGAGAATTTGTGATTTAACGCTTCAGCGACGACCACATTTTATTGCGTGGCGTGAGCAAGTAGCTTCCACTGAACATTTTTATGAGAACAAAGAGTCAGGCGCACGCGAATTTTTTAAGAATTTCTAAAAAGTTTTAGGTTTGATAATTCAACGCTGACTAAGGCTATACATATGTCTGCTTTGTGATGTAAAAGAAGTGATTGATGATTTCAAAAAACTTTATTCTTCTTTTTTGCCTGGCCCTTTCCCATTTTATTTGGGGTCGGCCCTCCGTATCATGCGTCTCCAGGCAGCGCGGCTTCAAAAAACTTTATAATAATAAAAATTTAACAAGACAACCTTTCAAAATCGAATGTGATAATTTGCAATTAATCACAGATATATTAGTGGACTTCAGTTAGACACCGAGTAGGGTTTCAGCTTACACAGAAAGTAGGAATGCGTACGTTTTCAAATTTCGAATAACAGCAAACTCAATAAAGAACAGAAGGAACATGGGTTTTTAATATTTGGACGTACCTATAAATTAAAATTCGAACGGGCGCGGGTAATTCGACAATAAAACGCAGCTGAGCCGCCCCAATCAGATGGCGATCTTGATAAACGACCACCGTGAGACTGCATTCTAGCTGCTAGTACAGAGAGTACGCACAGTCTACGATATGAACCACTGCTTTATAAAAAATTGTAACGGTACTCGTATTCACTCGTAAAAACTACCACCCAGAGTTTTACTCTGTTTACATAGGAATAATCCAAACTGAATAAGCTTCCTTTATCGTGCTATGGTTTTATATCTTCCGAATTTAGTAAAAAAAAGCCACTTATATATTTATTAGGTACAGGAATACGTGTTTCACCGACATCTCACTGTGATCACCAATGCCAGGTGGATTGGAGAAGGGAATTTTTTCCCATCATGTAAAAGCTTATTCTTAGTAGCGATAAGCAGCAAGAAAATTGTGTGACACAGAAAAGTGCCTAATAGATGCCTTTTCGGGGACCAGGAAGGAACAAATGTGACATCACGATTAAGATCAGAGGTTTTATTAATTACGTTAAAGTAGCTAATTAGTCGAGTAATCACTGACTAGCAAGGCTGTCGCTGTAAAAATGACGACATCACATAAAAAATACACGGCAATGACAGAATAGAAATAATTACTTCGTATCCCGGGCAAGGCAGCCGTATCGTCCAACTAAAGATCTCCCGCGTAAAAATATATCTGTCCCGCTCAACCGTATATAAATATTCACTCACCAGAGTGAGACAGTTAAATGTTGCCTAAATAAAACATAACGGCTGAGAACACGAGCCATATTGCCTTGCTGCAAAAGTTTTAAAAAGTTTTCTTTGCGGACCCATTACAAGTACGAGGCGTCTACGTGTGAGTGCGCTCGCGTTCGATACACGCGGTTGACGGGGATGTGATGCTAGAGCAGAGCACGACAAGGTGAAGGCACTTGAATCGAATCAAAGTAAGATTTGTAGAAGCAAAATGTTCAAACTGAAAATAGGTTAGCTTCATTTGACAATTTTAAAATATAAATAGTTAATTCTTTTGCTTTTCACATTTAGTTTCAATGCTATTTGTATTTCTTTGCTAAAACCTGTTACCAGCATTATTAAGACTAGTAGTGACATATAGGTACATGATGAAATCAATGAAACTTAAGAGGAACGTGTGACCTCCGCTTGGTCTGGGCGCGACGGGCGCGGCGCGTGGCGGTGGCTGGGTGTGTCGGGCCGGACACGCACACAGCTAAACCAAGGCGTACACAACGAAAGTAGGTTTATTTCCATGAAAAAGTTTTGAAAATCGATGGCTTTAGCTCCTACGCTCGAAAACTTTTCCGTCGTATAACCATAAATACGCGTTGTACGCCCGTGTTTTGCTCGCTGCCGAGCCAGGAGACGTCGAGCGTCGGTTCCCTCATAGAAATTGCTTGTAATATTTAGGAATCTACGTTTCTGCACCGCTTCCTTTTAAAAGGTAGATTTTTAGATTTAGAGTTCAGCTTCTTAACCACGTATTGAGTTCATTTGATTCTTGCTGAAAAATTCACTATCTATTTCAATCAAAACTATTTAAGGTATAGGCATTGCGTTCAGGTAAGTATGGTGGAAAGGTAAGACCTTCTGATACAGGTATTTTTATATTTACAAGTAAGTCTCAATTTTGTAATATAATTTAAAGAATTGAATTTAATGTAAAACATGAACAAAGGAAAACTTGAGGGATGAGAAGCAGCTTCTACCTATGTAAAAATTTATCAATCAATCAAATCGTTTCTGCCAGAAAACATATAAATCAAAGGCTTTGCGTAGCAGTCCCAGTAAATGTATCCAATTCATCATCATCATCAACAGCATATATATATGTCCACACTGCAGAGGCTCAGGGCTACTCTCCTACCGAGAGTGTAAATGTGCCAATATTATAATGTCAATATTTTTTTCCTAGTTACTACTACAACAACAATTTCTGCAAGACTATATGCAATATCTTACTGCGGTTACCAATCCACCCACAAAATATAGTGTTTATAGTAAGTCCATTCAAGGAAGATCCTTGTCCTGGAGCTGATGACGATGAAGATATTAACGTTAGTGAAGTAAGACTCACGACATCAGGCTTTGGGTGAGAGGATAATAATACGTATTTATTCTTCAGCATTTTTGTTACATTTTACTTATAAACTAATTATTTAAAAAGTTGGACAAAACTAATAGTTAGCCTCCGATGCTGAGCTAGTTAAAAACCTATATTTTAGCATCCAGCACCTCTCCCATTCGAGTGGTAGATGAAGCAAAAACTTTGTACCCGTTTTTACGAAAATTGCGCGGACGAAGCGGTATGAAATTTAGTTACTTACACTTATAGTTTATATAGAAAAGAGTGCAGAATTCAAATATATTTTAAAATTATTTATGGTCGAATTTCTACACCACTAGTATAATTTATAAGACCAAATAATTTTAGGGGGATGTTAGGATGTTTAATACTACGATGTGCAAGCGGGAAGGCGGCGTAAGATATATCGCTGATAAAAGGTACCCATTGAAGAGTTCCACTTTCTATTTCCTGGCTTCATGGCTAGGGTTTACCAGTATTCATTAAAGAGTTTAACTTTTTACTTCCTGTTTCATCCTCAGACTCTTATCAGCAAGTGCACTATTTGTAATGTGTTGCGCTCTGCAAACCAATCAAAGTGAGCCTAAACTCGAGGGGTTTACTGGTACTCATTGAAGATTTTAACTTTTTACTTCCTGGCTTTATCCTCAGGCCATTATCTCCAAGTGCACTATTTGTAATGTGTTGCGCTCTGCAAACCAATCAAAGTGAGCCTAAACTCGAGGGGTTTACTAGTAATCATTGAAGAGTTTCACTTTTTACTTCCTGGCTTCATCCTCAGATCCTTATCTCCAAGTGCACTATTTGTAATGTGTTGCGCTCTGCAAACCAATCAAAGTGAGCCTAAACTCGAGGGGTTTAACCGGTTAATCATTGAAGAGTTTCACTTTTTACTTCCTGGCTTCATCCTCAGATCCTTATCTCCAAGTGCACTATTTGTAATGTGTTGCGCTCTGCAAACCAATCAAAGTGAGCCTAAACTCGAGGGGTTTACTGGTACTCATTGAAGATTTTAACTTTTTACTTCCTGGCTTTATCCTCAGGCCATTATCTCCAAGTGCACTATTTGTAATGTGTTGCGCTCTGCAAACCAATCAAAGTGAGCCTAAACTCGAGGGGTTTATTAGTAATCATTGAAGAGTTTCACTTTTTACTTCCTGGCTTCATCCTCAGATCCTTATCTCCAAGTGCACTATTTGTAATGTGTTGCGCTCTGCAAACCAATCAAAGTGAGCCTAAACTCGAGGGGTTTAACCGGTTAATCATTGAAGAGTTTCACTTTTTACTTCCTGGCTTCATCCTCAGACCCTTATCACAAAGTGCACTATTTGTTTTGTGTGTTTGTTTGTTTGTCCTTCTTTTCATAACGGAGAGTAACAACGACAGATTTTTTGCATATGGATAGTTGAAGGTTCAGATAAGGATATCGATTATATATTTATATTTGAACCGAACATATAATGCATAGATTCAAGAGATAAATCTACCAATATAAAACATCCACTTAAAAAATACCTACTGGAATGTAGCCAGACTGATTTTATTAATTTATGGTATCGAATATCTAAATTAACAAAATAAATACAGTACTAATATTCTAATCATACAGTTTTATATATATATAAATATATATCTGTTTTGCATGTACTTTTTTATTACTGTTTTACAAATTAAAAATTGAACAACTATAATTAAGTAGCTCGCCCTGCTACAGGCTTGACCTATTGGGGCTGCTATAGCAAAAACACGTTTTTGGTCGTCACTTTGGTCCGTTTAAACTTAGGTGTTAACAAGCTTTACTAATTTGTCATTGTTGTAAATAAATAAAAAATAAATATAGTTCCCGTGGGATAATTTGAGCTAACACAGATGAAGTTGCGAGTAAAACCCTGAAAAATTTAAATTAACACAGCAGTAGTTTTTCTATAATGTTCTTGGCGAAGATTAAAATAAATAATAATAAAAATAGACTGTGTAAATTATCTCCAAGCTGCGATCAATTTATTCGCGAGGCGGTTCGCCGTGAGGCATTGCTCGGTCTGCACCATCTTGAAAATATCGCATTGATATATTATTGTTTGTAAATAATGGTTGTTCTACCCTCCCAATTTAATTGTGGCGTATCCTCGAGAATGGCTTATTAACCGTCCGGTTAATATTTCCTTATTGGGCTGTAATTAATTACGTTAGTCAGGTGCGACGCCCACGGCGGTTATTCGGGCCCTGTCTAAACGGCTATTATCTACCGCATTATTTTGTCGTGGCCAATTTGTTTGAAGCCTTTGACGGAGAGATGGAGATCCAGTTAATTAAGTCGCCAGCCATCATCGGGACGCGACGGGAATTATCTTCAATTCGTCCCGATTTTGTTTATTTTGCTCGAGACGAGTGATGTAATTGGTTTTGTGGAGTTGGATTATTAGATTGCAGTGTACTAATTTATTTATTTCATTGCTTTGAAACAGTTTCAAAGAGCTCGGCTAAGATAAAATATAATGTGTAGTAAAATTGCTCTTGTCAAGCTCGTTATCATCAAAGTCACCTCTGGAAAGTCAATATTTTAGAAAGATACTACTATGCGGTGTTAAAATACTAGTATGGACAAATAAAAATGTGTTAAGGGAAATCTATTAATTACTATTATTTATTTCAGAAAACATCGTTTCGTATCTTGTTAGTGTAAACTTAAAATCTATGTCAGTACAAATTACAAAACAAAATTACAAATAATAAATAACATATCACAAATTACTTACCTATAGAGGCTGCAGCGGATAAGTGTAGTTCTGTCAAGTGCCTATTACAGGGACAGTCTAGCTTGTCAGCTATGACCTTCAGGAGGCCGTTGGTGCTGCCTTTGACGCGATGAATCAGTGAAGCAACTCTGTCTCGTATAATGGCCTGAAGCCAGGTACGCGCGCTTCCGCAAACATCTTAGACGTGCATCAAAATCTCGGCAGTCCCAACTGCATCCTGAATCCATTATTATAGTGGACTCGCAAAGCGCTGTAGGTCTTCTGCGTATAGTTCACCCTTATTATGGATACCTATATTTATGTATCATCCTTAAATTCTGTATAGTAACATTTTATGAGAAAGTGCACAATACGTATAATGTAATACTTCAAGAATGTAACGTAACATGAACGGTCAGACACAACAACGTCGGAGGCAGCAGTAACTCTCAAACAACAAGTACAAGAGTATTGAAACATGGTCCATAGAGAAGTTGTAGGCAAGGTCAAATTAGCGCCATGACCTTCCCGCTGCACAGCCCTCTGCCCGCTGGTCCAAGTAGTTTGCGAACAACTGCCATAACTCCGGAGGTACTCCGAAACTGGGTGACGGTCTAAGCGGCCGTTGACTCCGAGAAAAAGTTCTCTTTAAATATCCACAACTTTAGTTTAGCAACTCAAATTTAGTTTGGTAACAAACGGAGCAACAACAAGTCGCAACAAATCCCGTTGGAAAGTTGCGCGAGAGTCGTTTTCAAGTTCACCCGCGGAGTTTGTGCTGCGTCGGGACTTCGGCCTTGTTCGCCTTGTTTCGGCGCTTCGATCTACTTACTGCTAGACGACTTCTGAGACTAACTTTACAAAAATTGACCTAACAATAAGTTGAAGACGAGCTTCTTTTACTTCTTATTTTTTCATTAATTTCCATTTATACGTTCATGAAATACGCATTACAATTTTTCTAAATTATTTGTACTTCATTTTCACTGAGTTTATTTAAAAAAAATACAACACTAAACACGAACTCCATTTTAAATACAAAGTCTTGCTTTTTTATGTAAGTAATGAAAGAGAAAACAAACTTAATCATAAGGATTACTGTATTATGAATCCTATTTCATGATACGGGATATATAAATAATTCAAATGAAGAGTCTGCCACTAATTTCGTTACATGTAATTATAAAACTTTTAAACTCGTAGCTGCGTCTACGAACCGCTACAGGCTACCTATATAATATAACAAAGGCGGTGCGGAACGCGGCACGCTTTGCTACGACCGGCCGGGGTGCGGGGCAGATAATATCGATTGCCCTCCTTGTGCCCCCAGCATGACCTAACTAGTTTTATGACCCTACATTAAGAGCATGTGGACCCCAGATGCTAGAGAGGATTTATTTATTTAAGGTGTATATGTCAAATCCGGTTTGAGAAAACAGCTAAAGTAGTTCTGTGCTATTTTATGAATTCATTCGGCCTGCGATATGAATATTATACCGTGATTCGTATAAAATTTGCCATCAGGTATATAGGTTACGTAATCTGCGTATTTTTACAGAACGAAGCAGCAGCCTTGCGGTGTGCACAAAGTCCTGGCTAGGACTGGTACGCCGCCGCCGCGGGGTGCTCGCCACGCATGCGCCACCCTCCCCCCACCACCCCCTGCCCGCAACACGGAAAACTTTTCCCCGACATAGCTACAAGCACCACCGCTCACCCGTCGGCAACACTTTTTGCCCCCTCGATGGGATGGGGAGGTAAAAGTTTTGCCAGCCCGTCCCGGCCCGGCTCCGTACACAGCGCTCTTCCACTTTTTCCTGTATATTGAAATGGAGGTGCGGAGAAAAGAGTAGAATTTAGAAGCTGTCGTACAAATTTTAATGAGGAGTGAGAAGGTGAATGGTGTTTCGTGTAACGAGCTCAGAGTCCTTTGTATGGACGCTTTAATATTCCAATACACGACGAAGTTAGATTCCGAACCGTAAATACACACATTTTAATAATGAGGATGCTGGTAAGTATATATATACACTCCTTCAATACACAAATGTGAACAGGTATGGAATTGTCAGTGCTTTATATTCTGACTTCTAGCTAGGGTATAACAGATGAACCTTTATATTTCATTGGGACTGTTCTACAACTTGATTACGAGAAATTATAAAAGGGTTGAACTCACTATTTACCTCCGCCCATTTGCCTTCATCGGAGATGAGTCCATAATGGATGACCGTTGGTCAGCAGTGGTCGACACCTAGTTAGCGATAATCACAATTAGTCGGACCGCCACTTCATCACGACGCCACTACTCGATAACAAGGAGCTGTTGTGAATGATTAATAACAGGAATCGCGGTTTGTTTGCGTTTGGACCGTCCATCCTTCCGTTCGAGGGAGAGTAACGAACTTATGAATAATACGCTGCATAAGTTGTATAGTGTAGTGTACACGTCTCTGGGACTAATCGATTTCCTGTGAGGCACGATACACTTATAGACGAACACTGCGACTTCAACATTGCGGTTTATTTGACTGAAAAATGTAAACCAGCAAAGAGTATATTTTAAGATTTGTTACTCCAGTGATTGATCGAGGAGAATACTGATATTATTTTATGTTTTCTGATAAGTTTGAAACGAAAGTGCTACAGCTAAGTGCAGCGAGTCCCTCGCACGCCTGTGTCTACGGAGCGGCGAGGATCTTCGTTAATTGCGTGGGTTATTCAAACATGGCGCTGGGAGCTGTCACCGCGGCGTGCTTGAGGTCTCCGGGGTACATTCATCACGGAGCGCGGGTGCAGCGGCGCCGGACCCCGCGTTATCTTGCAGGAGCAGGGACGGGCCTTCGAGCCGAGCCGTGACTGATGACTAGCTTTAATTAAATTTTATGAGGTCATTCACTACCTACCTGCAGCCACAAGTTTAAAAACTATTACTCTGATTGCTTGCTTACAGTTGCGACAGTCTTAACATTGGAAAAACTACGTTTGGTCCATGTGTCAATTTTAATGTTTCTGTAATGTAAATAGGGGATTTGAGATTCATATTTTCTGTTTGTCTAGTTCATATTCCATAGGAGTTTCTATTATGTTTAGTTTGATGCGAAACATCTAGTACGGTGGATTCGATCAGCGAGGGCGCTGTTGGCGTGGCGATGCATAGTAGTGCACTTTGTAAGGGAGGGTAACCAAAAAAAAATTATGGTTGCACTCATATTTATTACTTAGAGTCAAAGCATTTTGGGCAAAATATATAGGAATAAGTGTTTATTCGTGTACCAAATACTAATTATTACAACTTGTATTTTAAACTATATACATTATACTATAAACTAAAAAAACTGTGGAATGAATATGATTTTTCTTTCTTTTCCACTTTCATCAACAATAATCGACACCTGGATGAATTGCTGGACATGAACACCCCTCACGGATCGCCACATCGAACGTGCTATCCATGGGGGGACCTCGCTGCGCAAACAGTTGAGTGATCCCAGTAAGATGTTTTTGATATACGTGTACTCGCGTTTGAAAACACCCACAGTATGACTTAGGGTGATTCTATTCTAAAGCTGCGACCACACGGACAATTCACCAGTCAACCAACTGATAAAATGTATGTCTTAATAAGCTCTAAATTAGTTGAGTGGCAGGTCTAATTCAGGCAAGTCTGAAAAGTTTACAGGTCTAATGCAGTTGGGTATTCAGCCCACCTGAAAGCGGGCAGCGGCCAACTCTGCCGGCGGGCAAGCGGCGGCGGATAGATTCAAAATTCAAGGAGTAGAGACAACTGGTGGCACATGACCGACTAAACGTTGCCAACTTGGAATGAATCAAGCTACTGCAATTCTAGATTTAGTCCCATGCATAATGTTTTACAGAACAGTTCCTTCTTTGACTACGGAACCCTTAAAAAGCTTGTAAAAAGGACTAGTCGCATGATGTACAGCATGCGACTAGTCCTTTTTACAAGCAAACCTTATTAAAAGCTTTTATTTAATTAGCAGTGTTTGTATGTATGTATGTTCGGGTCAAATCTTGCAAGCTGAATTAGAAGCACTTCCTATAATCCTATAGAGTTGAATTTTTACACGTTGGTTCAGTTCCGATGACAATGCGTTTTTATTATGATTAAGTACACTATAATGATCTAAAGAATAAAGCATTTACTAATACAATAAACGTAAAAATGTGTGTTTATTGCAACTAGGTGCCTTATCAGTACACCATTCGTAATTAAATTTGGTATATAGCCTGTGGCATGAAAAAATAATAGATTTACCTCTGTAACTGTTTGTGAAGCCCGCGCAGGCGAAGTCACGGCCCAAAGTAAACTTCACTATCAGCGTCACTGTCATCCTCATAGATCGCCACGTGTTTAAGGCTTTTCGTGAGGGTGTTTTGCTTCGATAAACACGCTTGACAGGTGGGTTAGTGATCACAGTTCCATGGTCATACATGGGTGTAACGTGTTGCTGGTCGTATCCAGTAGTTGGCTTCTACGACTCCCACGCCCGATGTGATAATGATCCATCCTGGTCTGAAGCCAAGAGCACGCTACTAATTAAATGAACAAATCCCAAAAACTCCGGCCAAGTGCGAGTCTGACTCGCGCACCGAGGATTCAGTACAGAATATGGATAATTAACATACGGAAAATCATTCATAATATGCACCGAACCAAACATCACTAGATCGCGCCATTAGTACTATAAAACGCGCAAGTGTCAAGTTGTCAAGCAAAACAATGCTGATACATTCCATATCCGATGTATGGCTTTCAACAGCAAAGTTATTAAGTTTTTAATTTTTTGTTTGTTTATACAACGTGTACAAAAAAGGAGTGATAAAACTTAACTGCGGTATATGTTAGGTAAGGTTTTACCTTTGGAGCGGTAGTTAACATCTGTAAACCGTACGAATCTGGAGAAAAACGAATTTAAAATACTGTCAAAAAATTTTCAATTTCATCCCTATCCTAGTTCTAAATGTGCCAATAACCCCTAAAACCAAAGATAAGATCATCCATCATTGACCCCAGTGCTCGCGTTGGTAAACAAACATTTAGGGTTGTCAAAAATTACGACG
The DNA here is from genome assembly GCA_910589575.2 of Carcina quercana. Classification (NCBI taxonomy): domain Eukaryota; kingdom Metazoa; phylum Arthropoda; class Insecta; order Lepidoptera; family Depressariidae; genus Carcina; species Carcina quercana. The sequence goes on along the minus strand of OU342432.1, from coordinate 12,759,069 downwards.
TTACACCTATGAAATAAAAATGTATGGAAATTTAAACTAACCTTTACAACACTGCTACTTTCACAGTGTATTCTATACAAGGGATATATACCCACCTTTAAGTATTATCACTCCTTTTTTTGTACACGTTGTATAGCAGCAACAGAACTACACACTTATGTGAAAATTTCATTTGACTGCCCGCTGTCATGAGTCTTAGTAATAAGGTCCCGTTGGTTACCCTTTGGATACGGGACCCTAAAAAATAAAGAAAAGCAACTTCGATAGTCGAATGGTATTTCTTCATTTCGTACTGGAATGATCTAGGTATATTAACAGATTCGCAGTGTAAAAATATTTTTAATCGATTTTAAATCCTGATTTAATCATCTCACTATAAAGTCTAAAGTCAAGTCAACTCTCTCAGTAATCTGAGGGCCCGTTTGAAAAATATTCTCGTTGAAAAAAAGTCAAGCAATCAGAATACAGTTCAAATTGGTATTTCGGATACTAATCTAATTAAAAACCGTCAATGTCGCAAACTTTCGCCTGCATGCACGCGCACTGTCAGAAACTATTGAATGGAAGTAAAATAGATTCAAAATAGAGAGTCTAGACAATTTAAAAATAGGTTTGTGTTTATTTATTCTGCTGGGTGTTTGATGTATATTAGAACTAGTACAAAATGTAAAATGTAATGTTTTGTTTGTTGCGACACAAAAATGTATTGTAATCAACAATTTTTACTTTTTTAAATAGTTATGCCTTAATTTTAACTTACACTTTATGCCTGTTATTTTGTTTTTCACGTTTTTTCGATATTGAAATCGCACTTGGTTTATTTAAATTATGAAACATATAATAATACTCGACTGAAATTATTGTAGTAGTCATAATTAAAAAATAATACAAGTATATTGAGTAAGATTTCACGTGTAACTAAAGCAGTTAAGTGCGAATCGGTATATTTGGAGTTCTAAATTGCATCTAATTTAAGGTTCATCTAAAATCTCATATCGCAGAGTTCGGAGGAGTTGTCCCTCAGAGCTTCTTGGCCTCAGAGACCTCCCAGAGAACATGTACAACTACACGTGCCTATCGAGTTTAATTTTCTACAACCAGTAAACGGGTAACGAAATTATAGTCCAGTAAACAGATACATTGTTGTGAAAAAGTTGAGAAAAAAGAACTAGAAACCGACTTCAACTGCCCTATCAGACTTATGTGGTTTTTATTGTCAGAACTGAACCTTTAAATGGGACAATACGGGAAGCACCACCTTTCAAATAAAAAAAGAATCATCAAAATCGGTCCACCCAGCCAAAAGTTATGAGTTAACCAAATAAAAAAAATAAAAAAAACACCCGTCGAATTGAAATCCTTGTTTGAAAATAAAAATTAAATGCCTACACACATAAATAAAGATACTGTGTCGTATCTTGCTTTAAAATGGTTTAATAACTAATACGAAGACAATTTTTAGGTAATTTATAACTGTTCCTTCCTGTATATTAATACGGTTTGAAGTTTGAACCCTATACAATTTTAAAATCAGAATGAACGAGTGCGCCACACTAGGTATAGAGAGGGTTCTTCTAAATTCTACTCTTAGATAATTTGTAACGATTTTTGAAATTTGAAACTACTTTCACTTTTAAAAAACTGCGTATGTACATTTGTTCTGTGGTTAAAATCAAACCTTCAGGGAGTGATTGGCGAGGCTCAAAGAATTTTATCGGGCCAATCACAGCCAACCAAGATAATCAAACCTGGAAAGGAACACAAATTCTTTTAGTTCTACGCAGATGAAATCTCAGGCGTCAGCTGGTGTGTAATAAAGTTCACAGTAGTGTCGCTTGTCCGAGTGTTGAGTGAGATGCACTGCCCGTAGCTGGAGCAACCGGGTGACTTATCGTGGCCCGCGACAAAACAAAAGAATGTCGTGACATTTAGCTCAAGACAAGGGGTCGTAACTCAGTCGCGTGAAACTCCACGCACAGATTTATTGAAGCAATTGACAAAGTGGCAAATGGCCCATTAGAAATTAGGAGTTCCACGGAGCGAGCTCCGCGGAAAAATGTACAACGATATATTACACCGGTACAGGCAGAATTGTTGGCTATAAATAATCCTCCTTCACTTTCCAAGTTAATCTCGAAGAAGAAAATGTTCTTTTATAAATACGCCCTGAAAATTTCAAATCCATTGCCTGGTAGTGAACAATTGCCTCAAATAAACAGATAGGAATGAGATAATCGAACGCAATAATCGGAATAATAGAATGAAACAGGGAGAACTAATTCTATGAATGTTTTCAGTCGATAGCTTACGACATGTTTATTGTCATTGCGCAATAAAAACGCGACTAATGACTCGGGAAACTCGGCGGATACGAGCCGGGATTGTCTCACTATTTCATATATGGGTCAATAAAATTTTATGTTCAGTTAAACTTTGTTAAACGTGCCGTAGTCACCAATATATGTACCTCTATTTGTCTGGCTCGCAGATAATTCCTTTTTACTTCATATTACATTTCACAAAGCTATGTTTTACCAAGTAACGAAATAGTAGATAAAAGTCTATTTATTTTACAGTTTTATATTACACAAAATTATACACAGGTGTATTAAAACTGTTTGTTCATATGCTTTGTTATTTGACTATGGCAAACCTAATTGGATGAATTTAATTTTAAATTAATACGAGTATAAATATGTAACTTTTTTGGTCTGATATACATATTTTCTCAAATAAGTTAAGGCTCATAGACTTCACACAAAATCGAATATGGCGTCTAATTGCGAACATGAATGAAATATTTCAACATAATGTTTGATAGTAATATACAATGGAAGGTATTGATGAGCACAGTTGAAAATATATGGGTTAATTTACTTATAACATTGTCACATATAGGCGGTGTGGTCGGAGCTTTAGAACACGATTACCCCTGCCTTCTCGTGTGTATCGTCAAATCCCACTTATGAAAAAATTCAGGACAAGGGAAGCAATTTTTGATGTGCGGTCTAGTAATACACTCGCATCACCATATATCATATCCACAATATTATAAACTCGAAATTGCGTTTTGTTTGTCCTTCCTTCACGTCGTAGTGGAGAGTTACAGTGACAGCTTTTTGTTAAAGGATAGTCAAAAGGTCATAGAAGGATAAAGGCTACTTTTATCCCAATTAAACAACTACAGCTCTCGCGGGATAAGTTCTGAAAGCTACGCGATCAAAGTCACGTGCAAACGCTAGTTATGATATAAATATCACGGTAAAATACTGGTAAAAAACCCGCTTGCAAACACATCTTCCGGGTGTTTGGTATAAAGAGATTATCTGTTAGGAGAGGAAACAAGTAAACAGATTATAAAAAAGACGTTTCTCTTCGCGACCCCTCTTCTTCAGGCGCATAAAGATGCGTAAATATATTTGAGAACATATATCCACATCTTTTCAAGATATCGATACTCTATATTTAATTTTATATGCATTGAGACCTGCCCTGCTTGCTGTTAAGCCCTAAAAAGATGTCGGTGGATACTTGGTCACCTTTAAGGCTTTTTAAATTTTATTTGTTTGAGTAGTAACGTTAGTAGTGTTAGAAGTTTCAAAACGTAGTGTAAAACGTCTGTAAAATGCCAGAGCGACATTTGCAGCGCTGAAAAATTGAGTCTGTTCTACTATAGCTACTGTACCTATCATACGAGTAGTAATATTGTGTCAACTTAAATAGCAATAGCAGTACATTGTGAGCTTCTAGTCAATGTCTAACAGTAGATAAACGACGTTGAAAAATATCTGGAAGTCGAACTCACGACCTCCGGCACATCATTCCCGGACAAAAATCCAAAATTATCATCATCCGGGAAACATCTATTGCTAAATATCTCCCAAATGGCTGCCGTAAATTAAACCACAGAAAGTGCATTGGAGCTTAGATGTATGTGCTGGTTGAGATAGTGTAATATAAAGAAGACACACAAAATTTCCGGTTTGTTGTTGGAAAACACAGATTTCCCCTTTTAAACTGTATTTTTTTGTGTCATTGGTATTGGTGATCTCCCGCGGGTACAATGCGTCGTCGTGTCTCGTGTTGCTGTCTACTCCCTTCTTCCTGCTGTCTCCCTCACTCCCTATCACAAGGCGGTCGTGCGTGTCGATAAAAAATAATTGCTTCCGTCACCCGGAATTACAATAGAAATGGGCGCATTTCTTAGAATTGGCGTGTTTTTCTTCAACATGGGAAAACACAACTTAAAACATTTTAAAGTATTTCTCAACGCAAATTTAAAATATATTTCAATGATAATCTTACAGAAAAATCGACTATGCAATTAAGGATTGCGTTTGTGACAAGGATGTTTGGATGTACTCTAAGACTCGAGATATTCACATATATATATATGGTAGCTGAAACGTTTCTTCCGCTCTTTCTTATCTGCAGAACGTTTTAACAAAAGGGTTGTCGTATATTGATTGACGTCCAAATATATTGTGTAAATTTTGAACAAATTTTGACATTACTTTTTTCTTCTCTAGTTTAATCATAAATAAGGCAAAAACATTTATGTAGGTATGCAGACTCAGACATAATCAAGAAGTGACTGCGATAGCGTACGAAATTAACGTCTTCAGGCGAAGTTATGAATAGTTAATCTACGTTCATTCTCGATTTACTCTGAATGGACGACTATCGACTGCACATTGTGCAATAGAAATGCAATGGACTACGATCGCTATTTCTATTTTACATCCGTTTTGCTCCAGCTTCTGAAATGTAGTAAGGGATCAAACAATGGAATCAAATACATTATTTGTAGTTCAAATGTTCATTCGACTAACTGTTTTGGAGAAACCTGTGTAGTTCCGTTTGTTCAAGTATTTTATCGTGATGTTTTAACTAATTTTTCTCTAGTGTGACTTTGATGGTGAACATTGTAGTAGCTGGTCGTCAAACTATTAAACTTGACCTTAAACCTAAGCGACACCGCGAGATTCATGATTGGCGATTTGTCATCATAACAAATTAGTTTCTTTAAGAAGATGTAAGATATAAAAATATCGAAAACTAATTTCCAAATAAGTATTACTTTATATATCGTAAGCGTCAGAATCCACTTTTACGTAATCGCCTCACAGAGTTTGCAACAAATAAGCGCAGTGCACACGTGAGGGGCGCCATTCAACAAGTCAAGACCGCATTGTGTGCGAGGCGCGATCAATCATAATCACTGGCTCTTTCACCTCGACTAATGGCGCACGAAATGGCGGAATGCGTTTAAAATCTGCGAGTGTTCGAGGGTACGTGTATTAGAAGGTAACCGTTTGGAAACGGGCACAAAGCGGGCGGCTCTCGGCTGATCCATCATGTGTCGTGCCCTCATGAATTCCGGGGAGCTCTTCACTTGAGTTAGCACTTGGCTTCATCTCATGGTAAGTGACAATAACGCTGGAAAACATGCTCATCCATAAAACGGTTAATTAAGTGTAACAGTTTCGTTACTGGAACACAACAGTCCTACTGACACTGCTGGTGCGGTGGTAGATTTGGGTAACATGGTGGTAGCAAGCCAGGCGGACATAGCAAATGCCATACCACCAACTAAACCAAATGCCAGGTACCTTTTGTGATTCTAGTCTCTGTCTGCCTTCAATTTCGGAGCTTTTACAGGCCAATTCACATCTCTAATTGGCGAGAAAATTGAACATTTATAATAATGATTGTATCTCGGTTTCTGTTTTTAATTAGCATCGGTGTCTCGTGAAACTTGCATTACTCAAATGCGTTCGGTTGTGACCATATACATATACTTGTGAATTTTTCACTCACAAAGTTATCCTCACGAAGAATTTTTAATTTCATCGTGTCTCAGTAGCGACATGTGAACAGTGTCTGCTCACCGCAAATCAGTCGCGCTCCCGTGGATGCATTGTACGCTTTGTTATTTTAATTTTTTACCTTCTCACTCGCTTCCCCACCACGGAATGTCTTTGAAAGTGTTCAAATGATGCGTGTAATATCAAGGTTTGCCTTCGTTTGATGTAGAAAGATTAGGGTATTTGCGGAGATGAGTGTTTCCAGCGGTACGCAAGGAACAATAAAAGCTTCGATAAAGTGCCAGATCCCTTTTTGTGGTGCGCTGACTTTGTTTTCAATTGCTTTTTGATGTGGCTACTTCGACTTTGCAAATATCTATGAGAGTGGCCAACTGTGAAGTTGAAGGCATAGAGCTATAAATATCTAATGGCAGTTAAAATATCTTTATTTAAAAAATATTTGAAAAGTGTGCATAATACTGATGTATATGTAATTATTTGCGGATAGATCAAATGTGAAAAATCAATAAAAAATATAATAATCTAACCTAGAAAACCAGGTTGACTGGGGGACTCGAACGTACTCATGGCAACAACTTTTACAATACGTAAAGTATGTAATTTAAATTTTATTTATGCTTGATAAATGTAGCAAGTAACACTTGGTTTTCACACTTCTAAACTACTTAATCTATTTGGACGAAATTAAATCAAATCCGAATTGAATGACGACGTTTAACGACATTTTTACTCATCAAATATACAACGTTTACTGTCCGAATCATATATTTATTTTTATATATTTATTTTATATATAGTTTTACTTAAATTTTATTCAAATCCTTTCAACCGTTTATGCATGAATGAGTCACAAACATCCAAACTTTCATTCCTATAGTACGTGTATCGAATAAGTTAGGGCGCCACTTAACCTTCTATGCATCTTCTATGAATCTTCATACGTTTTCAAATAAATAAGAGTAAGACTTTTCTGGCCTCGACAACAATTTCTGATCTAAACTACCATTGTTCTAGGTGAATCACATTTGTAATTTTAATCTCGAAAGTAAATATAAATCGATATTACAAATCAGCATTGTTCGTAAGATTTCCGCAGTGTACATTTCGTAGGCAGTGTTAGTCTCGCATTTAATATAACCTCACAAGATACAAATAACAGAGTCTGTCTGGGACACCGCGTGGGTCCGAGGCCGGCCTGTCCGACGCAATACGCTGGACGCTAAGCAGAAAATTCCACTCGGCAAAGTTTTGATTGTCCGAGGCAGCTGGCATTCTTGGCCGGCACATTCCCAGCATCACTGGGAATACCGCGTTTTATTGTGTTCATATCGCCCAAGTTTATACTCACAAACTCATCGGCAAGTGTCATTTGGGACGACGCGACTCGACCCTGCGACACGCCCGGACATCAATAATAAAATCCCTGTTCACATATCTTGTAGAACGAATTCAGTCTGCTAAAGTTAGGCGCCTTTACCGAGGACAACATACGGGGAGGTTTTTCAACTGCTTAGTAAAATGAATTTCAAGTGCATATATTTCCTTTGCCATCCACTTTGCTTGAGGTAAAGTCACTGGAAACCTGAAATCATCTAAGTCCAACCACACCTAGGTGAGTGAGAGTTGTAATAACTCTTTGTAGATCTAGAGAGTAATAATCTTGACATTTTTGATATAATTAATCATTGTCACTTGTTTTTTTCCTAAGAAGTAGTGAACGTTTCTTTCTTCATCCAGCGTTGTCGTGTATTATTTCTTATTCAGTGAAGTCACATTTTGGAACTTTGAAAAATCTAAATAGATAACTTGAAGGCGAATCACAACACTCCTTTAAGAAAAAGTGAGCAACGTGTGCAACTTATAAATATTGTGACATCTTCTCCAAATTTGGCATACATCATCATCATCATCAGCCGGGAAACGTCCACTGCTGGACATAGGCCTCCCTCATGGTACGCCACATCGACCAGTCCCGAGCCACCTGCATCCAGCGACTCCCTGCGACTCTAACCAGGTTGGCATACACATCTTTTTTATTACTGAAACTTATAGGCAGACAGAGCAAACTCATATGAAAATCACACCTTTGGAAAAATGAAACATTCTTGTGAACATTTATGGTATTTAGTTCTGATTGTTTTATTTTAGAATGCGTATGAAGTGTTGAAACAAGCGCTGGACGTCCTCAAGTGTATGCGTATTTATAATTTCTAGGTAAGTACATGAATGAAAATCACAAAAGGGACAAGGCGCACGGGGTCGTCGCATCTGACCCTCGGCAATTTTTATACCCATCCCACTAATTGTAATTTCATTGAACAGTTTACAGTTTGACCGGTCCATTAGTGCGAAACAAGGTGGCATCCGGGGCCTTTCGGGTGTATTTATAACCTTTACTATAGTTGCGGCAATAATTTCATTAGTGGGGCACAACTACAGGCCGGACAAGACAAATGGTGGCCATTAGGCGCCCTAACGACGGCCCTCGTCAGCCCCCCAAACTTTTAACGACGAGAATCAAAGTAAATACGAAGCGTTATCTTGCCGATTTGGCGTAATCATAACTCTAGGTGGGCAAGGGTTGCTGCTAATAGGACCCAGTCAGCAGGTACGCTCGGACATCTGATTAACACAGGTAACTATGGTACACAGGTATTTGTGTTGGATTCAGTAGTACTTAATGATGTAAGGCTTGATAGACTGATTAACTTGAGCCAGTACTTTGGTGAACAAATACGAAAGGGTATTACGATATAATTACACTCGTTTTCATACATTATTTTTCTACGAATGAAGGATACACTCGTAGAATCCGAACCACTATTTAATAATTTGCGTAGAAGATAAGATTTTTGCTAACACGGATTACAAATGGAAAAAAAAACCCGGACCATTCCGTCATAACTCTTTATATACGTAGAGCACAACTCTAAGGGTGGTCTCCCACGGGACATGCCCGTCCGAATCAGTCGCACATTCGCGGCAACTCGCGTTATTGTGCCCGCACGGTCATTAAGGGCCATTGGAGGCGAGTTACTTCTGGCAGACCTTACTATACTTTACATCCTAAATGTGTATGTACAGCTGTCATGAAAAGTCACAATCATTCCAGTCTATTGTTTAGTTCAAATATATGTCTAATATTGTCTAAATCAGCTTGGAAAAAATACTTAAACATAATTACATACACGCATTGAAACTTTTTAAAGTGCCTGACGTAATACATGGCAATATGAAAAGCTATATTAATCGATACAGACGACTCACTGATTATTTTCTCGTTGGCTCGCGAGAGAGCAATAGCGATACATACTTCCTTGGCGGCAGAAAGAGATATGCATGTCTCAAGGAAATCAACGTAAGCGACAAATCATTCATTGCTTGAAAACTAGAAGATCAATTAAAAAATCATTTGTGCTAAACTTAGCAACCATAATTTCCTTAACAATTGTGTAAAAATAAGCACATAAGACTTAAGTAAATTCCTAAAACAAACAATTTAAGAAGACTTTGAAAAATAAATATATCGAGAAATTTTTTACAGATCTTGTTTCTGGTTGTGCTATTTCTTGAAAATGTACTCGAGATATCATTGACATAATATCTGCTACCATTAGTGACAAAAATAGATTTTCACAAGCCGTCAAAATCAGTGTTTCCTCTTAAATATATTCTGAATCAATAAGATACTCTAGAACTACTTTCAACCCGTCGTCACCCGTTCGTTAATAAGCTACCACATCACTGATACTACCATACAAATCAGACTGCTTAGTTTATGTTTAATATTTGTGTGCAGTCTTATGTCTATTACAAAATCACCCCAAGTCTTATGGAAAGTACTACTGAAACACTGGGTACTCTCACCAGCGCAACTCTAGTTTATTTGAGAGTCACACGATTAGCTGTGGACTATTCCGGCTGGTAATAACTGAATGGATGCAGTGGTCCCATCAAGTAGATAAACAACAAGTATCCTGCACAACCCAACACAAGTAATCCTGCGCGGGTTTCCTCGAGGAGGGCTGACTCCGACGCCTCAGCACTCATTACGCTCATTGCCCCTGACTCGGTGAGGGGAAGCTAATAATGTACGCACATCCGAGCATTACTGGATTTGGCTAATGTATTACGTCAGTTGCATTTATTTTTAGACAAATTGATATATATGATTGATACATGTTTTCCAATATATCGGAAGTCACGCCTTTAGATCCCGGTTAGGTGGCTTCACAGGTTAACGAGTAATATGCGACCAAATTATAAAATATACTTGGAGTGGTAAAATGAAAATTTCGTATAAATTTCACTCAAAATTACTTTTTATAAAACCAATTCCACTACGGCACCTTACACTGCGCGTGGCCCGACATTCACTTGACCAGTTTTTTAAATTCTATCATAGGAAAAGCTAAAAAAGACCCATACATAAAATTTATGGTAAGTTTACGTTATATTTTTTATATAATTCTGCCTGACATGCCTCCATATTTCTAGCAGTAAATTAGCTAAAGTCATACGGATGACGCCACTCCAGACAGCTTACTAGAATCTTCATAAAATGAGCGGCAATGGCCACAAGTAGTTTGTACAGGGCAGGCAGTGTGATGAGAGCTTTGTAGGGGATGTTCAGAAGATTTACGAGGATATTATTTGCTTATCTTTTGGTTACGACGCAGCGTGCCTTGATGATACGTGTGGTCAAATGCAACGAGAACTCATTCAGGGAAATAAGTATTTTTACTTTCGAAGAAGTGCAATTCTTCTTTTCATCTTGGTCTTCTTACGTTTTCATTGCTGGGAAAAGATCTTCGAATCATACAGAAAATGTTATGCTACCATCGGATGTTTTATCGACTTGCTGTGTACTTACTTTATTTCAAACAATAATTAACACTCAAATGTGTGAGTGTAAAATATCCTTGACTCTAGGGTATTTTGCTCAAATTTTGAATTAAGGATATTGCAACACCATGCCTTGTGCTGTTTAATTGTCTTTTTTTTTCGTGTTTTCTTTGGTGTATGTTACAAATATTATTAATGTTTTTTTTGCTGTTTTTTATATTTGTAATTGTGATTTCAATCATGTCCGAGCCAAAGAGCGATACAGTCAAACATGATGCCAGCCAGCCGATGGTGGAATAAATTTATTTATATTACAATAAAATATTATTAGATATAATACTCGGAAGTAAGTGTTATCAAATGTTATATTACTGCTCTTACAAACATACAAGTTAAATTAATCAGGGTGATTACGGTAAATCCCTTCACAGAAAGTTAGTAGTTTAAAAAAAGTATAAAATGAGAAACGTCAGTTTGAAAACAAAGATACAACTCACAGTTACATAAAATTTTAACAAACTAATATGTACGAGTATCGCAAACTATGTACCAATTAATTAGTTAGAGAATGAGTATAAGTAAAAAGTAATGATCTAGGTTAGGTTCATGTTCTGGAGTAGTTTCAGGATGACAAAAGAAGATAGCATAGAAATAGGCACCGTAAAAATATGCACGCGTCTATGTTTACTCACTGTAAAGGATGATCACCCTGTACTCTCCTTGTATTTCATATCTCACATATTGCTAAAGTAAACCATGACGTATTAAGTTAATGAGAGACAACGCGTGTCTCTCCGACACTCCAGCGGAGGGGAGTTATGAGATCATAACAATTCAACACGTATTTATTGTTTCATTAACATCAGATTTGGTAATATATATGATTAGCATATTTTTTTTAGCATTACATTTAAAATATTCATTACAATTGAAGTGACATTTGTACTTTATACAGTAGAATCAGATTTTTCCATTCTATTCATTTCCAGCTGTGCTCGCAGAAATAATTAAATCGTGTATTTTCTTCTTAAAAGTTTCTAAAGGTTGCCTGTTTGTGTTTTATAAATAAAACTTTTGAACCTTTATAGTGACGAATCTATCATCAGTTTACTGCTGTGTGTGTGCCTCTTTCTTACATGTCATTATGATATTGAATCTCATTCAAGACACAGTAATAAAAGCTTACTGTTTGGAATGTATATCTTATCCCCATATTTTTTCTATGTCCGCCTGGCTACCTATGTCTACCGTCAAACAGCAGTATTAATAGCACTGTTGTGTTCCGGTAGCAAAGGTAGCATAGCCAGCGCCTCATTAGATTGAGGCTTCTGGGTGCGCAAGCTTATCATACAACGGCCTTACCATCAGGTAAGATGAAGGCCAAGTATGGACCGGACCCATCATCCATAAAAAATAATTTTCATCTATCTTATATCTCAACGCAAAACGAGAAAAATAAACGAAATTATTTTTAATGGATATAATTATTTCGTTTCTATGAGCTATAAACAAAACTTAAGCTCATTAGCAAATAATTCCGACTACAGAGCGTTGCTTCCTTTGTAGTATGCGTGTGTATCGGGGCCGGGCTGGTGCGCTGCGTCGGGGGCGCATGGAACACACGGCTACTTTTTATTAATTTACGAAATAAAAGTTATAATCTCGTTAGCGTCCCGGCAGCTCCATTGTGACGCAGGCGCCATTACCTGGACATTGTAATAGGATCAACTTATTAAACAATAAGTACACAAACATCAAAAGCGTTCTTGCGAGACGAAAGAACGTTGCTTTATAAGAGGCTTTCATTTTTTGCGTGCTGCTTTTATTATTTCACTTTGCGATATAATTCTAAAATTAAAATACGTTAATATGTTTATTTTGATATTTATGGCTATATATACGTCAGTCCAATCATCCGTCAGAATTGATTATCTCATGTTATATCGACTTGAAGTTTAGAATATTTATAAAAAGGTTAACTAAATGACTTTGTCGTCTGTAAAATAATTTTAAATTAATTGGAAAACGATCCAAAATAATCTAATACTGCTCTATTACGCGCTCCATAACGTTAGCAATATCTTTACCAATAAGTTTACTTCCAAGGGACACCCCCGTGACTGAATCTGACTTGCGCTTTTTGTACTTTAAAATCGATTTTACCGATTTATAGGCTAGAAGACACCAAATAAAATTGGGGTTAAATTTTATTTTAAACCATAAAGGCATAAGACTCCTATAAAATATCTAATATTATTTAATTTTTTTTCTGGACTTTTACAGCTTATAAAACCCGCAAAAATTTAAAACACCAACTTGCTCGAATTCAGATTTTCATTTTATATTTTGCTTTGTTATCACATTTTGAAGATTTCTTTAGTAAGGGAGTGGTCACATAAAAACCTTCTTTTACGATATAACTCAAATATTGTTAAAAGTTTCATACATTATCTACTTCAATGCGCAGACGTGACGTCACCCCTGGGTACCGATTTGTATGGAGCGTTTTTACACCACGTGACTAGAATCACTTTTCGACGGGTTATATTAGGAAAACTATAAATCATATCGAAAAATCTTTAACAAGGCTAATTATCTTTTCACACGGGCTCTCAAATGAGGGAATAAAAATTTACCTCTTTCTTCCAATCTTTATACATAGGTACCTACTTTATCTTACAATAAAAGGAAAAGCTTTATTATTTTGTTGTTACGCAAGTCCATTGCCTTAAATATTTTTTATTTATTTATTTATCACAATAATCTTTAGAATGATACATGTTTTTAAATCGCCAAACTGCCAAGGCAGTCTGTAGGCGATGCGCTCTTATATTACTCTGATTCTATAAATAACTTACTAAACTTAAACTAACTTACAAACTACATCAAACATTCTTTAAGTTTGTGTTTTAGTAGCTTTTTATAACAGTTCCCATAATAGGATAGGAAATATGGAAAAGCACGGAAGGTTAAACCACCGTGTTCTAAACATAATCCTACCTTACTAATCTAATAAAGCAATTCACTAAATCAATGTAAATACAGCTCGAGAGCTCTACAATAAACCGAAAAGCAATAAACATGATAACATCGTTCCTATAATGGTTATGGGCAAAATATTCGGGATCCATTTACTAAAGATATTAGCCGTTAAAGAGGTGCTCGAAAGGAAGCCGGGAGCGTACTATACCTGCGGACCCTAAGGGAGGCTTTCTCAAGGAGCTGAAGGTGTTGTGCTCCGAACTAAATGCTATCTAATTACGAAATAGTTTCACTTCTTGATTTATAGATTAAGTTTAGCTGAGTTTGGGACGCACATGCGGCTCTGTGCCGCCTATGACAAACACACTGGTGCAGTGGATTACATATTTTATGAAATTATTTAGCTAAGCGTCATCGTTAATTTTCTTTTCCTTCCACCGTCTCAATATTTTTATCGGATTTATTAATCCCGTCGGTGCTATTTTAATGTACTTCAGGTTGACAAGTGAGTGAGACTCTGAGAAGTGAGTTTATCAATACTGGTGACCGGTGTTAGAAAAATCAGTTAGTTAGCATAAAAAATAAATACAAATTTCTTACAATGTCAAGTATTTAATTCAAACGCCTGTTTCGTCATGTTATTCATCATTTCAACGTAAAACAACGGCTAAAGGGGTGGCCATAGAGGTGTTAAAGGAAAGTCGGGACAATCTCGAAGGAATTATCGGATTCGGTGGGTGTTCGGCCCACAATGGATGTTCCTGGCCGGGCTGAGCTTACACTGTGGGCCCAGTGCTTTGTACCAAATCACTCTGTAGATTTATTGCTCAGTGTCCCCTACTCCCACTCTCCCCCTATATAAATCGTGGAATAAGTGTTGCCATATTTACCGTTGACGTATTGTTAATCGGCGGCACCTTCTGCGCTCGCCAGTTGTGACGCCTACAGAATAGTAATAATTAATCTGGGCATCCGATGACGAATATGAATCATTTATACTTCAAATTTATTGCTCGAAGGTCCCCGGATCAAGTTGCGGGCCTCAGACACATGTGACAGTAATTTAGCGTAAAGTAACTGGAAGCTCTACCCTTTGTCATTCAATTTCTCGTACTCTCAACTAGTGGAGATTATAAGTTACTAGCGACCCGCCCCGGCTTTGCACGGGCAGTAGAGTATATAAGCCTACATTTTTTGCATCATAATGTAACGTATTTCACACCACCACACAATGTGCACTTGCATCTGGCTAGAAAAGAAGATTAAAATAAGTTCATTAATTTTTGAATTTATCGCGAACAGACGGACAGACGCCGCAGGGGACTTTGTTATGATTTGTGACAAAATACCGAATATTGTGTTAATTTTATTGACTGCATACCATCGCAATATTCTTTACTAGTTATTTGCCAGGGAAGTATATTGTGGAACTAAGAATTAGTGATCTGAGTGGAATTTATGTGATATGTATAGAGGGACGCTATCGTATCGCTCTTCTATCGTAGGAGCCACGGATTATGTTTTTGTAAAATAACATTTCGTTGTTTTATTCGCTAAAATAAACGACAACATGTTAAACTTTTCTCAACAAGCTATATCCAATTATCGTTGCATGTATAGAATTCTGAACACAAGCGATGTCAGCCAGATATTGGTTCTACCTCACTACATGGTTGGGGCTGTTCCATCAACGTCCCATGTTCTAATCAATTGACCGAATCGAGTGACCGTTGTCGGTCAAACGGACCGCGAAAACAATCTAATCACCCGTGACCAACGACCGATACCGTCAACCCATGACAGGAGTACCATCGAAATGTAATTAGTACTTATACCTCTGAGGGTACATTCTACTAATGGGCGGGATTATTTAGAGGCGACCGACCGGGCTAAAGTGAATTTGTAATAAGGCTCACAGTCTTGGATCTGCCTTGGTGGGTTCAATAATTTATTTACTTCGATGTTATACGAAACTACGTAAAGGTTCGTCATCAGTTGCCCTCTGGGAGCTCGAGCTTAATTTAATTTTAGATTCTATTTAAAGCAAATTAGATTTGGTTTTGATACATACAGTCCATTGACCATGTCTTTGTAACAAACTTTTACGCTTTATATCCTATCCGAAAATGTAAAAGAAATGATGATGTAAATAAAGACAATATCCTACAGAGTTTAAAACGATAGCTAAGTAAAAATAACTCTTTTCAAGACAAGACTTATTTCGAATTAGGCCTGTACTTGTATACTGTACTGTACTACCTGCCTACCTGCCTGTACTACTATATATACAAAATCATTATTTTTGTACTAAGTGACAGCGTCAAACGTCATTTTATTGACGCCATCTTTGTTTTAACCGTCAAGTCTTACCTGTTTCGTGCGTTTTATATGTTATAGGCTAGTTGACTAAATTTGAAAACTTGGCTAATTATATACTTTAATATCTATTTTATCCCAAAAAAACTATATTTTAAAGAAAAATCAATATTTACATTACGTATTTTGTATTTTAAAAAAGCCATTTAGATTTCCCTCGAAAACGCTGAATAGTGTCATGGCGTCTTGAATGACGTCACAGCTCGCGAAATAACCTGCTCTGTGATATGAAAACGTCAACAACAACAATGATGTTTTGCGAGGCGTGACGTCACACTTTCTTGCGCCGCGTTCTTCGTGTTCGTTGTCACGTGACCTAATGCCTATTTTTTTTCGAATTCATTTTCTAAAAATATTAATAATCTTTAACTTTTTTGAGAAATAGACTGGTTTTTTCTCACCTTCGTGTCTTCATTTATAATTAGCAACTATAAACCAAGCCATTTGTTATTAGTGGACACAAGCCTATTGTACAAACTAACAAACAAAGGTAACTAAATCACTTGTATTTGATAATGGCTTTTTAAAATTATAAGTGTAAATGACCAGACCTGGCGCGGAACCTGTTAATTTTAGTCAAATGGTTTGCCATATTCGGCCGCAGCTCCTGTTAGCTCGCTGTAATAATGTAATCTACATAAGCAAAAGCAAATTTTGGGGAGAAAGAATTTCACTTACAATGTCGGATTCTAATAACTTCATCGATGTCGTTGGAAAGTATTATTATAATCTGACTAAAACTAAATCTAAAAAAACAACTGACTTTTCAAGTAAAAATCACCATGATTCATGAGCTGATGATCATTAGCGAGATTCAAGTTACTCGCGTGTTTATAGAGGTATAACGATTCACTCACAGCAATAACGTAAGTGGTTGTGGAATAAGTGGCACGCATTATTATAACGCCCGTACGTGTTATATAGGATGGATTGTTGCCATAAATCCGTAGAAGGGTGAACCGAACACTGAGCACAACATAGAGACTTATTGTTCTCACAACAATTACATTAAATACAATACAATATGGTGCTTGTAGAAAGTATGTAATCGGAAGTTACTTCTTTGTATAACCTTCTGTTATATATATAATCGTGTTCGTTATTATTATTATTATTACTGTTTATTTAAATCAGACATACATCCATATTGTTAGTAATCTTAGTGCTATGTTAGTTATATCGTCAGACATGATACTGGAGCACTGGTGCATGTAATGACAGCCAGTGTCTCAGCATCGGTCCGTCGGTGCGATGCGACGACAGCGAGCAGACTGCTGCGGCTGCGCACCCTGCGCGCGCTAGAGGCTGCACTCTTGCGCATCGTGCTGTAGCAGCAGTCTACATGTGCCTCGGCAAACATCCCTAAAGCGCTGAAGTTTTTAGGGGTGAATCTATGACATATCAGAGTATTCGATCGAATAATACGATTCTATACGAGATCTTAAAAAATTCATACAAAAACAATATCAAAGCGTATTATGATTCAATCCACGCTACTACAAAAACAATAGCAGAGGTTGTAATTTTAGTAAAGTGTTTGTATTTATTCAATTAGTTTTTTGCATTCATCTCGTAATCTAACGTGTGATTTTGTTTACATAATTATTATTTTCAAACTATTTTAATACTATATAGACTTTAGCAATCTTTAATGCGGGCGGGAAGTCTCTTGATTACTTGCTGCTGCGGTCTCGTGGAATTAACGCGAGGTCCATCCCTATAGTGTAGTAGTGTGTAGTCAGCGTGTATTGTAACAAAAGGAAAGAGTTCCTTATACCAAAAAGGAAACATGTTTGGCATGGGTGACCTCATGCCACAGTGCAACTAATAACGAAATTTTTCGTCTAAATCCTCATTGCAGTGATCTCCTTACCTTATGAAAATTAAACGAATGTAATGTAGTGAATGATAGTTAATTGAAAGTCATCGTCAACCACTGAACGTAGGACTTATTTACGGTACGGTTCAATGACCGATCCCGGCCCTTTTGAGAGATGAGAAGATAAATAATACAATCTGTATATAAACTTTTGATTTTGCACATTCGAGTAGAGTAAACCGGTACATGGCACGAACATCTAACCAGCCAGTGTATGTGTGTACAATGTCTCTACTTGCTCCATACACTTAATTAATTAAAAGAGTCCTCGAGCAGCTTCCACGCTGCAGCTCTGTTTACCTGCGCTCTGTTTGTGAAACTAACGAACGGATTTATTTCATTACGTCATTGCATTTAAGTATAAACTCGTGACATTAGATAAATTAGACAACAAGTAGAAATACTTGCAGTAACAACATCAATAAGCCCGACTTCTGAGCGTGTACTCAAACGCGATTCCGACGCGTGTTTGAAGGGTTCCGTGCGAATATTTTACATATATACAACAATATAAGGCCCACCAAATTTTAACCTTGTTTAATTTTTATTTTTATTAACTAGCCGTTGTAGCTCAGTTGGGTACAGCGTCCGTTCTTGAACAATCGAGGTCTGGGTTCTATCCTGGCTCGTACCAATGAGTCCCAATTTGGAATTTGGAAGTTATGTACGAATGATAAAAATCGTTACCATTGGTTTTTCGGTAAAAACCTTCTTGAGAAGAAATTCAAAGGTGTGTATGAAGTCTACCAATTCGCTATGGGCTCGCATGGTGGCCTCTGAGGCTATAGTAAACACACTCTGTGAATGTTTGAAGTGTCCTACTTACTCACTTTTCTACTACTTACGATTCAAAAGATACATCCCTGTGGCAGACGGACGAATTTACGTTATGGACGATGTAGGTTAGGATCCTCCTACCTTTAGAAGTAAAATATTTTAATTTTTTAGGAGTTTCGTCACGATGTTGTGTCGTGTTAATATAAATATGTTGTTGTAACAGGAAGCGCAAAACGTTCAGGCCCTTGAACAGTCATGGTTCTAATAAACAATTCACGCGAACTCACCAGAACAATCATCCTTTGTTCTACCCGAAAATTTATCATATTACGTATTCAATTTACATAACAAAATTTACACAAGACCCAATTCCGCACAATTATCAAATTAAAATGGGTAATGTCCGTCCGCTATCCGGAGATAAGGAAATTACAGTATATTAGACGGTTTAAGGGCGTAGGTGTTAATGTTAAGTAAATTTTGATGTAATCGTGTTAAGCCTTTTCCGGGGTGGGTCTGCGTAGTCCCGGCTGAGAAAAATGCGCCGGGATTTATTGGCTTGTTACCGGGATTTAAAAAAAGAGAGGCAGACGGGACGGGAAGGAATGCGAGCGGTCCCGACCCCGGCTGTCGGCGCGTTTGATGGTTTGAAAAAAGGGAGCCACTTGGTCTGATGTTCATTTTTGTAATCGTTCTGATTTTTGTCCGAATAATTTCTTCCGTCCCGTATTTGATTGTGGCATTTAAAATTTAATTTAAATGTTTGAACAAAGGGTACTATAGTCAACATCCTCTGATCTGATACACGAAATATTGAACAGAGGTTCCTGAGTGCTGTTCAAACGAAGGAAAAAATAATAAGTTTATAAATTATCATTACATTAACTCTACGAGATTATGAGTATTGTCCTTGGAAGTGAAATTACAGTATTACGAATTGCACCGAATCACTTTCATTCATTTCGTTCGCTAATGTACGAACCTGCCTCTCGCTTCGTAACTCAATTGCTCATCAAGCATTTTAAGTGACTCTTCCGATCCTCTCGAGACTTCCTTAAGGATCCGTCTTTAAATATTCACCGAACGTAACTCCCGATCGCATCTTTAAAGTTGCACAAACTTTCCTAAGCATGGCCGTTAGTGTTATTAGGTTGATTTCATATATTAGGGACGTTTCCACTTAATATTAGAGCAATAAGTGTACTTACTAAGTTGTGTTGAAATTGAATTGCAATTCATCCAAATTGGGAGTTAACGACATTCTAGGAAAGTAGTTTTAACTGTAGTAAAGATTGTGTTTTATCTGATAGACTGTGTATCACAAAATGGTTATCTAGCTAGAGTTTCAGATCACACGAAATCTTCAGTTTTAACCCCCAAAAAACCATATTTATTTACAAACCAATTCAGTGAAGACTGTCTCCCGCCACACTTTTTTTAAACGTACAAGTAGAAATATAACTTGCACCCTAGATTAAGTTTTAAATAGCAATAATAATAATAATAATAAAGTTCTTTATTAAAGGCATTGCCCATATTACATTATAAAAAAAATGATTTATCAATGATCAAAATATTGTATGATATAATATCATATATGCAATATATATGCAAAGGAAAATAATAAGATTGATCTGACTTTGCTTAATTAAAACAGCACGCATACAGAATGAAACTTTAATATATTTTCATTTGACCAGTATTACCATTAGTAAAGTCATAAAATATAAAACCGTATATCTGAAACCACAATCGATTTATTTAAATTAATACAAACAACGCTGAGTCCGATACCGTAATATCATGAATATTTGATAGGAAAAATCGCGACTTTTTTACTCGTTCAGTATGCAAACGTGATTGAAGTGAAGGGGCGGAGAGGATAAATGAGGTAAATTAATATAAAGGGAACGGTTAGTTACAATTACGTTTTTAAATGTAAGCAAGCCGGCTCCTTGTTACGCTTTGATTTTTCTTGTGCGACACGCCATTTGTCGGTTCTCACGGCCGAGGAGAAGATGGACGTAGCTGAATGTTGATTTATGTAGTCGGAACTTGACCTTTTCCCTCTGGTTGTAAAATATGGCTGGTGTTTGATTTATTGTCGATATTGAAGGTGATCGTGGCCATTTACATCTTCTAGAGTTTATCAATTTCATTCAATTATTAGGTAATTATGATTTCAGACACAAAATTTGTCAGTGTTTCGTTTCTCTTATTATTAATTTAACAATGACATGACACAAAAAATAAAATTAGCAAAAAATAACGACCACATAGCGAAAGGCAAAAATGAAGTTTATTTTGAAGAAGAAGAAAAACGTAATACATGAAACATGAAATCACGTACAACTTACGCTAGGTTCATTTACATCTTTGTGGACACGTGCACTTTCCAGCTGACAAGAAGCTAAAACTTTTTTCAGTTGCTACCATCTTTCACTCACCCGTCATTAAGCTTTGATTTCGCCGAGAAGCAAAAGGGTTTGGAATAAAAATCGCGACCCTCCCACGAGAAACCGGGCCAAGGAGGGGTTGCTAAAAAGAAATACAGAGAAACCCGTTGTTTTCTAAAGACGAAGGGTAACCAGGTAGCCAGGCAAATGAATTGCAAACAGCATTATTATTTCCTCCAGGAAGTCGTATATATTCCCGGGCGCCTTTATTTTAACGTTTCTTGCTTTATTCATTTTTTTCTTACCCCTTTTTATTGCCGACAAGCTCGTAATATATTGTAAACGGCACAGCGAGTGCCGGCTGTAAACAACTATTACAACTTAATAGGGAAAAGGGGTTGAATTTATTACCAGTTTTTACTTGACTTTAAATTTTGGTCGGATTTCTAAAGCTAAAAAATAAAACTTCTCTAAATCACGGGAAGAGCTGAGCATCCAAGGTGCACCTCCAATTTATATACCGAAGGCGGTCTTATACTCGTACGTATCGCTGCGTTTCCGTACCTCAAACGGTAAAAAGACCCATAATAGGATCACGGTGTTGTCCGTCACTTCCCTTTTTCTCAAGAACGCGTAAAGTTATCAAGTTGAAATTAATACTGAGTACTCAAATCTGAAATCCCTTAGATCTGTTAAAAAATAGAACTTCTATATCTATAATAGATACAGCCGTGTATGCCGCATATTTTGCCGATTTAAAAACCCATATGGTACTTCACGTTGACTTAGAATCTTGAAATTTGTCAAGAAGTTTCTGAGAAAAGGATCATGTCCGACAAACATGTTCTCCTTTCCTTTTGAGTAAGGTTTTTTTTTTTTCTTTTGAGCTACGGAACTCTATAAAGATTTTTTTTAGATGGACGTAAGATTTTTTATTACGATCGTGTAAAAGTAAGCTAGTTGTATCCAAGTATATAGTACACGAAGCGTCGGTGGCGCAGTGGGTAAGGCGCGGACTCTCAATCTGAGGGTACCGGGTTCGAATCCAGCCGTGTACCTATGAGATGTTTTTCAATTCAAGTACATCATCCGATTGCTTAACGGTGAAGGAAAACATCGTGAGGAAACCTGCATGTCTTGAACAGGCATGTGAAGTCCGCCGATCCGCACTGGGCCCGCGTGGTGGACTATGGCCCATACACTCTCTGTAGGAGAGTAGGCCTGAGCCCCTCCAGTGGGGACATATATAGGCTGTTGATGATGATGATATAGTACATAAAAATCGATAAAATTAATCACTGCGGTAATATGTACTACAATTACTATTAACAATAATTGCTGTAGTAATTAGCTCGAACAAAGGCTGGTAACAAGATAAGAACACGTACGTTTCTTGGCTGAATAGTTTCGCTCGTAAAATCCGCTATAAAAGGGCGATAACGGCCGATTATGGCCGCCGGAACTGCTCTCTAATAATGAATTGTCTTTAGTATAATGTCCTGTCGTGATTGTACGAGCATTATTAAGATTGTATTTAAGAAATCGACGTGATGTATCATCCAATTAGTTGAAGGTAAACATTGAACGTAAAGAAATGTTTCAGTACTTACTAAAAGATAAAGAATATAATAAAGAAATAATTGAAAAATTTAAATTTTACTAAAACTTCATGAGTAAATTTTACTACAAATATTATTGAAGTACAACGAAGTCAATTTACAGATTTTTTGTGGGTACTCTAGTATTCTAGTGTAAACAATCTTTTCCCAAATATTTTTTATTAATTTAAATATTAACATCATTCCTATTTGTTTTTCTTTCTAAAAATGTATAAGTGTACGTGTAAAGCATGTATACCATCATCATCAACAGCCTATATATATCCCCACTTCAGGGGCTCATGCCTACTCTCATACAGAGAGTGTATGGGCCATAGTCCACCACGCGAGCCCAATGCGGAATGGCAGACTTCACATGCCTGTTCAAGACATGCAGGTTTCATCACGATATTTTCCTTCACCGTTAAGAGGCTATGTTGGTTAGACCACGTGGTCGCGTTCAAGGTTGCATTGTTTTGTAGCTGTCCCT
This sequence comes from Carcina quercana, assembly GCA_910589575.2. NCBI lineage: Eukaryota > Metazoa > Arthropoda > Insecta > Lepidoptera > Depressariidae > Carcina > Carcina quercana. Next base: position 12,735,898 of record OU342432.1, on the reverse strand, counting down.
ATCCGAGCCCTATCCTACCCGAGCGCGTACGGTGAGACAGCATACACTACGCGAAGTTATCCACCCGTTATTTGGATGTTTCGTAGTCCAGGGATCATTTGAAGGGTACAGTATATTATGTAACCATTTTTTTAATACAGTATACTAATGAAATTTCAGATGTCGGTGGTTTTTCCAAATTGTTATAAATTGATTCATGCTCTTGTAAATCAGGTTCAAAGTTGGGGCTTTTTACTACCGTAAAACACAATTCTTTGACGCCCTGTAACTCTGGAAGTATATATTTAAACGAAAATCTGACTCACCACCAACACAGATATTTGTTTCTAGATTGTGTCTTGAAAATTTCATAGATTTCCATAGCTTAATACTCAAAATATGACTGGACTACGTTTGTAGGGGCGCTTTGAAATCAGCATACCCTCTTAAGCAATCGGATAATGTACTTGAATTGACAAACAACTCATAGGTACACGGCTGGATTCGAACCCGGAACCCTCAGATTGAGAGTCCCGCGCCTTATAAATTGCGCCACCGACGCTTATGTATACCAACATAACAGGAAATAACTTGTGAGTAGTGCAATAAAGCAGCGAGCGCAGCCAATAAACGTAGATTATCGAGAGTTATGATGCGAGTCTAGTTAATGCGACATGACAATAGGCCCCGGGCTGGAGCACTGCGGGGCGCGACAGGATCCCATTCTATGGAAATGGAAATAATAATAAATATTTAGTTTCGGTACAAAGAATTTATTGAATATTCGCACGGACTTACTCATACACGTATGTGCATGTAGGGAAAAATATTGCTATGAAAAGAAATTGTAGAATAAAAAAATCCAAAAATACTTACTTTAAAGTTAAAATGCACGCTCCGCGGCTCGCAGAACTTAGCCGTAAAAAGCACTAGTTCTGTGATCATCCTTACCGCCAACTAAAAGCCACATACTCTCCATTGCAATAACGACGCAAACTCATAATAGTTATCATTTGGAAGGTATTTATTACTGATCTATGAGATAACTAAAGAGAGAGAACCGAGAGAGAGAGAAAGAGAAAGTTTCACCAGAAAAGGCACTGAACAGGAACACCCTTCATGACCAATAATACAACATATCGACTACAAAAAGATTTGGTGTCATAAATTGTATAATTGAGAGGATTTCGATTTCAATTACTTTATAAAGTCATGAGACTTGCTACACTCATACAAACTCATAACAATAAGTGCGAGTTGAGAGAAAAATGCAAACAGGAGCAAAGGCCATGCCGCTGTCGACATGTAACCAACGCGATGCCTCACTAAACATGACATGAGAGGGTTTGACTTGCCCTTAGTAAGTTGTACATATATAGGTAGAGTTTGTTACTTCTGAAATGTTTTTCTTAATCATCTTTTAAGACATTAGGTATTACGATAATGCGCAAATAAAATTTTTAAATCAAGCACACATATAAGACTATCTTGGAATGATATTTTTCCCACACAAATGTATCCGTGGAAGTGCAAGTCGCAAGTCTCAGTTAAAAGAAGCTGAATGTCATGCCGGTGAAACACGATACAAACTATAGGAAATCATGAATCTATTGAGAGTAATACATTTCATAAAGTTCCTCTCTATACAGTTACCGCAGCCCTAGGGGCTCGTCACTCCGAGGACGTAGACAAAAAGAGCGCTGGATCACGTTATAAAGTCAATTTATCATCAGCAAACCGAATAATTGCTCCCAGGAATGCTTTGATCGTCCACGAACGAGCCTGACATTTTATGTGTATATTTGTCTGAAATTTTAATAATGCTGTATTGAAATCAATTATGAAATGACAGATTTAAACGTCATGCAAATAACTAGCATTGCGAGGTCATGCTATTTCTTCTTCGTAATATTTTATTTAAAACGTATTATTAAATCTTAATTCCATTTGAATATTTCGTGTGTCCAACTATGAAATGACGTTATTTACTGGATTAAAATAAAATTGTACAACTCATATTTATGGTGATGATCTTATAAATAGGATGTCTGACATTGTACAGTAATTTTCTAAAAATAGGACATCTGATTGTTATGTCACGAAATGAGTATCATGGGGATACAACTTCATTTAACACAATTTAAATTTTTACATTAGTTGCTCTGTAACTGTTATAGTAAAGTTGTAAGTTACTGATATTTCATCTCGAGACACTAAAATCCGGTCTCCTATATCTTGGTAATTACTTAACAAAGCGAGCTATTCTATTTTAAAAGATTATGACAAAAGAAAAGTTGTATGGAAGCATTCAGAGCTGTTTCCGGTTAAATAATATTACTTAAAGGTTTATGTTATATTTATGTTTTAAGATGTTGAACACTTTCATGTTATGAAATTGGGTTAAACAGTATATGTTAACGGTAGGTTTAGTTGTATATTTTCAGCGACTGGATAGCGAAATTCTTCTTCTTGAAGATTAAGGTATATGTTGATACAGATGAAGCTGAATACTCTTCAAACCTGTACTATACGAGTACGTACTGCCTTTATATAGTCACTAGTCTGACCCCTAAAGCAAATCTATTCCAAATTTTGGGGTAAGCCGGGGAATAAAGATATCAGCGGACGCAAACAAAACGATATGTTGACCGTGCCGTCGTAAAAAACACGTTAACATCCATTCACATTTATGTCCCCTATTTGCGCGGTTGCGAACCAGTGGGCAGCGGGTATCCACCGCCGACGGTGGGGTATAAATGGATACAAAGTAACTGATTGCCAGCAACAAAGAACGATGTTTGTTTTCCCCTGGCTTTTGATTTTATGTGCAACTGTACTTTTTCTAGTTTGGTTTTTAGGATTTTCCTACGTGAATTTTTCCTTGTCGTGGAGACATTGCGCCGACTCCTCAGAGGTGCTCAAAACAAAAGTTTTGTCAAAAAGTTTTATCAGGGCGCTCGTTATCCCCGGGGTGGGAACCTTTGACCTATTTTTGTCAGAATGATCAATCGAGACAGAAATAAGGAGAATATAGCAGTTTTATATATTTTCATAGCACATACTCGTAGCTTCGAGCATGACTCTCTTTAAATAGGTACAAAGTAGTTTTTGATCTTCATTGTGTCCTAATACTAGGTCTTCTCCAGCGGAGACATCGGACCAGGAGACGCGGCTGGTCTGATGACCTAAATAATATAGCAGGGAACGCGTGGGTGAGGAGGACAGAGGACCGGCATGAGTGGCGCGCTTCGGGAGAGGCCTTCAGCGGTGGATAAGTGTCCTCATATGTGAACAGTAAATGTTAGAAAATGAAGGCTTGCAATTGTTTTTTTTTAAATTATTATTAGTCATCTTTGTACATTGTTTACTGTTTTAGTTTTTACAGTGTAAAACACGCAGAGCCTTAAATAAGGTTTTATTATCGCTACTTCATAGTTGTAGTAAACATAAAACAAATTATATTGCTACAAATGGTCCGACCCCCCAAACGGCAACCGCCGCCATTTGTTCGCGATTTGTCAATGTTTTGTAGTACTGTGTGGAAAAAAACAGCGCTAATTACGTCACAAAATCACTTAGCATTGATTACCTTTTTCGATAATAAAATCACACATATTGTAACAGATGGCGGTAATTCTTCAATCACTACGGGTACTCGAGGCAGAAGCTATTGTAGAATGCAATAAATGTATAACTAGGAAAATATTCGAATCTTCCTTTATTAAATCAATGGTAATCAAATGGCAATACGTAACCAAGATATCAGCAAGTCATAAATACTCGTATATCCACGTCCATAGAGGAGTAACATCGCATTAGCCCGCCGCCGCCGCCCGGACGCGCTTATTGAGTTATCACAGTTCCTGAGGCGCCCGCGCCCGTCGATGCAATAGTTATCGATTTTCAAAACTATTCTCACCATTCGTCCAATCGTAGTACACTCATAAGTATTTCCTTCTTTGAGAGTTCAATGTTTTGCAAAATGTTTGAAACATGTAATTGCTATATTCGATTGATAGTCAGATAATAAAATAGTCAGCAGTTTGAGAGGTGTGGAAATGAAAGCGATTGCTAATCAAGCAATTATTGGACAGATTATTTTAATAAATTTAAATGTAAAATAATTAAAAATATGTAAATAACATGTTTTCTTCAAATACCTTACAAAATAAATAACTCTTCGGCTTTACAGTGGTTAGGATAACATGATATCATTTTTATGTAATTATTTAACTAATTTCTTGAAAGATATGTTTATTTGCATCGAACATATACATACATATGAAGACAGTAAAAAAAATTGTTCCTCGTATTCCACCTTTAGAAGTTGAGGCTTAAGAGGCTTTTCAACTGCTATCCAAGAATGAATTCTTTAACTGAATATAAACTTTTGAACTGACCCAATGATTCTAGAACCTTTTTACAAGAAACTTACACTAAGAGGTTTTCTTTTAACTTTTTTGACGTTCTAGAGTATGTACATAGATGGCGTGTAAAACATCGATTCAATCTGTCACTGTCTAAGTCATTCCATTGCCCGTAGTATTACTAGCACTATATTAATGCTGTGGTATCACTATACCAATCAAACAATTATGTTTTTTTATTGTATAAGGACCTACACATTTAAATTCATCTTTAATAATAGTTGAGTAGTTTTTGCAACGTCGTTTCATTAAATAGAGTCTTGAAACACTTATATCCAAAGCCTGAATCCCAAATCATTAAGTAACAGCCATTTTGTCTATATTAATCAATTTTGTATTTGTACACTGTTTAAAAGTCAAGGAATAATCTAAACACGAAAAAGACCAAAAATACTCAAATTACATTTTTTTTCTTCAAAATCATTCTTTTTGTACTGAATGACAACATCAAATGTCATTTCATAAACGCCATCTTTTTTTTTCTAACTTGTCTTTCCTGTTCCGTGCGTCTTTAATGCTTGTGTACAAATAAACTAGACCAGAATATGCCAGAATATACAAAAATGGTAATTCATTTATATTGACATCTAGTACTTCCTACAGCAACTACAAGAAAAGCCCTGATTGCATTAACAAAGTACGTAATTATTTTTATTCTTAAATTGAATATTCGAAATTAAAGACAAAAGCACTGTACGAGTATAATCGTCTCTTTCTTTGTATTTAGCCGCCGAGTCTTCGAATTGATTATTTATTTTCTCTCTATAACTCGCTCGAGCCCCGTTTAAAGTTGATTACATTCCACTTCTAAGGTTCAACTTTGAGATTAACAAGTCGTTGCTTCTATTAAGTAATTAGTCCGTATAATGCGATGCTTAAATAATGAAGTATAATTATAAGAGGACACGTCGAAGGAGCAGAATAATTAAATCAATCGTCTTTCCCCGGTGTATCGTCTTTCTAACGAAATTAAGTTGGAATTAAATACATCAACGAGTTGTGCGCGAATCTTTGAACGACTGCTGTGTATTTTGAGATTTATCAAGATGAAGTAAAAATGAGGCGAGGTAGAGTGTATGTAGTACGACAGAAGCTAAGCATTCATTAGAGAATAGAGCCAGTTTTAACAATGAACGCTCGGCTATAACATTATCAATTTAAATATTGAAGACAGAAGATACAAACTATTTTTACTTAATTATCTACGGATTTGTAATGAATATACGGACTCCACCTCGTCTCATAACGCGTGAGGTCAACAAAATACACACACACACTCACGTGTAACTGAGACTGGCACGCAATTTGTATCATGACCCGTGTAGTGCGTCTTCACGTCGCTTTATAATGAAGAAAAAAAATCCTAAGGCGGCAGCGAGCGTGAAGACCAAATCTAATCTGTAAGTGTCTGCAACATTGGGAATTTCTAAAAGTTACCAACTAAAAGCACAATAATTTTGGTTTTTAATGAAATTCCTTCCAACTAATAACATTTGATTGCAACTAGGAGTCGGACCGATCGCCACGGACCCCAGGGAAGCTGGATCGAGGGCGCGGGATGCCAAACTTTTAAAGATATTATCCGAGAAGGGTTGAGCCCGCCGCCGCTCTGCGCCACCCGCGCTCGCGTGTCCTACGTGATCTCGAGCGCCATCTGTCTTCAGCGAGGTGAAATTTGTTTATCTACAAAGATGTTCGATTTTTATATTTATTGCTTTTTACTTTCAGGGAGATGTAACCATTCCTTAAAAAAATTACTGACTAAAACAAATTACAAATAGACGGTGTAGCCATACAATCGATCATAGAGGATGGACTACATACATTAACAAATTTTCAAAAATATGCTTTTGTTATTAAAATTGAGTGAGTCTAGTAATTCCTTTTTTCCATTACAATTAGAAAGAAAGAAAGATTTATTTGCTAGAATACAAATTTAAAAAGATCTTAATATTAATATAAAGTAATCGTATTCTGTCGAACATGTCGACGTGCAAATGTTAAGTCTAGTTACATAGATTTTAGACTAGGAAATTCTATTGTTGCCTTTGAAAACAATGACCGTTCCTTTTACTCTGTACAATAACGAATCCAGGCAGGGCACGAATTATACAAACGTGCCGCAGTAACCATAAAAAATCAAGATCTTCTCCTTTGCAGCCGTCGAAATGTGAAATCGAGTCAGGAACTGGACGCACATAAATTTCTCATTTTCCGCTGCATAAATTCGTATCATTGATCTTTTGTTGGGGCTCAAAAAATATACACAAACTTTCGTATAGCATTGGGTCTAAGAAAACAGGATGTAGAAACGTGAAGCGAATAAAACTCTGAAAGAAACTCTCAATAGAGAAAAAAGCTTATTTTGAAATGTGCATGCTTATTGAAAAGTTGAATAGGTTCACCTTGGTACAATAGGCTCCTTGCCGGCAACAATATAGTCGTACCCACTTGTCACCCGCACCCACACGGTCCGAGGGGACGACGAGACCGATCTACATAAAAATATACATATTTTAAATTTGATTTGAGAGAAGGACCGACAAATGTTTGCTATTGAAAATAGAAAGGCGCGCGGTGACGTGACAGAAATTCAATGATTTGTACAAACGTTGACTTTGTTTGACCCGAGACGGAGTATATGTGTTCTACTACTGCGTGCTGTAGTTTAGAATAATACATATAAAGTCATCTGATTTGTACAAGTTAACGCGTTCAAAAAGAACTTGAAACCGACTTCAACTGCCCAGCAAATTTCAGACTTTTCGATGCCATTGTCACAGCTAGACCGAATTGAAATCGAACACGAAACGCACCAGCTTTCAATTAAATAAAAAATCATCAAAATCCATTCACCAATTCATTTCAGAGGTAACAAACATAAAAAAACATACACGTCGAATCGAGAACCTCCTCATTTTTGAAGTAAGTTGCAAATGTAGAAATCGCTCGGTCCCAGCAGTTCTATTTATGAGTTCTATGATATAGCTATTGTGATTTTTAATCCCATTAGTTCAGAGTTAGACACAAAGAAAATCCAGAACGGCGTATGTTTTGTAAAATGGCATCGACAGGTTATTGTGGAGAATGAAAATTTCGTCACAGCACATTCGATTATTTCGGACTCTATTTCGATGTCTGGGTTCACAATGACATCGCCTTTGCCGATGCCGAGATAGTCATTAAACCATATAAAATTTCAAATGTTAATGCTTTAAAAAGACATTCTAAAAGCCCGCGGGCATACCTCCCACATGTCGCATCGCGCCCTCATAAGTAAATAGTCGTGTTTCGATGGTCGCTAATAAATTGTCTGAGTCTCATATAGGCGCGTCTCACCCGGGGCGCTTTCCGTCGGAGGAAAACTTTGGACGCTGTATGTAATGTACACATCTGTCGCTGCCCGCAGAGCAAGTTCTGGTACAGTTGCGGCGGTGACGGCTCCCAGATATGTCATATTGGAGCCCCCTCCAGCCTCCCACGCGGTGGACATCTTCTCGGGTAATGTGCCGACTGATTGTAGTTGTAGAGGGATGGAATCATCTTGATACTGGTGGGCGTGTTAAGCAATCGCACTGTACGTAAACGGCTGACGTGAAGAATGCATCAACCTCGCAACGGGCACGAGGCGCCGAGTCAGCACAACGTGACTGCACCTCGCCGCGGTGCAATACGAGCACCGCGCCGGCACTCTTGTTCAAACCATCGTGCAATTGGCAACCTACTTAGTAATACTTAGTTATAATCTTTTAATTAATTTTGTAATGTTCATTCATTGACATTCAATTAAAATTGTAAGAAAATTTTGGTTTTTTTTGCAATCTCGGCTGCAGCTTCTCATAATTGGCGCAGTCGGTAGGATCCAGAAATAGAGTCAGTGCATCCAGCAAGGACTCCTGGAAACAGAACCTACGGAGGAGATCTGCAGCGAGAGTATCCAGACATCGATACAGCAAAGAAGACGAAATGTTCATGTAAGTCACAATAGAATTTTCTAATGATTTGCTAATCCTTTTTCCCTTGTAAAATCAAATCCCGTCCAAGATTTTCCACCAAGGACAATCCAGGAATTTCAAGATAGGTAGAAATAGTAGAGCGGACTTTCAGGACGCGAATAGAGATTTAAGCTTAAATAATAGTCGTAGTGATAGCGAGAGTTCAGAAGACGAAACAATGTCAGATTTCGATCAAATTTTTAAAGCTCTCCGTCTGGTCCCCGAGTTTGACGGGAACCCAAATGTACTGACAAGGTTCATTAAACTGTGTGACCAGCTAGCTGTAGAGTTTTTAGATGAAGCAAGGGCTTTAAACAACTTAGTCCTGATAAACGGAATTCTAAATAAAATAGTGGGTCCTGCAGCCAGTTTGATTAATGCAAACGGGATACCGCAGGATTGGGCTGGTATTCGAAGCGCACTTATAAATAATTTCGCGGATCAACGAGATGAGACCGCTCTTTACAACGACTTGGCGTTGTTGACTCAAGGTCAGGGCACGCCGCAAGAGTTCTATGAAAGGTGCCAAAATCTATTCAGCACTATAATGACATATGTTTCTTTGCACGAAACCTTAACTTCAACCATAAATGCAAAAAGAGATCTATATAAAAAATTAACATTACAGGCGTATTTACGTGGTCTTAGGGATCCCCTCGGAGCTCGTATCAGATGTATGCGACCCGAGACTATCGAAAAAGCATTAGAATTTATACAGAGTGAAATGAATGTTATGTACCTGCAGCAAAGAAACGATCAGTTGACTGAGAGAAAGCCACCAGCCACACAGAGTCAATTATTCACAAAGCCCCAAAATAACCAGCCATTCAACCTTCCAGGCCCCTCACGGGCACCACCTCAATTTATGCCTCAGGCTCCTCCTCAATGGAGACCCAACTTTCAACCTCAACAACCCTCTCGTACCCAGCAAATGCTACGTGCACCCCCACCTAACTACAACCCTCAAAACGCATTCAGACAACCCCAAGGTTATCCCGCTCAAAGGTTTGGACAACCGAATCCTCGTCCAATGAGTGGCGTTAGTCACTACCAAACCAAAAATTGGCCTCCAACTCAATTTGGATCAGGACATGATTGGAGAAAACACGGGAATCCTCCCCCGACTAATTATTTTAAATCGAGGCAGGTAAATTTTAATGAATGTGGTGACTATAATGACTACCAGGTTGACCCTTACGCAGACGCTTACACGGAGTACTATCAACCTGACTATTACCAGACCGAGCAATATTACCAGACTTATTCTGACTACACATACGAAACAAATGACGAAACCCAACCGTCATACTCTGAAATGTGCAATGTACCTAACGAGGAAATTAAGGAAAAATCTTCCCAAAATGAGGATTTTCAGATAGTCGCGAAATTAGACAAACGAAAATAGAACTTAACTTACAGACTCAACGGCAATTACCCTATCTACAGATTGTCGATCCCCCTATAAAATTACTGATTGATACTGGAGCCAACCAGTCATTCATAAGCCCGGACGCAGTAAAAAATTATTTTCCGAACCTACCATGGACATATGACCCTTTTGAAGTGACAAACGTACACGCTACCAGCCGGAACGACTATTCTATAAGTCTACCGTGCTTCAAAGAATTTAATGAGAGCGACGATGTCACATTTTTTATTTATAAATTTCACGACTATTTCGACGGACTAATTGGACTGGACTTATTGGAAAAATGGGAGGCAAAAATTGATTTAAAAGACAGACTACTAATAACTGAAAACGCCACAAACCCCATACGCATGTACAACTCTAATAACGTAAATTATTATGAAGATATTATCCCTGCAAACTCGTCTAAACTGATTCGTTTGCCCATTAATTTCCATGATGGCGATGTTTTAATTACCAAACAAATAATAGGTAACTGTGTCATAAATGAGTGTTTAACTTCGATACGTAAGAATCGCGGAATAGTGGAAGTTTCAAACCCAACACCGCATGACGTCATTTTCAGTATAGATCGACCAGTTTGCGCGGAGTCGTACACTATTGAGTGCACGCGTACTCCCAGTAGCGAGTACTTGCCTGATATGTCTACGCGAGCTACGAAAGTACTACAACAGCTACGAACAGATCATTTGAATATTGAGGAACGGACTAACTTAGAGACTTTATGCGCGCAATACTCTGACATCTTTTATATTGAAGGGGAACCTCTGACCTTCACAAATAAAATAAAACACAATATTAGGACCACAGACGAAGTTCCCGTGTACACCAAAAGCTATAGATACCCATACGTTCACAAAGAAGAAGTTAGGCAACAAATTAGTAAAATGCTAGAACAAAATATAATACGACCTTCTGAGTCCGCATGGAGTTCTCCGATCTGGATCGTACCCAAGAAAGCCGATGCCTCTGGAAAGACCAAGTGGCGTCTTGTGGTAGATTTTAGGAAACTTAACGAAAAAACTATTAGTGACAAATATCCTATCCCTAATATTGCTGACGTACTGGACAAACTTGGTAATTGCCAGTATTTTACCACCCTTGATCTCGCATCAGGATTTTATCAGGTGGAAATGAACCCACAGGACATTCCCAAAACCGGTTTCAATGTGGAAAACGGGCATTACGAATTTCTTCGTATGCCAATGGGATTAAAAAATTCTCCGTCCACATTCCAACGAGTAATGGACAATGTCCTTAGAGACCTTCAAAATACAGTATGTTTGGTATATCTTGACGACATAATTGTGTTCAGCACGTCCTTACAAGAGCATATGGTTAATTTAAAAAAGGTATTCGACAAACTCAGAGAATCTAACTTCAAAATTCAAATGGATAAATCGGAATTCTTAAGACTAGAAACAGCCTACTTAGGACACATCATTAGTAGAGACGGTATCAAGCCTAACCCCGATAAAATATCTGCAATATTAAAATATCCTATACCTAAAACTCCTAAAGAGATTAAACAATTCTTAGGACTTGTAGGCTACTACAGAAAATTTGTTCCTGATTTCGCACGCATCACTAAGCCAATGACTCTATGTTTAAAGAAAGGCAAGAAAATAATTTTGGACACAGATTATGTCGAATCTTTTGAAAAATGTAAAAATCTATTAACTAACGACCCAATTTTGCAATACCCAGATTTCAGCAAGGAATTTATCCTCACTACAGATGCCTCTAACGTTGCCATCGGTGCTATTTTATCCCAAGGTACAGTAGGATCTGATAAGCCAGTGTGCTTTGCATCAAGAACCCTAAATGAAAGTGAGCTCAATTACAGTACAATCGAAAAAGAGTTATTAGCAATAGTATGGGCTACAAAGTACTTCCGACCGTATCTGTATGGACGTAAGTTCAAGGTACTGACTGACCACAAACCACTCCAGTGGATGATGAGTTTGAAGGAACCAAACTCTCGTCTTACTAGATGGCGACTCAAACTGAGCGAATATGACTTTACAGTTGTATATAAAACCGGTAAAGCCAATACTAATGCTGACGCTTTGTCTCGCATAGAGATCCATAACGAAGAAGTAGAGTCCTTGATCAGAGAAATAGATGAGCTTAACTCATTAATGGGTAATCCCACCGAAATAGTTCCAACTCTAACAAACTCTACCACCGCCACGGCTCACACCAGTGCCGAGAATCCAATACTAGAGATTCCCATATCGGATGAACCCCTAAATAAATTCCATAAACAAATAAGCCTTGTAATAGTAGGGGATATAAAAAAACGTCCCACAGTCTCCAAACCGTTCGAGACGCATGTGCGGACCACTGTCCAACTATCAGAATCCAACCTCGAAGAAGATGTAGTCAATGCTATCAAAGAATACGTAAATCCTAAAGTTCGCACAGGTATTATAATTCATCCCCCGTTGGCTATGTACAGTATTATTCCTATCATACAGGACAAGTTCAAAAGTTCTTCGATGAATCTTGTTTTAACGAAAAAGGAGTTAGAGAATGTTAAGGATTTTTTGCGACAGCAAGACATTATAAAAAAATATCACGAGGGCAAAACTAACCACCGAGGTATAAACGAATGCTACCTAGCTTTATCTAGCCGATATTACTGGCCTAAAATGAAGGAAAACATAGCGAAATATATTAACGAATGCAGTGTATGCGGTCAAGCAAAGTACGATAGAAACCCCGTTAAACAGAAATTTTGTATCGTTCCCCCTCCTACTAAACCATTTGAAACTGTTCACCTTGACATATTCACAGCCCAGAACGAAAAATATCTAACCATAATTGATGCTTTCTCAAAGTACGCGCAGGCTTATTATCTTAGGGATAGCACTGCAATGAGCGTAGTCCAAGCTCTTCTAATATTTTTTACGCACCATGGCCTACCTATCACAGTAATCACGGACCAAGGTCCTGAGTTCACCAATCAAATATTTCTGGAATTCGTTAGACTCCATAAAATTCAACATCATAAAATCCTGGCACACACCCCTAACGATAATGGAATAATAGAGCGGTTTCACCTGACTCTATTGGAGCATTTAAGAATTTTAAAACTAGAAAAACGAGATGAATCCGTAACTAACCTAATGCCTTATGCTATCCTCGGATATAACAGTTCAATACATAGTTTTACTAAATGTAGACCCCTCGAAGTTATAACAGGACATTTTGATCCACGCGACCCGTTAGACATTGACCTATCCGAGCATCTACTTCAACAATACATTCAAGACCATAAAAAGGGAATGACCAAAGTATATGACATCATCAACGAATCTGCACTACATGACCGTACACGACTTATTGAAAATCGCAACAAAGACCGTGAAATTGAAATAGAATATTCCCCTGATGAGCAGATTTTTGTAAGAAACCCCAAAGCCAGTCGACAAAAGTTAGCCCCACGATTCACACAGGATACAGTACTAGCTGATTTACCGATTCACATCTATACCAAAAAGAAACGTGGCCCAATTGCTAAGTCTCGATTGAAGAGACCTCCTAAAGTCCCTACATTGTTACAGGATAATACTGGCATTACTTCTACCCGCGACCCGAGCTCAAGACATAACACTTGAAGACCTAGGAGATGGACCGGGAATATTACCTTTTGACTTAGGACCAACTAAAATAATTTCTCACTATCATTCATTCTTGCAAAATATTAACCTGGAAAATATTAGATTGAACTTAGAGATCGTTAAAACTCAGTTAGACAGCTTCTCACCAAAATTAAATAATAAAACCATGTCGCTATATGAACCACATGTCATCTATCTTGCTGAAAAATTAGATAAACTTTCAGAGCAGCTACTGACATTTATGCCCAGTCGTTTTAAGAGAGGTCTAATAGACGGTCTAGGATCAGTGATAAAAAGTATATCCGGTAATTTGGATTACACAGACGCGTTGAGATATGACAATGCCATAAAAACCCTGCAAGACAATGAATATAAAATCATTTCTGAACTAAATAATCAAATGAGCCTGAGTAAACAATGGGTGTCACAAAATTCAGACGTAATGGTTAAGTTAGTACAAAATCAGGGTAGAATAGAGACAGTTATTAACACCATTCTAGCTAGTAACGTCAGACATGAGACAGATTTAGTCAAATATGCCCATCTGGCCCAATTATTTCTAGTTTTAGGAGATAATATAGATAGTACGAGTATAGCAGAAGAACTGCATAGGTTAGAGAATCTTTTAGCTTTCATACGTGCAAAAAGTACGCACCACTCAATGCTGAACTTTCATGCATTTAGAGATATGTTTCATAGATTAATTAAGATATATAGTAAGGAAGAGGTGCTAGATACTAACTTTAGGGAATACTTTGATATTATTAAGTTAGGATACTACTACAGTGGTAATGACATAGTTATAGTTTATAAAATCCCCATTGTCTATCCGAGAATCTTTAACCTATACAAGCTATCCCTAGCACCTAATAAAGACCTCAAGACCTTGATACCCACTTACCCCTACATAGCAATTCATGACGAAGATTTTATGTACATAGAGGCTGAATGCCCGAAGGCCAATCAGTGGTACATCTGCGAGAACAAATTAAATCATCAATTCGAGAAACAGCCGGATTGTATTGAACGTCTCATTACAAAGCAGCAGACTGACGAATCCTGTTTATTCACTACAATTGTATTATCCAAAGGAGCCATGGAACAACTCGATGACAAGTACTATGTGATCAGTTTCGCTAATCCAACGAAAATCCAATTGTCATGTTCTCAGAATTATTACAGGCTGATACAAGGAAGTTACCTGGCTACTATACCCAAGGGATGCACACTTCAATCCCCAGACTTCACCATAACCAACAGCTTTGACCGAGTGAAAGGACACATTTTGAAGATAGAAGATCTACCGGTAGTAACAGAGGACAGATACAACCAGTCATCGAATATCATTAAACTGAACTCCATAGATCTCAGCAGCCTACATTTAAGCAATTCTAGAATAACCCAGCAGCAATCAATGTCTTTGAAGGCTTCTCAAGACCAAGCAATTTATCATACTACGATTCCAGTATACTTATTACTATTCAGTGCAGCCTCACTAGCAATCTTTATTGTACTGAAGCGAATTATAAAGAAACGCAAGGATATTCAAAAACAGACGAGTGCAGCAGTCGAATTCAAAATGGAAAATCGAGCCGAGACAGGCACTTACTCCGAAATTCCTGAGAATAGGATTGGAAACCTGGCTAACCAAGGTTTATCCGCACTATTCTCGACGAAAGTCTCCAAATAGCTGCGGATCTAAGGGATGGAGATGTTAAGCAATCGCACTGTACGTAAACGGCTGACGTGAAGAATGCATCAACCTCGCAACGGGCACGAGGCGCCGAGTCAGCACAACGTGACTGCACCTCGCCGCGGTGCAATACGAGCACCGCGCCGGCACTCTTGTTCAAACCATCGTGCAATTGGCAACCTACTTAGTAATACTTAGTTATAATCTTTTAATTAATTTTGTAATGTTCATTCATTGACATTCAATTAAAATTGTAAGAAAATTTTGGTTTTTTTTGCAATCTCGGCTGCAGCTTCTCATAATTGGCGGAGGAACTTTGTCAACAAAAACAATTTACGTGACTTTGGATAATTTTATGTAATATCTTTTTATATCTCGATTTTATAGCTCGATCGGTGTAAAATGTGTCCGCTGTCCTTTTCCTGCTCTACAAACAATACAGTCATTCTGATTCTTCGTTACGACGGGAGAGAAGGACAAACAAAAGCACTTTCGCATTTATAATATTACCATAAGTATATAGATTGTTTCAATACTTATCTCGACTACGACCTAACCTTTCTTTTCGTACATAATATCAACATTAAAACATACGTAAATTTTTGATAGATTTTAAGCCATGTATTTAATTGGATACTAAAATGATATTAAAATATTTTTATATGTATTTGTTTCTCTATCTAGCCTTAATTAGCTATTATTTTGGATTTAATGTGACGTCACACAGCTTTGAATGATACTTCATTGTGACAATGTAACAAGTGGTTTAGGAAATATTAGATTGATAAAACATAACCTACCTTTTGATTTCTTGAGCCTCAACCTCGTCTAAAATGTATTTATTTTCTTGAGTCCTCCTGTAGGTATTCAAAAGGTTTACTAAAAATCCATCAATATAAAGAGACATACATACATGTAATGAGTAATGTACATCAAGTATCAAAATGTGTCATACGATGTGTAAAACGAAGGAAGCAAGTCTGCGTCTTGGAAAGCAAGTTTTCTTACGGAAATATCACACATGTGTGTTCTACAATTTATAGCATTACTATTTTAGCATTTTTGGTGCTGTTTTAAATTAGAGGTAAATAGTCACACAGGTATTGCGACTCTTCGACAGTTTTTAAAGAAAAATGAACGTGATGTAATATAAATTATTGTCAGTTGATTGATTGAGTATTCTGCGGAGAGAAGCGAGAGGTTTGTAATGAAGTGATCATTTGAAAAAAGAACTGAAGGCTAATAGGGGCAATGGCAAACAGAGGGACAGGTCGAGATCATCATTCATTATCATAAGTTGCAAGCGGTCATTAGTCAATACAAACACTAACTTTTAACATTACAATACCGAAATTGAATATCAGGCACAAAATAATATCACTTGTAAAACATTTGCCAGCCGGACACCACAAGTGCTTTAAAGCGCTTCACAAATTCCTGGCAATCCTTTAAAATCAGAGCGATGCCTTTCCGGAGTGACCGCAGCCTGATTCCATTAATACCCACCCTCCCTCCTTCCCCCTACATCTCCGGCTTTCTCGATGTCCACACGAAAGTATCTCTTAATCTAAGCTGGACATCGCGATAACGATATTATAAACCATTGCCGCTGACTACAATTCGCTTTTAGAGGGGCTGACGCATTTAATCCAAACTCCCGTATACAGCAAGACCTTTATAACTGCAGGGTTGGGTGAATACAATCTCGTGTATTATCTCTTTTTATTCTTATATCATTATTATACATAGAATACATACTTACTACTTTACATATTTCTTTAACATTTGATCGACTGTTCTTTCATAAGCTCATGAGATTGCTGCTTTCTTTTTTGTGTTTTTATTGTTGATGGAATGTTTTTTTCAGCTTGACAGTGCTCAAAAAATTTAAGCCCTTGAAAAATTTGGTTGTTTCAGTTTATTATGTTGTTTCAGTTTCGATCTACTCGTAGAAAATTTTTATGTTATTTTAAATTTCGTCTTTATTTAATATTGTTTATTGTGTTTATATGTTTCTAAATATATTATTAATTATATAATATAATAATATTTATTATAAATAATTAAATATACGTATAATATGAAATTTGTTAAAATATTGTTAGAATAGGGGCTGGCTAAAAATCAGTGTTGTACAGCATGCTGCATGACGGGTACTGAGATAGCTCCTGCCACAGAACCTTGTCATTTTTTATTAATTTTTGTAATATTGTGTAAGTAATAATTAGTTTTTGTTAGTTTTTAAATAGTTTAAAAATCGCATATTTATTACATTAAATTTACAGACACTTTACGAGAAACATGAAAAAGCATTCCATCTTTCAGTGGCATATCTTATCGGATGATGAAGCCTCTTCCTAATCTTAGCTCTGCTTGCATAGCAATGGTAATATCTAAAATAGTTACTTGAATTGCCGTTGTTGCCTCCACAGCCCTACACCGGGACAACAAAGGGTAAGCGCAAGAACACCATCCTTTAATGGGTGCCGGTGACCGGACCGTCCGGCATCCGCGTAAAGCAATTAGCGCCTCTAATGTGGTCCGACGCCAGCCTTGAGACATGGGTCTAAGACAGATATACTCCTATGTTTACACTGCACTGAATTCCAGACTACACTCACTTTAAAGTTCCAGAATTTCACTGTTGTTGTGCAGTTCTCAGCATTCGTGACGAAACATTTCATTTATTTAAAAATTGTTTGCATCTTTATCCCTCTTTATGCCAATACATATACTCAATAAACATAAATGTACGTATGATTTGTTCAATACGTTGATCAATAGAATCATCTGATAAATGATACTAAATATATATTAGTTCACTCAGTAAGTCAGTATCTATTACAGTGCAAAGTCCAAGACAGACGAAAATTCGAATTCTATTAGAAGACTTGTTATCCAAAAAGCAGAATTATCCAAAATCCTTAAGAAGCATTGGTATTTTTATACGTATTAGATAGACTTCCGTTTGACCAAAATCTCAACTGAGAATGGTTTACGGTTGCCTAGAAAATATAGCCACTCTGGCCTTAAATAAAATTGAACACGCCGTCAGGGAATTCCACTCCATAACTGCTGCTGTAAGCATTATAAATGAAGAAGCGTAACGAATAAAATTAGATGTATACACTTCAACTACACGTATTTGTACATATTTTTTGTGACAATAGATATCTAGTAATTCTTTAATAATTACTTCGTGAAAGAGTTTTTCAACCGACTTCAAAAAAGGAGGAGGTTCTCATCTCGACGTGTAAGTTTGATAACTCCACCAATTTTTTGATAATTCTTTTTGTTTCGTAAAGAATACTTCAGAGATGATCCCATATAAATTTTATCGAAATTGATTGAGAGCTTTTTGAGAAAATCAACAAAAATCAAATATCTACCCAGATAATTCTACCTCTACGGGTTTTAAAGGCAGTTATAGTCAGTTTTTTTCGAACGCGTTGATTATTTTAGTAACATTTGAGTTAACGCAGCAGGGTGTGTTTGCTCCGGCACAAAATACAAGCTATATGTAAATATATACGAAGCACAATGCATACGTAAGTACTCGTACAAATCTAAACTATTTACCTCAACGACGTTCCCAATAATCCTTGCGGGGCGTGCAGATAATTTATTAGATCAATATTGTGGGAGGTCTAGCCGGCCCGTGCCATAAACGTTATCGTAGCGTTTAATTACCACTCGATTCAAGACAATGGTTAATAAGAAACGATGCCTCACCACTATCCTTTTGATTTATTACGCATATTCCTTGGTTTACAGATTACTTGAACTACAAATTGTGTCCTGGTGGGAATTTTGGGTATTTATATGATTTATTGTTTTCAAGAATCGAATGACTTTAAGGAATGTTTATATAGACAATTAAAAGTCTTACTCTTTTGACAAACATCCCATCAAATTAGAATCCTTACATTTTTTTAACTTTTGCCCGCGAATTTGTCCGCGTGGAACTCGTTTTACCGGGAAGTTGTTATAATCTGTGAGCTAATTTTCATACAAAAGCCTTCTTGCTGTTAATGCGCGAAGTAGTCACAAACACAATCTCGTAAACATAATATGTGTAAGGTAGGTAGGAAGTAAAGTTTGTTAATAAATTTTCTCAGGAAACGGTCACTAAAAAATATAAAAGAGATTTAAAGTCATATTATATTATCGAAAGATCTAATATTTAATTAACTGACTTTAAAAAAGGAGGAGGTTATCAATTCGACGGGTATGTTTTTTCTTTTTTTATATATTTGTTACTTCATAACTTTTGACAGGGTGAATCGAATTGGATGATCCTTTTTTATTTGAAAGGCGGTGCTTCCCGTTTGGTATAGTTCTGACAACGGCATCCATGAGAAAACGTAATAAATCTTAAATTTGCCTTAGTAAACGTAGACTTTTAGGGAAATTGAAGTCGATTTCCAGTTCTTTTTGAACGCATTTACTTGTTTTATTATTAATCAGCGTTTTACCTGCCACATCGTAAGAGTGGACTTCAAAAATTATCGAACGGGAACTATTTGTTTAATCAGGATAAAATGAAGCCTATGTCATTTTCCGATCTATCAAATATCCCTTTACAAAAAAATCTGTAAGTCTGACTCTCCGTTACGACGTAAAGTAAGAACAAAGTAAGTACAAACAAATAAAATAATACACTGACAAACTCACTTTCGCATTTATAATATTAGTTTGGAATTTTTATTATTTATAAAATGTATACAGGCAATAACTCAAAACCTTCCTGATCAACAAGACACCAATTCATTAATTAGCGGAGTTGAATTTGTCGTGTAACTTCAAGGCTTTGTACCTTAGAATCAAAGAAGGAACCGTCAAACTTGCCCTGTAACTATATTACGAGCAGGCAGTAATTCTAGCCCGTCAATAGGTGGCTAAGGGAAGCATGAGGCAACTAGTCGTACCAGAACACGGTGTAATTTCCATGAACTCTGAAACTACATCAAAGATGTCGGTGGAATATTCAAAGGGTTCGGACGAGACATTATCTTGTGAAACTATCGAGTCCACACCTAGCCTTGCTAATTGATTGAAATTTATTCAGAGGAACAATTTCAACTGGTACTTCAGACAAGACGCCCGTACACTATTTAGGTATATGATCAACGATTGTATGTCAGCTGAATATGAATAGTACACACAGTAATAATTGTAAGATAATTACACAGTTTCAATATTGAAAAACGGCAAAACTTAAATCAGTTACTTTGGAATTTCATGGTGAGCTTTTTGAATTCAGAACAGAAAGTGAACACTCATACTAGGAACTATATACTATACCATCAAAAGTAATAGTCATTCAAAGAAAATATAATAAAACGCGACTAACAATTTTCTTAAGTGTCAACAATATTATTGTAAGCACAGATTGACCGGTCGTAGTCATGGACATTGAAATATATGGTTAGACTTTACCAATTTATTTCGAGGTTCTCAATTAGATCAAAAACGAAATTCAGATGGAAATTCCTACTTTAAATGGAATTTCACCGCAATAAAATATGATTCGAATCTCAATATCTCCTCGGGTAATGGAATACGGCCCGATTCCAATGCGGATGAAAGGCTTCTAAATAATTGATTAGCTTTCGTAAGACAAGGTCGGCACGCCCCGATCTTTGTGTTATTCAAATGAAACAAGCTTTCGCCGCTTACATTTGATCTACTACAGGGACAGAAGTGGCGACGTTAGCCAAATTGCCTTTAGCAATTTACATTTCACTTCTATCTTAATACCAACAGGTACAGCACTTGTAGAAAGTTCCTGACGTCTGACATTTGTTGGGCCACTTCTATAATTTACACAACTTGGTAATTATTATTTTTTCATTATTTAATTTTTAAACCAGCGTTCTGTGAGCGAGAATATGGATGAACGTTGGTCCTCAAAATTCAACTTACGGTTAAGTTCACTTTATCTGTCCGAAAAATGAAAAATGAAACTACTACAAAACTGATTTTGGTCAAGAGTTATATTTCAGGAACAATATGTATCAATGCGTTAACTTAATCCAAAAACTTACCGCCAATAGTTGCTAATTAAGTCACATATATAATATGATAAGCTCGGGCATATTCTCCTACAGAGAGTTTATGGGCCATAGTCCACCACGTGGATTGGTAGACTTTGAATTTCTTCTCAGGATAGTGAAGGTTTCTTCACAATATTTTCCTTCACTAAAAAGCCAACGGCTATGTGGCGGTAGAATTATTGACATGAAAACAGACTTGAATGAATTTGAGTTCATTTTCATTCCATTTTTGACATAAGTGGTCGCATTGTCAGGAATAAGCTTGCAAGCCACGCTCGTTGTATTATAGAATGAGTGTTTATTATTTTCTCAAATTAACTGTAACTTATTAGAACTGAGGGCTATCAAATCTTTCTAGTCAACGTTTCTGATGTAACCAAATCACTAAGTTTATTATCTGTCGCAGCAATAAGCTGTCTGTCGCTGGACGCGACCTGTGCAATCTGTGATCTAATGAAACAGTCAGCTGACGTCGGGACGCTCCTATCTGACGAACACTTTTCATAAGCACTGCACTTCACTGTGGTAGGGTGGTCCCTGATGTGATGTCACACTTAGTTTGGATGTGGCATCGTTAAATAAGAAAGCCAAAAAAGACCTTCCAAGAAAATGTATTTTACTCTGCAATAAAGTTCGTTTTATCGACTGATATAAATAAGCTTGTTTCTATTGTCTGCGGTTTTTCTTATAGAAAACCATAGATGAAAAAAGCCTAGAAAACTATGCTAGTTAGAGAAGTGTTGTTGTTATAGGTTTCCTGTAAAATACACATCAACTTGTTTTTTTTTAAATTATTCTGCGCATTGCAAACTTTGTAAAAAAGATGGTACTTTTAAGTACCTTTGATAATATACCAAAACCAAGTGGCACAAAAATATGCAATAAGTTTTTTCATCGTTTCTGTATGGAAGCTTATATTTTTTAAATTTGTTGCGTTAATTCTCAGGTTAAAAACTCCTCGGCTGCGATTCGCAATGAAAGCGTTTTTAATGTGCGTAATGTGAGCGTTCATCAATGTAAAAAAGGTAAACAAGTAAAAAAAATTAAAAAACAGTTGGGATTATAAAAATGATTACTCCGTTATATAATCTATCTTTTATCTTTTTATATATTACAATTATAAATAAAATTCAATCCTTTGTGAAACAATTTACTATAGAATGTTTAAGGTTTGACCTGGTGATACAACTTTAAAATCGAGTGCTTTCATCGCCCTTTATGGCGACGAATTTTGATGTTTCCTAGTAAGTTTTGGTTAAAAAGCTACTATACTTTTCATCTAGGGTTAACAATACCTCATCCAATGTTAATCTACATCTGGATTCGTTATCGTTCCCCTACGGTGGTTGTTTACCAGGCCGCGATCGCTCGTTACCGATAATGTTAGGCGACATCTTGCGTCGCGATCCAACAACACCTATCTCCAGATAAGCGCTGCCAGATATCGCCAGATTCTCATTTATTTTATTTTCCCGATCGTACCCCGGTCTGCGTGACATATTGTTTGTTGCTGTCATTTGTTTCCGAGGTTCGCCCATCGTTTTTAGAGTTCCGTTTTCAAATCATTGAAATGGTTCCATGCTGCCAGAAGCTGTCGGCTTCTAAAAGGACTTGAGACCTTACGTCGTCGGATCTTGGTACTGACAACTACTAACTGCATGGTGTTTACTACTAACTCTATGATTTTGTACTCATTTGATTTATTGTCACGAGTCCAAAACATTATATTTGTTGACGAGGGTCTGATGATGGAAAATTTACCGACATACAGGAACAATATATGTGAAGGAGTGGCCACGTTCATCACCACCAGGTGCGTGGTCGTCACTAGCAGTTGCAAGACATAGCTGAGCATAAACTTCGACATAAATTTATAACTTTAAACTATAAGTAACGCTACTAAGTAAATCTAAATATACTATAAATGAATAAAATAAATAGCCATGGGACTAACGTTGTAGCTAACATACACGACTGTTTATTTACAATCAATAAATCATTGACCATAATTAGTGATCTATTGGTAAGTGACAATGTGATCGTCGATGATATTATTTAGTCTGGAAGTTTCAAAAATAGTCATTTCTGATTATAATTTTTATACACCTAACATAAGACATTCAAAACTAATGAGAACTATTGCAAATAGAAATTTGTTTAATATTTCACGTTAATAGAATCTTAATATGTACCACCACAACTGAACGGTCGTGTAAATGCGTTAGAGGTTGGATATGAACTGTTATCAGGTCCCGCGCGTATTAATTCGGTTATTAGCCCGCAAACTTGGATCGGCGCAGTTGACCCGGGTGGGCCGCCGCCGCCGGAGTTCATCGATCCGCCGCGCGACTTTCACCCGGATCATAAACTGAGCCACCCACTTTCAAAACTGAAAAAACAGTTCCCGGCTCACTTCAAAACTAAGTCTTCCTAATCACGCGGCGCGAACAAAGTTCGTGGAAGTTTTTTCCAAGTTCAGTTGAACTTCATCGATGTGGGGATCGTTCACCCTGGCAGGCAGGGACACTTGCATACGGCTCCCGGCCGCGGACGACATTCAAACGAAATGTGGAGCAAGGTTGGACGAGATTACTTTCGTCGGGAACTTTTTACGGATCGATATGCAAGTTAAAAGTTTATTACCGCGCCCGCTCCCCTCCCTCCGCCCCGCGCCGACGTCGCTCGTAGCTCTGTCAATCTGAACGTCGAGTGAGCGTATTCATAATTAAAACTGAACCCCGACCTCGACGCTTTCAGGTTATCATAAAGTTAACGTACAGCGTAGCAGATAGACTAACCTTTTCTTATATAAAATATGGAAGGCTCCGAAGAACCTTATTTACTTTACATATCAGACCCGTAACTAACGAGCTCGGATACCTGCTCAGCATTTGTATTCACAAAAGGTTTTTCTACCTACGCCGGCGGCGGGCGTAAAATAGGAGGCGAGTCGGGAAGGAGGAATAAAGGAGAAAATAAAGTAAAGACGGCGCCAGTGAACGGATGTGAGGTCCGCGAAAAAAGTATGAGGAAAGCAGGCTTAATGGTTTGGCGCAGGTGAGGTGGGCGGGGTCGGGTGGGTGTTGCGCGGGGATTGGTCGGCGCCCCGCCCAGCCGCGAGCACGCCCCCCTCACCCATCCCCCCTCACCTTACCCTGACCCCCCCTCGCCCACCCCGTCCCCCGCGGACACCGGCTATCGCCTGCCGACCACCTACCACCCGACCGACGCAAGCTATGCCTGTGTCGTGAATTAGTTTGCCAACTCTCTGTCTATGGCGCAGCTCCGAAGCTGTAAGTATGGACGGCGAGCTGAATAATCGATAAAGGTGTTTATTGAAAACGGGTAAGGACGAAGCTCTTTATTGCTTCTTTATTATTAAAGCCGGCGCTGGAGTGGTCGCCGAGCCTCCGCGTCGAGGAGCGTCGAACTGTACCTACCTGCTACGTGCTCAGCTCACTTGCCAGCAGAGGTTGATAAACTTGCTAATCGACACGTGGATGTCTTGCTCGTGTAGTGAATGTACACTGTACAGTACAGTACACTCACTGTTTACCCCGGGGTTTAATATCACACTCCGCAAGTGATTTATTACTTACCTGCATGGTTTTAAGTTTTGTGTTCTGCGGTTGTACATTATTAAGACTGTTGTCTTCTTAAAACAACTCTGTACTCGTATCGAATTGAATGCATAGTTTAGATAACACTCGTAATAGCTCATTTTAATTTATTTTTTAGTTTTCTTTAAGTCTAATGAAAGGGCTAATGAAAAGAAAAACCTAGTATGTCCGTCCGCCTGTCACAGCTAATTCTGCAACTACGAATGATATCGACAGATAAATAATGCAGACCTACATTAGTTGAAAATTAAATAATTTCATAGCAACATATTATTTTAATTGGAAAAGTAACTGAGATTTCATAGTCAGGTCACTAGGTCATGCGGGTAATAATTTTCAAAAATCCTCATTGATACATACTAAAACTTTTATCTTCATTTTTATGTAGTGCAAAATTTTTGCTTTAAAAATATGCAAAAAAGTCTAAGAAGAGTTGATAGACGTTTTCACACTAGTATTATAATAGAGGCGGGTTTATTTGTTTGTTTCCTACTACTTATCCTCTAAAAGGCACCACCAATGAACATGAAATTTGGCATACTATCTGCTTACGACCTGCAAATGGTCACGCATTTATCCTGTAACATTGTTCCCCTAGGATAACTGGGATAATTTTGGATAGCTACGGTCAAAAAGGCTAGAGTAAAAATAAAATGAAATCTATATAAATGTCAGAAACACACCAGCATATAGCTCGTGGCTTAGTTATGCATTCTAAAAAATAAACTTAATTATATGGTAATAATATATACGAGTATACACGTTTCGTTCCATGTTACTGAACCTTCAGTGAAATGAAATGAAAAATGAAAATTTTTGTGTGTGAGTCAGATTCGATTTCGCTATTTTTTTCCGCGTTTTTAGTAGCTCACGTACATACGTAAATTTTTGCCACTTTATGACCTTTTATTACTAAACATACAGGAATGCTCAATGCCAGAACTCCATCTCAACTCCCCGCGCTTCCCCTAGAACGGACAGTGCAGCGGGGGGAGTTGAGCGGGGTACGGGGAACCGAAGCCGCATACCTGTCATCGAATTCAATGTAGTTGTAAATTAATTATTGTTCTCATTTATAAATGCATTTTTCCGATGAAATTTTCAACCAAATTCAAAAAAGGAGGTATGTTTTTCTCTTTTTTATGTATGTTACTTGATGAATGGATTTTTATGCTTTTTTTTTGTAGAACGTACTTCATAGATGGTCTCTTATACATGTTATAGAAATCAACAAAAAACCACATATGATAATTCTACATGAGTGAACATTTTAGAAGATGAATGCTGTATGTAGACTTTTAGCATCTTTTGGGTCAGTCAAAGACGGTTTATAGGTCTGTTTGGACGCGTAAATTTATTTGGTAAACGCAACAATGACACGACGACAAACTTGGCTCCGTGTGAGAGAGAGAGTTAATGTACCGTGTCGTCAAATGATGGCTCCCCGCACCCCACCCTGACACACCTTTGTAAGGAAACTTGCATCTACACAGAAAAAAGATCTGGACTTTACTCTCTCAATAAACAAATACGGTAATTTCTAATAGGGAATATGCATAAAATTTAAATTTGTTTCGAATATTTTTTTCTAGATTCTTTATTGTCTTTACATTATACTTCAAATGAATTTTTTTTATTTAGTTATTATTTAAACCCAGAAAATATTATATAAAAAGTGAAAAATATGGGAGGGAAATTCAAACTTACACAACGCGTCAGTATTGGTCGAAACGAAATGTGACGTCAATGGTTCCGTCTTGCATCTATCGGCGTCGATATTCATACTGTGTTAATAGTGTTTGTGAGAAAAACTGTTTAAAACTGTATTTCTGTGTAGTTACTTTTTGAATAATTAATTTGTAGTCAATCTAAGACTATGACAGAAACTGGTTTTGTCAAAGCACAATCTGATAATCTACCGAAAATAGATGCATTTATGATGTCAGCATTTTTTGCATCAAATCTCGATTTTACGAGCGCAGAGATGAAAGGAGTGAAAGCTGCAAGGTAATTATTATGTTACATGGTATATATTAGTAAATAACATATATTTTTGTTCTCGTTTAAATAATACAACAAAACATAACCTATACAATATACATAACCATGTGTCTTTAAAATTGTTCCTAAACTCCTAATTTACGTCTATATCATTATACCTATTTTAATATTAACATATTACACCATTGTTTTCGTAATTTTGCATCGCGTGGAATACGAAAAAAACACTTTATCTGGTGTAATAATGGTAGTTTCGTACCATACATATATAACATTTCGGTACCATACAATACTTGTAAGAAGGTTTTTTAACTTCTTCCATGATTTGTTTAGCAATTGAAACTGAAAATAAGTATTAAGTAACTGAAACGCTACTACAGTAAACAAACAGGACATGACCAATGACGTCATCATAAGCGCGCGCAAAATGGTGGCGTTTGAACGGCTCAAATTTATTCAATGTTTTAAATTTCACGTTAAAAAATAACTTGACTATTTTCAAGCCTATTTATATTTTTTTCTATGTTATAAAGATGTAAATGATTAATTTAAGACATAAAAAAAATTCATGCATATTCCCTGAGATCCCCTAGATATTGTGATAAGTTTTAATTGTGTATGTTTATTATAAAATATGTAGTTTGTTTGTAATAATGTTTTTTATAGTTTTATGTTCTGATATTTTTATATTTCAGGCTTATAAATAAACATTTTGATTAATTTTAATTGATTGCCGATTATGCCGTGTGGATGTCGTTCAGAAAGGCGACTAAGACAAAAATTCAAGAGATAAGGGAGATCTACCATCATTCACTCTATTATTCTATTTAACTGTAATTTTTTGAAATTAAATAGTCTGTACGAAAATAATTCCTATTTTGAATGGTATAATGGCACAACACACACACTGGCTGATCAATGATATTTTGTGACTGCGCAATTTGAAGCGATTGTTGGTTGTATTAAATCACTGGCAATAAAACATTTTTTACATAACTTGTTAAAAAGTCATTCTAGTGTCATATCAAGTCACATACGCCCACAAAACATAACCACAGAAACTAGAATGCACGATTGACATTTGAGACCATAATGTTTCTATGAAATTTTTCCAATACTAGCTCTGCAACCTATTACTGTAATTCAATCTCTTTAATGGCAACGGAAGGAGAAAATAATCAAAAAGTTAAAGAAATTCAAAGGACTAGAAACCGACTTCAACTGCCCTTAAATTCTTCTTTTATTAAGGCAAATTTAATATTTATATCGTGTTCTCATGGATGCCAGTATCAAACATGAAATAAATTGAAACGAGACCACACAGAGAGCACCAGCTTCCAAATAAAAAAGAATCATCAAAATAGGTTCACCCAGTCGAAAGTTCTGAGGTAACAAATATTAAAAAAAACTTTCCCGATGAATCGCAAACCTCCTACTTTTTTGAAGTTGGTTTAAAACAACTTCAATTCGTCATTAGACACATCTACCCACTCGCACACATACACATATACAATGCGTGTCCAGATTACCCAAGGCACGGACTTAAAACAAACGTTCCAACGTGACGTCAAGCATATCAGCCTAAAATTGAAATGAATACGAATGTCGCATTCGACACTCGGAGAAAAGAATAAAAACTCGCCGAAAACCGGGAAAATATCCGTCCATTGTCCGGGCGACACAATGCCTTTACGACACCGAGTAAATAACGTTTGGAAAAATGTAAAAAAGCACCGGCACCGTTTGCGGGTTCCGGGTAAACACGTCACCGTCCGTACCCCGCTTGTTGAGTCGATCTGGCCATTTGAACGGACCCTCGCCCTTCGGACAAAAAAAGAAATCCGGCTTGCGAATTCAATTTTCAATATCCATTTTTGACGTACCGTGATTAGAACTCAGTTTAGTCGTTAGCCGGGACGCTAGCAGGCGCGCGGAGACGGACGCTTTGTTTACGTCATTTTGTCTTATTGATTTCACTTCGTACTGAGTCGCCAGTCACGACAAAAAAAATATTTTCATTCCAGTTTTGCAGTATCTATATCTTTAAAAATACGAATTCCCTCTATATTTTTGGTCGATGTCTAAGGCGATATAAAAAGTTGTAAAATATGAATCATCGTCAAGGTTAGTTGCATTATACAATTTATACATATCCCGTTATTTGGTCGCCACTCGAGAACTGTTACTTTATTCTTCTTCGAACGATGTGGCTTCAGACTTCAGCCTCATGATCATCAGAACCGGTATGAGCGAGCGAGGCGGTAGGCTTACACTGGACACTGGGCAGCGACGGTACGGCCAGATGTGCGGGTGGTCAATGGGTAGCGGGATAGGCATGTTTTTGGCCGACAGTGGGATAGACTGGATTAAAACGATCAGTGTAATGGATTTGCGAAGATCCTGACGGTACTGGCATCTAGTACATGAATTCGAAAAGGCATTTTAGGGTTTCGTACCGTAAAAGGAATAAGGAACTCTTATAGGATCACTTTGTTATCCGTCTGTCTATCAGTTTGTCAAGTTTTTTTTTCAGGAGCGCGTAAAGATATTAAGTTGAAATTAATATCAAAAAATTAAGCTTCTAAGTCAACGCAATAAAAAGATAGGTACAGCCGTTCATGACGCATGTTTTGACGATTTCCTTTTGAGCACAAATACTCACTTTGACTCACACTTCACCGGTGTTTTTTTGTTCAGACATTCTATATTTAGAATTGTTAGGCGCGAAAACGCAAAAACACACAGAGAGTTAAATATTTACTTTTGCATTCACAAGTGATGATGATGATGAATATCAGATTTACGTAATACTGCATCAGCTTATAAAATACCAAACTTCATTTATATCAAAACAAAATGGTTTGATAAAGAAAACAAATCCATAATAATTACAATTATGACCTCCAATAAATTCCCAAGGACCATCTAATACATCTCCGGAGTGTCTTCCAATAGCCTCCGCGTAATAATAAATATATCATAGTTATCCCCCAGGGACAAATAGAAGGGAAAATAAAGCAAATCGTCCTCCAGGAAGGGTCGCGAAAGAAAAACGATTAATATTAACTGAAATTGTTATTGCCCCTTTATGGCGTCAATTTAATATTTTTATTGCTTTTGGAAGAAAGAGTTAAGTTTAGGGAATTTCTTAATAAAATAAGTTGACGTAGATTTGAAGCTTTCAAAATAAAAAATGCCTAACCCACTAAACAAGAAGGACAAACGAGAGCTGTGAAGGCCGTCAGTTATTTTTGGGTAAATTACCCAAGCGGTGCTGTTTCGTGAAATATGACCACAGTTCAGTAGACTTTCTACAAACCTAATGAATGCAAAAAGTTCCACAGCCCATAATCAAATTTCAGTCCATAAAATATAGAAAGCAAAAAGAGTCGTTTAGACTGTACGGGTGTGAAATTACCCCTTAACGACCGGTCTGTACCGACGTGGTTCTTACATTAAAATGTAAACATTAGGTATCCCACCCCGCCTACCCCTTTATACCAAGTCGCGACTGTATAGTCGTCATTTGCCTGCGACATTAAAATATGTTGTAGTAATTCGTTTTAGCCGCGGCGTCTAAAATTTCTCCCTATACAGTAGTTTATAACAATGCGTCGAAATCAAATTAATGTCATCGAAAACAGTCTCCATTTATTAAACGTTCAAACACGTTCTATTAACTTACTGGCGTATCAATAACACTAATACACGTATTGAAAAAAAAATTGATCTGTCTATGTCTAATTTGTTTGCTACCTCCTCACACTCACCTCACGGCACAAAGGCGAATTTTACTCTGGAAATATAGTTCCAAGAGATATTTTCTAAAAACTATACAGTAGCAGAAGCTCAATTAAATATATTATACGAAATATATAGGATTATAGCTCTTTTGAATTAACGCAGTCACGTGTATTAAAACGGTAATATATATTATATTTTTTATTATATTATTTATATTATTTCAAGGATTTTTTTTCTCGAAATATTACTCGACTATATATCGAAAGACAACTTTTTACCAAGACTCTATTGGTGTCGACTTAATTAAGCCTAGATTACACTAACAGTAAGTTAGACCAATAAAAAGTTACGTTGTCTAAACACATACATAAATCAGGCTTTTTAAGTTGAACGTATACATATCATATCCATTCTATGGCCTTCGAGTGTACCTTAAAAAGCAAGACAACGATTCATCACATTTAATAATAACTTTCTTAATAAACGAAATTTTACCACATTCATCGAAATAAAGAGACATTGTCAACATGTTGTCAACTATTACGGTTTTATTCTACCAAGATGCGTTTCGATCGCAGCGTTTCAACCGCTCGTTAGCTACCGTCTAATATTAAGAGGGACCCGTCTAAGTGTCGAGGCAGAGCGGTCATCTCAGCCGGGATCACTCCCGCGGGCCCCGTAGACCCCAGGAACTGGATTTATTCAGGCTGAATACCACGCGAACTGCGCCTCTGCGACAAAATGAATGTTTTATGGCCCTGAAAACGTCTGTGACTTGATTAGATTTAAAATAAACACCAACTTGCCTCTTGGCTTCTTGATGGACTTATTAAGGAAGTAGATGTTTTTTTTTCGTCAAACTACTCAACTATCTGTCAAATACCTGTATTGGTTAGGTTAGTGGAATTTTGAAAATTTATTGAAATTGACAGGGTGTTCTACTTATTTGAAATATATTTCAACGAATCTGGAATACGACGAGTTCGGAAGACGACGGATACGGAACAAATCGTCATTATCAGCCGGGGAGCAATAATTCTAAGTTTTGCAAAGATGTCGTTATAAATAATAAAAAGTTTCACTAATTTACAACTTTTAATAAAAAAATGGTTACATGATTACTTATCAACTATGATGAAGAATAAAACATAAAAGTATAAAACATTTCATTAAAATAGGTCAGCACTTTTTCAAAGTTCATTTTTAACTGTAATTTTTTCTCACTTGTTTAATGTAACAACACATTTTTTAAATTATATAAATCAACTAAATTATTTCATAGTTGAAGTGAAATCGCGAAAAAAATTGAAGGTCCCTAAATCAAAGTAACCAAGTTAAGCAGAGCGGTTTCTTAATTCTTGCTAACGACTGTGAAGACGGTAGAATTCTTTAATTATTTAGCTCTAATGGCAGTCGGGCTTGTCCTTTGACGTCGCCTGGTTTAATTTGAGATTCCTCCCCTAAATTAAAAATATAATGAGACTGAACTGAGCCGCCGTTAATTGGAAACCGATCTGATATCGAGGGCGTTCTACTTAAAAGTGTGGCGCGTCCGCTTGTCACCTTGTGACGCTCGTTCCCAAACCTTCGCATTTTCTGTAGACTTTGTTTCACTTTTATTAACGATTGTACTTTTTACTTGCTGTTTCTGAACGTATGTTGTTTATAAATTGAGAGATCGTAGTAATTCGTGAACTAGTCAAGGACTATTGGCAAATAAGAGGAGTCATGTTTTGCAAACCTATACTAGAGTCTGGAGTTACAGAAGCTCGCCGTAAGTAATCCGAGTCATTTGTTAGCGCGAAAATGGCGCTAGCAAGGGTGGGATTATCATTCGTTTTTCTTTTTACAGTGAAAAATCTGTCTTCATTTGTAAGGGTTACGAGTCGAAAGCGAAAAAGTCCGATTACAAGTCAATGCATCTTATTACCAGCAGCTGCGAAAGAATACAGGAAAAATTCTTGGTATATATATAGTGGTAGTTGTTTAGTCTGTGTTTAATTATTTGTTTTCTCATCAGTTTGGTAGCACCTACACGTAGTTCACATTTGTGATAATTGAGATCTGTTTTTGTAGTGAATTATTTATCTTGCTATATTAAGTGGTTCTAGAGTCACTGAACAGTGGTAGGCTTGTGATACAACAATATAAAATAAGTACTAACTTTAACTTACATTTGTTTCAACAAAATAATAATTTCATACGATTATTAAGTAAAACACTGATGTCAGGTTGCAGAGAAAAATCTTAATTATTATTTTTAATTTATTTTATGACTAAACTTATAATAATTTATAAAACATTACACAGGCCTACAGTCGCTTTGATACCGACAAAGTGCCGACAAAACTAAAACTGTGTTATCTAGTATATCCGATTCTGTTTATATTTTTTTTTCTACGTGCAGCTTTTGTGCATATAGAGGTACATACGTTTTTCTGTTACTGTTTTTCTGATTTGTAACTCTTTATTGCCTCATTAAGTCCCTAGATTTATTTGCATGATTGTCCTAAACACTTCGAATGAAGCTCCAGCAATTAATAGTATGACATCATTGTGTTTATTCGATGAACCTTGATACCTTTTTATACTGGTGAAATTGCTCTCGTTTTTGAACGGTCAACGTCCTTTTACTCATGTTAAACTATACAGTTGATCATTTTCTCTAACACCATTTAATTTGACGGCAAAAAATAACATCGTTTAAATAATAAAATCACAAACACAGCTTACCCCTACAGAATTTATGAATATTCGATCCATCTAAAGCAGATGTTTTGTCTTAAATAATGAAGAACAATCTGAAGTTTGTTTTAGTATGAAAACAAATAATAATAAACTTGTTAATCAGCAATTAGATAGCAATAGCTTTCTCCTCTAGTATTTATATTCATGGGACCGTCCGCGGGTTGTAGTCTCGGTGGAAAAACAACGAGATGTAAATAACGACGGTGATAGAGAGGAGGAGATCCATCACGCTGATGTGTGCGACCTTGACAGACACCTACTCGCTCATGTGGATACATATTGTCACAGACACACACACAGTAGGTGTTTTATATGGTTTTGTTGTTCATCATCATAACCGCGAAACGTCCACTGCTAAACATAGACCTCCCGAGACTAGTCACAGGCCGGACACTTCAAACAAATGTTGTGATATTGTGCTTCATGCATCGAACGGATAACGTTTGTATACACGCGCATGTGTGTGTTAATTCGCGCGTGCTGTAGTAACCATTCGTATCTAAGTCATTTTCTTGCGGGGAGAGATGAGGTATCGTGGATCGGTGGGAGGCAGTAAACGGCCGTTCTGTACGTAGTGCTATATTGATTATGTGCCCATGGTACGCTACCATGACCGGTCCCGAGCCAATTGCATTCAGCGACTACCCGCGACCTTTACCAGGTCGCTGGTCTATATGTATACTAGGCGGACGAGCTGGTATACGTTTCCCGGTACGTGGTCGCCACTCGAGAACTCTTACTCTCCATCGGTAATCTGTTCTTCGAGCGATGTGGCTTGCCACATCAGCTCAATAAATCGTTGAGTTATACTCGTATTTTGTTGTTGTTGAATCCCTTCCCGAATGCTTCCATACTAAATTTCTGTTGCCACAATCTTTTAAAATGGAGCTGGCTTTGTTAAGAAATTGCCTAAAATAGTAAATGAAATTATAGTGTCGCAAAATAAATATAATTAATTTACATCTTTATTGTTAGGTACAACAGCCGTTACGCAGCTGGACCCTAGATGGCGCTTTAACAAGCATAATAAAAGTGTGAAAATTGTGATTCACTGTGAAGTTGTATGTTAATGATACTCATTTTTTGACATAACAAACCGATGTCCTATTTTTAGATAATTACTTCACAAAGGAAGGTATTCTATTTTAAAAGATTTATGGGCAACAGAAATTTAGTACAAAACTTTAATGGAGTGGTTTTGTTTACATGTCTCTAGAAACAAATAAAGTTACTGCTTCTAAAACTCATTACATTTATTACTGTTTCATCTCACAGGGATGTTTTACATATTTGTGCATAAACCATTCTGTTTGGAAGTTAGAAAACAAATAAAAAACTGAGATAATATGTGTTAATATTTTATAAATCGATCGAATTATAAATGACGAGAACATAAAAAGGTAAACATAACTTTCAGAGCTTTTAAAATGTATTTGAAAAGTCACATCCTGTAGCTCCCTCGGTGTCTACTGTGGGCACTGCAATATTTTGCCCACCTTTGGGGTCTCCACATCTCCACATTATGCATAACTGATAAGGTCGATTCTGTATGCATGCGATCCTTAGCTGCCGAGAACCGAGCGAATAATGACATCGGGACCCTCGAGACTCATACGGGAACAGTTTTTGTTAGACAAACCTAGCTGTTATATGTCTTAACTTTTGACGGGAAAGGTCTTGGTATGGGTGTCTTCATAGCTACTAACTTCTGATGGCCGTTTCAAATTATTTTGAAAACAGTCTAAAACAGAAACTAGAAGTTCAGATTAGAGTCACGCAGGCGTCATTGTTTTTGTTTCTGTGGGAGAATGGTGCCTTTGCAGGTTACGGAAAAATGTATATGTATGTGTTGACAGTACATACTTTATGCTGTTTTACCCACGGAAAAGACACATAATAATTATTAGCGGAGCGGAGCAAAAAATGCGGAGCTAACAAGAATGAACTTAATTTGTTAATGTTAAACAAAATACGACTCCTGGTTACTTGTTTATTTATTTACTTTGCAGAAGAAAATCATTATTAAGATCTGTAAAGTTAATACTCCCACTAGTGTAATTCTGCCACTCGAACGTGACCTCTAGGCCAAACAAAACACAAACAAATTCTATATTCTCAAC
Source organism: Carcina quercana (assembly GCA_910589575.2). NCBI lineage: Eukaryota > Metazoa > Arthropoda > Insecta > Lepidoptera > Depressariidae > Carcina > Carcina quercana. Next base: position 12,700,460 of record OU342432.1, on the reverse strand, counting down.
CCGTGCCAATCACAGAAACTAACCCTCATTCCGGATATTCAATTCGTGGACATGTCCGAACTAGAGCCGAACAAATATTTATCAAAACCTGTAAGGAATACGTAAAATGACATAAAACATGTCGGACGGGACACTGCGGTCCGGGACAAACAAATAACCGAGCCCCGTGATGGATTATTGCTAGTGACCGCCTCTATTTCCTATCGGGATAAGGAATTACCATATGCGCCTCCTGGACTACAACCTACGTGTTTGTTCGTAAGGAGATGGAATGTTTATGAGTTTATTCAACCACGTTATTTGGATCATTGCACCAAAACATTTAAGGCGAACTAAAAGCTGAATGAAGCTGAGATTTCAAAGATTGCCTCACATAAATCTGCAAATTATTGTTGAATTTTGAAGCAAAGTAAAACCTGTCAAAATCGAGTAATAAGTGAATTTAAATAACGATAAGACTACTTAAAAAATAATTAACGCGTTCAAAAACACCTAAAGAACCGATTTCAGCAACTCTAAAAGTCTTCAACATTCATCCCCTAAAATGTTCACCATTAGATGTAGATTATCTGGGTATATATTTTATCAATTTCGATAAAATTTATATGAGACTACCGCTTAAATAAGATCTACCAAACAAAAAATAATCATTAAAATCGATTTTTAATTGGCGGAATAATTGCGTAACAAACATACAAAAAATATATGGTCGAATCGAAAACCTCCTCCTATTTTAAAGTCGGTTTAAAAAGCGTGAAATCACATAATATAATATTTATCTATCAATGTTATAAACGTATTTTTTCTTTTTTTTTCTTTCTACTTATATTTATCAAAAGAAGCCCGTTCCGCCTTGAGCAACACTACGGCAGCGTCCATCTGAGGTTGGCGTCGCGCTGGCGACCGGGGACCCTTCAAAAAGTTTGATAATAACACCAGCGGCAGCGGGGGCGGTAATGTGACAGCCGATACGTCGCCGGCACGGCATCCGCGCACTGGACAATTTAAATTCCGAACCTTCATTTGTCTGCTGTTTGTTTTCGATGGCCAGTGTCAGTTTTCTTTATTCTTGATTGAATGTTATATGTAAAACGTGTTTTTGAAATATTTTTTAAAACAGCGATTTCATCAAGTAATCATATTGAAGGGTGGGGTTACATGTGGGCTTTATGCGTTTACCTCCTATAAAACAAAAAATTCCTCAGAGTCGAAACTAAAGCGATCAAGAAGACAAAAACTAGATGAAATAAAGATGACAGTGTTTTTGTGTGATAAATGAGACATTCATGAGGCGTGATCCGGCAGCCGGCAGCCGCTAGGCGGGGAGGCGGGATTACATGTGTCCCTGTGACGTAATGCAGCGAGAACATGGGCTGATGACGTGACGACACTGTATTTAGGCGGAAAAATAGTGGAAAAAGAAGATTAACGAGCCAAATAGAAAATATATGATAACTCATTGAATACACTAGTATACAGTATTCGCTTGCCTAATAGGTTGGAAACGTACAAACATTACTCAACTAAAAATACTTTTAGGAATAATGTAATTAGTATCGTACAAATGAGACAATTTATCCGGTGCACTTAGCAATTGAAGTGATTTCAGCTAGAGATTTAAAACTCAGTCTCATTTACGACTAAGCTTTCATCTAGCCTAATGATAGTTGACATATAATTAGATTGGGGCTGAATTGTATTTTATACTATAAAGAGCATTAAATAACTTGTTTCCTTGAGTTTTACAGGAATTGAAGGTTACTAGAACGGTAAATACCTTATAAGATTTAATTTTTTCTTTACATTTTGAAAGTGCGTGAAAGTACCTCTATTTTAAAGGTAGACTCTTTTGACATTTTAATTATTTAATACAGGTATTTTTGTGCCGTTAACCACAGTACTGATTACAAAGGTTGTCGCTCGATAAGTACCACCTTATGCGCACGTTTAAGTAGGGCATTAACAGCACTATCTGCCCACTCGATAAACACTATGCATGGGCCACACATGGGCTTAGTGGGCATCTGCGCATCTATTGTAGACTATAAACAAACCGTGTATTTCTTCTAAGAATGAAGGTTTCTTCAATATGTTCTCTTTTTATGAAAAACATAATTTAATCAATTATGCTGGCTCAGTACAATAAACCTCGATTCAAAGGATGCGTAGTCTGACTCTACCGACTAAGCCATCGCGGAAACATTGCAATCTTTGAAAAGAGTTTGGCAAATAGATTAAAACGAACAGGATAGCTTTTCCAAGTTTTTATATAAATTATAGACGGTAGCGACCTTAACATATTCGGCGCGTATGTCTTTGAAAACAAAGTGATTCAAGCAGGTATTTTCGTCGGCGACACACGAGTAACTTTCTAAATTATTGGCCATCTGATAGCAGGACAGACAATTGAATATTTCACTGAATCACGGTCTAGACGGTCTTCGTCGTTTTGTAACAGAAATGATTCAGCGGATGGGAATACCGCTCCAGATTAGTGTCATAAACATTTGTTATAAAGTGGTTTGCAATATTTAGTTGTATTTATGCGATATTAAATTTTAATGTTTAATATTCTGAGCAGTATGTAATAATAATATGTGAGAAATTGGCAGTTTGGAAGACATTAAGCCGGCTTAGAGTGGGAGTCGGACGAACGAAAGCAAATATGCAGAAATTGGGATTTCTGCCTCTGGGAACTAGCGCCGACTTTGTCTGCTCGCTGTAACCAGCCACATGCAGCCAAGAAGACCTGGCACTGGCAACTTTTTTAAACCTAAAATATGACAAGACCATTTCGGTTGCTGATCACCTTCACACCAGAGAATAGAACAGAATCATTTATGTAACCTGTGAACAGAGCTTGTTCAGTTTAGATTAACATTTTGTTATATTTATTTAAAATCTTAAAAAAGAGACTTTGCAGTATTTTTCGGGTGTTATTTAGAAACATGACATAACATTTTTATACAACTCTAGTTATTTTCTGGCAGAACAATATTTACATGTAACAAAACACAGGGAGTACCGAATCAATCTTGAACTTAATCAATAATTTCGCAGATGACATAGCACGAATCTAATAGTCGTCAACAACGAAGGCAAGATGTTTTGCGACAAGTCAGATGCTAATCAGTCTACCCCCAGGTCGACAAATCGGAAATTAGGGACGCATGAGTGGTCACGGGTTAGGTCGACGTCGGCCTCCTGAGGCCTGCCCTGGTCCTTTGCTCGCTGACGAGCGCTAACTCTGCCCTCTTCTTTGAATATTTAACACGGAACAAATGCCCTTTCACACGACAGGCTGAGGCCAGAGAATATGAAACTATTGTTGCAAAGTTTGGAGTTGGGAACGTGCATACATGGTTAAAACAATAAGTTTGCTTTAAAATGTTGTTTCAATCCGTAGAGTTTCAAATTCTTATATTAGAGAAGTATACATATTTTGCAATTATAATCTCTCTCTAATGGGTTCATCGCGGACAATAGGCTTGTGTCCACTAATAACAAATGGCTTGGTTTATAGTTGCTAATTATAAATGAAGACACGAAGGTGAGAAAAAACCAGTCTATTTCTCAAAAAAGTTAAAGATTATTAATATTTTTAGAAAATGAATTCGAAAAAAATAGGCATTAGGTCACGTGACAACGAACACGAAGAACGCGGCGCAAGAAAGTGTGACGTCACGCCTCGCAAAACATGATTGTTGTTGTTGACGTTTTCATATCACAGAGCAGGTTATTTCGCGAGCTGTGACGTCATTCAAGACGCCATGACACTATTCAGCGTTTTCGAGGGAAATCTAAATGGCTTTTTTAAAATAGAAAATACGTAATGTAAATATTGATTTTTCTTTAAAATTTAGCTTTTTGGGGATATAATATAGATTAAAGTATATAATTAACCAAGTTTTCAAATTTTGTCAACTAGTCTATTAGGTTAAAGTTTCCATTAAAAACCTATAAGCAAAGACAGATAATTAGCTCATAGTTTTAGATAATTTACTTGAAATATAAATTTTACAATTAATATTTTACAAATATCTTTGGTAAAATATTGGATAAAATAGATATTAAAGTATATAATTAGCCAAGTTTTCAAATTTAGTCAACTAGCCTATAGTCAAACAAAAAGGTGCTACGCGTGTCGTAGCACCCGCTACGGAGTTACGATGAACGTCAGTAGCGTTTATCATTACACTATAGTTGATTTAATAACTACTTATTTTTGTCTCTAAATGGTAATATTATTAATATTAATGTCTTAGTAAACTGTTTGTTCTTCCTTTATGTCGTAACAGAGATACAGAATGCCTTGATTTATGGCTAGTATAGGGCTATTTGAATGGTCATTTTAAATTTGGGGAACAAGTCATTTTAAATTTTCGCGAAATTGCTATTAAAAATAAGAATGTGGAGCAACTAGATCGTATGAGAGTACTTTTTTGGCCGCTGTAACCGCCTCCGTGGCCTTATGGCTACACTCGTTGACTTATATTTTACTGAATTACAAAATAATTTATTTTCGTGATTGTTGCTCGCTTTTGGAATTATTTACAAACATAGTTATAAATTAAACCATAAATTATATTATTATATTTAGATATTATATACTGCATTTTCTGGTTTATTATTTTCTTATGTTATATTTATATGCCTCAAAATTTTACTAGTAAATACTGTTGTATCCGTTAAAGGAACGAATAACAAATGAATTATTTAATTTATAGTTAGTACATATGTTGTTGGAATGCAGTCTGTTCAAATAGGTGTTCCATTTTAAAGTTTCCAAGTTACATTAAGATTATAATTTGTTGCGTGTATTAGTAAATAAAATAAAAATTTCAAGCCTGAGGCTCCGGGTACGATTCCCAGTGGGGGATATATCCGTTTGCTATCGGTACTCGGTTTGCTTGATGGTAGGAAGAGTAGAGTAGACATAATAATGCTCTACCACCAACCGAACCGAGTACCAATAGTAAACTCGACTGGGAATCAAACCTGGCACCTCAGGATTGTGTTTCCAAGCGTTTATCCATTAGGCTGCCGAGGCAGTTAATCGTTTTAAACCTGCAATCATCTTAAGACAACTGCACGTAATTAAACAGCTTAATTATTTACTTTGCCAGCGTCATTATCATATTTATAGAAGCGTCTGATAGCCTATAGTTGGTCGCTCTGTCGATCACAGAGTCGACGAGCTTTGATCGTGTTACGTCTTGGATGGACCTATTGTCGAGAGGCATCGCGTTACTCAAGGCGGCCCAAACTTGAGCTTTCAGTAATTTGAGTAGACGCTCTTAACTTTAACGTGCTATAATAAATAAGATGGTTCTGAATCTTCTACGTCGCTTTTGGACGATAACAACTATTAGAGCTAACTTCTGGATAGTTTTTATTGTATTTATCTGTCTTATTTATTTCCGTTTTAGAACATAGTTTGAACAAAATCAACAACTTAGCCATTTTACAAATAATAAATCTACACAGATAGTAGCAGACTAAGTAAATAATGTAATTGAAATTTTTGAAATATTTCTTTCTCCTTTTTTTAAATTTAATTATGTACATCGAAGTAAACCCTATTTTACTCACTTATCTACTCCACTGTCTCTTTGTTTTATTATTGACTACTGTCTGAAACAATAGAAACTCTTCAAATATGCTAAGAGTAAAAGCGTCAAAAAGATAAAATTTTCAAGCTAGTAAAACGGAATCATTGGTCCATCAAAAACTTCAGATTATTATGTAGCAAATAAAATAAATATTGGGCCTTGTGATCAGCTGTGACTGTCACCAATGTACATTTAATTTATAATCCAGGCATGTTACATTTGTTGTTAACATGTGTAATCTACTTATTTCACTAGTACTCCGGACACCTGGAAAAACCATTGTGGGTTTTGTAATCATCGAATGGAACGATTTTAAAATATCTTCTTTCTTGACTTGGGCCGGACTTTGAAACGTCAGCTGGTTGGGGAAGTTTTTTGTACGCTGATAAAGTAAAAAAGCATCAACCAAAAACTGTTTAGAAAATCTATGACATATAATTAGTCAGAGCACAGCCAGTGCTATATGTAGGTAGTGCCATGTTTGAGTAAGGCATAGTGCAGGCAGGCCACAGGGACCGTGCGGGTCATTTATTAATTATAATGAACCTGAGCACGCGGGGAGTAACAGCTGAAGAAAGGGTCGCCATATTTTAAGACGTTGCCGACATCTGGCCGAAGAGGAATGCGTGTTGTTTAGGGGAGCATGCCCTTAATATTTCATTACTATGTACACTTTATTTACATAATATAATGATCAGCGGTTAAAAATAACTAACTGAAAGTAGTATATCATGAGGCTCATGAAATAATAATAACCTATCTATCTATAATACCTGTATACGAGCAATTCTTGTATATTTATTTATTTATATATAGCGGCGATCTCGGAAACAGCTCTACCTATTCCGCTGAAATTTGGTATGTGGTTATCTGGGGCGATAAATCAATCTAGATTAGTTTTAAGTCTGGGAAAACGCGTTTTTTCGAGTTTTCATTCAATCAAATCAATTTCAATTCAGTCAAATCAATTTATTTAATTCGTAAAACTTAGGTAGAAGTACAGTTGGAATTGATATATAAACAGATCGGCTTAGTTTTGACCTGTAATGGGCGTACGAAAGTTTTTTTTAAAAATATAAAGTTTACATAACATACAAAATATAAATATAACAACACATAAGGTATCAAATTTCAATGTCAAGTGCTTAGTAATAATATAATTATACAATGTGAAAATACTAACAATAATTTACACGTCATTCAAAAAATCTTTGATTTTATAGTAACATTTTTCATTTAAAAATTTATATAAATGTCGTTTAAATTCCAACTCACATTAATTCTTAATATACACTGGGATATAATATACTGGATATAATCGTTTAGTTAATCCATCGAGATAAAAAGTATATATGCTTTTTCATCCCTTCAATAAATCCCTATACAGTAAATCAAGTTATTCTGACTCTCCTTTACGACGTAAAGAAGTACAAGGACACAAACTATTAGTATGTATGGATGAAAATGTTGTTAGTACTTAAATAGTACACGCAGAATAAGTTGTTTTAAGTAGCTTGCCAGCTACATAACACACTTCAACGTTCTACTTTACGAATACTTCAGATTTTTGGATTAGACCGTTGCAAATCCTTTCAAATAAACAACTAAAGCATTTAACACAACCATCTCTATCTAAATTGGGATGGCAGTCCAGCCCGTGCCGGCGCCCATTAATTACTTAAATTTAATTCATACGCGAACCCACGCACCACTATTTACATTCAAAAACGCGCCCTACGCCCCACCCAGCGCCCGCATCGCGCAACCCTTGCGAACAAACTTGAGCGACCCTAAGACGCTAACTCCCAAGAAGACTTTCTTTGATAGTGCGCTCCGCTGGCTTTGAATAAAGGCCACCGGGTCGATAGAGTTGTGATCTGTAATTTTATAGCTTTGAGGCACCCCTAGCTCTCACGCTCCAAAGATTGTGCCATATCGATCTAATCTTGTCTGTTTGTTAGTAGGACCGCGTCTGTGCTACGGAAGGATCACCAGAACGTGACAATACCGGCACATTACAGTTTTGTATGGAAAATAGTGGGCTGTGGTCGCCCCTTGGTTGAAATTGGTAAACGGAAATTAGCGCAGAATGCTTCCATACACTTTTACCTTTTAAAGTAGAACAGCTGCCTTTGGTAAGTAATTATCTGAAAATCGAACATTGGATTTTTTTTTGAGAAATTAACGTACAACATAAATGTCAGCTACAATAGCCGTTACGCAGCTAATGGTCCCTAAACGGCGTTTTAAACAATAACAAAAAAGTTTGCAAAAAATGAAAAATTGTGATTAAATATGTAGTTGTATAATAATGGTATTCATTGTCCTTACCATTACCATACCATTGCCCCTATTTTAAAGATTATGGTAGAAGAAATTTAATAATGAAACTTTTCTTGACAAAATCAACATGATTCTTTAAAAAATCGTTTTTTCTGACGGTACTTTATTATTCCAATGACATTTGAAAAAAAGTACCGATCGAGATAAATCAAATGAGCCCAAATAAGACGGGTTTACCATTGGTAAATATTTAAGAAGTTCCAATGACCATCTTCCGTCTCCAACATCATAGACATATATTTATTTATTTACATCAAACCACCTCGATTGTACCATAAAATGCGTTGTCATCGGAACTGGACCAACATCTAGAAATTCAACTCCTTGAGATAAAAGAGTAAGTTGTACTGTTGTAATTTAGTTTGCAAAATTTGACTTAAACAAACTCACGTATAAACATTCGTATAAATCGAGTGGCGCACTCTGGGAGAGGCCTATGTCCAGCAGTAGACTGCCGCAGGCTGTACATGATGATGATGACGTATAAACATTTCAACTTAAATAAAAGATTACAAAAAAAACCTTGTAAAAATTTATTAAAAGCAAATCGTGTTATTTGGGTTGACTGTTGGATAATAGCATATAAATTAGATTAATTTTCCATGATCGAGTATTTTAAACCCAAACATTTAAATTTAAATGAGTCCAGGAAACCTTGACATTAAATTAAGACGGAATGATCCGAAAACGTAATAAGACGAGCGTGCCCGGGACGCCGGGAAGAGCGTCGGATTAGCCCTTATCAGTGTGCACGTAAAGCGGTGATACTTATATGAGTGCCCCTTTATTGCATTATGAGGGGAAAGGGTTGCTCTCGGCCCTCCGTCCCAGCATTAACGTCTCACGAATACAGGAAGAATTTATAAATAAGTTAAGACGAGGGCCCGCCTTATTCTTCGCCTCGGCGGGCGTCTTACTTTGTTTTATCATATTTAAATTATTAGAGTCAGATGTGGAACGTGTACCTAATTGCTGTACTTTGTTAAGATAATGTACCTTTGGCGCGACTCCACTTTTGTTTTCTTGTTTTCTCGCGATATAAATTCACTGGAGGACGCCAGAGTAACGCCCAACTTTCCTGTTCTGTTTTTGTGCGGACGCCGTTTCCTTCATGGAAATAAAATTGTTATGCAGCCTTCGGAAGATAATTTTACATCCCTGAATGAATAGAGTTCATTTTGGGCATCAATGTGAGATAAAGTAGCAAAAATCTTAATTTGAGTTATCATTTCATCAAATAATCGTTTTTGTCCACTTTGTCAGGGTAGACTTCAAAAATTATGCCATCCAAACTACTAATTTGATCGGAACAAAAAGAGTAGCTTTTATTCTTTACCTATTCTTTAACTATCCCTAAATAAAAAAAATGAAATCATTGTTACTCTTCGTTACGACCTAAAGTTCAGAAAAACAAACTCACTTTCATATTTATACTATTAGTACGGATGCGGAGTATTATAGGGGTCAATTTTGATTCATAAATTTCGTTACAGTTTTGGTTGTTTCCTAGTCCATTTCATCTGACGCTTTTGTGTTTCTATAGTTACTTAATTTAACGTAACATACTACAAGTATTTGAAACTATTTCCAGGTTTATTAAATAATTAATCTGAATTCTAAAGATAAGAAAGCGCCGAACAAATTCCCTCATTCATATCCACTTTGTTCAATGCAATAAATCAAATATTTTAATTTAAAGGGAACACACGTACACGTAAAATGATTTAATTTAGTGAAGAAAACAATGTCTTATTCATATTATAATGTATTTTGTTCCATAAATCACATTTAAGTGTTATTTCATTTCCTAGGGACCCAGCCAGCATGCAGCACTCGCATCGAACGAACAAGTAATTGAAATTTGAAACGAACTTTTGATTTTACAAAATGATTCCTCCGCTCCTCGTGAAATTATTATGAAGTTCCGTTCCCTATCGTAATAGGCACGTCTCAACATAAATGGCTTACCTGTTCGTATGGAAAATACTCACAAAACTTGCACAGTTTTATTACATGTTCTTTAGATATTGCATACAAACTTATTTTCTAAAACAATGCGTCAGAAAATTTTAATGAGGTTTAAATATTTATTGTTTTAAAAATTATGCTTTGAAGAGCGGGGCTTCCGAATATTCCTATTTCTAACCTAATCAGAATGACATTAGGATATTTTCTCATGTGTCGGTAAATTTTTTATATTTATTTGTCGTACTAAGTCGTAGTCCAGGCGCTACCTAAGACTAAAGTCCTTGGTCTAATGGTTCTCCGGATTCTCCCGGGTTCGATCGGTCTGTATTGGCGGCAAACTTAAAGCGGATATATATATACCACCTACCGAACCGGGACCTCTAGATTGTAAGTCCGAGGGGTTAAAGCTTCACTCGATGTAGCTTGAATATAATGGCACACATGATATAGAAGGCGTCAGCACCATCCTTTCTCCAATAGAAATCTATAAACTCTCAACAGTGACACTCGTCTAAACCAAATGGTGGAGCATCTACCCCGTCCGGGCTGCTTGTTAACAACTATCATAGCCTGCGGCTCGCAGTGACGTCGATGTCGACCGGAGAGTATAGAACCCTTCCCACTGCGAACACCGCTTCCTTCTTGTTAACAGTTGTTTGACATTATTGGAGTAGAATAGTTTACTGCTCAATACAATAATACCTATATTTCGTTCCAAAATTGACAAACAATTATACACTTTGCACCCTGACAATCAGAAAATATTTTGGGTCAAATATTACAAAACATTTTTTGTCAAAATAACAGCTCTTTCTATCATTTTGGTAAAGAACCTTCTAAGGTAAAGTAAGTAAACTTACGTATCTCCAACCAGATATATTACGCTAAATATAATAGAAAGATATCGGTTCCGGTTGTATCGCTTGGTGTCGGCAATCGTAGAGGAACAGAAGTGGGTACTCTGAACTCTCGCACAGCCGAAACAGAAGTGTACAAAGACACGACTAAGAAATATAAACATGAACCGCTGCAGTAACATCAGTAATTGTAAACGCTTAGAACGTCCTTAATTCGGCGATTAAAACCCAGTACAAGGAGCAAGATGTTGGCAACACCAATAAACAACGGCCGAACGCGAGTGCGAACGCTGAAAGTTTGGAGCGCGCGGTGAGTGCAGAGGACCCGTAATGAGGGTTAGAAATTTCGGCACATTGCGGCCCAACCGCACCCGGCTTCTTGGCTTATTATTAATTCCGTAAGACGTGTCCCCAATGTCCAAGACGTGCGCCGAGATTCGAGACAAAAGTCACAAGGGCGGAAGGGACCAGCCCCCCTTCCCCCTCGCCCCTGAACGTGTGGCGCGTCGTCAAGTCGCAGGAGTGTGGGCCTTACAGGTGGTTTTAATATCGGCTGCCACTAATGTCGCGAGATGAATACTTAATGGACGGATCATCGCAGGATTTTCGAAGGATTACGATGAAGACGGTTGACTCGAGTAATAATGGATGTATTGTATATATCCTTAACACGCACACGAGGAGCTACCTCCGAAATGATAATAATAATAATTACATTATGTAAGTGAAACCATGTTGTTAAAATGTTTAGCAATTTACAATATTTGCATGCCTCTAAAGGTGGAATGTAACTAAAATTTTCTGACTGTCACCATATGTACTATGTTTAATGCAAATAATCGTATATTCCAGTGTTTTAGCCGACTTCAAAAAAGGAGGAGGTTGTCAATTAGTCGGGTATGTTTTTTATGTTTGTTACCTTTTTCTTTTTTATTTGAAAGCTGGTGCTTCTCGTGTGGTCCCGTTTCAATTTGGTCCAGTTCTGACAATGGAATCCATGAGAACACGATATAAATCTTAAATTTGCTTTTAAGAATTTTGAGTGAAGATTTTTGTGTAAATAATTATTTTTATTATTGTATGTCAGTATCTGACTAGATGTGCAGAACGATTAACTTTATTTAACAACGTGTAACACACACAGCATACCACATCTACCACAATAAAAATTTATTTCATATCATTATTTCATTTCATTTAATAAAAGTAAACTTTGTGTTGTCCATTTACTGGTGCGGCCACATGTTCAGAGATTCACGTAATCATACGAGGTCGGATATAACTGACTTGTAATCCTGGTCGTGTTGGTTACAAGTAAACTACAATTTATTTACAAAGTGCAAATCCCTTTAAGATGGTTTCGTAGACAGGGGTGCTTTCAAAAACTCGTTAGGAGGTTGGCATTCTGCGGTGGGGGGTCACGTGCCGCGATGCTCCGCCGCTGCCTCAAGTCAAGACTGGCACAAAATGTTACATACAAACTTGTGCCACATACCCTGTACAAATCTACACTATATACTTATACTATTATAAAATATAAATATATGGCTATAAAATGTGGTCTATCTTATCCATACCAAACCAAGAAGTAGCCTTGTGAATATACGTTTAGACTTGGTCGGTAGGCCTTCTATGAATCCTACGGGTTGAAATGAAGACAAAGCTAAAAAAATCTTAATTGTTTAGATACCAAACATTCACGTTTAAGAACTTCTCAAGAAAGCTGTACAAAAACGAAACCTTTAACCTAAAACCGTCTATGACATAGAGTTACATATCTCGATGTCTTGCGTTTAGTTTATGATTCTTTTGCAAGTAACAACTAATTAATTTGTTCTTTTAGCGGTTTCCTCACAGTGACAAACGCAATTCGATCATATTTTGAGGGCTTTAAGTTCAGGCGTAGACTTTTAGGATTTCAAAACATTGTTAAAAGTAGTTTACGAACTGAATTTTCTAATGTAGATTTGTAAGTATTTTTGTCTAAATTTATTTTTTCTTATTATCGGTACAACGCTATGTTTACCTTTACGTTAGTTGCAAATATAACATTATTGTTTTGTAAATTTAGTTTTTTTGTTATTGTGTAATTAGTTGGGAAGCCTTAATACGTAAATAAATAAATGGGTACAGAAGGTAAGGTTTCACAAAACTATTTCCACTAAGGAACCTTAAAATGGCTTCAGAGGTTCACTTTACAATATGAACATATGTTGAAAGTAGGCAGTCACCTGTACCCCTACCAAGGCCCTACATTGTCGAAAGTCTCTAGCGACTTTAAAATCTATCGACCAACCTAGTTAGGTAGGTTCACAAGCTCAAACAGGCCCAGGTTACAGAACCGTTAAAACTATTTTAAGCTGTATGTAAAATACTCGGTATTACACATAGTTCACTCATAATCTATACAACAAATAACACACATTATGGTTCGTTTCATAGCACAAAACTGCCGTTGGCAGCCGAGTGTTGCCACTCCGAATGCCGGTATACTACACTGTAGTTAACACGCTATCGCTAGCGTCTATCGACAATACACTCAAGGTAAGGGGTAGAGAGTAGGGGACCTATAGCAGTTCGTGAGCAGGAACACAACGAGCGTTTACGGTGAACTACCCACGCGGGAACAATAACACACGGGAACGCGCCATCCTGACTTATTGCCAAGACACATGGCCGTCGCGTGGCCCCGATCTGTAATTGATTGTATTTTATCAGATTGAAACGTTTGCGAGCGCTTATCTTGTTGTGTTCTTTATAGAAGTTTAACTTATCTCGGCTTGATCTCGGCTGTTATCTTAAAAAGTAGTTTGTTACTACTGTAGTACTGTTAACATTCGCTTGGGACATTACATAGTACTAAAGTTATTCAGTAAAAGTTTCCCAATGCCCGCTCTTTATCCTATTGCTGCTACATTTAAATCTCTCTGAAGTAACAAAGGTCATGTCTATGACAAATTATTTTTCTATCCCGAGGTTCAGACCTAATATAAATAACAATTAAACGTAAATGTTTCCATCGTCGCCACGGGGTGTTCAGTAAATTACAGCTGGCCGAGGTGCGAAGTGGACGTCGACGAAAGAAATATCGCCGGGAATACCCTACTGTATTGTAGAGCGTAGTGATGTCAAGAATTCAACTATCGACATATCTATTTCAAATATATTAACGTCGAAGAAAATTGCTTGAGAAATTTCCCTTTGTAACGCGCATTATATACTAAATTCATTACACAGATACATTTTTTCCCATATACGTATATACTCCTACCATCAGTCTAAAACTACGGTCGATGGTCGCTAGCGACAGTATTTCAACTAGAAACAAGCGTAACAGAACCGGGCAGCCATTTGTTAATTCGTTTTTACGCAGTCTGGAGACAAGGTAGCATTGTCAAATTCATTTTCGCCTTTAACAAAATCTACAGGAAGACCTGACAGAATCCTATAACTTTTGTTAGAAAAGCATTGTCGACTTGAAAATACTAAATGTCTTTTACCATCACTATTTCGGGGTGCCTCTATAACTGTTTAACAAATAGCCGTGTAAGAGGCCGTCCCGCGCCTGCCGACTGTTTAATCACTTAGCACTCGCCAACCAGATTAACTGTAGATTTATCGCATAAAAATGCCCTTTTGTGGAAATAATGCTCTCTTTTCTGTGTCGCTACATTGAAGAGATATCCGATTGCTTATGTAGGGTATAAAAAAAGGTAAATTTTGTGTTTAGAATATAATATTGTTCTCCGTCCGTTATGTTTTTCCGGATGTCCAAGATGTCTCAGGAATATCACACGAAACAGGCAACTAAATATATCTTAGGGAATTATGACTTAGGTAGCATGTTGATAGCTAGCCAGGCGGACATATAAAATGCTCTACCACCAAACAAACTAAATACCGATAGGTACCTCAACTGAGAATTAAACTCGGATCTCTAGTGTCTCTGGATGGTTAGTTCAACCGTGTAGCCATTAAGCCATGGGGACGAGTTAATTCCACCCTCTACTTTCTATAATCGGTCAACCAGAAAATATTAGGTTTACTTAGTTGGTATTGACGCACTGACTGGAAAGGAATGGAATTCCTTGCCGGCTTTTGTGTTTCCCGAGTGCTACAATCTGGATGTTTGCAACGCTAGAGTGCGTTGTCAACTTCTAAGAAAGCGAGTGCCATTCTTTACCACTTAATCACTTAACCGTATATGAGATTACAGTCCAGTCCCTGTTTTTTAATAGTTATAATAAAAATAACTTTTCCGGCTCACAGAAGAGGAAACGAAGATAAGTATACATTTTGTTTTGTCTCATTGAGGCGAGACTTTAATACATTTTAATTTGGGGATCCTTGATCTTAGAAAAAAGTCACTAACGTAAACTAACGGTCGCTTAAATATATTCAATAAAACGTTCACAAACAACTGTCTGATCTCTCCATCAAAAAACAGTGTAAAAACATTATTCATTCGCAATTAGAAAGTTAATATTTCTAAACATTGAAGCAACTTTAGTGGGGGCGATTGTAGAGTCCTCAATAACAAAAGAATAATAAACCCCTTTGATGATTTCATCATCAGCTGCATAAATCTCGAACTGCCGGCTTTCCCTAGCGAAAGGTGCTTCCATAAAGGAATTTGCCATATCATACACCTGTCAGGTTGATTAGTAATAGCAGTAAGATGTTGTGTTGGTACTTATACAGCTAGATTTAGCTGTTCATCAAATAAAAGTACTATCAAAAGTCAATCAATAAAAAAAAAACATCAAAACGATTTCGTAACCTACCCAAACAAGCGGACATTTAAGATGTATCTAGAAGCATGTGGAATGACAAATAAAAAGGCTATCAATCTGAGAACGTAAAAGACATTTACCCTCGTAAATACATTATCTCTACAAGCTAAGACACGGAGGAACGTGATCGTTGGACCAAGGGCGTCTCGCATCCGTCCTGTCCCGTCCCTCCGAGAGAACAGTCATGCAACCCTTTTTTCTTGTAGAAAGCTTAACATGGACAGGACTATTATGTTCAGGGTTTCGTATCCAACGGGTCCTTCCGTCTGTTACAAGGAGTCTAATGAACCGGAATAGTTAGAATATGTCAGTATATTACTATGACCGCTGTAACCAAAAAATTTATTAAAAATTAAAGGGGTTCCCCATTGAAGAAATGTGTATTTCTCGTTTTTTTTTACTAAACCTTGAGTTAAATAGTGTACGGTGGCACGAAACCTTTCGTGTGTGAGTCTGACTTGCACTTGTCCGTTTTTATATAAACTCGTGACATCGTGAGAAACATGGCTCTCAATTTGATTGCTGTTAAATAAAGTTTTGCCTGAGATATTATGGCTATTCTCTGTCTGCCTGTTTGAACTAGTGCAAAAAACTTTTCAATCACTTTTGGAACATCTTTTTGTGGATATTTTAAAAACAAACTTTGGAATGACCTAATTTTTAAATAGTAAGTTTACTCGGCCTTCATTTTACCTGTTATAGTAAATGACGGTAAGGCTATTTCCTCAAGGTAACGAGGTTGAGTTGTAAGTAAAGGTGAAAGACTTGGTTACAAATTAGGGCGATTGCGCTGACAAAAAGTTATCCTAAATTGCTTTGACCATATTCATTTAAAATATGATAGTTGTATTTGCGAAATAATTTTCCCAAAATAGGACATCGGATTATAAAATCGGAAAATTCATAGTGAATCATAATTTTCGTTGTTACACACTTTTTCTTACCATGACCATTAGCTGCGTAACGGCTATTGTAACTGACGTCCAATCATTAGTATTATGTTATTTTACTTCGCGTGCACATCAATACTATTCTCAACATACCCGTTCACCAGAACGACAATCTCAATGTTTGCACGGTCATCCGACGATCAAAGGCGATCGACATTAAATAAATAAAATACTTGATTTCCTTCGTAAATAAATACAAGTCCAGCAGCAAATAGTTTCGGGAAGAATGTGAGGGGAGTTGAGATAACTGGCGCAGTGGAGATGGAAAATAAATAGGTTTACCGACACATCGAGAAGATAAGTAAAAGTTAAATATGCATTGATATAAATCTTTTCTAAAATATTATTTTATCGATAGCCAAGCCTACGGCTTCGTGCGCTTGGAAAATACTTTATTAGTGGTGGAATATTTTCAAAAAATATAATTCTAAATTGCAAGTTTTATACCTCAAACTGTTTTGTCTGGGCTTGTCAATTCAATCAGTCGGTCAGGGAATAATTTTAAATGAAATATACGTATGAAGATTAGGAAAATCTGACACTTGTTGTCACATTCAGTGACGGTAACTCAGACAATTTTTGCAGAGCTCATAACCGAAAGAGGCAATATGGTTAAAAATAAATCATTTCTTAGACCATTAAAAATCTGTGGTCTATTCCAATAAATTATATTCAAACATAAACATTACACATATCATGTAATGGTTGACAAGCAAGACTCATGAGCTCAAAAACACTTTATAAAATTTGTTTAACAGTTTTCAAAACCCATCATACATTAAGGCGATCCACCTCCATCAAAGTTCCATACTACATTTCTGTTGCCATAATCTTTTATAATATAATTGCTGGATTTGTGTAGTAACTATCTAAAAATAGGACAACAGACTGTGATGTCTCGAAATGAGTATCTATACAACTTCACAGTTAATCACAATTTTCATTTTAAAAACTTGTTTTCTATTATTGTTTAAAGCGCCATCTATGAACCATTTGCTGCGTAACTGCTATTGTAGCTAACTATAAAGTTGTAAATTAATGATGTTTATTTCGCGACACTATAATTTCATCTCCTATTTTTGGTAATTACTTATCAAAGTCAGCTATCCTATTTTAAAAGATTATGGCAATAGAAATTTAGTATGGAAGCATTAGGAGACTGATAATGTTAAAAAGAAATTGCACGAAAATCTTTAAATTAAAGTCTTACTTTGAATACATTGAAATGAGTTATTTAGTCTAGCTCGATCCTTTAACAAGGGCACTCACTTGTTGAAATTTGATACAAATACATACATAATTAATAAACAATACATAAGGTTAATGACATCTAGAACAATTTGAAATTTTTTAGATGTCTAAATGCTATGTATTGTTTATTAATTATTTATATATGCATTTGTATCAAATTTCAACAAGTGCTTTCAAGGATCGGGCTAGCCTAAATAAGTACTTTCAGTTTGTTTAACTAATGCAGCATATATTAAGACTTTAATTTACAGAATTTCGTGCAATTTCTTATTTTTTTAAAAATCTCATGAATATTCAAGACCTTACTTTTTGATTGGATATTTTTTATAATGGGTGTGCACTTGTTTTTCATATCAGCTGGCGGTAAGTGGCAATAAGGACATTGGATGGTGCGAGTGAGGTGCTGCTCAAACAAAATGCCCTACTACCAACCAAAACGAGTACCGATAGACCGCCCACTGGGAATCGGTAGCCCAAGCGTATAGCCATATAAGGGGGTTTGAGCGTGAATGTTGCAGATTTCTTAATTATATTGTAGTATGTATGTAGAAATTTCACTGTTCTAGAAAGTACAGCTTGATCGATTAGTCCGGATAAATTAAATTATTTGTTTTAGGCTAGACCCCCAGGAACTTTCTAAGACACAACAAAATAAAATTGATTGTTGCTATAATACACGACCCCTTTTACTTAGAACTATCTATTAGATACATTTTGTAACAGATTTGGAAACAGCGCCATCTATTCACTGAAGGAGGAACTACGGAAATATTGTTCACTCCTACAGAGAAGCCAGAACCCTTCGAGATTGAAAGGTGGAAAAGTAGGAAGCTCCTTGAGTACAAAATGGTGAGTTTCGAGGATTTAGAGCGCTCTGCTTGCTCCACAGTAGCTCCGTTTAGCAAGATAAAAATGATGTAAGCAAGTCATCACTTTGGAATCAAGTTAACCAAATCGTTTTAAGACACTGGCGCCCAACTGGCGCCACGGTATTAAGTTCAATATCTATAAATGATGAATACGCAGCGAATCCACCAAAAATCTGAGGATCTGAATAAATAAATTTTGCCTCCTATTTCTAAGATCAGAAGTAATAAAATAAGGCAGAAAATACAAACACGTAAAATGCAGTAGTTTCTTTATTATTATCTATGGCATTTGTAACTTCTCCAGGTTCCCATTGACTCACATATAAAATATTTGTGTTTTTAAAATGCGGCAATACTTATTATTCGAAAATTCGGGTCGAAATTTCAAACTGCAGTCACTACACTCCGAGAAAGATTATCATATGACACAACTTAATTTGTACATATTAAAACATATTTTTTATTTTGTTCCTTGTAGCATACTTGTTACTGTAATTTAAAAAGTTTTGAGAAATCATTTTAAAAAACTTGACCAACAGATTTAGGTCGGCCGGGAAAGTAAACTTTAATTCAAGGTGTACGAGTCTGACCCTGTTTTGTTTCTACTTTCTTTTATAGATATTTACTTATTATTATGCAAATCTGCAAAAATTTACATATTTCGATAATATCAAATACAATACTTACTAGTGATAGACCGGACAAAGAAAACAAATAACACGTTCCGCGAATGTATACAGCCGAGGCTTGGTCTTGTACACTTATAATTTTAAAAGGCCATTATCAAATAAAAGTGATTTAGCTACCATTTTTGTATATTTTGGTTTAATTTTATTTGTACAAAAACATATAATTCGCCTGAAACAGGTAAGACTTGACGTTGAAAACAAAGATGGCGTCAATAAACTGACATTTGACGCTGTCACTTAGTACCAAAAAAAACGATTTTGTACAATTATAATAAATGCAAAAATGTAATTATTACTTGATTTTTGTGACAAGTGCAGGCCGAATTGTAAATATCTCTTTTTGATCCCTAACTTTTTACTAATTGCTCACACAAGACATTTGACGTTCCATTGAATTTCGAGATCAAAGTTCTACTATAAAAAGTTTGCCAAAGCCCGCTCTATTTACAATATTTTAATCTCTCTAAAGATTTCTTCACGTAAAAATGTATGTGTGTGTTAATTTATAATTCACTAACCTTGATGGAGGGTGCGGGGGGGTGGGGGGTGCCGGAGGGTGGGCTCCGCGGTGCGTTGGGCAGCTGGAGCAGATGACGAATGCTGTATCCTTGCCGGGACTTGCGAGACATTCTGTAAAGATGATCAACGTCATGAGAAGGAAGATTTCCCATGAGAGAATTTGCTATAGTAATCAAGGTTGACATTGGATGGATTATTGAAATATAAAGTTTAAATAAAATTACAGTATAGTATGGCACTGGAGCGCTATCCTAACCTTAGAATATTGAGATCATACGAACATTATAAATGCGAAATTGAATTGTTTGTTTGTTCACGTGGAAATGGTGAGTAAAAATGACTTCATCTTCACTCAGGAAGAGAACATAAGCTACTTTTTATCTTAGTCAAAGAAGCCGTTCCAGCGGTGGATACTAACAATAACTGACTCTCCGATAAGAGGTGAAGGAAGCACCAATTATTAGTATGGATGATGATTCGTCATCAACATCATCACAGATTAGGTACTATGTACTGCGATCATCATCAACACGTCCACTCGTGGCTATTGTTTGAAATCGGTTACAGGTATAACGCATAGCTGAGTCTGTTCCTGAGGTATGGGGGCGGTACGGGAGGGGTGAAGTTATGCGTCGTTTGACTTTCTGTAAACAAACCCTCCCGTACCGCCGCCATACCTCAGGAACAGACTCAGTTATGCGTTAGAACTGTAATACAAATAATGTTTCAGAGAGTACGAGTCTGAAAGAGTTGTTTATTGATCTTTCTAAATCTATGGTTTATGTAACTAAAGAAACGATAAGCCATATGACTTACACGCTGAACCCATATTAATAGCAAGAAGTATATAAAAATACTATTTACACATCAATATTTCCAATGTTACCAAATTTGTCGAGGTTCCCTGTTAAGAAAGCTTGAGCTTTGTTTCTTCGTTTCGTTTGAACCTTGAAAACAACTTAAAATAAAATATGAAAAACTCGTAGATTAAAAAGAGATCTCAACCACGTTTTTATAATGGAAAATACTAAGGAAAATGTTCCTTTAGCATTTACCTTAATTTATATTCATTAAAACAATAATAAAGTTAGCTTCGAATTTATTTTCAAAGTAAAACTTCGCTTCGGTTAAAACCAAACTCTCCGCGCTCAGACATAAAATTTACTTTTACCGTGTAGCGCCTGACTCTATTTACGTAGCTATCTGATATCGATTTAAGGAATATAATATTTCACTCCAAAGCTATAAAGTTTACTTTTGAATGAAAATTATTTGTAAATTGTATGCTGTTGATTTTCGTGTAAAAGGGGATAAAGTTTGAAACTCATAATATTTTCGATGAAAACTTTAGGTTCTGTATCCCTACATAGCCGAAAGTATATTCTGTTGTTGACCTAGTTTAACAACATGCACCGACATCATCAAAATAGTCTTGTAAACTCAGAATGTCATATAAGTACGTAATATATAATGATATTAAGGCGGTTCCATGACCCAGACACCCGCAAATTAACATACTTTTAAGAGAAACTCTGAGATTTGTAGACTTGGGAAAAATATATGTGAATGTTGAGGACAATGTTGTTTATCTGTGATAAGACAGACGTCGAAAAAACATAAAACTTGGCTCGAAACAATTAAATCCAAAAGTAACCTCCATAACATTAATATGTCTGTACTGTACTTTGTTTACACTTAATTAAACTTTATGAAACTAAGTTGAAAAATCAATCATAAGTTTAATAATAATTTGACTTATAAATGAAACAAAAAGTTATCTAAATCGAGACAGTCGATGTGACGCGCTGTTTCATACCCTTTAACTTTTACGTGTTATTATTAGTGGGGAAGCGAGGCAACAAATTCAATTTCTCATGGGTCACTGAACGACCTTAAAATTTCTAGCAGATACGCGTACCAAGTGAAACTTTTGATTTCAACTATACTCGTACACTAACAACGATAAAATCGTGTATGACGTGTCGGAAAACATGTCGGAACTCGTACTCAAATAATTATATACCTACTCAATATTCACCAGGTTTTTGGATTTAACTTAAATAGTGAGGTTAGGTATGAATATGGTCTACACTTGAACACACTTCGCTATGACACGATATAATCCCTATACAAAAATCTGGTAAATTTGACTCGTCGTTACTGCGTGAAGGAAGTACAAACTTACAATTTTAGTATGGGTTTATGAATGAAAACTACTACATAGTTATTAGAAATTCACACGATGTAATATTTGAAAAGATTACGGAAACCTTCAGTGAAATAAATAGTTATTCTCCAACAATGGATCCACAACCCTTGCATTGTGGTAAGCCCGTATTTCAAAATCCGCAAGGCAATATATAGTCTAAACTAAAATATTAGATATCAGAACTAACTGTAATAATATTAGATACTTCAAACAATAACAGCCTAACTTTCTACGACCCTATTACGAAAGTTTACTTGAACTTTATCGCTTTGCCCTTATTTAGGGATGGGAACCTCAGATGTGAGGTGAGGATACCCTTTTTACGCCATACCCTTAGCCTAAAATTATATCACCATGCGTATGAATATATATATATACATAGTTATAAGTTCTTACATTTTGAAAACGTTTGAAATGTTATTGACTCATAAATGCTAATTACATCCGGAGCTAATGTAAACAATAAAAATTTTTCAATACATTCGTTATTAATACGGTCCTTATGACATCGAAACCAGATACGTAATGTTTTATTTTACGGACTAGGCCCTTTGGCACAGATGCACAATTGAGCCTTTTTCATAGACTCCGAGCAAACATTTTTCATGCTTAACGTAAGATGAGTGATTTTTGTATAAAAAAACCAGCTGAATAAATGTACCAGATTACTATAAATTATTTTTATTGTAAAAACATTGAATTTTTGTCATATTTATTATTTAATTAGTAATCAAATGCAAAAATAATTAAAATTGCATTGTGCTTATAAACACCTCGACTATAATAGCCAGATTACTGTACTTGCATCATAATGTACTATTATATACCCTTCAATTAAACAAAAAAGAAAAGAAGTATATTAGTAGCCGCGCGGGTACCCACCTGTATGTATCAACATCATGCTACTTTCACCACGAATAACATGCGTGGTGATTTTGGCACATCTCCTAATGGAAATGAAATCTCATGTTCAACAGTGGACCTACGTAGATGATGATGATGAATTCAATATAAATTCTCTGAACGTTTCTAGTCGTTTAAAAATAACAAAGAAGTCACCTCACACTTCTTTTGAGGAGGACTATTACTTCCCTAGGCTTACTTCACTAACCTTTACTTCGACTTCACAATCTTGTTACCAATTCGTGAAATATTGTCCAATAAAATCGAAGGCATTCTGTTTACATAATGCTCTAAGTCACGTATAAAAGACAAGTTGTGTACAGCCAATTTTATTGTTCAAACGGGCTAAAAAGAATCAAAGAGAGGTCGAATGGCACAGCCTTGTAGAGATTTAGTGACTCAAATCTGGCAGACCAATATAGAACGTCGCGCTATGGCACAGAATGTATTTTGAAGCGGTGATTAGTGGAGCTTCTGTCGTTCAAGTCTTCAACGATGTTTGAGTTTGATTTAGCTGGCTGTAACTAAATTCGGAATGCTGTACTTGAATAATTCATACATAATTAAATCTTTATGCTATGTATGTAGAGAGTATCATATAGCTTAGTTACATGGTTGTGTTCTGTATGCGGTGATCAATTTTGAACTCTGAATCGTGTTAAACTTTCTCAAAAAGATTTTCCACTGTTTTGTTTTTCCATCATTTAGACAGTTGTATTTAAATCCGGGTCAGAATGACTTGATCTTTTTTGTATAGGGATAGTGGAAGGGACGGAAAAGGATATGCTACAGGATAGGCTATATCCCGAGCGAGCATTTAGTTCCCGTGGGATACATTACGAAATCCACGCGGACGAATTCACGAGCAAAATCTAGTATATTTTATACCAATATCTTCACGTACCATCAGGTGAGTTTGTAGCCACGTGTTTGTAATAATAATAATAATTTAAATAGGAAAAATTAGATTACGTTTTTTAAGTTCGATATTCAAAATTTTTTGTTCGCGATTGTTATAACCGATTCAAAACATCCTAATGTAAACAAACCAAATGGCAAAAAATGTTTTTGTTTCTACGCAGAACTTTTTATGATTCCGAATATTACAAAATACGAGTATATACTTACAAAAAATAAAACGGACGCGTAACGTTAACGTAAAAAGATAACTCGTAAACAGTATTGGTTTTCGTCGCCGAAGTCCCTTTCTTGCCCTCATTATACCGATGATACGCGGGTCTTTGTGACAAGCAAATAAGGCTCTAATGCTCACGACACATACAGCGTGAACTGAACAGTTTATACAGTGCAGTGGTGTCGCGTGATGATTTGAAGACACTACTCTATAGTCGGTAATATTAGAAGACCTAACGATCACACATCAAGCGTATGATTGCGGCAACACGCGTCGTGAAAACTCAAAAATTTTAAGTTAAATTTTCCCAAAGATGAGATATAGACCAATTAATTTATGAAACTCGTTACAGCAGTATATGAAATCGTCGAGTCATAGATATTAATAGTAAAATATGGGATATGTATGTGATAAATTTTCTTTTCTTCACTAGGATTCTAGTAAGCTTCTAGTGAACCGACTCAAATATAATTATATCAGGATATTAAACAGTCGTAGCGCTAATAGGTTCATCAAACACAAAGCAGACTAACAATCAATACCCCACCTACATAGAATTCGAGATTGCTGCAGACGACGCCATTTTGAAGTGCTTATTTCCATTATAACATTGTACTAACTACACTGAAATGTTCTACAAAAGTTCACGTTTTGCTTGGTGAAGTCCACAACTTCCATCTTACCATCGCACACAAACTTCCAGATTGGTATTACGCAAAAACAACATTTATTACAAGCTAGCACAGATTGAATTAGCCCGCGGTAGAGTTCCGCTTACAACTTTGTGCAAATACACCAACTTCAAGTTATCTGAAAAGTTATTTAACAAAGTTTCATAGCTTTCCCGTTAGTCGCGCGAAACTCGTCTTTGAGTTCTTGGAATTGGGTTAATGATTGTTTGAAGGTTTCGCTGTATGTAGGACCTTGTTTGACTGGGGCCCGTCTGCGTTATCCCATCGAGAGCCGTGACTGTAGAAAGATTTTCCTTCTACAATGGACTGAGACTGGGACCGGCCGACGAAATGACTTTGTAATGGCGTCCTCAATAAAACGATCCAATATCTCGGGCTTTCTACATACCTCATTTACGAGTTATAATATGACATTTGGGCAAAAAAGGGGATTCGGTGAAATAAAATTATTGTTGAACGTTTCGTTGATGTGGCTAACATAATTGCAAGTATTAGAAAAGATTTGCTCGCGCAAGTACTGAAAACTTCGTTGTTTCTTAAAAACTTATACATATGTTAAGTTCTAGAAAACTCGACCCTATCAATTCATCTACAAGAGCCATTACAGTTTGGTCTAATAAGTACGAAATTGGCTCACTACACTGGCACCATTATGGAACGGTGGAAACTACCATCTCGCAGTATATTATTACCAAAGTTTTGTTGAACTCAATTCAGACTTTACAGTTAAAACAAACAATTTGCTATCTTAAGTGCTGGCAGAATTTCCTCATTGCTAAAGCTAATATGTCTCTAGTTTCTCATATTATGTTAATCGTCATTCAGTATTTGCTAAAGCTATAACTAATGAAATTATCGGAAAATATTCAATTAAATTGTTACACAAAATACGTCGGTGGAAAGTTACGTCTTTGATGAAATTATGATTTTAAATTCCCTTTCGCAGAAGCTTTACATCTCACTTTGATCGATTCCGAGAACAGTAATTCGGCGGAAATAATATTTTCCTTTTATATTTTACGACTCTATGATTTTCCATTTGCAGAGACAATATCGTTAGCATACTTCTATCTCTTCCTATAAAATACAACGATACTGCGACATAAATATACTCATTAGGAAAATAATAATAATTATATAAAGGTAAATAAATGATTATTATAGAGATAACAAACAGAATCGCTAAGTTACCTATTCATTTTTGCAGCGCCAGCATTATCACTTGTGTCTCGCTGTGACCGATTAATATAAATCTCGTCACGAGTGTGTAGTTAGTTACTCATGAACACTTTTGCCTAAAACTTTTCACTGACACAACTTTTCATCCGTCAAATAAACTAGTAAAAGTAACTTTCGTACTTTACACTTGTCTTTGCTTTGTATCCGGCCCACGAGCAAGGTCAAACACAATCCGTGGCGTCCTCCTGACTCTTAAAGAAGTAAACACAAATCACAAGAGCATCATCCGGGAAACGTCACTCATTTTACACTTCAAAACAATTCCTGAGATCGTCACAAACACCAGTGTCGGAGCCGCCAGCCGCCTCCGTCACACAGAGGCACCAGTACCCACTCAGTACAACGTCTATCGTCTTTCACCATAACCTCAAAGCATCTTACTGACACTCCGCGGCCCACAGGAATTAATAAAAAGTTTCTTTATAAAACAAGTGGGTTGTGAGCATGTTCCAAAATGGCGGAACTTTGCGTTAACTTCGGAACGTAGAGCGACGTGAAGTTGTAGGGTGCGCGAGTCTGTACGATCGCTGTTTAGTTGCGCAGCCACCCCTAACTTTTCTCATAATAACTTGTACAAAAAACTTCTTCTGATACATTTTTCGGTCAAAAACTTTGCGGAACACATACGAAAGTCACTTAGAGTGTGTTTTTAATTCTTTAAAGTAGCTTTAGACGAGTATGAATCGAGTTATAAGCGATTGAGTCGCGTAGAGCACCCTCACTGTACCGCGAGCAGCGTAGTCGACAGGGGTTCGGTTGGGAAAATCAATAACTTACGGCCGACTCTCTCCTCCGCTCTCTCCGCGTTTAATCATACACTTTGTGAGCAAAACATTAAAACTTGTCCGTTTGTTTGTCGGGGGTGGATCGGTTTCGGTGGAGGAGCGGGAGTATCGCAGAGAGGTTCTTTTGGCGGCGAGCGGGGCGGACAGCGACGACGTCGAAAGTACCGGCGGGTTTTCGATAGCCAGTTTCCCGAGTTTACTTGGAAGAAAGTTTTGCGAGGTGTTCTTAGAGGGAAGTACGATTTCGTACTGCAATGTGAGGAAGATTGGCGGCCCGAGTACGAGCGCCCCGCCCGCCCGCGACGATTAACTTTGCTGCATTGTTATCGGGGCCGCAAGTTCAAATTACAAGTTTGTCGGTTCTATAATAACTTGATGGCGGCTAGGCGGTAGGTATAGCGTTTGTGTGCCTGTTTCAGATATTATCCGGATTGGAATTTTTGATTAAATATCTATTATGGGCCTTGTGTTGACTAAATTTCAGAGGCGATAATTATTCAAATTAAATTTATTTCAACGACAAACGACAATGTTTTGGGTTTATTGATGCCTTTACGTTTATTTCTATAACTTTAATAGGTAATTCGATTAATGACTTTAGGTGCCATTTTCTGCACTTTTTAAATATATTAATTCCAAGTTTTGTATATTTTTTGAACAGCAACAAAAAATGTGTAACTAATTTTTTTAAATCTATGTTTATGGTATGTGACATCTACTATGAAGTTGATATCATCATGTAAGTTTTAATTTGTAAAAAAAATGTAATTGAGCCTTTAAATAAACTAACACTAGCTAATAAATAAATAGCTCAGCAAATTGCCCGGACCACTTGAAAACAAATATCGAGTAGAGGGATTTAATTCTGTAAGTAGTGTAAACAAGTTTCGTCCTTAGATGCTCCACGTTTCCCCACAACGGCCCCCCTTCACTCCCCCTTGTCTATCAACCAGTCGTCCAACAACTCTAGTCACCAGTGTATCTCGGAACGCTCTCCTCCCCGCCATTAGCACTACACTTAATGAATGAGAAGCAAACGTTTGAGCTGGCAAGGGTCTTCATATATTGGTCTGTTTAGTCGGAGATAGGTCGTGTGTACTGTTTGATAGACTCGGAAGCCAGACTTGGTCCTAAAACTCCGAGGGTTGAGTATTAACAAGTATTTCACGAGATAAATCAAGTTAGCTACAGAGGCTACAGTCAATACGGATCTGTCACAAAGTAAGGCAGTTTTGTCTGTACAACTACGGTTTACATGTGACTTTATTTGCTTACTTTTAAAAACTATTTTAGAAACACATAGAGCAGGGGTAATTTGAGGTCAAAAGTGGTGGTACAGCATTATTTTTCATTTAGACATAGACATATATTTATTCGCCATTTTCACAACACGACACACACAACAACAAACACACAGAAAAATATTTTAAACTAGAAACATGAAAAAATAAACTAATTAAAACGATAATAATAGAGCAACTAATTTAAATAAACAATTGTTCACACAAATTCGAATAAATAAATAATAAAAATGTGATTTAGAGTTTGATACTACCCGTGTCGCACAGTGAGCGCCGAAAAGGTCTTCACTCAGCATAAGCTGCACTCTTTCTAGAATTATAATAATAACCAGCTGCATATGAGTTTGGGCTTGTAAAATCACTTTTATTTTTAGTCAAGCTTGCCAAAACCGTTGTATTTTTCCACAGACATAGAAACATCATATATGTATATTCTTCTGTGAACATCACACGCTACTTGCTCGCTGCGCTCGAAGACAACTCGTTAACAAGCTGTCAAGTGTCCTTATTAGTGGTAGCAATATTTTTTGTACAACGAAATCTGCACCCAGATGTCTATGTCTTGCCTATGTCAATGTTTGCACCCAATTCATCCTACAAAGAAGCTATAAATAGTACGAGCGGTTAATCAGTTTAAGTGTCACTGAATTAAGACGATTTATAGTCATAGTTTGACAACACTACACACTACACATTTATAAATAAATATCGATATCGGTAGACTATCCCGAGAGGTATGTATCATTTTGACAATTATTATAATCTTCGTTATAAAAGGGAAGAAAGAGTACAGCTTTATGTCTCCGTCTAATGATTAATCTTATTTTGTTCCTTCCGATTGTGATTTGTCTTTTGTATAGTTTATTATAGATTAAAGAAACACCAAAAATATATTTGACATGATTTGATAACCGAACAGGAAAACGTTCAGGTAAAATGACGTATTAGGTAGAACGTTCCAACGTCAGTACGTTTAATCTATTGATATTTATATACTTCTCATCAGAAAAATCGAAACACCTTGCAAGTTTATGTTTTGTAAGGATTATCAGAAAAACCTTTCATATGTTTAAGATATATTTGAATTTAGAACATTAACATTAGGATTTGAAAACCTCATACTATTTATTCACTATTAAACGACATTTGACGTATATTCCTAATATACACATTTTTCTAATAATCTTTACAAAACATAAACTTTCAAGGTGTTTCGATTTTTCTGATGAGAAGTATATAAGCATTATACGAATATCACAGCGTAGTTCTTTAATATGATTTATATGCTCGGCCCCGGAGGCTGGGCACCGTAGAGATTGCACTCCGCAGAGATTGCAGTCGACGCAGGCTAAATGCTGTTACAATGTCGCTACAATGCAACAACAATTTTTGTTTTGAGGCGCATAATTTCAATGTAATTTTAGTTTAACTTCAATGTAAGTGTAGTTTAACCCATTTGATTATCCGGATACACGTCGAGTTGGGTCCGACCTGTCTAGCCGCCTGGTGGAGGCCACAGGGGATAGGAGAGCTGGTGGCTACCTCCCGACTAAACATCAGCCTAGGTATCCAGCGAGGTAATAAAGCTGCAACATCCTGGGCACTCTGCCCAACGGAGCGGGGCTGTATGTCGTATTTTTATTACTAGGTTTAGTTTAGTTTTTTAAGTAGGTTATAAGTAATTTGTAATTATTTTTTGACATTTTTAATAAAATTATAATAATGTTGGAAAAAGATAATTTTATTATTTTATATTACATTATATGCATTGCGCGGCTCGCACGCAAACCTTTCCCGCCCTCCTGCGTGCGCGCTCTGCCGCATTCAACGCGCGTGGGCAGCTCCCACGACCTGTTCATACAAAGCGTCGCCGAGTGGCCCCGAAGCCCTATCGTGGAAGTGTGGCGAAACTACCATACGCCAATCACGTGATCTAGCCTTAAGTTTTTTATTATATATTTTTTTGGGTGTAAATATGGCTGTATGCTGGATTAAATTGATTTTATTATTATTATTATTAAGGACACCTTTTATACCGCCGGAACATGATGGTGACACTAAAACTGTTGTTAGCTGACCTAGGTAACTTGGAGGAAGCAGGCCAAGTAGACCACCACCAACCCAAGTATAACATGGCGATCCATGAGGGAGCTTCATGTTCAACAGTGGACTGTCAATTATTACTTGCGCCAGTTGGTTGAAAATTTTAGTGATGCTACTTGTATAATATTCTGTTTATGCGCTAACTCTAAAAGTTAGTAGGTTGACTTGTTTTTGTTGCATACTTTATCTACCTCTAATTTGCCAATACCCAACATTCAAAAAAAAAAAAAAAAATTCAAAAATTCAAAATTGTTTATTGCATTGAACAAAGTTGTTTACAGACACAAGGTTGAGACCCTCTTGTAAGTATAAAAATACCTGTAACAGAGGGTCCCACTCTTCCATAACAAAAATAAATTTATATTTAAGGAAATATTTGCTTAGGCTAACATGCTAATACATATTTCATATTATAACAATAATTGTAATTTAATTTATGTAGGGATTAAGGGAAATAATTTAAGATAGGGATAGAGAAAGGGAGCGTGGGCGTGTTTGTGGGCGTGTTTGTGTGTGTGTGTGTGTGTGTGTGTGTGTGTGTGTGTGTGTGTGTGTGTGTGTGTGTGTGTGTGTGTGTGTGTGTGTGTGTGTGTGTGTGTGTGTGTGTGTGTGTGTGTGTGTGTGTGTGTGTGTGTGTGTGTGTGTGTGTGTGTGTGTGTGTGTGTGTGTGTGTGTGTGTGTGTGTGTGTGTGTGTGTGTGTGTGTGTGTGTGTGTGTGTGTGTGTGTGTGTGTGTGTGTGTGTGTGTGTGTGTTATTAGCTTATTTTAGAAATTGTAATAATTCTTCTGTCTCGTCATATTTTAAGCCAATTATCCAACTGATAAGTGTTTTCTTACAATCATAATATTTCATATTATAAATTAACATTTTAACTAACTTTTAACTAAAATTTAATTAACATTAACATTTAAATTAACTTATTTATATATTCTTGACACGGGTTTGATTTCCCTTTTATTCCCTGATCTTTCAACCCTTTTACGGTCCCTGATCAATTATTTCTCTTTTCAAATTATATTCTTAAAATGTTAATTAATTATGAATCACCCCCATGGACGACAAGGGATAGGTAAATCAAAAATTAGAACACCATGGGTAGGGAGTAATTAAAGCAGGCGTTCAGGCAGAAGTTTGTTCAGGCCAGAGAGATCAGCAGTAAAATTAGATTTGTATTATTTACTTCGAAGGCACACATCATTTTTTTTTAAATGGTTAAGGTATGGAACCTTTAATCCGCACTTTTACCCCAATTGCAGCCTGGTTTTACTATTGTATTACCAAAAAGTTATTATTTAGTCTATTTTTATATCTCACACTCATATGAGTGACTGTATAAAGGAGATCTCTTGTCGCGATGTATTAATTCAGGTAAATATACTTTAGTAATAAGATTCCGGTGTCTGCACTTTCGGCCAATAGTCTTATTACTCTACATAACGGAAATAAAGGTCTTGCAAGAAGATAAAACCGGCTAAGTGCGCGTCGGACCAAATTTATAAGTTACGTTGAGCTCTGAACCTCTGTCAACCCTTTTTGTCGGTTGGACGGGAAGAGACAGAGACACAAACTTCTTTAAAAACTACGACCCTAAATGATTATTACACCTTAATCAATAGGTGCTACGGTACTTCCACTCTCCTGCTGCGCCACTACGAAAGTGCTACGAGCGACGCGAGCGCGGCGACGACGCCCGTCCATACGCAAAATTATGTATGTTATTATTTAAAAATATGAAACTTCTTAATTATTCTCATTTATTGAGAAAAATATATTATACTAAGTAGCATAATTACTAATTTTCTAATCAATAGGTTTAAAAAGATTTTGTAACAATAGTTTGGAAATAAAAGCTAACTTGAACGGCTTTTAATGACTTTGTATTTTATAACTTTGAAATAAATACATTCTTTCAATAAATGTTTCGTTATATTATGGCTTTTCATGCAAATATGCTTGCTTGCTTCAACGGTTTAGCCGCTCGGGCATAAATCTGAAAAGATTATAGGGTGGGGGACAATTTTTTTTACCTTCATGGGCTAGAGCTTTTCTGACAGAGGGACAGACAGATGAATAGAGGGACGAGTCAGAGATTATTGAAAAAGTAAAAAAAGTAAAAAAAACATAGTAATCTTAAATCCTAATTGAAAGTTTGTGATTTGATCAATAGAATATTTAATTAAGAGTTGCAATCAGTCATGATTACTCCTATCAATTTATTTTTAACAACTAATAACAAACAAAGCCACACTTTAATTTTTGATCTGACACTGCATACAAGAAATATCTATTATATTCTGTGGCAATCTCGATGTAGAGGTCTTTAATTTATCGGTACCTAGACAGATGGGGGGTCCGTCGGAATCTATTAAGCGGATTAGGAGATGCAACGGCAAGACGAGGGTCGTATACACGTCTCATACGAATTAGGACCGCTTATCACACCGATACGTATTTTCTTTGTATAAATAAAACAAAGTCGGGCTAGTTACACCATTTAATAACTCAAGAGCGGGTGGGCGGAGTATTCACTCCGAATAGCACATTAACAATAAAACCATTGGATAAATTTGAATACATATATTTCAAAATAAAATAAATATAACTATTTTTCGGCTGTTTTGATGATACTCGTATCTCAAGAACGGATTTACTGATTATTATTTTTTTGGTTTGTTTCAGTTGTATCAGAGGCAATCAGAGCTTACGTTGTATATGTAAATTTATTTGTTTGCTTTTCCTTCATGACGTCACGGAAAGTCAAAATGACTATATGTTTGTATAGGGCTAGTTAAAGAGCCGGGAAAGGCTACTTTTTAATCCGATCGAACACTTCGTTCTCATGGCAGAAATCTTCCTGATTTCTGATTTCCATGCGCACGATAGTGTAATGTAATGTAAAATTGATTGTTGGTGTAAAAATCTATTTGATTTTCCCTATACCGTGATCGAAGTTTATTTGACTCTCGTGAATCCTCAACCCCTAGCAATCAAGCATGCTCATGGTAAATCTTCTAATCGAAAGTCCGACATTGTGAAATATGAGCGTAGGAGGCTCATGGTTAACAGTGGACTTATGTAGGTAGCTGTTTATGATATTTATGATTAATTCTCCAATGGTGGACACGTTTTCTTCGCTACGCACTTAGCGCCATTTCAGAACTATCATACTTCATTCCGTAACGTATAATCTGCAGATTGGCAGAAGCATCTAGTTTTATATTTACAACTTCTTACTGCGATCACTAGTCCACTTTCCAAGCGTGGTGAATATGACTAATCTCTTCATGGTATATTGATAGCTGACGATCTGCGAGGAGGTCATATGTCCAATAACATACCAATTATGAACCCATATCCACTAGCACATCAAAACCACACAAATTAATTTCTGTATTCGCTAAACCGTGCTACGACTCGGTCTGAATGAGGACACCAGTAATCCAACGTCAGCTAAATTATTTATGCATTTAAAAGGATTTACTCTTAATATGAGGTGTAGCAGCTCGGTCACGACTTCTCGAGCCCGACGTCGACGCTGAAAAGTTAATTAGGCTTGCCATACTTAATGTTTATTCAGGAATTACCCGCCCGGTCCCGCCCGCCGCCCGCCGCCCGCGCCCCTCTCTATACCGATCAGATTCAGATATTTATTCGCTAACAATTTATGAATTGTGTTCGAATATTAATTTTGAAAACTTGAATTGTGAATATCATTTTAAACACTATAAATTACATTACAATGTCAATGTCCATAAATTTTATTAAAATATGTACATGTCAAAAGTTATTAAATTATAAGGGGAAAAAAGGAAATCATATACAGTCTCAAAATAAGCAAATTTTTTACTAATATCATTCAAAAACATACGAGAAACACTTTTAAATCGATTTGTTCACATGTATGGGTTTATATCTTTGTTTGTTGTTGTCTTATTCTCTATAAAATAATCAGAAATATAAGCTAAAATGATTAAACAAGTTAATACACAAGATCATATAACTTATAACTTCGCTAGTGGTAGAAATAAGTCGCCTCCGCAATACATTTTCAATAAATAAATAGCCTTTAACAATCATTCGCTTTTATAAACTTTCAATTATTGAAATCTTGTGTATGTCCTGTAGATTCAAAATCATAAATGTTCACAATTTAATTCATTCAAAGTGTCGCCCACTATTGTTTCCCATTCATTGTTCTTAACCTTAATAAGTGAGGATCCAGTCGACACCAATTATAAAGTTGGTACACCTTTCAGGACGGGGCACAAATTGCCTCTCCGCTAACTTACTGTTGACTGACGTGTTTTGTAAGACCGACGACAATTTGCGTTGGAGGTGTTTTGACGTCACTCTTGCATGACAGACTCCGAATGGAGCCGTGACGTGACATAATACACAATAGCAAAATGTGAATGTAGCAAACGTGATGATTTATTACTAATACCGAACGCCAGTTCTGAGTAAAATGGGTTTGGATAAAATTAAAGTGAGACTAGAATTTTGGGCATAATTAAAGTTAGAGTAAAAGTTTAAAAAAAATTCCAGGTAAACCAGCGGATGATGTAAATTTCTGCTGATATCATTGCATTGAAATTCTTTATTTGAAATTAAATACTCTTCATTTGGCATTATTTTGATACCCGTAGTATGGTTTTGTAAACCTTGGGGAAATTTCAAGATAAAACAAAAAAGTATTGCAGCAACCGTAATTAGCTTCGAACCTAAATTATTTCTTTTAGACTTGCAAATAAGTAGTAGTATTTTTTACGGAAACGGATCATGGTATCAGTGGCTTGGGATCCGTGGAGACAAAAACATTACACGTTTTATGTCGCATTTAAAACATATCATCATCAGCCAGGAAACGTCCACTGCCCATTACCACTTCAGCTCACTGACTCATCGAGCTATGGCGGTGACGTTAGTTCGTGTACGGATTTCCTCATTCCGCGCTCTCCCTTGCTCGCTAAGTGACTTTTAGAAAGAAAGAAAGAAAGAAAGAAAGAAAGCTTGTTTATTCGGTCCACAGTAAAGGACCACGAATCGGTTCCGTATGTCATCACTGGCAACACGCACAGATTTTTGTTTTTAGACGCTGATGTATTTAGACGAGAAGATATACCGTAAAACATATAATACCTGCCAAATTTAACCATGCTTTCTAGTACCACAAACAAACTCACTTTCAAAACAGTGCAATTATAAAAGAACTAGAAGTTTGGATTTATTAAAGAAGCTATAATTTCGTATCACACATACAATCACGTACTGCAAGCAGTATCAGCAGCTACCGTTTCTCCTGTAATCTTTGTTACTTTGTCAACATTACAGTATCACAAAAAATATGACCGCAGGAGCCTCAACATTCCTAACCGCAGCCGACTGAACCTACAAACAAATTCATTTCTTCACAACGGTATCAGATTAAGTGAGCATGCCGTAAAGGGTGGCATTATTTTTGATGCGGGGTGCGACCGCAGACTTAGCGGAGTTGGTAAGAGTTTCCGAGCCTCCGGGGGTGGCCTAACGAATAACTTAAAAGTTCGCCTTGTAACGGTGGACCACTAATCAAAGTACCTATACTTGGCAACAAAGTTTAAGCTTTACGTTGTTGTCAGATGGTTCTTTTCGGATTAGAGTGGTTTCAGTGAGACTGCTGTATTATTTTTCTTTACGCTTGTTTTTGTCTGATATTTTGCTCCTGACGTTTATAAACAAGCCTGCAGTCATTAATATTATTTTTTCAAATTTGAAACGTACGCAAATAATGTATGAAATAATAGAATTAATTACTATTTTAAAAAATAATAAAACGCTGCATTATTTCCAACAGTAATCCAGCTCTGGCATGAATTTAGATAAATTGGTGTATGAAGCTTAACAAAACTAGGTTATAATAACATCTATTATGCACCAGTTCCATAAACTTCTATTTTTCTCGTGTTATAAACTGAAAACCTGTAACATAAACCTGTTCTGATAATGCATGATATGAATAATGCAAAGGATCGAAACGAAAAGCTTAACCGGCAACATACATTATATGCCGTTACTTCCCGCTCGCTGTTCAACCCCAATGTCGCGAGTATTTCCCTGAAGAGCCATTGTCAGACGGCCGCTCGGTTCGATTCCTGGTTCGGACACGGCAATCATACACTTGTAATTGGTACTGAGAGATTTATTGTCAGTTGTCTGAGAGAGTTAACTTGTGTGGCAGTTTTATCTAATCTTCTACCTCATTATTCCCTGATTGAGTGCTGCACTTTTGTTCTTATATTATTTGTTCCTTCGATTAAGAAATTTCCGCCTGTTTTTGTTGATAAACCTAGGGAAGCAAATAAAGTGTTCTTCGTCGTTGAATGGCGATTATCGTAACTCAGACTCGGCCTGTGTGGTCTCGGCTTTACAATGGGACATATAATGTGATCCCGTGGGTATTTAATAACAAGCGAAGAAGGGAATATCGGAGATGGTCAGCAGCATCTGTGTATTAACGACGTCTTACTGCGATCACCAAACCGCCTGACAAGCGTGTCCAAAGACTCATATTTTTTTGATTCAAATCAAAACAAACTATTAAATAACACGCTATGTACGGCATAATTTTTTAAAATAATACAAACTCACAAAAACTTGTAAAGAGAATAAACAGAAGAAATCATAATAAATTGCACGTCGAATAAATGAACTAATCAGCGAAGAGGGCTCGAATGGGAGACTTACCCTGCCCAATAAAAACAACGGTTCCCAGTCCGTAAAAAAAACTCATTTTCCTTTATTGCAGTAAGCCTAATTTGAATTGAGTGCTATGCAGTTATGATTCAAGAGAGCGAATAATTTTAAGTAACTGCGCGGTACAAGGAGTGACGTTCTCGAGTGTACTTAATGGTTTTGTCGTCACAGGAGTACGTACACTCGAATACAAAAATATGTAACCACTTTAATTGACATTTCTCTCAACACACTGCATACGAATAAGATAGGGTAAAATGTGATATGGCACCAAAGTGGATACATACTTTTGTGCTCGAGTGTACATTGTTGACCATAAGTCCTAAGTCATAAGACCATAAGAGTCATTTTTGACACAAAGCTTACATTTATCCCACATATTGACTACATTATTAAAAAGAGCTCTAGAATGTTAGGATTTGTTATGAGAAATGCTAAAGTTTTTCGCGAGCATAATACCAAAAAACTATTATATCTGAGTCTGGTACGAAGCCAACTGGAATATTGTAGTGTGGTATGGCGTCCGCAATATGCGACACACAGCCTGCGGATTGAGAGGATTCAAAAGCGATTCGTATGGCATTTATCTTATTACTTGCCTCCTGACCAACGTCGCTTATCCTACTCTAAAAAACTAGATATATTTAAAATGTTGTCGCTCTCAAAACGTCGAGATTTACTTGATCTCTTGTTTTTATATAAACTGTTTAGAAACGGAATCGACTGTCCTCAATTATTAAGCAAGTTTAACATAAGGGTTCCGAGCAGGTATCCCCGGTTCGCTATCAAGCCACTAGCCCCGCCGTCCCGCAGAACTGTTCTCGGTGCAAATTCACCAGTTACTAGGTTGTGTAAGTTATTGAATGAAAAGAGTGATGTTTGTGATATACATTTCGAGCCTTTAACAAAATTTAGAAAAAATATTACATAAAAAATACTACTTTTTAAGTATATATAAATAATTATAAATACATAAATAAATATAATACAACTACCACGCTAGCCTTAGGCGACTGTAACTGTCTTCTGTTATTTTCTATTTCTATTACATTTGTATTGCATTTTTAACTGTTTTCCGAACGTGCGCTCAAGGTTTTCATGTGATTACCTGCCATAGTGCTTTAGCGTACTTAATACTAATCGCATGATGTGTGTGTCTGTAATTGGCTGTACATTAAGCTTACGATGTATATGTACTTTACTTTTCTTGATAATGAATGTAACAGCTGTTGACATGCCAAATAAATAATAAATAAAAAATAAGCTTTATCCGTAATTACATTGCACTGTCCCAAGTAACGCATAATTCACGAGCGGGTCGATGATCACAACAGTTTTTTTGGTAGAATTAAAAATAACTGCTCAGTGCTATCCTTTCACCTTTTACAAGACATAGGGCAGTTAATGATAAAATTGTTATTTCAACAGATTCCTCATGCAGCATATAATAAATACAGGTTCGGCAAAATAGGTGGATGAATGTGTAGTTTTGACTTTATAATAACACCACCCTATGTGTCCCCGCGGATGTCGAAAAGGTAGAAGAATTCAAGACATCAACATGTTATTCCTGCCCCAATTCCCCTTGCCGAGCTCGTTGATTATGGCAAATCGTTTCATGGAATGAGTCGTCGCGTTGGCGAAAGTCTGTCGTGGCCATCTATGAGGAAGTATTGTGACAGTACAGGACGTTGCTCCTCGTCCCTGGGAATGTTCCAAAATAATTCGGCCCTCTGAGATAAACACAAGAGGTCATTTCATTTCTTTTTAAAATAATCATTTATTTATTATATTCTAGCTTATATATAGCTAATAATTAATTTAGATTTAACTTAAACTTCTATAGATAATTATGTCCAAGATACTCGTAGCAGTCTACTGACGAATAGACTTTGTAGTTAAGGGGATGACACTTCGCTCATGTGTTCTTTCACTAAAGAACTATATCACTATTTTTATGGAAAATTCACTACACTAACTCAAAAGTTTTTATCCTTTTAAGACTCCTCACTATGTCTGTGTTGTCGAGGAGCTGGATGGCTTCGACATGTAAGAGTACATGATTGTGAAGACCATGTTCTCCGAAAAATATATTTTGTTTTTTACAACATCCACTGGTGACATCGTGTTGTGCTGTGCCCCTTATACGAAACCAGGACTACACGGTTGACGGATAATATATACTTTGTTCTTCCATGGACAGCACAAATCTATTCGTCTCATTTAGAACCATAAAAGTTTTCCCATTTATATTCAGATCTACCCTCGGAATCGCCAGACATAATGAAACCCAAATGAATCCTTAAAAAGTAACATGCAAAATACATAAATATAGCCATAAAAGGTAGAGATTATCTCAGCGGGCCACGTGAAACGAGCTGAAGCGGCGGCTTTTAAAAAGTAGTAAAAACTCTCAAACATTAATCCGGTAACAGTTGGCAGGTGAGCCCGATCAATATACGCTGCTAGGTACGAAGTGCTCTTACTTATTAAAAGTAAGTTCTTACTAAAGCGAAGTGAGAGGTCTTCGGATAGTCATTAGTGAATTTCATACCGGTCAGTATATTGTAGGAATTCAGATTTACCGTGAGTCATCTTCTGTTTAGTAGTTGTTTTGCGTCACTAAATATTAGATACAAAACAGTATGTACTTTTAATATTGTCGATACGAAATTAGACTGAAAGAAGATTTCATTTTGAATTTCAAAATGATTTGAACTGCTTTTAAAAACCCACCTTTAAGTTAACATTGGCGAGTACAACAGATATATTCCACTGGTTTGGTGGAGTCACTTCTGTGTCGTAGAGAGTGAAGTGACTGAAAGTTTGTAATGAAAAAAGTTTCAGCGACATTCCGACACCACGTGACTCTGCGTGGTCGTTCGCAAATCGTTTGAATAAAGCAGACTATAAGTAAAATTCGATGAGATTCTCATATATTTAAACTCAAATGAAATAGTACCGTACAATTAACTCTGCTTCCAAGAATCGGAAAAGTTAAACACATACAGGCTGGGTACAAATTTTCTATCGACAACCTTTAATCATCGACAACACACTCAGTCGATAATTACAGTCCTAGAAGGGTTCCGGGGCAGGACGATTTGTTGATCAAAATATCACCCTAATTACTAGTGATCGGATCGTTCGCCGCTTGGGAAAACTCCGAAAAGCATTTAGTTCAAATCAAACATACATGAGTAAATTTCCTTGTGATTGCCGGGTTAACGACTGTGATTTGGAAACCCCCAACTGAATAATGCGTGTGTTGCTACAGCAAATATTAATGAAAACGGTTTGACGGTGTTACGAATGTTAATAATAATTATAAAGATAATTAATTTCACAATCGAATATAACGTTAAAATGTCATCATCATCGCATCAGCCAGGAAACATCCACAGCTGGACATAGGCCTAACTCATGGTAGGCCACATCGACCGATTCCGAGCCACATGCATCCAGCGACTCCCCGCGACCTTAACCAGGTCGTCGGTCCACTTAGTAGGGGGACGGCCTTGTAGACGTTTCCCGGTACGTGATCGCCACTCGATAACTCTTACTCCCCGTCGGTTATCGGTTCTTCGAGCGATGTGGCCTGCCCATTGCCATTTCAGGTCACTTACTCGTCGAGCTTTGTTCGTATACGGATTTCTTCTTCATTCCGGATTTTATCACGTAGAGATATTCCAAGAATAGCACGTTCCATTGTTCGCTGAGTGACTTTGAGCTTGTTTATTCGGCCCAAAGTAAAGGACCACGTTTCGGTTCCGTATGTCATCACGCACTGATTAAATATATATGTATTAACGTTAAAATGTATTCATAAATCATATCATACGATTTCAAAAAACAAGTAACAGAATTGGTGAATAATTTATTTGGTACATTTTTTAGGGTTCCGTACGTCCGAGGCAAAAAGTTTAACCCTTGTAGGACCACCCTGGGTGTCTATCTGTCCGTTAAACCACTTATTTTGTCGAGTCAAAACTTGGAATAATTATAAAATTTGTGACCAGAAAAGTGGCTAAAATAGGTACCCACCTATTTGTGTCCAAGTCCATATTGTCAAAGTTAGGTCAAATTTCCGGAGCAGTCTATAAGTAGAAAATCATTTTTGGTAGTCGCTTAAGAGAAGGCATGGAAGACCGAGCCAAAGAAGAAAGAGAAAGGGAGCGTGAATTTTAGTCCAGTAAGAGATTAAGACCAAGGTAGAATAGGGATTTCACAGGGATCTGTTGTTATCAGTTTATCTCCATTTTATATATGCCTAAGATAGTATCGAGTTCTTTCACTCGATACTATTTAAAATCGACTACATAAACAAAGACTTGTATAGTAAACTGCACACACAGGATGAAACTCCAAGCGTGAGGGAAGGATCAATTATAAACAAGTAGGTACTTTATCCACACACGCCAAAGTTCTAGTAAGATTAGTGCTGCATGCCTCGGTCTGAGCCCTAATTGTGCATAATAACCGTAGTCGGGACAAAGGTAGGGAACTTGCCGGTTTGTGGTCGCACCTAACCATTCCCTACTATGCTAACAATTTGCGGCCTAGCCGAGCCGAGCGCGCGTCTTGCGCGCTTATGCAGACTCCTACGTATGTGCATACTTATATACTTACGAGTACAATAACCAACGGAACCTCGCCACGGTTGGCACCTCACTTACTTAGAGTTACATAAAAACATAGTTAAGACAGCAAGTTTCTATTGACGAACTTAGCTTTTTACCAGAGAAGTTGCGTGAAAAATATATTAAAGCGTACGAATTAGGCAAGAACTTTTTTCTCGCCGAGTGACATGCTTCTAAGCAGTTATTTGTTCCATTCCTCTCTTCAACTGTGATCCATATTTTGTGCCAAGTAGATATTTTGTTGGGTAGAACATACTTCAGATAACTTTAATAAATTCTCTTTTAAAAAACTCTTACAACCTAGAATTAAATTTGATCGAAATGAATTTTTGAGAAAATCAACAAGAACTATATATTTACCTAGATAATTCTACCTCTAAGGGTGAACATTTTAGGCTAAATGTTGTAGACTTTTAGGGCAGTTGAAGTGGGTTCCTAGTTATTTTTGAACGCGTTAATTACCCTTCAGCCGTCTACGAAACCGGAGCTTCGAAACCAGTTACCACCGAAACATAATTCGTCCTTTTCGATACTGGTTATATTATGATTGTTATTGTTATTCATTTGAGAACGGGACGGCCCGATACACGTTTCCCGGTATGTGGACGCCACTCGAGAATGGGAAGTGGCCATTACGGGACGAAAAACACAATTCAAACTACTCAATTGTATCGATAGGTTTTGATTGTAGGTTATCATATCAATAGATATAACCTACTGGAATTCGAACTGATAGCGGGACCTGTGTAGCTACTTGGCCACGTCTTAATATTTAAAAAAAACTTTCGACTTTGTATTACAAACACAATATACTCGTACGTATATCCAAATTTTGCGATTACAGCAGCTGTGACATGCAGACGTACGGATATAACTACAGGCGTTATTTGTTCGATATGTTCCCAAAATCAGTAAAATCTTTTTATATATTTTATTCACCTCGTTTAAAAATATAATGTTAACATAACAGGCGTAAGAAATAAAACAAGTTTTAATTTTTATTTTAAATTTATTATCCATACATAAATGGACACAAGTATTACATGTCTTCATAATTGAACGTGTACAAAAACATTGAATTTAAAATAGAAAATAGAAAAATTATATAGAAGGACCATAGGAGGACAATTAAGTTAACTCTAATTCTTAATCACTATACGATTACATTATTCTAGTAAAATGTATATGCTTCCTAAATGTGTGTTAGTTCAAAAGTGCATTTACTAATACATTACAATATCGTAGGATGTGTAAAATCGATGCGGTACGTATATGATGTACATGTTGCAAAACAGTATGTTCATAGTTACTGTCACTCTAAATACACTTTTAAAATAAATAACGGTACTGTTTTATTTAGAAATCATGGCTTATAAATACATGAATCTAAGAATAGAAAAGCCTGGAAATTTCTGATTTTCATCTTAGATTAGACAGTTAAATTCATTATTATTATAAATAATAATGAGACGAAAGACCTTCAACACATTTATTGAATATTGTTTTATGGCAACACTATTATATCC
Organism: Carcina quercana; assembly: GCA_910589575.2. Lineage (NCBI taxonomy): Eukaryota > Metazoa > Arthropoda > Insecta > Lepidoptera > Depressariidae > Carcina > Carcina quercana. The sequence goes on along the minus strand of OU342432.1, from coordinate 12,657,343 downwards.
AGCAATATGTTGCAGTTTCTACTGTAATACAGTTATATTAGATGTTGTCTAAGAATACATTGCTTCAATTGCTAAAAATAAATTTCATAAACGCAAAAAGATATCATGTGAAAAATATCCGACAATTTTTTTTCTTTCATAGATAATTCCACAATAAACAAAGAAAATACATTTCCATGTAACTTTAGCCAATTTCCACATATGCGATTTCACGAGGACACCTTACAAACGCATGTACATCTCTGTAACCATTGTAGAGTCTTACATGTTTGTACGAGTTTTGAACTAAATATGGCAGTTGAACGGTACAAATGTTTTGTCGCCACCGTAACAGTCTTATCCTTTCTACTTTAATGGGCTGGTACACATACAAGTTTTTGTGTTTTGTGGATGGTTGTGATGAAGTAATCAGTAATTAACGAATGATTAGATGAATGTTTAATGAAAATATGATGATTCAACTCAGAAGCCTGCATGTGTCACGGTCCATATTCGTAACAAAATCTCTCACTCACCAAACAAAATAAACACTTTTATAAATGCGCGACGCTCAATAATACCAATTTTTAAATAGACAACTATGACATTTTAAAGCCTATGAAGAAATTCTTAAAACTAGTATACCCTATTTTCCGATTATACGCATTTTATACGTCCATGTATAAAATGTTGTGATATAATCAATGCAGGGCGCCGTGAATACAAATCTCATCTCATGTCTGAATATGTTTTTCAATACAATAGCACCAAAAGTTTACCAAATTCGTCTTTCATGATTTTTAAAATTCATTTGAGCTCAAAGTCTAGCTGAATACAAGGTAGCTGCTAAATTTTTTAGTCTCCTATTAATTTGTCTATGTTGTTACATTCGTTTCATCTTTTGAGTTTGACACACGCAATAAATACGAAAAGGCGGGAAAAACGTACTTACGTAAGACATAAATTCAATCCACAATTAAATCCATAAAAATATACTACTAAACACAATACAATTTTCATAATAAAAACAAATTTCAGAACTGTAAACATTCTTCTGCAATTTTACCATCGAAGTTTAAATTTTAAAATATTCAATGAATAATGTCGATTTATTAAGTCAAAATGTAAAAATAAACGTATGCGTGTCGTGTAAAGGCTTAAAGGTCGGTGTCGTACCAGGCGGCCACGTTCGCGTTGTCGTGCGGCGGCTCCGGGAACGCGAGCTCCGCCGACGCCGCCCCCGCACCCTCCGCCTCACCTATGTCCATGTCCATGCCGAAGCCGCTGCCAATTTCTAGACCCTGCATTGAGTCTATCGGTATTTGATCGTATCCTTAAAAAGAAAGAAACATTTTAAAGAATACTCATATAAGTCTAAATATTTCATTTTCCATACAATTTATTTTAAAAATACTACTATGTACATGGGCACACAAGAAAGAGACCTTTTAAAGATTAATATGGAAGTATTTTGTGACAAACTGAATCCGATTCGTACGGTTTATATACGTACGGTTCATACGGTTAATAATAATAAATATTTTTTTATCATTTTTGAAATGAAAGTTGGCATGAGAATATAGTTTTTTTGCAGCGTTAATGGAAAATAGGACAAAAATATGTAAGACCGTTTAAATTGGGGTAGAACTTTGAGTTCATTTTTATTACGAAACAAGGTAACATAATAGTCTGGAAGACTGAAAGCAAATAGAAAACAACAAGTATAAGGTTTTATTGCTTAAATTGAATGTTTATAAACAATATTTTAGCAGCATCGAAATACACAAGCTCATATCATTTTAATGGCAAAGTTACTAGGTATGCGGCACACTAGATTTCAGGTAAAGTCACACAAAACCATGTTAGTAAAATGAGTTTATGTTAGACAGAGATAGACATAGCTTATGAAGAAACCACAATATAATAAATAAATAATCAATCATAAAAATAATATTCCCATCACCTGTATTTACTGATAAATAGGTCCCGGTTTAAGCTGCGTGTAAGGAAGAGAGAAAAATATTTAAACACACTCCATTAAGAACCATATAAATAGGGGACGGTCAAAAATAGATACTTATCCTTTCAACTGACTTAGCCTTTCAACAATCCCTTAATTCTTTAATGAAATCCGTCAAGTTTTTTAGACCCTAATCACTTCAACATTTCTTCTTCTTACAACTTACAACATTGAAATTGATTTTAAATGACAGATATTTTAACAATAACAATCCTCTATATAAACCTCTTCCTAACTTAGAGATCAATAGATTTTTAATTCGTCTAGATTACAAGAGTATCTAATCTAGACATAATAATATGGAATGTAGATGGATCGCACTAGTGCCTACACAATTAGGGTTTGTGTACATATAATAGTAAAATGCACGATGTCAGTGCGCACTGAATGGTATTTAGACTTTAAAGTTATTTCATGAAGAGCTAGTGAATATGGTTTTAAAACTGCCAAATTGCTGATATAATTTATTATATATAATAATGGTGACTCTAAACAATGTCGATTACATACATGCTAGTGATGTAACATGAAGCAGACGTTAGAAAAAGCTCTACCTATTATTGTATCGTAATTATTTAATTAAACTAATTAGTGTTAATTTGAATGTGAGCTGCGAGAATTTGACTCACCTTGCTGATAGGATGGCCGGGTCCCATACAGTCCCTCATACCCCTGCTCAGGCCCGAGCATGTCCTATTAAATGGATGACAATGATCAGAACTCACACACACTAGGTTCTATTAACAGTTTTGGGAAAAATATCACGTAAGTAATCAGGTTCAAATTGTCATTTTTTATTATTAGAATAGAATATATGTTTTAATCAATTCACACGACAAGATTTCACAATTTTCCCATCACTGTTAAAAACAATAAGATAGCAACATAGCTCAACTTAAATTATATTGTATGAAACTATACATGACGTTTTAAATAAATATGTTTTCATAACTATTAATAATGTATGATCATTAGTTGTCTATGACTCTCTATATAAAATGAACAATTGAACAAAAAGAACCATCATCACAGCCGGCAGCAGTCCACTGCTCGGCAATTGTTAACAAGCCTAAATTTGTTCTGTGGATTTATTCACTACTCAGTTTAGAAAAAATGATCCCAATTCTAATATTTCTACTTCCCTATAAGAAACTCATAATCAGATATTTGCATATCTGCATAAGTCCACAGCTGGTCAAGATACTCCCATAGATCGCCAGGCTGGCGCTTTCTTGTAGGGACTGTGCTTGGTCGGCGAAGTGGCAATCGCTGTGTGTGGCAATGTAGTTGATACATAAGATGCTGCCATCTGCTGAATTTTTCTCATAGTTGGCCTTTACGACACCCATTAGATATGGGTCGGTTTTAGTGCCACGGAGCATTCGGACATAAAAAGAAAAGTTTCAAATTCGGCCTGCACTTGTACACTATCTAGAAATAATCTACAGATGTATAGAAAAATACTCTAAAAAATCTTGCTTTTATTTTAATTATACAAAATCATTCTTTTTGTACCAAGTGACATCGTCAAATATCATTTTATTGGCGCCATCTTGGTTTTGAGTTAGGTATTTCCTGTTTCGTGAGTTTTTCAATGTTTTTGTACAAACAGACTAGACCAGAACATACAAAAATTGTAATCAATCACTTATATTTGATAATGACCTTTTAAAATTATAAGTGTACAAGACCAGGTCGAAGCTCCATACATTCGCGGAACGTGTCATTTCCCCATGTTCTGCTCGCTCTCCCTAAACCTTTGGCCATTGACAGTCAAAGACAGAAAATCCAGTAGTTTTTCAGGTGAAGCTGTGTTCCACAGTCGTTCCATTTATGAAAATAATGTATTTTATACGGTTTGTGTACCTGCAAGTCTGGTTGCATGGTGAGATCGTTTGGCCACATCTGGTGGTCGTCACGGAACAGTGAGTTTGTGAGCTCCATGGAGAGCCTCTTCTTGTAGTCCTGCGGCTTGTCTTCGGACATGCGGAAGAGGACAGCAGCTGCGTAAGTGGCGACACCTGCAATGTGTCAGATGATAATGGTAGTCGGACAACCGCACCCGCAAACGTTCATCTGTGACTTAAATAGTCATGATAAAGATAAGGAAATACAAAGGTGAATTAAAATGGTACAAGAATGATACATATTTATGCACTTGACTATACAGCGTAACAAGAATCCCAGATATGCAATAATTTAGACCTAGTGTATATCCTAATAGCTTACACTTGACCTTGGTCCCACTTGGTAAATAATGATAACTCGTTAATAGAAGCATTTTCCCCAGAAGCCAAACACCAATTAAACGAAGGATAATTTCATGACCGGATCAAGTTCTGAACTACAGAACTTAGATAACATTGTGGCATTGGTGATGGCACCTGGGTGAGGACAAAAAAGTTCAGAACAATCCCGAATATCACGCCAGGAATCGAACCCGTGATTGTCTTATCAGTCCGAATGTTAACAATAGGGAGCGGTCGGTTTAGCTCAAAGCTCACCATGTCGAACTTTCCATGATGTGATTTTCATCACCACGCGTGGCAGACGGATTCGTTATCGCAGTAACATGTTAACTAGGTAGACGCTGCGGCTCTTCTGAACATTTTGACACTTGGTCGCCTTTTAAGAGGTCCGCGGTATGACAAGGGTTGGTCCTATTGTAAATCCAAGCCCACACGTCGCCACGATGGCTTCTGGGAAATGATATTACAACGATTGTCTCTTGTATCGTTCCAGTCAACTTTTACCTTCGTTGCGTGAGTGCAATAGCTCCGTGAGCGGTGCGGTTGCTCCCTCCGCCTCTATCATCTCTGCGCCTTCCTTGTCGGCGGCGAGCTCGCACAGCACCCCGGCCGCGACGCGCTGTAGCACAAACGGTACACATAACTATGTAGGTAGATATAAAGAACAGGGAACTTGTAATAAACGATCTCTTTCTCCAACACATCACGATAAGTCCGTATACCTTTTTATCGGTTCTGTGGTTGTCATCTTTTAAAATCGTAAAGTCTCCACTTTAGCAAGCACACAGAATCGAAATTTAAATCCATGTAATAAATTTTAAACCAGCAATGAATCAAATGGAGTCCTATCGAGAGATGTGTCAATGAGAGAAGAACATGTCCAACATTGGACTCATGCAGACGACTATGATATGATGAATTAATAAACTGTAACATTATTGGTTTGGCAATCGTCCCGGACTAACGAGAGTCTCTCTCAAATAACGCTTGTGTGGAAGATTTCCGTAAAATATTTTAGGGATTACAGCATTTTTTCGTTGATGCGTTGATTTTTGCAATTACTGAAATTATGTTTTACAAGTACTTGTATACGGTGAAAATACATGAAGAAAATGAGCTGACTTCGCGCGTCAATGTACCCAAGAGTAATCACTCTATAAGTCATTGTTACAGATTGCTGGGCGTTCTGCGCTTACTCATGCCTGAACCTGCTCGAGGAAACGTACGTGGCGCGCGCGGCTTTACAGTAGTTACTGGGCCTGATACTTTATAAGCTGTGTATATAACTTACTTGTATGTTTTCGATCTCGTTGAAAAGCAGCTGAACAAAGATGGGTATAACGTTCTGCTGTCGGATGAGCTGTCGGTTGACGCTCTCCCGCGCCAGGATGTGCAGCGCCCCCACGGCGCCCTCCACGATCTCCTCCATGCGCACGCCGTCTGCGTACGCGCCGCCCGAGCCACCGCCCGAAACCGACGAACGTTGCTGTAATATGAAAACACTCTTAATATATTCCATAGTAAATAAAAACTGATTAAGTGCGAGTCGGACGGGCGGCTTCAACAGACGTATCTTTTATTGTGTTTATTTAGAAGTTTGATTTTTTCACAGGTCCAGGGACTTCAGACTTGAGTAATATCTTGACAGACAGGCATTCACACAGACAACAAAGTGATCGTATAAGGGTTCCTTTTGAGGTATGAAACCTTAAAAATTTAATTTATTCTGTAACACCGTTGTGTTGACGGGTAGTTGTCGCCAGGTAGTCACCTCGTTGACGCGCTGGCTGTCGTTGAATGCTCTCATGAGCAGCCGCACGAGGTGGTGGACGGCGCCGTGCTCGCGGAGCGGCGCGTGGTTGGCGGGGCACAGCGCCAGGTTGCGCACCAGACCTACAACCGCCTTCACGAGCGGCCAGCGCGACGGAGGCTGAAGCAGCTTCACGATCACCTGCAATACACGTCACACACAAGTTCACTATACGTTGGACTCGGGCAACACACTAGCTATCATTGATCATCATATCAACGGAACACTCGCAGACGCAGAGGACAAGTTAAAATGGACAGTACGCCATCTTTTCTTTTAATCTGCCATGCTCATGAGAACCACCAACTGCTGAAAAGATGATCACGAGTTTTTTTCAAAAATTTCTACGAAGAGCAAACTTCCATTAAAAGATTGGTCATAATCAGCACTTGACAGGACCCGTTCCTAGTAACAACTCTCAGTATTCCGCGAAATCCACGGAAAACTTGGTTCCCTTCTAAAGTCTACTATTATCTCCCATTGCTGCCAACAAGAACAGTACCTTTCCAAAGCTTGCTTAATCTTTCAATAACCAAGTCTAGTTCGTACCGACAACTTTTTCGTTGATTTTTTTTACCCACCAGTCTCCTGACATGTGAGTAATGACTATACATACTAACATAAAATTATTGTAAGAAAATCAGAACCTCACACCTAGCTGTATAAAGCAGCTAATTCTCAGTTTAACACATAGTGGTGCTGATGAAAACAACTTCAAAACACTACTCTTCTCCCAATGCCACTTCTTAGTGAACTAACAGTGGCACTCGAAACGAACCTACTGTAATAGCGTTCCAGAAGTAACAGCTGTATGACTACCAAGTTCTTAGGGCATTCGCGAATTCATAGATTTTTGCGGCGCATGCGCGGAGAGACTCACCGTCACTGGCGCTCTCCCCGCGTCATATTATTAACCCTTAACACCCTACAGTTCCACGCAGCCCTGCGTTATAATGCAATTACAGATCAACCCCCAGGAGAGGCATTATGAACATTATATCGAAAAAGCGACACACACGGGGGAAATTGATCGGCGGATTTCGTGTCGATCTCCAGAGTGGTCCGTGTAGAGTCACGGTCCTATAACAAATGAGATTGGCTACAAATTGGCCAAAACAATTCAGTACGAACCATTCAAAGTAGTAAAGTCTGCGCGCTTATTGGCCATTCAAATTCTTGTCATGTCATAACTCATTGGTCTAAAGGATTGCGTCAATTATTCCTGCAGCGCGCGGCGGTATCGTAACGATTGTCAAGGTGAACCTAATAACGATGGAAATAGTGCATTTGTTACGTGTGATATGTTTATAGAATGTACAAATAACTGACCGGCAGCCCGTAGTGCAGTCTCACGGCATTCTGCGCCATCTCGCTCTCGACGTGTCTCGAGGTGAGGTGTCGCAGTGCGCACACGGCGGGCTCGGTGATCTCCTCCCGGTCCCCGGCCGACACCACCGTCCGGACCAGAGCGTCCACGCCTCCAGCCTGGCACACCGTCACCTACAACACACAGAACATATCATAGCATGTTACAAGCAATCACATACTGTGACAATACACATGGTGAAACTTTGCCAGCGAAGACAGAGACTAGTAGTCAGTAGACAAATACAAATAGTTTATTGTCAATGGTGTCATTGTTTCAATGTATCTTCACAATTTGCATGAGTAATGCATACAATATAAACCTTATTTCAAAGTTTCATCAAAATTATTTAGTATAAATCTTAAAAACATAACTATTTTTACATGTTTGCCCTCCATGTTCTGCCTAACATTGTGGTAGGACTTGTCTACCAGAATCCAGATGTTCAGGTCTAGATCATGCATAGGCGCTAGACAGGCTTAACTATTGCGTAACAAAGGTCTATGTGAGGGAACAATAGTCGGAAAATGGACCTCAAGTTGCGTCTGTGACCGTCTGCCGCTGCAGCAGCCTACAACACAGGTGCGGTGCCGTAATTTAATAGGATCAAAACCTGAGTACTGTATCACTGTTTCAAAATCAATAGTTGCAAAATTAGACTGTACTTTGTATAACATTAACTGAGAAGTATATCTAAATAGGCAAGTCAGTAGCTTAGCTTCGCAAACATATTCTAATAGTAAGCAAAGAATTGTGTATGTGAATTACCTTATTGCGCTGATTGTTGCATGTCAGGTTGGATAGTATGCCGGCAGCGCAGGTGACTATGTTCACATCAGTAGACGCGAGCACTTGTACCAAGCTCTGTAGGAGAGCCTCCAGACCTTCCACCTACACAAACAATCAAACAGTTACCATCACAGCACCCGGCACTACGTCGCATTGGGGCCGTTCAAGCATTACGTAAGCACTATATTTGGAATTTATGTACGAATGATAAATATCATTATTCATTAAACCTGCACACCCCTGAGAAGAAATTCAAAGGTGTTTGTGAAGTCTACCAATCCGCACTGGTCCCGCGTGTTGGACTATGTTCCATACACTCTATAGGAGCGTAGGTCTGAGACCCTGAAGTGTGGACATATATATGCTGTTCTTGCTCGCTTAAAACCGAGTAGGGGAATTACCGCGCGTTATTCACTTGTCTAAATTATTTCCGTCAATTTATTGTTAAAACCGAATGCATTAAAACAAAAATGAATTTACGTATTTGCGTAAGCATGGGGGGAGAGGGTAAGAGTTTTGATTACTTTTACTGACAATGGGGAGGGGGGTTAAATAATTGTAAATCTGTTTACGTAATACTTGAACGGACCCATTTACATTTCTAGAGTCCTGGGTTTGGGATTTAGCATCGTCTGTTTTAAGAAAAGGAATGGATTTTTATTCGAAATTAATTTAAATACAAGTGCACTGTTGAACATAGTGGCACTTCAAAGTCGGATGCCGAATAGGATTTCTGTGTGATTTTCCATAAGATGCTGCTCCCAATCTACTGCCAGTGATTCTATTGTGTTTTTAGACTAGCACACTTATCTATAGTTACTTCCCAAGTTTCCATAAGTGAAGATGAAGCCCAAATGCAAACACTATGTGTCAAATACCGAAACAGATTGAGACAGAATAAGAAGCACTGAGACTTCCAAGTCACATATATTTTAAACAAGTGATCCAACAAAATTAAATGTGTGGTGAGGTTTACCTTAGTGGCAGCATCGGATAAATTCCTCAATGTCCAAAGGCAGTTTTGCACGAGCCGCCCGCTTGGATTGCCGAGGTGCATAGCCAGAGCTTGCATACCTCCAGCTTCCACAATCGCCGGCTTGTTGCTTGAGCAGACGGACAATACCTAACAATAATAACGGTATTACTATAACGGCAAGTTTACTTTTTTCAAATTGCCTATATCGTTTGATATTACCCCATGATACTCTAATACTGTCTCAGTGACAGATATGTGAAATTGTCTATGAAAGAGTGTCTTCAAAATATATGAAATGGATGCTTTCACTGTTTGTAAACATAACCAAGGATGCCCAAATATTTCTTTCTAATTCACAATACCACAAGAGCATAAAATTACCTTCAAAACACGCGACGTGGTCCACAGCAACTTCTCATAATCGTATGAACGCATAATGCGCACTAATTCGATCGGACCTTGAGATGCAAGGATGATAAGCTTCGACTCTTGATTCCCGTATGCCAAAATCTGAAGGCAATCTGTCACAATAGCAAGGAACTTCACATTATTCCTTTGGAGCAGGGCGACCATCTTTTGGAGGCCTCCAGCTAGGCGAACGGCCATCTTCGACCCATCCTGGTGTAGAAGGAGGTTGTGAAGTGTGGTAATGGCATAGAAGAGGACAGACTCGACAGGCGAGCTTAGTAGTTTCACTAGAGCAGGAATACCGCCGCTCTTGAAGATCGCGAGAAGACCTTGACGATGGTGTGACAAGTTGTGCAAGGTGCCCACTGCTCCTTTAGTGGTTTCCAAGTCATTACTGTTGGAAATGGCGCGCACCAAAGCTGCAACCATTTGAGGAGAGTTCATGATAGCATGTCGAGAGGCCTCTTTCTTCGAGAGCTGGTGGACCATCATGGCAGCTTGAGACACAACCACTTGGTCTTCATCATTAAGAAGCTTGATCAACTCGGGTATAGCCCTGAAATAAATACATTATTTATATCAGATACAGTCATAAATTGATATATATTATGTACAAAAACAATGATCAATATTTCATTTAAATTTAAGCAGTATTTCATCACACACCTAGTAGCCAAGTCAGCATCGTCTTGATAGTTGATCAAGTTGACGACCGCATGTTTCAACATCTGAGATGGTTCAGACAAGCGCTGCACGGCAGTGGGCTGTGCAGGGTCCAACTGAGTAGAAGGGATTTCAATTCCCTCCTCCAAAGTTTCCGGAAACATAGCAGCCCGCACACGCTGTGAACGCGTTTGGGATAGCTGCTGGTTCATGTCTGTGAAAATGTTATAAATTCAACCCTCACTTGTTCTGCAAATCAATAGCAATTCCACGTATTTACAAATATATTTACCATCGACTTGCTCCTGAGTGAAGCCCTGCGCAAACCCCTGGTCCAAATCGAACATGAGTTGATCTCCCTCCATTTCGTCATCTTCCTTGCCTGTCAGTGACGGGACCTAAACAGACATATCCAAATGAAATATTTTTAATCACACAAATAATAAATTACCATTATTATCATTCTAACACAAGCTTATTTATAACAAATACAAATATATTTATGACAAAACCAACCATAAAGTGGAGGCATTTTACTAGATTTTCTTATCATACTTACTGGGGTATTAAAATAGTTAAAAAATAAATCTTTTCTTAGATAATGCTAAAACACATACATGTCAAATTATATAAATCACAGTACCTGAGTAGCAGCACCAGAGTTGATCCCAGAGTCAACCAGGTAGGAGTTTTGTTGCCAAATAAGGGTCTGCTGCTCCTTACTTGGTGCCATTGGCACATCAGACCCAGCGTAGTTGTTGTGAGGCACTGAGGAAGGAAATATTTAAAAATATATAGCCCAGTTTCATTTTCAGTATGTAAATTATTAATATTCTGTACAGAACCCTCGGTGCACAAATCTGACTTGCACATGGCTGATTTTTAAGTTACAATGGGTATAGGAAACCATCCTTAAAAGATAAATATATCCACCACTGACTTTTGTAGATCTATAAAAAGAGAAACGTGGGATTGGACATTGTTTTCTTCACATCTTAAAAGGATAAGGCAGAGTTTTCAATGAATGCTCCCAGATGGCTAGATTTTTCTGATATATTCAACAAATATCGCCATACTTCCACAAATTATTCACATAAACCTTCATCAATAATATAACTCAAGTATTAATCTATTCATAGTTGAAAACTGCTGTCAGTCATAAACAGACAGACTTGTTTTAAAATACGTAGTTGATTGGACATGAGGTACAGCTAAACAAACATGTAAGGTTTAGGAAAAAACCTATCATTAACAAATCTAATATAAAAAAAACCAAACCTTCACAATTAAATAATAATAAATATAAATAATCAGGCATAGTAATAATGTATCATATATACCTATAATATTGAGGACTAGTTTTATTTGCTATGACCATTTTCGGCAGTGACTTGCAAAGATAATATATTATATTAAAGAACATAATATCTCTACATATGTATGTATAATAGCTGATCTGGGCCATTGTAGGCTGCCATTCCATTCATCAAATATTTGATGAATCTGGATTTGATCGCACCTTCATCAAATGTGCTAGCTCCTCTGATATTTTACCAAAGATATTTGTAAAATATTAATTGTAAAATTTATATTTCAAGTAAATTATCTAAAACTATGAGCTAATTATCTGTCTTTGCTTATAGGTTTTAAATGGAAACTTTAACCTAATTACTTAACTAAATTATTTACAAAATTAATGAAGCCAAGTGACATAAAAATTTTAAATTAATTTAAAAACATTTGAGGCATAGAATGACAGTCTTACAGGTGTCTGTCTATACAGAATATTTAGTAATAAAGAAATAATATAGCTGGGTTGGGGAGTACAAAAGGACACCTTAGCACTCTAAGGTGGAACTTGTGAGACAAAAGTGTAGCGGCTGAAATCACATAGGTATTTTAATTATTTTGTGATTTAAGACAAAAACAGTGTACTGCTTTTGCTGTTTAACTAAGCACTTGATTGATATAATTCAATTTGGTAGAAATCTTGTGAATATGTAAGTAAATCCATCAGTCATCCATTAAATCAGTAGTGCAGCCAATCTCAATACTTCCGATATGAGTCACAATACAGTGTGCATGTTGTATTTACTTTCTAAACGAAAAAAGCTTGACTGCTCTGAATTCATTATAGGTTGATGATATATGGTTTCTGAAAAGTATAAACTTACTTGTGCGGCTCTGTGACGACGGGATCTGATAGCTCATGATTTACAGGATGCAGAGATGCACCCTGCGCCTGTAAGATATATAAACATACATTGAAACATTTGAGTATCGATCACAATGCACGCGTAACTATTATCGATTTGTTTAAAATTCGTAAACAAAACGATGTATACTTGGATCACTTATCCCTGCCCAGATGTATCGTTTTAAAAACGATAATTCGTGGGATTTGTATGTAGATTTTGGACGAAACAAAACAAACAAAAGTAGTCAAATCGTAATTACATACTACCACACCCGAATCGCTCTAGAAATTCTTTCTCAAGATTCATTCAACAGACGATTTTCTATCGAGAATAAATACGACTAAATGAATCTAAAATCTCGTAGATTACTTACTTTACCTGACGTTGATCACAGAGAAATGGTATTTTATCTTCAATTTACTTCAATCAAACAATAAAAATGTACACAACGTTCATTGCCCCACACCGAAACATTGACAATATGGCGTCGGAACGGTCGGTCATAATCGGCGACAGTCGGTTGATTCGGTTGTACCTGTTTCGGTCCAATGTTGTAGCGTAGGCAAGTTCGCTTGCTCTCTCACACCCGAAGTAAATAAAATAAATTTTACAGTTGTCTCTTTTTTTCATTGAACGTCATGCTGGCCAACTATCAGAAGAAGAAAAATCACGTTCCGTTTCATGCCGAACCGAATAAGTTTCAAACAAAACGATGAATTGTGTATGTTTCCAGACTAAAAAGATGTGAGTTCTTGTTTTCTTATTGTGTTGTCTGAAATAACTAGAAAAGACTCAAACTTTCCGTTACAAGTTACTGGTAAAAATACTGCATAGCAGTTTCGGGCCGCTCTAGCCCTATGAGACCTCAGCGCAGGCCATACCGCGAACGGGCGAGGCGAACTTTGGCGACTGGGTTAACAGAGATTAAATGAAGCAGGTTTTCTGACACACTTTTCTATTCAGTTCGGATAGTTCTACTAGTGCTACTACTGTGCTACTTAGGTTTGCCGTCAAACAGCAGTGTTAATTATCAATGTTGTGTTTCGGTATGAAAGGTAGATTCATTAGATTGAGTCCTCTTGGTGAGCATACTTTTCATTCAACGGCCTTATCTTCACTTACCATACCATCAGTTGATATGAAGGCCAAGTGCAAACCCATTATACATACATATTTTAAAAAAAGTTCATTGGCGTTGTTGCTCATCGTCGCTTATTTAAATCTTTCGCGGTGTAAAAAACAAGAACTGCCGGCTCCGCCCGCCGCGCTCGCTCGCGGTGTAGCCTGCGATTTAGGTGCATGTATTCTTTTGAGTCAAGAGGGTTGGGCCATACGTGCCCAATTCAAAGAGTATAGATACTATACTAGCCCAATTATTAAATAAAGAGTTAGTGATTTTGCTAGAGGAGTAGAGTTATTACAACTAATACGTTTTTTATACTCTACGTTACTACTGTACTGTACTAACGCCTTCATCAGTGTGGACTACTTCATGATCCGCATGCCCGATATAGGACGTCCATTATTTACGTGAGCCGTTTAAGAAGGGGGAAGATCCGACCCGATATTATGTGAGGGAGTGGGGTGGTCTCGTCAAGTATCACTTACTTTTTCCGCAAGGAATAGTGCATAATTCCGAGAATACGTAAAATATATTTCTCCACCTAACGGCTTACTCCTACATAATAAGATTTGTTGCCGCCAGCGGCCGGGCAAACGCGCGACTCGCTCGACGAACGCTGCCGCGGCGTACGATTCGAATGGCAGTGGCGCGGATAGAGCTCTATTCATTAAATCGCCAAAATCACGGGATGCCCCTTTACGGTACTAAAGTGTAATAAATAAACAAACTCGTCGTAAAACCACTTTCATGCATTCATTTAGATATTATGCATGAAGCTAAAAATATGTTACTGTGACGCCTGCCCGGCAATAATCTTTTTACCTTCATGATATTATGCGACGTCTACAATTAAGGTTTATAAGAGGTGGGTAGGCTCTGATAGCCGTAAATGTCTAGTAAATGTGTTCATTGATTATAGTAAACTAACTTTTCCCACGACTTCGTCGTGTGTCAACACCAACAAAGATAATGCCAACAATGAAGCTCTACAATACATCAGCGTATAGTTTGTATTCTGAGAGGATTATTGTCATTCTATCACAGTAGATACCTTTTGACAGACTTCAAATATTCTGTCAAAAACAATACTCGTATCTAGAGACTGTGCTACGTTTTCGTTTTCGAGATCCTAATATACATATATTAGTCTGTGATTCTGTTCGTTAGGGTCTCTATGTAATTAAAGGCATTGCATTAGTTTGTAATTCTGTTCAGCTTCCATGAAGCTGTTCAAGCTTTACTTTGTGCAGGATCTTTATGTGATGCACAAGTTATCGTAGTGATTACTTGCTTCGACTTGCTCAGTGCAGGTTATATGCACAAGTTACACGAGTTATATAATCTTTCCTTTGGGTGGCTCAAACGGTAATAATAAAACGAGTAAAATATTGGTAAATTAAATGAATTTTGCCAGATAAGACATTTGTTGCTTTTTTATATCGAGTCCGAAGTTGAACTTGAATATTTTTAATAATTATCTGACCATGACATCAAACAACCCCAACTACTACACTCGGCACAACCTCTCAGGAAGCAAATCAGATATTCAAGTGCTGGTAGAGCAATTTAAAGACCGTATCGAGAAGGAAATAGCGGTAACTGAAAGCAATGCGCCGACTCCGTTTTTGTCATTTGCTGAGCAAAATTTCTTGGCTGAAGGCGACGAGGCGTGGCTACATGACAACAACGAAAGGTTCTTCGTTAATACTAGTAACGAGCCGGTCGCTAGACTTACCTTTGCTACGAAAATGGGCTTCATCTGCAGTCTGGAGTATTCTCCAGACGGGGAGAACATAGTCGTTGGCTATTCTACTGGGATGATTCAGGTGATGATAATAATGTACCTGCAGTAAATCGGCACAGTAATTCAGGCGATGGCGTAGAAATCATTTCAGAAAAAAATTATGAGATAGGCACTAATGGGCAGTAGCATCTTTGGACCGCCACAACCAAGTTTGAGAGGGCTTGTGATCGTAGATATCGGCGATAGAAAGATTCTGGCTCTTCTACGAACATATTTCAGTTTCTCTTTTAAAAATAGGACCGCTTCATCTCTACTTGTGGGGAAAGTAGGATAATGGTGATTTATCAAAGCAGCAGGCATCATTATACGATATCTTCTTCTTGGCCTTCTGCCTCTTTAGGTTGGCGATTAAGGCAATTTTTTTTATAAAAAACTGATGAATGAATGCAAGTATGTAACATACATACAAAAAACATACAGTCGAATTGAGACCCTCCACTTTTTTGAAGTCGGTAGAAAAATGGAAAATAGCGTTTAGTATGATGATGATGACATTTTGATAAGATGATTACGGATGCATATGAAAACATGATGGACCGCATTCGGAACGAAGTGATCCGTCAGAGAACCAAAGTGACCGACATAGCTCACCGTATTAGCAAACTGAAGTGGCAGTGGGCCGGTCATATTTGCCGAAGGACAGACAGTCGTTGGAGCAGACGAGTTCTCGAGTGGAGAGCACGCCTAGGCAAACGTAGTGTAGGACGTCCCCCCGGCGAGGTGGAAAGACGACTTACGTAGGGTAGCCGGACGTGAATGGATGCGGAGAGCAGAGGACCGAATCGAGTGGCGCACTCTGGGAGAGGCCTATGTCCAGCAGTGGACTGCCGCAGGCTGTACATGATGAAACCATTGTAAATGTGTCTTTTTTAGGGTTCTTAGGAATAAAGAATCATATACAGGATCATTTCGTTTTACGTTTGTCTGACTGACATGACCGTCAGGTATCAATTGATATCAAATACTCAATTGTGCGTTAAATCTGTAAAAAAAAAATCAAATTATGAGTGAACGCATCAAAACAATACGGCCGTTTATATCGCTTATAGAGGAGTTCAACAACCTACATACCACAAAATACCACGAGACTATGTGTGTGTGTATTGGTAAAAACTGACATAATATCTAGTAGGCATTAAAATGGACAACGAATTTAAGCAAATTATCTCGGAATACGCGAATTCTGTCCGTTCCTACATTGACTATAATGATAAAAGTCCAAAGAAAACGAAATTATGGTATGCGATTTTCAGTAATCAGAGTCATTTAAAAGATCAAGACCACCTCGCGTGGGTTAGAGAAAACTACGAGGTGTTCTTAAAAGGGACACCGAATGAAATACTTTGCAATCGTTGGTATAACTCGGAATGTGGTGCTATAACGTCATTGGCCTTCTCTCCAGCCGGCGCACAGATTATCGCCGGGCACGCCTCTGGTCTTATTCAGGTCTAACACACTTACCTTTACCTACGAGTATATTAATTTTTCACAATGAGTTTCTAAAGTCGATAAGACTATAAAATAGATGCGTGCTTACTAATGTTGGCTCCAATTGTTTGTTTTTAAATATGAGAATATTTTAATCTTTTTTGTGTGTTTTGATATATTATTTTGTAAAAAATTTACTTTAATAATTAATCTTATCCTATTTTATGTTAGATATACGAATGTCACATACATTTTTTGTTATAGACGAAATAAACTATGAATGCGCAGGTTTGCATCAAAAATCATCAAATTAATAAAATAAATCCTGTAATTTCGTCAAAACACCAGTGGCATATCAAAATTCTCGTATTTTCGCCACCCAGTATCACGATGTATGGATTCTGAGGACATGACTCCATGCATACTCGTAACTTAAAGAGTTTTCATGGTCATTTAAAAGTGCATGTTTTGCACGTTTTCATATTGATTGTTGGTAGAGAGATTTAAGTGAATATTGGACGCATACGAAGCCTGTTGAATGAGGAGGAGCATAGGCTACTTTCTATCTCCACAAAGGGTTCCTCCGGGATGATTTTTATACTCAAAACTTAGCCTGTCTATCGCTATTTTACATGATACGCTCTGGAGATTGTAGGAGCTATGTTTATCGCTATTTTAACTAAAAGACAAACAGAAGAACGGCAGAGACTTTCACGTACACATTTGATATGACACGCACCTATCATTTTGCTGCCACTTTTCTTCCAAATTTAAAATGCAATACTGTACACCAGTTTCCTGAGTTTCGTAATAAATACAACATGGCAATCTTAAAACGAAGCGTAAATATTGGTTAAGTGCGTATAGTAACATCATCGAGCTCATCGTCACTTAAACAGCAAGTGAAATGGTGATGTAACGATGATATCCATACTCTATACTAATATTATAAATGCGGAGTGTGTTTGTTTGGACTTTCTTCATATTGTAATGGCGAGTCAGCATGACTTGATTGTTTTGCATAGGGATAGTAGAAAGGTCGACATCTACATCTACATTATATTCCGACCTAACATTTAACGTTAAAATGTTTGTAACGTTTTAATGATAACAATAAATGCGTTTGTAGATGCGCCACGGGAAAACAGGAGTAGTGCTCTGCACTCTTCGTAATATTCAATTTCCACCGAAGCCAGTTCATTCTATCAAGTACAGTAGGAAGGAGGAGGGGGTCTGCTACGCAGCCTGCACTGACGGTGCTGTCTACCGGATAGAGATACCAATCGTATGTTAGAATTTAATTGCTTATTTCTTAGTTTATGAGCTGTCCCTGTTATTAGAGGTATATACATTTATTTTCTAAATTTATGTCAAAAAAGTTTTATGCTATACGTTTCAGACAGAAACTCCAGTAGACGAACCTTCGCAATATTGCATCCGGGCAGATCCAGCGCTCGAATACCTCAACACTCAGTATTTCGGTAATACTGGTATTGAATCTCAAGCCACTCCTTTTATTAAACGTAAGTATTTTCTTCACTTGACTGATAGTTTCGTTCAGCTCAGATTGTTGCTAATATTTAAACAAAATCAAAAGACGTGTTTCAAATTCCGCCTGCAGTCATACACTATTTAAAAATCAAGTAATAATCTAAATATGTGTAGAAAAATACAAGAATTAAATTTTTAAATTATTTTAATTTTACAAAATCATTCCTTTTGTACTAAGTGACAGCGTCAAATGACATTTTATTGACGCCATCTTTGTTTTCAACGTTAAGAGGGAACAGCAGATAAAAAATTTCATATGAAATTAAGGGTTTGGGATATAGCTGTTTTCTCAACGAAACGTTAGCCAAATTCAATCATTTTGATCTTATTCTCTTTATCAAAGAATAATCTAGGCCCGTTGGTTTTGCTTTTTTCAATATTTTGTCTACAATTAGAATTATGGGCATCTCAAAACTCAAAATTTCAGAAAAAATTTCTTTCAACTTATGGTACTCATTATTTAGAGTAAACGTAACATTTTCAGAAAAAGCAAAACCAACGGGCCTAGATTATTCTTTGATAAAGAGAATAAGATCAAAATGATTGAATTTGGCTAACGTTTCGTTGAGAAAACAGCTATATCCCAAACCCTTAATTTCACGGCAAAACTAGGCAAATACCAAAAAAAGCTTCAACTGTCCTTCTCGCACAGTTCGGTTCGGGAGGCAGGGTACACTATATCACAACTATATACTGTGTATTATATGTATAAAAATAAAGTAAGCATGCATTAGTGATGTCAATAAGCTTTATCGATTTTTTCGACTAATAGTGGTGGGAAAAATATATCGATAGATACCCTTTCTCGAGCTATAATGGTTTTACCTGTTAGTTTTAATGTTTAGATTGATCTAAATAAACAAATATAAAGACAAATAATTCTAAGGAAATTTATTTTATCTCTAGAACAGAACATTTTCCCTGAAATTCTTAGTTGTTGTTACGTTTTGTTACGTGTAAATAATTAAATATGATTTATGAATAAGTGACTTATGTTTCAAATATTTTTTTAATGTTAAAGTTCGAGTCGGACTCGCATACAAAGGGTTCCGTACCACTGTAAAATATCTAAACAGAAAAAAAACACAGAAAAAACATAACATTTATTGCATGGACATCCGTTTATTTATAACTTTTTTAAAAGCTTTTTTATATTATTTTTTGTTATTTATTATTATTGAAAGTCTTGAGAGAGAACGAGAAGTTATATGGACATCGCATGTACAAATCGCTACGGAGACTATATGACCCGACACAGATATCCCGGAGATCAGCCAGCAAGAGCTTGAAATGGCTCTCCAACAACTCAAAAACCGGTCAAGAGCAAGTCGGACTCGTGCACCGAGGATTCCGTACAGAATATGAATTAATGACATACTGAAAATCATAAATAATAGGTACGGTAATATGCACCCAACAATGCTCTACCGAAAATGAAATTCTAAGCTAAATTACATATTACGAAGTTAAGTTTGTAAACATTAAAAAATCAATTTTACTGTGTTACAATTAAAAAATTCAGATTTATTCCTATGGTTGTGCTGTAAAACCTTTCTTCTTGCCAAATTTCAAGACATTAGGTCAACGGGAAATACCGTATAGATTTTGGGTTCATTGCATTTTGTACGGAAATGGTCTAAAATACAGCTATATCTTTTTATTGCGTTGACCTATAAGTTTCATTATTTGACAGATCTAAGGGACAGCAGACTGGAGTATTCGATATCACAGTGATCCTATAAGGATTCCTTTTATCCTTTTGAGGTACTTAAAATATAATAGTATAATATGAAGTATGACAGTAGGAAATACGATAGATTTCGACGATATTATTATTCATGTCGACAAATAAAAACTTGAAATATTTTTTCCCAGTTATACATCTCATACACTTAAGACGGGATTTTTAACTCGTCTATTCTATTGTGGGAGGTGTTGTGAAATTACAGTTTTTTAACCGACTTCAAAAAAAGAGGTTATCAATGCGACCTGTATGTATGTAATATTTCCAGAACTGCCCAGTTTTCATATATGTTAGTCTATACCAGCTTCTAAAGAAGTGTGCCAAATTTCTAAAGTGTATGTTTGTTTGTCCTCGCATATATCCGGAACACACACACAAAAGAAAAACACACATAGGGTTCGTGGATTTCAACAAAGCATTCGACACACTCGAACATAGATTTATCTGGGACGCACTGGAAAAACAAGGCGTACATGCAAAATACATAAGAATACTGAAAAACATATACACAAAAAGCACCGCACAAGTGAAGCTAGAATCTACAGGCGAAGAATTTTCGATTGAGAGAGGGGTACGCCAGGGAGACCCAATTTTACCAAAAATATTTTCAGCTATCCTGGAAATGATATTCACAAATCTGGATTGGACGAATAAAGGACTAAATATAAATGGCAAAAAGCTGAGTCACCTACGCTTTGCAGACAACCTGATCTTACTTTCGGAAAACCCGAAAACCCTACAGACAATGTTCCAACAGTTAGCGGAAGAGAGCGAGAAAGCAGGCCTGTCAACGAACTTAACGAAAACAAAAGTAATGTCAAATTCCTCACAAACAGAGCCCATAACAGTAAATAATGGAGAAATAGAGTATGTAGAAATGGACAAGACTAATAACTGAATGGCAACCACGAGATAGCAAAAGAAAAAGAGGCAGACAGACTAGAAGATGGGAGGACGACATCAGACAAGTGGCGGGTCCAACATGGACCCGCATAGCGAAAGATAGAATAGAGTGGAAATCCTTAGAGGAGGCCTATGTCGAAAGACAAGCTGAAATGTAGGAACGACCGGTTACTGATACTTAATATAAAAAGATAAGTAACGTATAAAGTAAGCATATTTTTAAGAAAATTAAAACAAAAAATTAGTTCAGCAATAAAGGCTATTTTATTTAATTTATTTTTTATATATCCGGAACTACAAGTTCGATTTAAATAATCCCTTTTTTGTTTACCTAGGTATTGTAAAACTTAGGGAAGACTGCAAGTTTCATCAAAATCGGTTCAGTAGTTTTTGAGACTGGGAATGTTAAGTGTGTATTTCGGCGTTGCAGTGCAGCAGAGCAAATTTAAAATTAATGTTTTAACTGCACTGTAATCTGTATGCCGAATAAATTATTTCTATACTATTCTATTAGTTAAATGTTTGTTACCTCAGAGCTTTTCACTGGGTGAACCGATTTGGATGATTCTTTATTATTTGAAAGCTGATGCTTTCCATGTGGTCCCATTTCAATTTGGTCCGGTTCTTAGAATGGAATCCATGAGAAAACAATATACATCTTAAATTTTCCTTAATAAAAGTAGACTTTTAGGGCAGTTGAAGTCGGTTTCTAGTTCTTTTTGAACGCTTTAACTTGTTAGTCCTTAGACTCTAGCACTCTAGGTACTAAAACACCTCTAGGTCACCTAAAGTATCGTTGCAAGACGAACGTTCGGATATGGTGAAACTAAAAGGTTTCTTTGTTGACCGTAGAACCCTAAAATAGCAACGCCATAATTTATATTGTATTTATATGTGATAGGTACTTACTAGTCAATTATATCAAATACAACCACAGTATGTCGAGACTAAACCAATATGCGAACAATAATTTCTCAAAACGTAAAACAAGGGTTGACGCACGCTCACGTCAAGTTTATTATAATTTTGAAAAATACACTCTAGCCCAGGCGGAGGGGTAGCGACTATGCGCGGCGCGCAGGGGCCTCTTTGGGATGTTATGCAGCGTTATTTGTGTGAGTGAAAGCATGTGAAAGGCTGTATGTGTGCGTACCGAATCGCGACAGCAATAACATATTCAAATACCTACTATTCTACGGAGACTTTGCTTCATTGGCGTCTTAAGGCTTACGAGTATGTGTTGATGACGAAATGACTATGCCTATGTTTTTAGAAAGGACTCCAGCGCATGCGATGGGGATAAGTGCTGACTCGACGAAAATGATAGTTGGCTATGCTGATACCTCCATTAAAGTATACGACATGGAAACTCAACAGGTGCACCTATACTATATTTTTTTTAAATATCAAAATTGGAAACAATGCTGACCATATATATCATCACTCAATATCAAGTGTGGTCAAGCATTGATTGATGATTAAAGAATAAATGCTAAAGTCACCGGCGAATCAGCCGAAGTGGCTGGGCAGGTCATGTCGCTCGAAGGTCTGATGATCGAGTGGGGAGTGTCGACAACGCACTAAGTTGTATGATCCGATCACTTTGGCTCTTCAAGCACTACCGATCCGTCGACATATTCCGAGCCGATTTTCACCGATACCTTCATCACAAAGCGCCAGGCCGAAGCCCAGGTCGAGCCCGAGTGGGCGCCCTTTGGCTAGTCGCTCGTAAAATTTTAGCCATCTGTGTGCCTTTTGCGTTCGCCATTTGTCCGGGCTGTAGTGTTCGCAGGACCAACAGCATCAAGTCCAATCGAAAATAAAATAAAAAGCACTAAGGTGTATTGCGGGTCGGCGGCGGAGAGTAGCCGCTTCACCATATGGAGCCGCGGCTCGGGACTGGTCATTATGGCTTGCCATGGAAGCATTCAGTCATTTTCCAACATAACTGTGAAGTGACATGGGACTATCAATGCAATTTAAGTACTTCGTACGGTCACATGTTACTTCGTCATACATTCTCATACTCGTCAAAAGAGCATTATTTTCAACAGGGATTTGCCATAATAACTACGCTTGGCAGGCTGATTGGAGAACAGAGTAAGGTGTTGACACATAGGTAGTTCTGACCATCTCCTGAGTTTTTCGACGGAATAACATGTGGAGATCTTATTCTAAAGCCAAGAGCACACGGGGTGACTTTCAACAGATAAATAACCTCAAATAATTGTATTACCCGCATCAGCCACACAACAAGAGTTAACTTTAAACGTAATCTCCCGTAAAACGAAACGGTATAATCCTTCTTTATTGCTTAAGTAATAAAGTAGTAAAGCTTTACAGCGTCCTCGAGGGCTCTTGGTCCCTCGCAAAGTAGGTCGCTGGTCAAGGACCTAAGGATCCAATAAGGTTCCAAGGAAGATCCAATACGGTCGAAATAATGTTTCTGCCACCTTTACTTAATACTCCGTGTTATTTATTTACTAACGATGGCCCGTGACTGCTTCGCGTTGACGATCGGGGAAAAAAGTTACCTAAGTCCTTTTCCAGCCCTTTATCTATCTCTGTACGAAAAATCAATTCAGTATAACTCTCAGATTCATAAGTAGTATGGATTCGTCATAAATTTGAAAACTCGTGACATTCAAACCTTTGCTCTTCTATCACATTGTACTATTTATTTAATGTTTACAGGCGGAAATAACATACAAGGTACACAAACTCCGCCTGCAATTTATTCCCAAGAAATTGCAGCGCATGCACACCGGGCAGGTGTGCGCACTCGCCGCCCACGAACAGAAGCCGTTCGTCTTCGCCTCCGGAGGGTGGGACAACACTTTAAGGGTAAGAAAAGCTTCATCTTTTACCAGTAACTTAAAAAAAAATTCTCCTGAACTAGGATCCCCTAGGAAGTAACATTAGTAGTAGTGAGTTACCAGTGCACGCACGTCTAAATTACTTCCACAATACTCATAGAAAGTCTAATGTCGATCTATGAGGGAGACTCATGAGCAACAGTGGACTCATGCAGAAATTATGATAATGTGATCGATTTTGGTGGAAGTAAGATATTGGTCGTCAAACAGTAAGGCACATTGTATGACACTAAGGGAAACATTTATAATATTGAAAATTGTCATCGGTACACCACTATTCAAAATTTACTTCTTTTGGCCACAATTTTCTAATCACACTTATCTCAAATTAGTCCTTAAAATTCTGTCGTTTACTATACTATAGCTCGACTATACTATAGCTCGAATATACTTATTTTCGTCAGATCATCTCTCTTTGGTATTGTTTGTTGATGTATTGTTTTATTAAAGTACAGTATAATTAAATTGGTAAAATGTACATTTTATTTCTGACTTATTACAACGTACTCGTATTACAGCGGGCAGCGACCGCTACTTTTGCTGAGTTCAAAATACTCGTCTTTGTGGTTAGCTGCACTTTTTAGTAGAGATTTAAACCATCATGTTACACAAATAGTTATGCACTTCTTTGTTGGAGTCCTGTGTGTGTGTGTTTTAAATTCATTACAGTACAATTCAGTACAGTGGCAACCCAGAAGATTTTACAATTGATTTCCTTTGTATTTGAACACATGGAGAATTTTTTAGTTGTTATGCTAATGAAATCCCGGTCTCGTGGTGTTCCAATTTTATATTGGTGGTGGATTATTGAATGGTCCAACCGGAGCATCGACCAGTATACTTGTAGCATCGAATATCCAGGAATACAACAGGTGAAAACCGCATCCGAGTGCGGAAGATTTTTGTGAGATTCGCTGACGAACAAAATATTAAAGATATTTGTTTTATTTATTTTATAACTGTGAGGAAGACTTATTTAAAGAGTTATTGAAAGAAAAAAATAATGAAACTTATGAATAGCTATAAAATAATAAGTTTATCCATCTAAATAATTTCTGTAACCGTTTTTTGCTCCTATTGCTGTTATAAATACCCATCATACATACATGTTTTTAAATATCTCCTGCGTCCATATATCGGCCAGTTCAAATATTAGTATATATCTATGTTACCATTGACAGTATTTTAAACATTAAATTAATTTATATTTGTTATTTGTTGTTTTTGTTTCAGATTTGGGATGTGAGATGTAAGGTCGGGTGCATGATGACATTCGAAGGTGTCACCATCTGCCATGACAGCCTTGATTTGTGTGTGAGTAATAATTAATACTTCGCAATTTATCGGGACTACAATTACATCTTTAACCACCATATAGGGACGCGTGCCTTTTATCAATTAGAGTGTCTGTTCAGACCAAAGATAAATAAGGTACACTCGATTAAAAAATATGTACGCACTTTTGTAGCATGTCACATTCACATTCTTGTTCCTATGCAGTGTGTTGAGGGAAATGTAAATGAGTGTGAACCAACAAACAGACAAGTGAAACATGCTGAAAAAACTGTTACATATTTTTGTACTCGAATGCACCTTACCATATTTACGTGTATTATTGGTTTAGCCGAAAAGTCTCGAAAAAGCAAAAACAAAGGGAAATACAGAGTTATAAGTGTGATGCGATAAAACTGTAGGATAGAAGCGAGCATCAGAAGTCTTATGTCACAGCTCTAACGCATAACTGAGTCTGTTCCTAAGGTATGTTTACGGAACGTCAAACGACGCCCGAATATATATTAGCGACGTGCTACTGCGATATCTCAGGAACAGACCCAGTTATGCGTTAGACCTGTAATTAGGTGACAAATTGTTAACCGTACTCTCGCGAATATCCGTTGAAGAAGTTCAAAGACAATAAGCATACACTGTTTGAAAATTCTTAGGTAAATAACTCGTCATACGTTCGCCAGCCAGCCAGTTTATTGGTGTGAAGTTGAAAGAAAGACGTTCACTCCAAATTTCACTTGAGTAAAATATCAATTTGAAAAACCATTGCTTTTATTTCGTTTATCTCATAAACTTCGAAACTAAACTTGAAAACTGAACATAGAGCTTGAAATTACGTGGTACTTTTAATTAAAAACCTCTGCCTTTGTCTTCATAAGACCGCAATGTTCATCTGCAGTTTGGTATCGCCTCATCCCTCGTTATGAAGTTTCCTCTCGCCTTTGAAGAGTATTATTTTTAGCACATTTCATAACTTCTAGTTGATACTATCGCGTGGCTATGTGGGGGCTGTTTAATTAAAGTTTTACTCTGTACTAACTTCGACGGTCGGTAACATTTTTCGATCGACGCTGAAGTTCTTTTTAATAATAAACAATTCATGATAAAAACGTTTCAGATAAATATTACTACAAACAACATCGAAAGGAAAAAAGTCAAACAAAACACTTGTGGTAAAACCTCAATAGTTAATTTCGTGTAATTTTCTACATGTTTAAATGTCAGAAATTAAATGCCATTTTTCTACGTGATTAAATCCGAAATGAGGAAATCTGTAGACGAACTAAGGTCACCGACAAAGCTCGACAAGACAGTGAGCTGAAGTGGTAATGTGAAGGCCACATCGCTCGAAGAACGGTTACCCGATAGTAAGAGTTAAGAGTGCTAGATGGACTGACGACCGAGTAAAGGTCGCGGGTTTGTGGCATACTATGGGGGAGGTCTATGTTCAGCAGTGAACGTTTCCCGGCTGATGAAGATGTTTACTGTAGACAATGGAATGCGTTTTTATTGTGATATAGCCAGAAATATTGAAGCTGTTCACCTAAATAGAAGACACGGACAGTGTTATCGTTATTAAATTATGGACTGTATATTCATAAACTAATCCGTACTAACATTATAAACGCGAATGTGCGTGTGTTTGTCTTAACGGAAAGTCTTTTTTGCTTGTTTACTTTTATAAAGGTATGTTGAAGGGTCGGATAACGATCTAAGTTATTTTTTTCTTGACCGGATTCGTAGTTCCTGTCGGATAATTCCTGAAGTCCATCCTGACAAAATCACGAACAAAATACTAGTAATCTATATATAAAGCTAATGTTATTACGTTAAGACAGGGTATTCTCTATGACCACCAACTCCGATCAACTTCCCGTTGGGCTAGTGAATACCCCTTGGTCTTCTGCTGAAAGTAAGGGAGTTTGGTCGCGATGGGTGGTTGGTTGTGGGTGGCAAAAATGTGAAAAATATATATCTGCCCTTGTCTAACTCATGTGAACCTCACATGAGTGAAGAAATTCACATGAGAACTTCTGAAAAGTTCTGAAAATTTCTAACTTTCTACAAAGTCAAAAATAGCTTTCATTAACATTGCAAACTTTTTTTCAGAGGGATCTTTGTATAACGGGCAGCTGGCAACCCACAGAGGCATTGTCTATGTGGGACATAGTGGCTAAGAAGCGACTCCATGTCGTGCGCATACAGAACCGGAGGCCCAACGTTGATGGAGAATACATATACGCCTGCCGGTTTTGGAATTCACAAAGTGTATGTCATTTTGCGTAGCATTTTTTACTACTATATTGTTAATGTGATGACACCTCGCCGGATGATTACAGACGATGTGGTTGATTATTAAATACTTTTGTATTATGGCAATAAATAAATACAGATTTTAGCGTTTAGGAAATGGAGAAGCAGTTAAAATTTTACACCGTATAGCTTTTTTCCAAAGTCCGTCACCCCAATGGAGTCTATCATCATCAACAAGCCTATATACGTCCCCACTGCAGGGGCTCAGGCCTACTCTCCTACAGAGAGTGTATGGGCCATAGTCCACCACGCGGGCCCAGTGCGGATCGGCGGACTTCACATGCCTGTTCAAGACATGCAGGTTTCCTCACGATGTTTTCCTTCACCGTTAAGCAATCGGATAATGTACTTGAATTGAAAAACAACTCATAGGTACACATGGAGTCTATAGTCGCGCATAAACTAGTCAGACTACAATAGAACTGCCCGTGGAAATCCCATCCTTAGTTGTTTTCTAAATCATCAAATTGATTGAAGTTTCAAATTTCACCCCTTTCCATCTCCAAAGTGATCGTATTATCCAACGAGTAACGCGCCGAAAGTGATTAGGCTGTATTTTTATATGATAAAAATTATAGTAAAAAAATTTAGTTTTATTTAAACTGCGATGTGAACGCCTGCGCTTAGCAATAATATTCCTTCCCTAGTCGCGTACGGGGACACACGGAGAGGTGTTATTATAAAACCCAAACCACACAGTAAGGCGTGTCTGTTACCTGAACAGATTACAATTATAGTCCCTTATGATCAGATAATAAAAATATAAGTAATAAGAGCAGATAAGTTACCAAGTACAATAACCTCATGAAATTACTTCCAACCTTCCGACGTTTGCTTTGAAAACACAATTATATTAGAATCTGCGCGGCCTTGGTTCTGTTATTTGAAGGAACCGCTACAACTGTCAGATTCAGGCCACAGTATGATATAGGCGTGTTTTCACTCAGTTCACTGGCTTTCAACCTTTGATAAACTGGCTTAGGTTAACAAGAGTACCTACTCTTGTTATTATACTGGGATAATTATTACTTGCCTTGCTCTATCTTGAATAAATTATTGCTGGCTTAAGTTGTATGCGCTGAAAGCTTCGCAACAAAGCGCTTTCGCAAATAAGACTCAACCAGATGAGATAAGTTGTATTTTCCAGTTTATTACTCTTCAATTATACCTACGAGCATGGAATAGATAGATAATACAGTAATACTAGAGTTTAAACTAAAATGTAACCACTGAACTTAGAAAATAAAGTAACTACTAGTCTTAGAATCGAATCTGTGAACGTTTCAATAGACTTGGCAGATTGAAAATGTCCCATAATCACATTGATTTACGGGTGAGTTGGTGATAGCAATATATTGTTGATACAGTCAGTTTTCCAGAAACATCGTTGGCGAGGTTATCCTGAGGTCACGGGCTTCATTAGTTAAAAATTGAAAAGCTCTTATCTAATACTCGATACTCGACAGCTGGCAGTAAAAATCCTTTCTTAGGGCTACCCTTCATCCTAAAACAGATGAATGTTTTGAATTTTTACTTTCTAGACGAGGTGGTTAGTTGTTTTTTATTTTTATCTTATGTGGAAAACCCACAGAAGCAAAATTACAAAAACAAAATTATGTGACTATGGAAACTGCTACAGGTTTTTGCTGATACGCGTTTTCGCACAAAAAACATAGAAAATGAAAACAGAAAATAAGAACATAAATATAGAACCAAATAAAAATTACGTACTTTAAAACTTGTGTAGAATACATACAAGTATATACCTACGTAGGTATAGCATACCCACTTTCTAGATCGTAAATTATCTATCTAATAGATGCTGACTGTGATAAGTAATTATTTAAAAATAGGACTAGGGATTGTAATGGCGGGAAGTTAACATCATAGGATTAAAAAGGATTGGGAGTAAAAGCATGTGCATATCCCTACAGCGACGGCGAAAACAATAATATACACCTTGTATGTGTACAATGTCCTTAAACCCTTACCAGCTAGCTACATTTAAAATAAAATATACGAGACTCATTATTTTATGTTGTAGTACAATCGTAAAGGCAAGTATGGTATCATCGGGGGCAGCGGGACGAGATGCATGGAGGTGATCAACCTGCACAACCGCTACATCACTTGCTCGTTCCCCGCGCCGGGGAGCGTCCTGGCCGTCGCCAGCCATGACGACCGCATCGCCTTCGGAGGCACCGCCGCTGTCTTCAACATAGTCAGCTTCCACGACCCCAAACACGAGAAGATAGAGTTGGAAATTGAACCATCAATTGATTTTTCGAAGGTAGGGTCTCTCCGTAATTACGCCTGGCTAGGTATAGTCATAAGAATAACGAATATTAAGAGTATAGGAATCTCCTTAGTACGTGCACCACACGTCGACTCATACTTCTGCTACTAGCGAACGGACGCAAATTGTGCAAGCGCTTCTTGTTTAAAAAAAAGTCGCGTCCGGAGCGGGAGTTTCATTTATATACTAACTTATATTTTATTATTAGTTATTCTTATCGTATACTGTAGTATGTTCGCTGGAATTGACCAGATGCCACTTGAGATAAGTAAGTTGACAATTATTTGTTGTGTAAAAATATCAGTGTTGTTGTAAAATTATTACTGGGCAGGTATTACAAAAGGTGGGTGCATACTTCTAATTTGTCGTACAGATTTGAAACTTTAAGATTTGGGTGACACTACAATAAATTGGCAACATTGAGCTGATCTGCCTATGGAGCTAAGAGGTGGATGGAAGGACCCTTCAAGTTTAGGCCTCATTATGTTTGTTTTGACTTGTCTTATTTTTTGTATTACTGATAAAGGCGTGTTTAGTTTTTTTGACCTATAAAATATTACTTTCTTTCTAGTTGCAGTCGATGTGGCCAGAGAGTCCGTCAAGAACAATGTTGCTGGAGTCGACGTTAATGGCGGACACGGTCAAGTCGGGCGACGATACATTCGACTATGACTCGGATCTCTATGGTGATTTATATTGAAAGGCCATATTTAAATCCTTAGCATTCTTTTTTATTCATAACGCTAGTTTTATTTTATTTATTGTCTCAATTTTATTTCATATGAATTAAATGTGTACGTTTCGTTTTTATTTCAATGAGTTTAAGAGAGATGTGCTAGATGTAACGTAATTTCTTTACACAGTTTCAAAAGTGCTGGTTCTAAAATTGTTTTAGGAATTCCGCCTCTCAAAAATAAAATTTCTTGGTTTAAAATACTTTCACTGAAGCCTAATGGATACTCGGTCGGTAAGCGGCTGGGAGGTTTAATTTCAAACCTGTCTGATCCTAGGTTTAGTTGGTGGTAGGGTACTGGCGAGAGATGCAGGTTCGAATCCCGATCGTGTCGAATTTTTTTCAGTATTTTCCAAATGGTGGTAGGGGCCTTTTCTACGCCTGACTGTGGCTAGAACTAGCACCACGTTATTTAGTTATATCACCCAAACAATGTTAATGCAAGTGGTGTTCACATATATGCATTCCAGACAAATGTTTATTATTTATCGCGTATTTACTTCCAGCGTCTAGTTACAATACCACAAAGTGAAGTAGCTGACGGAGGAAAGTTTTCTAACGAATCGGGTTTCATAAGGTACCAGTATTATTCCCAGAGTGAACTTTAGAAATCATCCCGCGGAAAAATTGAATAGATGGGGATGAATTCAGCTCAAGTCCTGTTACATACCAAAGAATGCCAAACATTATCACGATCGGATGGGCTTCTTAGACGCTTAGTATTAATGGACAAACTCAGTTTCGCATATGATAGTATTATGATCAGGTTATTCCATTCGCATTTTGTATTTTGATTCCATATTTCACTCAACTTTCAATACGAAAATATATTTGTTCTCCACAGCTTTATCCACGGTTATTATAGTTTGATGATGATATTCTGAATAACAACGACACGCGAACCTGCAATCATGTATAATTTAATCCTGCCTAAGTTGCTGAGGATACGTGAAATGTTAGTCGGCAGTTTGGTTGAATCGCTGGCCGTTCCATTGTAATATT
Source organism: Carcina quercana (assembly GCA_910589575.2). NCBI lineage: Eukaryota > Metazoa > Arthropoda > Insecta > Lepidoptera > Depressariidae > Carcina > Carcina quercana. The sequence goes on along the minus strand of OU342432.1, from coordinate 12,625,825 downwards.
CAACCTTTGTTCGAGCCAAACGGACCGCTATAACCATAAACCCTCAGGGAAAAGTCGTATCCAATTTCAACAGTCTAAATTAAAATATACGTACTGGCCGAAAAAGTAAGTTTCGTGGCTTATGGACGGACTGGAAGCATCTATCTCCTCTGATTTTGTGCTTGCATATTTTTGGTTAATATAATTATTAGACTTCGGAAAACAGACAACGAATAAAGTTAACTAAATGAATGATTTTTCTGGGTAACTTTTTAAAATATTTTTGGCAACCTTATAACTTATACCCTTATATAAAGAGATTTTTAAAGTCAATTTTGCGGGCGTGTGAGAATGAGACATAACATATTTAAAAAAAAAGGTTTTCACTTTAAGATAGGATATACTCGTACCCCCACGCTTTTCATGCAACGTCCTTCCTTGACCGCCAAAAAACATTTTAAATAGCACTATTGTGTTTCGACAAAAAATTCACTTTGATCCATATCTCTATTGTGGTGTAAGAGAAAAACCAACCAATCAACGGACATTCTTTTGCAATAATAATAGTAGCGATGACAATGCGCTGTCATTATTTATCATGTAGAAAAATTACTACTACTACTAAAACTACAAAAGTTGTTCTGAGGTATGTTGAAACATAAGAATCGGCATTGCGAATTCAGTGGGGACTACAATGGCTAACAAGTTTCGAATAGAATTTAAATAAAGAAAGCGTTTCCTAACAGCGCGAAGCGATCTCGTGTGCGCGGGTGAACTTTCAACTTTTACCCGCTTGTGTAGTTACGGGGCTCCACCACCCCCCCCTCCCTACCGCCGGGAGGGCGGCGGGGGGTGCTTTCCGTACTTGGAGCGAATATTTACAGCGCAACCTAAATATAGCGTGCCGCTGCTCAGCTGGCACGGTCGGTCGAGAGAGGGTAGGAGGGTAAACATTCCCTCCCTCCTCTCCGCCCAGAGCCCCCTTTATTGCTCCGGCGTGGCAAGTAGAAGGCCATTCGGCCGTCAGCTCTCGAGGTGAGTGGACGTGTGCTGTAAAACACAAAGGTTATGCTGCGACCATGACCGACACAACCTAACCCCACAGGTTGGGTCTACTTCTATATTGCCGTGCCCATAGAAACTTATTTCAAGGGTATTGAGCTAAATTAGTCATGAGGTTATATGGTCGGAATAAATGCATAGTAGAAGATAATTATACAATCTAAGAAATAAACTAGCGTCTATATTGTAGATTAAACTATGTATGTTGGTCAAGATGAATCGAATAATAAGTAACAAACACGAACAAGTGACAATATCAGAATCCTGAAATAAGCCTATCACGTTATGCACTACGAGTACTGCATATACTTGTTTTTTATAAGGTCAATTTTATTCATCGCAAAATCGATATTGAAGTACCAGTCTCGTTTGGTGCTCATCGCTGTGTACACGACACACCTCTCTAATGATAGAACATGAAAGTTTGTTTTCCCTCGTTTAGTTTTAAATGAATTATCCTCTGACCTTTTGGCCCATTCTGCCGAATCCGAGATAAATACAAAATGAGATTAGAAAAACTTTTGGCAGCTCGTTTGCTGTACGCAAACATGCTTTATTTAATTTTTCTCCAGAGTTACTTTAATGCGAAAAGCCTGTGAAATTGTTTTACGTAATATTTCGCGGTCGCGTTAAAAATGTAGGACGACGCGTTGACTATAACTCATGTTGATACTTTTTGTTTGGCGCGGGGAACAAAACCATTAGTTATCTCCGGGCTACACTTTTTTTGAATTCAAAATGTCGATTTGGTACAATGTTTGTATATATCACCTCCGCGTCGAGATCGGATTTATGTTTTGTAAGCTTTTACCTTCGCAAACCGCGGGCCCCGGGGACGCAGCGGTACTTTGATGTACGTAACTGGAATGGTGTTCGACATGGCTTGTGTTATATTTTTATTTGTGACACGCATTTAAATAGCTTACCCTTTCCGATGGTAAAATCATACGTTTAAGTCTGTAAATCTTTTTCAGGTGATCTTTTATTATTCATATTGCATACTTTGCTGGTAATGCTGTGTACTACATTGACCGTCCATTCTTAGCAATTATAACGCAATTAGTCGCCTTCGTAGCATAATGACTTGGTTTAACAATGCGGAGGTTCCGGTTTGATTCCCAGAGAGAGTATTTATCGGTACGTGGTTTGGTTGGTGGTAGGATATTTTTTATGTCCGTCTGGCCAGATACCCACATATTACTTAAAATAGCACGATTGTGTTCCGATATGAAGGCAAAACCAGCCACTCATTAGCTTGACGCTTCTGAGTGTGAACACTTACCATCAAAAGGGCCTATCGTCATTGAGATTAAAGGCAAGTGCTAACCCAATATCCTTATAAAAATACTATGACTTTGTCCCATGAACTCGGCTTCGTGGAAATCAGAAATTTTACGCTATGGTAGACTGGGATGAAAGGAGCTTATATCCTTTTCTATGCCATAGTATGCGTGTGTGACAAATTTCATCACGCTTGGCTGTGAGGTTGAGCTAAGTTAAAAAAAACGTACTCACTTTCACATTTATTACGCCAGTATTAGAAAACCAAGACTGAATAATGGTACTTGAAACATTGTGGACTCAAGTCCGACTTAGTGTAGTTTATTCTCATGAAAACTGCGTAAAGTAACATTTATAACCGTTATAATAAGGCTTAATCTAGAATACAGTTTTAAGGATATATTTCAATCGTTTACTGTTGACAGTAAAATATACACTAAAATCTTAAAGTAAACTAAATATAAAAATTCATTTAATTAACTTATTATAATAAACTTATCTGTTCCAAGGCAAATGATATAATATCCAATAGTTGAAGTGTGACATTATTGCGTTGTGTATTAGGTTCAAAGCTTATCTTTATGTGTTATTCATTAGATGGACTTTACTAGACACTTTCGTTTTATTAACAACGGGATTACTCACAGTCTTTGCCTCAGTCAAACACACAACTATTTACAATAATGAACGTAACTAACGCGTTTAAAAATAACTAGAAATGGACTTCAACTGCCCTAAAAGTCTACAGCATTCATCCCCTAAAATGTTCAACCTTAGAGGTAGAATTATCTTCTTTTTTTAAAATCAAAAAGCGCAAAATCAACTTCGATAAAATTAAATGGGACCACCTCTTAAGAATTCTCTACTAAACAAAAAGGAACCATCAAAATCTAATCAAAAGTAGCGGAGTTATCGCGTAACATACAACAACAAAAGATAGAAGAAAAAAAAACAGTAACCTTACCTAACCTCCTTTTTTTAAGGCAGTTGAAAAAGAAAAAACTAATAAACACATAATAGTACTATTCATTCCATCCCAATAATGCGCGCTGTCAAAACATAGTTTCATTTATAGGCCACTATGTTTTCACAGCGCGTACACAAAAGAAAATAGTACCTTATAACAAAAGGAAAAAGATATTCGTATCATCCGCAGATACTCACAAGTAAGTATTCCCATTGACGTTCTTGCAATCCGCTATTTCTTTACAAGTCCTTTCACATTTTCGTTACGTTATTTTATTGGATAGGTTGAGATGTAGAAACGTAGCAGAGCGGTGTAGCGGTGGCGTAGCGGGGTGCGGGGAGCGGCGTAGCAGGGCTACACGGGCGTCGTAGCTCCATCGATCGGCGGGCCGTGACCTTGACCCGGCTCGTTCCCGGATGTGGCAGCGCTGCCTAGTTGCGCGGTTGTCGCTTTATTCAGCTGCTGCTAGACCTGAATGCTCCGGATAGCTTTTATTAGCTCGTGTTTTATTACTGTTAGCTTTATGGCGCGGCGCTCGCTACGGGGCGTTTTATTAATAAAGTCTGTGGCGTCATGTTTAAATCGGTTACTATTAATTAGTTTCCACGTCACGTGTCTTTTATTATTTTTATAAGGTAAATATCCAATTTTTGCTTTAATTTACGTGAAGTTGATTGTACGCCTGCCACTGTCTGTTTTACAATTCAATTTAGTACCTAGGCACAAACCTGAACTAAAACAGAGTACCAGATATAGATAAATCAGTTTAAAAAAAATTCATTAAAATCACTACATAAGTGATAAGGAATAATGACGCCGCTAATTATTTATCTTTAAAAAATATCGGGTATATTTAGATATTTTAATCGCGGATGACCGCTACTACGATCTAGCTTTTAAAAAAATAGTAGCGGTACATAATTCCATGGAGAAACGTGAAGCGTGAACTGTTACAGTATGTAACAGTATGTAGCTATCATTTATGTTGTTGTTGAAGATATTCCAATGCTTGACCATAATCTCATCTGTTGGTGATGATGTGGTCGACGATGTTATGAGTTGACCTAGATAGGGCCTATTACTCTTCGCTTGAAGACTCCCAAGTGAAAACCTATGCAAGCTGTGAGAACTTGTAATGTGTAGGGGTGGAGGTCAGCCGCTCGTCTGTTTGTCCGGTATTTGAATGGCGATGACGGAATTAACATAAATAGCTTCCACACTGACAAAATGCATCGTGTAAAATATCTGACATATCAGACTCTCATCGCATTACGTTTCATTCTACCCTGGCTAATTAAAATTTTCCAATTGTTGAAAGATGTGAGTGTGCCTGTACGACTTTATCAGCTCTTTCATAATAATGTCTGAGCTTATAAAGGCAGGCAAAACGAAATGAGAATTGTTTATATTCTTCAAATGTTTTCTCGAACAAGAGGTACTTACCCAATGAATTATTTATATCTCCAAACATAAATTAACAACGTGGGCGGTTCTCTCAAATTTTTATTTTATTTGAGTAAGCAGTCGGTTTGTTAAAGATAAGAAAAATGGAGAAATACGGAATTTATTTTTACGACAGAGTCGAAAAACAACAACGAGGAAAATGTAGGCAAAAAGGCTGTAATTGAGCTATTATTTATATAACAAAATCAAGATATATCTTGGGGCGGGTAAATACTTTAATTCATCTTTTCACATTCTTATCTCAATTTTATCAAACATTCTCTTAGGTAATTTACCTGACCTAAAAATATAGACATTTCATTAGCAAGTAACGCGATGTTTATTACTTAAATGTTTAGACCTGCTAAGTAACTTTTACTTGCGGAATAGATAACATATATTTTGTGTTTATTTCGTAGACACGAATATAATTCGAAAAAAGTATTCTCAATAATTTGTTACGTGCCGCATGGACATACGAGGACATGATTTTAAAACTATATATTTAGCAACAAGATTATAAAACAGGTTTTTGGTTGCCAAAACATAAGTGAACGCTAATTATTAGCGTTTTGTGTGTGATATTGATATCGAGTGAGGTATTTACGAGTAAAATCATGTATTAGAAATGAAAGCTGTTTGAGCTTTTTGTACATTTTAGAGATCATTAAAAACATTTTAAAAAAACATAGCAAAAAAAGCGTCGGTGGCGCAGTGGATAAGGCGCGGACTCTCAATCTGAGGGTACCGGGTTCGAATCCAGCCGTGTACCTATGAGTTGTTTTTCAATTCAAGTACATTATCCGATTGCTTAATGGTGAAGGAAAACATCGTGAGGAAACCTGCATGTCTTGAACAGGCATGTGAAGTCCGCCGATCCGCACTGGGCCCGCGTGGTGGACTATGGCCCATACACTCTCTGTAGGAGAGTAGGCCTGTGGGGACATATATAGGCTGTTGATGATGAAAAACATTTTTATAGAATTTTAAGTTGAATTTCCCAACCCTCCTTCTCAGTTATTCTGAACGGGTTTTTGCTAGATTTAGGAGTGTCTCTCAACCATCTTTTAACAAACATTATGTTGAGCACATAACGTGCTTCAAAACAAAGTTATGCAAATAAATGCAATCTGGTCGGAGCTGGTCCGGGCGAATAATAATGTATGCTAAACAAAGATGCGCGACACTCCATCATGATAAAACCACTCTAATTCAACTGTAACTGGGTTAAAATTAATAACGATAAATAATAGTGTTTGACATGAAAACATTACACAAAAACCGGCCAAGTGCGAGTTGGAGTAACTTACCCCATACAGAATATTAATTACTAGCTTCTGACGGCGAATTTATCTGTATGGACTTTAGTGTTTATGGTAACTACTTGGAACGTTTTCGTGTAAAACTCAAAAATAGCAAATAAAACTTTATATAGACCATATTTTGTATATAAAAATTCATATGTAAAGATGATATCAAATTTTTTACCTAGAACTGATAAAAATGCCTCTTTTTGTTCTGTGTCTGGAATACTAAATCAAATATTGAATAATTAGACAAAAACATCGAGTCTGCAAAGCTTACTTTGGTTCAATAAAAAATATCTCAACTATATTAAAAGTGGGTTGAAGAGGATTGGAATTCTATAGCGAACCATCTACTTCAATAAAGCTGAAAATGCTTTCAGTGGTAACCTCGAGGCCAGCGAGCTCCAGGCGGACATTGAAAAAATCTAGGTCAAATTCCAGTAAATTTGAGATATTTCTTCGGATGTTTCTGAAAGCACACATTTCATTAGAATAAAATTATTAACTGGCAATTTTCAATCAAGAGGTATTTGTATCACCAACGCTTAAGTAATTGTAATCAATCAATTAGTGAACTAGTTCAACAACAACCACTTGGTTAGTGGTAGGGTAATTCCTATACGCCTGGCTAGCTACCACTATGGTTGTTCATCATAGTTGCATAGTTCATTACCTGCTGCACGTAGCGTGTTTTCGAAACAATCATCGCAGTGTGGAGAACGTATGCGACGTATATCATCATGGTAAACTTTCTCAGTAACCAACATCGCAGTAGTGAACTTTCGCGACAACGTACGTCGTGTTGGTAAACTTTCGCAGTAACGTACATCGCAGTAGACAACTTTCGGGACAATGTACGTCGCGTTGGTAAACTTTTGCTGTAATGTACAATACATCGCTGTATAGAACTTTTGCAACAACTTATGTTGCGATGGTAAACTTTCGCAGTAACGTACATCGCTGTATAGAACTTTTGCAACAACTTGTGTTGCGATGGTAAACTTTCGCAGTAACGTACATCGCGGTAATGAACTTCGTAGCTATGAACACATACCACTATGTTACCTAAGTCTCCTACCAAACCGAAATGTTAATAGCAGTGTAGTGTTCCGTTGCGAAAGGTAGCAGAGACAGAGCCTCATTAGTTTGAGTCTTCTGTGTGAGCACGCTTTTCTTTCAACGGCCTTTGTTACTTACGACCAGGTGAGATTAAGGCCAGGTGCTAACCCATTTTAAATAAAAAAACGTACACAGTAAAATGAGTACGTCGCGTTAAGTCGCACAGGTTTGTTTTTTTACGTGCGAAGAAATAGGGCGTCCTCTTAGATTATGTGGGCCGTATCTGCCGCATTCAAGACTGCGAGTACAATACTAGAGTCGTTATATCAGCGTTCTCATAGCGTACCCTGAACACATGCCGACGCCCATTTTTTCACAGTAGTCTTATATTTAGCCTTCATCACTCCTAATGGTAGTGTGGCCTGGTATATGTCATACTATGGTTTTTGGATGTTGTAAGAAACGACTATGTGAAACCTTCTAGCTGTTTACGTGTATATGCCGCAATGGGATTGCTTACTAAGCCGTTTTATATAACCGATAGCTGATTTACAAAAAAAAACCAGATGAACGAAGTTTAGTGGTTCTTTATAACTGATTATTCACACGCATAATTTTGATCAATAAATAATTAGCGGTTGCGCAAAACATAATGATCTGAAACATTGCAATGTAAAATGTTAGTTATACATTTTGTCACTAATCGCTCTTTATGGCATAACAACAATCACGGCATCCTAAGCAGACTGTAGTTCTTTGAAATTAACGAATAAAACGAACGAGTAAAATAATTAATTTTTTTTTTTAATTCTGGTTATGGTTAAAATAAGTAATGACACCCTTTAGTTAAACAGATATAAACCATAAATATTTGCATACAAGGTATACATACACGGATGTACTCATTCGGTGAAATTAATTACATCCGCGTCTTTGTCATTAGCTGGCGATATTAAAGCTTTCGTGGATTTCATTTGGATAAATGAGACACAGGAATGTTCCCTGGAGGCACGCGGGTTAACCTTTGTATGCCGGAATGAAACGCTGGTGAACATGAGCCTCTTTCACAGATCGACACGACGATCCACCATTCTACGAGTATGAGGCCATTTTTGATAATAACACACATTGGAGCAGGTTGGTGTCAGCAGCAATAAGATGTCGGCAATTCGCACGTTGACAATGGTGTCTTCAATGATTTTAATAACCTTACTAGATCTTAGGTTTGAAGGTCCTCTTTCATGTATTTTTACATGCTTTATATTAGATTGACTTTTATTTAATTATATATGTATTTTAAACTACTTCTAATTTTTGTATCATGTAGAAACTTTGTGATTATATGTGAATTGGATGATAATTCAATAGTTTGGCACCATCGAGCTGAACTGACCCAGAAGTCAGGAGGTGAATAGAAGAACTCTTCAATGGGTACTGGTAAACCCCTCGAGTTTGAATTCATATGGTTTGGTTTAACGAGTTTAGTTCATCAATAGTTATACACTTGTGATAAGGCCAGGAAGTAAAAAGTGGAACTCTTCAAGGAATACGAGTAAAGATATCGAGTTTGGGCTTATGTGGCTTGGTTTGATGAGTCCAACACATAACAATACAGTACACTTGGTGATAAGGGTCTGATGATGAATTAAATAAAAAATTATGTACTAGATTATACCTACGGAAGATGAAGGATATATTAATTCAATTTCAAACGGAGTATTTTGAACTCAAGAGATACATTCCGGCGCCCTAATACCATCTGTGACCTCCTTACTAAACCGCATTGTTTTCGATTTCTGGTATAAACGTTGACCCGTGGAAGTGACCTTTGTTCGACCTCAGGACGTGCCTCGGCAGACAAATCTATTATACATGTATGATTCAATTATTTACGTTAGAGAAAAGCTACAAGTGAAATGTAAAAGTTGGTTGAAATAATTTTATGTAAGAAGTAGATAGTCTGTAAATCTCAGGAGAAGATGAGCCCCCATCCGAAAGGATTATAAGAAGTTTAGCTCAGAGGTACCTAAGAAAGGACATTGAAATAGTACATGGTGGTGAATAAGAATGACATCAGGGTGTTTCATTTAAATTTTTATTTGAATGCATGATGGGTTTGCAATTGACCTTCATATCGCCTGATGGTGGAAGTTGGATGGTCATATTGCGCACCCAGAAACCTCAAGCTAATAAGGTGCTGGCTCTGCTAACTTTCATACCGGAACACAACGGTGCTATTAACATTGCTGTTTGGCGGCAGACTTAGATAACATGATGATAGCTAGATAGATAAGTACCCTCACTGGGAATTGTGTGGCGTCACCGTTCATGAAATAGTGCCAAGATCTTTCAGGGTGAAGAGAAATCAACAATTTAGGTGAAAATATGAATATGGCGTTTTACATTGAAAAACCCTGTCAAGTGCGAGTTTGACTCATCTGCCCTTCAGGTTGTTCGACAAAACGCCAATCCTAACCTAAACCCATTATTTATGAAGTACATACGAACAACAATAAAATCAACTTGTAAAAGCTCCCGGCTCCAAAAGTTATTTCCCCCAAAAAGGGCGAACATGTTGACAAATTTAGAGAATGAGGCGATAGTTGCTAGCAGTACGGCGCGTATGGCACTAAGCCAACTTTGTTATTTCTCGAAACAATTCCAGAGCGTGAAATACGCCGTGAGGCAAGAATTTACATAGTAACTTACCTAATTTTACCTAAGACAGACGCTTATTTACCATGTTAATAGAATTTTGTGTCTAGCGTAAGACCCTAGATCCCCGTGAAGACTGTTGCTCCATGTAGAGGGATTTGCTCGTCCTACCTAGGGCTCTTGATGTCTGGAATTTATTAGATAAAGCTTCATGAAGCTTCATTAATATTGGGGAAACGTGGTCCTAAAGTGCTAATTTAAGGTGCAAAATATTACCGATGTTACATTTATTTTTATGTGAACAATAAAAAACCGGCCAAGTGCGAATCAGATTTGCACAAGGAGGATTCTAGGAGCTAAAATCTATTCAAGGAATACTACTAGAAAACAAATCGAATTTGGGCTCATTTTGTTAATTTTGACGAATTCAATTCATTATACTTGGTGAAGAGTGTCTGATGATGGAGCCAGCATGTGGACAGAGGAAATTTTCGACTGCATTACTGACAAAAGCGTGTGCTTAGTTTTTAACTGGAATTTTGCAGAAAATACTAAAAAAATATTTAAAAAATACAAAAATTAAAAACAGTGCTCTGTGGTCTAGCATCTGGCAAACAATAGGTACATAATATTATGGTATAATATATTCTTATTAAGTTATTAATAGGTTCTTCACGTGATAAAATCCAGAATGAGGAAATTCGTAGACGAACGAAGGTCACAAAAATAGCTCTACGAGTCAGTGAGCTGAAGCGGCAATGGGCAGGCCACATCGTTCGAAGAACCGATAACCAGTGGGAAGTAAAGGTTCTCGAGTGGTGGACGTCTACCAGGCCGTCCCCCTACTAGGTGGACAGACGACCTGGTTAGAGTCGCAGGGAGTCGCTGGATGCAGGTGGCTCGGGACCGGTCGATGTGGCGTACCATGAGGGAGGCCTATGTCCAGCAGTGGTCGTTTCCAGGCCGATGATTATGAGGTTCTTCACGTTCAGGTCGTCAAAGTGGGTCAGGTCCAACCAACATGAATGAACGTACATACTTGTATTTTATTTTACAAAAAATATGAGGCAAAAGTTTCTGCTCGTTCAATAAGATTCTGATCGGGGACTACGCCGCGAGCTCTATATCGATTTGCCCACAGACACATTTGGAAAATTGCCAAGTGTTATTGCATCGATTCTCGGGGTAGAATATGCAATGCCGATTGCAGAACGGTTAGAGAACTACCCACGCAAGTCGGAGCTTTTACTGTTTTCTAGTTTTCTGTTTCAATTTTGCCTTTCATGTTTTATTCTTCTTATAGAATTGGGTTCGCCCCAAATATTTTTACAAGTAATACATTTTTATACATGCATTTTATAGATTTGCCTGCCTGCCCACCAAGAGACCCAGATACATTAAATTAATATATTTTAATGTACCAGCCTACTTAGAAGCCGTAAGCCAGTGCAAGTATAGAAAAGTTGTACATTTATCATGCGTGCATCATAGCTAAAATATGAAACGCACTACCGGTTTCCGTGTTCCCCGAAAACTACAACTTGGGAATCTTCAAGCGAATAGTAATCACCTTCTAGACCAACGCATAACATCATCGACCTCGTCATCACTTAAGATCAGATGAGATTGAGGTCAGGTGTTGATATGTGTTCTATAAAATAACTAACGCGTTCAAAAAGAACTAAAAACTGACTTCAACTGCCTTAAAAGTCTACCGCTCTCATCCCCTACAATATTCACCCTTAGAGGAAGAATTATCTGGATATATCTTTGGTTTTTCTTCGTTTCCTCAAAACGCGCTAAATCAATTCCGATAAAATTTATATGGTACCACTACTAAAGTTCAACCAAACAAACATAAATTATCAAAACCGATTCATAACTGGCGGAGTTATCGCGTAAAATCACAAAACACACATTTATTTATCCTTAAATCTATTTAACGAATATCTAAACATATCTAACTGAGTAAGGTGTTTTTCAGTATGTTAATTATTCTTATCCTGTACGGAACCCTCGGTGCGGGAGTTTGACACGCACTTGACCGGTTTTTAGCTGTTTCTTACCTTAAATAGATCTTTAGCACTTAGCCAAATAGATAGTTCTAGCTAGAACTAATATTTTCTACCCGTATGTTTGGTGGAAACGGATTACGGTAAGAGTTGGTCACTGTGAACTATTAAAAATATTACCGGTCAAGTGCGAGTATGACTCGCGCACCCAAGGTTCCGTACATAATATGAATAATTAACATAATGAAAATGATAAATAATAGGTAAGGTAATGTGCACCAAACATAAATCTACCGAAAATATAAGTCCGATTGTAAAACCAACTTTACTTTACAGCTAACTTACATACCCGATGTGTGGCTTTCACTGCAAAGTTTAGTTTGTAAACATAAAAAGCTTTTTTGACTGTGTTATTATTAAACAATCCTGGTTTTCAGATTTATTCATATAAGTTGTGGTGTAAGGGGGCGTCCATAAATTACGTAAGATGATGTAGGTAGAGGAAATTTAAAAAAAACACCTCACGTAATTTATGGACGCTAAGACCCTAAGACCTTGTTTCTTGACAAATTTAAGGATTCTAGGTCAACGGGAAGTACCCTATAGATTTATAATTCATTGCATTATCGAAGGAAATGGTACAAAACTGTGTCTTTAATAGCGTATTTTTTATTGCATTGACCTAGATTCTAGACATAGAAAAATTTGATTTTCCCACAGATGAGAATCAATTATTCATTTCAACTTCATATCTCTACACGTTCCTGAGAAAAAGGACAGACTGACAACAAAGGGATCATCTTTTCTTTTTGAGGTACGGAGCACTAAGAATTCATTAGATCCGGGTTGCTAGATTAGTCAGTTATTAAGTGATTGATTTTTTTCTTTTGAATTATTTTTTAGTATTTGATCTGTGCACATTATTTTTTCATCAAATATACACAGGATATTAAAATCATAAATATCCAAAATTATTTGAAATGGGCAGCGTTCATTTTATAGCAAATATGTTCTAGAGGATATCAACTTTCAAGGAAACCATTACATTTATACAGTTTTTGCGTTATAATATAAATGAACATTAAAAAAATATTCGTTCACATTAATTGACGTATTAATTATCAAATTAATTATACAGGCGGAGAGAATGAAGGGACCGTTTCCCGGACAACACGTTTGAATAATGGAATCCGTTTCCAGAATGTTAGATGAGCCTTAAATTAAATATATCACAGAAAAGGATCACGTTCCATTTTGATTAAAAAATATAACAGAATACATGCTTGTTACGAGTATATCTAAAACCCTATAACATTAATTTCATAACGCTCATGGATTATTAGTGTAATCTTATACCTTTAAACGAGCAATTCTTATATGTATAATCCGGATCTCCAAAACGGCACCAAAGATTTCGCTGAAATTTGGTATTTGGGGGTATTCGGAGGCGAAAAATCGATCTAGATTAGTCATGTCTGGGAAAACGCGCGTTTTCGAGTGTTAATGCGTTTTTTCTTCGCATTATTCGATGCAAAATATGATTCGAAATTTCACGCTGTCAAACATATTAAACCATGGCGGAGTGGTTACAGCGCTTGCTTTAAAATCACAGGCGTCCAGAGAATCTGAGTTCGTATCCCGATCGCGAAAGTGTTTTAAATTTGTATTTTTTATTTGTTTTTATTTATTTATTCAAGTTTTTAATTATTACTTTTTAGCTCCGAGCAAAGCTCGGTCGCCTAATACTAATTTTTGAATTGAAACTCATCAATTTTCTTCAAAAAACTTTACCAAGGGTATTGTTAGGTAATAGATATGCGTTATGTCTTTTGTTACAGACGAGCAGATATAGTGATCAAGATAATTGTTTTGTGTAGATTTAACAAATTAATTTCTTCATCAAAATGTTTTTTTAATTTTTAAAAATTCGCACAAAATGCTACTTGTTTATCGTAAGGATCTCAGTGGATCTCAGCAACTTCTAGAAAATATTACCCATACTGCATGTATATGTCAGCTACTACTAAAAAACCCGGTCAAGTGCGTGTCGGGCCACGCGCAGTCTAGGGTTACGATACAATTAAGACGCCAGAGTTTAGCTTGTCCCGGAGATTACTAAAAATACACTCTAAACAAAGCTCAAAGCTGAGATGTGTTGAGAGCGTTGTAAGGATGTTTATTGATTTATTCATTGAATATATTCCATCGATAAGACCAAAAGTGACGATGAGTCGTTGGCCTGAAAGGTGCTTGTTTACTATTCACTTGAATACTCCTGTCTGTCGCGTGCTTAAATAATATATATTACGAGTAAGCAAAGTCATTAATGTAAACATTAATTTTTACACTGGTGTGTGCATTGAATAAACAGATTGGGGCACAAAATTAAAACGAACATCAATTTAATTTCATGGTCCTCTAAGCCAAGTTTGTATTTGGTCGACCTTCTGATCTGTAAATACCAGAGGGTAAACGAGGTTGGCGGTTTTAATAAAATACTTCAATTCGGGAACCGTCGCAAATATAACTCCCGTCTTCAAGAAATCCACTTATTACCACTTTATTGAATTTCGCGACATTTCACCTTTACCAGAGCGCTCTGGCAAAAAATCTTTATTCCTTTTGGAGTTTAGTTGTAAAGAAGAACTCTACGGTGGGGCTTCTTTGTATATCCATATGTATGCTTATCACAGGTGATTATAAAATATTGGATGAATAAAAAACTGGTTACTGAACACAATTCTTAAGGCAAAGTAAATTTAGCTCAAAAATATGAAACACAACGTATAGAAGCGTGTATTTTCCAAACAATTTCCTTTATATCCGTGACTGTAAGGAGGCGTCCCATAGAATGGTGGTAGGTTTAGTGAAGAACAGTTCGTAGACAACCAGCTGAAGACATGCTATGATCGTACAAAGTGATGATCGGGGCCATAGGGTGTGAGACAGTTTTCTTTACTTTACTTTCCTGGAAATTATGGTATGATTTTGTGCCTTTCTCTGTAGCGACGGCTGGTCCTAGGTGTTCTAAAGAAAGATATTTATATTTATAGGTAGGTATATTTTATTTATGTGCTCGGATACGATCTAAGACAAAACACAAGTCTAAGGCACAAGATTGGGTTATACTGCCATAGTGCAACTTATCTCCTTGTTGATCCAGTGCGAGAATGTTTTGATCGCGCGGTCATATCGCGATTGTCGCTGCAACTACAAATTACCGGCAACTGTAAACATTGCCCCGAGTACCCAGCTACTTACAATCGAGATTATCTGGCAGAAGCAACCACGCGGGCAATACAAGTTGACAAATTTATCAATATCAATTAATACCTACTAACTTTCGACGGGACACAATGGCTAGATTAATTATATGTGTTTTTTCTCAAATCGACTTGATGCTGTTGGTACAGCTACCATTACAGCTTCACCCGAACTATTTGGTGAGCGTGGAATGCACTCAGCCGGATAAGATTTTAAATTGGATTAACTAGGGCCTGGGCTGACTCTGATGACGATGGAATGATTAAGGAAATGCAACAGAGTATGTAAAATTTATTTCTTAAAACAAACGTCAGCAATATTCGAATATTCGAAGTAACGAGTAAATATACGCATTCTCTGTGGTTAAAAGGTTGTATGGGATTGTGCGCAGTTAGTTGCTATCAAGACAGTACAACGAGATACGTACTGTAATATCTCTATTGAAGAAAAAACTAATCAATTTTTGATTACTATCGAGAAAAAAATAACCCACCACGGCAAAACTCTTTTTCTTCCATTTCTAAGACAATAAAGCGAAGAATAGGCTATACATAAACTTCATTAAAATAAGAACTGCCTGCAGCGTTATCGCCTTGAAAAAGTTTAATCGAGCCTAAAATAATATCCTTTGTCTGGGTCTCTACGACCTTCCTTAATCTTGGAGCTTGTCGAGAGAATCCCCCTTTCGACAGCCGTTAAAAATTCCCAGCTCTGTGGATTTTTACTGTTTAAAAATGTATAAGACTTTTCTTTTTCCTAAAAAAATAATTAATGACTTGCGAGGGCATTCGTAGTCACAAATATATATGGTTTAATACTTACTTAACTGTTACTTTCATACTTTACAGCACGACATACACATACGTCGTGGAAGTGTTACTACTACTAAGTACGTACCAAAGTAAGTAAGTAATTACAAAACATAAGTACTACTTATGTTTTGTAATTTAATCAGTGAAATCAGTGAATAGATATCTGGGATACACTCCTTAGTAAAATATTTACATTCCTTTTACTAAATTCGTCAGAAAACACATTAGAGTTTCCTCCACAGATTAGTCTACTTATGAGTAAATGAAATTTCACATTAAAACTTTCTACTTTTTTATGTTGAGCCTAAAAGGTTCCTCAGTTTCGCAGCAAAAGCCTGTGGCGACAATAATCTGAGCGGGCCATTACAGTTCTCACAACTACATCATATGTAATTGATACGAGATAATATAACTAACGCGTTCAAAAAGAACTAGAAACCGTCCTTAAGTGCCCTAAGAGTCGATAAGCATTCATCCCCTAAAATTTTCACCGTTAGAGGTAGAATTATCCGGACATAAACATATTTGGTTTTTGTTGGTTTTCTCTAAAAGCGCTCAATCAATTTATATAAAACTTATATTGGACGACCTATGAATGTTCTACCCAACAAAAATGAATCATCGATATCTATTCATAAATGGCAGAGTTATCACGTAACAAAAATAAAAAGAACATACTCCTCCTTTTTTGAAGTCGGTTGAAAAATAAGACCGTGTAGTCTCGACTTTAGTAAAGGATTATATGTGTCGTAAAAGTTGACGTCCAGAAAAGTACATCTTATTGCGCTCATCAATCCGCCAGCCGAGAGAACTTGAGAAATTGTCCCGCGCGAACCACTGCATGAACCGTGGTAAAAAGTAGCCCATGTTCCTGTCCATTCCCTAGCTTCACTGATTGACTGTACCAAACAGATGAACTCACTTTCATATTTATTAAACTAGTATGATAAATATGGTAATACTTAATTTTATATTGTTACTAACAATATATATAATAATTATATATATTATATATTATACAAGAATTGGTCGTTTAAAGGTATAAGATATAATAACATAATTAACGAAAACATCTACAGGTTTCAACAGTCAAAAGGATACAAAATGAAAACATATAGTTTTTTGAACCCCCCATCTTGTGATTTGTCTTTAAAATATATATAGAGCTTCACAAACAATTTTATTTGTAAACCTAAACATAATAGTAGATATAATGTACTGGTGACTTTACTTACATCCCCGTATCACTTCCTCGTACTCACCATAAACCTTACCTAACTACAGTTTAACTGCCTCGCTTCATTACCAAATGTAGGATTAGTTTGTTCGCCGACATATAAAATAAGTAGGTCGAGATTACACAGCATAAAAGCTTTTTGCTCGAGGCGTGCTCAATTTGCGAACAATGGGCGAAGATAAATGAATTGTCCCCGACGAAGCTTCCTGTTTTTCTCCAATAACTCCCATCTGGGCGTTTCCGTGTTGTATTAAGAGTATGTACTATGTATACTTGATTTTTTATGGAAGATATTTCTGGGGACATTAATTTAGGCGCATTGTGTACTTTACTAGTAAATCAAATATCCATATTACAATTTTCCTTTTTCTTTTCAACAGACTTCAAAAAAGGTTTTCAATTCGACGTGGATGGTTTTTTTTGGTATGTGTGTTACGTGATAACTCCACCAAGTTACATATTTTAGTACAAATTTTAGTGCCAAGTTATTTTAGTGCAATAGACGTTTAATTTATAAACGTATCTGTATTTTCTTTCATTTTTTTAAACGATTCTTAACATACAAAATAATTAACGCGTTCAAAAAGAAAAAAAAAAACGACTTCAATTGCCTTATAAATTTGGTTTTTGTTGATTTTCTGGAAGAACGATCAATCAAATTTGATAAAATTTATATGGGACCACTTCTGACGTGTGTTCTACCAAACGAAAAAAGAATTATCGAAATCGATTCACAATTGGCGGAGTTATCGCGTAACTTACGAGTACATACAAAAAAAAAACATACAGTCGAATTGAGAATCTCCTCCTTTTTGATGTCGGTTGAAACATGCTTGTGACACTTTCTACTTCCATGACTTCTACACCAGACCCTTATAACCAAGTGTACCAATTGTTTTGTGTTGGACTCATTAAACCAATTTACTAATTACTTACTAGTATATATTCCTTGAATAGTTCCACTTTCTACTTCCTGTATGCGTTTGTGAAGCCCTCGAGTTTGGGCTCATTTAGTTTGTTTTGAAAAGTCTATTGCGCTTAGTCAAGGGTGTCTACAATGATAAAGCGAAGATATAGATAGAGGATCTCTTCGATTGCATTACTGAAAAAGCATGTGTTTAGTTTTTTGAACTATATTTATTTCATGTATATACCCTTATTAAGGAATTACAAATCTGTAAGGATACTTTAAAGAAAGGACAATGGAACTAAATTTACAAGTCTGCAAAATATCTAAGATTTATTTGTTTACGCCTTCCAAAGTGTTGCGTAATGGAGAACTGGGACAAACTTTGCTCAACTAAGAGAACAACTCGCTAAGGATATCCAATTAAAACAAGGGACACGAAATTAATGGGTCCGCGGAACTTTGTAAGGCGAAATTTTTCGAGAAACTTCTCGCAAGTCACACAGGGAAAGCTCACGCAACGCACACATGCTTGAAATCATCTTCATCTTATTGTGTAGGTTGTAAGGTTGATAACCATCTCATACACCCTAGTTGTGAGAGTTGTTGAGGCGGCATAGACTTCTGACAACACGTTATGTAATTACCTACTGTTGTGGATAGTAAACGGGACCAACAGCTGAATGTACCTACCGAAGCATGGAATCATCTTTACTTTTCACATGATCAGGTTATTCAGCCTGCAATGTCCCCCCCCCCCCCCCCCCCCCCCACACACACACACACAAACACTCACTCTCACACACACACACTTACCTTACACATATACCCTTACACACAACTAACCTAATTTCTTTAAAAAAATTATATATATAACTTATACTATTAATTTTTACTGCACTACTGTATTATCACCTATGTATTTGTATTCCTAAAAACTCCGGAGGCCTCCTAATACAAGTTTTTTTTAACTTTTTTTTTTTTTTTTTTTTTACAGAGTATAGATCAACGCTTGGCCACGATCTCACCTGATGGTAAGCGACGATGTGGCCTACGATGGTGCGCGTTGGTCTAGAAGGTGCCTGTTCACCCTCGACTTGAAGACACCCAAGTTATAGTTTTCTGGGAATACAGACGCCGGCAGCGCGTTCCACTCCCTGGCTGTACGCATGATAAAATTAGAAGCAAAGCGCTTAGTGCGAGCCATAGGAATGTCAACGACGTATTGGTGGAGCCCTGCTGTTCGTCTGTTGGATCGATACTTAAATGGCGATGGCGGAATCAACATGAACAGCTCTTGCGCACACTCTCCAAAATGTAACCTATAGAATACAGAAAGGCAGGCCACTTTTCGCCTGTGTTCAAGGCTTTGGAGTTTGGCCTCCACGAGCGAATCATTGCCAATGAGCCTCTTTGCACGTCGTTCTACCGAGTCCAGGGCTGCTAGCTGGTATTTAGCAGAGCCATCCCAAAGGTGACATAGGTACTCCATACATGATCGAACTTGAGCTCTATAAAGGCTTAGGAGCTGTTCAGGCGTGAAGTACCGTCTCACCTTGGATAGGATGCCGAGTTTTTTGGCAGCGGTCTTTGCAATGGACTCGATGTAACTCCCAAAGTTGAGGTCGGATGTAATATCCAGCCCCAAAAGCTCAAGGTGGTTAGTTATAGGTACGGAAACATTTTGGAAAGATGGAGCAAGATGGAATGGACTCCGCTTTGCAGTGAACAGACACGCCTGTGTCTTTTTCGCATTGAAGCTGACAAGATTGGCATCACCCCAATCGGACACGGCCTTAAGTGTCAGCTCAACACGATCTACCATAGATTTTCTGAGGGATCGGGTTAGGTCACTGTCGGCCTGCGCAGTAGACAAATATCTCTCCGAGACTGTGCTGTCATCAGCGTACCCAAAGATACCGGGCATTAGTAATAAGTCGTTGATGTGCAGCAAAAACAGAGTAGCGGAGAGAACAGACCCCTGAGGGACACCAGCATTTATGCCCAGCAGATCGGACGAGCAGCCATCGATGACGACTCGGATCGATCTGCCCCTCAGGAAATCAGACGTCCACGAACACAAGCCGCCAGATATCCCATATGCTGGAAGTTTGCTAATAAGGCTGTCGTGCCAAACCCTATCAAAGGCCTTCGAGATATCAAGAGACACGGCAAGAGCCTCACCGTGCTTCTCGATGGCTTCGCTCCAGCAGTGAGTGGCATACACTAGAAGATCTCCCGTTGACCTACCACGTCGAAATCCGTATTGCTGGTCGCTCAGGATGTCGTTGGCTTCTAGGTATGTGAGGAGACGGTTGTTTAATACACGCTCCATAATCTTGCAGAGTATGGAGGTGATTGCTATAGGACGATAGTTGTTAGGGTCAGCACGGCTTCCTTTTTTGGGCACAGGCTGCACGTTAGCCACCTTCCAGGTCTCAGGGACGATCCCAGTATTCAGAGAAAGTCTGTACAGGCGTGTCAGGACAGGACATAACTCGGGTGCGCAGTTCCGCAAGACTATAGCTGGAATGCCATCTGGTCCACTAGCTTTATTCACGTCTAGTGTGCGAAGGATTTTCAGCACCTCTTTTTGGTGTATATGGATTTCCGGCATTTTCGAATCACATTGAGGTACACGAGGTGGAGTTTTGCTTCCTGCGTCTAGACGTGAGTTGTTTGCGAAGAGAGAAACAAACAAGTTTGCCTTCTCCTCGGCGGTATGAGCTAGTGTTCCATCAGGCTTCACAAGTGGGGGCAAGGACGGTCGGCTGAAATTCGCCTCGACTGATTTGGCAAGAGACCAAAACGCTTTACTCCCAGAAGGGTAAGAAGCGAGCCTGGCTCCTATACGGCCAATATGGTCAAAGCGAGCCTTGCGCATAGTCTTCTTGCAAGACTTGGCGGCTATGTTGAACGCTCTCTTATGCTGACGTGTGTCCGGAGCTTTGCGGTTACGAGCATCTACCCATGCTAAGTATGCAGAGTGCTTCCGTGACTCTGCACTTGTGCACTCCGCATTGAACCAGGGGCGAGCTTTACTCTCGAGTGATATGTCGGAATATGGGATGAAATATTCCATAGCTCGACACACCACCTCAGAGATTTCGGTAGCGCAGCTCGACGGATCGTCTGAAGAGAAACACGTTTGCCGCCAAGGATAAGATGCAAGAAAATGTCGCATCTCATCCCAATCTGCTGATTTGTAACGCCATACTCGTCTGGTGCCCCTGGGACTAGGGTCGATAGGAGAGTAGACAGAAACCGATTTCACCAGACAGTGGTCAGAGGTACCAAGTGGCGACGAAACCGATACTTGGTATCTGTCTGGATCGGTAGTCAGCAGAAGGTCTAAGCAATTGGCGGTGTGATCATCGACGTCCGGCACGCGTGTAGCACAATTCACCAGCTGACTGAGATCTAGCGTTAGAGCGAAAGCTCTCGCCTCTCGCCCAGCATGGTCGGTTTTCTGGTATGGGAATAGCCATTCCTTATGATGAGCATTGAAGTCCCCCAGAAAGACTAGTTGTGCAGACGGGTACCGGTGTTGCGCGGCGTCAGCCGCATCGCTGAGATGATCGAACAACCTCGTTGTGTCCTGATCAGTAGTATGCGATCTGTATACAACAGCGTAGACTATTTGATGCAGACCAGTGTCTACCAGCATCCATAAAACAGAAAAGCTAGGATCTTCTAAGTTGCGAAGACGTCGACAGCAGATGTCGTCACGAGCGTAAGCACAGACTCCGGCGTTGCGGACAAAATTGTGCTCCAGAGAATATCCTGGGTATGTAAGGTACGCCGTGTCACCTGGACAACCAATCTTCGTCTCCGTCAAGAAGAGGATGTGCGGCCTCTCAGTCTCAAGATGGTGGTGGACTGCCACGAGATTTGAGTGCAATCTTCGAATATTACAGAGGTGCACATGGAGAGTGAGGACGTGCATCCGCTGTGTAACCTTTTTAACTTTTCTGTTTCTCATCATCGGTGTCTTTGGGAAGGAGTGAAGAAAGGCAGAAGGAAAGAAGTGGGATTAAGGCGCTGCGCTGCAAACCCAGTGGTACGTACCACGTCGTCACGCTTATGGTTGGCTGGGCTGGAGCGCGCGGGGACGCCCGAACCCCCCCAGGAGTGGCCATCGGGTCCTCACATCCGGTCGCCAACCGGCACGATGGAGCACCCCGGGATTTTTCGCAAGGTGGCGGGGCAGCCTTTCATTGGTGGCTAACCAACTACTTGGGCCCCCTACTACCTGCGGTCGGCCAGCGGAGCACCGTGCTTCGGATCCCGCTACCCTCCGCGACCAGACACCCGGCGGAGCGACAATGGGGTACCATGACCGGTTCGCAAGCGCTGCACAACTATCCCGACCTTTCCTCCATAATGGCAACTCCATGTTTCATGGCGGAACACGGCATTCACCGCTTGGCGCCATGACTTTACATGGATGGTGGTAACCAGCCACGGCCGAAGCCTACCACCGGTAAAGATGCTGCTCGTTTAGCGCCACCCAGGGGTCACGTGTAGGCAACTAGGGCAAAACCTACGGACGCGAGCAGCTTCGACCCCCAAAACTTAGAAGGAGTGTCCCAAAAACTTTAATTTAATGTAAATGTGAAAGGAAATAAATATTTTTTCATTTTTCATTTTCAATGTCGTAAACATACTGGGGAAAGTTTTTTTAAATGTATGATGGATTTGCACATGGCCTTCATCTCATCTGATAGTAAGTTACGGCGATGGATGGTTAGCGAGCGCACAGATGCTTCAAGCTAACGAGGTGCTGGCTCTCTGTTACCTTTCATACCAGAACACAATGCTGTCTGGTGGCAGACTTAGGTAGACGGACGGATAATTATTTATTATTATTATTATTATTCATTTATTTCAGGTAACAATGACCCATAAGTATATATGTTATAGTCAAAGTCCGATACACAGTCTCTTCGCGGAAGGACTGGTTTATCCTAGGTTTAGCCAAAGCCATCAGGCAATCCCCGAAATACATTTCAATTTCGCCCTTTGCCTGAAGTATTTTTAGTCAAACCCAGGAGCTCCTAACTTTTCAGTCAAACGTCGAAAGTAAATTATTCTGTTTCGGTTTTGGCCTAGTCAATCCTAGAAGCGACTGCAAAACTCGGTCAAACGTTGATCTGAACATGTTTAAACAGGTTCATAATGTCTCTCGCGGTGTTCCGACCGATTGTTTTTTTTTTTTTGCCACTTTAATTACCTAAGAAATTATTAAAACAATTAACATTAAAGTAATGCCTCACCATGTCAGAAAAATGATTAATTTTCCATTTTAATTACTTAAGAAATTATTAAAACAATAAACATCAAAATTTTAAAAATGTAATTTTTTTATACTTAATCTTACAAACTTACCTCCGTATATTCCAAAGCATTTATTTATTTATTTTATACTTTATTGCACATCGTACAAAAGGCGGGCCTAATGCCACACGGCATTCTCTCAAAGCATCTCAAATATAAAAGTGAAAATCACGTAAGCTGACCAATCAGGTGTCAGAACTGGCAGAGTTAAGCGGTTCTTAAGACTTGAAAGCTGCTTAAATGATAAAATGCTTCCAAATATACGAAGATAAGACACTTCATACCTATATCGGAGTTTGACTCGTCAAACCCCGATTTAATAAAATTGTGTTTTGACGTTTGCCTGACCAAATTAGTCTCTCCCAGGTTTGACGAAAATTGTTTAGTCAAAGGCCGAAAATTTACATTTGTTTGGGCTTTGACTAAGTCATTCAGTCTGACCTGAGGATTGACCAGTCCAACCTAGAAGCGCCGGAGCTTCGGAGTTTGCCTATAACATATATACAATACAATAAAATACATTAAAATAAACTACTACACACTACAATAATATTCTACACACTTATTTACTATGGCACGTTGGTGCCGCTCTGGTGGTGTTGGTCCTATCCTCACTCTGAAGCGACGGTACACCACGCCCTTCGGCCAGAAGTCCTCCCTCATGAAGGTCTCCAGCTTGCAGGACGGGACTCGCACCACGAACGACTTGAATGATGTACCGTGGCGTGACTCCAGCTGCGCCATCCTCACGGTGTAGTTGGACATCTGCTTTAATGCTCTGCCACCAACTAAATCCAGTACCAATTGGTACCCACCCTGGACCTCTGGATTGTTAGGCCAAACATTTAGCCATTATGTCACAGAGGCGGTTAAAAAGTATCACAAAGTTTGTGTGTGTGTTGCGCGTCGGAGACTACCGCTCAGACAATTGCGCCACCGTTTTCTTGAACCTCAATTCAGAATTACTCGTATACTCACGGATATGCCACAGGCATAATCAACTCTCTCTACTTCTGTATTGGAATGGGTAATTTTATTCCTGCAGTCACTTAGCCAAAAAAGTTTGTAAGGCATTGTTATTTTCATTTGAAATGTGCCTCCTGAAGACCCCACATCTTCAGTTCTAGAAGTAAAGCAATCAAATGTATCTTTTTGAAATTTGCTTTGGGGACTTTTTCGTTTCCCGTTTATATTTAAGAAATTATCCCACGGGAACAATTGGCTCGATCGGGATACAAAGTAACGTATTCCCTTTGAAAATCGTCAAGTATCTACAAACAGTCAAGACATTCGAACTATCCGCTACAATGTGAAGGAAAGACAACTTACTTTCGCATTTATAATTTTCGTCCTGGCTTTTAGTTCCTTGTCCTATCAATTCAATCTATATCCGTTTCAGTCACAATGAACATCTTCAACAGCCACGGTGCACCAACTGTATGATATGTGTAAAACGGCTTTCCGGAATTATCTACTAATCAACTAACAGACCAGTTTGAAATGCATTAAACACTAGAAAATTAACACATAAATAAATTCCTCGTCGGAATAAGTTGGGCGATAAACTAGTACAAGGTTTTATTTAATTTGCAATGTTTGTTTAGGTCAATTCTTGCTAGCTGAACCACAACAACTTTCTCATATACCACGGAGTTGAATTTCCACATGTTGGTGCAGTGTTCAGTTCAGACAATACATTTTTATGGTATCACTAAAATGAGCTGTATGTGGCCATAGGAACGCCCTTTGATTTTTCCTCAAAGCCGTGTAACTTTATGGAGCTTTAGGTCTGGTGATGAAGCCGAAAGGTGATCCAAGGAACTCATTCGCTGCAAATGGTAAGCCTGCCATGTTTGGGCTAGCTTCGTATTTGTCTGGACCAAAGCCGTTACCTTATAACTTGGGCCTGGTGATGAAACCGGAAGATTGTCAAAGGACCTTCATCACTGCACACGGTAAGCCTGCCGTGTTTGGGCTTATTTGATCTGTCTTGATGAGTACTATGTAGATCCGATTACAATGCAATAATAAAGTACCGTCTACAGAAAACGTACAATAACAAAATTTAGCAAAAATTTATTCACATACACACACATACGACAGTTTTGTGACTCACGGATTAGGAGTACTGCAGTCTGAAGCTATGGTGAAAATAAGCGAAAATCCTAAGTTGAAAATATATGCCTTTGATTTAATTCAAATTTACAACAATAAGTTGTCACCTAACTTCTCTCTAAGGACACCCACTTGTATTTGGATAATTCGCTTCATCGCGATAGAATCGATGCGATTTAAATTTAATTTTGTAAAGTTAAAATTCAGACGTTTCAAAAATATCTTTCGAGCACAAAATACAGCGCAGTGAGTCGTGACGAGCTTCTTAATATTAATCTAGTCCCACCTGACAATACCTCGTCAATTTAAAAAAATATTATTATTTGAAAGCTGCTGAAAGAGGAAGGGAATTGGTTTAGTCCATACTAATAATATAAACGCAAAAGTGAGTTTGTTTGTCCTTACTCTCCGCCGCGACGGAGCGTCAGAATGACTTAATTTTTTGAATAGATATAGTTGAAGAATTGCAAAAGAATATATGCTTCTTTGTAGCTCGATCAGACAGGTAGTTCCCAATTCTTGAATCCCACGCAGTTGAAATTTTAACTGTAGTACAAGGCTTTAGAATAGGGCCACATCTTGTCATTACTGTGTGACGTTTGCAGTGAAAATTAAATATTCAGGATATTTTCAGCAGCACCTATGTAACAACAATATCTTACTGTGTAGTGATTGTGGCAAGTGCTCTCATGCATGTCCAATTGTGGACTTATGTTAACAGTGGCAGATGATAACGAACGCCCAAACACACACAGTGTTTGTCACAAAGGCGTCAGTATTCCAAATTTTGAATTTAAATTGGATGACATCGATTTAATACGAAAAAGGACAATCTTAGTCAATCCAGAATACCCACGTGCGAACATCAATTTTGTAAACAAATAGAAAAAATCTACTACATGGAAATCCATCGAATCCATGGAATACCAGGATACGTCCGAATCGGACTACGCCTTTAATAACTAGAGTACAAATAAAAAAGGATTTTCCACGTGTCCGAATCTGCGTGCGAATAGAATGTATTGTTTGAGAAAGCCAAGATTGAAATTATGATTCAACACGTCATAACATGAGCCTCACATAAATAAGGCATACATGTGGGTTTTCCGTCTCTTACATTCCATAAGGAACTTGAGAACTGTGAATAGAATTCACAAACTAGGTACCAGGAGAGCAGATGTACAAGAAGTCGGAACGCTCGGCTGTTTCTAATTAGTGGGAGCTGCACCCGCTTGTTAACCCAGTTAGAAGTGTCGCCGGCAGCCAACTCTAGCCACTACTTCTTTCAAACTCTTTTATTTTAACTAACGAGTAATAACCACAGACATTAGAATATTCAGACGCCGCTTTCAAGCCATATGAAAGAACTATGCCAGACACTTTCGTTTGTTATACACAAGGTACAGATAAACAAAAGTACTCCAAACATCAGACTGTGTTTTTTGTTGTTGTTAATGCACTTGTAAAATAAGGACGGAGCTTACAAGCTCCGAAAAAAGAAGTATACTTTTCGAATTTTTTTCACGAACTTTTTGTGCAAAATTAATCTTTATGCAATAGCAAATAACCAAATACATTTAATATTAACAGACCGGACAAAGCAAACAAACATTTTGATCCTAAACTTATTACCACTTGGTAATAAGTTACTCAATCTAGTGTCACATCACGTCACGCTGCCGTAAAAGACATTTGACATACGATTGACTTTTGAGATCAAAATGTTTATATGAAACGTTTCCCAATGACCGCTCTATAACCTATTACTATATTTAAATCTCTCTGCAAATAACATTGATTATTTGAACTATATTTTTGACCACATTCTAACAGAGTCAGTAAACTAATGACATTGGTTCACAGGTATCGAGAATATCAAATCACATGTTCTGAAAATCGTTTGTTCAACATACCTCTATAATAATTAAAAACTCACCTGCATCTTTTTCATGAAGCCGAAACCACACGGAGATACGCATCATACGAGTACGACGGGTTCCTAGCCGAAAATCTACGGGAAAACATGTCCGTGTCATGTACAAACTTTCATCAAGTAAGAGTTTTAATGTAAGTCTGAAAACTTTTTTATAAATATAAATTGGCTTTTATTTGCCTGCAATCGCGAGGGATTTGGAAATGATCCCACTAAAACACTTTATCGAGATCAAAAGTAGCCTGTCCCTGTGCATATATATTACGCTTTCAACGGACCCAATTTGAAATTTAAGTCCTTTGCCTAGAGATAATTAACTCACTTTCAATTATTGGTAGCGTGTCGTGCAAATAAAATAGAATCGATATACAATTGTTACAATTTCACTGTCATGAACTGGGCACAAGGTCATGAGCAAGACAGCTGGCATTCACCTTCGGGCACCTCCTCTAATTAATGATAAGAAGAGTAAAGGAATTTCATTACGGTTTCTCTGAAGCAATTTATATACAATATATCAGGGCAAAATTACGAAACCGCAAGTTCTAGAGTTTAATTAAATTGTTGTCAAGCGACACAGACATATCTCAGGAGGTATTCTGACACATGAGTCCTATTTTAGGGCGATAACGTTGGAACCTTAAAAAAGATTTACTTGTGAAACCTGCCAAAGCAAGCCCGAATTTTCGACCAAATAAATAGGTTGTTAAATATCGTCTTCCACGACAATCCATTCATGATGAGAGGTTACGTTAAAAGGAAAAGTAAAAATAAATACGAAAAGGAGCGATGAGTAACTAAATACAACATTTCCTACAGGTTTTCTGAACACATCATTACTCTCCCGATACCTTCGAATGAAGCCCCTGGCGTTTATAGATCTTACGATTTGGACCGAATGAAATGGAGCGTAATTTTCACCGACGTATTTCGCTGATTAATTTTCGTGAGATATATAAATTACATCTCTCTCTGCCCTCTCTGCCTACCGTTGGGATTAAAAAATGATTTTTCATCTCGATTTCGTTTGTGTATCAATCATATAGTCTGTCCTGCTCTAGATTGAGAGAGTTGTTTCAGCGACATATCAGTATCGGTTAAAGAGTGAAATGTGCCAGATACACATCTCTCGCTCCACCGTAAGCTTTCCTTTCAGCTTTCCCACTGTACATGTGAGTAAAATGAGTATAAATATTTATCTTAATTCCTCTGTGAGTAGGTTTATACCAGGTTCATGCTTTGAGGATAATATGGATAACATGCGGAGGAAAAGTGTATATTTTTTCCTGTTTCATAATGTTTAGTAGTGGTTTCTTCATATTGTAATGTAATGTTCTATGTCTAATCACCGGTGGAAATAAACTGCACCATATAACTCGTCAGGCTGAGCATAATAAAAACATATTAAGGTAGTTAGTAGTTAGCTTGTAGAATTATACAAATCTTAAATATAGAATGTAACAATTAAATTAATTATATAACATAATTATTATGACCAACTGTTCTCTGTGAAAAATTGTGTTCTAGTATTAAGTTTTCTCATTAAGTAAAAAGTAATTTTCTTTTGAGAATATTTAACTACAAAATTGATATTGGCGTGAGAATATCTTAGTATAGGGTTTCGAGTCAAAAATGTATCACCAAAAATAGAATAGAATAAAATAAACATCAATCTACAGTAGACATACATTGTTCTTAGATTTAAATTTTGGCTCCTTTAGTCAAACAAAAGTGCGTGCAGTTAAAATTATTTTTATTTTCAGACATTTTCATCTAAAAATATACGTCACAAAAATGTATAAAAATCAAATATTGAATTAAGTCATTTTATAATTGCACATTACTAGCACCTAGTACCTCAGTTAAATACATCCATCTCGAACCCTTTATGACTGTAATGCTCAAAGTTCAGTGGCTTTTATGTTTGACTGCGGACCCCTAAAATAAGATAAAAAAGATTTATATGTTTGCACTAAAGAAACTATTTAATTCGCAAATTATTTACTGATTACAATAATTTGCAGGAAATGAATTAATATTTATATTTTTATTGATATTAATAAAGTTGTTATTGCTTATAATACTTTGTTATAAACTTGGCAATAACTTTTCTATGGGCTCGCAACTATCAACTTAGGTATCAAAAATACTCTTTAGAATCTGGAGTTTCGCTCGTGATGAACGAGATTGTATCGCGATCAGTTCTGACCTTTATAAAATAAGAAGTCGAATTTTCCTAAAGATAAGACCTTCACCATTCGAACCCTTGACCGCTAAACCCTCTTACTCGTACATTTGAGTTATGTTAACTTCATCAAACCCGTTTGATCCCAAATAAATACAGGTACAAGAAGTTGAGTACAGTACAGTAAAAATGTAATCGTACAGGTGTGTCAAGATAATTATTAGACTAGATGTCAGATCCACTACAATTTTATTCGCCAAATATACAATCAAGACCTGTGGCCGTGGTTGAAAAACTTTTAAGGTTTTGTAATGGCTGTGTAAACACCATAAAATTTTAAAAATGCACACCTTTTGCTTACAAGTTTGCAGAGATTGTAAAGCTCGAGTAACACGTACTTAAGTTTTACGAGGCCCTCGAATGGTTGCAACCGTAAAAGCCTCCACCACGACGTACTTAATGCTATCTAAATTTAGCAAACATTCCGCTAGTTACATTAGCCATATTTTTATTTGTATAATTTTATCCTTAGCATAGCAACCCTTGCAGATGCTATAACAGTACTTTTATTGAATATTGAGTCTGTTTTCACTATTCACATTTCATCCTATTTAAATTGATTCTTTTTTGTTTAAAGTTAATGAAATTTTAGCGCGAAAAAGCAAATGTCTGTAAATGTTTTTGTGGTTTGGCAGATTATCATTAACATTTTTAGTTTATAAACTGTTATGATCTACAAATCTTTGAGCCAATGCATAAATTAAAAAAAAAGATAAACCGTAGATATTGAGTTTCTAGATCACGCCTATAAAATTTCATTGATTTCTTGTAACATAATTCTTTATATGGGACGCACTAGAACTTTAAAACTGAAATATAAGTACGTAGAAAAAATAAACCTACAGACCCAGATTTATGCCTAATCAGATTTTGTTTATAGCGTAGCAGAGTTCGTAGTTCATTAATCTACATGAAAGTCGCACTGCAATCCACCCATCAGTTTTTGATTGAAGTCTAAGCAACAAGACAAAACTTGTTTAAGAAATAAAACATATATATATCCCCCTACGTAAGTATTGATCCGGATCCGGAGGTCACGGGTTTGATTCCAAGTGAGATACCCATTGGTACTAGCATTGGTTGGTGACATCCCACCGCCACTTTCTAAGTCTGCCAAAGCACAGACAACACAGTTTTTGACGGTGTAAGATAACATAGCCAGTGCCTGATTAAAGTGACAGTTGGATAAGCACGCATCCTTCCTATTCCTTATCGTCACATAACATCAGGTTGATGAACAAGTTTGAAGCCAGTTTGTATAGTTTTCATGTGACCTACATAGCCAGCTTATTACATTTAAGATGTGTTGCAAATGTAAAAGTCCTTTCATCTCTCATCATCTAAATTTACTGGTTGCTCGATCGAACTATCACGGAGCAGACAAAAGCAATAAATATGATTGTCGTGCCCTCGCCTAGCATGGCGGACGAGGTCGGAAATGACACAAGTCTAGTGAATAAATATGAATCCCGTCTTCAAGTGCGCAAGCTAAGAATTTACAAAGCTACATTCATAATGATTTCAAAATATATTCTGTCTGTTTTCCTTATTTTCTTATACACTTCAGTTTACGTTTTATAAAATCCACCTCTATAGTTGCAAGAACAGCATCTCTAAACTACACCTTTAATCTCAAAGCTCAAACCGTTTCATCCATTGTGACACGCTGCGTTGAACATTTTTCTCCAAACCATCAAATGTGCCCCATTTCCTTTGAGTACCGCTGCCGGAGCGATTCATAACACCTGTAATCCTTAGTTATATTGTACAATGATGCTCTTACCTCGTCTCCACTGCTCCACGCTTTTACAACAGAGTGATTCGAACCATTTATACTTTAGTACCTTTGTAACATGTAATTTGTATCAAAGATTTGTTCTGTTCTGTACGAGTATTTTAAAAATTTGTCGCAAGTCACCATCAGCAAGCAATTTATAACATTTACTTGTTTAAGAGGTAATGTTTAAAGGTGCACGAAAAAATTGTACCTCTCGTAGTGCATGTCATCGGCGGAGTGGTCCCATCTCAGAGATCCCCTCTGACACATACGTCCTTTCATTACAGGACTTTCCATATTACGAGTATTTTGTTTTAAAAAAAATTCGACATCCTTTTAGATTTACGTAAAGCAACTGCTTCAGTGAAAAAAACTGTCTACAGCGCTTTTTTTAAATGTAGTGTAGGTAATGTGGAAGTGTCTCACTGGCACACAGCAGCAGAGACCCAATTCTATCTCGCGCGGGTTCGAAACGCTCAGATACATTTTCAGTGAGTTTTTGTCACCATTGCCTGTGGTGTAAGCTACAAGCGTGATAAAAAACGTAGTGACGATAAAATTTAAGCAATGTCAAGACTGATTGAGCTCTTTTCTTTCTTCAATTAGTTAAACACACAACATTCTGAATTTGTTTACTAGAGGACCTGGTAAGGTCACGAGGAGTCGTTGGTTGCAAGCGGCGTAGCATCCGAGAGCCCTTTGTTTAGTACTAAACGAATTACATGTAATGGTTTATTAGTTCAGAATCGAAGTAGATCGGACAATATTTCGTTAAAGTTCGATCGTAATTCAAAGTACACACGGCTTTACAGCCATCTGTTAGGGATCGAACGTTGTGCTACGACGTTTCATCACATTGTAAAAGCAATGCGTAACTACGCGCAAATTGAACAAAATTAAGAATTGAAGTGCAGTTCACTAAGAACTAAAATCTTTACAATCTCACAGCTCACGTGTGTCTGTCTTTGCTGACGGTGTCTCTAGTTTCCTAGGCAACAAGGATCAATTTCGAATAAAGTCAACGTTTCCATTGACGTCAACGTCTTCAGTGTTTTGTCTTCAGTGAATTGTGCCCCTGCAATATAATGGCTCCGAATGTTTGTTTTTTACAGAAGACAGACCAACACTTGACCTCAATCTCACCTGATGTTAAGTGACGATGAGGTCGACGATGTTACGTGTTGGTCTAGAAGTAAACAGGCACCCATTTACTCTTCTTTTGAAAATTCCCAAGTTGTAATTTTAAGGGAACACGGAAACCGGTAGTGTATTCCATATTTTTTCTATACGCTCGATAAATGTGGAAGCGAAACGCTTGGTGCGAGCTGTAGGAAAATCTACAGTGTACGGGTGATTATGAATGATAATATGAATGAAATATTATACCGGATTATTCCAAATATACTCGTATATTTCGTGTGTTAAAAAGAGATGACACTAGCCATATTTATACGTCTTGTAGCACAGAGCTCCGGTTTTTGACAGCTGAAATGTTGTAATAGTCGGGGCGTGAATTTGTAGCAAACAACTAAACAACAAGAACCGAACTAATATTGATATTTGCAGTATAGTTTGAGATCGTTCCCACGCTACCGTCACTGCTCGGTGACGTACGATTGTAGCTGTGGACGCGGCGCGGCGGTACGAGGGAGCGTAGGCGGCGGTGGCGCTACATCGATCGCGCGACCCCTGGCATTCAGTGAAAGACAGCGCCCGTTCAGGGTGACGGACGCGCCCCGACGCCCCGGGACCACAAACCTGCAAGCTGAGCTCCCTAACTGCGACCCGCTCTGGACAAAATCTACTCCGAAGGTAAATTGTTGCTCAAGGATAGCAACCCTAGAACTAGCCCACGAGAATAAGTAAACAAAAAACAGGAGGCGTTCAATGATTTGAATCCGAATTAAATTATTCTAACGAGCTTAAATACTTAAATTCAAACAAAAGCTGTGTTTTACCAAATTAAGGATTTTGTGATGTGATACATACGCTCGATCCTACAGCGTTACACATAAGAAAAAGCCAAGTGTCATTGGCTTTAAATAAGACCACTTTGACAAGGTTCATATTGAAATGTAGCGCAATGAAAGAAGTGACGTGAAAAAAGTTATATGAACACCTACATAAAACGATAAGATAATCAACATGACACGTATGTACATAGATTGGGAACGCACTCGCACCGAATTTCCTTTGCTATAGCTCGTATAAAGCATCGACTAGTAAGTATTATCTAGAGTTATACGGTGGTATCAGCAGGCATCCCTGTCGAGATGTAGGTCACGCTTACAAGCACAGCTCCACACAAACTCAGTGCCCGTACATTGTACGCAAGGTTAGCTCGCATTCCTCGCACGTAGAGAACGGATTGCTACCTGGACGTTTTACGATGTACCTGCCAGCATATAGGTGTTATTGTTGGGATGGTTATACATATATTTAGCTCGGGAGCATGTGTGTTGTAGATATTGAGGTGCAGACGGATGGTTTTCTTGAAATTTTAAGGCAGTTTTGGTTTGGGTTGAAGATTGAATCCTTCCATCTCAACAACAGCAAAAACATGGATAAAAATATTTTTTAATTTTTCTGTGTCGCTAATTTAATTGATGCTTTTGTTTGTCTACGGTTCTATATAGATTCCATGGCATAACTTTTTCATTTTCTTTAGGGTGCCTTGTTGGATGATAGTGCGTAAAAATTACACAGATTACACAACCTTTAAACTATAATGTCAATAAATTTAAATTCTATTTACAGGTCTACTTTAAACTACGTGTATGAATAAATATGTACGCGCATACTGTATTTCAAGGCAAGCAGTAAAGTTTTCTAATGCTATTATCTGGCGCTTCATCGTCTACATAAATGGCAACATTAGCGTTATCCCTCTCCTAATGTTTCCATACAAAATTTATGTTGCCATAATCTTTTAAAATAGAGTAGCTGGCTTTGATAAGTAATTACCTAAAAATATGAGATAAAATTATAGAGTCACGAAATTAATATCATTACTTTTCAATTTTATAGTTAGCTACAAGAGCAGTTACGCAGCTAATGGTTCATAGATGGCGCTGTGAACAATAATCGAAAATGTGAAAAGTGAAAATTGTGATTGTGAAGTTGTATGGTAATGATACTGATTTCGCGACATCGCAATCTGGTCTCCTATTTTTGGATAGTTACTACACAAATCCAGCTATTTATACTCGTATTTTAAAAGATTATGGCAATGGCAAAGGGCAAATGGCAAGAAATGTAGTATGAAACATTGATGGAGGGGGATCGCCTTAAGTAGAATCATTAAACAAAAATGTCTGCCTTGCAGCTATTAAACTCATGTTTGTGTTTTAATGTTTACATAAGGGCTGTTCTGTTAATATTAAAACACAAAGAGGGAAACGTAACAAAGATTATTTACGGGAAGAACAAAGGTTGTCTTAAATATTCCGTGACCTTTGTGTTTAGGGTGAAGCCTTTGAACGATGCTTGTTTCTTCTGTTAAATTAGATGACTTTGTGATCGTGCTATTTATTTTTATGCTTGAAATTCTTGTTCAGGGCAGCATCCGAGATCAGTAAATACGTAGAATAATTAAAATCACCAGCATGAAATTAAAGTTAACCGTCCGTAGAACTTGCGAAAAATTTCACAAAAAAATATTGTGCCAAATTTTTAAATCTTGTAACACTTGTTTAACGCTACGTTTATAGAAGTCGGTAAATGCAACATACAAATTATAGAAAACTCTTTGCCTAAACATTTTTATGTAATTCAGAGACTGACCTTTTGCATCCGTAAGACTGAAGCCGATTGAAACATAATTATTTACAAACGTATTACAAACACACAACGAAATAATTTCAATGTTGAATTTAGGACAAACCCTAACCTGAAACGTTGAATATCTCCCGATAAAATCGATAGACCCAAAGAGGAAATGGCAGGGGTGCAACGTGGGTGCAACGGAAAGTGCAAAGGTCCAACGCGCAATGCTATTTATAGAGCCGAGGCAGCTCGACCCGGGACCTCGTGACCCTGCCCGGGAATAGCTCGCTACATGTCAGCTGGAAATTTGGGGATGTCATATTAGTTACGGTAAAGGTTTCGTTACATTTCCTACACGAGTAAAGGAATTTGATGCAGCATAATGTGTTCTCCAATCTGGCATGACATTTACGATTGGTTAGTGACGTATAAATAAAATAAAGATCTTTTGTAAAGGATGAATTGAAAACCAGCTTTAAAATAAAATACAGGCCTAGTTATGAGGGTTTGGGTTGGCGTTGGCAATCAGTCTAAAATTGTTTTGAAAGTATACAAACATTCGTCCCGTACAGAATATTTAACATACTGAAAATCATAAATAATGTGTAACATCACCGAATAATGCTATTTGTGGCTATAGGTAATGCAAATGTAAGTTCTATTGAATCGTAGAAAAAGCTATTCCAGTATGATACATTTTTGTTTTGTTTTCAGATTTAATTCTTTACCAATGTTTGTCAAAGTTGTTCAATGGGAAGTACCCAACAGATTTTGATTCCTTGCGCTTTCATAGGAAAACATCAAAATATGCAGCATTAAAATTCATATTTTTCTTGCGTTGATTTAGTAGTAAAAACTTTTCACAAATGCAACGGATTGCAGATTTGAGTATTTGATTCTAATTTCAACTTGATGATCTTGCGCGCTCCTGAGAAAAAGGGTCTTGACAGGGAAACAGACAGACGGACAAGGTGATCCTGTGAGGGTTCCTGTTATCCTTATGAGGTACGAACCCCTTAAAAATATAAGCAAAAAACACTTGTGGTAGGGATCAGGATGTCAGACGACCAGATTAAACTAGCCACGGACAATAAACGGAATAAAGGATTAATTTTATAGGTTTCTGAGCTAGGGGGTTGCAGGACCTGTTGCAATCCGATCCCCCTGCCCTCCTTTCGCTCCACCGCCAGTGCTCTAGCCGTCGTAAATTAGATTGCTGTGAAGTTGTCGATGCCTTCTATGTGTGTAAAGGTTACAGTGTAATGGCTTGGGCTGCGATGTATATACTAGCGGCCCGCCCCGGCTTCGCACGGGCGGACATTTGTTTTTTAAACATTTTGGAATAAACTAATGTACTCGTATATTTATGCAAGACAAAAAAATCATCAAATTGTAAATCTAAACCATTCTCGAATCCAGTCGAACACACACAAAAAACATCAAAATCGGTCCAGCCGTTTAGGAGTTCAGTGACATACACACGTACAGTAGAATTATTTATATAAAGATATACATATATTTTTACCTATATATACCGTAGCAAAGCATTAGTACATTCGACACGTCTTAACGGAGAGTCGTTATCAATTGATATTTTTATATATATTTAAATAGAGCATTATTTAAAGAGTCGTTAATGGATAAAGGCTATCTTTTATATCGAGACCAGTAAGTCAATTCAAGGTAAATGATTTCAGAGTTCAATTCACTTCAAATAATCTTTATTGCACTTACATACACACACAACACAAAACAGAAAAGAACAATAAAGGCGGCCTTGTCGCTAAGAGCGATCTCTTCCAGGCAACCTTAGGGCAGAAGAATCCTATAAATAAGAAGGGGTAAGTGGTGCTACATATATATATACATATAATTCTTTGATGTAGTTCTTTGTACTGCTAATGAAACATATCATATCCAGCACTTCAATAACTTGTCAATAACTTGAATCACTTCTAATCTCAGATTAGAGCTTGGTCCAAGTCAGTCCAAGCGGAGCGCAGTCCAAGTACAGTAATGAACGCAAGATTCAAAACAAAAATTAAGTGGAATTTAATTAAGGTAAAATGTATCTGACTAAAAGCAATTAAAACTTGCAAATGACGTTTATTTAGCGTAATTTGCATAAAACCAACCGTTCACATTATTAAGCTCCTAATAATGCTCCTTCATATTTATGAACCAATTTTATCTGAATAATGGTCGCTTGCTTTGCTAGAATTTTAAATGTATTTGTACAATTAATGCTAAGACGTTATTAATTCAGCCGTTTTAGTGAGAAATAGGCTAGTTGACTAAATTTGAAAACTTGGCTAATTATATACTTTAATATCTATTTTATCCCAAAAAAACTATATTTTAAAGAAAAATCAATATTTACATTACGTATTTTGTATTTTAAAAAAGCCATTTAGATTTCCCTCGAAAACGCTGAATAGTGTCATGGCGTCTTGAATGACGTCACAGCTCGCGAAATAACCTGCTCTGTGATATGAAAACGTCAACAACAACAATGATGTTTTGCGAGGCGTGACGTCACACTTTCTTGCGCCGCGTTCTTCGTGTTCGTTGTCACGTGACCTAATGCCTATTTTTTTCGAATTCATTTTCTAAAAATATTAATAATCTTTAACTTTTTTGAGAAATATACTAGTTTTTTCTTATCTTCGTCTCCTCATTTATAATTAGAAACTATAAACCAAGCAATTTGTTATTAGTGGAAACAGGCCTATTGTTGTTTAAATGTCTTAGATCACGCGCCGGCTAAAATATATCGATCGTATCTGACAAAAATTATCACTTTAAAGGTTAATATTTCGCGAACGGATCCCTAAATCGAAAAGAACCTCTATAGTCTTAAAAGATCTATACAACGATACCTCACACGATGGGGGTACACATGAATAAAATAGTTCCATCCCCAAATTACCTGTAAGTGAAAAATTTATTCTACTATATTGTCGGCGTGATTAATATATATACCCGTACCAAATTACAGCTTTCTAGTAGTAAGTGTCTCTGAGCTAAGCCGAGGACGGACAGACGAGCGAAACTATAAGGGTTCCTTGTTTGACTACGGAACCCTGAAAAATGTCTCAACTCAGTGATGCAATTAAGGATGAACTCACAAAACCCGAATGTTGTTGTTGATGTCGTTCGATATTGACCCTTCTTGACGTCCTTATTTTAGAATAACACGTTGCATTATCATAGAATTTGGCAAATATAATAATATGAGATATATCTTAGTCTTTAATTAGTTTATGACTCTAGAAATGTTATTATAAAGAAAATAGAACGAGTATAAGTTTTGCATTTTAGACCGCCATTAAGTTCGACTGAATATTACGTCCGAAATATGGTTTAGATTTAAGTCAAACCCTATTCTAGATATTGACTATGGGGCCGTCCATAAATTACGTCATCGATTTTTTCAGATTTTAGACCCCCCCCCTATAATCATCCTATCGTCATTTCTTAATGACCCCCGCCCCCCTTCTCCCAAAATTGACGTCATTACTAGTTTGACAAAATAAAACATTGCAGATTTGAGAAAAATAGGGTATTATATGATTAAAACACTTAGTTATAGAATCACCTTTTATTATTTTTACTTTGGCAATTATCATTGATATAATATAACTACTTATCTTTACTTTTCTTTGGATAACTCCCACGGAGTTTTCACCCATTCTTTTAAATTCATTAATTATGTAATGTTGTAGTTATTATTTAAGTATTGTGTTTATTATCAATACATAGTATAAAACAAAGTCGCTTTCGCTGTCTGTCCCTATGTATGCTTAGATCTTTAAAACTACGCAACGGATTTTGATGCGGTTTTTTTAAATAGATAGACTGATTCTTAAAGAAGGTTTATATGTATAGTACATGTTAAAGTACCACGGGCGAGGCCGGGGCGGACAGCTAGTATTTTACTAGGTGTGCTGGAAGAAATTTCTTTTTAGAAATAATCTTTTTGTACGTGAAAAATAAACTATAAATAAATAAATAAGAATGACGTCAATTTCGAAACACCCCCCCCCCCCCATCTATCATTTACCGTCATCCGCAGACCAACCCCCCCGCCCCTAATTTAGAATGACGTAATATATGGACGGCCCCTATGTAGTTTCACACGAAAAAGGATTTTTTGAAATTGATTTTGTGGTTTTCAAATGAGAACGAAACTACAAAAATCAGTTTAAAAACTACAAAATTATGATGCGAATTTGCAGCCGATCACTCTAGCGCGGGGAACGGTAGAGGGCAAGGCTGGTAGGTTTGTCCTTGGTTTTCTTTGTAGCGCCCTGTCTCACTCTAGGTGAAACAACATGATCGTGATCTCAGCGCGGAGTTGAGCGCTGCTTACTGCGGACTCTAACTAACATAAATAACATTGTATCAAGATGATGAAAAGGCAGATAGCTTAACATTGTGTCTAAGAGACGATGTTATTCTGCCTGCCTATAGCTATATCTTATAACATTACAGTGCTAGTTAATTTAAAGTACCATCTATTTTAGAACAAATAATTAAATATAACAATAGTAATTAGTGAGTACCTAAATGTGAACCTAGGGCGAGTGTGTACGTGTTTGGTGTGAGAGATGTTATTAATTATTTTACTTGTAGTTAATCTTTTGATGATGACTAAAATGAATTTACATTCTTAATTTATTAACTTTGCTTATTAGTGAATATTAAATGTGCGTTATGCATATTTCTGAGCTTGTGTACCTTATATTTATTTATCTTTATGATAACATTATCTAATTGATTTATCTATTACTATACAGCGTGTACATTTCATACGGCCGTATATTTTGATGGCAATTAGTGTTGGCCCTAAACAACATATTTACATAAAGTTCGTTACTTAATTTTTTTCCATACAAAATAATTGAGCTCGCAATGTATTAATTACATCGTTCATTGCACGTCATATCATGACAGTTCAATAAACCGTATATCTTTTGTCAAGTCAATTTGGACGCAATACATTGCTGCTCGGTTTTACTTTTAAAAATGATTATTAAGCTGTTAAACAAAATTGCTTTCACATTATACGCCCGTATGAAATATACACGCAGTGTACTTAACCAATCTTCCCTTGACAAACTTGAAGCAAATTGGAGGGCGTGACGTCGCGTAGTACGTAACTCTATGTAACCCGTTTACAATACTCTTCCAATTTTCCAAGCAGCGTCTTCATTGAGCTCTACCTACCGAACAAACAAATAAAACTGGCCAAGTTCGATGCGAATTCGCTCGTCAATGATCCCGTACCACGTATGTGTAGACATTAAATAAATATAATTGCTTGGAATAGTTTTTTCTTCTTCTTTAGATTCATCAAAAATTATGTTTTTAATAGTTACCTTTGTAAGCAATAATTATTAACTACATTTAATTTCGCAAATATATAATATAATAGAATTCACCCTGCTTAAAACTATACAATACAGAAAAACAAAAACAAAATGATGATCCCATTGACACTTATTCAATCGTCCCACTTTTTATATTATTATTTTTTCAATAAATTATTTTAAACTTTTAATAGGAATATATGCTGAAATAAATAGCTGTGCAGAAGAAGAACAGACAAACAGATACCAGAGTGATTATATATGTGTTGCGTTTTCTTACGGGACGTTCGGAACTCTAAAAACAACACATTTCTTTTGAAATATTATTACACATTTATTTTATACTCTAACTAAAGAAACATTACATATATCATAAATTTTATCGTTATAATGTCGTAGCGTGTAATGCCGCCGGTATAACAGCACTCATCAACTTTATTATCAGTTTTCCCGCGGATGGAAATTACAACAGCCGGCAACGTCTACCTTCGATCAACAACCCATATGCCAGCCGTGGTGATTATGCAGAATCTCCGCCATGTAAACGCCGCGTGTTTGGCATTTGTTTCTAGAAATAAATACGATTTGAAACTAACATTAAATCGAAAAATAAAATGAAAATTAAATATTGTTGCCTTATTATTGTACTTTACAACAAGTAAGAACAAACATAAATATAGAATCCTATCCTAAACACTGTTTCAAACTGTGATTTAATCGTTTGAATAAGATAGCTATGAAGCGGTCGCCTCGTGTACTATTCGGGTTATGTAAGCCACCCTCCATTACGACAGTTGTGGGACAACTACAAGTTTAGACTGAAGCAATAAATAACATCTGCCAAGCTGGAACTCAATCCAAACCTTACCGAGGTTCTACTGGTCGGAGTTAGCCGTTTCGTTATACTGAAGTTCTGTAATTGGAACGAAAACAAAAGGATTTCTGCGACCATAGCGAGTATGGTAAAATTCTGTAGTGTATTTTCAAGGTCTGACAAATAATTAGCCCCATGGATCTATAAGAAATTCATGTTCTAACCACGCCCACAATTTTAGTTTGAGATACTTTGTGGCCTAGTTGCTAGTGATGTATTTGTAATTGGTAAACAATAGTAAAAATAGCAGGATATTGTGTTTAAATTACATAACTAAAGAGTCTTCTTAGTACATTTCTTTACTAGCATCCTTAACATCACTCAAGATCAAGTAAAATGAAAGAAAGAAATGTGCAAACACGGTGTTTTATGAATAATCACAATAAGAGTCAAAATACAAATACATAATTCTACTAAAATCAATATACCTAATCATTTTCTGTATGTAAGCTCCATTGTGAATGCCGGCAGAAATCTTATCAGAGGGATAGGCTATACAGTTTGTAAATCACGTATATAGCTTGATATTTGTTTTTGTGTAGTTATATAAACAAACAAACATCTATAATATGAGCACACATGACCACGACAGTTGCACATTGTGACACAAGGGTGGAAAGTAGATTATTGCAAATGAGCTGTCATCAACAAGCCCGAGCCGAAGGATATGGTTTTTAATGTCTCCCGTTTGCAATAACGGACACACCCGTATATCACACGACGTTTTTCAATACAATTGTAGGACTTAGTAAAAAACGATTAAAACAATAATTTTTTTTTATCGGGAATACAATGTTAAGACATACGTATAAAATCAATCCGATTTTATTATGTGTATAAAAACTCCTTACTACTAAACTTTTTAATTTAAAACTAAACTGCACAAGTAATGATCGAGCTCATAAAATAAAGATGCCTATGCAGACGATTTAATTTTCGAATCATAATTACAGTCTCTGAAAGCACGCCCTGTTTAATAACTGTAATGAAAATATAATATAAAGTAGACTAAAAGTGTAAATTTACAATCTCGCTCATCTTATGTCGGCTTCGAGCGATGCGAGGCACGCTTTCTCTGCAAGCACGTTGTAGTTAAGTACTAACCTTAAGCTCAGACGCTTTACGTACAAAATAAGCAGTAACGATAGTGGTCTACTTACAGAACTGAATACGTGTATAATAGGCAGTAGCTTTATTTTGTTTTGTTGTTACTTAAACCTTATTTCCTTACGCACGCTGTTGATATATATTTTACTAGCTTCCGCCCGCGACTTTGTCCGCGTGTAATTCAGGATTTATTCTACTTGTTCGATAGGCATAGAAGGCATCTATCTCCATTTCCAGCATAAGGTACAAAATAGTGTTTATTCTGTTACGTAGGTTAATAGTTTAAAGAAACAAAAGAAATTTCAATATCTGACATTCAAATAGTCTTCACACTAATATTATAAACGCGAAAGTTTGTATATATACGAATAACATATTCTATGGTCGGTTGCTAGGCAACGCGTTTTTGTTATGCCAAAATTACCCATGTAATCCCACTAATATTATAAGTGTGATTTTGTACAATTTACACAATATGTCTTTATAAA
The DNA here is from genome assembly GCA_910589575.2 of Carcina quercana. Taxonomy (NCBI): domain Eukaryota; kingdom Metazoa; phylum Arthropoda; class Insecta; order Lepidoptera; family Depressariidae; genus Carcina; species Carcina quercana. Next base: position 12,582,827 of record OU342432.1, on the reverse strand, counting down.
CTATAGCCTACATGTTATTCTGATGTATAAGCTATTTTATTGTAAAGTTTCATTCAAGTCCATTCAGTAGTTTTTCCGTGAAAGCGTCACAAACATCCAAACATCCAAACTTTCACACTTATAATATTAGTAGGAAGTAGGATTTTAGTTCATCTCATTTTGTCCAACTAAGGCAAATCATACTAGTCGTATTTTGACAAATGATGTATCAAAGTGTCGCTCTACAAAATCATCATGGTAAAATAAGCTAAGCCTGGTATTCCATCCCCTGACAGCTGAGTGAATTCACGGTACAAGCATACGTCATCAGCTGCGGTCATCGGTACTAAAATTCGAATAAATAATATTTATTCGTAGCACGCTACTATTGGCAACACTAATCGTGACGTATGCTTGTGCCATATTATATCCTCTTTGATTGTCCCACTATCGTAAAGATAATACCTTGTTTTATTGTACCATGTACATAATGAAGTAAAGAAGGCTGTATAACATCCATACCACTGAGCAAGTAATCACTAATCCATAATATTTAAATTTCTTTGATAGCGTCACATGAAATATTTATAGTGATCTGTGCATGAAATCCAAAATGGCGTCTTGAAGTGAACATATTATGTTATCAAAAAACCGTTTTAGGATAAAATAACGTGCTCGAAGAAGAAATATGGTCTTGGTCAGTTCATTCCGAAAACTATATGTGTTATGCTTATGTAACCATAAAATGAATTTTAATATTAAGGATAATACGTATTTCTTGACGGGGTTTTGTTTTTAAACTTTCTTCTAGCCATGGGAGGCTATATAATTAGATCTCAGGAGAACAAGTTTAGTATAATCAGAAAACTTCATAACTTGAAATTACTTTCTTGTTTACTTACACGTATCGAAAATTTCATCATCTGCAACCGGGAAAATTTATACTTCGCTGACGTAGGCCTCCTCCATCGCGAACAATTTTAAATCATGATTATCCAATGCCAGTCATCTGAGGGCTGATTTTATTTTACCAAATGAGTGATTTCTTTTACAAATAGAGTAAATTCATCTCTTTCTACTGATGTTTGTGTCGTAAACAATAGCACAATGTTTGACAGGAAATAATTTTCACCTGGTAAATTGATAGGTATGACGGCACACGACGGTAATAGGCCTGTTTCCACTAAGAATAAATTGCTTAGTTTATAGTTTCTAATTATAAATGAAGAGACGAAGATAAGAAAAAACCAGTATATTTCTCAAAAAAGTTAAAGATTATTAATATTTTTAGAAAATGGATTCGAAAAAAATAGGCATTAGGTCACGTGACAGCGAACACGAAGAACGCGGCGCAAGAAAGTGTGACGTCACGCCTCGCTAAACATCATTGTTGTTGTTGACGTTTTCATACCACAGAGCAGGTTATTTCGCGAGCTGTGACGTCATTCAAGACGCCATGACACTATTCAGCGTTTTCGAGGGAAATATAAATTGCTTTTTTTTTAAATACAAAATACGTAATGTAAATTTTGCTTTTTCTTTAAAATATAGTTTTTTGGGGTTAAAATAGATATTAAAGTATATAATTAACCAAGTTTTCAAATTTAGTCAACTAGCCTATTACGGCTGTTTTCCTTTCCATATTGATTAAATATTATAATGCGACGATGCGCTTAATGATTTTCCCCATAGATCTATTTACATGATCAGGTATCTTTTAATCATTCATCAGGTCGGTATAATAAGTACTTACATCTTGAAGTTAACTAAAATATTGTTTCCAGACATTGAAGCTACATTCAAGTACCGAAATATAGATACGGTATTTCCACGTCAGGCCTTCTCATGTCGATGTAAGCGCCTTACGTATTAGACAAGCTTGTTAAGCAGAGACGTAAATGGTAAACATTTTCCAAATTCTCAGCTTCGTTAGTCATGTAAATTACATTTGAGCGAATCTGTTTTCATCATGGCTCTGTCGGCCGTCTCTGAGCTCAGTTCAGTTTATAGTTTATTAATTCAGGACTCAAATGCGTCTGGGATGAAAATTTCATTTTGATCAAAGCGCGACGTGTGTACTGAACGTTTGAAGTAAAAAGGTAGCTAAAACAATATTTCAGGATTGAAGATTTTTACTCGGATTACGCTTTTAAATACATTCGGAAAATGTATATTATCTACCTGGGTGGTTCGCAATTCTTTTGGTAAATATTACTAGGTTCTATGTATTTTTCTTCATATTTCCGCTTAAGTAAGTTAAAATGTTTTTCTTGAGTATAAATAATAGATACATTTATATACCATCTCAATATTGAACAAAAAATGTGGCGGCTTATTTTAGTCTTTTTAGTTCCGAATAACAAAGGGAAAATGAAACCCTTATTGGAACACTCTGAACGTCTGTGAACGACCCGTCTTCTCAAGAAGTCTTGAAGACATCAAGTTTAACATCAACTTGATGTTTGTTTGATTTTAATTACTGAACTTTGCAGTTCCTTGAAGCTGTAAAAATCAAGCTTTTATTTAACGCAAACAAATATGTTGGTCACCATCATCATCATCAGCCAGGAAACGTCCACTGCTGGACATAGGCCTCCTCCATGGTCGCCACATCGACCGGTCCCGAGCCACCTGCATCCAGCGACTCGCCTCAGTGAGAACTAACTCTCCGTCGGTTATTGGTTCTTCGAGCGAGCCTGTCCATTGCCACTTCAGCTCACTGACTCGTCGAGCTATATCGGTGACCTTAGTTCGTCTACGGACTTCCTCATTCCGGATTTTATCACGGTCGTCACAATCAGCGAAATGAAGCATGTATAATACCAAAAGTTTGGATATTTTAGACCAGGTTGTTCCAGGCTTTGTACTTTACCCTTCACCAGTGAGATGTCACCAATAAGTCTTACAGCGCGTCCTTACCTTATTACATAATTATGATTTTCTATATGACAATTACCATATTCTGCACACTACCCTCGGTGCGCGAGTCCGAACTGCACTTGGGCAATTTTTTCTATTTGAGAATTCTGAATTTATTTCAAAACAATTACATATTATCTTAAACTAAAACATAAGCAAATCTATAATATAAAAACAAATATAAAACCCATATCCTGAATTAGTCCCTATCACTGTGTAGCCGTACGCTGTCAGTTAAGCCCCCGTTCTCTTGTCATTGGCCGCCTTAACTAGCTTCAACCAACCGCTTTATGGTACGTCTGTACCAATATGTACACAGTTAAGGCGATTATGATGTCGGAAAATGAGTATACCACACAACTTCACAGTGAATCACAGTTTTCATTATTACACACTTTTTATTGTTGTTGTTAAAGCGCCATCTAGGAACCTTCAGCTGCATAACGGCTATTGAAGCTGTCAAAAAGGTATACGATAACGATATACATTTTCCGATATTATAAGACAGGTTTTCTATTTTCAAAGAGTATGGTAAGAGAAATGTTGTATCTAGCATTCTAATTTAGGTTTCAGTATTTCGAGTTTGAAAAATACCCAGGCTCCAGTCATTCTGCAAACTGCAAACCACTCAGCAGAATATGCTTGGGAGACTTTAAAATACCTACTATTGAAGTCAGGAAAAAACGGTATTCTGCATGATTCTCCTCTCTAAGCTTTAATAGGCTTAACTTCAGAGCTCTCAGAGTTAAGTAAACTAAGAATGTACATAAGGTTAAGTAAACAAATTTCCGTCAAAGTAATCATTTAAGCTGGGTGAGGGTTAAGTAAGGTGAATGTAGGTTAAGGTTTACTTCCTGTATTTGGAAGGTTAAAAAGGTTAAAAATCCTTGGTTTTTACCAAAAATTTACGGACACTAAAAGTTAGGCATGCCTTCATTCATTACATATCAGGTTTATGAGTGTGTGTGTCTACATGTGTGTTTGTGCATATTTACATTATATGCGCCAGAACCAATGACGTCATTTAAAGTGTATTTAAAATGAAAGTATTTGATTGTTGTTCCGGAGAGCATGATTTCGTCAATTTAGTGGTAGTAACATCATAATTGTATAATTTGCGTACTACTATTATCAGCAGCTGAATGAGTCTACTGTTAGACATGACGTTTCGTCATATAGGTATCCTTATGTTAAGCGGTTTCTATAGTAAGTTCATATTTAACCAATTTGTAGTACTTATTATGTCTTCAAAAAGTATTACTTCAAAATATCTGGGAAACGTACTGCTTGAGGCCAATATGTTTCATTACATTTTTTGTTCGTACAATAGTCCTCTATCGATAAACATAACAATTGTGTGCAGCCAGGCTTAGAACAAAAATTTTCGAACCCCGTTCGAATTTAAATATGTTTATTGCCACTTAGATAATTCACTAAAATCAGTCGGATCGTTATAAAATGTTCATTATTCGATCGATGAGACTTCTGTCTCTTGGGCCACGATGTGTCTGCGACACACCAGCGACCCACATAAGGAAAGTTTGCGCGCCGCTTTTCATAAAGGCGGCCTTTCTAAATAAAACTTCAGCCTTTGTTGTATAGGGATGACAGCTGTCAGAAAATTCCTTAGAAGATGAATCCCAAAACTTTAGGAACTTTGAAGATAGAGCAAAGTTTTACTGATGTTAAATTTGGTACCGTCTTGTCTTATCCGTTGCGTTGTTTCTGTTTTACATCGACAACTATACTTGTACCTATCGTGTGTTTCAAACAAACAAACATAGACCCATTCCAGTCACATACACTACGCTTGTAAATACTATCTATAGTTTTATTTTTATTATATTTAAACAAACTTTACATATAATTGTGGCGTTAGACACGTTCTCACCTGATGGTAAGCAACGGTGTGGCCTACGATGGTGCGCATTGGCCTAGGACGGGGGTTGCCGGTCAAATTTTAGGTCCGCGAATCAGTTACAACTCGATAATACATAATAACAATAACTAACATGGCATATGGTGGCACCGTGGATCCAAGACAAACCTTAACTAGAAGTTATTATTCAAATTTTAAATTTTTCGAAATTTATCATGGATTTTGGAGGAGGAAAAAAGTTGGAGAGGAACAAAAAAGTCGGTTTTGAAAAAAGGTTGGCCACTACTGGTATAGAAGATGCCCGTTCACTGTTGACTTACAGAAACTCCCGACGACCCCACCAGTACGTCTCAGATCTTTGGCTTTACCCATGACAAAGCTAAAAGTGAAACAGTGCGAGCCATCAGAATTTATATATACTAGACGTAATAGACTACGGAACCGGTTGAAAAATAAATAAATAAACAACTAAATACAAATTGTTTCTGTTTCAATAAATTACTTAACAATACAATGCGGTACTCAATAGCTACAAATAAATCTATCAAAGACTCCCACGGGTCTCTCGAGCGCCTTAATTCCAGATCGCATGAAGGAGCAGTTCCTCCCCCTGTTGGAAAACGAGGTCAAGGATTAAAAGGGGGAGAGGTGATCACTCCTGGCAAATCGACGATATTTTGGCGTCGGGGCGTGCTCGATGCGGTAAATTCTACTTAGTGGATAAGCTGTGGTGGTTATTGAATTATTATGTTCCTAAAGGAATAAGTATCGTTTTATTTTGCTTCTAGTCATAGGCAATCGAAAGAAAATAGTGGAAAGTTAACTGATATTCAGTCACCTCCATTGTGTGTGCTGTTTGATATATTATTTAGATTTAATGGTTTTTAAATAAAAATTGCGCATTGTGTATTATATATAAATGAGTTAGTAATAAGCTTGTGACTTAATAATTTCTTCATCTCGTAAAAAATCATACAAAATGAAATTTCTCCAATATCTTAAAATATAATAGTATATTTTTAATAATAGCGCTGTTGTGTTCCGTTATAAAAGGTAGCAGAGTCATCGCCTCATGACTCTCATGAGCTTGAGGCTTTTGGGTGAGCATGCTTCCAATACATCGGACCAATCGTCACATTCTATAAGGCGAGATTAAGGCCAAGTGTAAACCCATTAAACATTAATTAATTAATAAATTATATTGATTTCAATAACACTGAAAACAAGATCAAACTGTATATGTATGGAGTCAATTGGGCTTCTCTTAAGACTGCATTTCGTACATGATTTGGCAAAATAGCAATTAAACAGAATTTTGTCGGTAGTTTTATGACATATGAACGAATAATTAACGCGTTTTTTTAAAAATAAGGAACCAACTTCAACTGCCCTAAAATTGTACGGCATTCATCCACTTTATAGTAAAATTATCCGGGTATATATTTTGATATTTGTTAATTTTATCAAAAAACCACTCAAAGCACTAAGTCAATTTCGATAAAATTTATATGGGACAACCTTTGAAACACCAAACAAAAATAGAATCATTAAAACATAAATTACAAAAAAGTCGAATTCAGAACCTTCTCCTTTTTGAAGTCGGTTTAAAATATTGTGTAATATCAGACACAGTATCACACACATCTAAAATATTATATTATTCATTATTTAATGAAATGAAAATGTATTTGCAGTAAATATGATGCATAAAAGGTGGAATATGCTTATTGCTATATTCTTTAGTTACAGTTCTCACGGTTAACCCAAATGGGCATGCAAATATTGCGAAAGTATTTTTTTTATTTTAGTTTCTCATATAAATTCACTTCTCTTACTCATAAAAATACCACATGTGTGTATTAAAAAAACATTCTACATTTGTTTCGAAACACAAAATATGCACAAACGGGTCTGTTGTTAGGAAATCCTTTCGTCATTCAGTGGATAACAATATGCCAATTTATTGCGTATCGTTCTGCCAGAACAAAGGATTGAAGGATACCCGGTTATATGATATTGTACCGTTTATCTAATAAGTAAGGATTCAAAGTCTATTTGATTCAAAACAATATGCTTTCTATGGACGTAAATTATATTACTGCTAGTTGGAAAAATAGCAACCTTCAGAGATAGGCTTCTGCGGTAAACTCTTATATCTATCCAAACATAATCTACAACTGCGCAAATTTTGTGGTAACAAATACATTTTAAATGGATAACATTATTTCAATTTACTTTTTATAATTCAAAATCTGTTGTGCTTGTCGGAGGGACATTGAGTGGTTCCAATCTGAATCTGAAACTACACTGCGTTGTATCCTCCACCACTGAACATCCTCCTCAAGTGGTCTCGAGCCACTTGTTTCCAGCGATTCGCCGCCACCTTTACAAGGTCGCCGGTTCACCTAGTAGGGGAACGGCTCGGTATGTTGCCTGTTGCGAGGTCGCCACTCGTGCGAATTGGCCTGCCCCATTTCCCAGTTCCACTTCAGCTCACTGACTCGTGGAGCTATGTTGGTGACATTACTTTGTCTAGGGATGTAGGTAATTACAGCTCTTACAATTACATTACAACCCTTTTTTGTCGAAAATAATGAATCCACCCCCAATTTAGTAATTCTGCATACAAACTTATTCAGCGTGTAAGCAAAACGTAATTTTCGAAGCACACGGCGCTCGATGCTCCAGCTAGGTAACCCGGCCATGGACAGAAGGCTCTACAGAAGCCTGCGTATTTATAGCGTGGCGACCTATTTCCAGCTGCAGGGTGTTACCCGGGGCGAGCTGCCGTTCTATTGACCCACATGTACGCAGCTCTGACGTCAGACCGGGTATGACGTCACGCCAGCTACGAGGATCTTTGTTGCCCGGGCCACCTAGTGGGGAGGAATTGACATTTTACCTTCCAATAAAGGGGACTTTTGTTGAAAAAGTCATTGTTATTTCCTTCTTGACAATTTTGTAATATTTATTGTTCATACGCATCTATTTAGAAAACAGAAAAGTTAATATATATTTTTAAATAGTTTACATTATTTAAATAAGTTTGAAAATAAAGAGTATGTTTGATTCTTTAAGTCAATGTAACTGGGGATATTATGAATTTTATAATACATACATCAGACCAATGGAGACATTAAAAAATACTATGCATGATACTGACCTTTTTTTAAATTGTTTTAGGTCTTGATTGATCAAATACCACACTATACATATAAAAATGTGGAATAAACTTTGTCGCATATAACTTTATTTATTTATTTTACTCGTAAAGTAACAAAGTTTACATAAAAGATAAAAATGACAGAGTGTACAGTCTATCTAGAGCTGACGTAACGACATAGGAATTAACTGCTGTCATTGATGTCGCGGGTTCGATTGGCAGGGGCTGTGGCACGGGGACCTATCTGACACCTTGTTTGGCTAACGTTTTATTTAAAAATATCAACCTGTCCTTGTACCCGCGTTGTTATTTAAATCTGACGTTAAATAATAGGGCTAGTATCGCGTGATACTTCTAGGTGAGCACGCATCTAGCGCCCTTATTGGATCAGATGAAAATATTTCACAGGAAACTGATCGCGATATTTACTTGTACCTATGTATGTATTGTGTGTATTAAACAACATCTTACTGCTATGTCCAAATCGTCTACCAAACGTGATGATAGTAGCAAATCATTAAAAGTCAGTTTAACATGACTACGAAAACAGTTCACGTCCAGCTGTGAACTAATGCAACTTATCATGAAGGTTTGTATTTAAAAGACCACTGTTGGTTCATGCCAGAGGGCCCGCCTTTTACTTACATCTCGGTCTGAAGCAAAGTATTAATTCGTGTCCGTTTCAGTTGGTTCTCATACCGAGTTATGCAACCGGTCACAGCGCGCAGTGCAGTGCAACAAACAGATTTAGATTCCAGTCTCATTTAGTGCTGTGTCCAGACAGACACATTTCAAAGCGTCTCGTTCTATGGTACCCATTGACTTGAAACCAATGGACACGACACTTCGGATAGCTGCCTAGACAAAATAAATGTGAAACTGTGTATGATGAAAGACTGTCAAAATGACAGTCGATAGTTCGTATTGTTTGACCATACTAAGGTGAAAACTGATCAGGCTCAAAAGTAAATGGGCGCGTCGAAATGTAAACCTTTCTGAAATCCCAATGGGCGTGGCTTGTATGAGAATCTGGAATTCTAATATTAGAGCCACAGGGGCGGGAATGTCATAATTTCATGTCCGCGTGAACCCTGCGTTTAGAACCGCAAAAACACATTTAATTCACTAAAAAACGTAAGTATTAGAAAAAATACATTCTTGAGAATCAACATTATTGGCGTTAACTATTCATTAAAGCAATTTAAATTCGCAAACTTTATGTTGCTTAACACTAATGTGAGGAAATATGATTATAAAGAGATATTTTCGAAAATAAAATCTATCGAGCCAAAATCATTGAATCACGATTCAGGTTCTTGCAAAGTGAAGATAAAGCCATAAAGAACTACATAGCTTACGTAGAGATTCTCAAAATCTTTCAGCGTCCTCTGCCATTGCCAGTGCCACTCATAAAGTTTAAGTCTAAATTGGTCAGTTCTACAAGCGTTGTGCGTGACCAGCTGAAATTCATTCATTCAAGGTCGGTAGTGTTATAACTTTTTGAGCTTCGTCTTTAGCTTTATTTTCTGTTCGCTCGCTAATACAACCCTGGTTATCTATCTATTGCTCGCACATAACGTTAGGATACGCTATTGCTCCAGCTATAAAGCATGTATAAATAGGACCAATAGTCCATCTGACCGTACAACGATGTCACCGATGTTGACTTGTTGTCAATTGTGATATTACTTAGTATATTTTATTGTGAATTAAATTTAGAAATTGTTCAATAATGATTAAGATTACTCTCTGTTTATTAGTACAACAATTAAATATACAAATTAAATATTAGTGCTAGAAAAATATTTGTCAAATCTACTAGGTATTATCATTTTCCATTTGAATACCTACTCATTGCCATCATGTAAGATTATTCAAATATTTCGCCACTATAACTCATAAAACAATAAGTTCTCTAAAACCATTTCATTCAACGGTTTCAATTAAGTAAAGGGTGGGTGCTAGCACTTACATGACAATAGGTATTCGCGGGTGTCACAGTAGCGCACCATAGTGTTATATGGATCAATGGCAGACCCATTTTATTTGCCGGCAAAATTGGAATACGAGACAAGGGACTCTTTGGTGCAATATGTACCTTTACTTGTCTGCTTTAGTGACGAAACTGTAGCGTTGTAGAAAGCATCAGATTTATTTATCTTCCATTATACTTTTTTCTACAGCAACTTTACATGTCCGAAAATAATTTCCTTAGCCGATATGTGTAATTCAGTACAATGTACGTTGGCATGATGATGATGATTTAGAAAAATCAAGACATACATTTTAGGTCAATGGGAAGTATATGTTTTGATTCCTTCTTTGTGAAAATATACGTCATAATTGGCTTAGAAGCGTCATTTTTACAGGTCCAATGGACTGCAGATTTGAGTATTTGATATTAATTTCAACTTGATACCTGCACCCGTTCCTAAAGAAAAGGGTTTTGAGAGACAAACATACGGACAACAAAGTTATCAGGGTTTTTTTTCCTATTGAGGTACGGAACCCTAAAAACAAGATTCTAAGCTAAATCAATAAAAATAAAAATACACAGCTATTTAATGTCATCATAAATTTTGGGTACATCCCGTTGACTAAGGGTTATGAAATTTGGAAGCGAAGTTGTACAGCAGAAACAATAAAGAGATCCGAAGATCATTAATTTGTAGATATATTACAAAACAATATTTTTAATGGTACAACCATACATTTCCATTCGTAGCGTCGACCATGATGTAGACCGATGTATGGGTCTTACTTGGGTTATTTAAATTTAATCAGACTTACATTTTCGTTACAGCAATGTTTGGTGTCTATAATCTTATACTTATCCTTTATGAACGATGATAGTGACGGTTTTTATTATTATTTTATTATCTTATTTAATTATAAAATATATATTATAAAATTCGCGGTTGCGGCCTGATTTATGCCTATTAACATGCATATTAAAATAGCATTTCAATATAAAGCCAAAGGAGTACGTCTTTTTCTTCTTTAAGGTTTTTTCTTCGTCCGTTTTACCTACCTCTATATACTAGGAACGTTAGAATTAAAAATTCTCAAGACATTCTCTACTATCTTGTTTGAGGAATGATTTGAAGCATTGAACTTTCACTCTTCGAACTCATTTTATTTCATTCCATCTTGTTTTCTTCGCTCTGTCTGAAATCCATTAGTTTCTTGCAAAAAGCCGATTAGCTCTTGAAGAGATTGTAGTTTTCTCATCGGTGCTTTTGCTACAGACTTTTCAATCGGATAGCAACTTTAAGGGGCTGTGGTCAAGCTCTGGTCAAGTATAATATTTTTTGGGTACTTGCTTGGTATTGATTGATATTGAAAGATGGAATGGAAAAGTGGAAGTGGAAAGCACGTTAATAATTGTCTTGAGGCTCAGGTCAAATTATTATTGCATTTTATTAATAACACAAAGTAAGTAAAAGCGACTATCTCGGGCAGCGCGGGAATGTAGCCAGAGTTCTGGACACAGTTCCCAGAGGAGTTGATCTGAAGAATGTATGTCTGTTTATTTAGTCATAATTGTTTTAGAGGACATTGTGTTTTGTTTTAAAAAAGCTTTGACAAAACTGTAAATTAATATATGTGAGCGCATATACGAGTGTGTGTGTGTGTATATGTGTGTGCCAGACACCTCCCGTCATGAATAAACAGTGTGAATCCGAGCATCGTCTTTCACTTAAGTATATAACAAAGCGAAGCGTGTATAAACAAGAAAAATCTACTTTTATAGTATCCATTTGTAAATCTTATAGTATACAACGAAGTCGGGGTAGTTTCACCATTTATTACTCAAGAACGGCTGATACGTTGTTTATGATATTTGATGTTTTGAATTTGCAGATTCATTATTAAAACGTGGCAAAAATTTACAAAAAAATTATCATACACTTTGCATGGAATGGCGCAGACGAAGTCGCGAGCAAAAAGCTTGTATGATATTAAAAAACACATACACAAAACCTTTGAACCATTTTAGTTAACACTCTTGTCCAGGATATAAGTTTGAAAGGAGTTTAATCATATACTATTAAATATACTGTCATTTTACATTATATTTAATTTGTTTATTAGAAAAAACACATCTTAACACTAACAGTTAAAACTAAGCATGTTTAGATACAGTGCTATAAATAGGTACATTAAACTGGTACATAAATTAAAATTAATATTCGAGTAGTTTGAACAGTGGCTCCCTCATACAAATCTTAACATAACGACAAAAAACGTAGATAATTTTCATTCTGCTAATGTGAAGCACCAAGTTCATAATTCAGTTTAATACCTTATACTCAAAGTCAAAATACGCTCAAAGACCTACAAGTACAACTTACTCAATAATGTATAATCATAATTCTTTAGCCTGACTAAACACTCGCTATGTTCTGGATAAGCTCTTTATTTCGTTTCGGCGTGTTCCGCTGCTACGGCGCGGTATATTCCACATTTCACGAACATGGCTGTCACACAAGTTTACTTTTCCATACATAAATTAGCAACCTCATGTCTCACGGCTCGTATCTTGTTGTTTCTACACGGCAGGTGTGTTTGTTTAGGTCCTGTGCTCATTCATTATTCCCTTACCTTACCAATATTGTTCTAAGATACACGAACAAACTACAAGACCACAAGCTGAGTTGATTAAAAACGATTTGGTGGAAAAATAAGGTTTCGATTTCAGTTCAGATCACATAGTGTGCGATCATATAATTTAGTTCTATATAACATGGTGTCAATCGTTTTCCCATTTTCTCAAACATCAAATTATAAGTACAACTCACTAAGGACCTTACAATGTCAACCCTGACTGACGATATCTCTTGTTTTGTAGGCAACAAGGATCGATATCGAATTACGTTAGGAAATACACCCTCGAGCCGTGAGGATGTAAGGTTGTTTGTGGATGTTTGTGGTTAGTGAACGCGCCTCCTACACAGTGGCTGAAAACATACAGCCACAACGTTGATATCTCGATTATGTGTATTTTAGATACATTTTCGTTGAATGTTATCATGATATACGTATGTAATAATCTCGCATCGGATACGACCCTAATGCGTGCCATAAATCACATGAATATCGCGGATGTTACAAAAGTTATGGTGGCACCATAAATTGACTGTATTGACTGTTATGGTCGTCGTCTACGCACGATTGTGACCTCGTTTAGTTGAGGCAATATGAGTTCGGGTAAATCCCTTAAAGTAAAGAACTTCATATGAAATTTGTTTTAGGAAACACCTTGCAATTAATATGTCAATCATCGAAGAGAGTATGAAAAACTGTGTCATAGCTTTTAAGTTCAAAACAACTGGTGAGGTTTGTATACTCGAGAACTTGCTGATAGAGTGTGTTGAATATCAGAGTATGAAGTCTAACATTAAAATAGCCTCTACTTTGACGACTTCTTGGTCAGAACTTTTTCGAGCTCTTTCTGAGCTATCAATCTGTTTGGACAAGGGGAACTTGAAAGTTCTAGCACAGACTAATATATGTACCTATATGGGTTCTTGGTGTGAAGACATTTGAAGTAATTGTGTATCTCTTTGCACATCAAAGCGCCTTATTGACTTGGTGTTTCTGGCGTAAGGTTTTATTGTCATTCACTATCAGGTGAGATTAAGACTATAAAGACAATTTTATATAATAAAGAGAGATATATATCAATTACTGCGAGAAAATACGAGTATACCGTCATTACCTTTCCATTGATCCTTTGTTGGGTAAAAAGAACGGTTAAAGTTTGAGCGAACACCAATGTAATAGGAGTACTTTGATCGCTGAAACTTGAGGACATTGACTTCGTGAGCATTGCATGTACTCCGGGTATTCAGGGCAAGACTCAAACGCTAAGAGTACTATCAAATAAATTTATTGTTGGGCCCTCACTGGTATTGTTGGTGCTCAATAAACATTGAATATTGATCTGGTTAAGCTTGTGAATAAATTGCTAAATTCTAAAAGTAAGAATAAGCAGGAGATACCTTCTAACTTCGGTTTGAATAAATATCGGTATTTAAAAACATTTTTCAAGTGCCTCGATTTGACAGTGTGGTCGCGGCTTAATAATGATTGCCCTATGTCATATCGTGGTTGTCGGAAGAAGCGACCATCCAAAACATCTATAAGAGAGACTTATGTTCAGAATTCTGTTAATAATGAATGAATGATTATTTTATGATTCGAGTGACTCTAATTTAGCATTATAAAATGCTGTACTAACTATAATATATAGAGTATTCGTCTAGGACCATAACAACAGAGAGAAAATATGTATTTATTTAATGGATAACCACTAACCAACACAGCATTAAAAAAAATGACATGGCAATTACAAACAAAGATTACATATTTAGTAAAAATGATATTTTATTCGACTGTATATTTTTTGCATGTATGTTACGCGATAATTCCACCAAATTTTGATGATTTTTTTTGTTTAGTAGATCATTCTTCAGAGGCGGTTTTTATCGAAATTGATTTAGCGCTTTTTGAGGAAATAAACAAAGACCAAAATATATACCTTAGGTGAACGTTTTGGGGGATGAATGCTGTACACTTTTAAGGCAGTTAAAATTGGGTTGTTTTTGGACGCGTTAATTATGCTAGGTGCGGTGCTATTTTCTCAGGTCTTCATCTGCGGTGACTCTGCAAATCATCCCATGTGGACCACTTTATCACTATTTAAAAGTAAAATTTTACAGGCTATTTTGTAGGCTATAGTATTACAGTGAAAAGGGCCAAACACAGCAAAAAACAACGACACTACACGTGATAGGAATATAAGATGCCTATACCTGCGCTTCCTGCGGCAGTCCCTCGAGATTCCGCAGACAAGGTCCGTTAGTTTCCACATGGATTGCTTTAAGAAGCAGCTGGAATTTTTTATAAGGCTCTCAGAGTACACCCACAGACACGAGATCTCGTATATAAGAAAGTAGGCTCTCGTTGTATCGTTATTGAATTCTCTTGCTTTGTTTCACCTGAAAAATCTCCGTCGAGAGAGACATTAGAAGCAAGTTAGGTACGGCCCTCCATATTGCAATACTGATATTAAAAGGAATAGGACTGGAAGGGCAAAACAATATTGAAATCCGGCGGCTCGAAAGAAAAAACATACGCTAGAAAACAAAGGTCTTGAAGAAGATAACAAACTCAATCAGATGTTGTAAATAAACTCCCGAGTACCTCTTACGTTACGATCAAAGAAGGTTACATAGTGCTGCAAATAAGTAGACATACCACTACACCACTCTTCTATAAAGCTGACGGGTATACTTTAGAAGAAAATAAAAGTGTCTCCTACATTATTTGACATCTGCCTAGAATTAAATTAGTTCCCCTTATTGTCACCTGCCAATTTATACTTGAAGGACTTGTTTCAACTATTAATTGGTAAACAAAATTTTATAAAAAACATATTCAATTCATGTTGTAAAAACTAACTTTTCAACGAATCGAAATAACACGAAAAGTACCTACCAAAAAAACAGAAAAGCAAACGATAGTAATTTTTATATAATGATTTATCGTTGGGCGATGAATAAACTTAAATGTACCATAAACGCCTCAAGCTGGGTGATATATTGTGTCCCGAATACGGAGAACGTTGCTAGGATTTGAAATATCTTTGGTCACATTCTTCTGGAAAGTTCGGCATACATTCTTAAGGCTTAATGCAACTACGGCGGCAAAGAATGACAAACAAACAAACAAACAAACTCATTTTCACATTTTGTGTGAAACGATATTTTTCCATCGCATCTCTACTTTCCTCCTTTGTGAACAGATCTAAAAATACATCAAAGACCGGATTTTTTTCTACCTAATTAGTACAGTACAGTGAATCCGAAGAGGCTACTCAGTACTCAATGATGAGCATATGTTAAGATTTATTACTCTGTAAATACAATTATAACAATTAACAATGACTTCATAACAATAATATAATTAGACATTTGTTCGATTGTGGCTTTACACAAAAAAATGAAAATGGTACGAACACAATGCGAAAAATAAAATGAAACCTGTAACTTCACTCTCACACCTGATACTCACCTGTTATACACATAGTATGGTACATACTAGTGTTAATTAGATGGTGATTTAACGAAGTTTTTAAGTATTTTTGTTTTGTATTTATTTTAATTTTATTTATGTTCCACAGACAGCTTTTCGAATTTGTTACATCCAAAGCGCCGTGGGTGAGAGCCTGGCGACCTGTAACCAGAATGATACTGCTACCAGCCAGACTGTGGAAACAATGCCAGGACCAATCTTGGAGACTACTGACCACTAAACAGACGTAAGACAATTCGATAGTTTACCTAAAACCATATTGATGGTTTTGGCGAAAGTACGGTTTCTAGTTTTTTAATTACATACTTTATTTTCAATGTATTTGATGTGGTCATCAAAAAACATCACCAAATTCACCATTTAAAAAATACCATTTCTGAGTTGAAAGCGTTAGTCAGACAGTCCTTGTGGTTTTTTGCGCGATTGATTTTTCTCCTCACTGAACAGAGCCAGATTTCATGCACGAAAGAATTTGTGCGAGGATTGCAGCCTCACATAAAAAGGTTGGTTTGAAATAGTGCCTCAGATTTACACTAAATTTGATCCTATTTTTAAGCATTGTAAAAAAGACCCTTATGAAATCAGTCTGGTCTGTCTGTTTGTCCGTCTGTTACAGTGGATTACCTCAGCAACTGGATATTAACTTGATAAGCGAAGTTACGGAAACTGGTGAACCACAGGTTACACAAGTGAAATAATTGATAAATTATTTAGATTTTTATTTGAAAATGGGCAGAAAAGGAGCTTGAAATTTTAAAATTTAGTCACTGAGTCTGTCAAGTGGTATAATTTTTGACTTGTCATGAAAAAATTGTATTAAAACACAATTCCACCTGTCTATATCCAAAGATTCCTAAGTAAAAGAAAACTAAAATAATCATGGCAGTCAGGATTTTCTGTCTAGTTTTTGAGTAGTCTTCAAAAAACCTGTACAAAAAACGGTCGGGAAAATGAACTTATCTGTACGTTTCTTTTCATCGTTCGACAACTTGGAACACCCTTGGAGCGCGAGACCGACTCGCACTTGGCCGGTATTTATCAAATTAAGATCACCATCACTTGTTTTGATTTTCTAAATTTGAATTTTGTCCGTTGGTACATTATATAATAACATCTTCAGTAACCTATCCAACCACATCCCCACAGTATGCCTTTTTAAAGCTACTACAACAAATAGTTATTAAACATACAACCGTAGTACATACTACGAGTCTAATCATCGTTTATTATTTAACATCCTCTGTCCAAATCCGCAATGCCAGCTGAGTTAGCATTGGCGGGAGCGAATCTACTCCGAAGCCCATGTATTATTCAACCCTTCCTCAGGTATGAATGCTCATTAGTCCTGGAATAAAGCCCTGTTTTCATGTTCAACGACCTTTCCAAACCAGGGTTGGCTAGAGGCAACTATTTTGTCAAACATAATGCTTAGACAAATATCTGATTGATTAAATAACTACACGTAATGGCTGGTTGTGTACAAGCACATAAAAAAGCATTTTATGAACTAATATACATTTATACTTACTGAATTAATAAATAATAATCTGATCGAGCAATTTGAGATTGTTTTTATTCAAAAACAAACATCATTGGAACTACATTATTCCCGGCCATAAACGCTTTTCAGTACGTCTTCAAGTCAATTTGTTTGACGGTCAAGCGAAAGATTGAAGCGAAATGTATAAAACAAATTATAGGTTACATAAAGACAAAATTCTTTATTTAAAATCATTTTACGCAAATAGCATTTTGATCCCATCACAGTCACTAAGTTTGTTTGTACTTGCATGAAACGTTTTCAAAAGATTCTTAATTATACAAGACGATGCGAGTATGTAGCCGACTACAGCATACACTGGTCTACAACATGCCTGCCCTCTTTTTTAAAGTCAGAATTTTGTGTTCAGGTATATATTTTAGTAGTAAAAAAGCTAAAAGAGCTGAGTTTCTAGAGTTGTCAATTTTTTATCCATTGAGTTTAAAAAATAATTGAACTTTTAAGATCATATTTTTACTTAAATATTGAATGAGTAGAATTGGAATTTGTTGAAATTTCCAGCCATGGGCCATAGCTGCAAATTTAAACAACGAAATAGAATTAAAGTACATAAAGGCTTGCAAAGGTATTTTCAGTTGAATGTACTCTGTGATGCAGTTGCACCCCGTTGCAAGTGCATTGGCCCTGAATGAACAGTGCTTACGTCACAGCGCTTCTACTGAAGTTACCCGAAGTTTTACGATCCAGCTTTAACTTGTATAGTAGCTTTGTCGCAATGAGTAAGACAGAAATCTACAAAGTGAATCTAAACTACATCTTTCATTCATGCTTAATATAAATTCGGTAAATCAACTACAATATTTCTGAGTCTGTCATTATTCGATGTATTTGTGCTACAGTTAATTAAGAAACTATTTTTATTTCTCTTTGCTTATGGGTTATGACAGACGTGAATTTTCTTTGCTCTAGAAAGAAAGAAAGAAAGAAAAAAAATATTTGCCAAGTACATAGTTTTTTTACACGGTTTTAAGATAGTAATTTCAATTAGTTCGATGTACTTAACCTGTCCACAGGTGTGCAAATATTATAAACATATCTAATAAGGAATTTAATTGTTAAAAAAATTGTTTACATAGCATGTCTATCAGTAGCTAGCTCTAGTAGAATCTAGCTAGTCCGATGCTGATGATGAATGTTTGTGACCGTTGTCGACAGTATTCTTTCTGTTTGTGCTTCGAATGCGTGTACTGCTGTCATGATTGCAGACTTGAGTATTAGATATCAATTTCAATTTGATACTTCTTCACGTTTTGAGAAAAAGAGCCTTGACAGACAGACCGACGGACGACCACGCGATCCTATAAGGGTTCCTTTACTCCTATAAGGGTTTTGAAACCTAAAAATGATTGGCACCCTAAGGGCCCATATATCACTTGTTAGGACTTAAATAACCACAGTAACGAAGATAATACTGGTAAGAAAGGTAATCAATAATGATACCAATAATGAAATGCGTATTCAGTCAAACAAAAATTTCTATTTGCTTTAAATAGGGTAAGATTCTTAATTGATAGTCAATAGTAAAGAGCAGTTCATGCCTATTCAGCCAGCAAGCAAATTTACACATAATTGGCATATGTCACAAAGTCAACTTAATTAATTTTAAAAAACCGGCCAAGTGCAAGACGGACTCGCTTACGATGGGTTCCGTACCATTATTTATAAAAAGAAGCGAAAAATCACGTTTGTTGTATGTCCTTAAATATTTATTCTATTATGTTTTTTTAGTATTTGTTGTTATATCGACAACAGAAATACATCATCTGTGAAAATTTCAGCAAGCTAACTACCACGGTTCATGAGATATAGCCTGGTTACAGACGGACTGACAAACAAGTCTTAGTAATAGAGTCCCGTTTTTACCCTCTGAGTACGGAACCTTAAAAAACTAGGATAAATATTTTGTTTGTTTGTTACCATTAAACACCTCAGCAACACAACCTGTCCTTATTTAATATCGAAGCGGAAGAAAAAAGCTATTTTAGTTTACTAGATTGTTTCTAAGTCTGTGCAGACAAAGCCGCGGGTATAAGACTTGTTAAAGATAAATAAACCGGATTTGACTATGATCGAAGTATTTCATCGTGTAGCCGTGTAGCTACCCCTCATTGCAAGCTCAATGCACCGAAGGTCGTCGTCCGCGTCCCTTGCACGGTGCACTGGGGCCAAGGCCCTCTCTTACGTCACTTGCAAGTAATCTGAGAGTGCACGAGACTTTTAAAACTTAGATACGATAAGATATATTGTACTACTACTACCTGCTAATGTAAGTTTACCGTACATTCATGTCACGCAGTATACAATTAGCAAGTACAAACAATATACAAAACAAGAATATTAAAATACTGTTAGAAATTTTTTCGATTTATTCACATGCCATTGCTCTGAATTATTATTTATCATGAAGCTAAAAAAGGTTTTACTTTGCCGTTTTACCTGAATATATTTTATCAATGTTGTTGCCCAAGATGTTAAAAAAGACCTATTGCTATATTTTAATCTCTTTGGTTGTTTCATTCAAAAACTTCCTTATTGTACGACGGGGAACCTTTTTATTAACTCATTTTTACGGTAAATGTGGATTTTCTTAGGACAATATGTCGATAAACATTTCATCGACGCCAAGAAATCGAAAGTCAATCTATAACGATTTCTATGTTTTGATTTCGAACCCACAAAAATATATCGAAATACTTACTCGTCAAATTGGTAAATGTCATATAAGGTACATACTTGTATTGAATTCGACACCACAACATGACCTCAACACAGCTTTCACGAGATAATTGAAGTCGGTGCTCAAGAGATCTTGCTTTAATGGATGTTACGTCTTACTTCGCATATTTAGTATTATACGATTTTAGTCTTTAAGAATATAAAAGATTCGGAAATAACTCGACGAGTCAGTGAGCTGAAGTGGCAATGGGCAGGCCACATCACTTGAAGAATGGATAACCGATGGGGAGCAAAATTTTCGAGTGGTGACAACCGCCGCCCCCGTTGTAGATGTACCAGCGACCTAGTAAAGGTGATATAGTAAAGGAACATAATCCATGACCAATTAGTAGAATATAAGCCCCCAATAGTTTATAGTTATAATTCCCCCAATGAAGAATAAGCAGTAAAATATTTAATATCCACTTGACAAAACACTTTAATCTAATATAAAATTCCCCTAATAAACTAATAACAACTCAAACAATATTTAATTTTATGCTGGTGTCTTGGGACTGGTCAAGGTAGCATAACCATGTGCCTATGCCCAGAAGTGGACGTTTCTGGCCGGCTGGTGATGATGACTATATTCTAAAATAATAAGACGGATGAAATGACCGGCTCCGAGTTGCTGCTTATGTTTAGTTCGTAACACACGCAAATTAACCATTAGCAATTCGGCGCGGCGTTGGGAATAGGCGGGCTATCTATTCGATATCTTAATTAGGTACCTATTGAAATTTATAGTGCGGTCCAGACGAGATCGTTACGATAGTCTATTGGTCCTTAAATTAAGGTTTGGGGCTGAATGTATGTACAGTAGAACTCCAATTATCCGAACTCCGACTATCCGAATCGCCGATTATCCGAATCACAAAAAATTGTCCAAAAAAAGTCTAAGTGCGCTATTATTCTTCTCCCCGCGAAGCCAGTGTTTGCGCGTCAAGTCTTTACTTGACTTGTCTTAACTTGCCGTTGTGCCTACACTGACTTCCCCCCGCGAAAACGGTTGAAGACCGCAAAACAGCTTACATTAACGGAGATGTTTAAAAAACAATGATTTTTATTTCTAAACTTGTACATAAGTACATTTTATTTATATTTAAAACGTGTGAAAATTTCATGTTTCTTTCATTTAATTCAATAAAAAAATAGTGCAATATCAAAACGTAGCTTTTATTCTCTCCAATGGCAATTTTTTTAAAAAAATCCGATTATCCGAATATTTGATTATCCGAATGGGTCCCGGTCCCCATTAATTCGGATAATTGGAGTTCTACTGTAGCTATATTAAGTTTTCTTTCGCCTTCATTTAACTTTCAGCGTAGTGCAGTTCTAGCCTTGCCATATTGATGGCTTCTACGTATCTAGGGTTGAATTCCGTCGGATGACTGGTGTTAAATCATCACATTACCTAAATACTCGTATATATTTACAAAGATAGCCAGTGTATAATTGAGGTGATAGCTATTGTGAATAATAAAGCTAACTAAACGAAGAAACTATAGTTAGCGAAAATGTAACCGTCGTAGTGAGTAAAGTGTGAAAAAGAATCCTGGCAAATAACATTGACTATTTACTTGTTTTTATAATGACTTAGAAGACTTTAGGTTTTAATGCACTATTGTTTTGAAATAATGTAAGTCCATAGCTGAACTGCCTAAAATCGGCATAGAATATTAACTATTTTTTTAATGCAATATCTACCAGGCTAAAAGGCCCTAAAGTGATCGCAAACTATGGGGTATTTGGCAGGTATTTAAAAACTGTTCTACGTTAATCACTGATTTCAGACACTGATAAGAAAGAGTTTTTCCTGTCAATATCATGACCTCATGTCATCGTGACGTCACCTGCTTGTAAACGGATTACAAGTAGTTGACGTCATTAACCACTCGGCCAATCGCAATCGTTTACGATCACGTGACTAAAATAGACAAAACAATATTTTCTCTTAAAATATATAGTATTTTTTAACTCACTTAATTGGTTGGTTTCAAATATTCATATTCAATACGGATGCCATCAATAGATCCTATATTTTATATGCTGTCACCCTATTATTCGTAATTCCAGTTAGCAAAACTACCTCTAAAGATTTTAAATTTATAGAATCGCCAATGGTGGACGTTACATTATCAATTACTTATGTAAAGATGAGTTAACAAATATAACACGACTTCCTTTCGCTCGAGCATCACTTTACACACTTCACCGGCTAGTTTGCACCTTCAACTACGTCGTTTACTTCTATACTACGTCATGCAATCCCGTCTACTTAGCACCCATAGCGAATTCGAGCAAGTTTAATAAATTAAAAACTTTATATTTTGTGCTGTTGGAATCCCACTTAAAGAAGTGAGGAGTTTCGTAATTTATGTAGATTCTTAGCAAGAGCGTTCCGAGTAAGGTGAGTTGAAATGGAAAATAATTTTCTTTAATAACCCTCGAGGAAATAGGGCGGTCGGGCGGTACGAGGATATTTCTCGATTTTAATAAACCCCAAGCTCTTCAATTGTTACGTGCTTGATCTCATTTTCTGGAATGAGAATTGAGAAATTGCTCTCGCTCTGATTTGCCGAAAAGAAAGATTCCATTCCTTTGTGGTTGATTTATTTCAGCTCCCAAACATTATGATTAAATTTGCATTGAGTGACTGGTACAATGGGCAGTTTATTGGTAGTACTGCGAATGCGAAAGTGCCGTGTGGTATCAGCTTTATAACATAGCTCTAGAGTCTCGTAAAAGGCAACTAAAGGAAAACTATTGAGGTGGACACCAGAAGCTACCTATGTAGCAACAACATGTTAATGCGATCTCAAATCCGCCTGCCAAACGTGATGATTGTAACCAATCCCGTCATCAGGGAAGCTCATGTCCAGCAGTGAACTCATGTAGACTATTATGTTGCGATATATGGTTGTGGGCCCTAGAATAGGGTCACTAGAAACAACGTGACTACATAAGGGCCAATGCTTCTAGCTAGAGACACATTAGTAAGACACACAGATAAGTAATAAATACAGCAACGATCTCCTTCAGGGACCTTATTCCAAAAGCCAGTGATTGCTTATTTTATCCTGCTACGAAATTTATGCCACTCAATATTTAACGAAAACCGTTCCGTCGATAAGCAGAGCTAATAATTCTACAAATTACGAAAATGTCTTCCCAATAGCGACTAAAACAACGCATCAATCTCGTCACGATCTTGACGAAGCTACACGATAAGCCCGAGATACAGATTAGAGTTCATTTTCCATCATTTTTTACAGTCTAGTGATTCTAGCGGGTATTCTCAATTGAGATAAAATAAAGCAAAACCTTTTCGATGTGTTGGTACGACAAAATACGTAGTTAAGGCATGGTTTATTTACCATATTTCATTATCTGCTGGATATTGCATAAGTTTACAACTTGCCATGAACCTCATAGATCGTCAGTCGGACTGTTCATAAGATGTATTAGTTATCTTAGTAATATGTTGTGATTACATAATGTAAGTAGATGCTGCTGCACATCTCCTCACTCGAATTTGACGACGTCCGCGGGGTAATACGGGATAGCCTTATGCTGGAGCTGAAACAATATTGCACGATTAACTATAATACTACATTTTCCTAAAATCGTTTAAAAAGATATTTTTTCGTGCGGACGTTCGCCAATTGTTTTTCAACCAACTTCAAAGAAGGAGGAGATTCTCAATTCGACTGTATGTTTTTTAATGTATTTTACGCCACAACTCCGCCAATTATGAATCGATTTTGATGATTCTTTTTTTGTTTAGTAGAACATACTTCCAAAGTGGTCCCATGTAAA
Source organism: Carcina quercana (assembly GCA_910589575.2). NCBI lineage: Eukaryota > Metazoa > Arthropoda > Insecta > Lepidoptera > Depressariidae > Carcina > Carcina quercana. The sequence continues at coordinate 12,558,692 of OU342432.1, read as the reverse complement.
TTTTATCGAAATTGGTGCAGTGCTTTTTGAGAAAATCAACAAAAATCAAATAAGATAATTCTAACTCGAAGGGTGAAAATTTAGGGGATAAATGCTGTAGACTTTTAGGGCAGTTGAAATTGGTTTCTACTTTTTTATGCGTTAGTTAGAGCGATCAGTGAGCGTCTGTTTCTAATTTTGACGAAAAATGGTGTTGAATATAGCTTTTCTAAACGAAAAGTCTGAAAATCTTCTAAAATTTAAAAGTTATAACAAATTCGAACATGATCATCGGTGGTTCAAAGTACGAACTGCAATTTCATTACCTCATTTACAGCTTCATACGTACGTGCAGGTATCTTCCAACATAGAAAATATATTGCTCAAAGAGCGAAGAACATAATATCCTCTATGAAGTCGATATATAAATCAAAGCTCACTACTATTAAGGCGAAATCCACCTTAAACACAGCACCAGAAACTAAATCATTATAACGCCTTCTCATCTCGATATAGTCTATATACCTCAAATAGAACAACATCAATTCAGCGGAGTAGAGGCGATCCATCACTGTCAATGTCGCCGATGCTGCACTGGCCTTGTGGCCACGATAAGGAACAATCCGAGTGTCAGAACAGGGGCCCAGATTCATTGAAGTTAATAAATATACATTGTAGTTACATGTATCTCCTGTATTTGTAATCGTTAAAGTTATAGACGGACTCTGTGGCCTAATGGCTAAATGTTGGACTAACAATCTTAAGGACCCGGGTTTGATTCCCAGTGGAGGTATCTATCGGTACTCGGTATGGTTGGTAGCCCTTATCGTCACTTACCATTAGGTAAGATGAAGGCCAAGTGCAAACCCACCATACTATTTTTTATTATTATATCGTATGCAACCGTAAAGGAATTATGTAATAGACAGTACACAAAAGTTAAAATAAAAATGTAAATTAGAAAATCGCCTTGTGGCAACATCGATTAAAATCACGATCTAAAGGTCTGAAAATCTTCTAGTTAAAAGTGATTTCTATATTCAGTGGAGTACTTTGGTATTTTATATTCTGGCAGTTCCATGGTTGGACAATATTGTCTTTGGAAAATTCTGCTTTTTTACTTTAGTAGAAGTCAAATAAAAAGGCTGGCAACTGCAACTTTTGTAAGTATCTAACAAACTATCCTATTGTTACCGCCGGTGTTGCCAGGGCCGTGAACAATGAGTCGCCCCGCGCCCGCATTATACCTGATAGTTCGATATTAGGACGATTTAAGTAATAAATTTGGAGGGATTATGTGGGTCGTGGAGAAACCTCTACATTGGCATATAAACCTTATCACTGCGGTATTATTGCATATGTTGTGTATCTAATGAAAATCGCCAAAAATAAAATCAACATCATCAACAAACAACTCTTGCAAAAAATAAATATTATTGCACCATCCAGACATTTTAGGCAACAGCAAACTCTGCATGTGCCATTATAAAAAAAAAACTATTGTATCTACTGATCAGTTATTTGGTCACAATCACATCACTATAACTGTCAAACTAGATCTGTCATAGAGAAAATAAATGATTGGAAGCACTATATTATATTTGTACCAATTTTCATCGAGATTCATTTATACTTAGGAGATTGCTCAGTGCTTAGGAGTAGCAGAATATTTAGTAAACTAGCTAAAATATTATGAAATTGATCTGGGTAGGTAGGTGGGTGAAGGTAATGACTGAAGACTACTTCGATACGATTAGCTAGATTTATAGGATTTTGTTTTGTCTTTCCGTTCCATTTTCATTTGTAAATGTTAAAGACATAATAGGTTATTACTCTATATTTAAATCTCTCTGGAGATTGTGTTTATATTATTTAGTTGTTTTTTATTTAAAACTTATGAATTAAGACCGATCGCTGAAAACTTTATGGATGGCTTATAGTATATAGTTTTAAATATAGACTTAAATAGTTGTTAAGTTTCAGAATGAAATAATTTTTTATCTGCGCTAGCTTGTGACGTGCTGTTGCTGTTTGGAGTCAGATAAAAAGGATTGCCTCATGTCATCGCTAAGTTAATCTAAAAAGCGACTAAAATTAAAAGATGTGCATTATCATCTATGAACGAGTATGTATCAACCTTCACCAGTACAAACGTGGTGATTATGGCTAATCCCCTAATATAATTTTCAACCTGGTGATTCGCTATAGAGGCTCATGTCCATCTGACTTGTACGACTAACAACAATGATTATAAGAACTTTAAATGTAGTTTCTAGTTTGAAAATCTTTCCTTAACTACGTTAGCAGGTGCAGAGCATGGCTTAAACATAATTATTCCAATCCCTGGGAGCAAAATCTCAAGGAATACCTTCATTTGTTGAAACTTAAGTTAGAATACCTTCCAGTTTAATTAGAATAGCGGATAATGTCTCTGAAAACTAGACGTTTCATTTCTGAGTAAAGTTTCGTGAGGACATGGTCAGACAAAAAGACTGGATTGAAATTAGGGTGTCGCTTGATTTACATAGGTCTTTCATATGACTACGAATAGTTTTTAAAATATTTTTATAAGTAAGTAAGTTATCTAAGTTGGAATAAAGTGCGCTTTCAACTACAATGGGACCTCATTATCATCATCAGCCGGGAAGCATAGGGCATCCACAACAGGGCATTGGCCTCCTCCGTGGTATGCCACAGTGACCATTCTCGAGCAACTTGCATCCAGCGACTCCGCGCGACCTTTATTCGGTCGTCGGTCCATCTAGTAGTACTTTAGTAGTAGTAGTACTTTAGTAGTACTTTAGTAGTACTTTAGTAGTACTTTAGTAGTACTTTAGTAGTACTTTAGTAGTACTTTAGTAGTACTTTAGTAGTACTTTAGTAGTACTTTAGTAGTACTTTAGTAGTACTTTAGTAGTACTTTAGTAGTACTTTAGTAGTACTTTTACTCCCCAGTTATCTTTTCTTCGAGCGCCTACGCCTTTATGCAAAACATCTCGTAAATTACTGTTGAGAATATTACGTCATACTTTTAAGTTAATCGGACATTTCTGAAGTAATCATAACGATACACGGTACCTACGACACTCACGTTCCTCGGGCGCGTACATCCCAAGGGGTCGATGCGGCCTTGACAAAGCTCCCCTCAGATATAACTCTCGACTTCAAATGACGTCAATTCTCAAGCATCCGACCCAAAGCCTGCTAAGGTTGGAGTGGATATCATTCTTAAAACAGTCAATAAAAGATGAAATGCCTGAAGGGATTCAGAGGCGGTGATCACGCATGTTACGTCCTTATCTTGGTCAATTGCAAGCCGCTCACTCTTACACGCATGAGCTGTCCTTCCTGTACGTATACTAAACTTGTCTTATTTCGTGGATATATACATTATTGGAACAAATGTTTCTCCTAAATCTGTAACATCAAAGGAAAGTATTTAAAAATGTAATAATGAAAGGTAGATAGTCTGGTTTTAGTATTTCAACTGGATTCTTGTTCTATACACGATAGATGACACGAAAATAGTATCGAATCGAATTTATATCTACCTACATACCTCCAGAAGCACTCCAATCTTTATATCGATGCTGCAACCATTATCTCGCGAAATGGGAATCCAAACGCTTTTGTTTAACTATTAATTACGCTCCTTGTTTCAATATCCTTTTGTAAATACTCCTTTATGATTAATGTAAAATAGATAATACCAATTTATTGTTCGATAATTATAATTCCAGTGTCATGTTTATAGGCTTAGTTAACATTAATACCTTGAATCATTAATTACGTTCTAGATTAAAGGGACAAACGTCTAAAGGTCGTCTAGCTAGGTAGATAGGTAGGCATAGATAGTAATTAATTGAAGATTAAGCAACAAATTACTCACTAGCTATGTAACTGCCGAGCAATGTATGTAATCAAATCTAGCGAGTCAATTTTAACCTACTTCTAACTGTCGTATCAATTTTAAACTTTATGAATGTATGTGGGTCAGATGACAAATCAATAATTTGACACCATCGTTGAGCTTATCTACCCCTGAAAAGGAGGTGAATAAATAACTCCTCGATGGGTACTTATAAACTCAAGTATCTAATATTTGTCATTAAATGTCTACTGGCTTATTTCAAATTTATTAAAAGTGTGTGAACTCCTAAAACATTTATTTTAGTTTTCAATAGGATACGAATTCTCAGGCTCCACGGAAGACCAGCGTCGCAGCAGGCTATCTGCTGCGGCAATAAGCTGAGTGGGGCCTTTTTTGGCACGTCATAAACTTATTTTTTGATCTAGAGTATAAGTTAGTTTTATCGTGTCAAAATAAAGTTTTATCTTTCTTTCTTTTCTTTAATATTGATGACGAGGGTCTGATTATGTAGTTAGGCAGGAGGTACAAAGTGGAACTCTTTCAGGATTACTAGTAAAACTCTCGATTTGGGGCTCATTTTGTTTTGTATTTGTAGCTGTACTTTTTGTGCCTACATGCATGTCCAGTTTTTAAAGGCTTTATATTAGGTTAACTTATCTTCTACGTATGTTAAGAAATCTAGCAAGTTAATTTTAACCTACCTCTAACTGTCGTATACAATTGAAACTTTGCAGTTTTATGTAAGTTGATGTTAATAAGGATGATAATACAATAATTTGCCACCATAGAGCTGATCTGACCCTGGTGTCAGGAGGTGCATAGAGTAACTCATCAATGGGTACTGGTAAACCCATCGAATTTGGGCTCATTTAGTTTGGTTTGACGAGTTTAATCCATAAATGGTGGTATACTTGGTGGCAAGGCTCTGATGATAAATCCAGTAAGTAGAAAGTGGAACTGTTCAAGGAATACTAGTAAGCACCTACAGTTTGGGCTCATTGGGTATAGTTTAAAAAGTCCAATACATAACGCTTGAACGATGATGGCGCTGTGGGAGTGGATAAAGAAATCTTTCAACAGAATTAGTGAAAAAAGTTCTAACTATGTATATACATTTGCGGAATATACTGTACCCTACTTTTGTTTTCGCCGTAGTGAAAAACGGTACAACGACACCGTGAAGTGAACGGTGCTGGTAACATTATGTGTAAGGTGTAACAGCGATAACGTTCTCACTCGTTACACAAGTTTGAATAACGAGTTGATAAGGTTATACGAGTTTACATGTACGAGTACGTGGGTGTGTGGGTTGTATTGACGAAACGGTCGAAACAAAACATACAGCATTGTTCACGTACCTACCTCTACAGTTAACAGTTACTCGACGGAACGAATTTTTATTTTTGGGGTTGAATAACTTTGTTATGTTTTCGTTTGCGGTTCTCCCTAGACTATGTTTTTGTCGTTAGCAATTAGCTAGGGTAACTTAATAGAACGCCTTCAATAGGATCAACAAAAATACATAGCCTGTGTCCTCCTGCACACACTAACAATATTTTACTACTAACACTAACCTTTTTAACCGACTTCAAACAAGAAGGAGGTTCTCAATTCGAAGGGGAATTTTTAATTGTTTGTTACCTCAGAACTTTTGACTGGGTGAACCGATTTGGATGATTTTTTTAAATATTTGAAAGCTGGTGATTCTCGTCTGGTTCCATTTTAATTTGGTCCAGTTTTTGGCATCCATGAGAAAACGATATAAATCTTAAATTTGCCTTAATATAAGTAGGAAGTCGGTTTCCAGTTCTTTTCGAACAAATTTAGTCGTAAAAATATTATTTTTGTGGTTTTATGTGGAGTTCAGAACTTAACTATGAAGACCATATCTTATTAATGAAGTCAGGGGGCTTTAGTAAACAGTATCTGCAAAAAGTGTTATATGCCTATGAAAAACACGCTTGAATTGAAGACAAGGATAATTTTCTGTGAAACTAATATACTTTTGCACCCTCTAAACCTCTAAGCTATGGAGCGCAGAATAATCGGTGTAAAACTAACTTGACTAAAAGTTAGAAGAAAAAAATCCCTATTAGCCAAAATTGAACCAGAAACTAATCTTGGCACCAATAGGAAAATGCTGCATCCAATTCAAGGAAACCAGCATTGCATCGTAACACAAAGCGATTTCCGAATGAACTAAAATCGCTACTGAAAGATTGGCCAAAGCAAGCTCTTGAAAACTAATTGTGTCGAAAAATGAGGAACCGTTTGTTCAGCAGTGCCATAGATGATATCAATGAATAGATCGACATCGTGTCGTTCTAATGTCGTCTAATGTAAAGCGATTTCGACAATTATGTTAACACAACAACCTGATACGGAAACCACAGTGATGTTTACCTAACTAGCGCATCCACGCTTTACGCTCCGGGTACACACGGCTACTCGCTACGGCTACATTTGTAAATACGAGTACATGTCAAGGGTCGTATTGATAGACTTTTGAACAACAATAGCCTTCTTATAGTGTATGTTGCTGAGAAAAAAATCACTTCCCACTTCCAGACTTTAAAAAAAATTCGTACAACTTAATCCATGCCGCATCTATTGCTTCACGCTCTGTGACACACTTGAGTAGTTTGTATTGTATAGTTTTAAACTTCTATCCACACATTAAGCTAGTCTAATTTTAAAAAATCGATGTTTTTGTACACACTCATATTATTTTAATTTATTTTAACGTTAGTTCTATATGTTACATATTATTATTAAATTTCTTATATATGTGATTTTTTAAAGAAATAAAGATCTTTAAACCGAAACTGGCTTTATCTAAAATACCCCAAACTCAGAACGCTAAGTAGCTTGCAAACACAACTGACCATGACTTCACCCAACGAAATAATTGGAAAAAGTAATTTTGGTCTTCAATGACCCTTGCGTTGAATATTTCAGGTTTCAGGTTCGTCTCCCGGGCATGCTGCTGCTATGAACGACTCCATACGAGAATACCTCCACTCATTCGTTTTAATTAACCTGTGAATATGGATGAGCTACGCAAATGACAGGGGTTTAGTTTAAACTTGCTTACCCGTAGTTTCGTTGATGGGTTTCTTTGACGTTTTCGTGGTAATTTGTTATTGAATTTTCATTATCTAACGTTCCTTGAAATGTTTTACCTGGAAAACAATTGTACGAGAAGATAAACTTCACAAATGTTTTATCGTAAAGAAAAGAAAGAAAGAAAGAATTTATCTGCCAAGTACACAGGTTTTTAACACGGTGTTAAGATAGCAGTTTCAATTGGTTAAACGTACTGAACCTGTCCACAGGTGTGCAAATATTATTATATTATATATATGTTATATAATAAGGAATTTAATTATTAAAATTTGCATCACATCGCATGTCATTTCAAATCAAAATTGACATTATGCGATTCAAAAGTCATCTTATTAATTTATGTCAAACTATAATTACTGTAACTGTACTGTATAACTACGTAACTTAGTTTACTGACATGTCATCAGGTGCATGGTTTCATAACTATTATTTGTGCCGTTGAGGCGGCTGCAGTGAACAAACTTACGACAATGAACTAATATAATATTCATATGCTAAAAATCGGTTTACTGTTCATTGTTTTATATTAGGATCGTCCCATATCAACCCTTTGGTGACTTAAACTGCCGTAAACAATTCAGATAAGCGGGTGACAACTTCCTGTGTATCAATATCTGCTGCTATGAAATGAAATGAAATATTATTTATTTGCTAGAAAAACGGTCATTGAGGTGGTAAATGGTAACAGTGGTAATAAATAGTACAGCGTTTTCCGTCGATACGACATACAAATGTTTACATAATAATTAATTACAGTCAATTTAATATACTAATAATAAAATGTCAATATGGGTTAAGTATGTCAATTAAGGTGATTTAAAAATTGAATGATTCACCGATTCTTCTGTCAAGCATCGTGATTATGGTAAATCACTTCAAGAAAATCCTAAGTACCTAACCTTTGAGGAAGGCTTGTGTCCAATAGTCGACTTTTATATGCATTATGCACCTTCGAAGATGGTGGAAAATTTGTAAGTAAAACAGGTTTTAATATTTGTACTAGTAGATCGCTTGCGGTAACCCCTTCCTTGTGTGGTCCTCTACACATCAAATACATCGCTTTTCCAAATTTCAAAAGGCAATATTATAAGGAATACTTCTTTTACGTATAGTACTTGTACCGAAAGTTATTATATGGGCTCCTCATTTTAAAATAAGAATAAAAACCATCCCAATCAGTATCAGGATGTCTTTAAGACTCCAGGTGGTCCCTTCAATCTGTCTTTTTAAAATTTCTTCGCGGTAATTTTTATTCTAGAAATCAAGCCTTAATTTTTGTAGTCATTGCTGGTTTATAGAGACATGCAAACATTCTTAATATGAATCCACGATTGGTCGAAAACCCATAAAGCAGTAATGAAGATAAATAGTCCGGCTTGGTTTTTGAAAATATTGTATAATTGCGGAGAAATGTAGAACAGAGTGAATGGGGCCGCTACTGGCGCTCTATAGAGTCTGAAGTTGTATTGTTGTATGTTTTGGTCTTAAGCTTTAACTTAACTAACCGACAGTTGAAGAGTGACAGACGGTTTGCTAAAGGTCTCGAGGAGCACAATCAGCTCGGTTGGCGCGCGGACGTAAACTGTCTACATACTTCTATGTTAATTAAGCAGCGAAATTCTAAATAGGCCATACCATAATAATAATAAATTAACTAGCCAAACTAACGTGTGTATATTATAAAGTGGTAGCCGCAATTGGATTTCAAATTAAGTAGTTTCAGCCAATGTCTTTGGAGAAACTTCGAAGTAAACCCAAAATCCAGTTTGTTGATTCAGGATTGACCGCTTGCTCTAAATTCTACACAAGTTGGTTACGACAATAGTTTAGTATTGTACACAATTAGAATAGTTAACTGAAATCACAAGTTTGGTGCTTCACGCAAATCCGATTATCTCAACGACATCCTATTTGTTTACAATAACTAAATAACCAAGTTTTGAACAGATTCTGAGTGTGATGAGACGTTCAGAAAACATCGGACGGGGTACTTCAATGTTCGGGGGCTTTTAAAAATAATTTTTAATAAAAGAATTATTTCGTTCGCAGACGGTTTCCATGATAGATGCAATAGCATCCTAGGTTGCTTGCTACCTCTAACATCTTGCCACGATCATTGACCACAAATTAAGTGACGTGAATAAATTTAAAAATAGAATAAATAGTACACTCGGGTACAAAAATCCATTTCCCATTCATTCACACTTCATAAGAACAAGCAAGAGTGGATACATATTTTTGAACTCGAGTGTACATTATATACTCAATTTCTCTCAGAGACAACTATCCGAATTAATTCAATTGTTAGTCTGTAACTTAACCTTAAGCTCTTAGATTCTCGGACTCTCTTAGATTCTAGAACTACGCTCCGCTCCGCTAAATCTATGTTTATTGTCTAACCTGATGGTGATGGTACAGTGCCGTTATGGTGGTTAACATGGTGCTCTCCAAAACCCTTATCATCGCTTGAGACGCAGACAAAATGCAAACCCAATTATAAGTACATTGTTTTTAAAGCGTCATACATAATCTAGTCACATTCGCTTTCTATCAATCTTGTTGAGTGTAAACAACAACTTTCCATGCTATACTATTTTCCTGTGTGATTATTTCCCAGCGAATTGTTGTTTTCTTTTGTAACTAACACATTTCCTTTATTAACGCCTGGAACCATTTATTCAGTGTACGTATAATTGCGAGGCTAATGGTGTCTTGAACGGTGAAGGTGCGCCTTGATGGGTGCCACATTATTCACGTGGCTTTCTGCGTTGATAGTAAATTACCTTTGGCTCATTGCCTCACATTTAAGTGTTAAATAGCCTATTAATATAATTCTAAAACAGATTGGTGGTAGGATATTTTTCTATCACCATTTGTCCAATTCCCTACGATGCGATCTAGATTTGTCACTGTTAAACTCTTGTGTTAATAGCACTTTTGTGCAAATATGTCATTACACTTCGGGGTAAACACGCTTCCATTCTACGCCTTTATCATCTCTTACCGTGGAGTAAAAAAACTAAAAGTGTTTTGTGATTTTGATAGAGAGTTTATAAGAGTGGTATTACCTTTTTTCAGCGTAGTGTTCCTGTAGCAAAATAATTTCTAAAGTACACGCAGGTGAAGTCGTGGAAAAACGCTAGCTCTACATATAAATAAATTATCGACGTATGTATGTTTATTTTACCTCGGGATGGGGCGATCCAGTTAAGAGCACGCATCTTATCAATCATCTACAGCTATCGTCGTTTATCATTTATCGTAAATCAACAGTATTACGGATAGATAAACTTGACAAATATAAACTTAACCTTACTCACTGTTGTTCTTTAATACAAATATCTAGATTTTATTATTATTATATTTTTATACATTCGTAATTTATAATGTACTTTGATAACACATTAATTAATCTGACAATCACTATGACACATTATGTTTGCCTTTTCAGCTGAGTAAGTTTTAAATGGTGGCACGAGTATAACACATTTAAATACCCGCCTGGCTAATGTAATTACCAACAAATAAACAAAAAATTAAGAAGATACTACAGACGAAGCTATATTTTTATTAGATTTAGACATGCGGAAACTTCACTTACGCAAAATGCCCACTTTGTGATTACGACGTCGTAAATGACATAAAATGAGGAAAAAAACTTTTAGGTCCTGATAAAGATTTTAGACCTACTACACAATTCCCTACACGAGTGGACGTGAAAAAGAATTTTTGCGCCTTTACTCTTCTGGAAAATACTAAAAAGAACTGTTTGAAAGAAAAACACGCTTCGGCCTGTCGTTTTGACGGACGTGTAGACGAACAAAAGGGCTTCTTATTCCACTTTCAAAAACAAATCGGTGAAAATACTATAAGCCTCATTCAATTTTATCTACGAGTACCTACATTGAAGTTTAGCTTGTGAGTTGAGACCAAGTTTCATGTGGTCCCTCCGTCACATCATCAAGAAGAACTTGTTTGTTTGGACTGTGAGTCAATAGGTCAATCAGATTAATTTACAGAGAAAGACACTCCTATTGGCATGTATTTCTGCAAGAAAATAAATATACTTAAAATAATGTGTATAAATCAAACCAGTAGATTAGCTGTGTAAAAAGTTCAGTCGCCACAGTGGTGTTGAAATTAAAGTATGTAGATTTATATATGATTGATGACCTATTTATATATGAGTAGTGGAACATGATTATCAGTAGACTAATGCAGTAGCTGATGATGCTGCTTTTAAGATAAAGTTATACCCTTCATCTCACATGATAACTGCTGTTAAGGGCGTTTGGATGGAAACCGAAACACCCAGACGCCTCAAGGTATTGATGTGCACAGATGTTTTTAACAGTTTTTTATTATTATTAAAATAGTTGCCATATATAGAGAAGCGGAAAAGATCTCTAGTTAGTTTTTGTGTAACACCCTGGAGGTCTTTCATACTTTTTTCTGAATCTAATTTGTTTTTCACTACGGAACTGGAGTTTAGGAAGTGGGAAATGCATCTAGGTTGGCCTCGAGATGCGTTGATAGTGTTGCGCCTGACTAAACATTGTTTACGTGACAGCTTTTTTCGTAGAAAACGCGCCATTCGATAGTACCTGCCAAGATCTAACATAAACAACTTTTTTTCTTCAAAGTATATTCCAACGGTAACCTTCAACCTTCCTTCCACCTTCAACTGAATCAGAAAAGAATTATATCTACTGAAAAGGTTGTATTTTATGTTCGTCCATTGTCTCGAGATAGAAACAATCTCAGAATAAAAACTCTGCGCTCAGACACAGCATAACTTATTTGGAAAAGGTCAAGTCCTCAAGTAAACATCCTGGAACTAATATGCCTACTTATTAGATTAATAAAATAAATCTATTTACACAGCCATTGGGCACAAATTCTGGCGATGCCGCCCTAGTTACATAAACAACTACATCACCAATACGTATTATAAAGATACAGTCCTTATCATGTAATAATTAGCCGCAATTTGTTGACAACCATTGAGCGTAGGACAAGGCTTTTTTTTTTAAAGTTACTTTGAACTCATTCGAGAATTTCCATCATAGAGAGTTCATTTACCTTATCGTAGAAACAAGGTACAACAAGTATACCCAAGAAAAATCAAGGAAAAAAGTCAGAAGGTCGTCTTGAATAATATATAAAACGGCGAGAAAATTCTCCTACAAAGAGGAGAGGTGTAGTCTTAACACTGTACTGTGTGTATACATACATATATATGTAGGAACGCACTATAACACTACATCTCGATGTTAGGGAAATGTCGGTTCTTTTTGTGTTTGGTGTTATAATAATATTTGTATTATTAAGACTCCGAATATCCCAAAAAAACTGACCCCTAAAATCACTCTGATGTCTGTTTGTCCGTTTGTCTCTGATGACTATCTCATCAACTATTAATGCTATCGAGTTGAAATTAGAAACATTCATGGAAAATAGTGACCTACAGCTGCTGCAATGTAAATAACTCATAAAAAATGTATACCTATAGGATAGGGAGTCAAAATGTCAAGTGTGTGTGACTCCAGTCACTTGGTGAAGTGATACTTTAAAGTATTTTTATTTTTATTTCGGGGTATCATATGAAAGGGGTCATTCTAAAAGAGATTTTTATTCTTTTCTTTACTGCACATTTTTTGAATTATCATGAAAAATATGTTCCAGAATACCTGCTTTTCCAAAATCTTCAGACCTTTCTGTGATACCAATTATATAAGGGACTTCTCTCTCAAAGGCTACAGGTACCAAGTTCACCATTTCGTATGAGGTGAGTTAGTCTTATCTTTTACAAACTTTCCCCATGTCTTTTTCTATATAGATCAGATAATTACGAGATCACTTTATTGACGGAAATAAATAAGAAAAGAAACAGTTTAAATATAGAACTGGGTATTTGACTAAAACAATATTATTGTCTAAATCGATAGTCCATGTAAAAAGATAAATAGGTATGTCAGTGTTTTTTTTCTTCATACGACTAATACTTTTTAGCACAACCCGCCGAAAAGTGATTCTACACGCTACATACGAGTATAAATCGCATGAGTTTTGTGACGTCACATGCCAGTGTTGGAGCGTTAAATGTATGAAGCTTGTTCGATATTTTGAGTTATCTCATAAAATAATGATTTTATCTGTTATATTCCCCTATAATAAAATGTTCAAAATGCTATTAGAAAACTAAATCTAATAAGTATTTTACTATTCGAACAAAAAATTTAAATTATTACGTTTTTGAGACTTTAAATTCTTGCCAAGTCCAAATAAAAAATTAAAATTATTTTCATCATAATTTTCATTTTGGGGGCTTTCTTTTAATATCTGTTACGCAATAAAATACAATTCAACCCCAAACTAATTAGGTGTCAAGTAACCAATTGTTTGGTTTAAATAGTTTTATACACAATAAATTATATAATAGTATACATAGTAAAGCCGTCTCTAACTGGCAAATTACATAGGTACAAAACAGAAAGAGAGAACAAGGCTTTGAGTAATGCAGCCGCGTAGTAAAAAGTATGCAGACACAAAAGGTTGTTTTGAAAACTAAACTACAGCTATGCTACTTTGTTGATATACGTATGTTTGACATACTATTATTTAAATACTTATTTAAAAGCTAGCTAATTAAAAAGCTTTACATTATTATTATAACTGAACATAAAGGAATAAATCCTTGGGCGCTATTACTTAGTGTAATAATGGCGCGGGTGCCGGCACTGATTCCGAACAGTCACGGTGAAGTCATTTATCACTCAGAATGCTTCAGACTTGACAAATCATAGAAGGAACGCCCTTATAGCACTTGGTTATTGTTACTTTTATACATCCATCATATCTATTATACATATATATTTTTATCAAAGTATTTCTAGTTGTTTAATACATTTTAAGTATATATTAATATAAATACATTCTCTTTCTAGTATACAAACAAATGCATATATTAAGCTCGTTAATTGGACTATTTGAAAAATAGCTCATCTGAAAATGTAATTAATTCTATTAGGATTAATAATGTAATAATAAAAGTAAATAACTGTAAAATAGGTCCGGTATTAATATATGGAAATAGTTTATCGAAAGAAACTTAAGAATCTGTAATACAAAGCTATTATCAAGTGTTTTGTGAATGAATTGAACAAGTATTTTTTTTAATGTACGAGATCCCAGCAGCTGCATCTACCGTTGTTACAATAACTCATAGAAAGTCCGACGTGGCATTATGAGGTATGTGGGAGGCTCATGTCCAACAGTGGACGATGCTATCTCAAGGATCGTCTCATTTCAATACTGTACCTCTAAGGAGAGGATGGAATGCCGTAGACTTTCAGAGCAACTTAAGTTGATCCCTAAATACTTTTGAACGCTTTAATCTTGCGCTGGACTGGTGAATTTGTGATTGCAGTAGTGTATATCTCTATCACGTCACAGTAGATATAGGTACGTCGAGCTCAGAGATAACAGCACCTAATTTAATAAGTGGGTATAAAAGCTGTTATCCTTTGTCATCTCAATTGCAGTATATAGAGTATATAATAGTAAAAGCAGTGTCATTGAAAAAATAAGGTACGCTCTTACTGTGTTTTGTGGTAGTCTGAGTGTGAAGGCTCCTCGCATCCGTAGCCTCGTGCCCTAACAATGAGAAATCAATATTTGGTAGGTACGAGAGCGGGTGGGCGACGGTATTTTGGTCATCAAGTTTTATTTTTATTGTCACTGCTTTTATAAACTTATTTTGGACTAAGAAGTCGTTATATATATATATATAATATATCGTACGTTTTGTTGTGAATTTGTGACATGCGCGGAGATATGAGGTTCTGTTATTTGACTATATCGTTGGTCCGAGGTTGAAAAATGAAGCCTTAGTGAAAATGTTCCGTACAATGAGTAATTAGTATCCACTTAGGTAAAGAAAGTATTTCCGTTAAAATAATGAATTTGATTGAATGAATAGGCCTGTTTCCACTAATAACAAATTGCTTGGTTTATAGTTTCTAATTATAAATGAGGAGACGAAGATAAGAAAAAACTAGTATATTTCTCAAAAAATTATTAATATTTTTAGAAAATGGATTCGAAAAAAATAGGCATTAGGTCACGTGACAACGAACACGAAGAACGCGGCGCAAGAAAGTGTGACGTCACGCCTCGCAAAACATCATTGTTGTTGTTGACGTTTTCATACCACAGAGCAGGTTATTTCGCGAGCTGTGACGTCATTCAAGACGCCATGACACTATTCAGCGTTTTCGAGGGAAATATAAATTGCTTTTTTTAAATACAAAATACGTAATGTAAATTTTGCTTTTTCTTTAAAATATAGCTTTTTGGGGATATAATATAGATTAAAGTATATAATTAACCAAGTTTTCAAATTTTGTCAACTAGCCTATTGTTATTAATTTGACATTTCCTTCAACAGATGCACATGAACCTCCTTTTTTTGAAGTCGGCTAAAATATGTTGAATTTGACTCGAGTACAAAAATATGTATTCACTTTTGTACCATGTCAAATTCACTCTGGCTTATTCCTAAACAGTGAGTTGAGGGAAATGACTAAAGATGAATATGACATGGTTTAAAACTGGAGACATATTTTTGAATTTGAGTGTACAACAGTGGGTACATATTTTTGTAATCTAGTGCACACACAGCCATAAATTAAGCTATGCATTCTCAGGATAAGCAAATCGCACCTTTCATTGTACGGAGAATGCAAATAGGCAAAAAGCTTAACTAAAAGTCTTCTCGTATATAGCAGTGTAAGTGTTCGTATATCTTTGTGTTTGTGAAGAGCATGGGAAAAAATAAATTTCAAAAATGGAATATCTATCTATTTGCACACATTTCTTGCATATAAATCAGGACATTTACTTAAGTTTTACATGTATAGAGCATGAATGTGTACTATTGGACATTGAAGGTTCATTTGTATTAGAGAATAAGCTGAACTTTGAAAAAACGAAGAAAAAAATAGTAACCTGCTTCAAAGAACTTATAAAAAGATGTAATAAAAAACAATGAAACCGTCTATCAAAACGACAAGTGACAGTTGTTTCTTAAAATATTTACCGTTGTGTTCTCCGTTTTATCGCTAAAAATGTTATTTGCAATTGAAATTCCGCTAGAAATGTCTACGTGAATTACGTTTGAAGTTGGGGCGGCAGTAATTTAGAGGAAGTCATGCCAATTTACAACAATTTGTTAGAATTCCTCTGCGAACTCGTTTTTGCGCACATACACTTTGTGAACTGTGTCCGCTGATGATATTATGCATAATATATGAAAAATAAAGATGACAAGTTCAAAAAGATGTATTCACATTGTTAAAAGCTTTTATTTTTTTATTGGTACTATTGGAGAAAGTTGGTAAGGATTGTGCTAGCCGTCACTTTTGGGGATACTCTCCTTATCTGTTTGTGATCATTATTTATTTCGTCTGTTTCTCATTAACTATATTAGGCACGTAATTTTTTTTAAAAGCTTTTATTTTTTATGACTAGAATATAATTTTTGGTTTCTCCTTGTCTTGTATATAAGATTTCAAATTATTTGGAAAATTGCGCGTTACGTCCTTCCCCACATGCCCGTATCTTTCCCTCGTAGCTCACGGATGACTACGGCGTAGTACTGACATGACGTCACGGCGTAGCTGATGACGTCGTGGCGTAGCTGATGACGTCACGGCGTAGTACACACACTCTGGGTTTTATATTGTTGTGTATTTCTTACAGTAGGTACACAGCAGCAAAGGTGTGCAATTGCCTACCCGGAAAAATTAAAAAACATTCAAGAAAGGAAGATTATTTTAAAATGCTGCTTATATGTATTATGCTTATGCTTATATTGTAATATGAAAGATGAAGTCTTTGATGACAAATTTGAATAACAATGACATTATATATACCTAATTTAATTTGTAATTTACAACTAAATTTTAAAAAAAGCATAACATCTTAATTTGAATTATAAAAATTAGTATCAATTAGGAAATCACAAAGAAACATTTTTAACTCTATAGACACACGCATATCAATGGTTATGAATATTATAATTGTGAAAAAATATTTTTAGTGCAAAACTTATTTATTATTTACAGTAATTTATGTTCACTGGTGGACTTATGTTTTCATTTAAACCCTAAGTCATATTTTTATACTCCCATGGAAAGTCATTGGATGGTCCTGTTATAAAGACGAAACAACACTATAAGCTTGCTAAAGTTTATTCCAACTAGCTATAAATCTTTGTAGAAATATGGATCCATTTAATAAGCATATTGAGCCAAACTTAAGCCTATTGCAGACATCAGAATACAAAGAAATGAGAATGAAAAGCGCTTGAGCGCTATCTCATACTATCTAGTAATATCACGAAATAATAAGATAACATCAATTTCTCGTAACGTCAGAAACATACGAAACGAAACATGTAATTATAGGATAAGAAAATTGTATTGTTGGAGATGAAACAACCGACGAATATGATTGATTTGGGACTCGCGGGTCTGCTCCGCGCCCCCTACGCCCCACGCCCCGTTTGCAATGAAACGAATACCCAGGGGCGAGACCACTGCTCATATTTATTTACATTTTGTATGTTTATTAACGGGATTGGAATTTCAGGCTTTAATCTATGAATAATGGGGTGATTTGCTCGAAGTTAAAATTGGTGCGGAGTAGAATTATAACTTCATTGTAGATACTGTAGTTATTGAAATGTATGTATTGCCTACCAGAATTCGTGGCTGAGAAAATCGTAAATAAACTTTGAATATGAAACTAAGACCAAACGCATTGGAGCTCTCTCTCTCTCTCTCTCTCTCTCTCATTTTTTTAAAGTGGTTAAGATTTTTTAACACGAGCAGGATTTGGACTTGCGTCTCTCGTCGATCCGGGACGAACGTGTTGACAATTAGGCTATTGGGTCATATGATAATTTGATTACGTATTGACACTACAGGTCTAACGTATAACTGACTCTGTTCCTGAGGTATGGGAGTGGTACGAGAGGGTGTGTTTACGGTACGCCAAACGACGCATAACTTCAGTTGGGCGTCACGCAACACGCCGCTTATCACCCCTCTCGTACTGCTTCCATACCTCAGAAACAGACTCAGTTATGCGTTTGACCTATACAACACACTCTCTATGAATCTCCTACTAGGGATCCCGTCAGACATTTTTCTCTAAAGTACAAGAGAAAGTGTGACATGAGTACTACAGCAAAGTAAAAAGTTATGGAAATCTCTGATATCAGCCGTCATGGAGCGTTGCGCAATGTGTCTCTTTGTTATCAGACTACAACTTATATTTAAAGATATATCTTAAATAAGATCACCGTGGAACCCTTGGCAGTGGAGTGATAAATTAAACTACCAATGTACTACTATAAATAATCAAGGTATCACTAATCTACCACTAAGTTCACTAGAATGAGAATGGAGGACAAAAACGAAACTTCTAATAACTATCGTCGATCGTTGAAATAAAGCTCGTGGCTTAGCTTTTGTTAGGTATTAATTTGCAAAACGTGTGACAAAAAAATTAAGTTCAAATATACTTCAAGCGCAACTGTCTCTAGCGAAACATATTTTCATACACACATAGCCAATGCCTTCTTCACTTGCTGCTTCTAAGTTGAAACATTTATTAAAGTCAGCATTATGTGAGATGCGGGATAGTGAAGAACCATTACACAAATTCAAAATCAAATACATTCCATCTTAATCATACCTATATAAACTTTGCTTCGGGGCACTTATAGTTGTATGTATAACATAAACCTATACACTGAGTCCTAGTTTGGTTATTATCAACTCCAGTTAACCAGTTAATAGTAAATGATCAATATTCATGCCCGTGGCAAACTCTGTTGTCGCAAATTCGCCTCGCTCCACATAACTGGAACAATGCTCGAGTGCATTCTGCGCGGAGACGATTTGTTAAATTATGCGGTAGGCTGCGTGCATAGAGGGATCTCAAGGTAAATCACCATAAATGTAGGAGGATGAGACAAGTGTTGTTGATACGACCACGATAACCGCGCGCTCATCTATGTTTGTGTGTCTGTATCTTGTTAGTGTGCTGACCGATATAAATGTCATTTTTACTAGATTTTCCGATCATGTACAAACGTGTACCGTTATCATCATCACAATAGGCAAGATGACACCAAATGAGATTGGGGATAAATTGTATTTTAAACCATAAAGGTCATTATAAAACTCCTAAGAAATTTAAAATATCTAATACTATTTTTTTAATCTGGACTTTTACAGCTTATAAAGCCCGCAAAAATTCAAAAAACCAACTTGCTCGAATAAAATTTTATATTTTGCTTTGTTATGAAGATTTTTTGAACTGATTCTCTGAACACGCTTTGATTATTCAATCTTACTGTCACGTAACAGGCAGGACAAGAATATCGTCGTTTCTAACAATTGCACCAAAATTTTTATTTCGGTATTTTGATAAATTAAAACTACATTGCGGCGATACCTCAACTGGATTTAGGTCATTTTCTCAGCGACAGTTTGCAGTATAAAGTTCCAAATGGAATAAAGATAAAGATTAGTTACCAATTCAAAATCAAGAATACTAGAAACTTAGTTAAACAATATCTCAAATTAAAGTATTTTTCCTTACACAATTCGATAACGTCGCATGTTACAAAAACATATGTGTTGTGATTCACTTGATATCTTCGGATCTATCTGTGGTGACTCTCGCGTAGATAGCGGATATCTCTCGTGGGATTGTTCTGTTGTAATGTGCAGAGAATAAAAGTTCATATCGCACGTATTTATAACTAAGGTACTGCGTAATGCGAAAACGTGTTAATATTATCCAGAATTGTTCTGTATGCTTCGGTTCTCTGTCGAAATACGATAACCGCAATTGTCAGCTCTCTATTCACATTATTTTTATTCGAAAAACCAAACTTGCAACTAAAAATTTTGCAAGTGTAAAGTATGTCCCCGTACCGTACACAATTTTTCGAAACACACTTGTTTTGAATTAGGAAGATATACTCGTAATTCGAAAACGGTACCAAAGCTTATGCAACGGTGCATGCGGGGGCCCTTTTGACCTTACACGAGGAATTTCATCATCAAATTCAAATTATTAGTAAAAGCCTAATAAAAAATTAAATGTCCTGAAATGTTTACTATAACTTCAAGTTACACAAATATGGGATAATATTTCATAAGAATAACTTTAAATAATACAAAATGTTCTAAATTTGTATTTGTTAGACACGCGCGTTGATGTTTTTCATATGGTCCCTTTCTGATACACTGACATATTATGTACATTGTATTTTTGCAGCTTATCTCGTCTCCCACCGTAAACCGGTGAGTTTGGTTTGTAACAAACCCGCGTTCAATCTCTGTCCACCCATACTTTCAATGTTCAGTCGTGAGATTTTCGAATACCGCTAAATAACATACTCGTATCAACAACACATTATATTAACTGTATATAATCTTGTGCGTTCTCTTCTCAGAGTCAGTTTTATTCGGTATACTACGCTGAAGCACATTCTAGACTAGCCTATGGCATACCACTGTAGGGAAATTGCACGCACATCAATGACATCTTTATCTTACAGAAGAAATATATTAGAATTGTACGAGTAGCAAATATTGATCAAATGACTCCTGCAAATAATACTTTATAAAATACCGCATCCTCACATTAACGTCCATCTATATTGTAGAATCATGTAAGCTGATTAAGAAACTACCAAATCTAGTTTATAAAATACACGACACTTTATCAAACAGTTAAAAGAATGGCTTATTAAATGTTACTATAGCATAAAATAGTTCTTTAGTAATAGATCAGACTGAGTAAGTAAAGAATATCTCTACTGGTGTGACATTGAAATAATTTAAAATAATGTTTTGTAGCTATTCTATTTTGCGGCGCCACATTGAGGCTTCACATGCTTGCTCGATGTACTATGTAACACCTGTACCTACTACCTACCATGTGAACAGCAATAAATATGTTGACTTTATTATTTCTCGCAGCAGCAGGTATTAAGTCCACTTTTTCAGACATTCCAATAGATTTCAGATTTGAGGATTTGCCGCATAGTGATCAGGTTTTGTTAATACGTAGACGTACACTGAATCTCTCCAATTTTCTCTCTCTCTTATCCTAAGGCCTAGAATTAAAGCGTATATAAGAATACACGTCGCTATTCTTTCAAGCATTAGTGCTAAATAATGCGGCATGTCAACCAAATTTTACGTTTGTTTCCTCATAGACATATTCTATACAACACAAATTTCATAATCTTATAACTTTAAACCAGCGGGATATATGTGACAAAACTCGTATTTTGCTGGACAGTAATCCGGTTGGTGACCCCAGTCCTCCCTGGAAGTTTTAAGTGAACTCAAGACTTAAAGACCCACGTGTGACTTCGCGAGCTCACTGCATCCACAACACTACTAATGCATTATGGCACGTGTCTTTCAGCTACATGATCCCTATTTGGACATGACATTACAGGAGTATCATGTGTTTTTACTAATATTGCATTCGACTCTTTTAAGGTAAAATATTTTTCGAATAATTGATCTGATCATCATATTTCCACAGCTGAAAAAGTCACTGTTGTACATGAGCCTCCCTTTTAGTTTTCAACCCCTTTTTAAGGACTTTACCATCATCCTTGGACCCCTAAATATAAACGGAAAATAATACCGCTTTCACATTTTAATTCGCAATACTAACATCGGTCTATTTTAGTCACTTAGTGGCTTTGTTATCTTCTTCATCCTGTATGTTTCATATTTTCAAATTGTTATTTAGTTCTCGAACTCTGGTGATCGTCACGGCAATCCACATTTGCAGGCGGATGGTAAAGTATTTTTCTCTTAGTTACCGTTTCCGACCCCCAAGGGTTGGCATTGGGGGTCCTACTGTAAAGGAAACCACACAGCTGTTTTGCATTAGTCAAATACCTGCTTAACAAATAAGAGAGGGAGATAGAGAACCGGAGTCTTGGTTAGCCTCTCCATGATCAACTTTAATCTGTAAACAAAAGCTACATACTCATAAGTATTAAAATTGCCTTGGGTTACAACATTAATCAAGTTATCCCGACACGTTATTTGAAAAAATTCTGAAAACGATGTATTTATTACTAAGCACGAAATTGGCCGATCAAATTGGACTTGGACCAATTGCACTAGGTTTTTAGTTTTCAATTGTAGAGAATCTTAAAATTTTTACTTTTGACGAATATTTATGAAATCTCAACTTTTTGTCTGCTCTCGTCACTTTCGATATGAGGGAGTTTCTGTAGATTTTTGACAAGCACCGCATAGCCAAGTAACGACCTGGAAATATTTGTGAGGAACTGCTTCATCCAGGTGACTCCAGAGCCGTCATTATGACATACTTAAATAAATTATAATTTACGTGATTGGATCGGAAGCTCTTAGCGCACCGTGACTAGATTGCATTCAGCATCCAACCGGGATACGACTCCGCGGGTCCAGCTTAGAGAATCTCAGTGGATACCCATCTCTTGTCTGCATCGGATATCGTTTGGCTTCTATACCCGAATGAATCGTCATGCAATACTTACGTGACAGATGACAACTGTCCTTAAACTTGTCAAGAGGCGAGGTGGAGTGGGCAAGTGCAGCCCAGTCCCCGTGACCTACATCGGCGACCCTCGCGCGGGAAGCTGCTAATTTCCACCATCGCGGGACCTACGTCACACGGGTCGGGGGGTGAGGTGCGAGGGGCGGGCGGGAGCCGCGCGGCCCGCTGGCTGCCGCGCTCGCTGGGACAGTCCGCCGCCCCGCACCGAGCTGTCAGTACGCGCCGCGAACACCACCGTGGACAAAACACGCGATATACGATCGACGCCGCCTGAACAGAGTGCTTAGACATATTTTTGTAAAGTGATAAGGGTGAAATTTATTTTTCTATTAAAGCTGTGATAATTCAGGCGAGCGGAGGCTCGGGTGGGGCGCGTTCCGCTGACACAGTGGCTCAGTCAGCCGCCGGGCGCCGAGTGGCGAGCACCATCGATTTTCTCCATACGGCTGATCGCGAGGTACGTTCTATCACGTGCTCATATTTTCATCGCGGCTATTTCCACGCGCCGGAGTATTTCAGGCGATCTGGTTAGCGTTCAAGGCCGGCTGTTAGCGTACGCGCGTACGTTCATGTTGTGATGGTTTGTTTGGATCGGGTGCAGTGCTAGATGCCGTGTCGTCACGTGGCATACGTTCGAGGGAAGCGAATCGTTTTCACGGCTCCATGATCTTCAGCGCGCGCTCCGCATATATAATGCGATAACGTCTCACAGCCAAGGTTGAGCTCGTGACGGCATTATTTTTACTGAAATGCAAATGTCCAGTGCTTACTTTTATTGTGGGCCATTTGTGATGCCTATACAAACTGACGATGCGCAGAAATTAGTATCGGCTCGAAAAAATATTTTCAAGATGATTTTTTGCGTATAATCCTTTCTGCCAAAATTACTAACTAATTAGACCGTACTCGCTTACATGTACACGTTCGGTGATCGTGTACATGACATCATTTAAGGACATGCGTTAGACACACATCTGATCATGACCTACAGACTACAGATCTCAAAACTATAAATTAAAAGCATCACGATTCGAATTCTGGCAGCGTTCCGGACAGCATTTCATTCAGGCGATCCCGACTATGTTGACTTTGTTAGAACATTGAATGTAATATCACTCTAATTGATATGAAGTAAATATATAAACAGTGTACATATTAATACATAACGCACCTTACCCGTTCATTTCGTATGTATTTGCTAAAGTTCTTAGTCAGTATAAAGGGTAAACATAAAGGGTGTACTAAATCGGTCATTACGCGACCCCTTCACGCCACGCGTAACATTTGCAAGCTTAGTGATAATCTCGGGTCACGCCACTCCCCGTAATATCACAATTTCATGTATTATATAACAATACTATATAAAACATACTTCTTTCTTTTGTATATCGTAGCAGTAAGATATACAACTTTTATATGGGAACTCATGCAAACCTGTAGAGCACCTAACAGCATTATTAGCAATGGGGATACCATCACAGTAAATCATACTCTGCACTGAAACTTATTTGTATTCGATAGAAGTTTTATTTAAAATCGTAGACATGTAAATGATAATCGAAAATAATAGGTATATTTCCTATTATCAATATTTACCATCAAAAATCACTAAACTAATTGAATGTAGTATTTTTAGTTGAATGCAGTTTGTATATTTAGTTATGTTTATAATTGGATTAGCAATAATTACGACGCTTCTTGGCAATGGCTATGAGCTTAGCAATTGGTTGAATGGTTGAGACCTCAAAGTGAAATGAACTCAATGTGAAAGTCAGATGTTTTTCCATTTCACACCTCAACCATGGAACCGACAGCAATTTCGAAAGCAAAAAGTACATGTTACATGTACTTCGACAAAACTTATATGCACGAGTAAAGTCGCGAGCTACAGCTTAATACGTTCGCATCGATCTAACACTACTAGACTTACGCATGTCACATCGGTTTTGCCAATTTTGATGAAACAAATTGCTTTTCACTCGATGTACGGACGCTTTCCGCCCGTGCCAAAGCCGTAAAGCGGTTATTGGATTCTTATCGCATGTGTTTTCCGATTGGCTACAAGCATGATCGAAATGTTACCAAAACATTTTCGTTACGCAACTAGAAAGAACCTATCAGTGGAATATGTTTGTGATTACACTGTAACGCTAATGGATGGTTTACACTTTGACCTTTATATGTCTGGTGAAGGCATTAAATCAAAATCTAGGTACATACATACATAATACGTAAAGATTAAGCACCTACGCACTGTTTATATTGAAAATGGTCATGGTAATGAAGCGGTGCCGTGACGTTTTTAACTACAGGAGCTAACGACGCTAGAATAAATGCCTTGTAGAGTTTATTATTAACTATCCAGCGCGTAAATTTTTTATATGTGTGTGATGGATTTGCACTGGGCCTTCATATCACCTGAGGGTACGTGACGATAGCCTTATCCAGCAGTGGACGTTTCCTGATGATAACACATCCCGCAGCTTTCGCGCTACAATGACAATTGCTCCAGATATCGGACCAAAAATGTATGGATGGCCTGAATGATCTCTTTTCAACATTGAACGGTTTCCTCAATGAACCTCTCGTTGATGTTTAATATATGTCAATTATTTGATACCCTGCCCGAGTCAATCACAGTTGAAGTAAGTTTTTATATATTAATACTTTTGTAAATTTAGTAGTACTCCATTCTTTTAATTTAATAACAGTGCCGAACGCGGTGGAAACTTCATGCAAAAATGACAATTATTGTGATGTCGCGATTGTGTTAGTTTCCACCGCGGGTTTATCGCTGAAATGTACTGGATGGCAGGCACTACTACTTCCTTATGCAAACTCAATAAGGTATTGTTTTTAGGGTTCCGTAGTCTTGCGTAGAATTGCGAAATATTAAGCTTAGTGAAATTTTTTGTCAGAACTGGGCGTAATCTATCTTCTATTGATTTTAAAAACCTGTCAAAATTCATAGTAAAAGTATGTATACTGAACTCCAAAGGAAAACTATCACGGCTTAGGTGTCTTTACAGGTTATCGAGTAATAGTCAACCAAACTATAAAATGTACTTCGAGTGGTCAAAATGAAAATTTCGTAAAAACTTCATTCAAAATTACTTTTTATAAAATTAGTTTAACTACGGAACCCTACACTGCGCGTAACCCGCGCACTTGGCTGCTTTATATATATTCATCCTACGGTGTTAGGATCGAAGGGGGACCAAAAAAGCGAGCATAAAATATACGCGAAAACAATAGTGAAGATAAAAAGCTATATATTTAATACATAAATCGTATTTTGGGTAGCAAAGGTAAACTATCGCTTCCGTAGCACACTGGCTTCACATTTAACACCGGTCGATACTGAGCTATTGTTCTCTTTGCACCATCGGTGTCATGAAAACAAAAACAGTTGATCATCAGCCAACCTTGCGCGTGCGCCGGGTGCAGTACCCGAAACTGAATGGCCGGAGGTTACCGCCACATGTTAATGGCACACGTATTGATGTCAAGGCGCAGCCTGACACCTGCGCGTACGCACTCCGATTGACATCACCCGATCGCTGGCGAGCACGCCAAATTGTACTATCAACAAACGTAATGATGGCGATTAACAAAGAGTATTTGCGTGAAGTTTACTTGCGTGCGAGCGTGAGCTTACACGTGTACACAGAAATGAAGCACTAAATTAGATATTACTCTGAACTTATAGTTTGTCGTTGGCGCATATCTTAAATTGACACAATTTTACCCAAAAAAATAATTAGTCTAATTCGGTGACAAAACGCTCCATATAAATCGGACGAGTTTAGTGACGTCATATGGGTATTATTGAAGCGTCAAATGTTCGATATTTTGAGTTATCTCGTAGAATGTTTTTATACGTTACATGCCCTTATAAAAAATTTCTAAATGCAATGAAAAACTAAATCCAATAAGCTTTTTACTATTCCAGACACTATCTCTTTCGCTTTTTTCGACACTTTAAACTCTTTCAAAATCCAACTAAAAAAGAAAATTATTTTGTATTTTTAGTGTAGAGGGATTTATTTTCATGTCCTTTATGTAATAAAACATCAATAAACCCCAATCTAATTCGGTGTGAAGTAGCCTATTGATTCTCGGTAACATAGCTTGAGCGGTAAACATATTAATTATTCATTGAACATTCAGATAAATAATATATATTTCATCTGACAATACGGATCTTATGTGAAGAAAGAGTTAAGATACAAGTACATATACTCCGCCAAAGAACTAGAGAGAACTCGCGTTATCGCAACGATGAATCTACAGACTGAGAGATCGGCGTCTGGCCAAAATTCTCGTCAAGGTTACTAGATAACGTGACACAAAATATTTCACTTTATTGCTGTCACGTGCAGCAAAAAGGGAATATATCACGATAGCGGGCATTAGCTCATAATGCTTCCATACAAAATTTCTTTAGCCCTTATTTTATAATAGAATAGACTTTGATAAGAAATTACCTAAAAGTAGGAGATAGGATTGTGTCGACAAATGAATATCATTAACTAAAAACTTTAAAGTCAGCTACAATAGCCGTTACGCAGATCATGGTCCCTAGGCGTTTTGAACAATAAGTCTAAGATAGTGAGTAAAAATGAAAATTGTGATTTACGATTTCTATGAAGTGGTATATATACTCATTTCGTGACATTACAATCTGATGTCTTATTTTTAGATAATTACTGCACAATGTCAGATGTCACATTTTAAAAGATTATGGTAAATAAAATTGTGTTAAACTTTTATCGACGAAATCACGTTAATGTTCTAACATGTATTTTTTATTGAGACAGACCAACAAACTTTTTAGTGGTCGTATTATTAAATTAAAATTGAGAATATTTCATTCGAATACATTATGTTAAACGTAGTGATTCTAATATCAAGGCGTCTAATTAACAGGTCATCATAATATTAACATGTCATCATACAGTCAGCCTGCGACTCTGCAAGTAGTTCAGAATCCCACAGTAACTATACTTTTTCGAACGAAATAAACAGTAACCTATGTCCTTTTCCGATCCTTCCTTCTGACTCTCCGTTACGACTTGACGGAAGGACAAACAAAACAAACAAGCAAACTTACTTTCGCATTCAACATATAAGTGTGGATTATTATTGTGTGGTGGTTTTGTTACGTATGAGGAGTAGACTATAATATTTTTAGATCATGTGAGGATTTGCTACTACCAGACCAGTTGTATAGACGAGTTACTAATTAGACGCCCGTGCGTGGACCGATGTAGCTGATTAGGATAATTATGTCAAACGACTCTGTTATGGTTGGGAATCGACCTTGCAGGTAGACAATGTTTTGTCTACATTCGACAAGTCATCGACTTGGACGCGTGATACTCGACTGACTTTGACAAAAGTCAATGTAAATGCAGATTATTTTCGGACACAATCAACATTAGTACAGATGGATGAAATGTACATTATGTCATCATTGTTGATTATAAATATTCCAAGCAATATAGCTAACATTTTTTGTGATTTTTTCTCGAATTGTCTTTCAGCTTCAATCGAATAGTCTGACGCCTAGCCTAAGGGCAACCGCTTGGGCTGTTTCTTTGTGTCGAGTTAATGTTTTCAGACAACTTTTAGATTAGATTATTCTTGGTAAGTAAGTTTTAACACAGTACAAATGATTAGGTACCGGATACCAGGCCGTCCCCCTACTAGATGGACCGACGAGCTAGTTAAGGTCGCGGGGAGTCGTTGAACGCAAGTGGCTCGGGACCGGTCAATGTGGCATACCATGGAGGCCTATGTCCAGCAGTGGACGTTTCTCGGCTGCTGATGATGAAACGATTGGATATGGTGGATTTATGCCATAAAATCTGAAGTATGTTAAACTTTGTTGTACTATTCAGTTAACATGAAGTTTGTTGTAGACTTCGTGTTCAGTATTGATTTATTGAAACGCCTCCTAATGACGCTGTACAGAGACAATTCAATGTAGCTCGACCTAATTTACAACTTTAACCTTGCAGGCACGCAACGCGGCGGCTTTTCCTCATAATTTTCTTTTATTTTCTTTTTATCGTCAACAGCTAAAGCAGGATAATATTTCAAAGTGCCCTAAACATAACGTTTATTTTTAGTATGTGTAAGATTCATTATTATTTAAATGTTGAACAGATCTGAACGAAAATTTTATTGCTTTTATATTATTACTTTATCCCAAACAAGAATTATTTAGTAAATTTACATTACCTGTAGATTAAAGCAAAAAATACTTAACTCATGAGACGCATAACATAGTTTTTAAAATTTTGAACTTAATAGACAGTTTATAATTGTGTAAGTAATTCATGTAGATGCATAAACGAGAAGTAAGTGAATTGCATAATACTTGACTAAGAGTGTCTTGTCCTCGGACACTGTTTTGTTAATGTTACAAAATGTTACGTGACCAAAATATCATTGTTAGAGACAGAAACACGTAGCGACAGATCATGTGATAAGCACGCGATCCAACTATTTACTCAATGAATGAAAATAACAATTTATTACTTTATAGAACAAAAACCGCTTGAGTAAATTATTGCTCTATTTTAAATAAATGGTATTTATAAACAAATCAGTTATAGTCATTACATTATTTACGGTTTTTTCCAAAAAGAATAAAATCATAAACAAAATACCTTTTTGAGTCTGAAAAAAAAGAAGATTAATATGTACTGAGAACCTCCTCCTTTTTGGAAGTCGGATTCTTTTATTTTAAAATTAATTAAATTATTTTTTACCGACCGAGGTAAATATTTTTAACTAAATTTTAAATATTTTTAAAATAAACTTTTTTCATCTGGTTTGAGTAAGAATTGTCAACTATAGAACAGTTTTTAATTCCACAAAAGTGGCGGACATTTGTAATTCCCAAATAGGTATTTCTGTTACTGTAATGATACTCATTAACATTTATCATCATTCGAAAAACGTCAACTACTAAGCATATCCGTTCACCAAAGACTTAGTAGCTTTTAAGTTAATCCAGAAATCAATAATTAAAGCTTATTCACGCAACTTCTAATGCAAAAGAAACAAATTTAATTTAATTAATGTAGTATTTGAAAGTTATCAGACTGAGACCAGATTAATATTCACGGAATGGAAATGAGACTACTTTATCATAAATAATAACAGCTAGAGCACATAATCGATAATATTATGAAAGTAGTCATGCAGAAGTGTCATAGCACAGAGGACTGTAAGTCATAGGAATACATTAGTGACAGCATGTGCAAGTTGTTGTCGGCGGACACCTTTCACGTGACAAAGAGACCTGACATTCGAGTCATTCGATAGCATATACTACTTTGGTAGTCTTTGATGAACTTTACTCACTATTCGGGAAACATCGATCTGAATTGCCTTGTTGTTAAAAGATTGTATTGCAAGTTTTCATAATATACAGCAAACACTATTGTACTTGAATTGTTTTCGTTTTCTATTTACATGTACTGTTCACAACTGTACTTCACGAAAAAGTACATTCGAGGCAATGACTCTTAGTATCTTACTCATGGTCACACTGTAGGGTTTATGTTATCTTTAGGAATATTGTGTGGTATTCAGTAAAATATTTAGTATATTACATAAAATGTGGAAGAAATTGCGTTTATTAAGGCGGTTCCATGGCCCAGACAGGCCCCAGTCCTCAACTCCCCACACCCTTAAGAGAAACTCTGGGATTTGTAGAAGTGGAACAAATACA
The DNA here is from genome assembly GCA_910589575.2 of Carcina quercana. Taxonomy (NCBI): domain Eukaryota; kingdom Metazoa; phylum Arthropoda; class Insecta; order Lepidoptera; family Depressariidae; genus Carcina; species Carcina quercana. The sequence goes on along the minus strand of OU342432.1, from coordinate 12,528,312 downwards.
TACGAAAAACACCCACCCTAAAAATCATAAACAATAATAAAGCTCTAGAATATACCTGTATGTATGTATCTGAAACAAATAATATTGATCTATTTTCTGAAAATTGAAAATCTGCAGCCTCTAATGCAAACATCATCGTTACGTAAAAAGGCAAAGTTAAAATTTCTTACAAACTTCATTTAAAAAGTGGTATCATTTCTAATTTTGTGTCGTAGAACCATAAAACTATTCATATATATTTGTTACGTACACATTTTGTTGATGTCTTTTCAACAGTCGTTCTGCTGACAAATATGTTTGTTCGACATCTTATAACAAGGATTTAATTTTAAACGAAGCCAATACTCGTATAACATGTTTGTACAGCCGATTTATTTAATACGCAAATAGGTGTAAATAAACATTATAAATAAAAGCAATAACGTCATGGATTCTTTTCAATATTATTATTTTCGTCTACAAGATCTTAATTAGCAATACATAAAGGGCAAAATAAGTTCTAACCTTCTAGAAATTTATTGTAAAAATTGCATTGTTATTTATTAGTGCTAGTTGAGAAAAAAACGTGAATTTGACTAAGAAATTCTCAAAATAGTTAATAATATAACAGCAGCCTTTCTATTTATATTACTTTTACCGTAAGAATCTTAAATTGCCTAATTCCTCTTAAAATATGAATTCAGATGTTGTATGAGGGAGGGAGACAGAGAGAGAATTATTATTGAGTATAACAATTAACAGTACTACCTAGTGGAACCTAGCCGTTACATAAGTGTAGAAGTTTAACTAAATCGACCTTCTTGCCTATTTATAGTGAAGTGCTAATTTTCCGCTCGCATCTGATTACTTATTTCATTAGCAAACAGTTTACCGACGTATCTTCATTCTAGTAACAAGGTTAGGGATGTACTGAGATAAGTCAGTTGTAGGTAACTGAGCTATTTCAGGGCCACATGTACTCTGCTCAATATTCATTTATTGGCAGAAATTTTATGAGTCGATCTATTTATTTATCATAAATTGCGAGAGTCAATTTTTTATGTAAGGACTTGGCTACTTTTCATTCTGATTGAGCAAGTAGTTCCCGTTGTATAATTTCTGAAGTACACGCTGACGAACTTGTCGGTAAAAGCTATTTATCTATGAATACAAGTTGTTGTTTTTCGAATGGAACACAAAAATTTTGAACCGATTTATGAAAAGTTAAAAAATTTGTAGTTCGTTAAATTTGTCGCTCGTTTACGGAATCAGTCTCTAATATTAGTAAATTGTAACACTAAATTAATTGGCGCAAATCTTTTCTGACGTCAGTTTATCAACTGCCACTATTCTAAGGTATTTGGACGAACGTGGCAGTTGGTCATGAACTCATAATATGCTACGCATTTACACCAAAACTTAACTTATTATGCAATTAAAATTTCCTTAAGAATTATTCTGTTGACATATGAAAACCACACGAAAATCCTTTCAGTAGTTTTTGAGTTTATCGCGAACAGACAGACAGACAGACAGATGCGACGAGGGACTTTGTTAGGATTCCGCACCCAAACGGTAAAAACGGGACCCTATTACTAAGACTTCGATGTCCGTCTGTCACCAGGCCGTATCTCATGAACCGTGATAGTTAAACAGTTGAAATTTTCACAGATGATGTATTTCTGTTGCCGCTATAACAGCAAATACCAAAAATCTGAATAAAATAAATATTTAACGGGGCCCCCATACAATAAACTAGATTTTTTGCCGTTTTTTTTATAGAGAATGGCACGGAACCCTTCGTGCGCAAGTCGGCCGGTTTTTTATATAATATGTTAGTATAATTTCATTTCAGCACGTTCCTAGTTTTCAGTTAATTAAACCAATAAGATTAAACGTCTTGGAAAAGTACTTAGGTTTGCTTTTATTTAGCTCGCATGTCACACAAAAAAGATAGACAAAAAATTATCTATTATACTGTTTGTATTTATGCCAAGAAGATACCGCCAGTTGTTGCCATATCAACTGGCATCAGTTCAAAATCTTTGAAAATATTCCGTCATAACACATCACAGCACGTCCGGCAGTGTGATCACGAGACGGTTGTTCTGGGTTCTACCGTCATAACATTTATGATCCTTTGTCTTCTGTGTTCATTTATTCAGAGACAATTGGATCTAGATGCTGCTGTAGAAACATGCTGCGACTCACGTGTAAAGAACATCACATTCATCATTCAGATCAAAGTCCACTTTACCAGGTCATCAGTCCATCTAGCAGGGAAACGGTCCGATACACGTCTCCGCATGTGGACGTCACTCGAGAACTCTTACTCCACACTTATCCCCCAGTTATCCATTCTTCGAGCTATGTAGGCCTGTCCAATGCCACTTAAGCTCACTCACTCATTATTAGTTTAATATTTTTCAATACAATAATCCCTCAAATAATATAAGTAACTAAGTAAAGCTAAAATATGGAATGCACTACCGGTTTCCGTGTTCCCCGAAAGCTACAACTTGGGAATCTTGAAAAGAAGAGTAAATAGGCACCTTCTAGACCAACACGTAACATCGTCGACCGCATCGTCACTTACCATCAGGTGAGATTGAGGTCAAACGTTGGTCTATCTTTTATAATCAAAAAAGTAACTAAATCATACTGAGTAATCGCTTAGCTTTATTCAATTCATATCTACTAGTATCAAGTAACCAGTGCAGTGGTAACCGCGTGTAATGTTTACAATTATGATTTATTTAATTATGTACATGCAGGTATGTGCATTAGATAAACAAAACAACATTGAATTTTATTGTGCAAATGGAAAGCAACATGCAGTATGAACACTGTCGTAAGTCCAAAATTCCTCAAATTCATTTGTGGTTCTGGAATTTAGCAGTAAAAATTTATGTTCAAATCACGATATTCCAAAAGAATAACTCGATAGACACTAGTTTAAATACAAATACATTAATTTCCACAACTTTTCCCATTTAATTTTCAACATATAATTTTCATAAACACGATAAAGCAATTAGACTATGTAATCGATTGTATTATAAATGCGAAATTGAATGTTTATTTGTTTGTCGCCTGCACGCAACGGCGCAGCCAATCAGCCGTGAAGAAATTTAGCATTTACCTACGTAGTCTATCTTCTACCATAGGCTTGCTTTTATCTCTGTCCAATAAATGAAATTGCGAAAATTACAAGAGTAATAATTTATAGATAAAATACAAATATACGCAAGCAAAATCGTGGGCATCAATTTGTCTCTAAATTTAAACACATTCAGGAACAGTTTCCATCTATTTTTATTTACACAAGATGCTATAACGAGAGAATCTTCCGCATTGTCCTCTATTGCTATCTCATGTTGACGGGGGCGGGCGGGTGGCGTGTCCTCTAGTAAACAGTTGTTATCTGTAGTCGTAAATAGAAATAAGGCTTCGTGGCTTACCGTCTTTGTCCGAATGAAGAAAGTGTGCCATAGCGCACGAGTGCTACATAGAAATAGGATTGTGGTGTGATATCATGATCTGAGATAAGTGAACCATTTTAGATGGTTGCTTTTTTATTTCAATACTAGCATGGTCAATCAATAAAAAAAAATCAATTTATAACATTTTCCAACCCCATGCAGAAAATTCACTCTCAGAAAATTCTTACAATACAGAGGTACTCGATTTGGTTGGTGGTAGGGCACTTTTTATGTCCGCCTGGCTAGATACCACCATGTTACCTAAATCTACCGCCAAACAGAATTAATACCTACCTACCTAAATACCGCCAGTGTTAATAGCACTATTGTGTTGCGGTATGAAATGTATCAGAGCTAGCGCCTCATTAGATATCAGTTTTTGGGTGCGCAAGATCCGTTATCCAAGGTCCAATGCCTTATCGTCACTTGCCATCAAGTGAGATGAAAACAAAGTGATAACCTGTCATACATGTAAAAAAAACAGTTCGTCTATAAATATATTGGAGGAAAACAAAAAGAGACACAACTATAATATTTAACGAACTACTTTATCTACCACAATTCACTTTCGCTCTAAGATTTTACTATCTCAATTCACCTACACACGCTGTATAGTACAGTTTTAATTAACGTAACGTAAACATTACCCCTGCTGTATAATGACTGATCGTTTCCATAGCAAATAATACTAACTATAGCATGGTTATCAACGGACTGCTAATAACAAAATCTAACATTCACAGTTGCTTGCGACATCTTGTTTTTCTCGTGTTACGATAAGTCTCATTATGTGGTCCAGTGATTACAAAGATTACACTCGAAAGATAAAAAAATTGCGCAATACTCAACTGAGGTAAGCTCTTGAAAATAGTCTGAATTTCAATTGGGCTATCGTGTAATATAATGGCTTTATACTAAGCTGCACAAGTTGCATTAGTACTTCAACTTCAACACATAATTGCGAAAGGTTATACCAGCTTAGTCTAGGTCGGGAAATATTGTTTTGTTGTGCAGACTTTCTGGACACATTCCATCAAACAAGTTTGCCTGATTGGTGAAAGTCGGTGGGAGTCCTTTTCATAATGAGTGTGGTGTGATTGACGATCTGTTGATGGAGTATGTTAGGCACAGGTCGGGGAGACAGACAGTGTATCCTGGCTTTCTGTAGTATACTGGCATTCGAGCCAGCAACACTCGTCTGTCGTTTGCGATGAAGCGCAGCGTGTATTTTATTTGCATGGTTCCCTTCCCTTGCCTCAACGCACAGGTAGTCAGTTTTGAGTAGATATAATTTTATGTTTCTTGTAGACCCATATTAGTTACATAGGGGCCAACCAATTTAGTTACATGCCAATGTGTTTCATACACAAAAATCCTTTAAAATTTGAAGAAAAATTAAGAATGTTGGTAAACATTTCCAAGCTAATTAAAATTTTTTGTGATACTGAGATTATTATTTTTAGAAGTCAGTGATAAAAGAGTTCACTAATTAGATGTACCTCTATAGAGTAAATACTCAACTTTATATCTACGCTGTACTGACCATTTAGAGTACAACCTTGTTGAACGTTGTTTGAATCTAGTTCCGCGCTGTGCTGCTGTTTCAATGCGAGCGCGGTCGAGTGATGTGCCTAGTGCAGCGGAACCCAAGGTGACACAAACCTTGATATCTATAGTACGGAAATTAATTAGGCTGAGTGTCACGGTTGCTTGGAGGCCTTAGGATTATGCTTTTTATGGTTTCACAGATATGAACAGGCTAGCCAAAAAAATTGAGCTGTCTCGAGGGACGCCTGTCATATGTGAAACCTAGAAAATACTTTGTTACGAAAGTATGCAGCGAATTATTAAATGAAATAAATATGGCATAATCACAAACATAATATCATGATTTTTATGGCCCTACATTATAAGTTTTTATATACTCATTTTAAAAGATAACTAGACTCTCTTCTTTTGCTTTGGTTCCATATACGAGTATCTTGAAACGTTATTATTTTGGTACGACAACGTCCATGTTGAATGTACCTCTGTGCATCGCCACGCCAACAGCCTTTCTGACCGGCTGAAAATAAAACAAAACCATGTAGCTATCACGGTTTTGTAGGCAGGTGTCATCATCGACCGCTGCACATGTCCATAGATCGACATAGGTCGCAACGTTGTTCTTTCCACGAGGATTTTAGTAGAACTCAATCCTACTGCAGGCAAGCAATCCATACAACAAAATTACAAAATTTTAGAGTATTAAGTAAATTACAGTCCAATGCGTGAATCTGATTTTGTGGCCGCGGACTAAGTTTAAAAAAATTCATGACTGTTTTGGTCATGTCCGACTACTTTCTTCTTGAAAGCCTGAGATTAAAATAGATCTGAAAAAGTTCGATAAAATTAAAAGATATCTTATTTGGGGGCTCAATAGTATGTGCTATAATTGTGTGTGATCTCTAATTTAAGACTCTATGTCACGTCACATTTAACACAATATCTCACTGCGATCACTAATCCGCCTGCCTACTTACCTCTCTGTGGACTTATGCAGCCGATTATGATTGTAATCAATTATGTAATAGTTTATAAAAATAGTTTAGTGTAATCACATTGCTAAAGAACGGAGCAGAGACAGAAGTCGTTGACGTGTATGGCAGCTAAAACTAAGAGATCCATACTCCGCGTGGAGGTACTACGATAAATATAATAGTAATGTTACGAGCGAACACCGACGCCACGTCAACAACTCAATTCAATTGACGGCTACTCTATACGAGTATGTGACGGATGCATTTCGAGGTCGTGCACATTCGACCTCATCATCCAATATCCTCGTCAGTCCTCCGCCCACTGGGTACATCTGACTACAAGCTACTACTAGTCTACCCTAGCTTGGCTAGACTTAGTTCAATGAGTTCTTGGCAACATTTTTTTTTAAAAAAAACGAACATTTACTTTTTAAGACCTATAGAAGCTTCAGTTCTGAGTACGCTTACCATACAAATCCTACGGCCTGTGATCACTTACAACCATGTGATATGAAGGCCAAGAGCAAAACCTACAATACATTAAAAATATAATCTATAATCGCTTCCGTAGTATACTGGCTACTCAGTTGCATCAACCTGGAGGTTCCTATGCCCGCCTAGTTAGCTACCACCATGTTATCTAAGTCTGCCGCCAAACATCTGTGTTAATAGCTTTGTTAAGTTCCCGTAATTAAAGATAACTTTAGCAGCTTTTCATCCAGTGGATTTGTATTAAAACGATAGTAGAGACCGTGAAACTGTGTACAAAAATGTGGAAAAAAGTAGTCAATGTGCTCCAAATGAAGATATTGATTAATGTGCCGGGAGGTGTCAGTGTAGAAATAGACACTGATGTGCCCTAGAATGTCGTAGCAAGCGATCTAGAGCAAATTTAATACATCACTTGTCGTTAGCATTTTATTACGACAGCCAACGATCATAATATTCAAACTCTTTTCAAGAAAAGAATCCCCTAAAGGCGAGACCAAACCGAGGCGTTCAACGCGCGTCCGCGGAGGCGTGCAAATATACACGGCCCGCGTGCGTGTAGCAGCAATCCCCCGCACGATGTGTTCATGTAGCGCCCGTCATACTCTGTATTATTACATACATGAACTTTAATAAATAAGCAAAAAATATGCCTTGGATTGGCATTGCCTTTGCGGTGCTGCACCGGGAAGATCAGGTTCTCAATGGATTTGTAAAATAAAGTTCATTTCGAACAATTTTAACAACTGGACCATATATACCCACCATAGCTTTTTTGCCCTATTAGTTAGTTCGTAATGAGAAGATGGTTCCAGTTGCTCTATAAAATCCTATGTTTATGAATCCACCCAGATGGCAATGAGAATATATTGATTGGTACTCCTAGCATAGGTCATTATTATGACTCACTAGTAATCACAATCGAACGACTTTTTCAACATTTTTATTGACTTTTTTTATTTTATTATTATTTTGACTTTATTGACGTTGTCTTACTCTTTAATTCAACGAAACTTTCAAATAATAGGAAACCGCATCGAAGTCTGGAATCCTACGGGCGAGGTATCCAGTACCCCTTTTTACCACATTTTGGAGAATGAAAAAGAAACGCCTCCAATCAAAAATCCTCAAATTTTAAAAATTCGTTCAACCTATATACCAAGAATTGTCCAGATGAGTTGAGAAATGCGACCTGTAGAGGAAAACACGCAGAAAGTAGCTTTTTTGCCGTAGTAGTCGAAAGGAAGACATCTTTGTTCGCTTCGCTCACTCGGTCAATCACTATCTCCTTCACACCTAGCACATAGACCAAAGAGGCGATAGAAACAAACATAAATAATCGTAATTTTAATAAAACTTATATTGAATTATAGCCCGTACAGGCAAGGCAACCAGACGCCAAAACTTGGCAATACCGCAAGTAGGGCAAAGTCTGCCTAAAGCGTATTTTCTATACTCATATATTATTAAAATTGCGAACATAAATTGTTTCGCCTTTAGAATATTATCACCCCATGTCATCCCGTGGGTGTTGTAAAAGGACAGGGAATAAATCCGGAGTCAAGGGTTCATAATGACAAATCTCCTAAAATTTAAAGTCAAACGTAGCGATCTATCGACTCAAATCTGACAGTGGACTGGTCCAGCTGAAGATAATGATATTTCAAATATTAGATTACTTTTAGTTTTTAATTATTATCTAACATTTCGTATATAAGTAGTCAAATTAACATAACAAAAGCAATGTACCAAACTGGCTTTAAAGAAACATATTTCTTTGAACGTGTTACGAGCTATTATTAGCTGGACGCGAACCGCTCGATGTGACATCTCCTTTACCAAATGAAGCGGCCGTTGTTTCCTGCGATGGGCTTTGAATTTAATTAAGCGGCGTGTTCTAATCATGAACGACCTTTGCCGACCTCGGCAGCAAAGGTCGGGACGCGACTTTAAAGTAGGTTAACATCAATATGTAGCTTATGCATTCGTTGTAGCCTGTTGTTGAATACAACAGTATTCTTGTATTTAGAAATTTTACCACCATCTTTTGCAATTATTTAAAATTCCGATTTTTATTTAACAATACATAGCCTTAAATAACTTTCAGTTCATAGGTAATATCAACATATTATCTTTCGCCAAAAACGTCTACCTTTAAAATAAATTCATGACATTCATTACTCCAGCCCACAGCGAACTAAAACAAGCACATGTATCAGTACAAAACAGGCTAAAATATTTCATTAAACTCTATATTCAAATCCAAACAGTTAATTAAACACGGTTGTGTAATTTTACTAAGCTATGTGTAGTATTTATTTAGCTGTAACCGTACTGCACTGTCCGGTATCGCACCTCATTGATTTTTCGTGGCCTTGTTGCGTGACAATGTCACGTGATGTCAGCGTTGCGTCTGGTTGCGTGCCATTAGATCGCACGCGCAGTCTGACGCGTTTCTAAATGAAGCAGGTTGGTGTTGCTGCACACCGCACGAGACACAGACAATATCTGCAACGTCCACTGAAATAGTTTTACAAGATTTGAATATATTTTTACAACTCACAATTTAGTATTTTTGTTTATTCACAATATACATAATTATACTTCTCATCAGAAATATCGAAACACCTTGCAAGTTTGTTTTTAAGGACTATCAGGAAAAACCTATGAAAATTTTATTTGAATTTAGAACACTAACATTAGGATTTGAAAACCTCATATTATTCACTACTAAACGACATTTGACATACATATATTCCTAAATATATACTTTGTTCTGATAATACAAAACATAAACTTGCAAGGTGTTTCAATTTTTTGTTTTATTTGTATTTATAATCAGTCATTCTATTCATATCAAACTTTTCTTTGTTTAATTGATATTTTAGTATATAGTTTTCGATTTGATTAACTAATTACATACGAAAACAAGCCGATAATTAAATAGCTTATATGCAAAACGCCTTTGAGAGCGATGAGATTCTTTCTGTGACGTCAAAAATCATCTGTAAATGTTCCCTGTTAATACAGTCTCAAGCCATGAGCCAAATGCAACTGTGTGAGGATATCCTAAACTGAAGCGGTCGTCTGTGTAGCGGCCGGCGCAACGCTGGCTCGGCCTCACAATGTCACGGACGGCGCACGCGCAGCGCATTGTTCAGTCAACTGAACTCAACCTTATAGCCATTGTTTTGTTGCATCATTGTAACTCAATCGCTAGGATCTATTGATTGAGTGATATAATGTTCAATGCTCTGAGCGTAGCCAAAGAAACCCTTATTGTTAATCATCAAACCTCAGAGCCATGTCTTTAATTATAGTGGTTTATTTTTAATGTTATATTTAATAATATCTCTTATGAATTATAAAATATATAATAAGATTACAAAATTTTAACATATAATAATTTTAAATATATTTCTAAAGATGATAGCGTGTTTTCCTCTTTTTTGAAATTGACCAACGCTAACATTAAGAACTCTTTCGATGCAAAGCGCAGCCTATGTGTTTTTAAGAGGCTATGTTGGTTAGACCACGTGGCCGCGTTCAAATTTGGATTGTTTTGTAGCTGTCCCTATCCGAGCCCTATCCTACCCGAGCGCGTACGGTGAGACAGCATAGACTACGCGAAGTTATCCACCCGTTATTTGGATGTTTCGTAGTCCAGGGATCATTTGAAGGATATTACGTAACCATTTTTTAATACAGTATACTAATGAAATTTCAGATGTCGGTGGTTTTTCCAAATTGTTCTAAATTGATTCATACTCTTGTAAATCAGGTTCAGTTGGGGCTTTTTATTACCGTAAAATACAATTCTTTGACGCCTTGTAACTCTGGAATGACTCACCACCGACACAGATATTTGTTTCTAGATTGTGTCTTGAAAATTTCATAGATTTTACTCATATACCCATATCCATACGCATACCCTCTTAAGTCTGAACGCAACAAATTCTTCTCTAGCAGAGAAAATGCCGCTTTCTTCCCGCTGCTTAGATAATGAAAGGCTACTTTCCGAACCGGAGAGATGAAAAGATTTTTAACGTCCAACACAAAAATTTCAGATACAAAAACTAATAGAATCCAATGTCGAGCTTTTACAAAATTAAGGCAACCCAAACGTAATGAATACCCTGTATATTTTATTCATAAAAAATTAATCGGATGTATTGTCTGTCAAATGTATGTCATGTCATGTCAAACATGGATCAAAATAAATACGTGAAAGTTAAATCATATTTCTAGAAAATTCCCAGTTATAACAGCGAACATTTACCATTACCACAGCATAACAATACTGTGAATCGTTCAATAGGTGACTGGGTTATATTGTTCACCGTACCAGTGGTACCTTTTCAGTTATAAACCATAATAAAATTAACTACTTCCGCCGAGTCGGGGTGAACCGTGACCAAATGCACGCCATGGTAATTTTATAAAGCTTAAATATTTATTCAACTTTCGTATGTTTTTATTCACTAACTGTTCCGTTCACCCTTAACTTTAACCATAATATTAGTCGAGATTAGACTACGGCTTAGCTCAGAGACCCGTACTACTAGAAAGCTGTAATTTGGTACGAGTATACATATGTATTAATTACACCGACAAAGTGGTAGAATAAAATCTTAAAAAATATTTTTTGGGTGGCTCCCCATAGCTTATATAATGAACTCAAAAGGAAAACTATCACGACTAAGTTGGCTTTACAGGTTAACAAATAATAGGTGACCAAATTATAACTTAACCACTTACAGTGGTATATATTACATTTTATAAAACCAGTTCAACTACGGAACTCTAAACTGCGCGTAGCCCGACGCGCACTTGATTTGTTTTTTTTAAATAATAAAGAGTGTAGAATCCGCCTTTAAAGTTTGTCCAGTGCGTGTACTTACACATTGTATATCCCTACACACATACCTATCACATTCTCATGTCAGTAGCGTAATACAGTAACGTGAGAACTGAACATTCCCATTTCAATTCAGTGGATACGACAGTCGTCAATGAAAAGGGAAAGTATTCCCAGGCCCACGCCCATAAATCCATCTCACACGTCCGTAGAACATAACACGGAAATGAGGGAAAATATTACTGCCCCTCCTCCGAACCTACATCAATCAAGTTCTTCCAGCAGCCATCCTTCGGGATACGAGATAAATGGTCACCATTAATCATTATGGAAGGACGCGCTCGGCCCAGTTTCTTCGCCAAGTGTCTCGATTATCTTCTACAATTTACCTCTCGCCATTCATTGCATAGACTATGACAACATGACAGAGGATGTATGAATTCGAACAAAGGAATTTGTTTTCTTATATTCATATAATAGTCATGAGTTTCTCGTAGGTACGCACTTTTGGGTCGTCTTCGATAAAATGTTTCGGAAATTCCCTTGGAAATACAAAAGCTTTTCGTCATAAAAATGTAAGTAGGTGGGAGAGCACTTAACGCCTTATTATGATAATAAATGTTAAAAGGTTTCGATCGATTGTAATATATTTTAGCCGATGATGTAATTGTTTATCCAATCGATAACTTATGCAAACATACATTACAGCGAATCTTCGCAACCTAGCGAAATGTTGCGACGACGCAGCGTCTATTTTTTTCTCTTATACATTTCTTGTCACAAATATATAAAGCCATGGACCTATTTTGTGTGTCTACAGTGCCGTAATTACAGAATTTGTGTGTAAATAGGTTTGTTTATTAATATTCTATCTCTATTTTCGTTTGGGTTTTTTATGTCTGCTACTCTGACACTAGTTCTTAAGATTTGTGTTATTCTAACAATTTATGGACTCTGTCTGAAATAAACGTTGTTTATTACTTATTATAATATATGTATATTGTTATAAATGTTCGTCTTTGGTATGTATATTCATTCATTTAGCGACCTTTACCACTATTTAAAAATTAAGTAATCTATCTGATTGCCTGGAAGAGATCGCTTTTATTACCATTTCATTCCTTACTGTGTCTTTCTTTTTCTGTCGTTTCTCTTGTTGTACACAAAAGTAAACTATACATTTTTAATTAAACATAACCAAGAAAGACTGGTAGACTACATTAGTAGTTTAAAAACTCTAGCTACAAATAGTTTGAAAAACCGAACCACGTTTTTCTTACAAGTAAACCATTGCATTTAGTAGAATTATTCCCCATGGTCACCGTATGTCATGAAAGATCAGTGATGGATTAATTCTTATCAGAAAATTTACAAGATTAAGTCGAGACAGTTGGTACCTTTTGTACCAGTTTTAAGCGTCACGATAGACGTTGATCGATTGAAATACGGAAATAGAGCTATTAAAGTGATAATAGAGGTTTTACTTTATGGTGAAAATATTCAATATGTCGGACTACAAAGTCACTTATGAATACTAGTATCGGGTTATCGTGACAACTAACAACGCTTTCTTTACAACAATAATTCGTTTTCATTCTTGTTTTAAATGGTGGTTGGTTTTCGGCTGATTTTGACAACACTAGTTTTAAATATAATAAAATTCAAGTGTATGTATACTGTCAAAATGGGCTGACACATATTCACGTTTGTAACTAGAAGGTATAATAGCGTTCTGTAATGAAATATTCCCTCTGAAATACCGAGGCAGGATCGGAACAATATTGGCGTAATGCAATCAATTGAAACAAAATGAGACAGTCAATCCCACCCGAGTGGAACAGCGTTTGATTGAATAAAACGAATAATAGAATTAGAGATACAATAAAGGCTTCTACTTTAACCTACAGACACAAATTGGCTCTGATTTAACGTTTGTCTTTGAACTGACTTTTTTTATTTACCTATCAAGAAATGGTGGCAAAATATCCACCAACCAAACTCAGTGTCAGAGACATCCACCACTGCACTAGGCTCCAACTCGTGCCTAATAGCTAAATATTCAACTAACAACAACAACAACAACCATAAACGGTTTGGTTGGTGGCAGAGCATTATCTATATCCGCCTAGCTAGCTACCACCATGTTAACCAAGTCTGCCGAGAAACAGCAGTGTTAATAGCACTGTTGTGTTCCGGTATGAAAGGTAGCAGAGAAAGCGCCTCATTACATTGAGGCTTCTGGGTACACAGGCATCCAACGACCTGATCGTCAGTAACCATCTGGTGAGACGAAGGCCAAGTGCAAACCCATCACCCATTAAAAGAAGCTTCCTAATTGTTAGTTATATCTAATCTAAGCACAAGCAAAGCACAGATGAAGTTGATTTTCCGCCATTGCAAGGATTTCCCTCCATCTGTGATTATATGAGCACAAGGATATATGTTACGATGTTTTTATTATCCATCGGACTGTTATAAACTGCTGTATAAATAAATTCTCAATTTATCATTTCAGCACCACCCTAATAGAAACCCGTAAGAACTACCCACGCCATTGGCTATATAAAGGGCTATCCATAATATTTGCAATTCATGCGGACCGCCGCCCGCCCCCGCCCCCAACGCATTTATTCCCAACATCCGTTTTGTATCACCTAGTCCGTGAGGGCTATAAATTGATTGCCCCTATTTATAGCAAATGGTTTTGTTTCGTCATTAGTCCTTGGGGTTGGTTAGCTTGAAGGTCTATTTATGTGATTACATTTAAAACTAAGTCAAGTTATTATTCCATAAGCTAAAGATTTACAATACACAGTTACACCTTTCCTATCATCATCACGGTATCGTTATATATGTACTTATATGCTAATTGTATGTATGTAAAGACTAACTAACATAAACTTTGTTTTGGATCGACTTATATTTTTAAAGCATACAAAGTTACTCGAAATCGCTTGATAATGTAAGCTTCTATGGTACATATTCCAAACTCAACTTTAAATCAACACAAACTACTAAAGCTAAACAAAACGCACGTAAAGTATTCATTTTTAGCTACAAAACCAATAGTGTGTAAATTACATGAAATTTAAAGAAAATGTGTGCTGAAATATTCATTGTTTTTATTGTGGCTATTATTTATTTGTTGGTCAAGTGTGAGTCGGACTCACGCACCGAGGGTACGGTACAGAATATGAATAATTAACATACATTGTACTTAAAATCATGCTCTACGGAAAGTATAAGTCCGGTTGAAGAACCAACTTCACTTTGCTGTTACATTACATACCCGATTTATGGCTTTCAACAACAATTTTAAGTTTGTAAACATAAAAATCACGTTTGTTTGTTGTATGGGAGCCCCCTTGAATAATTATTTTATTCTGTTTTTAGTATTTATTGTAACAGTGGCAACAGAAATACATAATCTGTGAAAATTTCAACTGTCTAACTGTCACGGTTCATGAGATGCAGCGTGGTGACAGACGGACAGCAGAGTGTTAGTAAGAGGGTCCCGTTGGTTACCCTTTGGATACGAAACCCTAAAAAAAACCAATAGATACCAGCAAGCATGAGTTTGCATAAGTGATATGAATCAGTAAACAAAGCAACATCACATCACATCACCTATTATATTGACTCAGTACAATGGCTGCCTGCCCGAGCTATAGCATGGCTGTGTACAGCACGACATAATCGTGTCAAGGCATTTCCCTATTACACTTTTGACACGGACAGGAATCTCAATGACATGATGACATATAAACATTTATCATGAAGACATTTTAATGATGGTTTTGTGATATGAACCGTATTCAGGCTCTTGTGAATGGAATGACACCTCTAGTAATACAAATTGGATAAGTCAGGTATTCTATTTTTGAAAATCATAATTTAGGAAACTTAGAATGTCACCATTTTGTTGGTTTTTATCCGACTTCAAAAAAAGAGGAGGTTCTCAATTCGACATTTTTATTTTAAATGTTTGTTGTTTCAAACTTTTGGCTGGGTGAACCGATTTGGATGATTCTTTTTTTATTTGAAAGGTGGTGCTTCCTGTGTGGTACCAATTTGGTCCAGTTCTGACAATAGCATCCACGAGAAAACTATATAAATTTTGAATTTGCCTTAATAAAAGTATTAGGGCAATAGAAGTAGGTTTCCAGTTCTTTTTGAACGCATAAACTTGTTCTATATATTACCAATAACTAACTGGAAAAACCAAGTCTACCAAACCCAGCCGAGCTTGGTGATTTACAAGTTCCTCCATTTAAAGACCACTGTGCCCACTAAGGCAGAGGGTCCTATACTCACGTTATTATTATTTAACACGAATTTATAAGAATTATATATTAATTAACTGCGTTTAGCGTAGTTCATGACTATCAATTTAACAATAGAGTTAACATTACAGCTTTAAACACGAGTTACATAAACTTGTTTACATGTCGTGAATATTCCATTCGTTCAAAAGATTTACATATTTAACACTAGCAATTGCCTTGTGATTTCGTCCGCGTGGATTTCAGTATTTATCAGACAGGCGAAATAAGTAGCGTATGTCCAGTCCTTCAAATATTCTTATACAAAAATCACTAATTCTCCAGTCAGTCATACTGACACTCCATTACATCGTGAAGGAAAGACAAACAAACTCACTTTTGTATTTATAATGGATGGATGGAATGAATGTATGGATTGATAAACTAAAGGATGTAAAATAAAAGCATGTCCACCCAGAAGGCACAAGTTAACGAGGCACAGGATTTTTGTTATTCCCGAAACATAGAAGTGATGTTAATACCAGTTAATACTGATGTTTGGTAGCATACTCTTAGCTAGCAAGGCAGTCAAAGAGAAGTACCCAATAACCAACTTTACGCCAGTAATCAAACCGAATGGATTTTTAACCCAAATGTGAATTCCACTAGGTTGTGTTTACAAAACTCCCGTTTACATTTTGAGTCTCATGAAACCATAAGCATCGTAGTATCTGCGCGATTCTATGCAGTATTATGCCAGAACGAGTAGCTTTTACTCGTATAGAACTTTCTAGCGATAAATATAAAGTGTCGTTTATCCTGTAACGCGTAGCAAGGGGGTGGCGTTTGATAAATCTGGAACGATGACGTCAAGTGTTCACATTACGCGCACTGGGTCTCGGTCGATGGGGAGCTTCACGAAACTAATCTAAACGTGCCTTCCAGTGTTCGGTATAAGGATTGAAATCCTTCGTGAAGGTCCCGCTTTCGTGACGCGAGTGAAACAACTGTGAAATAATATACAGTATCAATAATATTATTGACTGCGAAGTAATTTGATCATGGTGTTTACAAGTTTTGTTGTTGTTTTCGGTTGGACTTGATGCTGTTGATCCTTCGACCATTACAGCTTCACCCGGACATGTTTGCGAGCGCGGAAGGTGCCAGTATGTTTTCAACATACAAACTCTGTGACTATTAATGACTGAGGGATACGTTTCTGAACGTTGAATAAATTAAAGATTGACCGTTGTATCAGTTCAATATAGATTTTTCATATAAATGAATGCGTGAGTGGAATGTTAACGTATGAGTACGTAGGAGTTTATATGTTGATAAAGCCACACATTGTATCGTGTGTATTCGTTTTAGAGTAGACGTTTTTCTTGTTCATCTCGTTTGATAAAGAATTATTTGAAAAATAGAGAAGAGAGCGGAATAGCCGTTACTCAACAGCTCAAGACTACAGATAAAGAAACAGTGTCGAAATTTAACAAGTAGTATTTCACCGCCTCCGTGACCTAATGGCTACACGATTGTATTCACAATCTGGAGGTCCCTGGTTCGATTCCCAGTGGAGGTAATTATCGGTACTCGGTTTGGTTAGTGGTAGTGCATTTTCTATGTCCGCCTGGCTATCTACCACCATGTTTCCTAAGTCTGCCGCCAAACATCTATGTGAATAACACTTGTATTCCGGTATGAAAGGAAGCAGAGCCAGCGTCGGGTAAGCACGCTTTCTATCTAAGGTTATCGTCACTTACTATCAAGTGAGATGAAGGCCAAGTGCAAACCCATTACTATAAAATGTATTAGATGGTGGTGTTCAAATCTGGGTTTTATTCTAGTGATACGTTTGGTGTATATGTATACCATTCATATTTTGATAGAAATTAGTGTTGGTCCTAAACAACACATTTACCTAAATTTCGTTAACTAATTTTGTTTTTTTGTTTCCATACACTAAATAATTGAGCACTTGATTACATCCAAAGTTATCGACTAATTGACGGTTCTTTTTATACATGATTTCAATTCAGTTCAATAAACGTTTGTCAAGTCAAGGATATAATATGTATCCATTTCATTTAAAATAACGAGGAAAGAGTCTGAAACAAAATACAAACATTTCTATTCGTCGTGATGCTGACTAAATGTAATTAATTATTTCATTCAGTTTGTATCTTTGTGTCTATATCTAATAATATTTGTGCATAAATCCACTAAAATTTATCAACAGTAATGATCTCAAATAATTTCTCATACTATGCAACCTAATCTCACACGGTCTGTCTACAAGCCACCTCATCTCACGCGGTCTGGCTACAATGCGACATCGTCTCACACGTTCTAGCTACAATGCCACCTCATCTCACGCGGTCTGGCTACAATGCGACCTCATCTCACACGGTCTGGCTACAATGCGACCTCGTCTCACACGGTCTGGCTACAATGCCACCTCATCTCACACGGTCTGGCTACAATGCGACCTCGTCTCACACGGTCTGGCTACAATGCGACCTCGTCTCACACGGTCTGGCTACAATGCGACCTCGTCTCACATGGTCTGCTTTCCTTTAGGGATTGCTATGTTATCATTTTCCGTCAGTCAGTTGTTTAGTAAGTGTATTTATTTAGATAACAGGAAAACATGCCCGAGAATGGCGTCGTTTCCAGACGTACATGCGTAAATAAAACACTAGTGTAGCGAACATACGCTTCCAGGGAAAGTCGTCAAATAAATTAGGTATTCCAACGTCACGGCCTAATCTTAATGGAAAACGTTGCCGACGGAGGGGCGGCGTCATGTACCACCTATATTTAGCTGCTCAACGAGTTAGCAACCACTTTTTAGGTAATCATTAATATGCTAGCTGCGTTTTTCTTCTTCTTTATAATGTGATTGACTATTTACTTTCCAATGCTTTCGTTAAGGTCTGCCGATCCGCCTCCTTCTACAAGTATGGAGTTACAATCCGGAGGTGTCGGATTCGATACCCAGCGGGGATAACTATCGGTACTCACTGGCTATATCCGCCTGGCTATCTACCACCATGTTACCTGTCTGCCGCCAAAAAGTATTGTTAATAGCACTGTTGTGTTACGGTATAATAAGTAACAGATCCATCTAGGAGTCAGCGCCAAGACCATGCAAACCCATCATACACAAAAAAGATAATTAAGTAAATATCGAGGACTCGTGTATCAGCTATCTCGTATTTATCCTCAATATAACTATGCAATATAGTTTTCGTGGCGATCGATGTATGTTCGGAAGCGTTCAGCAATTGATTTTTCTGTTTAAAACAAATCCTTACTGAACTACATTCGATAGTTCCTGAAGTCCACACAGACGACGTTGCAGGCAACAACTAGTATAATACAAAGGGCTTATTACCAGCAACTCATGTAATACTTTCATAATTGGTATGTCTAGCAATCAACGGCAGGTTGATACAATTATTTCAGCTTTTTCTGCAAATCTCATTACCTACGGATAAATGAAATGTTTTCCTTTAATCTCGCGCTGTTCGTTACATTTCAGTCAGTTTCCGAAGAGCTACGATCACGCAATCTGCCTGTAGCGTATGCGCAGGTTAATGTTTGTGCTGTTATAAGGTTCTAAATTCAAACAGGGATTTGCGTGGTTGGTGGTTTTTATGACCGAATGCTTTTTTTATACTATTATTATTAATAATTATATGCTAGCTAAAGGATGATAACGGTGAAGGAAAACATCGTGAGGAAACCTGCATGTCTTAAACAGGCATGTGAAGTCCGCCGTTCCGCACTGGGCCCGCGTGGTGGACTATGGCCCATACACTCTCTGTAGGAGAGTAGGCCTGAGCCCCTCCAGTGGGGACATATATAGGCTGTTGATGATGATGATGAAAGGATGATGAAACGTCCATACATAATACATATCCTCTGCCACTGTGATGCTCTTCATCACAGCAGAAACAGACACCTCGTAGGCAACACCGCCACTACGGTCAGTATCATCATCATCATCATCAGCCGGGAAACGTCCACTGCTGGACATAGGCCTCCCTCATGGTACGCCACATCGACCGGTCCCGAGCCACCTGCATCCAGCGACTCCCCGCGACTCTAACCAGGTCGTCGGTCCATCTAGTGGGGGGACGGCCTGGTAGACGTTTCCCGGTACGTGGTCGCCACTCGAGAACCTTTACTCCCCACTGGTTATCGGTTCTTCGAGCGATGTGGCCTGCCCATTGCCACTTCAGCTCACTGACTCGTCGAGCTATGTCGGTGACCTTCGTTCGTCTACGGATTTCCTCATTCCGCACCTTATCACGTAGAGAAATTCCGAGCATAGCTCGTTCCATTTCTCGCTGAGTGACTTTGAGCTTGTTTATTCGGCCCACGGTCAGTATCAGGACCTCCAAACCCAGACCAATCGTACGGTTCATGACCGAGATTGGCCTTGGGGCGGTGATGTGAGTGAGCGATGTCGCAGTGGTATGCAGGACACACGGACTGCACCCCGCATGTCCAAATAATAAGTACTTTGGTACTGTTGTGTTCCGGTATGCAAGGTAGTAGAGCCTGCGCCTCATTGGCTTGAGGCTTTCTGGGGCGCACGCACAACATCCAAGTCGTAACTTACCATCAGGCGAGATGTAGGAAAATTGCATACCAAACATACATTTTTAAAAGAAAACAACGGCCAAATGCAATCCGGACTCTGATTTGCTATGGCTATAAAAATATAAAATAAAATGCCACTACAAATTAAAGATTGCAATAACATCACAGAACTGAAATCTACCCTGTATAAACACCTGTGCGACAAGGCATACTACACAGTGAAAGATTTTTTTGCTGACAAATAGAAACTTCCGTCTTACTACTGTGCCACCTAACACACCTTAACATAATTATATTTCAAAAAATTTGCAATATGTAATACTAGTTAATAAGTATATTAAAGTAGAACTTCGTATGTCCGCTAAGGACGAAACATAGCAGATCTACAACTGTTACCTACTACCATGTACTGTATTACCTATGTTTACGAATAAAGATTTTGACTTTGACTCTTGCACGGCGGGTTCCGTGCCATTACCTATAAAAACGGCAAAAAATCATATGGGAGCCCCCTTAAATATTTATTTTGTTCTGGTTTTTAGTATTTATTGTTATAGCTGCAACAGAAATACATCATCTGTGAAAATTTCAACTGTCTAACTATCACGGTTCATGAGATATAGCCTGGTGACAACGGATGGACAGCCAAGTCTTAGTAATAGGGTCCCGGGTCCCTCTGGGTACGCAACCCTAAAAAGCATAAACATCTTTATTTATACTTATTAACTGCTTCAGTGGTAGCTAGAGAGGCATAGATCAGTGCAGTGTCACAAATCAAATTGAGTAACATTTGAGTCTTCGTCGACCTTCGAATAAAAACAAAAGGTAAACCAAGTTGCGGTAAAAACGTAGATTTCTAATTCAATGTAAAATCCATAACCTTACGCACCTAACGGTACGCAACACACCTAAACTACGCAAGGTAGTTAAAACATTGATAACCCACATTGCTATCGCATCCCGGCACATGTGAAAGCATCCCAAACTGGGGCAAATTTGCATAGCCATCGCTAACAGTGACACGTGCCCAGATAAGGCGCGGCTCCTGAAAAAAACGAGTGCAGTGCACAGGCTGTACTCGATTTAATATCTAACTTTCGGTTTATAGTAATAGTAATAAATGGTATGAAATTAGTTAAGTCTTCATTACTGATGGTATGTTATCAAAATAACTTTTCAGATAACGGCCTTGCGTTAAAAATGTTTTATACGAAATTTCTTTTGCCCTAATATTTTAAAAAGCAACATCTAAAAATCGGATTAGGTCTCACGAAATGAATACTTACACCTTGTTTGTCAGCTAAGTAGCCTTTACGCAGTTAATGTTAATGGCCACTAGATGGCGTTTTGAACAATTATTAAAAATACCGTGAAAAAATTAAAATTGTGATTCACTATGAAATTGTGTGGTTTAATGATACACAATCTGATGTCTTATGCTTAAATAATCATTGCACAAAGCCAGCTTTCCTATTTTAATAGATTATGGTCAAAGAAATTTAGTATGAAAGTTTTTTTTTATCGAAATCACCGTAATTAACTTTTTTAAATTCAGGTCTTTTAGGAAAATTTTGGGATTATGGCTGTGCCTTGTATTGTATGTAGTAGCCTTATTAGATTTTTGGGGAAGCTATTCTTTCTATATCTAAGACAAGATAAAGTTGAGAAAGTTACGCACCCAAGCAGAACGACGTCAGGTTTTCCAAAAACCAATCGGCGATTTTCTTTAATCTAATTCCAATTTCCTTTACATCTTAAAATATTTTTAATCTGAATAACTTTCAGACGTTCCTTCAAAATACTTGAAGAATTTCGATTTATAATGTCGTATATACGTGATGAAGTTGTATATTTTATACACAAATACAGTAAGCAACACGCACGCGCATTTTACGCGTGACCTATGAAATGGTTTCCGGTTGGACGTAGTTTTACTATATTAATTGCATTTTTTTAAATGCATTGTTTCAATAAAATTTTATTATTACTATTTTTAAAAACATGAGATTTAACTAAAACAGAATTAATAAAATATAAAAAATATATTGTTAACGTACTATTAGATCAATGGATTTTGCAAATCTTTGTAACAAGCCGTGATGGGTATCAATCTACAATAAACTCGTATAATGTATATGACACTTTTGAAGCGACATCGCTTGAGTAGTTTATGTATGGGTCAGATTCACTGTGATATCAAATGTGTAGTCATTTAACTAATGTTTTGTAAGGAGTTAATAAAACAACAACAAAATAGATCTGACGATATCTCTAGTTTCCTAGGCAAAAAGAACCAATATCGAATGACGTCAGCGAAGACATGCGTGAGTCGTGAGGTGAATTGCACCCCTAACTATGTATTCGTAGTGTAGCCGGATCAAAATGTTTTAGGTGTCTTATTTGTTGCAATGTAATCACTAAAATATCATTTTGTATTGATATATTCACATAGAGACTCGAAAAACAACAGAGATGTCATTCTGTGTCGTTTGAAATGAACCGTAATTCACTGATAGTCAGATAAGCATGTCCATGACATGTTGCGACCAGGGTTGCCAACATAACTTTGTAGTATATATTTTATTGTAATGAATGTTGCGTGTTGAATAGAAAAAAAATAGAACGAAGAAATCATTATATAATGCAATTATACAAATAAAGAAATTATATTTACGAATATTCACAATTTTTACAATAAATAGTAGTAGAGACTACATTTTAATTAAATATAAAAATATCTGTGTTAGGTAGCCTCGCTCTTACAGATTTAGTTTCTTAGTACGAGTAAGTGTAATATATAGTGTGTAATATTGTTCTTATTTTTAATATATACATAATTACATACGTATGTACAACGTATTGTAAACCCTATTTGCGATTTGTTTGAGCGACCTTTGTTCGTCGATTTAGTCGATCGTGCACGCGAGGTCTAATGGAGGGTCCGATCAATTTGAGAGATCCGATTTAAATTACCTTTGAATAGATTGCCAACGTTGAAAATCTGTTTTACTTTCGATGAGGTTTTTCAAGTATCAGGCCTAAACGTAAACAGAGGTAATACGTTTCAGCTCTTTTCGTGCTGCAATGTAGGAAATTCAAATTTGATCAATTTGTTATTATAGTAACGAAAATGCTGTCCTCTGTAGATAACTGGAAGAAGTTGATATAAGTTGTAAATACATTCTCAACATAAATAAGAGCGTACTTTCATAAATTAAGTCCCTAATATTACACATTATAAATCTAAACTGCCTCAACAGGCAAATTTTTATCCCGTTCTATTTCCAGTTGACGCAGACGAACTTGCGGTCAAAAAGAACAATAAAGCGTATTTGAAATTGTTTTACCGAGAATAGAAGTTTTATAATGTCAAGTGACAAAAAAGATACGAGTCAGTATGCGTTTAATCCGCCCATCAAACCCAATGTATCGACCATGTAACTTCGTAATAAAGAAGAAATTATTCTCGTGGAACTACTGAGACTGCGCACTCGTTCATATTGAGGTGTTAAAGAAAGTCGTTTCACAGGATAGTCAACTTTAACATGACTGTTATCGAATGACGTCACAAAGTGACACGTTTACGCTTGCCGTGAGCCCGTAGCTATCAATCTTGATAATAAATCGATATTCTACTGAAGCGGATAATGTGTATTAAAGCTTTCTGAGACGTACTATAGTAGCAGCAGAAAAATTTCGCTAGAGGACCGTCTGAGAGGACCATTAAACACAAGATGTGTCTTTATCTAGATCAATTTTACTAAATCATTGGTACAAATTGTAGAGGTAAGTGAAAGCAAGACATTTTAACTGTTTTAAATCGTACGTCTATAATATATAACCCACGCCACAGTCGCCGTGCTTAAAAGGACAGTTAGTGATCAGAGTGAAATATCAGAGATCAGAACACATGCTTCTAAAAAAAATCCCGTTCGTTTGTAACAAAACGGAAAACTAAAGGAGTTATACTTTCAATGAATATTGTTTTTATACTTATATTAAGAGTGTGGAAAAGTGAAGAATGAGTAATTATTATTGAAATATTCATCACTTCCCGTTAAGCGGTTCAACTAAAACTTGTTACTAACTTATTTATAAGACTTCGTGGGTCAAAGTAGATTGTTTTGTAAGTTTTGAACGCATTATATATTTAAAACCGAAAATGACCCAATGTTATTTTTGATCCTTATGTATTCACAAAAGTGTGAAGATACGGCTGAAAATGAAAGAGCCACGGCACATCAGAACCACGGTTATTTTCCATCAGATCTGGAGAAAGTGATACATTTTCTAGCACTTTAGTTAGTCGGGAAGACTTGGTTCTACTCTACTTTTCCTGTAATGAATCTTGCTACATTTTGCATTTCATTATACTAAATGTATAACAGTCTTAAGATGTGAATATAGCACTATTTTTTCAAGGTGGAAGGAAGATTTTTACAAAGCTATAACGATACATCAAGCCATTACGAGGCGAGAGCTCGGTAACGTAGATGAATGCAAGCCATTAGTTCGCGGACCCAAGGAAAAGCCAAGAATGAGAAAAGGCTTCGTTAGTTCAAAATAAAATGTACATATATAGCGAAAAACTTCTCACTACAGTCAGTATAAAATTCAGAAACGTTTAACAAAAAAAATTATATCAAAAAATGACAACATCATACCCAATTAAGTGAACCCAAGGGACACTTTTTTACGAGAATCCTATATAGTTTTATGATTCAGTACTTACTTGAAGGTTTTGATATAGTCATCAGAAAACGATTAATTCAAGGCGAACGGTGTGAAGCAGAAGCTCCAAAAATTCCGTAAGAAGATTACAGAGCTTAGCTCATAGCCGTATTACAGCATTATTTGACACTGTTTGACATTCACATAACAAATGAGGCTAATGAATACTCGTAAATATATAGGCTAGGGATGAAATAAGCTATAAATAAGCTTTTAAAACAATAACTCAACAACACCAACGCTAATATTCTTACATATTAAAAATGATGTAATAGTATAATAGCTATTTTTATGGGTCAGTACCACAAAAGGAAAAAAAGGAACCATTATCACTTTGTTCTTCGTCTATCAAGACCATTTTCTCACGAACGCGTAGAGATATCAAGTTGAAATTAATATCGAATTCTGAAGTCTAAAGTCCCATGGATATGTTTCATTCATATTCTGTACGGAAACCTCGGTGTGCGAGTCCAACTCGACTCCGTTTTATTTATTTATTCGAGCGTGTGGCAATTTACCATTTTTTATTAATAATTGCATTACTTACCGACTTATTTAAATAGCAAACGGCAAGTTATCACAAAAGAAACTTATTCAGCGTTACGGCATAATTTTTAATTTGGGTTCAGGGGTTGTTACTGATGGGTCTGGTTTTCAAGTAGTTCCCACACAAACAATATCGTGTTAATTGATAAATCAAGTAAACGTAGATTATCTATTAACAGCATAGCAAACCAATCCTGTCCAACCAATCAAAACCAAAGACAAGGTTACACATTACACAGCATAAATTATCATAATATAACAATGTTTCTATAGCTTACAAGTACGCAGTAGCAACTGGCGCTGTCTTACGATGAAATAGCAGTAGTCAAACCTAAAATACAACTGCGATTAAATTTGGTCTCTGTACGCATAGGGTTAAAAGGCTTAGTTGGGTGTCACACGGTTAGGGGCTGGCTGTCGGGCAGTGGGGCGGCCGATCGATGCGGGTTACAGATATAAATAGGACGCGAACTTACCGCCCGCCCGCCCGCCGTGCTTACTCAACGCTCGGTTTCTCTCCAGAATCGATATTCGGGACGGAACGGAGGCTGTAATGGCCGCCAGGGTACAATGGCGCTTCCATCCATTAAAAGACGGATTTAGTTACTCTAAAAATACTTTGTCACGTGTCGTCTTTGTGTAAATCCTTGGGGACTCACTTTACAGCTTATTTAATTTGAAAAGTGAACATCATTGAGCTTGCGAAGTAATTAAATCCGATCGAGTGAAATATGAACCTGTCTAAATCTGTTGTATGTAACCCCATGTGAACTCAGTGTTTCGCCTGTCAATGCGTGCGTTCAAGGTCGATCTGTTATCTTTGTCACTGACACCGGCCTTTCATACATTGTAAATTGTAACTGTAGTTGTTATTCATGACACTATTCAAGTAGTCAAGATTTTCCAGGAAAACTTGCTTCATTTCTATTTATTACTTCAATATAAATTCATTACTTCGATATTTTTAGAACTATTATATGAAGTATATAAGCGGCGTGGTCTCGGCTTTAGCATAGGATCAATATGTGAAAGAAGGCTGACTGAGGAAAGAAATTGAGGAAATTTGCATCAGCTGCTAATAACATTTTCCTGCAATCAGTAATCCGCGTATCAAACTTGGCAACAAGCTCCTTCAGGGAAGTTTTTAACCGCCTCCATGTCCTAATGGCTACACACTTGTACTTACAATCCGGAGGTCACGGGTTCGATTCCCAGTGGCATTTTTATGTCCGCCTGGCTAGCTGCTACCATGCTACCTAAGTCTGCCGCCAAACAGCAGTGTTAGTAACACTGTTGTGCTCCGGTATAAAAGGTACCAGAGCCAGCGCCTCATAGGATGAGGATTTCGGGTGCGACTTACCACCCAACGGCCTTATCGTCACTTACAATCAGGTGAAATGAAGGCCAAGTGCAAACCTTATCTGTCTCATGTTCACGATATACATGCAACTGCCAATGATAATTCTACATATATTAGGTAAGGTCATTGTCAAGTAGTTTTGCAATGTAATTCACTAATTAATGTTTACATTTAAAATTAGACGGCTGATTTAACGTACCTCACTCGTAAGTACTCGTAAGTACTCGTACATGAAAACGTTGAACGTACAGTTTACTAATATTGCGTGTTGACACGGAAACTTGTACCGTATTATTATTATTATTACATGTCAGTCACACGTGGAACTTAATGCATTTCCGTTTCAAAGTATTATTTATTGTTTCATGTAAATTAAGTAAAAAGTTAATAGGTAATTTAAGACGTTTCTACCAAAATATACAAAAATGTTAAAATGTATGCATAACAACGTCCGCGTGAACTTCTGAGCAAATTCAACTATAGTCATGGTAGCTCAGTTGGGTAGACCGTCAGTAATTGAACAATCGAGGTCTGGGTTCGATCCTGGCTCGTACCAATGAGTTACAAATTGTTATTTGGAATTTATGTACGAATGATAAAAATAATTACCATTGGGTAGAAATCATCGTGAGGAAACCTGTACTCTCCTGAAAAGAAACTCAAAGGTGTGTGTGAAATCTACCAATCATTACTGGGCTCGCGTGGTGGACTATGGCACATACACGCTCTATAGGAGAGTAAGCCTGAGTTCCTGCAGTGGGGACATATATGGGCTGTGATGATGCTGATAGATTCTTGTTATATCGGAATAAAAAGTAATTCATGTCCTTTCAGCTATCCCTGTAAAAAAAAAACAAAGTCGTTCTAACACTCCGTTGTGACATAAAGGATACACACTCACTGTTGCATTTATAATATTAGGCAACAAATCCTAAAAGCAATCAGCCTGCGGCATCGCAAAACTAACAGCCATCGGCACAACGCATTAATACAAAAGAGCTTTGGGTGATGTGATTAGATTAACCTAAGGGCGAATTAATTAATGTGACCTTCATACGTTGCGGCGCACATGTTTGGTCAAATTGCCTCGGCCTGGGAAACCGATCAAACAGCAACCAGTCACAGGCGGTAGCGAGTTGATTCTTATCGACGACTTGTAACACAATGTTTCTACCATTATATATATTATTATTTCTACAATGTTGGTACTATGTCAATGTCACTCTTTGTCTTCGACGTTAAACATGTTCCTTATCTAACTAATGATTTTTAGGGTTCAGAGCTTCCGATTTAAAACGAAAACCCTATAATCTCAATCTGGTGTTTGTCTGTCTGTCCGTCCGTCACAGCTCATTATCTCCACAGTTACTAATGCGAAGTCGATAACTTGAAATTTTGTACCTTTCTTGGAAATGGTGACTCACAGAAGAAACAACTGCAATAATTGTTAAAATAAAAGGGGCAAAAATAGGGGGATTGAATTTCAATGTGGAATTACTAGGTCATATCATAGGTTTTTATACAATCATATAAGCATTATAAAACAGATTTTCGTTTATTTTCTTTATTTAATAGTTTTTGACTTTTCGTGAAAAATGTATGTAATTTAGAAGCAAGTATTCTTTAAAAAATTAATTGTTCTTCAGCTGTAATAAGTAGATAAACTATAAAACACAACCCTACCCAAACCTGTCGCGTATATATCGCTATACGGTCACACGTTACACCATCCCCTTGTCCGCCATTTCTCATCACGACCTTGCTCATGACAAGGGTAGCTTTGTTCGAGATATAATGGTGGGAACCATTTACCTGGAAAATCTACCTGGATGATTCGCGTTGTTATACTGAGTATGTGGATAATGGATTTTGTTTCCTAGCGCACGCATTTGGCCGGATAACAATAGGAATGAGTTCGTTTCTGCGAGTGTAAGAATTTATGATTCTCCTTTATATAAAAAAAATTGTCGCCTTTTACAGCGTATAATAAAACGTAATACAGTTTTCCTTATACCTACACAACGGAATACCTCACAAAAGACCGCGGTGAATCGTCGCTTTTCTCCAGAACTTTTCGCAACAACCGTTTTTCTCATCAAACAATCTTATCTCTGCGACTTGCCTGAGGGCACTTCAAAGGGTTTTCGGGTCCTTTTCATTTATTCTAAAGGAGAACCCCTGACTTTATACCTTATCTCGAACAAGCAATAAGGTCCTAGACGGTTCTATCTGGCTCGTCACTTGGAATATGATCACCAATATTCCCTTTTTTGTGGCTACAAAACAAGACTTTAATACGTGTTGGCTTACGGCCAGCCTAGACGTATATATTTTTCAAGATTCCGGTCATCTGCCATATTTGTTATTCATGATAGTTCTTAACTTGACCTAACGGCTTCCGTAACGCTGTTGTCTGAGCGTTAGACTCAGATGCGCAACACACGCGGAAGGTCCCGGGTTCGATTCCTAGTGGGGTGATATTTGTGAGGCTGGCCATGTTCAAGGCTCAACAACTCAAACTCTACACGATAAGGAGAAGAGACTTGACCTAAAACATACCTACTATTAAATTACAATAGTATAAAAATCGTAATAATACATTAGGTCGCGGGGAGTCGCTGGAAGCAAGTGCATGGAGGAGGCATACGTCCAGCAGTGGGCGTTTCCCGGCTGATAATGCTAATAAATGTTACAATACGAAATAAAAATTTTGATTCATTAATGTTGACATATTTTAGATTTTAAATCAGGCTTAGCTTGCACAAGATAACAATGTCTGTATATTTTAATAAGACCTTTATACTCGTGTACGGCTGAACTGGCTCTTGATGATTTCGTCTCAGGTAAATATTTGTGTTTTCATTCGCTACGTGCCGCGGATTTCATCTAAAAGATATTCGGGAGGAAAATATTTTTTTAGGCAGCAGTCATATTTTTCCTTTTCTCGTAGCTTAAATGTTTTATATCAGTATATAATGTTATAAATACGAAAGCGACCTTGTTTGTTCGTCTTTACGCCGAAACGTAGTCAGAATGACTTTATTTTTGTATAGGGACAAATGAAAATGGTGATAGACGGACGGACAGAGAAGTTTTAGTAATAGGGTCCGGTTTTTACCATTTGGGTACGGAATCTTTGAACGAGGCTACATTAATTAAATTGGTTTCAATTCGTATAAAGTATCTAGCTAGGTTCAGCAAAATCAACCCGATCCTCTACAAAGCAATTGCTATCAATATTAGATTTGCAGTTCGCCATCATCGATTCACGGAAGCGTATCGATTCATTTCTAACGATTGGAAACGATCAGCGTACCTAACTGAATCGATTAACAAACCACGCTTTAAAAAAATATTTGATTTGTATGCGGAAACAATTTCTATAATGACTACGTATTTAATTGGTAGTCTTGGTACGCTGTTCATTATATGTTTACCTAATTATACAGTTCCATTGTCAGAACATACCTGTTTAGTCATTTTGCCACTGTCACGCTTATTATAGCTAATCTTAACTGGGCTTAGGTTAATAGTGAATTGTGATGCAGCTAACAATTTATGAATAAGGCTAAGAATTGGCAAAATTTAATTTTTGTGTATTATACTTCATCTCACTTGATGGTAAGTGACGATATGACCGTTGGATGGAAAGCACACTCACCCAGTAGCCTCAATCTAATAAGGAGCACAACTGAGCTATTCACTGCTGTTTAGCAACAGATTTAGGTAACGTTGGCGGTAGCTAGCCAGGGGGGCATAAAAAATGCCACCACAACCTAACCGAGTACCACTGGTAATCGAACCCGGTTCCTCCGGATTGTGAGTCCAAGGCGTGTAGCTATTAGGACACAGAGGCGCGGTTATGTGACGCGTGTATTTAATACTGGATTAGTTTGGATTTTGTCACCTTTAGAGAAGATTACTTTACAAAACGATCTTGTAATCTAACAGTTACATTTCTTTTGTCCGCAGTGAGATCAAAATGCATATTGAAGTGCAAGTCGCTCTAAACTTCGTCATATCGTATCTATACAACAAGCTGCCGAGGCGGCGCGTGAACATCTTCGGCGAGGAGCTAGAGAAAGCCCTGAAGGATAAGTTCCGAGGACACTGGTACCCAGACAGACCTTGTCGGGGCTCGGCCTTCCGCTGCCTGAAGACGGGTGGACCCCTGGACCCTGTGCTGGAACGAGCGGCGCGCGAGTCCGGTGTGCCGGTCCATGACGTACTCGAGCACCTCCCCAGGGATCTGGCCGTCTGGGTCGATCCAGGTAACAATCATTACATGCCAGTTATCATTAGATAGTTATCATAAATATGATATCTTGCGTAGTACTCGTACCACGGTGACGTCTGTGTTGAGCAGTAGGTGTTTCCCAGCTGATGATAAAATAATTGCATCATTTTTAAAATTAGAATATAAGGGACTAATAAAAGCTACGGAGCCGCATTCTAATGCCCTCGAAGTTTTATTAATCCCCTAATTTTCTACCCCTGTAGAGGGAATTTTTTATTCAAATGTTTGTTTGTATACTATTTATTTAAGTTTATAAATAGATTAGAATAGAAGACCCTTAAGATATATAAATAGATTAAAAAATAAGATCGATTCACAATTCGCGAAGTTATGGGGTGGGTAAGTCACTATTCGCCCGTTATTTTTCACCTTCAGGGATGCCCCTTAATTTTACTAATTTAACTACAAAATACTAAGAATTGAAGGAGCGTCTCCTCCTTTTTAAAATGTCTGTTGAATTTGCACGTAGCCTCCATCTTACCTGATGGTAAGTGACAATAAAGCCGTTGGATGGTAAGCGTGTGTATTCAGTGTATCCTTGTCAAGTATACCTATGTAGTCTACTCGAATTATGTACGAGTATGCACTGACTTACATTGATCCCAACCATTGTGTTATGTTCTTTTAAGCATACTGAATACTAACGAAAACTATTGTTATTGTTTCCAGGTGAAGTATCATACCGCATTGGCGAAAAGGGTGCAGTGAAGGTGCTTTTCAGCAGTGATGAGAGGGCAGCCGAGGAGCGAACTGATCGAGAGGTGAGATTCGTATTTTGATTGACACTGAACCATTAGACCTATTTTATAGTATGGTGAATATGCACAACCAAACCATCAAGAGCTATCAAAAATATTGCTACTATACTTGCTACCTTCCCGCTCAAGGTGTCATGTTGCATTATATTTATAACTTAAATACTTATTACAGCGACTTATTTCATAGATTTTAGTAGACTATATTTCACAAAAACTAAACTACTGTATTCAGAAACAAAATTCATACACATATTGTTGTTACACACTCTATGCTATTACTAAAGTTAGAACCGATAGTAATACTTGACATGTGATGTTTTCAGGTGACCCGTGCTTTCAACCCCGAGGCGCAGTGCTTCCGGCCGGTGGAGCCCGCGGCTGCGCCCTCGCCCCCCGCACCCGCCGCCTTCTCCCCTGCGCCGCCCTTCCGCACGCAGCCGCTTACCTTCACCACGGCCACATTTGCGCAGACCAAGTTCGGCAGCACCAAGCTGAAAACGAGCAGCAAGCGTGCCAACCGCATGTCTCCCACCGAGTTCAGCAACTACATCAAGCAGCGTGCGGTGCAGCAGCAGCTGGCGGCGCGCGCCCTGTCCCCGGCCGCCGATCCTGCCGCGTACTTCGTGGCGCGGCGCGAGCCTACCAACGCATCGGCGCCCCCCTACCCGCCGGCGCCCGCGCATCTGCTGCTCGCCAACTGAGCCGCGCACGCGCGCTAGCCGCCCCGCGCGATCCCCTCATAGTTCTACTTTTTTACGAGAGAAACGCGCGCCGCGAATTATTTTTTTATTTTCCGCGGGGGCGTCCCGCGCCGCCCGCCGCTTGTGATATCCGTACGATTTTCCATAACTTTTTGTATTCTCGTTCGTTACGTCGATGTGTAAATTTATCGATAGGAGCAATAATCGGCCGCGCGACTCGCCGGCGATTTATTTTCGTAATATTATAATGCCGAGTCAAGTTTTTGATGTCTTCGTTCGATATCGATATATACGTAGGGTGTAAGGGAGCGAGCGAGAGGCCGCACCGGCCGCGTGCGCTTACGACGATGTACCTTCTAGAGCGAGCCTGTATAATACGTCCTCCGATCTAAGAAAAATACTGATATTTAATTAATATATATATATATTCGTACGCGATAATCGTATAATTTTTCACGAGGAAACGAAAGGCCAATAGAGAAATTACGTATTTTTAATATTGAAATTCATACATATATATAGTGTCTGGTAATATGTATTGTACTGGTATGTAATAAATGTTTGCATATCCGTTGTCACGGCGTCGGACGGCGCGGCGGGCCGCCCGAAGGCGTCGAGATCTCACCTAGTGTATGTAATCAATCAATCATCACTCGTACGATTGTACCCTTACCTTATAGTATAATATACATACATTACAATATATAATAAATAGGTTTAGCTACGTTTCAATCTAACAGTATTTTTTTAAGAAGATATTAGTCCTTGTGTACATTGCCGGCCGACTGCATCGCGGCGGCCGGTCTTAGTCTGTATCGTATACTTTATATAATATTGTTATTATAAAAGACATGAGTATGAATAAATGATAGAAAAATATTTCTCAATTCATAAAATAACGGGTGCATGCAAATTCATGGAAATAAAGTACTATGTGTTATTTATCTTTTTTATATTTCACTTGTCGGCTTGAGGTCAGTTTTTCAAGTGAGGCTTGCGTAGTGTTCCTAGGTACGTAGTGGGTGTAGCGTGCGGGTGGGTGGGGGTGGGGGTCCCTAGCCCCGCCCCTGCCTGTTATCGATTATGAAGATGTGCAAATATTTTTTACTATTTTTATATTTTGATTTAGAATTAAGCCTAGCTGTATGATTTAATACCTGTACTTTACGATACCCCATTAATTAAAATTATTACGTAATGTGTATGTGATGACTCTCGATTGAAAAACTGACCAAAGCGCTACAGTATTTTGTAGATAAAATCTATTGTAAGTTTAATAATACAACTTAGTGTAATGAGATTTTTTATTATAAAAATACTTTTTATTTTCTTTCTTTTGTAAGATATATTCGACGGAAGTGTTAAAGATTAATATAATATTTGCATATGTAATATAGAAAAAGCGGCTTTCCATGTCCGCGAATATAATTAGTCAATAATTTTTCATATTGTTGTACGACTTTTTAAGTTTATATTAAAATGTTTTGTGCAATCTATAAAACGTGTATAATTTCATCACAACGTTTTACCCTAAAAGTGTAAATAACCACTTAACACACAAAAATAAAATACATAAATAAATTATTTAAGTCACTTTATTTAAACCACAAAAATGACAAAATTAACCTCATCTATGGACTTATTTATAAACTATAAGGCGTCAAATGTCCGTTCCTGTGCTATCAAAGCACTAAAAACAAAATAAAATCAAAAAAAGAAAAGCTATTCTAACTCACTCCTAGATAAAATACACTATCTCTCTGACGTGAATACCAAATAGTCTTAAGTTGTCCCGCGACTTGACTGTTGGGAATTTTATTGGTAAAGTTTCATTTGTCTTCGACCCATTGTATGAGTTATTATCAACAGTCCAGTCGTGGGACAACTTCAGCTGAACTACTGGGAATGGACGCTCTGAAAACTGTGCGCCTACTCGAATACGATGTGGTTGTACGTACATTTTAAAATCGTATCAATAACAGGCACTTGGAGCAATCCACAGTATATAGGTGGTGCCTGAAGACCAGGTACGTGCTATAATTTATCTACCGTTTTCATATATGGTATTAATTAACGAAACCAGATGATTCTAGGTGGCTACACTTGAAGAGGTCAATGACCTACAAATGACGTTATAATAATTTGAAAATGGAACGTGGTTTCGATCAGCAGTCCTTTGATCAAGCGCAACATACGACGGCTTTGATGATGCTCCTTAGAATTGTATGTTCCGAAAGTTTATCGAAATCAGCTGACTTGGGGACAATTGGCGCCTTGCTGTACAGGAATATTGGTAAATAATTATAATTACCGTATAAATTCAATATGTATCACGAAAAATATAATGTTACTGTACACTTGAGTACAAAAATTTGTATCCACTTTTGTACCATATCACATTCAACCTTGCTTGTCCCTGTGCAGTGTTTTGAGGGAAATGACAAGAAAAGGTATTTATAAAAAAATATGACAAGGTTCAAAAGTGGATATATATTTTTGTACTCGAGTGTACAACGAAGTTGCACAATGTTTGGCACTAATATAACTGTTTAAATGACGCATTTTTTATGGCCTTAAGGCTTAGACATATTTCGGCACCAAACACGTTTATTTTAGATTACAAATTGATTTGGAAAAAAATACACTCAAAACGTTTGTAACGACACTGTGAAATGTAGTTCATTGATTCTCAGTAGCCTGCAAGTTATATATCCAATTTAAATCAGTAATCTACGATAGAAATTCAATCTTACGGTAGGTATGACAAAATTTAACAACATATTTACAAAGTTATTACTGTACATAATTATTTAATAATAGGCCATTCGATACTTTGATATTCATTGTGGATTTTCCCTTACCATAGATGAGGAGGTATGCCTTTAGTGGTTAGATTATAAAATATACACTTTTGATAGTATCAATTATTAAAAGTAATCAGTACATTTTAATAAACTAAAACGTCTTTCCATTCCACATCAAACTAATAATGCATTAAATCTATGTACAGTACATTAATGATATAATTATAACTAAAATATAAAACATACCGTAAATGTATAGACCTCACGAATTAAAACATAATTTAAAACAAAAGTATAACCTAATTATTCGTACTAATATAAAAGTGATCATCAATTTAATTAATCAAATTGATTTAGATTTTGACTATATTTTAAAATTTTGGCCCTTGATTCATTCAAATATTCAACATAAGATTAAAAATATCATTCTCTGATACATAGTATAAAATGAAGATGTCATCCAAGGCATGCACGGATAGAACGCGAGTTTCCATTTAACTCACAATGTTAAAAAAACTACGAATGAGCAAACATTCAAGTAAAAATTAATCACGACAGCCTCCGATAAAATGTCAAGGAATGACAAAATAATTAAAAATCGACTCCCTTCGAGTCACGAGACAAAAGCTAAGACTAAGAGTTATTTACAAATAGAAAACGATACCCTCTTTTTATTGAATTACTCAACGCGGCGCCGCGCTATTATAAAACCGATACCATCAATATCTCATCTGTCTGGTCAGTTTAGAAGGGGTATCAGTGCGCCATCTCTATGTGCCTCTGCAAACTCTTCTTGTTCGTATAGAACCTGTCGCACATGGCACAGGGGAAGGTGGCGCCCCTGTCTGCCTCCGCGTGCCTGGCGCGCGTGTGAGAGGACAGGTCCAGCGCACGAGCGAAGTACACCTTGCAGATGTTGCAGAAGTAGTTGGTAGGGGTGGCGTGGATGGTACGGTGTGCGAGCAGGTCGCGGGGCGTGGCCACGCCGTCCCCGCACTGTCCGCACGTGAACTCGCCGGGCGGGGGCGCGGCGCTGCCGTCCTCCTCAGATTCATGGTCCGAGTCCTCGGCGTGGTGCCGCGCCCGGTGCGCCCGCAGTGACGCTCCGTTGTCGAACTGCGCGCCGCACACCTCGCACGCGTGGTCATCCTCCATCTGACACATGGCAGAGCTCCCCTCTCCGCTCTCGTAGTGCTTCTTCATATGAACGAGCAGAGTAGACTTCCGAGTGAAGCTTTTGTCGCACACCGGACAGAAAACCGAATTAGGTTGGTGCACTTCGTCCATGTGACGTTGGTAAGCAGCTCGTTTGGTGAACTCCTTGTCGCATATCGTACAGTACCTGTCCTCTATGCCGCCGGTCATGTTGAGTTGCTCCGTATCGCCGGAGTCGTCGGAGCGCATCTTCTTGTTGGGGTTGACGACGGTCACTTCTACCTCCGGTGGTAACCTCCTCTTAGTCGCGTTCAGCGGTATCGGGATCGTCGCTTGTTGAACGCGAGGCACCTGCGAGCCATCGACGACCTCGTGTTTACTGACCTTGTTTGTAACTTTGTGCTGAGGCATCCACAAAGCGGTGTTATTGGCAGCAGCTTTACCGTCCGGCGAGCGCAAGTGCCAACCTCGGTGACTCTTTAGTGCCGCAATAGACGTATAGCTCTTATGACATATTTCGCAGTCGAAAGTTTGCGGCTGTGAACTCATTTGATTTACGCATTGATGGTTCTGCAGGGCGAGCAGACCGACGAATTGTTTGCCGCAAGTATCGCAGGGGTAGCGCGCGTGGTAATCGACGCCGGGATCCACGGAATCTTGGTCGCCTTCGTATTCCACATCCATTTCTTGTTTCACGGACTCCTGAGCCTTGCTAGTTCCTTGGTTGGCGTTGTACCCGAGCAACTCTCGGGCGTGAGCAGCTTTCAGATGTTCATACAGCTCTAGCGTAGAGTTGAGAGGTTTGCCGCATATCTTACACATTTGTACAGTGGACTTGTGAACATTCTTTCTGTGTCGGTAATAAGATTTCTTGTCCGAGAAAGTAATTTTACAAATAGTGCAGCTCGAACGACTGCTGCCCCCCTCTGAGGGCGTGGCGTGAGTTTGCGTCTCTAGCGTGCTGGTGGCGCCGGCGTTGATGATGCCATGCTTGGCACGTTTGTGCTTTCGAAGGCTGTCTCTGAACGTGAATCTCTGGTAGCACAGGTCACAGGTATACACTTCTGGTGTTTGTGGTTGTTGCGGCGGCGGCGGCTGTTGCTGCTGCTGTTGTATATTATTGAAATTAGAAAAGTTAAAGCTGTTAAACTGTGGCGTAGTCAACCCTATGCCGTTTTCATCCACGTTGTATTCATCTTCCTCAGTGGACGCCTGCATTGTATTTTCTTCACTGTCATTTCTATCACCAAGAAGATCAGCATGCAACACTTTTTTGTGTTTCCATATGTTCTTCTTATGCATAAATCCTTTTCCGCATATGTCACACGAGTAAGGAGCATTAGGTACATTACAATTGGGTTTGAAAACTACTCCCTGCGGGGCTATGTTCATCTGTTTGATAGGTTTACCGATAATTTGCGGTGCGAAACCTTTAGGATCGCCCGGCTTCCTGTTGGTCGTCGGTATTTTAGCATGTATGCGCATGTGGTTGGAATAGGCTTGGCGACTCTTGAATGACCTGATGCAAATGTCGCAAAAGAACTCTGATTCCGTAGCGACATACGCGGCAGCACCGGGATGCAGCTGCTGCACGTGTTCGGACAGTTTTTGCGGAGTACTGTACGAGTTAGAGCAAACACTGCAAGGATAGAACTTTACTCGGAGGTGGGTGTTCTTGTGCTCCGCGAGCTCGGAAGGTCTCAAAAATTTCTTCTCGCACTGATCACAATGATGAGCCACTTGATTATGTTCAGCGACTTGATGATCAGTCCAAGCATCGACTGTCTCAAATATGGCATTACATTCCGTACACGAATAATGATATTCTTCGGCTTCCTCTTTAACGAGCGACATATCCGGCTCGG
Organism: Carcina quercana; assembly: GCA_910589575.2. NCBI lineage: Eukaryota > Metazoa > Arthropoda > Insecta > Lepidoptera > Depressariidae > Carcina > Carcina quercana. The sequence continues at coordinate 12,489,895 of OU342432.1, read as the reverse complement.
CGCCTTGTAGAGTATTGTCAGAATGTTCCATGTAGATGTGCTTGTTGAGGTCCGAAGTCTGTTCGAACTTGGCGTCACAGTGTTGGCAATAATGAGGTCTGTCCTCATTATGAACCATTTTCAAATGTCGCACCAAATTCGTATAAGTGGCGTTCTTTTTACCACAAATGGTACAATCGGTTGGTCGCCCGTCAACGACGCACTTGTTCTGATTTTCTGGGTCGAAACTGTCGGCGTGTACTGCTAGGGCGTGGTCGTTGAAATCTTGTATGCTGCCGAATTTCTCAGAACACAAATCGCACGATATGTATACGGTGCACTCGCCGTTGCGAATGTGTTTCTTCCACATACGATTGTCTTTGAATCTGGCCCCACAGTGAACACACCCAAGTGTAACCCTGGATTGTCCATCTTCATGAACGTCCAACACATGCTTCATTATAAACTGTTTCAGTTGAAATTTTGCTGGACATAATTTACAAGCGTAAGATCTGGCGTTAAAAACGTCTTTGTTTGTTGCAATCTTTTGAGTCTCTTCCTCCTTAGGTTCGTCTTCAATCACCATGTCGTCTGTTATGCCATTTTCATCATAGATTATTTTCCACAAGTCCGTGCATGTGTTGGCTCTCATGTGACTAAGTAAAGCGCCGATATGAGTGAAGGTGACCACACAATTATAACATGTGTGCTTTGGGACTTTGTGTCCGTTTTTCTGTAAATGCTGAATCACTGCCTTCCTACGAGGGTGTTCTCTGTCGCAGCAAAGGCAACGTTTCGTATTGATCTGTTGAATAATATCACGGTAGTTTAATATGAACTCTTTCTGTGATTTCGTCACATAAATCTTATCAGGATCAAGCTCTTTTACTTGCTGTCCATCCACAGTATCATTAGGATCCACAGACTCATCGTCATTCTGGTCGCTATTGTTGTCATACGAGTTAGTTTGTAAGTCCTCGTTTATTTCGACTACTGGTGTCAATCCCGCTACAGGGATATCGTCATCATCTTCGTTTTCGTCAATATTGTCTTGATCTTCATTTTCCCTCTCTTCATACCCTTCTTCACCTTCCTTTCCCTCACAATCTACTTCAACTTTTGCTTCAATTTCATTGTCTGATTCTTGATTCTCATTATTTTCTTCATCATCAGCCTTTGCTCCATTTACCTCATCATTGATATGATTTTCATCATCGTTATTGTCATCGTCATTATTCTCGTCATCATGGTTTTCACCATCATACTCCATATTTTCATCAACATCATTTCCTTCTTCACCATCAAGTTCACTTTCTTTTTGTCGTGCAATCTCAATCTCGTTATCGGATCCCATATCAAGAGTATCATAGTTCTGACTTTGGTTATTTAGTCTCTCTTCTTCAATATCATCATCTTGCTGCACGTCGTAAGCATCAGGCTCAGAGAGAATAGTTTCTACTTGAAATGACGCTATGTCAGGTTCCGATGTCAATGTTTCAGGACTTTCTGGTGCTGAATTCAAAATCTCAGGCTCAGAAACCAACACTTCCGGGTTGGCTGTTAATAAAGTTTTTAAGATCTGTGGCTCTTTTTTCTTTATCTGTAAGTCCTTCAATGCTTTGATACGAAGAGGATATGGCAAATTATTCTGAGCTGTCTTAGATGGTTTAATAGGTATTGGCTTCGGAGGAGTTATTATTTTATGTGGCATTATTTTAGTTTGCGGAGGTTTAGGAAGGAGATGCATTTTGTGGCTGATTGGGTTAGGCATCAGTCTCGCCTTGGGATTAAAAGGGTTGGGTCTGAGGTTAGGCTGCATGATTGGGTGTTTTTTGGCGGCTACTTTGTTTGTGTACCTGTCAAAACTGTGAGCGGTGAGTTCGTGACGCCTAGCGTTATGAGAGTATCGATAAGATCGTCCGCAAACGAGGCAGTCTTTGGATGCGAGTTGATGTATTCCTTGACGGGACTGTAATGTTTCACCAGTCGGTCGCATCACGGTGATTGAAACTTCTGGCATGTTCGGCACTCTGGTAAATGGCTTTGCGGGCTCGTTACGAGGTTGTTGTTGTTGTTGTTGTTCTTCTTCTTCTTCCTCCTCTTCCTCATCCTCTTCATCTTTTTCACTCTCAACACCCTGAAAAATAAATAAGTATTTCATATGATTATTCTGTATAGAAATTGTGCACTACTAACCTTTCTTGTTTTACCAGGAACACATTTTATGAGAGTCAATAGCAACAAATTTCTTTTGTCCAATTTTATATGCAAAACAATATATACAAAAACAAAAAAGTGAAACTCCATTGAAGAACCTGAACATGTCATTTTATGCATTAAATATATGCAAAAAATAATTTTACAACTATAAGTAATGAAATCAACAATTTTCATGGACGTAAATGAATGAAATTGCTAAGCATAGGCTAGCTAGTTCATAGATATAAACAGTGAAGTCTAGGTTTCAATCATTTGATTAATCCCTTAAAAAAACAGCCCGCTATCATTACCTATAGTTTAAAAAAAATCTAGTTTATTTAGGACTACCACCATAGTCAGTCACAATAGTCCACTTCTGAACATAGCCACCAATCTATATCCTCAAATTGTATATGCAAGCACTATACAAATATTATTTAAAAAGCAGATTAATTGACATGCAACATATCAGCGCCCAGCACAACTGCTTGACCAATAAATTTGATATTTGGACAGGTGGTCCCTATGGAGATGTAGAGACTAAAAATGATTATCCATTGAGAAGCCGTGAGCTGATTACTAGTGATAAATTGAAACAAAGAGTCTTTAAGCATCTCTCTAAATAAAAACAAATTATTGTGTTAATAAATCTGCCATCATATCAAAGTGTTATCAATCACGGTTGTTTCACTTCAAGCAAAACATAATATAGCTAGTGTCTCAATAATTTGCAGCTTTTGAGTGAGCACACTTTCCATCATCGCTCCTGTGACATTAAAGATTAAGTTCTAGAGCAAACTCAGTCTTAAAAAGTGAAACAAACCAGCTGCCTTTTACTAATGCTATTGTATTTTACTTTCATTTAAAATACTAGCAAATTGGTTTTACAGTATCAAACTACAATATTTTACTTGTCTCTACATTTCTAAAAACAATTGCATCTTTAATTATGCATTGACAAAAGTCCATATTTTAGAGGTCATTGCACTTATAACATGTTGACTTTGTTGTACCATGCCAATAAAATATTCTGACAAGTGGTTTTATTTCAATGTGTATTATTTTATATGATAGATCAATGTATAACCACATTCTCATATAATTTTAAGATAGTTTGTGGTAGCTAAAATAGTTAAGTATTTTTAATAGCTGATAACTTAGTCTTCTTGAATTTGTTGCATAAAATCATTTGTTAGTGTATGTTAGATGCTCTAAATGTAAGTCAAATCTATTAGCTTGTCACCCACGAGACTGGAATTGCCTAGTGTGGGTGACACTATTCCTATTTCCTTGTGTTCTTCTATTACAATGAATTGTAATAGTTTCTTGAAAAATATTCATGGTCCATTTGTGTTTATTGAGAGACTGACTTATCTTGTTCACTGTTATCTTTACCAAGCAAAAAATATTGATTGGAACCCTCTCAGAATGCTTCCATACTTTTCTGTTGCCATAATCTTTTAAAATAGAATAGCTGGCTTTGATATAATTAATTACTTAAACATAGAAGATGCAATTTACTATTAGCTACAATAACCGTTACGCATCTAATGGTCCCTAGGTGGCACTTTGAATAATAATAAAATTGTGTAAAAATGAAAATTGTGATTCACTGTTATGATACTCATTTCGCGACATTACAACCCGATGTCCTATTTTCAGATGATTACTGCACAAAGCCAGCTATTCTATTTTAGAAAGATTATGGCAACAGAACCAGTATGAAACTTTGATGGAGTAGGATCCCGCTAAAGTTGTTACCAAGAGTTTTGATTTATATCATCATCATTGCATTTTCTGGCAATGAAAATATGTGTCAACTAATACTGAATACAACTTAAATATTTGTAAGGATGATATCCAACTAATATTCAATTCACATGCTCAACATGTACACAATTGATTAAATTGAAAATAAAACAAGTCTTCGGTTTTAAACAAAATCATTGAATTATATGTGCTGTATAAAAGTGTGTTCAATTCAGTTGATGATAAGGCAGTAGCCTGTAATCTTTACCTTATCACTCCTCGGTGTGAGGCCCAATGAAGCCAAGATTGGAGGGCCTTCAGGTTGCACTTTACTAGAAATTCCAGCATTCTGAAATGTAGATAAATACTCATTTATACATCATGATTATAACAAAAATCACATAAGCCCCTTGAACTATTATTTCTATTTATAATGGGTCTGCAATAAACACAAAAAACTTAAAAGAAAACTTTGGATGGAATGCATGCTCACTCAGAAGCCCCCTATTAATGAGCTACTGGCTCGGTTACCTTTCATTACCAGACACAAGAGTTCTATTCAGAGTGATGTTGGTTGTCAGACTTAGGTAACATGATAGTAGCTAGGCAGCTGACCATTCTAAAATGCTCTACCACTGACACAAAAACACCAATAAATAGAAAATGTGGCCTTGCTACCAGCGCTGAGGGGATTTTTTTTGACATCACACTACGACACAACCAAATTAATATAACATCGTTTTTAGTTTATTTCTATATAATTTAATTATTTATTTATTGTGTTTTTGATGGATTTTTGTTGAAAACTGCAGTGTCTAACAACTCTATCACCAGGTTTTGTTTTGATTGAGATGGACAGGATAATTCTAATATTAATAGAAATTCGAATTGTGCATTAAAAGTTAATAGTAAGTGGAACATTAAAAAAATACTACATATAAATAGTTGAAGTCTTAAATGTATAACCTAAGTATACCAAAAGGAATCCTGATGCAGAATGATTTATTTGTGTGATTCAGTACCATAGTGGCCAAAGCCTTATCAGTACTCATAAATTACTCATACATGCACAATAGCTTCATGTTCAAATGTCCTTGACACTAAAACACCAGCTATGTCAAGCTAGCAGTATTTAATAAATGTCCATATGCTACCTTCTACTGCTAAAACAATTGATCACAGATAAATTATTCATACAAAAACTATTCACAATCTGACTCAAACATACCTCTGTGTTAGGGTATGAACCATCAATGACAACTCCATCATCACAAGCTTCATCATACAAAGGTTCACTTTTAATATCCACCTGAAAAAACATAGGAATATAATGAGTTTCCAACAATAAAATCGCAAAATAGTAACTGACAGTTCACAAGCTCAAGCCATCCAGAAAAATAAACCCACCCCTTCTAGTTGGCTTCCATCCTTTTTAATCAGAGACTGCAGTTTGTTTTGTGTCCTTTCACATACTGACTTAAATATGTGCCAGTTGTTGACATTATCCATGCATTTTCTGCAGACATTTGTTGGCAGGTCATCATGTTCAGTTATCTGAAAAAACAACAATAACACTTAATCATAAAACGGCGAAGGCCGTAAGATGCGCGCATTTCATCAGAACGAACGAGGCGAAACCGCGCCTCGAATATAGATAGTAACACGAGGAGAAACTAAGTAGGTAGGCGTAGGTATAAGCGTGTGGCGGCGACCGGCTGCTCCTCGACCGAATAAGTAGAAGCGAGTCGAGAGTCGAGAGGCGGCAGCCAGCGAGCCCCTCGAGGGTTACCGCTCGATATACGCACACAGCTATAGCGCACGCACGCCGACACCGACGCTCGACCCGTTCGAGGGACGAGCTGCACTGGCCTGGTCTCGTCCGTCCGATAAATCAATACGAGCGATGTCCCACGCGAGACCAATCTAACTAGCATTACGCAGAACCCCTCCCGGACGAACTGCCCGGTTATATACCAAACTCTATCCTCATGATGTATGCTATTCCTCGCCGCCGGCTGCACGGAATGCGACGCGATGACGCGACCACGAGCCGAGCGATAGCGGTGGAACATTACAAAATGGTGGACGATCTTACGACATCTCCACACAAACGAGCGCTGCATGACATTGCTCGAACCGGAGCGGATGACGAGTTCTCACGTACATCGAGGGTCTACTTTCACTCAAATCTTCGTAATATCGCTTATTATATGTGAAACTTACCAGAACAGACACACAATCCTTAATTCTTGAAGCTAGGACCGGGGGCTCCGAGTCATCCGAACTGGTGGTGGGAAAAATCGGCAGTAATTCGCCTCGAGATGACAAGCACAGTCTACAAACACGGTCATAATTCACGCTCATTGTAAATAAACAGTACTTTGAAGCTAATAAACACCTTCTACACTATTACAAAAAAGACGCCATGTCACCACGAGCACTTCAACACAAAGCACTGTACATCGTTCTTGCCTGAGCACGATAGCGGCTGATGATGAGCACGAGAAGTCGATAGGTTCGGTCGGGACGGCTGGGTCGAGTAGCCGACCACCTGTCGTTCTGCGCATGTGCGCGTAAACTGACATCAGTGTGACCAACATAACAAACGATAACAACTTATGTTACTCAGAAATCACGAACATTTTGTGATTTACGCTTCGTTTTTATTTCAGTATTTATTAAAATTCAACTGATGCATTTCTTGTATTTTTTAAAGATTTTAAAATGTTTACTAAAATATTGTGATCTTTAAATTTTTTCTCACAAATTAATTGAATTAGATTATTTTTATTCACATGTTAATTTATTCATGAATTTCATCACAATCGAATGCACGAGTCCATTTTTAGGGTTCCATACCCAAAGGGTAACCAAGGGTCCGTCCGTCTGTCTGTCCGTCTGTCACCAGGCTATACCTCATGAACCGTGATAGTTAGACAGTTGAACAGATGATGTATTTCTGTTGCCGCTGTGATGTGATGTGATTGCGGTATGTGGTTGTTGTTAAATAGGTAGATGCTGCTTCCCATCTCCTGAATAGTTTTCCATTAATTGACTTTTACGATACTCGTGGAATGACATGGGCGGCCTTATTCTAAAGCCACGTGTCAGTATTTCAAGAAAGATTCGTAATAGAAAACTGTATCTTTAAAAAGGTTGAATATTATTAAATTAGGTTAAAAAATTAATTTAAAGTTTATATAACTCGTCGACTAGTCTCGTTGCCTATACCTGATAAATGAACATTAATAATAAAAATCCATAAACCTTTAAGTAATTTGCTATCTGTTAATATTTCACAAAATTAATATTATTCTTGATATATTATATATTTGTAAGTATGTGATATTATGTATCATAAAGTCAAATAATGAATAAGTGAAATTAATACTATTATACCACAAAAATAAGAGCAAGCGGTGGCCATCCATCATTATGGCTACATACAAGATAAGTAAAATTATATAAAAAATTCAAAATGTTTTGAAAAAAAATTGGTTGCCTGTAAAGTCGGTATACGGGCGAAAGTTTTACGTGACAACGACTTTGAGTGGTAAAATAATTTTAATGTGAATATTCATTCAGGGACGCGTGCCTTTCACTTTTTATGTCTGTCTCTCTCGCTCTTAGGCGGGCTAACCATGCCCGAGTGGAAGGGACGCGTGCCTCTCACTCGCTCTCATTGTGAGCGCATAACGTGAGCGGAGCGTAACGCAGTTTCTTGAAGTGTCACCCGGCAAACCAATTTATAAGACGTTGTCACGTCAAAATGTATTGTAACACTGTTACTGTCCTTATAAATGAATAAATAAATACACTAAAAATACATTAAAATGATGACGCGACGCGATGCCTGTGTCGTCCTCTTTTATAACGATTTTTCACGTGATCCATGCATGCTGTAAAATTTTCTATCGATTAAGCTAGTCCCTTTGTAAATTTTCATTTTGTTGATATTTTCTGTTTACAATAAACTAAATAAATGTATAATAAGTTGTCTCTCATATAAAAGAAAGCGTCTTAAAAATGTTACTTACCTCTGACAAACATAGACGTCTCTTACTCTACGTAGGGTGAATGGAGCGCGGTAAATTCAAAAAATACAGAAGACCGTAAAGAGCGCGAAATACAAAACTCTATACACAACTCTCATTAATTTGTTTGTAACTTTTTAAAATTACATTGAAAATAGTATTCGAGTATAAGTAGTTTGCCATATTTAGACTTACAGCACAGTATACTTTAGCACTATTGTATACAGTGCTTATAGTTTACAATAAACTAACCAAAAAGATTGTAATTTTGCAGGAAGTTGTACACATTTTTGTTATTGTCTGGGCGGTTTCCGCGCTCATATATTTTTGGCCATCGTGTGTGAGTAGAAGTGGAGCTAGCTAATCAGTCGGGAGTTTCCTCGGCGGCTATGCACCAAGGGACTATCTGTGATATTCATATTGAAGCATTCCGATCATTCTTCTTTATTATTTAAATTGAGAAGGGTGCGTGAGAGGCGCTAAGAGAGCCGCTCGCCCCATCGGATGGGGTGATCTCTCTCGCTTGGCGTTGTGTTGTAGGCCTATTAATTGGTTAAATGATATTGGCATTATTGGTTCGGGTCCAAACACTTTTGTCCCAGGTCCTTGCCAGTTCATCCGCTGCGTCATTTCCTAAAGAGACACTATGTCCCTTTATCCATTGGAGTGTGTCACGATCATGTACTGCAGCTGCTTCAAGGGCACCGTGGGACTCCAGTATGACGTTAGAGTTAATGTGGTTACACCCCATCAGTGCTTGAATAAGTTACTGTAATTTTTTTTCTAATGAAATGATAAAAATGATATACTTGGTTTGATGTACATTAATGGTTTTTGCGTAGTGTAAAAGTGGTTCCTTGTGTGTGTTTTTTTCTTTGGTAATTGGTTAATCAATTAAGGAATAATAGCAGAGATAATGGCACTGACAAAAGAGAGGGAAGATACAATTAGGTACTGAAGAAGTGCCAAAGCCACAAAGAAGATCACACCATCATGTTGTGAATTAAGAAAATCAATTCACATTTCGGAAATCACATTTAGATTCATTTAATGAAAACCTATTCAATACATTTGATGGTGTACTCATAAGTGGGCTAGCAAACTATAGCCATTTGATAGCAATTAGTGTTTTGTGTGATGATGCCTACTTACTCGTAGTTTTAACATACTGGCTATGAAATTTTTGTCGAAATGTTTGGCCAACTAACTTGTAAAACCTTAAGTTTGATAGTTGTTGTTTTGTTGTCTTTTTCAACTTCGTTATCTCGGTTGGATGTACAATGTACATACCTTAGGTACTAGACCTTACTACCGTCATGAATGAGACAGACGGACGGACAGGTACGTGCCGAAACTTTAAATAAGTAGTTAAACTCAAATCAATGTCTCAGTGTTGTGAGAAGTATTGTTTAAGTGTACTATTGCATCAGCCTTGATCTTCTGAAAGAAGATATGAATGAAGATTTCCGGTAATTCCCATTTGTTCCATAGAGCTGTGACGTCATAGACCCGTTGAAGCTTTTTTCTACTCGATGTTCTATGATAGAAATGTAATTAAATTGGTCCCAGCATTTCCATAGGATTATGCGATAGAAAGATTGTGATATTTTGCCCTGGTCCTACGAAGAGTAATGTATTAAACTTATACCTACGTTATCATCACTCCCCTAGCCTTATCACGTTACTAAATCTATGACGTCAGAGTTCCATGGAACAAATGGGAATTATTGAAGATCTTGCAAATCGAATCTTATTTGATTTATTTATGTATTTTATTTGTTTATACTATAACGTTTTTTAAACAGTTATAGGAAAAACTTGTGTTCTTACTTGTGCAAATCTGATATTTAAATGGACGCTATGCTCAAATCTTTCACCAACTTTTTTGACGTCACTGAATCTACTGCCACTTTTGGAATGATGTTTCGTTGTTTCAGGTATTCAAATAAAAACAATACAATATTGCTGTGATATATTTAATATATATATGACACAAGAAACATTCAACAACACAGCGGTACACAAAATATATGTTAGCAATTACTTATATTATGGTTACCTTTAAGTATTTAAACTCGGAATTATTCTTACTATACAACGTGTACAAAAAAGGAGTGATAAAACTTAAGTGCGGTATATGTTAGGTAAGGATTTACCTTTGGAGCGGTAGTAGACATCTGTAAACCGTACGAATCTGGAGAAAAACTAATTTAAAATATTGACTAAAAATTTTGAATTTCATCCCTATCCTTGTTCTACATGTGTCAATAACCCCTAAAACCAAAGATAAGATCATTCATCATCGACCCCAGTGCTCGCGTTGGTAAACAAACATTTAGGGTTATCAAAAATTACGACGTTACACCTATGAAATAAAAATGTATGGAAATTTAAACTAACCTTTACAACGCTGCTACTTTCACAGTGTATTCCATACAAGGGAAATATACCCACCTTTAAGTATTATCACTCCTTTTTTGTACACGTTGTATTTCATCTCAATTGATTTATAATAATAACATAACAATAATTATATATTTTTATTACCTCTATATTACAACATTATTAATGAAATAAAATTAGTAACAGGTCAATTACACTGGATGCCCAAAAATTTCCTTTTAGAATTTTCTAACTCCGAATGCAATGTAACAATAAGCGTCGGTGGCGCAGTCGATAAGGCGCGGACTCTCAATCTGAGGGTTCCGGGTTCGAATCCAGCCGTGTACCTATGAGTTGTTTTTCAATTCAAGTACATTATCCGCGGTGAAGGAAAACGTCGTGAGGAAACCTGCATGTATTGAATAGGCATGTAAAGTCCGCCAATCCGCAATGGGCCCGCGTGGTGGACTACGGCCCATACACTCTCTGTAGGAGAGTAGGCCTGAGCCCCTGTAGTGGGGACGTATATAGGCTGTTGATAAATGCAATGTGTATAGGTACTTACATATTATATTAGTCTGTGGCAATGTACATTCCCACTCCCAAACTGAATGTGAATAGAGGTTTAAATTAATAGTGAAAGGAATTTCCTTCTTAATATACAATCGCTTTCTGATAGTCTTTTTAAATTATACCAGATACAATTATCAGTCGCCTGAAAACGAAAAAATTTGCATCAAAGACTTTTAAATTATTGCTACTATATATTTAAATCTCTTTGGTTTGCATGAAGGATACCTACAGACCTCCAAATTATTTCAGTTCTAAATCGTCATATTTTAGGCTGGGTAAGGCGTTGATTCTTCACTATTTTTCGATCGGAGTGGTATGAAATGGTTACGTTCTATGAAATTAGCGAGATATTCGAAGGAAGGATATTAGGAGACCAATATAAATGATATTGCATGAATGCTTAGAAGTCATGTTTGTAGTATAATAGTATCCCTTCACAAAGTCACTTCAAACCAATAGAACAAGGGAGTCGATTAGTATTTCAGAAACTACAAAAGGTACTCGTTTATAAATTTTGTGTACATCGTGTTGCACAAAATATCTTGAAATTTATGTATTGAAATCTCATTGAAATTAAGCGAAAAGAAAGAAACCATCTTATGAATAGATATAGACACCAGTTCAACCTATTCTAAATACGACATCAAGAGGGAAGAATCAGCACGTAGAAGACAAAATTTCTTGTCTTTGAGAGCCAAATTGTTTGGCCACTTGACCCTCATTTTGCCTGAAGGTATAGGGTTTCTTACACCGCGAGGAGCGAACTGAGCAAAAGCGATGATGATGATTTTTTAACGTGTGATCTCAGGACATGTAGAGCTGAAATGTTCCCTTAATTCGCTCATATGTTCAGAATGAACATTTGTCGTTGGTGCATGAGCTCTGAGGAAACTCCTGTCCTGGCCACTAACTGATAAATTGCAGCAGAGTGGTGTTGAGTGAATCTTCTGTGGAGAGCGAATGAAGAGTGAGTGAGTTATCAAATGAACTTATTCTATCATCGCTACAAGTACTTAGTGACTCTTTGTCACTAGTTTCTCCGACTTTGTGTTCTTCCATTTCATTTTCCATTCCTATATCCTGTTCCCAGTATTGATTATCCAGTTTCTGGACATGTTTTTCGAAATGTGCCCAGTTTTCTGTCGTAACTGTCGCAATTTTTACATCTTTATGTTTTGTCAAACACAAATTGCTCTTCATGTTGTGCTCCCTTACTTTTAATATACAACAATAAAGAACCCCCCCCCCCCCCCCCCGGGTGTCCTCTCTCCCGCGCCTCACCTCATACCCCGATTGACATGTCAACCTGTCGCGTTCTTTAGATATTTTATTTAAAGGAGGGTGCAGCGCTCTACATGGTGCATTGTTTCTTTTTGCGTTGTAGCAGAATCACTATTTATTTAAATATATTTGCGATGAGATCGTTTTGAATTATGTGTGTGTGTATTCAAGAGTTGCAGAAATGTGGCGTCGCTCAACTCACGCGCAACAAGCATCGGCCTTGGGTAAATCTAGACGAGGGCATTGAATGCCTTGTATAACAATGTCATCAAGCACTGGATAACTGATAAATTCCCGAGTTACAATGTTGCGGTAAAACAGATATTTTAAGTACGTGATATGATTGACTAAATATATGTTTAGGATCATCTTTTAAATACGTTATTAAAATATATATCATATTAGATCTAACAGTCATATAATATAAGTAAATTGTAATACAATACTCATTTATAAATTATACAGTTTCTCTAAAATTTTAGATTACATTTTTACAAGCAATATTATGTAGTATTTATACTACAAAGTTTATGTAATATGTACTTACATCGTACCTCAAAATGAAAAAAAGGAATCCTTATAGGATCACTTTGTTGTCCGTTTGTCTGTCTGTCTGTCTGTCAAGACAATTTTTCTCAGGAACACTTAGAAGCATAGTTTACCGTCCCTTGGATCTGTGAAAAAATCAAACTTCTAGGTCAACGAAATAAAAAGATACGTCTGTTAAATAAAGCCACATTTTTAGACAATTTCCTTAGAGGATGCAAGGAATCAAAAACCTATGAGGTATTTATTCTCATTAACTAGAGATCCTTAATATTGGTAAGGAGCAAGGTCTTAAAGCACCACCATAGGAATAAATCTGAAAACCAGGATTTTTAAAATTATAAAACAGTAAAAATAGCTTTTTTACTTAAATTTGTAGTTGAAAGCCTTACATCAGGTATGTAATTTAGCTGCAAAGTAAAGTTTGTTTTTCAATCAGAATTTCATTTTCGGTAGAGCATTGTTGGGTGCATATTACCGCACCTGTTATTTGTAATTTTCCGTATGTCAATTATTCATATTCTGTACGGAACCCTCGGTGCACGAGCCCGACTTGCAGTTTACTGTTTTTTTAATAAATGTGATTGAAATCAATATCAAAATTATACAATACGTAAACTACTCTACATATTGTTCTTAACTTTATTTGTGCAAAAGGTTATTCCAAAGCCTTCTTAAAAATTGTAATAATTATTACTCATATATTTTTATTTTTCATAGTAGTCAATGTTATTTCTGATGATACACATCGACACAGATATTGTGCTTGAATTTGTATTGTATTAATAGATAATTTGTAAGCATATAAGAAGCCATTATGTACCTTCATTATATACATGCATCATTGTCACAAAAGATCTCCAGGTGCTGTACAAAGGGGGAACTTGCCTTGTCATTCTGGATTTTTGTTGACAACTGTCAAATTAAACAGAGCAAATCAGTATAGCATTTTGATTCCATCCCTTGAGATAAAATATCATTAAATACCTTAATAGACCTACTCTGTAAGGACCGAATACGAGAAGAGGGTTATTGCATTTTATTGAAAACAGTTGAGGTTCAAAAAGATTAAACAAAAAATAAAAACAGATTACGTTTTTACCTTAATTTGTAATATTTCTATTGATTTTCTTTCTCTACTTATAGTGACGATTTCGCTGCAATTAGATACGCGACTAGAGCTGCAGTAATTACTAATTGACAAAAAATATATGTATTCTAAATCGAAGAAAAAAATTAGTTGCAATTATATGGCACATTTTTGCAGGATCTCCTTTCGCCGAGTTCTACTTGTGTGTTTTTATTACGTTCCCCATCATAATTGGTCCACGCTCCCATGCTGAACACTGTCCGGAAACAGCGAATACTATTTACGAGCAGGGTGGACACGAAGACCTGGACTCCTGCGCGGGCTGCGCGCGCACCGCGAGCCTGGCCGGGTCGACAGGGTTCGCTTTCGCGACTAGAGCTCGGGCCACGTGAGCAAAGGCAGCCTCGACGTTCAGTCCGGTTTTCGCCGAGGTTTCCATAAACGAGACTTGGTATTCCCTCGCGAGGCGCTGCCCTTCCTCCCGCCTCACCGCCCTCTCCAAGCCGCTGTCGGATTTGTTACCTGCAACATACATTACTATCTTAAAGTCTATTCGCTTAGTTAGATAGCCTTTGTTACAAGCTGCCCAGCGACACACCGCAACTAGTCAAATGATGCCGGCTCCGTCGTACACCCGCTGGTGAATTTGACATTTTGTAACGAAGCATCACAGTGAAGTGTATGACACTTCGATGATTTGAGTTTAATTTTATGCTTCGTCATTTCTCTGGTCATGTTTTCCCATATTTTGTCCATTAAATTATTATAGCTGCCTAAACTAAATCATCTATTCAATTACATAATTATTCCGTTCTGCTATACCGACACTGTCTAAGCGTACGGGCTATACACACTTTCTATGACTTCGGTAAAATATAGTCACGACTAAAATTCAATTTTCCATCGATATGAATCTAGAAAGGCAGTCATTGAACATAACGACTATTTATTTAGTTACATTATAATTATCTGTTCTGGGTGTGGTTTTGGGGGTCTGGATGAATAAACTACACCTCGTGTACAGGCGATTCGTGGTACTTATATTTAAATATTTATGGAACAGTAAATAAAAAGGTAAATAAAACTATTCAGTCAGGTATAATGTTGATTGGAGTTTTATTGACAGCTTTTCTAAAATACTGAAAACAGAACAACGCTTGGCCACAATCTCAGCGATAAAATATTAATACATATTTCTTCCTAAAGACGATTAAGTAAAGTTATCAATTTTTTTTAGAAATGCAAAAAACAACCACATTATTTTGTAATATTGCAGTGGATGGTTTCAGGCAGAAGTGGGTATACTAAGAATCAACGTAGAACTATTAAAACATTTATATCCGGAGATGACAAGATATATAACTCAATATTTATATCCATCGGAGGACTATAAGGCCAGGCTGTCAATGACGATGATGAATGAACGAAGGTATACTCTATGTAGATATAGTACCTACCTAGAAGCATGATAACGACGTCGTCTTGTGCATACTCCCTTATCTCACCGAGCCAGGCGCGGATGTTGTCAAAGCTCGTCTTGTTTGTGACATCGTAGAGCAGAAGAAGTGCTGTTGGCATTACATTCAACTGTTACCAACGAAAATATACACTGCGATGCGGGCTTCTGTAACTCTGCGCCCATGCATAACCTAAAACTTGAGCCTAGTCATTTTTGCGTCCGTCTAATGTGATAAGATAACCATTTATTACAATTTTATCAGGAAACCTAAACAATCATTTATAATACTAAATCCTAGAACATTCAACAAGAAAAACACATAAGAACCTGAGAATGAGCATCAGCACAGCGATCTAATCGCATATGCATTTATATGAGTGATTCGGTGTGTGTGCGTGTGTGACGTTCCTAGAGTGCGCGCGCGCAGGAAAGGGGTCGAGGTCGAGTCTCGAGTCAGTCTGGACAAACATACTCTGTTGAAGTGGTGTCCGGGCGGTCACACCACACCATACGAACTTGCTCCTTATCACAAAAACATGTTATCCATACATACATTGTCCTGCCCTCTATACAAGTTTAATGTATGTCCCAACTAAATAACAGATGGCGCCATAGCTGTTGCCTGTATTATATTATCATATCTTTTTTAGAATTTGCGTTTGTTAACCTTAGACCACTACTGTCAACGCGTAGATCAATAGCATTGTTAAGATATCGTATAATTACCATGTGCGTCTCTGTAGTAGGCGTGTGTTACACTACGAAAGCGTTCTTGTCCCGCGGTGTCCCAGATCTGAAGCTTCACCTTGATGCCGTCTACTGTTACTACCTTATTCTGCGAACAGAGGGCGCTAGTTGTAGTCATAGTAGGTGATGTTGGATGACTGGTAGATAACTCACAAACAAGTATAAAACTCTGAAAATATGCCATCAAAAAATAAGCAGTCTGCAGTATACCATATAATTAAGTACTTCTGGGGTGGTCCCAGGCTACATGGGGTTTATGGTGTGTTTACTCTGATGTACTTAGGCGGATATGAGCGGAGCAGACCTTACAATTTATTAGCTGCCAGCCTCCGATCAACTCAACTCAAAGTTTTTTATTCTTTGCTCGGTCTTGTCTCTCCCTCAGTAGAAACGCACCCTAAAGAACTTCTCACAGCTTTTTCTCTCTCTGACTTATGATCGAAGTTGAAAACTGACTATTTTTGAAACTGAATCAAAACGCATTTGACTGCAGAGGCCGGACAAACACCATTAAACTTTAGGTAAAGCTGGAAGTTACAATTTATATTATACAATGAAGACAAGAAAGATGACCTTAAAATTCCTAATCGACCCTCAGGCTGTAGGTAGGTAGTATATTAAAATAATTACATCGGCCGATAGAAACAAATGGACACAGAAAATTTTTAAACCTAGCGGGAAACTTAGAAAGTAACGGAAACGAAGTCGTTGAAAATTAAATATTACTTGGGGTCATAAAAAGTGTTAAGTTTAGACTGTGGCTTCCAGTTATAGTTACTTATGTTGTATTTGCAAATTCACTCTGAACCTGAAATAACAAGACAAGTACAAGTATGTTTCTAAGACTTTACTGAACACGTAGACAACGTTGACGTGGCCCCATAAATCCTGTTTCAAAAACCGAGGAGCAAATAAAAACCGTGAACCATTGGCACAATAAATCACTGAGCGATGGAGCTGATTCAATCACAGCTGTCATGAGTTAGGGGCGGGAACGGAAAAAGCGCGCCAAAGTTAAACACCAATGGCGTGGCGTGGAATCCGCGACCGTTGGATCCGTGACTGGCCCATTTAAACTTGGAACATTCATATTATTTTCCGTTCTTTGTTGTGTGTCAAAGCCTTTTCATTGAAGAGGTGTGAAGTTCACAAATTTTCTATTTTGGGACACATGATGCGTGGGCTCGGTTTTTATTTCATGATTTTACACGAATAAATTGAAGTGGTCCGTGTGGTCCCCGTTTTATAACAGGGTCCATTGTGTGTTGTAAATAGTCACTGTTTAAAATAAGAGGTGGGCAGTAGTCTCTTCCTATGTATCAAGAACATCTTACTGCGATCATCCACCCGTTTGACAAATGTGAGATTACGACAAATCCCCCGTGTGTAGCTTGAAGGAAGAAGCTATGAAGGAAATTCATGCCCAACAGTGAAGTAGTTTGATTTATGTCCAAAATCATAACACAAACGCAAATGATCTAAAACAAATAGGAACCGCATTCCAAATAATGTACACATTTCTTACTCTGTTACACTGATCTAGTCGCAAAATGACCGAATTCCTAGTCGCATAATGCCCTAAAAGCATTATGAACTAATCACTCGGAAGAAAATATTTCGATTGGAGAAAAACAACAAAACAGCATATCAAATCCTAAAAGTTTCAATTTTATATTTGACATTAAAAAAATGTATAATATGCGGGAAATGTCGAAGTGTCTGCGTGTACCCGGAAATCGATGCCGACAGTGGAAATGTAGTTGCCAGCGAGGAACGTGCCGTCCCGGAAACGAACCAGCATGCAGGTCTTCCCCACCCCACTGTCACCTAGCAGCATCACCTGAAATAAGTAGAGCATTTTTCATGGGATACACTTTGACGTGTACAAAGGAAATAACTATACAACACAACACACATCTATCATAACACAACACACGTCACTTAACACATCACTACATACATTACATTTATGTCATCATTGACACAATTTTTATAAATTACACAAATATTTCATTCATCCTTCTTATTTAATAAAATGTAATAACAAGACTTCTACCTTCATACATACAACTTACAATGTATAACGCTTCATAATGAAAAAAGTTTTTTAATTATTGATATTTTCTTTGTTCGTTAACTCGTAAAACTAGCTCTATTTAACTGTACTATTCGAGAAAATTTATAAAGGCTTTATATCTTGTGCTCTATATATATCTGTATACTTACTGTCTATAAGCTGTTAATTTTCCAACAAATAAAATAAAATAAAAAATACCTATACCACCGAGCCAGCTATTGGTGACTAGACTATGAAACAAACAATAATAAATCGCATTTGAAATGAGTGCGCTGGTATTTTTTAAAATAGTTTGTCGTAAATTTTTTAAATCAAAAAGTTACATCAAAATTCCTTCAGTCGTTTCAGAGTTTACTCCGGCCCATTATTCAGACAGCTTGTTGCTTATCTAGATTTTGGATTTTAAGACACTGGTATAGCTTTTGCCCGCGACTTTTTTTGTCCTTTCTTGGCCCTTCAACTATCCCTATACCAATAAATATCAAGCCATTCTGACTCACCAGTACGTTGTGAAGGAAGGACAAACAAACAATCTCACTTTCGCTTTTACAACATTATTATGAAGAGTGAGGATACGGTGGCACAGTGTGTATACGGCTTTAGAACAGAATCACCTCATCCAGCGGTTGTCTACTGTGGGAATTTCAAGGGATAGGCAGCAATGGTCACCGGTGTGTCACTGACATCTTACTAAGATCACTGATCAGCCGCCGTGAACGCTGTCGACTCGCAGCTCATTTTGTGGATTGTTACAGCGGGTAAAGAAACAAATAACTCGAGTCTTACCTTCCCAAAGACATCGTACTTGTCTTCTTGCTTGGCGCTGTGCTCCCACTGCTCAGTCGGGGAGGGAGGCTCGCTGTGAGGCATGACTCCCTCCTGATCGTTCCTCTCCTCATCTTCACGAGCTTCCGGAAGGTTCCGAGCCCACGTAGGCCTCACTCTTCCTACGACGACTCTCTTCTCTAACAGTTTATTGTCTATCGAATTGGGATTCCACATTTTTCTTGTCTTGTTGAGTCCTTGAATCTTCAAATGATTGATTGCTGCCTTTTATGTTGTGTCCTCATTTTTTTCTTCAGTTTTACTAGTTTTTCTTCATTCAACTAATTGAGTATGTTTTTTAATAAGAAATCATGAGTGGATCAACTTTATCCCACTTTTACGGCTCCGTCCCAGAGTAACCAACTGCTCCCTATTTATTACTAAGCCTCTGCTATCCGTCCGTCCGTCCGTCACATCTGATTATCAAAACCACTACTAATGATATCGACTTGAAATTTGGAGCAGTTATATAAATTGGTGACCGCTCAGATGATGCAATCAAACGACAAAACCAACGAATCGACGTTGGTATGAATGAGTACAAACAGAGCCCTTTCTTACGATTCCCCACTTGACCTAGTGACTACACTTTGAAATTTCGCCCTCGCGACTCCTGTGGGATACCATATCAAAATGGGCTAGCTGACTGTGTGCAGTAATTGCCTAAAAATATGATATCGGGTCATAATCTACAGTAATATTGTAAATCCGAAAATGAGTTATTTAAGTAATTTTTTGTTAGTCTTTCCTTTATGTAGTCCAGACCACAGAGTCAAAACGACTTGATTTTTTTAAAGTATGGGATAATTGAAGGGTTGGCAAAGAATACACCGATACTGGGTACTTTTATCCCAATCAAATATGTAGTTCCCGTGGGAAAATTTCTGAAGTCCACGCAGACGATGTCGTGGGCAAACGCTAGTGTTAAAATAAATAGGAAATCTAAAATAAAGTATGGAAGTATTTTGTTGGTATGTTCATGTTAGGGTTATTCGCTTGATAAAAGTTTTATATACTCAATTTCATTTACCATAATCTTTTAAGATAGGAAAGCTGGCTTTATGCAGTAATATCTAAAAAGAGGACGTCGGATGCGAAATGAGTATAATTAATATACAACTTCATAGTGAATCACAATTTTGCAAACCCCAGGTTTGTAGGTTTTGTGGGCGTAGATCGTAGTTGGGCGCCAGTTGTAGGTTTTGTGGGCGTAAATCGACGTTGGGCGCCAGTTGTAGGGGGGGTTGCTGGTAGGCTGCTCCAATGAAACCAGGTAATGTAGGCGAGAAAATGTATACTACGACTTTTAGTTATTTACAAGGCTGATCACCCAACCGTTCCAGCGAGGGGTGGAAGCGGAGGATTCTCGACTGTTTCGCCCAACCGTTCCAACGAGGGGTGGAAGCGGAAGGGTTCTACAGTGTACGTCTAAGTAGTTCAGCAAGCTGTCCCAACAGAGGTGGAAGCAGATGTAGAAGCTACTCAGAGACCCTACTGAATGTATATAATACAAACGTTAGTCTGTAGGTGTTTCTTCGTATTTCTTAACTATAAGCTGGCGAGCTCACAGACGTCATTACTGGTAGTCGACAGGTCACCAGCGACTTGTATCTGACTTGCAGCGCCATCTAGTTGCAGCGTATAGTAACTATTCTTCTTGCGTATAGTAACTATTGTTCTTGCGGTGTTACAGTCTCCCCCTCTGTCTATGAAGTCGCCCCGACGAGTAAGACAGGAGAATCTTAGGCAACAGCAGTTGGCTGTTTGGGTGGCCTTCCACGAGGCCTGATGGGCACAGTAGAGGCTGTCTTGGAACTAACTTCGTTCTTCCGGGGTCTTCCTCTCTTTCTAATTGGCAGAGTTGGTGACGGTATGTCATTGCCTTCCGCAGATCGGTAACGGACTAGAGCTGATGCATGATAAATACCAACAGGGGTATTGGAGTCAGGATGGGCGATTTGGAATGAACTAGCACCGTGCCGCCGCACAATAATATATGGTCCATCACGTCGTGGAGCCAGTTTTGAACTAAATCCTTGACTGCTCTTGCTCAATACATGTGTATTAACTAATACAAGATCTCCGGGGCGATAATCAGGGCAGGCCTGTCTTTTCTTGTCTACATATTCTTTCCGTTTTTCTTCTTTCATCTCTTGGACTTCTCGAGCCCTTTTTAAAGTATCAGCCATCATAAGCAGGCGAGGAGTAATATCTTCGACAAAACTATCGTTCATCACTATCTTTCGAAGGTCCTTCGTTACGTCATCTGGGGTTCGAAGCTCACGTCCGAAGGTCAGATACGCGGGGGTAAACCCGGTAGAACACGATGAAGCTGTGTTCATTGCGAAACGGATACTGGGTAACTTATCAACCCAGGTAGTGTGCTTATCTCCAACGAGAATAACCCATATAACTGCCAATGCCTCTCGTTCTGTTGCTGAGTAATTACGCTCAGCAGGGGTTAATAGACGGCTGGCATATTCAACGGGGTGTTCGCTATCTCCCTCCCCCTGCACTAAGACTGCACCAAGTGCATAATTGCTTGCATCTGTTTTTATCACATAGGGACATAGTGTCGTAGAACTTCGTCAGTAGTACCACTTCCGCGTAGCAGGCTTCGCAGGAAACTCTTGTTGCAGGTTTTGTGGGCGTAGATCGTAGTTGGGCGCCAGTTTGCAAAAGCAGTTGGCTGTTTGGGTAGCCTTCCACGAGGCCTGATGGGCACAGTAGAGGCTGTCTTGGAACTAACTTCGTTCTTCCGGGGTCTTCCTCTCTTTCTAATTGGCAGAGTTGGTGACGGTATGTCATTGCCTTCCGCAGATCGGTAACGGACTAGAGCTGATGCATGATAAATACCAACAGGGGTATTGGAGTCAGGATGGGCGATTTGGAATGAACTAGCACCGTGCCGCCGCACAATAATATATGGTCCATCACGTCGTGGAGCCAGTTTTGAACTAAATCCTTGACTGCTCTTGCTCAATACATGTGTATTAACTAATACAAGATCTCCGGGGCGATAATCAGGGCAGGCCTGTCTTTTCTTGTCTACATATTCTTTCCGTTTTTCTTCTTTCATCTCTTGGACTTCTCGAGCCATTTTTAAAGTATCAGCCATCATAAGCAGGCGAGGAGTAATATCTTCGACAAAACTATCGTTCATCACTATCTCTCGAAGGTCCTTCGTTACGTCATCTGGGGTTCGAAGCTCACGTCCGAAGGTCAGATACGCGGGGGTAAACCCGGTAGAACACGATGAAGCTGTATTCATTGCGAAACGGATACTGGGTAACTTATCAACCCAGGTAGTGTGCTTATCTCCAACTAGAATAGCCGATATAACTGCCAATGCCTCTCGTTCTGTTGTTGAGTAATTACGCTCAGCAAGGTTAATAGACGGCTGGCATATTCAACGGGGTGTTCGCTATCTCCCTTCCCCTGCACTAAGACTGCACCAAGTGCATAATTGCTTGCATCTGTTTTTATCACATAGGTACATAGTGTCGTATAACTTTGTCAGTAGTACCACTTCCGCGTAGAAGGCTTCGCAGGAAACTCTTGTTGCAGGTTTTGTGGGCGTAGATCGTAGTTGGGCGCCAGTTGTAGGGGGGGTTGCTGGTAGGCTGCTCCAATGAAACCAGGTAATGTAGGCGAGAAAATGTATACTACGACTTTTAGTTATTTACAAGGCTGATCACCCATCCGTTCCAGCGAGGGGTGGAAGCGGAGGATTCTCGACTGTTTCGCCCAACCGTTCCAACGAGGGGTGGAAGCGGAAGGGTTCTACAGTGTACGTCTAAGTAGTTCAGCAAGCTGTCCCAACAGAGGTGGAAGCAGATGTAGAAGCTACTCAGAGACCCTACTGAATGTATATAATACAAACGTTAGTCTGTAGGTGTTTCTTCGTATTTCTTAACTATAAGCTGGCGAGCTCACAGACGTCATTACTGGTAGTCGACAGGTCACCAGCGACTTGTATCTGACTTGCAGCGCCATCTAGTTGCAGCGTATAGTAACTACTGTTCTTGCGGTGTTACAATTTTTATTTTGACACACTATTTTTCAATTATTGTTCAAAGCGTATTCTAGAGGGACTACTCGTATTAGCTGCGTAACGGATATTGTAGGTAACTATAAATTTGTACGTTAATGATATTCATTTCGCGACTCTATAATTTCATCTCCTATTTTTAGGTAATTATTTATCAAAGCCAGAACAGAACAATAGAAATTTAGTATGGAAACATCCGGAGCAGAATCGCGTTAAGAGTGCACGAATAATTGTAAATTAATTGATCTAGTTGCTAAGGATTTCTAAAACAGACGAAGGTGGAAAGTGCCGTCCGTCATCATAATCTAATCTAATTCGTATATACAATCAACACAATGATGCAATGATTAGAATACACACGCCATGAATGTTGTGAATCTGTTCTGTGATAATACACGCGTATGTATTTAGTGTATTGAAATTGTTGTTGTAAATTATTATCAGTTAAAAATAGGTGTTCGTTCTTTAACAAGGTAAATATATCCTTAATATATCGGGTTTGGTATATTTTTAAGTTCATTTCATTTGCCTGAAAATTTGCAATGGTTTTATTCCTATGGTCTGTCGTTAAAACATAATTTTTTTATCCCTTCGCCTCATTGTAAGTGTTGATTACTTTTGAATTGAATAAGGTATTTAAACGTCATGTTTCTCTTCTTATTATTAGCCATTCTCGACCGATTTGGTGTATACCTCCTTCAGATTGCGCCATCCACGGTCCTGCGCTACTTCCATCCAGTTGTTCCCTCCAACTTTCTTGACGTGGTCTTTCCACCGCCACTGTGGTCTACTTCTGAGACTTTTCCTCCCAAGGTTTCCATTCAAAGACCACCTTGCTCCAAGAACCATGTTTACGGGCAATGTGCTCTGCCGACTTTTAACTCGCGACTTTGCTCTCTAAGCCAGGTCTTTGTCTTAGAATCTTTCAACGTAACTACCCTTCTTCCTTTCAAGTTTCCTCAGGGCGACTTGTATCTTACTGATATACTCCCGTGTCAAGACACAGGTTTCTGCCTAGTAGGTAAGCACCAGTCCTTGGTCCATGGTGCTAAATCCGCAATTGAAACCTGCTTGCTCGGGCGGCTGGTAAAAATCAAACTAAACGGAGGGTGATGATTTTGGTAAGCAACTTGTAATATGGGTAAGTTGATTGGGCGATAGTTATTCAGGTCTGTTTTGTCACCCTTTTTAAATAGTAGTATGACATTTGCAGATTCCCTTTCTTTTGGTATTTTGCCCCTTTCGAGGCATTTGTTTAACAATATATTAATAAAGTCTATGACCCGTTTCCCTCCTTCGTTAACAATTTCGACCACCACCCCATCCTTTTCCGTTCTTCATTTTACTAAGAGCTGTTTAGATTTCCAAAACACATATAGTTATTTGATCAGAAAAGTCGAAGAGGCATCTAGTTACCTACCGATCCTTCTTCAAAACCACACCACAATTACACCCTCTCTGCCGGCGGAGACGGCAAAAACAAAAACACACCGTCCCTAATACTAATTCAGGCGCCTCCGGGCTTTCGCTCCAAGCCTCTCACCATGCAGAAACCGCCTCTGCCTAAGACAAGAGCTCGGGTGAAGTTTTAATGGTCAAAGATCGAACAGTCAGATCATGATCAAGTCAATTCGAAAAAAGTCCGTCTAGCCTAGACTTGGCTTGGTAAACGTTCGTCAATGTACCGACGATATATTTCGGATATATATTTTTTTATAAGTACTGTAACTTACATCACAGACAATTCATTATAATTAGTCCCCTGCCATCATACCGTGTAGTTATACCCAGGGGTACGTCCTAACTGTGAACGGTCTGTAAATCTGCAATATAAATTCTCTGGCAAGGTCGTCAGCGCGCCACAGTTAGCGCGCATGGGCGCCGGAACAGATTGGCCACAGACAAGTAACGAGGACATGGTTTTTATGTGTTATCTGCGGGAATCCTAAATAGAACCGCCACCTATTTCATCACACTGTGTAGCTGACCTTCATCGTGACGTGCATATCTCAAAGTATAATTCATTCATTCACACAACGCGGTCCTCCGGCCGACGACCGAACGTCTCGTCTGTTTATTTTGATTATCATTTCGTGAATTAGAATTTCTAGAATACATAACCCTTTCTATTACGGATAAATAAAACATATACTAGTTTAGGTGTGCATTTGTGAAGTGACGAAGAAGTTTTGAATCAAACTAAACCGTAATTTCACGGTAACATTGTTTAAAAAAGTTGCGAGTCTTCAGTTGATTATTTTTTGTGTCGATTTACAAATTGAGATAGTGTTATCTTTGTTCAATCCGATTTAGTATTGCTGATTCCTGACTCAATACTGGACTAGAAAATCGTTTGAAAAAGTACCTCGTTATCGGATCCAGTGTCAGTGTGGAAAATGTGAAAAACTTTTTGTGCTACATTTCACTTAGGTACCTTAAAACGCTCTGTTTGGCCTCTGAGGTCTTATTTTGTGCCTGAAAGGAAGTAACAGAGTGAAATAAAGGAAGAGAACACAAAGTTGAGGTTCGCAAGTGACATTTGTTTTGTATTGGTTTTAAACAGTTTCTTCCGGCACTCGAGAGATGGCGCTACGTAACCATTAAACTAGTGTTATGAATTGAGATTTGTTTTAGAGTAACCAAATTTGGACAGATTGAAATTAAAATTGAAACATTGCTTTTTATGTATTTTTTCTTCACGTTGACAATAGTCAACGCTTAGTCTTATTATCTACTAGTTTTTGTCCGCGGCTTCGTCCGCGTGGACTTCAGGAATTATCCCACGGGAACTACTTTTTCAATCGGAATAATAAGTAGTCTATGTCTTTTTCCTGCCCTTCAGCTATCCTTATATATCATTAAATTCAAGTCATTTTGACTCTCCGTTTAGCTTACGGCTTACCGGAAAAAAAGAACTTACTTCCGCATTTATAATATTAGTATGGATGCAAAATTATTGAATTAGTTTCCAGACATAGTAGTTCTATTAATATATATATTGTTTTAGTATACAATGAAGACATTGCAATGGTGTTTAGTAGCGGTTATCGCCACACTGTATAGCTGCAACGCATCAAAAATATTAGTGATTTTCCCGTTCCCGAGCAGAAGTCACAGTATCCTAGGAGATGGATATACAAGACTGTTGCTGGAAGCCGGTCATGAGGTTAGTGGTTCAATGAACAGTGAAAATTTAACTTAAGTACTCGTAAACTGCCCCAAGGTTTAATGACAATAAAAAAGCTGTAAGCTTGACTACAGACATGAAATATAATTTTTATTCGGCCACATGTAGTTCCACAAATTTGAATATTCACATTTTTACTAATATTCCGAACAACAACAACAAAACAGCTAGGGACAGGTTGGTGTTGGTCGGGTTATGTTATAACTGTGTCCTCAGCGAGCAAGGCAAAGCGAACGTGCCGCGGCAGAGCCCGGCGAAGTGCCATAAACTATTACTTGTTGGAAGACATATTCTATAGCCAATAATAATTTATGTCAGTAGAAAAATTGTGAGGCTATGATCCAATTCTACATCAAATTTTTATAAAGACTAAAAAGCTACATCCCTAGACCTCCCGCACCTCCGTAAAGAACCTAGGTGCGAATCGTGAGATGTATTTTCCTGGTCATTATTTCAATGCCATGTAAAAAAAACTGTTTTTATTGCTTCGATCATTTGTACACACTCCGCAATAAGTGGGATTAATAATGACATGATTTTTAAAGTGAATGGAATTTTACTGCTACTTCATCGTACATAGGTGCTATAATGTTATCTGATGAGTTTTTAGGTTTATAAATGCCTGGCGCTGGTAATTTAACATGTTCGTTTTTGTTTCTAGGTGACGTACTTAACGTGCTTCCCACAGAAGGATCCATCCCCTAATCTGCACCAAGTCGACATCAGCGCGAACGTAGAGTTGTTTCCAAGTAAGGTTCCAAGTTATATACTATACGAGTATACCATTCCATATCATCACGCGGGTGCCGTGGAAAGCAATTAAGCGAAATGGCAGTAGCATCTACCGATGTAACAAAAGCATTCTTCTGCGATTACCAATCCGCCAGCCAACCGTGGTGATTATGGCTCTTAGAAAAGTCCGAATCAGGTATCGATAAGGGCTAATGTCCATAAGTGGACTTTGGTGGCTGATAAGAAATAGTTGTGAGTTAATCAAACACTATCCTCTTGTCTGCTTTTTGAAATATTATTAAGTTTTCCAGTATTATATTACTCGTACACTAGTGGATAACTCCACATATGAGTCACTCAAGGCCCCGGTCTCAAGCCTGCCTGTTCGCCGAATGAGGCCAACTGCCGAGTATAGATCGAACAATCAAGTTTTTATCTATATAGGTACATTGATCGACCTAATTATAATTATCTTTACAGCAAATCTAGTAGATCTAGAGTCGATAATAGAGAAGAAGACGAGCAGAAACGACATAAAAGCTTTCTTCTCCATACTCCTTAACTTGTCAAAGGAAACGTTGCACAACGTGAACGTGCAACGGATGTTAAATGATCCGAGTCAAACATTCGACTTGATCATCATCGAATGGATGTTTGGAGAAATTTACGCGGGGTAAGTATTGCGCAATATACGAGGAGTCTTTGTAAGCCATTTTGATGTCGATCTTCCATCTTTTAGACTATTATGTAAACCTTTTCGGGACACATTCTGCCCTCGATATTTGCCAGGATTGCTGCGCTATTGTGTTTATCGCAAGTCGCAAGACTTTTCAATAGGGATTACATTTAAAATAAAATAGTATATGTCTATGTTAAGTAAAAACGAATTCAAATCAAAGTGGAAGAATTACAGACTCTCAACTTCATGTCAAGTAACTATCATTTCACTTTTACTCGATGCACTACTAAGTGGGTTGTTCCACTGAAGTCAATAAGGAGTTAGCTAAATAATAAAGAATATCATTCCCGCTGAATGCAACAAGTGTACTAGTTATTGTTGACTAGAGCTTATTATAATTTTCCTAATTCACAATGGATTTCAACTTACTGTGCCTCATTTCAACAAATAATAAGCGATCAAATGAAGGAATAAAGGGATATACTATGGAATGTATTCTATGTATGGCATACCTATTTATATAATACTGTAGTTATACCGTATAAATATCTTGCCGGTAAAAATATTTCTGATGGTCAATAGTATAGGCGGTCTGGTCTACATATTAGAAAAATACTCCAGTGATTTTAATAATTTGACACTTTTGCAGATTGTCGGCGGTGTACGATTGCCCATTCATATGGTTCTCAACAGTAGACCCACACTGGATAGTGATGGATTTGATCGACGAGTCTCTGAACCCTGCCTACAATGCAGACTCTATATCTGGCAACATTCCTCCATTCACATTCAGACAACGGGTTCAGGAGCTAATAAGCCAATTTGTGGTCAGCATTCTGAGGAATACGTATGTTAAACTTCATTGATATCAATCTTTTCTAATAATAAACACCGAAATATTTGAATACCCGTCAACAGCCGTCGTCACTGTATCGTACCACAGAATCTGAAAAAGCAGAAGTGAAACGAACAGAATTCTCGCCCCCAATGTAAATCAAATTTGTTAACCGAGGATCTCCCGGTGCCAGTTTGAGACGCACAAATAAGTTACCATAATAGCATTTCCTTTTTAGGTTGCTACTGTACAACGAGAGGAAACAATACGACGCCATTTTTACACCTCTCATGGAAAAGAGGGGGAAAGTACTGCCCTCTTATGACGAAGTGAGGTACAACGCATCCTTGATGCTAGGGAATTCTCACGTGTCTCTCGGACAACCCGTAAGGTTGCCTCAGAACTACAAACCTATTGCAGGTTACCACATTGATCCGAAAGTGAAGCCTTTGCCCGAGGTAAATAAATATTTTTTGGATTATTTTCTGGATGTGATCCAGATCGACTAACCACATACTACGCCACCGAGACCTGCGAAGGATCGTCACGATTTAAAATAACAATCATCATCAACAGCCTATATACGTCCCCACTGCAGGGGCTCAGGCCTACTCTCCTACAGAGAGTGTATGGGCCATAGTCCACCACGCGGGCCCAGTGCGGATCGGCGGACTTCACATGCCTTGTTCAAGACATGCAGGTTTCCTCACGATGTTTTCCTTCACCGTTAAGCAATCGGATAATGTACTTGAATTGAAAAACAACTCATAGGTACACGGCTGGATTCGAACCCGGTACCCTCAGATTGAGAATCCGCGCCTTATCCATTGCGCCACCGACGCTTAAAAAAAAATAACAATATGAAACTGTAAATATCGTGGAAACGTTTCTGTGTTTATTTATATATTTTAAATATCGATGAATTGAATTTGATCATTTGTTTGTTTGTGTTGGGTCGTCAGGAAATCGGTTACCGACAAATGTAGATATACGATAGCCTCTCTTGTTTCCTTATTATGTTGTCCTGATAATGAAGCAATAACAACAGCTGATTAAGACAGGATCCTCTTTCAGGAACTAAAGAAAATTATGGATAGTGCTAAAAATGGCGTCGTATACTTTAGCATGGGATCCAACTTGAAGAGCAAAGATTTGCCGGACGTGATCAAGAGAAGTTTGCTCAAAATGTTTGGTGGATTAAAATACACAGTCATTTGGAAGTTCGAGGAAATGTTAGCAGAAGTCCCGAAAAATGTTCATATTTTGAAATGGGCTCCGCAGCCAAGCATATTGTGTGAGTGTTATTGAATTAGATTTATTTAATCAAATAAATATGTACAATAGCAATACACGAAATACCCAAAAATATCGGGGGGTGGCAGCCGCGTTGCTGTTGTTGTTTTGGGAGCTGATAATATGGTATAAAAATGACTTTGGGATATAAAAGTATATCTTGTAATAATGTTAAGTGAATGAATTTGTTCATTGTCATATACGGAGTCTCGGTCCTACCCGAAGTGAGGTACCAAAGATGTACAAACATCCCAAGTAAATACAAATATGTTCACCCCCATATACTGATCTTTGTGAAACATTTTCTTTTTCAGCTCATCCAAACTGCAAACTGTTCATAACCCACGGCGGATTACTTTCAACCACGGAAACTGTACATTTTGGAGTCCCTATTATAGGTATTCCGGTGTTGGCCGACCAGAACACAAATGTCGACCGCGCCGTTCAAAGAGGTTTCGCTAAAAGGGTTGACCTCTCTTTCGACATGGCTGATAAACTTCAAGTAGCTATAGAAGAGATCGTAAGCAATCCCACGTAAGTGAACTTTAATGATTAATAACTATACGTTGTAGTTGTAGGTAGTTATGCCCGCAGCGATCTCGATCTGCTTGACTTGTATTATGAAAAGATAAAGATAGAAAAAGAGAGAGTAGAGAGGTGAGTTTTAAGGAGAGTAGTGTAGGATGTTTTCTGGTCAAGAGGAAAGACGACAGCCTGATGAAACAAGTCCAATTATAGTCATGGAGAAAGCACAGGGAAATTCCCTTTGTCTTCATGCAGCAAATTATATACTAAATGATTTTATGCTCCAGAACGTTTTAGAAGTTCATCAAATTGATCATGGGTAAATAATGTTAATTCTGATTTTCAGGTACAAGGAGAAAGTAAAGGAGCTGTCAATCATTTATCACGACAGGCCTGTATCACCAAGCGTGGAACTCGTGCATTGGGTGAACCATGTCATCAAGACTGGGGGCGCACCACACCTTCGCTCCCCTGCGCTCCTGGTACCTTGGTACCAGAAAATGTATCTAGATCTGTTTGCTCTCGTAGCAGTGGCGCTGTACATTTTGAAGGTGGCTTTGAAACGCCTGTTTTGTAAAAAGAAAGTTATAAGTGACAAGAAGAATGATTGATTTGTATTTATAAGATTCACTGTAAATAATTTATTCATTACGCGACTTTGTCTTCTTTCTCCGTCTTCTTTGGTTTTGATCCTCCGTTGATTGTATTTCGGAAATTGTGAAATTTTGTGACATTTTTGGTGGCGTAGCTATGTTACCGAGGGCCCCTGGGCCCTGGGCACATTAAATTGGGGCCCAATTAAACTACTAAATACGTTAAAGGAGCAAAACACAGGGAAGGAATACACGTCAACCCTCAAATTATATTAGAAATAATTGATTTTAACCATTTAACGATGAAAATAGTTTTCTTGTATACATCAATGGCATCTGAGTGAGTGGAGGTAAATTTTTTTGGTTCATCTAGGATATTACAAAACTTATTCAATACTAAACTAATTTTTAACAATATATTATTAATATATTGGTACAAACGTGAGCTCAAATTTTATATTTAAAAATGATTAATTACGATTTACTGAATTCACGCAACGAATATTATCAAAACATTGTTTTCTGAACAAAGTAAGGCTTTTATTTAATTTTATTAAAATATACTTCGGTTTCACTTTGGAGTTTTTAATATACTAAGTGAGTTTCTTGGTTGGTTTCCGAAGTCCACGTACACGAAAACCTGTTATACTCGCACATAAAGTAATTCAATTTAGATTTCCAGATAATTGTTTACGTTTAAGTGTTTGAGCTCATAGAAAATTGATTTATATATTAAACAACCCAGACAGATGTTACCATAATATAAATTAGGATCCAAATAAAAAAATTAATGTAACGCGCAGTATATTGGGCTAAGTTATTTTGGGCCTTTCTTCAAATAGCCTGAAGCAAGATTAGTATTTTAGATTAAAAGTATCCTCTCTGACTTTCAAGAATTCAATCTCCCTTTAGAAGATCGTATGTTACAGGTAGTTTTGCGATTCACAATAAAATACAAAAAATAATAGTAACAGCAAAAATAAGTTTATAGTTTGTGGCGTGTGGCGGCGTGGTCGGCGAACTTGATGAAATTCGGCAGCCTATTAAAGATACTTCTTATACTCGTAGGGATTCAGGGTTAAGGTAGATGATTTTTGAAGCTAACTCAGACGAAGTCTGGGGCAAAAGCTTATGTTATATCTGAAGTTGAGCTTCAACAGTGCGTGTGTCAGTTGGTGATTTAATACTTTACGATGAGGTTGGTATCGTCACTTGCTCAATGCTACTCATTAGCGGTGACGTGAAAGATCCATAGTAAACCATACGTCAAAGTAAGTATTGAAAGGAAAAGAAACTTCATCTTGTATTTTAGGCATGATTTATTGCAAGTCTAAAATACAGAAAATACACTTTGAAACACACATTCACTTAGATTGATAAATGTACGTATTACCTTGAAAATTTTAGCAGAGTGACAGACTGAAGTATTTGAACGACTTATCCTCACGGCTCGCCTGAGCAGAATGGCCTTTCCTCGAGCCGCGCGCCACGAGCTCGTATCTTGTATTGCTTTACGTGCCTGTTTCTGATTGGGTGTTTGGAATACTGCGTCTTGGCTTCTGATTGGTCGTTCAATCAGGAGACAAGTCACGCCACCCGGATAGTGTTGCCACCTCTTAATTTAATTCTGCCGATAAAATGTAAAGAACGCTAACAGCTCGGCCATCCTGCTTTTAGCGAGTCCCTTCGCGACACAGTTACTATTAAATATTATTTTACAAGACGCATAGTTTTAATATAATAATATGTCACCGGAAGTTTGTATATCGTTATTAATTTTAAATTATTACAATATAAATCGACATCGCAAATTCTTCTGAAAACTCTACAAGTAGCAATAACAGAATGTATGAAATTGTTTGTTATATTTGATCGTTACAATTATACGATATTAATCTACATCACAACTTGTTCTAAAAACTCTGCAAGTATCAATAACAGTCTGTATGAAAGTGTTTGTTATATTTGATCGTTATAATTATACAATATTAATCGACATCACAACTTGCTCTAAAAACTCTGCAAGTAACAGTCTGTATGACAGTGTTTGTTATATTTGATCGCTACAATTATACAATATTAATCGACGTCACAACTTGTCCTGAAAACTCTGCAAGTATCAATAACAGTCTGTATGAAAGTGTTTGTTATATTTGATCGTTATAATTATACAATATTAATCGACATCACAACTTGCTCTAAAAACTCTGCAAGTATCAGTAACAGTCTGTATGACAGTGTTTGTTATATTTGATCGCTACAATTATACAATATTAATCGACGTCACAACTTGTCCTGAAAACTCTGCAAGTAGCAATAACAGTCTGTATAAAAGTGTTTCATATATTTGAACGTTACAATTATATAATACTAATCGACGTCACAACTTGTTCAAAAAACTCCTTAGAGCTACGTGTCGTTTCTAGAGCTTTAATATTATTAATATTTAACATAATAGCTAATTTAAATCCATTGAAAATAACGAAGATATAACATGGTAGTGTTTAGTGAACTATATCTTACGAATACACCGATGTCATTGTGTATTCATTTGATACATGGGTCATCATTAATAAGTCTATTTTATATAAATGAAACAATAATTTTAAAGGTTTGGACGAATCTTACATACACAGAAATCAGCAACCTTATTCCGCAGTACAGCTAATTAAACAGTGAACAGTACCAGTGGTAATAATTAAGTGACAATTATTCTTGTAACATTTCACTAATAGTGTTAATATACAAACGAATTAAATTTAGGTATTTGTAGGCAGCAAAGTCACCCACTGTGTCGTAGCATTTATTGAATGCGAGCCACAGTTTGATTGTATCGACTGAAACAATACTTTCGTAACGTCATCGTTGTCCGCGGCTATACGGAATTAATGGCGTACCTTATATTAAGTAGCTATTGGGGTAATATTTAGGAATTCGGTATGTAATGGGTCCTACACGCAGTAGCTAGTTTTTTTCAAAACTCCCAGTGCTGGAAACTTCACTTTTAACACTTATTAAGCCATCGTTATAAAGGTGAGGTATGGCATTGTATCGGGCTTTATCTTCGGTTTGTTATACCGTGATAGGCCTTGCTGCTTCCTCTTCAATTTCTTATAATTGTATCTGCAGATGAGAGCGTCTATGGTCTCACTCAGAGCTTTTTAGAGCAGCCGTTTATATTGAACCTAAAGATCTATACTGATGGTTTATTTCCAGTTATCTTGTGAATCGCAGTTTTAATGTCTATTTGTATCTCTTAGATATACTAATCCTTAAATTTTTATCGTCTTCATACTCAATTTTGTAAGATAGTGCGATGAAAATAGTTGTAATCTTTTACATAGTCTGTTGGCCATAGCGCGCGACATCATTCAAAATGTATTGATGTCCATTAATTATACTCGTAAACAATGTCCCTCTATCAGTCACTTGGATGGACGGCGCTCTAAAGTAACTCACGTGTTGTTTAAACGTGCTAATGTATGGTGTGTAATTCCTTACGGGTTTGATGTTGACAAACATCGTGAAGCCATCTACTACTATAATTAGAATATAACAATTACCTGTCCTATTGTATGTATGAAAAGGTAAGTCTGATTTTGGAATAAGATTCACTTCGCCAGGTGGCTACCAGCCACATCCTCATTGCGTGTGAACTTCTAACAAGATCTTTTGTACTTAATGAATTTACTCATTTTAGGAAACCCATATGCATATGCTTGTTCGAGGGTTTTATCGAACCCGGAATGTCCCAAACCACCACGATTTGTTTTAGGAATCTTCTAACTAACTTTTTTTTTCTTCTTCAAAACTATTCACCGAATATGGATAACTGTTGTTTTTTTCATATCTGCGACCAGTTCCAGTTTATGGTCACTCGGAATTTCTTTAACGCACAATATCATAACTATTTTGAATTTTTATTCTATTTCACAACTTAAATTATTTTTTATGTTGTACCCACCAATGTGTTTTTAACACACGCTATACGGGGTATCGGATCTCTTGTTGACAGTTGTTTTAAGACCATTCCATTTTAATCGTGACACCTATAAGTAAACTTGGAATCTGCTTAAAAGGATACCACTGCAAGGGTCTTCAGTTTAAATGAGTGGTCTAAATTAACCCGGAGTATTCGTAACAAAATCCCACCTATGCTATGTCTACTGGCGCTGTGCTGTGAAGCTGAGTTTCTCTTTTGGGATCGAATAAGGCGAATAATTGCTCGCGAGTAATGCATGCATCGAGCATCTCCTGAATCTTACCTTATGTGCACTGTGAAATATCAAATGTTATATCTATCTACTATCAGATAAGCTCTATCGACATTTTCTCGCTATGGCGTAGCTAATGTCTTTCAATACAGATGAAAATGATTGTTGTAGTTTTCATTAAACAGAGATTTGGCTACTAGTGTTATTTAAGCAGTTATCATTGAACGACGCCGAACATGTGTTAAGACATTGAACATCTTGACTGCAATAGTGCATGTGAAAAACGAACCACAACGAATGAACATGTTAGACATTTCGTACTAGTAAATGCCCCAGTCTATGAAATAATATTCCTTAGGGACTAAATGCAGACAGACTAAATGCATGGCAGATATAAGATATCTGTTAAATCAGCGAGCTTTTCTACTGTAACAGTTGCGAATTGTTCTGGCGCAATAGTCACGTTGTTCGTTCTTTTATTTTCTTGACGATCGTTAAGCTTATCACGCTTTCATATATACATATGTTTGTATACCCTAATATGGCTGTTAAAGCGTAGTTATGGAAAATTAGAATTAGAACTTTAATATAATTTATATCTTGAACAATCACACCAACGTTGCATTTACCATGGGGTTGCGTTGATGACCTATCAGCTAAGCATCAGTCGCCCTTATTACAGTGCACTAGTTTCCTATACATTTATTAGGTACGTAAGTAATTGCATTGCTGTTCACTGCTATTCAAGTTAAATATTTCCGATTTGATATCCAACAATGTCGCTTTACTTTAGACTTATGTAACTTGTTCGTATAAGTTTGAGCACTATTAGAACGCTTTGACCTATGATGCAGCTCCAAATGAGCGGTCTCTTACAATAATTACAGTAAGTTCGTGGTTAGGTTAGGTTGTAACGAGCAGTAACATTACATTCGTGTCCATTGTAGTTACAATTGACGGATTAAATATCTGGTTATATATTCTTGATATGATTTGTCTTGTATTTGCGGCATAGTGAGAGTGCCTTAATGGTCATTTGTCGTTAATAGCTATGTCATTCATATCTCTATTAGTCCCAAGTTCCACAATTTTAAAATATTTTGATACACATTAAGGTTCATGAAACAGGCAGTTTTTGCTCAAACCGCAACGCACGATCTTTACCCCAAGTAACAAGCAGTTACTGTTTTTCGCACTTTATTACACATGTTAATAAATCTATTTTGGCATGAAAGTATTGTTCCAGTGATTCACTAGCGTACAAGTTTTGATAGCATTTCAGTTAACAATTCACCGAAATTTGTGCAAAGAAAGGACTCAATGATCTTCCTTTTCCGTATGTAAAGCTCGGAGCTCAAACCATGAGACCACCGTTTAGCAATACCGTTTAACTTGGGAAGAGAGAAATGAATAGTGACTCGTTAATTCTA
This sequence comes from Carcina quercana, assembly GCA_910589575.2. Lineage (NCBI taxonomy): Eukaryota > Metazoa > Arthropoda > Insecta > Lepidoptera > Depressariidae > Carcina > Carcina quercana. The sequence goes on along the minus strand of OU342432.1, from coordinate 12,453,415 downwards.
TCCATAAATCTCCGCGTATTCCTGAACTTTAGTTGCAACTATTTATGTTTGTTAAAGAAAGCTTAGAAGTCAATTGTCACTTTACATTACTTAATATATCCTAAAACGTATTATGTCAATTATTATTAAATAATTAATAACCCATAAAATTACAACAGGTTAGACGCTAGAAGCACTAGTTCACCTCCGTTTTAATGGACGCCTTGTAGGCGAATCTTAATCATCACTGCCATCACTACGCCGCCAGCGAGGCGACAGTGGCATCCCTCTGATCCAAATTAATGAGGTGACTCTCTCTGAGGACAGTGTGGCTGCAAGTGTGATGCACGCTGTCCTTTGGAGGACGTCTGACGTCATGCTGATGACGGTTCGGTAGGATGTAGAAGACTGGTTATAGCCTTATTATGTAGCCCCTTTGCTAGTATTAGCTTTCTAGGCGGATTTTCAGCACAACATGAAAAAATCGAGTGTTTGCGGACTTGCCTGTCATTACCGGCGTACGTATTCGTCCACTCCCTCGCTCTTATTAATCGCACGTTGTGGCCGTGGAGTCTACCATTCGGGGTCGCCTACGGCTCGACCCGCTCTCACTGGCTCACCCTCCACGACGACATTAATATGGTCGGGGTCAGCATCCCCCGGCGAGTTCATCATCTGTTAAAAAGATTAAATCAATCACTGTTTGTTATTAAAATGCTGTTGAGCAGCACACCATCATGATGGTGGCATATGTTAACTTCCTATATCAAATTATGCAGCAGTCAAATCAATAAGTATCATGGCATAATTATAATTAGTGTTTGAATTATCTATTGCTGTACAAGACAAGTCAAAGGCTCGAACAAGACTAATAATGTGTTTGCACCCGGTTTCATTCCAACCAGTTCCAGAATGAAGACACAACTATAAAATGAAAGAATGCTCTACATTCCTAATGCTGCTGATGCATGGTGCGGGATTTAGAATTTATGGTTTCAATTATTAAATTTTTACAAAATTCTGGCTGTCTTCATTCAACTATAATATTGAACTAAGTTATTTTCATATATATTATTATTATAGTATATTATATCGTGGTTTTAATAATTTAAGGTAATTATTTAACTTTACTAGACATCTTAAGCATGAGTACATTTATATCTATAATGATTATTTTTTAATTATAGCTGAAAATCTTGTAAGCTATTTAACGTATTGAAAAGTTTAATTAATATTATTATGTATTGAATAAACATTTATTCATTTGTACTCGTAATCTGCATACACTTGAGGCGAGATTCGAACCATCATCCCTCGTCCAAGGCAACTCATATGCATATATACCACTGCGCCAACATTCAACGCTACCGGATATCTAGCTAGATACCCTGATAATGTACGAATATTATTTCGAACACCAAATTTTAACACAGTTTTTGATAATAAATGTTTGGTTGATCGATTGATTCCACATTAAGAAGGCCTGTGTCTAAGTTGAATTATACCCTAATATATTTAACTCAAATGTTTTACTAGTAAAAAGGCTCTAAATCGTTCATATATATAATATATAAAACAAAGTCGGGTTAGTTACACCATTTATTCGACTATAACTCAAGAATGTCTGACCCGATTTTATGTGATCTAAGATTTTTTTAATTTGTCTTCGCCCTTAGCGGCACAATGACCACTAAGACATGGAATAAATTCACTAAACCAATATTCATTTTCTTATACATTGCCGACCCTACAGATGGCCAGAACGACTCGATCCTCTGTAGAAGGATACATTTTATCCAGATCAAACGAGTAGTTTCCGTTTGTTAAACCTCAAAGGCCACGCAGGCGAAGCCACGGGCAGAAATTTAGTTAATTAAGATAAGGATACAATATTCACAGTAAGGCGACCGCTGAATTTATTTATCCAGTCAATGCACATGAACAATTGTAACAATTGTATTATTAAAGTAAATAATCGTCACAGTAGGTTATACGGATTTTCAAAATAAATTGCTAATAAAAATATATTATGTTATATAGCTGTGGTAAACACATGAAGTCGCATAGTTACAGTTAATATGATTTACTAAACATATGCACGAGTACGCAGCACGTCATGTATTATGTACATGCACACACAGTGTAAATGTTACATTTTCGGTATCGGCTATAAGATTACGAACACTTTCTGACGATTTGAAAAATAAAGTACATTGACTTCAATAAACAAAAGACCAAAAATTCAATAAATAAACCTGGAATCAGAGTAGCATTTAACAATAAATACATAGAACTGAAAAACTTTATCTCCTTGCAATAATCTAGGCGACACCGAATCAGGCTGGGGTTAAGTTGTATTTAAAACTATAAATGGCATAAAACTCCTATAAAATTATAAATATATAATATCATTAAATTTTATTTAATTTAATTTTTACTGGACTTGTACAGCATACCCGCAAAATTCGTATCCCCAACTGGTTCGAATTAATTTTTTATATATTAGATTCTGTGTTTTATCAGTACACTGTGAATTTTTTTATTTTATTTTATATGGGCATATAAACAAAAACGTTATTTTACGAGATAACTCAAGTATTGTTAAAAGTTTCGCCTACATATATCGATTTGTATGGGGCTTTTTGCATTACGTGACAAGGACCACTTTTCGAAGGGTTATACTAGGAAAACTGTATATCAATAAGTATTGTCGAAAAATCTTTGTCAAGGTCATTTATCTGTTCACACAGTCTCTCGAATGAAAGCATAATATTTTCCAGTGAACTGAAAAGCACGGAAATCTGCAACATTTATCTTAATGCTTATCTTTATGCTTATTGTTATTTATGTCTGATTTATCTTATATAGTTTAATATCTATTTACAACGTATTATATATGTGGAAGCTTTTAATTGGCTAATATTAGTGTATAAGATCAGTCATTTTGTAAAAATAGCTGTCAGCTTTCCGGAGGAAATAAAATTAATAATTTAAATTTCAGAATAGTTAGTGTATGTTCTCAGACAGTGAACTTCCTTAACTTTACATCGCAGTAGGATATCGGCGGTACATTAACTGCGGAGCACTGGTATCTACGTATAGACACACGTATAGACATGAATACGTTTTATCATTGTATCCGATGGACATAACTATTAGAGAATTCATGTTAAAACACTTTATCAAAAAATAAGTAGCAAAGCGAACTTAGTAAATCAGCTTTCAACTTTATCAATATTTGTAATTAACAGAGACTCGTTCGGCTACAGTAAGTTACCCGCGCACATAAGGTGGAGAGTCACCAATAAAACCCACATTAACTTTCAGTCTTAGCTTCAATATAAAGCAGTATGTCAGAGCTACGAATACATACCACAATTATCACTCAGCGCGCAATAAATTCCGACGAACGCACAACCGCCGTGAAGTGCCCAAGCAGCAGCTTGCACTCACTACGTATACATTTAATAAAGGATTTTTGTTGGTCCTTTAATGTTTCATTTCATATTAAGGACGTTCATCTATAGAGAATTCGTCGCTAAAATTTATTGCGCATAGATTCGTTTTAAAAGCAAATGAACTACTATTTCTCTTTATCTACTGGTGATAATTTTTATATAAAAGTAACTGTCAGGTAATTTAATTTAAAATTCAATATTTTTATTTTATTGTTTCGAACGCACAGGTTATTTGAATGCAATAAATTCCACAGTGTAGCACTCACTAAATGAATCACTTTCATAATAAAGCTTATCCTTCCGCTTGAACATTTTAAGATTTAAATATCTGGTTTAAAACAGATAAACAGCACATTCCAGAGAGTAGCCCTGGCAAATAAACTGTTTCTCTTGTCAAGTCATTACAAATCCAGGGAGTGCCCTGGCAAGATGTAATCACCTTAAATAAACCAAATATAAATTTTAATACGTATTAAATATTTTCACTCATTTATATTATTATGCAAGCACTTTTATCACCAGCAAGATAAAGACATCTTGAACCGTGGCCGTAATAACGAGTTAACACTTTTATAAGTATGTCATTTGATGAAGTTATTTTTCCTTTCGAATTATGTTACGAATTTAAATATTGAATGGAAAAAAAGATCACGTTTAAGTGGGCCGAAGGTAACGGATGATAATTAGATTTCATCCGCATCCCCGCTTCTGAGATGAAAGGAAAAGAAACTTCATCTTGTATTTTAGGCATGATTTATTGCAAGTCTAAAATACAGAAAATACACTTTGAAACACACATTCACTTAGATTGATAAATGTACGTATTACCTTGAAAATTTTAGCAGAGTGACAGACTGAAGTATTTGAACGACTTATCCTCACGGCTCGCCTGAGCAGAATGGCCTTTCCTCGAGCCGCGCGCCACGAGCTCGTATCTTGTATTGCTTTACGTGCCTGTTTCTGATTGGGTGTTTGGAATACTGCGTCTTGGCTTCTGATTGGTCGTTCAATCAGGAGACAAGTCACGCCACCCGGATAGTGTTGCCACCTCTTAATTTAATTCTGCCGATAAAATGTAAAGAACGCTAACAGTATAGTCAAACGCAATGTATATTGTTCATGACTAAATAAACTGAAACTGAAACTAATATTATAAATGAGAAAGTGAGTTTGTTTGTCCTTCCTTCACATAGTAACGGAGAATTAACGCTGTCAAAAGTCGCGGAAGAATACCAGTAACTATATATCAGCGCTAGCAACATAATTAACGCGTTCATAAAGAATTTTGTTGATTTTCTCAAAAAGCACGAAATCGTGAAGTGTGATCTTCCAATCAAAAAAAGAATCATCAAAATAGATCAATAATTGAATGATTTATCGTGTAACATACATTTAAAAAAACATACAATCGAATTGAGAAACTACTCCTTTTTTAAGTCGGCTCAAAATTTTGAGTTTCACAAGATGTCGTCAAAGTTAAAATATACAAGTACGATTATGTAGGTATGTACTTAAGTGTATCAAATTCTGCTGTAAAAGTAATCACAACTTTAACTAAACAGTCGCTCAGACTTTACGTAAGCATCAAGACAGCTGTTCAACATCGCATCCAATAAAATTTAAAAGAGTTACAAGATTCTACCCCTCGCTGATAGAAATTCTTTGAAAGCTTTGGACAACAATTTGCGAAGTAAATTAAATATCGATTTACCTTCGACTTATTGGAAATCTTTATTGAAAAAGCCAATGGAAATTAATTATTTATTTAAACTTCGTCTTAAAATTTTGCAATTGGAAACGTGTTTCGTTTGTACATCAATATAATTTTATTTGGAAGCACATGCCCTAGCCTTTGTAAGTATTCCAAGCGTTCTAGGAATCGGCAAAAATGTTATTCGACGGAGGTTAATTAAGGGAAAATGTCTGCGTCTTGTAATAATGTCCAATAGATACCATTCTTAATGTCCTTTCGCCCTTAGGGCGGACGGAGAGGGACGAGACCAATTTTTATTTCAGAAGCTTGTTGCGAAATGAGACTGGAACTATCTATTATATGCGGAAACCAAAAATATGTAACATTACTAGTTATAGAGCGGACAAAGCAAACAAAATTTTGTTCCTAAAATTATTACCAATTGGTAATAAGTCACTCCGTCTATGCACATCACGTCACGCGCCCGTACAAGACATTTGACGTGCCATTGATTTTATCGCAGTGCACCCTCTATAACATTATATCTCTCTGGCTGAAACTAAGGTATACCTCCTCCCCCTTTTCCTCAAAAGTTGTGAACAAAATCTAAACTCTAAATAATATAGTAATGGTCTATTTTATCCATCTGTATTTTACCCCAAATTTTATACGTCAAAAACTACTACTACCATTTGACATTAGAAGAAACAATTGTTCTATAGATATGAATGCATATCCTCTTTGTTATAAACATGTTGTTAACAAAATCGAATATGTTAACTCCAACATTCACTAACAAATATTTTTTTTTTTGCAATAACACTTATACGGAATGGAACGTATTGGAAAACAATGTCCGAGATGCCATCCCATCACGGTTCTCAAACATCGCGGACGTCCTCAGTCTGTATTAGGGCTGTTGAGTCCTCCCTTTAGCTACTTGTCGATCATTTACTAGCGGGAATTTCGACGACGAGAAACGCCAGAACCAAGGTTGTGTGACAAAATAATGTTCGTGCCCCGAATTTTATTTCCCGAAATGGGTGGCGTTGATTTTATTCGGTACCAGATGTTACCTAACGAGTTCCCCAGTGGATCGGTAACTCACTGTCAAAGTCACAATCCATAAAGCCAAACGAAACGAGAGAGAGATAGTTAGCAAAATCGGAGCCGTAAGCGAAAGATAGTCAAATACAGTCGCTTGTCACGTTTGATGGAACGTTACAAAGCCAGGTTCTCAGCTCAACCTTGTGCTTTGTAATACCAGGGAGCACTTCAAACTTGCATCGAAAGTTCTCTTTTCAAATACTTGGAAGCACCCGTCGCAATATCTTTAACAAAGGTAAGTTTCGACAAAGTAACGCGAGCTCGCAGTGCACTCGCTCGCTTTTCAAATATAATAAAGTTAAAGGAGAAACGAATAAGGTTCACGGGAATTCGCTCAAAATTATTCCATACAAAATTTCTTTAGCCATAATCTTTTAAAATAGAATAGCTAGCTGGATTTGATAAAATAGGAGATTGGGTCCAACTTCATTGTCAGCTACCAATAGCCGTTACGCAGCTAATGATCTCTAGATGGCATTTTTAACAGCAATCAGGTAGGCAGTGTGTACAAATGAAAATTGTGATTCACTAACGACACAACAATCAGATCCTATTTTTAGATAATTACTGCACAAATCCAGCTATCATTTCGTACGAAACTTTTATCGGCAATTAAACTTAAAAATGTAGTTTCGTCACTCGTAAGTACTCGTTATGTCAGTCGGTGGTGAACTGAATCCACGCGTTGCCTAAACCCTCGCCTCGCGCATTCCGACTTGTGGCTTCATCAAATTACTGACATCGCAAATGAATTTAATTGTGAGACGAATATCTCACTCTCGTGAGCGCAAAGCGTGAAGTAGGAGTCAGATTAATATTATGATTTCCTCTTCACCTGTTACGATAATCACATCGCAGTCTGAATACGTAACGGACGAAATGACTAATTAACACCGCTGTTTCGCGTCAGAGCGGTAAAATGTTGTTAGTGCGCCTCCGTGGCCTTAGGATAAATGTTGGACTCACAATCCGGGGGTCTCGAGTTCGATTCCCAGTGGGGGTACCTATCGGTATTCAGTTTGGGTGGTGCCAGGGAGTTTTCCATGTCTGGATGGTTAGCTTTCACCATGTTATCTAAGTCTGCCGCCAAATAGCAATGTTAATGGCATGTGTTCCGGTATGAAAGGTAGCAGAGCCAGCACCGCATTAGGGTGAGGCTTCTGGACCTGGCCATAGACAATGACTTACCACCAACCAAACCAAGTAAATATTATGTACTCCACTCAGAATTTAAACCAGGTACACTCGAGTACAAAAATATGTATCCACTTTTGAACCGACATTGAATTGACATTTCCTTTAACACACAACATAGGAACACGCAAGGGTGAATGTGACATGGTACAAAAGTGGATACATTTTTGTGTACTCTAGTGTACATATGGATAGTGAGTCCAATGCTGTAGCCATAAGTCCACGGAAACATTTAGGTAACATACACACAAAAGCAATAACGCGCGGTCATTGGGGCGTGCAGCGATCAGTTCAGTGCAGCATTTATTACGCGATGACACTACGAAACCTGTACGATCCACGTACATTTAGTTTCTAGATAAAGTCAGCATTTCACGGTGCCCCGCTGGTCGCGCTACTGCGCTCCACCAGTGCACACTCAACCGCCACGCGGTAAACAGAGAAAATCACCAAAGCTGACTGTGTAAACTAAACTCAAACAATAAACAGTAAAATAGTGAACTCCTGCACTCATTCATCACCTCAACATCAACCTCTAACTACAGCTACATACTGCTGCGTGTACGGCGCTAACTGGCCCGTACAAAACCATACACATTTATTCGCTACATTTTATATGTGATCTGATTATTTTTTAAACGAATTTCAAACATTTCAAAAATTACATCAGATTTTATTCTTGTTTAAATCTCATATCCATCCATTTGGGAGCTACGTACGCACAGACAAGCGCACATTTTTGACGTATATTTGGTTTATTTTCCGTAAGGCTGAAGGTGCCATGATGCATTCCATCCCTGCCATTAAATTACTCGTCTCAAAGATAAACGCATCAATAAAAATCATGGTTCTATCAGTTTGTCATCATGTATGCCATGCGCACAGCGAGGGGGTGAAACTATAGTTGGTTGTATTTTTTTCAATTATTCAGTATTTAGATATTTTATATATATATTAACCGTTATCTTCGAGACTGTATTAAATTCATCGAAGACAAAACAGCAAAGCCGAAGAGTTGAAAACGTAAGCCTGAACTGTCGAGTTAACACAAGCGAAGTTTTAATAGCGTCTGTTTAACAAGGTTTAAGGGTTTGTTGAGCGTGATACGATGATCCCTCAGGATTCTGTATTTGCAAGTTTAAACCAGTCTTTAGAGCTTCTTGAGAAAATTTAATCCATATACTAATGTCAGGCACGTCGATCTATTCTGCTTTGACGCATACTCACTTGAGGACGCACGCTTGACAGTTCTAATCCAATGAGGCGTTTTCAGAAACATCTGTCAGTTCAGTACTCAAATGTGTCAATAGACGGCGTGGAGGAAACAGAAATTTATCTGTCATAAACTTGTAATACGTTAAAACGTCATAAAACACCCCAAAAAAGTCTTGTTAACCATTTTGACAGGTTTATTTACACAGCATTACATATTATATTCTCTTTGGTAGCTGTATGATAGTGAGCTTTAATGTTTTCCGGCTGAGCGCCTTCCGCTTTCGCCATTTTGTCCGAGTGAAGCTGCAGAGGTCACAGGACCAACAGTATCAAGTACATTCGAAAAAAAAAAGCTGTAATGGCTTTGCATCAAGGAATTTAGTATACTCGTACCTACATATAAACAACTCCTTGCGAAACGAAAAATTATACATTTTACAGCCTTTGCTACGACGTTGCAATCATCTATACAAAATGAATAACTATTTTTAGAAAACGCATCCTTAACCATTCCTTTTTATGACAACTCGCACTTCGAATACAGGAACGATTTCAAATAAACAATTTAATTGGCTTAAATGGCTTTTCAGCGATAATTCCTATTTATTGCTAGTTTTTCTAACCGCATTTAAAAAACTATACTGTACGGTCGGTTGAGCCAAAACTAAACTATAAACTCGTATTAATTAATGCGGAAGTCATTTGTCCTTCACATACGCAGCAAGTAAAGGGTTGAACGACATTATTCCATAAGGGTAATTCATTGTCTGAGAGTGACATATAATATTGTAATGACTTTGTACCAGTGCATCTACCATGAGTTTACGCAGGCGTTAACGTGTATCGTTAGCTATCGCTCTGTCCTTGTCACCCGCATCTCGACTGAGTCTGACTGAGCAGCATTATAGTACGTTATCGCCTGCGTAAACTCATTGTAGACGCACAGTACACCGGTGTTGACATGAGATTATTACTGAAACTCACGTAGACAGGTCTAATCGAAACGTAACATTCTGTTTTGTGGTAAATAATTTCCACCCACCTCCTCGATCAATCTTCAAGTTAATGACTAAAAGTTTGATCTTCATAATCAATTAGTTTGAGGAGCTTAGCTTGAACAGTATCAATTTACAAGCTTCTTGTGAGTTGTTAGCGGTCACAATCTCACTTACCCTGAACGAACAACCGTCTCTGTCTTGCACCTCTAGATTTTAATAAACTGTCTTAGTCGTACTTTGTAAATGTCGAACAGTAACGGTACTTGTAACAGCCTAATTTCCCAAAATAGAGTCTAGTTTGGAGGAAGGTCGCTTCCGTAGAAACTAGTACTTACGCCGATACCTTGGACTTAGATAGCCGACCCGATTGAGAAACGGAATAAAGCTCGGGGAATGATAACACTGCAGCTTTACTTTTTAAAAGCTTTTATTTAACTTGCAATGTTTGTATGTACGAGTATGTATTTATGTTCGGGTCAAATCTTGCAAGCTGAATTAGAAGCACTTCCTCTTATCCTAGGGAGTTGAATTTTTTTTATTGCAAAATTGTATCGTAAAAATGAAACTTCCTTTAATTTTTCTCACTGTAGTTTAAAAAAGGAAAGCTACTCATACATTTTCAGACAGATTTTGTCATAGAATACATTGTAATAATATGTTGTTATAATCGATTCCCTAATTTTTTCCCGATTTCCGAGTGAAGACCACGCCTAGGCAAACGTACGTTCCCCGGCGAGGTGGAAAGACGACTTACGTAGGGTAGCCGGACGTGAAAGGATGCAGAGAGCAGAGGATCGAATCGAGTGGCGCACTCTGGGAGAGGCCTATGTCCAGCAGTGGACTGCCGCAGGCTGTACATGATGATGATGATTCCCTAAAAATCATGACCGTAGCTAACTACGGCATCAAAATCAGCTAACGGTTCGGTTTGTGTTGTCTTCCTTGAATGATAATGCATTAGGATAAACTGAAAACTCACCTAATTAACATCACAAAATTTGTGCTTCCGCTAGCGCTGTTAAGTATCGTGAAACCGGAAAATATTCACGCATTTTCACGGTGTAAAGATGAAAGCAAATACAATCTGAGCAGTCTAACGTGATTGGTCGACCCAGTGGGCTCAGCTCGGGTCCTATACCAACAGCTATTTTTAGACGAAAGAGGGTGAAGAGGGCTCACTCCACATTCACACGATGAGATGATCCACTGAACCGGACAAAATAACGATTATTTTCTGTACAGGTTGTTTTTGTACGCCCCCGAGTGACTATAAGAACACCTCATGACTCATTTGATATCGAAAGGCTGCAGGCTCTTCGAATGCCCTACCGAAATAAAACATTTGATATTTTGTAACTTTTATTCATTCGATGATTTGAATGAAAAGCGTGTCCAGGCGGAAGACTCAATCTTATGATGGCTATGTAATTCATAATGGAACACAACAGTGCTATTAAATTAATAGTGCTGTTTGGCTTTAGACTTATGTAGTAGGTATGCGAGGTAGCCAGAAAAATTCACTACCATCAACCAAACGATTAACGATTGGTACCCCACAGGGAATCGAACCCGGGAACTCCGAATTGTGAGTCTAAGGTCACTAGAACACGGAGGAAGTAACCTTTTTTTGTAGCTTTGAGACGATTTTTACAACAATTGGATCAGTTATCTTAAAAATGTAATCTCGTGAGTTAATAAAGCTACTGACTGTAACTAGTCTGTGATTACAATTAATTTTAAAATATCAAAGGCATCATTAGTTTTCGATCCGGTGAACTGTTTGTTTTCCGTCTGTATCAATAATGTGTTTTGTTACGTAAATCTAGCGATATCCTTGATCTTCAATACAAATACGAGAAAATTCAATCCTGATGTTGATGTGTTTGACGACACCTGTATACACAGAATCTGACACAGGAACCACATGATCAAAAGACACGTGGATTGCGTTAAACAAACGTTTGAACGTCTAATATCTGAGGAATCGGGTAACCGGTTTCCGGGGAACGGTGGGAAAACGTTTCGTAAAAACGAAGCGGTGGTCATCTACGGAAACAGGTGATTTCTGTTGAGGTATTTTCTTAAGCTTTTGATCTTGAATGACCTAGATATAGGTACTGAAATTCAATTTTTTCCAATGTGAATTTTAAAATTTTCATCTGACTTATATATATAATTTAATTTTAAGTACCCTCTCATTGTCCAGGCACGCGCATGCGTTAAATACTCGTATATACCGCGGGCTCGGAGATTCTTTTCATTTTAGGGTTCCGTACAAAAAGTGTGCGAGTGCGGAAGCGGGACGGGAATAAGGGCGTCGCAATACAAATGACGTGTTAAATATTGTACGTCGGTACGGAGCCCTTTTTATGCGCGGCCGACTCACAATCAGACGGATTTTGAAATATTGAAGGATTTATTGAACCAAATTTAATTTATATCTTTTTGTGTGGTAACTTATAGAGGTACATTTACGTTTAAACATGGCGACTCTCTCACCGTGATTCAGATTTTTTAGTTTTGATAACAATACCATCGCTTTGATCGTTTCAGTGCGACCCAATACCCAATACCAACATTGTATTAGATGAAATGGGATCAGCTAATAAACCTTAATACATTTATAGCTGAGCTCAATCTTGGCTCCTGTAAATAACTGAAAGGACAGACCTGAAGAGATCGGATATTTCATGTGCTCCGGCTAAAGTACTTATTTTACATACTTGTGCATTGCCTTACAATACCTTCTTCTGTTTTATTTTTTATATATAATGCTTTCGAGTTTCTATTACAGGTGTTGTTATGTATTATTCTTGGTTTTATTCCTCATTATTTCTTTCATTGTTTTCGTTAAATCCTGTTAACGTTTTATCTATTTTTTCTCACTTTGTATTATTACTAACGTTAGATTATGGAGACATACAAATGTTGAGATTTGTTGTAAGAAGTAGTTTTATACAAAAAAAATCGATCCTTCCATTCCAATTCCACTCCAGTCGCACATAAAGCCAGTTAGTTCATAAAAAGTTCTTCATGTTCTACGCACGTGAAACCGCGGGCGTTAGCTATGTGTGATTTTGATACAGTATTTGTCAAAGAATAATAATAAAGTGTTTTCTCCGAAAGCAATATTGATAAAAATCGACTCGCTCCTAAGAAATTTTTCAATAAAGATTTCTCCTTGAAAACACGAAGGAGGCAAATGATGAAATATTATTGCTGAGCAATATCGTTCATAAAAATCTTTCAGCTTTGATTTCGAGAAGCATTTCATATTATTATAGCGTTTGCTTTTTACCGTATTTTAAACTATTTTTTGCTTCTATTCTATTTTCAAACGTCTGTGATAAGTTTGGGCCGTACAATAATAACGTCGAGAAGGATAGACTCGTATCAATCGAAAATGTCAAGAGTAAGTCAACCATAAAAATATTGCTTGTAGACAGACGTAAACAGCACGTACTTACGCTCTAATGTTACGTTTGTAATATTTGTTATTATGTTCAGTTGCGGTATGATTTATGACGCTCATCTGACATTTAATATGAATCTAGCATTCGTTACCTAAATCTGCCACTAAACAGCAGTGTTAGCGTGGGCACACCCCCGTCTTAGCTGTTCTGATCTGCCTGGAATGACTGGGCTTTCTTGATTTACACAACTGCAGAGGTACTGATGAAAATCTCTCTCTCTCTTTCTTTCTCAGATGTTTGGAGTTTGTATGTATCTCGCGCTACTTTCTGACCGGCCAGCACGTTCTCCGGGGATGCTGGCCGGTTGCTTGCTGACGGTGCTTGACGGTGCGGGTTGACAGGTACATTTTGTATGGCATTCTAGCCTTCCAGACTCCGGATGATCTGAGTAGATCAGAACAGAAAAGACGCTTAATTGCACTGATATGAAAGGTAGCAGAGGCAGTGGCGTCTTGCTAGCTTGAGGCTCCTGGTTGCGCACGCTTACGATACAATAACTTTCCATTATACATAAATATAATATATACTTATCTAAAATCACCAAAACTCGACCTTGTCTAGTTAAGTAGAATGTCTGTTTTACTTGTCTTAAGGAAACTCCTCTAGGCATTATTATTAAGTTTATCGTTAAAGGCGTTATCGTCATCAGCCGCGAGTCCACTGTTGATCGTGAGCTTTCTCATCGATAGCCAAGTTGGACTTACCGTATAATGTGGGGGTTTACCGTAATCACCGCAGTACAAATAACCACATGGCACCCTTCAACAAAAAGAAAGACTGGTGACTTTAGAGGAACACAAATTTAATCCCAAACACAATCAAAGTAGGTCGCAACTACATTGTATATTCAGCGCTCACTGTAAAAGCGATCACCTAATTAGGGCGAATTAAATACGGCTCAACGGACGGGAACAAATAAGCGGTGCGAGTACCGACTCAAACTGTTTATTGTAAATCGATATCAATTGGTTTTGTTCAGGCGCTATAATGGATTCATAGCAGTTGTTAGATACCAACTAGACACTAATTTATTAGTAATACGATGTTATATTGTAAAAGAAGTGTCTGTTAAATAGTCTTGATAATGAATAGTAAAAAAACAAATTAGCATTAAGATGTTATTATACTCGTATTACAAAACATTAAATTACGAGAATTCTGCCAACAAACTACTGTACTGTTGTAGTTTGGCAGTGTATGTAAAAATTGTTGTATAATTGTTTTTCTGGAATAAAATGCTTTTATCTTTTGTTCTATATAAAAAGCTGGGTTTGTGGGCTTATTATGAAAAAACAGCCAGGTGTGAGTCGGACTCGCTCTAAGATAAACTGTTCAAGTGCAAGACTCATGGGGTCAACACGATGGTGGATCTCAAACTGAAATGGAAGAAGGAACTCTGACGTAAAATAGTCGGACTTCATTTCGGAGTGAGCCCGCGTTATTCTAGCGTTTTTCTCATAGCGCTCCGTTTTTTTTTCTTTCTTTTCATTTCAGTAGAATTCCCTTCTGCTTCTGTGTGCCATGTGTGTTACACTCTGGATGCTTTCAAAGAATGCTATGAAAAAGCCTGAGTAGACTTAACCTAGATATGGGTTATACCATCTTCGACCACTTATATCTCCTCAGCACTCTCTCTGACCACTAGACTTGTGCGTGCTCGTTCACTGAGCGGATCGCTCCGTACTAGTACAATTGCTCAAATGTACTAGTTCGGACTTTTAGTACAACTAGTGCAGTAGTACACGGAAACTCTTTAATAGTATGGCTTGTTCCCGGTCCCGACGGTTCATGCTCCGTTGTTGTTTCCGATCTTCAGAAGGAAGGACCGATAGGCATGGAAGTAATAAGTACTATCGTACACTGGAATGAGCTCATATCATTAAATCTGTGCCGAGTGGGGGAGCTCTCACGATGAACGGTTGATTATTGATCAATACCAAAATCATATTACTTACTACTGACTAGTGGTGTCTCTATAACGTCGATCTCGACGAGATGTACATTTTTAGGGTTCCGTAGCCAAATTGCAAAAAAACGGAACCCTTATGGATTCGTCATATCACAGACACTTTTCTCCGAAACTATAAGGACTATACTGTTGAAACTTGGTAAGTAGATATATTCTGTGAACTGAATTAAGATTTTCAGAAAAAAATTAGAAAAACCCCTAAATTTTTAGGGTTCCCCATACTTAAAGCTGAAACTCAAAATATATGATGTGCATTACCATGCAAACTTCCACCGAAAATTGGACTCGCCCATGAAGGGTTCCGTAGCAGCAAGTAACATAATATAAAAGTTCTTGTATTTCGTTGTATTTGAGTTGATTGAATAATTCTCTTATTTTAGAAGTAACATTGGGGCACACATTTTTCGTTCCGTTTTTTTGACATTTGGCAACGGAACCCTAAAAAGTAATATCTTGGAAACTACTGACCGGTAGACTAGTCTTTGCGAATTTCGTAGATCTCATCGATCTGCCTGTCGAATCACGTTTTGTAAAGAAGTAAAAATCTGAAAACTCGTCATCTTGCTTACTCCCGTGTTTAAGAACGAAACCTTTCACTCACGCGAGCCGTGAGACTCCGTGAGACGTTCGGTCAACTTCGGTCTCGGTCGCTTCGGCTCGGCTGGCGGCTGGTTGAAGTTTCGTTCGGACGCTCGCTCGCTCGCGGCTCGGATGTCCGAGTGTACTAAATGTACTAAGAGCAGAAAATTTACGGAATAGTTCGCTCTAGTACAGTATTGGGAATTAGGTCTTTTTAGTTCTTAGTACATGTACTACACAAGACTACTGACCACACTCAAATTATAATAAACAGTAAAATTGAAGAAAAAAAATAGCAAAGAGAAACTAACGAGACGCATAAAAACAAAACCGACTATAGGAATTGGTCCCTACGACGTTGTTTTATCGCTTCACTGGCTCGGCAATGCCCATGCGTTTGATACTAATCATCGTCTGCCGTCACAACACTGACCTTTAGCATACCAACCCATAGACACACGAGACAGTGTGTGAATGCTATACCGCATACACTACACAAACACTTCTTAGGAACGATGTTTTGTATTGTTACTTAATAAACGATGTTCTAAACTTAAAGCATGAATGCAACAATAGGTAGAGAGACAAGTTAGTTGTCAAATTATCAAGTGCGCGCGAGCATGGTTTCCGGAGCGCAAACGGCACAAAGCCGGCTCACTTTCAACTAGTAATTAGTTGTACGTTAAATAGATGTGGAGTTCGTGGCTGGGGCTGCGAACCACGGCACTGTGACAGACCGGACACTTCGAGCAAATGTCGTGACACCGGCACACATCGAACCGATGACGTCTGTATACACGCGCATGTGTGAGTAGTCCGCGCGCGGTGTACGTAACGGTCATTATTTGAGTCAGTTTCATGCGGGAGAGGTGAGGTATCGCGGAGCGGCGGGAGGCGGTGAACGGTTCTGTACATAGTACTAGATTAATTCTGTTACACAGTGATCTCTAGTACATTGGTAAATATAGGAGGTCAGTACGGAAGGTATACTAACAAGCGCTCAGTACGATTTTGCTTTTGTTTAATAGTTTTTTCTACCAACCAACAAGTCAATTACTTTTAGGGCTTCAAAACTATAGGGAGTCCGTTCTATTATCACAAGGCTGTATCTTTTCATCCGCTATACGTGGTTATTACTTATTTTACAAGAACAAAAGATAAAATTTAAACTGGGTACCTACCTAGACAAGAAACGTGTTTGTAGGGATTTTCCGCTGTATCTTATGTTATTGTTGTACGGGTGGTACGGAAGCCGTTTGCCTTTTTCTGTCTGTTCATACACATTTGTAATACGTCAATTTAAAATTGCAATAAAAGATAGCTACAGTTGCAAGGTTATTTTTTATATAAATAAGTACATTTGAAATTGAATACGACTGGCCACCAGCCCTATAATATCAGGACCTGAAGCCCAAACTGTATTGACAGCTCTATTTCACTGCATTGTTTGAAGTAATTACAAAGTTACAAAGTAATTTAATGTTTGGGTCTTACATTACAACACCTATAAAGTAAAGCTTAAGCTACTTAGAACATAGCCGCTTCACTGAAATTTGTTAAGCCGACGTACTTGAAGTCGACCCAATTAGCCTTAACAGAGACTTTAAAAACGTACGTCCTTTAAGTATTCAGGGAAGCTACCCAATGGAATTGAGGCAAACCCTTTGGGGATCTTTTTGACTTAGAAGAATAAAACCAAAAGTTATTCAATGAAAAAGTTTTTAACAACGTGGCACCTGATAGTGAGACATGGACTGGAGAAACTGATTGAGAATTTGACACCGCGAATACAATAACACCGCCACATTTAAAAAGGTCAAAGGAATAAAGAATTATGTGGCATGGTTTGTAATAAATAACAGCAGAATTATAAAACAATAACATTAAGCATTAGCATATGATAAGAGATAAGAAGCAGAAATTGACAAGACTAATAAGAGAATGATACCCAAGAGGCAGCAACAGAATAGACGTATTAAAAAATAGGAGGATGACATCAGGATTTTAGCGAGTCCAATATGGACTCGTCCAGCAAAGGACAGGGCGGAATGAAAATACCATGTAAACTAGGAATTATAAGACGGTATCACTTTCATTAAAATGCCCGGAAATAATGTCTTAACATTGAAATTTAACTAGTTTTCCCATGCATGTTTTATTTTGACATGGTGTACTTTATCAAGTATAAATCAGTGCTAAATAAACAGCTACATCAACTTCAGGCTTGGACGGAACATTTTGATTTTCCCAAGCACAACTTGCTCCTGTCCGTTTTTAATTTAAAAAGGAGGTTTTTAACTTTCGATTGATCTTTACTCGTCGCGAGTAAACAAGCAGGATATCAGGTCGCTTCCAGGTTTAGGGTTGCCGCTCCACCCGGCTTCCCAGCTCGACTAAGGCATTTCCTACCTCGTAGACTTGGGTCTACAATAACATACAACATTGTCACAGTTAACCAAGTACCCTCGGTACTTAATCCTGGATACGCTTGATACGGTGGAGTGCACAATATAATAAATAACATAAGCTGGGAGTATCTCCACGCGGTGAAGGCGGAAACAGTTTAGGCCTAATTTTCAATAGCTTAAACACAACTTAAAGTAAGCGCTTTGCAGAGAAATATAATCGAAGCTGAAATAAATTCCAACTGGGTGTGGTGCAGGTGAAACTGTATTTATAGCACGTATACCACTCATTCCTAACAATTTCCCATTTGAGTTTAAACGCACACAGTTCCCTGTGACAATTTGCTTTGACAATCAATAAGAACACTGACAGTATGAAGACAAACAGACACTGAAAGCTGAATTGGTTGCTTTTCACACGGCCAACTTGATGTTGCTTTCTCGCGGGTCAGTAAAGCTTCAGGACTTTATATATTGCCCCCCTAATGGAAAACTAGCAATGTTGTTTATAAAGAAATTCTATGAACAGTTCTTAAGAGGGAACAGCAGATAAAAAATTTCATATGAAATTAAGGGTTTGGGATATAGCTGTTTTCTCAACGAAACGTTAGCCAAATTCAATCATTTTGATCTTATTCTCTTTATCAAAGAATAATCTAGGCCCGTTGGTTTTGCTTTTTTCAATATTTTGTCTACAATTAGAATTATGGGCATCTCAAAACTCAAAATTTCAGAAAAAATTTCTTTCAACTTATGGTACTCATTATTTAGAGTAAACGTAACATTTTCAGAAAAAGCAAAACCAACGGGCCTAGATTATTCTTTGATAAAGAGAATAAGATCAAAATGATTGAATTTGGCTAACGTTTCGTTGAGAAAACAGCTATATCCCAAACCCTTAATTTCACGGCAAAACTAGGCAAATACCAAAAAAAGCTTCAACTGTCCTTCTCGCACAGTTCGGTTCGGGAGGCAGGGTACACTATATCACAACTATATACTGTGTATTATATGTATAAAAATAAAGTAAGCATGCATTAGTGATGTCAATAAGCTTTATCGATTTTTTCGACTAATAGTGGTGGGAAAAATATATCGATAGATACCCTTTCTCGAGCTATAATGGTTTTACCTGTTAGTTTTAATGTTTAGATTGATCTAAATAAACAAATATAAAGACAAATAATTCTAAGGAAATTTATTTTATCTCTAGAACAGAACATTTTCCCTGAAATTCTTAGTTGTTGTTACGTTTTGTTACGTGTAAATAATTAAATATGATTTATGACTAAGTGACTTATGTTTCAAATATTTTTTTAATGTTAAAGTTCGAGTCGGACTCGCATACAAAGGGTTCCGTACCACTGTAAAATATCTAAACAGAAAAAAAACACAGAAAAAACATAACATTTATTGCATGTTGTACGAATTTGTTCCGGTTGCTGTCGAGACGGGGGGACCGTGGTGTTTAGAGGCAAAGGTGTTTGTCCACGAATTGGGACGCCGCCTGAGGGAGAGGGGCTCTGATCCTCGATCGGGATCTTTCCTGGTCCAAAGGATCTCCATTGCCATCCAACGTGGCAACGCGGCAAGTGTGATGGGGACCTTTGGATCGGGACCAGATCCACGCTAGTTAGGTTAGGTTACGTATTTCTTTAGGTTGTAGGTTTAATTTTATTACTAATCTAGGTTAAGTTTACTAACAAATATAATTTAAAATATTGACATGTAAATCTAATATCTTTGACATTGAATAAAATTTTCTTTTATTGCATGGACATCCGTTTATTTATAACTTTTTTAAAAGCTTTTTTATATTATTTTTTGTTATTTATTATTATTGAAAGTCTTGAGAGAGAACGAGAAGTTATATGGACATCGCATGTACAAATCGCTACGGAGACTATATGACCCGACACAGATATCCCGGAGATCAGCCAGCAAGAGCTTGAAATGGCTCTCCAACAACTCAAAAACCGGTCAAGAGCAAGTCGGACTCGTGCACCGAGGATTCCGTACAGAATATGAATTAATGACATACTGAAAATCATAAATAATAGGTATGGTAATATGCACCCAACAATGCTCTACCGAAAATGAAATTCTAAGCTAAATTACATATTACGAAGTTAAGTTTGTAAACATTAAAAAATCAATTTTACTGTGTTACAATTAAAAAATTCAGATTTATTCCTATGGTTGTGCTGTAAAACCTTTCTTCTTGCCAAATTTCAAGACATTAGGTCAACGGGAAATACCGTATAGATTTTGGGTTCATTGCATTTTGTACGGAAATGGTCTAAAATACAGCTATATCTTTTTATTGCGTTGACCTATAAGTTTCATTATTTGACAGATCTAAGGGACAGCAGACTGGAGTATTCGATATCACAGTGATCCTATAAGGATTCCTTTTTTCCTTTTGAGGTACTTAAAATATAATAGTATAATATGAAGTATGACAGTAGGAAATACGATAGATTTCGACGATATTATTATTCATGTCGACAAATAAAAACTTGAAATATTTTTTCCCAGTTATACATCTCATACACTTAAGACGGGATTTTTAACTCGTCTATTCTATTGTGTGAGGTGTCGTGAAATTACAGTTTTTTAACCGACTTCAAAAAAAGAGGTTATCAATGCGACCTGTATGTATGTAATATTTCCAGAACTGCCCAGTTTTCATATATGTTAGTCTATACCAGCTTCTAAAGAAGTGTGCCAAATTTCTAAAGTGTATGTTTGTTTGTCCTCGCATATATCCGGAACACACACACAAAAGAAAAACACACATAGGGTTCGTGGATTTCAACAAAGCATTCGACACACTCGAACATAGATTTATCTGGGACGCACTGGAAAAACAAGGCGTACATGCAAAATACATAAGAATACTGAAAAACATATACACAAAAAGCACCGCACAAGTGAAGCTAGAATCTACAGGCGAAGAATTTTCGATTGAGAGAGGGGTACGCCAGGGAGACCCAATTTTACCAAAAATATTTTCAGCTATCCTGGAAATGATATTCACAAATCTGGATTGGACGAATAAAGGACTAAATATAAATGGCAAAAAGCTGAGTCACCTACACTTTGCAGACAACCTGATCTTAGTTTCGGAAAACCCGAAAACCCTACAGACAATGTTCCAACAGTTAGCGGAAGAGAGCGAGAAAGCAGGCCTGTCAACGAACTTAACGAAAACAAAAGTAATGTCAAATTCCTCACAAACAGAGCCCATAACAGTAAATAATGGAGAAATAGAGTATGTAGAAATGGACAAGACTAATAACTGAATGGCAACCACGAGATAGCAAAAGAAAAAGAGGCAGACAGACTAGAAGATGGGAGGACGACATCAGACAAGTGGCGGGTCCAACATGGACCCGCATAGCGAAAGATAGAATAGAGTGGAAATCCTTAGAGGAGGCCTATGTCGAAAGACAAGCTGAAATGTAGGAACGACCGGTTACTGATACTTAATATAAAAAGATAAGTAACGTATAAAGTAAGCATATTTTTAAGAAAATTAAAACAAAAAATTAGTTCAGCAATAAAGGCTATTTTATTTAATTTATTTTTTATATATCCGGAACTACAAGTTCGATTTAAATAATCCCTTTTTTGTTTACCTAGGTATTGTAAAACTTAGGGAAGACTGCAAGTTTCATCAAAATCGGTTCAGTAGTTTTTGAGACTGGGAATGTTAAGTGTGTATTTCGGCGTTGCAGTGCAGCAGAGCAAATTTAAAATTAATGTTTTAACTGTACTGTAATCTGTATGCCGAATAAATTATTTCTATTCTATTCTATTAGTTAAATGTTTGTTACCTCAGAGCTTTTCACTGGGTGAACCGATTTGGATGATTCTTTATTATTTGAAAGCTGATGCTTTCCATGTGGTCCCATTTCAATTTGGTCCGGTTCTTAGAATGGAATCCATGAGAAAACAATATACATCTTAAATTTTCCTTAATAAAAGTAGACTTTTAGGGCAGTTGAAGTCGGTTTCTAGTTCTTTTTGAACGCTTTAACTTGTTAGTCCTTAGACTCTAGCACTCTAGGTACTAAAACACCTCTAGGTCACCTAAAGTATCGTTGGAAGACGAACGTTCGGATATGGTGAAACTAAAAGGTTTCTTTGTTGACCGTAGAACCCTAAAATAGCAACGCCATAATTTATATTGTATTTATATGTGATAGGTACTTACTAGTCAATTATATCAAATACAACCACAGTATGTCGAGACTAAACCAATATGCGAACAATAATTTCTCAAAACGTAAAACAAGGGTTGACGCACGCTCACGTCAAGTTTATTATAATTTTGAAAAATACACTCTAGCCCAGGCGGAGGGGTAGCGACTATGCGCGGCTCGCAGGGGCCTCTTTGGGATGTTATGCAGCGTTATTTGTGTGAGTGAAAGCATGTGAAAGGCTGTATGTGTGCGTACCGAATCGCGACAGCAATAACATATTCAAATACCTACTATTCTACGGAGACTTTGCTTCATTGGCGTCTTAAGGCAATAAAGTCTACGCGAACGAAGTTGCGGGCACCAACTAGTTAATAAGAAAAAGGTTAGAGTATTTATTTTATGATCTCTGTAAAAAAATGTTAACACACAATCAACTAGTAATAAAACTTTACTAAAAATTATTAAAAACAAAAGAACTTCATTGCAGGGAATCTGAACGTTTCCTTCCAAGGTACGGAGCCCTCAGTAATTCCATCTCGCAGTTGGCCGTAAATGCGATAATTTATTAATGCTATAGCGATAGGCTGTTTTTACTATTTTTGATGAAAGGTACTGCTCTCTATATTATCAGTAGCTTTTGGATTTAAGTTTAAGAATATCTTGTAAAAAGTCGTGATGGTGTATATTGCATTTGTTTTGGTATTTGGCATTTTGTATTTGGCCAATAAAATAACAAAATAAGCTATCAAAACGATTGTAGGCGAAAAAGTAAGTGAGGAGCTTATGTGTATAGTGACAACCCTAAGCAATCTGAGCGAGTGAGTCGGCGAACAGAGAAATGAGTTTCAACCTGGCCACTGCACCTGTGCGAGGGCGATAGAAGAGATTTAATTAATTCATGGAAATCGAGCAAAACAGGTATTCAAAGACAGATCCAATTTATTTCGAATTCAAAGTTGAAACAATACACAGAATTGTGAATAAGGGTTTAATGTTGAATGGACGTCAACAACGTCTCCCTTATGATTTCCCAACAATCTGAAATTATCGACTATACATCGATGGCGGTTTCTTGAATTATTTGTATTATTCTTAAGCAACCTGGCCACCTGCGATGGAGGCGTGCTTTAAGGCTGTGAACATAAATAAGATAAAAAAAGATTTTTCAATACGGCTTATAGTTTTTCTAATATAACTCGTCGAACAGTGATTCTAGTAACGCGGTGCATAGACGCTTCATACAAATACGAGTGACGTAACAGCTAAGCGTTGAAGTTGAAGATGTATGAAACTTTTAACAATATTTGAGTTACGTCGTAAACACCACGCCCTTACTAAAAAAAACCTTCACTGTATTGAAAAAACAAAATGTAATTTAGAAAATTTAATTCTAGTATATAATAAAACATTTTAATCTGAAAGTGGCATTTTATATCAGTAGTGTACAAGTCCAGGCCGGGGCCCTAAATATTGAATGTCATAAATATATTCGAAATTCTGATTTCAAAATTATTCGTAGCACTTATATACAACATTTCCTTCTTTAATTATTGCGTCATGCACAAGCGGCTTTGTAGAGTAGCTTAGGAGCGGATATTAGATTTTTTGCAAGTCCTTCTTCAAGAATATTACCGAAGAGATGATAGAAATATGGAAATAGATTTTCAAATAAGCTCTACTTAGCTAGAACCCCATTCTGGACCTGAATATTTTATGTATGTTTACTCCGCTTGTATTAGCAACCTAAGTACGTTACAAAAGCACGTCCGGCCTTTAAAAAACACCCAAAAAACACAGACATTCATGTACTCACCTGTACACACTGACAGCCAACCCGCTCTTAATAATTTACATGTTTGACGGAAATTTGTTTTGCCATAATATTTTAGAAAAGAATATCTGGCTTGATATGTAATTACTTAAAAATATGAGATCACAAATTGTACTGGTTTAAAAATTATAACAATTGTTGTAAATTATTCTTATAATTTACTTGAATTGCTTCTCATACATCTTTAAGCAGTTCAATACGTGCTTTGAAAAATTACGCTCAACATAGAAAAAAATTCATGAAAATATCTGAAAATTATTATTATAAAGATTATTATAGCATATTGGCTAATTGCTAAATTCTACTTGTAAAAGCGAGATGCTGGCTGGGCCTTTACTATTCAATGTAGAGCCATTAAAAGAGATGACACATCACCTCCGAATGGCTGAAGGTTAAAGCCGACATTGTTAAGGATAATCTTTATCAGCTCTCATTATTTTGACGTTATTGAGCTACGAAGCAGTAAGTAAAGGTAACATTCTCTATTCTTCTCGGTAGAAGATAGGCACAATTCGGCACAAAGTAAAATCAAAGGGTGGTTTACTTTACACAAATGCCCTAAAAGATGATATTAAGAATAAATTGAGTGCTGGGATCGATCGCTGGTTACTCATGTAGAAGTAGTAAATTTATTATGTTACTTCCAAGGTACACTCGAGGTCAAAAATATGTATACATTTTTGAACCATGTCACATTTACCTTTAAGTGACATTTCCTTCAAGTTACTACTTATATGTAATTTAGGATAAAGCACCTATCTAGTTGAAATCCATGTAAGTTTTGTGCTGTAGTTTTTAATAAATCATATTGTTTCTTTCAACACACACCATAGTGTCATGATTTCAAAAATATTTCAATGAGACTTTGAACAAAATTGGGACTTTATAGTTTTTTTACTGGTATCACCGTGGGGAGGCGAACGAGTTGACAACAAGCAGAGGGTATAAAACAGGCTACGCCTGGTCGGCCCGGGGCATTCAGGCTTCGGATAAGGTTGAAAACAGTTGGTCAGGGCGAAGCCCTGCCCGTTTTAAAACTCAAGTAATTAAAAATGTACTAGACTTAGAAAATCAACTTATAGAATGTATATCTGTGAAGTTTCATCGAAGTTGAATAAACAATATGAAGACTAAATGGACGTTTTACTTCAAGTCAGAAGCGGAATCTGGACCCTCAAGACACAAGGTGCGTGTTTGCTTTTGAAAATAATTATTTTTTGGAAATATTCGTATCATATTCTGTAAAAGGGTGTACAGAAGTTAAACACATTCTCAGCGCACGTATTCAGTTACAGACAGTCCCAATATTTATTATTACATACGTAATTATACTTCACGCAGCACTCGGTCAGGGCAACTCTCTGACAGTGCTGTACTATACAAACACTAGCATTTCTTCCAATATATTTTTACAATATTAAACAATTCGGTGCTACTTTCTGACCGTCCTATACGACACATTTATAGGTATTTATCCTATTACCTATCTACTTCTGAAGAATTTAGTGATCAATTACACAGCGGTAACTATTTTCTACGTGTTGTGCACAAGGTACAGGCTATCAATAGTGGTATTCATTGTTGGATTTTTCGAATGCTTTGATAATTATTATTTCTGAAAATGAATCCACCCATGTTACAAGAATGAGATGTATATGAAACATATTAAGCACAACTTATTTATATATACCCTCAATTATTATTTTTATTATAAATCGTACACACTGTGTCACTATTGGACTACCCTACGTTTAATATATATTTAAGTTTTATGTTTTTCATATAAGTCATCTTTATGAAAAATAAATGTTTTAAACCGTATATGATAAATTGATTTTCTAAACAAGATAAAACTGATTGGGTTCCTAAAGGGGGTTAAAGTTTAATTGTTTGCTGTAAAGTGTACCGTTTCCGATTTATATGAGTCTTTGTTACTATATCTTAATTTTTTTCGCTATTTCTTTGTCCTGGCAAATTTTTATGAATACCGACCTACTTACGAATAATTTAAAGGTGTCATCCACAGTCGTATGGTGATAAACTTTTTACTGTACAAAAACTTTCGAAGGCCCACGATAGGGCAAAACTTAATTGATATATGTCCTAGTCATTAACAGCTATACCTGTTCATAACATTCACAAGTTGAACAAATTGATTTGATATTGACTTTTATTTTGATTTGATTTTTGGAATTCCGGAAATAAGTGAACGAACGCTTTAACGAAGCATTTTAATTTCTGTGCTGGATTTAAACATATATTAACATATACCGAGTAGAACGAAGCCCCGTGGGTCCCAAAGGCGGAATTCTCTAATAGTGAATAAAGGTTATAATAAAAATGCAAGGTTTCATACGTTGGTTTTATCTAGATAACAGACAAATAATAATTTTACAATATACATATGACATTCCTGATACAGAAACATTATGTATGCATCATCATTAATAGAATCGCTAAGGACAATTATAAGTTAGCTCCTTGCTAAAGATAAATGTAGCTAAGTTTGTAGAAAAATTCAAATGTGTCTGTTCCTAAATATGTCGCATGAGTGTGGCTAAGTATGTCACATCTTGAAGGTGGCTAAGTATGTCACATCTTGAAGGTGGCTAAGTATGTCACTTCTTGAAGGTGGCTAAGTATGTCACTGAAGGTGGCTAAATGTGTCACATGCTGAAGGTGGCTAAGTGTGTCACATGCTGAAGGTAGCCAAGTGTGTCAACTTGAACGTGGCTAAGTGAGTCACATCCATAATGCAGCCAAGCAAGTGTGTCGCATTAAGTAGAACTCCTAACGGGTGGCTAAGCAAGTTGCTTATGTAATTATACTCATGTATTCAATAAATAACAACTTCGAGTTTTCAAGCACGAAGTCCATGCAATTCAAAGTCCAATAGTCCCTAGACATTTCTTAGCTAATTGATGAAACATGATAATAATGACAGTAATTCTACTTCAAATATAGTTAATATCTATTTGTCATAAATTCAGTAACGATTAGATATATATTACCATGTTGATGATGCCAAAGCAAAGCCTGTCTCCTGGCTGATAAATCAATAGACATGACCAATTATACATTTAGATATATATAACATAAATAATGTGTGTAAGAAGTGAAGTTATACAGGAGATAGATCAGAATCAAAGAATCAGGATCAAAATATTTAGATTTTAGCTTTTCTAACGTCTTTAATTAACATGAGTTAGAATGAGATGAATATACATTCTTCATTGTGTCAAAATGAAGCCACTAGTGCCATTGGTTACTTTTCAAGAAAATAAAAAGCGGTTCTTTAATACTAATGTAATATAAAAAGCGACGGAGCTATTGTAGTTTTAGTTGCTGTTAAAATGGGGAGAATTTATCAATTCGTCGGAATCTTTTATATACTTTTGGTTTGTGTTCCTTACAACATGATTTCGATAAATCGAGTCTTGACGCACTTGCAGTCAGAGCTTGTAAACTCCAAAATTACAAGAGGTACGACTGGTATAAACGAGAAACTTGGTATTGTGTTTTTCTTTTCTTTTCAATTTTCCATGGAAGTTACATGTATGAAATTTGGGACGAAAACGCAAGATTTTATCAAGTAAACTGTAGAATGAAAACCGCAGTGGTGTCAATTTTTTTTCAATAGCATAAATGTTTCAAATCACATTTTCTAAACACTTGTTATCACAACAACATACTGTAAAGATATTTACGCATACATTTTATATTATTTTTGTAGGAAAACTCAGTATCTAGTAAAGATCTGAATGATTTTCTCCTACACAAAACCGATTTTTAATAAATTCGCTATTTCTGTTCTGTCGCTTGCGTTATTTTACTCCAGGCAGCTATTTATTACAACTTTCCTACTTCTGCAGTCAGAACGGATGAAGTGCTATCATTGTCTTGCATATGTAGCTTATGGTTAGATATTGAGGAGTCGTACCTCGTCTTAAGAAATTGCCATTTCAATTTCATCGGACTCAATCTAATTTGTCTAATAGTAGTGGAAATTTGTGATGCCGTCTAGTAAGGAAAGGGAGCTCAAAAAACCTTCACAGATTAAATGTATCCACAGATTACGTTCTAGTTACTGTATCCCTTGGGTGTAAATAGCAAACGATGATAAATCAGTTCCTTCGTTTAGCTGTATTTTATGTTAAAACAAATTATTTCATAAATTAATACAGTTTATATAAGGTAGTTAACAAATTGATATGGAAAGTATTCTACTTGCACACGAAATATTCAATGTTAAAAACAAATTATGCCAAATTAATTTCAAATAGATTCGGCTAAATATTAATTAAGATAACAGAAACAGTGTCCCTTTAGTAAATCCTATCATTTGGATATAAAAAGCTTATCCTTTAGTAATTTAAGGTTAGTCGTCAGTCTATCAAATATAACAATATTCAAATGGAACACATTATTTTCATATAAGTATGACTTCGAGGCTTGTGAAGAAAGTTTACTTATACCTCTCTCTACTTATGCTTACCACGTGATTCCCTATTTATTATGATTACCTATTATGCTGTTACGAATGGAATGTTGTCGTTTGAATTTTATTGTCCGCAGCGAACATTGTGTCTATAGACAATTCAGGAAGTAGACACAAGCATCTTCCTCCAGCTATTAAAATACAACAGAATTCAGCAAGGTGTCTACACTCTGACCATCAAAACAACTATCCACTGATGACGAGCTGATTGATGATAAGTAGAGATGACATCATCTGTGAGTGGGTAAATATGTTATGGGGTACCCTCATTCAGTGCCCCAGTATTGGAAAGTCAATTAAAGTGATAATGTGAAGTGAAGTAAAAATATGATGGTGTATCCTCATTCAATGCCCCAGTATTGGGCAGTCAATTAAAGTGATATTGTGAAGTGAAAAATATAATGGTGTATCCTCATTTAATGCCCCAATATTGGGCAGTCAATTAAAATTATATTGTAAAGTAAGGTTAAAAATAGGTGAACGTATTTAAGCTCATAGTACCCGCCAGTATTTTTAGTTACTTTTATGTTACCAATTTGAATTGGGTTTCAATTTAAATTAAGTTTTCACGTGAGCAGACATTTTTTTTATATAAAATTGCTGACAGAAGAGCTTCACTATATATGTTGATATTCAAATTGGTACTTAAATCATTTTTGTTTGATTGTTATATGAACTATTACAATAACCATGTTGTGTACATTTTTATATACGTATACAATGATCTTGTATGTGCTCTTTAGGTATAATTTAGCTCACCTGTATCCAGTTTTACGAAGTAAATACATTTATAGTGCAAAAATGTTTTATGTTAAGAGATACGTCAGCGATCAAGGTGAAACTGGCTATTGATACAATCTTGGATTTATTACCTGTTAAACTATAGTTTTCGCATTTTTAAGAATTATCAGAAGATCACTTTAAAGTTTTTGTTACAGAGTCCTCTTAAACTATATTTCGCAGCATTGAAAATTATCAAAAGATGCTTTTAACCTTTATGACATCAATTAAAGTGAATTTTGGATTTCATTAACTTTCGTTGAACAGATCGGTATATATGAGGTTAATAAACATGTTGCATTTAAGATTCTGTAATGAAAAGTTTTTGTGTGCTAAATAAGGGAGTTAAATCTGCAACTGAATTTAATTCAGTGTATTTTGTTTATGTCCGGTTACAAAAATATTCATAAACTCAGTAATTTGTAACATAATTTACTTAGAGCAGATGACTTTGAATTTCGAATACCTAATTGACATAAGGTTCAGAATCTCTAAAGAAGAGTTTGAAGAGGTACTTTCACTGACTTTGTGTACAAAGGGAATTCGTTTCTCATCATTCACATTGCTCGCGCGTAGCGTCAATTTTGGTGATTTAAAATGTGTATAATATATAGTATAAAATAGTATAGAAGAAAAAAAAATTAAATTGAGTCCTATCATTTATGGAAACTAAAATTTATAAGCAATTTATTAATAAGTGATTATAATGTATTTTCAGTAATATCAAATACCATATAGATCTCGTCAAAGTTAATGAATTTACTATGTTTGTTTGCACTAATGTAGAGTCAATTATGCATTCTTTGTTGGGTCAAGGTTAATATCTGATGAAATATTAATGAACATGACAAACTCTGTTTTTGGATACGGTTACTTTCTAGCCAACTGATCAAATTCGAACAATCACTTTGGATTTAATCTAAATAATCGACATTTTTGTGTGGTTTCAGTTTCTCTGGATAAATATCCATACTTGAGATGGTTTGTCAATATACAGGTTGTAGTTGAATATATTTACTTTTATCCAATTATTAATAATAAAATTGCCGTGTTTACAACAAATAAATGAGGAAGAGCTGTTCCTTTTATTTTGTCAAAAATTTTAAGAGCATCTAGGAACCACACAAATAAAAGTTAGTTTGTCACATTGTCTGTGAGGCGAGAACCTGGTGCCCTGAAACATTGACTAACCACATCAGGCGTCAGTTTCTTGTATATCCACTAGAGAGAAAACTATTACGTATGAAGATTCTGAATTACGTCTGTCCAATTACATCATATTAATAATATACTTTTACTTGTCAATTCAAACATTACAAATGTCACAAAATAATTAGTTAAAATCTTATTAGGTACTCTTATAGGATACGCCAATAGCAATGATTAAAATGAAGTCAGTACTAGTAGATCTGGTGTACTTGCATATTAGTTACAAATGTGTCGGATATAATGAAAAGTTTTCCAAACATTTTACCTATGCCTATGTAAAGTAATTATTCTAAGATGAAATTGGATTTTCAAATAAATAAACGAAATAACGAATTTTGCTAATATAAAAACTTTTTATAATAATGTATAAAGCAATTTTCTTTTAAAACATATGGTTATATAATGTACTATGCTATTTAATAGTGATTAAAGATGGTTTTTATTGTTAGTATTTAGTTAGCTATAATATATTGTATAATTGTAACAAGATGTCAACTGATGAGACCTGATCCGAATGTCATGATTTTAAGAGACGTGCGCCAGGAGGCTGCACTTTGTCGGATGGCCGAATGTCATGATTTCAAAAATATTTCAATGAGACTTTGAACAAAATTGGGACTTTATAGTTTTTTTACTGGTATCACCGTGGGGAGGCGAACGAGTTGACAACAAGCAGAGGGTATAAAACAGGCTACGCCTGGTCGGCCCGGGGCATTCAGGCTTCGGATAAGGTTGAAAACAGTTGGTCAGGGCGAAGCCCTGCCCGTTTTAAAACTCAAGTAATTAAAAATGTACTAGACTTAGAAAATCAACTTATAGAATGTATATCTGTGAAGTTTCATCGAAGTTGAATAAACAATATGAAGACTAAATGGACGTTTTACTTCAATAGGAACACGCAAGAGTGAATGTGACATTATAAAAAGTGGATACATATTTTTGTACTCGATTGTACATAATTAGTGCGTGAATCCAAAATCGTACTCGAATGTTTTTAAGGCTAACTTCTATTTAACTACAAATTAACGAAAAATGAAGTCTTAAGAAAGACCAAAAGCTGTTTAAAAGTTATGACCCCATTCATTTTACCACTGTTGTCCATTAGGCCAAGCAGTAAAAAATAACGAAATTGCGTAACCTAGGTAAGGAGTACATCTGTTGGTTTCTAGAAAACTCCAAAAAAAAAACGCCTCCGTGGCCTAATGGCTAAATGTTGGATTCACAATCCGGAGGTCCCGGGTTCGATTCATTGTTAATAGCACTGTTGTGTTCCGGTATGAAAGGTAGCATTGCCAGCGCCTGATTAGGTTGAGGATTCTGGGTGCGACTAACCATCCAACGGACTTATCGTCACTTAAAATAATATTTCGTTCGACGTTCCGTAAACACACCTTCCCGTACCGCTCCCCTACGTCAGGAACACTCAGTTATGCGTAAAACCTGTAGAATCCAATTTTAATTTGTAATTAATCTCGACAGACTATTATTCAATGACGTAGCATATACGAGTAGTATACAATTACATCTAAAATTGTATTTCGACGGGGATCAAGTTGCTGATTAAAATGACTGTATTTCTACTGATTGCTTGTTGTGCTCTATAAATCTCAGTCAGTCAGTATTACATAATGTAGTGAGATCACTACAGGCACTGAACCTCGACCCGGCACTGTCACTAAATGCTCAGTTTTCCTATGGAATTCCTCAAACATTTTTTTCTCCTTCAATTGACTGGAATCCTGGTCGGTGTGCACTAGTGTGCAGTTCGGATAAGGCGAGAACTAATACAATATCTAATACATAGAATGACATCGTTCACGGCCGAGTGAGCTGGGACAATGAGCCACTGCTGCTCCACAGCTCTCGCGTAACAGATGACTGACACCCAAAACCTTTGCCCAAAATGTTTTCAACATTGATGCATATGAATATCGAACGAACGGCTATTCAAATTTTTCAACTCTCGTAAACTGCAAACTGATTCGAAATTTAAATTGTTCAATATCAATTAGGAATTTTGACAGGAAGTCAACCGTATATTTTATCGATATATGTCAAATTGAAATATTGATTTTATTAAGTTGGAAAGTACTAATTATGTTACTTAATAGGTAACGTTAAAATATTGTCATATGTTTCATAGATTAAAAATTAATTTGAAATCTAGTAAACTGTTTCTTTTATCATATTTTTATCTCACATTGAAATTCCAATAAAAAGAACACGACACGTCACTTTATCTATGAAACGGAGTGATTTGAAATTCGAACGATGCACTAAAACTTTTTAAATCACGTTACCGAGCCAAACTTCCCGAGCGCGTTTTGCGAGGGGTGTCGCGCACTGGCGACCTGTAGCGACTGGCTCGGGCTCCTGGACCGCTCCTGATCCCCTATCTGGGGTTGCCTTCCCCCTACCCTCCCGCTCGTCGCTTTGGATACGGCATTGAACCTGCCAGGGTTTCGATACCAAATTGAATGCGGTTATATTTACCGTACTAATTGGTTGTCAAAGTCGCATGTTTACTGGCTGCGGTGTAGCTTTGACGTACATACCTACCTACATATTCTATAGAATACATGTAGCTATGCAGACTGCATTTAAGCTTTCAGGTAAGGTTAAGTACAAGGAATCGTTTGTATGCCTTACAAAGTACAGTCACTTGCAAAAATATTTATATTCACCGTTCATTGGCACACTGCATAGAAACAAGTAGTGAATTGGATAAATAGTAAGTATTTTTCCATTTGACATACCTTATTCAATAGATTTTAATTATGTAAAGTTTTCAATTAGTTTTGAAGACTGAAATGAAAAATTCAAGGCATGTTCTGCGCAGAGCAAATTGTACCTATAGGTTTTCGACTTAATAATATTTTTAAATTACAATATTAATTTCCTTTGATCTTTTTGTTCTTTTAACATTTTCATTTGGACCCTAGTACTGATACTAATTCCTAGCAAATTAATTTTAGTTTCCTAAGAAAATATGACTACCTTCTTTCTTATGTTGGATGTCCTAGAGGCACGCTGATTGTTAACTCGCGCATTATCTGTTTCAAGTTGGCACGGAACTGAAACAATCAGCTCAGAATCGCGCGGTTCGATTTCGTTTGCTCGATGTTTTTTGATTGACAATTGCATTGATGGACCCAATAGTGTGAAGCAAGAGTAAAAAGTGCCCTACACGGAGGAATTTGATGGGCCAATTAGTGCTAATCTCAAATCTGACTGAATCTCCAATGCGACACGGTACCAATCACAAATACTAACAGGGCGGGCGGGCGGCGCGGCATTCACCGTACAGCGTATGTTATATTTGACATTGACTGTCCAAATCACCCACAAAAATATTATAAACGTCATTTCATATTAAATGTATGGAAACCGATGCATGGATTTAAATTTCATAGGTAACATAGGTAATCTAGGTAACATAGGTAAACTAGGTAATTTGATAGGTAACTATTACGGTAACTACTACAACTTGGCTTCTAGGCGGTGTACCAATATGAAACATGCACCATATCTTAAGTTAGATTTCCAGAAATAAAACTGTTGAAACCGAACCCAATTCGGTCAGTAGATTTTGCGTGATTCATTGTAAATAGAAGTACAGACAAAAATTGTACAGATAATTGGTTTTGCATCTACTAATAGGCCACATATATATAAAAGGTCATAAGGTTACAATTTTAATATATGTACTTATAAATAAGTAGGGAAGATGATTATAAATGTAAACAATCCCGACAGCTTGTGGAAAGAGCCTTCGTGTCTCGGTAATGTAATCTTTCAGCAAGCTGCGGCTTTCCTAAGTTGATACTTCTCAACTCGAGAAAGTTTTAAAGTCATTATTTAATCAAAACATTATCACTATGCGTCAAATACTTAGGTCTCGTTGTTAGCACACGGACGTTGGTTGCCCTCGGAAGGCCAAAGTAAACAGTGTCCGCTTCCATCAGACAAGGTTTCAGTAATAAATTCAAAACATTAAGTAAAACTCCAAACAGAATTTATTATTCCAAATGAAGGATTTTAAAGGTGCCTAGGGCAAATATGTCACTTTATTAAGCTTAAAGGTGAGTGAACAGATTAACTGGTACGTGGGATTGAAATAAGAGCAAATTACAGCGAGTAGCGGGTACTTATCAGCATGGTTCGAGGCAGAGAGTGTGAGAACTAGTGAGAAGGCGACAAAAATGAAATAAAATATTGAAGTAATACAGCGTGAATATTTCATACGTGCGTATAATTTATCCAGGTATAGTTTACGACCGAACAAATATCACATATATACTCTGATAAAAATTATCACTTAAAAGCTTAATATTTGGCACACGTATCCCTGTATCAAAAAATGATGTTCCTACCTTTTTTAAGGTTTTTTAGGGAAAAAGGTATTTTAAAACATGTCCCCTAATCTGGTAGTAAAATACGATAACAGTTAACAGGTTAACTGTTAAAAACGTTATAGACTGATGGCATATCTATGTGAATGAAGTCGCGGTCACGAGCTAGTCCCTGTATAATTGTAGGTATATGCTAATCGACGCGAGCGGCGGGAGGCGTGTAAAGTTCCCGGGACACGCGTGGCCACTCGCGCAAAATGCATTACCAGCGGGGTGTGACGCGGGGGGTGAGGCGGGGGAGGGTGCCCGGCTATAATTAACATTGAACTGCCTTTGCATATCTGACTGGAAAAAAGTTCATTAATAGCCTAGTACATACGCTTACATATTTTTAAATCCAGCAATATAAAAACGTCTCAGTTCTGACACACACAGTTCACAATAACATTTTCTTAAAATGATGGCATATTTTCGTTAACAGAGTTATTACAACTAATTTGGTGATGTCGAATAGAAGATAACTGTTACTTACAGTGAAACCGATGCCTACAGTTGCTGAGAAGTTCCCGGGCTGGAATTTTCCAGTCTCGAACTGAACCAACAGCGATGTTTTCCCGACTCCGCTGTCACCAAGTAGGATTGTCTAAACAAAGACAAAAACAGAGTTCATAATAAAGTAATAGAATAAGTATTAAAAGCAGTATGTAAAATAAGCTTTTTTTTTCTGTTTACAATTATTTTATTTGAAGGTAGAAATTGAGTACGGCAAATGACACGTTCCGCGAATTCCGCCAAGGTCTGGTCTTTGTACGAGTACAGTTAAAATACCTTTATCAAATAAAAGTGATTTAGTTACCATTTTTGTATATTTTGGTTTAGTTTATTTGTACAAAAGCGTATAAAACGCTCGAAATCAACGCGAAACACATAAGACTTAACGTTGAAAACAAAATGGCGTCAATAAAATGACATTTGACGCAGTCACTTAGTGCAAAAATAATGATTTTGTACATTTAAAATAAATGCAAAAATGAAATTCTAGTATTTTTCTATTAATATTTAGATTATTACTTGATTTTTAAATAGTGTACAAGTGCAGGCCGAATTTAAAACGCTTCTTTTATTCTTCAATTTTAGAAACAATTTTTCAGTAATTACCTAAGTTACTAATCTGACGAAGTTTTATGCGTCCATTTAGAGTATACAATTATGAGGGTACGAAAGTAATATAAAAATGTAACATCCCTCTCCGTATTTTAATGAGGCGAATTCGTTTTTTCCTTGTTTCCGAGGGATTCTGGGAAAATTGTGTTCGCAATTGTTTCCTTCGAAAGAAAGGGTTTTAAAAATACAAGCCGACTTTTAATTACAAAACTTTTATATTAAAATCCCAGTACTTTATTATCTTTTTACAAAACATTAATATACAGATATATGATAAATTAAAAAACGGTTTTGCAGTTGTTACTTTTCAATTATCTTAATATAATAAGTACGAAAGTGAGTTTGTTAATTACCACTTACCAATCGTGATGAAATTTGGCATACACATAACCAATGGCATGTATAAGGACATATGTCACTTTTTCTGCTGTCCCATCAAGTGCTTCCCATGGGATAAATTCTTCAGTCCACCCAGATGAAGTCGCGGAAATAAATAGCGTCAATTTTTGAAAATATGCGATTTGCGCTAGATTTAATGGGACAAACGGCTCGTGACAATAAAATTATCATATGTGGTTTACTGACCTTGTGTATAGGCACGTCGTCATCCGCCTGCAGTCTGGAGGGTGTGTCAGCGGGGGGGCGGTAGTCCCTGTAGCCGGTGGGAGAGGGGGTGCCGCGCTGCGCGGGCGCCGCTCGCAGCGAGTCGTCCTCGAAGACGTCATCGCTCATGCTATCGTCGGTCACCATTTGCTGCAAATATAAAAAGAGAATGCAAATATTCAATGGTGATACTGTAATACGGCATGAGTAAATCGGTGAGTGCAACAATAGTACAGTTCAGTTTGAATTATGCCAAGCTAACGGGATCCCGCTCCATTAAAGTCTCATCCTAAATTTTTGTTGCCATAATAGCTGGGTTTGTGCAGCAATTATCAAAAAATACGACATCGGTCTTAATGTCGCGAAATGATACAACTTCACAGTAAATCACAATTTTCATTATTTTGATTAGTTTGTTAGACAATTAACGCGATTAAACAAGAACTACGAACCGACTTCAACTGTCATTAAAGTTTAAATCATCCCCTAAAATACTCACACTTAGAGGTCGAATTATATGGGTTCATATTTGTTTTTTGTTGAATTTTGAAAAAAAGAATAATCGAAATCGATCCATATTTGGTGGAGTAATCGCATAACTTACATACAAAAAAGGAGAAAAGACAACAGTCGAAATCGGTTGAAAAATAA
This sequence comes from Carcina quercana, assembly GCA_910589575.2. NCBI lineage: Eukaryota > Metazoa > Arthropoda > Insecta > Lepidoptera > Depressariidae > Carcina > Carcina quercana. The sequence goes on along the minus strand of OU342432.1, from coordinate 12,416,049 downwards.
TAATTAATTACTTACTGAAAATATTTAATTAAATGAAAAGTTCCAACAGTAGCAATTTGTTGACGTAAACGAACACTTTGAACCTTGATTTTGAATATTACCCTTTCCAAATCAAAGGGAATGAAAGACATTTTAAATTAAACAAAATTTAAATTTATAATGAAATGTCCAACGAACAACCCCTTGCCAGTGAACGGTGTCGATGATAAAGTTGTCAATACGACGATATAATCTGACTCAATGCAAATACACTTTCTCCAGATCGCTGTCCTATGAGTTGTGAGATGCGAAAATGAGAAAAATTCTCAAGGGAATATAAAACAAATGAGACACATTTGCCGAAATGTCGGTTCAACATTGAGGTGACATTTACGTAAATCTTATGATGAGTATTGCTGTCGACGTTTCTTCCGTAAAGCCATGTTCTTATTAGAATCCTCAACTTTGCGTGAATACCTTTTTAATTTAGTAGATTAAAGAGGATCTTATTACTTTGACGGACTAATTTAACTAATGTAGGCAACTAGACATTGAACCTCATATTATACGATCAAACGGATCTTTTTTGCTTAGACTTTAATTTTACACAGATTTTATATTACGAAAGCCAGGTAATGCTTTAGGGATCCGAATCGAAATGGTTCGCTTATATTATAAATTTGTCGGTCTGTTTGTTGCTGCTCGACTCTTATTCGTTTGATTGTCCTCCCTTCACGACGTAACGGATGTCATAATGACCAGATTTTTAGCATAGGGATAGTTAAAGGGATGGAGATGGATACAGGCTTCTTTACTTCCACCAAGTTGTTCTCGGGGTATAATTTCTGAAGTACACGCTATCGAAATAGTTGTTAATTGGGGTGGGCAAAAATAGCTTACAAATAAAAATATGTTTAACTCAAAAGAAATTAAATAAAAGTTTTAAATTTTAAACATAGTCAAAATTGGAAAAGGGATCGTAAAAGTTGGGTTCCATTACTCTACTGATCTAGTATTACCTTCAAAGCATCACTATCATCAGCTACAACGTCCACTGATGGTCATGAGATTCACTCATACATTGCCACAATGAACGCATTATGCGTGAGGGTTTATTGAAATGCCGTGGACGATTTCGGCCTCCCATAATAATGAACTGAACTTATAATGCAATATTTTGAGAAAGCAAACATTTTGTCCTTTCCTTTGTAAAGAAAATCATTTCAAATTATACTCTCAAATGACAGCTTTGAGTTTCGCTTGTTACTCAGCTGAAGCCCGGCTAAAACTACGTGAATGGATAAAGAATGCTTAGGTTGTGGTGTCAATTTGTGATTGTGACTTTCCGAAGTATTCCTCTTTGCAACTACGGCAGCAGCATATTGCATGCTTGCTGTACGTACACACAAAGCGGAACCGGAAGCTCTCAGAGACGATACAACGTCATAATTAAGTTCGCCACGTAATCAGCTTTAGTGGAACTCAACTGTGACGTCGTAGCATTTAGCCAGTGACGTTTAGAATGTATGAATACTGGATTACTAAGGACTTGCACTGAATTTACTGCGGGAAATGCCTCTGTAGATTAGTAGCTACAGTAAAACTATCAAAACGTCGCTGGTTCGATTCCTAGTAGGGTATGGTACTCGGTTTAAATGAGGGAGTCATTCTACCACCTTGTAAACGTACCCAGCGATAAAATAAATTGAGGTTATTGAGTGAGCATGCACCATTGTTTGACCCTTTACCATCAATGTGCAAATTCATAATTGCTACGATCGACTAAACAAAAAGTGTTACTATACCTACATTGTCAAATTTTCGTACAGTTCTCTCTGTCAATTTTTGTGTTTGATCAGTTTCAGGATAATCATGTTTTTGTAACAAATTTTATTGTATATACTCGTATATGTATTGATATGTAAAGTCGACGCCAAAACTTCGAACGAAAAAAACGAACGAACTGCTTTGACAGTACATCGGACACAAATGCTGCCACAATTCACCCAGTGTGGTTCTGATAATTATACAATTTTATTTCATCATCATCAGCATCAGCCAGGAAACGTCCACAGCTGGACATAGGTATCATTCATGGTACGCCACATCGACCGGTCCCGAGCCACCTGCATCCAGCGACTCCACGCGATTAGAGATAATATAGTCATGGATACCTCACTATTTAAAATTTAAAGAGTGTACAGCTTTCCGAAAAACAAATCGAATTTAAAATAAAGCGGAATAAAAAGTTGTCAACATGACGCCTACTTTCTATTTCATTTATGGATACAGTGAGTGGCACTTGTATAGTTTTGTAAGTCAGTGCAGGTTGCCATGAATACAGGATGGTTATCAAAGGCATGCCAGACTGAGCTTAGGTCTGTATCCGACGTGTACATATTGATCCGTTATTGAGCTCCGGACGAGGCGTGTATGTATATACATACACTATACACATGTATATTATATACCTAACTGATCATAGCACGTATTGTATGTACCTACCAATTCAGGGGTCCATTAATTACGTGAGCTTTGAACTCATTTTAACGAAATTCGCACGTCAACTTTTCAATTTAGATAAAATTGACTGTAAAATACAGTGTGTATATATTTCATACGGGCGTATAATTTATCCAGATATATTTTAAGACCTTAAAAATTATATGTGAAAGCGATTTTGTTAAATAGCTTAAATAAAAAAGAGTTATTAATTTTGTAAAGTACGAGCAGCAATGTATTGCGTCCAAATTGACTTGACAAAGGATAAACGGTTTATTGAACTGTCATGATGTGACGTGTAAAAAGAACCGAAAATCAGTCGATAACTTTAGCTGTAATTGATACATTGCGTGCTCAATTATTTTGTATGGAAAAAATACACAATTAATTTACGAAATTTATGTAAACGCGTTGTTTAAGACCAACACTAATTGCCATCAAAATATACAACCGTATGAAATATACACGCTGTATACTAGTAACACATAAGACTTCAGTATCAACGCTTTATGCATATTTAATATGAAATTTAGGCATAGTATCGGGGAACGTATGTCATAGTAAATAAAAGTCGCTGGATGGAAATGGCTTTCGGTTATAGCATTACAATTCCCAATTATTTACATATTATATATACATATTAGGTTACGCTTAGTTGAGCCAAGTGTGTCCTCGACGTCTGCCGGGTGTAATAATACTTACAATCAACTAGGACATGGGTTGACAGGAAGGGACAGACATCCCTTCCAAAGTTTAGACGTCTCTGTCAAATGTCGTTGTTCATCGAAGGCGTACGAGTATTTAAACTATCGAGTTACCTTAGAGTTGGGGTCCTTACAACCTCGTGACTCACGAATGAATGCTGAGGATATTTCTAGTTTCCTAGGCAACAAGTCAGCAAAGACATACGTGAGCCGTGAAGAAATAGAAACTGTTCGGTCGGAATAAAAAGTAGTTTATTTATATCCTTCTCCAATCCTTTAACTATCCCTATACAAAAAATCATTCTGACCTTCCGTTACGACTTCAAGGCAGGACAAATAAACAAACTCATTTTCGCATTTATAAGATTATGGATTAATTAATATGACTTTAGCACAACTTTTATTTTCGCTCTGTTATTCTTATAGCTACTTCTTGTCACACGCGTCCTATGAAGAGTTTCAGTGATTTCAAAAGATACGGTAAAATTGTATTATCATGCATAGTTTGGTACTACATATCATCAACAACATCAGCCGGAAAACGTCCACTGCTGAATATAGGCCTCTTCCATGATATGTCACGCCACACTGACCGGACCCGAGCCACATGCATCCAACGACTCTCCGCAAACTTTACTAGTTCGTGGTACGACCCGGCACTCTTTACTCCCCATCGGTTATCCATGCTTCGAGTGATGTGGCCTGCCCTTTGCCAATTCATCTCACTGACTCGTCGCGCTATGTCGCTGACCTCAGTTCGTCTACGTAATTCCTCATTTCGTATTTTCTCACGTAGAGAAATTCCGAACATAATCAGCCGTATATTTTTATTGCGTTGACTTAGAACTTTGATTTTTCCTAGATCCATGTTTCTGAGGAAAAGGGTTTTCATAAAGATATTTTTTTCCTTTCGAGGTACAGAACCCTAAGAAGAGTGACAGTGTTCTTCCAGTATACACGTAGCTGTGTCTCGTATCAAAAACAAAACGCGAAATTTCTTCGACAAGTATTGAAAGCATCCACCTTTCTCTTAAATTGTATTATACTTCACTTTCTCCCCGAGAGGCTTTTTTTCTAAAGTTGATTTTGTACTCTTTTCCCCGTCGCTTTATGAAACATGATTACGTTAGTGAGCCGCTGCGCTGCGTCAATCAGCTCTAAAAATAAATACGAGACCTCGGATAAATGTAAAGGTCAAGTCTAAAGTGGCATCGACGTAGGTATTGGTTTTAGTTTGCTGTTTACAGACTTTACCCAACTTTACCGTGCGCGAGCTCCAATTATGTACTTCGAATACAACTCCTTTTCATCTGACTTTGTCTGTGACTGTAACTAAACACAGCCAGAGCATTCTGTACTTTATAACGAAATAGACACGTCTCAGTTTAAAGTAGGTATTGAAATAAACAGCGCTAGCATTGCCAACAAACTATCTTTACAATTTAGTAAGATTTTAACTATAAGCAACATGTATATCTATCTTTAGAAAATAAGATGTTAATTACTCGCCATTACAATCCAATGTTCTATTCGAAGGTATGTAATGCTTAGCATAGTCAGCTATATCTGAACGGGATCCCGCTCCATTAAACTTTCATACTTAATACATAAATTTGTGTTGCCATAATATTTTAAAATAGAATAGCTGGGTTTGTGCAGCAATTACCAAAAAATACGACATCTGATATTGATGTCGCGAAATGAGTATCATTAACATACAACTTCACAGTGAATCAAAATTTTCATTTTACACACTTTATTATTGTTGTTGAAAGCGCCATCTAGGGACCATTAGCTGCGTAACGGTTATTGTAGATAACATTCAAGTTGTAAATTGATGATATTTATTTCACGACACTATGATTTCATCTCCTATTTTTAGGTAATTACTTATCAAAGCCAGCTATTCTATTTTAAAAGATTATGGCAACAGAAATTTAGTTTGGAAGCACTCGGAGAGGGATCCCGTTAAAAAGTTATGGTGCGAACAAATGTGAACTCATTTGTTGAAGTTGTCGAAATATGGTAACAGTAATCGAAGTCAAGATATTTATTTTATTTTATTGAAATATAGAAACATAAAGTCTTACTATACTTTAAACTAATTTAAAACCTAATTTTAGTCATTTTCCTATTTTAAATATTATTAATGAATTAAATCTAATGTATTTCATACTAACTGATACCTACAGAAAATTGTCCACCAATAATAAATGTTATCTTCCGTAATAAAATGTAATAATACCAATACCTCTATAACTGTATGTAGTAAAAATCAAAAATACTAATCAACCGAATGGTAACAAGCAATATTGCCATCCAATACCGAATTTTATGACGATGATCATCTTAATTTAAGTCAGAAAGATTGTTATGTCGATATTTGGGTTTGAAGGTTAAAAAAAGTTAAAGACAAGGAGATTTCATTAAAATACTAAGTAGTGTAATCTAAGTTTTTCGATATTCCTAACTCTGGAAAAACTCTTCAAATATTTGAAATGTACAAATTATAATTTTAGTAGAATGAGACAACATTAGCGCCATCTATATTCAGATACTGGAACAAGTGGAAGCGCTGGCTGAAGCTGAAGGACGTTGATGCGAATCCAAAGTACAGAGGCTCTCGCGTTTTTCTCCTAGATGTCACATTAAATATTTACTGAGTTGGTCTTTCGGGTAAACCATATTGCATATCGGATAAACGAAATTATATGTTGAATACTTTTCAATAATCTAACCTGTCACCGCCACCTCGCAAAGAGTTTTTACTCAGTCACGTATAAATGTCTGAACGGGTTTGGATGAAATTTTGCTTACGGAATATGTTCTGGTTTAGCAAGTCGTAATGTGGTTGGTGGTACGAATATAAAAGGTTCACGTGGGAGGAATTATTAAATCAATGCAGGTGAAGTCGTGGGCACATACTTGTTAAGTATAGATGACCATAGATATTATGTCTGGATGATTTTATGAATGATTGAATCATTGATTTTATCAACAACTTCTACCTGGCCGAACAACTACGACTAAAAACTTAAAAATAGGCCTGCACTTGTACACTATTTCAAAAAACAAGTAATAATGTATGTATGTATTAATATGTATGTAAAAATACAAGAATTACATTTTTGCATTTATTTGTACAAAAATATAATACGCACGATACCGGTAGGACTTGACGCTCAAAATAAAGATGGCGTCAATAATTTGACGCTGTCACTTAGTACAAAAAGAATGATTTTGTACAATTAAACTTACTGGCCGAACAACTACGACTAAAAACTTAAAAATAGGCCTGCACTTGTACACTATTTCAAAAAACAAGTAATAATGTATGTATGTATTAATATGTATGTAAAAATACAAGAATTACATTTTTGCATTTATTTGTACAAAAATATAATACGCACGATACCGGTAGGACTTGACGCTCAAAATAAAGATGGCGTCAATAATTTGACGCTGTCACTTAGTACAAAAAGAATGATTTTGTACAATTAAAATATATGCAAAAATGTAATTATAGTATTTTTCTATACATATATAGATTACTACTTGATTTTTAAATAGCGCACAAGTGCAGGCCGAATTTGAAACAACTATACACGCTTCCAACATAAAACCAAACCAAACTATAGTCATTTAAAAGACCATATAAAACACTAAGTAAAAACACACTGTCCAATATGGAAACACATTTCTCTACCCGTCCGAGTACTTACATCGAAATTCATCTCGTGACTCAAACCATCCTAAAAGCATGTCAAGTGAAAACCTGATGGGTTTTGAATAAAGTATTTTATAGGAGGGTGCCTGCATCGTGTTTCCGCCTGATCTCCCTTCAGTGCCAGAGAAAGTGGGTCAAGGCTTTAAGACATTCAACTGGTGTACGCCGCATTAAGCCCCTCTCAAGTGGTTGCCTAGTATTACCAAAAAACGGATTTTATGTACTTTAATGGTTCAGTAATTCGTCGGTATTAACTTAAGCGCATAACATAACAGTCGGGCGTCTTTTGACGTTCCGTAATAACACCCTCCCAGACCGCTCCCATACCTCAGGAACAGCCTCAGTTACGCGTAAGACCGTAACTGGAATTCGTTCAGACTGTTTTCAGAAAAAAATTATTTTGCCGCAGTCTCTTAAAAAATTATAGCTAGCTTTGAAAATACGTACCACGAAATCCATTTCGTGATACTATAATGGCGTCATTAAATTGATTTCGCTCGATAAAAGTTTCATACTAAATTTCTGTTGCCATACCCTTTTAAAATATAATAGCTGGCTTTGTGCTGTAATTAACTGAAAATAGGACACCGGATTTTGATGTCGTGAAATGAGTATCATAATTTTCATTTTTACACTCATTTTTATGACTATTCTTCAAAACGCTATCAAGCGACCAGCTGATATTGTAACCTACAATATAGTTTTACGTAAATGACATTAATTTCACGACACTATAATCAGATCTTTTAGATCTCTATTTTTAGATAACTACTATACAAAGCCAACTATCTAAATTTAAAAGAATACGGTAAAAGAAATTTTGTATGAAACTGTTATCGGCGAAATCATGAGTACTCGCAGTATGAACAGTCACGTTAGTCTATTTTTGCGTGTATCAGAAATTGAAAGACACTAGCATTAGCAATGAAAATGTGCTCGCGGCATGTAAAGGAAAACAGTTTTTCGCACTTCAACTATTCTTTATGCTTTAATAACAAAAGTTTAAATACGCTTGCATGTTTGTATAGTATCAGACAATCAGTATAATACTAGTATAATATAACAATAAAAGTGCTATTTTGTGAGTCTATATAGTAAGTAGTTCTCGGCGTCCCCTAACGAGTCACCTGTTTTGATTCCATTGACTGACATTGATTTCGTCCCCTCAATACCTGGTGATTCTACGTCTGTTCCATTTAGCGAGTGCTTTTTTAATGCAATTATTTATTCAGTGTTTGTAGGGAAATACATTTATACAACTTTTTAGTTATTTGCGAAACTCATCATCAACAGTCTCGACTGCAGGGGCTCCTACTCTCCTACAGATAGTGTATGGGGCATAGTCCACCACGCGGGCCGAGTGCGGATTGGCGGACTTCACATGCCTGTTCAAGACATGCAGGTTTCCTCACGATGTTTTCCTTCACCGTTACTAAACTAGAAACATTTAATTTGCTGGTTTCTTACTAACGTAAGTACACAAACTACCTATATATACAAAGCTGTATTGCGTGATTGCCACCGCGTCTGTGATTTGAGGAACATTGGAACTGTTCGCAGTAACTTAAGTTATTGTTTTAAAACTTGTTATTACTATACAACATGTACGAGTAGCACAAATTGCCTTTCAATTCAAAGGGGTTGTCGACGATCAAATTTTCGTCTTGGGTTGATTCTTACAAAATCACATTTGAGTAATGACTACATGCTTAGACTAACAATTTAGAGGTCCCGGGTTCGATTCCCATTGGTACTTGGTTTGTTTGGTAGGTCATTAGCTACTACCATGTTACCTAAGTCTGCCGCCAAAAAGGTGTGCTGAGAGCACTGTTGAGTTCCTGTATAAAATGTAGCAGAGCCACCGCCTCATTTGACCTTGGTTGTGTATGGTTTACCATCAGGTGATATAAAGGATAAGTGTCATAAATTTTTTGAGTTTTTTTTTATAATAAAGTATAAATGACACGTTCCGCGATTGTATGGCGCCAAGGTCTGGTCTTGTACACTTGTAATTTTAAAAGGCTATTATCAAATAGAAGTGATTTAGTTACCATTTTTGTATATTTTGGTTTAGTTTATTTGTACAAAAACATGTAAAAAGCACGAAACAGGGAAGACTTACCGTTGAAAACAAAGATGGCGTCAATAAAATTACATTTGACGCTGTCACTTATTTAAAAAAAAAGAGTTTGTACAATTAAAATAAACGCAAAAATGTAATTCAAATATTTTTCTATACATATTTAAATTATTACTTGATTTTGTAAATAGTGTACAAGTGCAGGCCGAATTTGAAACATCTCTTTTAGGATTTAATTTTGTATTTTCTTTTCCACCAACACAGCGCATTATACAAATGTTATTAAATACGTTAATAATGACTATAGCATAAAATGTTAACTTTACCAACTACAGTTACTTGTAACTTTTCCTGACATTGCTGTCGTTGATGTCTTTTGTATTGGATTTACTTCATTACCAGTTCCATTCTACAGTGAAGTCTACCGTCTACGTAACTAACTAAAATTCTTTTATTTTTAAAAGCTTTTATTCTTTATTACAATAAAATTAACATTCTTGATTAGCTTTAATAATATTTTAGCTCAAGTTCGATCGTGCGTGTAGTTTTTCAGAAATCACCACAAATTTTTTATATTCACACTTAGTTATGCAGTCGGGAAAATAGAGTTGGCGCGGGTATTTGTAAAATATATATATCTTGTGAATGTAACATTGTTCATTCTTTATATACCCTCAGAGCATAAATTGTTTAAGTTTTTAGTTTTAAACTGATGTCAATGAAAGAGACTAGCATCTAAGTTACAGGCTCGGCCTAGTTTAGATGCTAGTGTTCACATTAATTTCCCATGTTACTTGTACTATTACATTAAGACCATTTTTATTTCAAGGTGCGCGAGTGCGATTGTCACTTGGTCGATTTTCCACTGACCATTAGATGGCGGGGGAGGGGGTTTCGCTTGTATTTTTATCATTCGTGTACGCACAGTGTGAAATTCCCCGCGAGGGTCTATTATCCCGGAAATATACTTTTATTGTGAAAATTCAAACTAGAGTTAACCATCTTCCACCACATCGTGAGGTTCTGGAGGAGTGTTAATTAGTTCAATCATCATCATTAACAGCCTATATATGTCCCCACTACAGGGAATCAGACCTACTCTCCTACAGAGAGTGTATGGGACATAGTCCACAACGCGGGCCCCGTGCGGATTGGTAGACTTCACACACACCTTTGAATTTATTCGCAGGAGTGTGCAGGTTTCCTCGCCATGTACATAAATTCCAAATAACGAATTGGAACTCATTGCTACAAGCCAGGATCGAACCCAGACCTCGATTAGTCAAGGACTGACGCTCTACCCAACTGCGCTACCACGGCTTTTATGAAAAAAAATATATTCTAACCGGCAGTGTCTCTTAAGAGTGCACTTGAAAATTAACTAATATACACTTGTCAATAATATAACACCATGTTTCTAAGAGTTCATAAATATTAAGTATACCCCAGTCGAATGGCTCACAAAACTTTACGATTTGTTTCATAAAGTGAGAATACGGTATTTCCGCAGTTACTTTTCCGAATGGCATCGTAAAGTGATTCTCATACGAGAGCTACTTTATCTTCGTCCAGAAAATGTCCACGGCTGGATAAAATCTGTCTGTGAGTTGCCTCACATGTACGGGACACTTTTTAGTCACAAAGCAGGTACTGGATTAACTTAGTGATCACAGTAAGAAGTCAAAATAATAGATAGATACGGATATATGCTACGGATTATATTATAAGCGAGTGTATTATTTTTTCCGTTGCCAAATCAGATACGAGTAGTCGTAAAGTAATGAAACACAAATGGATAGTTTACGAGTAAATGTAAAGTTTTAATTTTTGTGGAAATAGGTACGAACTAAAATTACACAGGGCTCTATTAAAATGGACCTTGAAAGCATTGAATTTCTATAATACACTAAAATTCAATAAATCATCTCGATATGTAAACTTTTATTGGTAAGTACGAGTATATCGTAATAATTAGTAAAATAAATTCTTCAATTTTTGTGTATAATAAGCAATATTGAAAGATCTAAATAGTTACAACTAAAAATTCATAATTATAATATGACCCAAATGATAGTAGCCAATCAAGTGTATAATTATATAAAGTGCAATTGAAAGCTTATCATTCGGAAACATTGACAGAAAATACTTACACTCATGTCTGGTAGATAACACTCGTCCCCTCACATTGAACCCTCTCAATGTTTACAACATTATCATAAACGGACAGCAACAAAAAACTTGGTCCTCTCACACCCCATCGTTCCAAATTTAACACCAAACACAATACAGACCAATATTTTGTACGAGAGACGTCAGAATTACTACACGCACTCACACAGCGATGACTGATAATAAATTACACTGAATTACACGAAATTATACTCTCGATGGAGACAGTTTACAGTGAGAACAGCTTAAGGGGCTCGAGACAGTCAATATCACGGACAGTTCGAGTCAAAAACTCGAAATTTGAGGTTATCTCGCAGATCGGTAAATGTAGGAAACATTGAAGAGCGAGCCCATGTTTTAGGGTTGAGTTTAGCTTGGCATACGTTTGCTTGTGTGAGGGCTGACGTACAACGAAGCGAATCCCAAGTGTACAGAGTGGTCACAGCGCGCGGGGGTTGGGGTGCGCGGCGAGGGGTGATCGTTACTTGGGGCGGGCGGGTGTGTGAGTGCCGGCACCACATGAGGTTGTAATTTCCTCGGGCGTATCTCAAGGCTTAATCAAATATCGTTTTATTATTTTTTATAATATAACCATTTATATATCCTGTCCGTTTATTTTTATTTATTTGCATCTACATTAGAAATATATATATAGGCGACCTACGTACCTGGAAATGAGTACCGACGTCCCCCTACTAGATGGACCGACGACCTAGTTAAGGTCGCTGGATGCAGGTGGCACGGGACCAGTCAATGTGGCATATCATGGAGGAGGCCTATTTCCATCTGTGGAAGTTTCCTGGCTCATGATGATATTAAAAATTAAGCATTTGATGTCAATTCTTAAACCTTATGTGCCTTCGTTGATATTCTGATTTTTTGACGAATTGTTTCATGTATGCTTCGTAGTCGCATACCAACTGGCAAGAGTCAGTAAAACGTGATTGTAATAGTAGTTTATGAAACTGGTACATAATAGGAGTAATTAAACACGACTGCGTGTCCAAAGTCAAAAGCGTCAGAGACGATGTTACCTAGTTACACGTGTAAATGTAGTTATATATTTTATATTATTATATATTACATATAAACAAAAGAGCAAAGTTTTAGAACAACACAATTATTTAAAACTAGCTTTTTCGTTCGCGTGCTCTTCAGAAATAGTCCCACGGGAATTTTTTACCCAATCACGATAAATGCCAATGTCATTTACTGGCTCGCCAACCCGTTACGACGACGTAAAGGAACAAACAAACTACCTAAATATTGCAATGTTAATACGCCCAACCAAAGCATCTGTTCAGAATTCTCCGTGTGTTAATCACTGCTGTGCAGGTAGACATTTTTACTCAGAATAAACTTACGAGTTTAAAGTAAATGTATTTGGTAATAACGTTAGTAATGCCAAAGTCTAAAAGATATAAAAGTTTCTGAATATTGTTTGCAGAGTTTTAAAAGTAGGACTTCCTGAATTTTATAGTAAAACGCAATGAGCTAAACTCACAACCCGCTGTGATAAGAAACTTAATCTCGTGTGTGCTCGGGGTGAGGTGGACAGATCGATCCGCCTCTATTTGTTCAGATAGGTATATTGAAAATTACCATTGTGTCACAACTCACATTCAATCATTTACAGCCAAAAGCTGGGATCGCACGGCCATTTGCCGACTATTTGTTGCTACGCGTATGTTATCTATTACCCGGTATTTACGCGTATTTACATTGCATTGTGTGATGTAGGACAATAGAGTTTCCTTTATTAAATTTCATCAGATAAGTAATTCTTCTAATCACCGGTTATATCGGTTGAAGTTGCTGACGTAACCATAGCTTACAAAAACAAAATTATTATATCGAAACAACAACACCCGTTAATTAATTAAAATTTAAAAAATTACAGGTAATACTTTTTTTTGAAATAACACATTTTAAATTATATTCTATTTGAATATGTACATGTATCAATGTATTACACCACCGCGCCAGACAAAAAAGAGGTAAATGTATTTGAAAAAAGAATTAAAAATAAAGATATCGTTTTTTATTAACTTCGGGTTCGCACTGATGAGGTTTTCTTAACTAGTGGCACGGCCCGGTCAACGTTTCCCGGTAAGTGGTCGCTACTCGATAACTCTTACTCCCTATCGGTTATCCGTTCTTCGAGTGATGTGGACGGCCCATTGCCACTTCAACTCACTGTCTCGTCGAGCTATATTAGTGACCTTACTCTGCTAAGGATTTCCTCATTCCGGATTTTATCACTTAGAGGAAATCCGAGCATATATCTTGATCCATATCTCGCTGAGTAACTTTTAGCTTGTTTATTCGGCCAACAGTTAAGGACCACGTTTCGGTTCCGTATGTCAGCACTGGCAACATGCACTGATTAAAGACTTTTGTCTTTTGACGCTGAGGCAATATTTTGGTATCACTGGACTAATTATTTAATTATGTTCATTATTTGACTACTTGCAACTACTAAAGAAATATATTTTTAACAAAGAATTGGTTATTAAAGCAATGCCATTTTTGCCAGTTCTCTATAATTTATGAAACTTGATTTCTGGTTTACTTTTATTAGAGCCGTCTTTTTAAAATATCAGCATAATATTCTTTTCCAAATAACGAGTTTATACAAATCTGTGATTTCCATTAGTAGGGGACATCGCAAGTGTAGTAGTAAAATTACACATCCACACACACTTTCACATCTGTATAACAACATTTTCATCCTTATGGCGACTCAAACTAAACTTTATTGTTATGAGAACAGAGTTCAGTTTTGAGGATATAATTTTCTTTATTGAATGTGTAAAAGTTTACGTGAAAATTGTGCGAGCAAGACGGAAAATTAGAAAGTGGTGGAGAAAGAAGAGGATGTAAAGGAGAGGGTGTATGTTTGCGTTTTTTTAAAGTTGTGTTAGTTCAATTGTATAATATTTAGCGATGCGTGACCTACCTATTTCGTCATTGTATTATCTAACCTGTCTAGTATCTGTGTAGGGTACAGACTGCTAAATAAACGTCAATAACTGTTACGATTGAGAAGATAAAACAAACTGGTAGTCATGGCTACGTGGATTCAAAGCCGAATAATTATTGATATTCATTTATTAATGTTGATTTCTCTAGTTTTTTCTTGTAAGAAATTTTGTTTAAAAATTTCTTGTGACTTCATAAATTATTCCACGGAACTACTTGCTCGATCGGGATGAACAATAGCCTATGTCCTTTTACGACTCTCCAACTAGCCCTATACAAAAAATCAAGTCATTCTGTCTGTCTGGTTACGAAATAAAGATAGGACAAACAAACTCACTTTTTAATATTAACATTTATTAAGGATGCACTAACCATTAGAACCTTGCCTTAGGATCGTTCATGTCATACGAATGTGGTTAAGGGAAAATTTCAGAAGGGGCACAAATTAGTAGAATAATAATAATGCCGGTAAAGATGACTGAAATAAAAAAAAATCTGAAAGAAATACTATATCTTCCTGGAGTAATTCAATACTCTCATAGCGAGTCACCAACTGTAGTAAACTTTACAAGTTATTTTTATCAGATTGCACTTGACATGCGCTCTCGCTCGTTGACCTCCGAATCGATGGAAACTGTTTGTTATTCTTGCGTCTTTAACACTCCTACGGCTAACGTAATATCTCCGTCTCATGTGTCCACGTGACTGACACGTAATTTCAGACCAATGACGAGCGTTAGAATTTTTAACTTCGTTCAAACGTTGCTGGATAGATGGCGTCACTTGTATCAACGTAAAGAATGAAATAGATTATTATATTTGTAACTCCATATTCAAACTCAAAGGTATACGTAACGTCGTAAATAACATAAAAACAACTAATTGCATCTGTAAATCATAAGATATTATTCAAGAACCTCATTGGCTAATCAAATATTGCAATAGGTACCAAATTTAATAAATTTCCGCGCCAGCCAACACATCGCGCAATCGACCAGTAAACGATCATGTAGATGTAGATATTTGAATAACCCACTCCAAGCTAATTTTTATAGCACTTTGAACACAGTTTGTCAATTTTCGGTTCCACCTTCTAACTAGATAGATAAGGTGAAATATGTTTAGCATTACGCTGCGGCAAAGTCATTGTGCAAAAAGGACCAGCTATATTTTAGACAGTGTGTGAAGAAGTTATTTTTGTTGATTCCGCCTTCGCCATTAATGTACCGGTCAAACAGAAAAAAGAACAGCAGACCTCCATCCGTATAAGTATTTTGGACCTGTGTATATCCCTACGACTCGCACCAAGCGTATAGCTTAAATTTAGAATACACTACCTGTTTCCATTTCTTCTTCTTCGTGTACGTCGACCTCATCGTCACTTAACATTAGATGAGATTAATTGAAGTCTACATATATATCATTAAATACAAATTCGGTCGTTAAGTTAATGGCTGAAAGTTATAGATGATGTTGAGAAGACCATGTGCTAAAATCATCTACAATATTTTAAAAGACCTATTTCCAAATAGCTCTTGATTTTGGAAGGATTCGTAGATAGTAGTAGCCTTAGATATCTTTAAAATCAGCTTCAATCAACCATCCAAAACCCAGAATCTCGCCGCAAAAGCCTTTTAATTTAAAAAGTATACAGGCACAATAGCCGGAAACACGGTTTAAATCCAGACGTAGCCTCGAGTTACAAAAAGCTCCTTAAAAGAAACAAAAAATACGATGCATTTGAGCGACCGCCTACCGCAGCCAAAAATAAACTACGAATACATCCATCTCGGTGTACAACATCCTAACGATACAGCAGACGCATTCAAGATTCAACTTAATTCACAATATACGAAAGACATAAAGTTCTAACATTTTGGGATCGTGGTTCTGAAATTATCAGTAGAGCTGCAAATGCAACAGTGTTTACACTTTGCCAGAAGAAATAGTTCCCTTAACATTTTCGGTGGATCATTCAGTTTTAAATAACTAAGCTTGCATTATGTTTAATTTCTAATTATTATCCTTGTATTGACTAAGAACCTTACCTTCATAATTAAAAATTCAGAGAACCAGACAGTGCATAATTAGGAAGTATTGGCGGATTAGCCCAAAACGTGATCGTTGCTGAGCTTTGCTACGACTTGGGCTCCGTGCGACGTGCCAAAATTTCAATCGGAATCGGTATGTTGTTGGATACAGTATGCTAAGAAACGAAGCAGCATGTGTGCAGGTTTCTATATGATATATAGCCATGATTGTGCGCTGTAACTCTACCATCTTATCCCACCGCAACTTGCAGTATTAGCATGTTCGGTTATTCCGAAAGACTTAAAACGGTCAGACGGTCATAAGAAACTAAAGAGACTGATGAAGGAACTGAGCGTTGTGACCAGAATGTACAAGACGGTAATGAACTTCGCAAATATGATGAACACCTGAAAAGAGTACAAGACGAAGCTTATAAAAGTTGGACCAGTAGCCGAAAAGTCGAGATGCTAACCATCTGTCAATCACCAACCATCAATGTGTTAACGTTATGACGAGGATCAATACGTATATCTAGAAAGGTGAACAGCATGAATGTTGATAATGGGTACACGGAAGCCCTAAGAAGATATGGATAGATTGCAATAACGATGTATGTGTGAAACACGTTAGTACTGATATGAAGGTAAAAATGTCCGTCTCTCCTTATAGGTCCCATGCTTGTATGTTTCGATCATAAAGCGCACATCATCGATGTTTAGGTTGTTTACAGTGGTGGATGGACAATCGCAACGGGATGCGTTACTAGCATACGTTTAAATTCTGCAAACCAGACTATAATTTGTCGTTATGCATCGTCATCGCCAAAAGCAGTTTATAGTCGAGCTAAGCTCTTGTGATCTGTCAAATTACACGTAAAATCGTAGGAAAGCATAATAATTTCGTGAGCTAAACCCATGTTAAATCTAGACACCATAGAGATTTAAATCCTATTGGGAAACTTTTTATAGCAAAATTTTAATCTCAAAGACAATGGAATGTTTACGTCAAATGTCTTGTGCGGCCGCGTGACGTGATGTGACACTAAATTGGGTGACTTACTACGAATTGGTAAAAAGTTTGGGGCCAAAATTGTGTTTGCTTTGTATGGTCTATCACTAGTAATGTTAAATGCTACAACGTTAGAACAAGTGACAGTGACAAACTGACCATTTTCAAATCTTGTAATTACTTTCTTAATATTTTATTTGTAAGTAGCTAGTTCGGGAAACTTAAAATATGTCCTATGTAGATATGAGTTATAGAAGAAATCACGTCGATCCAGATCTGGACGGAATTTCTTCTACAGAGCAGAAAAGTATGATGACGAATTCAGCACGAAAATTTTAAACGTAAACTTAAGAGGCTATGCTGTTGTCAAAGCGCCCATACAAACGTAGTCCAGTCATATTTTGAGTATTAAGCTATGAAAATCTATGAAATTTTCAAGACACAATCTAGAAACAAATATCTGTGTCGGTGGTGAGTCAGATTTTCGTTTAAATATATACTTCCAGAGTTACAGGGCGTCAAAGTATTGTATTTTTCGGTAGTAAAAAGCCCCAACTTTGAACCTGATTTACAAGAGTATGAATCAATTTAGAACAATTTGGAAAAACCACCGACATCTGAAATTTCATTAGTATACTGTATTAAAAAAATGGTTACATAATATACTGTATCCTTCAAATGATCCCTGGACTACGAAACATCCAAATAACGGGTGGATAACATCGCATAATGTATGCTGTCTCACCGTACGCGCTCGGGTAGGATAGGGCTCGGAGAGGGACAGCTACAAAACAATTTAACCTTGAAACTGACCACGTGGTCTTACCAACATAGCCTCTTAAATCAATTTCAAAATGTACAGCCTTGTTGCCCAATACCGGGAATGTTATTATTATGAAAAGAGAATTAGAATAAATAATCAGCGGGAAGGACGCATGTAACATTTCCTAGGATAAAGTAGGCTACACTGCACGTAATTCTGAAACATATATTTTAAACGTTCTTGGTACTTAAAACATTCCGACATTTAAACTTCAAACCCACCCGGTAGGTCGTCCCTGGGTTTGGCAGTATGTATTCATTACTACTACAAAAACCTTCAAATGAGTCAAAGAAGTTTAAAACAGGAGTTAGCAAGTGGAGCCAAAACTCCAAAACCTTGAGCACAGGTTAAAGTGGCCTGCCTCTCTGTACTCTTATAGGTCACATTTTGGACAGGGCGCGCAAGAGCTATTCTTGCTGATTCCGTCATCGCCATTCAAGTACCGATCTTACAGACGAACAGCAGTCGACGTCCCTATGGCTTGCACTAAGTAATTTGCTTCAAACTTTATCATGCGTGAGGATCGTGTAATTCTGGCGTCCATATTCCCACAAAGCTACAGCTTAGGTGTCTTTAAGTCGAGGGTGAATAGGTATCTTCTAGATCAACGCGCACGATCGTAGGTCACATCGTCGGTTACCATCAGGTGGTTGATAATATAGAAGTATTTATACAAAAGGGATCGAAGGGGATAATAGTGTAAAAAATATTTATAGAGTGGGCTTGCGTTTGGCCTTCATCTTCACCTGGTAGCAAGTCCGAATCCAATTTCCGTGTTCCCCGAAAGCTACAACTTGGGAATCTTCAAAAGAAGAGTAAAAGGCACCTTCTAGAGTCTAGAAGTCTAGAATCTAGACCAACACGTAACATCGTCGACCTCATCAGTGTTGGTCTACCTTCAATAAAAAAATAAAAAAAGTCACGGGCCGTATGATATGTGCTCATCTAGAATCCTCAGCTTCACTGACCTGTGAGGCAATATTGAATGAAGAAAATCATACCTATAAATTTATTTATTGTTTACTGTAGGTATCACTGGCAGCCCTGTGCAGAGCATGCATGGAGGCCGAGGAGACAGCCGCTCACATCCTGCTGGAGTGTGGAGGAGTAGCAACACTGCGGGCAAAATACCTTGGAGCACCGAGGTCGCTCCCAGAGGCTTTCAACAACACGAATAAGTTGTTGAGATTTCTGCTGGAGCTGGTGTGGCATAAATAAGGCACGCCACCCACGCCACGTGATACGCAAAATAGGCGCATCTGACGTCGAGTTGCGGAAATCTGCCAGATAACGAATACGAATACATTTATTGTGAGCCTTCTAAGATCAAATTCCGTGTTATTCACATTACCTTCATTAATATAGAAATTGTAAAGTTGCTGTCAAGGTATTTTTTGCTCTTACAGAGTTCCTATTATACTCGTAACTTCGGTGCAATCAAGTCTATCACAGTCTTATAGGTAAAATGACCTGGGAGAAATAATGAATGGTACATAACGAAGCAACTTTTGGAAATATTTAAATGATGTTAATTTAGGATTCCTGATCACTACATGTTAATTTTAGGCCATTGGTCCTGCCCGATGATAAGTGACGGAATAAACAACCATCACGACGAAATTTTTATTCAAAGCAAAATTATAACTTATTTTTCGCTTTCGGAAGATTTCCGAAAGGCTATCTGCATAGAAGAATAGGGTAAAGAAACTCTTGCCACGTTGTCTCATGTTTGCGATGTAACGCATTAGATAGCCTTGGTCTCGATTCTGGAAATAGTATTCTACTATCGACTTAGAGTCCCAGATTATTAAATAAACGGAGGCTTGGGAAAATTTACCGGCAGTGCAATCCACTCCATAGTTTTATGTACGATAAAGGTTGAATTGATGCTCCACGGGGATGTTTCATAGATGTTCCTCAGGTAGCTCAAAGATTCTGGTAACTAAGGACAAAACTGGACATCCTTTCGAGGATCATGCCATCTCTATCGAGCTCAATCCCGATCGTGAATAGAGTACCTCTGCCATCTCCGCATAATCATGAAAGTCTCTTGCCAGAGACATAGGCAATTAACTTCTTTTTAAATCCAAGATTGCAACTATAAGTAACTTCGGATGGTAATTGTTTAGATATGCTAAAAGATACGCTGTATTGAGTGAGGCAAGGTACAGCTATAATAGATTAAGAACATCATGACGTGGCATGGCGTGAAAATTTGATGTCAGTAAGCATCTCTACAATTAACCTTCAAAAGATCCGTAGTTTTGCAGCGAATTTATACGCATGCTTAAAACTTGAATGATTAGCTGTAATTTGGCTGTAATACTATTCATTTCTTGATTTAAGTATTCCCTGAATCTTTAAATAAAATATATAAATATATATCACGCGATAATGCACGCAACAGAAAAACATCATTATCGTTAATTTAGTAAATTGCGTCACATCATTACCTTATCTTCACAATTAAGACTACAAGAGCAGAACAATATAGTCGTACATAAATTATGTCATAAATCTTTGGTTTTATACCTAGACTTGAAACATCGCGCAACGCCAGTAGAGCATAACAACAAGGTCACGTAGGCACAGCGACTTGACAACGTCGCACGACGAGTCAAGCGAGCCGGCAACACAGTAACTGTGCGTGCTAAACAGAGACAGTATCATTCCCAATGCGCGTTCGGAAGAGAACGGGTGCGTGGTGTGCGACTCGTGACCCGCGAGAAAGCGGGCGCCAGCTTGGAAGAATCCGAATTTGTAAGAATAAATTAGAAAGGAATCGCTGAGTTTCAACAGAGTACAAATTGGGGACATAGAGCCACAGTATAAAAATCTACACTTCGTCTAGAAAAGTAACGTTGCCTGCTTAGCATTTTACAGATCAATCAATAAATAAAGCATTTACAGTATGTTCCGAAATCTAAGTACGTATAATTTCATGTTTGTATCTTCAACATGTCAGCATTGTTTAGGTAGGGAGTGACGTGTTTGCGCGGATGGATTTGAGACATGATGATGGCATGATGGACATGAGGTCTGCACCCGACTAACTGAACTCAATGAGTTCTAGTGAATGACTATAGTAGAATTTCTAAGAAATTAAAAAACAAAAACAGATTTTCCCAAAGAGGATTTTCCCGACACGAGTAGACATTATACAGCGTATATTTTACATACGGGCGTATTTATCCAGATATAGTTTAGCAATTTACAAATCATATGTGCAAGAAATTTTGCTCAATAGCTAAATTATTAATTTATAAAGAGTTAATTATTTTTTAAAGTAGGACCGAGCAGCAATGTATTGCGTCCAAATTGACTTGACAAAGGATATACCATTTATTGTACTGTCATGATATGCAGTGTAATAATTATAGTTTAAAAAACTAGTACAAGCTTTACGAGGTGTTTACGAGTGTTGTACTAAAAAGCTTTTTAATCCTGAAACAACTTTTACACGAGTATGTATTTATTACTCACGCACAACTCACGCAGACTATATTGTAGAGATAGAGGACGGACCTGCAGGCTTCAACTAGAAACTGTGTTCATTTATTAATTTCTTTCTCCTGTGGTTATTTACCATAATAATAATAATAATAATAATAATAAAGTTCTTTATTAAAGGCATTGCCCATATTACATTATAAAAATAAAAATATAACAATTTAAACTAAACTTAAACTAATCCTTACTTATTTACATATACTGCACATATATATGGAGCGGATAACAGTTAGAAATACAGTGGCCATAATTCCGCAAATTGGTACATAATTCCGCAAATAGCAGATTTTTATTTTAAAAGTTCTCGGTGAGACGGTCGGCTGAGTTTGGCGGTTTCACTGATGTTCCCGTGACACTAGGCCGCTGCGTTGTTTTGTCAAGCGCTTAGTGTACTTTAAGCGGTTCCAGTTTTTTAACTAGGTTGTTTAAAAACAAAAATTTATTTTATCAATAAATATGTTACTTGTAAATTTGTAGGTTATTTTGCCCTCGCTTTCAAATCGTTATGATGTATAGAAGTAGCTTTAAATTGACTTGCTAGATTTATTTACATAAATAGATAGATAGATAGTTTGTTACATACAAGTCAACATACAAGTGAACCTAATATAAAGCGTGTAAAAAGAACCGTCAATCAGTCCATAACTATCTGTAATTAATACATTGCGTGCTTAATTCTTTTGTATGGAAGAAAAATTCACCATTGATTAGCGAAATTTATGTAAACGCTTTCTGTAGGAACAACACTAATTGTTATCAAAATATACCCCCTACATGTATGATATGGCTTCAAATCTGGTAAATATTTTCTCTTGCTATGACAGGCGTCGGAGTTAACAGTTACTGAAACTATGCAGACCAAAGCTAGTGTTATTTAAAAAGAGACGTTTCAAATTCAGCCTGCACTTATACACTATTTAAAAAATCAAGTAATAATCTAAATATACATAAAAAAATAGTAGAATTACATTTTTGCGTTTATTTTCATTGTACAAATTCTTTTTTTTTTTTACTAAGAGACAGCGTCAAATGTCATTGTTATTGACACACACACACACAGTGTTATTGACGCCATCTTTGTTTTCAACGTTAAGTCTTACCTGTTTCGTTCGTTTTATATGTTTTCGTACAAATAAACTAAACCAAAATATACAAAAATGTTAACTAAATAATTTTTGTTTGATAATGGCTTTTTAAAATTACAAGTGTACAAGAGCAGGCCTTGGCTCCATTCGTTCGCGGAACGTGTCATTTGCCGCCGAATAACAACGCCAGTAGCTTTATAATGTTAGGCAAACAAAAATAACATAGTAAATTAAACTGTGCCTTCTATACGGTACACAGCATTGAGATGTATTCTATATGCAGGAAAAGGCACTTCGCATCAAAACCAGAGAGATTTAAATATAGTAATAGGTTAT
This sequence comes from Carcina quercana, assembly GCA_910589575.2. NCBI lineage: Eukaryota > Metazoa > Arthropoda > Insecta > Lepidoptera > Depressariidae > Carcina > Carcina quercana. The sequence continues at coordinate 12,393,113 of OU342432.1, read as the reverse complement.
AGAGCGGGCATTGGGAAACGTTTCATATAAACATTTTGATCTCAAAAGTCAATAGTATATCAAATGTCTTGTACGGCCGCGTGACGTGATGTGACACTAGAATGAGTAACTTATTACCAATTGATAATAAGTTTAGGATCAAAAATTTTGTTTGCTTTGTCCGGTCTATTACTATTAATGTTAAATGTCTTTGATCAAAACTTTTGACACAAATAAACAGTGCAATAATCCTCATAAAGTTTCGTTTCGCTTAAATTTTCTTTTACATTGCGGGAAACGCACTAAAGTACTAAACTAAAGTGGTTTTCTTGTCATTTTTTATGTATGATGGGTTTACACTTGGCCTTCATCTCACCTGATGTTAAGTGACGATAAGTCCGTTGGATGGTAAGCGTGCTCACCCAGAAGCCTCAATGCAAAGAGATCTGCTACTTCATGGCGGCAGACTTAGGTAACATGGTGGTAACTAGCCAGGCAGACATAGAAAATGCCCTACCACTAACCAAACCGAGTACCAATAGCTACTCCCAGTGGGAATCGAACCCGGGACCTCCGGATCAAACAGACCCCCATATATTAATAATTTAAAATTTTAACCCATCTTAACATTCCTTTGGTACTTGGTTCTAAAATAAAGAATAAGTATATAAATACTAGTATATATACTGATTAACCAATAATTTGATATTCATCATCAACAGCCTATATACGTTTCTACTGCAGGGGCTCAGGCCTACTCTCCTACAGAGAGTGTATGGGCCATAGTCCACCACGCGGGCCAAGTGCGGATTGGCGGACTTCGCATGCCTGTTCAAGACATGCAGGTTTCCTCACGATGTTTTCCTTCACCGTTAAGAAATCGGATAATGTACTAGCTGGATTCGAACCTGGAACCCTCAGATTGAGAGTCCGCGCCTTATCCAATGCGCCACCAACGCTTCTTTGATATTAGCTATATATACTACTTTTTTCTTGACAAAATAGAAATTTATATGTTTCATTTATAATATGGAGCAGTTTCCATAATCGAACAGTCTCTTTTTTTTTTGTTACGTTTTTTGTTACGTTTTTGTCGTTACGTTTATATTTAAAAAATCGCAAAGCAAATATAATTGTTAAAGCATGTTAAAGGAATTCGCTAATAATGCTTAATTACCTAGATATGAGATCGGATTATAATTTTCATCGAAGACCATTCAGTATTTGACGTCTCTCCCTCCGCTCCTGAAGATAGGTCTCCCCAAGGCACGTCACTGCTTCCCTTATATCACCACTCGCTCCCCAACAACTTCATCAGGTCGTCAGACCCGCTGGCCGGAGCCCGACGTGAAATCAAAACGATTCGCTACGCTTTCTTACGCTACTTAAAATTCCATTTAGTTAACATTTTAAAGAATCAAGAACCCTCTATTTTGTTATAACTACATCTGTGATAAACGTAATACAAACTTAATACCTGAGAACCTTCGATAAAAAGCAACGATAAACGATGACATCACCCATTAATGTCATAGTAAATATACTAATGAGAAACAAGCACCAATACGGAGAAACACAATTTACAGACTAAACGTAGACTGTACCAGGCGCGCAGAACGACGAACTCCCGCGCATCGGGCGTGTAGGCCTAAATGGATCTTGTGTTTTGACGTTCTAAAACTCGTCTTTTGGGGTGAACTATCAAATAATCACCAGATATTTATATAAAGAGCTCATTTAACAGTAATAATAACGTAATTTAGAAGTAAATACCGCGACTTTTAAGTAAAATTATGCCGTTTAACAGATTAACTCCATACCGTAAAAATAAATTTATGTAATTCTCTTCCAGCATCGAAATATGTAATGATTTTTGTTGTTTTAATTATTGTTTAGAAGTATAACAATAATTTTTGAGTCATAAATTTTTGCGTATGATTTTAAGTCATAGTAACATAATAGAAATAACTAACATAAGTACTTAAACATTAAATTTATTGCATTACCAGAAAATAAATTTCAAAGGCAAACACAATAATATGAAATTGATAGATGGCCTCTAATTCATACTTATACGGAATTATACATTTAACATTTAGTAAAAATTATGGTAAACATTTCCATCTCCGAGCAGACGTAAACTTATTAGTAAGTGTGTTGTTTATTAACAGTGTTACAATGTATTATTAGCTATAACTAATAACTTCAGTAGAATTGTGTTTATCTTATAGGAATATGCCTTGCGAATGAGAACTTTAGCTGCGTAATGTATAACTATGTCCATTTCAAAGCCATATGCCATTACCGTCGGCCGTGGGAACCGGTTAAACATTTGATGCGCTAACGGTGAAACCCTATCAAAAATATATATCAATATAAACGTCAATTTCTTTGTAAATTTACAAAATGTGCAGCCAGAAAACGGCCCCAGCTGAACATAGATTCCCTGAGGCCATTCCTCAGGCATGGTTCATCATATGCCCGCGCCGCGCAATCCTGCATACAAATTTTAAAACCCGCATGTTTTCACAGATCACGCACTTCTATCAGATTTTTACACTAAAACGAAAGCGACAATTGTAATATTCAAGAATAATATTTTAGATGACAAAACACTCTTTTAAATAAACAAAATTGTATGAAAGATTCATCACCTAAGTTGATCACTTGAGAATTGCCCGACCGATGTGGCTGAATTTTGCTGTCGTTGTTTTTGTAATTTTCAGGACAAGGTTTGTATTAATAAACTGCATCCGTACGAAGCCGGAGCTGGTCGATACTTTCCAATACATCGCCATATAAACTTATGGTGGTGTATTTAAATTTTTTGATGAGATGAGTAAAAACTAGTTCAGATTGACATTTATTTTTAAATGAATTATTGCACATTAGCAAATATTTTCAATAAACACTTGTAAAAGATAAATATTGAATGGATAAAATGGTAATTCCTTCCCTTCATACTACAATCTACTACTACTTACTAATCATTGGTTTAGGGAATTTATTTATTTATGTTTCATTTGTTTACCAATTCTTAACCACTTTTATGTCAATAGTTTTATGTTTGAATTTACTTTTAATGGTAATTAATATATACTAAATAAATGAAATTACAAGTCTAACGCATAACTGAGTCTGTTCCTGAGGTATGGGAGCGGTACGGGAGGAGCGACAAGTGGCGTGTCGCGTGACGCCCGAGTGAAGTTATGCGTCGTTTCACGTTCCGTAAACACACCCTCTCGTACCGCTCCCATACCTCAGGAACAGACTCAGTTATACGTTAGACCTGTAAATATAACAAGAACGGGATACAAAAAGCAAAAGAAACCACTTTACAATGACTGCATTCTTCAATTTACGGAACCCTAAAGGTCTGTTGTTATAACAAAAAGTCCTAAAAGGTTTATTAGACCATGCTAATGTGGGACCCTTCCCAACGACCGACGCCCCTTTCAACAACGTACCGAGGGGGCGAGCGACGAGCGACGTCACCGTGCGCTTGTCAGATATCAACCAGCTACGTTGTTACAGCAGCACGCGTCGATAATGCATGTGTAACGATAATTATTTACTGACTGATACCTATAGTTTTAAAAATAACGGTTAACACATGCAGGGGTTGCTAGTCATGCAGGCCTCAATTACTCCCAAAACACCAAAAGATATGTAAGAGGGTTTTATTGGCGACAATTCAGTTCTAGGCGCCGCTGTGGCCTAAATGCCTAAATGTTGAACACACAATCTCCGTCCCTCCCGTCCCGGTCGATTCCCTCTAGGAAGTCTCGGGTTTGATTCCCTATTGGAGTACTTATCGGTAGGGCATTGTCTATGCCCGCTGGGCTAGCTACCACCATGCTACCTCAGTTTGCCGCTAAACAGCAGTGTCAATAGCACTTTGTTCCGGTATGAAAAGTACCAGTAACAGAACCAGCACCTCGTTGGCTTGCCTGACATTTTTCTTTCGATTTTTCATATTGTTTTTGGTGAGCGTCTAGGATTGGCCGTCGAACTTGCGTGGCGGCATTATAACAAACATATGTTGAACACATCCACTTTTTCCCCCCAGGTAAAGGCAAAACACTATACAGTCAAGTCTTGAATCTTCGAATTATTTGAATGTTAGTTTAGAAATATATAAGGCCGATGCCATTTCTTCAGTAATCTCATAAAATGTATATAATACGGTACGACTACGTTTGTATGGGCGCTTAGACAACAGCATACCCTCTTAATCAGTGCGTGTTGCCAGTGATGACATACGGAACCGAAACGCGGCTGCTGTCCTAATAAACAAGCACAAACAGTTAACATAATAAATAAATGTATATTAAATTGGATAATCTTTTAACTTTAGAAAAGGTGTAAAACCACGTGTCAGTCTGCTATAGACCGACCGCTTAAATGAGTCCTTGCCCGCGCGGTACAAGGGCGCGGAGGTACGGCGACAAAGGGGATCGAGAGAGGGGCGGGAGGCAGACTGTTGCCGCACGCCCGCGCCCCTGTACCATGCGGGCATTTTTGAAAGTCGGATTCTTTGACTGACCTCTGTCGAAGTTGGGCCCATCTAGTTAAGTGATTCATCCCAGGTACACGATGACCAGAAAACGTCTGCTTCTGAGTCCTATATATTACGCCATGGACCTTTAGTAGATTGTCGGCACTTGGTTTGGTTAGTGGTAGGGCATTTTTATGTACGCCTGGCTAGATACCGCTATGTTACCTAAGTCTGGTATGACAGATAGCAGAGCAAGCGCCTTGGCTTGAGGCTTCTGGGTGCGCACGCTTACCGACTAAACATCATCTAAGTTTGGCGCCAAACAAATGTGTCAATATAATCATTGTTGTGGTCCGGTACGTAATAAAATCCGGAATAAGGAAATACGTAGGCGAATACAGATCACACAGCTCGACGAATCAGTGAAGATGATGTGGTCAGCAGGAATATATATTGAGAGCACAGTGGATTCATACATGTAGGTTCAGAGTAAGTCACCAAGGGTATAGGATTTGTAGTGTAAAGATTTCTGTGGTTTTTCCATGCTTATTCTATTAGCTGAACGAAGATTAGGATGGGTAGGAAAATTGTAAGATCCCGCTTCAGTCTATTAAATGCTCGGATCACGGTGCGGTGTGCGGGGCGCGGGGCGCGGGGTGCTGTGTCGTGCTGTAGACAACATGCGGTCGATATCGAGGGGTCCGTCTAGTGACGCGACCGACTCCCCCGTGCCCCTCTCAACCCGACTACGCCACACCTCATCGAGGGATATTAAATTTTATTCAATGCTATTTTTACTACAATTTATACTGGAATGCGAGCCACCACATGCAGGGAGTGATTTGACGTACTTAAATATTTGTGTCGTATAGAGTTATACTTTATCTCTGTGAGCGTAAACCTCGCGGGTCCTAACTGAATAAATGTTTACCGCGCTCCGTAAAACAGAAGTGTTTTAGGGTTCTGTAGTCAAACAAAGAACCCTTAAAGTTTCACTCTGTCTGTCCATCCGTGGCTTAGCACAGAGACTGTTACTACTAGAGAGCAGTGATTTTGTACCGGTATACATATTAATCACGCCAACAAAGTGTTAGAGTAAAATCGTGAAAAATATTTTTTCGGGTGGCTCCCATACACGTAACTTGAGGATGAAATATGCTTTTCGCGTCTGCCCTATTGTGTGGGGTATCGTTGAACAGATCATTCAAAAATATTGAGGATCTAGTCTAAGAACACCACTTTTCGATTTTGGATTCCGTTTACGATATATTAGGCTTTAAAGTGCTAGTTTTTGTCTAAGTAGAGCGTCCCTTCCCCCTTTATCTGCTAAATTATTGCTTTTAAAAACCTGAAAAAATTCACAGTAGTAGCTTATATACTGAACTTAAAAGGAAAACTATCACGACTAAGTCGTCAAAATGAAAATTTCGTACAAATTTCATTCAAAATTAGTTTGTATAAAACCAGTTCAACTACGGAACTCTACACTGCGGCCCGACATGCACTTGGCTACTTTTTCTTTTTATTAATTTCTACTTAAGACTTAAGTACTCGTACCTATAAGTATAAAAATTTTAGTTATCCCTAAATAGTAAATGACCATAGATTACCTCATATTTTGGTAAAAACTTGAAATTTTTAAATGGCATAGTCAAAATTGGTAACGGTGTGGTAAAATACAAGCAAGGTATGTGGTATAAGGTACAAGGATTCAATACACTAAATTCGAACCTCACGGCCACGGCTCACGAATGACTGCTGAGGATATCTCTAGTTTCCTGGCAACAAGGATCAAATACCTAATGATGTCAGCGATGACACCCGTGAGACGCGAAGTTATAAGGATTTTAATCGTAAGTCAGACGTGCTATTCTATTTGGGCATACTCGGCAAAAATACACATCATTTAAAGAAAAATCAGTCAGCCGTATGGAACAAATAATGAATCACAGAATATCAGAAATATACCCGTGTAAATACACTCCTAACAGAATATCTTTTTAATCTTATTTGTTGGGTAAAAAAATATGACTTCCACCACCGGTATTCAAGTAAGTACGGATCTAACAGGCGAATAGTGGCAAACACTAAACGTATCGCTTCCTTCTATCGTGCGAAATTCAACTGAGGATGGGAACGCACTTCCCGCGTCTGTATTCCCGCAAATCAATATGGGTTTCTTTCAGTCGAGGTTGTTCAGGCACCTTCTACAGTCTAGAATCTATACCAACCGTACCATCATCGACCACGTTTACGCTTTACCATCGGGTGATATCATGGCAGAGCGATGGTATTCAACGCTGACGCCAGCTGTGGCATGATGTGATGCTGACGTAATGAATCTGCGTCATAGCCACAGCATGTGCGTCATTCCCTTGCCACAACTATCAGAGGTCAAACGCGACATTCGTGCATCATCATCAGCTGTTATCATAATCATTAATATGACTCATATCGTTAGTAAATAGGGGTTGGGGGTCATCATCATTGTCAAGAAAAAGAAGCCAAATAATTAATTCAAATCAACAGCCTATATATGTCCTACTTGCCTACAAGAGTGTTTGAGACATAGTCCACAACGTGGGCCCAGTGCGGATTGGTAGACTTCACACACACCTTTGAATTTCTTCAGCAAATTGGAACACATTGGTACGAGCCGATCGAACCCGCCTCGATTGTTCAAGGGCTGACGCTCTACCCAACTGAGCTAGCACGGCTCTAATTAAATAATTAATTCACCTGCAACAACTCAACGAGTACACGAATTGGCAGAATTGAATAATCTCGAACACCGCAAGGTTTTACTGTACAATGGGGGAAAGAACTCAGAACAGAAGAGGCTACAGAGAAGTTAGAGACAGAGACTTCAAAGGGTTAACAATCAGTTTCTCGTGAGTAATGCAAAAAGAGAAAGGCCTGAATGTGAAGCATCAAGGAATGTGTAGTCTGAGCTCAATCGATTCAGAACAGGACACGACCTTGTGCCGAGCTGAGACATACTCGTAGATGGACAATGGAGTTCACAGCAAAACATGTGACAAATAAATACAAACCCAAGAGTTTACCGCCTCTACAGCCAAGCAGTATAGTGTCGTATCGACTATTGGATTTGATTGGTGATATTTTAATTAATTTTCTTTACTTTCCTGTCCTTTGTCATACTAACTAAATCATGAAAACTAATCCGTACTAATATCACTACATATTAAAAAACCGCTGTCTGTCTGTTCGAGATAATTTCAAAAACTACTGAACGGATTTTCATGCGGTTTTCATTTATCAACAAAGTAATTCTTGAGAAAGGTTTATATGTCTAATTAATTATTACGGTTTTTGTGGAAATTGGTTGAAATATGACGATAATTGTAGAAGAGGTCGGAATAATTACAAACCGCCCGGGAGCGTTTATCGAATGCGCTGCCTAATCCGTTTGAAATATTACAAAACAATATATGGTGAGATTGTTTATTTTATACAGGTCTACAAAATAGTCCGGATTACATTATGTCTATCTTTTAAAGGTAGCTTACTATACCCATTCTAAAAAAAGATCACGAATAATGTGGCAGGTATTTGCAAACGCTATTTATAGACGGGTGCAGTATTAATCCTTATCAAATTAAATACGTTATTTACCTATAGCATTTCATACAGAGCATAATTGCCTTTTACACCATACAATTTAAATGAATTTCTTATGAGTTATAATAGATTAAAAACTTGCAAACGCTATTTATAGACGGGTGCAGTATTAATCCTTATCAAATTAAATACGTTAGTTACCTATAGCATTTCATACAGAGCATAATTGCCTTTTACACCATACAATTTAAATGAATTTCTTATGAGTTATAATAGATTAAAAACTTGCAAACGCTATTTATAGACGGGTGCAGTATTAATCCTAATCAAATTAAATACGTTATTTACCTATAGCATTTCATACAGAGCATAATTGCCTTTTACACCATACAATTTAAATGAATTTCTTATGAGTTATAATAGATTAAAAACTTGCAAACGCTATTTATAGACGGGTGCAGTATTAATCCTTATCAAATTAAATACGTTATTTACCTATAGCATTTCATACAGAGCATAATTGCCTTTTACACCATACAATTTAAATGAATTTCTTATGAGTTATAATAGATTAAAAACTTGCAAACGCTATTTATAGACGGGTGCAGTATTAATCCTTATCAAATTAAATACGTTAGTTACCTATAGCATTTCATACAGAGCATAATTGCCTTTTACACCATACAATTTAAATGAATTTCTTATGAGTTATAATAGATTAAAAACTTGCAAACGCTATTTATAGACGGGTGCAGTATTAATCCTAATCAAATTAAATACGTTATTTACCTATAGCATTTCATACAGAGCATAATTGCCTTTTACACCATACAATTTAAATGAATTTCTTATGAGTTATAATAGATTAAAAACTTGCAAACGCTATTTATAGACGGGTGCAGTATTAATCCTTATCAAATTAAATACGTTATTTACCTATAGCATTTCATACAGAGCATAATTGCCTTTTACACCATACAATTTAAATGAATTTCTTATGAGTTATAATAGATTAAAAACTTGCAAACGCTATTTATAGACGGGTGCAGTATTAATCCTAATCAAATTAAATATGTTAGTTACCTATAGCATTTCATACAGAGTATAATTGCCTTTTACACCATACAATTTAAATGAATTTCTTAGGAGTTATAATAGATTAAAAACTTGCAAACGCTATTTATAGACGGGTGCCGTATTATCCTTTTCAAATTAAATACGTTAGTTACCTATAGCATTTCATACAGAGTATAATTGCCTTTTACACCATACAATTTAAATGAATTTCTTATGAGTTATAATAGATTAAAAACTTGCAAACGCTATTTATAGACGGGTGCCGTATTAATCCTTATCAAATTAAATACGTTAGTTACCTATAGCATTTCATACAGAGTATAATTGCCTTTTACACCATACAATTTAAATGAATTTCTTATGAGTTATAATAGATTAAAAACTTGCAAACGCTATTTATAGACGGGTGCAGTATTAATCCTAATCAAATTAAATATGTTAGTTACCTATAGCATTTCATACAGAGTATAATTGCCTTTTACACCATACAATTTAAATGAATTTCTTATGAGTTATAATAGATTAAAAACTTGCAAACGCTATTTATAGACGGGTGCAGTATTAATCCTAATCAAATTAAATATGTTAGTTACCTATAGCATTTCATACAGAGTATAATTGCCTTTTACACCATACAATTTAAATGAATTTCTTATGAGTTATAATATATTAAAAACTACACGCGATGTCGAAGATTATACAAGCGATCTTGTAACAAAGCTAACGAGACGCTCCGGGACTCGTTGGATGCAGCCACCCCCGCCCGCGCTCCAACACCCTCTGTCAACCATGTTTTTTCTTCTTCTGTGCTTTCGTTTGTCCTTCCTTGACGTCGTAACGGAGGATAATAGAAGGGCTGTAGAAGTATGTATGTAGGTAGGCTAATTTCTACGATGATGGTACGCTTGGTATAGATTCTAGACTGTAGAAGGTGCCTGAACAACCTCGACTGAAAGACACCAATATTGATTTGCGGGAATACAGACGCGGGCAGTGCGTTCCCATCCTTAGTTGAATTTCGCATGATAGAAGGAAGCGATACGTTTAGTGTTTGCCACTATTCGCCTGTTAGATCGGTACCTACTTGAATATCGGTGGTGGAAGTCGTATTTTTTACCCAACAAAGAAGATTAAAAAGATATTCTGTTATTGTTGTATTTACACAGGTATATTTACTCAGCCTTTTGGTAAATCCGCCACTGGATAACAGAAGATCTGGAAAAGGACATAGGCCAACCTTTATCCAGATCAAACGACGGCAATCAGACAAAGACGCGGGCAAAATCTAGTAAAAATGAAAAATTATAATACAATACATGAAATAAAAACACAGGTTTTCTACGGCAGCGAGGTTCGTGTCACGGACCTGCATCTTAGATGCAGGTCGCAGTCGCAGTCGAGGCGCAGATATTTCGTTGCAAGTTAGTAACGCAATCTTCTAGAGGGTATTTTAATTCAAGGAGTCATCATAATAATATAAAGTCGATAACAATATCGGCGAGCGCAGGGTTCATGAAAGAGCTCTCATATTTAAATAAAAAAATAAAATACACGCCATTTAACCTGTATCCCATTTGCACTCAATTAATTTCCTTTTAAACATAAATAAATCTGTTTGCTATAAGGCCGCCGCGGCAAGGTCGGATCGAGCGGGAAGGGCGTGCGCGCAGGGCCACGCCAGAGGGCGGCCCGCGGCGCCTCGCCCCGCCCCACGCCCCCCGCCCCGACCTTCACGGGCCCTTATAACTTCTTACTACCTTGAATCAAGAAAAAACTGTTCAATACCCATAGCTTTTTCGTTTGACGGTCAGTATTATGTAGTACAGAGCAGCTTTCCTCTTTAGTAAACAGAAACTTTGACGTGATAGTAAAAAGTTTTATTAGTTTTGTTCTACGTTAAATACGTTGGGAATTTTCTAATTATCCTGCCTCAAGAGTGTAACAATTGTAAGATATGTCGGAAAAAATGGCCCCATTCCTATTGTTACTTGTATTCAAATAGTCTCCGAATTTTTTTTGGATTCTGTCTTTTATTTGCCACTCTGCATTCACAAAAAATTAAAGATGAACTCAGAAAGGAAGACTGACATACCACAAAAAAAGGAAGAAATCTTCTCACAAAGAGTTTTACCTAACTGTATGAGGGAAGCAAGAAACAGAAGAACGCGGGGGAAATTGTTGAACGCCTACCCCAGAAGGCGACAGAGATATAATATTAATAAATAGGTAGATACATATATTGCCGTTACATTTAAGTTAGTTAATAATAAGTAATCATAACGGCATAATCTTTGGAATATCTGAGCTCAATGAACTCAACAGACTTTCCCAACAGGTAGGTTAAAAAAAGAACATGGACAAGACGAAAATCACGTTAAATGTCCATGTAGCACCTATGCCGGTAGTGGTTGGGAACACTACAATCGAAGTTGTGGTTGAATATGTATACCTGGGACAGATCGTTCAACTAGGTAGGTCCAACTTCGACAAAGAGGTCAACCGAAGAATCCAACTCGGCTGGGCAGCGTTCGGGAAATTACGGCATATCTTCTCGTCCAAAATACCTCAGCGTCTAAAGACAAAAGTCTTTGATCAGTGCGTGTTGCCAGTGATGACATACGGAACCGAAACGTGATCTTTTACTAAGGGACGAATAAAGAAGTTGGAATGAGATATACTCGGAATTTTTCCATTGATCAAAATCCGGGATGAGGAAATCAGTAGAGGACCGTCACCGACATAGCTCGAAGAGTCAGTGAGCTGAAGTGGCAATGAACAGGCCGCATCGCTCTCGATGGAGAGTATAAGTTCTCGAGTGGCGACCACATACCGGGAAGCGTATACCCTCCCCCTACTAGATGGACCGACGACCTATAGCTAAGACTTATATTCTAATGCATGTGGCTCGGGACCTATCAATGTGGTGTACCATGGAGGAGGCCTATGTCTAGCCAGTGGACGTCTCCCAGCTAATGATGATCATGAATATTAAGTAAAAGCTAAACTATGAAATCTTAAGTATGTACGCAAAAATAAAAGTACTAGATACTTAAGTAATATCGTGGCACTATACCTGTAACTTCATAGCGATAATGTATATGGATAAGTTCCAAGAAAGATAAGTTGTTCCAAACAGATTCGGTTCCGAACGTCAACATATCGCTGGAAACACGCGCTGAATAGATAAGAAGTAGAAAAGAATAAGCGATAGAAAAGAAATACGTAGATATAAGGACCAAAAGTCGTGCCGTAACTTTTCGAATGTTGAACAGCCGCGTTGGAGCCTTCAGCAAAACTTTTCGAAGAAGTCTTATCAATCTAGTTGAGTTATATCAAGGGTTTTCCTTCCTAAGTATCATACATAAGACAGTAGGTACAGACGCAACTGCTATTAACCTCCAATGCAAAAGAAAGCTGTAATGTTAAGTTTTAAAAATAGTTTTATTGTTACAATTGAAGAACATAATTATCAGCTGCATTCGTATAAGACTTCCTCGTAGCCTTGTGAATTATATCCCAGCGTAATAAAGTATTATTTGATTTTACCTGAAAGTTTTAATACATGTAATATGTTTGCAACGAAAAGTCCAAACGATTGTATAACAGCGAGAAATTGAACGAGATTTGCTTGGGATTTCTCAACGTGATAAAATCCGGAATGAGGAAATCCTGCCCATTGCCACTTCAGCTCACTGACTCGTCGTGATATTACGGCGATCTTAATTCATATACGGATTTTCTAGTTGCCAATTTCATCACCTAGAGTAATTCCGAGCATAGCTCGTTCCATAGCTCTCTGAGTGATTTTGTACTTCTTTATTCAGCTAGCATTAATAGACCGTAGTTTGTTACTATTGCGAAATTAGTAGAAATATTTGTATTAATTATCATTATACATCATGCATTGTTAAGATTATAATTAAAATATAACTTTTTTTTAACTGTCTATTAGGTGTGTAACCTTCTGTTTAAAAGTTTCCGAACAACATTTTTTGCGAGCTGGTCACATTTTGTAACCCCATTGTAGGTAAGCAAGTATTATTATTACTGTATTGTATTCAATTCCCGGTAATCCGGTAACAGAAGTTAGCTATCTGGTGGGGGACGAGGGTGTGGGCGTGCCTGAGCCCTCGAGCTAGCCACTAGCCGGCGTGCGGCGTGTGCGGTGCGGTGCGGTGCCTCGCTGGGAGCTTTTTGTCTACCACTTTTATGTTATGCTCGCCTGGTACCGTGACGTCATTTTTACTTTTAGATTGATGGAGTGGGGAAAAAATACAGAAAAAGTCGCGCCCGGAGTTTTTGTACGGATGTATTTGAACGATGGATGAATGGAAGCAGTTTAGAATTAGAAGGAAGAATGTTACTTGCTTTGGAATATATGGTCTACAAATATGTTTTAGACGAAACTAAGGGTAAACAATATGAATCATAAGGAGCACAGTTTCTTTGTTAGGCCATTTAAGACTTAAGATTCTGTAAACGCAAGGATCAAACTTTGGGGACTAAGTAATCCTGCCTAAATTCCGTCGTACAGCGCCTATTGACTTAGCGTCAGTCCGTCCTACCGCCTTATCGTCACTTACCATGAAGGTGATATTAGATAAAGCCAAGTGCGAATACATTTCGTGCATTAAAAGTTCCTCCTCGTAAAGGCTTGTAATTTTGCCCCCTATAGAGGCATATGGCGGCTCAACAACTCTGACAACTAGGGTCTGTGGGGTCAGTTATCGACCCTGCAACCTATACGACGAAGATAAGTTTGCTGCCCTAGACTGAAGAGAGCACACACAAAGTATATTGGTGGGATTAGAATGAATAGACTCGAGCCGGCACTTGTACTTGATTCAAGATCAACCAGGCTTATAACATATAAGGTTACAAGTAAATTAAATTTAAAAAAATTAAAATCTATGCAATGATCGTACGATTACCAAATTAGCTAAGAACCACCGCAAGCAAACTTGCTTTCACTTAAAAAACTGCATCAAAATCGGTCCATTCGTTCGAGAGCTACGATCCACAGACAGACACACACCAACATTGGCATCAAACTTTTTGCGTCGGAGGTAAAAAGTTACCCATCAGTAAAGTACAGTTAACCCAAGAAAGTGACAGACAAGCAATTTGACGCTTTTTTCAAATTTCCTTGACGAACGCTCCTTCCTTTATGGGGATGAAAACGGTTCTTTCATTTTGTTGCACGTCTGAACGAGAAGAAGAAGGGTAGATTGATATTTACATGGCGCAGGATCATGGTGAATCTGAGAGGAAAGAAGACTCAATTTCGTCATCCTTAGCAAATCCAAATGTTCGATCAGGATTTAGATAAACTGTCTATTTATGACACGATGATCACACATTACAATATATTGCTACATATTTTCATCATCCTTGTATTCAAATCAAATCAAAATCAAATCAAAATGTTTTATTTACAACACACACAAAAACTTATTATTTAGCATAGATGACATATAATTCAAACAATTCAATCCAAAGGCCAAAGATGTTTTAATGCCAATTACCGTAATGGAGCAGTGTGTGAAGCTGGTGCCGGAGTAGGTTGCCCCGTGTTTCAGGACACCAGGTTCTCACCTCACAGTAAGAATGATTGGATATTGGTGTAGAAGTTGTACGTACTTACGTTGTCTTCGAACCAACGGATCGCTGCTATCACTACCAGCCTGCGTAGCTCGAGACGCATGAGAACGTCTAGAGTGAGATATAGTCAAACCGTATAGACGTATTGACATTTTAAAATGGCATATCTCACTTCTGTCACCGCTTTCACTCATGCTACGCAAATAAGGTGAAAGTACATCTAATGGGAGGGTAGAACCGGGGCAAAAATTTTAAGAGCGTGGTTACTCAAGAATTCTGTTGGTTACTTTCCATCCGTAATTCGTTCGTCTTGTCTATTTTGGTCATTGCCACTTCAACCTACTTACAGGTTTGGTTAGGTCGTTGTCTTTGCTTCTGGCTTCTTCAACGGATATTGTAATAACGTACAGAGACAGGACTTTGCTTCGATTCTAAACGTCATTTCGGGCAATAGTGTACGGGATGAAAACTCTCCTAACACGAACCAACCTTCAAATCTTCGCTTGTACCAATTGTTAGGGGTGTTTTTCCTTTTTCCGGTTGTCTATCTACCACACCATCTTTTAATTTTTTTGTAATATAACTATAACTATATCATACGAACCTTTCATTGCTTAAATATTGATGGAATAGTTTTACAAAAGATTGCTGGAAAAGTAAGTAAATAAATGTGTTCTCGGAAAAAATGTATAAAAATCCATTGTTCTATTAATATTCATTGCTGTTTTTTTTTAATTGTTTGATAGCGCTAGTAAATGCCGATAGATAAACAGTGTTTATAGTGACATTTGCAAAATAATACCGTCCACTTGCTTTTTCTCTACATTATTAAAAATAGCGCGACGCTCTAACTTGTCAATTTGCAAAATTACGAGTTTTTCAAAATATCGTCTAGTAGTGATAGTGAAGATTTGATTAGGCGTATTTTCTTTGTAGGTGTAGTTTAAAGCATACCCATGCTTCACTTGGGAGAATGTGTGATTGAGGCCCTCGGCTTTGCCTCTTGCTTCGAACTACGCACTCATTAGTAATCACTCACTATCTTCCGTCTATGAACAATGTATGTTCTATTGTGTCTTACAGCAACCAGAACATGATGGAATTCATTAGTTGATGTCACCACCGCTGTGTATGAGAGGATTACAGTCGCAGTATCAAACGATAACAGCCCTAATTTGGGTTTTCTGACTGACTTATTCTCTGAATCTGTTATCTTGTTATCTGAATCTGGCGAAAAATAGCAGTAGTAATTTAAAAAACAGTGTTGAGCTGTTATTTCGGCGAGCAATGATAATGTTGCTATTATTTCATGAAATTGAGGCTTTGTTTTAGCTGAGAACACTATTAGACTTTATAATCCTTTGACCCTATATCTTACTATCAGATGAGAATACTTAGAAACCTTATCAAGCTCAAGTCCGATCATACATTGATTTTATACTTAGGTATTAGTGGGTGGGTATGCCAATGTCAGTTGGCTTCCCTAGGCGCAATAGAACTTAAAATCATAAAGCTTATGGTGACAGAACGCTGGTGGAAAATTAAAATAACTGCACTACTTGGAATACCGACGTAAAATATACAGTATGTGTGCTTGAATCATACGACCTAATTCTATCCTTTACTATTGTACAAAAAATGTATGTAATGTTTATTACTTTATACAAAATATCAATAATTTCAAAAATCGCATACGGCTCTTACATATAGCGCAACATATTGATTATAAAAATTCAGCAACGTAGGATTAAGAGAGCTACATTAATATACAACGCCATCATCCATGACCACAGCAATCAATTTGTCTACAGTGAAGCTCTCTCCGTCCATACTCATATAGAAATACGAGCAGAAGTAGGTTCACTCGCAGTGAGTGGGGCCGAGTGATTTTGTAAACAACTACGCAGCACGCACCGACATCGGCTCGATGAATTTATTAAGCCAGTCAAGGTGACGGGATCGATGCTATCGCGCTTGCGTCTCACCTCCGTAACCACGTGTCTGTCAACAGATGGCAGTGGCTGTCTGCGCATGCGTCATTTTATTGAGCGTACCAGTACGCACACCTACAGGCGCGTCGCAGGCCTAATACACACACCAGCGTTGACATAAATCATATGTTTGTCCGCTTCTACCATACGGCTTCAAATTACCTTCCCAGCGCGTAATGACGCAAGTTGACTGCGTTGTTGGATTTGAAACCTTTTCTCAAGCCGATATCATTGAAATTGGCTTGGTATCCTATTGTAGAATTACCAGAAGTGGTTGAACTAAATGGCTCGCTACGTACAGCCGTGGACGTCAATTACGGTTCTTTATTTGGACACCGTTTGCGGGTTAACATACCTCTGTTCTATTTGCAACATTCAGTTAAGTAATGAAATCTAATTAGTGCCGATTTGGTCAGTTCTCGCCTTGGTTCATATATCGTGCGCTGAGAGCAATTTGCTTTGAACTCGACATAATGACTGCCTTTGTCTATCTGGCTCTGATTTGACAAACCATTAACTGCTCTAAAGGCTGCATTCCATGACTGTAATTACATTGGTATCTGTGGCCTTCTTTCTTTATACATGTGCCTGTGTTTTAATGACTAAGCAAAGCAAATAATTATCTTTTTTCTAAGCGCTACAAAACACACTTGTTGAGGTTTTTTACTCAACTTTGTTCTTGCCTCCAAAATTCAGAATGCTTTGCGCTTGCGACTATTAAACCATATAGGACGGAAGCATGGCCAATAGGCAATAGGCCAACCAAAAATCTCAATTTAAGAAGATATATAGTTTATGGCTTCGCAATACAACCAATCGCGTTGAAATTTGCCATGACGAGGGATAAAGGTTATTTAACTAAGACTAGCACAATTTCTGGAATAATTTCAAGCGAGGTTGACAGCTAAAGCCAATTAGCAAATATATGTAGAGCACACCTACTTATAAAATAACTTCCAACTTTTATTGTTCGGAAAGTTTGCGTCTGCAAAGTTTCGAGCGCTGTTGACTGCTGCTATGATATTTACGGCACTTTGAAATTAAAACACAAAGTTTGTTTGGAATTGTTATAGGGTTCATGGTTATAACAAACCATTGTAGAAGTATTTGCTTTAACGGACTATCTATCTACAATAATTCTACAGTTTTCATGGTTTGCGCCACGAGTTCTAGTTTTAAAAATCAAGTTTTTCTGGAACTCAACAAACATCAAGAGAGAGCTGTGTCGTGTCTATTTACAACCAATTAGTAAAACAATAGTTTGTCTTTGATCAGCAAATGAACACCAAACCAATATACTTAAACACCCAGTCAACAAAAATAAACGAAACGGAAATTAATTATCACCGAGGGACGACAAATGCTCAATCGGAATCGGTGACAACTACCAGGCGCGCAGAGCTGTGACAGAGATCGCTGAGAGCGACGAAAGTCGGGGAATGTCTCGCGGCTGTCTCTCACTTTTATTGCCTCAGTTCGTGGGATAGTGTTATATACGCTCAATTCTTTGTTATTGGCAACCTCTTTGCCTGACTGAGATAATGTGAACTGCGTAAAATATTTTTATTTGAACCAGGGGAACTCTGTTCGATTTTTATATAATATTATTAACTAATTCTTCTTCAATTCTTACTTTCTAGTTATTTTCTGACATATACAAATGTACGCATCTTTATCCAGTCGAGTGCGCGCCAGCTCCAACCGCATCCTGAACACCATAGCCTGGAAATTTGACTGTCCCATTATGCGACATATAAATAGTTTGACAAATTCAGTTATGACATATACTTACTAACATAATTATAAGCTGTACTAACAATTATATGGATCTTTGACATCTGATAATAAAATGATTTTAATTTAATTTTTTTTTTAAATGTGAGTGCTATTTATATTTAGATATTTTCATTTATTTAAAGGAAACAAATATTTTTAATTTCAATAACATATAAAATGCTATAAAATAATTACTATCACACTAACCAGTTAAGCTTCCTCAGATTAATACATCTTATTTACATAGATTAAAATATAGTACAGCATATACGTTTTACAAAATTAAATTAAAATTAAGACACATATGTATTTATTTAATTAAAATTTATTAAATGTGGTTAAGAGCAGCATTCCTGCAATCAACAATACATAATTCTTAATTAAGATTAAATAAGCATTCTTATATGGTATTTCCCTATAGTAACGAAAGACATATTGAACCACAAAATTATTTATTTATTTCTTAAAGAAGAAACAAGAATATAACGTACAACCAAACTATTATGAATATTTTTTAAAACCTTCAATCTCATCTACAGTGTAATTAATTTAGAAACACGTTCATTCAAATCTTTTCATTCGTCATTTTAATATGTCATCAACAGCACTCTATGCCTTCGTTTCTTTAATTCCAACGGCTAGGTATATTTTGGTCTGCGCGAATCAAAACACCTTCAGCATCATTAAAGGTTAGGCATCAGCGATTAGTCATTTTGCGACGGATTCTCGGAATCCCTTGGTTTTGTACAGAGAGGGGATTCAGGTTGGGTGGGCGTAGTTCAATTACCTTCCGATGTGAATGGGAGGCGGTAATTTATGAGCTACGTTCTAGATTTGTCTTTCGAGAATGATGACGCGATTTTCTTCCGACACACGTTATAGCTTTTCTAAGTATGTGTACACTCTGTGGTTATGTTATGTCTTAACCAAAGATATCAGAATATCCACTGAACACACAAGAAAGAACTACGTCAGACACTTTATAACAATATACACAGGGTACACACACACACACACACACACACTTATTTTTTGTTTACCTCACTCATTTTATTAGCCAAGGTTACACCCGTACATTCTTTACAAATCCGTGATTTTAACGTCGAAGTACGTAAAAAATTTTCTATAACATATAATGCTAATTCACTCTTACCGCTCTCATGCGTCTCATGCTAAGCCCCCTTGTGAGTACTAGTATACGTCTATTTAACATAGGTAAGGTTATGTAAAGTACTTGATGGTATTTGACATAAAACTTTTTTACAATATTGACATAACTGAAGCGGCAGCTTATTGTTTGTTGGTGAAAGAGCTATTTCGTAACTTTTAATAATAAAACGTACAAAATACAAAATGTTACGTCCATAACTACGTATCTAATGTGTTAATGAATAAATAAAATCAAAGTTGTCTCAACAATATAATCGGCATGATTTTAAAATTCATTGTATTTCCGTGGAAAATTTCTATAAACTAAATAAATGACTTATGACCACTGACTTTTATTGTTGAACGTCTCGCGGGCGGGATTCGAACCTGTTTATCTCGCCATTGCGGTGCAAACACTTTGCCAACTAACGGTCGTATACCGTTAGCGTCGGTGGTCGCCATTATGAGAACCGCCACTTAGAGACGCAGGTTCGAATCCCGATCATGTCGAATTTTTTTTGACTATTTTCAAAATGTTATCAATGACAACTGCGCCTGAGCAAGTTAGCAGCATAAACAAAAACCAAAATATACGGACTTTCCTATTAAACATAAATTAGGAAGAAGAAAAACAGTCCAAGTGCGAGCTGGACTCGTCACAGGCCGGGCACGTCGTAGAAATGTCTAAATATCGGTTCCTATTACAGTATCGTACGGATGAGGTATTTATACACGCGTATGTGTGAGTGAGTTCGCGCCCGCGATACTGCCGGACCCTGAGACGAGCACATTGCTTTACGACAAATTGTATGGAAACATGGCTAAACGTCAAAGGCGCTACAGGTGCATGTTTCGCGCCACTGCTACAAGGCAACGATCCTAGACAATCCGGAATCACTCCAGGAGGCGTGCAGGGACATCAAGCGTTTTGGGCACTTCTTCACTGCACTTCTACTCACGCACGATGACCAAAACTCCGTCCACACAACAACAACAGCAAAACTGTAACCGTACCGGTTAAACAGTATCCTAATGTCCTTATCCATTCTACAGGCTGCTGCTGTGCTGTGAGTGTTGCCATGACATATAGGTACTACATAATTAAGTTTAGTTTGTTTATTTGTCTTCCTTCCCGTAGTAACGGACGGTCAAAATGACATAATTTATTTGTATAGAGATAGTGGAAGGGATGGAAAACACACATGCTACTTTTCATCTCAACAGAGTAGTTCCCGTAGGACACTTTCCGAAGTGCACGCGGACGAAGTATCGAGCAAAAGCTTATTAGGGATATTGTTGACTGATTTACGTTGTAGCTTTGTTCTTTTATATTAAATAGTTACATACTCGTACCATTCTAATGAGTAAACTGCTCATTTCACAAACTAGTAAAATGAAAACGCTCTTGTAGGCCTGCGTTACTCGCAAAATCCATTACATAGTCGTGTTATGTATCAGTTTCATGAACTACATGTTTTATTGTGTTTTATAATTAGACTTTCGAAAAACAAAAGAATTGCACAAATGCACGCACACCCCAAGATTTATTAATATGTATACATATATGTATTATAATAATATGTTTTGTAATCATTGTTCAATTATGGTCTGGAGTTGTGGGGTCGCGACGCGGATGGGAGCGAGTGTTTCGTCTCCAGAAGCGTGCTATCCGGGTGATGGCGCGGATCCGATCTGATGAGACAGCGAGGCTATTTTTCATCGTGTTCGGTATAATGACGTTGCCATGTCTACTGGTCATGCAAGTAGCTGTCTATGTGCGAACCCATCTAAACTCGTACACCAGACGTATGGAGGGTCACACGCCCAATGTCCGCCACCCAGACACGCTGCGGCCAAAATGTCGAGGACCATTCGTGTTTTGTTTGGGATCTGGTCTTTATTGGGATTTTTATCCTTCAAGCAAGACAATTCCGTAAAGCTTATTCTATATATTAAACACCTACAAGGGAGTCTCTGATGGGTATCAACCACCCTGATGCACAATAATGGGCCCTCGAGTTTACAACAGGCTGCCAAATCAAATTAGAGAGTTTTAAACCAAACCAAAGCAAACTTTTAAACTGTTTGAAAAAATGGCTTGTCGAGCAGTGTTTCTATAAAATAGATGACTTCTTCAACTATACTCCATGACTAGCAGTAATTTAACTTTAAGATATTGACTTATACCAGCAGTGCCAATAAATGATGATTATGATTATAATAATAATAACACCTCAGGATATAAAGCTATACATTCTTGAGTTGAAACTACAGCAAAAAAAATCGTTGGCTTCATGTTTTTTTTTTAAACATCCAAAATCCAACGAGAATCTTTTAAAAGCTTTCGAAGGTCATCTAATCCTAGTCTTTGTCGAACTTTATTGAAAGTCTCGCGACCAGGCGACCAGGCGAGCAGCGAACTAACATCTGCTTTTTTCTCAGGAGCGTGCCAAGTTCCCCTAATCTGCTTCGAAGCACAAAGGAGCCATGCGGTGGCTAAACAAGGACAGCGAGATATAAACAGAGAATGTTAGAGGGAGAAACCGGATGACCGGAACATTACACAAGCCCGTTTCGGTTGACGGGCTCGGAACAAAATGAATGGCCCGGCAGCCGATTAAAATGCGCCGTAGCATCGGAATGAATGAAAATAATAAAAAAGCTATAATTGCGTAACATGAGGCCAGCGGGAAGTTGAAAGGAATGATGAGAAGCGATTTTTTAACTATCCGCAATTAGTTGAGACTTACAAACACTTTACGAGAAATATAATTTCAATTGCAAACGCGCTTACAGGCTTTAAAAAAAGAATGTCAGAAGAAAATTCAGGAAATGTACAGTACATATATGCAGGTATGTATCAACAAAATTATTCTGCTGAGAGTGGTGTTTACAGAGAATCGATACATTAAAATTCTGGTGATCATAGGTTTTATGTCTCACACTGGACTCGTAGGAAATGAATATCTAGTTCTCGATGAATACGTGTGACTCTTGAAAATAGCAAAGTTGTGACGGATTCCATGAGTGAATTTGGGACAGTTACCACAAATTGGGACCATAAAGCTATACTATAACACATTTGCGATATTTTATTTCCAGCCAAGTATCTATTACTAGTTAAATTGGGGCTTCTGGGTGGCAACATTTTTATTCCACGACCTTAAATCACCAGAGGAAATTATGTTTGTGACCCAATCACGTATAAATCCCCTTGATTTTAATTAAATTTAAAACACATAAATACATTTTTGACTAACTCATACACTGCATGGGGCCGGGAATAGGAGCAAATAAAAAATTCAGCCTGTATGTATAATTCACCCATCATTACTTCGTGAGGGCTCCAACGAATTAAAATCATAATTCAAGTTAAAAAGCTTTGTAACAAAGTTATTCGAAATTTATTTGAAATAATTAATACACTGGATCACTATTACAAAACTTTACCATGCAGAATTCTCGAGTTTTAGATGACTGGAATTGCTTCCAAGAAATCACTGGCACCCCATATATGCCCCATGCTTTATCTGCTCCTGTTCCGAGCCCTATATTGTTAGTATAAAAATAAACGTTGACGAAGTCACAGAAAAAGGCTAGCCTTCATAGAATATTTAATATCGTGCCATTTATGGAATGTAAAGCAAAGAAGATGTCAAGTTAATGAATATGTTTTTTCATGGACACGTTAGTTAGAGAAGTAACAACATCAGCCTGCGTAGCATGAGATGCATGAGAGCAGTGAGATTGAGATATTTTCATATCTCAACGTCTTATCGGTTAGATATATAACGATTAAATATGACACATCTCGCTCTCGGCCCTTTCACGCGTCTTATGCTGCGCAAACTGAAGCGGTATCCCCGAAATTTCCATATTTCAATTCTCAATAGATTCGCACGAATGATTTCAACCGACAATATTTCGTTTATTGGCTTCTATTGAAAACTGTTAAAGTTTTACTATTACGGTTTTCTCTAACAACTAACATAACCATAATCAGCACTCGTAGACTATTTACAAAATCAAGTAATCTAAAGGTGTATAGAAAATTGCTAAAATTAGATTTTTGCGTTTGTTTTAATTGTACAAAATCATTCTTTTTGTACAAAGTGACAGCGTCAAATGTCATTTTATCGACGCCATCTTTGTTTTCAACGGCAAGTCTTCCGTGTTTCGTGCGTTTTATATGTTTTTGTACAAATAAACTAAACCAAATATACAAAAATTGTAACTTAATCAGTTTTAGTTGATAATGGCCTATTAAAATTTTCAGTGTACAAGACCAAGTCTTGGCTTCATACATTCGCGGGACGTGTCATTTGTTTGTTTAGGTTTTGGCCAAGGCAAATCTGGAAGCCATTACCAGACCAGAACTATCTCAAATAGGACCACAGATTCACCACGATCACACACCTTGATGGTAAGTCACACATTAAGTGGTCTGTGGTCGACGGCGATGCAGTTGTTCAAACTTAACGATATCCGCCCAAAACAGACAATGATTTTAAAAAAATTCTGATGTGATTTCACTTGGCCTTCATCTCACCTGAATCATGGTAAGTGACGATAAGGCCGTTGGATGGTTAACTTGCGCACCCAGAAGACTCAATATAATGATGGGCTATACTACCTTTCAAACCGGAACCCAGCAGTACTATTACTACTGCTGTTTGGCGGCAGACTTAGGTAACGCGATGGTAGCTAGTCAGGCAGACATAGAAAATGTCTACTAGGATTCGAACCCGGGACCTCTGGGATTGTATGTCCAAGCGCGTAGCCATTAGACCCCGGAGGCGGTTACTCAGCATTCAAAATATAATAACACTGAGTTTGTATGGAGCTTGTATGGAGCGGCTTAAATACCTATTCCATGTAAAAATATATCATTCTTTATAGATAGATAGATATTTTTTCCATACGATTAATAGTTTTTTTAGCACAACCCGCCGAAAAGTGATTCTAGTCACGCGGTGCTAAAACGCTTCATATAAATCGGGCGTGTTTTGTAACGTCACATTACTATCTCATCAACAGCCTATATATGTCCCCACTTCAGGGGCTCAGGCCTACTCTCCTACAGAGAGTGTATGGGACATAGTCCACAACGCGGGCCCAGTGCAGATCGGCGGACTTCACATGCCTGTTCAAGACATGCAGGTTTCCTCACGATGTTTTCCTTCAACTCATAGGTACACGGCTGGATTCGAAGCCGGAACTGAGAGTCCGCGCCTTATCCATTGCGCCACCGACGCTTATTTACATGTATGAAGCTTGTTCGATATTTTGAGTTATCTCTTAAAATAATGTTTTCGTTCAACGTACAAAATGCAACGAAAAAATGAAATTTAATAAGTATTTTACTGTTCGAGGAAGTAAATTTTCGCAATTTTTGAGACATACATAAAAAATACATATTAATTTCTAATTTCATCTGATCTTCCCCGAAACTACGCTATATTGAATCGACAAAAATTCCTACTAATTCCGACCGTGTATCATTTCCTAGTAATTTATATCGCCATCAATCTGTACGCTCGCTCGTCTAAATATTTACAGCGCGTTGTCGCCAGCGCCGACAGACGGGTGCTATTAGCAAGTCTATCAATCGTCGACGATCCAGACATCGCAGGAAGACACTCGGGTGTAATGACATTCCATGAGTATAAATGTTGTAATAATAACAGCGTTTTAGGGTTCCGTAGTAAAATCCAGAACCATAAATTTTATTTGAATTTGATTTTATTTGAAAAAACACATCTTAACGTTAACAGAATAAAACTAAACATGTCGCATTGCATTTGTTATGGCCCCTGAATTGTGCTAGGAGCCTTTAGGGTTTCCAGGTAACTGACGGTCAGTCAACCGAAGAATCCAACTCGGCTGGGCAGCGTTCGGGATGTTACGGCATATCTTCTCGTCAAAAATACCTCAACGTCTAAAGACAAAAGTCTTTGATCAGTGCGTGTTGCCAGTGATGACATACGGAACCGAAACGTGGTCTTTTACTGTGGGCCGAATAAACAAGCTCAAAGTCACTCAGCGAGCAATGGAACGAGCTATGCTCGGAATTTCTCTACGTGATAAGGTCCGGAATGAGGAAATCCGTAGACCAACGAGGGTCACCGAGATAGCTCGACGAGTCAGTGAGCTGAAGTGGC
The DNA here is from genome assembly GCA_910589575.2 of Carcina quercana. Lineage (NCBI taxonomy): Eukaryota > Metazoa > Arthropoda > Insecta > Lepidoptera > Depressariidae > Carcina > Carcina quercana. The sequence goes on along the minus strand of OU342432.1, from coordinate 12,367,299 downwards.
AATCGCCACATCGCTCGAAGAACCGATAACCGGTGGGGTGTACAGGTTCTTGAGTGGCGACCACGTATCGGGAAACGTCTACCAGGCCGTCCCCCTACTAGATGGACCGACGACATGGTTAGAGTCGCAGGGAGTCGCTGGATGCAGGTGGCTCGGGACCGGTCGATGTGACGTACCATGAGGGAGGCCTATGTCCAGCAGTGGACGTTTCCTGGCTGATGATAATGACGGTCAGTGCCAGGTAACCAGGTTCTGAGCTACAGAATAGGTCAGCTGAGGTGTCGTGACCGAGGGTGTTCTTCTTCGGATGTTATAATTCTTCAAGTCCGTCCGACATTTTGATATCTAGTTATGTTATCGTGCGGCTGCAGGTGGACGTAACACTTTTACTGCTTTCTAGATGCAGTTAAGTATCACTTGGGCTGTTGTGGAATATAAGGAATGATTTATAATTAAAATTTGAGAAGTTAAAGAAAATTGGCTCCCCTCCATAGAAAAATTATACCTACATATATTTTTAGAATGCAACCCAGATATTTTTATACGAACAAAAGTTAGTTAAAAATTTTTGTATACCAATAAATAAAAGAAGCGTCGGTGGCGCAGTGGATAAGGCGCGGGACTCTCAATCTGAGGGTACCGGGTTCGAATCCAGCCGTGTACCTATGAGTTGTTTTTCAATTCAAGTACATTATCCGATTGCTTAACGGTGAAGGAAAACATCGTGAGGAAACCTGCATGTCTTGAACAGGCATGTGAAGTCTGCCGATCCGCATTGGGCCCGCGTGGTGGAATATGGCCCATACACTCTCTGTAGGAGAGTAGGCCTGATCCCCTCCAGTGGGGACATATATAGGCTGGTGATGATGATGAAATAAAATAGATGAAAGTCTCCACTTTTGATCCTCGATCGCTATGTCAGTTGCCGAAGATAGGCCTATGTTCAGCACTGAACTATCGAATTCTGTATATAAAGATGATGATTGTCATCATCAGCTACAAAACTTTTTGAGGTGCTCTGAACGCCAATACTTTAGTTATGACGCTCTCTGTATCCGCCGCTGCTCCCTGGCGTGTGTTTTTGTTGTGCTCAAGATTTTACTAATACTTCTTACATATCAAACACAGAGCATTCAGAACTCTGTTAATTATGCTATTGGGTTTCCTAAAAATACGAGTACTTACTCTTGTATCTCTTATAGTTTTCCTAATATAACCCGTCGAAAAGTGATTTTAGTCACGTGGTGCAAAAACGCTCCATACAAATCGGTACCAAGGCGTGACGTCACGGCTAAGTATTGAAGTATAGATAATGTATGAAACTTTTAACAATATTTGAGTTATCTCGTAAAATAATGTTTTTATGTGACCATTCCCTTACTAAAAAATATTCAAAATGTAACGTAAAATAAAAAAAATTATACGAGCAAGTTGGTTTTTTGGAATTTTTGCGGGATTTATAATTGTAAAAGTCCAGAAAAAATTTAATAATATTAGATATTTTAAATTTTAGAGGAGCTTTATGACCTTTATGGTTTAAAATACAATTTAGCCCCAATCTGATTTGGTGTCATCTAGCCTATTATGGTTATTTTCGAGAAGAGACCTTTGTCCGATAGTGCGAAGTACGCACAATATTGTATTTATTGTTAATCATGCTTTCCAGTGATGGGTGTTATAGATGGCAATTAAGGAAAATCCAATGATCTGGGATAGAGGTCGTCGTGTGTTATACGAGGGAGACTCATGTCCAACAATAGTCTTCTGCTGACAAAGAAACGACTGCCAATAAGTTCTGTTCTGTCGTTGGTACCTGCCTGACCAATAAGTACAGTCAAGAACACATGTAAGTACGTGCACTCCTGAATCCTTTGTAAAGGAATTTAATAAGATTCGTAATCTCCAGACCTAATCAGCTCATATATTTTCATGAACGAAACTCATAAACTGAGTTAGAGATGTCCAATAACAGAATCCAATCTCAGTATGATTGTATGTACTTCTACCGCGCGCTAATGGTGCCGCGGCCAGGTCGACGCCCGTGTGAGCAAGAGCCGTATACAAAATTGTACTTGCTAGAGCAGGATGCAGAGACGAGGTGATGGCAAATGCGCTCGTAAAGTAAAACTTGGCTGGTGCTTTTTGTACCATTTAACTTGGAGGAAATCCGCTGGTGGATTTGTAAAGCCAGGATGCGCCCGCATGGCTCGCATAAAGGAGAAAATATGAGCTCAATCTGGAACTCCGAGATCCTCGTGAATTCTTTGAAAATTTGTAGAGTACCTAGGTTAGTAGGCTAATATGAACACCGTATTGCGTGGATTTTCAGTGTGGGCTGGCAATGGTGAAAATGAATTTTCGGAAACACGGTGTATAACGGACTCGTGGCAGTGGAGCGATGTTTAAAACTTCTTTTTAGTGTTTCGAACATCTGAATAAAAACGGAACCCTTATACAATCACTGTCTGTCCATCTGTCACAGCTGAATAGAATGATTATCTCAGCAAATTCCAAAGTTCGAATTTCAGACCCCCTCAGATAAAAATTTTTTTAATAATTTTAATTGTGGCAACTTCGGGTCACCATTATACTCGTACTTAAGTAATCCAAATTTCAATTCGATAGCATTCGTTGTTGTTGAGATAATCCGCTGTGACAGACAGAAAGACCAACATAAGAGTGAAGTTGTAAGGGTTCCGTTTTTTCATAGGATGTTTGGAACTCTGAAAAGTAAATAATTATCACAATTACCGCCAAAAAAAATCGATTCCCATTAACATCCGTGTCCAAGCTTCTTAAAACTGTTACTGGATGGCGCTACGGTATACAGTAAACGAAATCGATTTTATTATTTCGGCTCCGAAAGGGGGCGTAGAAAGTGTGGATCATTTCAGCATGGATGTTGTGTGATGATTTTGACTATTGAACGTGATTGGGTAAATTAGGATCTTGTTGGAGGAGAGGGGGGTGGACGGTGGCATCGAAAAGATCAATTTTTATGGTACTATAAAGGAAACATCGGCACCATGTCACGATGTCCTTAATCTGATCAAGAATCATAAAGCAGCACAATAGCAGTTTCCTAGGAAATCCCAACTTGTTTGTGTACAAAGGGGCAATTAGCGGAGGGAGCAGGACCTACCCTAACCGGTGCCAGAGTAAACAATGGGAGGGCGGACCTTTATACCGGCCCTGCACTTTGTAACGGCGGCATCGCGTCGGCAGCGCGGGTCTGTCTGTGACACGAGCCCAATACCTACAATACGAGAGAGAGGTCGCTATAACTAAACCTATTATTCCAGTGACAAATGACACGTTCCGCGAACGTATGGACCCCGGACTGGACTTGTACTCGTACAAGGTCCTTTTAAAAGGTCATTATTATGAAATAAAAGTGATTTTGGAATAATTTGGTCCAGTTTATTTGTACTTATGTAAGTATGCATGTTTATGTAAACATTAAAAAGAAAAATCTGCCAAGTGCGTGTCGGGCCACGCGCAGTGCAGGATTCCGTAGTTGACCGGAACAAAAAGTTCACGTCTAATAAGAATGAATTTGTACGAAATTTTATTTTGACATCTCTAAGTGTTTGATATGTCTAAGTGTGATAGTTTTCCTTTTAACGTCACTATATATGTAGTACTGTGAATTTTTTCACTCGACTCTGACAAAATGTATCACTTTTAAGCTTAATATTTCTCTAACGGATCCTTGAATCGAAAATTAGTGCTCCAAGACCCTCAATATTTAAAAAAATCTATTCAATGATACCCCACATAATGGGGTAGATGCAAAAAAAAATCATCTCCTCGATACGCGTATGGAATACACTAAAAAAAACTTTTTTAAAAATTTTTCCAACACTATGTCGGCGTGATTAATATGTACCCGTACCAAATTACAGTTTTCTAGTATAGTAAGAGTCTCTGAGCTAAGCCGCGGATAGACAAATGGACAGAGCACAACTATACTCCTTGTTTGGAAAAACAAGCATGAAGCAAGACTGCTTAAAAAATAAAGATGGCGGCAATATTTTGTCGTTGCCACTTAGTACAAAAGTCTTCTTCTTCTTAGTACAAAAGTTATTTTGTAACAAATAATATACGAATTGTATATATCTTTAGATTATTAATTAATTTATTATAATTCATTAAAAATAAACTATTTAACTATTAAACTAGACGTTCAGGAAGCGCGTTGTCTTCTTGATGTAATACGATCACTTCACGAAACAAATAATCTCAAATGTAATTAATTATAATAATTTAATTGAATGTTGACACGTATTATTAATTAATCAGTTATTTGTAAACCTATTAGTATTTAATGAACTTCATACACAATAATAATTGTTTTATGAATAAAAGAATTGCATAAAGGCACAGTGTCGCGGACAGGTTTTAGCGGGAACTGAACGTTTTAAAAACTGTGAGCACTTTATTCGAGAGCTAGATTTAACATTGACGGTATTTCGAGAAAAAACAAGTCGACTGCGGCAAATTTTAAATGTAATTTAAGCGTCGAGCTGCCACGTTAAATGGAACTAAAACTGGCCCAATCACTCACTTTATACCTCACTTGTAGGACGAACACAACAGTGTTTGGCTGCAGGTTTAGCTATACAAAATCCATTACTAAGTGGGTAGATCGGCAGGAGTCGAACTTATAAATGTAGGTTATATTGAAAGAAGCTCACGTCCCGTTTACTTTGTATATGTTATTATATTTCAACTGACTAAATACTTGTGTATAGTCACAATGTATACATCCCTTGATCTTAGCTTGAAGACTCTAGCGGTGATCTGAAAAAAGATACCCTATCCGCTGCCTATCCGACAGAAAGATCCGTAAATTATACCAGTACATTGGTATAGTATATCTGTTCTCTCACTCTTCCCGCTTTAGTATAATAAATGGAAACAGCTAGTATACGGTATAACTTTGAGAAAAAAAAATTGGGTGAAAAATGAATATGAATAGAAACTTGTTGGCGTCGACCGGTGGCGTAGCAATGTTCAACCCTCAACTAGTTTGTCCTGCGGTTTCCCGCATACGTGCATTGTCATATCACGTCAGCAACGAACAGTTAAATTACCGCAGATCCCTTGTTTTTTTCCATTACAATGTAGAGGTAGAGGTTTATTCTTTTCAATAAGGACAATAAGTGTTTTTATAGAACGGCTAAAGCCACTTTCCAATGCGACTGGTAAACGTTTCTTCAGCCACACTTCTGCTGCTCTTGGAGCTGTTATTGGTTGTAATATATTATTTAAGTTAGCAGTACAGGTATATAAATAACGAAATCCTAATAAAATGTATGTATTAAGGGTATTAAGTGCCCATCGGCTGTTTTATACTATCATTTTGCTGAAAATAGTATCTGTTTCGAGTTTAGCTGTTTTGTAAACTATCTAGATTCTAGATTAGTGGTTCCTTACCGAGACAAAATTAATGTCCGCGAAACAGTTGTAACTCCAAAATATAAATATAAACTTAATCCCTTTTTATGAAGTAACAAATAATATAACATTAGTACGTTTAGTCAAATTAAATGTAATATTATTACTATTACTAAAAAGTTTTACAAACAAATAGAAAAACATTTTTAATAGAGAGTAGGCATTGCAGAAATCTCTGATATTGTTTTGAAATTTGCTACAATGTTTAATTAATTAAAATCACACGTGTCTGTAATTAAATAATAATTCTTTCAGTTGTAACACATACAGTGAATCCCCTCTTGATCTTGTCGCGTCGCAAATTAGTAATAAAACCATTAATTAATTAATTCCGGCATCTAATGAAATATAGGATAGAAAATAATATTTAATAGCACCAAAGATTTACAACACTATAGTAACCGTAATAAGATTGAAAGTTCGTTGCTTGGGGCGCTGTTTGTTTTCCCAGTACTCGTACCCCAGCTATTTAGCTGTGAATGATTAATTTGAGAGCTTTTACTGTTTGACACGTCCAAGTCGCGATGATGGCCGCCTAAATCAATTTACTGCAGCGGCCCACAGACAAGTGCCAACTGGTTAATCAGAGGGTTTGCGATAAGAGAGTAATGGCTTGTGGACAACTTTGACACCTGATTCAAATTGCAACCGCCCATAGTTAAAGGGATGACATCGAATTCAAACAAATATATATAAACAGTTGCACATTATTATTCGACAAATGAAGTGATAGATAAATAAGTAAAATATATTTAAAAATTGAGTTGGTATCGATAGTTATGCGAACTATTCCTTCACTTTTCTTGAGTTGACTGACTGCAGGGTGGGCTATATCTACTTCGTTAAAAGATCTGTGGACATGCTCGAATAAAGAACGAGCTGATAGTTGGTGGTACTAGTGGAAGACTGTGATGAATTGTCTAGTACTCACATAAATTTATTTTAAACTGGTACCTTTGCAAACTCCGCTATCTTGCTCCGCTGAAAACCAGCGTTGTCGCTGCTTGCTGTAGTGACAGCAACATTCTGAGTCAGGTGTCTTTTTTATATATGTAATTTAATTTTTATTTTGTAAGTCATGTCAATGTTCTGTGCCAAATAAACTTTATCTTTCTTTCATTGATCGATATTACAGTTAACAGCCGAGGGGAATCTATTTGACCTTGTGCAACTCTGATAAGTAACTTCAGCTATGCTTTGACAAAAAGTAGATGGAGGAAGAAAGTGATACTTTTCAACCGACTTCAAAAAAAAGGAGGTTCTCAATTCAACGGGTATGTTTTATTAATTTTTTTTAACTCATAACTTTCGACTGGGTGAACCGATTTTGATTATTCTTTTTTTTATTAGAAAGCTGGTGCTTAATTTGGTCCAGTTCTTATTATCCATCCATCCATGAGAAAACCATATAAGACTTAAATTTGCTCTAGACTTTTAGGGCAGTTGAAGTCGGTTTTTAGTTCTTTTTGAACGCGTTATTTAATACATAGTTAATAAGTAATTTATATGCTTTGTACTGCAGTTATCTTAAAAACTCTTTTATTTATATTATATCCTAGTGGCGTAATAAGAATTCCAAACTTGAGAAGCGTATTCAAGAGTAAGTACTACTAGTTATCAAAGTCTAGTTATTGTATTAACATTATGATATTACGTAGGACTCGTACGGTGTTATAATGAATACCGAAGAAGCCTTAAAGTTAATAATAAATATCTTGAGGGGTTGAGTCAATATAACCTCCCTCGGTGATACATCCACCGTTTGACACTTATTGAACTTCGGGCGACAAATTGTTCATTTGTGCCACGTTTTATCGTAAAGACGTTTATTTTCACGACATCAAATTTATAATAGGGATAAATAAAATGAAACGATAACTTACGAATTCTTTATTCAAAAGTGCTTAAATGAACATTAGATTGTACCTTATAATTATAATACTATACTACTAGGCAAATTAAAAAAAAATATTTAAATTATCAGCACCTTCCAATATAATGATTCGCCTATGACGACTTGGGATAGGTCATATAGACTGAATATAATCCCAAGTATTGGAAGGAAAATTCAAGGCAAACGTTATTTATCTGCATAAATATACAAGTTAAATAGCGCTCACTCACGCATCACAAAATCATCTGAATTATAAATTCCACAAAGGCAGGCAGACTGTAGGCACTAGAAATGAAAGGGCTGCTCGAAATTATACCTGTAAAGAACTTCGCAATAAGTAGGCGAATATTATTACTTTTGGAGAACCTAGTGATCCATAAAACTACACTAGTTGTAGTTGAGAATATTTGCTTCTTGAGAAAAGAAATGAAACGTAATTATACTATTACGTATTGCTTACAATATTAAATACAAAATCGTTGATCACAGTTGGTTTCATATCTATCTTAGAAATACTGTCCCTAATGAGTAAATGTGTAAAATAAAGGCTATCCCCTTATAATATTATCGTCCTCTTGTTCACCGATTTGCAGTATGGCCTTTTGGATCATGCGCTTGAGTTTCTTCCGAGACTCGTTCGATCGAAGAGTGCGCAGCTCGGAAGCAACGAAGTCTCCGAATATCTGTTGATGAAACAATGTGTTCACTTTGAACGTCCTCGTATGTTGTACGCACGGCTACAGTTCAAGCTATACATTTCCAGTATAAGCTGAACTAGCGGCGTGCGGGAGTACATTCAATGCGAGGTCAGCGTATACTGGAAATGTATATATGTAGCCGTGTGTACGACATCAAACAAAGTTTAATCAAACATTGAGTCGGTTGGTTTTCTACTTGCACTAATATTGTAAATTCACTAAATTCACAAAGAATTGTTTTTAGAATTCGACCCTTGATCTGTGAATTTTACTGCTAAATTTCCCGTGTGATGCAAAGTTAGCACATGCTAGTAGAAATAAACCATTTCCAGTCAACATCTAAAAACGCTTAGCGCACTAAACGCCCGTTAGCAAAAATAGAGATATAAATAAATCTGTAAAAGGTACGGGATGCTTATTAATTACAGGGGTAAATAACCTTTTAGGCGCGAATGACATTACGTAATACAAGCCCATAATGAGTCGTGTCTGTTTGTGAAGCTAATATTAATTTTAAAGCAATAAAATTTAATAATATCGCCCCTGTCGCCTTCTTTGCCCAGTGATGACTATCCAGACTTAATTCAGCTTCTATTCCGAGTGATATTTAATAATATATATGATTTTATTCTGACCTGACACTCGTCCGCATTGCCGCCAGGTCTCAGTCGGGGGACTGGCTCCTCGGGCCATACCAGGGGCGGCAGTGGAGGCGGTGCAGAGGCAGCTACACGGATTCCAGTCTTTTGTCTTCCTAGTAAAAGTCCATTTTGTTTTGCTCTCGCTGCTATCCCGAATTCTTCTTCTTCTGCCGCTTGAAATTCTGCTAGCTGAATACCAAATAACATTATTGTTCAAATTTTGATCACTGAGCTTATATCTATTGTAAGTACGTCTACCACGGCAAACTCTTCACTTACCACCAGGAAAGTGAAGGCCTGCTGCAGACCCATTGTGTGTTTAAAGATATATGTCCTGAATGATCTGATATGTTTAATTTAAATACTGAAATATTTTTAACAACCGGTACACAATCAGAAACCCTGACTTAGGTAAGATTCTATGCTTATTTTGGTCTGCTGGCTAAGAAATAATTAACTTTAATTAAACAAAAAATTGTTATAAAATATCATGGCGGCTCCGAGTAACATAATCCATATCGTGAAAAGATAAGTACATTTGTAGTTTGTACCTGGTTTACACAAACGGCCCATGTTCCCTTATCGAAGAAACGCAATCGATAAAAACTGTGTTCCCTTTATATTACATCGGACTAGCACGCAATGTGTAAATGAGAGAGAGCATAAATCTACGTAACATCAATTCACAGCCGTAATCGACAGAAACTAAATGTAACAGCACGTCATGATACGAAAACTACCCACCGTTTATTAACAAGTAGTCGATAGTTCAATAATGGACAACAATGTCTTTAATAGCTAAATGTTGATGTTATTAAGTGCACGTGATGCGTGACTTACCTCGAGATTAACTCCGTCCATGGAAGTATCGAGAGGGTCACCAGAGGGCGCTCGCATCAGGAACGTCAGTGCGTCGAAGTACTCCCAGCCGCTGGCCAGCGCCGCGCCCCCCTCGCCGCACCCCGTCGACATTTGCCGCCTCTTGATCTTCCTCAACTCGTTGTTGAACTGTGTCCTGAGATTATGTATCTTCCTACTAATCTCCTCAGCAGAAGTTCCGAACACACTCGCCAAGAACTCGAGCTTCGCTTGCCTCGCGCACCGGTCTTTGTTCAACGGATTCTTGACATCCCATAGCTCCTTGCATTCCTTCTCCATCACGTCGATCAATTTCATAGTGTTCTCCGAATTCCAGTGTATCTTCGAATCTCTTCTGGGGCTACCATTTTCAGAATCTATTTCTAATTTCGGCCAGCATAGCTCCGACGAATTTGAATTGGAATCCATTATCGATATGACGTATAACGTTGTATTTAGAGTAGCGCTCTAGCGAGACTGGCGGGGCAGGGGCAGAGAGCGGCGAAACCGGTGTCTGGCGGAACGGCAACGCGCTCTCGGTGTGTCGGGCCGCCGGGGAGCCGCGCGGCGTTGCCAGACCGCGGGCGCGTGCAGTGCGTTGCATTACGATAACTTCAAGGCGCTAACGAGGCGAGAGGTGAACTGTATAAGCAGCAATTAGTGCAATACGTCACAAAGAACATTTCTTTGCTTATCTTACATTTATGCATGGTTATGTTAGTCTGAGGCAAATACATTTTATTCCGTAAATTTGCCGTAAATTCTGTAATTTCCTTAAGAAAAGAACATTCCGTGCGTTCCATTGTTTTCAGTACGAGTCGATTTTCATTACAGGAAAGGCAGATAAATCTTTAAACCATTAAAAACAGCATAATCTCAGAATACAGAAATAGAATTATTAATGTGTGAACATCTTTGATGAACGATATCAACGTTTGGAAAATATTCTTACATAAATAAACGTGCGTGACAAAAAGACAAACCTGAACACCAATTGAACAACAAAATGTACATTCGTTTTTATAAAATTAGTATTATTATAATTAACTAAACTAAAAAGTGTTGCTAACACAAAGTAATATTTCGATTATTGAGAAGAGAGAAAGAGAAAAGTAATTAAATGTACGCAATATTACGTTCCAATTTCACACAACTCAATTATTATTACTGTTTGTGTTGAGGTATGATGTGTAATGTGTGCCACGTGTGGGCTGTGCTTCGTCAAAGGATAATCACGTCGACACTATCGGGACTCGCAACATTCATCAGATTATACCCATTAGGGCTGGCTCAAGGATGGCAAAAGTACTCTATTTGAGTACGTACAGTGAAATAAAAAATAGTTTTACTCTCTAAAAGTCTTCAGTAACGTCACAGAATTAATATACTCGTAGTACTGTAACGTTACAGTGTCGAGTTTGTTAGTACTTACCTACATTACTACTACAAACTAGATGGTAAAATAGTAAAAAGATGTTCTTGACAAGTGCAGTGTAGGTTTTGTTGTCTATACAATATTAAGAACCTGATTTCGAAATAAAACAGCATTGTTTTCAGAAAAATAAATGAAATTATTTATTTTTTAGGGTTCCGAAAATCCGAATAAAACCCCGGTGTCTGTCGTCTCTCCGTCAGTCTGTCACATCATCACAACAAATACTAAAGCTGTCAACTTAAAAATTTTAATAGTTATGTTATGAATTTATGATATATAGAGGTAGAGATATCTCAAATGAAATATATGCTAAAATATTATTTCTCAAACATGCATGGAAATATTGACATTATTTTTGACATAAGAACACGCGAAGTATCGACAAAGAAAATAAAATCGATTGCAGGAGGCTTTTTGAATTTGGAACATTACAACGCTCCAGCAATGTATGAAACGGGCGTGCTGCGGTTATTAAATACTCTTTGATTGGATCTGTTTTATCATTCTTGACATACCAAAGTAAATCTCTTTGCTTAGTACAAATTGTGTTCACGTGGCTGTATAGCCATAAATGTGTTTGCCTTTCGTCACAGATGATAAATAAAAAATTGGGGGCAAATCTGAAAATTTGTGTTGATTTGCTATTTACATACTTAATAAATTTAATAATTAAAGTAGGTTCCAACGTTTCAGAGTGAAGTAGTGAAGATTGATTTTCGTCCACCAGATTTAAGATCAGAAGCCCAATTGGCAATGGAAAGCCTGCTTCCAGCAAATTCAAAAGAATAAAAAATACATGTAAGTATATGAAAATTTTCTTTTAGTCATTGCCCCAATATGACTGATGTAACCTTTAATATTAATTCAATTAAATGTATAATAAAAAAGTATGAATTATTTCCCTGCATTCTTTTGAGAAAAGAACTATAAATATCTCGGCGGTAATGGCAATTGTCTATCTCGTATTAGTAAAATCCTCGCCTGCGGCTCGGCCTTCAAACTCATACTCGACCTGCAATTCCTTATTTCCTTACCTTTGCAATAATGTGCTATTATTTAAACATGAGCAAAAATATCGAAACTTCAAACGAAAATTATTTATAAAAAAATTAAATAAAAAAGCTGTCACAGTCGAGCCGCGAGTCGATTTGGCGGACTGTTGCTTACCGTTGCACTCTTACGTGTTAGGGGTAATGAGGAAGAGAGGCCCAAAACGGAAATTTCCAGTAGGTCAGGGAACGGCCTTAATTAGAGTAGCATAATTGTCCTCGATTTTTCCTTGACATAGGCTACATGCCTACAAAGTCTTTCAACTGTTCCACACTCCTCTGTTGAACATGAGCCTCCCCACGTTGGACTTTTCATGATGGGATTTTCCGGAATCATCACGTGTAGCAATGACTGGTCCCGAACCACTTGCATCTACCGAATACCCTGACCATGTAGTCGGCCTCTAGTAGGGACGGCCCCGTACGTTTTCCGTACATCTTTACCCATGGGTGTCGCAAACCATACCGAGAGACAGCAGTCTCCTCCTGAATAACTAATCGAATACTGCGATCACCAACCCGCCTGGCAGGCGTGGTAAATGAAGATAGCAATTGATTCTCGCTGCAGTTACAATAAGAATGCAACGTGACGCGGCGGCGAGCGTCGGGCCCACAACTGTCGTATTGCATATTACGAGGGGCATACCGAAATGATCGGGAATATAAAACAATACATACAGGAAATAACTAAATTTATTTTTATTGCTTTTCGAAGTATTCTCCGTTGCAGTTAATGCACTTTTGCATTCGTTCGAACCAATTATTATAGCAGCAATTCCAGTCCGAAGTTGACATGGTCAAAATCGTCGATTTGTATGCTTCCACTGCTTCTTCTGGACCTTGAAACCGCTGACCACGCAATAAATCTTTGATTCTAGGGAATGTAAAGTAATCATTGGGACTCAGATCAGGGCTGTATGGAGGATGATCCATTAATTCAACGTTTTCCTGCTTCAAAAACTCGCTTGTTTTCTGAGCGGTGTGAGAGCTCGCATTATCGTGATGGAGGATTATGCGTCGTTTCGGGTTACCTCTACGGAGTTCGGATATCATCTGTGGCAAACAAACCGTTGTATACCAATCAGCGGTAACCGTTCTCCGTTCCTCTAAGGGAACTGTGACTACATGTCCTGTTTTCGCGACAAACGAAGCGACCATTTTCTTCGATACGCTGCGAGAGCGGACAACTTTTGTTGGCTTGATCTCACCTGCGAAGACCCAGACAGCCGACTGATGCTTTCTTTCTGGCTCATATGAATAGATCCATGATTCATCACCAGAGACAATGTTATAAACTGCTTTTGACTTTCCTCCGTTGAAGCGTTGCAGAGTAGACCGGCACCAATTGACACGAGCCGCCTTTTGCTCTTCGGACAAATTATGGGGCACCCAGCGGGAAACTAGCTTTCTCACTCCCAGTTCACCATGTAAAACAGTTTGTATCGCAGTCATACCTATCCCTAAAGTAGCCCGAATCTGCTCATATGTAATATGTCGGTCATCCTGTATCATTCGGCGCACAACAGCGACATTTTCTGGTGTAACCGCTGTTTTTGGCCGGCCTGTGGAAGGTACGGTGCCAAGAGAAGCACGTCCACGCCGGAATTCAGAATACCAGCGATATATTGTCGTCTGGCTAGGCGCTTCACTCTTGAATATAGATATAAGCTCAGCGAGACATTGTCCCTGAGATAATCCTCGTCGAAAGTTGTAAAAAATTATGGCACGGAAACTTTCTCTTGTAAGCTCCATTTTTTTATCGACCTATCAATTTCAAACTGATATTGTTCTTTAAAAAAAAATTTTTTTTTAATTCTGTCAATTGTGTTCGATTTTCAACTAACCAGTGTTTATTCATCAAAAAGAGTTTTTAATCTAATTAAATCGAAAGTACTCGATTACCGATCTTTTCGGTATGCCCCTCGTAATTAAAAACACGCAGCGAGATGTGACGCGGGGCTGCCCGCTGCCGACGCTTGCACTGGTGCATAGGGCTGGCAGAGAACAACGCTTGGCTATTCACTGAAGTATTGGTTGGTAAGGTTGGTAGAAGAATATTTCATGTCATACTATGTCATAGTACTCAATAATAAATGCGAAAGTGATTTTTTTGTTACTTTGGCTTTCATCGGCACAACCAATTGTGATGGAATTTGGCACGCACATGGCAAGGCATGTACGCAGACCAAGTCGAGAGCAAAAGTTAACTAGTATACTTTCTCGCGTGAGGAAACCTGCTGAGAAGAAATTCAAAGGTGTGTGTGAAGTCTACCAATCCGCACTGGGCCCGCGTGGTGGACTATGTCCCATACACTCTCTGTATGAGAGTAGGCCTGAGCCCCTGCAGTGGGAACGTATATAGGCTGTTGATGATGATACTTTCTCGCACTTATCATATTCCATCATGCTTTTGTGGCGCTTGAGCTCACAAGCTCACTTTCGCATTTGTGAGATTAAAGCCAATTACAGCCGAATGTGAATATTATCACTATCACTACACAAGAATGAGCAGCTAACGTTCCACAGTGTTCCTCGGTGACAACCATGACGGTCGCACGCGCGGGGGAGAACGCAGACAGGATTAATATCTAAATAATGAGGCAGACGCCCCGCCCCACCCCGCCCGCCCTACACGACGTGTACCGACACTACACAAAATAATACTAGAAGAGGTAAGAATAACTGTTTCTATAATATTACTAACTCTTTCCCACTAAATACAACTCCATGCAGTAAAAAGAGATTAATAAAAATTCTACTCAGGATATTACTGTCACGAGGCAATGAAATCATACTGATCATAAACTGTCAGCCAGTAAATCAAGTTCCATTTTTGAAGGGTATACTAATATTTAATTAAGATTTCAGAAGGTCCAAGAAGATCAGGAATGTTTTCAAACATACAATCTCCTTGTTTTCTTTTATAGAAGTGGGTAACGTCATCTACTGCATGAGCTTGCCCTCATAGCCTACCAAGACGAACGCTTTCCATGGGGGGATCTCTGTGTGGTACACATTTGGTGAGCTGACTTATATTTAAAGATAGGGTTGTTCTGATTCTAAAGCAGAAACTCAAAGTATGTTATGGAAATATTCTGAATTTTAAAGTCACAACGCTTAAAATGTACGAGTATAAGAAGTATCCTACATGACTATGCATATCCAGCAGAGCTATGTATTAAACCTTCCTATATTCCTCCTGTAGTTTATACAGACTCTCCGTGTCAATAACAAAACACCTTGGTTCTGGCAGACTTGTCGGTCGGTGCAGCTCAATAAACTCTCAAATCAACTTTTGTACCCGAAGCCCTTGCGCTTCCTAGTTTTGTTGACATTGCGGTTCGGTCAGTTTACTAGTTTTTGATTTAATTTAGTTTTAAGAAATTTACAATTTAATTTGCAGTTACATTCAATACGAATATAGGGCAAATGTCCGCAAATTAAGAAGGTTTATATTTGATTTTTAGAATTGACTTATGTTTTAGGAGATTTTTAACATACTTCAAAAAAGAAAGAAGTTCTCAATTCGACGGGTATGTTTTTTTAATGTTTGTTACCTCGGAACTTTTGACTGGGTGAACCGATTTGGATGATCATTTTTTATTTCAATGCTGGTGCTTCCCGTGTGGTCCTATTTCAATTTGATCCAGTTCTGACAATGTTATCCATGAGAAAACGATATACAGCTTAAATTTTCTTTAATAAAAGTAGACTTTTAGGGCAATTGAAGTCGGTTTCCAGTTCTATTTGAACGCATTTACTTGTTACTACATAGAGTCCGACTCGCTCTTGGACCATTATTTATTTGTAGCCAACCTCTGCCCAAATACAATTTGCAGCAACAGCCAAAGCCTGTAACTATTACGAAAATATCTGGTTTTAAAATCACTGTAATATGTTGTTGCTGTCCATACACCCGTTACTATCTCTCGAGACAGCCCTCGACGCCAGCGGAGGGTGACAACCGGAAAAAATGTCGTTTGCCCTCGTGATTTAGCGCCTCCATACTTCAAGTATCTACCCTGAGGGATTCAATTCACGAGCTGGAAATGTGATGAACACAAATAGGTCTGATAATCATTTCGTAAATGTCTTTGATGTCTTCGAATAATATCATTCAGTATCAGCCATCTACCATGGTTAGTTCATCACTAAGTCGCATGGCTCGCTACAAGGTGGTACCAATACTTCGTAGTTGCGGTCTATCTATAACTGATTCTAGCTCACTTAACTCGGAACTTTAGCTGCCAAGAGCCACTTAAAATGACTCTACGTGATAAAATCCAACGATCTAAGGTCACCAACATAGCTTGAAGAGTCCTGGTCTGAATTGGCAAAGGACAGGCCACATTGCTCGGAGAACATATAACCGATGGGCAGTAAAAGTTCTCTAGTGGCGGCCGCGTACCGAGAAGAGACGTCCCCGCTGTTATAGATGGACCGACGACCTGGTGAGGGTCGCGGGGAGTCGCTGGATGCAAGTGGCTTGGGACCGATCATTGTAGCATGCCATGGAGGCCTATATTCAGCAGAGGACGTTTACCGGAGGATGATGCAAATGACATTGCTGAGAATGTTTCACAGTAGCGACATCTGGACTGTCAGTTACAAACACAATTGTGTCATTTTAGTTGTTGTTTTGTATAGCTTGTGATACAAATACAACAAGGCGTCGCTTGTAACCTACTTGCGTAATGTTGGTATCGATTTCAAACTTTGCAAGTGTACTTATGTTATTCTGATGAGATTACCTTAGGTTCATTTGTTTTGAGAGTTTTGGAGTTCAAATTGGTGAACACTTATGGTAACGAGGATCTGATGATGGAGCCGGGAGGTAGACAGCGGATCTCTTCAGTAGCTTTGCTAAATTTATTTGTACCTTTTAGTATACTAGTGTCTGCGTGCTTTTATGTGTTCTAAAAAACACGGAAAAACACAGATTTTTTTTATTATCCGTTTTGTGTTTCAGCTGATCACAAAAACCCAGAGCAGAGCTGTAATGATGGTTTTGAATGTTAAAAATTATTATTTCTTTCACATTTTTATTTTTACTCAAAAATGAGTTTAGTAGTAATTTTCATCTCACCTGCTGCGCCACTGAACTGTCACCTGTCTCGAAAATGACGTCATAACGTCTTTGTGTTGTATTGCTTAACGAAAATAGCTTTAAATCACTTCATGTATAGTTGTTTATTCTTTTAACTTTAATTAGTGCTTAAAACAAGCGAAAAAACGTTATGATAACAAACGCTGAGAAAGGAGACTGACTAGATTTTTCATCCATGGTATAATCGCTTTTTTGGCGCTGATAGTTTCAATGAGATATAGGACTACTATTTTTGTATAGGGCAACTCTTCTATGGCTACATACAGATGTCATTTTGCCTCTTCCTGTCAGCGCAAATTGACGCGCGGCATATGGCTACAGGCGTTGTGATGCTCGCGCTGACGGTACTGTCGCACCGTACAGCAAAGGTTGGAAGCATGCTCACTCAGAAACATCAGTGTTAATGTCAGCATTATAACACATTCAGATACAATTATAAACCATTATTCCTTAATTAACACGCATATGAGTGTTAGGCGCAAAATTATTACAATTTTTGTGGAGTGTTATGACTATACCTATTCAGAAAGCTTTCAAAACGACTATAATAATCTAAAAAGAATCACAAAGACCTTCTTTGTGATTCAATTGACACTTACATCGTACGTGAGAGATTAAAAAAAACCACTCACTTGAATTCCTAATATGTTTCAATTCCATTACACATCACAAGCAGTCGTTAAAACTGCAGTTCACTTCACTCGCCTCAAAACCGAGATGTCGTGTCCGACAAAAAGCCGGAGCTGCATGCCCAAGAATCCAGACTCTCCCGGGAACTTGGCCAAGTCCCGCCACAAAAAACACAAGCAATCTCGGAATATATTTTAATAGCCGAGCGGTGACGGCTCAAAGGCGGTTATTTATCGCACGCCCTCTCTCATTGCTTCAACACACTGAGAAGCAAAACGCACCAACACACACAGCACAAATTCTGAAAATTAGCCTTACTGCTATCAACTTAGAGCTAAATTCTAATTGATTGCAACATACGATTAAAGTGTTACGATATCAAACACGCAAGACTAGTAATCATTCGATATCCGATTCTGTTTTGTCTTATCGTAAGAATCCAGCCAGTCCATAGAGGACTTTAAATTCTCGTACATACGGTAGGCAATACTGTTTCATATTACGAACGGTACGATATTCACAGCGTGTTCTAAAAGTCGGATAATGAATTGGCGTCAGGCAAGAAACAACTTCGCGGAGTCTAAACCGTACACAGGATGTCTCACTAGTGACGTGGATTAAAGGGTGAAACGATATCGATATATTTAAATTTAAATATCAGTCTGTGGTGGTGGCGTTGACAAAGGATAACAAATAGAGAGGTACCTTGGTGAACACTTATAATTATAGTGGTAGCAAAAATAAAGTTTGCACTCAGAACGCACTTTTATCCCGCTCGTCTCCAAATCAGTAATAACCTAGTAGGCGTTATCTATTCTAAGGATGGATAAAGCTAAAAGATATACAGGCAAGATGTCTGCTGATATCCTTTGGCTTTAGGTATACGTACTCAAAGGTTTGTAGACATAATTACTCTCTAGTATTTTATCCCAGTACTTTAGAGAAGAAATTTATAATTTATTAATACTAATATTAAGATTTTACTCTTGTGTAGAAGATTCATTGGAAAGGTATTAAACCGATAGGGTATCTCAAAACCTTTTTGGGGCCGGGCTATGTGAAATTTATAATCACCAAAAAACCTCGGTGGTCATCCTCCGCGTACACGTCGAAGAGCCCTAGGAACTCCTAAGAACACACCAGCGCTCCTCTAGCACTTCGCATTCAGCCATGACATCTCCGCAGCTCTGGGCTGCAGCGGGACGGAACCACACCATACTACCGCTGCCATCCAGTGGTCACAGGTTTGTACCAACAGGACGATCAGAGATCCTACTCTGGCCGCCCTAGGCGCCCCTAATCGTTGTGATCCAGGGGAGTGCTTGCGCCTCCCCGTCGTTGCCGTCTAAGAGTAGGGTCAGAATGTTTGCGGTCACATTCTGCCTCTTACTTTTAGACCATGACGACCTCACAGAATGCGACCGCGGCATCCCACGCCACCCGGCTCTCCAACATCGCCACAATAAGGGCCGGTGGGGATAGGTCACATCCGGTAATCTGGATAGAGGAGTGTTCCATGCTGGGCATTGCTCAAGCGTGTGCTGAGCAGTCCTGACTGTATCCACCCTCATGACACTGAGTTGTGTTTTCTCTTCCTATCCTGCTAAGATACTCACCTAAACAACCATGTCCTGTGAGCACCTGAGTTAGCCGGTAGGTGACGCGCTCATCCCGTTTCAGGTTGAAAGCAGGTGTCCCGTACAGCGCAATGGATCGCACTACCCCCAACGTCTCTCAAAACCCAGGAATTTGATTAGCGTATGTAAAATTGGACTGACTACGCTTGAAGACGTGGTCCTTTACTACTGTTGGCCGAATTAACAAGCTCAAAGTCCCTCAGCGAGCTATGAATTTCTCTACGTGATGGAATCCGGAATGAGGAAATCCTCCAGGGATTCTGCCGTTACTCGTATGAGCCGTCATCCGCAAATCGGAGTTGAGTGATGTAGTCGCCGTTGATGTTGATGCCCTTTGCTTTCCAGTTCAGAAGCTTGAAAACATTTTCCAGTGCAGTGGTGAAGAGTTTCGGAGAGATAACGTCACCCTGCCTCACACCTTTCTGCACTTGGATCGGTTTCGTGCATTCATCTTGTAATCGGACGGACATCGTGGCTTTATTGTATAAACATTTCAACACTGCGATATAGCGATAAAATTAAAAGATACTAATATGATAAATATGAATGTGAGTTTGTTTGTCCCTTCTTCTCGTCGAAACGGAAGATCAGAGAGACTTGATTTTTTGTATAAGGATAGTTGAAGTGCCGGAAAATTGTTTCTATATTTTGTGTACCAATGTAGACTGCCTGCGCAGAAGCATGTATCCTTGATATTGTGTCTGTATGTCTGACTAACAATCGGGTTCGGTTCCCAGTGGGGACCTATCGGCACATGTCGGACACTTCGAACAAATGTCGTGACATCGGCACACATCGAACGGATGACGTTTGTATACACGCGCATGTTTGAGAAGTCCATGTGCGCTATACGTAACGGTCGTTTTCTGCGCCTGTCTTTCCCGGGAGAGGTGAGATATCGCGGATCGGCGGGAGGCGGAGAACGTACATTATGTACGTAGTTTATATTAATTATGTGCTCTCGGTATTCGGTTTCGTTGGTGGTAAAGAATTTTTTATGTCCGGCTGGCTAGCTATCATCACGTTACCTAAGTCTGCCGCCAAACAGCAGTGTTAATAGCACTGTTGTGTTCCGGTATGGTGGATAACAGAACCAGCTCTTCATTAGATTAATGCTGTTATTGCTAGAGAGATTATGCAGAGTTAGGTGAGCGCACGCTTACCATCTAACAGCCTTATTATCACTTACCACTTACCAAGCTGAGATGAAGGCCAAGTGCCATTCCTACTGCTAGTATATCTGACAATTCTACATTTTAATTTGTAGTTTCATTTTCATCAGTATTAATATGCATAACTAAAGATTTCATACAAAAAGCGACGCTAATTTAGTATGTGAAAAGGGGCCGTTCATTTATTACGTAAGACGATTTAGGGGAGAGGGGGTCGACCATGTCTTATTTTTCTTACAAGGGGAAGGGAAGGAGTATAGATAGTTCTTACATAAGATCACAAAAATGCGCAAAGTTTGATATACTTTGACATAGCTAATTGAAAAAGTAAACTAAGTTTAAAACTTGTATTTTAGCATACAGTGCTCACCCCTTAGAAAAGCCACTAATTCTAAGTTACAAATAAACATTCCAAAAAATTGCTACTTCGAAAAATAAACATTACAATAAACCAAACGTGTTTTCATTTTTCCTTTAGAATCTTACGTAATAAATATCACACAGGGGGAAGGGGATCTGCCTATTTTTAGTTTTTCTTATATAGGAGATCAAGATATAGGAGGGTCAAAAACTAGCAAAAATAGTCTTACGTAATAAATGAATGGCCCCAAAGCAGTATGTTTTTTCTGAACTGACTTACGAATAAATTTAGTAATGCGTGCGAAAAAATGTTATTTATTGCGTGATAATAGCATCTATACGATTTTTAGGGTTCCGTACCTAAAGCGTAACCAACGGGACCCTATGTCTGTCTGTCCGTCTGTCACCAGGCCGTATCTCATGAACCGTGATAGTTAGACAGTTGAAATTTTCATAGATGATGTATTTCTGTTGCTGCTTTAACAACAAATACTAAAAAATAGAATAAAATAAATGTTTAAGTGGGTTCCGATACAACAAACGTGATATTCTTGCTCGTTTTTGCACGATATTGATAACGGCAACAGGTAGATGCTTGAAATATTCACAGAAATTAAAATTAATATATTTATTTACATATTCACTTTAAAATTAATATTTCAATTAAATTAAAACAAATATTTAAGGGGGCTCCCATACAACAAAAGTGTTTTTTTTTTCGTTTTTATAGATAATGGTACGGAACCCTTCGTGCGAGAGTCCGACTCGCACTTGGCCGGTTTTTCAAAGTCACGGAGCATTCAGCGTGCTAGTACGACTCTCTCTTAAACGTCTTTTTTAACAACAAAACAATTGTTTTAAAATTTGAACACGTGCGATGTGATACCACTTATCTGTCTCGTTATCTGAACATTTCTTATCTTTAGATAATTGCGACCGCAGTTAATATAAAAATAACCTGAGAAACAAAAGACGGTAAATCAGACGGTAAAATGTTTTGTTTATGTGATTTATATAAACTGTTTCACAAAAACATTTAAGTGTGACGGTGCTCAACGTTATCCCTCTCCTAATGCTTCCATACTAAATTTCTGTTGCCATAATCTTTTAAAATAGAATAGCTGGCTTTGATAAGTAAAAATAGTATGAAATTATAGTGCCGTGAAATAGATATCATTAATTTACAAATTTATAGTTAGATACAATAGCAGTTACGCAGCTAATGGTTCATAGATGGCGCTTTGAATAATAATCGAAAAAAAGTGTTTAAAATGAATTTTGTGATTGACTGTGAAGTTGTATGTTAATCATACTCATTTCGCGACATCACATACTGATGTCCTATTTTTAGATAGTTACTACACAAATCCAGCTTTTTTTTTTTTAAATTATGGCAACAGATAACTCATTTATGAACAGGGAAAAACTGATAACACGCGCCTAACGTTTAAAACGTTGTTGTTTCGCCTTGAGTGAGACAGGGTGCTAAAAAAGGTCAAAAATACCTACCGCCCTTTCCCTGCCGCTCCCCGCGCTAGAGTGTTCGGCTGCAAATTCGCATCTTAATTTTGAATTTTTAAACTGATTTTCGTAGTTTCGTTCTCATTTGAAAACCACAAAATCAATTTCGAAAAATCCTTTTTCATGTGAAACTACATGTGAATCAATATTTCGAATAGGGTTTGACTTAAATCTAAACCATATTTTGGCCGTAATATTCAGCTGAACTGAACAGATTTTGGTGGTCTAAAAACTTATACTCGTTCTATTTTCTACATAATAACATTTCAAGAGTCATAAACTAATTAAAGACTAAGATATATCTCATCTTATTATATTCGCAAAGTTTTATGATGATGACGTGTTATTCAAAAATAAGGACGTAACTGCGTTTCTATGTGGAGATTCGAGCTTGCTGCAGACTGTTAATCCATGCCTCTTTATTATGTCATTGTTTTTGCTTGCATTTTTTTCATCAGCCGGGAAACGTACACTGCTGAACATAGGCCTCCTCCATGGTATTCCACATTGACTGGTCCCGATCCACTTGCATCCAGCGACTATCCGCGCCCTTAACCAGGTCGTCCGTCCATCTAGTAGAGGGACGGCCTGGTACACGCTTCTCGGTACGTGGTTGCCACACGTGACCTTTACTATAGGGTGGGAGATAGGTGAAAAACTATGTCGCAAAGAAAATTGTATTTCAGAATGTACAAAGGAAGTCCCACTTGATCTAGTTTTTGACCCGTCTCAAATAAAAATATTTTATTATTCATTTCACTTGCGGTATTTCTCACACATTTCAACTGCGACAGACGGACAAACTGATTTTATACGTGTTTGGTGTTTTCATCGGATGTTCCGAGCCCTAAAAGTCACAGAATGATCAAACGCTGAAATCTGACATAAATATTAGTTTTGTGACCGTGTATAGAAGAGATTTTGGCTTTGATTGCTTAATATTAATATGTATAAAAAATACAGTCAGGAACCTGCTAGGAGGAAACTTTTCTTATGCCTACTGCTTGCAACGACGACCTGGATCTCATGGCGCTGCCACAATCACCTCGTTTTGAGAATCTGCCCTTACTCGTATGCTCACAATCCGCTTTGCAGGCGGCGGCGTCGGTGTAATCTACCGCTCTGTCTTAGTCGCCTTTTTCGTCACTAACGCCTAAACAGATAGATAGTGCATCGCCGGATTCTCATTCTGCTAATTTAACGTGAAGTATAGTTTGGATAAACGGTTCAACTTATCCCAAGACCGTGAATAAATCAAGCCATAGGCCTCGGAGCACTCGATAAGTGGTTCAGTACCAAGCCCTGAGTGAAACCTGTGTCTCGCAAGCGCCGCGTGCGCAGTTCGCCCGCCGCGCGCCGCCGCCGTCGCGCCGGCCGGAGCCGGGCCGAGGTAAGTCACTGTTTACCAATACACCGCGCCGGCCATTACCAATGCAAATGACGCCCTATTGAGCGAGGCTTCGGTACCGACAGCAACAACACATATCCATTTTTTTGATACAAAAATAAAATATGTGCATGCTTAAAAACCTAAATATCACTTTTGTTACTATGTAATTGTTTGGTGTACTTACAAATCAACTGCTTTCTTTCCTTCAGTTGAACTACAGAAAAAATCAAACAGTCCTAGTTCGTGTCGGGCCACGCGCAGTGTATGATTCCGTAGTTGCCCGTTACAAGAAGTGTTACAATAAGAAAATGTTAAAACAACGGACGATGTAATTAAAAGCAACAGTTTAGGTTATTCGGGGGGAGTCGAAAATCTCAATATTTTGGAAAGACCTATTCAACGATACACAACGAGATAGACGGGAGAAAATGTAATACTCACGTGACATTCACAGCCGTACCAAATTACAGATGGACAGAGCAAAACTAAAAGGGTTCCTTTTTTTGTTCGCCATTTTGCAATGGCTGTAGGCTCCTAAAATGTGGCTAATTGATTGATTGTGTGAGTGAAATCTTTTCTTCTATATTGATTATAAGTATAAATGGCAAATATAAGTACAGCAGAGTCTCGATTATCCGAACTTATTCTTCGCGGCATCTGACTTGACGTCGTAACAAGACTCGTTACAATGAGTTTATACCCGCCTCTGCTACCGCTCTCATTTCTTTGCCCGATAGTGTTCGTTATTGGTTCATTTTATTTGAAAGCGTTTAATTGAGAGGTTGTGTTTTTTTTAAGAATTTGCGTTAGAAATATATAATGTCTAAGCAAAAAACAATAGTAATATGTCTTAAAGAAGTGAAGATAACTGAGAGCTTATGGCGAATCTGGCAGTAAATTGGCGCAAGTCTACGGTGTAGGGGCTGGACTCAATTAACTAAGTAATGACAAGGTGGTACAGGTTAATGAGAATAACTAAGTGATAGGTGCCGGCTGAAAACTAGCGCTGTGCGCATCTCCTGCTGCTTTAAAGCTAATAGATTTTGTGTTTTTATTTATTTCTCTATTTCTCTTTATTTCTATTTTAAACTTTATGTGTAATTTTAGGCAACTTTAGCCAAATTTGTAATTTCTAAAAAAATATTTTTCTCTTCTATTCTACACTAATGTGGATGCTGACCGTACATGTATTTTCGACAGCGTGTTTTGCTTTTGCGTGCGCCGGTGCCAGTGTGTGCTCCGTTGACTTTTCAATGTATACCAACCATTATAGTTGTATGTTACATACAACAACATCCAACATAAGGTGACCTCCTTCTCCCGTCTGTGTTGAACCTATCTAAGGTGTATAAGGGGTCTCCGCTTCGTGTAAACAGGTTCTGTGTGGAATGGGCGGTATTTCAGTGTGTGTTCGTGAGATACGTGTTAGCACTTGGCTCACCTTCACACGACCTCGTGTTTCGACACCGGGCAAACAGCTAGTTATTGTTCTCCTGAAGGTTTGCACCAAGTTGCGCGTGAGTTGATTACTGATGAGCGCGCGGACGACGAGCGCGTTCTATTTTTGTAAATCGAATTTAGGTTTGATTAAGATTACATCCAATTGTTTCTGGTAAAAATGTTTGTACAGTGCCGTGCCGGAAGAATACCTGCTCAGAAACAGACGCATACTTAGATAAATTAGCGACATCAGATGACACAACTGTTTACAGACATTCACAGTGTTTTACATTTGCATAATAATATCGTCCGCATAAATCATTCGCTAAAATTGATTTTAAAAACAGTCTGAAGTTTTATTAATAAACAGCGGTGAAAATCGGTTATGATTCATACCACCTTCAACTATATAATTCTAACCTATCTTTATCATAAAAAATAACAAAATTAAATACGCCGCTGTATTTAAAATCACTTTTTTTAAATTGGCGTGTGATTTAAACTAGGTTGTAAGAAGCTTTATCGACAAACATAAAGGCCTTAAACTTCATAAATAAATAATCTTACTGTTTACAGCTATCCTCGACGGCGTATAATAAAACGTTCGCCTGGAAATGCAATTTCATTTTTCATGAAAATGGAACTGACAACGGAGATCGCATAATCTCGTGGTCCGAATTGATGATACCCATGGGAACCAACCCTTTTGCCCAATCCAGCGGCTCTCAACCTTAGAGAACTAATGCAATCCGCCACCCAGACACGCTGTGGCCAGTGGCATTTAAACTAGACAAAATGTCGAGGACCATTCGTGTGTTATGGGCCCTCGAGTTTACAACAGACTGCCAAACCAAATTAGAGAGGATCCGAGTCTGTACTACGAGTAAAAAAATGGCTTGTCGAGCAGTGTTTCTATAAAATAGATGACTTCTTCAACTATACTCCATGACAAGTAGTAATTTAACTTTAAAATATTGACTTATACCAGCAGTACCAATAAATGATGATGATTATTATTATTGTTTTTTTTAAAGGTATCATGATCATGATCATATGAGTCTTTCGTTTCCTTTCGTTGCGTTTATTCTTATCCTCAATAAATGTCATCTGGGCGTGCAAAACACGTTATCGTGGTCTTTTCTCTTCATATCCGAGTGGATGACATTGAAGGTCGTTGAAAGCAAGCGACTCCAAACAATTCGTTGCGGCACACTTTGGTCTATGCTCAATGTTTTCCGTCTGATGACTCTTTTGTATAACAGAGCACTTGTGATCTTATTACAATTCACCAGTGCAAGTAATGTGGTTGCAACGAATATATTATGTATTATGATACAGACCGTTTTAATGACTAGTGACCATGTCCCGTGCTTCATAGTTCAGTTTGTTATCAGAATGTGTCCGTCTGCCGGAAAATCCTAGCCTGTCACCCCAATAGAAAGTGATGGGGTAGTTTCCTCTTGAAGAAAAAAAGCTGGGCAATACTGGGGAAATATAATTCAAAACTTCGTTAGCAGCTAAGAAAACGGCAGACTTTCAACGAGTTTATTTAAACCAACAATTGAAGAAAAAACATATTGCAAAACGTGTTTTACGTTGAAACTAGTTTTAAGTTTAAACAGGTTTCCGATATTAATAACTGCGAATAGCCAGTTAAAACCATTTAAAAGTTTGTAAGAAAAATTTACATTTATTTTGACATTTATGAAATAGTTTTTGTTAATATTCTACTCCAACACTAAAGGAGCTATTATTTGACTAACAAAAAAATTCATTCCTGAGTTCGATGACTGATTGTTGCAAAATATTCCAAATAGATAAAGAGAGATGCGGTCGATAAAAAATTCATTTCAGCTGGTTAGTCCAAAGTAGGATTATAATGTCGGAAAATTATTTTATGAACAAATGAACTTCAACTGTAGGTACACGTATTACAGTCTGAGTGTCCCGGTCCAATAACACTCTGCCAAGTGGGGAGACCGGACCTTGTTTCAGGGGTGTGAGAATAGGATTTTAGATGCGGAGGCCGCTGTGTACTGGACAAAGGGTTCAAATTACTACCAAACAACTTTGCTTTACAAGTGTTTCGGATATCAAGGACAGTTCGCAAGTATTGGGAACAAAAACTATTTAATAAAATAGCCCTTCATAATGCTTCTAGGTGTGAGGGCTTTCTTCGTACAGTTTTATAAAGGTCAAGGGGCTGCAGAGGCTATGACAATATTTTAAGAAAAAAGTATTCAAAAAAACACTACAATAATTTTTGAAAATTTTGAAAATAATTTCCTTTTCTAAAGGACCACTGACGTAGCTTAAACTACTTACGTGATATACGTAAGCGTGTATACGCTGTCACAAAAACTAGCGACACGTCCGACTCTTGCATATTGTCGTTGACATACCGCTGGATGCGAGTGATGATGATTCTTAACTGGAAAGGACTGAGTATCGCAACATCTACGGCAACCGCATCACTCAGCTGCGATTCGCCGGTAATATAGTCGTGAAGTCACTTGGACAAGACGAAAAAACAAATATCAATGTAGAAGTTGCGAACAAACACTATGTAGAGTTTCCAGCTGAGAGGTGTCGAAGCGGTGACGCGCAGTGGAAGGTTAATCATTTTTGGACCCCATAATAAACTCCGGGCAAAGAACACTACCTACACTCGCCTGCGATTCGATTACTACAATACTCCTTGATACAATCTCCTTGATAGAGACTCACCTGGTTGGAGGTGGTCTGAAGCAGCCATGGGCGCCTGTGTACCGGTGACCAAGAATTCGTTCGTCGGGGACGGCACTCCGTCTTCGTTCTTCAAACTATGATCACAAGCGTCGGATTACGAGACCCAGATGGTGGTAGATTCACAAAATAAAATGGAGGTAGGCAAAGCTCCAAGAGGCCATCAAGAGATAGACGCGGTTTGTTCTAGCTCCGATTCAAGCGTAATAAAACTACGGACAGTTTCTGGCCAAGATGCGGGGGTTGCTAGTCTGTGAGAGACTACAACCTAACAAAAGGGAACACACTACCATCGAAATTGTAGGCGAATATACCTTTGATAGATAATTCAACTGGGTAGGTCCAGCTTCAACGAAGAGGTCATCCAAATAATTCAACGGAAAGGAAGGAAATATGTTCTCGTAAAAATAAACAGTCTAAAGACAAAATTATATGTCATCATCAACAGCCTATATTATATACGTCCCCACTGCAGGCCAGGGGGCTCAGATCTACTCTCCTAAATAGTGTGTTGTCTTTGGGTTAAATAAAAAAGTAAAATTGCCACCAGAGATGAATGCGGAACCGAATCATGATCCTGTACTATTGTCTAAATCAGGGGTCTCCAAGCTTTGAAGCCTTGGGGCCATAATAATTTTTTCAGTATGTTGCAAGGGTCATAACAATTTTAATTTTTCTGCCCACCTAAGCAAACATAGGCTTTTATTGCATTTCAAATTACTGTACGTATTGTGACACATTAATATTTTATATTATTTTTTATTATTAATATGCATACTTAAGTTACTTTTTCTGCGTCATAATTTCTATCGTAAAGTTATACCTTGAAAGTAAATAAAACCGAGTAATTATCATTCTGTGTTTTCATTCTCTTCCATTCAACTTATCACAGCAATAGTAACAACAGTAAAACATTGTCTGTCGTGGGCCAGATTGATGACACTAGTCTTAAGCTGTCGCGGGCCGGATTGATAGCAGTGGCGGGCCGGGTTTGACCCGGGGCCGTAGTTTGGAGACCCCTGGTCTAAATAAACCAGTTCGAAATCACTCAGTAAGCTGTACAAGAATTTATGAAAAAAGTTTACTGTGAGTATAGTTGTAACATTTTACATACAAAATACAAACTCTCGAATTTGATAACACTCTTCCTTTTAAAAAAAGAGTTTTGTTTATGTCGCTTTAATCATTTATTATTTTTAATTGCGAACTAATGGCAATATAAGGTTGTATTGCC
Source organism: Carcina quercana (assembly GCA_910589575.2). Lineage (NCBI taxonomy): Eukaryota > Metazoa > Arthropoda > Insecta > Lepidoptera > Depressariidae > Carcina > Carcina quercana. Next base: position 12,338,028 of record OU342432.1, on the reverse strand, counting down.
TTTATGAAACCATGGAAATTGTTTAAAAGTCTGGAAATTATCATTATGGTTTGCATGTTATCCCTATAAGTGCATATTTGTTTTTTGTAAGAGTTTGCTTTCTTTTCAATTTCACGGCGGCTTCACGCGCGCCCTCGGCCTTCCCTTTGTACTGAATAAATAATGCTCTCACCTCGTAAATTGGAGTGTGTGTCTGTTTATTTGGTGGTTAGTTCTTTAGGAGGGTGAAGCGAGATTTGTTTTCTTTTTACTCGAGGAACAAAGTCTCCATGCAGAGAGGGGTCTCCGGCGACTTTATGATTTATTCATCACAACTTACTGCATTGCTGTTTGCTTTGGTTTATAATCACGCCTTTTACATCAGGTGATGGCTCTGAATTGTGCTGACAGATTGACAACACAACATATTTATCTAGAACTGCTAGAAATCTATGTTTCTTGCTGAACAACAATTTTTAGCAGTTGATGTTCCCGTTAGCAAAGACTACATAGCCAATGTCACATTGAATATCATGTTTACTCGACTGTACCAGAAGGAGACTTATGTTTTTGGAGAGTATGTATGTTTGTATGTATAATTGATTGGCACTCTCTGCGGCCTGAACGGCTCGATGGATTTTAGCTTGGGAGGTGTCGTTAGATTCGTATTTACTGTGGGAGTGACACTGGGTATATCAAAATCATAAAAACGCTAAAAAAATTGCGCACTCGTTAATTTTTTTAATTTACTTGTTATAGAGTGTTTTAGCAAGATGCCCGGCTAAACAGATAAATTGATTTCGCCTTACTAAAATATATGACACAAGAACGTCAACTCAATGAATTTATTACATGTATAATGACAGCCCAACGCTTGACCACAATCTCATTATCATCATCCGGGAACGTCCACTGCTGGGCATAGGCTTCCTCCATGTTATGTGACATTGGCCGGACCCGAGACACTTGCAAACAGCTACATACTACTCGCGACCTTAACTAAATCGTCGTCGGTCCATCTAGTAAGGGGAAGTCCCGGTATACGTTACCTGGTACGTGGTCGCCACTCCAGAACTTTGTCTCCGCATCGGTTCTGCGATCTTTGAGCGATGTGGCCTGCTCATTGCCACTTCAGCTCACTGACTCGTCGAGCTATGTCGGTGACATTAGTTCCTAGTTGATTCCCCATTCCGTGGACCACAATCTCACCTGATGTTAAATGACGGTTTGGCCGACGATTGTTGGTTTAGCTAAAGGCACATGTTTACTCTTCGTTCAACTTTTAGTGGCAATGGCAAATATGGAATTCTGGATCTTACCAGCCCAGTAGGCGTCAGGTAGACAATGCTCATCTCTTGCTCCATAGGTCCATGTCGCAGGACGTCACATAGAACAGGTACACTACAGTTTGAGTGTCGCTGCTCCACTCTCACCAGCTCTGATAACTCAAGTTCCATTCACATAAATGTCTCTTGCTTCGGCCAACGTGGAACTGACATCTGTTAAGAGCATTCCAAGTCAGCCATGGCAAGTCATGTGCAGAGGTGGCTGCTTTGTTGTTGCTTAAAAACTGTTGTGGCTCTTGAGACGAGCGGTAACAAGAACCGAAACAGTGTTTTAAATGTTTTAGCTACCTACTGTATACGCATAACAAAGATGGAAGCGAAAGCCAAGTGAAATGAAGGCCACACAAGGTAATCCAATATTCATTAAAAAGATTCCACGTTACAGTTAACTGTTCTTATACTTTGTTTACGTTATAGCGCCAAACGCAAAGCGGCTGTAAATAATTACTTTTATTACATTTGTACTGTACTAAATGTTTTTGTACAGTATAATGTGAAACTGTAACTGTGTAGTAATGTTCAGGCTATGTTGGTAAGATCACGTGATCGGTTTTAAGGTTGCATTGTTTTGTAGCTGTCCCTCTCCGAGCCCTATCCTACCCGAGCGCGTACGGTGAGACAGCATACATTACGCGATGTTATCCACCCGTTATTTGGATGTTTCGTAGTCCAGGGATCATTTGAAGGATACAGTATATTATGTAACCATTTTTTTAATACAGTATACTAATGAAATTTCAGATGTCGGTGGTTTTTCCAAATTGTTCTAAATCGATTCATACTCTTGTAAATCAGGTTCAAAGTTGGGGCTTTTTACTACCGAAAAATGCAAGACTTTGACGCCCTGTAACTCTGGAAGTATATACTTAAACGAAAATCTGACTCACCACCGACACAGATATTTGTTTCTAGATTGTGTCTTGAAAATTTCATAGATTTTCATAGCTTAATACTCAAAATATGACTGGACTACGTTTGTATGGGCGCTTTGACAACAGCATACCCTCTTAACAACAAATTACTTCGATCACCTCCCAAGTAACACAGTGAAGCAGTATAATGGCTGACTTACGGCTTTCATGTATCGTTTTAGCATTACAGCCAGGCTTTATATCAGTTTTATAAAAGTTTATACGACTACTATAATGCTGATTTGGGCACAAATTAACCAGCTTTAGGTTGTTAATCAGCTGTTTAATAGCATTACAGAAGCATTTAATAGCATTAAACCAGCATTAGTATGGTCCATACAGTTGTTGATAGCATCACAGAAGCATTATAAGAGCATCATTATTGACTAGAAGCATTATACTAGCAATGTTTTTGTTAATGAAGCGGCTAATCGCATTACATAAGCATTATACTAGTATTAACATAAAAATAAAAGCATTGTTAGAGTCCTTTAAGTGTTCACATTTAGAACTTAAATGAATCTTATATTATTGAAAAAACATCCTTAATGCCGCGGCCCTAGTTTTAAAATAATAAACGTTGTAATTTAACTCATCGTCTCGCGATATGAATGATGGCGACGACGACAAAGTCAAGTATGATATGAGTTCAACTTGGCGTTTCATATTATTTTCAACTTAAGTCTACTGTTTTTCGATGTCGTGCCTCCAAATTTTGCTGCGAGATTTAGTTTACTGTCAATGTCTATATTGGTTTCATTCAAAATTTTCAGGCGCTTTCAATTTATAGAGTTTTTGTAATAAAATGTTATAAAAGTTATGTGGGACATAATACAAAAAATGAAATTTTTTGGTGTAGAACGAAATTATTGCATGATAAACTTAACAATTATGGTATAACAGTATTAAATTTAGCTATTACTTTATTATAGGTCTATTAGTTTCTATCAAAGGCCCGAAATTATAATATTTTTTTGGTTAAGATGTATTTACAAAATGGCGTCAGTCTATAACAGTTTGGTGAATAAATAAAATGCCTTTTTAATACCGTAAGCTGTGTAAACACTCACACGTGAACAAGTAGGATGCCAGCAGTTAGAGAGAAGACTTTTGATAAACTACTATAATGCCATCGTCTGTATTGTGGTTTTCTATGTGTTCACATGTAGTCAAGTAGATTTCATGTGAACTGATTTAGTTCCGTTACTTAGCTTTAGTGATCCTTGATCAAAACGACAAAACCCATTTCCTTTAATCTGAACAACATTTATATACAGCTTTATTAAATAAGTCATTCAACATTAAAAAACCGCTCAAATGCAAGTCGGACTCGCGCACCGAGGGTTCCGTCCAGAATACAAATAATTAATATACTGAGAATACCGCTTCCATTATTTATGATTTTCGTATTAATGTACCCAACAATGCTGTGCCGAAAATGAAAATTCTATTGAAAAACAAACTTTACTTTGCAACTAAATGATATACCCGGTGTATAACTTTCAGCTGCAAAGTTTGTGAACATAACAAGATTCTGCTTCTTGTCAAATTTCAGGGTTCTAGGTCAACGGGAAGTACCCTATAGGTTTTGGTCCTTTGAATTTCCTATGGAAATGGTCTAAAGATACGCCTTAAACAACTACATCTTTTTGTTGCGTTGACCTAGAAGTTTGATCTTTTCACAGCTCCAGGGGACGGCAGACTTGAGTATTCGATATTAATAATTCAACTTGATACCACCACGCGTCCCTGAGAAAAATGGTCTTGACAGACAGACAAACAGACGGACGGAAAACAAATCCGATCCGAAAGGGGTTTCTTTTTTCCTTTTGAGATACGGAACCCTAAAAAATGATGTGGTCGTGATGGAATGTATGGTGGACAAATGACGACAATTACAAACGCGTAATGTGAATGTATTTACAGCTTTACGCATTTCAATAACTCACACGTATGTGGTTAAATAGCTGTTGGGTGTATAACAGCACTCAGTTTCACTTTTAAAATACAAGCATTACAATAATTCAAGTTTATGCTGTTCAGCAGCACTAAGCTTTTACTTACTACTTAAAATGCTATAATACAACCAAAGGCACTGAAACTATCTAACAGCTGTACAGCGAATTGGCGATGCATTATAATGGTTAAAGTTTATGCTACTAAGGAGCATTAGGCATTTAAATACTACTTACAAATGCTATTGAAGATCCAAAGGCACTAAAAACAGCTGAAAGCTATACAAAAGCGTTTTGGTATGCTGCACTCAAGCTAAATACATTATACAAGCATTTTGCTATACTATTATCCAACCTTTATACAGCGAAAAGTATTATAATGGATTTGAGTTGCCTATATAGGGCTATAGACTGTTAGGTGAACTTTTATAAGAGCTTATATAGACCTTAAGTTCTACATAACTTCACGAGTAGTTATTTATAATGCTCCTTGTGTTACTTGGGCTATCTCCCGCCAGACGTCGCCCCTCGTCGATAATATAACGTGGCGATCTATAAAGGAGGCTAAAGTCCGTCCCTCCCTTCCATCCACCGTCTATACAAAATTTTATACTTCAGCCCCTTTCTTTAAATTAGTGTTTCGTCGGGCTATACTTCTGCTTTTTAGGGTTTCGTACCTCAGAATTTATATAAATTTTATTGGTATTCGGTTTGTATTTTTAGCTAAATATTACTATAAACATTTCGGTTTGTACAGGACTTAAATATACCTATCAAAAAGCATTGCAATATGGAAAATCGACCTTAAAGTCTTACATCAAGACTCAATTTGTAATCTGACTTTCTGATCCATTGTAAGAGCCATAAAAATCTCGTAAACGTACAGAATTAATGTCTAAAACGGTCTGAACTTTCCAATGTTGTGCATGCAAAAGAAAACCAATCTACTGCGTGTGGGCAACTCGTGCCCATAAATTGTATAGATATATTTTAATAAATAGTCAAAGACTCAGAAAGATATACTACGTATTCCTCGGATAAAACTAGTTTATCCTAGTTTTGAGTATCGGCTTTCATCGGGCCCCAAAATTTATTTTAGTTTCGGTTTTTCAATGAAGGAAAAAATTGCGCTTTAGAGCGGGCGGAGTCGCAGTAATACAAAAATGACTAGACTAGGCCAATGGACACTGATTTAAAATAAATGCATAATTTTTATCTCTGCCATTTCTAAAAAGATTGGCTGCCACTTTTTTAAAGAGTACCTTCATTTTTAGTGATCCTATATTTTAACCGACTTCAAAAAAGGAGGAGGTTATCAATTCGACCGGTATGTTTTTTATATATGATTGTTACCTCATAACTTTTGACTGGGTGCACCGCACCGATTTGGATGATTCTTTTTTTAATTGAAAGGTGGTGCTTCTCGTGTGGTCCAATTCTGACAACGGCATCCATGAGAAAACGGTTTAAATCTTAAATTTAACTTAGTAAAAGTAAACTTTTAGGGCAATTGAAGTCGGTTTCCAGTTCTTTTTGAACGCATTTACTTGTCAAAATTGAACTAGATACCTCGGTGCGACGTCTTACGTCTTTTCTTCCACAACTGCTTATTTCACCAGCTACTAGTGGTATCATAAACTTTTGTTTCAAGTGGGATCAATACCTACTATTTTCAATAATGCGTGTCCTTTCCTCGTTATTGCAAATAATCTCATCTAAATAATCTTTTGACTAAATTAACGTAGAAGGCCGGAATGGGTTTGTCCAAATTCTAAAGTCCGGTGAGGTATTAAAAAAGCAAATGAGGTATTACGTATATAAAAATAACGGTCAAGTGCGAGTTAGACACGCGAGCGAGAGTTCTGTACAGAATATGAATAATTAAAATTCGCAAAATCATAAATAATATGCACCAAACAATCCTCTGAATGCGCCTGAATACCAGTTTTGCTACGCGTGACTAGATGGCGTTACTAATACTTAAAACGCACGCCTCAAAAATAAAACCCGTTTGTTGTATGGGAGCCCCCTTAAATATTTTTTATTCTGTTTTTTAGTATTTGTTGTTATTGCGACAACAGGAAAGTATTATCTGTGAAAATTTCAACTGTTAACTTAAAGACAGACGGACAGCGTAGTCTTAGTAATAGGGTCCCGTTGGGTACGGAACATTAAAAATTACGAACTTATTGCCATAGCCAATCCACCTGACAAACGAGGTTATTGTTAATAATACCTTCATTCGAGTTTGTTTTTTCTTCATTTGATTTGATTCATGGAAGTCTCGTTCTTCATGGAGCATGAAATGGAGCAAGGATGTAGAGATACATCTTCCCTAGTATCCTTAATGACTTACATAGAAATCTGACAGAGGAAATCAAAGTACTAAGTCCAAGGACGCACGGGTGCATGCGCCCCCGGACACTTGCTCGAAATAACTACATAAATGTGCAACTCTCCAGGCGCACATAATTTTAAAAATGAAGATTTTGCGCACTGGTGTTTTCGAAATTTAGTTTTTTTTGAAATAAACATTTTAAAATGTAATATTTTTTAAAAGGCAATATTTGCGAATCATCAAGAAGATCGTATCTCATATCACAAATATTTCTTTTAGTGTAGTGGCACAAACGCCTGTTTCGTGAGTGTGCGGCGTCGTGATGTTTTATGTCATGATTAATAGAAACGCGGTTCGCAAATCGTGCGCAGACGCCGCCGCCGAGTAGAAAGCGGGTTTCACTCCGTCAAAGTGCTGTGAGAACTCTCACCGTTGCTGTTGGCAGAGTACCTACTGGTGGTACACGAAACTTGAGAGCAACGATAGTTCATAACATGATACTGCTTCGTTTGCGTAATTATCTATCTCTCATTTGAATTTCATCACAGTTTAAAACTTTGTATGCATGAGGCTCATGAGTTGACCACGTCTGTGCACATTCGTAAAGGATGTATGGATATGATAGAGATTTGTTCCTTGAAAAGACTACCACTCTTCAATACATATATAGTGATTATGAGTGAAAGTATGATTTAAACTGAACTTTACCATAGAAACGACCAAATATGTCGTACGATAGACATCAACGACCGCACTCACAGCCTATGACCGCTTCTATGGCCCAGTGGCTACATATTTGGAAGGCTCCGAGTCGATTCCCAGCGGGAATCGGGAATGGTTGGTGATAGAGATTTTTCTATGCCTGCCTGGCTACCTACCACCATAATACATAAGTCAGCCGCTAAACAGCCCGCTTAAAAAACTGAAAACGCTGTGACCAAATTCCGTAGACGAGTAGTAGACGTTAAACGTGTTGAAACACCGATGAAGGAAATGTTGACGCCGTCTGTCGTTGCGATGTTTCTTAAACACTCACATTGTCAAAATCACAAGGTTACGTCGTGAAAAAAAAATACATTGTAGTTTTATCAAAGTCCGTTGTGTTTTTGTCAAAAGAAGAACGGGCTTGTTGTTTTGTTAATTCAAACCTTGTCGCTGCATCAACAAGGCATTCATCAATAGTTCATCATGTGGCAGTGTTTTACTATCCTCGAGCCGATCCTTCTCAACGGCCACCAACATAGCTCCAGGAGCTAGGGACCGGAGACAGCCAGAGTAGGGGCTCTGGCTGTCCTATCGATCGGTTCGGAGAGGGCAGTGGAAAAGACGTGGCCTCTTTTCCGCTGTTGAGTACCCGCAATGAGAGGACAAGGGCTGGCTGATCAGCCCGGGAAGTGCGACATGCGTGGCGTGAGGAGAGCAATGGAGGCGTTCTTTTGAGGACCCAGAACTTTCCGATATTCGCAGCGGATGGCCACCGGAGGGGTTTAGTAGGTATGAACCACATAGCTCGGCTCTTCCTCTAAGGAGTCGAGTATATTGTGAAGATTCCCCTTCGTTAAAAAAGTGTTCGCCTAACCGCACCGCATCGTCAAAACCTACGTTGGAGGCACTTCCGACTGTCCAACAACGGCCTTATCGCTTACCAGTAGGTGATATGAAGTACATCATTTGTGCTTGTGTAGACAAATAATAGGATCCGCGTCGTTTTGTAACAGAGATCTTGTGGCCACCTACGTGGGAGGGGCAGCTGCGGCTTGGGGGGGGGGGGGGGGGGGGGGGCGGTCGATGTGGCTTACCATAAAGAAGGCTTACGTCCAGCAGTGGACGTTTCCTGGCTGATGATGATTGTTAGATAATACAAAAGTACAAAGAAGATTGTGCTTTTTTTAAAGAAATCTTGCGAACTTTTAGTAATAAGTGTTGTCCAGATTCATTGCTGAAAGTCATTCAGGGGTGCAATTCACGAAGGACAAACATCCTTACAACCCCACGGATCACGGATGCATTTGCTATCGTCATTAGCTATTGATCCCTGTTGCCTAGTTAACTAGAGGTAGCGTCAGCAAAAGCATCCGTGAGGTTACTGATGGGAAGTAAGAGTTCTCTAGTGGCGACCAAGTACTGGGAAACTATACCGGGCGGTCCCCCTACTAGATCGACCTGGTAAGGGTCATTGTATTGTACCAAGTGGGAGTGGGATTTTATTATTATGAGTGTTCCAATCTTGAATACGGAACCCTCCATACCCAAGTTCAACTCGCACTTGTCCAATTGGTTTATGGTTCGGTCTAATTAGACCCAGATCGTGTCGGCCCATGCTGTGATCAGGTTCATTTGTTACTTAGTAATTTTAATTACACAACGTAACAAAGTTAAATGTCACCGCATGTATTACCTTCTTACTTTACCTTCTTAACAACAATTACAAAACGTAATTCATATAGTAATGTATGAATTTAATTTGAAAGAATAACTGTTGAACCCAAAAATAAATGAACAATTAGAGTATACATAAACATTATGCTAAAAATGTGTTAATACACGCAAACACGACTTTCCCGTCCATATTTCATTGTTATATGTACTTAGGGCCGAACAATTCATCAAACCGCTCTCGTAATTATTTTACTGTTATGTAAATGCTCGCCTAACGCTCTCTTTATGAGCTGATTCTACTTAATGAGCGAAACAAAAAACAACAAAGGTGCTATGAATAAATAAGCATTTAATAATGAAAGGAAAAAAAGCTTTTTTGTAAAGCATGCGCCAGCGTCTCGCTTCAACCTGACGTAACTCTTGATGCTATCTTGTTCTCGGAAGGTCTGTGCTCCGTCTCTTTTTTTCATGTTGTCCATGAGGTAAACCGGTCCTTTTCTGACATCAATCGATACTACTAGACACCCACGACAATTTGTGAATGTGGCCAGTAGGAATTTGGAATCGCCTGTAGTTCAATAAAAAAAATCATACGAATTTGGTATTTTGTCTTCAGTTTTATAACAATATAGCGATGGTATGCCATTTCTAAGTATACTTTTAATTACTCTTAACTCGTACATTACCATCATCAAATTAAGTTAAATTAGTTCACTGTTGGACGTTATCCTCCCTCACAGATCGCCACGACAGACTTACTATGCCATAATTGATGATCGCAGTAATATGTTTTTGTTACATTAGGTAGATACTGCTCCCCATCGCCTGAATACTTTTCCTCCTGAGCAATGGTCCTATGTTAATAACTATTTGTTTTCAACAAAAAGTATGTCTTTGCAATGTCAATTCACGTGTAAATATAGTTAGGTCTCGACTTTAGAATAGAATCAACCCCACGTCGTCTCACGAGGCATCGTAAAAATTAATTGAGTTAAATAAAATGCAGGAGATGAGGATCATCATTTACGCACGCAACAAACAAGATTTTACTGTGCTCACCAATCCGAATTTAATTTACTTTAATTACGATTTGTATTAAGAATGTAGCTAGAAAGAAAAAAATGTAGGAGGAAAATGAAGCGAAGCAGCAGACTGTCGACTTGCTGCGATATTTTGCAGGAATAATTATGACAACTTCACGGCACTATTGGTTTCCCTTGGCCACAATCTCATGGCCTAATGTTATACGAAGCGACGATGTTACGCGTTGGACGAGAATAGGTACTCGTCGTTTGAAGACTACAACGTTGTAATCGTCTGGGCACACGGACACTGGTAGCCCGTTCCATACTTTGGCTCCAGGCTATACCCATGAGGAAAGTAGAAGTTTAAAGCTTGGTGCAACCCGATCAAAATTATATAAAGTAGTTGGCTTTGTGCAAGTACATTACTGCAGCGGCTAGCAAAAGAGGCATTGATGGACGAACGTGTAAATGTGGGCCGAGTGGAAGACGACGCGAGGCATAAAATCGTAAGTCCATCAATGCCTAGTTATGGCCAAGGCTTGTACAGTGCTTTTCTCAAATAATGCGCGGCAATTAAAAGCAATACCTAGCCATAACTTTTTATTTGAAAAATATTTTTCTTTCGATTTTTACAACAACAAGTTTTCTATTACGTCTCTTGCCAACTTTTGAATTTCAGGTGTCGTTAGTTCATCGCATTCATTGTCTTCACTTGAACTCATTTTGTCAAATACAATTAATTACTTTTTGAAATCAATGACGAACAACAAGAATTTTTCACGTGTAAGAGTGTAAATTTGTTTTTGTTTTCACAGCTTTCTATTTGCAAGCCAGTCGGAAATTTAAATAAAACTTTTGATTTGTTACCTCTTGGTTTGCCATGTTTCGAAGTAAAAGATCGTTACATTTTTGAATTACACGACAGTAATCAGTTTACTTAGTATTCCTGGCTTTAATTCCTGGCCGCTGAAACACGACAGAAATTGATTTTAATACCTCTTTTGCCAGCCGCTGCTCGCATGTATATGGCCACGATGAGATATGAGAAAAAGAAATTTTGTATTATGAGCAGATTCCCGTTAAGGAATCTCAACTGTGTAAGGGCAGAGACCGCCTGTCCTTTTGTAGTATCACTTTGTAAATACGTCTAAGCCTAAATAAAACCAAAACTATTTTGTTATACAGTTGTAAGTGCCATCCAAACTCAACATCCAAACCGTCCACAATCATTTAATCAACCGGTTCCGTAGAGCTATATCGTATCGGCTAATTGCCAATCTCTCGTCGCGCCGGCTCTCGCTCGCTTATTATTTTTATTGTCGTTTAATTCGTGGCCCCGTGTGAAGTCAGCGGCGGGGCCCACGCACCCGCCATTGGCGGTTCTTTTAATGGTTTTGTCAGAGCTTCGTGATTTATGACAACAATAAAATTGGGATGAAACTCTTTTTTAACTGTTGTCCGCATGATGATACTCGCAGTGTAGTATTCAGGCGACAGGACCACGCAGTAATAATGACTGGTCTTATTAATTATTTGCAATAACATTACCTGTAATACCTTATTCTAACAAAAGAATCATATAATATTTTAACGACTGTCTAGCTCTTCTCTGTGACTTCGTCTATGGACTTATGAAATTTTCTCCCGGAAACACTTTATATGTCGCTATAAAAAGAATTACTCATGGGAGCCACCACATGGAAGCAGATGAGTAGCAAAAACCAGGAAGACAAACTTACGAGTACTTGGCATAAATGATATTAGAGTGGAAAACATGTTAAAAGCTACGGGATGGGAAAATATTACACCATATTATTATTGTATCATATCATATTGTATTTGTGTGTGTATGTAATATGGCTGTGCGCCGGAATAAATTGATTTTATTGTTATTTATTTATTTATTATGCACCATTTACCCCTTGCATGTATTTACCCCTTATCAATTATACGATTCTTCTGTCCTAAGGTTGCCTAGAAGAGATCGCTATTAGCTTAAGGCCACCTTCATGTACTTTTTTAAAATTTAATGAATTTATTTAAACAGTTAATTGTACATATATTGAAAATATTTACATAACATAAAAAAAGAAAACTATGTACAAAAGGAACAGCTTTCTTAAAGAAATTTCTTCCAGCAGTCCTAGGTCAAGTGAGAAATAGTGAAGACAGGAGGGCAGTTAGGAGTACTTTTTATATTCTCATCTGTTCAGGTTTTTTTTACAATTTGAGTCGAATCGAATGTACATAATGTTGTAACTTAGTTATAACTCGGTTAAATCAATATAGGTGAAGATTATTATACATGTATACTCGTTCATAACTTGATTATGTGTGAGTCTAAATAGTGGAACATTTGTTGCGCGTGAATTCTTCGGTAGTATGAGTTAACATGAACTGTAGTATCGACAAACATACTTGTATCGTACGAAAGACATCAACGACAGCACTCACCGCCTTTGACCGCCTCCATGGCCCAGTGGCTACATATTTGTGCTAACAATCCAGAGGTCCCGGGTTCGATTCACAGTGGGGGTACCTACTGTTGGTACTCGGCTTGGTTGGTGGTAGGGCATTATCTCTCTGCCTTTTACGTAAGTTAGCCGCTGAAGAGCACTGTTAATAGCAATGTTGTGTTCCAGCATGAAAAGTAGCAGTGACGGCGCCTCACTGGCTCGAGGGTTCCTGGTATAGGGACTTACCATTAGGTGGGATGAAGGCCAAGTGTTAATCCACAAAAACACATTAAAAAACAAATTCTGTATGAATAATAATGAATGAAATAACGTCTATACCGATTAATTGAATTCTTCCTGCGAGAGTTTTAGAATGCGTCTGAAGTTAGTAGGGATTTACCAATTCCCAGCTATACCAATGAAGCTCATGCTCAACTTTGGACAACATCACAGCTATAGGTAAACCGCTTAAATGAGTCCTCGACAGCGTGGTACGGGAGAGCGAGGGTACGTCGACAAAGAGGATCGAGAGAAAAGCGGGCGGCGGGTGCAGGATCCTCTTTATCATTGTACCCCCGCGCCCCCGAACCGCGCGGGCGAGGTCTCATTTAAGCGGTCGGTCTATCTATATACGAGTATACTGTATAGATAGAATCTATAGTGACAACAAATTTTCAATCAATTTTTTCAAGCTACAATTTTTCAAGCGGTGGTAAGTTCAAATTTGTCAAGCAATTTATACCCTACAATGGCGAAACTAAGGACGGATAATGTACACAGGAGTCCGACATGTCGATTTATGAGGTAGACCAATGACCAAAGCGGACTTGTGCAGTTAATACCAATATATACTTATGTTACCGTGACAATACCAGTACATAAAACCTACTGCATTAAATCGATTTCAATTTATCAAACATCATCACTTAGTTGCAAATCGTTCCACAAAAAGTGGCCAAAACGGTTGCCAATTTCATGCACCATTAGCTTGACACGAGGCCGTTCAGTCGCTACCTACATTTTGCAGTTGAAATATTGGGGCACGTTCACACGGACACGGAACGAGCTTTGTTTTGTGAAGCTTGTTGGCTAGCTCGGTTACCTCCCATTGATTATGAACGACACTGAGCAATTTTACTGTATCTAGATATTTTGTAACACTTTTTTGGCCTAGGTTGTTCCGAAAATTGTTGGTCCCGGAGTAACTAACTCTCTTTTTATTATGAAACTATTTTAAATTGACTGCCAACTTCAACACGAATCTCCTTGGCAAAAATCACTACAAACTTATATGGAGTTCTATTTTTAAATGTTTTTAAAGAGTGACTTTCAGATACGACTTTAAGGACTCGATAGATGGCGCGGAGGAGCTTGAAATTAATCTGGCAAAAATCATCACGGCGCAGTACTTTCCTAAGTCTTGTTAACAACTTTGACACATTTATTTTCACAGCACTTATACTCTCTTTGGTAGGTGTACGACACTAGGCTTTAATGCCTTTGCATGAAAGAATTGAGTATATTTTAAAAAATAAACATTTTACAGTTAAATTTTACTACGACCACAGTGCCTCCATGAATGAAGAACTATATTCTATTTTTAAATTTCCTTAATGAACTCTCGGAGGAAGCTTTTCGTGCCATGAATTTCTATGAAAATAAACGAGGACTACACTTCAAGGAATCTCAATAAATTTAGAAGCTGCTATTCTCTGTCTGTCTGTTTATTCTTGCGTTAGGTCTACTGGTTTTGTGATTTGAAACGGGATCGAGAATATGACCACCACCAACTCCAGCAAAGCAACTCATGAAAACGTCATCAGAATGAACTTAAGGTTGTATCACAGGCAGTTTCAACTATGGGTCCTGCTTGCACACTCTGTTTGGGAGGTTGCGTCGCGATGGATACCTCAATCTCTCATCGAAGATTAATACCCTTGCGGTGATTGTTGCAATATAAATTCGAAGTAGGAAGTTGGCAACCGTATCTTACATCCTTACAACTGATGAATATTGGATCCAAGAACAGCTAAGGGAGTATAACGAAGGGTGTTTGAAAAGGACGAATTGCCTACATTAGTTGTTCGTGGCCGGAGAGCTAATAAAAAAGGTACCTTTTTTACACAGTGGACCTGTAGCAGCAATTTATGGAAGACCATAGAATAGTTAATGGTGAACGGCTTTGCGAAGGTTGATTACCTCAAGTTTTCGTCCGTGGCAATCTTTTTCATCATTAATCAAGATAACACGCCCAGTCACACACGCTGCTGCTGGAATCATCAACTATTTGACCACTTTGGGGACACAAATGTTACCCCATCCTCCATACAGTCTGGTTTTATCTCCATGTGATTTCTTTTCAACTGACTTCAAAAAAGGAGGAAGTTCTCAATTCGACGGGTATGTCTTTTTAACGTTTGTTACCTCAAAACCTTCGACTGGGGGAAACGATTCTTTTTTATTTGAAAGCTGGTGCTTCCCGTGTGGTCCCATTTAAATTGGTCCAGTTCTGACAATAGCATCCATGAAAAAAAACATATAAGTAGAAGTTGAAGGGCAGTTGAAGTCGGTTTTTAATTCTTTTTGAAAGCGTCAACTGTTATTTCTAATTTTTTTGAACACTTCGTGTGCGATAATTTAGCACAGACAGGTCCGCCGAAGAATTTCACCGGTTAGCTTCAACTTGCCGGAAGATAAGTGTTTTTAAATGTTTTGAGACTTAGTTCACCCGAATGTATAATTGCATAGGATTTGTGAAGGGGATAAGTTGAAAAAGAAATAAACTCCACATGCCTTCTTTGTTTTTCTGTTTTATAAGCTTTAGATTTCTCTTTACGCCGTGCATAATGTTTTAGCACTCGACACTAGATTCGCTTCGTTGGGTTTGATTTACTTCTTGGCACAATGCCATTTGTTGAACGGCAAAACGATTTGTGGATTACATTTGTAACCGCATTCTAAATAGAATACACAAACGACGAAACGAATTCATACAATTTTCTTCATAAGTCCGATACTGTGGTGGTGAACGAACTAAGGTCACCGATATAGCTCGACGAGTCAGTGAGGTAAAGTGGCAAATGGGCAGACCACCACTGGAAGAACCGGTAACCGATGGGGAGTAAGAGTTTTTGAGTGGCGACCACCTACCGGGAAACGTCTACCGGGCGGTCCCCCTATTAGGTGGATCAACGACCTGGTACAGGTCGCGGGGAGTCGCTGGGTGCAGGTGGGTCGGGACCGGTCGATGTGGCGTACCATGGAGGAGGACTATGTCCGGCAGTGGGCGTTTCCTGGCTGATGATGAACAGGTGGTGGAATTTTTTTTGTCGAAGTGACAAAAACAAAACAGATATTTTGATCATTATGTGTTCAGTTGTATCATTGTTACAATTATTTTAAAAGCATTATGACGTCAGACGAAATAGTAAAATGAATAAAGTATAGGAAAAAATATTTTTAAACTTCATAATTTATGTCACACTAATATTGAGGGAGTGTTCATACAGCAAGATGGGATTCCTGTGACTGTGACAGACGGACTGGACCAAACTAAAGGCCCCTGTTTGCTTACGGAACTCTAAAAACACTTTACACAATGATAACGACTTCTAAACAAGATTACGAGA
The DNA here is from genome assembly GCA_910589575.2 of Carcina quercana. Classification (NCBI taxonomy): domain Eukaryota; kingdom Metazoa; phylum Arthropoda; class Insecta; order Lepidoptera; family Depressariidae; genus Carcina; species Carcina quercana. The sequence continues at coordinate 12,322,010 of OU342432.1, read as the reverse complement.
GGCGAGGGGTGAGGGGATGACAGATTTTGAAATATTCCATCCCGGGGTGAATTATGTTAACCGCGATGAGGGAGGGAAATTTCGATTTATTTCTTAATATACATTTTCTTTTTAGGCTATATTTAGTGGTACTACTACATTTGCAAAAGCTTTTACCTATTCTTTATTTGACAGCAGGGACCCCGGGCACAGCCCCCGGTCCCCCGGCACCGATAGCTCACTGGGACCGTACAGTTCTCTATATATTGTGAGCTGTATGCTGTATGTAGTTAAAGAATATCCTCCACGCCGTATCCGATCATATATAGAACATGACTCCACTTTTGCAAGTGTGTGTGTCAAGCAAGCAAGACATCAAAGTTACATGCAGCCTGTATGAGCATTTCAAATGTTTCATTAATCGACAGCTATTTATAATGTAGCAGTTTATTTAGAAGGTTTTTAAAAAACCTTGAAAATGTACCATAAAGTAAATAAGTTTTGGTATTTTTTCGCATTTTACCTATTATGAGTTCCATATTTATTCTCATCTGAATTTATACGTAAACGGGCAGGACTGTAAAATAAATCACTTTTGTTGAATCTACTGACACTTTCAGATAGGCGTTCAGTTGTATGGTTTAATTCATTTATCTGTATAATTAACTTATGTTATCAAATCGACTCGGTAATGAACGCGAACGAAGTAAGAGAAATAACATCAGTCTAGAAACCGACGATTGATCTGCCGGTCAAATAAATGAAAGACAGGTAGACTTTAAATAGCGATCGCTCCTTAGAAACCTAAACTACCTCTAACATTATCATTTAGAATAAAAGCCATATAAAACCAGTACTAAAAAGTTTTAATTTTTTATACTTAATCCTTATTAACTGCTCAAAGCGAAACTGCCAATTACAATGTCCCCCACATCCCTGAAGTGTCACGGCATTTAATTTACGGACCCCACAATTACCCAGGTTGCTCCGAGATTAGCCCCTTGCGGGATTTGCGGCCGACACCCGCGAGCCGGGAGAAATGGGGGATAGATAGCGAACCTTTTTTTCCAACAGTGTAAAGCTTCTGACAAATTTAAATTGTGTTAAGACTTCATAGCTGCGAAAATATTAACATTTCAGGAGAATTCTTTGCTAAAATGTACCTGATTAAATTAATATAATGGACAAGCGTCGGTGGCGCAGTGGATGAGGCGCGGACTTTCAATCTGAGGGTTCCGTGTTCGAATCCAGCCGTGTACCTATGAGTTGTTTTCCAATTCAAGTACATTATCCGATTGCTTAACGGTGAAGGAAAACATCGTGAGGAAACCTGCACACTCCTAAGAAGAAATTCAAAGGTCTGTGTGAAGTCTACCAATCCGCACTGGGCCCGCGTGGTGGACTATGGCCCATACTCCCTATAGGAGAGCAGGCCTGAGCCCTTGCAGTGGGGACATATATAGTCTGTTGATAATGATGATTATGTTCTCTACCACGACTCCATCTTGGATTTTATTTATTTATCGCGACACTCACTTCCAATGATCTTCACATGTCAAATTATTACAAGTAGATTAGTAGATATAAGGAAACAAAAGCGTCGGTGGCGCAGTGGATAAGGCGCGGACTCTCAATCTGAGGGTACCGGGTTCGAATCCAGCCGTGTACCTATGAGTTGTTTTTCAATTCAAGTACATTATCCGATTGCTTAACGGTGAAGGAAAACATCGTGAGGAAACCTGCATGTCTTGAACAGGCATGTGAAGTCCGCCAATCCGCACTGGGCCCGCGTGGTGGACTATGGCCCATACACTCTCTGTAGGAGAGTAGGCCTGAGCCCCTCCAGTGGGGACATATAGGCTGTTGATGATGATGAAGGAAACAAATGGACATACATACAAAGTTTCCTAAAACCATTACTCCTAAATAAGTTTTAAGTCACCGAAACAGTAAAGTTGGTTTACAGTTAAGCGTGAAGTTAACATTAAGTGGAGACCACTTTCTCGATCCGGGATGAAAGTTTCTTCCCTCCGGGAGTGAGGGGGCTAGGAAAAGCAATTATACTTTGGACGCTTCACTGTTCCGTTATTCAATAACAATGCGAAAGTTTTTGCCTTTCGTATTTTTTCTTCTTTTTTGTCGGCTGGAGAATTCAACTTCTTAACACGATGGTTCCTCATAGACCACTTTTGAACAGTTTCGAAAATATCACCTGACCTCTTTTACAATACCAAAGAGCTAGTTCACGAAATGTAAATAAGTATAATGACCAGTAGATTACATATATGTATTTAATGTTATGTGTTAAGGGAATTGTGTACGGTGGCTTTTACAACATCATGGTACGAACGAACGAACGATTTTTTAACAATTTTTTCTCCGATCGCATCGCGCAGAGGAGTAAGACAGGGCTTTATCTATGCAGCTTTACGAATGCATTGAAAGACGTCTAGAAATAGTTGGATGTTATTGGTCAGGGAATCAATATAAACGAATGTACTCGACATTCCACGTAAGCTTCGCATACGGTGTCGTCATTGTGGCAGAAACACATATGAACCAGCAGAAAATGCTGGATACCCTAAAAGCAGCCTCTTGACATGTCGGTAGCAATGAACTTGGACCAAATTGTATTCAATGATATCGTCTTACGGGACCGGTAATCGTCGATAGAACAACTCCCGAAATTGTTCAAAAATACGTATTCCCCGGGAAAACAGTGCAGTTAGGTATAGTCTGACCGCCACCGTTGTACCGCGCCTTAGGTATGTGCGCGGCGAGACGCAAATACGATATGTCATTCAAACGCTTCCCCTCCCCCACCTCGCTTGTCGCACCCCCGTTCCCTCCCCGCACTACGCCTGACGCACCTAGGGTGTGGAACAGAGGTGGCGGTCAGACTATATAAAAAAGTGAAACTGATATGAGGATAGATCCCCGGCCGTAAGAGGCGCCCCGGGACGTACTCTACGACCCCGATGGTCCGATCACCTTGGCTCTTCAAGCACTACCGATCCGTCCCCAAACCGACACTTTACAAATACACCGCCTCCGCCGGTGGAGACGGCAAAGACACACACGACGAGCAATAATCCCAGCGCTTACCGCAACTATCGGCACATTCCGGGCCGATTTTCTCCGATCTCTTCACCACAAAGCAACGCCCTAAGCAGAGGACGAACCCGAGCGGGCGCCCTTAGGCCTGTTGCTAGTAATAATAATACCGGTTGAGCGCCTACCGCGCTCGCCATTGTCCAGGTGAAGCTGTAGAGGTCGCAGGACCAACAGCATCAAGTCCATTCGAAAAAATATATATAGGATACAACTGGAATGGGCTGGATTTGGAAAACTACACCACATAGTTCACATCGTAAATACCACAGTGCCCCAAGACAAAAATATTTAACCAGTGTGTCGATGGCGAAACGTGGAAGCTCACGGCACGATTGATCGGCACAGCACAAAGTCCCTCTGTGGAGTTATGCTGGTTATAGTCAAGAATCACATGATCTATTGACTTGGCAAACGTTTTTCCCCTATGCGTCGAACATCTTTGAAAGATTTTCCCTCCGCAAAAAGGAGAGTCTCTCGGATGGAACGCATCCGAAACGAAGTGATCCGCCAGAGAATCAAAATATCCGACATAGCTCACCTGATCAGCCAGCTGCAATTTCAGTGACATGCTCACATCTGCAAGAACCGACAATCGCTGGAGTAGACGAGTGCTCCAATGGAGAATGAAAAATTGAGCATGTTCCTAGGCTAGGTCGACAGGCAACTTATTTATAGGGCTGCCGGTTCGACGTGAATGAATGAGCAGAGCAGAAGAGCGAGCTCAGTAGCTCACTTCGAGAGAAACCTATGTCCAGCAATAGACTACCAAAAGCTTCATCATCCATAACAACAACGTTGATTCTTCTCAACCGCTCTTCCAATATAGAATGATATTCTGTAGTGTTTCATTTGTCAAAGAACAATACTTGCAAGTGAATTGATTAATATAATCAATGGAGAAAGTTGTAATTGATTACATTTATGGAAAACATAATTTATATCATGTCAAGGTTTTACAATCTGCACGCATATCAGATTATCATGTGCTTACACAAACGTATTTTTCAATTATGCTTTTGAGATTATCTCCTCTTTTGCCTTTTACTTGTCTTTTACCAAAACAACAAACCGATTTTTCTTCTTTTACTAAATTGCTATGTATGCAGTACTCGACTATTATGTCATATGTGTTTAAATAGCCACTTACTGCTTGCCGACGTAACGTGTATTTATAAACCGAAGCGATTGTTTATAACCGCATAAGTGATGTTATTAATCTGCACAAGCGCGCATTCCACGTTTCAAAACATGCAGGAAACGGCCGTGACTAAATGAAAATATTTCTTCCTCACTTGTACAAACATGAGCCAATAATAATAATATAGGCACCAACGTAACAAGACCTGTTGGCAACCAACCTAGTTATGTCCTTAATGACGAGCGCAACGAATACCGTGGAGGATCAATTTGTAATGGTTCGAAAGAATAAACGGATAATGCGTCAGCGCAGTGGAGCAAACGCTCTGATAAGAGACTCAGCAACACATAGCCGTTGATAAGATACCGCCACACCAATTACAGGGCACGAACAAGTAGCATGATGTTTTATTTACATCGTAGGTGTGGGGTATTTCCACTTTATACTGCATCCTTGACAAAATTTACGTAACTTTGCATAACACTAAAAAATTTGCATGAAATAGTCGATTTTTTTGAAACCGTTTCACGAACGCTGAAGTGGTTCTCAAGTATTTAAATCATTACAAAAGACAAATGGTTACGTCCATCCAGAACTACAGGACTAGAATTGTCTCTTTTTTTATTTTACTATTGCCATCATATTTCAGATTCCAGTAAATAAGCGTCACCCATCACCTTCGCCTGAGGCTTTGGGCTTATAATATAATAACCCCAACCCCATTACGGGTGTCGTAGAAACACTCAAGGATGACTTCAGGGATATGGCAGCAGCATCCACATGTGTAGGCGTGTCTGGAGATGGGGGAGATGAGTGCAGTGTAACTGCAAACATCAATCCTCGTGACAAGCAACTGTTTCCCTCAGGGAAAACTTGTGCACGCAGCGATCAATGGATATGTTGTGGTAGGTATATGCAAGGGTGGCTAATGTTTAGAATTAGACTTGGCCAGTTGACAAAATTGCAAATGAACGCTGCAATGTACAGAATAATGCGCTTGGGGTGTTTTCTAGCTTAAAACTCGCGAACACATCGTCATCAGCCGGGAAACGTCCACTGCTGCACATAGGCCTCCTCCATGGTATATCACATTGACCAGTCCCGAGCTACTTGCATCCAGCGACTCCCCGCGACCTTAACCAGGTTGTCGGTCCACCTAGTAGAGGGACGGCCCGGTAGACGTTTCTAGGTACGTGTTCGCCACTCGAAAACTCTTACTACCGGTTCTTCCAGCGATGTGGCCTGCCCATTGTCACTTCAACTCAATGACTCGTCGAGCTATGTTGGTGACCTTAGTACGTCTACGGATTTCCTTATTCCGGATTTTGCGTGAGTGCGTGTTGCCAGTGATGACATACGGAACCGAAATGTGGTATTTTACTGTGGGCCGAATAAACAAGTTCAAAGTCACTCAGCGAGCAATGGAACGAGCTATGCTCGGAATGTCTCTAAGTGATAAAATCCAGAAAAAGCGAACACAACACCCGGACGATGGCGAGCGCGGAAGGAGCTCAACCGGTATTATTATGTGTGTCGCTATCTACATACTGCTCTTATATACATTTCTATTGTAGTCTTAGGTATAGGTAAAAGCGACTTGTAAGTACGACCTGGTTAAGGTCGCGGGGAGTAGCTGGATGCAAGTAGCTCGGGACTGGTCAATGTGATATACAATGGAGGAGGCCTATGTCCAGCAGTGGACATTTTACAGCTGATAACAATGATGCTGAAATGCGACTAAGGATAGAAATATGAGATTTGCAACAGCATCAAGTACTGCAATACACTCAATCACCCATGACTGACTGACTGACCCCAGCGTTATGTGACTATGACAAATCTCCTCGTAGACAGTCCGACTAGGCAATCGATGAAAGAGAGTCATATCCAACAGTGGACTTCCTCCTGCTGGATGAGCTCATTTTGTTGCGTTACGTTTTTTGTGGCGTTCGTCCTTTTGTTCGCGACTTTGTCGTTGTAGACTTCAGAGAATCATCATCATCATCAGCCGGGAAACGTCCACTGTTGGACATAGGCCTCCCTCATGGTACGCCACATCGCCCGGTCCCGAGCCACCTGCATCCAGCGACTCCCTGCGACTCTGACCAGGTCGTCGGTCCACCTCGTAGGGGGACGGCCTGGTGAACGTTTCCCGTTACGTGGTCGCCACTCGAGAACCTTTACTTCCCACCGGTTATCGGTTCTTCGAGCGATGTGGCCTGCCCATTACTTCAGAGAATACGGGATAAAATAATAACCTATGTACATGCTGATAGGATTCGTAAATGCCAATTTTCATCGCGATCGATTGTGACTTTTAGGCGCTAAGTGGTAACATACCAACAAATAAACGAACAAACTCTTTCGCATAAGGTTCACATTAGTGATTTGTGTTAGTCTAAAATCGAAATGTGCATTGTGCTGCCAAACAGTAAAAACCAAATTGAAACTGTACCTAATGATTAATTGTCATTATCCAATTAGCAACTGAATGCCCTTTTTAATTCACTCCTCAATTAAATAATTGCTACTGACCGTGTAAATTGCGGCATGGGGTTTCGATACAATTGCGGAGTTGCCGAATTCTGTGTAAAGTTTTAAAAAACGGAAATTAGTTTTTTAAACAATTCTGGCATTTGGTGTCAGGCACATCAGTAACATTGTTGATGTAATAAATATTGAACGGTGCTCCTAAACGAGCAATATTTTTGTTGCAATTTGGACTGCAACGTAACCAACTATGCCCCCGGCAGTCATGAAAATATTTTCATGCAGCAAGTGTGTTTCCCGGCAAGTTCATTTTTTTTGGTTTGGCTACATGGCTGGTCTATAGTAAAACTCTTGGACGAATAATCACGACGATTGTAACTATTTGGCTGTGGTAAAAATATTGCAAAATATGGCTGGTCGGCGACGGGTAGCATGCCATATTGCAGGAAAATCCATTAATATAGTAAGTAGAACTACTGATATATATATATATTATGCTGCATTATCTACAATGGAAAAGGCAGCGAAGCGTTAGCATATATAATGCATAAGTCGGACTGAGTCCCTGTTGAACCTGCTTTTAGTTACAGCGGTTGTTGAAATTGGACCCATAAGGAATCTCACGTAGTCCTTTTTAACCGACTTCAAAAAAGGACGAGATTATCAATTCGACGGTTTGGTTTTTAAATGTTTGTTACCTTAACTTGACTGGGTGAACCGATTTGAATGATTCTTTTTTTATTTCAATGCTGGTGCTTCCCGTGTGGTCCCATTTTGGTCCAGTTCTGACAACGGCGTTCATGAGAAAACGATATAAATCTTAAATTTGCCGTAGTGAAAGTAGACTTTTAGGGCAATTGAAGTCGGTTTCCAGTTCTTTTTGATCGCATTTACCTGTTTCTATGGCAACACATACGACGAGCATTCATACTCCAAGATGACGGCTCAGATTTAAGCACTACTTACGTAAAACCATACAAATAGAATACAAGTAAAACTGAGTTGGATTGCTACCATTTAGCACCAACCACTTTGTAATTTTACATAGAGCTGGAAACCTAACCCATGGAAAACGACATGGACTTTTTATTTATATATATTATTATTTATATATATATATTATATACCGTTTCATTTATAATTCATCCTTTATTATATGTGTGTACGTGTTTTGTGTAGAGCTCTTCGCGTTACTTCACACAATCCCTTATCGCACTGGCGTCATCGGGCCATTTGGACCCCAAAATACAGTTGATACCTCTCACTGTTATGAACAAAGTCAAGGACCACGACGTCGCAGTCGCCACAACCCACCTCAGCTCGTTACAATGGTCCGCTCATTAGCGTAGCAGCAATTGGGCCATGGTAACAACACGAGACTAAAATGCAGGTCCGCGGCACCGTTATCGTCGGCGGGCGGCTCTGCATCCGCGACAGTGTCGTTGGCCTCAGATTGGCGGAGTGAGAGCGGACAAATCACTTCACAGATTTCGTGTGTAAGTACGTACTGTCTAACGCTGCAGGGCTGTGTCGCGATGACGCTTGACTTGTTAATGATTGTCAGTCACTCCGAGCTTCCTGTCAGCCTAAATGATGGTAAGTAAGGAAGGTAATAACGGAACATAGTCTCTTATTCAGAACTGTATCTGATGAGGCAACCAACAAAACTCCATAAAAAAATCCAAGTTCTCGATTTGACTATATATTTTTTGTATGTATGTTACGCAATAACTCCGTCAGTTGTGAATCGATTTTGATGAATCTTTTTTGTTTGGTAAAGCATACTTCAGAGGTGGTCCCATATAAATTTTATCGAAATTGATTGAGCGCTTTTTGAGAAAATCAACAAAAACCAAATATGTACCCAGATAATTTTACCTTTTTTAAAAATTAATTTTAACTTTTTTAAGGCAGTAATTCTACTTCTGCAGTAATTCTACTCGACGGATGATTTTTAAGGCACTTGAAGTCGGTTTTTAGTTATTTTTGAACGCATTAATTATAATTTGAACGCGTTACCTACATACCAGGTGCCGGGTACAGAAATCATTATCATCATTTGTAGTTCTTATCTTACTCAAAGAGTCTTGGCTGTAATAGGTGACTAAGGGAGATATATCAGTGCATACTTCTCAACACAAGTCTGACATGAAAATCTGTGTGTGAGAGAGAGAGAGACATTTCCTGATAATGAGTCTACTAAATGCGAATGCTATAATAGCATTTAAAACAGCGCTGTCGATATCAAACGCGAGATTGTAGATCCTAATCTTAATTCAGTGTATTATTAACATAAACATTTGTGACAACGTTTAAACACACAGCATTGCCAGGTTTGACAGCTACGAGTAACATTTAAATGGAGGATTCTTTCTTTATGAACTTCGTTAGCAGAAATAGAAAAGAACATTGCAGATGCTTTTATAACGAAGTTCGAAAAAAATCGTCCCAAATGCTAGGTACCTAAAATCGTGGGACGAAGGGTACCTAATTCAAATATGGCGTTTTTTTTTCTTTAGGGTTATATGTCAATTCTTGACTATGTCTTTTAAAGTGCAAAATCCAGCTATATTATAAGTTCCAGGGGTTCTAAACTCGTTTTACTAAACATAATTATAGCAATATATAGCACAGTATAACATTGGCTGTTTAATATATTTACGTGGGGAGAGAGAGATGTTGTAAACTATGGCCCACAGATGGCATTGCTCACTTCTGACGAAGTTGCAACTCCCGTATCCAATTAGTGGATCTAAGTTTAGAATCATATCAACTCAGAATTCTCAACACAGCTTTAAAAGCTCATATGTACGCTCAAATATTCCCTTGCTAAAATGTTAACCGCAACAAATCACAAGTTACACAATCTGCTTGTAAAGAAAGAAGACTGAAATAATGACATAAAAGAACTTTCTAAAGGCACCGTAATTCATGATCCGTCTGTATTCTAATGATGACTGATGGAGACGCGACGCGACGCGGACTTTCCAAAATCATTAAATTGACGATCGTGACAGCCCTATTATGGAGCAATTGCTGGGAGCCAGCGCGGTGCGGTCAATGTACCGCGCGTCACGCGACGCCGCGCGCTCTAATGCGCTTAGATTACTACCTACTAGCACGACCATTGTACTGTGAACTCCATTGTCTGGTCGGAGGCCCCGCGCTTCGCGAGGGACACCCTGCGCCGCGGGGGGCAGGGTAGCTCACACCATATTAATGCCGCGTGCTGCATCGGCAAGTATTGCGCGAACACCGCTGTCGCTATTTGCTGAGGTTTCTTTTCGTACATGCCCTTCTGTACTGATGTTTTTGTTTTATGTTTCCATTTGAGTATAATGTTCTTTTGATGTTTACAAAGTTTAATAAGGTAGTCGGTGCTTTCATTGCGTTATTACGCTGTGCGAAGTACACCGATGTGCTTACAAGAACTATCTTACCGTTCACGTCAGAGCTTTAGATTTCTTGAATACACGTATTTATATTTATCACACACTTATTCTATGAATGACACGAGGCTTTTTGACCACGTTTTTCATGAACAGTTTTCGCTTTCTATTTTACACTGCATCTGTCAATTTCACATCACTTTAATCCAATCTGTAAAACGTCTGATATCGTTAAATCCGCGCTCTTCGAAGGGTGCAGTAATTCGCAACAGGGATCCAGTCCCTCAGCTATTTAACGATAATTTGCTATAAATCCTCTCCATTCGTTCCCATTCACACTTGGGGTACTTCGTTTACTTTCTGATTCTTCTTTGATATTTTTAAGCACTTCCTAAATCACAACTATATACAACTAACAACGGTCCGTCCACCTACTTGATGAACCGACAACCTGGTAAAAGTCGGGGAGAGCCCTGGATGCAATGCGTCTAGAAACCGCTCGTTATGTCGTACCATGGGGAAGGCCTATGCCCAGCAGTGGATTGTTGATCGCAGTAAGATGCTGCTGCCCATCTCCTCCATATGTTCCCTTCGCGAGATGACATGGGAAGGTTATATTCTAAAGCCGAGACCACACAGTTTGTCTGTCATCAATTGACAAATTCAAAACGAAGCCCTATTTTCCCTGTGAGTATAGTAATGAATAATGATGTGAAACATCTGCTGGCGCGACTTGGCAGTAAAACGTTTGCCTCTCTGTCATTTGCCGTCATGCCCTCTCTATGACACTGCTCTCGATTCCCTTTTAACTTGAACCATGAAACTATATGCATAAAGTATACCAACCTACAGACTCAAATCCTGTATGCACGCTTTGTATTTTCTCATAAAAATATTAGCCCGAATTAAGAACTACATATGGAACGATAATCAGTGCTGTTTTCAAGATATATTGATAACATGCCGTCTACAACTTGGGTTGCTCATTTCAGTTATCGAAGGCCAATTGTTTCTTGAATACCATACAAAACGAAACGATCTGCCTCCAAGGGATTCCAATATCTACTGACACAAACAAGAAGATACCCTAAAGTCTGCAAGTTTCTAGAAGTCGTGCCAGACCCTGTCAAAATTCATAACCTCCTAGCCAAGGCATTAGCCTTGCCATGTTCCTCAGAGGCTTCACTATGTGTGTGAGAAGCATAAATAAGAAGTAGTAGATAGGCCACGGCGAAATCCGAAAATATTAACATGTCAGGAGACGGTCATTCAATTCATGCTCCATAATCTTGAAGAGTATAGAGCGATCGGTCGGAATATTAGTGTCAACACGGCTGATATTTTAGTCACTGGCTTACACAACTTTAAGGAGTCAGAGAGAGTCCATACGTATGTGTTCAGCTAGACGAGACGAACACGAGAGAGAGGAAGCCGAAAAACGGATAACCGATGGTTAATAGATTTCTCGAATGGCAACATCGTACTAAAGACGTGCTGACCTATCTCCGGACATGATTCGACTCGGAATCCGTTACTGTGGCGTACTATGGCGGAGGCCTATGTCCTATGTACAGAAGTGGAAGCTTACCGGCTAATGTTGGTGTTGATGATAGAACACGGCAGTGGACTTTGAATGCGATCACCAAATCGGCTGCCAAGAGAAGCCAGTAGATATGCTTATCTTAACATGATGACACTTTTATGACAGCATTTATGACTGGGCAGGCACCCCGAACTACCAATGAAAGGCCGTTGGTTGGTTGCTACCTTTTATACTTTAACACAAAAGTGCTATTAACACTGCTGTTTGACTTAGGAAACATGGTGGTAGCTAGCCGCGGACATAGAAAATGCCTTACCACCGACAAAACCGAGTACCGATAGGTAGGTACCCTTCCTTGAGAACAACCCGGGATTGTCAGCTGATGTTGTTGTTAGCTGAAGCTTGAGCCTCAAGCCCGCGATAGCGATTAAAAGTACTAACATTAGAGCCTATAACAATAAAGGCCAGCTTTCTGCCCCAACGAACGAACGGAACAATGCGTCCTGATAAAAAGAAAATATTGAAATAGAGTTTAATGACTACAAATTAATTTTGAAGTAGTTTCACAGAATCCCCATGGCTTTTATGATCAAAATTATTGTGGTAACAGATTCGATCGCCTTCGACGAATGCCAATTCAAATTATATGGGATATGATTATAAAACATTAACCCTAGCCACATAATTATTATTGTACTACCGTACAGAACGGACGCTTGCCGCCCCCGCCGATCTGAGATACCTCACCCCTCCTGGCAAGAAAGGGGACACAGGTGCGGCAGCCGCAGCACAACCCTCGAAATCTTCACTCACTCATGCGCGTGCGTGTACTCGTATACAAATGACATTCGTTCGATGTATTGGAATAGGTATACCGATATCACGACATTTATATTCAGTATCCGGGGTGAGCACTAGCCTAGCGCGTTCTGACACGCTCTTAATCAGCTTAAAGTGACTATATTTATTTATGATGTATATATAATGATTATTAAAGAGACATCGAGTTGAACGAAAAATGTACAGGCGGCTGAAACTAAGCTATCGTAAAATAAAGTATGGAACACAGCTGAGACTCTGAACATATTGTAGACGTGTTTATCACGCACACAAACATCTGGGTGTTAATTAAATATGTTTCTCATCACAAATCATAAGCTGGAGCCACTAACGTCGCTGTCAAAACACAAATAAAGGCGCCAACAGACAAGCGGAGGAAATCAAAAAAGGGGCTTATAGACAGGAAGAGCTCGCCGCGCTCGCCGTCGTGCTTGGCCTTAATGGATTTATTTAGATGTCATTTTTTATGTGGGCGGGGGCTCGCGGTACCTCCGGCGCGAGACGCCTGGCCCGCGCCCGGTAGTGTGGACATTACCGACACTTGTATTTGTGCGTCATGACGAGACTAGAGCCGAGTGCTTCCTAATTTATAAATGGAGTCACCCCGTCTCTTCCCGTAGGTGTCATAAGGACTGTTTCTTATCGGTTGCAAATGCAGTGTTTTTAAAATTGCGCATCCTTCTTCGATGAATCTACTATTTAACAATTTTTTAAAAAAAGTATAAATTTAATTGTGACCGAGTAGCCTCGACTTTAGACTAGAAACACGTATGTGATACCGCGGGTATAAAGATAAATTCAGGAGATCAGAGAGTTAGCAGCACCTTTCCAAAAACAACATCTTACTGCTATCACCAGTCCCCTGCAAAGCGTGGTGATTATTATCTTTTGTATGTCCAACAGTGGACAATGTAGCCGATTGTTTGCCCGACACAGCACAATTGAGCTTCCTACTTTCTCTGATTACATTTCCTCCTATCGAATTTCTTTTAATTGAAAATAAACGCTTTTTAGGCATAAACATGCTGTTGGTAGAGCAAAGTAACCACCAGAACTATCAGGTTGTGATATTGTACAATTCTACAGTAAAGCACTAGCCAATACGGATGGATAATTCATAAGAGTCATAAGGTAATATTAGGGTTCCGTAATTCTAAAAGAAAAAGGAACCCTTATAGGATCACTTTTTGTCCGTCCGTCCGTCTGTCAAGACCCTTTTTATCAGTAACGCGTGAAGGTTTCAAGTTGAAATTAATATCGAACACACAAGTCTAGAGTCTCTGAAATTTTGTATAGAAGCATTCTGAGCTAATTCCCGTTAGCATCTCACTCTCGAAAATGGTAAATGATATGTGAGTATTCGACAATAATTATAAACTGGCTATTTATTTATAGCTAGGTAATTTGATGTGTCGTATCCATACTTACCTTACCTTAATAAATGTAAGCCCTCCGTTATCCCTGGAGCGCGTGTTCCATCTCACTGATCACAGGGCGCTAGTGTGCGTGGGCCCGGGGGCACACATGCACGTCTTAATGCATTTGTAACGCACACATGTCCGACGGGTGTGTCTCTACAAGGCTGCAGCGTCGCCGGCACGAGGGGTCGCTGTGTGCGTGCTACGACATTGGTATTTTGATTGGTCATGCATTTTACGTGTTTATGGTCGGCATGCGACTTCTCCAGTGCGGGCGAGCAATAAAAGCGATAATTTATATCGCGATCTGCGGTGGTACCTAAGGGCCCGAAGGAGGCTGTATTTCACCATCGGCATCGCGAGCCGATAAGCAATCTCGGTGAAGTAAAGAGAAATGCAGTGATTCAGACGTATCGTGTTACCGCGTTGTTTACGATTGGGATTTTGGAAAGTGATGCTATTTCGGGCACAGGGGTTCAAACTGTTTTTTATTTACATATTTTATATCGGGCTTACATTTGACCTTAGTTTTATTTGATGTTGTTTAGAGGGGATCGTTATTTAAGCGCTCGATGCAAACGCAGGTCGTGCCGAATTTCTTATAAAATCTTATACCGTGAAAAATGACATAGTTGTTGTATACCAACACCGGCACGCTGCGAAATAAAGTACGAAACAGGTATATCAAGTTGAAACAGTGTAGATTTTCAAATGTTTTCAATTATATTTTTAGCATACAAGCCAATTAGCAATGACCATTTTATAGGCAACAAGTCAACACGTTTTATATGTATGATGGGTTCGCACTTGGCCTTCATCTCGCCTGATGGTAAGTGACGATAAGGCCGTTGAATAAGAGTGCACACCCAGAAGCCTCAACCTAAAGAGACCAAACATGGTCCGACCGAACGTGGGCCGAAATTTTAACTTTTACAAATTATATTGTTGTAAACTAGAAAATATTTTCTACTCTATATTAATAAAACCAAGTCAGGCTGGTTATTTTAACGCTAAAACGTCTGAACCGATTATTTATGAACTTTGATTTTTTGAATTTGTCGAATAACTTGCAGAATAACTATTATAACATGGGATAAATTCACTACAAATATCATTTTCTCATACATCCACGACCTAAAAGAAAGTTAGAATGACTTGCTTTCTGGGTAGGTATTTATTACTCTTTGAACCTATGGAGGCGTGAAATTTGCAACTCATTACGATGGGCAAAGATGGCGGAAAGCGACAAGTCCTGGCCAGGCCTGGACTGGCTCCAGGTCGAGGAAATGCCCGATGGGTCGGTCCCCGGGTAGGCTGGTCGCTCGCCGTGTCATGGCGCGGCCTGGAATCGGACATCACCTTTATTCGATCGTGTATAGAGTACTTCTGTACTTCTTCTTTGGGTTAGCTATGCTGTATATACTCGCACTAGTTGGGTGCTCTGAGCTAGTAGAACGTCGTCGCAAAAAAACTCCAAAGCCTCGAGCACAGACGAAAACTGGCTTGCCTTTGTATCTCTAAAGGATGCATTGCAAAGTGTATGGAAGAACTACAGATATTCATGCTCCGCCATCAATTTACATTCAATAAAAAAATTATCCTCAGTTTTATTATGGAGATGGTAAGCGGAAAGGGAAGATTCTCTCTATAATGCCCGGGCCGATTTTAGGTCCCAGTCCAGTCCTGGTCCTGGCTGCGGAGCATTCGAGAGTGGGCGGGAATCGCGAGTGACGCCAAACTTTTTCGCCACGTGACAGACAAGGACAAGACAGCGAGTTGACATCCAACCTTCATTAGTCGGAGAGGAACTCTAAAAAGAAGAGAAGAAGAAGCCGTGCACTAACATTTCGCTGGCCAAAACCAGACTGAAAAACAGCTTGTGCGGCTATATGAGACGCCATTACCCGAGTACGCTGAGTACCCATACTTTTGGTGTATCACAGTCTGCTTTACTATTAGTTCATCCGATATAACTAGTCCGGAAAAATCCGTTCTGTTAGATTGCTAGTCAACAGAAAGTAACATGAGTTTTGTTTACAGAGAGTGTATGGACCATAGTCATAGTCCACCACGCGGGTCCAGTGCGGATTGGTAGACTTCACACCTTTGTATTTCTTCTCAGGAGTGTGCAGGTTTCCTCGCGATGTTTTCCTTCACCGAAAAGCCAATAGTAATTTTTTTTTAAATCCGTACATAAATTCATAATAACAAATTGGAACTCACTGATACGAGGCAGGATCAAACGCAGACCTCGATCGTTCAAGGACTGACGCTCTACCCAACTGAGCTAACACGGCTTACAAAGTTATATCGGTACTAAATATTATTCAGACTGACTTGTATGTACCTTTTTATGGACACATTATTTACATTACATTATTTACCTAGAGGTACATATTTTGTTCCCTTTCGTGGTTCCATTATTTAAAAACATGTAGCGGGGATTTTGTTAATGTTTTGTGTCCGAATATTGTATCGTTCTGAAAGCTGTCCTACATACAATGAAACATAATCTTTTTCAGTGAAGAAACATACATCGAGAACACATCGAGTATAGAAAATTTTAAGTGAAAATGCGAAGTGGCTCCATTTATGATATATTTTATGATTTCAGTATCCTACAGTGTAATAGGGGCCGGGCCTGTAATTAAGTAAAAGTTTGTATACCTTACTCCATTTCACACGATAAAAAAATAAAAAATAAACTATTAAAACAAATCGTAAATAAATTTTAATTTAATTAAAAAATCTGGATGTTGAAATAAAGTCATTTACGACAGTGGTACTCTTTTACCTGTCCACTTTTGGACATGCTGTATTTTTTTGCAAGCTTGGCAATTGGATTGGAGATCGCAGTAAGATGTCATTATTACATAGGCATTACATACTACTGCCAATCTTACTGATTTTTCCATTTTCTCTTAGTCGCATTTTACGACATCCGCGAGGTGAAGGTCTTATTTTAATGTCACGACCTCACGGCTACAACGCAATCCCACACAGTAAATAATCCAACAACTAAGAAAAATATTACTGAAACATCGCCACTGTACCAGTTTACAATTTGAACCCCCAAGAAAATGTTACGTGCCTAAACTAAACGACGCATTCGACTTTCCAACCATTTTCCATCGACCCTCGGCTTACGTTGTTCGGCGAATGTGCGTTGGTTGAATACGTCGCAAAAGAGATATAGCGCTTACATCAAGCTGTCGTCTAACGGAGCAAAACTGTAAACAGCGGTGTCAGCGCTGAGGGCAGTTGTGGAAGATCAATAGCGTCGTGCGCTGTTGCCGCACCGCTTCCCCGACCCCCCTGCCTTCCCCGCTTGGGTCTTTGTACTTGGGTTGGGTGCTTGATCAAAGGCGGCATTAATCTGGAACGCTAGGGTTTTCTTTGTAAATGAATGATAATGGTTGTGACAACATGTAAATAATCATAGGTTAAGAGTAAGTTAGATATAAAATGTAAAGTATTTTTTCAGCAACTCATATTTTGTATTTTATTTGTTATCATCACTTAGAACCGTATAAATAAATCGTGAATTGACTTCGAAATCACACGGATACTACAAATGCTAAAGTTTGTTTGTTTGTTGAGGCACAACCTCAACAGAACGACCAATCATTATGAAAGGGACGCACGTATCCAATTAACGATATTAACTGAAATAAACACATAAAATTAGCAGAGCCGTAATCACAATAAAATGAATATTTCTGAATAAAATCTATTGATACGGATTCCTTTAGTACGTAAATTGTGTACGTTTTATTAGATTAAATATGGTGTGAAATGGAATCAGGTACGCGTAAGTGCATACTTAGACATAAATATCAGCGCTATAAACGCTTCCGGATACCTAAATCCTTGTTTATACAAGGGAATAAAAAGTAAACTTTTAATAACCCGAATGCGTAAAAAAAGCTTTTTATGATTTTGATAGACCCCGTGTCACTTTCACAGTCAATACGAATCTAACGACACCTCCTACTCATACATACTTATTCTCGAACCACTTAACACTCCTTCTGTCGCAGTTGGGTAAATCGATCATAAATCGAGCCACTCCGCATTATCACTTTTGATTTTCCATACAAGGTCCGTAACTTAAAAGATGATTTTAACTTAAAAGATGATTTATGCGTCGTTTGACTTTCCGTACACACACCCTCCCGTACCGCTCCCATGCCTCAAGAAACGACTCAGTTATGCGTGAAACCTGTAAACCGCTTTTGTGCAGCCCTCAAGCTATCAGTCTGCTGTTATAGGTACGTCTGTTGTTTCCAACTTTTCCGATGTAAGAAAAGAACATCTGTGCTAGATACCCATACGAAGAAACAGAATGAGGCGGAAATAGTTAAAATACTTTAAATTGTTTTTACAGAAATTTAACCCGTATTATGCTTTAAAATTATGTGTTCTCGGGTAATGGCGACTCACCCAGAGGCTCAAGCTGTATCACTTTGTCAGTGAGTGAAATGTTAGTGCACGGCTCCATACGAGCCGAGCCGCTGTTAAAAGAACAATAATACCTACCAAAGATATCTAGAGACTTCTTCATCTTATAGTGTTGGTGGTAAGGTCGATAACCGACCTTACAAACCCTAGTTGTCAGAGTTTTTAAGCCACCATAGTCCTCTGGTACACGTACGTATCGTAGATATTAACTCGGAGCAACGTCTTAACGTGCCTGCCGAAGCACGGAACCATCTTACTTTTCAGACAATCAAACCTGCAATCTCCTAACCACGCTCAGGAGTTTCACAAAGAGAAGAATACGAGGTTAAAAAATAAATGACAATGTTATTAATCCTTATACGGACCGTATGTAATTTGAAACTGGACTGTCTTCATCAAGGCAACAGCATTTCTTGAGACCTGGCAAAAAAGGCAGCACCTGGATGGACGCCACTCCATCCCAGGAAATCGACAGCAGAATACGCAAAAGATGGTGGGATAAATACACTCGCTCGTGACTAGGTACAACGGACACTTGACAGAGTAGAAGGACGAGGTAGGTCTAGGTAAAAAGGGATATGAGGAGGACAGCAAAAATATGGAATGCACTACCGGTTTCCGTGTTCCCCGAAAGCTACAACTTGGGAATCTTCAAAAGAAGAGTAAATAGGCACCTTCTAGACCAACACGTAACATCGTCGACCTCATCGTCACTTACCATCAGGTGAGATTGAGGTCAAGTGTTGGTCTATCTTCAATAAAATAAAAAATAAAAAACTTGCCCCAAGAATGGGACATACGAGTTTGAATTTAAAATACATCATAAACTCTTAACGCCTCACGGTTGTGAATTATTGTTACTTGTCATTTACTTTGTGCATGTGTGTGAAGCTGGGACACCTGCTGTAAATATGTATAATTGCTCTAATTATGTTTACTGAAGTATCTCATAATTAGAGCTACTTATATGTATATTAATTATGGTATCCATCAATCACTCAGTTCGAAACTCGAACTTCGAAAATCTCAAATTGAACGTATCTATCCACACCATCCTATTCAAAATAAATTTAAAATTACGATCGGACGAACGGATGTAATCTCAAATTCAAGATAACGTGAGTCGAGTCGTCAGCCACGGTCGGTCGCACGACGCAACCCGGCGCCAGCTGCCCAAGTCGGCTAATCGTTCCATCTCACCGCGACACCACGCGCCGGAGCGAGATGCAACTATTCGTTTGTTTCCGTCGCCCGACGGTTTGGCATTCGTGCCGCGTCGTATGCGGGGGTCGGGTGACACAGTTTAGTACGCCACACGACTGCGTCGGAGCCTTACGCTCGGTCGGCCAACATGAGCGACAAACGGATAATCTTGGAATTTATCTCTCTTTACAGAGATTTTAAATGCCTTTGGGACAATAGGGAAATTCTTTATAGCAACAAAGAGGCACGCGACCAGGCGTACGAGGTCTTACTAGAGAAATACAAATCTATACAAGATGACGCCTCGATCGTAGACGTCAAAAAGAAAATAGAGAACATGAGATGTTGTTTCAGGCGGGAACACAAAAAGGTGAATATAAATGAAAAAATGTAACGTGATTTATTTTTGACAGGAATATAAACGAAGCATGTTTCTTTGTCAATGTTTGCAGGTATTATCTTCGAGATTGCGCGGCGATCTGAATGTATACCGTCCATCGCTTTGGTACTACGAGCACTTGACGTTCTTGAATGAGGTCTTAGATTTCTGCAATTTAGATGTGTCTTCAAAGGATGTTGCGGTATGTATTTGACTATTTGTATAGTAAAAGGTATTAATACTGATTCTGTAAATATGACTTTTATAGCATGTTACGATAGGAATGTAAGGTTTGGAGATAACTATTTTCATTCAATTACAAAGTCGTTGGCAATCACGGTATCACATCAAGCTACTATTATCCGTCATACTAAAAGAACGCAATATAGACTTAAATAGACAAGGTGTAAAGTTCTTGACGTGTTAGCGAACTACCTTAACGTCATTTTAGCTGAATTCCTTCTTTCTTTCATTCTGTTTTTGACAGGCAGACTGTTTAGAAACGAGGCAAAAATTGACGTACCGCTAAAATGTTGTAGTCTTGTTTTTTCGTTCGGCGCATTACGTGTGCGCAAGCAGGATGGACTTGCAGACACAGTTTTCTAGCAAACTTGTTTTATCTATAGCATAGCAGAACGTAGTTCATTAATCAATGGTCTCATCATAAAGCCTGGTCAGGAATATAAGAGACTCCGCCATGCTGCGGAAATTCGTTGGAACTAATTTCTGACAACCATATCAACATCAACAAATATGATTTTTGCCATTTTCACCCCAGTAGCTCCCCTTGACAATCCTTATATAATCCGTGCGTCTATAAATATCGTAGGTATGTATAAAATAGTGATATCATCTACACTAGCCAGGTAGCTGACTAAATCTGGCTAAAAACTTAGGGAGGTATTGTTTTTTGGGGAGTTCGGTATATTTTATTATCAACAGATTAATACGATCAGACTTCTGGAACTCCATTTTATCTAGACTATAAATTTTAAAGCAAAAATTTACTGTACCGACTATCTACGTAACTTAACATAAACTGTTCAATAAATTGTTGTAGTACTACAAACATATGTAGTTGATTGAATGATTGTATTCCAGGAATCACTAAAAATAGAATTTGACGACGGAGACTCCCCACCCAAAATGAAGAAACGCAGGTCTATGAATGTCTCCACAATATATTTACCAGAGCAACATGACGGCAGCGAAGGCGATGATGACCACATCGTGATGCCAAGCAACCAGGACATGGACGATGCCTCGCATGCATCGATCGGCGCCATGGTGAATGATTCTTGTGAATCCGAAGCGTTCGGCAGGACCATTGGTCTCCAGCTGAAAGAACTGGACTCCATGCAAAGAACTATCGCAGAGAAAATCATCTCTGATGTCATATTTTACGGTAGATTAAACAAGTTGACGGTGAATTCCAGTATTTCTATGAACGAATAGTTTTTAATGACGTGTTAAGAGTTTTTATATTTTTAAAATAAAAGTGTTAAAAATCATTTGTTGGTTCATTTAATCAATCCATCTACACTTACTTCTACGTGGTAAGGCTACACTCATTTATTTTATGCTATAATCTCGACTGATTACACAATAACGGCAAAGCATCTTTAGTTTTCTGGAATCTGGATTAGCGAGCATGCTTCCACATTAAAGCATTTCCTATTTTTAGATAATTGCTTATCAAAGTCAGCTATTCTATTTTAAAAGATTATAGCAATAGAAATTTAGATGGAAGCATTCGGAGAGGGATCCCGTTAAACAGGGACTCGGACCTAATTACGCCAACGACACAACGCGCGACGGTCTTTACAAAGTAAATCAACGATCAAATGTGTAAAAACGCATCGTGTGGTTTTTATGACAAACCAAGTGCAGACCGACTCACCAATCTTTTATCTTAGATTTGTATATATTTCTAAGGTATTCATTCTAAGGTTAGTTTGCGGTCGCAAACCGTTCTCACTTCTTCATGATTCGTAATCGATTTGTCTGAAACTCGGGTACAAATTCCATTTCGTCGGCCAGTAAATCTTGGTGTCATGGACGTCGTCGCGACTAATCTAGGTCGTTAGCATTGACTTCAACGATATCTCGCCTTTGAAGACCAATATCTCTTCAATGAGGTCACATTGCGTCCTCATGTAAGGAAAAATAGCAACGTCACAAATACTTTCTTGGTAACAGACTGATGAAAACTGTATATACTACAACGAAAATAATCAAAAAAAGGGGCACAGAATTCTTCGGGAGCCCTGAGTCGCAAACCCTAGAAAGCATAAAATACAAATCGCAACGGTTTTGTCTTGATATGTAAATGTGAAATATATCGATAGGCACACATATAGACGCAGAATTACAATAGCAACGATAAACTGACTAAAACAAAATCAATAAATAATAAACGTAAGCTAATCATTATGTACTCAAGTCCGGTAGCAGAGACAGTACGATGGAACTCGAAGTGCCGCTACTGCCGCCGCCGCCGCATGGCGCCGCTGTAGCGGTAGCGCATAGGTAGCGCCGAATCGGCCGTACCCGACGCGGTCGCAAACTGCCACACTGTACGCAGCTTACTAGGCGAACATAATGCAAAAGGAGGTTACAATCATAAAACGTGAGCTAGCAACAGCTACGACCAGTCTATCTTGAACCACTTCCCCTCTCTCAACACGACTCAGATGAGGCATCGGAAAGGCTAGAGGCAGACACGTGGTGGTCCTGTAGTATATGGTTATTGGCACCCTAACGTTTTCGCAAGTGTGGGTAAAATACATCTGTGTTAAAATAGGCATGCTCGATAGTATTGCGGTGATAAATGTACGAGTATAATAATATGTATTGTCGTACATCGCTGCTTTCGCTGATATCGCGCAACTGCAATTTATGGCACGTGAAACAAATATTGTTCCTTTCGACTCAGAACAAAACCAAAACTGATGGTTGACTTTTAGTTACTTTCTTGTGTTGACCTGCAAAGGATATTATCACTTAAAGATATTCGTATTACAAGTTTTACATTTACACAGACCGGCTAAAAACCTATTTAGTATTTTCTTTGTCATTGATGATTACAAATAATTCAGAATTATCAAGCGTGCGTGCTCTCACAATAAATATATGCTACTTATTCGGGACTACATACAACATCTGATAGTTATTATTCGTTGAACTGTGTTTACAGTCAAGACCCATTTAACTGTTTTGGTCTTTAGGTTCGTTTGATCGTGTCTACTACTAATTTGTCAGTATCATTTATGTATTGTCAGCATATTTTATCAGTGACAGCGGCCGGTGGAGCGAGGCGAGTCTGTCTCATTCATGGGTAATATGTGGTAATATTGTGCATCTTGTGTTCATAACATGTCAATAAAGACGAATCTAGAATAAAATCGAGATGATGAAGGTTATGTATTCATTCAAAAACATCACATTACGCGCCCTTATAAGAGGTTTTATTACATTGCCTTTCGAGATCAGTTTTTTCTATGAAAGGTTTCCCAACGCCCGCGATATAACCTAATGCTATATTTAAATCTCTCTGTATTCATTATTGTTTGTTTGGATGTACTCGAATCATTGAATAATCACAAAAGAACATCATTTACAAACCACCACCACCATTGCAAATTGTCAAGCGCTCAAAATTTTAAACACAATTACAAATTGTATTAATGCATCACTTAGTGCTAGAAGCTGGCTATGTCACTGAATATTCAAGTGAATATCACCTCAAACGATGCAATAAAGTCAATAATGATGATATATCACATAAACATGATGTATCGATATCACTAAAGGAGTGAGTATAGCTACTGATCTCGTGTATTCCCCTTAAGGGTAATCTGATGAGCGAGCTAGCCTTGCGTTTATTTCCCTTGTATGTGCTAGCGTGCGTGACGTCGCTCGTGTGTCTGGGAGTTGCGCAGTGCGCGCGGCCCACTCGGCTACCATACACTGCCAGCAGCTGTCTGATACATTCCATTCACATTCTATGCATTAGGCGAACCTCAATGCTCTAATTTCAACCTTACTACGAGAGCAACAAAGCACGCATGGTCAGCCGCGGTACCTTCGCTGCGATAAACGCGCTGCGCGCTGCACCCGACAACTACTTTCGTTTATGCGACCCTAGTAACAGTGCCCGCTATGTCGCGGCACGCGCCATCTTTTCTACCGAACCACGAAGTTTATCGGAGAGGGATAGATAGCATAGGCATAGATATAATGCATTGAGTTGGCCGACAAAATATCGGTGGTTGAAAGTTGTATTCTCACTGGTTGTTGATATTACAGACTGAAGGAAAGAAGAGAGATTGTTACTTTTGCTGGAGTTATGCGAGTAAGGAATTTATATACTGACTTTGTACTGACTATTGTATGTGCAGAGCAGTATACATATTCCTTGGCTTGGTTTTTTCCCTCCCGCGTTATTTCATTCCTAGTCCCAAGGAATATAAGCAAAGTATGCAGATTTTACATTCACTAGAACCTAGAACAAAAACATGCAAAAACACTTAAACATATAGAAACCGGATAGCACGATATGGTGTAAAATTCGTTGAGTAATTTGTACAAAAAAAGAATGTCAACCACGGCAAAATAATCCGTAAAATTCTAAATGCTCGTACATACATTTACATGTAAAATTCTTCTCATGCTTCAGAAATCTAAAATTTTCCAGAGGCTTGGTCGTTGCCGTACCTAAGGGGTCATTTAAATGTATTAAAATTTTCGCATTAACGTAGCAAAAAGAACTTTATCACAATTGAATATGATATATTTTCTATTTGAGCGGTGCCGAGGATGCAAGTCTGGCTCGTTCCTTCGGATGAGGGTTGCCGATAGCGTGAGTGAGACAGGGATACTGATGGGCGCGCAGTGACTCTCGTCGGTCTATGTGAGCCTGGTAGTTGAGATCGCTTGCGTGTCGGCCGAGGTGGCGCGGTGCTCGCCGGCCCGCACCACCCGCGGCTCAAAAGCCTTGTAGCACTGCCCGTTTGTTTACCCAGACAGACGAGACGTTCATAGCGAACAATGACGTCATCAGTAACATTATACATACATCGAGTTGTTTTATTCAAAAGAATAACATGACTGTGACTTCAATGTTCATCAAAATACATAAAAATGTCTGACTTGGACAGATGTTACTGAGACTTTCATTTTGGTAAACACACACCACTGTAGGTAATATAGTCTAGCTAGGGCTAGTAGTTTCCGAGATGAGTTTTGAGAACTGTCGTCCGAAATAAGAAGACAAAGACACCGTACGCCATACGTAGAGATATAATTTATTATTTATATGAGACACCACTATTCTGGGGTAAGCGAGGTTTGTGTTTTTCGACATATTTTCGGTGTTTTAATTTTGGCTGATATCATGCAAAACGAAGATCTCGTCTAGAGCTAGAAGTTTCTGCGATACATTCGGGAACAACTTACCATTTACTCACACAAGAAAGTACAACAACGAGGCAACAGACGTAAAACGGTTAGAGTAAATAAACATTGACAATAAATGACCGAATTGATAGAAGATACTACTTGTAATGAAGCAGTTACAAGTTGATAAAAACACTCAGGACAAAATAAAACAACAACAAAAATGAGATAAAATAGGCGAAATGGTCAAATGTAGCACGTACTCCGCAATGACAGGGGACTGACATTGTTTTGCCTTTTACAGGCGAACATGTGGCAAGTTTAATTGCGCTCACAAGTCGTTGAAGGAATGATGAATGCCCATTTAACGTTCAGGCATGTTCAGGGTCGATCTCAGGAATTTTGACGAATAAAGTCCTAATTAATTATGCGGTTTGCTCGGTGTTAATATGACTTAATCCGAGAGATTAATTAGCAGGTTTTTAGGATCGTTTTTGTGTACTTGTTCAAGTTCGTTAGTGAGTTTTTTCCCGCGACAAGGTTGATGTCGCTTTCAAAACGATCAAGCGTAACAATCACATTGTGTGAATATTTGTTTCTTGCAGTATCTGAGTTGACTTACTATTTTCCTAAATTGGCATCAAAAAATATAGTTTTTGTTGATATAGAGAGTTTTTTATACGAGTGAGTATTTTATAAAATTTTGCAGACTAAAAATTGGTTAGTGTTTTCTGTTTTCGTATATAACAATAGTTATGCGATACCTAATTAAAAGGAAGTATTTACTTTGATGTCATCCCCTACCAACACGATATTTCTCCCACAACCCAGGTGCAATCAAACATGCTCAACAAAATAATTCATGGTTTTCCTGTGCATTTCTACTCTCGTGCTTTCTCGGTCTCGGTCGGCGTTAGTCGTTATTTTAACAAGGACCCATTGGTGTGAGCGGGACAGCGAGCAGCTGTAGAAGAGGGTTTCAATTGATTGCAAAGGGTGTCGCGCCCTTCAGCTTGTCTATTCAAGCTACCCCCAGGCGGGTGGGGGCCCGAAGCGTGGCGATTGCTTATTTTTTTGTTTCACTCTTTATTTAATTTTGCAATGGAGGATCATTTGAATATGCAATTTACATGGCAGACATGTTTACTCACGTGTATTGTTGTAAAGCGTGGGTCTGGTAATGTCATAGTTATTCATGTAGCTGTTACATCTATTATTTCATGAGTCACATTAATAAGATTGATTCAACCATTCCGTGGCCTAATGGCTAAATGTTGAATTACAATCCGCAGGTCCTGGGTTCGATTCCCAGTGGAGGGCTATCGGTACTCGGTTTGGTTGGTGGTAGGGCATTTTTTATTTTATATTATTATTTGTATCTTTTTATTGTTGTATTATTATTATTTTTTAGGTTTTTTATGCCTTTTAATAAAAACATTATTATTATTTTTTCTATGTCCGTCTGGCTAGCTACCGCCATGTTAACTAAGTCTGCTGCCAAACAGCAGTGTTTTGTTCCGGTATGAAAGGTAGCATATAAGGTTTGGCCTCATAAGGTTGAGGCTCCTGGGTGTGCACGCTATCGAACGGCCATACCGTCACTTACCATCAGGTGAAGTGAAGACCAAGTGCAAAACCTCATACATAAAAATTTTTTGTTAACTTTTTGGCAATGCGTACAATATGTAACTTCTTGTTCTTTAGTAAATACTACCTCTAGTTTATGCCTATCTATGAAACATGCCTTTGATCAGCAGTAGTCGTTTCTCGGCTGATAATGCAAATGACAGTAGTATATTTTGCTTCGCTCCTAATCAAAGTATCTCTGGCATTACTATTGTACTGGACAAAATCGTAGATGTACTGTAGAGAGGTTCGATCTACATGCTTGCTCCTACGTGGACGCGCACTGGCTAGTAAGGTGGTTCTCTCGAACTTTACAATTATTTTTGAGATTAGAATCTGTCGCGGAAACGACATTTAAAATAAAACAATAGATAAGTCTTCAATGTATTGTGGTCGAGTACACATCTAGTATAAAGGAGAGTCAAAATAAGTGTTTGGTTCGCGTGTCCGCCCCATGTGCTGCGCACGTAACATTCTTTCAATTATTAAACTGTCTAGCTGAACCGGGCTGTTTCTCTGGTATAGATCCCGTTACCGAAGCTACGTTTCCTTATACAGTACATTGTTTGAATGAGGAACACCAATTGGTGGTAAACCAACATAAACATTGTTATATTTAGTTCTTCAGTCTCTTTCTCTCGAGTGGTAACATTTATTGAATTTATAAACTCAACGTAATAATAATCGACGCTCCTAACCCAAATGCGGCAGATGTCAGTGACACCAGGTATAAACAAACGAATAACTCAAGTGCGATATTGATCAAGGACTCTGGAGGAATTCATTAGTCGCTAAATTTTTTGCTACCTCAAGATAAACCCTTCCTAAAATTGCTAAAAGAGGTACTGAAAGCAACCATCCCTTGGGATTTCAGCTTAAAAATCTGCGAAATACATGTTGGAATTCAGTACTCAGATGAGTATTTCATGATTGCGAAAGAGAGTTACGTTATCTACAGTACTCGCACAATAAGTTTGCCCCTCTGAAGTTAGCTCTCAATTTCAAACATGTGCATGTTTCGATAATAACTATCCCTAAATGACATAAAACACTGGCACATTTCTTTCCATCCGCTAACTTTCCTTGCCTCCCAGTTATACGTTAATTGATACTTCGCGGTCTTTTATGGCTAACTTCAGAGGGCCAAACATAGTTTGCGATTACTGTAATATCACCGTATAAAAACAACCAAAGGCCACCACACAGTAGCTTATGGATGGTTTGAAAACTCCACACGAAGTAGCGGGGAAAAGCTAGTTCAAAATAAGTATTTTGAATAGACTTCACACTGTAACGCGGGCTCATTGGATTCGTATATCTATAACTTTAAATTGGAATGGAACGCTATCAACGGGCAGGATCGTTAATTTTATCATAATTAATGTAGTATTTATCATAGTAAATCCGATTTATATTTCAATTGATTAAATATTACATCGACAAAACGAGAATTTATATGTAGAATTTTAAAATACAATTTCCCGTAGGTAAAGTGCAACTCGTCGAATTCGGGATGGTTCGTACTCGTAGAAGCGATGAAGTTGGTTGTAATATATTTCTTTGACAACAGAAACATCATCTACAATTCTACAATAATAAAGAACGAAATGAAAAACAGCTCCAGGCTCCGAGGGACGACTAACAGCTACCTAATCTGTGACTAACAGATGCTAGATCTTTTAATTCCGTGTGCTAATTATACTAACCAAAACGATGCATTCCAGGCAATCCACAATCTAGAGTATACGCCATAGCATACTAACACTGTCTGGTATGTTTATGAGTTAGTTTGCTAAACGTCAGTGTCAAAATAACTATGAATGACATGACAGTGTCACGATAGCCGTGAGCAAGTGGGAAAGTTTATTCACAGGTAGGACACTTCAAACAAATGTCGTGATATCGGTTCATGTTACTATTTCACGCTACGTACCCTTTTGAACTACATAATCATTTTTCGCCGTGTGGTTCCGGATTAGATTAAAACCACCACATCTCTTCCCGTGGGTGTGAAAAACAATTCCAGGGGAGGGGCAGCAGCCTCCTCCTGGTAAACTAAACTGAATAATGCGATCACAAACCCGTAAGCGTGGTGATTATGCAATAAACCCTCCTACACTTGGAGGAGGGAAGCCTATCTCCAGCAGTGGATGTTTCCCGGCTTATGACGATGATTCATCTTTCATGAAATACGTCTGCCAATCTAATCTCTACTAAGACAATCTTCAAACATGGAAATACGTAATTATTATTTAATACTAGCTTCCGCCCGCGACTTTGTCCGCGTGTACTTCAGGATGTATCTACTTGTTCGGTAGGCACAGGTGACGTATATGATAAATTATTATACAGCATAAGGTACAAAATAGTGTTTATTCTGTTACGTAGTCTAATAATTTAAAGAAACAAAATAAATTTCAATATCTGACGTAGTACATTCAAATAGTTTTCACTCCAATATTATAAACGCGAAAGTTTGTATATACGAATTTACATATGCTATGGTCGGTTGCTAGGCAACGCGTTTTTGTTATGGCAAAATTGCCCATGCCCATAATCCCACTAATATTATAAGTGTGATTTTGGACAATTTACACAATATGTCTTTATAAATTATAGCCTAAATGTTATTCTGATGTATAAGCTATATTATTGTAAAGTTTCATTCAAATCCATTCAGTAGTTTTTCCGTGAAAGCGTCACAAACATCCAAACATCTAAACATCCAAACATCTAAACATCCAAACATCCAAACATCTAAACTTTCACACTTATAATATTAGTAGGATTTATTAGGTCATAACATCAATAGTTAAAGAGTTTCAAATAAAGCATATAGAGCGGGGATCAGTAAAAAGTTCACATACAAACTTGGATCTTGAAAGTCAATCGTGTCCAAATTGTTTTTACAGGCGTGTGACATGATTGTCACTTGACTTGATACTAATTGGTTATGAGTTTAGGAACAGAATACTGTTTAGGGTGATTTTGTTTTCTTTGTCCGGTGTATCACAGTCAGATATCCTTGACAACAGCGATGATTGTGGATGGTCACACCCGCAAATGTTTATCATCAAAGGTCCGCGAGGTTATCAATTCGAAGTAGCGATCTCATTAACGACGTCTGCTCTTGTCGCACGATTACACAATGTAGTCGTATTTTTCCACGTGAACTTGCTATCTTCACGTTCTACTAAAATATAATACATAATACAACATTGGGTTATATTTAACTAGCGCCCCGCCCCGGCATCGCACGGGCAGTAGAGCACATACCTAAAAGATAGATAGATATATGCCATCGCGCACTTTTCGTAGACCTACGAATATATAAGATACACAATCATACCATACATTGTTTTGTTATATCTGAAACGGATTAGGCAGCGTTTTCGTTGAACGCTCCCAGGCGGCTTGATATTTACCTATATCTTTTTAAATGTTTTGTTTTTTAATTTAATATTAAAACATTTCAGTCACGGCATTTCAGACAGACACCAGAGTGAGATTACAAGGGTTCCGTTTTTTCATCGGATGTTCGTTATCCTAAAAATTCTGCGAGTTGTATGCGTTTATTCTCTGCCCTGGAACGCGATCGGCGAGGCACTGATTTATCATCAGGTTTCACCTTACCGCGATCGGAACCTACCTGTCATACAGGTGCATCCGGTACCAGTACTTCGGTACCACTCACCAGAGAGTTTTACTCGTGTGCGGGGTGTGGCAAGGGACGGGTCTCTTTATTGGAACCTCGCTTACAATACCATCCTGCGGGCGGATCCCCGCGGTACCAGTGTCGTTTGTTGTGCACACAGATGAGTCTCTAGTGTTGGCTGAGAGTTATAAGAAGTTCAGAGAGCTTGTTGGTCGTGAGAATGATACTCGGGCTAAGCCGTCTGGTGGCACCTTAAAAAACCGAGGCGTTGTGGTTCCACAACCGTCCGTCGGCAGTGCTTGCGCTTGCAGACGGTGCTTTAAATGCCTTGGTCTGGAGATTTCAAGAGCACTTCATACCTAGTCCCCTGAATTCAAAGAGTAGTGGGTGCTATATGCAGTGACTGCTGCCTAAGGCGTGGACCGTTTCCACTTCGAATTTTCTTATTATTTTATATAAATTATATTTTATAATTTGGTCGACCACTACTCGTTAACCTGTCAAGTCAGATTAGTCGTGATAGTTTTCCTTTAAAGTTCAGTATACATACTACTACTGTGAATTTTTTCGGATTTTTAAAAGCAATAGTTTAGAAGATAGAGGGCGGACGCCCAACTTTGACAAAAATGATCATTTTAAAGCTTAATATTTCGTTAACGGATTCCTGAATCGTAAAGAGATGTTCATAGACCCTAAATATATTTGAAAGACCTATTCGATGATACCCCACACAATGGGGTAAATCCCCAAGTTACGTGTATGAGAGCCACCCTTAAAAACTATTTTTCAAAATTTTACTATACCATTTTGTCGGCGTGATTGATATGTATACTCGTTCCAAATTACAGCTTTCTAGTAGAAAGGGTCTCTGAGCAAAGCCGCGGACAGATACATAGACGGACAGAGCGAAACTATAAGGGTTCCTAGTTTGACTGCGGAACCCTAAAAATCAACACGTCACCAACATAATTTTTGTGAATGTTATTATATTATATTCCAACAAATGTTGACAGCAAATATCTGTAGTGTATGTATGTATGTTTTTTTTTACAATTTGAACATTTCAATTTACTATAATTTAAATTATTCCTATGGTGGTGAATCCTTTGAAGTAACAATGACCGAATATTATTCCCGGACTAACCTTACACTTCCATCATTTAAAATCGCACTCAAGGGCATCTTCCTACTTTGAACATGTGAGCAGCGTTCTACAGAACTTGTAGCTATTTTTTCCGAAGCCAACACAGGCCATAAAGCATGTTTTATGACCCATTGTATATTTTACGACGAGCCGAGACACGATTGACTTCTGACCATAAAATGTGTTTTCTATGTAGCTCTGCACCGTCATTCCTTGTTTCCCCTTTACATAAACATTTGAAGCTAATGTTCTTTAGAAACACGTAAGTACGACGCTGTCTCGTAGGTACTACAGACAAACGATCCTTAAATTAGTTTGCTATCTCGCACGACTGACCGCATCACAGCATTCTGGGATCATTGTTCAAAATGAAACATTATAACATGTA
Source organism: Carcina quercana (assembly GCA_910589575.2). Classification (NCBI taxonomy): domain Eukaryota; kingdom Metazoa; phylum Arthropoda; class Insecta; order Lepidoptera; family Depressariidae; genus Carcina; species Carcina quercana. Next base: position 12,289,846 of record OU342432.1, on the reverse strand, counting down.
ACAATCATCTATGTGTGCAGTATATGAAATGTCATCATCGCGTTTTCAATTCATCATTGTTCTTTTTTTTTTTATAGAAGATAGACCAACACTTGACCTCAATCTCACCTGATGGTAAGTGACGATGAGGTCGACGATGTTACGTGTTGGTCTAGAAGGTGCCTATTTACTCTTCTTTTGAAGATTCCCAAGTTGTAATTTTCAGGGAACACGGAAACCGGTAGTGCATTCCATATTTTTGCTGTACGCACGATAAATGTGGAAGCGAAACGCTTGGTGCGAGCTGTAGGAATATCCACAGTGTACGGATGAAGGTCTGCCGTTCTTCTGTTTGACCGGTACTTGAACGGCGAAGGTGGAATCAACAAAAATAGCTCCTGCGCACACTCCCCAAAATGTATCCTATAAAATACCGAAAGGCAGGTAACCTGACGCCTATGTTCGAGGCTTTGGAACTTTGCCTTATGTAACGTATCGTTGCCTATCAGTCTCATAGCTCGACGCTCCACCGAGTCCAAAGCAGCTAGTTGATAGCGAGCTGAACCATCCCAAAGATGGCAGAGGTACTCCATGCATGATCTTACTTGAGCGCAATATAGACTCAAGAGCTGTGATGGCTGGAAGTACCGTCTGACCTTTGATAGGATGCCTAGTTTTATGGCCGCAGTTTTTGCTATGGACTCGATGTAGCTCCCGAAATTGAGATCAGACGCGATTTCCAATCCCAGGAGCTCGAGACGGTTTGTTATCGGTATGGATACATTTTGGAAGGATGGAGCAAGATGAAATGGACTCCGCTTCGCTGTGAACAGACACGCCTGGGTCTTCGACGCATTGAATTTAACTGAATTGGCTTCGCCCCAATCGGACACGGCCTTCAGCGTCAGTTCAACAGTTCGCATATCGCAAAATTCAACATGGCCGTCTGTTATGTGTTCATATACGAGAAGTTTTATAAAAATTTCCTTAAATTATTTATATGTTTTCTTCCCTTTTCTAACGTATTTAGTTGCCCTAGTAATGAAATATATATATCTTTTTGAGAAATGTTGGTTTGAAAGTTCTATTTCATCAGTTTGCATAAATATTTGCTTAAATATTGGAGAAATATTTCTCTCCTTTGCTGGGTATATACAGTATTTACATACTTTACCACATATTTTTTAAGGTTCCGTACCCAAAGGGTAACCAAAGAGACCCTATGATCCGTCCGTCTATCCGTCCGTCTGTCACCAGGCTGTGTCCATCAGCAGCGCATTGTATCGGCGAGGCGGGCGGTGACATCCACACTCGTTTTGTATTTCCTAATTCAATTCCATCAATTAAAGTCATACGAGTATGTAATTTATGACGACGTTGATCTTCCTACCTTGTTCTTACCTTTGTTTGACTACAACCTCAACTGATACGTACCTATGTACGTATAATGACGAAGTAGCAGAATGGTTATTCTTTTTGTATAGCGTAGTATGGACAATACGGCTCATTTCGGATCCTTTGGATCTTTTACATATTTCACTGCTTCACTCTCATATCTGTTGTTGATTCAGATGTTAACAATTAGCGCTCTTTTCAGCTTTCGTTGTGAAAGTATGCCAGTGACAATAGTGTATGTTCCTGTTAATAAATAACACGCTTGGCTGGATAAGTGAATCACTTTTTTTCACTAAATAGTTTTTTAACACATTCAGTGAGTGTCAACTGCTAGACTTTTTTTAGGGTTCCGTAACTCAAAAGGAAAAAGGAACCCTTATAGGATCAGTTTGTTGTCCGTCTGTTTGTCTATCTGTCTGTCAAGACCCTTTTTCTCAGGAACGCGTGGAGATATCAAGTTGAAATTAATATCGAATATTCAAATCTACCGTCCCTTGGATCTGTGAAAAAATCAAACTTATATGTCAACGTAATAAAAAGATACAGCTGTATTTGACCTAGCATCCTAAATTTGGTAAAGATAAGGTCTTACAGCCATACAACCATAATAACAAAACTGAAAACTTTGATTTTTTAATAATAACACAGTACAAGTAGCTTTTTTATGTTTACAAACTTAACTTTGTAGTTGAATGCCATACAGCAGGTATGTAATGTAACCGCAAAGTAAAGTTGGTTCATCAATCGCACTTACATTTTCCGTAGAGAATGATTTTAAGCAAATTATTCATATCAGAGAGTGTTTAATTCAAGTATATTATCCGATTGCTTAACGGTGAAGGAAAACATCGTGCGGAAACCTGCATGTCTTGAACAGGCATGTGAAGTCCGCCAATCCGCACTGGGCCCGCGTGGTAGACTCTGGCCCATACACTCTCTGGAGGAGATTAGGCCTGAGCCCCTGCAGTGGGAACATATATAGGCTGTTGATGATGATTCATATTCTGTACGGAACCCTCGGTGCGCGCATTCGACCCGCACTTGACCGGTTTTCGCTAAATAATTCATATATATCATTGTATCAAAGAACGTTATGTGACTTGTTAACAAATTTGCGGAGACCAAGATATAGCAGAGTAGAGCAATGAGCATGACAGAAATCAATAAACTCTTTATTTATATAAGCGTCGCGTGAACCAATTATGCAACACCAGTCGTTTCATTGCAGTGAATTATCCAACCACCTGACAATTTGTACAGTTTCCTTGAAGCGTACAATGGACGGAATACTGCTGAGGAAGGAAATACCTGTGCATTGTTGCGGTCTGTGATTGATTCATTCGTCAATGTTACGCTGTTAGAGTTCCGACTGTATCAATCATTGAACAATAAACCTTCATAGTAACGTACAGAATACAGTATACAATTTATTCATACACAAGAGTCACTCATGTAAATTTTATACTATGATTTGTCTTCTTGCTCAGATATTGGGAGACCCTGGATACCTAAGATACAGATCCTTGATCTAGTTTAAGATCCAGTCTCACACATATTTTTAACCGACTTCAAAAAAGGAGGAGGTTATCAATTCGACGGGAATGTTTTTTTTTTGTGTCTTTTTTTGTCCAGTTCCGACAACGGCGTCCATGAGAAAACGATATAAATCTTAAATTTGCCTTAGTAAAAATAGACTTTTAGGGCAATTGAAGTCGGTTTCCAGTTCTTTTTGAACGCATTTACTTGTACAATAACTTTTTAGTTTTAGCTTTCATCAAAATCTCAAGCAATACCCACTCGTCTGGTAATACCTAAACGTATAAAATGACTTGTCATATTATGTTAATATTTACCAAAAAAATCCGAGGTATGTTAGAGAATTGCCGAAATACTTTTCCAAGCGTAAATTGGTTTGGCTATTATAAAAAGCAGAGTTTACAAATTCGGAATCATATGTAATTTGTAACTTACAAAAATAATATGTTTATGTGCCGTATTTGCATCTAGATTCTCTCAGTAGACATTCATAGACAATGTATTCTGCGATTGTCTGGAATCCTATCCATCGCTCTTTTGTGGCGTATACTTGCAAATCATATTGCCTTAGGTCCATAGTTTAGTATCTTCATAAGCACTTATTGTGTATCAACAAACAGTTTTGATTCTTCCACTTATATTATCGCCTACTTCGGCTTCTTCCACTGAATATACGGCGATAATTAATATGTTTTACCTCAGAAGTTTTAATTATTGCGCCTCGCATCGTATTCCATACTAGCTGGTACCTTTGACTTTCAGTTTTTACGGCATGTCATGTTCATATGTATGATTTATTATCATTAGATCACTCAACAATAAGGATAGTACAATAGTTTATAGTTATAAGTAGTGTTTTATAACGTTGCAGACATTAGCGATGGTAAAATAAATAATATTGGCCCTAATATCGAGCCCTGTGGTACTCTTGATGACACTACCTGGGGAATTGGACCCGATTGTCTATTCAATTCAACTCAATCAGACTTACTATATTGACAGTAAAATAGCTCTCTGAAAATTTATAGTTTCTATTAGGAAACCTTAATAAGCCATTTTTGGAAAGAGGGAACAGCAGATAAAAAATTTCATATGAAATTAAGGGTTTGGGATATAGCTGTTTTCTCAACGAAACGTTAGCCAAATTCAATCATTTTGATCTTATTCTCTTTATCAAAGAATAATCTAGGCCCGTTGGTTTTGCTTTTTTCAATATTTTGTCTACAATTAGAATTATGGGCATCTCAAAACTCAAAATTTCAGAAAAAATTTCTTTCAACTTATGGTACTCATTATTTAGAGTAAACGTAACATTTTCAGAAAAAGCAAAACCAACGGGCCTAGATTATTCTTTGATAAAGAGAATAAGATCAAAATGATTGAATTTGGCTAACGTTTCGTTGAGAAAACAGCTATATCCCAAACCCTTAATTTCACGGCAAAACTAGGCAAATACCAAAAAAAGCTTCAACTGTCCTTCTCGCACAGTTCGGTTCGGGAGGCAGGGTACACTATATCACAACTATATACTGTGTATTATATGTATAAAAATAAAGTAAGCATGCATTAGTGATGTCAATAAGCTTTATCGATTTTTTCGACTAATAGTGGTGGGAAAAATATATCGATAGATACCCTTTCTCGAGCTATAATGGTTTTACCTGTTAGTTTTAATGTTTAGATTGATCTAAATAAACAAATATAAAGACAAATAATTCTAAGGAAATTTATTTTATCTCTAGAACAGAACATTTTCCCTGAAATTCTTAGTTGTTGTTACGTTTTGTTACGTGTAAATAATTAAATATGATTTATGAATAAGTGACTTATGTTTCAAATATTTTTTTAATGTTAAAGTTCGAGTCGGACTCGCATACAAAGGGTTCCGTACCACTGTAAAATATCTAAACAGAAAAAAAAAACACAGAAAAAACATAACATTTATTGCATGGACATCCGTTTATTTATAACTTTTTTAAAAGCTTTTTTATATTATTTTTTGTTATTTATTATTATTGAAAGTCTTGAGAGAGAACGAGAACTTATATGGACATCGCATGTACAAATCGCTACGGAGACTATATGACCCGACACAGATATCCCGGAGATCAGCCAGCAAGAGCTTGAAATGGCTCTCCAACAACTCAAAAACCGGTCAAGAGCAAGTCGGACTCGTGCACCGAGGATTCCGTACAGAATATGAATTAATGACATACTGAAAATCATAAATAATAGGTACGGTAATATGCACCCAACAATGCTCTACCGAAAATGAAATTCTAAGCTAAATTACATATTACGAAGTTAAGTTTGTAAACATTAAAAAATCAATTTTACTGTGTTACAATTAAAAAATTCAGATTTATTCCTATGGTTGTGCTGTAAAACCTTTCTTCTTGCCAAATTTCAAGACATTAGGTCAACGGGAAACACCGTATAGATTTTGGGTTCATTGCATTTTGTACGGAAATGGTCTAAAATACAGCTATATCTTTTTATTGCGTTGCGTCCTATAAGTTTCATTATTTGACAGATCTAAGGGACAGCAGACTGGAGTATTCGATATCACAGTGATCCTATAAGGATTCCTTTTTTCCTTTTGAGGTACTTAAAATATAATAGTATAATATGAAGTATTTTAATAAGAAGATTTCGACGATATTATTATTCATGTCGACAAATAAAAACTTGAAATATTTTTTCCCAGTTATACATCTCATACACTTAAGACGGGATTTTTAACTCGTCTATTCTATTGTGTGAGGTGTCGTGAAATTACAGTTTTTTAACCGACTTCAAAAAAAGAGGTTATCAATGCGACCTGTATGTATGTAATATTTCCAGAACTGCCCAGTTTTCATATATGTTAGTCTATACCAGCTTCTAAAGAAGTGTGCCAAATTTCTAAAGTGTATGTTTATTTGTCCTCGCATATATCCGGAACACACACACAAAAGAAAAACACACATAGGGTTCGTGGATTTCAACAAAGCATTCGACACACTCGAACATAGATTTATCTGGGACGCACTGGAAAAACAAGGCGTACATGCAAAATACATAAGAATACTGAAAAACATATACACAAAAAGCACCGCACAAGTGAAGCTAGAATCTACAGGCGAAGAATTTTCGATTGAGAGAGGGGTACGCCAGGGAGACCCAATTTTACCAAAAATATTTTCAGCTATCCTGGAAATGATATTCACAAATCTGGATTGGACGAATAAAGGACTAAATATAAATGGCAAAAAGCTGAGTCACCTACGCTTTGCAGACAACCTGATCTTACTTTCGGAAAACCCGAAAACCCTACAGACAATGTTCCAACAGTTAGCGGAAGAGAGCGAGAAAGCAGGCCTGTCAACGAACTTAACGAAAACAAAAGTAATGTCAAATTCCTCACAAACAGAGCCCATAACAGTAAATAATGGAGAAATAGCGTATGTAGAAATGGACAAGACTAATAACTGAATGGCAACCACGAGATAGCAAAAGAAAAAGAGGCAGACAGACTAGAAGATGGGAGGACGACATCAGACAAGTGGCGGGTCCAACATGGACCCGCATAGCGAAAGATAGAATAGAGTGGAAATCCTTAGAGGAGGCCTATGTCGAAAAACAAGCTGAAATGTAGGAACGACCGGTTACTGATACTTAATATAAAAAGATAAGTAACGTATAAAGTAAGCATATTTTTAAGAAAATTGTAACAAAAAATTAGTTCAGCAATAAAGGCTATTTTATTTAATTTATTTTTTATATATCCGGAACTACAAGTTCGATTTAAATAATCCCTTTTTTGTTTACCTAGGTATTGTAAAACTTAGGGAAGACTGCAAGTTTCATCAAAATCGGTTCAGTAGTTTTTGAGACTGGGAATGTTAAGTGTGTATTTCGGCGTTGCAGTGCAGCAGAGCAAATTTAAAATTAATGTTTTAACTGTACTGTAATCTGTATGCCGAATAAATTATTTCTATTCTATTCTATTAGTTAAATGTTTGTTACCTCAGAGCTTTTCACTGGGTGAACCGATTTGGATGATTCTTTATTATTTGAAAGCTGATGCTTTCCATGTGGTCCCATTTCAATTTGGTCCGGTTCTTAGAATGGAATCCATGAGAAAACAATATACATCTTAAATTTTCCTTAATAAAAGTAGACTTTTAGGGCAGTTGAAGTCGGTTTCTAGTTCTTTTTGAACGCTTTAACTTGTTAGTCCTTAGACTCTAGCACTCTAGGTACTAAAACACCTCTAGGTCACCTAAAGTATCGTTGGAAGACGAACGTTCGGATATGGTGAAACTAAAAGGTTTCTTTGTTGACCGTAGAACCCTAAAATAGCAACGCCATAATTTATATTGTATTTATATGTGATAGGTACTTACTAGTCAATTATATCAAATACAACCACAGTATGTCGAGACTAAACCAATATGCGAACAATAATTTCTCAAAACGTAAAACAAGGGTTGACGCACGCTCACGTCAAGTTTATTATAATTTTGAAAAATACACTCTAGCCCAGGCGGAGGGGTAGCGACTATGCGCGGCGCGCAGGGGCCTCTTTGGGATGTTATGCAGCGTTATTTGTGTGAGTGAAAGCATGTGAAAGGCTGTATGTGTGCGTACCGAATCGCGACAGCAATAACATATTCAAATACCTACTATTCTACGGAGACTTTGCTTCATTGGCCTCTTATCGAATGCCCGTGAAATCTCGACATGCAGTAGTTGTGCTTCACGATTTGCAAAAGCCACTCTGTACTTCTGGCAATGCTACGAGTATGACTGCAAAGTACACAACTCACTCCAAAACTTCAGGCATCATGCGAGAATACTTACATCAGCCGTAAATCTTCAGTCTTCTTAGAAGTGGAGCTACTTATTAGAACAGCCTACCACAAACCGGGAAACTTTTTCCTTGCCCGCGTGCTTGTTGCATGTTGAACTATATTTTCCGGTTTGAAGACATGCGCGTATCATACTTCGTGTGGAACAGTATTTGCAAAACATTGACTTCGATTTGCTGTTTACCTATTTTCAGGGTTCTGTATCTAAAAAAGAAAAAACTTACAGGATCACATTGTTGTCCGTCTGTGTGTGTGTCTGTCAAGACTTTTTGTCAGGAACGCGTGAAGGTATCAAATTGAAATTAATATCAAATACTCCAAGTTTCGGTTTCATAAAGTCGTGAAAAAAATTATACTTCTAGGTCAATGCAATAAAAGTATACAGCTATTTATCCCGTATATTTTGACGATTTCCCTTGAAAGCGCATCAAAACATGTAAGGTACTTCCCATTGACCTAGGGTCCTGAAATTTGGCAAGAAGCAAGGTCTCACAGCTCAAGTACAGGAATAAATCTGATAAGTATGATTTTTTATTATATCTCATTAAAATCGCTTTTATAATTACAAACTGTTCCAGCACCTGACGTATTTTGTATTTTTATGTGTAAATTAAGAATTTATCGTGTTTTTTCGCCTGGTGAAACTGATTTTCAGTATGTTTATTATTCATATTTTGTACAGAGTCCGACCCGCACTTGGCTGTTTTTACATATCCAATGTAAATTCTCAAAATACAAAAACATCAATGACTAAATCGACGCTTACAATGGCATTTGTTAATTTCACCATGTTCTACACAGACGATATCTAATTAAAGCTGTAAATTTGGCATTAAATTGGTATTTTACTATGTTATACACAGACTAATTATAATTGGGTTATAAGTAGGTTTTTTGTTACAGTTTCACAACAAAGGCAGCTTCGCACGACGACTGTGTTGCCTGTCACCATTCAGCTAGACACCAGAAACAAGGCCAAAAAACGGTAAAATAAAAATCTGCCAACTGGCATCGATTGTATCGCGCTCGGCTCGTAAAAAACGAACGCAACACAATGCGTCGACAACGCCACGCGTCCCGCTACCCTCGGCGCGGCGGTCGGCACCAACTCACAAACGATGCAATGAGACACAATTTCAAACTTGAATGTTCAATCACTATAATAAACCTTATAACTATTACACATAGAGTTCCAATCACGATACCAATTTCATAAATAGAACCCTATCGCAGTAATGTCTACTAAATTGAAGCCAACTTGGAATCCGCCGAGAAACATTGCGACGTTGCCGCTCTGTGCACTCTGCAACGTCGCTTTTCTATGTATATGTGTGTTCGGGCACAACTGGCGCCGAATATTTATTGTATACTAACAGAATACTGACGAGCGCTTAGGACGAGAAGGTCCCATTCTATTCGACAGGTTTGGAAAGTGTTCTTTGAGGGGTTGCAGTAGAGTTCCTTTTTCCAGCGCCTCAGGCGAGATAAGACAGTACGTTTTTATGAAGTTTTTCTATGTGACCGTCCAGGTGGCTATGTATAGGTCGTTGGAGTCGTTCAATACGCGTTCTGAATAAACTGCGGCGGGATTAAGCTGGACCTAATAGTGGTTTCGAAAGCGATCATTAAATTAATAGATCTTGGAAGGCTATTTATATGAGAACTACTAAAAATTCATAGCGTGTGTTAAAGTTTTCTCCGCGGTATACATTCTGATGCAGTTGATCACTTGATACTATACAACTGATTTAGTAATTACCTTCACTGTTGTTCTTTTTTCCTCCATTAGGTACACTGATAAACAATACAATAAACTTTTTATAAGCTACCTTGCAGGTATAGATAAATAGTTTGATTATTCTTTTATGGAAATGCAATTATTGGAGTAGGTAACTGTAGCAATCGTAGGAGAACTATGACTGAAGGCAAATATGGACTTTAAAGTAGAGAGTCAGTGGGAGCCGAGCGAACTGGACTCGCGTGTCTGAGGCTGGCTACCAAGAAGAGAGGAAGTGAAAGATTTTTTTAGGAAAACTAATAAAGAAATGAGATGTATATTATAAGTATTATCTTTTCTAAGCAGCGAATGAAGCTTTGAGGACATCGAACAGGTTATGGAAACAAGACCGTCCTGTTTGAAGGCGCAAAACAATATGCGCCACTCAAAAGAAATTACAGAAAACAAATATTTTAATTGTCTACCAAAGCTAATTTAAAGAATAAATCGCTCTTATTGAAACATTATTGACATATACTTACATTTCTTTGTAGTTTATTCAAGTTCTGATTCAGTATGAGTTACATAAACAACAATTTGTGATTATTTTTTGTGAGTTTCAGACAACGCAGATGAATCTACCCTCGACCCACAATCTCACTGACTGATGTTTAGTGACGATGTTTGTATAAAGTCGATGGAGGATGTCACGCACTGCTGCGGTCTGGAGGGCTAACACAGGTGCCTGTTCAATCTCCGTTTGGACATCCTCAATTCCTCAAGCTGTAATATTTAGGGTACACGGAACTGAAAGTGACGCTCCTTATCCTATACGCACGCTACCATGGTGCGAGATGTAGGAAAGTCCACTACATTCGGGAAGACGCCTGCTTTTCTGTTTGCCCCGTATTTTAACAGTGATGGCAGAATCAATATAAATAGCTCCTGTGCACCCTTACTAAACTTCGTCCTGTAAAATATGCTTCACGCTATGTTCGAGTTATTTTAACTTCAATTTCGTCCGCGTCAGCAACTGCGGTTCGTAAACATAAATCGAAGGAAATTATTTTCTTTTTAACTTCATCTTCAGTAACGCAACTGTGTTTGTCTGTATTATTGCTTCGCTTCCATTTTTATCATACGTACAGCTAAATACTGGAATGCCCTACCGCTTCCGTGTTCCCTGAAAAATATGAACTTCTATCAAGTGAGAGTAAATAGGCACCTTCTAGATCAACGCGTGATCGCGTAGATTGCATCCAGAGCTCAGAGATATACAGCAGCAGTCAACGTTGCAGCCTGTTCTTGAGAACTATCCCCAAGTCACATCGTACGAAACACACACGGTTACTACGCATAAAGTTCCTGGTTTGATCAAATCAACTCCACATCATTTGGGGAACGTCCACTGCTAAACACAGTCCTACCCCACGGCACGCCACGACCGGTCCTGAGCCGCTTGCATCCAGCTGATCTCTGTCTCCCAGCTTCACCTGGACATCATCGCCTCATCTCGTTTTCAATTTTAGATGATGCAAGAACACAAGACATATTTTTTCTGCCTACTTACACGTTTCTGAGGCACGCACGTACATACAATTTAGGTAGCGCTTCACACCTATGCTTGCTACAAGAAGTATACACGCTGACTTTTCAGAGGTTGTAGTCCCACATTTAACTTGCCGCCAATTAGAGTTAAATATACAAAATAACAAGTTTTTTCAATAATTAAAAAATTTTGCTCAATGCTTGAGAAATAATAGTAGCTCATTAGACGGCATAGTCACGCGCAGCGCAGGTGAAATACAATCTACTGCTACAGTATTTGAAATACCTGATACAAAAACACTGCTCGGCTATGCTACGCATTCAAAGTGACTTCAGTGGGTCATAGGATTAGCAAGCGGTAGCCACTGTAGTGGCAGTGTGCTGGTCAGCTGAAGAACAGAGTAAGTTACTGACAATAGCCGAAACACACGAGTCCTCGAGTGAAGACCACGTTTGCAAACGTATAGTGCAAGGGTGTCTTACACTTACCGGCTAGGGTAGCGGACGTGAATTGAGGTGAGAAAATTACGTAATTAGCCAGCCCCGCCTTTTATTTTGTCCAACAAGGAGAGTCGAAAACGCTTTTGTTTATTAGTTTTAACGTCTTTTTAGGGTCCATTGTAGTAGTTAGTTATAGTTTAAAATCATTTTTAATGCATCATTGAGGCATCCAAATTGCGAGACTTTTACAAATACAACAATGAAGTCTTTGTTTTTTTTATAGTTTTATTATCTATCAAAAAAAGCTAGCAAGGCACACGCAAAATAGGCGCATCTGACGTCGAGTTGCGGAAACCTGCCCCTATAACGAATACGAATACGAACTAGCAAGGCGGAGCAGCGTGAGCCCCGACTGTATCAGAAACTGATCCTAATAATGGCGATGCGGGAACTTTGCTGACATACGATTTGAGTAATGATGTCTACGACGACACGGAAACCATGAAAAACTGATCAGAACTTCAGTACAAGAGAAGAAAAGCGCAGAATCGACAACGAAATAACAGGTCGAGCTGGCAACATCGGCGCGCCTTTCGGTCGCGTTCGGTATAAGCGTGCTCCAGGCTAATGCCGCCGCCCGGTTAGAAAGCGGAGCGTTCCTAATCACGGCCCGGGCAGCCGCGCCGCAGTCATTGACTCCGTTCGTCCGCTGCTCGCTCGCAGCGCACCACTCGACTGTCCACTTACATTGGTGCATTCTCATTACAAAATGTCCTTGCAACATAACGAACTGTTAGACTTTCATATACCTACACATTGCCTACACATGTATTTTCTGTTTATGGATAGGGAAGATTGTAGGTAAGTACTCCCAGTGCATCAATCAACAAGTGAAGGGAGGCGAGCCTCCGGTGTAGATCGTGACGTGTCTTTCCTTTTGCTCCTCATTACACTTGACAAGTAAGAAGTTTTCCTCAATAAAATATTGTCCTCAATAAATCACTTGTGCAATGGAGACCACATTAAGCTAAACGCTCTATAAATGCATCTTAATCGGCGTAGTATCCAATGTATGTACATTGATAAATTGCTATCAGGTCAGAATATTCTTTTAGTCCCTTTCTAGGCCACCATTTAGAAGACGTTAGAGATTCTGTTGTAAAGCCGAGAAGAGAACACACCACGCAGCCAAACAACCAAGAGTTGCTCTTGAAATCACAAGCACTTTACCTACTTACTAATAGTCGATATTATTTACTAAAGAAAACGTCAGTTCCCTCTTTACACGGAAGGTAAAGTGCTAAACATAAACGTTGTTATACAGAAGCTTTAGCTACAGCTACTCGATGAAGATATTCATTTGGTGAAATAAAACAGAGCTGACGCTAGACGAACTTAGGTAGAAGAAAATCGCTACTCCAACCAAACAGTACCACAGATACACTTCTGGATATCGAATCCACGACTTCCGAACCACAGACACGGCGAGGCAATTAGCATTAGATAACTACGACACAATTTGGTTAGTCTTGACCACATCGTAAAAGCGTCGGTGGCGCAGTGGATAAGGCGCGGACTCCCCACCTGAGGGTTCCGGGTTCAAATCCAGCCGTGTACCTATGAGTTGTTTTTCAATTCAAGTACTATTCTTCATTATATTATTCAAGTTCCTATTTCTTAACGGTGAAGGAAAACATCGTGCGGAAACCTGCATGTCTTGAACAGGCATGTGAAGTCCGCCAATCCGCACTGGTCCCGCGTGGTGGATTACGGCCCGTACACTCTCTGTAGGAGAGTAGGCCTCCGCCCCTGCAGTGGGGACGTATATAGGGGCTATTGATGATGAAGACCACATCGGCCGGATACCCATGTTGTATTTACTGTTTTTTTTGCGTAGTTGGTACAGCTGGCATACCTCCACTATCTGTGACAGTCGCGACACGAATACAAGAAGGACCATCGCCAGCAGAATTTTAAACGAAACCCTGATGGTGATTGATACGGGAAATGTTTAAGTAAGGGTGGTAAGACCTAGGATTAATCGAAATATTCAACTACAGTTTCAATAAATGCTTCATGATGTGGGCAATAAGTCATGTATGTATACTCGTATACAGACACATTCATAAAATATTGTATGTATAGTATAATTTGGCGTTGTTGTATCAGATACATAAAATCCATATCACGATTAAGTACATTCTCCAATCTACACTTATATTATACATAGGAAATATGTTTGTATGTTTGTAACAATTTAAATGCAGCTACATGGGCCTGAGCGACTAAGGGCTTGCAGATTTTGTAGGGAGGATGAGGAGACGCCCCTCCATATCCTCTGCCACTGTGATGCTCTTCATAGCAGTAGGAACAGACACCTCGGAGGCCACACCCCCTCAACGGACAGCATCAGGACCTCCAAACCCAGACCAATGTGGTGATTTGATCCATAGGGGATTGTCACAATAGATCTGCAAAGGTCGCAGTGACAGGCAGGACACACGGACTGCACCCCTCATGTCCAAATATATATAACGGTTTAAATTCAAAAACTACTGAAAATTCTTTCACACTTAGAATGCTACATTATCTCTGAATAGCATAGTAGGCTATATTTCATAGGTGTATGATCAACTTCCCGTGCGAATAATGTTGATTTTGATAGAAAATCTTGAAACAATTGAAAACTAAGTATTGCCAAGCCTGAGGCTTGAGGTGAGCTCGGGCGCTCAGTACATCATTAACGTTGATAAGGCGGCGCCCGCGCAGCCAGCGGCTACGTTATCAACTGTTATCGGCTTCCGCTGCGCGCGGGCAGCTGCGGGACACAAACAATACTATATTACGCATACATCACTGTGCTGAATACTGTTGTGTTCATAGTTCTTGATCTCAGATGATAAACGGCTGCAGTTTTCGTAAAGGATCATAATTAGCATTTATTGCAGTAAGCTTTGATCTCACTTCGGCACTGATTATTTGAAAATAGCTGAATAATGCTTATAGTTATTATTATTATTATAAAATATATATAAAAAAATGCTTATAGTACCTCAATATCTCATGATGTCTTGATGGTGATTATAGATAAACAGTTTATGTGTTCCAATTTCAAATAATTCAAATGGCCTAATAAAATAGCTTTACGCTTGAACCCACAATCCGGAGTCCTCGGAATCTATTCCCAGTTCTATTCCAGTACTCGGTATCCAGTTGGTGGTGGTATTTTCTATGTCAGCCTCGCCAGCTATCAAGTCTGCCGTCAAACAGCACTGTTAATAGCACTGATGTTTTCCGCTATGAAAGGTAGCAGAGAGCCAGCGCCTTATTTTGAAGCTTCTGCTTACCATCCAACAGCTTTATCGTCACTTACCACCAGGTGAAATTAAAGTCATTTTCATACGTATAAAACATTTAATATTAATAGACCGGACAAAGCAAACAAACATTTTGATCCTAAACTTATTACCAATTGGTAATAAACTTATTACCAATTGGTAATAAGTTACTCAATCTATTGTCACGTCACGTCACACGGCCGTACAAGACATTTGACATACCGTTGACTTTTGAGATCAAAATGTTTATATGAAACGATTCCCAATGACCGCTCTATAACCTATTACTATATTTAAATCTCTCTGCATACGTATAATGCGTACCGTACTTCCACAGGTAATTCCACACAATGCTCATGCAGGTTGAATGCAGCATGAAGGTTGTCACGAGAAAAATGTTCGATAATATTGTGTATTCTTCCACCTAATAGACCCATAGCTTTAGAAAAGGTCACGTCGATCCGTTGCGCTGGATGCTTGCGGCTCTGCACAGATCCTAGTAGCATACCGTCGCGAAGACCAAGGCCTACTCCCACTGGAGAGGCACAGGGTTGGCGGCAGCGCGGCTCCAAAGAGGCGCGCGGCAAGAGCCGATGCACCGCGTTTATACCTTCTTCACATCCATTCAAAAAATTAAAGATAGGTCAGCACTTGACCTCAATTTCACCTGATGTTACGTGACGATGAGGTCGACGTTACGCGTTGGTTTAAAAGGTGCCTGTTTACTTTTCGTTTGAAGAATCCCAAGTTGTAGTTTTCGGGGAACACGGAAACCGGTAGTGCATTCCATATTTTAGCCTACCTACGCATGATAAATGTAGAAGTGAAACGCTTGGTGTAAGCTGTAAGAATATCCACAGTATACGCCGCCGTATACGCGGCCGCCATCGTCCTCAGAGAATGAAGGTGGACTTGCCCTGGTTAAATTTCACGTCTAAAAGTCCGCTACGTCCGAAACTAAGTAACAATATACGCCGCGGCACCTGCGCTGTGCCACCGCTGTCTCCGCTCATCATCGGCATATTAGCGTCCCAAGTAAATGTGGTACAATTTTAAATCTTCCGTGAACCAGGAAGAATTCAGCACCTCCCCCGCGCCTCTCCAGGGACTGGACCGGACACCATATCATTTTTCATCTGAAGAAGACAACTGCTTGAAAATTTAAAAAATTTGAATGCAAAAATTTTTTACTACATCATCTACTAAAATTAATATACAGTTTTGGGGTACTCCTTTTAAGCTAAACATAGCTTGTATTAGGAGACCCCGCTCTTCTGTTCTGTATACAGCTTATTTTTGTGCAGATAATACCTATGTCTAAGAATTTCTTTTTAATTGATATTAGTTATTATTTTTTAAAATATAAATACTTAGTCTATAAAATCTATAAATCTAAATTTTTGCATGCCTTTTTACTGTTGGTTTTTACACATTAATTATTAGTTTTAATTTCTCTATAAGTGAAATGTCAATTTCCTTTGAGAAAATAAATTATTCTTTAAACCGATTTAGTTATTGATATTTAGCCTGTGTAACAAGTGGAGTGAGGAGTGTGAGATGTAGTGTGTGAGAGATTCGGGTTGTTTATATGTTGCTAACGTATTTTTAAATTCGTAGGCAGTTTTAGGGTATATGGTTAGATTTCTGTTCAGCTTCAGCATAACACATTCCTTTGACTAGTATTAATATATCAAGATATATCGAACATGTTGATTCTCGTACTCATGGACACAACAACGGAGCGGCTCCGCTGAACATGTGCTGAGTCATTCTCACTGCATTGATACGTGAGCCTTTGTTTCTAGCGCTCGCTCTGGCTAAGTGCGGTAGCAGACATGAACAATTGGTCAATTACTACTCGACGTTCTTGCCACGTATTGAATTTGGATTTGAAACCAATTCGTTTTTTTCTTCAACCGACTACAAAATTGAGTAGGTTCTCAATTCGACTGTATGTTTTTTTATTGTCTGTGCGTGTATGTAAGTACAGTTCTTCATTATTCTTTCTTTAAACAGGAGTATTTTAAGGTGAGCTATTCAAATTCGAAGAAAATATTCCACCTCTAAGAGTTAGGAAAGTTAGGGAAGTAAAATGTTGTTTATATAAAAAATTCTCTTTTGTTGTTTACGAGTATAATAAACAACAACATTGAAGGGTTCTTTTATCCACCTCTCGACTCCTGGGTCAGATCAGCGTTTCAACTCGATACGACAATTAGAAGCAGGTCAAAATTAAATTTGTAGATTTATCTATATACATAGTTACATACAAATGAAGCTAATATGCATGTAAAAAGAGATGACAATAGCCACATTTGCACGTCTTTTACCCAGCACCCCGGTTTTCAACAGCTGAAATCACGTATGTTAGTTTTACTGAAGGTCAGCTAATGCAGTACAAAAGAATAGCTTTCTTTTCCATTCGTTTAATTTTGACACAGAATGTATATTTATCTCATTCTGTCTTATGTCAATTGAACGATGTTAGAAAGGCTAAAATATAGTTACCTATTTGCATCCTGATTCGTAGAATCTATCTTTGACATACTATATTAAAGGTAATGTGGAATTGAAGAGAAGAATGAAAGATTAAATACTGTCTCCGTTCCGTCGCGGGTAAAAATAAACAGAAAGTGAAGAATTATATGTGATTTGTTTGTGTGAAATATGTGAGTGCTGAGATGACAGTTAACAAAGTGGAAGAAGAAACATGTAGTACCGACCCCGCTCAGCAGAGTTAGACAAGGCAGGAAAAATCATCTCTCGGGAACTTCTTGGTTGGTTGGGACGAAAAATAGCCTATATCCGATTCCTATCCTTCAACAATCTCTAAACATCACAAATCTCATTTCTATCTCTTATTTTGACTCTCCGTTACGTCGTCAAGGAAGGACAGACAAACAAAACAAACTTATTAACACATTTACAATGTTAGGACGAACCTGTACAATATATTTCCACATCCCTGACCCAACGCAACATGACGAAACAAAACGAGCAGCACGTGATTGGTCTCTAGCGCCCCGGCGATCGGCCCATCAAACTCACGAGTCATTCCATCCAACACCGGTAGCTGCGCGCGCGCACTACTCGTTACGCTCTCTCCCAGAGATGAGAACACAGAAATGAGGAGCGGACGCTGCAAAGACATGGAAACGTTTTCATCATCATGCTGTATAATAACTCTGTTGGACGCGAAGCTTCTTATATCGCCTTCGTAATCAACACACTTGGTTATCGCAGTAAGATATTGTTGATACGCATTAGTTGCTTCTGTCGATCTCCTGATTTTTCTCTTAGTCGCCTTTTACGACTAATTACGCTTGAAAGTTTAAACATTCATTCATCAATAAGTTATGTCCACGTAGGCAAAGACGGACCGGACCACCGGGCTTCTCATTTTAAAAGTTCTCGGTGAGACGGTCGGCTGAGTTTGACGGTTTCACTGATGTTCCCGTGACACTAGGCCGCTGCGTTGTTTTGTCAAGCGCTTAGTGTACTTTAAGCGGTTCTAGAGGACAAGTATTCTAATTTCAAAAAATCGAGGGGCCCAGGGCACTGAGCAAGTAATCACTGCCCAGGGTAGAATTTCCCCATCCACTTCCTGATTCGGTCAGATCAGCTCGATGGTGCCAAATTATTGTATTGTCATCGGAATTACATGTAATTACAAAGTTTCAAATCGGTACGACGTTTAGAAGTTATTTTAATTTGACTCGCTAGATTGGTTTATATACATGGGCCATTAGTTAGTTAGATAGATAGTTAGTTATTTACATACAAGTGCACCTAATGTTTAAAGGGTGTAAAATGGACGATTTGTTTCTGTTAAATCTTTCATTCAAATCTTGAAATTAAAACAGCTTCCTAAAATGTGAAAAATACAATTTTTTAAATTTTGATCTCTTTTATATTATTTGTCTGCTGCATTCTATTCTGATTATGAATGAATACTCGTAATTGACATTTAAATAATAAATAATAATAACTTATGTTAGTTATTAAATATATGTAGTTTTGTCTCAACGACGCAACGGAGGAAAATTGGATGCTAGCGTTGATGTCTTTTGTTAAGCTTTATGAGGGCAGACGTAGCAGCAGAAAAATTCTGGGAGCTTTTAAAAAATGTTTACTTAAAATACACTTGTTTCCACTTGGCTTTATTGGATGATAAGTGACGCTAATGATACGCTACTGCTTTTTTACCTTCTGTGCCGGAACACTACAGTGCAATTAACACTGCAGTTTGGTGACAAACTTGTGTATCATAATGGTAGCCTGGTGGACATAGAAAATGTATAATCACCAACCAAAATAGGTACCTCCACTGGGAATCGAATTAGGGACCCACGGATTGATTTCTACAAATAAAGTCTAAACAAAGTACAAATAAATACTTTGACTCATCACTGGCAACACGCACTGATCAAAGACTTTTGTCTTTAGACGCTGAGGTATTTTGGACGAGAAGATATGCCGTAACTTCCCGAATGCTGCCCAGCCGAGTTGGATTGGTTGGTTGGTTCATCGATGGACCTCTTTGTCGAAGTTGGACCTATCTAGTTGAACAATCTGTCTCAGGTATACATATTCGTCCAAAAACTTCGATTGTAGTGTTCCCAACCACTATAGGTGCAACGAGGACATTGACATGATTTTCGTCTTGTCCATGTTCATTTTTAAACCTGCGTATTGGGAAACTCTGTTGAGGTCATTGAGCATTGAGTTCAGATCCCCAAGGATTCTGCCGTTATGACAAATCGGCAAATCGAAGGTGAGTGATGTAGTCGCCGTTGATGTTAATGCCCAGTCTTATCCAGTTCAGAAGACTGAAAATATCTTCCAGTGCAGTGGTGAAGAGTTTCGGGGATATAACGTCACCGTGTCTTACACCTTTCTGCACTTGGATCGGTATCGTGGCTTTATTGTATAAACATTTCAACACTTCGATATAGCGATAGTCAATGTGGCACCTTTGGAGAGACTGAAGCACTGCCCAAGTTTCTATTGAATCAAAGGCTTTCTCGTAGTTCACAAACGCCAAGCATAATGGCCGATTATACTCCTCGGTCTTCTGTATAATCTGCCGGAGCGTATGTATGTGGTCTACGGTGCTGAAGCCTTTTCGGAAACCGGCTTGTTCGGGAGGTTGGAAGTCGTCAAACCTGCGTGATAGTCGGTTCGTAATGACTCTCGAAAATAACTTACAAACGTGGCTCAGAAAGGTTATCGGTCGGTAGTTCTTCAGTAAGGCATTATCACCTTTCTTAAAGAAGAGCACCACCACGCTTCTGGCGTGCAGCCTTCGTGTATGACGGACTGAAAGAGCTTCTGAAGGACTACAAGTATCGGTTTTCCACCCGCTTTCAGTAGCTATGATGTGATTCCGTCTTCACCTGCCGCCTTGTTATCTTTGAGTTTTTTGAGAGCCATACGAATCTCATACAGGCTGACGTCCGGGATATCTTCGGTACAGTGATGACAAACGAAACCAAAACGTGGTCCTTTACAGTGGGCCGAATAAACAAGCTCAAAGTCACTCAGCGAGCAATGGAACGAAGCGAACGGAATTTCTCTACGTGATAAAATCCGGAATGAGGAAATCCGTAGACGAACGAAGGTCACCGACATAGCTCGACGAGTCAGTGAGCTGAAGGGGCAATGGGCAGGTCACATCGCTCGAAGAACTGTTAACCGGTGGGGAGAAAAGGATCTCGAGTGGCGACCACGCCCGGGAAACGTCTACCAGGCTGTCCCTGAGGTGGACCGACGACCTGGTTAGAGTCGCTGGATGCAGGTGGCTCGGAACCGGTCGATGTGGCGTACCATGAAGCAGGCCTATATCCAGCAGTGGACGTTTCCTGTCTGATGATGATGATGAAAGGATAACGCGTACAGCTAATATTAATCTGTATGCTTCTTTTTATGGTTCGGAATACCCTCGAAATACCGTCAGTTTAAAATCTAGATGACGAAGAAACTACTCACAGTTCTCAAAAACATTCTGTCCCCGATACAACCTGATCGTGTCACCGCGCTGACATTGATTTTATCAAATAAATTTTTATATCGTGCTTGTGTGAAGTGACCCTATTCTCATCAAGACGACATACAAATATTCTTGGACGTCCAGGACCTTTGAGGAGCGCCAAAACAGGTGAGCGACCTTAAATATGTGCTGTGGTGTTCCAGGGAATAGGTCAGATTTCTAGTACCTATTTATTTACCTCAAAAAACTTAATTAAATAAATAGCCAAAACACCACTTCAAAATATTAGTCACAAATTTATTTTTAGTGGTAGACACAATTACTAAAGGGATTGATGTTCCAAATTTCATGTTTCTATCTCAAGCTGTACTTTTATATGTCTGTATGTTTACAGATGACAATCAATAACAATCTTCCAATTTGTAGAACGATCGATCGATCGCTTATCAGATGTGTTTTATCAACTCGTAGACTACGTTTTAGGTATTTTACGATATATATTTCTTATTGGCAACCGTTGATATAGATAAGATCGTGTATTGCAAAGTTGAAAGCCTTGACGACATTCTCGGCGTCTCACAAGTCTGGCCGCGCGCGAGTTAAATGGCAATTTACTTTTTTCCCCGAGCCCCGTGGGTTCTGCGAAGCGCGGAACAGGTTGGACTGGACTGCAGACAGTTTTTTGGACGAGCAACTCGAGCACGCACGCCGCACCGTGGTACCCTACATCATTCATAATTACGGTTGAGAGAAGAGAACTTGGAGTACTGTAATGAAGCTCAGACGCAGTGAATGTGGGGATCTAGGAGAGACTTAGTTAACCTCGCTAAGCTCTGCGAGAGGCACTAGGAGCTGTGGGGGACGGTCTGATGTGGACATATGAAACACTGCGCTTTCAAGAGAAATATGACGATACAAACATATCTCACGTGATCCTTTGGAAAACAGATGCCTGAAGCTAGTCTGGAGCTCTAATTCGTAGTATTCAAAGACATTTAATATTAATAGACCGGACAAAGCAAACAAAAATTTTGATCCTAAACTTATTACCAGTTGGTAATAAGTTACTCAATCTTGTGTCACATCACGTCACGCGGCCGTACAAGACATTTGACATACCGTTGACTTTTGAGATCAAAATGTTTATATGAAACGTTTCCCAATGTCCGCTCTATAACCTATTACTATATTTAAATCTCTCTGACTTTACCTAATCTTATCGTTCCGCTTGCCAAATGTTTACCACAGAGAATATAATATACTACGTAAGTCTACTAGCAACTATGTTACTAAAGACAACGTCAAAACGAACACCTTATATTTCATAACTTTGCAAATATTCGGCGCAGACAGCATTACGCACGTAATGACATAAACAGGTTACCCTCTTTACACTACTCTCTTGGCAGTGCAGTATTGGTGCAGCATCTACTTTGGACTATGATAATTGATGACGTACCACATAGCTAGGCGACGTTAAGGCAACAACCAAGGATCTAAAGTGAATTCGAGGTACATTTTTATAAAATGCATTGTTCTTTCTTTATTTAGGCTGCTTAGGAGAATCCCGGCCATACATGTGTAATGTTTATCTATTTTTATCCGCGGTAGTCATCTTCAGCGCAAGTCGAGGAGTCCTGGGAACTCCAGCGGAGCATATCAGCGTACAAAAATATGTACCCATATTCACTTTTCACTGTCATTTTCCTCAATACACTGCTAAGAACAAGAAAGGGTTGCTGGGTGTCATGTGACATGGTGCACAAAGATGGCTATATATTTTAGTACCTATAATAACTAATAATAACTATAGCGAACTGATTGATGTTGTGAGCTAAAGAAATCTCCTGTATACGGGTGTAAGATGCACTCCATAAATAAAAAGCAAAATGCCATGTTTTTAGGCCAAAGTGCTAGCCACGAATTCGATACAATAAAATATTTATTACAAAGGTTTGATACATTTTTAATTAATTAATCAGTATCATCATCAATTAATTTTTAAATTGTAACAATGTGAATTTGAATCATCTTTAACCGGACAAGACATTTCATCTACAATCTCTTTGAGGGCTCGAGTTACGATAACTAGCTTGTGTAGTGTAAATTAGCTTTTTGTGAACTCAAATACATTAATTACCAAGGTTGTTTACTTTAAATTTAGCACATATATTGTTCACACATCGTGGACGCTCTCTAAGAAATGACTCTGCGAAATTCTACCCCTAAAACAGTGAAAATGGGTTATAAGTTAGTATGTACAACTGAAACCAAAATGGCTACCAACTTGAAATATTGGCTGTAGATTTCTTTTATAACGGATCTTTATAGCCCCACAATAATATTTTCCAATCTTTATTCATTCTTTATTCTACCACTTTGTAAGCGTGATTGATGTGTATACCCGTACCAAATTACAAATTTCTTAAATAGGGGTTCATTGTTTACTAGGGAAGTCCTTAAAATATATTAGTCTGTGCTTAAAATATGTGAAATGACGGGAAATCGAAAGAAGTTTTTAACGTGTTTATTAACACGTTCCAAATTCAAAATGCATAAAGAGTTGGAAAAAAAGAAACAGTTTTAATAGCCAGACTAGTTAGAAACAGCTATCCATATATTAGGGCTCCGTATCCAAAGGGTAAAAACGGGACCATGTTAGTAAGACTCCGTTGTCCCTCCGTCGACAGGCTTTATCCGTAATAGTTAGACAGTTGAAATATTTCTGTTGCCGCTATAACAACAAATACTAAAAATCAGAACGAAATAAATATTTAAGGTTGGCTCCCATACAACAGACATGATTTTGCCGTTTTTATAGTTAATGGTACGAAACCCTTCGTTCGCGAGACCGACTCGCACTTGGCCGTTTTTAAAAAATGACAACATGTAGCTTACGTGGGCTTTACACATCCATGACTATACCAGCCTACACAAGACTATGTCACACGTAAGCATATGTAACCTTCACATTTAATTCTCATTTCCAAATTGGATAAAAACCAGACGCTGCCTTTGGGAATCGACAGAAGCGGCCCGGCAGCACCGGCCGACCGTCCGGCTATGGCCGACCGACCGCCCGCGGCATACTAATGGACGGATTAAAATAGTTTTATAGCGCACGAACGTTGCTCAACTCGATACGAATCGCGTAACTTGTGATCGTAAACGCGACCGGATAGTTCAGCTTATTATTGACGGAGACATATTACTATACCACTATAATACTATACCATTAAAATACTGTACTTACTCGTCAAAATATTTCTATACTATGTTTTGATAACATACAAGTCGTTCTAAGGTTCGTTCTCTTTCATTAATGGCCATAGATATACTGCCTTTTTTGTACTTGTAATAAGTATAATCTTTATCTTCAAAATCTTCATCCATAGAATTATGGATTTATTGCAATTTTATATATTTACATAAATAAAGGCTCCAAGGTGTTTGCAAAAGATCTGTCTATAGGGCAGAGCCAACTGACGAGGCTGAAGACCGATACGGGCGGCATTGTTTCGTCAAAACCGGAAGTTTTGAGAGATATCGAGAAGTTCTATGGACAGCTGTACACATCGTCACGGAGACCAGGCGCAAGCCCAGTGAGTGATCCAAAGGCCAAACTGACCCGACATTACACCAGAGAGATCCCAGGCGTCAGCCTGCATGAGATTCGAATGGCTCTCAAACAACTCAGAAATAACAAAGCGGCGGGTGAAGACGGAATCACACTAGAGCTAATGAAAGCGGGTGGAAAACCGATACTTGTAGCCCTTCAGAAGCTCTTTCAGTCCGTCATACACGAAGGCTGCATGCCATAACTCTTCTTTAAGAAAAGCAATAATGCCTTGTTGAAGAACTACCGACCGGCATCCCATCTAAGTCAGAGTTTTTGAGAGTCATTACCAAGCACGCACGCAGGTTTTACGACTCCCAACCTGAACAAGCAGGTTTACGAAAAGGCTTCAGTACCGTAGACCACATACATACGCTCCGCCAGATTATAAAAAAGACCGAGGAGTATAATCGGCCCCTGAGACCGCGTGGTCCGACTGCTCAGTTCGATTACTCGGACCACGCGGAATTTTTTTTCCGCGTGGTTCGACTGCTCAATCGGACCACGCGGACTATCAGTTTTTGAGACCGCGTGGTCCGACTATAGAGATACGAGAACTTTTTACCGTCGGATTGACTAAATAAATCTAAATGTGAGAAAGACAAAAACAATACGAGATTTAATTTCAATGTAGTTTTATTTTAGCTAAATAATAAAAATATATCGAACTGTCAAACTTGAAACACTCATATCTCGGGAACTACTGACCGTAGACTAGTGGTGTCTTTGTCAAAGTCAATGGTCTCGATGAGATCTTCATTTTTGATGACAGCTGTCAAACTTGAAACACTCATATCTCGGAAAATACTGACCGTAAACTAGTGGTGTCTTAGACAAAGTCAATGGTCTCGATGAGATCTTCATTTTTGATGACAGCTGTCAAACTTGAAACACTCATATCTCGGAAAATACTGACCGTAAACTAGTGGTGTCTTAGACAAAGTCAATGGTCTCGATGAGATCTTCATTTTTGATGACAGCTGTCAAACTTGAAACACTCATATCTCGGAAAATACTGACCGTAGACTAGTGGTGTCTTTACTAAAGTCAAAGGACTCGATGAGATCTTCATTTTTGATGACAGATGTCAAACTAAATAGAGCCATAACGCGAAAACTTAAACTTGATGAAAGAATGCTCATGTCTTGATGCAGTATGAGCCCTGAGACCGCGTGGTCCGACAGCAGACTTAAATGAGAACAGGCTATGACAAAGAAGACCTAAATCAAAGTTTCATCAAACCTTTTTAGAAAATAAATGTTAAGTAATTGTCAAGTGTCATACACATTACCTCATATTTTAGGGTTCTGAAATCGAAGGATCCAAACAGAAACCTATAATTGAGGTAATTTATAAGTTGTACAAAAATGTTATTTATTTCGTTTTCGATATTTAATTTATTCTTGATTAGGTCTAGTTGTATTTTAGATTACAAGGATTTTAGCTAACAAAACGCATAAGTTACATTATTAATAAATTTTTATCGATGCTG
This sequence comes from Carcina quercana, assembly GCA_910589575.2. Classification (NCBI taxonomy): domain Eukaryota; kingdom Metazoa; phylum Arthropoda; class Insecta; order Lepidoptera; family Depressariidae; genus Carcina; species Carcina quercana. The sequence goes on along the minus strand of OU342432.1, from coordinate 12,263,942 downwards.
ATGATGGGTACCGGTATCGATCATCAGCATCAGCATCGATAAAATTTGGGTGGAGGCGAGAGCTTTTAGGCATTACATTTTTAGGCGTATTTTCAGGAGCACTGCAATGTTAAATTAAAATACCTCAATTTTAGTTTAGATGAAATACACTTCCAGTCTAGGATTACTAGTTTCAAGATGTGGTCTTTTTGATTTTAAGAGTTCTCATCAAAACTGTAGGTCACATCGAGACCTTTGACTTTCCCAAAGACACCACTAGTCTACGGTCATTAGTTTCCGAGATATGAGTGTTTCAAGTTTGACAGCTGTCATCGAAAATGAAGATCTCATCGAGCTCTTTGACTTTCCCAAAGACACCACTAGTCTACGGTCATTAGTTTCCGAGATATGAGTGTTTCAAGTTTGACAGCTGTCATCAAAAATGAAGATCTCATCGAGACCATTGACTTTCGCAAAGACAACACTAGTCTACGGTCAGTATTTTCCGAGATATGAGTGTTTCAAGTTTGACAGCTGTCATCAATAATGAAGATCTCATCGAGCCCTTTGACTTTCGCAAAGACAACACTAGTTTACGGTCAGTATTTTCCGAGATATGAGTGTTTCAAGTTTGACAGCTGTCATCAAAAATGAAGATCTCATCGAGCCCTTTGACTTTCCCAAAGACACCACTAGTCTACGGTCAGTATTTTCCGAGATATGAGTGTTTCAAGTTTGACAGATGTCATCAAAAATAAAGATCTCACCGAGAGCATTGACTTTGCTAAAGACACCGTAAGTCTAGGATCAGTATGTCAAGATATGGGCAGTTAACTTTTGAAATATTGAAACAGATTTTTAGAATGATATAAAGTATTTTCTATATACATTTAAAAACAGTGTATTAGCAAAATTAGAATTCACGAAAAAATGATACCCGCGATAATAGCCACATTTCTATAACCCTCGATAGATAGATATATACTACATTCAAAATAAATATCCAATTTGTATTGTCTTTCTCACAGTTAGATTTATTTAGTCGATCGATCCGACGGTAAAAAGTTCTCGTATCTCTATAGTCGGACCACGCGGAATCTCAATTCCGCGTGGTCCGAGTAATCGAACTGAGCAGTCGGACCACGCGGTCTCAGGGTAATCGGCCATTGTGCTTGGCTTTCGTGGACTACGTGAAAGCCTTTGATTCAACCGAGACTTGGGCAGTGCTTCAGTCCCTCCAAAGGTTGCCATATTGACTATCGCTATATCGAAGTGTTGAAATGTTTATACAATAAAGCCAAGATGTCCGTCTAAGTAAAGGATGAATATACGAAACCGATCCAAGTGCAGAAAGGTGTAAGACAGGGTGACGTTATTTCCCCGAAACTCTTCCCCACTGCACTAGAAGATGTTTTCAAGCTTCTGAACTGGAAAATAATAGGCATCAATTTAACTTATTTAGTAGTCTAAATTTGAACTAGACCAGACCGTATTATTTAATATTTAGTTAATAGTAAATGCTACAAAACTGTCAGTATGTACACTATAAGATATAAAAGAAATCCACCCAATAGGGTATTTGACAGAATATAAAATATAGGATCTATTGAGGCATCCGTATTGAATATAAATTTTGGAAACCAACTATTTAGTAGGAGTATATTTTAAGAGAAAATCTACAAATAACATTATTTTTGTCTACTTTAGTCACGTGATCGTAAACGACTGTGATTGGCCGAAAGATTCATGACATCATCTGCTTGTAACCAGTAGTCAAAAACCAAAGATTATAAGCAGGTGACGTCAAGATGTCATGAAGCGCCATATTGTCAGGAGAAGCGTTCCGTTTCCGCTTTGTCTTGCGCTATATATATAATGGAACGTAAAATAAAGATTTTCTATATTTTGGTTTTAATATATATTCTCTAGTAGAACAGTTTTTAAAAACCTGTTTAATTTAAATACCCTATTACCCAACATCTTTTATTCCTCCACACTAAGCGCAATCAACTAAAAGCAAAATCATTTTCCAATTCCATTTCCTCTGACCGCTCGAAGTGGAACAGAACAAAGGAGGATTACAAAAGGCTATCCGTTGTTACCGTCTCCCTACGAACCACGCAGTATCTACCCCCTCAACTTCACCCCGGGGAAGAGGTGGGGTGGACACCCCCTCCCTTTAGCCCCTGAGGGATTGCGTACACTAATTGCGCGCCTAAATTGGGGTAATGCGTAGAACGTTTTCGCTCTGGGTTTTTAATAAAGTATGATCCGGCTCGAAGGATCAAAATTGCCATTTGTTTTTGTTAGAGCAGCTTTACTTCTCTAACTGTTATTAATAGATTTTAGCTGTTATTTATATTGTATTTTCATTTCAGAAATGTTAAGGATTATAAACACTTGCAACTTCATCCGTGTGGAGTCCGTAGTTTGCAAATTATTTTTAAGACCTTTGTGATAACATTTTAAATAAATGTTATCATTAACTTTTTTTAACTTTTGTATGGATTGGAAACAATGGGCTTGAACTTGCTTTGCAACTCATATGATGATGATAAGTAACTATAAGGCAGAAGAATGGAAGCATACTCACCCAGAATCGACATGATGCTATCGATTACAATGAATAAAAATATTCAAAATATGCATCTGAGGCAGGGCGTGGTATCGAGCGACTAGGGGAACAGCACCGACCACCTTCCACGTCCCCCCATCCCCGAGTATGGTATCTCGCTACTCAGAATTTTATCCAATTAATTCAGTTGAAACACCATCAAAGAGATCTATGTTACAAGTTTCTGTCCTAAATGGCTTGCCCTGTCCATGCAGAATTGTACGCATGAAAATTACCATTTGTGTGAGAATGTTATATTAGTGTATAAAAAAAAAGATTTGTCAAAATGCAACCCGTAAGTGTACATGTACATCTTTTTTATCCTCTTAGGGGTTGCATATTGAAAAAATATTTTCTTTATACACTGTATAGCGTTACATACTCACTTTCACACAAATGCTAATTAAAAGCTTTTCTTTTATATCAACTTCAAAATTTCATTTGGGTTACAAAGGGATGATTTCGCAGAAACAACGTTAAAAACGTCATTTTTGTTTGTTTGAATCAGTGATTAGAGTTAGAGTTACTTTTATTAACTACAGAAATATTATTTATGATCTTTTATCGCCTGTATTAATTACTTCTTTTTAGGGTTCCGTACCTCACAAGGAAAAGTGGAACCCTTATAGGATCACTTTGTTGTCCGTCGGTCGGTCTGTCAAGACCCTTTTTCTCAGGAACGCGTGGAGATATCAAGTTCAAAATAATATCCGATACTCAAGTCTGCCTACCCTCGGATCTGTTAAAAATTCAAACTTATAGGTCAACGCAATAAACAAATATAGCTGTATTTTAGAACATTTCCATACAAATTCCAAGCTACTTCCATTTGACCTAGAATCCTGAAATTTGGCAAATAGCAAGGTCTTATAACACAACCATAGGAAACGAGGATTTTTGAAAAATAACACAGAAAAAATAGCTTTTTTATGTTTACAAACTTAACTTTGTAGTTGGAAGCCATACATCGGGTATGTAATTTAGCTGCAAAGTAAAGTTAGTTTTTCAATCAGAATTACATTTTCGATAGAGCATTGTTGGTTGCATATTACCGTACCTATTATTTATGATTTTCAGTATTTTAACTATTCATATTCTGTACGGAATCCTCGGCGCGCGAGTCCGACTCGCACTTGGCCGGTTTTTATTTATTCATTCAATATTCTCTGTTTACACCATCCTGTAAATATTCCTGCGTAACTCTTTGTGTCATTCGGTGTCATTGGTGTAGTGCAGGCCGTGTAATGTACTCAGTTTGTAAATGGAAGAAAAAAATTAATTGTAAAAGTTGTCATTCTCTTTCTTACCTCAATCGGAAATGTGGTTTGTTCATAGATATTGTATCTGCGTTACAAATTTATGGTGAATGAGGCCAGCAAAACACCATAAACGATAAAAACGCATAAATGCCACGTTTTGTCGAAACAATGAAAAGACAATACGGAACACTTGCGTGCCAGCGTATCTAACCTCATAAATGACCCAATTTTCCTTACAGAGCCGCTTGCCCCAAATATAGGCAATATCACCCTGTCACGCACACGCTGCGCCAAAAACGCTGAATCACAATAAAGCGGCACTCCACGGAAAACCGACATAAAATACGATTGAAAAGCCGTAAATAATACATGTTGCGCCGATCCCTCCGAAGCATTCGCGTTATTGAGTTACGGAGTCCCCGAAGCATTTTGCCGCCAAAACAACGAACATTTTGCCCCCCGGCGCGCGTAAAAACATTCACAGAAATTATCGTCCCGAGAGCGAACAGAACAACCCTATAAGACAGAGAGGGATGGGTGCCTTAATATTTTATCAGGCATCTTCTCATCAAGATGTTGCTTGGTTTTCAAAAATGAAACTTGTTATTAGGCAAGTTACGGTTGAAATTAGATCGGCGACTATTAGGATTGCGTGTGTGCCCTTACGTCGGTGAAAGGAAATTACAACCACACCCACGTATAATGTTGCTACAATAAAAAAACGTGTGAGAAGAAATAATGAGCGGTTACTGGCGAGCTGAGGTCCCAGACTGAGGCGATTTCTTTTATTAGTCTTCCTTTAATTGATTATAGTAAGGTACCGTCAAAGGACGTTGAATTCGTTGTAAACAGGCACGATGAGAATAAAAGTTGAACGAGGAAGGGTCGTGCAAATCTGATTACAAATTTAAATATCCGGCGCTATCGAGCAGTGCAGTGAATGATCGGTCGCTGCTGGTTGAAATTCAATGAGATGAGAAACATCGTGGTCGTGCATCGATTGTACGATCAATTTAGATTCACAGTGACCATGGCAGCGCATGTTGCTCTCTCAAAACACTACTCAAGATATTATCATTCATGTCGAGGTTATATACAGTTTTGGACTTTAGAGCCGACATATATTTTAAAAGGATTAACGACTTTCTGCGTCAGCTTGAACTTTATCTTACGAATGATATATCTTCATTTGAAGAATTTCTTGTGAACATATTACCCTACTTGTTTTATCACCATCATCAATAGTTGCATATAAGCAATTTAAATGAACCTGGAATTTGCCAAAATTACCCAGCTTGGCAAGCGGTAACTTGTCATTTGTGCATGCTGCTGGAAGCCCACTAGAAATGAATCAGATCAAGCTATTACTATTTGTCAGAGAATCTCTCATGACTTGTACAACAAAAGCCAGTGTTTTTAATACAAAATATCGCTGTCGTTCGATTTTAAGAAAGATAAATCCTCAAACCCCTCATAAAGTCATTTGCTTCTCTATCACGCTGCCATTTTGTCTCATTTAAGACGCGACTAAAGCGATTCCATTCCATTTCCCGATATTAACGATAGATTTTTTTCCGCACCGCGTGTGCTAAACCTACTTTCTTGTATGTCTATTTTTAGGTAGCAAATCCAGAATGTAGTGTTAAATTGCAAATAAATACATATAATCCACCTCAAAAACATTTTTGCTCCATCTGCATCCAGCGTGCGAATAGACAGATGTCTACACCTTGCCCTTGTGCAACTTCACTTAAAAGTCGCCCTTCACGGGGCAATTTGATCGGCCAATTTCATGTCAATCTTCAATCAGAGAGTGCCAGGTAGAGTCACGAAGTGAGACTTGCCCAGTAATTTGACTGGACTTTTTTCCGCAGTAGCACACTAGAACTATGAGGTATTTTTCAATTCAAGTACATTATCCGATTGCTTACCTGTGAAGGAAAACATCGTGAGGAAACCTGCATGTCTTGAACAGGCATGTGAAGTCTACCCATAGGTCCATAGGCCCATACACTCTATGTATGAGGGTAGGCCTGAGCCCCTTCAGTGGGGACGTATATAGAATGTTGATGATGACACTAGAACATCGATCCTTTTTTCGAATGGACTTGATGCTGTTAGTCCTGCGACCTCTACAACTTCACCCGGACAATGGTGAGCGCGGAAGGCGCTCAAGCGGTGTCCTTAGCAACTGATTACTAAGTGGTATATAGAGCAGAACAACCTGCCCGAGGCAGCAGTAGACAAAACTAACTAGTTTACAAATGTCTACACACACTTATGGAACAAAATTTAAACAGTGACTGGTTGAAGATAAACAATGCAGACACAAAACAGTATTTATGACAACAGCAAACGACATATCCGAAGTCCAGGCAGGACCTTAGAACCCGCCAACTGCCTGCGCTAAGGGTCATTTCAAATATTCACTGATGCTACACTTGCGTAAATAAATTCAAAATGTAAGTACAGAAGCCGGTTGCAGCGGTTACCCGTCACTGCTGCCTGACGATGCCGTCCCGCCGATGTGTCGGTAAATGCTATGCAGCCAAGTAAGCATTAACTATACTTACACTCGGTACAATTAGAAAGCAATTTCCGCTCGGTGCAACAGTCTACTATTTCTTCCAACCAGCAAGTAGGTAGCACCACCGCCGTGAAAGATCGCTGAATATTTTACTATAATTCTTTCTAAACAAATAACCTGTCCAACTACTGTGGTAGGTACCCGAGAGATAAGTAATGGGCCTTAACTTTATGGAATTTATAGAAGAAGCTTCACCCGCCGTCAAATTTAAGATCCTGCACGGCTGCACCTACGAACGACCTAGCTGATGATAAAATTATATTTGAACCTTGGCGTTCAGCGCCAAATCTTTTTTGGCAACCTGACTTAGAATTGTCGGACTTCCAATGAATAGCTTATTGCGATTAGCAATCCGCTTGGCAAGCGCGATGATTATCGCAAAATCCTTAACAGAACAGAAAGTCATTACGATGTGGCGATGTATGCGTGAAGGACTCTACCTACTCTGTAGCTGATTGATGACGACGTGATCAAAGCGCGGATCTAGAACTGGAAAAATATGACTGCTGCTTTGTTAACAGCTATGCGAATTCAAGCTTCTCGGTTTCCAGGCTATTCAGAACTGAACTGAATACATTGAACATCACTAATAAGTGTGTATAAGCCCTCAGGTGCTCAGGTTCATGCCTTTTATTTGTGTTGTGGGTGAAAAGGACAAACGGATTTATGGTTTAGCTTTGTTGCAGCTTCAGGACGCTTTTCTTTGTTCAATAAAATTTGCACTTCTGCCACAGTTTGTGCTTTGAATATACGTGTTTTGCTTGTGTCAACGCACCATATTCTTGCGTGGTTGCATCCGTTTTATGACAATGGCCCCACCTGCCTGATGTCATGACTATCGTTCTGGAAAGGCCGCTAATCAGGATTTTTAAAGTATCACAGGTATGCACTTGTTTTTCGTCTCACCTGATAAAAAGTGACGATATGAACGTTGGACGTTCCAATTATATTTTTCCACTAGAGGCCAAAGGGACCATGGGACCGTGGAGGCCTGAGGAGGACAGTTGTTAATGAAAGTTAATTGGTAACAGGAAGTACTGTGATTATGGGATTGTCACTAGCGTTCCTGGGACGGTCAGTGCTGTTGACCACCTGAGAGAATGTACTCCGATAACCCTTAAATGCATTTTTGGGATTAATTTTAAAAATGTAAAAGTAACGGTTGTAAATGAGTTTAAGTGGATTAAATTACGTTCGTACATGTAATGTGTCTACAGTTCGGTTTGATCCTCGCCCTCAGCCGGACCTGGCTCCACCTCCTCACCTTGTTTAGTCCAGCTTAGTCTGATATCAATCGTTGGTATAGACAATGATCTAGCTGACAAAAAGAATATCCGCGGATTGAATAATCGTTACTAACAACTAAACCTAAATAAAATAAAGTAAAAAATGAATTTGAGTGAAAGTTGTATCCCAGGACCTTGTTACAGCTTATACTCAGATTTATTTGCCAGTAACGAAATTTTAATAAAATGTTGAAGCTTCCGAAAACCCGCTTCACTCACTTCACCACTTAGATTAAATTATAAGATCGATGACTTTGAACATTTAATGAAGTAGTAATTAAAGCCAAATGTCGGTCGTGCCGCTTCATTTTATACAATTACGAAACTCATCTATCGACTGTAAAAAGTTGCATTACCATACGTGGCATGTTTATTACAGTAACTAGCTCGTTAACTGTACGAACACCGGCACGTTTTCAACGGAGCCCGCATTTTACATCGAACGAACGGTAATGCCGCGCAAATACCGCGGCTCTCCGCAAAAACACCGCATCACCTCTAAATATATACGACGCAATACATTCAAGCGAGCGAGGCCGTCACACTACGCAGTGTGAGACGAATCCAAATTAAGTCCGCCGCTCGGTGGGGAACCGTTCCGAGGACGCTTCGAGTCATACCCGATACACACACACAACCGACGAAGTACGTACTTAGGTAGAGGTACGCGTGTGATCGTCTTGCGGAGGAAGGCGAACTTACGTTTCGGGGTTTATCTACACGTGTGCGGTCGAGCTCGCGATAACTTTATCCAACAGTGTGTGCGTTTGAACGGCGTCGATACGTCCGAATGAGGTTATCAACTGCACACATGCGCACGCCTCGCTCGCCCCGCTCTGCACGATCCAAGCGCCCGCGAGGGATCGCCTTTCAACATTTTGTACGGCTGCAAGCCCCAGATCTTAGACTATACTCTGAAAGGGTCAAGTGTATGAATGAACAGCTTTATAAAGACGTCACATGATGACATGAGAACTCGCGATGGTTATTATTTATGGTTTGGATTTTAATCCCTACGTATTTTTGTTTGAATGCGTAAGCTTATACTTTTTTATTTCGTTATTCATAGCTTATCGTCCTTAGCTATGGTCGATTTGATTGCGGCTAAGGGATATTATTGAAATATTAAGATATTATTACATCACATTTAAATATTTGACTTTATCTCTATCTTGCATGTATTAATTACTAACTAATTATAAAACAAGATACGTGGGCTCGTTGTTGCAGAACAACTTTTCAGCCGCTGCACCTGAAAATACAAATAGGTTTACCTAAGACTATAAATGATCACATATGCACCAAAGTACCTATCGGATATTTGTGATAAGAGCACCGTGGGCGAAACTAACCGGTCCAGAGGGTGCCCTGGTAGACTACACGCTCACATATTGGACGTTAGATGATTGTCTACCGAGAACTCCTTCGGTATCGCCTAAGATTTGTACAGTTGATTGTCTAATTTCTTCGAAGTGCGTCGCACTAGCGCGGTGCGTGTGCGCAGCTCGTTAACGTCCGCCGGAATCCTGCTCTTGTCCACAAACAACCAGTCGGACCGTGTGGGAGTGTGTACTCTAGCTGTTAGGTACAGCTCGATTCCAAAGTGACAGGAGACTTGAAGAGTTCTGATTCAAGATAAAGCAAGCCGCCGACGGAATCTGTTCTAAACAAATACATCACTCTGGTATGTCACTCTTTAGATTCTATTCGAACGACAAAACGAGAAATCGATGAACTGTTGATTTATGAGAGTCTATTCCAAAGTGCACATACATATTTTTTACTCTCTTGAAGGGGTCACGTTTGGTGACATCACATATATTCGATTCCTCGCTTTTTCAGGCACTCGTTCATCTCATACTTAAAAATACCTTATCAAAGTCTGCAATGAATATCTACAGAACATGGTAACTCATATCAACGGCGGGCCATCCAACCGCGATCCAATCAACGGGGTTAATAGATCATATCCACGTCCAGTACAATTAGATAATAGACAATTTCCATTCTGTACTCAGAAATTGAATGATAGGGACTCCAGTTGGAAACCGTAATTTTAAAACATAAACGCTACATAATATTTGTGCAACGTGAATTGAACAAAAGGCAGCTTTCTTCGACCACATGTCTTAGAGGCCTCAATGCAGCGATGCATAGACAATTGCCGGGTTTCGTCTAATTGTGGAGAGGCCACGGGCCACATGGCAGGCATATGGTGTGGAAACGTGATAATTCCGCTCTTTAGCGGAATAATGTGCCTTTGTTGCAACAATCGTTTCCCTTTGAAGATTAATTGTGGACTTTGTGGACTTGTCAGTGATTTCTGGTCTGGTTACAAACTTTTGCAACATTGTATGTAGTCCTTGAAAAGCATTAGTGGCTGCGACCGATGAACATTAGTGGACCTCATAAATATTGTTACTATTGGGCCATTGGGATCTGACGACCTGATACTTTTTAGTCTACTCCATTCATCGAGGTAGCTTGGCGCTGGATAACTACATTTTGAATTTACCGCATCCACAACATTTTTTCGACATACCGTCGGTTCCTACCGACGACGAAAAAGTAGGTACTTTACAGGCACTGGTATTGCACACAATAAAATGTATTATTGACTAAATCGTGCTTAGGTGAAGTGAGTATATCATCCGGAAGACATTGAACGATTCCTGGACGTCCAGAACATTCGAGGAGCGCCACGACAGGTGAGCTAAGAGAAGGCCGTTGGTGAAGGATTAGCTAGGTTTCTGTTATTTACTCTTAGGTCCTTCAACTACTGTGGACTGTTGCAGCCGATTAGTGACACTTATTTCAAAGTTGTCACTTTCTAATGACAACCGTGCACAAATCGTTCGCACAAAACGTCAGTATTAATAGCACTATTGTGTTCTGGCATGCATGAGCAAGTGGGCATCTTCGGGCGGGTTGTATTTTAACTTACCATCAGGTTACATGAAGACCAAAAGCATATTGAATATTTAAAAATATGTCTAGCGCTTCGTGAGAGTATCCCCGGCCCCCTGCGCCGACGCACGACGTTTCAATGGCCGCGGCCATGATGGATGACGCCGTCTCTCCACTCGGCCGGCCGCCGCGCTATTGTCTTGTCTTGTTACTTCTACGAGTCGAGGATCGAGTAGGTGGCAAGCGGGACGGTGTTTCTGCCATTTTATATTCTTGATGAGTTTTATATTTATCGTGTATTTTATTTCAATATTTAAGACACTGACCCTACTAGTGCCATCATCAGATTTCATTTAATAGCATCATATATGTACGAGTAAATTTCTTTCAATTTGCCTAAGACGAGAACTTTTGTCTTTTACCGGAGACTTATTCTGCGTGGAATTCGGAAAAAACACACAGGAACCGCTTACCTTACAGCGTGGACCTAGAACCTAGGCCAGTGGGTTCCGTGAGTATATAGTCTCATCTTTGGACTAGACGAAATGATTTTATTAAACATCACCCCACTTTGATATCATACCCCAACGTATTTATAATAACGTATTTTATTGGTGTACATAGTAAAACAAATGGCCCAAAACTTATACTGTTTTTATATTAAGGGGTCCTTGAAAATTGCGCTTGATCTCCTTGGGGTCCGTAGCTGAAAAAGTTTAAAAAAAGCTGATAAAGGCTAAAGCATGCCTCTTCAACTACATTCCTTGATATGACATGGGATTGTGGTCGACCGTGAATATATTTTTACTCCCAGATCATCCCAGATCCAGCGCAACATAATTTTTAAACTTTTCAAAAAAGATTAGACATCGCTATTGCGAGAATGACTCATGCGTCGAAGATCCCGCACATCCAACCTTATAAGAGTACCGCGATTGACTGGCTGTGCTACATAAAATACCGGTGAACTTAGAGATTTACAGTTCGTAGCAAAACATTCCTTGAATACCTTAAGACAAGCACTGAGGAGGTATTTCTGAAATTCCTTTAGGAGTAGCGAAAAGTTGGCAAAGTTTGTATTGAAAATAATGAATCACGCTTAAATACTCATAACTGACCGGATTTGGCAAGAATTTTGGATGGTTTTAGACGAGTATTTGAAAGTGAATGTGAATGTTGAAATAACTTTAATAATATCAACATAGCATGAGTGGTCGCTGCTTGTTGATTGTTTGATGTGATTGTTATACCGGCTGATGACGTTGATGCTCAGACGCATGTCTGCGTATGCGCTCTTATTTGCCATAGCATTTAGGTTCTAAAGTACTTCGAGACTTTTTTGTCTCTCCATAAACTTCACAATGATCTCTCCATTTTCAACCGACTTCAAAAAAGGAGGAGGTTCTCAATTCAACGCGTATGTATTTTGATAATTCTTTTTTTTGTTTGGTAGAGCATACTTTAGAGGTGGTCCCATATAAATCTTATCGAAATTTATTGAACGCTCTTTGAGAAAATCAACAAAACCAAAATTGTAAGGCAATTGAAGTCGGTTTTTATTTCTTTTTGAACGAAATACTCTTGATTCATGAAACAATATATTATAATTTAACACGGTTGTAGCTGTAGGTTGCTTTAGATAGATAGAAAGAGATAGCGACAATTTTGAATGACTTTGTGTTTCCGATCATTTGTTCGATCTTTATTACAAGGCCATTTTACTTTATAGTTATCTACTATCTGCTCTACAAAATTTAAATTATTATACAATTATCGCAGTACCCTCCTGTGAAGAGTACTATTCCGAAGTTCGCCGGCATCGCTAGATAAAGCTAGGGGGGATAAACCCGCCGCCGCCGCCCGCGCCCGCCGCCCGCGCCGCGTCCGTTGCCGCTCGGTTTTCAATTTCCGCTCCTACCCCTACTATACACCCTCTACAGCCCCCCGGTCTCTGCTCGACACTGTGGATAATATTATTACGTAAAAACAGGACGAGGTTTCTTTATACTACGCTACAGACTTTCGCTTGGGTATCCCAAGTGGATGTACTAGCGTTGGGATATAACTTGTTATAAAAGAAGTTTATGAAGTGAACTGTTTTTTTTGTGTATGTAGATTGAGGGACATTTTACGTGTGCTGTATGTTTAATACTTATTTATTGCCTTGCTTCATTCTATTAGCATCATCATCCAGGAAACGTCGACTGATGGAGATAGGCCTCCTTCATGGTACGCCACATCGACCGGTCCCGAGCCACCTGCATCCAGGGACTTCCGCCGTCGGTCCACCTAGTAGAGAGACGACCGCGGCCCGGTAGACGTTTCTCTCTTTTAACTCTTACTTCCCATCGGTTATCGGTTCTTCGAGCGACGTGGCAGCCTATTGTCACTTCAGCTCAATGACTCGTCGAGCTACGTCGGTGACCTTAGATCGTCTACGGATTTCCTCACTCAGGATTTTATCACGTAGAGAAATTCCGAGCATACTCGTAGCTCGTTCCATTGCTCGCTCTCAGCATCAACATCATCTTCAGCCGGGAAACGTCCACTGCTGGACATAAGCCTCCTTCATGGTACGCCACATCGACCGACCCCTAGCCACCTGCATCCAGCGACTCCCTGCGACTCTAACCAGGTCTCTCAACTCAACGCTCTCAGCATACCTACCACAAAATAAATATTAAATCAATCTTATCAAATACGTTTATTCTTGTAAGTACATTGCCATTTATGATTATGACGAATAAACAATTTTAGACATTACAAACTGATCACAATCAATAAAATAGTAACAGTTTGGGACTTCCACGTCAAAGAGAGACACCATGCCTATAGAATGCATTTTGAATGGTGGGTTCTGTCGCGCAAACTAACCTCTCTGATGTCTGCTCTATACAACGACAGTGTCACAAAATAACATTGCACTATTCCAAGCTTATTGCCAGTGTTTCGTCACTTAACTCTAGACCAACTTTCTTTGAAGATCGATGAGCACCATCAGGGTGCGGTGCAGTACAATGACGCGTTCTGTTCCCGGATTGGTGCAAGCAGCACGTTGCGTTGGGAGTGTTCGACGAGGCAGGGCTCCAGAAGTTCTTTTTTGTCATCACGACACGTGTCGCGTCTTTCAGGGAGAGGCTGCGAGACACAGACAATGCCGTTCCGGCGGTAGTGTGCTCTACACGTCCAGCCCTAGTTTTAAGTAGGTATTAGCTCTCCGTACACCGGAGGATACCAAACGAAAGATACGAAGCAGAGTATGTTTTTTTAGTCCCATTGTACTTTTAATTAAGTTTTGCTTTTTATATTTTTGGCATTTAATTACATTTTACCTTTTATTCTGTGCTTTTACTTCATCTGTGTTAGTAGCAAAGAATATGTTAGTAGTGCACAACAGTGCACAACTGCACGCGTCTAGGAGCATATAATGCACGCGTACTGATGCAAAATGTCCGGTACAGACTAATATATGTAATATCGACAAAGCTGCCGCCTGATCAGTTTCAAAACCGAGTTGCTTGCATGTCGCGATCTTAGCTAGACCCGCCTCTTCTTTTGTTCAACAAGAAGAGACTAAAAGCTTTTGTTTATGAGTTTTTATGACTTTTAGGGTCCATTGTAGTAGTTAGTTATAGTTTCGTGTCATTTTATAATGCATCATTGTGGCGTCCAACTTACGGGACTTTCACAAATACAAAAATGCTTTCCTGTTTTTTTATAGTCTATCACAAAAACTAGCAAGGCGGAGCAACCCGAGTCACCACTGTATGCGAAACTGGCCCTAATGGTGGTCAGGTGGGAACTTTGTCGGTAGTACCAAGTCCGGCTCCGGGCTACAACCGGCCAGTGTGTCACGATATATGGAGTCTGTATGTAATTGGCGCCTCTTTCTGACCGGCCAGTTCGTTCTCCGTGGATGCTGGCCGGTTGCTTGCTGACCGTGCGTGCTTGACGGTGCGGGTAGATATAGGCGTCAGCATTAGCACACGTAGGGTAGCCGGACGTGAATGGATGCGGAGAGCAGAGGACCGAATCGAGTGGCGCATTCTGGGAGAGGCCTATGTCCAGCAATGGACTGCCGCAGGCTGTACATGATGATGATGATTAGCCTCGTGCCAAATATTCCGATTCTATTCTGAATTAAAAACGGAAGGCTAGAGTGCAGTACAAAATCTACCGATCGTTACGCACCTTACTGGCGCACGACCAAACAAGAATTGGTCTGGACGGTTCAAGGTAGCTGAGAACAGATCGGTCTGAGTTTAATGTTCATGATATCGTAAAGTTGTCGCTAGTCACAAGTCGGGCTAGAACATGACTACACAACATATATATCATCATCAACAGCCTATATACGTCCCCACTGCTGGGGCTCAGGCCTACCCTCCTACAGAGAGTGTATGGGCCATAGTCCACCACGCGGGCCCAGTGCGGATCGGCGGACTTCACATGCCTGTTCACAAGACATGCAGGTTTCCTCACGATGTTTTCCTTCACCGTTAAGCAATCGGATAATGTACTTGAATTGAAAAACAACTCATAGGTACACGGCTGGATTTGAACCCGGTACCCTCAGATTGAGAGTCCGCGCCTTATCCATTGCGCCACCGACGCTACGACAACATATATATACGCGGCGAATATTCGCGACGATATCTAAACCTAAACCCAATTATTATATCCTCTTTGATATTAGAATCTCTTTAGGTTGTCTATGATCTATACATATGACGTTGTATAAGAACTCTGTCAAATGAGTTTGGTGTGGAAGTGACGTGAATAGAAAATAATTGAATATAATTTTCCAATGAGTATTTCTTATAGTTCATGTTGGAGCAGTAACAGCAGGTATCATTAAATTAATTCTTTTAATTCCAAATCAATTACCAGATTGAGTGTAATGACAGTATGTTTGGGGAGTGTTTTACATTTTTGGAGATTGGACACATTTACAAGTCCTTATGGGAAGACAACGATTGAGGGTCTGCGCCTGCTCGATGCGCACGCGCATGAGCATGACGCGAGAGCTGATTCACTTGCAGCGAGCCGGGAGACAATACTCGCTCAACTAATCGACACTCATCACTTCAGTACCTATTTGCAATTAACGAGTATGTATTTGCCATCCACTCATCCACTGGTAAATGCATTTACCTCTTTTGTTGCCAACTAAAATGGCAAAGTGAGACACTAATTATGAAGTCAATTCATGACGTCACGGGGCGCCTGGGATAGCCACATGGTGATTCCCGAAGCTTACAATTTTTGCACAGGCAGCGCAAAAACAAGTCCCTTTCCCAGAACCTCAATTGTCAGGACTCTCGCAATTTTGCACGATCCGCGCGTCCCTTTTATGTATGCCAGACTTATTAAAAACGACTTGCGAACGACTACCAACTCTATTACCGAACGCGGAAGCTCATTTTCATCTGAGGAGATCCAGTTTGCGGGAATCAATGGGGCACCCTTGTTATTTTACTCGGGGTTTCGACTTTCAATTTTGACAAAAAAGCCAACGAAAGCGCTTTAGCCGTGTCCGTCGTATAATGCTAAAAACAAAGTTTGAAGCGCTTTGCTTTAGGCTGCGACGACGAAAAGGTTTTTGTAAAGACGGCAGGGTACTCTCAGTGTGATTTTAAAGTTATACCTTTTCCTTTACCTCAGATGGTTATCCCGAATAGGTATTTACAATACAGTCGCCGCTACGGTTTTTTTTATCTCGGGCCGGGCACATATTTTTTGTGGATACCGGTTCGACAAAGACGCGTAAAAGCTTTTATGATTGTTTAGGAAGGAGGCCATTAACTTATGATTTGTGGCCATGTAATTACACATGATGAGGCATTATTAGTTTTTTGGCTTTGTTGAATATATTTCATGGTAATTTACTTACCGAGTAAAGTTTAAAAAACACTTTACATTGAATCTATCTATCAAAAAAAAACATCAACTACCTATATTTGTTTAATATGTAAATTTTGGGCTGTTACTAATCGTATAATAAACACAACTGATTGTATGATTTTAGGTTGAGATTCGATTGGCTTGTGACAAAAATCGCGATAATGATGAATCACAATAAATAACTTTTCGAACCTGTTCCAGTTTTTTAAATGTAAGGGTTTGCACATAGCCTTCATCTCCCCTGATGGTAAGTGACGATAAGGCCGCTTGATGGTGAGCCCTCACCTAGAAGCCTCAAGCTGATAAGGCACTGGCTCTGCTACCTTTAATACCGGAATATAAAAGTGCTATTAACAATGCTGTTTGGTGGCAGACTTAGGTGACATAATGGCACTTAGCCAGGCGAACATATAAAATGCCCTACTAACAAGCAAACCAAGTAACGATAGGATAACTTACGACCGCTAGGAATAGAACCTGAGACCTCCGGATTGTAAGTCCAAGAATGTAGGCATGAAGTCATGAAGGCGGATAAGATATATGTACATATTTAGCAATAGATTGTAGTACTGAAGCCAAATCATTTCGTGACGGGTACAACCACAAAAATGTGTGTATAATTTGGCTATGGTTTTTCAATATAATAAATTTTTTATTAGTCAAATAACTAGAAGCAATAAAAATTTGATTTTTAGCGTGTACACGCTGAAGTAAATTAGAGTGAAAATCGATACTGACGCAGACAAAACCATATACTTATCCAAACGAAGGCCAGTACGTATGACTTAAAATAGAAGATTTTAAACTATTCAATATCCACATACCTACTGACATCAGAATTAATAAAAAGAACAACGACACAATGTCGAAAAATTACTTATTCCATACGAAATACTTCAACGCGCCACTCGGAATTTTCCTCGTGTTAACATTTTTCCCAGAAGCCAGTAATCAACCCAGAGTTCCAATCCAACAATGGCCTCTTCAACTTTCTCTCTTCTATCGAAAGCGCGCTGCCTGTAACTATTGGATTAAATACCAGTCAGTGCAGACATTCATATAGACATACTATCAGTTATTTTATGATTTCGAAAATAACTCCCTCTGTCTGCGTTTCCTCAACTAAACTGCTCAATATTGCTGAAACTATGATTATGAAATTCGGCACGCACGAAACCTATGTCATGGAGAAAGTAATAGTAACTGTTTATCTCGATAATAAGGATGGTTTTTGAAGTTAAAGAAGTGGCCTCGGCCAAGCTCAATTTTTTTGCAAAATTATACTTACTCGTAATAGCGAAACTACGGGCCTTGATGTCACCCAGGCCGAATACAATAACACAGTGCCTAAAAACATGGCATAAACATTTAAAAAGTGGTCTAGTTGAATACTGAGACCCTTCAAAATAAATAATCATATACATCACAAATAATTAAGTGAATCTTTTGATCGGGTTTCGATATAGTTGATTGAATAATGCCTGGGATACACGTGGCTTGTTTTTCAAGCTACGATAGCAAAGCTAGTTCTCTAATAAACTGTCCTAGCTCGCTGACCTGGTTTGGAACATGCTAGTTCTGTTTACATGTGGCTAGATTATTTTAAGCTATTATTGCAGTGACTGAGGTGACCCACGTCCAAAATGAACTGCATGCGATAATGCGCTATTCGACTAAAACAGTTGATTCGAAAAAAGTGTGTAATTCACTAAATTACATGTCCCTACTACCTAACTTCACCCACGACAACAGCTTCGGTCCATAATCATAATCAATAATAATAATTTAATCTTCTACAGGAAATCTAAAACTCTCTGTACCTATAGTATCTATAACATATATCTTTATCTTAACTAAAAGTAGATTTAAATAGATAATTACGTTTACATTTAGCTCCGTTGTCCCTTCAGTATCGGTAGGTATAAGTTAGTGCCGCCGTCGTGGTTCGGGAACTATTTTCTCGCAGCCACACCTAACGTCAAATGACGTCACAACCATACCATAACTACAGTACGTAGTTGAGCTCCGGTACAGAACACGAGTTTACAGATAATATTTAGTGGCAATTTGGACCATGTGTCACTTGGACTTGAGAGACGTGTTCGTAGCAAGTATACCTACAGTATTGTGTAAGTAATTTGGTACCAACATATGTCTGTATAACTGACCTACCGAGCATTTGTGTTGATGGTTTTTTTTCAACCGACTTCAAAAAAGTATGTATATTACGCGATAACTCCGCCAGTTGTGAATCGATTTTAATGATTCTTTTTTTTGTAGGAAATATTTCAGAGGTGGTCCCATATAAGTTTTATCGAAATTGATTGAGTAGGTACTTTTTGAGAAAATAATAATATGTACCCAGATAATTCTACCTCTATGGGTAAACTTTTTTAAGCAGTTGAAATCGGTTTTTAGTTCTTTTTGAATGCGTTAATTATAATAAAATATTACCTACATTTGATTCGATCTCACCTGATGTTAAAGTACGATAAGGTCAACGATGTTACGCGTTGATCTAGATATAGAAGGTGACTATTTACACTTCTTTTGAAGATTCCTAAGTTGTAAGTAGTTTTCAGGGAACACGGAAGCCGGTAGTGCATTCCATGTTTTAGCTGTTTATATAAGCGAATATATGATATGAATACATAAGCGAAACCCTGTTTGCGAGCTGTAGGAATAGCCACAGTAGGTATACGGGTGAAGGTCTGCCGTGCTTCTGTTTGACCGGTACTTGAAAGGCGAAGGCGGAATCATCATAATTATAGTTTTAAAAGCTACAAGTAAATGCGTTCAAAAAGAACTGGAAAGCGACTTCAATTGCCCCAAAAGTCTAATTTTATTAAAGCAAATTTAAGATTTATATCTATTTCTCATGGATGCCATTGTCAAACTGGACCGAATTGCTTTCAAATAATTTGAATCTTGAAATCTGAAATTTGAAAAAAAATTGGAATCATCCAAATCGGTTCACCCAGTCAAAAGTTCTGAGGTAACAAACATTTTACAAATTCCCGTCGAATTTAGACCTCCTTTTTTGAAGTCGGTTAAAATGTAGCTCCTGCGCACACTAAAAATATATCCTATAAAATACCGAATACTGAAATCTTTCTTCACACATCATCAATGGCTTGCTTTTACGAGGGGCATACCGAAAAGATCGGTAATCGAGTACTTTCGATTTAATTAGATTAAAAACTCTTTTTGATGAATAAACACTGGTTAGTTGAAAATCGAATACAATTGACAGAATTAAAAAAAAAATTTTTTTTAAAGAACAATATCAGTTTGAAATTGATAGGTCGATAAAAAAATGGAGCTTACAAGAGAAAGTTTCCGTGCCATAATTTTTTACAACTTTCGACGAGGATTATCTCAGGGACAATGTCTCGCTGAGCTTATATCTATATACAAGAGTGAAGCGCCTAGCCAGACGACAATATATCGCTGGTATTCTGAATTCCGGCGTGGACGTGCTTCTCTTGGCACCGTACCTTCCACAGGCCGGCCAAAAACAGCGGTTACGCCAGAAAATGTCGCTGTTGTGCGCCGAATGATACAGGATGACCGACATATTACATATGAGCAGATTCGGGCTACTTTAGGGATAGGTATGACTGCGATACAAACTGTTTTACATGGTGAACTGGGAGTGAGAAAGCTAGTTTCCCGCTGGGTGCCCCATAATTTGTCCGAAGAGCAAAAGGCGGCTCGTGTCAATTGGTGCCGGTCTACTCTGCAACGCTTCAACGGAGGAAAGTCAAAAGCAGTTTATAACATTGTCTCTGGTGATGAATCATGGATCTATTCATATGAGCCAGAAAGAAAGCATCAGTCGGCTGTCTGGGTCTTCGCAGGTGAGATCAAGCCAACAAAAGTTGTCCGCTCTCGCAGCGTATCGAAGAAAATGGTCGCTTCGTTTGTCGCGAAAACAGGACATGTAGTCACAGTTCCCTTAGAGGAACGGAGAACGGTTACCGCTGATTGGTATACAACGGTTTGTTTGCCACAGATGATATCCGAACTCCGTAGAGGTAACCCGAAACGACGCATAATCCTCCATCACGATAATGCGAGCTCTCACACCGCTCAGAAAACAAGCGAGTTTTTGAAGCAGGAAAACGTTGAATTAATGGATCATCCTCCATACAGCCCTGATCTGAGTCCCAATGATTACTTTACATTCCCTAGAATCAAAGATTTATTGCGTGGTCAGCGGTTTCAAGGTCCAGAAGAAGCAGTGGAAGCATACAAATCGACGATTTTGACCATGTCAACTTCGGACTGGAATTGCTGCTATAATAATTGGTTCGAACGAATGCAAAAGTGCATTAACTGCAACGGAGAATACTTCGAAAAGCAATAAAAATAAATTTAGTTATTTCCTGTATGTATTGTTTTATATTCCCGATCATTTCG
Source organism: Carcina quercana (assembly GCA_910589575.2). Classification (NCBI taxonomy): domain Eukaryota; kingdom Metazoa; phylum Arthropoda; class Insecta; order Lepidoptera; family Depressariidae; genus Carcina; species Carcina quercana. Next base: position 12,242,984 of record OU342432.1, on the reverse strand, counting down.
GTATGCCCCTCGTAATGTTCATCTTTGTCAGTCACGTAGATTTCTATATCTGTATGATTTAAGTAGTTAATGATGTACTGCGCACTAAACCAGCTATATTCGAGTTGTAAAAGATAGCGCGGTCGATGACAGCGGGGAACGCGCGCTCAAATGTATTACATCATCATCATACAAGTTGCAGATTCTGAGCCCAGAACATCCAGACTCCGTGTTACAGTGAACACGTATGATGGAGCTACGTCACCGTGGCGGGATCGAGTCAAATATCTAGGCGTTACGCTGGATAAGGGACTCACATTCCGCCACCACGTAAAAGTCGTGCGACGCCACCCGTGTTTCGTGCCGGGTCGCCTCCACTCTCTTCTCAATGCTCGCAGTAAAATGTCCCTTCGTAACAAGGTGAAACTTTACAAGACGCATCCGTTCCATCTTGACGTACGCTAGCGTGGTTTTCGCTCACCCAGCTCCCTCTGATATGCATCGACTTCAGACCGTACAGAATCGCTTCATGCGCAAAACCACGGGCGAACCTTGATCTCCACAAGGATCTAGAGCTGCCCACCTTAGCTCACCTCATGAAAGTACGCGTACGCTCCGAACCATCCCAATCCGATTGCACGTTTGTACGTACCTATCCCCGGCCGTAAGAAGCGCCCCCGGGACGTCCTCAACGACCCCGATGATCCGATCAGCTTGGCTCTTCAAGCACTACCGATCCGTCCCCAAACCGACACTTTGCAAATACACCGCCTCCACCGGCGGAGACGGTAAAGGCACTCCTTCCCCACGACGCGCAATAATCCTAACGCTTACCGCAATAGGGATGATGTCAAAAAAATTTTTATTCCCTCATTCGAGAGACCGTGTGAAGAGATAAATGGCCTTGTCAAAGATTTTTCGATACGACTAATAGTTTTCCTAATATAACCCGTCGAAAAGTGATTTTAGTCACGTGGTGCAAAAACGCTCCATACAAATCGGTACCTAGGCGTGACGTCACGGTTAAGTATTGAAGTATAGATAATGTATGAAACTTTTAACAATATTTGAGTTATCTCGTAAAATAATGTTTTTATGTGACCATTCCCTTACTAAAAAATATTCACAATATAATTACAAAACAAAACGTAAAATAAAAATTTTTATACGAGCAAGTTGGTTTTTTGGAATTTTTGCGGGCTTTATAAGTATAAAAGTCCAGAAAAACATTAAATAATATTAGATATTTTAAATTTTATAGGAGCTTTATAATGGTTATATAAACCTTTATGGTTTAAAATACAATTTAGCCCCAATCTGATTTGGTGTCATCTAGCCTATTATCGGCACATTCCGGGCCGATTTTCTCCGATCTCTTCATCACAAAGCAACGCCCTAAGCCGAGGACGATCCCGAGCGGGCGCCCTTAGGCCTGTTGCTAGTTGTAATAGTACCGGTTGAGCGCCTTCCGCGCTCACCATTGTCCGGGTGAAGCTGTAGAGGTCGCAGGACCAACAGCATCAAGTCCATTCGAGAGAGAAAAAAGGAGCTACGTCAGACACTTTTGTTTGTTATACACACACTAGATACAACAAAAGTAAGTACATAGGTACACGAAACAAGTGTCACTCCGCCGTCAGTATGCCGCGCACATGTGTGTGTATTTTTGCTAACCTCACGCAATATTGAACGATGCTTCGAATATATTTTTCAAATCCTTGTTGCGTTGCGTCACCTCGAGCATGTTATAACTCAACGTGAAAGGGAAGTGTAGTAAGTACTGATCCCTAGTTGTGCTGGCGACTCCCTGTTTTATTGGGGAGTTTAGCAATTGCACATGTTGTGAAACACGTTCATCGTTCATCGTGTTGCGATACATATCGAGAACTGTTGCGTGACATGTTGCGGTATCCCAAAATGTAAACTTCAACGACAATGCCCCGCAGTATCAGTCCGTCAATCGGGACCGTGATCAACTGACGATGGAAGCCGTATCTAATGAATAAATGTTTATTATGTATTTGAATGTAAATTTCAAAATAAATTGGTTTATCAGTAGATGCAGCAACTGTCATACATCATCAAAGTTGGGTGCAGAAGTCCACTGTTGGACCCGGGGTTCCAACATCGGACTTTCCATCACCAGGATTTAACATGTTCATCACCTGGCTACGTTTCTTGTAACACCCTACGGAAACCTACCTTCGGGATAGATGGGGTAGTCCCATTCTAAAGGCAGGGCCACATGGAATAACTTATAAGTAATAAAATATATACGTTTGATAGTAAAACTTATAACAGTGCAATATTTTAAAGTTACAAAATAATGGTATAATGTTTAGATAAAGGCACCTGACTTTTAATCAAACAAGCCGATTGATCCCCACGTTAATAATACATCAAACTTGACACTTTTATCTAAAAATAAAACATCGCCGCTGTATCTCTGCGGCGAGCCGCCGCGCCGTCGTGTCGACGCAAGCTGCTTCTATTTATCGCGTCATATCTCTCCCTGCAACAATACCACACCGACAAAATAAATAAAATGTGTGCCGCTGCTACGCCCGGATCCGGCGACCCTTCGCTCCCAGCATTCACACACACGTAATCCAAAATGTCCGTTTATTTTTCTATGTGAGCCTCGCCGCGTGTAAAAAACAAAGCTGAAATCGAACGAGCGACTCCGCAGAGCGAGAGAGCAATAATCACCGTCCGGTCCGCACCGGGCGGGGCGCCGCGTCGCATCATATCATTGGTCGGTATTTCGCGTCGCCCGCCGCCTGCGTACTACATCCAATGCCTGCGCTGTATCGACTCCCCTCCCGCACCTCGACAAGACTAAAATACCGACCTTTCACGAATGCCGGCACGATTCGACACGACCGAAAATGCCTTAGTTACTTCACGTGCGTTCTGTTAGCCGGTCGCTTTCGCTCATGGTTTCAGTGAAAATACAAGTAACGTAGACCGATATTGATATGTGGTACGGTTTTGGTCTTGGACTCGAAATCCTGTAGTGAAACTGCATCAAGATCTAAATTTCAAAGGTAAACCCTATTCCTATTTATAATAGGTAATCCTTAACGTAAAACATAACGATATCCAGTTATAGAATCCAAAAACAGCCTAAAACACAGCTATAAACAAACATTTTATGCCGGATGAATCGAACGTAAAAGCGGTGTCCTCGTAATCAACGTAGGCCGGTCGGTGTGGCAACGTCGCGCGTAAATAATAGGGTAGCGCGCGCTTGATCTTTCTCTCGCAGCTGGCGAAGAGCGGCAACGTCGCGCGTCGCCCCGCGCACGCGGGTGATCGCGGCTCTACCGCACCGCTCTGCGGGAATCGCCTGCCACCGAACTTGGGCTCGGGGTTGCCGTTCAGAGAACTCTGCCACATCTATGTGCGAACAATATAATGTCAATGTAGCCTTCTTATTTCTCAATAATGTTATTAACGTATTTTAAATTGTTTGTTATTTTATTCTTTTTGATTGTTACTAGAATTTATTTTTAGCATTTTTTGAAATAAAATATAAAGAAGAGTTTACAACTGTAACAAAAAAAAATGTTAATTGCTTTTGCAAACGTACGTAACTAGTTTTTTCTCTTTGTTATAATATTGCTTTTTCAGTTTTATTTAAAAAAATCTAGCAAAAAATATGTAGATGTGGAAACATTTAGGCGAGATGCATTCTCTACCACGACGACGACAACCTAGTGTTCCAATACAGAGCTGTACATTTAATTTTACAAATTTACTCACAGCACTAAGGATAATTAGATAAAACAAATTGACCTTGTTTTTAAAATTAATGACTATCCTACAACAACTAGGAAAACATGTTATGACAACTTTATATACTACCTTATATACTATATTATATACGTATATATGAGGTCATATATAATAGATGAAAATTCTGTAAAAAGCACATTTTAACTTAGTGTTTAATATAAAGTATTCACTGAAAATTCGCAAATGAATAGAATAACTTGTTTACAGATATTGAACGGGTTCTCGTGAACCGGCGGCGCACTCTGTCGGCAGTTGTAGAAGCGTGTGGTGCGGGCGCGCGGGGCGAGCTGCCTCCCGCCCCTACTTCAGTTGCTTCTGTGACACCGTGAGGGGAGGTTGTGCTGCGTCGCGTCGCCAAAGAAGGATCGGTCGCGCGGCAACTTTGAACAGTGACAGTGTCTGAAAAGTATAACGTGATAGAGCATGTGTGTCAAATTGCGGTGCGCCACCATTCGGATGCAGTGAGAGGATCACACTAACTGGATTGCAGTGTTTTTGATTCGGATTTTGAATTTTATCACCTTCCAAACTGGGGATGCATAAGATGGAGCTCGGTGACAGCGTGTACGCCGCTGAGCGTATCATGAAGAAGAGGATTAGAAAGGTGAGATTTATATCTTTTGCGAAATAAACCTCTAAAATGGTTATGGAGCTTGTGAAACTTGCATTCGGGCCAATCGCTTTACTAATTACGCGGTGCGCTTTTTAAATAATCCGCATGTTTCGCAATACAGCGGCTCGTTCGCTTGTTTTTATTTTATACCGAATTCGAACAACGTGCTTGAATAACGCTTTGTTGATGAAAATATGCATGTGATGCATTGATTGTAGTTTAGATTTTGTATGTATAATCCGAGTATTGTGATACTGGCGGCAGCTGTTCAGAAATTATCGCAAGGGTTTTGGTTTCCTTTTCACGCATGTATTTCGTTGCTTTATTGTTATCAGGGTCTCCCCTTACACGGTCTTATGTTCAGAAACTAAGGGTCTCAGTGGGACTCTGAATGAGTCTTTGTGAACAGTGCCCTTCTTGAGATTATATTAAGTTTTGACGGTAAACAAGTTTCGCACAGAGAAAAACCGTGTGAGGGGTAACCTTGTGTCACAGTGATGCTGACTACTTCTTCAAAATTTTGCTACTAACATTGCTTGTGTAGTATTGTGTGGACATATTCATTTTTTTACGGGAGTAATGTAAATCATTCTTAAACCGTAGCCTGCTTTTGCCTTTTCCACCACTTTTATTGTCGTACGCTGCACCATGCACACCATGGTTCTTCGGCCTTCGTTTCATCCATGGTGCAACAACTATAATCAATTCAGACAGCCATTAAAGAAGCCATCAATACCTGCAAACAAGGTAAGTAGAATAAGTAGAAATGTCAATGCAAAAAAGAGGACCAGGTAAACATAAATATTCCTAAGTTTTACTTAAGACGAATACGTCGACTTATTTCGTTCAGTATCGGAATACGAAGTGTATAATCGAGAGATAAGACAGTAAATGCCTATTATGTACTTTTATTTTCATTTCTCAGCTGTAATAAATTGCTGTGTATTGAAAATATGGTCAGCAATTACACCTAAGGCTGATTAAGTTACATTGTTATTATATAAGCCTGATTCGCGTGTAGCTCATGTGTAAATAAGTGCATATGGCACATCCTCACATGTAACTAACGATACATGTGAGGATGACTTACCATAAGTACGAGTATATGGTGAACCCAAGAAATGCTAGTTACGCATAAACACATTTCTGCAGTATGACACACCTAAAATTAGGTTAGCTAAGGGAGTTATAGAAATCAGCCTTAGAGTTAAATACTCCAGCACCTTCATACGTCTATTTGTCATTAAGAGTATTTTTCTCACGATCGATGGTCCATCTTTGTTTATAACAGTACCGTATCGAGAAGTTATTATCTAATATAATAAAAATAATTTTGTTTATTTCTCTACACATCAAAGTTCTATATGCTGGTACAATTATTTTGTCTTAAAGTGTATCTGTGAGAGCGTGGTGGTTGAGATAGTGTAACAGGTCGCTAGGCTCTCACCCACGGTGTTTTGGATTGTATCAAAAAGGCTGTCTATGGAACACGAATATTTAAAAAATAAACAAATACAGACAAAGATTACTAACGAAATTATCCTAGTACGTAAGAGTACTAATATAGGCTAAGTAACTTGGATAAGAGATTGCTTTACCTGATTCTAAAAACTCTGAATCCAAGTCTATTCGGGACATACTTTTAATAGATAAACACATATTAAAATAATAAATGCGAAAGTGAGTTTTTGTTTTCCAAACAAATTGTGTTCTGGGACAAATTCTGAAGTCACGAGCCGGAAATACTAGTACAAAAATAGTATCTAAACATTATTTAAAAATACAACGTGTTCTGCGATAGATTATTAGAATAATATTACACTAAAATAACTATTATAGTTGTTGTTAGGGTTCCGTAATCAAACAAACACCCTTATCGTTTCGCTCTGTCCGTCTGTCTGTCCGCAAAGACCCTTACTACTAGTACTCGAAAGCTGTAATTGGGTACAAGTATACATATTAATCACGCCGACAAAGTAGTAGAATAAAATCTTGAAAAATAATTTTAAAGGGTGTCTCCCAAACAACTTGTGGCTGAAGTATTTTTTTCGCGTCTAACCCATTGTATGGGGTATCGTTGAATAGTTTTTTAAAAAAACATTGAGGGTCTGGGAACGTCACTTTTTGATTAAGGGATCCGTTTACGAAATTTTTAGCTTTCCTCCCATCTGCAAAACTCTTTTAAAAATCTGAAAAAATTTGCAGTAGTAGTATGTATACTGAACTTAAAAGGAAAACTATCACGGCTAAGGTGGCTTCAGGTTAACGAGTAATATTATCGACCATATTATAACATACAAGAGATGTCAAAATGAAATTTGTACATTCCATTCAAAATTACTTTTCATTAGACGTTTGAACTTATTGTGACGGGCTACTACGGAACTCTACACTGCGCGTGGCCCGACACGCACTTGGCTGCTTTTTGTTATGACTTAACATTGTAGATGCAGATATCAAACCTTTGTTTCTTGGAGTTACACTATCTTGATCTGTTTTTGTCCGTTGAAATTTTCGCCTCTCGCTTTAGTTACCAAAAATTAGCTACAAAACAAGCGTCAATAATGGTTACTGTATCTATTTTTAAGGTTACTCTAATAGATAATATCTGAATGCGTCTTTGTTTATATAACAAGATAAACCTGAACAATTATCCGTTATTCGTTATTATACAAATTATAGGCACTATTACGTCGTGTTCTTTATTTCTTTCTAATAGATATTGTTGAACTGTTAATATTATATTACACTACAGGAATTACACTCACAGTAGATACATCTTTTTAGCTTCAATATTTATTTTCCGATTTCAACAAACAAGGACTCCTTGTTTCATCCGCCCGTCTATATTTCACTGTCATTTTACTGGAAAACTGTTAGCCCTATGTGGTTCAAATTTAGATAATGACCAGCAAACCTGTAACGTTTTCAACTTTGTATATCTCAGATCTCATATAAAATAACAAACCCAAAGTGGCCATTTTGCGTGAGTTGGGCGTCTTCATATCCCGTTCAGATGAAATCACCGCGTACTTTTTATAATCTAGTTTTCAAGTCTACTAATCAACCACCCGAAAATATGGTAAGAGGACCCCACGTTATTAATAATGTGACACACACTTGACCGTTTTTAACTGACGTAAATTTTGTGATGGGTGTTTTAATAAGTATTTGACACTAGTTTTTGTCCTGATACTTCTGCGTAGATTTCACAAATTGTATTTGTGAAAATTCATCCAAGTCCGTTAAGCCATTCCTGTGTGTTTTCAAAATTTCTAATTTTGTTACCCCTATTTTCTTCAAGGTGTAATTTCAATATATCACATAACTCCTTTGTCGCTCTCAGAGGACGCAAGGAACAAATTTATTCCAAACGTTTAAATTTCTAGGTCAACCTGTTTAGAAAGGCTGTGCGTTGTCTGTCTGTCAGTCACGGTTCTCTTTGTAGGTATAAAAATAACTCATATACCACATTAAACTGTTGTTACTTTGTCAAAATTCAAAGCAAACTCTAATGCGATTTATCGTATTCTTGTTCTTGTAATCACTGTTAAAAAAATTATCCATGTCTATTTGTATAAGAGATTTGTCACAGTGCCTAGCGTGTTACTTGTTTTATTCATTGTCACTGGTTTGAACGATTAAGTATTTATCGATTTATAAGTTGTCTATTTAATTAATGTATTTTGATTTAAGAATGTCATTTCTTATTGTAATTATTGTATAAACGTGTCAATCAATACAATGTTTTACATTATTCGTTGCAATACATTCAACCTCTTGCAAGTATCATGTCTATATCACATTGGAGTTGTCACTGTAAAGTTTGTTATTCATTGCACTAACAATACTTGTGAATGTATTTACATAAAATCACGTAAGGCTATCGCAGGTCATCGCTCTTGCAACATTCCAATTTTCAAAAAGAAATCAAAGAATCCCACTACAGTTTCGCTTCATTCATTAACATGGTAGCTATCCACTGTACTCACTCAACCTAAAAGTTCCAATGACTTCCCCATAGCGCAGCGCCACGGCGCTCCGTGTCAAATTTAGGAATGGCAGCGTAGGCCTATCAAAATATATCATTTTAAGCCATGTGGTCATGGATAATAAAGGCTCTTTTCAACTGTCAGTGCCCTTTCTTGTTATCTGTCGGCATGGTCTAATACAAACGATATGAAAATGTTCATAGGATTTGGTTCTTTGTTGTGGTGAGTCAAGGTACAATTTCCTTCAATCGTCATCGTTCGCGTAGTAACTCCTACAGAGCTCTGCTTCCCTGGTATCACAAAGCGAACGCGCCAGTATTCGGCTCGAACCGAATAGTCGTCGAGCGCGCATGCGCCCCGCTGTTCCATTCGACCAATCAGCGTCAAGCAGCATTTTTACCGGCAAAAATAACTCTTGGCTGTGTTTGTAAATGACAACAAGTAATGTTGATTAGTTTTTTATTGGGTCTTGGCGTAAAAACTTGTTCTCTGTGTCGTGTAAGCTTAATAGTAAGTAATATTGTAGACTTCGAATTACACAAAGATGAAAATAAACATTTTCACTCTTTATAAGTTGGTAACGAAGGCACGTCGTAGTTCGAGGGTTATTTGTTAGATGGCGTTTATTTTAAAAAAAATATACAGCAACTCAAAGCAGCAACTTGTCAGTTAAAATAGTAGACCCATGTAAAAACCGGTACAGTCCGTTTTTTTAAGTCATTGTGAGAAATCCCAGCTATCCTACAACTGAAAATATCAACGTATATATTCAAAACGACGTCGTATATTATTTAGTATGTATTTATAACCATTTTTACAATATCTAAGATATGGCAGATAATTTTTAACAGCTTTCTTTCACTGGTGATTATCACCAAAAGTCGTGAAAACTACAGTTCGTTTTTGGACACAATTAGCTGATCATTCGAAACTGGTGGTCCGTCCAAAGGGCGACAAAACATGCACTCGGAAACGACACAAAGAATCTAAATTTTCTATTTATAAATAAAATGACAATACCCCAGCCGTACCTATATCGGAATGAAATAAAAAATGAATTGAACAAAAAATCTATAGAGTTGTTGTTAAGCTAAAAAATTTGAATATTTTTTATCATCATTATTAACCGCATAATGTTTTGAAAGTTATAAAAATGATGTTATAAAAGTAATAACAATGAACAACATAATGCTTTCAGAACGCCTGCATACTGTTAAAATAGAGTATCAAAATAGGACAAAGAAAACAAACGGTGTCTATGGCACATTTATGAATGTCAGTGTTTTGTCTATGCTAATAAATTAGTATTGTCAAGTGCTCACGCAGTTTTAATAGGTTATGGGACCAGACTTTTATTCTGAGCGGCCAATCGTGAAAGTAATTAAGTAATTTGTTACAGTTCGATCGTTTATCGATATTTCCAAATTGGTTCGGCCAGTTTCCGCGTAAAAAACTGTATTTTGCTACGTGGGTGCCGGTGCTCGGTTCGTTCGCTTTGTCGTAATGGCGGCGAATTACATTATAAACGTGCCAAAGTTGCGTGGTCGTGAGAACTATGACGAATGGGCGTTCGCGGCAGAAAACTTTTTAATACTCGAAGGGATGATGAAGTGTATCAAGACCGAACGAGATGAAAGTGGTACAGAAGTTGTTGTATCAGCTGCAGACGACGCGAAGACAAAAGCGAAGCTTGTACTCACTATAGACTCATCGTTATATGTTCACATCAAGACCGTTAAAACTACAAAGGAGCTGTGGGAAAAACTCAAGTCGCTCTTCGACGATTCTGGGTTTACTAGAAGGATCAGTCTATTACGAAACTTGATATCTATTCGATTGGAGAATTGCAGTTCCATGACCTCTTATGTAACGCAAATAATAGAGACGGGTCAGAAACTATGTGGAACAGGATTTGCAATAAACGACGAATGGATTGGTTCGCTGCTACTAGCTGGATTACCAGAGAAGTTCTCTCCCCTGATTATGGCGATAGAGCATTCGGGCATTCAAGTAACAGCGGACGCCATTAAAAGCAAGCTTCTAGACATGGAAACCGGAAGTATAGACAATGTAGATGGCGCGCTCGCAGTGTCAAGGAAATACCAACAGAACAAGTCGAAATCAAGTGCGTCTATGAGTGGCAACACTGGCAAAGATGGCGTCAAATATCAAAATGAAAACGTCAACTCGAAAACTGTCAGTGTCAGATGTTATCGATGTAAACAAACTGGACATTATCGATCACAGTGCTCGAATAATCCCAAGTTCAACAAAAATGCAGACCGTAAGCAGACTAATGCGTTCTCAGCTGTATTCTTGAGCGGCAGTTTCAACAAAACGGACTGGTATATTGATTCCGGTGCTAGTGTGCATTTAACTGCCAATGTAGATTGGATCACTAGTAGATATCGGAAAGTTCAACAAGAAATAATGGTTGCAAATCAAGAAACTGTTTCCGTTACGTGTGCTGGCGATGTTAAGGTTGTAACCTCAGTTAAAGACAGTGAATTTGAAATAAACATTGAAGATGTTTACTGTGTACCAAACTTGACAACTAACCTCATATCAGTAAGCAGATTGATTCAAAATGGCAACAAGGTGCATTTCACGGACGACAGTTGTCATATTTACAATAGAAAACGTGAACTGGTTGCTACTGCTTCGTTGACAAATGGTGTTTATAAACTGAATCTAAAAGAATGTTTGGTAGCTGCAGTGACTACTTCGGATCTTACTTGGCATCGCAGATTAGGCCACCTGAACAGTGATAGTTTAAGGAAAACCAAAAACGCAGTTGAAGGAATGAGTTATGATGAAAATTTCACCATAAGTAAATCAACATGTAAGACATGCTGTGAAGGTAAGCAGTGCAGATTACCTTTTACAAGTAGTGACACAAGGAGTACAGAATTGCTAAATGTTGTACATAGTGACCTTTGTGGGCCAATGGAGGCAACTTCACTAGGAGGCGCATCCTACTTTCTATTGTTTGTCGATGACTTCAGCCGGATGACCTTCATTTACTTTCTAAAACATAAGAATGAAGCGTTGAAATACTTTAAGGAATTCAAGGCAATGGCAGAAAACCAAACTAATAGAAAAGTGAAAACCTTCAGAACTGACAACGGGAAGGAATTTTGTAATACAGCGTTTGATGATTACTTGAAGAAATTCGGAATAGTGCACCAAAAATCCAACCCTTATACACCTCAACAAAATGGATTATGTGAAAGAATGAATAGAACGGTTATTGAAAAGGCTAAGTGCATGCTTTATGACGCTGATCTGGACAAGAAGTTCTGGGCGGAGGCTTGCAATACGGCTGTATACTTACATAATCGGATTGTTTCTTCAGTTTTAGATGGCAAAACACCATATGAGTTATGGACAGGTGTTAAGCCAGATCTGAGCAACATAAGGATTTTTGGATCCCCTGTCATGGTCCATGTCAACAAAGAGAAAAGGTCCAAATGGGACAGAAAGTCCATTGAATGTATACTACTAGGATATCCTGATAATATTAAAGGCTACAGATTGTATGATCCAAAAAAGAAAAGAATTTTCACAAGTAGAGATATAATTATCATGGAGAAACAGTCGGTTATGATGGATATTACTTCTGAAGAGAATAAAAATGAGTCTGAGATGGATAAAACATCAGGAGACACCCAGATTCTGCAGGATTCAGTGGGGGACTCAGATTGTACATTGACAGAAGAGTCCATGAATGATTTGTCTTCAGACTATATGCCGAGTGAGTATGAGGATGCTGTAGAGACTCAGGTTGCAGAGAACCAGGGATTTAGATCTCTCAGAGAACGCCGTGCACCTAACAGATATGGTTTTGGTGGTGTCTGCTACTCGGAGAATGATATAGACGATGCATCAGACCTCACTTTGAAGCAAGCTTTAGAAGGGCCTGAGAGAAACCAATGGTTACAGGCGATACAGGATGAACTGAAAAGCTTTGAAGAGAATGAAGCTTGGGAAATTGTAGACAGTAAGGAAGCAGATAGAGTGGTACAGTGTAAGTGGGTTTTTAAGAAAAAATTTGACAGTGATGACAAAGTGAGATATAGGGCTCGTTTAGTAGCTAAAGGATTTACACAAAAAGAAGGTGTGGACTATAAAGAGACATATGCACCTGTTCTTAGGTACTCAACACTTAGAATGTTATTTGCTTTAAGTGTCAAATTAAATTATAAAATCTCCCATCTTGATGTCACTACAGCTTTCTTAAATGGTCATCTCGATGAAAATGTGTATATGCAAGTACCTCCTAATTTACAATGTAAAAGCAATAGTGTACTCAAATTGAAACGTGCTATTTATGGCCTGAAACAGTCAGCTAGACAATGGAATAAAAGAGTTGATGAATGTTTGATAGGGTTGGATTATGTAAAGTCAAAACTAGAACCTTGTTTATATAGTAAAAAGGTTAAAAACCAACAGATTATAATAACTGTTTTTGTTGACGATTTCTTTATATTTTCCAATAGTAGCTCTATGACAGAGGAGTTAAAAAAACATTTAATGGCGAATTTTAAGATTAAAGATTTAGGTCAACTGAAAAATTGTTTAGGTATGAGGGTGAAAGTTTATGAAGATGGCAGTATATCCTTAGATCAAGAAAAATTTGTTGACCATGTTCTAAATAAATTTAATATGGCACATTGTAAGGGTGTTGACACCCCCATTGAAATTAATCTAAAGTTAGAAAAATCAGACGTTATTTGCCAGGATTATCCTTATCAACAGCTGATAGGAAGCCTCATGTATCTATCTGTTTTAACTCGTCCGGATATTTCTTATAGTGTCAGCTATTTAAGCCAGTTTAATAATTGTTTTTCATCAACTCACTGGAAACATGTAAAAAGAATATTAAAATATTTGCAGAAAACTAAATCCTATGGATTGAAATTTACAAATGACAATAGCAATTTAGTAGGTTTTGTGGATGCCGACTGGGCCTCAAATACCGTGGATAGAAAATCCTATACTGGATTTTGCTTCAAATTATCAGGAACGGTAATATCCTACGAATGCAAAAAACAGCAAACAGTAGCATTATCCAGTACAGAGGCAGAATACATGGCATTGTCAGAAGCCTGTAAAGAGGCAATATATTTAAAAAATTTATTGTCAGAAATATTAAATCAAAATAATGAGATTATTCTGTACAACGATAATCAAGGTGCTCAGAAGTTGTCAGAAAATCCTTTATTCCACAAACGGACTAAGCACATTGATGTCCGTCACCATTTTGTAAGACAAGTTGTTGCTAACAATCTTGTTAAAATTGTTTATCTGCCAACATCTGAAATGCCAGCGGATCTATTGACCAAAGGGTTACCGAATGCAAAGCATAACTATTTTGTAAAGAAATTAGGCATTCAAAATGTTTCATGATAATATCTTGTTACAATAATGTTTAGATTATTTTGATAAGTGGAGGTGTTAAAATAGAGTATCAAAATAGGACAAAGAAAACAAACGGTGTCTATGGCACATTTATGAATGTCAGTGTTTTGTCTATGCTAATAAATTAGTATTGTCAAGTGCTCACGCAGTTTTGCAAAATTTCATTGTTATCCACTTGTTATAATTTCATTTTCATGGCAGTAAGTACGTATTAAGTACGAATTAATGGTTTCGATCATAAAGTTAATTTTTGTTCAAAGAGTGAAGTATACTTAATTTTTTTCTTTGATGAAGCGTCTTGCTCGTTAACTTCAGTCCCAACGTATATCAGCAATCAACAGTTGACATTGTAATGTTGTGCTGTCAACACTTAAAATAACTTTTCACACACACACAACAACAAACGTACAGAGAAATATTATAAACTAGAAACATAGCAAAATAAACTAATTTAAATAAAGAAATGTACACTAAAATTCAAATAAATAATAAAAATGTGATGGCGAGTTTGCCGCTACCCGTGTCGCGCAGCGAGCGCCGAAAGAGCAACATTTCTTCCGAAATAACACATATCACAAAAATCCGTCTATGACAAACTTCAATATTTGCCTTTCGTTATTTTTCATGTACTACGTGTAAATGTACTACAAGTAATTGTAAACTCGTATCATTTTATTTACCCGTGTTTTTTCATTGGTGTTATATTTTTCAAAATGATACAATTTGGAAATAAATGGTAGACCTATGTTAAAGATAATATAATATATTATGTAACTACTTGAAGATTTTAAGTTATTCATAAAATTTACTCTGCAAGTAAGTCTTCAGAAAATTCTATGACTATTCTATACATTTCTATATTCGAAAGACACGTTCAATTAAAACAGGGGCTTATGTACCTACTCGTTTTGTAGGTACCCTACTTCGCCACCCCTCGGAACATAAAAAAACTTTCATCTATATGGAAGGTCTCCCTATATTTCGAAAGCATACTTAATCGCATGCACTGTACGCTTCGAATATTAAAGCAGTGAATGGGGAAGCGTCATATGGGACCCCACACAATTAAAGCACGGACTGCTTTGTGCCACGAGTCTGTGCACACTCGCGTCTGCCTGCATTCCGTTACATCGGAATTCTCTCTGCGCGAATTACGGCTCTCAGCATGCACAGAATTTCGGATAAGTATGCAAAGTTGAAGCTTCTTTAGGTCAGTAAAATTATCAAAATGGTCGGATCAATACGTCAGGAGGAACAAACCGTATTGATATGAAACTTTGCAGAAAGCGTATTTAAGGTGTTATTAAGGAAATATCAGCAGATCTACGGTGATAGAAGTAACACAGATATAAAAACCGTGAGACAAGTCTTGAGTTGCGTCGTCATTATAATAATGCGCCTGTTGCCGCGCGCCGGCCGGGCCGGGCCGGGCGGCGCGGCGGTCGTTATGAGACACGCATTATTATGTAAATGGAAAGGAAAGGACGGATGATTTTTGTCCGCGCCTTTATCTGATGAAGATAAGGATTGTAATTAGTGAAGGATAAGGGGGTGGACGGAGCCCCAGGTGAAATCTTCCCACAATAACAAATGTGCTTCGACAGTAAATTAATCATTACATTTTAGCTTAATTATATGCACTGCATACCTGACATACAGGTCTCTGATCCAGTCTTCTACAGATTTTGTACTTACATTTCTGTAGCATTTCATTATAAGTTTCATCAGCCTTGTCGGATTGATTTTGAGCTCATAATATCCTAATAAAATCTATGGCCAACAGCTTCTGCCCAAAACTTATTGGTTTCTCTGGATAATTATTAACATATTTGCGATAAGTAATACTTCCAATAACAACGGAATGCCATCAGTAACTTTGCGCCCCTGGTATGAAGGGTCGATTCGAGATAGGGGTTAGGATATCTGAAAATATTTGTTGTATCTCTCCCTCGCGTCGGAACCACCCGGTCGTCGCCATTGTGTTCTTTTTTCCTATCTACCCCGGCTCACATCTCTCACCCAGGGTGTGATCTCTTTAATTGAGTTATTACTGACGTATTTCTGGATTACGTTGACTGTTTTCATTTGCACAACCATTTAAATTCATTTATTCATTTTTGACATTGCTAAGATTTATTTATAACTTATTTGAGTCAGACTTGCTTCGATTTAACAAATCATTCCTGTCAACCACTTTAGATTTGTTCCTCTACAAGTGTATGGTGTTTGTTCTCCGGCTTGGACAAACCAAGGGGTGAAAAGCCCCTTCTGTTGAATTAGGGATTTGCTTACCTTGTCCGATTGCAATACAAAGAGCTCTTGAAGGTTGCTTACGTTTTTGTTGCAGAAAATTTACAGAAAACTTTATGGTAGCATATATACACTAGGCCTGACAGACCTCCAGTCATTATTAATAACTTCTTCAAACTTGAATCCCACTTTTGGAGGGTCAGTCCCACTATTAGCATTAACCATTGAAGTAATAACTTGATCCTCAATTTACACTCAAATAATCTTAGTAGTGATATAAACAAGTGTCTAATAGTTATAAATTATTGCTTAACCATGCTCATCAACAGCCTATATAATATGTCCCCACTGCAGAGGCTCAGGCCTACTCTCCTACAAACAGTGTATGGAATTGGTAGACTTCACACACACCTTTTAATTTCTTCTCAAGAGTGTGCAGGCTTCCTCACGATGTTTTCCTTCACCGACAAGACAATAGTAATTATTCTTATCGTTCGTACGTACGTTTCCAATAACAAATTGGAACTCATTGGTACGAGCCTGGATCGAATATTGTTCAAGGACTGACGCTCTACCCAACTGAGCTACCACGGCTTTTTCATCTATTTTAAATATCTTCATTATTTCAGGATTTCCAATTACGGAAGCGCAATTCACAATAGATGATATAAAGAATACATACAGAATAATAAAACGTTGAAAAACAGGATGTGTGTTGGAATTACTTAAATCATTGTTACTAATATATATCGAAGGTAGGATGTTATATAAGGTAGTGATTAACTTTATACAAATCACACGTGGATCCAAACAATGTGAGCCATCCAAGTGGAGATGAAGCGCCGTCGCCGTCGCCGAAAGCTTCACCAGCTTTGACAGCGACGCATCGATTTAATTGTCGGCTTGTCATTAACGTCAGTTGTCGCCGACCGACGACGCTGAGTCGATGACCGTGGGACCGCTAAGTGCAGTAGCCTATAGAAGCTCACAACTCTTGTGTACGGCGCTTTGATACCATCAATTCATGTCTTTACTGTTAAGTTGTTTTACAAAAAACGAGCTAATCTTCATTTATCCTAATTACACTGATACCCTTGTTTGCTTAACTGGGTCTCAGCAAAATATTTGAGATAAAATTCGGATCCATACATTTATGGATAATTATATTACATTAAAAATTGTAACCAATATGGTTTACAAAATATGGAAATAGCGTATATATATATAATCTTATGTTTTTTTACATGCATGACAGTTTTTGTATTAAAATGCGTTATTAATTCATATATATACTCTGAAATATTATTTAACAGTGATATTATAACAATCGTGTGCAATTTGCTTTTGTGTTGGGCGACGACACATCCACACTCAACAACGGCTATGCCGCGACTGACGCCGCGCCGCTATATTGCTGCTTTGCAGCTATCTACATCATCCGCACTGCTCCGCGACTGTGTTCTCTCTGCCGTGCCGGACGCACAGACTTGCTTGCCTTGTCTGACATATCAATTTTCTTTTCGCTCACAGGCAGCGAGCGCTCTGATACCAGACACCACCGTGCGTTTCTACACTCCTGGTACTTTAGTTACGAAACTGCGCGCGATGTTGTGTGTTCGCCAGTTGCATGCAATGAAATGAGCTTGGCTGGCATCTCGCTCATCTTTTAAATAAATATAGTTAGTTCTTTTGCAACCGAAATTTGTTTATTCGAACAAACAAAGGTGTAAATAAACACCATCATATCCTTAAAGGAGAAAAATTAGTACAGATGATGATGATGATACATTATATGAATTATGTATCTGTCTGTATCTTTAACAATTCTGTGAGGTCGCGTAACTATTGAGATCTAGAGAACAGTAGATGCATGTCGAATGACGTAGTTGTCACGTCCGCTCGCGCTCTGCGGAGGTCTGCACGTGGACGGAATAATGAGGGCGGACGAACGGACGCTCCGGGCAAAGGCTGCAGGGTGTGAACTTGTTCAATCCAACCAGATCATACTTGTCCTGTACAGAGACCTGAGACCCTTTCGGTAGACTAATTTGCATGTCTGATAAGTTCTCCGTTTAATCTCAAGTGCGAGACTGAAAAGCAATAGCTTCGGGGGTTTTATCATTTGTGTGTATTTTTGATTATATTATTGGCAAATGGTATACGGCGTAATTGACGCCTAAACTGCTCTGCCAATTAAGCTGAAATGTATCACGCACTTGTCCTTTGGCAAAGAAAGACAAAGGCTACGTTTTGTTTCGGGCAAGTGTTACTGTGTTACCATGCAATATTTGCTTAAATCAACATTGACGGAGTCTTGGACAAAAGCTAGTTAATTGGGGAAAAGTTGCTTTTGCGCTCCACATCTCCGATCTCTTCACCACAAAGCAACGCCCTAAGCCGAGGACGAGCTCGAGCGGTTTATAGTATAGTTGAATATTACTTGTGCTGGCATAGCGGTTTGTCATGGGACGACTGACTCCCGTAAATAATACAGTAACTTTCAATGTAATCTCTTAACATTTGTACTCGTTTATGAAGAATCTCGCAATGAAATCCTGGTATCAAGGGCTTTAATTTTACGTTGAATCTGTTTGAGTCCCATTTTTCTCCCTTTCCCCACCCTCGTGACCTCTCCTCTCAACGCTTCGCAGGGTCGCTCGCTCACAAACTGCAAAATTGAACGTTTCGAACTGAACTACACTCAAATTTAAACTCTACGGGGCTAGTTATTGAACATATAGTGTTTTTACTGCAATTTGATGTCTTTTTAAGTAATTTCACGGACGCTCTCAATTCATGTGATTTTTTCGCCCATTGTTATCCGAATCTGATAATTGTTTTATTAGTACATAATACTTCTTAGTTATTCGACTCTGTAATCATTCGAATAATATATTTTACCTAGCAAATATTGTGGATGAATCCCGTTTCTTGAATTTACCCCCTTGTTGACCGATTTCATTTCAGTGCTGAAATCGATGAAGCGATAAATTTCACCCCAGATTACCTGCTAGTGTGCTAGGCTCAGCTAAAGTGAGGAATCTTGTTTCTGCTCTTGGATAATGGCCAGTAGCAGAGACCGTAGGGTAACTCGACGAACCTTAAGTTAGGTACTTTTATGCAACATTTTTTCTTCAGTATTACTTATTATAGGCCTACTCTCCTGCAGAGAGTGTATGGACCATAGTTACCACGCGGGCCCAGTGTGGATTAGTAGACTTTGCACACACCTTTGAATTTCTTCTCGCAATGTGCAGGTTTCCTCACGATGTTTTCCTTTACCGTAAAGCCAATGCATTACATCATGCATACATAAATTCCAAATAACCCTTGGAACTCATTAGCTCCGATTGTTCAAGGACTGACGCCTACCCAACTGAGCTACCATCTGCCTGTGTTACTCAAACCCCGACCAAATTCTAATCACAGCAACCTTTTGGAAACTATTGTATTACAATGAATTATAACTGTTAAATACAGAACAAAACTGCGCAAAATGCATAAAATATTTGACGATCTTTTTGTATCGATCGTTAGTTTCTGATGCACGAGGCG
This sequence comes from Carcina quercana, assembly GCA_910589575.2. Lineage (NCBI taxonomy): Eukaryota > Metazoa > Arthropoda > Insecta > Lepidoptera > Depressariidae > Carcina > Carcina quercana. Next base: position 12,223,376 of record OU342432.1, on the reverse strand, counting down.
GATGATCTCCAATCTTCAACAGACGAGGCATTTTGCTTCGTTGACGCTAACAACCGATTCCCCTGAATCCTTACCCTAACATTTGATCAGGCTCAACAAGGTAGGTGTTAATGAACAACCGCGCGCCGCCTTGTGCCGCTCCCCACGTCCCCGGCCACGACGCGGCCAGCATCGCCTGACCTGTGGACCCCTACCATGAGTTTACATTGCACGGTACCTATGATTTAATACTCTATATAAACTGAGAGTGGTATGGTTCTACGGTCTGCGTTGGAAAATAAAAGCAAGATAATTGTCATAAGTCTACCTAGTTACAAGTTTTACGCGACTTAATAATTATAAAAAGGTCGCCCTGTGTGTTTATATGTTGTGCGTATATTGTTTTGTATTCATTTATTAATAAACAATTACAGATCGTTTTGAATACTAAACTTAATTTACATATACTTAATATATAATAAATACTAAATAGAACTTTGTCATCAAGAATCAACGACATAAGGGAAAACTATCTAAAAATTTATGTAGCACGGTAAATTACATATTATAACAATTTAAAAATCGTTGACCGTGTAACAACTTATCTAAATGAATGTATTTTAGTTTATTTTTAAAAGTTTTCGTATCTTGTTTTAAGCAATCCTATTATCAAGGCATCCTATTAAACAATTTACGGTCTTGAAATTTAGCTGAGTGCACTACCACAAACAGTAATGTGGAGCAGCTGTTACCCTGTTTACCATAGCGACATACGTTGTTGCGAAAGTTTCCGTACTATGTGCGAACGTTTATCATCGCGACTTACTTTGTCGCAAAAGTTCTCTACTGGGATGTACGTTACTGCGAAAGTTTACCACCGCGAAGAACGTCGTTGCGAAAGTTCTCTTCTACTGCGAAAATTTACCTTAGCGACCTACGTTGTTGCGAAAGTTCCCTGCTGCCAACGTTCATCAACGCGGCGTATTTTTACTATTACTTTTATTATACTTTTGTTATATACTTTTTATTTGTTTAGTAAAAACGAAATTTGAACTAGTTAAATCGGACAAAAATAATGACAAAAATGCAGGTTTGTGTGGCTATAGCAGTCCTAATAGGTTAAGTCTGTCGCAGGGGTAACTAGAATATACATATATCTGGAATTTATGTTAAGACATGGCGTGGAACATGATATTATACAAACATGCATCGGCCTCGAACTAGAAAACTTATCACGGTGGTAAACTTTCGCAGTAACGTATATCGCAGTAAGGAACTTTCGCGACAAAGTGTACGTATACGTCACAATGGTAAACTTTCATGTAGTAATTATCTTCGCAACTATTATGTACCCCTTGTTTTGGCAACAACGTAACAAATACAAATGAAAAACTTTCTAACTAAACTAGATCGGGTAATTTGTACGCAGTCGTTAGCGTCTATAGAGACAAACCGATGGTAGGGGCGCGGATATGCAGACACACTTAATGTCGATTCAGTGTACTACACAAAAATACACACAATGTACCATACAAGAGTAGATAATATTTCAAATTCCATATTTGAATGAACGACATTATAACATTTACCTGCATCTGTCCTTCTCTGTTCAGAAAGTTTACAATAGTAACGTTTTACTTTCGAGTTCACGGCAATTACTTTAAAACCATGGTACCTACGTGCGCCAGATTAGATAAGTCAACCTAGTGGCCGATAACGTCACAAAAACTATATCGACGAACTGGTAATGTCAAGGAATATTTTAAAAAAAGGTTGGAACAACAATGTGGGCGTGGCAGTGGCCGCTGGCGTCCTCCGCTAGTATGATTAGAGAATCATACGTCCATAGAATCATGCGTTCGTCGTTTTAGTATGTGCGATAAACTTTGTGCCATCATTATACATTAGAGTATTTTTTGATATGCGGAATGTGTAGTGTAGTTATAGCTAAACACACATTACTCCCGAAAAATAAGTGGCGACACTTGTTTTACAATACAAATCAAGCACAATTTACTTTCAACATATTATATATACTTAGTCCATGTAAGAACGGATAACCGATGAGGAGTAAAAGTTCTCGAGTGGCGACCTCTTACCGGGAAACGTGTACCAGGTCATCCCCCCACTAGATAGACCGACCACCTAGTAAAGGTCACGGGGAAGTCGCTGGATGCAAGTGGCTCAGGCCCGGCATACCATGGAGGAGGTCTATGTCCAGCAGTGGACGTTTCCCGGCTGGTGGTAGGTTTTAACACATTTATTACTAAAGGCCTCGCACTGTAAAGTTACTGGGAGCGATATCGTGGGTAGAAGATAATGTCATTACCGACCGACCGGCACGACAGTGTGGGCTGAAGGATAGTAGGGGTGTGGTAGGGGTAGGGGGGTAGACGACCCACTATGTTTACTAATACTTCCGTCCGTCCGATGGCACGATGTATCGTTTTGTGGTGTCATCAGCCATCGGGTTAATTGACGGTATCGTATCGATTGAGTTGAAACTCTCGCTCCGGACGCGATCAAGCTCACGAAACTAGCCAAACTGTTTATTCAGTTGGAGAGGTCCAATTTTAACATTCAATTCTCGTTTATCTCAAAAAGAAACATTTTATTGATTTTTCAAAATTTCACTTTACGAGTAAGTATTTTATATAAAACGTTGACTCTTCACGGATTACATCAGGAATCATATTTTATGCTAATGTTAGAAAATTGGGCGCTGGAGGCGACTTGAGATTGATATGAGGGGTTGAAAGTGCGGTGACGTTATATTCCGGAATACTTACATATACCGGTAATTTTGAAAATTTCTCAGCCCCAGACATCGGGAAAAGAAAACGCGTTGAACTTAACATGTACTACCAATAATACAATTCGAGTGAAGCCGAATGAGAATTTATTATTTTTTGCATTGTTCTCATTCAGTACAATGTAACGAATAACAAAAATAGGCATTTTAAAATAAAAATCTTTGCTATTTTCTAAAAACAGAATAAAAAAATACTTTTTTCCGCGGATTTTTTTTACAGCAGATGTCGAGTCACTTAACGAAGAAGCCTAACATCAGTCAGTAGTACTTAAAGCGTGATAATCTGAAAATGTTAATGAAAGCCAACGTGTACGCGGAATGAAGTAAATCTTGATGATTTACTCCATCTATCCAGTGTTAACGACATTAGCTCGACGACTAAAGTAGGGAACAGGGTTTTAAATTGTACCACAATCGTTAGCATGGCGTTCATGTGATGACATGGCTTTATAGATTATCTCTGCGTTTACATTTATTCTTGTTCGGACTAGTACTAGAGAGGCTGTTGGGGATGTAGCAGTTGCGAAGTTCATTGAAGCGATTTATGTTACTGAGAAAGTTCACCGTCGCGACGTGCGTTGTCGCGAAAGTTCTCTACTTGCGATGTACATACGTTACTGCGAAAGTTTACCGTCGCGATGTCCACCTGGCTAGCTACCACCATGCTATCTAAGTCTGCCGCCAAACAGCAGTTTTAATAGCACTGTTGTGTGTCCGGAATAAGAAAGGTAGCATAGCCATCGCCTCATTAGGCTAAGGCTTCTAGGTGTGCACGCTTACCATCCAACGGCCTTATCATCTCTTACCGTGTGAGATGAAGGCCAAATGTAAACCCAACATAAGATCAAAGTAGTATTGTCTAGTATTGTATATTTAAAGTCATCTGAAATATGTAAATACGTGATCATTGAGAGCGCCTATCGTTCAAAGAGTTCGCGTTGTAAGCCGTATAGACGCTCGGGCGTCCACGCGTCCCTGGAGGATCGGAGACTCAACCCAACTATGCACGAACAATTAATCTACATGGCCACCCCACGCCCCCGCCGTCACCCCCCGCGAGGTAGATCCGGGATAAACGTCCGCGACAGGCAACAATTTACGAGATCCGAACAGAGGGGTAAAACACCACCAAACCATGCGTACATAAAATAAAGTCATTCTCTATGTTACAGCGTGAAGGAAGGACAGACAAACAAACTCACTTTCGCATTTATAATATTATATATTATATCGATGGGTGCATTTTGTCTTTTTTTAATGAGATGCCTCTTTTCCGTGCGCGTCTAAGTTCACTTGCACAAAAAATCCTGAAATCTGCCTATTAGTCTTATATTGTATAGTAAAATAAATAAAAAAATATATCACAGTATACAACGACCTCCACCGAGCTGGTTAATGGATGAAAAGTATTTAAATCAAATAAAATATGTCAATAAGTATATTGCAAATGGGTTGATTAAAAAATTTCAGTCCAGAATCTGATTAATTAAGAGTTTAAAAAAAATGTATTACCAATCTAAAGTATGAAGCCTTTAGAATATGCAAACGCTGGGTTGACTATTTTTTCCCATCACAGCTCTTGGGTATACCCAAGGTATAAATCGATACTAAGTACTAAAACTTGCACTGATCTGGTTTACGAATCAAAGTTAAAATAAATATTATTTCATTACGAACACGGTGGTATAGGGTTGTTTGCGAAAAATAGGTCCAGTGCGTCGTGCGTCTACCATGAGTTTACGCAGACGATACCGTATATCGAATATTAACGGAAATGCTGCTCAGTCGAGATGCGGATGACAAGGACAGTTAACTATATAAGTTATCGCCTGCGTAAACTCGTGGTAGATGCACTGAATTCCGTTTGTGGCGTATTAAAAAGTAACATATTGCTGCGAGTAAATACGTGCGACATAGAGGTGACAATCTGTAATTGGAACGTGACTACACGGCACACGCTGATTAGAGATTGGCACGACGGCCGGTCAAATTGCAAAGTGTAAGGGTTTTTTAAAGATCTCAAAAGCTGTTCCTTAGATCGCGACAAAATACGTAGAATTCATTGACTTTAAGCAAGAAGTTATCGCTCATATCTTCAACATACTTAGAGCTATTTGGTCTATACATGTATATATCTATAACAACAAACTGCTCAGTTAACCTCTAGTCGTTGAGTTAACTGATTTATGCCTTGTCGCTACAATCACGTCTCCAATTTATTTTGAATATGCGGGTAGATGTTTATTGATGGTTAGGATTTTAACGAATAAAATCAGTGACGAAGGATCGCTTGTGTAACAGAAGTATTGCCCCTGACATTCTAAAAACTGTATAACAATGATGATTATAGTTTGCTGCCGTAATCTGGTGAAAACTTAAATCTATGGAACCTGGATGCCTTGAAATAGATTTTGTAAACGATCAATGGGTTGGCATCGTCAAGATAATGAGACCCTTTGAGGAAGTTAGTTTGTTTGTCCTTCCTTAAGGTTGTAACGATCACAATTTTACTTGGTCTCATTTTTTTACAAACCAGCTTGTGTCCGTTACTTTGTACTCGTGGACTGCTGGAATTATCCTACGGGAACTACTTATCCAATGTTGATCGGGATACAAAGTATTCTTTTCTGACCCTTCAACTATCCATATTCAAAAAATCAAGTCATTGTGACCCTTCAGAGCTTCAAGAACACGTCATGTATAAGTACCCTGATATTTTCAAATTACATTATTGACAGCCGCCAGTAGCAAAAGGGGTATCTTTATTCAATCAGGACCTTGTGACCAATTAGAGCTTTTTGATGAGGTGACACGAATCGAAACAGATTTTCAGTGTGTCCAATAGCTACAAAAGTAAGAAGTTACTAATCAGAACTAAATGTATTTGTCGCAGCCAACTAGCTTAATTAACCGTTCAATCAACAGCACAGCCTCTTCACTAAACCGCGCCGTTTAACTAGCGGCCTACAGTCTACTGACAGGACTTGACGACGGCCATTCGTCAGTACTAAATAGCTCGGTAAATGATCATTTAAGAATTTTTTTGTAGACTTTTCTTTGTGTGATGGTGCAGAATTTTGCTGGAAAATCCACTCCTATTGTTCGCGAAGCGAGTTTTAGATAAGGGAAGGGTTTTACAACCGTCTCTAAATTTGATGATGTTGTGCCTTGACTGACTCCCTGCTGACAGAAGTGACGCGGAGAGACGCCTGCATATTGAAACGCTCCATACCAGGAACGCTTGTCGGGTGACGTTGGACATTTCGCACATTAGACGAGATGTACTACCGACAAAATTCCCGGCTGACCACCATTCGAGCCAGTTTCGAATACAGTCGTGTCTCGGGCTGCTCCGCCTTGCTAGTTTCATGGCTTAAATCATAAAACTATAAAAAACAAGAAAGCATTGTTGTATTTGTGCAAGTCCCGCAAGTTGGACGCCACAATAATGCATTATAAAATGACGCTAAACTGTCACTACACTTGACGCTACAATTGACGCTAAAGTCATAAAAAGTCATAAACAAAAGCGTTTTCGTCTCTCTTTATTGTAAAAAAGAAAAGGCGGGTCTAGCTAAGATCACCACATGCAAGCAACTTGGTTTTGAAACTGATCAGGCGGAAGCTTTGTCGATATTACATATTTGAGAATTCTGTTCACCGATATGCGAGCCATCTACTGCGTCCGAAACAGATTTCGACGAAGTCGCTCTCTTCGCCGGCGTCCTCACAGATCGCGGGCCTCACTCCTTGGACGATCATTATTAGATTGAGGCACATTGTACCTCTAGAAAGTGTAAACAAAAATACGACTACCTCCAATAATTTTTATTTTGTTTAAAATGTCCAAAGGTTTTTGGCCCGCCTCGTTTAGTGAAATGACAGTTGACTGCAATTGTTTCTTTCGTGTCGTTTCTTAAAATAATGAGAAAATTATTAAAGTAACTCTTTTACAATTTACATGTTACAATTTTTCTACTTTTAAATTCTACTCAAAACTTATGAACACGAGGTATGTAAATAGGACTAGGTTTTATAGCAGTAACGTTTTAGTCGCAAACAATGTTGTAGGAACCATAATAACGTAACAATAGATATTTAATATGATTGTTATAAGAAAAATGTGCTTACAACATTTTTTTTTCTCATGTCAAAATCTTTGTCTGATTCAGGGGGCGCACGAGTTGCAATATTATTAATTTTGTTATCTTTGTTCAGGAACAGCATTATTTTATTTGAAGAGTAGATATAAATGACAAAACACACAGAGGAAAAAACATTCAAAAAATTTATTCATATACAAGAAATTCTTGACTCGACGAATCGTTTAAGCAAAGTCTGTGATTGTGTGCATTTAAAGAGATCTGTTCGTTATCTGATGCATTCATTAATGCTATCACTAATTAGGAGAGTGCAATCTGAGCTGATTGGCGTTAATACTTGCGAGGCTCGGTGGTCCGTCCGCCCATGGAGCGATTACAACCATCAAACTTACCATTATTACTGTTTTATAAAAACATCGTAATTGATACCTTATGTGCAGTGGTTAAGGACTATGTTTCCGCCATTAGTAACGTTGTAGGTCGAAACAGGCTGGCGGGGGTGGGTTGTGGCGCGGCGGGGGTGGGGCACCTCCCCCTTCGCCCCACCCCCGCCCCGCTCGTCGGCCAATCAACGATCACCATCCGAACGGCCTCACCTTGCACGGGCGTCCCAGTCGGACCCTTTTTATTTCTTATTACAAATGAATGAATTGCCTTGTTTGATTTTAGATTCGAAAGTTTTGAATAATGAATAGAAAACATATTTTTATACAATATAAAAACATTCTACGTTTTGATACATGAGCTAGCTTTTATTATGAGGTTGTAAGGCTACTTTTTCCGTAAATTATTAAAATCATAATAAGGCTTCATATTGATAAATAATCACTAATCAGTACAACTACACTTCTCAATCAAATAGCAGATGACGAGTCATTTTGGAAAGCATGTTTCAACTTGGCCGCTGGTACAAAGTTACGTCCGCTCGGAATCGATCTCACCCTCCTACACAAAAACCAATAAGGCTTTAGGATACGAAATACGCCCTTAGACCCAAAACGCCCTAAATCCATAGTTGTACTTTCAGATATTACCTTAGCTACGTAGGAATAAAATTCAAATCAGATTGGTGAGACGTTATTGAAAATTAAACAAGTGTAGAGTGCCAGGCATTAACGAAATAATCGGTTTAGTTCAGGAGTAAGTACTTGTTGCTTACTTTTAGAGGTCAACGTTTCTACGATGCGAGTCTGTAACAGTTAGTAGTTCTAGACTAGCGAATAACTTTTTCGTTTTTTAATTGGATGGCCCACTTTCATTGTTTGCTCCAGGGTTTCCATGAAATTACGTTTAAAAATAAAAATAAAGTTATAACTTTTTCTGAGTCTTTTTAAAAAGAAATTTTTTTCCGATATTTTATACCTGTCCTCTCATCCTCTCAAATAATGAAAATCTTATGCATGAGTCCACTGCTGAACATTAGCTACTCTAATAAATCACGAAAGTCATCAAAGTATTTAATCATAGGTATCCCTATGATTTTTTTTGTTTTTTAGCCCAATTTTTATTCTTAAACCCAGTGAAGTGCTCCTTGATACATACATACGTACATTGAAATAACTTATTTATTACTTTACCTCACCGTATAAAATCACTGAAGCTAGCGTAGCGTTTTTTACCAATTAAAACTAAGACCGTCCCTCTACGCTCGACTGGGAAAGTTTCTATTTTATTGGCAGGAAGTCCCAAGCTTTATTAATAACTAGGAAAAATAAACGCTTATTTGAGATTTAAATACTAGTGCTTGATTGATTGGTAATGCTAAATGTTGCTTGGTAATGCTTGGTACCTGCCTACCCAGTACCTACATGGCATGTGGTGTGCGAACATGTTGATATGCGGGGTGCAGTGCATGTCTCACCGTTGCGAGCGAGCGGGGAGGGAGGGTGTCTCAACGTTTCGGGTTCGATTCCGGGGGAGATAGCCGGGCGCAACAGCTGCCGAGCAGGTGCGAACCGATACCTCGCGAACTGACTGTCCTGGCTGACACACTGACACTACCCGCGCCCGACCAACAATTATACCTACATAAATATGTACATGCATGTGTAAAACTAGATTTGTACATTACGTTGAAGTTTCTACAACCATTAACCAGACTAAATGTAAGTATTTCAGGGTCAGCGGACTATTATAGGACGGTGTTATAAATGTAGTGCATTTAAGTTATTATTTGTGTCTTCCCCGCGCTACAGCCTGGATGCATGACACCCCGCCCGCCCGACACCCCGCGCCCAGCGCAGTGGGCAGTCGCGCGCGGTGCGTCAGCGAAGCGAGGCGCGCGCCCTGCACCTGCATCCACCCACCCACCGACCCAACGATCTAACGTAAAGTTTCTTTATTTACAGAACAAAGTGGAGTACTATGTGAAATGGAAAGGGTGGAAGCCGAAGCACAACACGTGGGAGCCCGAGGAGAACATCCTCGACCCCCGCCTCATACAGAGCTTCGAGCGAGGAGAGGATCTGCGGCGGCAGGGCAGGAAGAGGGAGCGCGAGCACTCGCCGGCGGAGCGCGCGCGCAGCGCCTCCGACGAGCGGCAACCCACACCCGGCAAGCGCAAGGCAGAGGTCCTCTCCAAGGAATCCGGGAAGATAGGTGTTACCATCACCATGAGCCCCCCGGCCAAGCGGCACGAGTCCAAGGTGAACGGAGGTAGGACGCAACCGAGCGTGCAGTCCCCCGCGGCGACGACGACGCCGGGCGGCGGGGCCCCCGCTCCGGCATCACCGGCCGCCGAAGCCGCGGCACCCCGCACCGGTCCCCGGCGAGCGCCACACTCGCCCGAAGAGGCAGACACGCACGCACCCCCCGACCGGGAGCGTCGCACGGACACGCAGCCCCCAGCCACCGACCCCGCCGAGCCCAAGGGCGCGCGTCCCCCGCCGCCCCCGCCTGCGCCCCAGCCGGAGGACGAGGACTCGTGGGGCGAAGCGCCCGCGGTCGTGGTCCCCGCTGCTCCCCTACAGCCGGCGCGCCGGGGCGCTGCCTACTGGATGTCTCGTGCGCCCGTTGCCGACCAGATCTTCATCACGGACGTGACGGTCAACCTGCAGACGGTCACCATCCGCGAGTGCCGCACGGAGAAAGGGTTTTTTAGAGCGCGTGAGCACCGGCCCCTAGACGCCACGTAAACCAGTACAAAATAATACATATATAGACGTACTTAGTTAAACTGTGGTAAACATTGTACAGTACATACAGTAAGTGAGTATTTATTTAGTGTTTCACTGTATGACCTAGCTCTGTGAGATATGCAGGTACCTATTGACGTTTCCTTTATAGGCCTAACTGAGCATGATGTATGCCAGGTACGGTACATATTGTAAATGTTGTTCTCTTAGAGAGTCTGCGTTGCGTAGGGTTGCCCAGAACAACTACAGGTCATATTAAAATTACAATCAACAATAAGAGAATGTCATTGTCGACTGATCTCAAGTTGAGTATTTCCTAAAGAAATAGAATTTATTTTATTAGTTCCAAGATTACTTAGGTACCTATGAAACTGGCCTGTGTGTATAGGCATTCAATTTTATGCGTACCTGTCTTAACATAGACTTTGACCACGGATATATCATAATGTTGTTGTCAATTGTTAAGTGTAAATATATTGTTAATTACCTACTTGTAGCTAATATATAAGATAACAAGTTAGCACGCGCTAGAAAAGCGTTTACAAAGAGAGGACGAATTGTTCTGAGATCAATTACGGTGAAAGATCGTTTCAAAAATCTATAGAGCTATGGCCAGGATACATCCAGGCGCAGCTAACTTTTTGTAACGTCACAGAGACCGAGCAATATTGTTGCTCCATATTGCGACACATCGTATTGAATACCCAATCAATTGTGAACATTCGGTAATTCATATCAGCAACTTTGAGCAATATTGGGGGAGCAATTAAAAGCCACACTAACGAATCAATTGCAGCATTTTTTTGAAATATTGCTTGAAATAATTGATCCTTATGAATCAAGTACGGTTGCCCTTCAAATATTGCACCAAAAATTGCTCCTGTAAGCGTAGATTTATATTAGATGCATCTGTAATTGATGTTATGGGTGTGATGTTTCGGATCAAAATGCCTTTTTGTTGTCCTTAATTAAAAGTTTCGAGATTATTAAAACTAATAACGAAAGTGAACTATGCGGTAGGAAAATATAAAGTATACTGACACGAAATTATTACTGAACTAATTATTTTTATATATTACAATAATCTACATACTTCATTGTATTTGGGGTTGAATCTTATGGACCTCTGCCATGTGACCTAGTTTCTACCGCGTGCTATTTTTGACTGACCCAAACCTCATGAGTATCTTCCCTGTCATTGTAAACTATAATAAGTAATAACTCTAACACAAGTTTATTATTAATTTATTCAACACTCATTATTTACATGACTATTAAGTATCTCCAGTGACCAACTTTCTCTTGAACGAAGTTGTTTGAATCTCAAAATTAGAGATCATATTAGTTAGAATTACTTGACACATGTTTAACAATTTCGTTCTGAACTTGTTTGAATGCATACTCGTTTATTTTTTGTTTTTAATGATTATTATTGTTATTGTTTTTTGTATGAACTTAATACTGTTCAATCGCTAGTGATTCTGATTGTAAACTATAGATTTAAAGTTATTTATATTCTGTATAATTTATGTTTGGACTCGATGTATTTTAATTTTTGTCCCGATAATGAACTTGTTAACGACAACTTCTGAATCACGATTGTTTCTGTAAATAATTGCACTTTTCATTTTCTTAAATAAATTAAAAGTAGTTATTTAGATTTATAAATGAAGTTCCGAACGCTTGTGTTCCTTAATGTTTTATCGTTAATTTGGTTTCTGAATTTATGTACTTTGTGTTGTTAATAATAACAACGCGTCTACAAACTTTGTAAATATTGTACATAGCGATACTAGTACCTATTAGAGCAATCGTTTTATAATGTGTTGGTCTTCTCACATTGTAGTTGTAAATAAATGAGGATGGATACCTATGGAGATGTTGTTTTTGTTTAAATCAGCGACCGCGAAGGGGAAACGAAATTGAATTAAAACCGTAGTCAAACAAAGAACCTTCCGTCCGTCTGTCCGTTCGCGACTTAGCTCAGAGACTACTACTACTAGAAAGCTGTAATTTAATTTAATGAAATGAAAATCATTTAATCCAGACTATCAGTCCATATTTTTTTAAATTACAATTATGAATGATGTCAAATTTCTAAATTAAATTAGTATGTCAAATAGTAAAATAATCGAATAATAAAGTATCAAGTGATAGGTCGATGGTAATTCTGCCACTTGCGATGAAAAGGGCTCGCCCACCATGCTCGCGCCGCTAGCACTTAATGTAATTTAATAAGCTGTAAAAAAATCACAATAATGTATATATACTGAAGATAAAAGGCTATCACGTCAGAGAGAGAGAGAGAAGTCAAAATGAAAATCTCGTACAAATTCCATTCAAAATTACTTTTCATTAGACGTTTAAACTTATTGTGACGGGCTACTACGGAACGCTACACTGCTCGTGGTCAGACACGCACTTGGCTGCTTTTTTAAGCATTAATTTCAAAATTGATGGCAGCTTTACGTACCTAGATGTTTCTCTTGATACATTTAATTGATACAAAAATGGGTTTCCCTGAATATCACACCCACAGCCCAAAACTTTGATGATGCAGAGCAGCGGTCGGCAGCAGGCAAGTCCATTCGAAAAAAAGCAAGGGCCGACATGGTTTGTACGAACATGAGACGAATGAAATAAATAGATGGCAAACTGCCATATAATATAACAAGACCATTGATTTTTTATCAGTTTTTGTAAATAACTCAATATCACAAGAAAATTATTTTCGCGGAGTAAAGTATTCAGTACGCGCTAGCGAATGGCTCACATAGGGCTTTTTTATGATGTCTCGAGATCGGATTTCGTCAATTTTTTTTTCTGCAATGTATTAGAGGATGAATTATATACGGATTTAAGTTTGTTTGTTTGTACTTCCCTCTCGACGTAACGGAAAGTCTGAATGACTTCATTTTTATTATATGAATAGTTGAAGGGCTGGAAAAGGAGATAGATACTTTCTATGCCGGTCGAACGAGTAGAATACATCCTGAAGTACACGCGTACGAAGTCGCGGGCAGAACCTAGTATATATATAATTATTTATCTATACAATACAAGGCTCCCCTAAAAATACAAATCCTCTAGTCCGAAACTAGATAATTATAATTAGCGTTCAATTATCTGGTAAATTATTAAGGTTCTAAACTTAAGTTTAAATAAACAGCTTCATAAATAAGTCGAGACAAAGTTAAGTAAACACCACATTCACTGACTTATGGTAATATAATTACAAAAATAATAATATTTGAGTCCTATTCTGTCGATTCGGAATAAAAAACTTGACATTTAATGTCATTGTCAATATTTGACGTACAACTCCGTAGAAGAGAAAAAGGGCAGAGAATGAACTCTACCACATACTTGATACCGTAGTGATTAAATGCCCCTAGCTTGATACAAATACAAACAATTGATTTCAACTAAACACAAATTAATCAATTGCTCTCTTATTTAATGGCGATTGTTTTACTAGTTTGTTAATTCGTACTAAGAGCGTGCTCAGATACTTTACATGTTACGATCACGTAAATAAACATCAATAGAAGACCCAAAGAAATTATGCGATCGATCGCGATCTGTGAGATATATAGAGAGTAAGTGGGTTAGCGCTATATTTACAAGCAAGCAGTCGACGCAGTTGAAGGATCAATTCGTCGATCATTCCCCTTTTATAAAGAAACTGCAATGGAGTGGTCTAAAGATAAAACTTTGAAATTTGTGGAGCTTTTGCAAGTGAATGCAACCCTATGGAACCCTTCCTTGTGTGATACTCGTCGTGACAAACAAAAACGCAAAGAGGAGCTGCGAAACATTGCTGAAATCCTTAATGTTTCCATATCAGATGTTACTAAGAAAGTTCAACATCTCAGGACTCAGTACAACAGAGAGGCGGCGAAGGAAGTCAGAGCTAATGCCGAGGACCCCAATGATAAATACGTGAGCAATTGGTACGCGTTTGAGTATCTGCATTTCCTGAAAGACTCGAGTAAACCTTATAGAGTTTTACAATCTGTAAGTACTATCTCTATCATTCTTTGTTATTGCCATCACACTACTCTATCAAAATATATGAGGTTAAGTTGTGGCTACCTCCCTGTTAACAAACATGAAGGGTTAGTAAGCTAGGCTATCCTAGATTGTCAAGAGCTGTGTGTTCAAATCCTGTTTGTTTCACCATTTTCAAAATAAAACATAAACTTCATCTTATAAATCGTCTTATAATTTTTTAAATATCAAACAAGACTTGCTTACTTATTAAATAATATCCATGGCAGCTCTTTTGTTTACAGCAAATCTTTCTTTCTTTTCTTAGGCATCTTAGGCATACAGTTCCTAGTACGTTAGTCAATAGTTTGAGTGTAGAGGTGTAGTGTAGTCATAAATACGATATATCTGTTTAATTTCAGGAGGAGCAATCAAATAACAGCTTACTCAGCCATACCAGCAGCTCTCCAAATGAATATAAACTAGGGAGACATTCTCCGCTGCACAAACTGACAATAACTGGGCTACATCCTGTGAAATCAGAAAGCTTACAACACACATCCTCACCGCAGTCAAACAGAGATGAATTCTCTGTCTTCGGGGAATACATCGCAAATGAATTGCGCTCTTTAAAAGGAGAAAAGAATCTACTGGTTGCCAAAAAGAAGATCCAAGATGTCATTTTTGAAGTGAAAATGGGTATGATATGTGAACCCAGAAATGAAACAAACTGTTCTGTTTATAATACACTAGGTTTACAAAGTGGAAAGGTTTACACGACCCCTATTATGACAACGACCAGTCATATAGACCCATTGTCAGCAACACACACTCCTTCCCCACCCGGGATTGGAGAGATCATTATAAATGGCACATGCCATTATCCTAATTTTAAGGTTGATAGTCAATAGCAGTGTCTTGCCCTTCCTACAGAGGATGTGGCAAAAAATGTACCATAGTAAATTAATTTTATATCTAGTTACTGCTGTACTCTTACTCGTAAGTTATTGGCAAGCTTATTGTAGTATGAAAAGATTTTTCTCTTGTTCTGAAAGTAGGCATTGCAGGTCGATTCCACTTTGATCTCAAAACAGTCCCACTATATAACAAGAAGGATAAACTGACAAAATAATAATATAGATATAAGAATAAAATAATGTTATGTATTTTTTTAAAAAAAACTAGGTTTCTGTGTATATATTTACTAAATTAATTGTGTATGGGTACACCATTCAAATATGTCAACTATTCTTAAAGATATTTTTCAAACTGCAATGTTGGTAGTAATTTGAGAAGTTGTAGACAACATGCTGTATGAGGTGATTGCAGAAAGTGTGTGTGAAACTAAAGGAAAATAAAATGTTGATGCAGGAAACCTACATTTTTATTTGTGAAGAAAAACTGACTTCATAAAACTTCTTCTCTTTCAATATATTTAAATCGGAAAAAAACACATAAAGAATAAAAGAGGAGAGTTCAGAAATTCAAATTCACTACAAAGTTTTTATTGTAAATTAATTTTAAAATTTACTAATAGATAGCTTATGCAACTTACTGGAGTTTGATACACAGTTTTAAAATCACAAAAATACTCATAGCTAAAAACGAATTCGCATGTTGCTAAATATACCGTTTACTTCTTCTTTTTCCTGACTGCGCCAGGAGGGTTATGTTTTTCGAGAGTATGTATGTAAAATTGTTTGGCACGCTCTACGGCCTGAACGGCTCGATGGATTTTAGCTTGAGAGGTGTCGTTAGATTCATATTTACTGTGAGAGTGACATTGAGTATACATATAACAAAAGCATAAAATTTTTTTTTTAAAAAAAACGGTGAACTATTATGGAGACGGAATCTGATCGCATACTCGGACATCCATGTTTTTATGATAGCTACGATATTGCTTTATTAAAGTAATATTGTATCGAGTGATTTGCATTGGTAGGTAAGTTAAGACAATCAACCACCAATGAGAATAAAATGTTAAAATTTAAAACGTCTGCCACTGGCTGGCTGCTATAAAAGCAAAAGTCAGGAAAGAAAAAATGACATGAAAATTATCAATAAATCATTTTAAAAGTCAATTTTCCAGAATTCACTTCGGTTAAAAAAGATTACAGTGATTGTTATGGTTGTATTGAAATTTATCGTGTAAAAATGTAATTTTAAAATTTATTTGCTTTTTGCAAAGCAAATAATTTGTTTTGGGATGAACAGAAAAAATAAGGTAGGTATGTATCCAAAGAGGTTCAATAAGTTATTATTGACTATAAATAAATATTTTAGTTCCGCGACAACACGTCTGTATTTTTCCACAACACGGAGAATAGCATGTCAAAGACACGGCAGCTGCAGTTGGGGCAGTGATAATAACATGACGGGAAAGGTACTCCTGACAAGGAGAGGCGACACCTTTCTTACATTGTTGCTTCTCGGTTGCGTCTCAGTTCCGGCTCGTGGAAAAACGTGCAGATGGTGGGTGTATCGTCTAAACAAGATAGCGATGAAAACCGATGATTGAACAGTTAGAGGAACTCTTGGCAATAGCCACCTTCCGCAAATCTGTTGTGTATGTAGTTGTATGTTTTATTTATTATATTTGAATATCACAATATAAATCAACCGTAGAGGCTTCAACTTCAAATAAATAGTGACTTTGTTTATTGTTTTGTTTGTAATAGTTTAGCATCTCAATGGAACAACCACCGTGATGAAATTTGGCATGGATGGTTGGTGATAGGCTATTGGACAGTAATGGCGTTGTTTCCCTCACATGGCAGTATTTAGCCTATGACGGGTGTTGATTTTGTAGTTTTTGTCATAGGCCAAGATATAAGTCGGTTGAAGAATAGTTTAATCATTAGTTGAGATCGAAACGCATGTCTCAGAACCATTGCTAATTCGAACGCTGCACCACTAAAGGGGTAAGCCAAAATCCTTTGATTCATGGCAGTCGCCGAAGACATAAGGGAGACGCATCCGGACGCTACTGATGACCATCTCCTGCATTTTAAATATCATTATGTTGTAGACGATGAAGGTGTTGTCGGTTCTGATGCTAGTCGTCGCGGCGTGTGCGAGGCGCTATAGGCAGGAGTGGAATGACATAGACTCGCGCCCTCTACCCGAGTGGTACGATAAAGCTAAAATCGGCGTGATGTTGACTTGGGGTGTATTCTCCGTGCCCAGTTTCAAAGACGAGTTGTTCTGGAACCGATGGAGAAGTATATTTCATTTGATATGTTGTTATAATAATTGAAGCACAACTGCATTGACGTTGCTCCTGCTTTTACACATAGTGCAAATAATGTTGTATGAAACATAATTGGGAGAGGTCTGTCTTGATTTCAGAGTAGAACCAACCAAGGGTTGACCCCTTGGGTATCTTGAAACGCGACAAAGGAAAAATATTCAGAAGGTGAGCGCCAGCTAAAACATTTCCCCACTTAGGGTGTAAAAATAGGGGATGAACCTTCAACCACTTTTGGTTAATCGATTTAACTATATATATAGCATATTTATAACAGTCTTTGTGGTCCGCTGAAGTATGATTATAGTACTTTATAGATTATTATTTTATTTGTTGCAGACAATGATACAGACGTGGTGTATTACATGAAGAACAACTATCCTCCTGATTTCACGTATCAAGACTTCGCGCAGATGTTCACTGCTGAGTTTTTCGAGCCGTACAGCTGGGCGCAATTTTTCGCTGATATTGGTGCTAGGTAAGATTACGTACTAAAATAGTAACGTATTTCAATTCATTTTATTTCATGCATGCATAATGCTAGCTGCTATGCTACGAATGCCATCCGGTCTATGGTACGAATTCCGTCCGGTATCTGCTACGAGTAGTATCCAGTCTCTGCTACGAGCGCCTTTCGGTTTCTGCTACGAATTCCGTCCGGTCTCTACTACGAACGCCATCCGGTCTTTGCTGCTAGTGCTATTCGATCTCTGCTACGAGCGCCATACGGACTCTGCTACGAGTTCTGTACAGTCTATTCTACGAATGCCGTCCGGTCTGTGCTACGAGTTCCACCCGATCTCTGCACTCTGGATGAGTGCCATCCATCAGTACTTGACTAGGAGGGCCATGGTATCTTCTACGGGTACCGTATGGATACACATGCAGTGTAGTCTCAGAAACGAGTGCCGTATGGTTTCGCGTACAAAGATGTGGTCTCGTTTTAGCTATTTAGTCGAAGAAATGAAACATTAATGTGAGGAAGATGATGATGACTGTGTAAATGCATCGTAGTTAATCGTCAATGAAAACCTAATAAAACTGAGATAACGAGACTTAATGTATCTGATTTAAACTGAACCAGCAAACATAGTCATGTCACATAGATCAATGTAATACGAGTAGTTCATTAAATTATCGTCATCGTGTTTATTAGCTGGTGAAGACGCCGAACACATTCAAATATTTATAACTAAAAATTAAATTATTGTCGTAGATATGTCATCGTTTCTGCAAAACATCACGAAGGATTTAGACTTTTCCCATCAAACCATTCTTGGAATTCTGTGAACGTCGGACCAAAACGGGACATAGTGGGAGAGCTCCACAATGCAGTGAAGTCGAAAAACTTGAAATTTGGCGTCCACTACTCCCTAATCGACTGGTACGACACCACCTACCTGGAGGATAAGGAGGACCACTTCATGTCCAACGAGTACCCCGTCACGAAGGTCATGCCAGATCTCACACAACTCGTCAATGTATACCAACCCTCAATAATATGGGGCGACGGGGACTGGGACGGTGATGATGGCTACTGGAACTCCACTGGCTTCCTGGCGTGGCTCTACTCCGAAAGTCCAGTGAAAGATGAGGTGGTGGTCAATGATAAATGGGGGAAGGACACAAACTGTACCCACGGTGGATTCCACAACTGTGAGAATAGGTTCAATCCGGGTAAAACTTAAATTAATTGCATTGCAATTGTATCTAAAATTCTTTATATAATTCTCAACTTATTTTGCTTGTAGAGAAATTGGAAGATCACAAATTTGAGAATGTTCTTACACTCGACTTGCTCTCTTGGGGATATAGGAGAAGAATGCAACTCAAAGATGTTGTCACTATGGAATATCTGATGAGTCAAATTATTCCTACTGTGAGTTGCGGAGGTAAATATTGGAAATAAGAAAATAACATTTACATTTATTTTTACTTACTTGTTTTGGTAATCATGATAAAACGTTAAGATTCTAGGATTTGAATAGCGTTTATCTACTTTTACTGCTTGGATTTTTTCGAAGAAAAAAAAAGCCTGTACGAAAAAATTACAAGCTCTTGATAGAAAGTCAGTTTGTCTATTTCGTAGTCACAAGATGTAGTCTAGACTTGTTTCGACCCATCTGCACGTCATCGTGCAAAGAATACGCGCCTGTAATTGAATGTAGATGCATGCGTAGCATTTTTGTATTTTGATATATTCCCTACATGACCAACATCAGTCGATTCCGATTGATGATAAGTTTGAGTATTATTATTCAAGTTAAGTCAACACCAACGACCACATATTCACATACAGTTTTTATCATCCTCAGGCAATGCCTTACTAAATCTTGGACCGACAAAGGAAGGCACAATACCATTAATTTTTCAAGATAGACTGAATAGTTTAGGTGAATGGCTCAAAATAAATGGTGAAGCGATTTACGGTACTTCGCCGTGGTACTACCAGAGCGACGGGTTCAACAGGCACATTTGGTACACGTGCACGAAATCATCGTACAACACCGACCGGCCCACCGCTATCCCGCAGGACTACGAAAATGTCACCGCAATTTATGCTGTAATATTGAAATGGCCACGTTATAATCACTTAAAAATCATGAGTATTGCACCGTTTCTGCAAGATTACAAGATGGAGATGCTGGGATCTCTCGATGCTCATGATATGGAGGTACGTGAAATATTCAGTGTTCTTTTTTTCTTTTATCAATCTCTCATTTATGAATAAGATAGATTGATTTGACCATTCTAATTTTCGGACAAGCTAGCTGCAATGAGAAAACTAAATCTAATAAGCATTTTACTATTGGAGGAACTAAATTTTTGAGATCTTTGCAAAATCAAAAAAATTACTACTTATTTTTATTTTGGTGGGCTTTCTGTTAATGTCCGTTGTGATATAAAATACAATAAATTCAACCCAATGTAATTTGGTTGCTTCTTCCCTATTACCCCCATGTCATTGAGTGGGTGTCATAAAAGGCGACAAGACTAAGGGAAAATCTTCGGGAGTTGGGCTCCAACATCAATGTCGCAGGTAGTAATTTTATATTATAAATTTCATATTAAAAAAGTACAAAGGAATATACAGTCAAGTCAAAGCGCATAACTGAGAAGATTCCTGCGCCAGCGCAGGGTTGCGGGGGGGGGGGGGGGGGGGGGTGGCAAGTAACGAAAATAGAACTCTCTCCCACATGATTTGATGTAATGAAAACTTATTTAATGACATTCATTTTTATTTCAAGTGGAGTTATCAAGATCGTAACGGCATGGCAACCATCCGTCTGCCTGACAAAGAAGCTATGGAGTCTGAGCATGCTTGGGTCATCAAGTTTACTAGCATATTATAAGAACTAAAACTGTGATATTTTTTATATGCATTTGTTGTCATTTTGATATTACTGTTTACACTGTTTTAACGAGATAAAGATATAAAGATGTAGTTGGTTATTTTTTTTCGAATATTTTGTGTATAGATGACGACACTCAGTTCCACCTGAAGAATATCATCACCATCAGGTGAGATGAAAGCAAAGTGCGAACCCATTTCAATTTAAAAAAAGTCTATTAAGGCACTGAAATAAAATAATACAAACTAAAATACTAGACGCTGCAATGGATACTTGAAGGTTGCTTGAAGGTGGAGGAGTGTGGGAGGGTGTTTCGTCAGAGGATTCTATAGTTCTATAATCTAAGGCGCACCCAGTCCATTTTACCAAAGGTCAGTGCTGTATTTTTGTAATACGCAAAAGCCACGGTATTATGTTATGACCGTACGTACTTGACGCCGGCTCTACAGTGCTAACCTAACCATAAATTTTCAAAATCCTAACTGAGAGTCTAACGACCATTGCCTTTCTGAAAGCGGATAATGAAAATACAAAAGAACATTGACAATTTACTGTAAAAAATGACGCGAAATTTGCTCGAAATAAAAATGACAATAGTTGATTTAATTTTTTGAAACCTGTTTTTTACTTATTTAATTTTTACTTTATTAAATCCTGTTGTTATTGTTGAAATGGTATTGTTTAAAAATATCGTCATTATTACACGGCGCCTTCGGCATTGGAAAAATTGAACTGGGTACACTTGATACAAAGATTTTGAAATATTTATAATTTATGTGAGTTAAAATCACTTATTTACAATCACAAACTAAAAAACACAATAATAATAAACAAAAAACGTATATTTACAAAGAGAAGAATTCGTCTAGGACTTGGTGCCCAGTACACTGGCTGCCTCGCTGTGAGTCATAAATTACATTTATAATTTACAGGAAATTTAAATAAAATTTAAAAATACTAAAGGAAATTTAGTATGAAACTTATATTTATTATTACCATCATGTTACCTTAATTAATAGCACTTTTGTGTTCCTGTATGGTATGAAAGGTAGCAAGCGGCACCTAATTGGCATGTTAGCTTGACGCTTCAATATAACTGCCTTATTTATTACTAACCATCAGGCGAGGCAAAAGGCTAAAGCGACCATAGAGAGGTAATTCTCAAAGCCATTTGTTCTATTTTAAAAGATTATGTATAAATCCGAAGATTTAAGGTATTTTGGTTAGGATTACAATTATATCGTTTTTAATCATTTATATGCAGTGGTGCAATCAATCTTGGCGTTGCAGGTTCCATTTGATTTTTAATTTTTGTTCAGGAAAACGGCGATTACATAAAAGATACCAATGTTTAAATTAATTAAGACATAAAAAATTATATCGGGGAGCGCTTTATAGAGGCTCCCTGCGTGTTCGTTCAATGAAATAAGTACTTACTTGATGTGATATTACTGAGTTTAATTGGCTTATTGGCCGCTTCGGAGCAGAATGTACACAACACAAAATGTACACGACTGGCAAGATGTACAACGTTAACTATTTATTTATATTTACACATTCACTATTTATATATTGTCAACGGTTTATATAATTTTTTGTACATTTTGCGTTTTGTACATTCTGCTCCCAAGCGTTTACTACATGGACGTGTGTGGTTAGAGTAATACATAAATACGAGTACAAGAAGATACAGGTCGTAACACTTTTTAAATTTATTTATTGTGCGTACGTAATTTTCGGAGGGAGATCCTTCTGCCGCAGCACTGATGTTTTTAACTTCCCGATATAAATTGCGTAAATACTTTTCTATCGAACTTCGTAAGTAGGTATAAGTATATATTTTATTATTATTACAGGAAATGAAGGTGTTTTTATTTGTTTTAATGTTGGGCACAATTAGTGGCAGACGCTACAAGGCGGAGTGGAAGGACCTAGACACCCGCCCGCTGCCACAGTGGTATGACGAGGCTAAAGTCGGCGTGATGCTGCACTGGGGCGTATACTCGGTTCCGAGTTTCAAATCTGAATGGTTCTGGGACAATTGGGAAAGTAAGCTATCTTTATTTTTTCATTGAACCAATCATCATCATCTCGTGTGACTTGTTGTTATTCAGATAGTTACTTGAATCTGTAATACTATTCCAAATTCTGCGAATGTAATTTGGTTGGGTTATGTATACTGTTTTTTTTTTCAGATGGAAAAGCGGATTATGTGACGTTTATGAAAAACAATTATCGTCCGAATTTTAATTATGCAGATTTCGCGCCCATGTTCACCGCGGAATTTTTCGATCCTCGAGCCTGGGCGGAACTCTTCTATAGAGCCGGCGTCAAGTACGTACGGTCATAACATAATAATTATAGGTTATAATCTCGCAATAATACCGTGGCTTTTGCGTATTATAAAAATTGTGATTCACTGCGCAGTTTCTAGACATTACAATCCGATTACCCTATATTTTAAAATATTAGAGTAAAATAAATTTAATATGACATATTTACCGTCGGAATAGCTTTCAGCAGACGAATGTAATCCTCATGTGCTTCATTAGTAACTAAATGTAGTGTAATTCGTGTCCCCAGATATGTAGTTCTCACCACCAAACATCACGAAGGATTCACACTATTCCCTTCGCATCGCTCTTTTACATGGAACGCAAAGGAAACTGGTCCGAGACTGGACATAGTGAAGGAGCTCGGCAAAGCTGTCAAGGCAAAAGGCTTGAAATTCGGCACATATCACTCACTATTTGAATGGTTCAACCCCATCTATCTGGAAGATAAACAAGCCAAATTCAAGACGGATGTATTCCCCACTACAAAGCTGATGCCAGATTTAAAACAACTCGTCAATGATTATAAAACGTCGATAATTTGGTCTGATGGAGATTGGGAAGCTTACGACAGTTATTGGAATTCAACTGGTTTCCTTGCGTGGCTCTACAACGACAGTCCAGTGAAGGATGAGGTCGTTGTCAACGACAGATGGGGTATAGGCACAGGGTGCACGCATGGAGACTTCTACAACTGTCGCGACCAATATAATCCTGGTACATTATATTCAAAATGTTATTGTTCTATACATAGTCTGCCTTGTTGCTGCGTCCGTCCACCCTCAAATAAAACCCCCTAGTGATAGACTTTAATATAGTCGTTGCGACGCTATAGGCCTCTGACATGGATGATGTAGCTACTAGCTGTCGTAGATAGTAATCGGGAGCAACGAAGCACGGAATCGTCTTACTTTTCAGACAATCAGGTGATTCAGCCTGCAATGTCCTAACCAAACTGGACCGCACCGTCCGACTAGTGTCGATGGTAAACGAGCTAGAAGGAAGTAACGATTTCAGTAAAGACGTCTAACAAATCAGTAAGTTGGTCATGCCATGCCAGCATGACCAATAATGACAGCATGGCCCAAATCCATCCCAAATCATACAATGTGCTTACGATCTAGTTTTATTGTCAGCTTTATAAGCGACTTGGTAAAAAAATGAGATTATTTTCACATGTCCTGTCCAGGAGGGGAACCCCGGGACTTCCGCGTATGTTGTACATTTGTCTGAGTCTGATGCTCAGACAAATGTGCCACGGAGGCTGCTTCCCCGTTTCCAAACCTTAATAATAACCGTTTCCCCGCAATCTTCAAAAGTTCCGAAGTGAAAAATCTGAATATCTGAATAAATAAGAATTTGTGAAAATATTTACAGGAAACCAAAAGCAATGTGTACCTTGTATAATTTTTGAGGAATTGTCCAAAAATCTTAACCAACAAACTTAATTATACGATCGGTAAAATGAACTTTACTTCAAGTTATTAATTTCTGTACGTATCTTTACATCGTTCGGAACTCTTGGTGTGCAATTCCGAATCACACTTATCCGGTTTTTATAATAATTTGAATGATTGTTTATTATTTATTGAAGGAGAGTTACAACATCACAAATGGGAAAATGCTTTTCCCCTCGACAAGCGGTCTTGGGGATATAGGAGAAGAATCAATGTCGGAGATGTCATCTCCATGGAAGATTTATTGGATCAAGTCGCTTCCACCGTCAGTTGTGGAGGTAGATAAGTATTAAAGAACATGTTTCACGATCATTCCTTGGTAAGGTTTTTTGCCTTCACATTTTTAAAATTTTATTTTGCTTTCCTCTGACATAAATTAACTTCTTTATTCGACATACTGTATGTCCGCGACAACTCCACAAGTTATCTTACGGGATTACCTGGTTAAAAAGTGTTATTCAATGCCAACAATTCTATCTGTGACAAATTCCATCCAAAACCGTTAAGTAATTTTTTGATGATTGCGTAATTCCAACATCCAAACAATCACGTGATGGAAATATATAAATGGGATTCTTGTATAAATTGTAGAGGTATCTAATGAAATATGAAGAAACTTACCAATGTTTTATATTTGACAGGAAATGTGTTAATCAATGCCGGACCCACAAAAGAAGGAACGATTCCAGCAATTTTTCAAGACCGACTACAGAGACTGGGGAGATGGCTCGCAGTGAACGGTGCAGCTGTGTACGCGACCTCCCCCTGGCTGCATCAGAACGACTCCTTGCACGGGAAAGTCTGGTACACGTGTACCAAGACCGTGTACAACCCTCACCATCCCACAGCTGTACCAGATACTGCAGACACCGTTACTGCTATATACGCTATTGTATTACAATGGCCGAAAGATAATATTTTAAGAGTCAAAGACATATCACCGTACCTTCAAGACCACACAGTCGCCATGCTGGGTGAAAAAGATGAGCTTAAGGTAAAATATCGTCGTGGGTGTATCATTCACTGAAACAGTACTGTTGGATGCTTACCTAAGTATTGTCCTGTTTTTTTAATGGCCTCATTCTCACCTGATTTTAAGTGACGATCAGGATGACGATGTTACGCGTTGACCTGAAAGAATTTACTTCATTTGAAGATTCCCAAGTTGTAGTTTTCGGAGAACACGGAAACCGGTAGTGCATTCCATGTTTTAGGTGTACGTATGATAAATGTAGAAGCGAAACGCTTCGTGCGAGCTGTAGGAATATCAACAGTATACGGGTGGAGGTCTGCCGTTCTTCTGTTTGACCGGTGCTGGAATGGCGAAGGCGGAAACAACAAAAAGAGCACGCACACTCTCCAAAATGTATATTGTAATGGGAAGGCCTATTTTCAGCAGCAGGTTTCCCGGCTGATGATGGTGATGATAAAATAATTCAACCCAAAATAGTAAGTCTTTCTGGCAACCAACATATATCCCCTTAGAGAAGGTGACATAGACTGACATTTAGCTGTGGGCCTTCCCTCCAACAATAACAATGTGTTTTTTTCAGTGGGATGTATCAAACGGCATAGCATCGATCGAGTTCCCGAGCAGAGCCACTGTATATTCTGACCACGCTTGGGCATTAAAATTCACAACCAACTGATTTTTTAATACCTTGTTACGAAAGTTAGCAATCAAATAAAATAAATCCTGTAACTATTTTTTGTTTGTTTCCTTTCTCTATTTTTTCTTCTATATTAGTATGCCATAGCATACACTATCTCGTGTGCCTATGGGTTGATTTGGTAAACGTCAGTGTCACAGTAACTATGACTGACAGTGTCACGACAGTGGTGGGCGAGTGTGGAAGTTTAGTAGTACCGAACACGTGAGCATTGCCGAGCCAGTGAAGAAGTACAACAGATATTATTCCTTTTAGGTTCTTCAAGCGGAACGATTGGGCAACTCTTTTTCAAAATGATAAAGCAGTTTGTACTTCTTGCATTAC
Organism: Carcina quercana; assembly: GCA_910589575.2. Lineage (NCBI taxonomy): Eukaryota > Metazoa > Arthropoda > Insecta > Lepidoptera > Depressariidae > Carcina > Carcina quercana. Next base: position 12,196,971 of record OU342432.1, on the reverse strand, counting down.
TTTGCACTGTTGCCAGCCTAGCTACTTTTAGATAGATTCAGCTACCTTACTAGTCATATTACCATCAGACAAAATGTTGGAAACCCTACATATCTATTCCGAGTAACATAAGTTACCATGGGATTCTTGGCGCGAACTTGTAAAATGGTGGTTCATTGCAATTTTAGTAATTCGTTAATAATACTGTTATGTGTGTTTTTTGTGTTATAATGGTGTGATATAGTGCAAAAAGTGTCACGGACAGTGTTATAGTATCAATTACGCAAAATTGCGAGGGTTTCGACGCGATCCGAAGAGTTTATCATGTCGAGTACATTCGGCATATGGATTCTTTCGGATAATGTTAAAACCAAGGCTGGCCTTTGAAGTTCTCGTCAAGAATCCAAATTAAGCGATAAAATGTACACATTATACATTTTATTGAGAAAGCTGAAGAAATGGCTTCGGCGTAGTTTATAACCTCAAAATTTGTTCACCTAATTTTACTCGTCATTGGCTAGATAACCACAGGTTAAAGCCATTATTTAAAAAAAAGTTACCATGGAAGATAAGTCTCTAACAGATCAATTTGTAAATTCGACATTTTCGTAAATAAATTCGTTAAAGCAGTTTGTGAGATCGTCGCAATATTGTTATATATATTTATTTCCAAAATTGCTCGTTCAATATATAGGAAATCGTACTGCCTCAAAAAACTAGAGACCATGGACATTAAAAACCAATTTATAAGTCAAAATGATCGATTCTAGCTGGATCTGAGTGATCCCGCTTAAAGCCAGCTTATGGTGCTTAAAACAAGGCGATATGGGAGAAAAGTGAATGGAAGGAAGTGCTGATGCTTACATCTCTAAATAATATACATATCAAAACATGTAGTAGAATTATAGGATCTGTTGAGAAGGAACCCTAAAAACGAATAAATCGAAGTAGCTACTTTTCTACTGAAGTCCAGCCATTAACGACTGGCTATAGTTGGCAGCACTGTGTTTGTTTATTTGAGGTTTATTTGACAGGAGTTACTGAGTTCAAAGTAGAAGAAACCGATATACCACAGACTAAATATGTACCTATACGATATACGGCGCTAGTACGGCGCGGTTGACTGTGCTATTTGAAATATCAAATAAGAAATTTAATGTTCTGTAATTATGAACTTACTGTTACTTTTATTCATGGGCACAGTATGTGCCGATATAAGAGATGCAAGGCACAATAATTACATCGTCGAAAGAGTAGAACGATCAAAAGACTACGATATTTTCAGTGAATCCAAGAAATACAAACCGCAATGGGAAGATTTGGACACTCGTCCTCTGCCGGAATGGTACGACAGAGCTAAAATAGGCATATTTTTACATTGGGGTGTCTATTCAGTACCGAGTTTCGGATCAGAATGGTTTTGGAGCAATTGGAACAACAGCGGCAAGTGATTTGTTAAACTATCTTATTATTTATTAAATAAAACAACCTAACAACAATATTGGTCTGGAATAAAATCTGGAGAATTTATTCATTTATTTATAACATAAATTGCCCTCTGTAAATAAACTATCTTCAACGACTAATTTTATAATTTGCGATTGTTAAATTGTTAAAAAGAAAATTTTTATTTATTAAAGTTAGTGATTTCAAAAGTCATCAGAAAAATACAATTTAAAAGTGTCCTGTTTCACTATTCATAGTCATAGTCATATCGTTTATTGCTCTCTCTCTATTCACTTCTTAACACCAACCAAAGATGTTTAGTGAGCTGGATTAAAATGTTAATATTTTTTATTTTATTTTTAGACAGTAAAATCTTGGCATTCATGAAGAAAAACTACCCACCTGATTTTACCTATCAAGATTTTGCATCAAAATTTACAACAGAATTTTTTGATCCTGATAACTGGGCGAACCTTTTTAAAAAGGCTGGAGCGAAGTAAGAGAACCTTAAAAAAGAAATTTTCTGATTTAGTTTCTTAAGTGTAAACAAAACCAGCCAGTTGTGAGTCGGGCTCTTGAACTGAGGGCTCTGTACCACCACATTTTGTGTTACACATTTACAAAATCATTTTTTCTTTTCTAAGAGCAAAGCTCTACTCACACTTTTCTGGGCTGGTATTTCTTGTTTCTTAATTAGGCTTTGCACACTAAATTCACACAACAATTTTAGGTATATTGTCCTGACAAGCAAACACCATGAAGGCTTCACACTGTTTCCATCAAAACGTTCATTCAGTTGGAACTCACTGGACGTAGGACCAAAACGTGATTTAGTAGGAGAGCTTGCCACAGCGGTGAGGCACCAGAACCTAAAATTTGGAGTCTATCACTCACTCTATGAATGGTTCAATCCTATATACTTAGAAGACAAAGAAGTTGACTTCCACACTCAAATTTTCCCCAAGACAAAGTTATACCCTGATTTAAAACAGATTATTTATAACTATGAGCCTTCTATTATCTGGGCGGATGGGGATTGGGAAGCAGATGATACATATTGGGATTCAACTGGTTTCCTTGCGTGGCTCTACAACGACAGTCCAGTGAAGGATGAGGTTGTTGTCAACGACAGGTGGGGTAGAGGCACTGCTTGTAAGCATGGAGACTTCTACAACTGTGCTGATAGATATAATCCTGGTGAGGTCATTTATTATTTTTTTAAACTATTTGAAATTCCAGTTCCTTTGAAATTGTTTTGTCAATGATAATTTTTAGATTACATTTTATATAATCAAACCTCTTGCCTGTCTTCTTTTAGGTACACTGCAGCCTCATAAATGGGAAAATGCATTTACTGTTGATTCAAAATCATGGGGTTATAGGAGAAACATGGACTTGGCTGAAATATTAACCATGAGTCGGCTGCTCTATGAGGTTGTGGCTACTGTAAGTTGTGGAGGTGAGTGATCATTAAATATGAAGATTTAATTCTAATGTACAGTATGTCTAGTGACTTTGAGCAAAAATGGCACAAGATAGCTTAGTCCAGTGCCTTGATTCATCTGCTATGTAAGTCCAAATCTGGACATGAAACCCTCTTCTGATCATTGATTCTAAAGTATGATTATTTATGATATATTGATAAGTCTCAGTGATCAATGATTCTAAAGTATGGAAGATTCCAATGATGGGATACTTATTACTTATAACTATGATCATGAAGCCCTTTCTGACTATATCATGTCATAAATCAGATCAGTCATTCTCTAAAAGATAAATAAATATACATTTGTTTCAGGCAATGCTCTCATCAACGTAGGACCAACTAAAGAGGGCACAATAGCGCCCATATTCCAAGAGCGTCTGCTAGCTCTTGGTGAATGGCTTGACATAAATGGTGAAGCCATTTACAACACTTCTCCATGGATACACCAAAACGACACGGCCACTGGTGATGTTTGGTACACATGTACAAAGACAGAGTACAACACACGTCAGCCTATAGCTAAGCCAGATAAATCTGAAACAGTGACAGCAATCTATGCCATCACTTTAAGTTGGCCTAGCGACAGTGTGTTGAGGGTTCAAGACATAATGAACACATTACATAGCGGCACGTATCAAGTACAGATGTTGGGATATACTGGTTACTTGAATGTAAGTACTGTTAAGTGGTTTACCATTTAAGCTAAGTATTTAGTTAATAATTGTGACACAAATACCTGTTATCGTAAATTGCGATAGCCCTAATGAGTCATGTTATCAAATGAATGCCTATTCTTTATATAGGTTTGTGCGGCCATTGCCTTGTGTACAGTGCACATTGTATTGGTATTTTATAAGTATATAACATACATACACTCTCTGTAGGAGAGTAAACTATATCTGGATACGTCCATATGAAATATACATGCTGCATAGCAAAATCTAAGTGTGCAGCCTAACACAATTTCTCAAAGCTATTCGAAATTATTGTGTATATGCAGTTTTTTAAAGATTTATTATGTATTGTTTATATTTTATCTATGAGGAAGTTAACAAAACGGTTTTCCTGTTAGTGACCGTTTTGTTGGAACAATAAATTTTAACCTTGACATTTTATTTCAGTGGAAAATCACAGGTGGCATGGTCGAAATACAATTGCCAGACAAAAATAAAGTAACTTCGAAGGACGCTTGGACACTTAAATTTACTTACAAATAGTCAAACCAAACAATTTTAATGTTTTAGATAAGATTTTATTATGTTAATAGGTTTAGATTTTATTACGTTCATAGGTTCAGACTTTGTAGAAAAGTAAACAATTTAAACAGTAAAATAAGTGTTTTATTTAAGTATAGCAATGACCTGTAGTACATTATAACCAATACTTTCAACACTTTCTGATAAGTTTTATCTTGGATGTACGAGTGACAAAGAAATAAGAACGCCAATTTCATAAGTCTGATATGACTTATCAGAAACTAGTGAAATACATAAATCGAGTACATACATAATTAATTGTGCTGATACAATAAAAACTGTTACTCATTTTATATAAAGAATACTAAAATACTTAAAGATGCATCGACCGTCCAGTGACTCAATCGCTTTATTAAACCCATAAAATCCAAAAAAGGTGATGAGTACACATTCAGTTGAAAAATTCTAAACTGCCCAGAGACTTAAGTTTTTTAGCTCGGTTAGTTTGCGATTACTGCCGTTGAAACCTTCCACAGTTGCAATTTAATCTATGATCCTACTGCCATCAATTACATATATTGAAAACTGTGAGTTTTTGTAGGTACGCAGCAAAAGCGGGTCGACGTGATAGTATTAGATTTGCATACAGTTTAGTTTATTGATGGGAGTGACATAGGCATAGATGCCACTTGAGTATCCTCAATGGTCTCGATAAATCTTAAGCCAGCAATGAATAGCATGACATACTGGGAAATATTTAGAGTATGTCCGACTACGACGAGGCCAATAGGTGAGTAATGATTGTAGCAATTTTTGAATGTATGTATGTCCATCTCTATTTTGACAAATGAGGTGTCATTTGAAGCGTCGTGTTTGTCTGCGGGTTATAGGCTACATGAAGTCTCAAGAAATGCAACGTTTCGGGTAATAGTCTAACCAGAAATAAAATTTAAAGATAAAATATCGTTTTTGGTATCAAAACTGAAAACTGATTCACTATAAAATTGTATAATAATGATACTCATTTCACGACATTACAATCCGATGTCCTATTTTTAGATAATTACTGCACAAAGCCACAAGATATAAAGAAAAGAAAAATAAGATTATGGCAACAGAAATGTAGAATGAAACTTTGATGAAGCGGGATCCCGTTAAGTTAGTTAAGTCATGTTTGAATTTTTATAAAAGCCTTTATTGTATATCGTTGAATCACAATTGTAAATAATAACCTAGTTATTTACAACCATGTGCGTTGAACTTTGATCATACTCTTAAAATGATCAAGAAGATAACATGAGACTGGAATAAACAAATTGAATAGAATGTGAATACTTGGGAACACAAATATTATTTAGGAACTGAACATGATAGAGTTTCGGTTTAACACTTTATTGCTACGAGTTTTCTCATATCTCGTACAGCAGGCTGTATGCAGTAAATATTTAATATTTCGACAGAAGCTAAAACGAATATCTGCCTCGTGTAACTTTAAATATTTCTAAGCATAAATGAAATAAATCTCGCTACTCCTACGCTAATTCATACATACAAAATATTGCTTATCCACCTTGATGTATAAAAATATAATATATACGGAGGCGTTCAAAAACTATCCATTTTTTGTAACAATTGCAAAGTACGTCATGTGCATGTAATAATTATTTTATAAGCACGATATATGTGTAATATTAAAATGAAAACTTTAGCACGCTTCTTTTTGACTTTTGATTCTAGGTTCTTATTTATTAATTTTAATAATAAAACCCCACAATATGACGAGATAAGGTATTACTTTTCTTATATAAGTGAATTTTGTAAATTCTTTTAAGAAATGAAGATCTTTAAACAGAATGTAAGTACGTAAGAGTAAAATTTCGGATACACACATTTTGTACATATTTATTACCTCTACAAACATATTACAAATCAATCTAGTACGATAGCAGAAAAAGCAATGATTTCGACCTGTGAAAGTATTAAAAAAGAAAAATACTCCATAATTTCATAACAATATTTGCCAGATATTCAAATTGTCAGTGCTATATTTTTACACCATATTTTATACAGAGAATATACACATCAAAGTTATATGAATATACATAACCGTAGTACTATAAGAAACATTACATTCTCAATCAACAACAAACAAGCGTCCCTCATCAACCACAAATTACAAACTGCGCATAATCATCATGCATTATATAATAGGCCTTAACTTACGTAATATGGCTGAAAAATATTGTTACATGACCATTGCCATGATATTTACATGAAATTGCAAAGCCAATAAAACTACGGAATGGAATTTTAGTCATAAACGTTTACAAATAAAAATACAATCTTTTTATCGTTAATAACACTTATGGGTGACAAGCAAAAATTTAAAATTTATGCAGTTATGGCAACCATTTTAATAGGTTTTTACTTTTTTGCTTTTATTGAAATTTTTACAGCACATAATTTATCTAAAGCTATTATTTAGTATTTAGAAAGGTTTTGTATACATGATAGATTTATTTATACTATCTTTACATACACAAAAATAAAATCTCATAAATCACCTTGTAGCAGCGCATCACTAATTATTTTTTAAATGCATAAAACAGTTCTTAGGTTCAAAATGGAAATGAGTTCGCCATCGTGTTGTTGAATTTTCTGGAAAACATTACTTCAAGTAAATTATATGATTTTTGAAAATTATTTCGCTAAAGTAGGTTTGGGTTTGCAAAAAAAAAACTGACATCTACAACCATGTATTCATTAAGCAATATAATTATATTCTGCAACATGGAGTGATGCTCCCAGGTGTAACAACAACCTGAGACAAAAAATTAATGATGCTTGATGACAAACAACTTTACAGAGTATAATTTTAGTAATTTCGCTTTGTGCTAGTTCCCCGAGGCGGATTTTAATCGGTGGCTTAAATAACATTTTTAACGAACCTTTCTACGGAATCGATTTTGAAGTAAAAATCTCATGACACGCCCCTCAAGGAGCTTAAAAGCCAAGCCACCTGGCCAACTCCATTAGCTATGAGACCGATTGCAGTCGATCTCTTTGCTTTAGCGCCTCTAAATGTGGCAGCAGAGACACCTTCTGATCGAAGAACTCTTCTAAGGGGGAATGGGAGAGCATGGTGGCCAAGAATTGTTCGAGCGTGATGGACCACACGCCGTCGGCGGGCGCGGGGTCCCTGCTCGGAGACTTGGGCTTCTCCTGGAAGTCGGACGTGTTGCCATTGGGGTCCTCCTGGAGAACATTAACAGCAGAGTTCAGTTGTATCATAGGCTAACTACACAGAATTAATATAGTACTGCGTACAGAACGGACGTTCATCGCCCTCCACCGATCCGCGTTACCTCACCTCTCCCCGCAAGAAAATGGTCGGCTCATGGGTCGGTAGTTACTGCGCGCGAGCATACACATGTGCGTGTTTACAAACGTCGTCCGTTCGATATATGGGAATAGGAACCGACATCACTACATTTATATGCAGTGCATTTAAATGCTGCTCGTTGGCAAGCGCATCACTTGAGAATGTCTGGGCTATTATTTTTAGGGAATTAAACATTAGAAAAGTTCAAATAGAAATTTGGGCAGGACCACGTTGAAGGATTATTTGAAAATAATCCGCACGAATTCATTATCCGTTTTAAGTGTAAGCGTGATTTATTTAGGATTTTGGATTACAATTTTTAATATTCCTCCACTTTCAAAATGTCAAGACTTCTGTAAACAAATAAGGATATAGCCAGCTAGATCATCATCATCACCAGCCTATATGTCCCCACTGGAGGGGCTCAGGCCTACTCTCCTACAGAGAGTGTATGGGCCATAGTCCACCACGCGGGCCCAGTGCGGATCGGCGGACTTCACATGCCTGTTCAAGACATGCAGGTTTCCTCACGATGTTTTCCTTCACCGTTAAGCAATCGGATAATGTACTTGAATTGAAAAACAACTCATAGGTACACGGCTGGATTCGAACCCGGTACCCTCAGATTGAGAGTCCGCGCCTTATCCACTGCGCCACCGACGCAGTGGTCTAATGGTTAAGGCGCTTGCCCTGAAAAGGCGAGAGATTCAGGTTCGATTCCCGACTGTGTCGCCAGCTAGATAGTTTCACTCAATTATTTATCTGTCCGTCTAAATGTTTCTACACTACAACTTTTAACCTGATGAATTGTTGATGAAAGCATATTTATATTTTCATGTTTAACTTCAATTATATCTCAAAGTAACATCTTACCTCTAGAATGGGTTGTTTCGAAACAGCGGCGAGATAGAGGGAATCCTGCGATATCTCTCTGTCGAAGTCAGGACGAAGTTTCAGTTCTCCAAGCTGCAGCAGTTGGGTACCTACAGCATAACACCTATTAATAAAGGTGTCACGTCACACACACACTCATGCCGCCTCGGTAGAACCTCCATGACACAGGCTTTGCCTACAACACAGGTCGTTGAATATTTAGTAATGCATAAATTAATTTTGTTAGATCTAAGTTGAAATATGTATAAGATGATTTGTGAATAAACTTATTATTATAGATACATGAGATAAGGTGATTAAAATATATTAATATGAAACTGATATGTGACGTGGTTTTTATGTTGACATGGACTAAAACGACATTAGCAGATCTCATCATCAACATCCTATATATATAGCCACTTCAGGGGCTCAGGACTACTCTCCTACAGATAGTGTATGGTTCATAGTCCACCACGCGGGCCCCGTGCGGATTGGTAGACTTCACACGCGCCTTTGAATTTTTCTCAGGAGTGTACATGTTTCCTCGCGATGTTTATCTTCACCGAAAAGCCAATCGTAATTATTTTTGTCATTCGTACATAAATTCCAAATAACACATTGGAACTCATTGGTACGAGCCAGGATCGAACCCAGACCTCGATTGTTCAACGACTGACGCTCTACCCAACAGAGCTACCACGGCTTTATTAGCAATAAGCAAATATAATCTGACATGAAACCACAAAGTTTTATCTAACCAAATGTGACAAAGGCCAACCAGAGTACACAAACTAACAGAATTTAGTTTAGAACAAGGTTGGGTAATCTCATCGAGTACAAAATAAAAATATCAAGAAACTGATGCAAAACTTGTAAAAATCATAAATGTCCGCGAGTCGTACATTATCCACGCCTGGCTTAAAGCGATGAAGCAGCTGTATGAAGTGACTCACCGGCGACGACGACAGCCTCGTAGAGCGGGGGACTGTGCTGGGTGAGGTCGTGCAGCGCGGCCAGCAGCTGCAGGAAGTGTGCGCGCGGCAGGGGCGGCGCGGCAGCGGGCGCGGGCGCGGCCGAGCCCGGCGTCGACGGCAGGGAGCCCGACAGGCCGGCCAGCGCACACGCACGCACCGAGTCAGCCGTGCACGTCTCCCACGAACCTGACAATAACCGATATCTAGTTCAAATACGTAAGAAACTTGGTAGCATCGCAGATACGAGTAAGATTAGAATAAATTATATTTCAAAAAACATTCAACATTCAATACAATGTCACTGATACTTTCATACATGAATGTAGCTGGTAGATGGATACCTGACTGGCTGTAGGCACTATCACTTGACTTGTCCATGTGACAACCGTCGCCGCACGACTCGCTGACTGATCGCTGCATGGCTTCAGATGTGGGCTCTGGAGTCAAAGGTTTCTCGCCGCTGAAAGTTACGTTAAGTTACATTATGGCATCTTTTCTATCACTATGGTTAGCAAACGATAGATCATTGTTTGTCTGTTTGTCAATTTTTTGCCCTTTTTCTCAGAGGAGGTATCAAATTGTCAAAATCAAGTCTGCAATTCATTGTATCTGTGAAACAATACTTTTAGGTCAACGCTAAAAAGATACAGACATTTATTCCATATATTTTGACGAGTTAGCTTGAAAGCGCATGAAATCCTTCAAGGTACTTGCCATTGACCCAGTATCCAGATATTTGGCAAGAAGCAAGGTCTTCAACACACGTCATTAAAAATGGTTTTACGATTACAAACTGTTTCAGCACCTGGTATATTTTTAATGGTAACAATTTTGTTAATAATTGCTCATTAATTTTGGTTTAGCATTTTTACCTATCATTTATGATTTCACGCACCTATCTTCGAAGAAAGAGAAAGCATCAGCAGCGAGCTCCTCTCCGGTGTCGGTGAAGTGTGCCGGGCGCAGCTCCGAGTGCGAGAGGAGGGGCGGCGCGTGCGCACAGTACAGGGCGCGCAGCCGCCGCTGTGCGTCCGCGCGCGCGCTCACACCCAGCGCCAGGCTCAGCCCGCGCGCACTCACGTAACCGTCGTCGTCGTGGTCCATCAGCTGATGGACCACACACAGACACTCAGTGGAGTTTTACCATTTTAGGGAAACACAATACATGGAAACAGTGTGTTGGGGTGATAAAGCTTAATTTTGACTAAGTCACAGGCACAGAAATAAAACGACGTGTGGTCTCTTCAGGGTATAATTGCAGACTGATTTGATCTGAGCCCACAGCTACAGTCATAGAATGTAAACGTACAAACACAGTGCAAAAAATCCGGAGAAGTACCTCTCGGTACTCGGTTTGATTAGCGGTATGGCATTTTCTATGTCCACCTGGATGGCTACCACCATGTTGCCTAAGTCTACAGCCACACCAGTGTTAATAAAACTGTTGTGTTCCGGTATAAAAGGTAGCAGAGACAGTGACTTTTTTTTCTAGATGCGCACGCATACCATCCATCGACTTTATCTTCAAGGCCAAGTGCAACCTCCATCATATATTTAAAAAAAATCACTCCACGCTTGCATGCGGATTGAAGATCACAGTTAGGTGTTGTTGTTACATAGGTGGGTAGATGCTATTCCCTTCTCCCGAATATTTTCGCCTTTTTTCTGAAGCCTTTTAAATGCGGGTAGTAAAACAAGTGGCAATTATGGCCACGTGCAAGTCGGACTCGCATAAGGTTTCCAAATTTAGATTTGAACTATTGTAGGATCTGACCTATTAGGGATTAGAAAAGGGTCTGCGAAATACCGTACCAATGAAAAAAAACAATGACATAATCAACCAATCTAATTTGCGTTCTTCAAACCTATTATCATCATTCGTTCAGAACGTTTGAAGTACACAAGTACAGAAGTACCTTGAACATCCTGGCGGTGATTGCCTCGGCGTAGTCGCCCTTAGCCCACGGCGATAGAGCACTGAATATCGTCTTGAACTGCGGGTAGTCCAGCCTGTACGCTTCGTACGGGGCTTCCAGTCGTTCACAGGGAACACGCTTCGCCCATAGCAGTTCCTCGCGAATCACACTCAACAACTCCTGAAATTAGATTGTTTAAGCTCAGTTGCGTAAAGCGTCAGTCTTTAAAAAATCGGGGTCTGGGTTCGATCCTGGCTCGTACCAATGAGTTTCAATTTGTTATTTGGAATGTATTTACGAATGATATTTGCTTTTTAGTGAAGAAAATCATCGTGAGGTTGCACACGCTTGAGAAGAAATTCAAAGGTGTGTGTGAAGTCTACCAATCCGCACTGGGCTCAGTCACTCAGCGGGCTGTGGAACGAACTGTGTCTGGAATTTCTCTACGTGATAAAATCCGGAATGAGGAAATCTGTAAACGAACAAGGATTAGCGATATAGCTCGACGAGCCAGTGAGCTGAAGTGGAAATGAAAAGAACAGATAACTGATGGCGAGTAAAGGTTCTCGAGTGGCGACCACGTACCGGGAAGCGTGTACCGGACGTCCCCCAACTAGATGGACCGAGGACCTGGTTAAGGCCGCGGGAAATTGCTGGATGCAAATGGATCGGGACCGGTCAAACAGGCCTATGTCCAACTGTGGACATTGTTGTACATAGTTCCTAGAAAAACCGTCATTAAAGCAATGTTGTAGTTTTTCTTATCCCATGGATTGAGGTATAGTTGTTGTAAAAGGAAGGCATCTGAACACATAAGTCTGACCTGCAACTCATCAGGCTCAAGCAGTTTGTCTTGCTGCAGCGCTCTCAGCGTGTTCTTCTCTAGGCTGTCTTCCAGCTGCCTGACGACCCTGAGCCGGTGCTTCAGACGCAGGTGCTCGATACACTCGCTAGAGACAGTGGCTCCGTACGAGCGGTACGACTGGTAAACTAGATCTTGTATTTGTATTGTCTGAAAGGAGAATAGTTAGAAATAAGTTGGCAGCCATTTATACAGCATGGTAGGAGAAAACCTCAACATGAGCCAAAAAGTTTAAATTCAAACTCGACTTCACGAATGAAGAATACCTCAGTGTCGATGGGATCGTGATCTGTTTAAATAAAACATTAAAATAAAAATAATGTTTTGATAATGTAAAATTATTTTGCATTTATTCGTCATCCGAAATAGAGGGTAGGTGCAACTGAATGATAGTTAATTCATTTTATAATAACCGGCAAACAACTTGAAAAATGATCTTGACTGCGCAGTAAACGATTTTCGGGTCTCTTTGGCGGGAGTGGGAGGGCAATGTCATTTCGAACACATTGAGGCGCGTGATTGGCCGAACAGTCCCCCCTTGTCCCCCTCTGTCTTTGCCCATTATTGTTCAAGTTGTGTGCCGGGAACTATACAATTAAGTAGACAGTGAAAATGTTTCATTCGGAAGTGCAGCAGCTTGGCATCAATCTCCGATGACAATGACCAGTACCCACCCTTTGAGCGTTGCGCGCCTCCGTGGACAGGGCCATCGCCTCGTCGTTGTAGATGCCACCGAGGTAGTCGTTGAGCACCTGCACCGCTTGTCCGTCCTCGGAGCACTTCAGCAACTTGTCGTGGTTTATTTCCAGGATCGTTAGTGTCACCTAAAGCATATGTGGTATTTCTACAGATATGCTACACAAGTCGATGGTGACTTTGTCGTTGGCACAGTTCTGATCTGACCACGGTTGAGAGTGCACGCTTCCCTTGAGCTTACCGATAATTTCGGAAAGATGAATATTAAGAAGCATGTCTATGTAACAATAACTTACGAGCGATCACCAATCCGCCTGCCGAGCGCGGCGATTATGGCAAATCCCCTCATGAAAATCTACGACGGAGGTTCATGTCTAACAGTGGCCTTATGTAAAATAATTTACTAAAATATCTTTTTCTATTATAAAGATCGGCTTATAAAAGTGCCTTACCACTAACCAAACTGAGTACTGACACGCCGCTATCGATCAAGCCCGCGAACATCACCTGCAGTTCAATAGGCTATACGACACCAAATTAAATTCTATTTTAAACAATAAAGGGCAATATAAAACTCCTATAAAAATGTAAAATATCTAATATTATTTAATTTTTTACATGACTTTTACCCGCCCGCTTATAAAGTCTTGAAAAAAAAACTTGCTCTTATTAAAAATTCATTTTACATTTTGCTTTTTAATTACACTGTTAAGATTTTATAGTAAGGGCGTGGTCACATAATAACCTTTTTTTTCGAGATAACTCAAATCTTGTTAAAAGTTTCATACATTTTCAACTTCCATACAAACGCCTTGTGTTCGATGTATGGGAGTGAGTATCTCGACATTTGTATGCAGTGTCCGGCCTGTGCCTGAACACGTCTACTTAAATACGCTATGAGGAATGATATTTGTATGCATCGTAGAATATGAACTTGTGTACCTGAAATATAACTTTGGCACCGTCATAAAAGAAGCAGTCCATCACGTTAACGGCGCACTCGTACGGCATCACGCTGATGAACAGAGTGAGGAACCAGGACAGGGAGATGATCCTCATCATGCCCAGCTCATCCAGCTTAGAGTGCAGCTCCGGCAGATGCGCTGCGGTCAACTCTTCCAGGACCCCTTGGTCCACCTGTACATCAATAAATAAGTCTAAAACAAACACATACAATACAGAATAAAACCAAATACACCACCTCCTGCTGATCTGTAAAATGTATGACTCAGTAATAACTGCCTCGATAACTTGACGCTTTTGGAAAGGCAGTCATAATATTATCTTAAGATACTTTAATATATAAAAACTAGGTTCTGCTCGCAGCTTCGCCCGCGTAGACTTTAAAATGTAATCCGAAAATGCCAAGTAATTTCTTACCAAAGCTCCAACCACTCTCGTATTGTAATAATCAGGCAGCAGCGTCTCGCAGATTGTCGCCAGCAACCAAAACGCTTGTTCCTCTGGGCAGTATATCAGCAGCACTGAAGCGACTATGTTCATCGCCTGACAGTACCCGATGGCGGGGTTTTTCAGTGCGTACGCGCACAGGACTCGCCGTAATGCGGATATACCTGGTGAAACATGGGGCGTTGTTAAATAAAACAAACGGAAACATTTACCTGCATTGACTTCTATTGCGATTAAAAAACCGCCTTCTAAAAGAGCCTGACATATAAAGGCTGTGGAATGAGATTTTGATATGGATTCCACTTAACATTCATAAATAGGAAGCAGATAAGAAATCTGATTTTAAAAGATAGTGTTTTCAGTAAGGCATTAAGGACTATGATTTAACAGGAATTCGCTGAGAATGCTTCCATACCAATTTTTGCCATCTTTTAAATCAGAATAGTTAGCTTAGAAAGAATCTAAAAATAGGATATCGGATTATAGTGGCGCGAAGTTAATATAATTAACGTACAACTTTATTGTCAGCTAAAATCGACGTTACGCAGCTAATAGCCCCCAGATGGCGTTTTCAACAATTATACAAAATAGTGAGTAAAATTGCCGTGGTACTTGAATAAATAGTTTAACTTTACCTCTCCTAATACAAATAACTAACCAACATCATTTTGAAACGCCGGATGCTCAGGTAGAGATCTGTGGAGGTCTCTCTCGATCTCATCGTTCGCTTGGTTCTTCGATGACAGCGCTTCATTCACGAGCTTCTCATAGAGGCCTTTGTTCTGCACCTTTTGTAGTATGGAGCCGGAGAAAACGCTCCACAATTCGCCTCTCAAGGACTCAGGCAGGCCCTTGACGACTAGCTCGCTACCGGCCGTGGTTTGATACATACTGACGCCACGCCCCACCTCAGACATGTGTTCTTCCCATTGTTTCTCCTGAAATTGTAATGAAATTGTTACAGTACTCTCCCTAGGCATATCTCTGTCAGTCAGTTACAGTTCGTGTGTGTATTGACAACTACGTTGGTGATACTGGTAGAAGAGAACAGAGATTTCTGTCAGATGCTTTATACCTCTATTATCGTGACATACATACATAATTTGATACGTTTGCAAAGACTTAATGATCGTCCGCATACCTCACAGCAATATTTTCTTAGCCCTGGTTCATTTACCGAATACATCGATCGATCGGATCGAAAAGTCGATTAATAAACCGGAATAAGCAAACATGAAATAAAATGCAGTGATACCTTCTTCTGTTGCACCTGCTTGATCGGGGAAGTTTGATGTGTCCGGAACAAGGTCATGAGTGGCGACTGAGGTGTCCAGTCTTTCCCGCCGTCTTCACGCGCTGTCGCCCGCGTCGCTTTATCCCTGTGAACATCACTGTTTATTCATACACTTTGAGAGTTTGGTAACAATATAAACCTAGCTTTATATATAATTGTAGCCCAGAACGAATGTTAGTAGCAGCCCAACAGGAAACTTGAAGATAGACTAAATGTTAGTAGCAGCCCAACTGGAAACTTGAAGATAGACTAAATATGTTAGTAGCAGCTCAACTGGAAACTTGAAGACAGACTAAATGTTAGTAGCAGCCCAACTGGAAACTTGAAGATAGACTAAATGTTAGAATCAGCGCAACTGGAAACTTGAAGATAGACTAAATGTTAGAATCAGCGCAACTAGAAACCTGAAGACAGACTAAATGTTAGTAGCAGCCCAACTGGAAACTTGAAGATAGACTAAATGTTAGAATCAGCGCAACTGGAAACTTGAAGATAGACTAAATGTTAGTAATAAAATATGCACGTTATAATCCTAACGCCTTATCTACTTACCATCAGGTGAGATGAAGACCAAGTGCAAGCCCTATATGGACAAGCTAGATATCTAAAAAACTGGATCCCCACTCACTTCGGCAGCTTAGCTAGCAGCTCAGATATCTTGTGCACTAAGAAGTCTCTGTCTGAGATATTGCCGAACAAGAAGCTGGTGTGGTGTGCCGTGGTTATGAGGATGCTACCGGAGTCGCCAGTGCTGCCGGTGCCGCCAGAGTCCGCACGCTCCACTTGCTGGACGTTGCGCAGCGGTATTGTGAGACGAACCAGGTTGCGAATCTGAAATAATGCAACGTAAATATGATAAGCACCATTTGCCTCTTATTATGGCTGGAAGAGATCGCTTTCAGCGACAATTCTTGCACTTAAAAAAAGGAAAGTAGGTTTTTGCACACTCGTGCCATTAAAACCCTCACATCGGCTCGGGCTTGTTAATGGAAGCTCGTTTACAATAACCTACTTTCTCCCCTTGTATCACAATGTACTATTACTATGTATACAGCTAATAACTTTCTTATCGTAGTTAGGTTTTAATATTTTAACTTGGTAATCCATTAAACGCTCAAACGTTTAAACTATAACAAATTCAATTAACAACAAAGAAACTAACCATTATCACGACTACGTACAAATCGGTTGGATAGTTTATCGTCTGTTTAGCCGTGAGTCACGGACACGTACCGGCTAAGCGCAACTAACATCGCACAAAGAAGTATAAACACATTCAACCGTACTATTGTCAACGAGATAGCTCGGGTCTCATGCACTTAGATAACTTGAATAGTTTACCAGAGATTATGTGTGATACTTGTGCACTTAGGCGATAATCACAACAGTCAACTCAACTATACATAGAACGGATTCCCGGTGGGGACATTATCAAATATCACTTTGTGAGACTTTCCCCAGTATGGTTAGAACATTGCAGGCTGAATCGCCTGATTGTCTGAAAAGTAAGAGGATTCCGTGCTTCGGAAGGCACGTTACGTTGTAGGTCCCGGTTACTGTCTACGACAGGTAGTAGCCACATGAGCCGTGTCAGAGTCTTTTGGCGGCTAAACAACTCTGACAACTAGAGTTTGTGAGGTCGGTCATAATTCTTACATACTACACGATAAGTAGAACTATACGTAAAAAGTTGTTTGTTATTTCAAAATAAATCATCGTATATCCGAAAAGATTTCGATTCTGAGGTCTATTTAAAATAATATCTAATAATTAACAAGGTTTTAAAAAATTCTTAAAATCGCTTTTATTTATCCATTCTCAATGACCCTGAGCTCACATTAGGATAACCCTATATATTCCTTCCTATCACTCTGTCTTTTCCCACTCTGAATTCGAATTCGTTTACATTTTAAAGGAAAAACGTCAGTATTTCTCATTTGACCTAGGACTGCTGTAAGAATTTTTTATACATAAATAAGCTGTTACTTTTCTGTACATTCTTCTGGTTTTGTGTGTTTTGTACATGTTTTTGTGTATAATAAATTGTTTTAGTAATAATAAATGTTTAAATATAAATAAAAAGACAGGAGTGTTCGTGACCCGCCAATAACCGCGTATCATTTATGAATAACAGTGTACTATTCATACATAGATAGAACAATGCGTTTGTAGTATTGTTGAAATTAAAACCTCATGTATTATTGTTATCGACAAAGGTTACATATTGTTATAAGTTTATGACATACAAGTGATACATATATAACATTTATATACATAGAAGCTATCTTTTATAAGAACAAGTGAATGTGAGTATAGAGCCTTTAGCCTGACTTAATATTAAATTTTAATTGATAAAGTCCAGTGGTTCCCAACCGGTGGTCCGCGGCGCCATGGTCATTGAGAACTAAATTAAAGTCGGCAAAGCAAAGCTAGAATTCCAAAATAAAATTTTACTTAAGTGGGCAGTGCTGGCACAGCACACGGAACAAAACGTCGACTCTCATCTTAACCTTACATATTTTAAATTTTAAATAATAAACTATTTTCTTACCCGGCTATCAAAGCAGATGAAATTCTGTGACAAGTATAGTCTGCCCCAATTATACCTCTTGTTATAAGGAGTCCACAGAGTACACTCCTCAGACCCGTCTAGTTTTTCATTCTGAGGCAAGCGGAATTTTAATGTGTACAAATTTGACTGCTTCCTGGCATCTAAGTCCCTTTTCAAAAAT
This sequence comes from Carcina quercana, assembly GCA_910589575.2. Lineage (NCBI taxonomy): Eukaryota > Metazoa > Arthropoda > Insecta > Lepidoptera > Depressariidae > Carcina > Carcina quercana. The sequence goes on along the minus strand of OU342432.1, from coordinate 12,178,722 downwards.
GACGGCTTCTTTTGTACATTTTTACTTAGTTTTGTTAGCAAATCTTTGTCAATGTTAAATGAACCAGATTTGTTGTCTATTAATCTGGAAAAAGTATTATTTATTATTATAATGTTTTAAAAATATAAAAAGCTATTTCGGTGACCCTGGTTCATCTACGTATTTCCTCATTCCATATTTTATCACATAGAGAAATCAATATAAGATTCAAGCAATAGAAGATGTTTATCCTTCGGTGGTTCAAACTCAAACACACCTGTTACATATTGGAGGCCATTATTTATATCATAATATTAAAGAGATAAAGTTTATCAGTCTGTAATTCAATATGACAAGTGAGACAGAAGAATTTTATCTAAGGTTAAAAAAAACTGTAGTTTAGAACTAAGAGAACACAACAGACAAAAAATAAGTTATTAATTTAATTCTTAAACACTCGCAAAAAGAGAAGAACTATTGAAGTATTTGCCAGTCTGAGCTTATTTAGACTGATACATATATTGTTATTTGAGACAAGGGGGGTGGGCCATCGTTCACTAGTTGGGCTCACTGCAAACTTGATAGATCTATTGTGACCAACAGATATATAAAATAAGTTTTATTATTATTATCAGAAGTAGGGTCAATGCACCAATAGTTGACCCAAAAACCCAAAACTTTGTATTATATTACCATTTTTTAAAAGGACAACTAGAGGAACATTTACCAGTCAGGCTAGAAGCTTGCTGGTCAGTTAGTGCCATCACGATTTTCCGATTTTTTTATTTTATACATTGCAAAATGTTTTGATAAAAACTATGATACTTAAGTCTTTGAGTATGGTAAGGAATACATATTTATAAAAAAAATTCTGTTATTTATGTAAATAATTTAATACCCTAAAAGTCACTTTACTGGTCAACTATTGGCACATTGACCCTACATGGTTTCAAAATTTTCAGTCAAATAAAAATGGTGGTGTGCACCACACAGCCATCCTTATTTATGCCATATCATTACTTACCATCAGAAAAGAAAGTCAAATGTAAAAGCTAAAGGTTTTAATATACAATTTATTTTCTAATGTACTTACTGTTTCATGGCAATGTTGGCCAACTGCTGCATAAGTGCAAGTGTCTCATTTTTCTTTAAAAACATAGTGAAATAGTATTCTCCATCCCTTGTGACCACTTTAATGGAATCAGGGAATAATAAACTGTTTGTCTTTGCCAGATCAGTAACATCTGCCCATCGGATTTTAATTAAGGTTTTATGTCCAAATATGTAGGAATAAAAGCACATATAGTGCACCGAAAGGTACATCCAGCCTTGCCGGGGCATTTTCCCTTTCCAATAACTGAAAATAAACATCACTGATGTTAAGACATTTATACAGCTTGATAATTTTAGCTTATCAGTTTCATTTTTATTTATGTCAAACAAAATTAGCACTACATGTGAAGTGCACAGCAAAACTACCAATTACTTCCCATAAAACTAACTTGATCAGTTTAGCTCTCCTGCAATAATTTTAAACAAGACAACTACTAATTACAGGAGAGCATTAGTGGCCTCGTAAACAAACCTAAGTCATGGAAATTTTACTTCGTTCAATAAAAAAGTCAACTATTACAGGAAAGCCTTGTCACCTTGCCCATAATAAGAGAGTTCAAGTCTAGTTCATATAATTATAGAGATTTGCAACTTACCTGCACGAGTAGTAGCAAACTAGTTTCTCATCTTTTGGCATGTTAAATTTTTGATGGAATTCATAGTCTACATTTTTGTATGTGGCTGTGTCCTCATCTAAATTAAATATAAATTTGCCAAAATTAGTAATAGTCAATAGCTCAATAAAATAAACACCTTAAAATACTCTGAACGTTTAATTGGGTATGTAAAGGTAAGTCATAAGGCATGAAAATAAAAAATCCATTTGGAGATATTTGGATTTTACATCATATTTTCTCATTTACTTTTCAAATCAGTTAAAGTTGATGTTATAATTTCTTAAAAAAACACAATGACATGACACATGACGTGTTATGAATTTGTATTATTTATGGTTTATATCCCTATTGTATTAGAGTTATGCTTAGCATAATTATATTATTATAACTAAACAATAAAATGTCTTCTGGAATATATGTTTTTCTAAAATAAACTACACCTTTTGTGAATATTTTTTCTTATGTCAATACTTATTTATATTTACTGTTTTAATTTTTCTGTTGATATATTCATTGATGTTCATTCCCATGAAATTGAGGAAAAAAAACTATGATGAAATAATAAAATATAGGACCTTCTGTAAAATTTTCCTGTTCTGTGGCAATGATAGAATTAATCTTGCAGCACACAAACTCTGTCACCTCCTCTTCAGTGTCAAAGGAATGCAGGGTTGGACAAACGTTGTCAAGCAGCCACTGCCAGTCGAGACGAATTTCAGACTCTGTAAGAGCTGTAGATATCACTGAAAAAAACAATTGTTGTGTGTGTAAGGATAATATAAACTCTAAATTAAAATTTAACAATTATATTATTTTTGCTTACCATAGTATATTTCCGAGTTAGGCGTTTGATGCAGTATCCTATAAGGCGCTGGTTTCGTATCTCTAACACTGTCTAATGTACCTACTAGAAGTGAAGACAACCCCTTAGACTTTCCATGTCCCTTCCGTCGCTGGAGAACGAAATACAACGTTGTTTCATCACTATCCCTGCAACATAATAACACACAAATGTTTCACAAAACCAAAGTAAGATCACCAAAGTAATTTGAGGAAAGACACAATGAACAACAATTACCACAACGCAGTTTTCAGGAAAACTTCTTGAGGTTTCACCCACATTTTATCAACTTGTAAAGAACGTGAGTGATTTAAATATTTAGTATATTACAAAGATACTAGATTTTTAAAAGCATTATTTACAATGTACAGCAGAAATCAACTCGTTAGTAATTATTATTTTTATGCGTTCACATTCACAGTTCACACTTCACAGCAGTGAGTGACAGACATTGACATAAAGTCATAAACACAGATTATGTCATAAAACCCAAAGCACTCTGTGGCAATGGGTCACAAACACAAAATATTATAGTGAAACCAAAAAGCGTAGAAATTAATGTTTTGAGAACTAAAGTTAAACCACATTTTGAGGTTATGCAATATATAAACAAAATAGTCGTGCTGTAGTTCTGTATTGCTATGTAAACGACAGTGGCGCCCCCATTTATTTTCTACTCTTTTTGGTCGCACTGTACGTAATGTGATGATCACTGAGGAAGTAATGTGATAATGGTCGGTAATGTGCAAGTAGTATAACCATACAAAACGTAGTGATTACTTGACCAGGGGACCATACTTGCTCATTGAGAGATGCGTTTAACCCAGGATCAATGATCAATCAAAGAATCTCATTTCACTCATCTATCTATAGTAAAACATAAAAACCTGCCAAGTGCAAAGGTGTAAGATAGGGTGACGTTATATATCCGAAACTCTTCACCCCTTCGATTTGCCGATGACATAGTCATTAGTATATTATATACTCTTTGATAGTCAAAGAGACATTTGGTCATAATCATATATGGCAGAATCCTTGGAGCAGTGCCTTGGAGCACGTGAATGCAATGCTCAATAACCTCAACAAAATTTCCCAACAGTTAGGTTTAATAAAAACGGCCAAGTGCGAGTGTGACTCGCGCACGAAAGGCTCCGTACCTGGTTAGAGTCGCTGGATGCAGGTGGCTCGGGACCGGTCGATGTGGCGTACCATGAGGGAGGCCTATGTCCAGCTTTGGACGTTTCCCGGCTGATGATGATGAGATATATTTATTAGGCTTGCGTGTTCACCAAAAATAACTTTAATTAAACAGCCACCAACGCAAAACAAGAAACAAAGTGGACATAGTCCCGGTAAAACAGCTTACTGTAGTAACAGTTTCTGTGTGATGGCTCCGAGGATTTATAAAGGCCACGCAGGCGCAGGGGCTTTCTCAAAAAAGTAGTGTAAATTATGCAAAATTACAATCAATTCTTTCAGAAAAATTTGTAATCAATGTGTAAGTCACTTTTCCACCATGTGGCATGGCTTCGCTGTGGCAAAGCCTGTGTGTACTGCTGAGCACTACTGTCTAAATTATCACGAATTTTTAAACAAGATACATACGAGTATTGTATAATTCCCTATGACTGAATGTAAATTAAAACACAATTTTTGCATTAGCATTATTACTTAATATACAGGTATTATACTGTATTATTATTAAATAACTATGGATTCACTTTCAACACACATGTAGACCAAATTTAACAAGTACAAACAAGAATTTTATAATCAATATGGGACTATTGACTATACTATATAATACAAAATAAAACTAGACGTGTGTTTCCAGTAGGCTTTGGGCTTAGGCTACTCTTCCTGAGTAGGCCCTGCAGTGGGGACATATATATGCTGTTGATGATGCCCCGCGACTGGACTTCTGGGAAGTTTATTTTCTAAAAGTTCAGTTACAAATACTTCTGCATACAAGCCCATTGTTTGAGTAATTGAACTTTTGGGAAGAAAATCCCTAGCAGTCCAGTCGCGGGATAAGGTGAGCGAAACTACTAGGAATACACGAAGCAAACATAAAACCGTCTATACCGCACTTTTCTGGTACTGCTCCTATTTATTAAATACATGTTTATAGCTAGAGCTATTATAGAGTATTAAAATTAATTAATTATTAAAATATTGTAGGAGAAATAGATTGACATAAATTTTGATATGGGAGAAATGTTTCCGTGGCAAAATTATGGAATAACTGGAATAATTATACAAATCTTAAATACGCAATACTAAAATTGAGACCAATAAATAGTCAAATGTACTTTATTTATACCAATCAAATAAAAAGGTGAACATACTACAACAAAATATTATAGAGCATTCAATGATGATGCTCTTTCTCAGTCACCTTTCTTTGTTGTTCAGCCCAAGCTGTAACATTTTCCGGAGAATTTACAATTCGATGAATTTTACAGAAGCAATAAAGCCCCAGAAGCATTCCCATCGGGTAGAACATCCATATGTTGTTTTCTCTCATATAGAAGAACAAAGGGAATTGAGCAATCTTGGAGGAAAAGGTGTAAGGAAACTTCATATGCCTTCCAGACTTTCTGAAATTATCAATTTGTATTGTACTTACATGCAAAACACAACATTTTGTTGTGGGTAGGTATACCTATTTATTCTAGTAATTCTATTAAAGCCGGGTGCGGTTACCAAAATTGATTTAAAAAAAATGAATGATGGATTTCATATTTCACTTCATATTTTATCTGTTGGGCCGTTGTATGTTCAAGGTCATGAAGACACCACAGGCTAATGAATGAGGCGCTTGATCTGCTACCTTTCATACCGGAAAACAATAGAGCTATTAACTCTGCTGTTTAGTGGCAGACTTAGGTAACATGGTGGTAGCGTGGTGGTGGTGGTAGCCAGCCAGGTGAACATTGAAAATGGTTTTTTGGAGTAGGTAAATCTATTTAGTATCATGATCTTACCCTGCCATAATGCCTTTATCTTTAAGAGCCGCTTCAGCTTGAGAATAAAAACCAATAAGTTTTTTTGTGAACGTCATTATGTCCAAGAAAATATTTGTATTAAATCCTCAGGTTTCTCAAACCAAAACCACACCAAAACCCAAATGTGAACCAAATCAGACCAGTGAATCAGACGACACCTAGACGACACTTCAGTTTTTGAAAATAACGGTTGAATAACGGCACGAATGTCACCACCTGTCACCACTGCACAAATATCTTTCAAAGAGGATATAATATTACTTGCTCAGTGATAATCAAAGAATATAATACTGAAAAGGAGATAATATGCTGCGCTACTCATATATACATTTTTGCATCAGAATCAGAACGTAACATACTACCACACCACTGAGCAAGTCTAGAGTAAGTAATCACTATACTACACTACCACACAAATAAAATGGCACTATTTGGAGTAGTATTGGAAAATGTAATAAATCGTTTAATATTTCGTATATTATACATTAAAAAAGTAAATATGAAAGGTGTATAAAATTGTACCTAAAAATCATTAAAGTGTAAAGCTCCGCTTTTATATATTTTCTTTAGAATAATATTAGAAATCACGTCGTCCATTGCCAGGCACAGTATAGTTTCAGCCCTTTAACAGACATTTACTCATTCGATAGTCCATGTAAAAAGATAAATAGCTCTATACTTTTTTTTTCGATACGACTAATAGGAATTTTTATCACAACCCGCCAAAAATTGATTGATTTTATTCGCAAATAATAAATAATATATCGGGTATGAGTTGTGACGTCACACGTCTATAAATTGGACCGTTAAATGTATGCAGCTTGTTAGATATTTTGATTTATCTCGTAAAATAATGTTTTTATGTATTATATACCCCTAGAAAAAATGTTCAAAATGCAATGACACAACTAAATCTAATAAGCATTTTACTATTCAAAAAACTACATTTTTCGCAATTTTTGAAATTTTAAATTCTTGTCAAATCGAAATTTAAAAAATTTGCGTATTTATATTTTAGGGTGCTTTCTTGTTGGTCTTAATGTCCATTACGTTATAAAATACAATTCAACCCCAAACTAATTCTGTGTGAAGTAGCCAATTTGTAAAAAAAACATTTGTAAGATTACTGCACAAAGTCAGCTATTCTATTATAAAAGATTATGGCAACCGAAATTTAGTATAAAACTTTGATCGAGCGGAATCCCGTTAATGTGATGTTAGTCTAAATGTAAATAGATAAAGTTGGCTTAGTTGAAATAATTTTTATTATTCCGACTGAAAGACAACGTATCCATGGTTATGAATTAAAAGTTAAAAAATCTGTGACTGACGCTGACGTCTGTCAATCAACTTCCTTCTGTGTTCTCTCTCGCTCGCTCGTTTGAGTAACTTTGGTTGGTTGGTACTGTTGGTAGATTATTTCACGTGAATTGGATTGAAGAATCGTTATAAATTACAATACATGTAAATTATTTATTAACTATATTCAAATTCCGCTGAAATGAGCGATAACGAAAAAGAAGAGGCAGCAAATTTGGTAATTATCAATAATATTCGACAGGGTTGAATATGGAGTAGTACAAAGTGTATTGAAAATTATCATTAATCGAGGACATGAAACGTATTGTTATTCTACTTATTGTTTAATTGTTTTTAGAAAGAGGAGTTCGAATGGGTGTTACGTGAAGAAGTTCACGCTATATTACATCAGTTACATACAGTATTAGTTGTAAGTATCGACAAATATGGTAAGCTAATAACAACTATCTATACTACAGGCCTTACAAGGGTGGAAACTTTGCGATGAAACTGAATTTTTATATGAATAATGTTTTTACCTTACTTTGAATGGACAATCTATAAGTCTAGTGCTCCGTTTGTGCACCCCAACCATTTATCGTAAATATCAGATTAATCAGATAGAATATTTTTTTCTTATTGTTTGGTAAACCCACAATTAAAAGCATTAAATAAACCAGGAAAATTAATGAATTACTTATTAAGCAAAAATGTGACATATCCAAAATAAAAACATAATAATAGATGAACATTGATGATTCACTTTTCAAGTACATTTGAATTATAAAGTGAAGACTCATTATTTAGGATGTAGTTTCATAAAAAAAATTCTTTTTAATTATTATGAACAATCAAATGTATTATATGAATCAATCGATTTATCAGGCCTAGAAGCCATATGATAATAAATACAATGCACTTTCAATTTATTCCAGGAATGTGCTCATCGATTTCCAGTGCCATTGTATGGCAATGAAGGACAAAAACAAGATAAATTCATTCTGACATCACAGCCCGAACAACTGAAATGTATTGTCACACTTACTGGTGACAGCATAACTCATGCTGTAAGTAACACTTTACAAACATCACTCTTTTTCTAACTAACAAATTGAGGTAGTTAAGGTTGAAGTATAAATTTGGTAAGTATAAAACAATTATCAGTGACATTTCTTGTAAAATTCCAAAGTAATGGCAAAATCAACAAGAATTTGCAAAAAGTGACATGTGTAAGAATAGTTGTATTAGAAACCCACTAAAAATAATAACGGCTGACATGTGAGTCCAACTCGCACTTGTTCAGATTTTTATGATTCCATTCCTCTAATGAAAAAATGATAGTATCACTCTTTTGTCTGCCCACTTGAGACATCTGATTATCTCAATAATTTCTAGTGCTATCAACTGTAAAGTTTGAATAGCTGTAAATAATGCTGACCCACCTTTCTTGTGAGTGAACATTTTAAAAGGGGCCAATATAGGGGTAGGACACTATTCCGTACTTATGCTATAAAAACTCTCAGTCTGTTGACAAGTACTCATTCAAACTTTTGGTATTTTAGACAGTATTTTAAAAATCTGACTCTCATACTCTGTTAAGTTCAACACGAGAATTGGGTTTAAAAGTAACTACAAAAGTCAGAGTGTATCCTGGCTGAAAGCAACTGGTGTTTGTAATCTCGCAGTCGCAGTGTTTTGTGGGGGAAAATTCTAACTGAAAATAATGTCTGTAATATATATATATTTACTTATTAGATATGCAAAGTTTGTGGCCTAGTTATGACCCTAATACAATTCATATTAAAATATAGAACCAATGCTACTGCGTAAAGCTGATACAATAATCTCAAATTGACACTTTAAAAATTATTACACAGGACATAAGCTTCAAAGTTTTACGGCAAATGCACACAACATGCCGAACATCAATTAACCAAGACGGTCCATGGAAGTTGCAGCAGATTCAAGATGCTGCCAATCATCTGCAGCAAGCAATAGGCTACATAGACAATGTGGATAAACATTATGTGTTTAGGTAATTCAAATATATGTATGTATTCTTTTTCAAAGTGGGGTAGACAGAAAAAGTAAATTGTCAATGGGAACTTGCCTAGAAATGAACTATCGATAGACTGACCGCTTAAATGAGTCCTCACCTGTGAGGTACAGGGGCGCAGGGATGTGGTGATAAAGGGGATGGAGAGATGAGCGAGCACTGCGCGCCTGCCACCCGCTCCTCTCTCGATCCCCTTTGTCGCCGTAACCCCGCGTCCCTGTACCGCGTGGGCGAAGACTCATTTAAGCGGTTTGACACATTTGGACTCACAACCCGGTTCTGAGTTCGATTCCCAGTGGTCAGTACTCGGTTTGTTGCTGGAAGTGTATATTCAATGTCCGCCTAGCTCGCTACCATTATGTGTGCAAAAGAAAAAGTATGCAAGTACCCCAGTGTTTGCTCATGCATAATTTATTTGGCAAATTAATTAGTAATTCAGTAATAGTCTAGGTAATGCCAGAATTAAAAATTTAAAACCAATTATTTTATGAAATTTGTTCAAAGCTTATTCTCATGTCACGATAACTTCTACTAAAAAACGAAAGCCATAATAAATTATATTGATGAAAAATATATTATGTTACATTTACAGATGTTCCGAGGAGGTTTTACACATAATACAATGTTTGATTGGATCGCTGCAGCGAGCACGTACTGCATTAGTATTACCTAAGAAAAAAGCAATTGATGAGCTTATGAAAAGTAGAAATATGGTAAGTGAAAGAGAGAGAGAGAGCATGTAGCATTACTCTTGTTAACGTGACCTAAAGTGTATAATATGATGGCTAGTAATCATTGAATTGTTAGTAATAATTTAACCGTCGGACCACCTTCCGCGCTCACTATTGCCTGGGTGAAGCTTAAGAGGTCACAGGACCAACAGCATCAAGTCCATTCAAGAGAATGGTACATGTGATGTATTTGTATGCCAAAAGATGGCTTGTCAAGTATTGGCCAATGAAACAACAAATCAAAACACATATCATACAATGAAAAACAATATTATTGGAGAAGTTTTTGGTACCTATTTCTTCGTGGCTTTTAGCAAATTGATCCGGCTTATTAATTTAGTAATTTTCATAACGGTTGGTTTAGCTAGAAAAACCAGTACCTATTAGTGTTATTGCAGTATTTGCGTCATCGTTTATTTTTACCCGACTGCGCCAGAAGGAGGCTTATGTTTTTCGAGAGTGTGTATGATTGATATGAGTGATATGATTTTAGCTTGAGAGATGACATTAGATTCGTATTTACAGTGAGAGTGACACTGGGTATATCAACATCATAAAAAGTTTTAAAAAACGGAGTCGGGTTTTTAAAAATTTACTATTCATTCACTTGTTAGTCTCAAGGTCTTTAGGTTTAGTTTTGAATTAGTCGATAGTTTTATAATAATCGAGGTGGTCCAATGTTTGTCATGCCAATCAGATTTTGTTATCTAGTATCAGGAATGACAATTTTAATGTCTCAAAATTCCAATTAGTTTTTTTCTGGCTAGTCTGTTAGTTGACTGATGACTTCTTTACAATTTTCTCGGATCTGATTCCGGAAATGTGACAAATGCAGTGAACTTTTTAATAATTGGTACAGAATATGTAAACTAGACGTGAACTAGGATTAGACAGATGTCTTTGATGACAGATGTATTTAAGTGAAGATGAAGTCTTATTGACATTTTGATGTGATCAAGTTATTTATTGTGTGTGTTTTGTTTTTCAGAAAGCCCTTTCACCGAATCTACCTGAAGATTTAGCTATATCATTCTACATACAATCTCACAAGCTGATATTCGTTGCGTACCAGTTGAGTTCAGTGCACGGCACCATGAGGATCGACTCGTGCCAAGCTGACTGTGCCGTGCCGTGGCTGAGCGACGTGTTGTTTATGCTGACGGCAGCGTTACACATGTGTCAACAGCTAAAAGACAAGGTCATTTATTTACATTTTATATCTTGAAATTGACTTCCGTTACACTTGCTAAATTCTTTAATGTTGATAAAAGCGTTATCCATACTAATATTATATATGCGAAAGTGAGTTTGTTTGTCCTAGCTTTACCTCGTAATATTTAGAATGAGTAGATTTTCTGTGTAGGAGTAGTAGAAGGGCTAGAAAAGGATGTAAGCTACTTTATATCCCGATCGAGTAAGTAGTTCCCGTGGGATAATTTCTGAAGTCATTTCGGCCGCGTAGACCGAAGTGTCATGTAATTGGCAATGTACAAATAAATGCGTTCAAAAATAACCGGAAACCAACTTCAATTGCCCTAAATGTCTACTTTTACTAAGGCAAATTTAAGATTTATATCGTTTTCTCATCGATGCCGTTGTCAGAACTGAACCAAATTGAAATGGGACCACACGGCAAGCAACACCTTTCAAATAAAAAAAGAATCATCCAAATCGATTCTCCTAGTCAAAAATTCTGTGGTAACAAACATAAAAAAACATACCCGTCGAATTGATAACCTCCTCCTTTTTTGAAGTCGGTTAAAAATGATTTTATGATACAATTCAACAATAAACAGAAGCCAAGAGCGTGTCGGGCCACGCGTAGTGTAGGGTTCCGTTGTTGTCCGTCACAATAAGTTCACGGTAGCTCTAATATCGTCAAAATCAGAATTTGTACGAAATTTTCATTTTGACATCTCGCAAGTAGACAGACTGAGGGACAGAGCGAAACTATAAGGGTTCCTTGTTTGACTACGGAACCCTAAAAAGGAGATCAACGGATCCTTGGTCCGCCAGTCCAACTTGGACGGGGTTTGGTCTTCTTATTTACATTATGTTACAAAAAACATAGAATTTCAATATATAATGTTTATATCAGCGGTTTCATGATTTTACGCTTTCTATTTTAGTTGTAGGTCGTATATTGAAATGAACAAAATAAAATGCATCTACAAACATTGTTACCCAGTTTTGTTTGCAATTACGGTCGTAACGGGCGATAATGGCGCAAGTTATCTTTGTTTATGACGCTAATTTGGTAATTTCTGTGAATCGATAGGTATTTAACTTTTACGTAACTATCTGTATCTACATATGATATAACTACAATGTACACAGATCTAAATTGTTATCTAATGAACATGACACCTGGCACGACTTCATATGCTGTCGGCGGAAATGCGACCATTAAATGTTTGTGGTATCTATAACAAAGATATGAGTCAATGATTTTGAAATCATTGACTCATTAGATTTTTTCTGCCATTTCAAAATGGCCGGTATCGTTTGAGCTATACATAAACAATTATAAACAAATATCATCCAGTTTCGTTTCCACGCTTTTATTTAAATTTTTAACCCCCCACTCAAAAATAGAGGTGTGATAAGTTTGACGCCGATGTCTGTCTGTAGCATCGTAGCTCTCGAACGTATGGACCGATTTTGAGGCGGTTTTTTTACGTGAAAGCAAGTTTCCTTGCGGTGGTTCTTAGCTATATTTGGTAAAAATCGATTTAGCAGTTCGAAAAGTATATGTTGATGTTAGGCATTTTCGGCATAAAATAGATTTTTTGAATATTTTTGTATGATTATTGCGTAGGGGTTTGTTGAAATTTTTAATTTAATTTCCTAAGTTAATTTTTAATTTAATAAGTAGGAGTACCTGTGAGAGACTGGTGCCTGAGATAGGTGTGACCCTGTGTTCAGGACACCAGGCTCTCACCCACGGTGCTATAGAGAATAGCATGCTTTGTGCAGTAATTATCTTAAAATAAAAGAGATGAGTATCATTAACATACAACTTCACAGTGAATCACAACTTTCATGTTTACACACTTTTTATTATTCTCGTTTAAAGCGCCATCTAGGGACCATTAGCTACGTAACGGCTATTGTAGCTAACAATAAAGTTGTAAATTAATTATATTTATTTCGCGACACTATGCTTTCAATTCCTATTTTTAGGTAATTACTTATCAAAGCCAGCTATTCTATTTTAAAAGATTATGTGAACAGAAATTTAGTATTGAAGCACTCAGAAAGGGATTCCGTTAATTAAAATAATATTCTTAATTAAATACTCAAACGTTTGTTTCTATTGCAGTTATGTGTGTTCTCACAATACAAGGACTTCACCGTGGGATCGAGATCTGCCTCCATGTGTTTGAATTAATAAACAACACTATGTTACCTACAATGGGGATTGTATAATTTTTGTAACTCATCCTGATTTTTACTGAAATTCACAGCAATCATTTCAATTCAAATCGAAACGAATAGAATTTTTGTTAACCAATATAAAATGGTCACACTATACCTATATCTTATAATACATATAACTTATAAAAATCAAGATAAGTTGTCAAAAATTGTATACTCCCATTTAAGTATATTCAACTACTAACAGTAAGTTATTAGTATGTGTATTTATTTAATTGTAATATTACTGTAGTCATGTTATAAAGTCCATTGTTGATATTCTTGTTGAGTATTGTAATATAAAATAGGTATTACTAAGTATATAATTAATTTGATAAGCGGAATATGCGAGATAATAAACGCATATAAAATATTAAAATTAAAAAATTAAAAGTACGCATATTTGAAAGTCTAAATAATGTGTTTAAAAAATAGATCAAAACTACCGTAGATGTCAATATGTCACTACTGAGCTAGTCCAAAGGTTTTAGTTAAGCTCGCTTTTATTTAGAACGGTGTCATAGTGGAATCATGGACAGTGGATAAACAGTAGCGTCGCACACACACGAACACACGCACGCACACACATACACACACACAAACACACCCCGTACGTTTACACGTAATCTCATCGATTCTCATCCGGTGGTGTCTTGTTCTTGATTCCATTGTGACTGCTCTTCAAACTATATCGTTAGGTTATTACAGTGTTATTTTATTATTATTATTTTTAAAATTCTCCTTTTTGAAAGGGTTTTTTACTGCGGGCCGTAGCCAAGCAAGATTTTTTTAAACTAATAATATATTCTTCGTGGTAGTGTTTCAATGTAATTTGGGATTTCGTGGGATTGGTGCCATTCCATAATGGAATTCCATGCCATAATGGAAAACACACCAGAAAACTGAACAAATGCCAATTATATTTTAAGCAATATTTAGTCTGTTTATTATACATTGCCATGAAAACTATTGCAATGTTTAGATGCATTTCAATGTTATTCAAATGGATATGGTACAGGTTTTTGTTCCACTTTTCATGATTTTCAATATTATTTTAATTCGTTTATTCAATTAAAATAATGCATCGCAGTAACATAGTTATTTCTATCATTATTATAGTTTTTTGAACATTAAAACTATGTTATGGGCAATTTGACAAATTTCATGTGAAAACTCCATAAAAACTTCGAATAAAATTGCGTAATAAAGTGTCTGAATAATCGAATAGTACGACAATCTGCGCTCATTGATAGATACCAAATAATTGTTTTGAAAATGTTTTAAGCAAAAATAAATATTATTACATTTACCAAACGAGGCTAATATAATATTTACTTTAGATAACATACTCCATAAAACGTACTCGCTTATTTTTGTAATTTAACAAACATTTAAAAATAGCTGAGGTCGTTCCAGCTAAAAGCTAAACCTTATTCCATAACTTATACGGTTCTTATTCCAATGGCTTTGTAGACTTGGTCATTGGTTGGAATAACTGAATCGCAACACACTGCCTTTGCAAACGATGAACTTCTGATCTGATGACCTTCCACAAAATTGACTTAGAAAACATAAAAGGGTGTAATGATGAAACTGGTAGCAATAACGCTTCTATTTATTTTAAATGCATAAATGTTAAATATGTATGTAGAGTTTAAGTATTCATAATAGATAAAAAATACGTATCTAATTCTTCTCGAATTTTGTTTTCGGGTGTACTTGTTAAAATATACGTGTATGTTTCATAAAAGGCCACTGTTCTCTGTATTTATTTCTATCAATCCGACTATGACAATTTAAAATATTTGTTGGACACCTGAGGTTAGATTCGATCCTCTGATTTATATCTGCTTCCTTAAATGTGAAGAAAAAGTTGATACTGTATTTTATTCCTAGAATAATGACGTCAAGAAGGATATTCTAACAATTCTATTCTTATATCAACCGAATGTTCGCAAAGTGAAGCAAAATATATTATGTGTCAGCGTGAGCAACGAAAAAATATACGCTCGTATGTAACAATATTTGATATGTTTTCCCGTTAAGTTGTGATCCTCACTTATTGCAGCAACGAACAGTTTAAATAAAAATCTCAAAGGAATAAGATTTCGGCCTTGACCAGTTAGATCACAGGTTTTATTTGCTTCACTTGTGGGTGGACTCACTTTCTAATGCTTTATTATTCTAAAACTGTATGTATGTACTTATACATGCACTGTATGGGTGTATAGTACGATACAGATAGTTCCATTCCTGTTATGGAATGTAAAAAGTTGTCATAGCATATAAATTCCCGTGGTTCCAAAGATGGAAAAGCAATTAATGCTGTGTGTTTTGTATGCCACAGATTTAGACTACAAGTGCTATATTTTTATCTGAATATTAGATAGTTGTTACTCTGTATATGCGCCTGTCAAGTACGACTCAGTTATTCTGCTATAATGTCGTAATTAGTCATTTATAGATACACCTAGATAAAGTATACATTTGCTACGATATATAAAGCTAAAATTGTATTTTTGTGCACTACGTTAAGTATATAAAATACTAATATTGTTAACGCACTGATACCTATATAATATACGATACTAACTAAAGTTATAAAGAGTAAAGTAAATAAAACGAGGATCTATGTTTGCGCACAGTGTATATGTGTGAGTCAGTTAACGTACCTACTGGTCCTAATAAAAGGAAACTTACCAGTTGATGTGAGCAATATAAAATTCTTCGAATGTGGTATTTAAACACACATTTAAATATAATTTAAGTACAAGCGTACAACCTCCATAAATTAAATCTAACACCCGAACACCTACTGTCTGAATAATCAGACCTGATGACCCTAGGACAAAGTTATTGTGTTATGGCTCTACGAGTACTTGCGGTTTTGTTTATTATCACGTCATTAAATCGCCTGCGATGATTTCCGTATGTTCGTATGAGTTATATCAAGCTCGATTTATATTAGTGTATATGTGAAAAACTTAAGAGGCCTAGAGCGACAGTGGCGCCCTCATTCGCTCTTTTCTACATTTCTCCCCAATTATACAATAATTTCAAAAACCAAATCGGACTTTTTGTAGTCATTGCAGGTTTACGTTTTATAGCAATATTTAGAATGTGGTGACGTCGGTATGAAATGCATTAATTTACAATAAAAATTGTTGCTAATATTTACCTGTAAAGTTTTACCCTGAACTTCGCAATGTACGGACTTTATACAGAACGTGTTTTAAAGCTTGGTATGACAGGTTAGTAATCGAGGCGAAATGAATAAAATAACACTGAATTAAAATCTAATCAACTTATAGTATTCGTCAACTGCCTGAAAAGGACCGCATGTGATCATAGGTCAACCGCATGGTTCATAATGACCAAATCCGGACAGCTTTCACCCAGCGGATTCTTGGGACCTTCCGAGTCATCAGTATATCTAGAGTGGGAGTTCAGACCGGAACACGTCTCCCCTTGTTTAGTATCGCCTTAAAATGGCACACAGCATATAAACATTATGTAAAACGATGAATAAAATCAAAATGTAGAATATTTGACAATAAAATAAATGTACTAGCTAGTATTAATAAGTAGTTCTGACCTGAGTGAGACTACTTAAATATTACTGAATAACCAGGTTTTGTGATTATGTTATTTCAATAAACCAAAATGCAGTTAATGTACCTCTTTTTATTTCTCATAGACATATGCGTATACGGAACAACTGACGTCGTATTTTTATAAAATTACTGTACACTCGAGTACAAAAATATGTATTAACTTTTGAACCTTGTGACATTCAATTTTTATTGACATTTCCCTCAACATACTGTATAGGAACAAGAATGATTGAATGTGATATAGTACAAAAGTGTATACATATTTTGTACTCGAGTGTACAAAGGATGCGATGATACCACTCCAACCCGTAACCTAACATAACTAACAGCTTGCTATGATCCTAGAGAGACTAGTAGGTGGCAACAGCAACGCATATAAGGGCAAGGGATTCATGGATTTCAGTCACTCAAGACTATAACATTCCTTTCAATGTCCATCAGATCAAAACAAATTCAGATGTGTGAAGTCTACCAATCCGCACTGGGCCCGCGTGGTGGACTATTAGCCCATACCTGCATATCTGCAGGAGAGGCCTGAGCTCCTGCAGTGGGGACATATATAGGCTGTTGATGAAAGTCATCAATCACATTTACATATGATTAAAACGAATATACTCTGCCTTCATCATATCTGAAGGTGATATGGGTGTTGGTTGAAGATCGTGCCATACTTTAGATTAGGCGCTGGATATGCTTACTCCATTACCGGAACATAACATTGAAACTGAAAAGGTTTGCCAAATGGTGGCAGATTTAGACGACATGGTAGGTAGTAGAATAATACATATGTGGTATATAGTATCTAGCCTGTCGGCCATAGAAAAATATACCACCCAAATCAGTTAACCTGCACTAGGAATCGATCCTGCGGCTTTCGGATTATAAGTCCGACTGTGTAGGTGTACCCACTGGGCAATGTTAATCACTATATTTGATTAGAATTCAGATTACCAAATCTTTTTTTAATTTTCGTTGATTTCCTTTTAGCCTTTGAAATTAAAGATTTAACATTGCATAGGAAAATAAAACATTACTATTTAAAGGGTATGATGCAGTATAAAAGCATTTTTGAGCTTAGTTGAATAATGTATGGACAAAACCAGGTCAGGCTGTTTGGCTTCGTATCTCTCGTCAATTTAACAAGGAATAAAAAACTATTATGACTGACAGAAGTTGACAATGACATTTCTGCTATTGTATTGTTTTGTTATTTTGCATAATTTTCGAAATACATAAAATTACAAACTGAAATGGCAGTAAATATATTCAGCTGGTTTGCCCTTATCTCAGTAATTTCTATTGGACTATTTGGGTTTGGAATGTATATTACGTTCCTTACATTTTTTATATCGTTTCTCATTGGGTAAGTATCGTGTACACTTCTGCTAACTTTTTTTAATATTTAAACCCTAAACCAACGCGTCCCAGGTTATTAAAGTGTAATCTAAAAAAATATCAACATGCTAACAGACGCCAACACGAATAAAAGTTTAGGAAAATATAATCAGGCTAAGAATTCCACTGTTATTACGCCCATTTTATGTCATAAGTAATTGAGCATTTTTGAATGTTTACAGGATGCTTTCAGTTCTTTATTTCACATATGACAGTAAGAAAATATTCAACATTGATTTAGCAATATTGGACGATCCATTGCAACAAAATAATTTTTCAATGCCGCCTCCAAAGGTAAGGATGTGTTTTTCTCTTCTTGTATTTAATACAGTTCTTTATTTCTTATACGAATGACTTAGTGAAGGAATACACGGGCTCATTCAAATTCTAGCTAGATATTTTTAACCACTTATGACTTTCTCATTTCTGTGGACCCATTAAAATATAAATTTACCTTGGTTCTGCTACTTACATACCTGGCTAATTTAGTCATTTATAAGGACGAAACTGCTGTGAGTTATTAAAATACTGAAAATATTCAACTGGATCACTTTACTGGGATAAATAACAGTATCTGTCGCATTTAATTTAAAGTTGTTCAGTTATTTATGTGTATAACACAATAACATTTCTCCTTTGTAATATAAGTTAATTTGAATCTCTAAAGATAAGATAAAGAAGTAGAAAAAACTAGGTTTGAAATTATGATTATGTATGACTGTCAGGTGCAAAATTATCAAATTATTTGTTAAAGTCTGAAGTACTAGTATTTGTATTGTTTGTTAGAATTAGGGCCCAAACCACAGTAAAGTATATTAATCTTGAAATACAATTGATGGCTAAAATATAAACACTTCAAGTTGAAAAAATTCTAAAAATTAAAGTGCCCTAAAAGTTGCTAAGAAGTAATATTAAATATTGTTTTTCAGCATGAGTTCATAAATAACGTTAATAAGTAAAAATTAAAGAGTGTTTTAAATTTCAGGTGATAGAGCTGTTCAAGAATCCAGATCAGTTGCCTAAGTATGATAACAGAATAACAGGAAGTGAAACAGTAGATTCATTTCTAAATGAAATTATTACAATCATCATCAATGACTACGTAATACAATGGTATGAAATTGTGACTAATGATGATGAGTTCACAACACATTCAATGAGGCGTACTGTATTAGCTACTGGTGCTAATTTGGCTAATAGGTAAATATAATGATTTAAAACAAAAAAGCTTATTACCGTGATTTTATTTGCATGGGTTTGAGAGATTCGTCCAGTGGAACAATTTGGGCATGAAAATAGCTATGTACCTCTTCATCATTCCCTGCCAAATTTCAGAAAGCCTAGCTTAACCTTGAAAAGAAAAGGCAGCAAATAGATGAATATTCACCTTTAAAAAGTAGTGTGACTTGGTTAGGTTGTAAAAAAATTACAAGAAAATGTCGAAAAACAAAAACATGACTCTGCCAAAGCCATAATATTAAAATTCAACTATTTTTGGGAACTTATCTTTGTATTCTAAATATATATAAAATAAATATATATTTTATTTTACCATTTTGTTATAGTAGTACTGCAATCTCATTATTGTTCCTCTAGTATATGATATTCTAATCAAGGGATGCTGTGGAAATCAAGTGACAATGGGCTCGCAAATGGTCCTTCTTAATGTCACCTGATAGTAAGCGATGGTAAAGCCGTATGATAAAAGCATGGTCACTCAGAAGCCTCAACTTAATGAATGCTATGTTGTGTTTCATTACTGGAACATAACAGTGCTATAATATAAAACAACAGTTTTAATTTAATTGATTGTAAAACATGCTCGTTCCAGAGTTAAAAGTGTCGACTGGATCCATCTCCTATCCACAAGGTTTCCAGAAGAATTGACAACTCATCTGAAGTTATTTAAACAGTCAAAAGTCAGACTGAAACACATCCACGTTTTGAGTGCTAAAGATGTCCTCAATGGGTACACAAAAACTGTTCCTAAGAAACAAGAAGAAAAAAAGATGCATCGGAGAAACAAAAGTGAAACAGATTTGTCTTGGCTACCAGGTAAATTCTATTGTCATTCATTATAAAGGCTGTTCTTACCTTTCAGTTACTGCTAGGAAGACAAAACTTCTCCAGGGTTTGCAACACTACTGAAACATTTTACTGGAAGTATCGTGATGATGATCTATCTATTTGTGCATCATGTTAAATTAGTAAAAACTCACCACATCACTAAAAAATATACTTCAACAACCTATTTCGCTCAGTACACTACATTTGGCCAGGCCTATGTAGTTCATTCATATATCTATCTACATCTCAGTCATTATTAAATCTGGTTTATTTACCTCAAATTTGGCAGTAAAACTTGTGGTGATAACAATGTTTTTTGTATTGTTTTAAAATTATGAAAAAGCTATTCACATATCGCCCTAGAAGAATGTCAATTTTCTTGAGTTAGATTTATCTCTAGATATTAGTTAATATACGTATTAATCTTTTTCCAGATACTCAGTCTTATGGCCAATCAACATTTTATGGCAGTTCAGAAAGTTTAGAAGGTAAAACATTGAAGGACCTTTTTTTCGATCTTGAATGCTCAGTTGAGAACAAACAAATATGTCGGGATATATTTTCAACAGATCCTGAAAAAGAATATGGTATGTTAAAATAGTAAATCTTAATATGTGGTTTGGACAGACAGACTTGTGGTACTAGATAGTGCGAAGAACATACTTTTAGTCAAAATCTCTCAAACATATTCATAATACTGTATTATTCCTGAATTTTACACATTTTTCATAGCACCAATACCCTAATCCAATTCTGATGCTGTGTATAAAGCAGTTGGATTGCTTAATAAGTGTAGATGTATTAATAAACAGCGCCGTTATTTAAAACCATCGAATGACGTTTAGTGGTTTTTCATGAAAACTGAACTTTAATTTTCGCGGAAATTCGGAAAAAACGCGGAATTCATTGAAGGATTTACATTAATTAATGCAGCGGTCAATGAAGTGCGGCTTTGTAAAATAGCGTGAAATAAAATGGCGGAATGTAAAATCGATTGTGGATTTGTATGCCATAAAAGAAGGCGTCCAAAGCAGCGTCATAATTAACGAATAAAACCAGTAATATGAGTGAAACCTAACCCAATAAGTGGAAACAGTGATTTTTATTTTATTTGTTTTTATCCAAATAAATTATTGATTTATTTACAGCCTTACTTTGCGAACTGTCCGAAGCAGTATTGTACCTTATTACGCCGGAAGAAGTGTGGAAATGCCATGCCCTAAAGTTGCTGTTAATTGACCTTTTATCTGCCGTCGTGTTGCGGCCATTGATCAATTTACTCAGCGATCCTGACAATATTAATAGAGCTATTGTAAAAACCGTAAGTTAAACAATGTGGTTACTGTATTTCAAATAACATTAGCAAAAAGAATAACAAAACTAAAGCTGTAAGCGAAAGTTTGTAAATGGTTGAAGACACGAATAACTTTTGTAAAATCTCCTTTGCTTTTTGTCTCTTTCATACTTTCCATGTTCCAGCCGTTAGCCGATGCTGAATGGAGTTAGAAAGAGACAGAGAAATGTGTTACTTCCAGCGTTATGGTTTCGTAATATAACGTAACTCTGGTGATGGTTTCTGATACAATCACGCATATATGATTGAATCATTTTTGAATAAATTTTTTGTTTGTACAAACAAAAAAATTTGATCTGGATTAACATGAAGAAACCCGAATATGGGATAATTTATGAAGTCCACACAGATAAAGTCGCGGGTAAAAGCTAGGAGCAATCGATATTTTTTGGTCTCGTGGCATAATAGTTTTATATCATTAGGGATTTGCTATACCTAATTATAAGAATAAATTTATTTATAATTTTTTTCTTAAATCTGATTGGGCTAGAATATTTGATCTAGTTACATTCTAAAGCGTCTTCAGCTTAACTAAGTTTAAAAACTTGAAGGCTAAATTGAAGGCTGACTCTAGTTTTAGACGTTAAATATGTTACGGCTACGGTGAAGGATAGACATAGTTTTAGATAAATATAACTTGTAACATTTAATGTAACCCGCTATGTAATATACCAACTGCTATCGGCTACACCTAGTTGTGGCCTCATTTAGCCGTAGCATTATATATGTCATCATTTAATTGCTATGAAAACAAGTTAACTGTGTTTACCCTATGTGTATGTGCTGATGCTCCATATTAAAATAGAAATAAAATGATTTACAGTGTTGTCGTGATAACTGCTTACCTTCAGAGTTGTTCCTAATGGTGATCAGATGCTGTGGCGATGCGGAAGAGCTAGACGCCACACTGGAATTAGTCCAGAAGGACATAACGAAGCTTGTAAGTAACTTATATCATACATTGTATTCTAGCGATTGCAGTAATGGTTGCAACATTATATGAAAGTCATCGATATATATGTATCATGTATTCAAATCAAGCGGATAAGACTTCCGTATTTAGAAGTAGATTCAGACGAGATGATAAACAATTTTAAACGCAAGAATGCTTAAACGATAACTAGAGAATTGCATGTTTTTGTTTTAATGGGAACCTTTTATAACCGGAACACAACAGTGCTGTTATAACTAATGTTACCAGGCAGATAAGCACGCCGCGGAGGCAGTATGTCATATATTATAATTGTCTTCGGCGGCTTAGCAACAGAACAGGTGGAAATGGGATCAAAATCACTTTGAGGATGAGACTTGAAAATAAGCATGGATTTTAAAGGAATGATTGCTCATCCATTCTGTTTTGTAGTATAGTGTGGAGGCAGAATATGGTAGGCTCGATATCATGGAACAATAAGATGTTAAATCTGTTATTCCTTTCCCGTGACGGCTGGCTGAATTCACGGGACAAGAATACGTCATCAGCTGCTGTAATCTGTACTAAACCTCCTAATTGTCAACTGTTGGCAGCACTAATCGTGACGTATACTTAAGCCGAGCTCGTCTCACTTTCGTAAAGAACATACCTTGTTTTATTTAACCATGCTCGAATGCTTGAATTATATGTTTTGTCCAGTGATGTTGTATACAATTGAGTTTACAAATGTTTTAGCATTCCAAAGACAGCGCGGGTGAGTGGGAGTTGCAAGATCGTCAGAAATTATCGTCTCTGCAATATCTTACTAGAATTATTCAAGCACGGAGAGCCACGCTGGGTCCGCAAGAAGGTATGTTAACTACACTATCCCCATTGCAATATTCTCTTAGAATTTTTTCAGCGACGAGTTACGTCATGATGGTAAGAGAACTATAAGACTTGCAAACAGTTGAGGTATCCACTGCATATTGTATTTACTAAGGCGAAGCCAAAAGCATTTAAGATCTTTGGTACGATTTGAATGGTTTTCAACCGACTTCAAAATAGGATGAGGTTCTCAATTCCACTGTATGTTTTTTGTATGTATGTTACGCGATAACTTCGCCAGTTGTGAATCGATTTTGATGATTCTTTTTTTGTAGAGCATACTTCGGAGGTTTTCCCATATAAATTTTATCGAAATTGATTGAGCGCTTTTTGAGAAAATCAACAAAAACCAAATATGTACCCAGATAATTTTACCTTTTTTAAAAAAATTAATTTTACCATTTTTAAGGCAGTTGAAGTCGGTTTTTAGTTATTTTTGAACGCGTTAACTATTCACGCTTTCCCTTCATATTTCCTAAACTACTCGTCACATTTTGAGGTATCGTTGAATGCTTATTTCTCTTCTGTATAGTATAAACTATATGACGCCACATGGAATTTACAAGCTAGGCCAATGCTAAAGACTTCCGTTTTAGGTTATAAATATTTAAAAAATAAATTAGAATCTATACGATGTATAAAATACAATGTCTCTGAACCGTTGTTTGTGTTGTTTGATTATAATTGTATAAATACTGGTATATTACATCAAGCAGCTGTCTCTGACCATCATTGTATTTTTCAGGGTTATCAAACGATTCCAGTATTGAGAAAATATCTGAGGAAGTGTCGAGATCATTGAAGTTTCTAAGAGCCACTGCAGCGTGGAGGTCTAACGCGCAATATCTGCTTGAAATAGAATTGAACGAAGCAGGTAAAACATCCCTTTCATGCTATTTAAACAAACGCAGCTTTTTCACGACTAAAGTGTTGAACCGATCTAGATGAAATTTAGGACATATGTTTCTTTTTAACCCGTTTAAGCGTATCCGAATAATAATTTAAAAATTCAAGTTAACGTAGACGAAGTCGCGTCCAAAGAGTTTATTTTAAATACGTATATGACTCATTACAGACGCACCAACCACCTCGAAAGCAGTCATAGACAATCTACGCTCCTCCGCGCTAGAACTCTGCGATATATACCTTGCGCCGAACAAGCCTTATATCATGGGAGTACCGGAGAATTGCCACGCTGACCTTGTGAGGAAAATCACTACGGAGGGAGAGGAGTTCACCAACAGCTCCGTCATATGTTTTGATGATGTGCAGAAATGTGTTTGCGATGCTCTTGAGGTGAGGATACTAATCCGAATTAGTCGAATTAAGCATCTATGAATTCTTGCTTAGAATTATAAAGGTGTCTACGCTATTTTTTTCAACGGACTGCAAAAAAGGATGAGGTTCTCAACTCGATTGTATGTTTTTTTAAATGTATGTAACGCGATAACTCCGCCAATTGTGAACCGATTTTGAGGATTCTTGTTTATGTTTGGTAGAGTATACTTCAGAGGTGGTCCCATATAAATTTTATCGAAATTGATTGAGCGCTTTTTGAGAAAATCTACCATAACCAATAGACGGACATATAAAATGCTTTACTGCCAACCAAACCGAGCACCGATAGGAATCGAACCCGAGACCTCTAGATTTTGAGCCCAAGTGCCTTTAATTAATAGTCTAGCGATATTACATTAATTCGACCGTCACCTATCCAGTGAAACTCGGACCAATCTGAACAATTGATTCCACAGAACGTTATTTTTCAGGACGACCCGACATGGCAGTCTGATTTTATGATGGATAGTGAACAGGAATCCTCTGAGAAAAGTGGCAGGTATAATTTTTAAAGAATATATATTCTACTTGTAAAAACTTATCACGAATGATCTCCTAAAGTCATAAATTACTTTAGAAAACAAAATAGGAAGATAAAACGCTTAAGAATTCGCGATAAATGAGTTTATTAACGTCGTGCAAGCAAAGCGTTGGTGGCGCAGTGGATAAGGCGCGGACTCTCAATCTGAGGGTACCGGGTTCGAATCCAGCCGTGTACCTATGAGTTGTTTTTCAATTCAAGTACATTATCCGATTGCTTAACGGTGAAGGAAAACATCGTGAGGAAACCTGCATGTCTTGAACAGGCATGTGAAGTCCGCCAATCCGCACTGGTCCCGCGTGGTGGACTATGGCCCGTACACTCTCTGTAGGAGAGTAGGCAAGAGCCCCTCCAGTGGGGACATATATAGGCTGGTGATGATGATGATGAGTTTATTAACGAGCTAAGTATATGTACAGATGTATGCAAGGTTAAGAGAAAATATAGAAAATAAATAAATTAAATTGGAGTGTTCCATATTGAATTAATCAGAAATAAAGAAAAAAACACATCATTTAAAAACGAAATATAGTTTAGACTGATTTAAAAACAGTTACTAGTCGAAATGTTTCAAACTTTTGGTTTACAACAGGAAGGCAGTTCTTACGCATATTCATTGGGGTGACTGCTGCAATTTCCTATTATTTTTCCGACCGATTTTAAAATTATTCACCATTATCATACTGTTCTATTTTCAGTGACACAAGAAAAGAGGATAAGTCAGATAAAAAGAAATCCAGTAAGTCCTTTATTATTATTAAGTGCAGTAGCGAGTGTATTAACAATTTTGTTTACATTTTCGAATCTGGAAACATTCAATATCTGTTTGGTACTTTACGCTTCATACATGACTTTAGTAATACACAATGATCTGAGAAACTCGGCAACAATGAAATTAAATGTATTGATTATAAATTTATTTATCATAATAATACATCTAGTACTTGTAGACAAACTAGGAATGAACCGTATATAACAACCATAGAATAGCTAGAATAACCATATGAATTCTACATACAAGCATTATATACCTATCAAGAAACTGGAAATTTTAGTTAAAAAGTTTAGTATTTAATCATACTGAGTTTGTTTATATTCACTGAGCGCCTCAACAGCACAACCAATCGTGATGAAATTTGTCATGCAAAATCTGTAACATGTAACATTGATATGAATATATATTACGTTGGTCAAGCGGACGAAGTACTTGAATTTCATTTCATAATAACCCAAATAGTATTCGTAGCTTCTACTTGAAATTACGGGAAATTGTCCTCATATTTTCACGTCTGGTCATTAATAACCTTTGTGACTAATCTCGCACAAAATTCCCAATTACTCTTTATATTTCATGCTCCTTGATTTCCTTGCTAGCTAAAAATAAGAGCTTGATACTGTATATGGTGTTGCGGAAATTAGTTAACACACATGTATTTGGACCTTGATTAGCATGCCGCTCAATCATGCCATTTTAAAAACTTGATGTTTAATGTACATTCAATTTACTGATATTAACTGCTTATTCAATAATCTAGCCCGAAAATCAAGATGTGTTCTATATAAATTGTAATCCCAAACGACTTCCTCTGGGCTATCCAGATAGATACAAGAGAATCATGAAGTCATGGCTCCGCTTTCCGAAGCTGTTCACGAAATCGAAGTATAAATATGAATGTCACAGCAAGTGTCACACTGTGCCGCGAGCCGCCGCCCGACGAACACCCTATACCAGGAACTATTCACTACCTAAGTGTACAACCTGCGGTATTCTGCCTTCCACGTTCAGTAGAAGCTAGGTCACAGTCTTTACTTTGTATTAGGGATCCTTAGTCAGCGCCGGACCTAGCTATCCTTCGGTCGAGATTGTCTTTCAGCACCCTTTGGTAGACACTTTCACATAACATACATTGTATTCCAGTTGACAATAAACAAAGAATACCACTCAAAAGGTGCTATGAAAATTTTATTTTTTTGCTTTAAATTGTTTGCCTTTGTTATTTTCGGGCCCTACAGTGACTGATCTTCTCGATATACCCCAGGGCCGGCACTGTCCTTAGTTAGCGGATAGAAAGTAGTTACAGCTAAAATAAAGCCATTATGCCAATTTATTTTTTAGAAAATTTTAAAATATATTTGGCACGTTTTGGCTAAGTAAAACTGT
The DNA here is from genome assembly GCA_910589575.2 of Carcina quercana. Lineage (NCBI taxonomy): Eukaryota > Metazoa > Arthropoda > Insecta > Lepidoptera > Depressariidae > Carcina > Carcina quercana. Next base: position 12,151,393 of record OU342432.1, on the reverse strand, counting down.
ACCGATTTTTACGCAAAAATATGTTACTAGCATTGACTATGTATGTGAAACAGGTAAAGTAATTAGTAGAGTACTTTGTATATTCGATTATTGGTGAGAATAATTTTGTTGTATTTTGAACAGAACAGAAAAATATTTATTTTCGTGTACAAATTTATTATTTAGAATTTTAAAACGTTGAAGATTAGTAAATGTAAGTTAAAGTATTTCCAGGAAGTGAATTATAATTATCTTTATACTAATACAGTAGAAGTTTAAACGGTATAAGTACAGGAATGAGTTCGTGTAATATTGTCGGTCGTTTCCCACTAGGTGAAGTATTGCCGGTGCCCGGCTCCTCGAGACATAACAGATCGCGCTCCGACGTGGTCGGCAACGTGGCGCAGAGGATGATCAATGAGAGCACAGGTGAAATAACACACAAATGATAATATAGACTTGTTTATATTTTGAACATTGTGGCTAAAATTCGACACGAGCGGGGCGAACGATTTGCCAACTAAGCTACCGGTCGCTACCTAGCCATATTAAGAACCGCTCGGTGGTGAACAAAATTTCAATGCTAACGTTATATGACCGATAGCTTATTTGGCGAAGCGTTCGCTTCGGACTGGCGAGACACGAAGGTTTAAATCCCGCTCGAATCGAATTTTTGATTTTTTCAAAATGTTTAATTGCGCCTAAGCAGTACATAAAAACAAAGGTAAACTTGTTTATATATAAAAAATAACGTAATTCACAATTGCTATGCATGAACTGACCCCCCTGCACCTTTATATAACAATGTTTTAAACATGGTTTAGTGCGTGTTACATGCGCGGTTAATTATGATTTTGTTTGCTGCAATTATTTCCATAAGCTTTGTGGTTTCAATATAGGTTAAGTTTCGCTGCGATATGAACTCATCTTAGTTACTTTAATGTTGCAAGAAGTTTGCATGGCTTTTGGTTGTCTACTTTTAAAATTTAGCATGTGTTTTTCTTGGTGATGATTACAGGTACATTTAACTTGGGTTCTTCAAACACGAGCAGCTTGTCGATGTCGCATTCGGAAATAAGTCAGAGTGCGAAAAATTTCATGTCGCCGCTTTCTGCTTCCATTATTGAAACAGGTAATTTGCATTACGTTTGTGCGAGAGAGTGAGAGATAGATAGACATAGATTAATTTCAACGAGTATTATAAAACAAATATGTACAACTTTTATGTGCTATACTGACGAGTATGGACGTATTTCAGTATGTATAAAATTGTATTTAAATAAACCGCAAATGATGAAAGTATATTCTGTGTATGTTACTTAGATATTTGTCCCTATATGAGGATCAAGTAGGATAATACGGCTGATGAGACACTGACATGCGATGCTATCTATACGATCTATCTAGCTACGTCGAGGGGCGACCACGTACCGGAAAACGTACACCGGGCTACGACTAGATAGGCCGACGACCTGGTAAAGGTAGCCGCTGGATGCTTTAGATTTCGCTATTTGAGGCTTATATTCGGCAGTGGACGTTTTCCGTCTAATCATCTATCCAGCCAGGATGCCAAATGCAATGAATGATTTTTATAAACAACTAGCTTCCGCCCGCGACTTTGTCCGCGTGTAATTCAGGATGTATTCTACTTGTTCGATAGGCACAGGTGACGTTTATGACAAATTATTATACAGCATAAGGTACAAAATAGTTTTTATTCTGTTACGTAGTCTAATAATTTAAAGAAACAAAATAAATGTCAATATCTGACGTAGTACATTCAAATAGTCTGCACACCAATATTATAAACGCGGAAGTTTGCATATACAAATTTACATATTCTATGGTCGGTTGCTAGGCAACGCGTTTTTGTTACGCCAAAATTTCCCATGTAATCCCACTAATATTATAATTATGATTTTGGACAATTTACATAATATGTCTTTAGAAATTATAGCCTAAATGTTATTCTGATGTATAAGCTATATTCTTGTAAAGTTTCATTCAAACCGATTCAGTAGTTTTTCCGTGAAAGCGTCACAAACATCTAAACATCCAAACATCCAAACTTTCACACTTATAATATTAGTAGGATATTCATGTTATTGTTTATTTTTCAGCTCTCGTCCAAGACAAAGGTAAAGCATTCGGTATATACGCTATTGCCGTGACGCGTCTCTCAGATAACGAAGTGTGGCACATCTACAGGCGGTACAGCGATTTCTACGATCTACACAGCTCCATCAAGGATAAGGTAATATTTGAGCTTCATTCGGCTAGCAACAAGGTCATGCCACCAGACACCGGCGCCGGTGCCGCCGCGCGACACGAAGTGTTAGGTTATTTCGTTTGGACATCGGCCTCCTTCATGGTATGCCGCATTGACCAGTCCCGAGCCACTTGCATCCAGCAACTCCCCGCGACCTTAACCAGGTCCATCTAGTTGGGGACGGCCCGGTACACGCTTCCTGGTACTTGATCGCCACTCGAGAAATTTTTCTCAGTATCGGTTATCGGTTCTCCGAACGATGTGGCGTGCCCATTGCCAACTTCAGCTCACTGACTCGTTGAGCTATGTCGGTGACCCTTGATCGTCTACGGATTTCCTCATTCCGGATTTTATCACGGAGAGAAATTCCGAGCATAGCATATTATTTATTTTACCCATAACTAACCATCCTTTATTTTATCGAGAAAATCAATAAGCACTCGATTCGATTTCTCAATCGCCACTTGTAAAATATTCGGTATTACGACGTTTTCCGATTTTTGATGATGATATGTCGCAGAAGGATTGCTTCATGAACTGTTTTACATAACCGCTAGCTGTTTTACTAAACCAACGAATGTATGTCGACACCATAAGAGTTCCTTCTTACTATTTTGGCTCAGAACTTTAAAGTGTTTCCTTTCTACAGTGGCCGGAACTGGGGCACCTTCCGTTCCCGGCTAAAAAGACGTTTCAGAACACGTCTCGCTCCGTGCTGGAGAGTCGTAAGCGTATGTTGAACAGCTACCTGCAGACCCTCGCTAACCTCACCCGGGACTCGAGGTACATGGCGCTGCTGTCCAACGAATATCTGGGAGGATTCCTCAGTACAGAAATACAGACTGAAAAGCACACGAATACTGTGAGTTTTATATATTATCCGTGACTGTTTCAGTAGACATTTGTGAGCATATGCCTATGCATATTTAAGGAATCACGCTGTTGATATGTATATGAAATCCGCATGAAAATCCGTTCAGTAGTTTTTGAGATCATCGCGAACAGACGGACACATGGCGGGGAAATTTTGTTTTATAGTAGGTTATGATTTAACTAGAGTTTTGCCTGCATCTTAGTCCGCGTGGACTTCAGAAATCACCCAACGGGAATTTAATATACCTAGATCGGGATAAAAAGTAGGGATAAAAAGTCATTTTCAGGCCCTTCAACTATCCCTATACTATAATTAAATCATTACCACTCTCCGTTTCGACTTAAAGACAAACAAACTCACTTTAGCATTTATAATATTAGTATGGATGCCTTGTTATGTTGCAGATTGACGCGCTTCTCTTCAACTCTCTGAGAGCGGGAATGAGGACTTTAAAGAACATGCCTGACCAGTTCGCTAACAAAGTGGATGGTGTTATGGACGGTAAGTTAATATTGTGATACCTAATAGTATCGGGGTACAGAAGAATTCGCAAAAACTCTTAACACGACACAATAAGGAGCAATTTGACTAAACGGCTAATATGTGGAATTTCAGAAACAGCTCTAAATATTTGTATCAAATTCTTATATTTTTGGGGGTTTTTATGGTTAAAAATTCGTTCATAACGGTCTGGATAAAATAGAAAACGATAAAAGTAGTCACTCTTGCGTGTTCTTATGTAATGTGTTGAAGGAAATGTCAAGTAAAGGTGAATGTGAGATGGTTCAAAAGTGGATACATACTCGAGTGTACCATGAATAATGATGGATCGATATCTGTTTGAAATTAGAATTTCGGATTTATAGCTATAATTTATATTTCGGATGCTTCAAATCCGAAATCAATTCGAAACAAAAACGAAACTAAACAACATTCGTTGTATGGGCCCAGCCTAGCGGTAAAATGCAGTATGTGATTGTGATTTTGTTATGAACGCCTACCCCCTTTGCTGGTCTATCCGTGTCTATACTGCCGTAGGGTTTCCGTGTCGTAGAGTTAACTAAATTTATCATTTTTTTGTTCAGGCATCTCCAAGGTATTTCAGGGTAAAAGTGGCGACTTTGAGGGATTGAAGAGTGGAAATTCATCGGACGGAAATGATGTAAGTGTTGTTATTAACTTCATTATTTATGTTAGATAAACCAATATTATTCCGCTCACATATAATATGTATATTATGTATTGTTAATTTTTGAGTGCAAACAATGTTTGTAATTGTTTCCTTTGACAGGACGGTGACGAGAGCGTGGGCCTGAGGTTACTGGAAGAAGTGTTGGGAATCCGAGGATTGTGGCTGCGGAGACGGCTGCTGGCTCCACTGAGGACCTTGATATCAGACCGAGTCAATAAGTATGCACCATGCAATGTTTCACGAAATAAACAATAAAGTTGATAAGCGCATCACAAAGTAAAGGCTCAGAGTTAAGGAAGGATTGTAGGTGAAACGATGTGTATATTTGACAAGTAGTAGCCAAAATATCGATGAGTTGGGAAATATACTTCTCGTCAGAAAAATCGAAACACCTTGCAAGTTTATGTTTGTAAGGATTATCAGAAAAATGTGTATATTAAGGAATATATGTCAAATGTCGTTTAATAGTGAATAATATGCGGTTTTCAAATCCTAATGTTAATGTTCTAAATTCAAAATTAGGTTTTTCTGATAATCCTCACAAAAACAGAAACTTGCTAGGTGTTTCGATTTTTCTGATAAGTATATTTTAAATCTTTAGAATGTTTGAAATTTCCCGCATTTCTTGATATTTACACCTGCGCTGTTTTTGCGAGTTGGCAATAAATGTTTATACACTAATATTGTTTTTGCAGGAAAGTTTTGGAGTTGGTTTCTTCACTGACCTCGCCACGGAATGTCGTGCAATATTTGAAAAGTTTTAAGTAAGTACATACAGTCACACATATATAAATGATTTAGGTTTGCAACCCTTTTTCTGGTTAAACTAAGAAGTATGGGAACACAACAAAATGTTCGGAAAATCATACAATGGTCTGAATAATGTAATGTTTGTTGAATGTTTAAGTCATATAAATGTGGAAATAAGCGCAATAAACTTTCGTGACCAATTTATTTGTAATAAAGTATAATACTGTTTCATTATCTTGAAGCTTCTAGGTAAATGACTGGACACGTGTCCATTTCATTTTTTCTTTTAATAAAAATTACTAATATGGTATATAAAACGACTTGTTAATAACACTATGGAGACAATATGATTTGATTAAATTAAATTATTGTACCTCTATTATCAACCTCTAGTGCAAAGACACTAACAATAAATAATATAAAGATTTTCTTAAGTATTTCAAGATTTTTATACTCGAGTACAAAAATATTTATCCACTTTTGAACCATGTCACATTCACCTTAAATTGACATTTCAAATTGAATGTGACATGATAAAAAAGTGAATACATATTTTTGTACTCGAGTGTACCTGCTCTTTCTTATAGTAAGTACTATTTTTCCAGGCAGTGGCTAACAAATCGTGAAGGCTCCAACTACGTGGTTCGGGATTCCGCAACTAAAGCAAGGACGAGGGTGGCGGCTAAAGTGGCTCTGCTGTCCGCCAGTTCAGGTGAAACTTCAAAATTAATAAAAGCTTTTAAAAACAACAACAATATTACAGGTCTACCGCATAACTGAGTCTGTTCCTGAGGTATGGGAGCGGTACGAGTGGGAGTGTTTACGGAACGTTACACGACGCATAACTTCAGTTGGGCGTCACGCCAGTTGTCACTCCTCCCGTACTGCGTCCATTCCTCAGGAACAGACTCAGTTATGCGCTAGACCTATTGTCTCTGACATTTATGTGGTACCACCTTTCGCCCGCGACTTTGTCTGTGTGGACTTTAGAAATAATTCAACGGGAACACTTTGCCCAATAAAGCCTATGTTCCTACAGCCTCATACACAATCTCTATTCAAAAAATCTGATAGAACGATTTGTTGTTATTTGAAAGAAGGGCCTTTCTCTTTTATAACAGCAGTAATATAATACTGTTTACAATAACCTCTACGGAATATCTCAAAGCTAAATTGTGTTCTTTTTAAATCATGCAGTTCCTTATTAGTATTATCTTTAATTTGAAAGATCATATAGCCTGTGCCTCAATAATTACCCTTCTGAGTGAGCCCGTTTCTTCAAACGGCCTCAGAGCCACCATCAGTAAGTCCATTTGTTTATGTTAAAAATCGTGTAATTAAATGCGTGAGCGCATTCCGTAAAAGCTGTTGTAAAGAAAATATAAATAAAATAAATGTGTGTATTGTTGACAGATGATTTGCGTCATATAGTTGGGACGGACACGGCTCGTCGCGGCCTGCTCACGGTGTTTGAGCTGTTCCAGACGCAGGAGATCAACAAACGGCTCATACTTGTATTGCTGGAAGGTAATTCATGAATTATATTTTTATTGAACGGTTGATTTAGGGGAGGAGGGCTTTAAAATTCATGTCTTCCAACAAATTCAAACATATTACATAACTTGATGTTAATTATTGAATCCCTGGTTTAAATAATCTACAATATACACAATATATCACATCAACATCCTATATATGTCCCCACTCAGGCCTACTCTCCTACAGACAGTGTACGGGCCATAGTCCACAACGCGGGACCAGTGCGGATTGACTTCACACACACCTTTGGATTTCTTCTTAGGAGTGTGCAGGTTTTCTCGCAATGTTTTCCTTCCAGTGGTAATGATTTATATCGTTCGTACATAAATTAGAAATGACAAATTGGAACTCATTGGAACGAGCCAGGATCGAACCCAGATCACGATTGTTCTAGGATTGACGCTCTACCCAACTGAGCTACCAGGGCTTCCCAACTGAGCTACCAAGGCTTACACAATATATCACATACACCTTATAAATGAGCGCTCCGCTCCGCGAAATAGAAAATTTAATTAGGCGTGAACTCTAAGTATCTCACTTACATAAAATCCATCCAATGTAAAAGCGACTTCAACCATTTCATCGGTAAGTCGATTTTACCTCGACACTGCACAATCCGTCAAAAACCGAACGAAAAAAGAAGTTCAAGTCATTAGTTTGAGGGAACGAAAAAACCCAGCTAAAATGAATATTTAGGTAGTACGCTTCACATCGTGAAGGTTTTATCTGTTGGTCTTTCTATAATCTAAGACATACACTTCTGCGCTGAAATAAACTTTGACAAATCTTTAATCTATATCGCAGAAGACCTTTTTTCTTTTAAGTAAACTGTGACATCGGAAATTGTATTCAAATCAACCCTAGATTAGCGGGGTTTGTAAGCGAAGAGGGTATTTTATGAGGTGTGAACTCGGCAATGACCGCACGAATATTGTTTCAGCGACATTAACCAATCTGTTTCCCGACAACAACATCCCGGAGTTGTTTAAGAAACTGTATTCTAATTCACCTCGAGTGCCGGTGCCCAAGAAAAACGTTAATGTCTAACTTACTATACCTATGAATGTATATTTAATAAATTAAAATGAAGGATCATTTACCATCAGAAACTTTAAAATGAGCAATCAAAATAACTTTGCGTTGCTTCACGTCATGCATTTTCACACACCGTGCTGTAATTCGTGCAACTATACAAATGTATTGACGAGAATTGAAACGTAATAGCTTCATTCAAAGTTTATTTTAGCATTGCATATCTTTTAAATTAGGATTGCTATTTGTGGAGTGATGAATGATTATTATCAACGCATGAGTTCATAGATTATAATCATTTGCATTTTTGGCACTTTTTAATTGATAAATATGGCTTCTTGCATATGGCTGCGTAAAAGCTATTGTAGCTACAGTGATGATTTTATGTCCTACTTTTAGCTACTTGTCAAAGCCATCTGTAATATTTGAAAATATTGTGGTAAATAGCTATTTTGGTATGAAAACATTATGTTTCGATTCGCAGTTTATCTGGTATACAGTTTGTTCTCTTAAAAGTACAGTGAGATTGAATTATTTGAAGATGTATATGGGATTTATGAATGTAATCTGTAATTTTTATGGTTAAATAGTTTCGTTATAGAAAAATTGTACATTTATTTTACATAAACATAAAGGAATGCTATATAAATGGATAATTTATATATTTATTGTGGTGAGGCATAAGTATGTGGCAGCTGTTGAATTTTTTCAGTTGAATATACTTTTCCATGTACTCGTATGTATTCAAGTTATTTTACACCAGTAAAGTAATGTTTGCGGACGGCTTGCTTCTTGAATACATGAAGAAGAAATATCTAAAAATGGTATGCTAATCGTTATTTTTTTAAATCGAATATACAGACATGTTTAAGAATGCAAAAACTAATTCTATTGGTGTTCAAATCATGTAACTATTTATTTGTATGTGTGTTAGCTTTAATAGCAAAAAATGTGATATTGATGAAATTATTATAAATATTCGCAATTTTTTCCAATATTGTTATAGTTAGTAAAATATACATTTCGCTTTAGAATATTTTGCAGCACATAATTCTTATTGATCATGAGATATTGTTGCCGTTTTACAAAAAAAAACGTCTACAATATGTCGCAGTGGACTCCGGACTACACCCCGCGTGTCCAAATAAAAGTACTTGTAGTTCTTCATTATCATTGAATTACCTTGTGATGAAAAGTAAACATAATTTGTTGATATTTTAGGCAGCTAAAATAATCTTTTATATATAAATTAATAGGATATTTGTGTGTGTTGCATGTAAATTATTTATTTAATTGAATATTACAATATGTTCTGCTGCGTATTGGTGGTATTATTTACGTATTTTGTTATATTTTTGCTAGCCGAAGATTGACATCTGTTAAATCTAATACTAAACGCATGAAAGCAATAAATAACTGTAAAACATATCATTTATGTATTTGATGGGTAATTTGTTATTTATAATATTGTTATATCTCGAACATTCCACACGTTCATGTTACAGAGGACATCGTTTATTGTGTAGCTAGGTAATTTGTCTATTGATTATTTTAAAATACAATTTCCAAAAACATTCTGTGATTTTATTTTCTTTGAATTGATGTGTATAAAAACAGGTCATCATAATTTTCCGAATTGAAATATACGTCAAACATACAGCATATTTTCGTCCTCTGAATAAAACCTGCGCCAACTCGCATGGGTTTTCCACGTGACCCTTAGCCTTGATAAATAAGAGCCATACAGTCATAAAATGTTAGCTTGCTTTCCCAAAGTCACAATTTGATGATTTCTTGCCTAAGTCCACCGTTGGACATGTCTTTTAGGGTATATATGGACATTCATGTGTCTCGCACTGAGCGTTTTGTTTCAAACTCCATCATGCGTACAACTAGGGAGTGAAACGAACTGCTGGCGTGTGTATTCACACAGCTACAATCTACGAGTCTTTAAGAGGGTATGCTGTTGTCAAAGCGCCCATACAAACGTAGTCCAGTCATATTTTGAGTATTAAGCTTTGAAAATCTATGAAATTTTCAAGACACAATGGGAGGGGGGGTGGGGTGGGGGGTGGGGGGGGGGGGTTTGGGTTGTAAATCGTAGTGGAACACGAGTTTGTACCTACTTACATTGTATCGGTTGATTTCTGTCTCATCAGAATGTATGCCAACGCATAGCGTTGTTTATTTTTGTGTAACGGGGGCTGACATGTCAAAGACAAAGACTTTCTTCATTTAATATTATATTCTTGTTTCGTGCCCTCGTATTTTCCGATAAGATCAATCTTACTTAGATTGTTGGCTGTATTTTCTGCTGCCAAAACCAATGCTAACAGCATTATCGTAATCCATTAAATTAGATTGCTTCTAGATGTGCATGTTTAAGTCCCTCGACATTATTGTCAATTACTATCAAAAGAAAGGTACCTAAGCCAAGAACGAACGTACTGTGAAAATAAGTTTATAAGAATAAATTTTGTCAAATCATGTCAAAATATATTAGATTACAGACCATTTGTCATAAGTAAGATAAAACAAAGTTATTTAAAAGGAATAATAATGGAGCATTACTATGCAACGAGAGATTGCCAAATGAAGGCGGTAAACGGTGTGGCCGCTCGCGTCCTACTCTTGTTGAAGGTTTGGGCGATCGCCAGCGGTGTAAGGCGCTGCCAAGGCATTCCCGTAGCGGATACTGTATTTGGTATTAGTATTTATGACCGCTTTTTTTCATTTTTTATGTATGATGGGTTAGCAGTTGGCCTTCTTCTCAACTGATGGTAAGTGACGATAAGGCCGTTGTATGGTAAGTGTGCGCTCTGCAATCTAATGAGACAATGTCTCTGCTGCGTCACAAGTGATATTAACAATGCTATTTGGCATTAGACTTAGATAACATTGTGGTAGTGGTACTCACTTGATGGTTAGTGGCGACGTGGCTGACCATGATACGCGTTGTTCTAGAAGCCTGCTCACCTTCGACTTAGTTCCACTCCCTGGCTGTACTCATAATAAAGTTAGAACCAAAACGTTTAGTACGAATACTTTCAACTATCTCTATACAATCTACTGACACACAAACAATATTTTGGATTTATAATATTAATTCCATAAATAGCACTGTCCTTAGGTTATCCGCCGGCTTTGTTCTGTTCTTTGCGGTTGAAATATTTAAATATGCTAATTCTACTTTCTTCACATATAAAATATACAGATTTTGTATGTATGATATGACACTTATATAGAGGTATTTGAAACAACGGGGTGAACTGAGGTCCCAGGCATTTTCTGAGTTTAGGTTCCTGTCTGCAGGTAATTTTATTTTCAGATTTTTAGTCTAATGTTAGTATGCACAAGAAGTCATGTAACCGTTTCTAAAACCAAAATGATTAACTGTCTACCTTTTGTTTCATACTAATTTATTTTTTAAAGAGTTTAGTATCCGATGGTTGTTAATACGAGTGCGTCCCCAGTGTGACCAGGGTCTGCTGATGCTGCGGTGGGATGTGCCGGTGGAAGACGTCACCCGTGTGATACAGATCCATGGAACAGGGAACGCTATCCGTAATCGACATCACCATCAAAATCGCCTTCATAATATCGTGATACTTATTGAGCGTTCGCCCTTGTCGAATTGAGGATACAGGATTCTTATAAATATTGATAAATTTTGAGCGTGTAGACGTGTAGCATTATTAGTTTGTTTATTGAGTTTGATATATAAAAGACGCTTACTCCTAGATCTAGATTATACTATATTTATTATTGTAAAACTGTGACCTCAAAATGATCTCACGGGAATACTTCCTCCGGCTAAAAAGCAACGTATCCACGTTACTATCCATCCCCTAGGCCAGGGCATCCTAAACTTATTTGTACTGTAAATTTATTTTACTGTTGGCTGGATGCTAACGAGAAGGATGTGCTTGTTTTTCTGAGCAACAGCGACGAGGAAATTACGCCTCAGGGCGTCGCGACGCACAGTTTGGGAAGCCCTGCCCTAGGCGCGCCAAATTTTGACAAGATTGGTCATGACAATAAACTCCGAAAAGGCAAAAAACATAGTGACAGATTTACTTTCAAATGAGTATAAGTGTAAGTATAAGTGCGAAAAAAATCTATATATTAGTGCAAGGTGTTAGCGAGTTGTGTGATTGGTAACGTCGAGTAATCCTTTACATATGCACATAGATGTGTGTGTGATAACTGATTTTGCTCGACGCCGTGCACTGACTGTTGCTTCGACCCGTAAACAAAACTAAAAGTTTTTTAACCGACTTCAAAAAAGGAGGAGGTTTAATGTATGGATTAAAAAAGGTGTTTGTTAGAAAGGGTCTACTCTGAAGTTGGTCCTCTTGTTATCAAAGCAGAATCTGATGAGGGAATCACATAGAAATTAAAAACAACAACATACTTTTTAGTGCAGTAGTGCGTCCTTTTTTGGGTTATTTTATTGATTAGTTTATGCATTTTAAGTTATTAATGCAAGTGCTTTAAGTCGGACGTGTTTTCATTATACGCCCAATTATGGTTTGTAATATATAGGCACACAGATTAACTACCTTCTGGGACGAAGGCAAGGAAAGGGTTAATTGATTCTCAGATTTAGAAGGGAGAAAGGTCTTTGTCCCCTGTCACGTCTGCCTTGTAAACTTCACACATCTAGGTCAACCTGGCCAGACACTCAGACGGGTCCCGGAATGCAAAAAAACGTTTGCAAGATTTACCGACGTAATCATGACTTCGAAGGCGAACAGTGATTTGATATGCTGATATCCGTCTAATTTTATCGATTGAAGAATGCGCTAGATCTGGCTTCACGCTACTATACTACTACTATTACTTATACCCACTAGTTAGATAACAAATATTGACATTTCAAGGGGCGGTGAGGGGTGAAATAAATTGAAAATTCGTTGCCTGGGCTTGTGAATATGATGTGGCGTTAAATGCTCATTTTCAGTACATTACATTACGCGATTCCAAAAAAATAATATAAAAAAAAACTTCAATGTTTTCCCCCTTTTTAGAGTCGTTTCGTTATGGGTAAATCTCAAAAACACCTTCTTACACGAAGTTGTTATTACTCATAGTCTGTAATACTACAAAAAATATGACTAGTGGCTCTGTAAACGATAAACCTCGCGAGTATGACATATATTCCTAAATATACACATTTTTCTGATAATCCTTACAAAACATAAACTTGCAAGGTGTTTCGATTTTTCTGATGAGAAGTATATATCATTGAAGAGTAAAGTAGAAATAAACAAAATACACTTCTGAGAGTCATATTAGAAATTAGAAATAAATAAATAAGTTTGTGAGCGTGTAGCGTAGTGTATATATTGATGTCTATTTCAATATCATCATCATCATCATCATCAGCCGGGAAACGTCCACTGCTGGACATAGGCCTCCCTCATGGTACGCCACATCGACCGGTCCCGAGCCACCTGCATCCAGCGACTCCCCGCGATTCTAACCAGGTCGTCGGTCCATCTAGTGGGGGGACGGCCTGGTAGACGTTTCCCGGTACGTGGTCGCCACTCGAGAACCTTTACTCCCCACCGGTTATCGGTTCTTCGAGCGATGTGGCCTGCCCATTGCCACTTCAGCTCACTGACTCGTCGAGCTATGTCGGTGACCTTCGTTCGTCTACGGATTTCCTCATTCCGGACCTTATCACGTAGAGAAATTCCGAGCATAGCTCGTTCCATTGCTCGCTGAGTGACTTTGAGCTTGTTTATTCGGCCCACAGTAAAAGACCACGTTTCGGTTCCGTATGTCATCACTGGCAACAAGCACTGATCAAAGACTTTTGTCTTTAGACGCTGAGGTATTTTGGACGAGAAGATATGCCGTAATTTCCCGAACGCTGCCCAGCCGAGTTGGATTCTTCGGTTGACCTCTTTGTCGAAGTTGGACCTACCTAGTTGAACGATCTGTCCCAGGTATACATACTCGTCTACAACTTCGATTGTAGTGTTCCCAACCACTACCGGCATAGGTGCAACATGGACATTTGACATGATTTTCGTCTTGTCCATGTTCATTTTTAAACCTACCTGTTGGGAAACTCTGTTGAGGTCATTGAGCATTACGTTCAGATCCTCCAAGGATTCTGCCGTTATGAATATCAATAAATAAATAAAAAGTGTATAAATAAATAAAACTTGATTATATATGAAATAATAATAACGAGTGCTTTTAAGGAGAGAATTGATTTTAACACAAGTGGGCTTCGAACGTGGATCTGTTGCCACTTCAGGACTTCGTATCGGGCATAGGCTATCGGTCGTTCCAATCTCGCATCGAAATTGTCAACTATCGATCGTACCTCCAATCGATTGCGCACAATTTCCGTTTCAGATAATCTAAATTAACCGCTTCTACGTCTCTATAATGACGAGAAGTTGTGGGATTGATTCCCAGTGGGGTAGTTACTATCTAGATTTGGTTGGTGGAAGGTCATTTTTCTAAATCCGCCTGGCTTTACTAGCTAGCTATAACCTACATTTAATCGAAATCTGCCACCAAACAGCAATTAAGATTGTTCTGGTAGGTAAGCAAGGAATATTTGCACAGGGCCGCATTAAATTGAATTTTCCGAGTGATCACGCTTCCAGCCCACGGCCATTTTTAGGGTTTCTTACCTCAAAAGGAAAAAAGGAACCCTTATAAGATCACTTTGTTGTCCATCAGTCTGTCTGTCAAGACCCTTTTTCTCAGGAGCGCGTGGAGATATCAAGTTGAAATTAATATGGAATGCTCAAATCTGCCATCCCTTGATTTTGTGAAAATATTACACTCATTGGTAAAAACATAATATAGCTGTATTTTAGACCATTTCCATACAAAATGTAAGGGAACTAACACTTAAGGAACTTCTCGTTGACCTAGAATCGTGAAATTTGGCAAGAGACAACAGGAGGTCATGCAGCACAACTACAGGAATAAATATGAAAATCCATACATCGGGTATGTAATTTAAAGCAAAGTAAAATTGGTTTTTCAATCTCAATTACATTAGGATTTAAAGTATGTTAATTATTTATATTCTTTACGGAACACTCGATGCGCGAGTCCGACTCGCACTTGACCGTTTTGTTGTTGTCATCACAATCACAGGATAAATGAAGACTCATTTAAAATTTACTATTATCATCAGTTGAAAACGACTGTGGGAAATTCATGACCCTCTCTCTCAGGTCGCCTTAGTCAATAAATAGGCTTTCTATGGGGGGATTTGCTGTGATTATCTCGTTTCGTAGGCGGATTGGTGATCGCTGAAAGATATTATTGATACACAGGTAGAGGTCGCTGCTCATCTAATACGTTTCCTTAGTCGCCTTTTACAACACGAACGGATTGACATGGGTTGGGGTTGATCCTATTGTAAAGTCGAGACCACACGGCATACAATCGTATGCAGATACTAGGGTCATAGTGCTTGCTACGTACGTTTCCCCCCCAAATGTATAATAAAGAAGTCACGTGGTATCCCATTTCCCCAACCGCTTCACAAATGAACCTCACAGATTTACCCGTCCATTTACATATCGCATCTTCAGCCTTTTCCACACGAAATGTGAAAAAGTCTTACCTCAAAAGGTAAACAATTTCACGGGCAGTGGTTCAATTTAATTGGAGGATTATCTTTTTTACGGTCGGGTTCGGAGCGACCGTCGTCAAGTGCCTCTGTGACAGCCAACAAATGATGCATCGGGAATCGGGAACTACGAGGTATGTACATATGTAAGTAGCACTGCCGGACCGCTTCACTGTTGATACGTCACGTTAGAGGATGATCGACCGAGAGGGAGAAACAATTAGGTGTTTATCCTTTATTATCAAGTATTGTTGATTTGTTTTTAAAAGAAGCGACGACGAAGAATACGTCGGGCAGTAGGCAAGACAAAGGAGAAATTAGTTTTAAAATTTTCTATAAGGTTTTTATACATATAATAAATATAATATATACGCTTCAATAGCCTTTACTGGACACCAGATCGTCACGAAATTCACGTCAAGTCACCAAAAAGAGTAGTAGAGTAAAAGTATTACTTGATAATTATAGTCCATCGGCAAGAGTAATTCTGCTAAACACGGATACAGTGGCGGGCTATAGTCCTGCATGACCCAGTGTAATAGACCCTGGTAGGCAGGCGAAGTGTTAAAGTTTATAAAAGTTTGGCGCAAGAATAGACACCAGTTCTGATTCGTTCTCTAAACTTAGAACGATCGTGCGCTCCAATCCGAGGTCGGCTGACGGACGCTTTTATCAAAAAACTCTGAATAATTTAAGGGAAGTTCGGTTTGCTGTGACGTAGAATAGAAATAGTATAAACGTAACCGTCGCCGTCAGCCGGGTTTGGATCGTACGAGCAAAACTGGCACAAGCGCTCTAAAATTATGATGTCTGTGGACCTTTTCATATTTATAGATCATATATTACTTTCGTTTTTTAGGCTGTGGTTCGTATTTGGTTCTGTTACCGTTCGTAAGAGTTGCCGTTAGTTCTCTACAGGAACCCCTTGGTTAACGCCAAGCGAATACAATCACGGCTCTGACTGACATAACGATAAAACATCTTAATTATTCTTAATTAATCAGTAAATTTTTGTTTTGTTCAAGCCCGTGTTCACGAACTTACACAACACTGCTATACAGGTATACTCCACAATACTAACTGAATCTACAGCTTTTCTGCAGTAGACAAATGACACCCGCACTCACACTGTTCTAAAAGGCAAAATTTTCTCCTCTATTACGCCGGTTTTTCCCGTACTCCAATAAAACTACGTGGGTATTTAGTGGACTATTTACTGGGCGACATTCGCCCGGCGACTTCACTAATACTCTTAATTATTTTTGCCAGAGTAAGCTGTTTTTCTGACGGAGAAATGCAATTGCAACATTTTGCATCCTCTCGGTGGAGTCGCGGCGGCGTGCCGTGCTCATTACGTGCTCTGCGATCGTTCGCTGCCGCCGAGATCGCTGAATAATTAGAGTTTAAATCATGAGTAGCAAAGCGGTCAACCACCGGAATGTGGTATGAATAGTCAATCGTCATTAAATTGTTCAGCTTTGGTAGTCTAATGCTTTCCGGCGCGGCGAGTGCCTGCCCTTGCATAAATGTGAATCGAAGAGATCTAGGTGCACCCGATTCATGTGCACACATGAATAATTAAAGAAATCAATACTGGTTGATACTAAATTATCTACTAAGTCGTGAATTTCACTACCGGGTAATGTGCTAAGGATGAATATCAATGATTTTACTATAAACACTGTGGGGCACCCCATGTCATCCCGTGGGCGACTTAAGGATAAAGATCAGGTTATGTTGCAAATGTATCTTACTGCGATCACCAATCCTCCTGCCAAGCGTGATTATGGCAAATCCCTTCATGGGATCTATTGATCTGTTGATGATGACTGTGGGACACAGTAAAAAAGAAATAATTGTTGATTCCCAAACTCTCAAACCCTAAAACGTGGTCTAGCGTTGGAGAGATCTCGTGGTAATCAGTGTAGGAAAAGTAGAATCAAATTAAACTCGCGATTGTTTTAATTTATCATTGTTATGGAGTCTAATCTCCTCGGATATTATTTTAATTTCATGGAACAGAGGAGCCAACAAAATTAAATTAATACAGCGCCAGCGGAGTTCACTTCAAATTTAAGCAGTGCAAGATTTAAACGACAGCCCACATTTCGTAGGTACCACCGTACGTTGGTAGCGGTAGGTACGTAATTATGCCGTGGCTCGCTCGCTCTCCGGGCGCAATGTGCCAAATCGCTTACTCGCGGCCATCCGCTACTTCCGGTACTCGATACTCATTCGTATATTAACCACTGTTAACTTTGACACATACAGCTCTTAGTGCAGAGCATGCAGGGACGCCGAAGTGATAGCTGCTCACGGCCTGATGGAGTGCAGAGGAGGAATCGCTCTTTATTGCGACACAGGTTTTACCTACTGCAGTAAACAGGGATCCTTAACAATGATATTAAAAACAAAAATATAATAGTGACATTTAATGTATTGAAACACTGTTAATAAACTATTTTATTTATTTATTTAAACACTACGGGCAAAATACCTCGGAGCACCGAGCACCTTTAAAGAACACAAATAAACTGTTGGGTTTTCCGCTGGAGCGGCATGAGCAAAGCTATATCACCAAAGCTTTCACGCAAAGTTTCAAATCGATACGACAGTTAGAAGCACGTTGAAGTTGATCTGCTAGATTTGTTTACATTCATAGTTATTTATACATACAAGTGAACTTAGTACAAAGCGTATAAAAATTTCAAAACTAGTATAGGACGAGTAGTGACCGAGTTACAGTGTTAGAGCGACGCCAGTGGCTTGAGTCAGCGTTGCTGGCCGCGCTTCGCTGCACCCCGCTTCCTGTCACCTTTGCTACAGACTTTCAGTTGATTTCATCGTTGTACGCAAACGTCATACGAAACTTTGTACCGCAGCGATGTAATTCTCTTGTAAGCGTACCTACTTACACGGCTCAAACATATTCTGCTCTCATTAAGATTTGTGAAGCAAAGAACCGGTACGTTTTCTGGATAGGGTATTGTTTAATGAGGCAGGGCACGCAGCTAAAGCTTTTGAGGTATGGGAGAGTTGGCTTCAAATGGACATGGTATGACTGCGATATTTTAAAATTTCCAAACTGTGTTGAGCTTTAGATATTTTCCAGGTGATGATGACGATAATATACAGCAAGGATACTTGTACTGCAGAGTCTTGTCGCTTTATATGCTACTAGCTTCTGCCCGCGGCTTCTCACGCGCGGACTTTAGGATTTATCCCATGGGAGCTACTCGTTAGATCGGGATGAAAGCCTTTGTCTTTCCTTGGCCTTTCAACTAAACTTATACAAAAAAGAAAGTCATTCTGACATTCTGTTAGATTGTCAATGTATGACAAAATGAATATTTTTAGCGAATAAATAGTTAACTTTTCAGGGTGGATACAAATTACAAAAGCAAAGTTAATGAAAATCGGCTCAGTCGTTCGTGAGTTATAAATGGTAATGAACCTTTTTTTTGTTTTTTATATATTTTAGATTAGATAGGCTGTGTTGAGACCGTTAGAGTCAGTATTGAAATGAGTATAAGGAACATACTAAAACTTATTATACCATTATTTTTGGTATTAAGGCTGGCTAAGTCAGCGTGCCCTTGATAGTCAGGTTGACGATCGAAGAAATACGACAGGGGCACACAGATGGACGATTCTCTCTCCTGAAATGACCTCTAAAATGCGACGACAATCTCGAAAAAAATATGCGGTTGTATACATACTACACTCGAAATCACATAGCCCATCATCTGCCTGAAACACTTGAACCTGAAAATTATGATGGGTTTGCACTTGGCCTTCATCTCACCTGATAGTAAGTGACTATAAGGCCGTCGGATGGTAAGCGTGCGCACCCAGAATCCTTAACCTAATGAGGCGCTGGATATGCTACCTTTCATACCGGAACACAACAGTGCTATTAACACTGCTGTTTGGCGGCTGACTTAGGTAACATGGTGGTAGTAGCCAGGCTACCACCAACCAAACCGAGTACCGGTAGTGAATCCAACATTTAGCCATTAGGCCACGGAAGTGTTCCTCATGAGCTCATCTTTCAACAAATGTGGCAGATAACTACGACAAGTGAAACAGCATCTCCACTCTCTCCCTCTACCGCATCATGCTACTTGCTCTCATGCGTCACGTGAGATTAGACACGAGAACCCAGCACAATCGCATTGCCGCCGTTCCGATGCAGTTTAATAAGCATACCGAGCTTAAACTAATAAATCAAACTGATTTGATTATTTACTGCCTGCGGTGGCACGTGGCTTCGCTCAGGATTACGTCAGGTTTCCTGCATTAGCGTTTGTACTGAGATGCAATGTGCTTGGTCTGAACGGAGCTGTGCGCGGATGAGATATGGTTGTCACTACGCCGTGTGTTACTTCAAATCTGGGGCTGAAGTTTCACTAGCTTCACTATGCAAGGCTTGCAGTTTCACAGATTAAGAGGCTTTTGGCATGCTGCTCGGGATTACAACGAGAAGTCAAATTGAGTGTTCTGTTCACATCGAATATCTTATGCATTTGTCCATAACTGTTTACGAATATGTTCAGGTGTTTTTAAAATAGATTGAACTGTTGAAATTACATTTTATGCTTGATTTTTTACCCACGACGGAACGGAGACGGTATATGCTATGCTATTAGGGTGAGAGGTTGTTCGTTTGTTTGTGGGTACATACAAACCAATGTTCCCACTTATATCAGCGTTTAGTCAGCTGTGAACTCAGTAAGTTTGATATTACATTTTATATTTTATTCATGTGTTAAAGTTCGACTAAACAGTTTTACAGAGTTAGATCTACGTTGCTGAAATTCAGCAGGTAAAGAAACAAATACAACTTTCAATTGATGATGATAGATAGGAAATTATTATATTGTTTTGTAATTTTATTGCAAGGTCATGCAATTATATAGCAATAACAACTCTGTGAACATTCCAAGCGTCTACTTGTAGGTATTATTAAGATACCAGAAACCAGAAAAAAACCGCAGTTCTAGCAGAAGACTCTATGTGTTGTTATTGCAGCAACATAAATACACATTCTGTGAAATTATCAACTGGCTACCTATTACGGATGCTCGCCGACAGACGGACGGACGGACAGCTGAGGCTTAGTAACAGGGTTCCGTTGGTTACCCTGCGGGTACGGAACCCTAAAAAGCAAGGGTGTGATTGTTCTCTTGCAGCCCTGCATTCCAGAACGTTCGCTAAATTGACTTGATGATCCTCGGCAGGCAGCGTGTGCCGTTGGCTATGACTTGCTAGTTAATTACAATCAAGTGGAGGTGCAATTTGACCGCCCGACGCTCTAATGTCTTGTTAATGCAGCAGGAACCACTGCAGATTGAGAACGATTAAGTTACGCCCTTCAAATAGGTTATTGCTGTGTTTAGTTCCGCTCGTAATGGATTTCGCAATTGAGTTATGTTCGTCCAAATGGACAAGTGAAAGGGTTTGGTCGAGTTTATCACTGAAACAATCACGGATGCAATACACTAAGCACAAAATATCCTCACGGCTCACGGATGTATTTGCTGACGCCATTCGATATTGATTTTTGTTGCGTAGGAAACTAAAAATATCGTCAGTTAAGGTTGAGGCTGTAAGGATGTTTTCCTTATGAATTGCACTCTTGTACATGTCCACGGCTGCGACGGAAGTTGGGCTCGACCAAGTACTCAACGCAATACCAAGCTTCTCATGAATTACTGTATCTCCCTTTCGTTTCTGTACCTTCCAGAATTAACAGCTTCGTTTGCGACGGTCATTGCTAGATAAATATAACCATGCTTAACCCAAATTGAATTTTGATTTTAAATTAATTGTAAAATTATTTTGTGCCGACCCATTACCACTGTTACCAGTGACAAAATTAAATTTCATTTCGTTTCATTTCATTGTTATCTCATATTTTCAGAACTAAATGATTTTATCGTGCATATGATATAATATCGTTTTTTTGAGTAATCGACATGGTGCTAGCTTGCTATCATAGAAAAATTACTTACCACTGCTACCAAAACGAGTATCAGAGATACTCCGCGATATAGGAATCGAGTCCGCTACCTTCTGATTGTGAGTCTGGTAGCCTCTAAGACACGTAGGGCGTTTTTGGTCTAATTAACTCTATCTTCGTGTACTACCCCAGAACAAGAGTTTTTGTAGAAAGTTGATGCCTGCAAAGTTTCATTACGATTCTCTAAAATGGTACTTTTATAAAGTTATCCTCACCCAGTTACCCTCACTAAGGAAGAGTGAAAATTGTTCTTAGGTTCGATTCCGGCGCGGGGCGATAAAGCGTGTGAAAGATTCATCACAGCGCCCCTGGGACCGATACCTCTTCCAAGTTGTTGCCGACCTTCCCGACCGCCTCCCCGCCCTCTCACACCGTTATATCATATTTTTCAAAATTCCCCTCAACTTTGTTCAGAATTTTCAAAGCTCCACCTTCGGTAACTTTCGAGATTGAATTGAATTGTTGGTTTTAGTAAACTCTGAGCTGAGTGTACTTTTTACTTGCGATTGTAATGTACAATAAGTATACGGTATAGTAGTTGCTGTAAGAAATCCTGTATTGGTAGCCCATGAATTTATCCGGAGACTCTTTTTAAGTTGCAGTAAATCGTCACTTAACGACAGTTACATCTGACTGTAAGTGACGAACCTAAGTTGTCAATCCTTACTCTAGCTAGAACGTGCCTAATCATCTGCAATTTGAACCCCTTGAATGACAGGCATATTTTTCTAGTACTTTAGTTTAATATCTTTCTATATGCAACACGGCAAAACTTGTAAAATGTCTCACACGACTAAAAATACTGTACGATTTATACGTGTAGAATATTTAAGAAATAGTTTGCGTGAGATATCAATTAATAATTTCAGGAACCTGGGTGGGTAACCTTAAATTAAGAGAGTATTGGCAGCTATGTCCATACCACACCACTGACTATTTACTGCGATCACCAACACGCTTGGAAAGCGTGCGCGCGTGTGTGGTAGATCATGAGGTGATTTGGTGCATGCGGCGCTAGTTAGATAAAATGTATCATATAAATGGACCAAGGGCCAATATAAATACAATCAAACAGTAAACTTTGTTCACTAATGAACTAACAGCACCTGGATTTCCGATCAACAAACAAATACAATCAACAGTAAAACATGTGACGGTAATCGGATTGCAGAAGGTCTAGCAGATGAAACAGGGAAGTGCATTTATGCTGTTACATACGCCGGATTTAATTAATACGACACACAGCCGATATTCCGGCTTCCAGTTGGCAACCCACACAAATACATGCGATATACAAACACATTACTTACACATACTCGCCACCATCAACACTCATACATCCTTCAAAATTGTTAATTTAACTTATAACTCTTTATATAACTTATAAGGCTTCATCTTCGAAACATTATACTACTTTTTGTCTTCTTTTTCTGAGTTTGTGAGGGCCTTGATCTTGTTTAGGCTCCAGTCTGCCAAATATTTTAAAAGAATGTTGCCTTAATTAGATATAAGTCTTCAAATGTTTGTAAAATTTCTAGAGAAATTTTTTTATGTATTAATTATATATTTTCAGATTGTGAAGATAGATCTGAAAGCATAACAACACAGCCTAACATGTACATTTTGTGTGATATGTTAACCAGATGTTTAATTTTTGTATTTTTATATTGTTTACGTTGCAAGGCTAAGTTAAGAACTTAATTAAGTTTGTAACGTCCTCGACGGCAGCTGCAGAGTGGGTAGCGAGCACGTAGGAGGTACGCCACAGGTCAAGTTGCGGGCTCGCACTAGACAGTGGAGCACCCAGGTACTCTCCCGCTAGACCATTACTTGCACCTATAGATACGAGTAGATCTTTCATTCGTACCCCTACCATGAGTTTACATTGTAAATAGTCGTTAGCGACCGCGTTAAAACTACTGAACCAACTTGTTCTAATGAGTTGATTGGTAACAGCGAAAACATGTTTCATTCGAGCGACTTGGTGATAGAAACTGCCAGCAACTTTCATATGCTAAAATGTATAAACAACTACGAAGAAATTGAAACATTGTTGCCGGTAAATAATAACGCCCATAAAAAAGTACAATGCACGCCATTGAATAACACAGACATATTTCGCGTTTAAAATATAGTCAGAGTCCCATGAAGTTAGATATCTAATTAAAATACACTGTGTACATTTAATATATGTAAGTTGTTAGCTTGTAGCGGTTCTTGTTCTGCTGCATGCCATGCATCTTAATGCACGAACAACTTGACCGAGCTTGCTTCCAGTGAAAATCTTCTAGAATACAACTACAGCAAAAGTTTAAGAGAGCCCTCACTGAAGATCAAAGCTAGATATAAAAATTGTGTTTAGTAAACCGTAGCTGTGTTCAGGGATTTGCTTACAAACGAAATAAGAAATAAAATGTGTTATTCAGTAAGTTGTCCGGGAGAGGGATTGGGCATGTTACTTCTTACTCCTGCCTGTGCCTTCGTACTGCAATAAACGTCGGGAAACTTTTGCAAAACATCCTTTAGTTCCGTCCGTTCGACATGTAAGGTTTTTAGATTCTCGCCCCAGCGAGTTCCGCGATCTTCTGCCTTACTTATGGGTCACTGTCTAACTCGGTTCGGATTTTGATTCGATTTGTTCTTCCATGACTTATTGTTGTTGTTCTTATTGGCTGTGTTGTTTCAATCTTATCAGATAATCCTGTACTGGACTGACTGGCTTCTTTTATGACTACGAAACCATATAGACAAACAAATTGTAGGAAGAAAAATGTAAAAGTTTGTAAAAATATGTACAAACACACAATGGCACATGACAAATAATTTCTTATAGTTGTCTAATCATACGCAGAATTTTTTTGTCATAAACATAGTGACTGACGTTATCCAGATTGATTAATATCTATTCTTAGCTGTGTTGATAAGTTAATTTCCCATAGAAAACCAATTAAACAGCCAAATGTATGTAAAAATACACCTGATTAAGGTCTTGACCGATGCTATTTGAAGGCGATTCTGTTACATTTAGGTATATTACCGCTTAAAAAAGGGAATAGAACACACAAAATACCTGAATGGTGGCCCCAGAGCTCAACGCCATATCTGAGCATTTTTTTTAAATATTGAGAGCTGAGAAGGCGAGAATCATATCCAAGGAAGAAGTAAACTTGAGTTTTGGGTACTCTTCTCGTCTCCCGTTATAGCTTTCGCAGCAGGTATCGATATATAATATACCTTGTAAGAAGCATTGCACCCCATACTAGCCGAGGCTGTGTGATGGGGTACAGTGAGATGGTGTGAGCATGATCACAAAGTAGGGAAAATAACCTTAATGTCGAAGAGCCTATACTTAAGATAAGTTCTTTACCGCTCTCTAGTGTATTTGCGTCGTGTAATCGATTTTGCACGTTACTTGTAGCTACGTGGGAAGAAGTGGATCCCATGAAAATGTAATTGAAACAGTTTAAAAGAGTTATTTTAGGTCAGGTCGATTCCCAGCGGGGACACCTATCGGTACTCGGTTTACTTGGCATTTTCCATTGCATTTTCTATGTCCGCCTGGATAGCTACCGCTTAGCTACCTAAGTCTGCCGCAAAACAACAGTGTTAATTGCATTGTTGTGCTCTGGTATGAAGGTAGCAGAGCCAGAGCCTCGTTAGTTTGAAGGATATCGGGCAAGCACTTTCTTCCAACGGCCGTATAGTCACTTACCATCAGGCGATTCATTTCGCCCATGTAAACGTAAAAAATCAATGTAGTACTCGTACATTCTTCAATATCGATATTTTGTTTAAACTTCAGCTATTCAAAAAAACCGGTCAAGTGCGAGTCGGACTCGCGCACCGACGGTTCCGGACAGAATATGAATAATTGATATACTGAAAATCATAAATAATAGGTACGGAGATATGCACCCAACAATGCTCTACCGAAAATGTAATTTTAATTGAAAAACCAACTTCACGTTGCAGCTAAATTACATAGTCAATGTATGGCTTTCAACTATGAAGTTAAGTTTGTAAACATGAAGGAGGTATTTTTGCTCTGTTGCCACATTTCAGGATTCTAGGTCAACGGGAAGTACTTTATAGGTTTGTTATTAGTCTGTAATTTTTCATATCCTTTACGTTTACTCGTAAATAAATTATGAGTATATGTCAACTTACACATTTCAAGTCAAAAGCTTTAAGGGAAAATATAACCTCAATCCAAAGTCCTAATTCCGTAGAAATTGTAAAGAGTGGGTACGAGCGCGGCTTTGAAAATTTAAGAGAGTGTACACGGAACCGAGACTGAATAACTTAATTCCAATAGAGAGCACTTTATAAAGAATGGGACTTAACAGACAAGCACATTGTTACGACCCTTCAGATGTGCAGACGCCGTGAAAATCTGTAAAATAATACCCTAGTACTTGTACTGACGATAGCAAAAAAATCTGAACCACCGCTGCCTGCGGCTGGGATCTCGAGAAGGTATCAAGATTGACTTGAGATTTTTCAACACTAGATTGTGAGAGTTTGGGGGATCTTCCTTGTTTTTGTACCACACCAATACAAGTATGTTTTATAAATGTGAAAGTAACAGCTATGTCTGTCTAAAGTAATAGTAAAAAGGAATAGGCTTCTGTTCAGCCTTATAATTGATGATGATTTTTGAAATAAAATGAAATTGAAGCTGTTCTTAAGAAATTATCCTAAGTCAACAGTAAGATATAGTGTTAACTATAGCTGTGTGCTTGCTTCCTATACAAGTATTTTTGACTTTGGCTCTTCTTACGCAGGTAACTAAAGTAATAATTTTATTCTAATCAGCTGCTTCACTAACCGTCAAGTGAAATGCAGGCAAAGTTTTATTCTATGAAATACAATGCACATGTGCCTTTTTCTCTGAGTTTGATACTGATATAAGTATTTTACCATTATTTATTGTTATTTATACTACAATGCTACCCAGTTTACGGGCACTGCAACTATGCTCCGACTACGTAGATGATTAAGCCAATCTACGAGCTTAATGTGAATAATCAATTGGATTTGGGTATTATGTCCATTCAATTTATTTACCTCTGTCCCGGCTAAGCTTATTCCAAGCTACGAACATAATAAAATAATTACTTATGGACTAAACTACAAAAATAGCTTGTTCAGCTTAAAATAATTAAGTATTTTTGTTCATTTCAGTTTATTCTATAACGATCTCAAGACTTTGAGGCTGACGGGACAAAGACGTTCAAAGTTCTTTCCAGACTAATTTATTCTCTTTTATTCATAGATAATTTAATATTTCGCACACTAAGCAGAATGCTGAGATCGCCTAATGGCCATCTGATTTTAAACTTTGTCTCTCTACAAGGTATCTTTAAAAAAATATAAACTTTTTTTATTTAGACAAAGACTACCCCGTTTATCTGAAAGTTGATTATTATTTTGGGAATAGTTATACAGATAATTATGTATGAAGCTAATTTTATTGTATAAAAAGAGTATAAAGGGCGACGAATAACAAATTTCAGAAGATAAGCATCAGTATCTGCCTTTGTATCCACAATATCTTACAGCGATCACCAACGTGTCTGCCCGAGCGTGGTCGTTATGGCAAGATGCCTCTTAGAAAGTCAGTTCTATATATAAAGGAAGGCTCATGTCCAATAGTAAACTTATGCAATGCTGATGATATGTCACTAATAGATATGTTAGATCAACAGAAATGAGAAACTACTCAAATACATTTAACTGTTTGCTTAATTTTCGAATATTCCTCAGTAATAATTGGGACGTAGGAATTTCTTGGGGATTGAGATATTGAAATGAAGAAGTTCATACACCTGTAAAATCTTGATAAGGATGATAATTTTGACAGCCCGGTTTCCACTTTTGTAAAAAGCTTACGGAAGTATCTGAGCTCATGAAATGTAAATCGGACGTAGCGTTTTTATTTGAACTGTGGTTCATGTTCCAACATTTCAAGAATTGCAACTATCTCAAGTGATGTGTGAGAATATTCGTGTAAGTCGAAAGTGCCAAAAACTTAAGCAGGAATGCTGGAGGTAAGTTGGAGAGGTGGCGTGGCGTCGCCGTCGCCTCGAGTGGCCGCAGCTGGCGAACTATGTCTTTGTTTTCAAGTGTCTGTTTATTGCGCTGACGTGTGTTTATATATTGAGCACAGATAAATTCACGGGTGAAAACTTCCCATAAAATAAGATGCACCTAAAGAATAACTGCGGGACATCCACAAAGTTAACAAAAAATATTAAAGTATCTAATAGGTCATTTCATGAACAGTACTACGAGTATTGCAATTTACACTAATATTTTTCAACTGTCTTTAATATTTTTACTAACAAAATCAATACCTACATATCTGACATCCCCTGCTCGCACTAAGCGTATCGGCCTCAAACATTTCGGTTTCAAAGAAATTAATAATCAAATTCTGGTCATGCGTAAATTTTGTGAATGGTCAATTAGTTAAATCTCTCGGAAGCTCAAGTAGTCAGACGCTCGTTCGTTCGTGTATAGGAGTAAAACAGCACGTCTTAAAACGTGGTATCACAAAGAGTATCGCGGGTAGGGCGGCGCGAGGTCACGCCGCGGCAAGGGTCCTCTGCTTTGTTCAACTGGCAACAATACTGAGGGCCCTCCAGCGCACTTATATCGGCTGCAAGAGATGTTTCGCTGTTGCGGATTAGGGTTAGTGATGCGCAAGTCGGGTCACGGCTCACATACATTTTAGCACATTGGAAACCGATTTATCGGACAGAATTTTTATTTCTTTTAATGGTACCTTATAGCAACGACTCTCTCCCACTTTATACTAGGGTCACTAACCAAAGCAATCTATAAAACCTCTCATGGAATGTTCCTTTGCTGACAAATAAGAATAAAGCTAGCGTGTTATGAAGTGGTGCATACTTTTGAATGTGATATTTCGTGATCGATACCAAATTTGAGAGATTCAAACGTGATATGTCACTTCACACATCACACACACCACATCGCTCGAAGAACCGATAACCGGTGGGGAGTAAAGGTTCTCGAGTGGCGACCACGTACCGGGAAACGTCTACCAGGCCGTCCCCTTACTAGATGGACCGACGACCTGGTTAGAGTCGCGGGGAGTCGCTGGATGCAGGTGGCTCGGGACCGGTCGATGTGGCGTACCATGAGGGAGGCCTATGTCCAGCAATGGACGTTTCCCGGCTGATGATGATGTCACTTCACAATAAAAGAAATTGTTGAGCGATTGTATAATCTTTATCGGTCTTTATGCATAACTTCCCATGTTATTCTGGTTTTAAGAAAACCGGTAAAATCAGTTCCTTTTTTAAAACATCGAGGCCGATTTAATTTTAGTTTGCACAAGATGTTTTATGATTTCGCAAATAATTTTAAGATTGAATAATGTACAAATTGGTCAGATTCATCACCAACATGATCAGCCTGATACGGCTGAAGCTAATTATAATGACAAACCACTTCGCATGTCATGCCATGATGACGATATATGTAAAAAATACAGAATGAAACTACTGAACGAGAAGGGCCCCGGATTACACCGAAAATATAGTAGTAGGATTACATTCAGTATTGTATGAAAAGCTGACAAATATTGCGATTCGTATTTGGTTTCGGTATCACTAGCTGGTCTTGTCTCGAGATTCACCTCTGCTCGTCACTAATTAGGGTTTGAAGAGTAGTAATTATACTATATTTATGCGAGGCCCACTTGACTCAAGGGTTCCGAGAAAGTGATATTGGTGTTGTAATTCATGACAGCAATTTTGGAGTCGCTAGATTTTTTGTCAAGTTAGAATATTGTACCTCTCAACCTGACGAAGCTTTGATAATTTAGCTAGCTTTGAAGAAAGAAGGCAATATACATTGTTGCAACAAGATTAATGAGCATACTAAGGTATTAATGTCATAGAGTACTAGTATTTTTTGCCTGCGACTTCATCTGCGAGCACTTGACAAATTAATCAATGGGAGCACTCAATGGACCTAGATAAAATAGCCTATGTTCAATTCCATGGCCTATGCTACCTCCTCTACATGTCAAATTAAAGTTAATTCATTAATTACGGTTGGTGGTACTGTTGAGGCTCGAAGTGTTAAAAACAAATGCATAAAAAACTTTTCATTAGTTGAAAACTAGCTTCTGCCCGCGACTTCGCCCACGTGGAAGTCAGGATTTATTCTTCTTGTTTTATCGGAATACAAAGTATCTATGTCCCTTTGCGGCCCTTCAATTATCCACGTAGCAAAAATCAAGCCAATCGGACTTTCAATTACGTCGTGAATGGAGGACAAACAAATTTAAATCGGTGTACAACGCCATCTCTGATACATGACGGAGACAAATAAAACATTTAACGAAATCATTCAATCCGATATTAACGAAAGCAACGAAATTATCTTTTGTATTATCTATTTTAGGGAATTTATCCCATGCTATTCGGCGGAGACTAATTCAAACAATCATAGATCACACAAGCCGCGAGACAAGAAAATAAACTTATTATTCAATATCTCCATTGCATAATATTTTATTATTTTATTTTACCAAGCAAATCGTCGGATAAACCAACATACAATATTACATAATTTTTCCCCAAAAGAGAAGTAAGTTTGAAAAAAAAATGTATGATAGGCTTGCACTTGGTCTTCATCTCACCTGATGGTTAGTGACGATAAGGCCATTATATGGTAAGCGTAGGTATATCCTAGAAGCCTCAACCTAATGAGGCTGATTTTGTTTTGTTGAGTCTAATTCATTACATGATGAGGTGACGAGTGTCTGATGACGGAGACAGGATCTGGATAGAGGTACTCTTCAATTGCATCACTGACAAAAGCGTGCTAAACGTACGTTTTTTTGCCTGAACTCGTTTGTCACCGACATAGCTCGACGAGTCAGTGAGCTGAAGTGTCAATGGGCAGGCCACATCGCTCGAAGAACGGATAACCTATGGGGAGTAAAAGTTCTCGAGTGGCAACCACGTACCGGGAAACGTGTACTGGGCCGTCCCCGTACTAGATGGACCGACGACCTAGTTGCTGGATGAAAGTGGCTCGGAGACGGTAATTGTGGTATACCATGGTGGAAGCCTATGTCCAGCAGTGGATGCTTCCTGGCTGATGATGATGATGTTAGAACACCTCGGTTTGCCTGGCCTTCCATCATCTTCCTATATTTACTTACAGTTCGTTCACTGCAACAACGTTGTTACCTTTTGTATTGAATCATATTACGTCGCGTGTACTGTTCAATATTGTAAAGTTCCTGTAAAGTGCAAAAGTAGCCCACTTCAGAAGCGTACGACTTTTGACGTTCAAGTCCGAGCGTGTCCAATATCCTCGGAGCTATATCGTAATGCCCACACTTTCCAGCGCAACGGGTGCGAGAGGTAATAAAGAAATCTGAACAAAAAAGTCTCTCCCTTAAAGTTCTTTATTTCAAGGGACTGCAGAAGTAAAATGCAGTTTAATTGCATTGTACTACTTCCACGGCTGCACACTTTTATTTGTATCCGATGAATTTAGATGCGATTTCTTTGTAGTGCTCGTTCGCGGCACTCACAGAAGAAATATAGAAAATAGGAATCGATGCAATCTACTCGGGGCAGTGTCCATTGTAACGGTTTTAAATGTATAGCGATTGTTGAGAATTTGTTATTTTCTTTTCCTCACAAAGATTCGATTTTATTATATTATTATTATTAACCGACTTCAAAAAGGAGGATTCTTCTCAATTCGACGCGTATGTTTTATTTATATGTATGTTACGCGATAACTCCGCCAATAGTGAACCGATTTTGATAATTCTTTTTTTTGTGGTAGAGCATACGTCAGAGGCTGATCAAATTGATTGATCGCTCTTTGAGAAAATCAACAAAATAAATTTTTTTAAGGCAATTGAAGCCGGTTTTTTGTTCTTTTTTAACTCCTCTAACAATCTTAGCAAACTCCGTTACACAGGTACCTACTGCTGAGGCTGAGGAGACTAGTTCGAAGATAAATTAACTGCAGAAGGGAAACCTATTAACACACAAGTCCTCAACTACTTTTACTGTTTATATCACTTGGATCTCGTAGCTGATGTTTCCTTTAATTTTAGAGTATATTGTTCTTCTCTTTACCTATCATAAAATGGACTGTTACATATTGGATATAATGTTGTGAGAGAGTTTTGCAAATAGATATCATAAAAGTTTTACTTCCGTGTACGGGCTTCGAAGAATTCGCCGTGTGTTTAATGGCATTATAACTTGCATCTGGCCTTTTTGCCGACCGATGATTAGGTTGCACAAAGGAAGCGTGGTTATATGACAACACTTTAAAAAACAATTTAAAAAGATAATGTTATCTTACCAAATCATCAGTACATCGGTACATTCTTATTTAGCAGCATATTTAGATAACATATCCCACCAAACAGACACAGAAATAGAGTTTGCGAATTCCGGTTTACTATTCCAACTTTAGGCCACGGATGCGTATAATGAATTGTTGATGAAATGTCAATGTCAATACAGGGAACGACTTTGTCCAGTCCACGCCTATGAACTCGCAACTATCTGACATGTTTGGGTTGTTCGGGTCCGAGAAGCGAGAGTCCTTCACAGCGCATCCGTATCGCAGCGCTCGACTCGCATCCCACGGGACAATAGCGACCCAATAAAACTTTTATTGTACGCTATGATTTTGGAAACATTTTGCGAGATGACTTCTATAAAATTCGCAATTTATTCAAGCCAGCTGGACGGATTCTCGCCGTTTATTGGCGTCTCACAACTAAAGCTTTACATCGGACGCGAAAGAATTTTTTCTCTTGTACTCGTCGACGTCTTCGTTTTCATTATTTTTATGCTTTCTCCGAGATTTGTATTCATAGACAGTGTCAATATTATTTTACTTGAAGTGATATTTATTTACTTACTGCTTTTGTTAATTGGAACGTACACTTTTCGATATTTACATCTCCAAGGCACTAATAAAATGGAGGCAAATAATTATTTGTGAATTGATTATGAGAACAGAAAGGTTAGAAGTTTCCCAGAAAATAAAACTGCATAATCGAAAAATTAATCGTAAATACATGATCCTGTAATGAAACAAAGAAACCTGTATACTGCCCGTCTGTCTGTCTGTCAGAAAAATGGGTGTGATTGTTTGTCCAACGTACGTGATCTTCACAAATCATAAAATGGGTAATTACATTTTGATCAACATCTCAAAACTCAACTCTTAAGTAGAATATACCATTGCAATGGAATCCATGTCTTAAAGATTTTCCGATTGTACGTCATAAAACTCTTATATTCTTGATCACATTTTTACACATTACATTATTTTGTCACACTTCTGATTATAAATATTTTCTAATTGGTGATTGAATTATAGACAACTCTTCTCTATACAATATTTTGATTGTCATTAATGATAAGTCGTTAAAAGAGTTGGTGCCGAATAATATTGTATTTTAAATGAACACGGAAACCTTCTTTTAGTGTGTCCGCCGCGCACTTGGCTAGTTTATTTTTCACTGCACGACACAAAGTTTTTGATGACGTTGTATAATATAAAAAGCGAGATAAAAAGTATCAACAAAAAGTTTCATTATTCGAAAAAGAGATATACGATTGCGTCTCCGAAATGGGCTTTTCCACAGAGAAAACATTTTACCTGTTTATTTTAGTTGTTCGCGGTAGGGAGGGGGGTGAGGCAGTAGTGGCCGGGTGGGGGGTGCAGATAAGAATCAAATAGATGTTGTTTCGCTGCATGGAGCTGTGTCACGGGGCATATGCACGTGGCGACAGGGGACTGCAGCGTCTTGACACTTTGATAAATACTACCATCGAAGACTTGTGAACTACGATTCCCGCTAATCCCATGTGCGGTATACCTCACTGTCTTTATACAGAGTACGTCACTACATTGCATTTCAACATACACAATTAAATCAGTACTAGAAGTACATCAGAGTATAATATATACCTCTAAATACCGTTTACGAATTCCTCGAAACATGGGATGATATAAATTTGTGTGGAGCGCAGTAACAACAACATAAAATATTTCCAGTAATATTGCGGTTACCTGCGACTAGCAATTGTGCCGTGCTAGAAAAGAGATTTTTGTAAATAATTGCGTTTTGTATTTTATCTCGCCAACGCATACATATTTTCCCGCTGAAATACTGTGATAGAGTTTTTAGTTTCATACAATTGTGGCTAGGATTTCAACTTTGCTAAAATAAGGCATTTCTATTGTGGTACAATTCACATTATTAACAAGAGTCAGTCTGATAAATATTTAAAAATTCATTTTGTATTCGATTACACGAAACAAGATACGAGTAAGCTTATTCGCTCGATAAAAGTTTCATACTAAATTTCTTTTACCATAATCTTTTAAAATAGGAGAAGTTTAGTCTTTGTAATCCGATCTCGACCTACCTCATTAATCCACTGCACAGGCCGGACACTGTGTAGAAATGTCGTGATATTCCAATACATCGAACGGATAACGTTTATATACACGCGCATGTGTGAGTGAATACACGCGCGCGATATTAAAGACCCCTGAGCCGACCACTTTCTTGCGGGGAGAGGTGAGGTAACGCGGATCGGTGGGGGGCGGTGAGCCTCCGTTCTGTGCGTAGTACTATAACATTAATTATGTGCTTAATCAAACATTCAATCCTAAATGACTTTAAAATGAAATAGTGTTGATCTGAAATGTATAGTAGCTTAAAAAACCCAATCCAAAATCAAGACGAATCGATCCTAGTATACGTTTCACCTGAACTATGTTTCAGATGACGTAACGGTCATGAAATGTATTTTGGCAGAGCGATAAGGAAACGTCACAAAGAAAACAAACAACATGCTGCGAGGCGAAGACGGCACGGGGAGCGGGGAGCGGCAGAGGGCGCGGGCCGAGAGAGATAGCGCGCGGATGTCAAACTAGTATTGGAACGATGTCAAAGAGTGTTCACGAAGATATCTCTACTCAATCTTTCCTTTTAACAGGATTTTTGTTTTGGATTTGATTTTACCTCATTAAAATTATTTCAAAATTGTTCCTTTACTGTGTTGCAGATTCAAAGACCGTGACAATATTATAAAAGATAAAATTATTCTTAGCATAGAAAATGCCCTACCACCAACCGAACCTAGTACCACTGGGAATCAAACCCGGGACCTCCAGATTGTAAGTCCAACATTCAGCCATTAGGCCACGGAGGCGGTTAAATTAAAATTCGTTAAGATGACTGAATGATGATGAATTGAGTAGTGAGAATGTGTCTGTTTGATGATCGAATTCGAGTTGCATAATGAAATTCAATACAACATTATAACACTTGTTTGGATGATATTATGGTTACTATGACACTGGATGTTTTAATGTTGGCAATAATCTAACTGGTTCAGAAACTTTTCTAGAGGATTTTGAGGAGAATATTTAATTTGTCTGTATTTATTATCATTATTTAATATTATTTATATAAGTATACATATGTGTTTATTCAAGTATTTAATTATAATCTATCAATATCTGTCACACCTCCACCCAAATATTGTTACTTATTTCCTCTACCCAAATGTTGTCTGGTAGAGATCGCTGTCAGCGATAAGACCGCCGGTTGTACATTTTTTATTTTTTTTTTATTTTTTTAACTAAAGCTTGTATTGGTGTACAATAAAGTTATATTGAATTGAATTTATAGCACGGGTGTAGATAAACACTTTTATATTTTGATAATGAAGTTTTAAAATTGAAAGCTCCCGTCTGTGCTTCCATCAACCTCCATACATTCGCGGAACGTGTCTCTTCCAGTATTATAATGTGTCTGAGTACTCTACGAGAAGCCACTCTAAACATTTAACATGTCAAAACGTTATTTCTTAGCTGTTGTCACATTTTTCTTCAAGTTACTAACGTTACAAGCAATATCTTTTGCTAACAAATGATACCAAGTCTCTTGAAGCCGAGATTTATTGCTGTTTGCTTCAACATTGTTTCCAATAAAATTTATTATTTATGTTTTCTAAAGGAACAGGTAAATGATGATTTTTAATATTTCATTAAACCTCGTCAAAAAGATTTTAATTTACCATATTATATTAGCTGGATAAACAAAATTATGTATTTACATATAAGCGCACGTTTACCATCTGACGATCTTTTCATCACTTACCATCAGGTGAGATGAAGGCCAAGTACAAACCCATCATCCATGAAAAAACTGGTGCGATAAAACTGTTTAGCAGTTGAATTTTTTTTACGAAGACATATATTTTGTTCCAGTAATAATAATAAATAAGAAACGCGGGTAACATTTGACCGTATTCTTATTTTTTAAATAAATGACTTGAAATCAGATTTTTAGCTCACAAAACGAAATTCTCAAAAAATGAAATTCAGAAGACTGTGCCTTAAAACTTATTGAATAACATTGGAAGATGCAGCGCAGTCCATACCGCTATTAAGTCCACAGATTCAGCTGGTACAGATGGAAACGCCCGGAATAGGTAGGTGCCATAAAGTTGAAAGGCAACTGTGTATTCCGAATTAAAATAGACACTTGTAAGATTAGGTGAACTCGGGGCTCGATCGATGCCAGCCAGCCATTGTATATTCAGTGGCCTATTTCAAGAGAGATACGATCCACGCCACACTTGCGATGGACGTATTACCGTTCCTTCGAATAACCTTCCGAGAAATGTTTTCAATAGACACTGTGGTCACTGGCACATAGAAAAGCAACATATACTGTTATGAATGGTTTGTATTTCTTAGAATGCAGTGTATCGCAGGGAGAGCTTACAATAAACAAATTCGCAACTAGTTCGCACCACTTTGGAAGGAACTTCAATTCCAGAATTATATCATTTTAAAAGCTTTTATTTAACTTGCAATGTTTGTATGTATGTATGTTCGGGTCAAATCTTGTTCCTATTGTTATTACTTATTAGGTACACTTTTTTTGTACAATGCGCACTGTCAAAACATGATTGTGATTGGACAAAGAGGTATATTATCCTAGGAGAACTACTTGCTCTATCGGAATGAAAAGTAGTCTATGTACTTTTCCAACCCTTTAGCTATCTATATATAAAAATCTAGACATTCTGACCCTCCATAACAACGCCAAAAAAAGACAAATAAACATAAAAACCAACAAATGTAGTAACAGTGTGGATTCTGCTGGCACAAATACATAATTATATTCAATGTGTAAATTATCCATATTTTTAACTATAAGATTATTCACTACATCAAAAAAGCATTTAGCTATAAAATAATTTTTTTGTTTTTGTTTTTCTTCATATCTACTACTAAAACATATTTGAAGTTTTTAAGAAGGAGAATATTATTATTGTTATTCATTTATTGCAGGTGACAAGACCCATAGTAATATATACAATACAATAAATTAAAATAAACAATTACACAATACAATAATTAACTGAAATTCTAAACATTCTTTTATTTACTAAAGCATGTTGGTGCCACTCTGGTGGTGTACACCACGCCCTTCGGCCAGAAGTCCTCCCTCATGAAGGTCTCCAGCTTGAAGGTCGGAACGCGCACCACGACCGTCTTGAAGTGTGTGCCGCGGCGTGACTCCAGCTGCTCCACCCTTACGAGGTAGTTAGTATTGGGATGTAATCGTTTGTCTCATAAAATGAATCAATCAATCAAATGAACAATTAACGGGTGGACCGCTGGTTATGCTAAAAGTTGGTCTTGTGGCCGCAATTATGTGTCAGACCACTATTTTTAGTTTGGAACAAAATATTCCTGTTTTAATATTTCTGACTGGACTAAATCTTTTCTATTGTTTTCTCACCAACAATACACTAAAATATATAATCAAAGAGTACCGTATATACTCGTATACTCGTAGTTCCCAACTATCCAACGACAGCGACCCATTTAATTTTACAGACAATGTTTAGGATGCAGGACGGCGATTTGTCAACGGAATGAATTTCAACAAAGGGCTTATTCGTCTGAATGGCAACTTGTTGTACGAGACCGTTTTAATTTCATAAGTCGTTTATCATAATCAAGGCTGGGGGTTGGGGACTGATTCTACAACCCATGTCAATGTCTCGCCGCGCCTCGCCTCGCCTCGACGCGATGAAGGTAATGTCACATACCTGGTACTTGCGGACGTTTTGTGGACACGGCTTCACCTAATGCGATGTTGCAGTACTAATCGTTGGGATCTACATTGGAATTAGGTCACTCAACTTTCCTTACGTTATATATAACAACTTCAGAAGTATATTGCTCAACATTGTCTGCCTGCCTGTCAATATCAGCTTTTCATGAATCACACCTGGCGTGCGAGTCATGGGGTAAACATATTCTAAAATCAATTGACCGGTGCCGGTTGCATCAGAGACTCCACGCGACCTTTACCGGTCATTGTGGAGGAGGTGGGAGAGGTGTATGTTCAGCAGTTGATATTTCTCGTCTGCTGCTGCTGATTTTGTAGTAACATTGCAACAAATTACTGTACAGGGAAATTGCTAATTTCCTGCTTCTCCGGTTCAAACAATTGCCATGATATCTTGCGCGTTAATTATCTAAATCATGGAGAAAGAGACAAAATATTGTCAATGAAGTTGCTTTGCTCTGCGGAGGAGTTGAGGGCTATTATCAATATAAAACAGAGGAGTACCCACGCCTGATCCTTTCTGGTGCAAAGGATATCTATGCAGCGAAGCAATGATGTGCGCATCATGGGAATCTGGGCATCAGAAAAGATGGAGGGTGGTTTATTTTAATCAAGTTGTATTGATATTCAGCTATAAAATGAATTTGTATTGATTTGTGTTGATGAAGATTTGATAAATAATTTAAATAATTATATTAAAACGGAACATCTCCCATTACAAAACAAAATCAGTATCCGTTTACAAATCACGTGGAAGCCATCTCTATACTTATCGATCTTGTAAACATTAAGCGGGACAGATACAAGTGGATTC
Organism: Carcina quercana; assembly: GCA_910589575.2. NCBI lineage: Eukaryota > Metazoa > Arthropoda > Insecta > Lepidoptera > Depressariidae > Carcina > Carcina quercana. Next base: position 12,113,112 of record OU342432.1, on the reverse strand, counting down.
TGCTAAATATTTAGTATTGACCGAATCTAATTTAATATGCGGATCCGGGTTCGATGCTGCTGCGCCGGAGAGCCAGTGCGGCTACTCGTGTCTCGTTTGTGGTACAGCCTGGCCCGTAGTGACAAGATTCTGCCTTTGATTCAGAGAATAGTGAAGAAGATTCGATCTTCAGGATACAAAAACATAAAGTTTATCCATTGATTGGTGATTGTGTGTGCTTTATGATATGTGTGTGATTTTTATTGGTGCTTTGAGATAAAGCCCTATCACATATAGGTGTGTAATCACATCATCATATCTGAATGGTTTATTGAACTGTCATGATATGACGTGTAAAATGAACCGCCAATCATTCGATAACTTTGGATGAAATCAAGTGCTCAATTATTTAGTGTATGGAAAAAATAGTAGTTTAGGACCAACACTAGTGCCATCAAAGTATACGCCCGTATACAGGCTGTACAATGCTAGGACGCTTCGTAAACTTAAAACAAGTTTAACAAAAATAAACCAATTTCTGCACGGAAAACTATAAAATAATGTTTAAATTTATGATTTGATATTTTTAGACTCCAATAATTGCTTTTTTCATACACAAATTCAATTTTCCCAGCTTAAAACCTCCGCCTTTTTTATTAAGCTTTGTTTTAAGTCGGTTAAAAAGGTAACATTTATTTTATTTGACAAAAATCTCTGTCGAACCTGTACTAGTTTTTCAACTGTACGGATCTCTAAAGCGTCGAGCTCAATTACCTTTGCATGATTGGTTCAAGGCGTATGTCAGTAGCGTGATACTAAAGTGGGTAATACATTAAATTATGCATATAGTGGGGTTATATTCACAGGAACTTCACGAGCCTCAGTCAACAAATCAATAAGTTCTTAGTATCGTCGTAACGACCCGCTAAAAGTTAAAACTACACCTTTGATTTAAAAAAAAAGAAAAAAGGAATAATCTTTTCAAACAGAATAGTTGTTTACATAATTAATTACTTGAATATGGGCTGTTAAATGACAATTTAGGAAAATCGGTAATACGAACGTACAACTTTAATGTAAACTACAATAATCGTTACCCCAAAGGCCACTGGATGGTGTTTTGAACAATTACCCAATAAGTGGGCAAAACTGAAAATTGTGATTCACTGTGAATTGAATTCATTTTTGGGTATTGTATTTCAGTATCGTAAATTGTTAGATGTTTTATGCGCTTGATATTTTTTTTCATCTTGCTCCCCATTGGTTAGCCATTTCTTCGAGCGATGTGACCTGTCCATTGCCACTTAAGCTCACTGACTCGTCGAGCAATGTCGGTGACCTTAGTTCGACTACGCTTTTTCTCATTCCGGATTTTATCTTGTAGAAAAATTCAGAGTATTACCTTTTTTCTTGCAAATCGCCTTTAATGGCTCACATAAACCTACTAAGCGCTCACTTTCCCTGTTTATTTAATAATTTACTTTTTTAAATAACTTGTGATGTTGTGATTTACAGTTGATCTATCTTTAAAATAAATATTAATTATGAAGTGAATTGAACTGTTTGACATTACTTCATACCATTTTCTATGTTGCTTCTTCTCTAAACGGCACACAAGGTCGTTCTTGACAGGAGATCACAAGGAAATGGTAAACAGAAGCTCTAAGTAATGATAAGTGACGCTGGCAACACTATGGGGGTCGCTAATGCGTTGTTGGCCGTGTAGAGCCTCTTTCACGCCTTTGAAAAACCCATATCACGTCGGGTAACGCGGAAGAGTTTGCAGAGCTGTGATTTTACGTTTTATATATATCCATTATCGTCGTCGTCGAAAGCGTCGGTGGCGCAGTGGATAAGGCGCGGACTCTCAATCTGAGGGTACCGGGTTCGAATCCAGCCGTGTACCTATGAGTTGTTTTTCAATTCAAGTACATTATCCGATTGCTTAACGGTGAAGGAAAACATCGTGAGGAAACCTGCATGTCTTGAACAGGCATGTGAAGTCCGCCGATCCGCACTGGGCCCGCGTGGTGGACTACGGCCCATACACTCTCTGTAGGAGAGTAGGCCTGAGCCCCTCCAGTGGGGACATATATAGGCTGTTGATGATGATATATCCATTATATCCTCGACAGTCCACGTCTGTGAATTATGTTAACATAGAATATTTTCTGTATTATATTGTTTAGATACAATATTATTCATTTAATAAGAACTTCTCAGCAGTTGTACTACACCATAAAATAGCATATATTTTGTCTGTCTGTATTATTTAAGTATGCATGTGTTTATTCAAGTGTTTAATAAATTTATAATTCAGAAACAGAAAAATAGTTATTTAACTAAGACACACACAACACAATACAAAAATACAATTGACACAAAAATTGCGTACAATTAAAATAATACACTATCAATGTATATAGCCATTGTGTTTTAATGTGGCGTCAAAAAGACTAATAGAAACCATAGCGTTTATACATTCAGATAAGCCTAATATGTAAAGTATGTTATATATTCACTAATTTTGTTACACCTTCACCCAAAATATGATCTTTTATTTCCTCTTCCCAAAGGTTGTCTGGTAGAGATCACTCTTAGCGATAAGACCGTTGTGCATTTCTTTTAAGTTGATTGTTCCATTTTATTATGTATTTGGTGTGCAATAACTCTATATTGAATTGAATTGAAGAACACAACATCACGTTTCGCAGCTTATCTGTTTAAAAAATTCTGTCGATATCCAATAAATATTACGCGCGTACACTTTAAGGGTACCTGAATATAACATGTAGCAATCGCATGGTATCGTATTCTTTTCGTATTGCTACGTCTTCGTACGTTCACCGATCGAAATCTAAATAATAAAGATGGCGAGCACCCCTCGCCGGCAGGATAGGCTTAGTCGTACAAAATTGGAGTAATAAAAGAGGAATGCTTGCGAAAGTTTTGCAATAAACCCAACGAGTATCGACTGTTAAGAAGTAAAGAGTTCTCGACTATAAAGCCGCTGTACGAGTATATATGTATGTAACTAACTATTCCGTACCGAATAGTTCAAACTTTGAGTTGATTAAATGTTAGCAGTAATGGTGTACTCTGTGCCTTTTGTGCCAACCTTTGAACAAATCAAAAACTATTCTCATTTTACTTCTTTTGCAGTTATCACATTATACAATTAACTGTGTGTTCTAGGCTTTAGAATAGGACCATTTCATTACGTCGGTGTCTTAAAGTTATTCGCTCGATAAAAGTTTCATACTTAATTTAAGTTGCTATAATCTTTTAAAATAGAATAGCTGGCTTTGTGTAGTGTAGTAATCATCTAAAAATAGACATCGGTTTATTATGTCCCAATAAGAGGAAATATATTTTTACACACTATTTTTCGATTATTGTGCCCGATATATAAGAGCTGGAGTATAACATAGGGTACTTTTTATCAGAAGACTTCTCGAATAAATAGTAGTACCTGTTTAAAAATGCATATAGAATAGCTCAGAAATTAGTTTTTTACGTGTTAACAACATAACGTTGTCATAACAATGAACATCGGATATTGTAGAAAGACAGCCGCGATACACTACTAAAATAAATTTTATTTTTGACAAGGACAAGGAAAATATATGCAAAGTTTTTAGACAAAGTATAGAGCTGATATAAAATCACTCAGATTCTTAATTAATTCGAGACAGGTTGCGACATAAATCAGTAGACGTCTTAGTAACGTCTAAGACCAGAGAATGGGACAAATTACTTCAGTGTGCGTGCTACGGTAGCCTACTGTGACGATAACGGCCCTTAAGCAGCGCCCTTATTCATACAAATTCGTCCATTCGAGTCGCACGAGACGCGATAAGGAAATTCCAGGCAAACACAAATAAACAAATTAAACCGTTCGGTGCGAGTTCCAAAGCATCGTAGAACAGATAGAGGTGAACAAAAGTGTTCATGAGGTGGATGTAACTTATAATGAAGGTGGTACTGCAAAGAAGACGAAGCTCACTCGTAAGAGGTATGGAAGTTCGTGCCAAGAAAAGCCAAGAGATGTAATAAGAGAAAACATATAATATACAAAACAAACTGAACGACACAGCATACAACGTATGTGCAGACGATGGCGATAGGGATTCTTCTTCGAGGCCGCAGACACCTCGAAGTCCATCCTCAAACTGACAATCACCATTACGCGTTCTATATTTAAAATTAAAGATTCCGCCAACTAGCATACTAACAAAAAGCCGGTAGGGTTGTAAATTTTTTTGGTGCCTTTTTAAAACCATTTTGCAGTTCTACATTTTTGAGGGACTTCAGAATTTATTATAAGTTAACGCTTGCGTTTTGTACTAGCGCGCGAACACGCGTTTAAGATTGAATATTAACAGTCTTACCACAAAAAATATTTTAACTCATCAGTTAAATACCAGTTTAGTTAGACAGTATTAAAAAGATAATCACTGCAAAGTCACACATACACTTCTTTTACACATATATTTAATGCCTTACATGTTAAAAAGATGATGACTGTGCGATGTAAGTATTTCACGTCACATTAAAGGTCTTATCTCAACAATTTCGATAAATATTTTAGTTACATGTTGGCCGGCCCTACTTCATCTTTATGGCACATTGATCTGTGATCGCGTCTTTCATCTTAGATATGGTTATTTCGTTGGATTGGGTTAGTCTTTGACAAAAATGAAATATTAGAATTTTAACAAGGCGGAAAAACACCATTAATTAGAAATTTCTGTATAAGAATACGATTTACACTGCATTTCTCTTAGTGATATTTTTTGTATTTAGACCGATTTCAAGTAACTTTCGCAACCAATTGCGAATAAAAAATGACCGTCTCTCCAGATTTATTCTAGTTTATGTTCGAAAGATGTTCCAACGTTTTTCGAGTGTTTCACGTGGAAAATAATTACATGGTGGCTGTGACGTATGAGCGCTATTTAACCGGGCCCAAAGAGTAATAGCCGCGATAAACACTCGCAATTAAAGCATTGCCACGCGTCGCACGCCTTTCTTTGCGCCTCTCTTAATGAAGATTTGTGGTCTGCGAGCTAGCTCTCAACTATAAGAACTTGCTTTTGTTGAAAATATCGATTTGTGATTTTTCTGTATTGTTTCAATTCTAGCTTTCGCAAATACACATCATGTGCCAAAAGAGACGTTTCGTGAACGCATGGCCGGGCCTGGAAATTATACACTTGTAATTTTTAAACATCATTATCAAATAAAGGTGTATTACTTACAATGTTTCAATATTTTTGTCTAGTTTAAAAATACATTTAAAGAATAGGTCATATTTATCTAACCAGAAAATAAGAGTGTCAGTGAAATGTCATTTGACGTTTTCTACTAAGTAAAAAAAAATATAGTTACAACAAACAAAGTACTATCAAAACGCATTTCTATATCTGGGAGAAATAATAAGAGGTTGAAGAGTAGAGACCACGAAAGAGATGGATGAACTGGAAAGACTTGCAGGGCTATCGAGCCACGAGATAATTTTGTCACGCCATTTTATTATCTCTTTTAGAATCTCGATATCTCGTGGTCTTCATGTTAGCCCTTCTGGGACAGTGCAGGCTACTAATAAATAAGAGGTAAAAGAAAAAAAATGTGTACTGATTTCGATTTTCTCTTTTTCAGTATAAGCTGACGTAACTTTGTTGGCTTTGCGTACAGTGAACGGTCAAACCTACTTTCGTTACCTTGTTATATATTCTAGATATCAACAGATATTTACCCGGTGACCGATTACGAAGCAATGCAATTTCATATCTTAGCCACAACTAAATGGTACCTCTAACAACTATCCGAATATAAGTTACTTGATCACGAGTTTGTTCGAGATTGTGACTGACCAATAAACTAAATATAGGTAGGTAAGTCTCATAGGCAATTAAATAATGCGATGTGAAAACTACACTTTGGGATCTTTTTCATATATATTTATTGCTTTTTAGGGTTGTGAACATCCGATGAAAAATTGGGACCCTCATTATCTCACTCTGGTGGCTGTCTTTCCGTCCGTCCGTATGTCCATCTGATTATCTACTAAGGAACTACTAAAGTTATCTATCGACTTGAAATTTAGAACCGTTTTGAAAAATGGTGACCCACAGGTGCCGCAGCTGATATAAATGAATAAATATTGAATTTAAAAAAATCGATGGCTTCTGGATGGGCACATTCAACGGACTTATCGTCACTTACCATCAGGTGAGATGAAGGCCATGTGCAGAACTAAAAAAAACACTATGCATGTAGTTACCTGCAAAATATCAACAGGGTTCAAATTATTAGGGTTCCATACTCATGCCATATCTGAATACGGAAACTGTAAACCTATCTTTGGATGTATACCCACAATAATACCACAGAAACAAAAGCGGTACAAGCAACATTGAAATCAGAATATGTTAATATCCGTATTTCCTCTCGGCCATGCATCACACGCAAACGCGAACCGTAAGCAAATTTAGATAAGTTGAATGCACTTGTGCATCACGAATGCCAACATACGAGGCTAAACAATGCAAATTTATTCTAGCCGCTGGATTAGCGGCTCATCATACACCCACTTGTGACATCGAGTTAATAAAATGATGGACGTGTCTTTGAATCTGTCGAAAAACGAATATCTATATTTATAAATCATATATAGCATTTTAATTCCCTTAAAATATTAACGACATAAATCTTGGCATGCTTTTCTTATTTTATTTTATTTATTTATTAATCAAACATAAATTTAAACAAAATTGGCATAAAGTGTACTTAATCCTAGAAAAGGTTTGTCTGTACACCATGTGACTCGTCTATTTTATTTTACAATACTCACATTCTATTCTATAAAATGTATAAAAATATGGATCTTTTTAGATTTTTTTAGATAGTTTAAATCAGATTATTAAGGGTTGCCATATATTCTGATTTTTTATTTATTATGTCTAAATATTCTCTTTGTTATTTACGGGCGTAAAATATATTAAATAAAACCACCATTTTTGGGTTCCATGAATGTACTGTAAAAACAAAAACTAAACGTATAAAAAACAAAAGATGTTATTTACGGGCGTAAAATATATTAAATAAAACCACCATTTTTGGGTTCCATGAATGTACTGTAAAAACAAAAACTAAACGTATAAAAAACAAAAGAATAAAAAGCTTCATAGACAATTATTCTAAGAAGTTCGGCGTCGGCAACATCGCGGGCCCCGTGCAGCGCACAACTTAGTAGGCGACGTCGCCGAACAAATTTAGAGGGAATTTAAAGTGAGGAGCCCAACACCACGAGCTTCCTAGTAGGGCGCCGTAACACCCCAGCTGCTGTAGTCACGTCTGCGACACGAATTACGTTGTCTTTGCCCGGGTAGACGTTGGAGACGCGACCTCTAGGCCACACACCGCGTGGCAGGTTGCCATCTGCTATCAGCACAACGTCTCCTACCTTAAGAGGCGACGACACAGAGTTGACGGACGGGCGAGGGGTTAATATTGGCAAATACTCCTTTACCCATCTTGCCCAAAAATGATCCGCCAGGCGAAGCCCCTTACGCCAATTTACCCTTCGAATAAGATCTGTGTCATCGACCCGAGCAAGTGGCCAATATGGCGATGATTGCCCCAACAAAAAATGGTTCGGTGTGATGGACTCTTCGGAGCTTGGTTCCGTGGAAACGTGCGTTAAGGGCCGCGAATTTACCAACGCCTCCGCTTCTAACAAAAGCGTATAAAAAACTTCTTCACTAGGTGAGCGTTCCTTTAGCGTCGCATTCAGCGCAACCTTCACGGTACGGACGAGACGCTCCCAGCATCCTCCCATGAACGGTGAGGCTGGGGGAATAAAGCGCCACTCAAAACGTAATGTACTTGCTGCAGTTTGCATATCCACTTGATATAGATGTTTGAGAGTTGTATCTGCTCCAACAAAAGCTGTGCCGTTATCAGAATATATCCGTGTAGGACAGCCGCGCCGGGCCACGAAGCGACGTAAAGCCATAATTGCGGAATCTGAAGAAAGGCTACTCACAACTTCCAAATGGACCGCTCGAATCGTTAGGCAGGTAAACAGAGCCACGTATCGCTTTTCTCTACGCCGTCCAATTGTCACAGTGATAGGGCCAAAGTAATCTAAGCCAGTAAATGTGAATGGCTTACTGCCGAAGGCAAGACGATCTGCAGGCAAATCTCCCATTGGTGGAGTAGACGGCAAACCTCTGTGTATCCTGCACCAATAGCATGCTTTTACAAAGCGCCGCACAGCTGGTCGCAATCCAAAAATGTAAAATTTCTGACGCATTTCGTTTACGACTGTTTCTATATTGGCGTGAGCGTATCTTCTATGATAATGGCCAATCAATAGTTGCGTGACGGGATGCTTGGCAATTAATACAATCGGATTTGGTCGAAAAGATTTTACTTGAACAGCTGCAGTCCTCCCGGATAAAACTAGAAGTCCATTTTCATCTATAGTCACGTCCAATTTGCGTAGTGGACTTCTGCTGGGAAACGGAGAGCTTGATTTTAAGTGTTCATATTCTTCTCGAAACGAATCCAGTTGAGACTTGAGGAGCAGGTTTCTTTCCGCTTTATCCATATCAGAAGAATTTAGAATTTTGTAATTTTGAGGTATAGTCTGAACCAAATTAAGCCGAAATAATCTAGCAGCCAAAAAAATGCTAGCTGTAGCGCGAAGTAAACGCAACCAATCGCTAAAATGCGATATATCTGCCACAACCGGTGAAGGTAGCGATACAGCGGTTTCAATAACTCCCACCTGCTCTGTTTGTTTCAGTTCATCCAGAACAGGTGGAAAGTTGAGCTCATCGAACGGTAGCTTAGGCCAAGTTGCCGCGGCTTTGGTCAAAAATTCAGGGCCAGAAAACCAACGTGACGAAATTTCGAATTTAGATTTAGTTTTGGTAGCATCATCGGCAACGTTTAAAGAGCTTGGGACATATCTCCATTGATGTCCTTTTGTTGTCTCTAGAATTTCACCCACTCTATGGGCCACAAAAGGTTTAAATGTTCGAGCATCACTTCGAAGCCATCTCAGTACGGTTACACTGTCGCTCCAAAAGACAGTAGATGCGACTGTGTATCTGTGAGCTTCCAGGATATAAGTTGCCAGGCGAGTGGCAATAAGGGCTGCTTGTAATTCCAAACGTGGAATAGAGACTGGCTTCAAAGGAGTAAGTCTTGCCTTGCCAGCGATCAAAGCCAGCTTTATGCTTTTGTCAAGGTATTGAAAGCGCCAATAAGCCACACAAGCATACGCAAGCTCACTCGCGTCGGCAAAAACGTGGAGCTGAATCTCGCAAGGATCATTACAATCTACGTAACAACGTGGAATAGACCCGACAGATAGATCCACTAAGTCTCGGAACCATGACTTCCACAATTCTATAAAACGTTCCGGAAGGATAGAGTCCCAGTCAGCTACCAATTTCCAGGTCTGCTGAAACAAAATGCGTCCGCGGATAATTATTGGCGTTAGAAAGCCTAGAGGATCATAAACCTTCATTAAGTGTGAGAGCATGGACCGTTTCGTAAAAAGATCTGGTTGATCACGTAAGTCTCGTAAGAAAACTAAAGAGTCATCGCATATATTCCATGTGACACCCAGAACACGAACGCGCTCGCTGGACGGCCCTAAAGAAACTTCACGAACTTCGGGAGCCCGAGCTTCAGGGGAAAGCCGTGAAAGTGCTTGCTTGCAGTTTGAGACCCACGACCGCATCTCCAATCCAGCACGAGAGTGCACCTCTACAATGTCGTGAGCTAGCTGAGCTGCTTCCTCCACAGTATTTAGACTACCCAAATAATCATCCATGTAGTGGTTAGTGATGATCTCTTCAGCCGCCAGCGGGAACAAATGCCTATGATCCTCAGCGTTAAGATTTTTTAGGTAAATTGCTGTAAAGGGACTTGAGACAGCACCAAAAATCATCGAGGACATTCTAAATTCACGCAGAGGCTCTTCTGATGTATTACGCCATAGAAATCTCTGCGCATCGCGATCCTCTACCCTAATCCTGGTCTGCGGAAACATTTCCCTAATGTCTGCTGTAAGCGCCACTAAACCTTCCCTGAATCTCATTAGGATTCCCAGCAGTGGTTGCAATAGATCAGGTCCGGCCAATAATAATGAGTTAAGGCTAACACCCATAACTCTGGCGGCGGCATCGTGTACCACCCGCAGCTTCTTTTTTTGAGGGTGAATAACACCAAAGTGCGGCAAATACCATTTGACACCGTCAGGATTCGGTGGGGCATCACAAAGTTCAGCGTAACCCTTTTCAATAGTGCTATTTACGTTATCGCGGTATAATTTTGCGTATACTGGATCTTTTTCAAACTTCCTTTCGAGAGACCGAAAGCGCGACAGTGCTAAATTGTAACTATCCGGGACATTCAAATTATCAGCACACCATAATAAACCGGTAGAAAAACGACCTGAATCTAAGCGACATGTAGTTCTTTGCAAAATGTTGAACGCACGTTTGTCGTTTTCAGAGGGAAAGTCTTTTTTCGTAATGCCAATAGAGTCCAGACTGTAATGTTGTTTTATAAGTTCGTCTAAAGAATTTTCAGTTTTATGAGACATTGTTACGTGATTAAAAATGTCGACCGGAGCGGTTTTACTCGAAGTGTAACCGAATAGGACCCAACCGAGTAGAGTTTCGACTGCTACCGGTTGATGACGAGTACCACGACGCACTGACAATGGAATCGTAAGATGCCAGTTATCGGCTCCGATCAAAACTGTAGGCTTTGCATTTTCGTAACAAAGCGTAGGTGCTATGTCGGCCAAGTGAGTAAAAGCCTTAATTTCATCGAGAGAAATAGACTGAGGTCGTATGCCCAGGTTTGAAATAGCCCGTGCATTTCTGAGCACATGTGAATCCGAACTATTTTGACCTTTTACGGTCACATCGACAAAACTTATTTCAGATTCTTTTGAAAGACCGCCTATGCAGTTTACCTTGATAGATGAAGTAGGACCCCGAGCACCAACAGCTGCTGCGACTTCTTCATCTATTAGTGTTGCCGTGGAACCGTCATCCAGCAGCGCGTACGTAGCCACGCTACCTAGAGGACCAGATACTGTGATAGGTACCACCTTAAGTACCACCGGCAACAGCTGCGAGCAGTCTGGGAAAGAATGTGCCACTGACACATCAGGGAAATCTTTCTTCAATGAAGTACTCGGCTGTGCTACAGACGAAGATGGGACACATGTAGAGTCAAAGTGATTAGAACATTCTGGTTCTCGATGAAGAAGCGTGTGATGACTACGAGCTCGATGACAACTAGGAGCCTTGCAATAAGGCATGCGCCTACATGTATACACGTTGTGAGAGGCGGGCCTAAGGCATTTCCTACATATTTTATTATTAACTACATACTGCCACCTGTCGTCAACGCTCAGAACTAGAAATTTCTTACAGTCAATCAGAAAATGACAACCATCTTTACAAAGGGAGCATACAGTAGCTACAGAGTTCGAGGACTTTCGAAAAGATGTCGCTGTTTTGCCTGGGTATATAGAGGAAGACCGTTGCGTACTCACATGTTTAATCTCCTCGTCACCAACCTCTTTACTCAAAATGACATCGTTCAAAGAATGAATTTTGACACATTTGTCTGATTTATGTTTGTCAAGATGCAAATCGGGTATGAAAGCCAGTTGCAGATGCAAACTCACCTCTTGAGAGAGATATTCTGCCATCAGCTCGATCTTGGTTTTCCCACTATTAAGTTTAGGAGCTGCGTAGTCGACAAATCGAGCTCTCAACAACGGTGTCAATTTTACCAACACCGCAGTGTAGAGCTCTGGTGAAGATAAAAACTCTGTTCTTTTCATCAGTTTAATAGACTCTACGCAATTCCTAACCTTAGAGGCGAAAATATTTAGTTCTTTACCAACCTCATTGGGTAGCTTGGGTAGAGCACGTATCGACGCTATTTCATGCATGATGATGAATTCTGGTTGTGCAAACCTTCGCTGCAACTCCATCATGACGAGATCAGGATCTTGCGCAGAAATAATGAGACTACTAACGGTTTCACGTGCTGAGCCGCGAAGCGCAGCGTTTAGCCTTGCTAAGTTCCCTGCTGCAGTGAACGCCGCCTTTGAGTCTTCGTAGCACTTTTGGAAGAGAAGCCACTCAGTGACGCGCCCATCGAACAGCGGCAAGCGCGAATCTAAGGATTTAGAACAATCACCAACCTTATTGTCCGTTAGCTTCTTGAGGATTTGCACGAGGGTGGCCTTGAAGTCTTGTTCTTCATTTTGTGTAGCCTGACCACTATCTAGTATTTTATTTTTGTTACAAGTTTGTGTTTGTGTGCCTATTCTATTTAGTGAGTGTTTATTGGCGCTGCCAGAGGGCGGAGACGGCAATGGTAATGGCGGGCACGCTAGCTCGCTCATTTCCACGCCGTGGTTACCTGAAAACATGACTTGTGTCGTGTCTAACCAATCCTCTACCCTGGCTCGACTGGAGGCGCGACTTCCACGAGAAGCGGCTTCAATGGCCGCAAGCTCCGCTTGCAGCTCTAGCTCCGCCACGGCGCGTTTGCGCTCGGCGGTGCGAGCGGCAACTGCAGCGCGCTCCTTCTCCTCTTCAGCTATTACAAGGAGACGCGCATGCCGCGCCTTAGCGGCAAGCTGTTTTACAATGGTGCTAGACGAAGTACTAGCTGTGGATTCTGGTCGAGAAGAGACGGGCGTACAGGGCGTGCCGCCGGCGGCGGCCGCCGTTTCAACTGTGCCCATAGGCCCCGCGATACCCGAAGGTCCCGCAGTTGAGGCTTGAGCCTCTTCTACAACAGCGCCTGGGCGCTCCACTTTTGCGGCTTCGCCTGTTTGGCTTCGAGTTAGCACCATATTACACTGCAAAACTATTAAAACGCACTATTACCGCGCACTATAACACAATATTGCACTAGCACATCAAATATACACCAATTCTGACACCAATGTTATTTAATATACACCACTTCTGACACCAATGTTATTTAATATACACCACTTCTGACACCAATGTTATTTACGGGCGTAAAATATATTAAATAAAACCACCATTTTTGGGTTCCATGAATGTACTGTAAAAACAAAAACTAAACGTATAAAAAACAAAAGAATAAAAAGCTTCATAGACAATTATTCTAAGAAGTTCGGCGTCGGCAACACTCTTCAAAATTCAAAATATCGTTTAGGCTTTTAGAGTGTTTAAATCTAGAATCGTGGCCACTCCATTTTCATTCCGTGGCAAGAACACTTTACGTTGTCTTATCTAGTTGGAGTGCTAATCACGACTTGAGCTCTAAGGAGAGCCAACCAATGGTAAACGCGCCACTGAGCAGCACCGGCTTATCGGAACTCTGTAATGCTATTGGTTCTAGCTTGTCTATAGGTCTTGATTGTCTATGACTTGTTGTAATTATGAGAGCGGGATCACTGGTATCCCAGTAAATTTGTCTTGTGTATTAAGTGTGACATTCAACGATAATAGATGGAAACAGCGTCACAGATAATATAGAGCAGACTGACGAAACGATGATACGTGATACCTAACATACGTAAATTACTGATGGGCATTAACATTGAAGGTTTTTAGTCAAACTAATTGCTTGTTTACTACTTGTTTATTTCTAGGCGACTAACAGCACAACAAGTCAAGATGAAGTTTTGATAATCATGTGCCATAAAGAAGAACATAGGCTACGATTATCCCAGTCCACCTAGTTCCTTCGGCTACCTTCGAAAGCAATTTTGAAAGAAGAAATAATACTCTTATTTAGAAACTGGTTTCGAACCTTGGTTTGGAAAGCGGCCGAAGGGCATCTAGTTGCTCATAATTTCAGAAGTTCACACAAACGAAGTTGCTGACAAAATCACTAGTTTTAAACGAAGGACTAAATTCGTCCTTAATGACTTTCACGTTATAGGTAGTTACTTTTTATCCTTTGAAAATAGGTTTGAAATTAGGTATTATATACAAGTACATAATGTAAGCACAAGCACTTAATTTAATAATTACATTATTATATATAATTTAAACCTAATATACTATTTCATGCATATAAATACAGTATAAAATCACATATTTCTACGCCTCAAAACAAGTGGAAGTTCTGCCGTGGAATTGATTCCAAAATGTATATTTTTTATGTTTTGAAATTTTGTCGACCGATGTAGCCGTAAAATGTATATTCCATAAGCAAGATAAAACATTAGAATGGGTAGTAAAAATTGATTATTCCCCATAGTGGTCTATCAGCACAAGCTTCAGCAAAGTACGCAGGGACGAGACGTAAGTTTTACGCACATGGAATGCCTTTGTCCGGGTTTTACGGGTTTACGGGTAACGAATGGAAGCAGAAAATTACACGCGTTGAATACTGCGCTGCGGAAGTGGATGCTGCTGGGAATATGTTATTAGTTTCTACAAGAAGTTCGAATAGGTCCCGCCGTCGATATCAATGAGAGCGGTCAATTTTTTTTCCCTTTAATGGGTACAACTTTGTATCAAACAATAACTTTTTTCAAACTGTGTTTTATTTACTTGGGTATTGTATCGTTCCGCATGGCAGCCCGTTACAACAAAACCTAGTAAATGCAGCATCTACTCTGCACATTGCATTGCCGCAACGGTCCACTAGGGACTATTGTGTATCTCGCGAGCTTTTTGACTGTTAACTTTAAAAAATAAAAATAAGTAAAACGATGGGTTTTGACGTTGTTTTATACATAACATCGAACATTCGAAAATAACAACAATCGACGCACTTAAAAAGATGATATCGGGTTTGTTGAGTTAGTCAGCGTATTTTTGTTGTAAAAGTCAATGAAATTTATCCTTTGTGTCTCCGAAGATCTCCTTGCGATGAAATTGAAAAAAATAATAAAATAATTCCAACCGTTTAATGTATTTATTGTTAGAATCTAGAAATTTTTGAATATTATATTTTGACCTTTCGTGTTTATTCCAAGGTAAAGTGGAAGAGCCTGACAGAGAGACAAACGGACAAGTTGTTGTTGTATAGGTAAGTATCGATTAATCAGTCTTTGACTTGCATATTGATATAAGTACAAGAGTACATAAATTGAATTAAAGGATGATCGTACGTAGTCTACGGATAAGGTCGGATAAATTGATTTTGTTTATCTAAATATAAAGCAGACAATCGCTATCAAAGATCTTCTTAAATTACTTTTTTTTAATAAGAAGAATATTTATCGTTGTTTCTAAATCAAAGCGAAGTCATCGCAGTTGAACATTTTATAGGGAGTTGAAACTGATTTACACGCTGTCCGTTCCGTCCGTTTTTAACCTTTCCGAAAGCCGCATCATAAACGGTTTAGTGCCGGTTATGGACCTCAAATTACGAAGAAGTATGGGCCCCTCTATTGTCTGCCCTTTATGAAGGGTTTCGGTGTATAACGGAATACAACGAAATGGGCCATGATTCGAGTAACATTTTAGTGACCTTTATAAAAGTTGGGAGTGGCTGAATTATCTTTTGTTTATTTATAAAAGTGCGCTGCTAACGGCTGAAGTATGCCACTGACCCAAAAATCCTTTGGAAAATATTTACCGGGTTTATTGTGTGAACTGATTTGGAAACGTGGGTGATATTGTTTTTACTCCCCATAAAGTTTTACTCTTAGTTAATGGAGGTATACTCGTACACGAAATGTAACCGTTCGTTGCGTAGAATCATCCGGCTGTGTAAGTTATATACGGGTACACATAACTAAAGCAAGCCCACAAAAACTACAAGTTGACCGCAAACGATCAACCCGACAATAAACTAGAGATGTCCCAAATTGCCCGCTACTTGAAGGCGTTAATAAAAATCGTGGGGCGTCGAAATTAAGGCTCCCACACGAGCGAAGTCATTAGGACCGAAATAGGGTTGTATCCTGGTGTTTGTAATAAGTCATGTCTGCCGCAGGACCGGCCTTCCTCGTCCCGCGCCCTACCCGCCCCCGCCCGCACAATCCCGCACCATTTCTCGCCCTACGAGATTATCGCTCTGTAAGTAAGATCGACGATCAATTTAACGGCTAAATAGAACTGACCTAATGAAACTTGTCGAAGGACCCCCGTAATGATGGCTTTAATTAGACGGCTTCTATTTCTTTCCATATCGATACTGATTGTTTATGCTTATGGGTAAATGAAAACGGTTGATTGAAAAGTTGCGTTGCGTCGGTTTTGGAGTTATTTGCACAATGTTCTCCGCACACTCGCTAAAATGATGAATCTGAGACGATAGTTTAGAGCGCAATCTCCGAGGGATATATGATTGATATTGCTGTCAAAGTTGGCTTGAACAAATTAAATAACATTGTGCGGCATCACTTCTTGGAATCTCTCTCAAGATAAAGTTTAAGATAGTAAAATAATTGTAAACACGGTTTTCAGGAAAATGCTTTTATACTGTCCAATAATATTTATATATATCATCGCTTTCAGCTTCATTAGACCACGAGTCTCCCTTAGAGATCGCTAAGAAGAACCGATTAGAGTATTTATAATAATCATACAGGGTGTTTAGGTCGCCAAACGCCTACAAAATTCATCAACAAATCTAAAACACACACACACAATATTAAACTGTGTTATATTTTAATCTTGTGTCGGGCAAGTTTTAAAACATGTCATGAAATGTCAAGGTGCTTTTCCAGCTTGTTAATATTCATGTTTTCCTGGTGCTATGATTCAATTACTACGCGCCATATGAAACCTTTATCCTGTTCTAAGCCATTTTGTGTCATGAATGTTATGATTGTTTTGTCTGCGGGTGTTTCCTCCTGCGATTCATATTCCACCGAACACAGACCAGTTCTCATGACCTCTGTGCTCTATGAGAGGTGCTGGTCGTAAAAGGTCCAATCAATCATTTCTGAAGGCGTAGCAAAATATAATGTATAGTAAAAATATAGTTTAAAACCATGCTTTTGTCACTATCTACATCCCTTTCTTCATCATCATAGATTTATAACGTGTTGCACTCATCAAACCAAACAAAATGGGCCCAAACGAGGTTCTTACTGGTATTCCTTGAAGAGTTCCCTAATTCCTGGCTTCGTCATCAGACCCTTATCACGAAGTGGATGGACTAAACTCGTCAAACCAAACCATATGAGCCCAAACTAGATTTTCAGTACCCATTGAAGAGTTCTTCGATCTACCTCCTGACTTATTCAAATCAGCTCAATGGTGCCAAATTATTGTACCTTGATACAATTAGAAGTAGGTTAAATTTGACATGCTAGATTTGTTTACATATATAGGTAAATAGTAATATAGTTAGTTACATACAAGTGCACCTAATATAAAGCATGTATAAATGTCTTCGTAGTGAAATCAACTCTCCTAGGAAAGGCGGTTCGATGTGACAATCTGTGACGGAAGCTTGTCTTACAGTAAACCTATTTATGATTATGATGAATATGTACTTGATAAAACAGAATCAGTTTTATTTTTGACTAAATCTTTCGGTGCCTCATTGTAAGCCCTTAGGGAAAGTCCGGACACGAGCATATCTCACATTTGACAAGGGTCAAGATTCGGTGCTTAATTTGTAATCAGCCAATAAACCATTCATGTATAACGGCGTATACCATGTAAATACATCGCACACAAATCCTAAGAGTAAGCTTGGAACACTTTCCTGGGGCCCGGTATCAGTTCGGTCCATAAACTACGCCCCTCCCGCGGCCCCGAGCCCCCCTCGGCACCTCTTCCGCCCGCTTTCCGCTCTCTCGCTGGAGAAAATAAGCTGTGCCATTTTTTAAAATGCGTGTCTCGGACCCCGCGCCGGCACTGGCGCGTTACACCGACGACGCAGTAACTGTAACTGTTATTTCCTACACTGTATTTATTTTGTTATCGAAGTGCAAGGTGTGATAGCGGACGCTGCAGTTTTGTTCGATTGAAATTCCGTTCCGTTGACTTGAATTCTCAATACTGTTCGAAAATGCTTTTCTGTAATTCTCGACTGCTTCACAGGTTTACTTTGTTCATTTTTGTTGATTCGACATGTAGTAAGTTGACTTGAAGCAGCAACACATTGGTTATTCAGTTGGTCGTTGTATACTTATAAACACCGCAGTCTGTTAACAGTGCATTTTATACAACAGAAAAAACCAACCAGTGACAATCAGTGACGACATAAATCAATCGTTTTTTAAATGTATGTTGGGTTTGCACTTAGCCTTCATCTTACCTGATGGTAAGTGACGATAAGGTCGTTGGATCGTGAGCGTCCGCGTAAGAAGCCTCCAGCTAATGTGGTACTTATTCTGCTACCTTTCTTACTGGAACACAACAGTGCTATTAACACTGCTGTTTGGTGGCGATGACATGGTGGTAACTAGCCAGGCAGACATAAAAAATAGCACCATCAAACCGAGTATCGATGTTCCTCCATGGTTCAAAAGTGGATACATATTTTTGTACTCGAGTTAGTCCTACATTTAGCATTGGACCAGTTTTCTTTTATTTGATATTGCTACAACTAATCGATGAATGCGCTGGATCTAGATAACATGATATCTGTCAAATTTAAATGAAAATAATGTAACGTTATCACTGCTATTAATAACATAAAACTGTTTCTAATCACAGTTTTATCTGTATCGCCCACTTAAGTCACGCTTGTATGCGATGCGTACCCGGTATAAATAAAGTTGCGTAGGAAGCCCAGCTCTCATGCTCATCATAATTGGAAGCACTTAAACATAACTTGAAGCCATGAAATAACTTAGCGTGTAAGGGTCGCAGTGAGAGAGGTGAACGTAACAACGTGTTTACAACAGTTAAATGTAGGTATACGGCAGTATGAGGGTAGTTTAAAAAGAGCTTCAGTAGTCGCGGTTGACGGGTCGGGGACTCCTGCGACTGAGTAGTGTGGCAATTAAAACTTGCGAATGTCAAGGGGACTGAAGAGACCCGCTTTCATTATTTTTTATTCTTCACAGAGATGTTAAGCCAACCGCTGCACTAGGTTGAATTTAATCTGCATGTTTTAAACTTTGCAATGCGATGGTTCTAAATTTTTTAAATGATTTTAAATGAAATCACGTGAACATTCGAGGCTAGATTAAGATATGAAATCAAGTTAAGGATACTATGAATTCCGTGGCAGTTTTGTGAATTCTGAAATGCCATGCCAGTAAACCAAACTCCCATGTATGGACGAATAACGAGATGACATTTGTCAGAATGACAAAGTCAGAATTTTATTTGTGTATGTAAATTATCGCCCCGCCCTTGTTTCTCGCGGCTTCTAGGTAGCGTATTTAGATAAAACATGTATCATATTTTAAGTTACACCCTCTGCAATACAATTGTAAAAACGAAATCAAATTATCTGCAGTAGTTTTTGCGTGATTCACGTACAAACATATATACAGACAAAAATTAAAATTTTGTTGTTTTGGCTTCTGCTGCTACAGACAAAGGCCCGTCACAATTTTATTATACGTTCTGTAAATATTTCGAAACCTAAAAATCAACTTTGAAAAATAATAATTTTATACTTTTTTGAGCGGCAAAAAATTCAAATTATAGAAATGTCCATAGTAGCATTTTAAAACCCAAAATACAACCACCTTAAACTTAAATACAGAGATATAAGACATGCTGGATAACTGCCGGCAACACGCTACTGTTGAATATAGTCCCCTGCCTCAGCCGCGTACATCCTGTAGCTCCCGGATCTGTGATTACGTCACCTTTAAAGGTGGGCCGTCCTCTATACGCTTTCCGCAGCGTGATTGCTACTCTAAAATCTTCATCCTCCTACAAAAGATGGCTCTGAATTGAAACATAATACATCGTTAAACTAAATATATGAGAAAATTCAATTGTAACAGTAAAAATAAAATAAAATCTCTGAGCGTGTCTGATTATTGGTAAGTTCAATGAGAAATCCTCTTTAGATCAAAGTCTCAAAGGGGCTTCTACGAGTTGAAACTGTGTCCCCATGCAATACTTTTAAAAGACAGATAATAATTGTTTTAACCAGATACATAATAATAACAATTATTTGTTAATAAAGAAAACACAAACGAACAAATAACAATACACAGTAATACTTTTCAAATTAAAATGATTTCGTGTAAACCATTTCAATAACATCGTATGTATATCATTTATTTCAATTTAATACACAGATAAAGCTAAAAAGCAACCACCTGCCCATTATCTCCTCGAAATAAACCAACAGTCCATTCTATCTAACGTATCATCTCGACTACGAGCGAAGCACTCACAAACGAATACAGAAACCGTGTAATAGAACCCGTAACACCTAAAAAAACTCGTTTTCGGCTATCAAAACAGTCATTAATGATTTCATAAAAGGCTTATGGGCCACGCTCCCGTTTCCTCCTGTCATATTTTTCATGGGCCGAGAACGTTTCCGCGCCCCTTAGAATGTAAGGTAACGTTCATCGCGGTGCGGTGGGCGGGTGGCCGAATCGATTTCCAGTTATTACATAGTGGATAGTAAATTTGACACAAATGATCGAATTCCCCAAATCATATTGGCTTGCTTTGTCAGTGGGAATATCGTAAACTATACGGTTTCTAAAGTTCCTTTAAAAGGAAAACTGGAACCCTTATAGGATCAGTTTGTTGTCCGACTGTGAAACGCGAGGAGGTGTCATGAATTTCATATCGAATAATCAAGTCTGTTGTCTTTTTACTCTGTGAAACAAATCAAACGCATTAAAAAGATATAGATGTATTTTAGACCATTTTCATACAAATTCCAAGGAACTAAAACCTATAGGGTACTCGTACTTACCGTTTACCTCGAGTCCAGAAATTTTGCAAGAATTTTTAAATTATAACACAGTTAAAATAGCTTTTTATGTTTACAAATTTAATTTTGCAGTTGAAAGTTGTACATCAGGTATATAATTTAGTTGCAAGTAAAGTTGGGTTTTCAATGACAATTATATTTTCGGTAAAGAATTGTTGGAAGAAATTCAAAGGTGTGTGTGAAGCCTGCCAATCCACACTGGGCCCGCGTGGTGGACTATGACCCATGCACTCTCTGTAGGAAAGTAGGACATAATATCTAGGTTGTTGTTTATGATGATGACTGAGTATTTTCTTTTCCGAGTTTAGAAAAATTTGTAAACAGTGAGATTAAATTCTCGTATATCCCATAAGTGTATCGTTCTTATGAACATGAATTATTAAGCATGCATACCGTATGTCCTTTTTTAATTGTATGAAAATTGAATTTTCAAAATTGGAGTCTTGGAATGAACAAAAAATAAATTGTTACAGGTATAGCATATAAATCTACATGTCTTCCGTGCCTTGGTCGTAGATTGTTACCATTCGTAGAATACCACTACGTCGTAGCCAAACACTACGCCGTAGCAGATCGCTACGCCATAGCACCCGCAATCTAAAATTTAAACTACACAAACAAAGAGTTTCACTGCAATCGTCGATAATATTCAAAGAGCGCGGTTTAACCGGTAAATCTGTGAGTGGGTGCACGAATCAATTGTTCGGTTCAGGCAAACGGGCTGTGGAGACGATAAGCAAAACTTACGACGCCTTTGTATTGCGAATAAGTGTTCCTCGAATAATGGAAATTGTTGCTTTACTTGCTTAGAGTTTGTAGTTGATTTGTTATTCTTCTCTCATTGTGTTGTGCCGGCTTTAGAATAAGATGAACCACTTCTTCTCGTGATTATCACCAACATCACACAGTACTACCCAACATCTGTCTATGTATAATCATCATCAGCCGGGAAACGTCCACTGCTGGATATAGGTCTCCTTTATGGCACGCCACATCGACCGGTCCTGAGCCACTTGTATCCAGGGACTCCCCGGGTCCAAGGTCGTCGGTCCACCTAGTTGGGGGACGGCCTGGTAGACGTTTCCCGGTACGTGGTCGCCACTCGAGAACTTTTAAATCCCACCGGTTATCGGTTCTTCGAGCGATTTGGCCTGCCCATTGCCCCTTCAGTTCACTGAATCGTCCAGCTATGTCGGTGACCTTAGTCCGTCTACGGATTTCCTCATTACGGATTTTATCACGTAGAGAAATTCCGAGCATATCTCGTTCCATTGCTCGCTGAGTGACTTTGAGCTTGTTTATTCGGCCCACAGTAAAGGACCACGGTTTGGTTCCATATGTCATCACTGGCACCACGCACGCATGTATGTATCAACAACATCTAACTACGATACACATTCCACCTACAAAACGTGGCGAAGCAAGCAGATGAGATGAAGAAATGGTGTAAAAATTTATAAAACAATCAAGTGAGAGTCGCACTTGTACACATGGGGTTCCGTCTTTAACATGAAATCAAGCTTCTTTGCAGGAAGCCCTTTTAATTTTCTGTTACAGCGTTGACAGTAAAAATACACATTCTGCCAAAAGTACAACCTATTACGGTTCAAAATTAATATAATGAATGAAAATATGAAAACATAACCCTTCATTTGTTGGTAAGATATTTCATCTACTATTTATTTGGAGAGGTATACGTAACTTTTTTAAAATAAATAAATAAATAAAATGTTATCTCTTGTTTTAGGGAGGGGTCAGTGGATATGAATATAATACCATAATTTTATTTCGTCTTGACATTTTACAATACTAACTGACCAAAATTGAATAGACAAGTATCTGTCCGCCAAATTTTGGGGGAGTTTAAGGATGTAGCTACTCGTATTATACAGATGCGCATACTTCGTAAAATTTCTTAACTACTAAATGTGAGCACTGAAAAGCTCACCTTTTGACAGAAAACCGGTGCATATCTCTCAGGAAGTAAACCCCTCGCCGCCCCGCCCCCTCCCTAACCCAGTCCAACACATGAGAGGGTCATTACCCAAATACGTGATTACACTCAAAACTGTAGGAATTTAATTTTAAAAGTTTTTACAGAAATTTTTCTACCTCAATGGTTGTACGTACTATTTAAATCGTACTAATCATTCATCATTTTCGCGTACCTACTTCAGAAGAGATTTGAAATATTTGTAATGAGCAGATCTGATTTATTATAAGGTATGAAGATCCACAATGTATAGATTTTCTATTGATTTTTAATCATTTGTATGCAAGAATTATTGCGAAACTGAATAGTTTGGAAATAAAAATTAAAACTGTGAATGTTAAAAGTTTATCACTAACGATTTTTATCAAAAATAAGTTAAAATATTCAAGGATAGTGTATAGAAACAGAAATTACCAAATGATTCATACCTGACTGTTATTTAGTTTTAAATTAGGATATAATTATAATATGTATTTATATATTACCATTGTGAATCATGTTGTTAGCTCTCCAAATATAATAAAACAATCAGAAGAGTTTTCGACTAACAACTTATGATGAAGCTGTAAAAAGTAAAAAAGTTAATTTTACGGGGAACGGTAGATCACACCTCTACTATTATAAATGCAAAATCTGTTGTACTTTTTTGTATGGTTGTTGAATTGAAAACTGACTCACAACGACAACAATTACTCACATTACCTGACATGGACAAGCACATAGGCTTCTTTTAATCCGGATAAAAATGTTTGTGTTTGTGAAAATTTAGAATGTATAAAACATTTCTATGATGCAAGGAAACCATCAGTGAGCTTGGGAGGGTATTCAGCTTTGTAGTACACCACAAAAAACTACAATGTAACACTTCTGTGCATTTCAAGTACAAATAAAGTAGGCCGGGTCCACATCGGCGAGCATATATCATTTTTATCGGTCGCACTCCGCCGGCCGTTTGTTCATTGCTTACCTATTGCATACACGACGGCTAATACTAGCTACCATGGCTACTACTACGAGTTTCCGATTGGAAAATATATCACTTATATTATATTATATCACTTACAGACTAAATATCAAGATATAATATAAAAATATATGAATTTAACGATTATGTCATATTTTAACTATAGAATCGTAATATGCAATCGTCTTTCCTGTAGTTTGCTTTATTGCATAGCATATTGTATAGCAGTATATATCTCAACTCCATATCTTCAACAATTGTGAACCGATTTTAATATTTATTTTTCATTATTAAACTAGGCTGACTATTCGATTATAACTCAAGGCTGGTGTCATTTAAATTTGGAGAATACATTCTGCACCAAATAGCATAAAATTAAGTGCCGAATGCCGAAAGTTGTAACCATCTAGTCTTACATGGCATGGCATGGTGTAATTCACTAACGGCAAACACTTAGACAGCCAGACAGCAGTTACATAAATATATATTTAAAATGAACTAGATAAAAATTTGAACAGCCTCTGTGGTCTAGTTGTTATACGCTTGGACTCACAATTTGTTCACTCACGATTTCCAGCTCAGTACTCAGTTTTGTAGGTAATAGTTTCTTCATGTATTTTCCTGGCAAGCAAAGCAAAACAACAATCATGATCGAAGTCTGACACCACATAGTAGTTCTAATGACATTAATGCTCGGTATAACAGTAGTGCAATATAAACACAGCCAACGCCTCATGGGCTTAAGGCTTTTAGATGATACAACGCCCTATCGTCACTCACTATTAGATTAAGGCCACGTATTTACCCATTGTATAATGTACGTACTAACATATTAAAAGTATGACTACGACCACACGGAGTGCATGAGATATCGCCGTGTTCCCGTGGTAGAGTCGCGCAGCGTGCCGTGTACCAATCGTTCGTACAAGTTAGACCGTACCGTACTTCCCTTTAAAAATACTGGTTTAGTCAACTGTGTAGTGAAGATGAATGTTTATCGGTTTACCATTAATTTCGCTAGCACTGGAGTTGGGATTTTTATTGATTAGAAATGCACTCCTTGTTCCTTCTCTTTTATTTACTAGCACACGCGGAGTCTAACACATTACTGCTATTATTTTAGCCCGAATTGTCACCCTGATGGGAAAAGGTATCTCAATATTCCTCACGTTCTTACACCATTAGAACAATTGATTAGGGTTCCGTACCACAAAACTTGGAGCTGCGAAAAAGTGAGTCTTCTAAGTCAACGCATTAAACGCTTGTTTATGTCGCAGTTTCTGACGATTTCCTTTCTGAATGCAAGGGAACTTAAACCTAAACCAGGGACTTCCCTTTGATCTAGTATCCTGAAATTTATCAACAATCAAGGTTTTGCAACACATGTAACAAATTACTTATTACATTAAATCGCATTAAAACAACTTTTTTCAAATTAAAAACAACACATACATTTATAGTTGAGAATTGAACCTTATACACGGATGTATGGGATCTCATGTTTTTTCAATTGCAAAGGTAAGTTTGAAGAATTACCATTACAGTACATATTTCGTTTTCTTTAAATAAGGTTGAATTAAAAAGCCACCCCACCACACACACATGCACTAGAAGCGTTTAAGTCTCGAGCGAAAACTATTTAATCAACTCATGAAATATGCATTCGCCGAAATTCTGTCTGTGCCAGTCCATCAGTCCGCCTTATCGACGACGGCGCTTATCATCAACAGGTCCAACTACCGACTCGTGTGCTGTTATCTCTTGCTACAAATACAATACTCAACACAAACACGGAACGGCGTACAGGCCTTCAGTCTACCGCGCCAACTCGACACGTAAGTATATCACAGCTAGGTTCATTTGTAAGCGATTCGTAACGTTGAGGCACATAATCACGGATAAACGCATTGTCACAGTGTGTTACGACTGGTCGCCTAATGCGCCTAATTCACGACTATGTAGACAAGTCGTCTGTAGCTCCGTTGTTTATTTTGGTTAAGTCTTGCGCTCACAGTTTTGGTCACAAAATATGATCCTCAATAGAGCTTATCAATTTTTTCGCAAATAATTTAAATGGATGAAGTTATCTGACGGCGCATTTCTATGGTATAATATTTTGTTTGGATCAAGAGTGAATGAAATAACTATCCATTCTAGCGGAGCGTCTTGTTGATGGTTTCGGAGCGGCCATATTGTAACGGCACCTTTTGTCACGACCGGCATCTCGCGCACCACGTTCTAGAATCTAGCGAATCGCTGACGATCCGCATCATCTGCTGGTTTCGACCTTGATAGCTACTGGAGTTTAATCTTAATATCATAGTGACCATTTTGTGAGTCGTTTCAATAACTGAGGTTTATCATAGTTTTCTACCAATTGATCTACATTTTAAAAGTTCGTTGTCCGTATAACCATGTATTGCGCTGATGAAAGACCCATCGCACCTTCATATTATCTATTTAGTTTTAGGGTTGTTGCTTGTATAACGGTATCCATGGTAGCTGTAAATGTGGAACACCATCTCTGGGTCATTGTCGTTATAAAGATTGGTAGACTTCACGCATATTTTATGAATTCCTTCTCAAATTTTAATCAATTAAAAGATGCAACGAAGTTAATTTCTTTATTCCAAAAACGCTTGAAAATGAGTTCTATAATCACACTGTTCGTATAATGAATTTCTTTTTAAATAGTGTATGTACTCTGCGGCTCATTTTAGAGACAAGCAAGATTTTCTGAACTTGTTCTCTAGTTGCAATGTTAAATCTATTTTAAAATAGTTACCACAAAAAAGCAATAGAAAATAAACCATATCAAAATGCTGAATATTGAAATAAAATAGTTAGCGCACCGAATCCTAAATCCTGTTGTCGATTAATCCTCGCAGCGTTTTTCATTCGCTAAAAAAGACAAACAAAATAGAAGGAGGCCTGGGGACGCAGATAATCCATTGTTTAAATAAATTGCGCTGCAGAGAATGATTTAATGAATGGGATTTAGAAGCTGACCCTTATCGATCCCCGAGGACCTTACCGCCATAACTGTCCTCCGTAGGTCCTTGTAGGTCACGTTTCTAATAGAAGCGGTTGCTTTCTGAATTACAGACGGACATTGTTTGAGAAAACATGCAAATGTACCAGTATGTTTAATTTATTACTTCATCATCAGTCATCAAATTTCATTTGATACTCATTAGAAATTAAAGGAAATCAAATCAGAATGCACGATGTTATTTGTTTGTGCCAATAATGGGGCTGCCATTCCCTGACCTTAAATTTAATAAACTAAAATGAAATAACATTTTACAATTTAGTGAGTTTGTGACTCATTGAAATAACGATGTTTGCATCTCTACGAGAAACAAGTAGTTATATCAATCTAGAAAGGACTAAGGAAAGTGATAATTAGTTGTTCATATGAGACACACCTCGCGACAAACAACCTATTTTCATAATTCTTTTATTTATATCTAGTTACTTCTATTTAATAGAGTTTTTTTTTAAAATTAACCCATTTTCGATGTCAAAATTCACATTTGGTTTGGGGTTTTCAAAATTTATAATTTTGCTTTATATATTAGTTAGGAACACACGCCAGCACACTAGCAAACGGTACTGTGCAAGCGTGCATTTTTCAGCTGATGGGGATAATGTATTTCTTTTGTAACGTTAAGTAAATAACGTTAGACTTAATCAATCATTAATACTACAATATAAGTGACCAACAGACCTTGTAACAGCGGGGACGTTTGTCAGTTGCTTTAATTACGTTACGCCTGAACGCTACGTTATTGCGCGTAAAAGCTACCGAGAACAGCGTAAAAGCGTAAAACACGCGTAAAACTGACGAAGACGGTGTCACGTAAAACTTGCGCTTTATTGTTTGCTCAACAGGTGCAGCTTTGGTGCTCTATGGTGAGACTTTGAAGTTTTTTTATTACATTGATGCTCGAGTGTAATCCATACCTGTTCATATACGTCCGTATTTATTTTTAAAATTCTAAGAGCAACATTCGTTTGTAACGTTTATACAAGGGAGCTGATTGTTATACTTGACAATTAGGTTTAGATAAGTCTTTGTTGCAGGTGGCTCGGGACCGGTCGATGTGGCGTACCATGAAGGAGGCCTATGTCTACCAGTGGACGTTTCCCGGCTGATAATGATGATGAAGTCTTTGTTGGCTGCTGGTATTACAGCTACATTTTAAAATTTTATACAATGATCAGTAGAAAAAGTTTTTGAATCACTATTACTAAATGAATATATTACTAAAAATTCGCTGTCCGTTCGTCTGTCTGTCTGTCTGTCACCATGATGTATCTCATGAACTGTGATAGTTAGTTGAAATTTTCACAGATAATGTATTTCTGTTGCCACTATAACAACAAATACAATATAAAAAAAAAACAGAATAAAATAAATATTTAAGGGGGCTCCCATACAACAAACGTGATATTTTTTGCTCGATATTGATAACGGCAACAGGTAGGTTTTTGAAATATTCACAGAATATTTATTTTTATATTAACTTTAAAAATAAATAATTAAATCAAAATAAAGCAAATATTCAAAGGCTCCTATACAATAAACGTGATTTTTTTGCCGTTTTTATAGATAATGGTACGGAACCCTTCGTGCGCGAGTTTGTCTCGCACTTAGCCGATTTTTATAAAAATATTTTCCTTTACGATTTTGTTTCAAGAACTTAGTGCATGGTCACCCTAAAGTGCCTTACAACGTGACACGACAACGTTAATCCTAAAGCGATTTTATCATGAAGAAATAGTAATTGTAGTGTCCATATTTTTAATTTTTTGAAATAATGAGCAAAAAAAATATTTTTTTTTATTGATATGTCGCATGATGCTACTATTACCAGTAATTAGTGACAATTAGCGGAGTCACAAAAAACTAGTTTGATCACAATTTCCAAGTCTTCATTTATGATTGTCAGTCATGTGCTGATGAGCCCTGATTTTTAACCGACTTTAAAAAAACGATGAGGTTATCAATTCGACGGGTATGTTTTTTAAAATATTTGTTAACTAAGAACTTTTGACTGGGTGAACCGATTTGGATGATTCTTTTTTCATTTGAAAAATTGGTGCTTCCCGTGTGGTCCCATTTCAATTTAGTCGAGTTCTGACAACGGTATCAATGACAAAACGATAGAAATATTAAATTTGCCTTAGTAGAAGTTAGACTTTTAGGGCAATTGAAGTCGGTTTCCATTTCTTTTTGGACGCGTTTATTTGACATCTATTAGACTGAAAGTTGAATGGCGGAAGATATCGCGTGTACTTTCAAAAAAGTATCATGTAGTACTGAACGGGAAGGCACGCTGGTGTAATTCAACTGAGGGATAACGCAGTAACAAAACGTTACTTATTTACATTTACACATAGTTTTTAGTATCATTTATACATATCGTTATCTATACGTGGGTGTAACACAGAAAGTAAAATAAATTACTTACAGTATAAATATTGTTGTTTGTTAGGTTGACTGTTTGAATAAGTAAAATAATTTTTAGGGTTCCGTAT
Source organism: Carcina quercana (assembly GCA_910589575.2). NCBI lineage: Eukaryota > Metazoa > Arthropoda > Insecta > Lepidoptera > Depressariidae > Carcina > Carcina quercana. The sequence continues at coordinate 12,083,761 of OU342432.1, read as the reverse complement.
CTAAAAAGGAAAAAGGAACCCTTATAGGATCACTTCGTTGTCCGTCTGTCCGTCTGTCTAGACCATTTTCTCAGAAACGCGTACAGCTATCAAGTTGAAATTAATATCGAAAACCGCAGCCTTTTGCAACTGGCAAAAAAATATTTCTAAGTCAACACAATACAAATATATAGCTATATTTTAAACCATTTCTATATAAAATGCAAGGAAATCAAAACCTATAGGGTACTTCCCGTTGAGCTAGAATCCTGAAATTTGACCAGGAGCAAGGTCTAACACCACAAACTTAGGAATGAATCTGAAAACCAGGATTTTTTAAATTATAACACAGTAAAAAAACTTTTTTATGTTTACAAACTTAACTTTGTAGTTGAAAGCCATTCATCGGGTATGTAATTTAGCTCCAAAGTATAAGTTGTTTCATCAGAATTACATTTTCGGTATTGTTGGGTGCATATTACCGTACCTATTATTTCTGATTTTCTGTATGTTAATTATTTATATTCTGTACGGAACCCTCGGCGCGCGAGTCCGACGCGCACTTGACCAGCTTTTTCGTTTGTAAAGCTATGTTCAATTAATTGAAAACAAAGACTTATATTGATTGAAAAAATAGCCATTAAAATTAAAAAAATTATATATATTTAGGACTGTAGAGTATTCAAAAAGCAATTATAGAAGTCGTAAAATTAAGCAATAAAATCATAGCTTCGTTAGCACGTAATAAAAAGTAAACGTTACAAATAACGCTGAAAGTAATAAAAACACCTTTCCATTTATTTTTTTGCAATCGCCGCGGCCATTTCGCCGTCTTGCTCTGAAATCGATACGCACCGTAGTGGACACTACATTCATTTGGGACACCTTAACAATTTTACCTATACACCTTGTAAGATCCTTGCAGGGTTAGTCTAAGATTCATTTTACCGTGACTCGGGATCAAGTGATTGAATACCTCGAAAGGACTACAAGGCATGTGTTGCAGCATGCTCACTCGGTTTTATGTTATTTGATACAGAGTCGATTTTTCTGTAAATAGTTGATTGGGTCGGTGGTACATTTTGGGTGATCGCTCGGAAGGGGCAAGTGCGTCTGACAGTTGGTCGATTAGCGAAACGAGATACGGGTTCAAAGACTAGCGACAATCTCGGTACACGAGCATTGTGACCTAGGTGGTCAAACGGGTCCAGTCATTTGGAAATACTTGGTACAATACCTATTCTAGATGTGAGGAGAAAAAACTGATAACCTTTAATTCAAAGTTAGCAGTTTTTGTTGGTTCAAGAATAGTATTTGATTAAAACTATCAGGGGAAGTTTCGTTTAGTGGAAATTTGTTTGTTATATTGTAAAATTTTGAAAAATATATGCATCTGAATTTTCTTTGTTTAATGAAATTGTTCTTGTAGGTGGTTTCATGAGCTGGCAAGCTATTCATTAATAGCTACTGAACTTACCTTTGTTTTAATCTAACTTATCCGGTGACCTCTCTTCGTGGATTTCAGATATTATCCCACGGAACTACTTGTTCGATAGCGATTAAAATCCGTCCAAGTGCGAGTTGGACTCGCGCATCAAGGGTTCGGAACCAAGATAAGAAATGTACAGATATGATTAATTTTGAATTGATGTGGAGTCGATTATATTTAAGTTTGGAATACTTGTAGTTGTACGTGATAGTACAATGCCTCGAGACAGTTCCAGTATTTTACAGTTAGGAATATGTGGCATACGTACTATTACCTACCATGTCTCGGGACAGCTCCAGTATTTTAAAGTTAGGACTATGTGGTTTACGCACTCTTACATATCACGTCTCAGGACAACTACAATATTGTAAAGTTAGGATTATTTGGCATACGCACTCTTACACACCATGTCTCAGGACATCTACAGTATTTTAAAGTTAGGACTATGTGGCGTACACTCTCTTACATACCATGTTTTGGGACAGCTCCAGTATTTTAAAATTAGGACTATGTGGCAAACGCACTCTTACACACCAGCTCCAGTATTTTAAAACCTATTCCCGCACTTATCGCTACAATAAACTGTACTTGAGTGTGTCGTTTCGGTCTGTCTGTACGTCTTTATATACGTACGCTGTATAAAATATCGCTGCCCTATTAGCTGCACCCTGCTACATTATATTTTATTTAGGTGTAGTACCCACAATACGTAGGTGAGCAATAAATATAGCAAAGAGCGTGTAAGATACAATAAAAGTGAATTATTAGCACAAAACATATTCCTACGTAGCCGTATTTTTACGGTACCCCACTCAGATGTTACGCTTTTGTAAGATAATAATAGTGAAAAAGATTTTTAGGTCAGTTTCGAAGACGCGACGCCAAAACATGGGAAGAGAATATGTGGGTTCGGTGAAAACTGAAGACGATGAATAGGACGATATATGTATGAGCTAGTGTATGTTTATTATATGATAATGCGGTTTCGTTTGTTCAGAGAAATGCCAAACTTTTTTTGAAGTTCACAGCGAGATAGGTTTATGTTGGTTGCATCACTATACAGAATAGGCATATATATTTTATGACACAAATGGAATGAATATTCGTTTTCAACCGACTTCAATAAAGGAGGAGTTTTTTTGTGTATGTTACGCGATAACTCCGCCAATCAGGATACGATTTTGATGATTCCTTTTTGTTTGGTAGGGTCTTCTACTTCAGAAATGGTCCCATATAAAATTTCATCGAAATTGATTGAGCGCTTTTTGAGTAAATCAACAAAAACCAAATGTGTACCCAGATAATTCTACCTCTAAGGGTGAACAGTTTTAAGGCAGTTGAAGTCGGTTTTTCGGTCTATTTGAACACGTTAATTATCCTTTAAGTTTATATTGGAATTTGACCTTTTTATCTCCATACAAATGTTTGAAAGCGCGCAGGATTAGTAAAAGACAATCAAAAATCTTTCAAATCACAAACACAGACGGTTGTTTACTGATAGCGTCCAGAATATTCCATTAATTTCTACATTTGTAAATAAATGCACAAGCTCTCACTTCGGGGAAAACTCTTTACATTTCTGTCGTAGTCCTATGTATTGTCAACTTGTGGCTGGTTGAAACAATTTCAAACTGCTTCTAGGTCCCTGATCCTCAAATCCTATTTGAACTGAAGCATAAACGCTACACAAACAAAGTAACATTGTCTGACAAAGACCAGGTCTTAAGGTCCATACTTATATTCTTATCAAGAAAACAATCTCGCTTGAATGGGTCACGTATGCATCGGCTGGAAGCTCCCAACAAAGTTATCGGGTCTTTAGTAACCGCTGGGCTATTAACATGTAAATGAAAGAGCCATGTCTGTTTTACTGGGACTCCACATGCTCTGATAGGTACATAATCAGGCCGGCTGATAACAGAGTTTTATTGCCACTTGCCTTTAGAGTACCTATGGGGCGCGCTTAGCTCGCCTTTGTCAAGATAAGGAGTATCGCTTGTATGGTCTGCCGTGCGTACCTGTCATTACATAAAGCATTCACTGTGGAACGCAAACTTAGAAATTGTTTTCAGAGTATGTATACATATTTAAAAAAAAACTTGCAGTCAAATTGATAACCTTGAATTAATAATTGAATTGATATTAGGCAGCAAAAATAACATGATCGAACAAAAAATACGTACACATGGCGGAGCATAAAATTAAACACAAAACATTATATACAAGTAGCAGTTTCCACAAAATTAAAAACACAAATTCACTGCGGTGCCATTGTATAAAATTCCAAATTCACCAGCGGATTTATACTCCACGTCATTTGACTAGAATCACACAACACAAGACAACACTATCTATGCGAAGGGGCTTTATCTAATGCCGTGAATACCACTAATAAAGAAATATCAACTTGAGGCAATTCGCTAGAGACCTACTAGTAAATTATAAATCATACGTAAACAGATTTACACTGAGGCGTGCGTAATAAGGTAAGAAGCACACCTCCCATGCCATTTGAAACGGCAATGACGTCAGAATAGAACGCCATTAGTTTGGTGTAATTGCGAGCTACTAGCAAGTGTTCCCGGTCTAGGAACTCTACTATTCCAGTCCCAAGTTGTAGATTATACTGAGAAATAAGCTCACGTCTGAGCTGCATGCTAGTAATCCAGTTCAGTAACATAGTTGATTGCGGACTTCATAGTTGAAAATCCAAGTTGAATTTATTAATAACATTGGACTTGGAACATAATTATAGAAACCATTAACGCAAATTAAGACTATGTAACTAAGATTAAACTAAGTATTATATAGCGTGATAACCCAGATTAGAACATCTGTCTATGTGACAACACGTACTGCGATAACTAATCCACCTGCCAAATGTAATGGCTATGGTAAATCCTGTAGAATTGTTCGCTCTACATGGTGGTGTCTCCGTGGATGCGTGTACTGGCTAGCAGCGTTTTTTCGAATTATCTATTTAGTTTTGAATGTGGAATGTCACGGTGACGGCAGATGAAATTTATGAATAGAAGATCAGTTTTGTGCGTAAAACGTAATGATTTACTTGCTCAGTGGTTTTGTGAGGAAGTTTGTCGCGCGCGAAACTAATTTTAAAAGTGAAGTCCGCAGCCGGTCTACCTGTCCGCCTTTTCTCCGTACATGTAACGTTGTTTCGCCAATATAATTGAATTAATACATACTATCAGTCCTTTTCTCTAGTCCAACGAGTGCCAAAGCTACGTCCCCAATGTCTACGTCCCCTCGTCCGTATAGCTTCTCTACAATACCTTCATGGAAGGAAATTTATGTCCATCAGTTGACCATCATATCATCAATAGAATAATATATGTGACCATATAATTACCATACATATTAAAACCAAGTACATATATGCTTGTATATTTAAGGTAAATTTCTAAACATTCTGCTAATTGTATGACACAAATCAAATATTAAATTGTGTCTTTACACGCGAACACTATAACTTTACCTCACGCACGCGCAGGATGTTACAATTGTAATTACGACAGATTACTCATTAATAAGTAGGTATTTCAAGTTAATGGGCACATAAACAGCAGCCTGTAAGGGAGCGAACACATTTATCAACAAAAAGTGGTAATTTCGTCGAACGTATTTCTCAGGAGGTTGGCTACGGCGAAATCATGCGAGTGTTGCCTTAAACTTTATTCCTTTGTGGAAAATACGGGTACGAAACCTTTACGTGACTGTCTATAGTGTTCAAGATTGATGGAGGCTTACATTCGTCAGTGAAAGTTTCACGTCTGATGATGACAACTAACTGATGAATCAAGAGGGATTTTCTAACAAAACATTAACTCCTAAAGCTTTTTTACATTTGATTTTTACATTTGAGTCATCTTCATCGATACAGTCCTGGAACTTTTGTATCATCAACACTGTTGAATCTAACGATAAAACACATACTTGACGGTTGATTTTCAATATAAAATAATTGATGATCGGTTCTGTATAAATCCTGGTCATGGTTGTAACCATGACATTCATTTATATTTCAAATGTCTAAATATTAGTTCGTGTTTGTTTCTACAGCATACCGTTGCTTGCGCGTTTCCACTCCATCAGACATCATAATGTGATCATCAGCCGAAGCGTGTCTTAATCTGAAAATCGATTATCGTTTGTTCGTGGATCTGTACAACAGTGGACTTAATATTTTGTAAATAGTCAACGAATGTTTGAGTGGATGACTAACGGGTGATATTGTATCTTGATGTCGGGTCTCGTGGTAAGGTTTGTTGTCACGGAAGAAAACAATGCGCATATTAATCAGTTGATCAGAATGGATGTAATTAAATCAAATCAAATCAAATCTGTTTATTTGCAGTCATGTACATAGAGTCATGTCACAATTAGGTCTGACAGTGACAGAACTGCAGTGTTTGTGCGCTGCGGCGCTGGCCGCACTCATTGTCTCGTCTCGTCATTGTGCTGGTAGGTCCTTTGTCATCGTCAGACAATTCGTAACTGCACTACCTACAAACTGACGTCCTTACAATCATTTTATGTTGTGTAAATTAGCCTCATCCGTAAACAAACTAGGTGGGTTTATTTATTTATTTACTAGTAGATCGACCGAGGTATTGCCCGCATGCGAACTCTTTCCTGATTAATTTTTTACATCGTTAAATGCTCAATTGCTTTGCCCCTTTCTCCCTTTTCCATCCCTTCACCATAAAAGAAATTCAGAAAAAAATATTTTAGTGGCACTCTAAATAATCACAAGCTCCGAATTAGCTCATGCGGTTTAGTTTAGGTGCAGCAGAAGGTAGGTTCACTACTATACAAAACATTTCGAGATCAAATTGAAACTTCGACATTTTTGACTACAAACGGAAAATGATTACAAACTAAACTTTAATTTGACATTAATGAAGACATCAAAATCCTTTGTTGTCACTTACCATTAGCTGTCAAGTGCTGGCCTATTGAGCCGAAAAAGCCTACTTTAAGATTTCCTAACGGAATTTTAAAAGTTACATTTCGTTGTACGCTATAATCATAAAGAAGAGTAACCAGTGGCGGATGCATGCGGTGGCCCCCGCAGTCCGTAATCGTATGCGCTTTTGATCTTACTGCTATAGCTGTAATTTGGTACGGGTATACATTTTAATCACTCCGACAAAGTGGTAGAACAAAATTTTTGAACAGGTTTGCTCCCATACACATTACTTAGGGATTAAATATTTTTTTCGCGTCTACCCTATCAGACTCGAGCTATAGCTATAGCTTTTCAAAATCTTAAAAAATTCACAGTAGTAGTTTGTACACTGAACTTAAAAGGAAAACTATCACGACTAAGTTGGCTTTACAGGTTAACGAGAAATGGTCGACCAAATTATAACATATACTTGGAGATGTCAAAATGAAAATTTCGTACTGATTCCATTCAAAATTAGTTTTCATTTTAGACGTTTGAACTTATTGTGAAGGGAAACTACACAGCCCTACACTGTGCGTGGTCCGATACGAACTCGTCTGCTTTTTAATATTGAAAATAGGCAATAATGTGCTTTCGAGCCATCGATTCTTCACCATAATGTGTATGTAAATATTCTACGAGTATATTAATTTTCCTTGATTAGTTAGATTCACGTTGATCGTGCGACAGATGAGTGCAAACAAACAACAACACCGGTCTCCTTGGAAATAACGATTGATAAATAGTTGCAGGAGACTAGATTTCTTTTATGTAAGGACACCTTCAGACTTTGAACTTTTGTGCTCAGCCTAAAGGTCAAAGGTCGTGTCTCAGATTATTAAAGTTATTTATCTCAAACCGAGTAGAAAACAATATTTGCAATAAACAACTAATTAGTGATTATTAAAACTTAGAGATGTTTCTAGATGCAATGATCATGACGTGTCCCAAGACACGCCACGGGAAGACATGGGTCCCAGTCTTCGATTAAAACAACACTGCACTTTCAGACTACATTTTTGATGTGAAACATCTATAGCCGCACGTAAAACAAATTTCTGGCGTGGCGACGCATGCCGTGGCGACGCGTCGCCACGATATATGATGGTGTATATATACAGAACTAATGAAGTTGTATAAATTGTTTTTATATTTAATGAAAATAAATGTTTATTAAATAAACAGTCATCATTTTCTGGAAAAAATCGTAATATTTTATTTTATCATTATGCTATATTTAGTTTATATCGCAATCTGTTCTTTCAATCATATTACTTTTACAAAATAATGTCGATGTTTCACATCTGCCAGGCGTCCCGTGACAGCTCACATTTTTTTTGTATGGGATTTAATAAATGCATGATGTATTTGCATTGGCAAGACTCAATCTAATGAGGCGCTGGATCTGCAAATTTTCATACCGTAACACAGGAGGGCTATTAACACTCCTGTTTGGTGGCAGAGTTAGGTAACATGGTGGTAGCTATACTGGGGGACATTGAAAATGCCCTACTACCGAACCAAGTATCAATATGTATGTACCCCACTTCCACTGGGAATCGAACCCGGGTCCTCTGGACTATTAGTCCAAATGTCACGTCACGTGACACGCGTGGTCACGGAGGCGGTTTAAACAGTACAGTTTTAAATAAAAATGATTTAAAAATCGAAAAATAGAATACAATCCATGTCAAAATTGAGTGATATCGATAGATCTCGATGGTAGTTTAATAATTATATTTCATGTACACCTTGCAGACCGATATTTTAATGTAACGTCCATTATTATGATAAACCAATAATATTCGTAGTCGTCATGAATATAATACCAACTTAATTTTTCAATCAGCCACCATTGAGTCGATTTGTATTTCAATGGTACAGGGTTGGAAATTAATAAACAGTAATTCGAGCGTGCGCACATTGAAGTTTGTACTGTAGTAATGTTCGCCGCTTAGTGTAACTCTGTCAGTGTCAGTCCTAATTAGAGCCATTGAAATTGGCTGATTAATATGCCTAATGTCACCATGGACTATGTGCCGATGTTCTATTGTGGACGCGGCGCGAGTGAATTATGTACGTGAAGTGAAATGATTAGATTAGTGGAGTGTTTAGTACTGGGCGGGTGATAATTTATTTAAGGTTATTCTCTCGATAAAAGTTGCATACTAACTTTCTGTCTTTTTTAAATTTAATCTTTTAAAATAGGATAGCTGGCTTTGTGCAGTAATTAACTAAAGAGAGGATATTAGATTATAATGTCGCGAGATGAGTATCATTAACATACAATTTCTGAAGGAATCACAATTTTCATTTTTACACACTATTTTTCGATTATTGTTTAAAGCGCTACCTAGGGACCATTAGCTGCGTAACGGCCGTTGTATCGAAATATAAAGTTGTACGTTGATTATATTCATTTAACGACTCTATGGTTCCATATCCTATTTTTAAGTAATTACTTATAAAAGCAAGTTATTCTATTTGTAATGATTATGGCAACAGAAATTTAGTATGGATGCATTCTGAGCGGAATCCCGTTAACTAAAAAAATACATGGAATGTAAATAATCAAGTTCCTGTATCGAATCTGTGTAAGATATTATATAAAAACTAGTTTTATTACCAATATGCGAAAGACTTACTTATGTTCGTCTGGAAAAATATTGAAGGAAAATTAATCAAATTTATATATGAGAGACAGGCTTTTGGAGAAACGAAGACAAACATCTAAATACGATATATATTAAAAAAGTACTAGGAGAGTACACGTATACATAAAAAAGCATTTGAAGCAGTCATTCATGTATGAACTTATATTAATAAATCCAAGGAGCAATATGTATTGAAGGCAGTGCGTTTAGCGTCTTATCATCACACGAGTATCTTTACAATATACAATTTTCGCTAAGAACGCAATCTCACGCAGTGATAGCGTGATCTGACAAAGTGATAGAAAAATACCCGGCTTAGTTAGGGTTCAATAGTTTAACTGGTTTTATAAAAATTAATTTTAAGTGAAATTTGTACAAAATTTTCATTTTGACCACTTCAAGTAAATTTTATAATTTGGTCGTGATAGTATAGGATAGTAAATACTGTGAATTTCTTCAGATTTTTAAAAGCAGTAGTTTAGCATATAGAGGGGGAGAGGGACGCCCTACTTGGACAAAAAGTATCATTTGAAAGCTTAATATTTAGAAAACAAATCACTAAATCGAAAAGCTATGTTCCTAAGCCCTCAATATTTTTAAAAGTCCTTTTCAAAGGTACCTCGCACAATATTTCATCCTCAAACTACTCGTACGTGTATGTGATCCACTCTTAAAAAATATTTTTCAAGATTTTATTCTACCACTTTGTCGACGTGATTATTATATATACCCGTACCAAATTACATTTTTCTATTATGTTAGTAAGGGTTTCGCCTCTAAGCAGCGGACGGACGGACAGACAGACAGACGGACAGAGCGAAACTATAAGGGTTCCTTGTTTGACTACGGAACCCTAAAAATTATACGCAGTTTATCTATTCATTATAGGTGTACGACTGTAGATATTGCTATGTCCAAACTTTTGATGAGTGTCAGTTATTCATTACTCCCTAAACTTTATAACAGGCCTTAAAAATTAAAGCACTCTCCTTGGAACTAATTAAAAATGGGCGCGTCCTAGAGACAATTCGGTCTATTTAAGTGCTTACGCCCGCTTCTGTCCAAGTTGTTTCGAATAAAGAATTAATTATGAAGAGCAGCAGGCCAAGTTGCGATGGGACGAACGACTTGCGAGTTTCAGCTAGTGATGCGGACAATTATTCTCCGCTGGCTTGGTTTTTCAAACATGAACAATAAAAGCATTGACAGCTTGTTGTTCGTGAAAATGGAGGCTTTCACAAGCCTTTATAGTGCAAATCTCAAATGAATTTTGTCTCTTTTAATTAGTAGAACAATTTTTGTTTCAGAAGTATACAATAGTTACATTCAAGTAAAATCCACCATCATTTTAATGGATGGTAAAAAAGTAAAAATATGTAGTTTTTCTTCTTCTAAAAGCCACTCTTGATGTCTCAAAAATAATAAAAGTTTGTTTGATTTAATTAAGGACGTACACATTTATCTACTCCAAAAATGTATACCTATGGATTTTTAGCGGCTTAGATACTCTTCGTTGTTAAAAAAATGTATTACTCGGTTAAATTGAGCATGATCTATTTACACGCATACAACCTGCAGCAAAGTATATATTTCACTTTGCAGGGATAATTCTATTACGCACTAGTGTGTTTTACCTGTGTCGTGCGTTTTATATGTTTTTGTACAGATAAACTAAATCAAAATATACAAAAATTTCAACGAACTCACTTTTATGTGATAATGGCCTTTTAAAATTATAAGTGTACAAAATCAGGCCTGGGTTCCACGCATTTTTGGAACATTTGTCATTTAGATGCACTTAAAATTTAACAAACTCGCACACGCTCACTTCGCTTTTTAAACGCGCGAAAAAGTTCGAGCCTGATTGAAGCACAGAATATCAAGTTTCGTTAGAAAATATGTTTCACATCAGCAGTTTTTGTATACAATACATAACAGTATGAACCTTTTCGATTCGCTGTTCCATATACGTCGCCGAGGCAATTAGTTGCAAGTTGGTACATTACAAAATGTCTGGAAATTATGACGTATTGTTGCAATATTTCCTAACAGTTCCTATCAGTTCATTTTTATGACCCAAAATACCACGAAGATTTAGATCGAGCGAGATATTCGAATTTTGATGTTTCTTCAGCTAGTGCTATAAATCATCAATAGCCTATATATGTCCCCACTATATATACATGTGGCTCAGGCCTACTCAGAGAGTGTATGGGCCACGCGGGCCTAGTGTGAATTGGCCGATGCCTGTTCAAGACATGCAGGTTGCCTCACAATATTTTCCTTCACTGTTAAGGTACACGGCTGGATTCGAACTCGGAACCCTCAGATTGAGAGTCCGCGCCTTATCAACTGCACCACCGATGAATGTATACAATGAATTACTATCGTTTTTTATTACTTAAATTATCCTTCATATGTATTCGTACAGTCCACTCTTTTAACACAATCGCTATTCATTTTTGTCAACATGGATCACGACCACTAAGCGAACAAAAACTCCCTAAAATTGGATTGTGGTCAAGCCTTGATCTCTCTTTTATAAGAAAGAAAAACAAACCTCTCTTCCATGGAAAAAATATGAAATAGTAAATGTTATTTTGAGAAATGAAAAACGAGCCAGTGATTTATAAAGGCTTCTAGGCTGACCGGAATACCACGTGTAGATCCTATTGTGAGAAAAATATATTCATTCAAATACTGGTCGCAATAACGGAAGCGTTTCGCATCACTATTGGAACCTGTTACAATTTGTGGGAACGCCGGCAGGTGTGGCTCAGGCAGGAAAACTTAGACCTCTAGTACACACGGTTTGCTGCCTTCTCGGATGATAAACTTTATTTAAATCGCAGATTGTAGGATCAAGTATGCCTAAGTTACTTATTTCACTTACTCACTTGTTTAAAAGTATATTAATATGTATGCCCGTGACGGCTTACGAAACAGAATGTAGGGAATTATTTCATTACGTCTTTTTACTGGAGTCTTTGAAGGTTTTGTTATAAATGTAGGTATGTTTGTTCTTTTTATAAATAATGGGACTACACAGTCTTGATCGCACCAGACGATAGGGCCGGTGGACGGTAAGCGTGCGCACTCAGAAGTCTTAAGCTATTGAGGCTCTGGCTCTCTGTTACCGCTCATACTGCTATTAACACTGCAGTTTGGCGGTTAATTTAAGTAATATAGTGTTAGCTAGCCAGGCGGACATAGAGAGAAAATGACAATCGCTCAAGATATAGCAGTGCAACATTACTCCTTAAAACGTTGAAACATTGATTATGTAGAGACATGACTATTAGTGACTAATTTTAGAGATACTGTATAATTATCCATACATTATATAAAGAGATAGTTGCCGTTAAATCTCAACTACGGAACCTCAATTTTAAGCTTTAAATATAATATTGGTTCCTAATTCAAACTAAAACATGCGATAATTTTAAATCTAATCGGTTTATTTGCATTAATGTACATAATTTGGATAATTCTAAGGTTATCTGTAGAATTTTTTTATCGAATAAGTATATGTATACACATTTTACACAAATATACAACATGTAGGTACTAGGGACAATATTAAAATTATTTCCCGAATATTAGTTATTGACTTTTCAGCCCATGTCTCTCCACTGCTGAAGATAGGCCTTTTTTTTCGAGTAGATATGTCGGTCATCTTTGTACGTCGGCGTTTAGTTATACTATTCATTAAAGAAAGTTTAGGTTAATTCGCTTCTGAATAGAAAATGTGAGTTATGACTGTTTGTTTCTTCATTAATAAATAAATCTTCTAACAATAAGTCATTGCGTACATGTGTGCAGTCGCGCGAATAAAATAGGCCCGGCACGACAAGAATCGCCATGTTAATCATCTATTCTTAACTTATTCAAATTTACCGCCATGTCGATGCTCCAAATTTTCACCGCAACCAAATAGAACGTTTATAACTGGCATGTGGGCAGTACAAAACTGTTTACTAGCGACTGACAATAATGGTAATTGCCTCTGACAGTCGGTTGTGTCCATATTGTTCGCTCAGAACGGCACGCTCTGCACAGGCAGGGCTGGAGCCGGGGGTATGGCATGCACAGGTCGCACTAGATCCCCAGCGGGGGGATATGTCAGTTCTCGGGTTGGTGGTAGGCAGCTTTCCTACATCCGCCTGGCTATCTACGACCATGTTTTCTAAATCTGTCATCAGAAACCAGTGTGCATTGTATTACCGGTATTAAAATAAAACATATCCGGCGCCTCATTGAAGCTGATGCTTTTGAGTGCTTGCTGGCTTGAAATTCAACGGTGTCATCATCACTTTAACATCAGTTGATATGAAGGCCAAGTGCCAATCCAATTTACATAAAAAATTCAGCTTGCGACAGAGTGTCTGTAAATGTATCTATTGTAACTATTGAAGATGACTTGAAGAAAAAACAACCCCAAAATATTTTGTTGTTGTTTACAAAAAAACTTTTTTTTTAAAATTTCCGGTGAACCTTTTCCAGTCATTTTTATAACAACAAGACGCTTTACATAGACAATTACTCAACCATAAATCCGATTGGGAAAATGAACATTGTTTTTAGCTTATTCATCCAAAAGGAAAACTTATCACTCGAACATTTTCTTTGAACATTATTTTACTATTAGAAAGATAAACAGTTTATAAGAAAAACTTGAAATTAAAAAGGCATATAAGATTTTTTTAAATGTATGGTGGGTTCTCACTTGACCTTTTTATCTCAGCTGATGGTAAGTGACGATAAATTGTTAAAGTTATTTGTGATGTGTGTGATACCATTGTCTGAAAAATGCGTAATTTCCCTAGCCCGTAGTTAGCCTTGCTGCGTCCCTGTCGCTGCAGCCCCGCGTTATTTCAACAACACAATATGACAACTATCTAAACAATGGCTATCCGATCCATTGCGATTACTATGTTGTTGTTACACGTAATTAATTGGGAATGCATGTGAAATATTGCTTCTCGGATGTAGCAGTATGTTTATGTTGTTAATATGCACGTAATGAATTGGGAATACATGTGAAGTATTGGCTTCTTCTACGTATATGACATTTTTATTTTCGGATTCTGAAGTCAGTACAACAAGCGAATAAACGTAATGTAGTTTTATTAATTAGTCAGCATTAACTAGAATCTACTTACAGCTTCGCCTGTTTTGTAAAGATTTTTCTCATACCAATTTCTCATACTATTAAAAATGAAATGGATTGCAATTGGCAATCGGTTTACCGATTGAGGAAAATGAACGAAACAAATAACACTGAAGGATTATATTAAAAGTGCAGTAAAGTATCTATTAAACAATAAATGAATTGATCCAACAATCTAGTGTATCGAGCTCCACTGTCCAGATGCAATGGTTTGAGTTCTATTAAAATTTCCAATTAGAACTTTTCCAAATAGACAATATCAGCGGGATTGGGTTTCGACTTTCCCCTCATATTCGTACTTGCAACGTGAGCCCAGCGCCAGCGTGGAGGAAGTTGGAAGCACAACTACTTATAACTTTTTTGCCTCTCTGTGGTTTATTTTTACATTATCTTTTAACTGAGAACCAAGTATAACATTTTTAGTAACAGATCGCACTCTATATTGTCGAATCTCAACTTAAGTCTAATGTCATTATTTTTCAATGGAAACTGACATATTGTCAGTTATCTAACAACGAGCTGTTCTGCCAATTTCCCTTTGTAATAACATTAGATGAGCAGATTCTTTAACTACCTAAAGCCTGGTGGCTAAACAACAGTAAGAGTGGCAATGTCTAGGCCACTTATATGTCATATATTTTGTGTCGATGATTATGATAAGTAATAACTCCACAGTTGGAGATAAACTTCCCTATTAAATAGTCACGTCTAACGGACTTTCGTTCCTTCGGACCTGGTGTGTGAACATTGCTATTTTTCTTCTTCATTATTCTTGCGTTTTAATTCTTTAGGGTTGCGTATCCGAAGGGTTTCCAATGGTACCCTATTACTACGAGTAAGCCTACGCTGTCCGTCCGTCCGTCCATCTGTCACAAGGCTCTAGAGGTTGCACCGTAACAGGAGTACTTGAAATTTTCAAAGTATGTATTACTATCATCGCTATAACAAGAAATAAAAAATATATTTATAGATTAATACTCGTAATTAGTTTTTCTTGAAATTGTGTTAAATAATGGAAATCTACGCGTGCGACTCCGAATCGCTCTTGGATGTTTTTCCCATGATACTCAAAATCTGCCTTGTTTCAGTGTACTCGCATATAAGAGCAGCCTATAGTATGGTGTGCTATGGTAAAGCAAAAATTATATTTGTAATTTGATGTACCAAAAAATTTCAAACAAAATAATTCCACGTATTTATTTTTCTCTTTTACTTAAAGTTTTTTTACTTTTGTTGGTATTGGGCACTAAAGCTATCAATTTTCATAACACAACAATAATTAAAACATGATGACAAGGTGCTTTCACTAAAGACGTATGCTTAATCTCTTAAAAATTAATAATTAACGTCCCTTATTAATTTTTTTCAGAGGGACGGTGCCAATTGTCTTAGTGATAATCCATTAGACTACTGGCGTAACTTAGTGCGGCCAGAGTGCGGAGCCCTGAGGCCCGGGATTCCCCGCTCGCCGGCTATGCACGGGTGCGTTGCCACAGCCACCGCTCGCTATTAATGCCCTTAATTGCTTGTCATCTGTTGATCGTACTGTGTTGGTCATTACTCAAAACGTGTGATGTGTGTGCTAAAATGAATTAATAAAAGCGAGATATTTTTCCAGACTTGTAGCGTCTCCAAATGTTGTTAAGTCTCCAAACTATATATTGAATTTATTTGTGCTAAAACTAATAACTAATTTCATTTGGTTACAAGCAATATACATACAGGGTGTCCCATAGCTATGACATGACACACAGAGGAAAAAGTTCTTTAAATATTTTAGCTAGCAACTTTTGCAAAAAAAGAAACAAAAAAAATTGTTCATCAAAAAACTTAGGTCAGAAGAGAAACTAAGTTTTCTATTTATTACTCATTTCTTTAACTATAGCAATGATAACTCAAATTCGATCTTGAGCGTGATTAATGTAACGTGTTAACCTGCGTTGAACTAATGGCCGGATAATTATGATAAAGTGCTTGTAAATAGAGGGCTAGGAAAAAATAATAGCTCCTAATGAAAGGTAAAGTTTTACATAAAGCCATTATTACCGAATCTCAATTTCAAGTCCGTAATTTTAAGGAGGAAGTGTCGAAATAACATAATTTAACATAGAACACTTTTCTTTGCAAATATATTTTCGGTATTTATTTTGCCAGTTTCAGACTCGTGTGTAATATAAGCGTGGTCTCCCTGTGGGTCCCATAGAATAAAACAAATACACTCCAAAATAAAATTAGAGTCCAAAAAAGATAAATTGAACATTTCAAAGACGTATCCGCATAAAACTGACAGCTGTTTAATCAGGGATTTTTGTCGGTCAGGCCAAAACTTCAAAGTAAAATTTTGATAGTATAAAAGTGATACGAAGTAATATAAAGAGATACGAAGCTCATAAATTAACAAAACGTGTAGGTACACAATAAATAAGGGTATAATAGTTATTTGTTCAACAAGTGGGAAAAGTTGTTTTTTGGTCCGAGTGCCTACATTAAATCTCGAGCTAGCGAGTAGTCTAGAATTGAATCACGAGCGTAGCGAGTGATTCTAATATAGACTACTGAGCGAAGCGAGAGATTTTAAGTCACCTTAAAAATTTGCTCTTGAGTTAAACATGTAACTTTTCATCTCCACCAGCGAGAAAAGTCTAAGGTTTTAAGTTTAATCCATAAGTAATCCATAAGTTTATTCTTATTTACAAATTTTAGATAGGAATAAGTTATATAGTAAGCTGTCCGCTTGTCATGTTATATTCCAAATTTCAGCGAAACAAATTTTATAAAATATTTCCATATATACCAAATTTCAGCGAAATCGCTGGAGCCGTTTTGGAGATCCGGAGTTATGGATATATATACAAGAATTGCTCGTTTAAGGGTATAAGATGAAGGTAAAAAGATTATCGCTTGCCCTATATTGGAGGGCGGGCGGCACAGTAATCTTTTTAGCTTCATGATAATTTAGTTGATTTCTATAACAATTCCATTTTCAACCATCAGGACTAAAATCTAACTCTATCTGGTTGAACTTCCGCTTAGTAATACATTCTGTGACATATTAAGATTGAAATACTGCTTATCTTTACATAATCTGATCAAGGCGTCTACTGTTGGGCTGACGAAATACTCCAATGTAACTACGGGATTCCACTCTTAATATTTTGCCAACTCAATATGTTAAATTGAAGTTTGTTTGCGTCAAATTATACTTATAATTACAGTACGTCCCACACTAGCGAAAATGATTTCCAAGATATTGCGTAGGCCACACACGTCCGGGGCGGGGCACTAAAGCGAAGGACAGACGATTACGGCTGACAAGGCAATTAATAAGGGCAGATGGCGATTGAGCACGAGTCACCCGCTCGCCCGGTATTAATCATGCCACCGACATATTATACCTATTGGTGTCTTCATTAATTACCAAACTCGTATGACAATGTATTTTAATTTATGGTATTACGTTTGGTTGGCTACACTGGAATATGTTTTCAAGCTTCTGAACTGGAAAAGACTGGACATTGACATCAACGGCGACTACATCACTCACCTTCGATTTACCGATGACAGTCATAACGGCAGAATCCTTAGAGGATCTGAATGCTTCCTAACAGGTAGGTTTTGAAATGAACATGGACAAGCAAAGCTATAGACGAATATGTATACCTGGAACAGATAGTCCAACTAGGCAGATCTAACTTCAACAAATAAGTCAACCGAAGAATCGAAATCTATCGGTCGGAAAGTTACGGCATATCTTCTTGTCTTTAATCAGTGCGAGCTACCAGTGATGACGTATGGAACGGAAACATGGTCCTTTACTGTTGGCCCAATAAACAAACTCAAAGTCACTCGACGCAGCTATGAACTAGCTATTCTCAGAGTTTCTATAAGTGATACAAACCGGAATGAGGAAATTCATAGCCGAACTAAATTCACCGACATAGTGCAATGAGCCAGTAAGCTGAAGTGGCAATGGGCAGGCTACTTCTCTCAAAGAAAAGTCTAAGTCGTGAGGAGCCACTTTGGTGTAAGCGGCTTGAGATTAGTAACGGTGTTGCCTATTTCAGCAGTCAAAACCATGAAGAATTTTGGTTGAGTGCCTTGTCATTTATGTCTTGACGTGGATATTAGGAATTGTGACGAAAGACTACGAATCCTTTCACATACTTTGTGACTTTTCTACGTTACTATGAGTACTGAGTTGTACCGGCTTTATAATTTGATTAACCAATGACTTTCAGTAGGTTTCATAAAATATCAACCATAGAAAAAATCTATCATTAACATTTCTCTGAAACCGCTAATCCGTCTTTCACGGGTGGAGTTAATGGTAAAAACTCTTTTGTAAAATCAGACGGGGTGATCTGCCATTATATGCATGTGAGCAAGTAAGTCACAATTCTACATCATAATCGAATATGTATTGTCATTATTGTCTGTCCAGTGTACCAGAAACACGTACAAGATTAGCAAATGTGTACACGCCAATTTTCCTCGCTCCCATGCGTCGACTATCACCTACTGCTTATTTTATTAATAAGTTACAATTAACATCTGTAAAGTTATATTGTACTGACTAAATTTTATATTAAGAATGATCCATTGTTGTTTATTTTCTAAAACGCAAAGGCACGCCAAAGATGTACGTGTAAAAATATATTACCGGAGCTAAAATACGAAATGGTTCTTGGATTTAAACATTTTAAAATGTAGCAATGTTGTGTTATATTATACGTGTGCAATACCGGCTAGAACTCAGTCTAAGCTAGGACGCTAGCTCAGTCTCGACGCTATCGGCGGTGCATTATGCAGCGACCAACCAAGACAGCAATTCCATCAAGCGGAGAATGGACGCGTTGATCCCGACTCCCCTTATCGGGCACCTGTGGACTACACTGAATAAACTCGTCCATTTTGAGGGACTTCACTCCATTAACTTGAGATGTTGCGTCTCAGACAACAACATTGACACGGCTTGATTTGATGGCATTTCAACAATGGTCGTTACATTTTGTTGTATATTTCGATTTGTGCTTAGAAATCTTCTGAAAACAGAACTATTTTAGATTTGTAGTTTTCGAACACAATTATAATAATTAAATCAGGAAATTATTGGAATGTGTGACAGTGGTGTTTTTACACCGTGGAAATATTTAATTTTATTAGTTTTCAGCTCTTCGTTTTATTCAATTTACAAGTAGATTTCAAATATCATGTTTATAAGACCAATAAGGATTTTTCTCAGTGCGTTACAGTACTTATTGAGTCATTACTTATATTAACAAACATTTTGTGTCAAGATACGCGACGAAAACTGTAATCAATAAATTCATCCATCATCAGAATCCACTCTTGAACAAGAGCTTCCTTCAGAGATAGTCTTTCTGCCTTTCTATTTATTTTCAGGCATAATTGGAAGAAAACATCTAATAACTGATTTACTTACTATCTACTATAATTGTTTCCATACTGGACTCACACGTCCGTAATTTGGTTTGCTAAAACTTGAAACATTTATCTTAAACTTCACGATCTTGGGACTACCTAACCCACATTAGAAATTTAGTCAGCAATGTAATGAAGCAGCTTTCATTACACAGTCCCATATTTCGTGAAACGTAGCCAGGTGTTGCCAACTGCATCTCAATTTCAAGCTGTACCAGACCACGGGAATCTGTATCCGTCCCGTCCCGCCGCGCCCGCTACCTGCCAACACTGCTGCATATTAATACACGTAACTATAGCAACGTTTTAATTTTGTTACGTGTTGATTTACGATGTCCTGTAGAGTAGAGAGAAGTATGCGTGCCCGATGGTTACGGGGAGGCGCAATGGTTTCTTTAAGATTTATACTTTTTATTAAAGCAGGAAACGAGAGTACATTAGTTAAAAAAGCTCAATGAAGAAAGGTGGTTGGCAGTGAGATATTATCTGTTCTACATTTGCATGTGCATCTGTATAACGTGTATTATTAGCACAAATATAACTTAAAATAATTACGAACGAACAATACGAGGAACAATTACGAAATGTTGAAATCCCATCTGATGATTCTCGGTTAAACTGTTTAGTTTCTAGAATATTGTTCGCGAAGCGTCGATGGCGCAGTGATAAGGCACTCTAAATCTGAGGGTTTGAATCCAGCCGTGTACCTATGAGTTGTTTTTCAATTCAAGTACATTATCCGATTGCTTAACGGTGAAGGAAAACACCATGAGGAAACCTTCATGACTTGAACAGGCATTCATACACTCTCTATAGCAGAGTAGGCCTGAGCCCCTGTAGTGTCACTGCCGTGATTGTCACTATTCACGACTTTTGATTGTAAGAAACGAACATATTTAGCTTTTTAAATCCATCACTTGTTATTACAATGGTTAAAAGACACATTGTGACATTTCTGCTACATACAGATTTATAATACTACCATCAACCAAATTTATTGTATTTACATAGAGCTGGTGCTTCGTACGTTAGTCAAAGCAACATATTTTTGCCCTAACAATGACCTACCTTTCAGACAAGGCACACATAAATTTTCTCGGTTGCTATAAACAGTATGGTTTGTACAGTTCACCCTTCTCCTCGATGGGGGAGTATAGCTTACCTCGGGCAGGTAACGCCATAACTGTGCCTTTTCAGGTCCATAACGTAGAATTAGTTCGGCTATTCATTAGAAGCGGCACGCGGTGCGATGTTGATTGCTAGCCGAACTTGTTAATAGTTGAGGGGGAGTGAAGGTACAAATTGCAAAGTTCCTTTCTATTGTTGTTTTGACAGCTGTTGTCCGTGTTATAATTGCTTTTTGCATGCTCTAAACCGTTAATAGAGTTAGCATTCTTTTGAAACTAATCGAATATAGGCTGAAAGTGTCTGTTTTGATCGTAATAGCAAAAGTTTTATTTAGGGTTCCGTTAAAGCGAGTTTGAATAAACTTGAGGGGTTGGACGTGATTGAGATTTTTGTATGGCGTGACAACAAACAATTTCTTCAACACTTTTTAGGTCGTTTCTGTTATTGTTTATATTTGAATCATACTAGTAATTCCTTATTAGTTAATCAATTTTTAAACCGAAATCAAGCTTTCTTCTCTTTTCTCGTTGGAATCTTCACCAGTGTTCTCTTTTCCCCGCAATGTTATTTAAATTAAGCCAATTGATAATAAATAAACTTGAAGATTATCACCTAATTATCACTTGCAGAAATAATGATTGCTGGATTCAAATCATCATTTTCACAGCGGATTGTATGGAATAGTGATTGGAAATAAGACCGAATAACAGTCTGTATATTTCAGCTCGGTCAGCAGGTATAAAACGAAAGATTTAAGCCGGCAGGTGTTACTGTATTTCAGGTAAAATATTAAAATGTCGCCGTTCGCAGCGGGCTCACAAATTAGATCTAGCGATGACCTTTGCACCTTTAAACTTTTATTAGAGCCTTAGTTTCGGATTCCGTTGATTCAGTTGTGGAGAAACGGACTGGATGAATATTAAAATACTTTCATGACGCGATACCGTGGATTGGTTTTGATTAAAATCAAATATTACTTATTACAAACAGCGATAAATATTGTTGTGGTTGTTAAAAATCTTGATGTGAAATAAATCTATTTAAAATATACAATCAAACTTTTATCTAAAAATACAAAACTCTAAAAATCAAATCTAAAAACTCATATTTATATTACGTATTTTAGATTTCATATAATTACTGTAATTACGCGTTCGATAGTAACATTTATTCAAGGGGTTTCTTTTTGCTATTATTGAAAAAAATAATTTAAATAATATGTATAATTGATCTGATGTATAAATGATCATTTTAAATGTTTGAAGAATAAAATTCAAATCTTTGTACACATGATGTAATAATTGACACCTTGCTTATTGCCAAATATCAGGATTCAACATTAACAGAGAGTACCCTATAGTTTTTGATTTCCTTGAGAGTATCAAAATATAGCATAAGCGACCTTATTTTTTATTGCGTTCAGATATAAGTTTGATTTTTTCACAGGGATTGCCGATTTATTTGATACTAATTTCACCTATCTCCACGCGTCCCTGAAAACAGGAACACACCGACAGATGGACAGTGATTATATCCTATAAGAGTTTCTTTTTACTCCACTTGACCTAGTGTTATTACCCATTTCTTTTTTCTATAAAAAGCAGAACAAGTTAGCGAGCACTGTTTATAACAATGCCATATTCAAGTGTTTCGTATTCTTAATTGCTTAAACAATACTTCTGTAAAATTAACGTTGAAAATTTCGAGAATAATTATTAACCATTATTGTCATGCACCATGTTATTTTCGGCTTACTCAACCCACGAATAATTAAATAATATAAATCTTCCCGCCACAATAGAGCTATCGTGAGTTTCATAATACATTTTAACCCAATGTGGGGACTATAAAATACGCGAACAGGTACTTTATCATATGGCAAAGCCTCATGTCAGAGCGCACGCTTGCTGCGATGTACAACCTCCTCACGGGCTTATGCTCTGCCCGAGTTTAGAGGAGCTTCTCTAAAATTAGTGCATATTTGTAATAGATTCTCTGTGGATTCTGCCTTACATTGTAGCAATTCAAGCAGTGCAGAAAAAAAATTGACTTAAAAAATTTGAAATTTAATATTTTTTGGCTTATTTGATATGCCATGTCAAAAGATAAATAGCTCTTTTTTTTTCTTCGATTTGGCTAATAGTTTTTTGTAGCATAACCCGCCGAAAAGTGATTCTAGTCACGCGGTACTAAAACGCTCCATATAAATCGGGCGTGTTTTGTGGAGCGTTAAATGTATGAAGCTTGTTCGATATTTTGAGTTATCTCGTAAAATAATGTTTTTATGTATTATATACCCCTATAAGAAAATGTTCAAAATGCAATGAGAGAACTATATCTAATAAGCATTTTATTATTCAAGAAATTATATTTTTTTTGTAATTTTTGAGACTTTGAATTATTGCCAAATCCATATAAAAATTATTACGTATTTTTATTTTGGAGCCTTTCCGTCCTAAATGTCCTAAATGTCCGTTATGGTATAAAATATGAAACAACAATATCTTACTGCGATCACTAATCCACCTGCCTAGCGAAGTGTTTATGGCACGTCCTCTCGTGGAAAGCCCAACGTACTTCTGGAGACGATCATGACCGTATTAGAAATAAAAATCAAAAATTATGGCTTTGTAGACATTTTTAAAAAAAAATCTTCCCTATTACTTTTGTCTTTACGAGATTGTTTATGAGCCTAAGAGCGACAAAGAGCACTTTTCAACCCTGTAAAATTTTTGAGTAGTATAAAATACACTTTAGTTACAATATATATATCCTCAGCTAATTTATTTAAATCCAAAATTATGCATCAATGCACATTAATGAGACAGTAAATTGGTTGATTACTCTACATTGGAATTTGCATTTTTGATGTTCATTACGGCGAGCTTTGCTTCTTCGATCAAAAATTAATTTTAATTTCTACACATAATTTCGTCTGACACCAATCACCCAAATTAGACGCTTGTGGGACGGGACAGCCAAAACAAAACTGCTAAGAAAGAGAATAAGTTATGCGATTTATCCGCTAATAGATCTAAGAATAAGCAAACAAGATTAAGATTGAGTAAGCGGGCTTAATAAATTTATGGGGAGAATCCCTTAATGCGGGAACTGATGTAAGAATTTTAAGTTAGCCCCGGAGGATTGTCGGAAGTTAGTTAATCCAGCTGTATGGAGCGGACTTCGGGGATTCCGCGCCTACGCTCGCTACCTGACCGTATTTATACTTTAGAAAGCGGTAAATAATTATAATAAAGAAAATTGTTAGTGTAAAATCTATATTGTGAAATATGTCTCTGGACCTCGGTGTACGGATGAAACCCTTGCTTATGTCATTACTTTTAAAACTGGTTACCGTTACGACTAATTGCAGTACATCTGTCGTCCTCGTTGGCCCTCGCAAGACTGTCCTATGCTATATTTCTTTTTAATATTTTATTATATATACTTAACATATTACAGACAATTACAGCTTAGAATTACAATATTAACTATACAAATCAGACTGTAATCCAGCAGAAGAGAAACTACTTGATAAATACAAATATGAAACATGAAACTTATTTACGCTATAATACAACAAACAAAGAATTAGTAATGTACTTCTAAAATAAAAGAAAGAAGAGATGATGTTATATTAATAAATTACATACAGGCTTGCGAAAGGATGTATACATCTGATACTGGTAGAAGGTACTCTCAGAGACAGTTCCGCTGCCGAAACAACACCAGAGCTTTATCAAAATTCACAAACCTAACAATTGACCATTGTACTTCATCTCATCTGAAGTTGATGAAAAGTAGTTTCAAACTAATGAGGCGCTGGTTTCTACCTTTCATACCGGAGTTTTTTATTATTATTATTGAAGATAGACCAACACTTGACCTCAATCTCACCTGATGGTAAGTGACGATGAGGTCGAAGATGTTACGTGTTGGTCTAGAAGGTGCCTATTTACTCTTCTTTTGAAGATTCCCAAGTTGTAATTTTCGGGGAACACGGAAACCGGTAGTGTATTCCATATTTTAGCCAGCACAGCAGAGTACAGCCAGTTTAATTAACTCTGCTGTTTGGTGGCAGACTTAGGTAGCTAGTAGGTGGTAGCCTATCTATTCGGACATAAAAATGCCGTACCACTATCCGACCCGAGTACCAAGAGGTACCCTCCTGGGAATGGAACCCGGGACCTCCGACTTGTGAGTCCAAGCGTGTAGCAACTAGACCACGGAGGCGGTTAAAATTATATTTCTCTAGGTAGTTAAAATATATTTATAAGTGCTAAACATTAGTAAAATTAATATCGTTAGATATTATGTATATTCGGTTCTATCGGGAATTGTGTTCGAGACAATATTGTTTAGAATCAACAATAAATTATAATTAATTTCTCGGCCATTAATTTAATTGCCAATGATGTCATTTATTGTTTCAATGATTTATTATTATTACAGATTCGCATTGTTACATGCAAGGTGTATTAATTGTTTGTGATATAATTAAATGTCCTCCGATTGTTTGGCATCCACCGAGGTATTCTAAAACAAGGACTTCCGAGGATTTCGAGATAGACGACTGGAAGTGAACACTACACCAATATACAGTAAGTTTAGCCCAGATTCATACTTAATATTAAAAGTGCGAAAGTGAATGTGAGTTTTAATTACACCGTAACAGAGTCAGAATGACTTAATTTTAATGTAGGGATATTTGAAGAGCTTAGAAGAGAATTTTTTCCGCTTCGAGTAGCAGAATAAATATTAAAACATACATTCACGAAACAAAATAATTATCTCTTATATTCAACAAGTTTAGTTGAAAGGCTTAAAAAGGACATATGCTACTTTTAATGTCCATCGAATTGTCAGATGAGGTGCAATTCACTAACGATGAACACTTTACAGCCTCACAGCCATGGATGTCTTTGCTGACGTAATTTGAAACCAGGGATATCGTCAATAAAGCCTTCCGGACTGGGAATGCCTCTCATGAGTCGCTCGGACAGATTTTCCACGAGGATGTCTGCCACAATCACCACTCTTCACGGGCGAATTAGTGATGGTTATTAGATGTTGCTAACCATTTCCTTACTGTCTCCCAAAATTGTCTTTTACTTGCGGTGTGACATGGAGTAAACTGATTATAAAGCTGATACCACACAGTCAATCTCCTGAAATATCAACCGTGAAAGGTTACCTTCTATTTCTTATTTGGGATGTTTTAAAGCTGTCAGCGCGCCTAGATTAAAAAGATAACACTTTATGACTTTACCGCTGAGTGACGGAGTCGCGTTTCTATTTTTGGAAATCTAGTTATAAAGTCAAGTTACCACAAAACGACAGAGTTGGCTGGTGTTCTATTATATCGAGGCTTTTGGTAGAGGACTTGGCTTAACTGTTAAAAATTTCATTTTAATAAAAGTTTTTTGTTGACGGTACTTTATAACTGCATTGTCGTTGAATCTACGTCTACAAGACAAATCAAACACGATGTGTTGTCATGTGTCATCACCTTTCGGATTCATAATCAGGCCAGCTCGATGCTACCATAAGATTACATTGTTACTTACCAAACTTACATAAATATACAACGTTTAAGTTAAATTTGTTGGGGGATAACTGGTTTAAATTCATTTGCAAGATTTGTGTCAAACTAACAAGGCCTATTTGTTGCCAGATGAATCATCCCATCAGAAATTCAGAATTTTTTTATAGCATAAAAGCTGCATTGAACTTCAATAGCACCAAAAAATATAGAAATTGTTTATTGTAAATTGTGGTAGTAAACATGCGGTTAGTCCAGCTACTGCTCCTAAAACACCATATCAAGTCATTTTTATCCATATTAAATACAACTTTGACTATACCCACGAGATGACATGGAGTGATTCTATTCTAAAGCCAAGACCACACAGCACCTTCACGTGCATCTCCTGAAACCTACCAACAAAAATATAATATTTAATAATAGTTTTTTTTGAGACTGTTAAAGCTAACGTGCTTGAAAAGTTTTAATCAGAAGATAAAAGATAGAACACATATAGACATAAGTTTTGCTAATCCTCCCTCAGTGTACAGCAAATATTTTATTGAACAATAAAATTATACAAACATGCAATATTGTATTCGAGGATTATCCGAAAGCAATCAATATGATACCCGCAATGTACCGAACAGTTATTACTACAACAGCATTTTGTTTTAAACGGATAATACGAGAACTGCCGGGACACGGCGGAATTGAGATTATCTAGGATTAGCGAGCATTCCGCCAGTCCGGTAGGTAATAGAGCAATTGACTCAAATACTGTCTCCAAGTATTCAATTATCTCTAGTGCTGTATTGTATTGTATTATGTTTCATTTTCAATTATTTTTAATGTATCCAAAATCTGTAGTAGTTGTATCTAAAATAAAACCATGTGGTATGCTTTTTGTACGTTAGTTTAAACTTTTCACTTTTTTCTACAACTTATCATCCACTTGAAGTTTAGATCTATCTGATGACACATCATTTCTCGAAACCGGTTCAGCCGTACTGCAGCTTCTTCGAAATGTTATTGCGGTCATCATCTGCAAATCGCAGTGATTATTGTAAATACTCTTATGGATAGTTTGCCTATGACGAGTTCATGTCTATTACTGGTATTACTAGCTAAAAATTAAATTGAAACTTGAATTTTATTTCTATTTTTTAAAGGATTTTCTCTACGATTTTGTATGCTTGTACTTTAGATATTATTCTACAGGAACTACTTGTTCGATCGGAATAAAAGGTAGCCTATGTACTTTTCTGGATATTCAACTATTCCCGTGCAAAACATGAAGTCCGGACTCTCTGTTACGACTTTAATGAAAGACTAACACAAAAACTCACTTTAACATACATTAGTATGGATTATGCCCATATTCAATTCAATTATCAACATGTTATTTAGGTTAGTTATTTGATTTTTTCATTAGCTAGATAAGCATAAAGCTTATTTTATTTCATCAGATGTAAATATTGTCACGGAGCTTCTCGAACAGTCTAGACATAATGAAAAGAGAGGTGGATCTCCTATCTCCTTCTTGTCGAGTAGCTCGCAACAGTATATAAAAATTCTGTCATTTTCGTGATTCGAGAACGAAAAACAACCGTAGATAGCACACAATCTTACCATTTTTATACAGAAACAAAATAGCAGACCACTCGATACTGCCCTGACAAATGGTGCATGAGCTGAACTCTTTCTTGCAGGGAGAGGTGAGGTATCGCGGATCGGTGGTAGCAGTGAATGTAATATTTGATGTACATGAGGTGGCTCTGTTACAAATACGGCAGAAATAGTATCTATTATCAGACAGTAGGTTACAACGCACGAAGACATCTATGTCGCATAAAGCACCAGTTACACTCAAGCCATGCCTCTACATACACGCCATCGCATTGTCCTGTAATTGACAACTCATGTCACTGAACTAATCTGTTTAATCGACCTATAAATCTGCATTAGAGATGATCTTTTGGCAGACTGTAATATATACTTACAACAATGTGTATAATTGAAGCCTACAGATATAGATTATTTATTAAATATTTGTGTTTGAAGTTCATGTATACATCCATATCTATATTAGTGTTATAAATGCTATAGTTAGTTTGTTTGTCGTTCTTTTATTTCGTGACATGACGTCAGGATTAGATTTTTGTGTAGGGCTAATTGCGGACGAAGTCGCTGGCAAAACGCGTTACGTATTATTTTGTAGCAATATACGAGTTTGGACATACGTCATTTTCATTTCATTTATTTACTTCAAAATCTGAGAGTATGTGTGCAAAATCATGCCACAGTTGTTGTAATTAAGACATTTTGTTTTAGTTGTTCCACGACGACTAAATCGTTACTGTGGAGGAATAATTAGCAGTTCAGCATAGCATAACTTTTTCAGAGGTCATCATATACCTTGTTATGCTACGGAAATGTGGGTCTCTAATCAAATAAAAGTATCGTTTGTCACGTCTTTCAAACACTTGTAAATATCAAATCTGCACAAATCACTGTTAACCTTTACAACGATCCAAACAGAGTGAGCAGTTCTACTTTGTTGGAGATTTTGGAGCTAAGGGTCTCCTACCTCTTAAACAGAGTCACGTATCGTATTAAGGGGACTTTCACCTACACGCCAACTCTGTAAAGGCCAGCAGGTTGATCGAACAAAATTGCCAGTAAGCTAACACACGAGTTCGAGCTGCCGACCTGATTGTAATAAACTTAGGATTTTACAGTTATTTTTGTGAGGCCTTTTGTAGGCGAGGACTTATGTAAGTTTTTTGCGCTTTTACGTTTTCTTCGTCACGTATCTACTTACTCTTTAGTTTTATTTAGTGTCGTTGAGGTACTACAATTTGTTGCTCAGCAGCTGCGTTTCACGATTATGTTGCCTGTAGTGTTGATCCTCCAAAAAGTACGGCAAACAAATATTCCGTTGGGATATACTCGTAGAACGATGTTTCGAAAGTATCATTAGATTTTCAAATGAGTTGAAATGAACATCATCAAGGTCGCAGTGAGTGGTTGAGCCTGGTGGAACCTCCTTGTCTCACCAAATGAAAATTAGTGCTGATGGTGAAGAAGAACCTCAGTGTTCAGCATTAAAATTTTGATTATACTTTCATCTCAATGTGAAGGATAGAGAATAGAAATAAGACTGAACGTTCTAATCGAGATATTAT
This sequence comes from Carcina quercana, assembly GCA_910589575.2. Lineage (NCBI taxonomy): Eukaryota > Metazoa > Arthropoda > Insecta > Lepidoptera > Depressariidae > Carcina > Carcina quercana. The sequence continues at coordinate 12,054,221 of OU342432.1, read as the reverse complement.
GTTTGATTGACTGAAAATTTTATTATATCTAGTCAAATATTTGATTTCAGTTTATATCTGATAGAGATATTGTAAGATATTTACTGGTAAGGGATTCGGAGGAAAGTAAAATGAAACAACTGATTTATTGTTTGAACAATGTCCATATTATATTTATTACCACATACACACGGCACGATGTGAACCTTGTCTTAAATCATTGTATTATAATAGGTATATGTACATTGCACAATGTGTATACATACATCCCCATACACGCGTGCCCCGGAGGGCTGTATGATTATATATCTCATAGTATTATGTACGTTATATAATTTAATATTCCAATAAGTTAAAGTGCACTGGTGCACAGAATCGGGGCGGCGGACGTACCCACCGCTTTTTTACAAAAGTTTTTTTGATATTATCATTATTGTAGTAAAGAGATGCCGTAAAAACTAATTTATTCATCATTACGATTTATATCCATATTGTATACAGATTCATGTAACATATTATACACGAAGAAATGACGAAAATAATGCGCCGACCCCGCGACCACTTGTCGCGGATCGTTCGCCTATCATTAACTCCTTTCTCTAATACATATTTAAATGTACATGACACCAAATTCGAACGTATATAAATCCAAATTTATTTTTAATGTAAAATCTTAGGTAATTGATTTTTATTGCTATAGAAAATCAGTCAGCACGCGAAGCACGCAATCGAGAAGTAACCGCGAGAACGAAACCAAGCGGGTGTGTTGGCGCGTGGCGCGGGGCGCTGGGCGCGTGGCGCGGGGCGCTGGGCGCGGGGTGCCGGGTGCGGGTCGGGGCGGGGTTACTCTCATAGCTACTCGTAGACACGCTGTGATGCTGCTGCTGTAACAACCGACCGGCTGTCGGTTCGTGCGGAGCCAATGCGCGTCCGGTTCTACGCGAATAAAGTATACCTTTGGTCCTTGAAACGTTAACTTGGCCATCGCCGAATATGCAAAGCTACATGATCTAAGGCCGCCACGGCGACTCTACGAACTTTACCAGTCTGTCACGTTATTAGATTAAAATTAATTATTATCTTTAACAACAATATAAAGTAGGTAGATCGTGTGTAAAATAATGTAGAATGTCATTATACAAAATATAATAAATTATCTTTTTATTTTTATATATACGATAAGTCGCAATATTAGGATCACATAACGAATTTCCTTTAAAATAAATTTGAGATCTCGCTTATTATTACGTATAGTCTTTATTCTGATATAGAACACATTTCTAAAATGGTGACTGAAATAAATCAACTAATGCGTATACGAACAAGCGAGATGGGACGACGTGGCGTCTGCGACGGCCGCGGTCGCGATCCGGTCCGGTGCGAGGCGCCAGCGCAGCGCAGTGCCACGCCGCATCTGTCTAACGGCTCATGTACACGGGTCATAGTTGCTGGCTGTCACCAACAGCAACGTGTGCGATGGATCAAGAAGCACCGCAAGTATGATTCGCGTAAAGAGGATCTAACGGTGACACTAAAGAAACAACCTCACAAATCGTATTAACAAACCATAACAACAACAATGAAACTAATATCATCGCCAGCTAGTCCAGGTTGCAGCTCGAATGAATCTAATATCGACCGGATGGTATCGACTAACGTCTTTTTTACACATGTGGCTAACTATGTATTTACAATAGAAAGTGTCACGTCGACGTCGGTCACATCGCAGGGATTTCGTACGTCCAAAATAATGATGGAAGGGATAAACTTTACTGATAACGTGGCTGATCGATTTATGCTGATACCTCAAACAGTTTCATTTGGGTAAAACGATGACCGGTACTGTAGGATTTATCCTCAAAACCAAGGTATTCGTAGGTGAAACCGGCCATTGCAGCTGGCGAAAAGTCTGCGGTGTGTTCGAGGCGTAGAATTGTCTCGGTGCAATCGCGGTGAACCGATGGCTTCTCACGAACGCGGCGAAACGAACTCTCACTATAAGTTTGTTTGTACTCGTGTCGCACGGGGACAAGCGGCCGTGTGCGCTTATCCTACGTCAAAAGGTTGGTAAGAAAATATAATTATAGTGAGGGTGTGAGAGTGAGAGAGACGGCTGACGGCGGCGAGCCCGTGCTGCTGCAGGCCCGGGCCTTACAAGTACATCTCATCGTAATAATTAAATATTCTAAGAAAAATGTCTTAAACACCTATAACACCGTAAATATAAAACAAATTATTACGTTAATTTGTTAGGTATGATATCGATTTTCCGACCGTCCTATAGACTCACACCTCGATTTGATTATCAATTTCCTAGCTAACGTTATAACAACATAATCGCGGCACGTCCTGCCACCTGCAATGTGTGCGGCTCGGAGTGGCCAGAGCGTGGCCGGTGCCGCGCGTGACGTCATCTCAGCGAACGATCTCGGCACGAACGAACGAAAAACGCGAAGCGAGCGCGCCGCCCGGCGACAAGCGCGCTCCCTCTAAACACTCCATTATTCAATTAACTACATACTCATAAGTAATAAATTACCTTTAAAAAGAATATTGATTTATTTCGTATCATTTTCAATATTTTTTTGTAACAGGAAACATTTATATTTATAACGTATTTATATAATAATAGCATTTTAAAAGATTGTTTATTTTATTACCTAAAATTTTATATCTAATTTTATTATATTAATGTTTAATTGATGAAGGTAATAATGATTAATAATAATAGTACATAACGAATGAATGCAACCGAGTGCATGTGAGTAACGGGCGGCGAGCGCCTGCGCACGCAGCGCCTCCGTAGCAAGCTACATGGAGCGCGCTACGCCGGGCGCCGGCTGTAGCGGGCGCTACGCCTTTTTTCAGCAAACTTAGACAAAGTGGTCTTTAAAAATGTTTTCAGTACCTAACAAATATGATTAATGAATTGACATCATATTTTATACTATTATCTCAAACCTGCGCCTTTGGCTGAAATTTTATCCCTGTCTTTAGTTTATTGAAATGTCTGCGTCGTGTAGCTATACCGCCAGTGCGAAACTTTGCTGTTTATGTTATTCATATGATTAAAATTTTAAATACTAAGTACGGCGTGACTCCGCATTTAAAGTGGAACCTCGTAATTTTCTTTAACAGTGGTCTTAAATTACGGTAAATACAATCGTAAGAAACAATGAAATATTTTATTACGTAATGCACAAAATTGTTATTATTTATTATAATTACAATACCTACTTTCAAAAGGTACAAGATAGAAACATTATCTTAACGCGATGAGAGATATCTGAAATGTTTCGACTCAGCATCCCGAACGTTCTTATGAATCGTAAATATTTGACCATATGTTATCCTTAGGATAAAATTTTATATCATAATACATAATTTTAGAAAGTATATATACGCGTAACTAACAGGTGTAATCTTACACGAAAGTAATTATGAAATACGTTCACTACTGAAACAGAACAGCCGTCGAAACAGGTGATTTTATACAATTTGAATTAGGCAAAATTAATTACATTCATAGGTAAAATATGCATAAATGTAGTATAATTATGTTAATATTTGACATTAATATTAAAAATAGATAGAATAAAATATGTGTTGGTGGACGAGCGAGGGGCGCGGCGGACGCGAGTTGCGTGTTATTGTCACCGTCTGTCTACGGGCGAGCGGGCGCGGGCGGGCGCGGGCCGGCGGCCGAGTGCCGAACGCGCGCCCGCCCGCGAGCGCTCGCCCGCCCGGGCCGTCCCGCGCCCGCTGCCGACCGACTCGCACGCGCACACCGGGACAAGCTTATTGCGAATATGATCACCTCGTTACATTGCTCATACATTTGTTACTTTAAAGCTCTCCGTTATAATTGTAAAATCGCTCGGCTGTGAACGCGAGCCCAGCCACCGTGCCGAGGAAACCGATCTATAGCTCGAGGTATGCTCGTGCATCAAAGAGGGCGCGGCGTCCGACACAATATCTACTGCGTACCTTACGATGTCGATTTAACTAGCAATAATAAAATATTAAAAGTTTGCCTCCCTGCAATTAGTCCTCTAGATGCATTTATAATTATGAAATGTATTTTTTTTGTAGTTTAATCGTTTATTATTTCTGACAACACATCTACGGTACAGTTGAAAGCGAGAAATATTTTGAAAAAATACCTGTTTAATTATTAGACTATCTCTCGTTAACACGACAAAAAGTAGATTATTATCGTTATTTACAATAGACGGGGTCTCCTCCTGCGCGGGTGTCCGCGGACGAGGCAGGGTGTGTGAGGGCGGGGCGGCGGGGTGTGCGGGTGTCGGGTGAGGTGAGGCGCGGGCCGGCGCCGGACACGAGGCGGCGCTGCGGGAGTCGCATGCGGCGGGCGGGCGCGCGGGCGCGCGGGCGGGCGGCCGGGTCGCAGGACGCTACTCGCAACCGCCGCCGCCGCACTGCTCGCCTCCTGGTGCAGCACAACACGTTTAACAAGGATCACGCACTCAATACATTAGTCCACAGTAATGAATAAATAAGGCATTTTAAAGATACGAGTAGTACGAATGTATGTGCACAACATTTGAAGAGCCTCTGGGACTATTACAGCAGAGTCTTCGCGTTTGCATTAGTGTATTCTATTTAGTTTACCTAAATAGTAAGTGTGCAATTACCATCACTTCTTAATAACGCGGAGACTTCACGCGAACGGGCCCCAGAGACCGTTTATAAAAACATTTGTATTAATTCTCATTTGTCGTACCGTACGCTCTTGTACCTCCAACGATTGTACGGCCTGCTATTTTTTATTAACCTGAGCTCCACGTAACGACCTTTTAATAGAGAGCGGAAGTGGACGTATTTAAAAAATAATACTCACGTAAATGGTTTGTGCTATAACACTCTCAATGATATCCGTTGGTAAAAGCCGCTGGAATCAATGGCCCCTGAAATAAGAGAAATAAAACTACATGTAATTGACATCAGATTTGACTAACGATCTGATTGAGCTCTCAAATCGTGTGGAATTAAAAATGTTTATGTTCAATGTATGTATATGTGTTAAAATTTTATATTTGGTAAGTGTAACGAGATTGTAGTTTAAAATTGAATGCTAGTAGTATAAACCGTTCAGTCGAACATTAACCTCTCCGGGGGCTGATTTAAAGGTAGTAAGTTTGGTGTTCGCAGTCGATAGAGCGGTAGCGGGCTCTGCGGCCAACGAAATAAAAACAGTGAGTGGATGAGTTAGAGCAACGCGCGCGACCGCTCGCCAGCGGTAATTACACCGCTTGTTCTCCTTGATTTACGGTTATTGCCCGTGGGGGCATTCCCGTTACCTAATAAGACCGTTTTACACCCGGGGACCACATGCGCCGCGCGCCCGTCCCGCGCTGCCACCGCCACCGCCGACACGGCTCAACCGTTCATTCTCTCATTAGCGACGTATTTGTTTTGCCCCGGCGATTACGGACGATTGAGTTAATATCCCATTTGATATATGAATCGCCTGAAACGGAAGGGTGGCTTAGTGTTGCACCGCGCGAAGCCTTCACATTGCTGCTCGTGAAAATGTAATCCAACCGCCCATTTGGAATTTGTTGTTAACGGAAAAAAATGCAGGTAACTTTCGAGTAGAGTTTGAAATATGTGCTCTAGATAGAACGCCGTGAAGAGTTAAGTCGTAGGACGGTGCGGCGCGATGGCTGGCGGGCGCCGACAAGCAATGAAGACTGATGGCGTCTCAGGAAAGCAGTTATGGAGCGCGGTCGCAGTTTTAAAAAGCCATTACCCGCGGCAGTGCAGCGCGTAGATTGCCACTGCCGCCCGCCGCCCGTTCTGCTCATATTTCGGAACACTTTATAATCGCATCTCTCACGCTTCACTCGCTCGCTAACTTATGGTGATTACGCTTTAAGAGCGACAAGGAAGATCGGCTGTGTAATGAGATTGGACCGTCTCGCTAAAATTTTAGAGTGTCGTCGGCTGCTAATTGTGTCTGCGGTGCTGCCGCGCCTCTCGACGCCGGCACATCGTTTCAGCACGTCGGTCGCCGCGGTCGGTGTTCAACCGCTCGATCCTATTATGACTTGTCTGATAATGATGTTTTACTTGATACATATTGAATCAATAAAAAATTTCCGCAACTATTTTCAACTTATAAACGTTTCGTGGATCAGATCGAAGGATAGAATAAAAATTTATTGTTGGTTGGTCAGATATCTGAAGATACAACACATGCGAAATCGCGGTCACAGAAAAGAAATTAAAAATGAATTTCAACATGTCTGAGCTCAAATCAAAAGCCTCGAAGAAAAACAAAACAGAACAAACATTAATTTGAATTTCGTGACAGTTGAAACTTCTCGAACAAGGACAATTTTGGGAATTGCCTTCATTTGAGTCTCACTGAAATAGGCATTTTTGAACATGACGTAATAAATGAAAAAAGTTAGAATCAAAAGTTAATAACTTTATCCCATTTATCATGGAATAAAATATGAAACTTTCCTTATATTCATTCTCGAAACTTTGCTTTTACCATCGAGTGCAGTTGCTAATTATTCTTGTTATAACGTTACGCGAAACACTTTAAAAATATATATTTTTATAATCATGTGTTTTATTATCGCGTCTGAGTTCTAAAAGAAATGGAGATCAAAGTACGAATATTTTCAATCTAGAACTGAAGCTATTCTGTTCGTAGAATCAAACTTTAAGGTATATTTTTTGTTTATCAGCTACGCCCGATACAGTTGGCTCCTCATGAATTAATGAGAGGTGCAGAGGCCTTATTTACACGCTCTTTTAAAATCTAAATCAAATCCGAATTTCAGATACATACAATTTGTGCCCTTAACGACACTTACTTTTTTAGTAGAATGAAAATATGTATATGACAGAAAATTATTTATTTTTTCTTTGACGTTGTCCATTTCTACTACAGAATATAATAATTATTTATTTTTCATTGAATGGTTATGTGTGAATTTTCAAACATAAAATATTTTCATGTGTGTACATCCGAATCTGGGTTTGGCATGAACTGTATGCTATGTATTTTGTAAATGTACCTATTTCTCACATAAGAAAGTAAATGTTTCAGTTACTCACTGGCGTGTAATTGAGGGGGGCGCGGCTGACGGCGATGGCGGGGAAGCCCGAGGGCTGTGGGCTGGCGGCCTGCACGTAGCCGACGCTGTCCGCCGCCGAGCCGTACACGTCCAGCGCTGGTCCAGGCGAGCTGGCCGCCGGGAAGCCGGCACGCCCGCCGGCCGCGTGCGGCGACGCCGGTGGGCCGAACCCAGCCGCCGCCGCCTGGTAGTTGTTCATCACTGTCGACGTCACAAGAACAAGCGTTATTCATACCTCTCGTTTTTCAAGATGAACTTGCTTTTGGCCTTCATCTCACCTGATGGTAAGTGAAGATAAGGCCGGAGGACGGAAGCGTGCTCACCCATATGCCCCAAGTTAATGAGGTTATCTCCGACTATTTACACAAATTATCATGATTGTTTATATATCTACGGTAAGTGTCGTATGAATAAAAGCTATTTATTACCATGTCACAATTTTGATCTATATTAAGCGAATAGCAGAGTAACAGCGTTTATAGTGAAAAATTAAATATAAAAATAGCGAACATTTTTTTAAAATTATACTCGTATGTGATGACTCTTTTGTTTTAATTTCACTTTTATCTTCTCTTAAGCCTCAAATAATATAAATGTGCCATGATAATAACGTGTTTAAATATTCACGACACTACCTGTATACCATGTCATACCACTTTTACATGTGATTATGTGAAACATGGATAAAAGTGAATAGCCACGGTACGAGTACATATGCAGTCTATAAGACAGTATGAAGTTGTCGTTTTTCCTTCTAGCCAATTTAGATTTGTCGAACATTATTTGATTAACAGCGCCAAAATTCAACTAATATCTTATTATAAACAAGAACATTGTTCGTGTAATGTAGTTTGTTTTGGATTTTAGTTTTTGAGAACATCAAGTTTAGCCTTTCGTTTGTATAGGGCTCTGTTCAGAGGACATAATTTCCTTGAAGGTCATTTTCGCATTATGGAAATAGTTTTCCATTTGCGTTGCTGCAACTATGGACTACACTTTTGGAAAACACCGAAAAATAGATAAATATACAGCAAAGACACAACAATGTCATAATCTTAACATAAAGCTGAAAACAAGATGCAATCCAAACTTGTATTCTTATTCAAAGTTGATGATAAGAAATGTCAACTTCATACTTTAATACCTATTATTAACATGTTGATTCATTGTACATTCGTAAAGTTAGAATAAGTCCTGTCGAAGAAATAGTAGACAGTACTGATGAAATAAATTTTAAGACTATCAAACTATACCAGGAACGAATATGCCGGATTGAACTACATGACCTAATGCGCGATATAGTTGCGTAAAATGATCTATGGGGTCTGTAACCTTGATCTGGGCGAGTGAGCGACCACTCAAATAATGAACATAAGAAACCATATATTACATACATACATTTACTATAGTTGTGTATAAACAACTATAAATAAAGTAAAAATCATACGTGTCCCTTAAATAAATTATTCATTCCCGTTGAGATTTAAATCCACAACGATTGCTTATCAAGTATCGATACTACCAACTCCAAATTTTTTACTACTGTTTTACGTACTGCTGCATGGATTTAATGGATCTATTGTATAAAACTGGACCAGTATTAATACAAATACAAGGCTAATTTTTAATTTTCAATCATGTTTCAAATTAACTTTTATACATCAGCATCATGTAGAGTATTTTGGTATCGGTAACTGAAGCCTTAGCGAGAGAACAGCGTCCGCGCAAACGTTGCAAGAGGCGGCCACGTGCACCGTGCAGCGCCGCGTCGCGACGTGACCTCCATATGTGGCACAATGTGTTCTGCTTACACTTATACCTATTGTTTGACGTGTGTACAGGGACAGGATCACATGACACGAAAGCCACAGTTAGTGTTAGTCACTTGACTAGGTTGATGTGTTGAAGCAACAGGAGAGTGGTGACAAGAGATAGTGTAGTTACGATGAAGCAGCGACCTCACCTGAGAGCGCCTGCGCGAGGAGCGGCGTGTTGTTGTTCGGCGTGAGTTGCCCGTTGGTCAGGTCAACTGCAACATACACACGGTTCGCAGTCGCTCCACACTCGCGAGTGGCCCCCACACTCGTTAGTATGACATTAGCACACACATCCCTGACTGAACCATCCGATTTACTTATTTCTAGGAGTCTAGACGACGCGATGCGACGTGACGCGATCGCAACACCTCCCGAGTTTACCATACCGAACGGTTAAGTGACTATCGATGTAATCCGAACTCAATGTTGAAGTCCTCCAGTGCGGATAAAGTTGAAGCGCGTAAATGCATGAATAATTTAGCCGTCGGAGACAGATGCCGAGCTGACGAACGAGGACAACGGAGACTCCCCGGACTGAGATTATGTCGGAACAAAAAATATCACGTATGTCACGTGCATTCAAATGAAAAAGAGAGCTCGAAGTTTCGCGGGTATAAATCACAGAGGGCGAAAAAACTTTTACAAAATATCCAGTAAATTATCCGACGTGAGTTCTCGCTGGCACGCGGCGGTCTGCTTATTGAATAGGGTACGGCATTAGCATACGGCGCACGTCGCAGCGTCTTGACGCCGCCGCAGACGTCGTCGCTCGCGGCGGCGCGCGACCCTCCGCGGCGCGGCGCACGGCCGCGGGTGGTGCGTCCCAGCTAGCCTACGCTCAACGGCTGCCTGCTGGCAAGGTACTGCAGGCACGATCACTCATACGATTGTCATCTATATCATAAATATTATTTCTAGTCTACATCGGGATCGGGACATGATTAAGTTATTTGTAAACTGTTCGGTAAACGAAATCCTGTGAAACAACTACCATTCATATTTTATGATAAAACCTCTCTGAAATTCAGATTCTAACGAGGAGTAGATTAATATTCGTGTTATCGTTTTCGCTTGCTCATAGTGTCACCATTAGCCCTATTGGCTTGTACGACAAATTTTATTTTTGTCAGATGCGCGAGTTATGATTTAGTGTGAAAAATGGAGGTCCGCGGTCGCACCAGGTGATTACCGGCCTGCGAGTGACTTTGCGAAAAAAGTACAATATAAGTAATGGAGGATGAATGATAGATGGCGTCGCGGGCTGTCCATCCCGCTCGCGCTCACGCTTCCGCGCGTGCGCTCGCTCCCTCTCGAGTCGGTCCGTGGTTCCGCACTAAAATGCTGACACATTTTAATAACATTACTTTGCGATGTGAGAGGCTATTTATTTGAGGATCGCCGTGTAATAAATAAGAATTTGAGTGTTGGAGCAGACACGTCCCGCGATCGTTAATGTGTCGATCGGGCGAGTTCATTCTTTTCCCATTACCGGGAGGCGGAGAAGCTGCAACCTCACCCACCGACACTGTACATAATTGAGATTTTCCACGATAACACTTTCTCGTAACAATTTCTTATACGGACTGTGTACACTATCTAAAGAATAATTTCATAACTTAAGTTTCTGAGAGGCCAAATAACTCACAAACAAGATACGAGGGACCGTAGCAGTACGTTCAAAATAACACGTTCACAGCTTCAATCATACTTCACGGGTCGGTTAACAGGAAACAAAGTCACAAACAGGCCCAACTTAGTTCGCGACGAGGCGTGTTCCTGACCTCAAATAATTTACGACTTAAACAATCCAGTTTACAAGCGAAGTGAGGCAACTGAGTAGTTATCTAAACTCTATACACCGTCCGCGGCCATATCTGCGGCGGACGTGAACTGCTAGTCAGCACAGAACAGCAAGCACATGGCCCGTGTACAGGGTCCTAGATGTTGTGCGTGTAACTTTAATGCGTTCCAGAAGACAACTGTTTGTTAAAGTGTTTGCTCTGAACCTGGACCTCTGTACGTCAATCGTTTCACACTCGATAGAGTGGCTTTGTACGCTATATAACTACACGTCAACTCCTACGTAACAAGTACTTTACTACATAATATATTTATAAGTAGCATTATAAGTTTTAGTACAGTTTCGGATTATAAATACCAATAAGGTAGCGTTATGTACTTTGAAGACTGTGTGATGCCTGTAGGTCATACAAAATTGACCTTAGTTTGAAAATGGAATAACAAAATCTTTGTCATTTAAAAGCGCCGTACACGGAGCAATTTGATCAGCCGATATAGTGCCAATCTCTGATCAGATTTTGACGCATAGTCATTGTGAGATGTGATTGGTCCGTGACGTAACATGGCAAAATCTTATTTGAACAAATTCAAACCAAGAGTAAGCAGTAGTATTTTCAGCCATTACTAAAAAAGGAGTTTAAATCATCTATTAACATTTTAGACAGCTTCGAAAATATTCCTAAAATTATTCACCTCAAGCAATGGATGTAATTTCTAACTTTATGAAAAAGTTATGTTAAATAGAAAGCGAAGACAATAATTTTTCATTATTTGAACGGATCTAAGGATCTCAGCAGAAAAAAAGCGTCTTACGCGGGGCAATTATCGTCCAATCTCTACGGACAAATATATTTTTTCTAAGTATTAACGTTTTGAATCGTTTTGATTCGGTTTCTGTTTAAATAATTTTAACTAGAAATTGACTTTTTAAATAGATGCACTCAATGATTGAATGAAATGTATGCCTGTCTACAGACTTTTTACCCTTAAGATTTTATTACTGTCTGTGTTGTAGTATTGTGTGACAATATTATGAATTTGAATCAGATGAAAGTGACGCAAAGTATAAATATACCCTTAATCTTAAGTTTAAATTAAATTATGAAATACGTAAATGTGTTGGTATATTGGTATATACCCCTTGCACCTGTCGTATTTACGGCTCGTGCGTTTCGCTGGGCGGGCGGGCAGGCGTAGGCGGCTCGGCGCGAAGAGAACACACATTCATCTATAAATTCAGAGGCCGTCTTGCAAGAGCTATTCGAACTTTCATAATTGCGAAGTTCGAAGAAACTTAATAATTCTTCTTCAGAAGTGGGATGACGGCCGAACGAAATATTCACGGAGCGTACTCGCGTCGTAAGACCCGCCCTTCAAGCTACTATATTACGCGTGGCTTTTATGTGTTACATTTTTCTTTTTCTCAGAAACTCATGCGAATTTATATTGCTTTACGTATAAGCATGTTGGAGAAGAACTGAATATTTTAGTCTATAATGTACGTAATGTGTGCTACACTATTTCATCAATTGCGAAAAGCTTTGTATTTCAATGAAGTTGTTTAAAACCACCCGAGCGTCGGATAATAAATTGTAACGTTATTAAAACACGTAACCAACGAGTACCTAGAGCGTTGGGAGTACCCATTAGTGAAGTTGCGTTGGAAAATGCTCTCAAATCTGAAAGTTTGATACTCCCATCACTCACCCACGAGGTCCTTATGCGTACGTTCCTACTTCATATCCCACTTGGCGCGATTGAAATGTTTTATTTGAGCGTTTACGTGAGACCTCGGCTCACACAGCTCTTACCACCCGAAACGTTTATTTAATAGGTGCCATCAATAACTTGCCGCGAAGATGATACGCTTTTGCGGGTTCTCGATCGTTTAGCCGCTGGGACTTATCTCAATTGCAAATTAATCGAATTTCTATGCTGGTTTCTTGCCGGGCGCAGCCACGCACGCGCCGCTCCCAGATTTGTAATTCAAAGAAGGAGCCGCGTGTCCTTTTCTTAAATCTCCTCCGGGGAACCTTTTATTGCGGTCCGCTGTCTCATTCGGTAAGGTGTTTGTATCGACACGCTAATCGTGAGTGTTCTCCACACTCTGGTTCAGTCATGGATCCGTGCATTCAACAGATAAAACATGAAAAGCGACATTAAACGAAGCAAAATGATATTTAAGAAATGTTAATGATCGGAAACACACACAATACTCGTATCAATTACTTATTGAAAACTTGACTACGAAACTAACTAAACTCTTCGATGAAAAACATATTTCTACCCATGTTGTCAAATCAACAATTGTTAACGGAATAGTTCCGTTTACTTCTACATATTATGCTACAACTTTGAAATCATAAATTTATTTGTAACTATTCTATTTTGAAATAGAACTGACTATTCTAATGTTATAAAATCTTAGTATTTAACAATTCTGTGTCGTACTATCGTTACAAACTTGCCTAAGGCACAACATTTTCAAAGTTAACGACGTTACATAAATCTATTCTAGATAAAATCTTAAAGCTATATAATAAAATACAACTAGAGAGTTTGCACCACCATACATGTAAATATTTACCACCAATTTCTATTAGCTTACGTTACCACATACAAAGGAAAGCATTTTTATCATTTTGTTTTAAATTAATTTTACAAACTGGCTCCCTACACATGTATATTCTATGTTAAAAGCTCTAATGTACAATATATAATCGCCCGTATAAAAGTCATAACAACTATACTAGACTATTTTAGAATGTCGCTATTAGTAATGGCCACGAATAAATTCTATGTATTTATTTGGATTTCATTTTTTTACTATTTTAGAAAGACTATTCTATTGTCTATGAGATATTGGACTACAAATCTCTAAATTACGTTTTAAAGTCTCCTAAAACACTATATCCAAAGGTCTACCACACTTTTGTTTTACTTTTAAATTCTCACAGCAACTTTTACTCACATTTTTTCCTACACTATTCTAGATGTCAACGGGATACTGTTCAAAAATTATAAATTATGTTTAAAAATTACTCGCCCTATATTTGAAGTGGACCGCATTATTCCAGCCACCAAACAGCAGTTTTCTCGTAGTTTTATATCACATTACGTTCAATACGGATCAAGAATGTAGGACTAGGATGGGAAGGAAGAATTTAATTAATTCTCAATAAATCCCTCATCCCCATTGCACAAAAAAGTTTTTCACAATAATTTGGAAAATAATAATTATTTATATTGGCACAAAAAGATAATTGGGATTAAATTATTTCCGTGCTCAGGGGGGAAAGGACCTACTACGTGCATGTTGGACAATGCGCATGATTCATTTGTCCAACTCAACACTAACTAGAAGAGGTTAGTATGCTAATAGTATCGATTTAAATCACGGACACATTTCCATTCGGTTACATCTACAGTAAAAGTTTATGGGCGATGGAGTTTGCTAGACTAGCGTATTTATAGTCAAAACTACAGATACCCATAAAATAAAAACCTACATCTAAAATAATAAAAGGATAACAAATAAAAATTCTGACCCATCCAAACACAGCACTCGTATCTATCTGTAGACATTCGCTGAACTCTATTTAACTACCTAGTCTAGTAAGTAGGTATTTACATGGGAATCTAGGAAGTGCTGCCGAGATTAGTGCGGAATGAGGTCGCACTCACTCTGACCTAAACAACAAGCACTAAACGTAACAGTTACTAACACAATTAACGGTCAAATATCTTAAATTACAAATGGAGTTGGCACGGCTCGCGACGCGCGGCCACCCGCGACGCCTCGACACCTAATTATTTGGATTCAAACCGACGGCTGTGTGACCCTATAAGGAATTTTGTTTCGGGGCGCTAATTTGTCGTAGCGTCGCTTCCTTGTTTTGTTCTGTCCTCTCAAATGCCTTTTTAAATACAGCTCGAATTTCAAGAATTAATTTACGAAACAAATGCTCCGTAAATATGTAAGCGAGCACGTAAGCTACGCTTAAGAACACCGAACTATGCAAAGTAGTCGTGTTGATGTGTCTGGTACGCTGAGTTGATGTTGAGAGCGTGTGGGACGAGTATGTGAGGAATGTAGGGCGTGTGTGTCGAGCGTCGGGCGTGGGGCGGACCGCGGCGTGACGTGGCGCAGGCGGTCCACGACACTGCTTACCAGAGGCTTGCGTCGGCGCGCGACGCGGACACCACGCTGCGTGTGACGCATTGGATGAGTCAGAAAAATGAAAATCCGTCGTTAAATTCTTATTTCAAAAGTGATACGACATCTTTAACTTCGCAAAGAACGTTCATCGCACGCTAGCCAACTCCACGCTAACACACTAACTCTTCCAGTTATTTCAGTCGCAATCGATATGCGAGCGAGTAGTAAATAAGTGAGGCACTGATCGGCCTCGATTGCTACGCGATCAATTTGTACAATAAACGATAAAACTTTATGCTTATACAACGGCAATTTCCTTTATTTTAAAATATAGCGGCTTCACAATATCATAAACCTTATGATTAATGGTATAAGACGATATGTCGGAACAGCGATAAGAACAATTATATCGATTTATAATTACAAAATACTTAATACATAGACAATTTGACACATGGGTTACATTAGAATTATAAATATGAAGAGATTTGTGCGCCACAAACGACACCTAAGATTATTTTAGCTATCTAGATAAATTAGGGTATTGCTTCCTGATGGATACCGCATTGTAAATGATTGTGTTATTGATATTGAAATGATTCAGTAACGGGCTATATGGGCAGACCTAGTCGGGCGATCACGTCACTCATGCATCTGAGACTTCGGGCAAGTGTTTATTAAGTATTCGTGTAAAACCACTTAACTTGCGACATTGCATTCCTTGGTCGAGATTCGTATATAGGGTATCTGTGGGCGTGATATCAAAGAGTTGTTCTCGAGAAAAGATTTATTTGTGTTTGTAAGGAATTCCGGGAGCCGTTAACGTGTGTTCCGTTAAAGAGGTTGTGGGTATCGCGCGATGTGTCGGTGGGTGCGCGCGGCGGGCGGGGGCGGCCGCTACGAGCCCTGCCCGAGCACGCCCGGGCTTACCAACTCGCCACCAACCAACAGGCGACCGTCCGCCGGTAATACTCCCACTACACCTGCGGCAACAAAATAAAAAAAAGCTACAAAGCCGTCTACGCAACCACTAATAGTTCCGATAAATAGATCGCGTACAAACAAATTACAAATAAAACACGACCGCACCGAACCCCGATGGCTAAACCAACACATTCAAAAATTAACATGAAAGGAAAAAACAAAAGTTGTAAAAGATGACATTACGCCGGAGAATAGTGTATAAAGTGGAGAATATCACCCGGAGCTCCACTCATCGAATCTTTATGGGCAAACTTGGAATTGATAGTTTCCTGTTTACTGTTTTTGGGGCTATTTAAAATTGTTTGCACGCACAGACACGGAATAATGATAGACTAGTTTTATTGTGTTCTGTGAATTGAATCTACAAAGAAGTGCTTTCAAATTAGTTTATGAAAAATATACCGCACGTATAAATTTTTAAATACAGCTGAAAACTGTATCCAAAAGAAAATATATAACCACACAAAATAACAAATTTTGTACAGTACTTTTCTTCAAAATACATATTGTATACACGGAAGTCTTATAAACATTCATATTATACTTGTAGGATATAATATGATTCAAACTAAAATGTCCAGTTGACTACATATATGACGCATATCCATGATGGAGGGAACAAGAGGTCGGTCGTTACGTGGTATAACATTCAATCGATCCATCAAAATTGTATCAAGAACACTGTGTTATTTACTGAATAATTCATTTGTATTAGTATCGACAAACACGCAATGTATCACGTACAGGGAAACGATTCGTGCCACTCTAAAGATGTTTCAGGTTTGTATGTAACACGATTAGTTGTTCTTTTTCGTTCGTTTAAAGTGATACCGAATATTTCTTTTACCTTAATATTTTACAATAAGATAGCTGGCTTTGTGAAGTAATTATACAAAAATAGTATATAAAAAGAAATATTAAGAAATGAGTTCATCATTCCACTCAATTCTAACTTCCTAGTGAAACACAATTTTTTACACACTTTTAGCTTTTTAGATCTTAAGTATATTTAGCATAGTTTGAGTAACCATTAAAAACCAGGAAAGTGAAACGTATTTTAGGGTAAGAAATATGCGTGCGCTTCTTTTTATGCCATGGAACCCTTGGTGCGCGAGTCCGAGTCGCACAGGTTTTTTATTATTATTGTTCAAAGGCTCTATTTGACTTTTACTCTATAATTAAAATAGCCATTATGACATTAAATTTGTATGTCAATGAAATTAATTTCTCGCCATCATAGTCCGATGTTATATGTTTAGGTATTTTTAAGCCAGCTATTCTATTTCAAAATTTAAAAACATTTTGGTAAAAGAAATGTTGAATGGGAACATTCCCAGAGAATTCTCGTTAAACAATAACGAAAAAAATAACAACGAAATGACAAGTCATTTGGAGACGTCCTCGAGATAGATTGAATGATTATGTAGAAAATTTTATCATTACGTATATTGACTTGTTAGTGATTTAAAATCACGTTTTATGTAAAATAATAATTCTAGTTCTTTTAAGTTGAATTTTATTAACAGAATAAAATTGGTGCAATAATTTTTTATTTAAAAAAAACGATAATTGTGACTGAATTTGTCACATACTTATCATATATAGAAAGAGAAACACGATAATGACGTTATATAGCATTTCGGAAAGCAGCAATTCATTTCAAATGTAACATGAAAATTTTGTTAGTATGTTCATACATGGCACTATCGGGCGAATCGCAGCAAGTACTCGGGCGCCTTAAAAGTTACTTATATTACTTCAAGTTTATTACCTAAGTACGACTAGTTTAGAGGATGGCGATAAGGACGGTCGCACGCTTAGCGATTTTATGACTGAGCGCTAACTTATATTTTAATGCAATAATTCCGATAATTTTAAATTTTGACAAATAAATTTATTGCGAGGTGATATTGAAGCAATCAACACTGATTGCTCCTAATGTTCATATAAGTTTCAACTTTTCAAACGTTTACCGAGCTATTCGTTTAATTTAATTATTTTATTAGAATAACAATATGAAAAAGGCAGCATAAAATAGTTGCATCCAAAAATATTATACAACAATAACAATATCGTTTAACATTATCGTTTTAAGCAGTGTAAATATAACCTTGACGAATAACTTTATAAATCAAAGACGGAAATCAAAGCGGGTATAAAAATGTATGTCCTCCTCGAATACCCTCGCTTGTTCATAAATAATATCGACAAAAACTTCCTGGATTTTATAATAGCTTTATATATATTATCACCGAGAAACGGTCCTCGTACTCACTGTTAATACAATACATTATAGCAAATATACAAATAACATTATTCAAGCTCGATACAGTGCTTAATTTTTATTATTATAAACGACAAATTAAAACTTAACTTTATGCATTACACGAGAATGCTTTTGAAGTAATAATTAACAATACAAGAGTTATCTTATTCTTTTAATAAAAGAGTGAGATTTAGGATTGAGAAATAAAATGTTATATATGTACTGTTATTATGCAAAATAAAGATTTGACGCATAGATACTCGTATTAAAACATGCCGACGGAAATTTAAAATTTATATAGCTTCGTTAATGAAAGACCTAAACTAATGCTAATGAAAATTTACTATGAAAATAAAAATCTAAAATGTTAGTTACTCATCCTCTAAACTTAGTGATTACGAAGTCTAATCGTCTACCCATCTTATACGTCTAGTAATTGATTATCAAATGTGAAACGACGTTATCTATTTAATAGAATGAACACGACCCTATTAGTATTTACTCGTTAATGAAAATGTAATATGCACAATTTACTGTTTAAGTTTTATTATAACAGTAAAAAGTCTAAGAACGTATTTGAAGCATTATAAAAATGATTTCTTTTTCAAAAATGGAATGGTTCAATGGAAAATAAACTCTTTGAGAGTACATTACAAATAAATCTGTTTCATCGTAAGTGAGCATTACATCTGAATTGAAATGTTTAATATACATTTATAATTGTACATATTGTGTATATAGACAGGGATAAATAACATAGTTATTAAATTTATTGTTTCATACATGCGGTGGGCTCAGAGAGTAATTTTGTATTCATGCTCTGGGACTCAAGATGTCCCTACCACGGGTTTACGATAAACAATATCGTGAGTTCACTATAACACTGCTTAATACAATATGTTACCCAATTCCAATGAAATCAATATACTGAATGGACAAGACAATTTGTCATTCGTAGTCGCTTTGATTTATAAGCAATAACTTTGAAATTAATAGTAAAGTGGTCGTGTTCAATCTCACCTACATCTATTGAAATCCAAACGCTACTCACTACACGCATGCTTTGAGATTATTAATGAATGATACTAATCTACCTACATATAATTGCCGCTATGTTAGTTTATAGTTGTAATATAAGTAGAGGAAAAGTTCCTATAGCTAAGCCTAACAATTACACCTATTTCAAAGAGAACTAAGATCTACGGCGGGACAAAATTTTCAAGAATTTCTTAGATTATAATATTTTTGATGATTAAACATTACGAGTTAAATATCCTACTTGTCTGAAAATACTGATTTTATGGCGTGTAAACTTGTAAGCTTATTATTTCAACAAAATATTTCGTATCGTGGTTGGGTAGAAAAATTTCAGCGGTATGTAGTGTGAACTATGCACAAACTGTACCCAAAGGACTTGTATTGTAGAATATGAACGTCTACATTTTACAGGATTTTTCTTTAAAATATGAGTCGTGTTATTACAGAGTTGTGGTTTTACGGGTGATCAATTCATTTAAGGGATATTCAACTACAAACACAGTTATATTAAATATATCTAGCTATATTTGTTTGCAGTTATTTTCTATGTTCTAAGAGTTATTAGAGCCTAGTTGCTAGACAGTGGAATGAAACTCTTTTGTGATAAACTCGACCACTCGTCTACATAAGGTGATCAAAAGTGTTCAATTGAGAAAACAACAATGTAGAGCTACTTTCTCACTTATTTGTTTTGACTGACCAACGCTTTGATGCTGTAGATTAGCTGGGAGAGTCTGAATGCTAATAGACGATATGTCGCACATTATTCGTGGTCTAGCGTCATGACGCACATCGCACGTATTGTGGTCATACAGCAGGACACGAAGGATTTTCGTGCAAAATTCCGGTCCTCGTCTCATACGACTTATTTAAAGTCTACGCAAAATACTCAAAATACCGTACTCAAAACCGTTTCGCAATCTCGCCGAACAAACAAAATATGTTTACGTTTACATTCAATAATGACTTTAATATTAAAAATATTAATTCGCGTGTTAAATTTTACATATTTACGATTGAGCCAACGCTCATGATTTTTTGATTTTTATGTAAAAATTAAAATGGTTTGTCCCGCGTGACGTAAAACGCTAGCTCGATAGTAATTAACGCGGAACGATTTGTATGACTGGTATGAAACAAAAGCTTCACCGATCACGACGTTGACCATCGCGATAGCATCAATCCAAGTTCATAAAACACGAGCAACTAGTGTGTCAAAACGAATCCCAAACTGCGGTACGCGAGCGGTTTCGTCAATTAGAATTTTCAATAGGTAGTGTTCGCATTTCCAAATTCCGTTTACGTTCTACATAAGCTCGGCCACCGTGCGTCACAGCTTCAAAAAAGTAGAAAGTCACAGCTTTGTGGGGTAATTATGGCTAGCGAAGGCGGCTCAAACATGGAGTGTGGACAAATAACAAGTAGAGTATTTGTGCAGCTGTGGCTCCGGCAGAGCACTTACCTATTAGAGAGCTTTCGCCCGCATACACCATCGAATTTTCAGTTCTTTTATTTCGTTTTACATCTGAGAGTGTAACACACAAACCCCGAAAGAATAATAAGAACCACGCAAAAATTAACATTCTAGTCTCATTCGACGGCCTCGACCGAAGCCTCTGGTGGACTACGTTTAATTAGTGGAAATTCTTTTTCGTTTGTCCCGAGATTTACATAGAAGTCACCACAAAAAGGACGTCACTTTTTCAGTACTTTTGTTGGAATCTGTTTAAATCTCTTTTGAAAGCTTCCGCTGTTAATGAGGAGAGGGCGATGTCGCGCCAGCAGGCAGGTCGCGCGGGCGTCGACGTGAGCACGCTGTTTGCACTGGGGTATTTGTTCGACGTAGCATTTGAGAATCGTTAGGACGAATCGTTTGTAAACATAGCGACGCTCGGGATTGGCCGGATTGTCTCGACAAAATTCTGAAGATACACAATACACACTCGTACGTACGAGTAGGTAGCGCTTCTCAAAACATGTACGTCGAGTAATTGACGGCAGGGTAGATTTATCTAGATGGTTCAGTCATTGTTAGGGGTGTTAACTTGTTAGTAAAGTTGTTAGTGAGAGTTCACACCAACTTTTGCCAAGGGACAAGTTAGTTGAAATGTGAAGTTAGGTCATAGTTAACACGGTAGATTGCGAAAATTAGTGTTTGCGTTGATTCACATATAAAGAAGGATAAGCTCAATGAATAATTAGTAACGATGTGAGGAATTGGTTGCCGAGAGACGAGTGTTATGTGATTGTTAGTGGAATGCATTGTCGCGGCCGCGAGTTCACAGATGCATGGCATGTACGTTGTAGACACCGCTCAGCTCGAGCGGGTGATAGGGGAGGAGAGTAGCCAGGTGGTGGTAGTGGTTGCCGGACAGCTGGTGGTGCAAGCTCGCCAGGGGATTACCTGCTGGGTATGGCAGCCCGAAGCTAGGATAGCCCGAATAGCTACGTCCTGCCGCGTAGGCGGCGTACGCGGCGGGGAAACCTGCACAACAAACAAACACATGTCATCATTCAATAGTACGCTACAAACAGTTGCTTCATCCGGAGGGTGAGACGTGACATGTTCACTTACTCATGTTTTACCGTAACTCAAATATCTGATATGCACAACCATTACATTATATCTGAAATTGATATCAGATGCCATTACTTAAGATAAAGCAACAATGAAAATAATAAGCAAGGAATAATTGGGGTAGCATGCCAACGTGTATCTCTTTTTTATCATTTAATAATTTCCATTAATTGATCATGGCGATCAGCTTTAGAATGTAACCTGCTTCTCGTGACTTTTGTAGAAGGCAACTAACTGAAAGCAAAATGAAATAACTTGTTACCGCAATTAATAACCCATGATTGCATGAGTGATTATGGCAAATCACCGTATCCCCTAAGAGAAAGGCACATATTCGGCAATGTAATTTTACGGCTAACAAATAATTCACTGACCTATTGATTGATTGCGAAACGCCGCCATTATCGATGGTTCAATTTCAAAAATAGAACCGTGACATAAAAGGCATGTAAGACGTTCGTATACGTTGCACCATCGCTTTGGACAATATCCAACAAACGATATTTTGTAAACATCGTTTAATGTTGCACAGCGTAAGTGGACTAACGATGGCTACACCAAACTAATATAGATCGCTTCTATGTATACTCTTACAAACTCATCGGATCACTAATCAAACTAGAACTAATCTATGTTACAATGTGTCTAAAATGAAACCAAATAGTACATGAAAAGCTAGCGAATTCGTAAAGTACTGTACGGCTTCGTTAACAGCGTAAAGTCCGAAAAAATATGTAAAATGAATGATGGCCGGACGTCCGCAGTGGCTGATATGATTACTACGACGGATCGTCTATCTTATTATTGCCAATCAAAATAGTGTATCTGTCAGGGCACGCGATCCATCACGGCAGATGGACGGACGGCAGATGCGACTAGCCGACGCTCTCTGATGCCTATGTACATTGATTTAATTGTATCAACACCACTAACTGTTCAAGTGAATTGTCCGACCCGCTGACTAATGCCATGATCCGTTCTGTTACCCCTTGTAGTTTGTTTATAACACATTGTGAAGTTGGAGAATGATCTGATCTGATGCGGGAGTAGCAGATATGAAGAGATTCTTTGGAAAAATAAAATGTAAATCAAACTTACCGTCAGGAAGAGCACCCAATGACCACATGAAATCTAGAAATGTAAAAACATTTTCATAAATCGATCTATCCTTACACCTTACAATTATAATATGTGTGTATTTGTTACATTAGAAATGAATGTGCCTAGTAGTGTGAGACACTATTTTGCTTGGCGACAAAATTTAGAGCATAAATATTCATTTAAGTGGAGTATATGCTATTTAAATTTATATAGACTTTAAATATTTATATGAATAGTAATTATTTGCTACAAAACTACCACCATTTATTTACCCAATACATTTTTCAAGGGGGGTATGTTAGTTTGATCACCATCGATGATGTAATTTCGATACCTTTTCAATGTTAATCTAATCTACACATTGTTAGTCTAAAGCTAAACATGTTAAACAAACAAACATTCTTAATTATTTTAGAAATGATATTTATTAATCTAAATTCTACCGAAAAATTCCTAATTATTAAGTTAATACAATTAATTCTATTAGTTTACGAGAGCTACTATTGATAATACAAATTGAGTGATGACTGTTTTACTAACAGTTATAAATTAATGAAGACTTGGAAACATACAGCTAAAATTTACTAATAGTGAACATATATAATTATATTTAGTTAGCCTCAAAATTTGGCATTGCACAATAAATAATGTAAAGAGTAAGGATTTAAATAAAATATAAATAAGAAATCTATCACATATGACTAAATGGTAAATACAAATAATAAACCAATGTAAGTACCCTAGACTAGTAAAATTTCGTACAAACCAAACATGTAACAAAACATTTAAATAATAGCATTTGGTCTAATAATCTCACACAACTCATAAGTAACGTCCATGATAATAGATACCTCTTTTCTCCCATTGATAACATTTTAAAAGCCGACATCAAGCTGTGTAGCTATTCATGGTAAAAAGCTAAAGAATATAATATCATTTAGGAAAATATGTTCGTCATTACTTAACAATATCCGCAATCAAAGACATGACTATATACTCTGTTTACTAATACTTTAAGTGTGTTCATGGATGGATATGTAGCAAAATTGGCAAGAGTCAAGAACAATAACGTTCTCATTTCAGTTCATTATAAAAGCTACGTAGAACTCAGAACATACCAGGCTCTTCACTATTAATCGTCTATCTATTTCAAATCAAATCGTTGTAAGCGTTTACTACCTGGTAGAAAAATACTTCTCTAACAACCCTACTATAAAATTGTTCCAGATGTTGAGTCTAATGTTTTCAAAAAGTGTTACAATAACTTTTATAGATTTTTCTTATGAGAACTGATTCTATGATTTCTATAATTGTTGGTACATATTTCGAAAATCTGCTAACTAGCTCACTTTCTAATGAAAATTACTAAAAATAAGACACTTCGGATATTATCAGTTTCCTTAAAGTACAACTTGTAATTTACGGTAGGAGAGAACAAGAGAGCGGGAATGTAAATGAAATTTAGGAATGGACAGGACATGTTTTCCAGTGCAGTGGGAATGCAGGAGTCGCTCAGAAAGGATGATGCGGGTGCTGCTGGAAAAGGATTGCGGATCAGAGAGGCAGAGGAGTTTGGAGTGTCGCATGGGTGATGGGTGAGTAGAGAGACTGAATATCGAGTGCGTGCGCACCGAGTAGCTCTGAGACAGAGTAGGCCAGGGGTGGGATAGCGAGAGGCGCGAGCGCAGGACGCGGAGCCCGCGGGGCGGGTCGCAGCGCGGCGAGGGCCCTGCGGTAGGCGGCCGCGTGCGCCCCGCTTGCCGCCGCGCCCGCGCTGGCGCCTGACACAAAGATCTGCGCCGGCGCAGGGACCGAGTACGGAGCGTAACGAACACCACTTGCGCCTGCCGCCACAGCGCTACCTAGAAACTCACCGTACGCGCCGCGACCAGCGGCTCTCGTCTTCGCCAAGTTCGCTGGAAGCATGACTTCTTTAGGTTGTGCCTTTTTGCATTCCACCTGTAACAATAGAAACCAAAATAAGTGGTCTGGTTAAAAATGTGTCTATTGAAATAAATTATAAAATCTGAACGTTTTTGCACAACTTTACAGATCTGAAGAAATACCTTATCGAGGTTGGGTGAGTCGCGAAATTATGGAAGAAAGGGGGCGACAAAATCGGTCGACAATCCGGTATGCTTCACGGTTCGAGTCACAAATTGAATTTTAATTTGCTTTACCAAGTCAAGAAGCTTATCATTGAATACTTATTATACGGCTACACAAATTTTATGGCGTCTCATTAATTGTTTAGAAATGTAAAAGAAACGAGTTGCCTTTTTTATTTCTACTATTTATGTATTCATTATTTAAGTGGAAATACAAATACACATACATATATTATTATTATTATAATTGTAATAACATACGTAAATAAATTTACTTAACGTTTAATATGCTCTTTATTTTAGCTAAATCATTCAAATTAAATAAATGGACAAAATTAAAACATCATATGAGCTACAACCGCAAATATAGCAATTTTGGGAGATTTTTTTTCCTATATTTTATTGTATTATATTATTCATATTGCGTCAATTCATTACAATAAATAAAATAGCATGAAAATAAAACAATGTGGCTAATGAACTAATAATTAAACTCGCGCTTAATCGATCCATTAAGTAATTTTAACGAACAGTATGGCTCTTTCAGTGCTTGTACCTCCTCCCCCCTGCGCGAGGACTAGCGCGGGAGGCAAGTATAAATTACCCAATCTACGCTACCCATCCCATAGCTACAGCTATAGAATTTTCGTTACCAAGTACCATCGTTACAGGAAAGTACATAGGCTTAAATTTTGTTAAAGAACGTAATGCGGGAGTTTGCTAACAGATGCTCTTTAAGTTAGTGATTGAGTTTTTTATAAAACGAATCAAGTATTAAATAAGTACCTATTACATTGACTATAGTTAGACATAATGTATCATGGCTTCTTTGGGAAGATAAGCAACTTTTGAACGAGTTAGATTAGATAGGCATCTGTAAAATCTTCATGACACCGAGGTTTACATAACGCTTTTCTGTTTAGGAAAATCAAAGTTGGTACGTCATTAACAAGTCAAAAAACTTAGAGATTTTAAAATTATTATTATTTATTTTTAATTCTTAAAATTTTCCTTTTTTAAAGGGGTTTTTACTACGGGCCGTAGCCAAGCAAGATTTTTTAAACTATGTTTGATTTATTATTCCGTTGGAGTTGAAAACTATTCAGGAGATGGAAAGCGGCACCTACGTATGTGACAGCAGCATCCTAATATGATCACCGATCCGCCTGCCAAGCGTGGAGAGCATGGCAAAACACCTTATTATGAGGTGATCAATGAGAGAGACTTACGTTCAAAAATGGACACAAGCAGTCGTATGACGTGTATGTCCTAATATTTCAGTGTAAAACGTTTGTCCGTCGATAGAATACACATTATTCACAATGTACATAATCGGTGTCCGCCCGAGCGAGCGTGCCGGCGGGAGGCAGCGCGGCCGCACACAGAGTCGCGTCCACATTTGTCACGGCACGTCACGAGCCGACAAATGAAGGCTTTGCCACGCCGCCCGCGCACTTTGTGCACTTTGCACAACTTTCTGCGACGACATGGAACTACGTGCTTTTGCATTAACGCCGGGAAGTGAGTACGCGAGGCTTTGCAGCGTTGAGTGTCTTCCCCCAAGTTTTATTCCCACACAACGCTGTATAATCAACGCGTAAAACTCTAGTTACAAAACTCAAACAGTAATAAGCGCATCCGTCTTTTACAACGCAAATAAAACTAAACATCGGAAGACGTTGCGCCCAAATGGATGTGTTCCGTATAAAGTTCGTGCTCGCTCATCAAAAGTTAGTCGTTCGTGAAGGTTGCACAATACGAATTGCAACTAAATTGTTCTGTAGCATGCACGGCATTCTTCGATCGTTGGCAACGCAAAAATAGTGAGTGTCGCCATTTGTCAGGACCGATAAAGCTTAACAAATGAACAAGCCCGGCGCCTCCGCAAGCAGCGCTGGCCGCCGCCCATTCGTCCGGCCGCACGCAATCAGCCGCATGCCAGTTCAAATCTGAGATTAAAATAAAACTTTTACACATATATTATTGGTTTGTCGGACTGTAGTGCTCCACGATCTGCTCTCGAACCTATTTATGAAATATATCCGGGCTTATTGTGGAAAAAGCTCGATGAATTCAATAGATTCAAAACTTAGTTTGGAGTGGATACAAAAATAAAGATAACATTAAATTATTTACTTTTATTCATTTAGATATTATTATGAAAACACTGATAATTGTTAGAGGGTTCAATCACAAGGCTCAGTCATAGTAATCAAATGAAAAATACAGAAAAATGTACCGTTGGTAAAAATGATTAAATTTCAAATCCATCTCACAACAATATAGACATGCTCGGTATATACAACCACGAAGAAACTCCAGTGGGGGGTGTACGACGTTAATTGATGTCGCGTCGCTGGTGAGCGGAGCGAGAAACAAAAGCTCACAAACAATTCGCATCGGAGTTCGCAATCCCGATCGAGCGTTCGAGATCGCGACGCAGTTTAATGACACGAAAAATAACAAAGGTAAATTGTATTTAGCCCCGCTAGGTAGGCGCGCCCTTGCGGGATATATCGACCCGGCGCGATCGAGTGCTGCTCCACATCGACGCAAAGATCTTTAAATAAGTTCAACCGAGCAGACTCGAGATCTCGCTGGCTGGCGTAAAATCAACCTGCCCTTCTCGTGGGCGAAACTCCGCTTCTAATCCTACCCGTGTATGATAAATTTAATTGTTTAGCGGAAGTTCCATGTTTCACGGCTCGTCACCTTCAGCGAGTTCTTTTATTTCGAGGTGATTTAATACGATTTTCGGTGCAATTTTCGCTCGATCTACTTGAGTGAAAACCTTTCAAGTTAAACAGTGACGTCAATAAATTCGACGAAATCTCTCTTGTACATGTGAGTTTGCTACAATGCTTGCGTCCTCGATGAGTTAGAAATTCTACGTTCGCGATTGCGGAAGCAATCGGCCGACTCGGCTGATGTTTTTTTAATACACCTTTACGAAACTTCCGGCGGCCATAAAAAAGTGTCGAAATAAAAAAAGGCGGAATAAAATATCCAAGAGGTATTGCGAGTAAATGCCGATGCGTTTAAGTAGCTCGCACTTGGAGTAGAATTTTATTAATTCGTGTAGGTATTGTCTGTATAATATTGCGGGGCTCGATGAGTTATGGCCGACCCAGTCCTGTCGGGGGCCGGGGGCTGGGGGCCGGGGACCGGGTCCCAAGGAACAAAAGACGGCGAGATTAAGCGATGGCTGTAAAACGTTACAGAGTAAAGGATGTCGCTGATCGCACTGCGGCACGAACGCGTGTTGCCTGCGACACTTAACACTTCCTCATACACTTGAGGACTATCTTCAGTATTAATACCGTATGTCATTATTTATATTTGTGATGGATTTGTACTTGGCCTTCATCTCACCCAATGTTAAGTGACAATAAGTCCGTTGGGTGGGAAGCGTGCGCGTGAAGGCTCAACCTATTGAGGCGCTGGCTATGCTACCTTTCATACCGAAACGCAATAGTGCTATTAATACTGCTGTTTGGTGGCAGAGTTAGGTTACATGGTGGCATGTAGTCAGGCGGACATCAGGTGTTCTACGAGTACCACCAACCAAACCGAGTACCGACAGGAGAATCATATCATACCCGGGCCTCCAGATTCTTCGTCCAACATTTAGCCATTAGGCCACGGAGGCGGTTATAATATACGATCAGTAAGCGTCAGCTTCTTTTCTCACTAAAAATAAATAGAGTACGTGTCATGGAAAAGTGCGTTTTATGTTTTTGATAGAGTGTCAGGTCAATAGTCGGTTGGTAGGAGGTAGGTAGTAAGTATAGGTAATAGGTAGAGTTGCATCTTAAAATGTGTAATGCATCTTAAAAACAAGCTCACTCTTGGTAGGTAGATAACAAATTGGTCGACGATAACTGCGTTTTATAAAATTTTGCGTTTGTTACCTTGTGTATTTGTATTTCCCTTAAAATTGTTGTGTCAGACAGTGGGCAGGCAGCCAAACTAACTACTTTTATAAGGTGAACAAAATATTGTCTGCCTGAAAATTGGCGAGGACGAAATGTGCTGACTGTGTTTGTATTACAATAGGTACACCGGTTTAAATAGATATTTAAGTTATCTTGTCTTTAGACATTTTAGGTACTGAAATTTCTCAATTTACAGAATAGAGATTTGAGTAATTTGCATCGGAGCTCAAAATAAGAACTGTTACGGAAAAGCCAGAGCCCTAAACCAACGGTTCCGAGAGTAATGCGGTGCTCGTACGTACATACGTGAGAGATAAACGCAGACGACATGGGTGGAGCTGGGGGTGCGGCGGCGGTGGGGCTCGGGAGAGAGGGACGGGGGGTATAGATAAGTTTATCAGGGAAACCTCTCGCCTTCGTATTGACAGAGCGTCGTCGCGAGGCCCTGATTGCCGTTAAACGGAAGGCACCAAACCTCCGGCTAGGTAAAGAATTCGAAAAGAGCAACGTAGATAAAAAATCTTCGCCACTCCACGGGTTCAAGGTAACTAAAGATAATTTTAAGTGTTTTCTGGAGCTGCGGGTGGAGTTTGCTGCGGATAAAAAGTGTCTTCTCGTAATTTATTACTTATTTAGTTGGTTGCTAATTTATGGACGAAAGGTTTCGTTTAGTTGGTGTGGCTTAAATAGTCTTCAAGATGAAAGTTACCATCGAATGGTTAAATATATTTTCTGTTTTAATTCTTGTTTTATAGAACACGAGTGATATACGCGTTTATTTGTCGTAATATGTATTAAAATTATGTAAGGATAGAAAACAATTGAGAATCACTCGTACATCGACTGCCTTGGAAGGAAATGCTTTTATGCTTGATGGGTTTGCACTTGGAATTCATCTCATTTGATGGTAAGTGACTCTAAGACCATTAGACTGTAAGCGTACTCACCCAGAAGTCTTAATCTTATGAGAACCTGGATCTGCTACCTTTCAAACCGGAACACAACAGTGCTATTTACACAAACTTAGGTATGCATAGATATTATAGAGTTTCCTTACACAAATTTTGATTCGGAACACTGATAATTAAAGCGTTCAAAAAGAACTAAAAACCGAAATCAACTGCCTTAAAAATGTTCACCCGTAGAGGTAGAATTAAATGGGTACATATTTGTTTTTTTGTTGATTTCCTCAAAAAGCACTCAATCAATTTCGATAAAATTTATATGCGACCACCTCTGAAGTATGCTCTACAAAAAAAGAGTCATCAAAATCGATTCACAATTGGCGGAGTTATCGCGAAACATACATACAAAAAACATACAGTCAAATTGAGAACATCCTCCTTTTTTAAAGTAGGCTGAAAAGCAAGATGGGACATGAAATTGCAGTATCTTAAAAAATGCTAAAATAAATATAATTTATGAAATTTATTGATGCAGTCGTAAGACACGCTAGTAAAGGAAACACTTGGTATGTAGGTACGTCAGTTTACGCACGCCTTTCCACTTGAGGCTACATACATGTAAACGGATTTACAACGTGGAATCGTGTCTTTTGAACGAAAGTGTTTGTTTAGCGTTCATGGAAATTTGATAAAATTGAAAGAAAAAATCGTATTGCGAACGTACGGTGCTACGAAAAAGATGAGTCACAAATCTTGTGCTCAACAGGTCACGGATAATGAAATACTGCGTCGAACCCCGGGAGCTCTTCCCATATACACGTACGTCCCTCTTACAAGTAACACTCTGTAGAATACTATGATGATAGTCCAACGCTGAACATAAGCTTTTTATATTTATGTATACACAATAAACTTACAATTTCTCTCGTCTTGTTTTCCCCAATCCCCTACATACATGCATACACACACTCACACACAAACAAACCTAATTTTTGTCCTTGTAATAATAGTACACAGTTGTGCCTAGTTGGCGCACCGCACGGAGGAACATTGTTTCCTATAACACAGATTCACTCTAGCTTGGAAAACAGTTGCTCGCTCAGTTTACAATATGCCTTTCTAATAATTAACTTTGTTTTATATTTTATATTTATGCTTATTAATAAACATTTATTATTATTATTTTATTTTACCTCCGTTTCTCCTGATTGTAAGTGACGAGCCGAATGAAAGTTGAGGTCGCCAATAAGCCTCAAGTTATTTTTAGCACTGTCTAAGTTATCATTAATTCCCGAGCAGTTATGCTGTCACTGTTGAGTGACATATGGTTAATTTTAGTTAAAATAATATACATGTTTCTGTAACTAGTTTCATTAATCCAAACTTTGTCGTTAAAATGTTCAACAATGTAAAATATTTGCATGTCTCTAAAGATGGAATGTGATAAACTTAAATATTCTGCATGTCATCATAGGTACTGTGTATGTGCACTAAGATATCAGCAAAACCGTAGAGGTCGTGTTAGGTCTTGATTTACTTTGAAATTCAAGCGCATTATCAGGTTAACCTACCAGTTTGGCGCACACAAAGGGCTCCAAATGGGACCCTATTACTAAGGCTTCTCTGCCCGACTGGCCGTTTGCTAATGCTGTATCTGATGAACATATGTAGTAGTAAGACGGTTGAAATTTTCACATAGTGTAATACACAACTTGTATGACCGCTATAAAACATAATAAAATAAATATAAAGGGGTATAAATAAAGCGTGTTTGTAATTGGTATCAGATCAGACAGATTCGGAACGGTTTAAATTCTTTTCTCAAAGTGCGGTGCAGTTTGGCTCGTAATGTGAGACATGTAAATCCGATATAATCTATCGAAAACGTCACTTTGCACGTTCTAGATAGCCCCCGAGCAAAATGCATCAGGCTTCGTTCAAACATATTTTGAAATGGAATGCGATATTCAGGTAATAATGTTAGTTCACTGTAATTCAGATAGTTGGAAAATAATTATTATGTAAAATATGCTCTTGTTATGGAGCATCTTCATCAGCCAGAAAACATCCATCGTTGAACATGGGTTTTTAAGGTATACAGAAGTACTGGACGCAAGCGGGTTGGTGTTTATTGGACCTTATTTAAAATGTTAAGTGATAAATCTGAAATCTCATTTAGATACTGAATAAATACTGAATTTATAAAGCAAATCATAAAATAAACGGCAAATTTTTAGAAATTTGTGTCCCCCCCAGTTGTTCATTAAGTATACAAGCTCACAACCTTTGACAGTCGTGCCGTCCCTAGTGGCCCGAAAAATAAATTGCCATACGATTGTATACATAGAAGATATACTATTAAAGGTAATTGTGTTTTGCTAATATTTAAACTGTAATAGTTTCATCGAAAACGGCATTACGACATATCTTCTCGTCAAAAATACTTCAGCGACTAAAGGCAATTTTTTTTAATCAGCGCTTGTTGCCAGAGATGACATACGGAGCTGAAACGTGGTCCTTTATTATGTGCCGAATAAACAAGCTCACTCAGCGAGCTATGGAAAGAGCTATACTCGAAATGTTTCTACTAAATAAAACTTGGAATAAGGAGATCAATAAACGACATCGACAAATCTGGACGAGTCAGTGAGATGAAGTGGCAATGGGCAGGGCATATCGCATTACCGATGGGGAGTAAAAGTTTTTGAGTAGCCACCACGTGCTGGGAAACGTGTACCGGGCCGTCCGCCTATTAGATGAACTGAGGACCACGGTGACTGGACCGGTCATTGTGGCATGCCATGGCCAATAATTTAATAAGTGCAAGCCAGTTTTGTTCGAAACCGTTTAAAACAATTTCAAACAAATTTCGTCATTCAAGTGTAGCACCGACTTAGATCTGACACGTGTAGCCAAATTTATACAGCCAAACATTCTGACTACGTGTAGTGTAATAAGTAACTCCTTGGAGACTTGCAAAATATTACCGAAGCCTGGTAAAACGTGTTGGCAAAAGATTACAAGCGATTTATGTATAGATATTTCAGAAATACGATTTTGTATTATTGCTTCTGATGGCTGTAGAGTTCTAGAAACAAATTTCAATCCGATGATAACGAGTTTTATGTAACCTTTTTTTCAATAACAAAAAGCAAAATAATTTCAGCAAATTTATATAAAAGGCTTCCCTAAATGACTCACTGATAAAAATATTTCAAAACCAGATAAATTCACGCAAAGTAAAACTGTAAATTCAGCAATTTGATGACTTTGATTTCAACTAACATTATCGGAAAAGAAGTGCGGACAAAACTTACTAGTATTAGATACGATACTCCCATTCGATATTGATATTAATCGAGTATTAATATCGAGTATACAACTACCGTGATATCGCGTTATACGTGTAAAAGTTTTTTTGCGCAATTATTGATAAATTGAATGATTTGATTA
Source organism: Carcina quercana (assembly GCA_910589575.2). Taxonomy (NCBI): domain Eukaryota; kingdom Metazoa; phylum Arthropoda; class Insecta; order Lepidoptera; family Depressariidae; genus Carcina; species Carcina quercana. The sequence continues at coordinate 12,020,983 of OU342432.1, read as the reverse complement.
AAAAAGGAATATTAAAAATTTAAATTGTTGAATTACAACGTCAATAACAAGTCTAATTTTAATCTTCATCCTTCCATTGGCGTCATACACGATGCATGACATTAAATATTAAGAGGGCGGTTGGCGCTGCAACATTCATTGCGGTATGGAAGCCTGTCTAAAGCCGGGGGCTATTTCTGTTCGAATCGATAGCACCCGACGATGGCTTTCGCGACGCCAAAGCGGCAGAAGTCAAGACGTCACATTCACTCGAACTCTTTCATATGAAATCATGGAGTCTTGACGCTAGAAATATGAATTAGATCTTTGTGACTTACTTTATTCTATAAAATTTCTGTAATATCTATTTTATACCCGTTTTATGGGTTGTTCCCGTTTGAGCGCGAACGTGGTACCTTTTGCAGATTTAACTTTGATAATAAATAAGATGATTTGCAGATAAGTATGATAAGGATACATTATTTACGAGGATGCAAATGTACAAGGTGTTTAAAAACGACTAACGCAAGAACAAAGTACAAACAATCTATTTTGATTGCGAAGTTATACAACAGCTAGATAATATATGGAAGTCTATATAATTTTCAAAAATTTCTTTGCAATTTTGTATAGAGAAAAAGCTTAGTATAACCTAAAAAATGTTCCGGAACTATCTAACTATCTAAGAGCGAGCAATTAAATTGAAAGCAAAACAAGCAAAAAGTGTATTGGCAGATACTCAGCGGCGTTAGTGGGCGTTTGCAATTGTAAGTAAACACGATTACCGCGGCCTCGCTGCTTTACTAATTCGAACCACGCTTGAGAAACACTGCCAGGGATAAAATAAAACAAGAAATTGCTTTATGGAAATATATCTCCAACCTTGTGGGTGAACTGAAACTTTGAGGGTACTATCTTTGAAAGCAGTAATGCTAGAAGCAGTATGAGTTTTTCAGCTTTTATAAATTTGAAACTGTACATTTCGTTTTAACAGATCATAGTACCAAAAACTGGTCAACTGCGTGTCGGACTCGCGCACAGAGAGTTCCGTACAGAATATGACTAACTAGTGACTCTCTGAGCACATACATTGCCCCACAGAGCCAAGAATATTTTAAGTACGAGTATAGTCCACCATGTGGACCCAGTGCAGATTGGTTGACTTCACACACACCTTTGAAAATATTTTCAGGAGTATGCAGGCTTCCTCACGATATGTTCATTCTCCTAAAAGCCAATAGTAATGGTTTTTATCATTCATACATATATTCCAAACAAATTGGAACATTACAACAACAAAACGGTACGAGCCAGGATCGAACCCAGGCTTCGATTGTTCGAGGACTGACGCTACGGATATCTATCACATATTCAATACGTTCAAGTGGAAAAGAGCTCACTCAAATTCATTTTAATGAAATCATAATATTCATGAAATAACACATATTAACGTAATATATTAAATAAATATGAGTAAGTAGCAAAAAATTCGACATTAACTGCAATCGGTAAACATTTCAAATCTTTCAGCGAACGCTGAATGCATGATAGATGCATTCAAAAGCCCCGACGAAAATTGAACTGATATTAAATCAAAGATATTGCGGAGTGGAGCATCACGTATACTCGTGTGGGGCCGGGGCCGGGACGAGTGCGTCCCGAAACGTTGCAACCCTTGCACAACATTTCCTGTGTACCTCCGATTTAAAATGCTTTATCGAGAGCGATTTTCTCAACAAAACTCAAATAAATTTGCTAACGATGTATTGAAAGGTACTGCTTTATTTGAACGTGTAAGCAAACATGTTTACTAATTTTTGTTTAACTTAAATAACCGACTATGTTCGCGAATGCTGGTAATAAACAGAAACATCATTTTGTAAGATTCTGTCAGTACCTTGCAGACTTACTATTCATTAACAATAGTTATATTGGATTTGTATTGGCGTCATGGGGTTGCCAGTCGAGTCGATGAAGAATTTCATATCCCCGGTACTCGAAAAACAATGGTGAGGGAGGGAAACCGATAAGGTTTTAGCTGGTGGAAATACAGCAAAATTAGGCCTTTCCCCCCAAAGCGCCGAATGTCTTCCCCATTCCCCTCCGCAAAAAAAGGATAAACAATATGATTAACAGTGGATTATCATCAATTCAATATTAATAACGATGAAATAGTCCAGGACTTGCCCAACGTGAACGTTGTCATCAGCGACCTAACGTTTCATTAATAAGGAAGGTGCATTCATCCCAAAGTCAAGTGAATTCCAAATGTAAGCGTCTCGTGAGAGGGAAATTTTACGAGGCACGTAAACAAGCTTACATAAACCTGTAGCAATTAGTAGTAATTAAGTAGGTCGCAGCGCGTCGTCGGAGGTTGTCACAACACTACCGAGTAGATTAAGGCCTCCACGTGGTCCCGACGCTCATAACTTGGTTTGCATGAATCTGTACGCGACTTCCATACGAGTCTCCCGAGGACTCTCGGTTCAGCACCTCTAATGTAAATGAAATTGTGCGCAAGAAATAAAGCAGGGCTTCTCGACCGCTATTTATCGCCGCTCGCGTCTCCTAACTCCACCGTAATGGGGACGTGGAGTCGCGGGGCGCTCCCCGTAATGAACCATCCTGACCTAACGTATGGCCTTTATTGATGACGCCGCCGCCCGCCCGCCCGCACCGCTGCCGCCCCCGTGCCCTCAGCACTGTCACTATTTTATTGTCTCCCTACGCAGAGACACCGTTTCAATTACGTGCGGCTTCTTACAACACTTTATGGTCGTACAGTCGTTTGTTATATGATCTGTTCGAGGGTTTAGAATCTATTTCTTTACATGAAGAAACATTGAGATGGTCTGGTGATTCTCCTGTCATGATGTGGATGTTAGATGACATGTCGTGTCATGGAGACTGGTTTTTTTCTTATGAAGCAATCCAAATCTAACATTTAAAAAAAGTATGTGTATGAAGTGAACACAGGTCTGGTGACCGCATGTAAATAATAATTATTTGTTTTATTTTATGATTTGAGGGATTTACATTAAATACTTAGCCTTCCATATACGAGTCCCACATACGAGGCCTATTATTATTTAACTTTATACGCGTAAACGAATGATGCTTATGTAATATGGTGAACGAAGTAGTTGTTCTCGAGGGACGACCACGTACCGGAAAACGTGTTCCAGGCCATCATCCTAACAGAAAGACCGATGACATAAGTCGTGGGAAGTAGCTGGATGCAAGTGCCTCGGGACCGGTCACGGTTGCGTACCACGGGGAGGCCTATGTCCGGCTGAGAACGAGTCTCAGCTGCTGCGGATGATGAACCGCCTAATTCCATGGTCGTGTGTTTGCTCGATGCTCTGTTCGTCAGAAGCCGTCAGCCACACCACGTGTGATTAATTAATTTTCTTTCACGCTCCCAGTTTGAAGTTTGAGTAGAAATCGTTAACGGCCGGAAGGGCCTGTTGAGTCATAATTCACGTCTCTGCGTAGGACTTACGTTGCGTTATTTGGGGATTGCGTGACGTACGCCTTACGTACAACCATTTAATTTTTACTGTAAACGTAGGTACATAGGAAATTACGTTGTTGTTCAAATATAGATTGCCATCTAACTGTGATCGAAGTTGTAATTACCTCTATGGTAGTAATGAAAGATAGCACCTAAAATTTACTTTAAAATTATGATGCAGTGAATTTCATTTGTATTGAACTTGGAAGTCACTAGCTTTTAATTGCGACTTTGTTGGCGTGGACTTTCAAACGAGATAAAAGTTGACTATGTCACTTTCCGACCTCCTAAAACTATCTCTATGTAAAAATGGCAAAGGTTTGTTTCTGAGTGGATAACTAAACAAATCGTGTCAAAAGCACTACCGTGTTCTGGCAATGAACGGTAACAGAGCGAGTGCCTCATTAACTTGGGGCTTCTGGGTGAGCTCGTTATCCATCCAAAAGGCCTTATAGTTACTTACTATTGGCTGAAATACAAGTGCAAATCCATTATTCAAAAAAGAAAGAAGAAAAATGACTAAAACTATGACATTATTATTATTATTTGATTTTTTAATTTGGACATTTCTTTTGACATTGTAAGTAAATACATACTGATAAAATAGTATTAGTTATAATTAAAACAATACGCAATATTTGCATATCCTACTCGGGTTTAATGTGAGAACTATTAATAAGCACTTTACACCTTGTAAGCACCATATTTATTGCAAATAAATTTTTCATTTCATTTCATATCCGGCCATAGTTTAAATCAACTACTCGTCAAAATGCTATCATTTGTAATTATCGTGTTCTATAGTTTCCATCAGACATATTGTGTAAAACCACATCAGTTTTCTTGATGTAGATTGTTACAAGTTACAATAACCTTTCCAATTTCATAAGGGGTGGCAAGCCATCTCTCCGATTCACCGAACATTAACTAGAAATCTCGATAGCTTCCAAGATAGGGCTTGTTAAGGGCGGGTGGTTTCCAAATCTCGTTATCTACCACTGCTTGGGTGAGGGAACCAACCGTTGGTGCCAAGATATACCTAGCTTGTATCATTAATGATCCGACCGATATCATGCGAGGATCTAATCTACCTCTTTCCGTTCAATTAGTCATCTCAAATTGAAATTTTAGATTGAGATAGCAATTTTGATAGCACTTCTTGCAAGAAGTCATATATAAATTGAATCTTTACAACAACATTACAGGGAACTTTGCCTACAAGTATCATATACATATAACAGATAGCTAACTATGAAGAGGTACTATTGTGAGCAAAGTTTTCACAAACGAAACGTCCCTCGAAACACGAAAGTTTTACTCGGCCATGAAAAAGAGACTGGATAAACTCCCCCAAACCTTCGGCCCAAAAACTTGCCAATTGCAAGTTTCAATGAAAAGGGACTAGCGGAGAGCCACTTGATATATAGAAGGCGCAAAAATGGCCGCGGACGAATCGATAAAGCTTAGAAGAAGCGACTGGGTCCTGCTAAAACGGGAAGTTTATGGTAATCACGGTTGCGGAGGAGCACGTGATTGATTGTTCGGCGCGGCAAGAGGGCGGCGGGGAGCGGCCTCACTCGCACAAGTAAAACGAGTAACGTACTTGAAATATGTCCCTCGAACACTGTCTCCAGAAGACTGAAACGACTGTATTTATCTAGCTTGTTTGTTTAATCATTGTAGAAGTGCTGCCACTGCAATGTGTAGCGTGTATACGGCCGGGGATTAATATCTTTGCAGCACTTTTCTTATCTCTGGACGAATGCGTGAGGGTGTGTGGGCCATTCTTTAATGTGGCAGTAACGACAAGGGTGCGCCGGCAGCCTTACAACAGCCAGTTAAGACGCTAAGAGAAATGGCTATCGAGAATCCCAAGATTTAAGTGGCAGTTTCAAATGTACTATGCCTACTTTTAGTGTTATTTCCTTAAAGGAAGCCATTTGTTTGCCTCATGTACGATCCAGGAGAAAAATGTTCGCAATACTGTCTTCTGTAGAAGTGTTTATGTGGGGCGATAGCTGCCAGTGCAGTTTTATCTCCCCGACCTTAGTGACGTTTTCGGCGAGTGAATAAAAATAGACTTCCAAAAAATGTGAAGCTGATATGCACAAAAACTTGCGTATGAATCATCGAGTACTGCTGTCGCGTTGTTTTGGAAAACCATTAGTTAAACGTCCAATAAAGCGTAGCTCGAAAAATAAAACCTTCGATACTGGCTCATGCGCCTCACGGCAACAGAGTTGGTTATTTTCGATACTCGTACCTTCGAGATATGAGTGCATGTTAACGGGATTCCGCTCAGAATGTTTCCATACAAAATGTCTGTTGCCATAATCTTTTAAAATAGAATAGCTAGCTTTGATAAATAAAAACCTACGAGATGGAATTATAGTATCGAAAAATAAATAGTGAAGCAGCTTTATAGTTATCTACAATAGCCGTTACGCAGCAAATTATCCCTAGATGGCGCTTTAAACAATTATAATTGCGCGCGACATTATAATCCAATTTTCTATTTTCAGATAACTGCACAAAGCCAGCTATTCTATTTTAAAAGAATGTAACAACATAAATTTAGTATGAAACTTTTATCGAGCGAATAACCTTAAGTCTAACTTTTTTTATTGTTGCAATAATATCAGGTAATAGAATTTGTTTATCAGATTTCAAATATCCCATGAAAAAATAACCCTTATAATCTCATTTTTTTAAAATCTCACTCTGGTGAAGTCTGGTGTCTGTCTGTCCATCCGTTCATCCGTCTGTAATCCGTCAGCCGATTATCTCATAAACTAATATTCATATCGACTTGAAATTTGTAACAGTTATAGCAAATGGGGACCCACAGATACTGCAACTGAAATATAATTAATGTTTGAAATGTTTTTGTTGTTGTTTTATTTGTTTTAAATTTACTTTGTATTGGCAAAATTACTGGGTCTACAGGGCTTCGAACCTCATTGCATGCATACCACTTACGACCTTTTGCTTATATGTACATAAAAGTCACTTATCGAGGTACGGCTATGATACATACGTCAATCGACAGAATATTTAATCACAAACAACAATTACTCTTTGTCAAAAAGTCGTACAAGTAGGCAAACCTTGAGATATTTCAGTTTAAAAATATACATATATTTTTCTTCTCAATTTAGATTGAAAAATAATCGAGAAATCTTCGTCGATGTAGCAGTGTAATGGGTTGATTCTACCAGATGTGCGGAGAAAGTGAGCAGGTGTGTGTCCTGGGGCTGCTTACGTTCAACAAATAGAAATTGATGTTAGGAGGTGAACTACACTATAATTCACCCATTTTGCGGTGCTTTGTTGTTAAAATTCATCGTAAGCGGAAGCAATTAAGGGAGTAATGTGTAAGGACGTAATGGAGTGACGAGAATTTGTTGCGAGCGTTTTAATGGAGGCCGTATTTATGTTTCAAAATGCAGCTCCCACGAGCTGTCTCCCGATGTAAATAAATTAAAACGGCCGTTTAGGAAACACTAATTGCGATGTACTGATCGTAGTAAGCATTTAAATGTATGATTTACACGTTACACAGTTTACTTTGAGCAAATATTGTGCGTAGCTATAACCCCTAATACAATTCATACACAAACTCGTAATTGTATCGTTGGAAATGCATCGTTAAAATATATCATTCTATGTATACCTGTAATTATTTTGTACTGGAAATTTGGCGTTTTATTATAAATGTTTATTTATTTCTGCACACAGAGTATTGTTATCTTTACTTACGATTAGCTAAGATGCGTAGTGTGAGCCCAGTTTTTTCGGCTACAGTGAAGCCAACAGGTTATCACTTTGGTAGACTTATGTTTGATTCATATAAATAATATGCATATATAGTAAGCCAATCTGTTCCTAATATCTCATAAATAACACGTCGTATTTTGACGTATAAGGTATTTTTCGAAGCGTTCTGCTTTTCTACAACTTGTAAACTGTACGACGTCACATAAAATCCAACATGGGGCGGGTGGTTTGTTGCAGAAATACACAAATATTAGTTGAAGATTAAAATATCGTGTTTAGTCGAAAGTGTGTTTGCTATTTATGTTTATTATAGCCCCCTTTGACCTTTAACTTTCTTTTTGGGATAAATTAATAACCAATAATATATAATAATAGTGCATAATATATGTCATGTTTTAAGGGTTCCGTATACAAAACGGGATCCTATTACTAAGACTTTGCTGTCTGTCCGTCCGTCCATCTGTCACCAGGCGGTATCTCATGAGCCGTGATAGTTAGACAGTTGAAATTTACACAGATGATGTATTTCTGTTGCTGCTATAACAACATACGAGGCTATCAGGCAAGCCAAATCTATGGCCACATTTAAATTTCAGCTTAAGTCGCATTTTCTCAATAACTAATCCTATTTACTACATAGGATTAGTTATTGAGAATGTAATCCTATGTACTAGTAGTATTGTATCCATAAAATAACGTGTATTTAATTTGTCTGTATTTATTATCTAATATTATTATTATACTTTATTTATATAAGTATACATATGTGTTTATTCAAGTATTTAATTATAATCTATCAATATCTGTCACACCTCCACCCAAATATTGTTACTTATTTCCTCTACCCAAAGGTTGTCTGGTAGAGATCGCTGTAAGCGATAAGACCGCCTGTTGTACATTTTTATTTTATTTTATTTTTTAACTTAAGCTTATATTGGTGTACAATAAAGTAATATTGAATTGAATTGAACATATACTAAAAAGCAGAATAAAATAATTATTTAAGGGGGCCCCCATACAACCAGCGTGACTTTTTGCCGTTTTTCTAAATGATGGTACGGAACCCTTCGTGCGCGAGTCCGACTCGCACTTGGCCGTTTTTTTGTTCATCAAACTGTTCCAACATAAAATTAATTGGTCATACTTTGCACGCTCTGTATTTACCAGCCGAAAATATAGACAGATTTGCTATTATTCAAAGTAATCCGCCAGCCACCAGCCATCACCCTATCATTCTCCTGCAGCTATTAGCTTAACGACCATTTTAATATAAGAGATGACATATTAAATTTACGAGGGCAGCTACCCGTGGCGCAAACGTCGAGCGCTGACGTGACGCCTCGGCTCGCTCTTCTTTATTGCCTACGTAAATATAACTAGGAGATCTGTTTATGATACGCTCAGGACAAATTTGATGGGGATTCTTAATGGCAGTAGGTCAGGTTTCAGCTGTACTGTCACTTTTACATTGGAACCTGATATTTTCTGGTTCATTCTTTACCTATTGTCTTAGCTTATTAGCAACTGGCTAGTATGTATGTATCTCTTCAATTATTTATTCGAGAGTTATGATGTATATTTAGTAAAACTCATTGATATTACATGTATTATTATTACTTACAATGTATATTACTTTTCTATTGTTGTTATATATTTGTATTCGATAGCATTATTGTCCGTGAAGGCACGGCTAGACTCTTTCGTGTTTCGTATTACATTTAATTTTATACTGAAAGCAATATTTAAAAAGTAATAATAAACATACTTAAACCAATGATATATGAAAATATAATGATCAACGCAAGTAATATTTATTAGAGTAACACATAGAAAACTTTGATTCTAGCTGAGTGAGATAGATTCTGCATTTTCATAAAAAGGCAGTTTATGTACGAATACTACCAATCAACCTAAATAACCTGTCACCGGTTAAAATATGTCGACATAAACGTGCTCGACGGCGACGTTTAAACAAGACAATGTTGTATTACTTCGTACCGTTCGCTAAACATTGTTTACGGAATTCGAGCAAAAAGGGGGTTCCCCGTAACATTGATCATTTGTACCGACACGCAACAAAAAAGAGGCAAAAATAATAAGCGATTAGTTTCCAACGTCGCGTCTGTACATTACGCGCCGGTGGTGGAGTAAAGCTTGCCTCATGCACACCTCTCGTTTCGCACGGAAGCGAACCGTAATTACTCTAAAACACTACCCATTTGTTTGATGTCTTTGTTCGTTGTTTGCTCCACTTAGGGCGCGCATCACCCTTGCGATTCCACCCGACACATGCCGTGAGTTTCGTACAGCCATTACCGTGCGAGACAATGGGGCAAAACACAAAAAACAAGCATTAATAATCAGGGAATATGCATCGACAATGACGCGGGGCGGAGTAGGGCCGCTCCCCGATCTTTTCAATGAGGATGAAACGGCGACGGAAAGTTGTATCGAAGGGAAGCGCGTGTATCTCGAAACAACGCGTAAAATCACAGTTGAGAAGGTCTGCTTGTTTGCAACTTGCGTCTTGTTGTGTTCATAATTGGTAGTGCACAAGACAACCGTATTCTAAATAACAGATTGTGTATTTGATAGAGCCTAATGATAAGATAAATAATTGATTGAACTGTGTATCTCAAATATCTATTCTATATTCAAATCTATATAAAAGTACATAAAAGGCTGCCCTGACTGAAGGACGCCGAAACCGTTTGTGTTGACGATTGTGATAATCCGGGTACTTAGCGTTTGTAAGATCGATCCCTTTGATGGTGACCAGTAAGGAAAGAATTTGAATGAAGACTGTAGGCGACCTACCAGTCATCGTATATAGTCATATCATGATATTATGGTGTTACGTAGGTTTCATTCCTCTACTTGTGCGTCACACACTGGGCTCGTCAAAATAGCAGCCCAGTGTGGCCTTGGCGCAGCATTTGCTGAGTCGGGAGCAATAACATTTTAAATTCTAACGTGGTTGGTTAGTTGTAAATTGATAGAATGAGTTATCGGAATTCTGGATGATCGAATCTCTGTGTACAATTAATATGAAGAAATTATTTTCAGTTTCGCAGTCTCTATAGTAAACTGAGTGCTTTCAGTGAGGTTTGCTGGGCGCTCCGGATCTTCTTTCTCCTCTCGAAATCAGCGTGCCCAACATAAGATACGTGTATCTTCAGTCTTATTCTGGCGAAGATATAACAGCTGAAAGTAGCCTCGCATACACAAAAGTGCCGTCGCTATAATTGCCACTATATTGATGTATCTATTTCGTGTTAAAAGTAAAACTAGACCCTACGACAAATTGAAACGCTCATTATTATTCAGCGTTTACAGTTATTACTAATTATACCGTAATCAGTTTTATTGTTGGTGTGAGAGTGCGTGGACAGGAACGATTAGTTTGTCGCAGTCGCAGATATTTTGTGTGAGGCAGGCAACATGGCCGCTGCGGGGACAGACAGTGAGAGGCGTTGCGTGTCGCGACTACAAGTTAATCGGGGCGAGGTTTATAGCGGCTCATGATTGTAATAGTCTTGTAAAGGGTGACTGGTAATGTATTGCGACAGTGGCCGGTGTTAAACAGGAAGGCACAAGGTGTTTACAGAGTTATTATGCTCGAGCAGAACAGCGAGCGGCGACTTATGAGGAAACACGTTTGAAGTTTCAGAATCACTGATGAGAAGACATAAAATAACGGTAAAACACATTGTAGTTTAGAGATGCTTTGTAGTAACGCAAACTATGGTCTACAGACTAGTTTGGAAACACGATATAGAATCCTTTTTTGTATGTTATTTTCCAAATAGGAAAGCTGCGACAATGTATTCAAAGAATACTTTTTTCCTGTTTCAAATTAGTTGAACGGATATCCAACATCCCTGCCGAACGTTACAGCTTCACTCCACCAATGAAACTTTGCTACGTCATGAATACGCTACACCCTTCCGGTATTCATATAACTTTAAATCCTCGCCTTGTCGTGGCTACATCTCGGATACACATGTCACTCGACTGCCGGCCTGCTTGCTGGAGCAAAATCTAAACACAGTAAAAGTCGGCTTTAGTGGCGTTTTATTGGCTCTGTTTGGATCGTCGCCAGCTTTCTTCCTTCTCTAATTGATATCTGACCGACATGAGGACGGCGGTGTTGCGCACGCAGATTTCTTTGCAGTAAACAAATTATTTTTACACGACTTCGGCTATTGTTAGGAGGTTGGTGTGTTGAAGGCTAAGGGTAAACACGCATTGCGGTAATTGGTGCTGTATAAAATTGATGGGGGAACACATTTTTAACTGAATCATTAGAAATTGTGAGGCCTTAGTCAAGGTTCGGGTAAATTCCAGATCATTATAATTGTTTTGTTTGTTATTGTTTATTCGCTCTAAATGGTACAATTATAACTATAATTAAGCAAGATATGAAGAATATATATAATTTATCCTAAAAAATTGGAACTAATTTGATTATTCGAATGAGTTCACAAGCAACAAAAAACTATCACGAAAGTTACATATTGTTATATAAAGATAATTAGTTGATATAATGTATTAATATATGATAACTATAGTAAAGTCCGTTCGCTTAGACATGTCGCCTCAGTAAAATACCGCCCGGCACAAACCACCCCTACTCAATCGTTGCCGCCACGATATCACAGAAAGCCAGCTGCGGCGTACACCTGATGGTGAATTTGGCAATTTATATCGAGGCATCGCAGTAAGGTTGTGATTGTGACTTTGTAATGACCGCAGTGTGTATAGAGGTAGAAAATGTTTTATGTTTAATTTATACTTCATCATGTGTGTTCATTATTGCGGATATACTTTATTGTAACTATATAAATTATATAAAACCACAAATGGACTTTTAACTGAAAACATTAAAAATGTCTCATGATAAGCTCCCGACAAGAAGGTATAACAACTGAGAAAAACTTACGCGAGGGACGAAGGGGCGGGGATAAGGTTTATTTGTAAATTATTATTGTTGTTGATGACTTCGATGGTTCCTCTTTAGTCCATTAAAAGTAAGGACAGTAAATTGTTATTTAGTTTATTGTGTTTTGTTTTGTTTTAAATGAGTTGTATATAACAATAAAATAATTTCATTACTAAAGGCTAATTACTCACCATTTTGTTGTTGATTTCGTGAAAATGTATTTCACACACTTTATCTACTATGTCTTCACTTTGAAATGTGACGAAACCGAAACCTGAAACAAAATAAAACGAAATTAGTATGTCGTAATTCGTTTATATAAAAAGTTGAAAAAAGATTCTTCACCATACAAAGCTAAGGCTCACAAAGATAAGGCATACTTTCCTCAACCATAGCTTATGCTCGGTAATTCTAAAGACTTAGAAAAGTTATATTTACGTTCAGCATAAAGTAAGGATTATACACATAACAGAAAGCTGTCACGCTCTAGTAGATAAATAGCAGAAGATTAATTTAAGTATAAATCGTCGAAGTACACAAAAGATTTTATTTAACTAGAATATCTACATTAATCTAATCCCTTCCAATTCGGAGGAAAACTTTTCGAATTTACCTCGTTCCAAGTTATCAGTACCGAAATTCCCATCTTTGATATCGTTTTAATTAAAGGCCATTCGCGTCACGTTAAATTCAAAAGGCGCGTCAATCAGTTCTTGACAACACCTATCAGCTGGCATTGCGGGCGGGCGCGAGCCGGCACCGCACAGCCGACCGCCTTTGTACTAGACATTTAATAAAACTTGCCCCCCACCGCCGATAAACCAAACAATATTCTCCCATTTAAACGCTGCGAGGTATTCGCGTGGCCACGACGACCGACGACCGACGACCGACGACCGACGACCGACGACCGATTTCGACGATACTTTCCCCCGACGGGTTCAAAAGATCGCTCAAGTTTACCTTATACGATTCATGAATTACAAATTGCAATTTTGAGTTTCGCACTCGACATTCGAATCGCTTTCCGATATTTACTCAATTCCATACGACAACTTACTTTCGTGCTTAAGATTTGTCACATAAATAAATCCTTCAAGTTGGGAACGCGTCGGCGCCGTATTCCCGAATCACGTAATCACCTGATGCCGGCAAAGTTTCCGCTTAAAGTGGCAAACAAAACAAGACGATGAGCAGGCGTGTTTCAGCCGGCAAACGATTAAGACACACATACGTGACGGTCCGCTCGCCCCCTCGCGCCCTCGTCCGCCTCCGACACCGTTACGACAACAGCATTAGCAAGCCGCTCGACAAACAGTAGGTGGCGCCGCGATTACGCTGACACGTACAGCAGCTCTCGGAGCGCGGCTGGGTCCGTCCACACTACAAACTTTCCATTTCCCAGTCCACGTGTTGATACGCGCACGTGTGTTTGACTGAGGCCTCTATGACGAGGGATCGACGTCACGAATCCCAAAACTTTGACGATAAGGGCCGGTCATTTTGAAACGAACAAACATTTTGGTAAACAAAAGCATTTTCAACTATCTTTCATGCCCTCACTCGACAGCGATCGATTGCGGACCAGGCAGCCGTCCAAATGTTGCCGTTCACGTAGGCCGGTATTTATAAATAAATCTGACAATAGCTCATTGTTAATATTTTGTCCATCACCTTTCGCGGCTACAGATGGCCTAAACAAACAACGCTATCCGCTCCACGAAACTAGGGCGCATTTGGTATTTCACGCGCGGCCGGGTGGCTTTGCGTAGGAATCGAGGCAAAGATAGTAACACCCCGAAAAGGCAAATAAGGGTTTAGTTGAGTTCCATAGATGACCGTGTTTTCTTTATGTGCTATAAGGTCGGCACGGTACATAAAGGAAATCGTTTTTACGTTATTGGTTCTCGAATAAAACGATTCGGCACAATCCCTACAAGCATGAAACATGACATTGGACGAAGGATAGTTGATAAAACGTTGTTATGAAACTCAAATAAAGCAGAGCTTAGATAGAGACAGGGGACACGGACGGCAGGCAGCCAGATATTATGTAGTTGCGTGCAGAGTGGAGCCGATGGGCGCCCTTATTTATGCGGGTCTGTAAACCAAATAAAGTAGGAAGTAGGAGCAACAGTGGCGGGGCGGGCGGGCTCGCGGCGCGGCGGACGGCGAGTAAAGTTATCTGCGGGTGCGATACTCGGTAAATACAAAACCCGATTACTGTAGTGAAGCTAAAATTAACTTCTTGTAAGTGGACAGACATTGTACGTTAAAGCAGTAGATGTTTTATTGCCACACAAACTGTACAAACACAATGCCCGCAAAAGTTAGAAATGAAACGTTAAGAGAAAAGAGAGAAATAGCATTGTCACTGACCACGTAAAAAGTTTTGGGTTTCGCGTTGCCTTTGTGTGCTCGCTGTAGATAAATGGGGCATTTTCGTGAAATTCGTCCGCGTCACTTCTCGTAACAATGGAGAAGATAAATAATCTCTGCGTAAGAAAAGGATTTCGTAAACATAATTATTTGAACTCGCAATTGTAGCCGTGAAACGCTAATGAAAGTTCTCCAACGTCGTTTGAAGAATTAACTTTATTTTTTCCTGGCGTCAATTAGTGAAGGTGCTCTCACCTTTATTTTTAAAAGGAAATACTCTAATTAAATCTGAGAATTTACAGGTGATTTGTGAGCAGAGTTCTGACGTAATTACTTAGATGACAAATTGAACGACATCGTGTGCTTGTGGTGTCCACTTCCTAAAACATTTCTCCAGTAAAAAGATGGAACGCGTGTAAAAATATTTCTACTTCGGATTTTTTCACTATATCTATGTAAATTTTCTATCCGGAACTTGACGATGAGCCACAGGTGTCTTGGATATTGCACACGGGTGTGCTTCTAAATTTATTTTTCCAATAATACAACCAAGGCAATGGGTGTGGGCCGCACTTATAGGTACTATCCTATTTGATTAATTCATCTTGCGTCAGTCCACTGCAGGGCAAAATACTCTTCCCAGGTTTGAACTCGGTCCTCTGTATTTCTCATACAGTCACGTCTTTCCTACCCTGGGTAAGTCTTCTCTTCGTCAACAATAGATTCATTTCATTTAGCGCTACCAACTTGAAAATCAGGCTAACATATTCAGTACTTAAGTTAGATCGAAACGTAGTTGACACGAAATCTAAAAGTGACTCTAAAACTTTTTTAAATAATCAAAAATATTATTATTATTATTGTAGTAACAAGTAATATTAGAAAATAGCTTACAGCTAATAAACAGCATGTGCATGTTGGAAAATATAGATGAAACAAATGTATCAAACTTGTGAAAAATAAATTATCCTTTCCTTACTATGCGAAAGTAAGTTTGTAAGTTTACAATATAAGAAGTGAGATTTTGTAATGAAGATTATGAATAAGTCTCCCGATATCGGATATCTCGACACATCTGTCGGGCGGCACGTGGAGCTGACAGCAGTGGGGGCCCCTCCCGTGGCGCTCCGTCCCCCGCCGGGCCACAGGCAGTATAATCTGCCCGGCACTGTATGAAACACCGGCCGGTGGCGTTTATGGCGCTATAATAACCGTATAAAACGCGACTTATTGTAGGCGTCGATAACGGACGTTATACAACCTTAGGCCTCCACATCGAGCCTCTACGCAGCCGTTAGAGTGTTGTGCTACATTTTTTCTATGTTACCGACACCTTTTCTCTCCCAGACGTGTTATTACAACAATTTACGGGTACTTTTCTTAATCTGTTTTTCGGGTAGCGTTAAGTTGGCTAATTGAAAGCGAAAGTGGAACGAAAGAACGAAGTAAATTAACACTACTCATCGTAGCTAATTTGTCCTTGTTTTTGTCGAATAGCAGGAACATTCCATGTCCGCGGTAACTAGCAAGTTTTCATTAGGAGCTCAACAAGCACTCAAATGAGCAGAGCGGTGAAGTTGTCCGCCCGCCTCCCCTTCAGGCACCCGCGCTCCGCCGTCCAAACTTTTGTTATTGTTTCGCTTCATTATTGTAATACGAAATACGTAGCACCATAATTAAGAGATGCTCTGGAATTGTCCCTTCTGATGTAATAGTTGGCCGAAAGTTTTATCAACGAGCTCTCATCGAGCGGGAATGTTTGCTACGTAAATAATTGCTGGATTGCTTCTTAGCTCGGCTAATAATAACAAGTTAATCGCAATAGCTATTAGTGAGAAAAAGACGAGGTTATAAGAAAACAGAATTGCCTCCGCCCACCACCCATTGCCGTCCGCGATCGATGCCTATAAGAAACCTATTAATTGGAACATTACTTATTGTTCTATGTATTGCCTTGCCTGTGGTTAAGACATCGCAATAAACAAAACGTATCGTTTGTGTAACCAATATTGTACTAATAGAAACGGTTAGAAATTGTTATTGTTTGTTTCCTTGGGTTCGGTGCGCGGTGCGCGGTGAGTGGTGTGCGGTATCGGTATAACACATATTAGATGGAGTACCGCTGAAAGAAATCTTACCATACATAAACATAAACGGGCCTAGTAAATACATAGTGCAAATAAGTACTTGATAACATTAAACTGTACGTGGTCTCCATTTTGTAATCTGGTAAAAATATGAAATAATAATATTTACCCGACTTAGCCAAAAGGAAGGTTATGTATATTGCGAATATGTATATCTATTTTATGGACACGCTCTGTAGCCTTAGGCGATAGTGCGATGTGGTGCCAAATTATACGTCTTCAATTATTTTTTCTCAAAATCTATCGAGTGTGGTATATAAAAAGTTTTTTTTATAAATGTCTTATAAAATATATTTTACGTTTGTTTAAATGTAATTTACGCAGTCGGGTTTTAAAAGAGGTGTTTCAAACTTGGCCTGCACTTCTACACTATTTAAAAAAATCAAGAACATTCACATCCATACATTCGCGGAACTTGTCATTTACTTTTTGTAAACTTGTTTTCACTACAATTTTAACCTCGAAATTATCTCAAAACATAACACATACGATTTGAACTTAGTTGTAGTAAATGAGACCCCTACACAGACCACCTGGTTCTTTTCACTATATGTTAGCCCCATTAATGTAACTTGTGAGGTAAATTTTCTTGCATTTTTACAAGTTACAGGAACATCATTGGTTCTGTCTATAAAAATCAGTTTAAAATACTATATCAACACTCACAGCCAATAACAACTAACTAATTCAATAAACTCGAACATATTTTTAAACAATCACCCCTTTATAAAGTGCTGCAAACAGTACGTTTGAACAACCTAGGAACACATCGTTGTCGACAAAACAAATATGTACATATATTCTAATGCATTCGGAGCGCGGGGAGTCTAAATGCAAACTTTAGGCAAGTGGAGGAAATGGCGGATAAAATCTGCTCTAAAAAGAATTGGCTCCTCTTCATTTTCTCTATTGTGAAGTTGAATAGAACACGAACAATCAACTTTCCCGTCGGGCTGATTGTGTGGAGACATCCTCATTGTCTACGCTCAGGTAAATAAAATAGAAACACAATTGCTCCGCCACTTTGTGCGTCGGAATACTCAGCTTTTTAAGTTTCCGGAGAACTGTACAGATTTTTTCAAGTTTTATTTATTTTAATTCTGTTCAAACTTCGCCTACTCCCTCGTTGTTCGTCTGTGTATTATGGAGGGAATCTTTCACTTACATTGAAGCCTGAAAAACTTATCAAAGAGCGTCTGAGGAAATTATGCCATAAATCAAACACATCGATTTTTTAGAGCGATGTGTAACACGAGAAATATTTGGGAGAGTGGCCGTTAGGCCGCAACCGGCGGGACAATTTATCAAGGGCGACGGTACCCTCGTCCGATCGGTTGATGGCAATGCCATAAATATTTACTTTAATAAGATTCCGTCCCTTTTATTCGCTACTGTGTTTTTTTACGACACACTTTGGCCCGCGATCACGACCTGTATCAGCGTGCGCGCATTGATTCTGAGGCATTTAAACAACACACGACTTACGTAGTTTGTAATGTCAACAAGACTCGATTGTTTCGATAATAAATGATTTTTTCAATACGCTTTGAAGTAATTGCTTTCGTGCAATTGTTGTGTATTTAATATTCATTAAAAAACGGAAACTGTAGAAAATACGGAATTGAATTTTAAATATCGCCACTGCAGGGGCTCACGCTTACTCTCCTACAGAGAGCGACCAGTGCGAGTTGGTAGACTTCACACACACCTTATAATTTCTTCTCAGGAGTGTGCAAGTTTCTTCACAATGTTTTCCTTCACCGAAAAGCCAATGGTAATAATTTTTATCGATCGTACATAAAATTCCAAATAATAAATCTGAGCTCATTGGTACGACCCAGGATCGAACCCAGACCTCGATTGTTCCATACCTCCCATGACACCATGGCTTTTTTCCATACTCAAAAGATATGATAGAAGAAATGTAGTATGAAAATATGTTATCGTACTAATAACTAACAAAGTCTTTTTACCATTTCCACGTCATTTTCACTTCAATCGTCACTATTACCATCACGTGAGATGAAGGTCAAATTCTAATCTACTATACTCGTATATAATAAATGCCCAACCAGTAGTGCACTACGATACTCGAAAGTCTATAATTTTCAATGTTTTCATTTGGCAATTACAACAACCTTTATGGTCAAACAAATAGGACTCAATTATAACTACAAATCAAGTGATTGTTATTTATTGTAGTTGACACACGGGGTCGTTGGTGGGTGATGGGTAAGCGTAACTATCTGTAATCAATCAGAGCAACCATAGCACGTCACGTTCGGATGGACATGTGGCTAAACTGATCTAATGTATTACTAGAAAGTATTGGGAACTGGCCACTTACAAACTTTCAATAAAAGAATCCGAAAACCAATTTTGAAAAGGGAACTCTCCGGGATTTCATTGTGGCGTCGTTTTGCAAATTGTGCGTGTTGGAATCACATTGAATTTACTTTGACGAAATTTGTGCTATAATTTTCTACGATTTTCGCTGCAGCTTAATTTAGTCAGAGAGCTGCCAGAAACGTAAATCGGCATTTGATGATGAAGACCAATCTCGTAGCTTTGTGTACACGTGGTTCAATGAGCTAAGTATAAGTGTAGCTATCAGCAATAAATCAGAGCAACAACGAGTGGCCGTGGTATCACATGGTATCACGTCACGTTTGGGTGGACAATGGATATTGTATACATATACATATTATATATAATGTTACACTATTATAAGCTTTATTGTACTATTAAAATCATTAAGGCGAAGCTTTGGTACACTATGAACCTGAAATTAGGCTTGGGCACTCCACAACCCGCTCACCACGAGATACCACGTCGTCGTCGCAAGTGCTAGTGCCTAGAATATTATATTTTTAATAAGACCTAGGATTTTGTTGGAAACAATGAGCACTTTTATAAAAAATATTAAATATTTCATAACTCATTCTTTTACAAAATAGAATTGTGTAGGCAGGTACTTATTCCTTCAAGAGACGCGGTCGGCGTGTATTAGGTTTGTTCGGGCTGTCGTAATCCCACGGGAGGACGTGCCAGAGACGCGCGGGATGGGATTTCCTGGATCATCGGACACAAGACGCGAACACCCTTGTGACGGTTGCTAGCGCTCTTTGTGCAATCAAGTGCTTATAATAAAGTAACACGGTCCGCTGGATGCGCTCGCGCTGCCGGCAAGACTCACTCACAAACTGTGATAGATGCTGATAATATGATGACAGTAAGTCTAATGGAAAATATGATATGATGCTCTTCAAATGATTCATTTTCTAGTCATTATTGCCCGTGGCTTTGTTTGCGTGTTCCTTAAGAATTTCTTTTGCGGGATAAATAGTTACATAATTATGTAAGCCTTCATGCCATACGCTACTACGTGCATGCAATATTTTACTGCTATTTATATGTTGCGACTAAGGTGCTAAGTAGTAACAGTACATATAATGAAACAAAACAAAATCACTTTCGCATTTATTATTCGTCTGCGTGGACTTTGGTAATCATCCCACAGAAACTACTTTTTCGATGGGGATAAAAGTAGCTTATGTTCTTTTTCGTCCCTTCAACTATCCTTACTCATAGTAATTCAGACTCTTCGCTACCACATAAAAAAAGACAAACAAATAACCATACTTACGCATCTTTAACATTGTTAAATATATATGTATGATATGAGGAATATATAATTGTCAGCTGTAAACGCAAGTCAGCTACTTATTGAGCCCTATAATGTGTTTCAGAGCTTTGTATATGGCAGATGGATGTGACATATCTATTTTGTGATTTTAGGCACACGGTTTGGTTGTCCTACTCTTTAAGATTTTAATTAGTTTTTAGAAAGAAAAAATACTCTAAACATAAAGGTAACATTAGGCTTGTTTCACACCAGGTAGACTGTTGCAGCATTACAGAAAAATGTGTTTAAATAGATCAAATAGACTGATAACACAACAAAACATGGAAGAGTGTTTTATAATAAAGAGATTTATTTCTATCGTATAATAGTTAGATTTAAAACTCCACTCAATATCAAAGCCCCGATCCAATACGGAAAACTTATAACATGAAAGGAGAAATAGCCGTAGCGAACATTTTATCACGTCTCGGAGAGTGCGAAAAAATCTCTTGTGAAAGTTGCGAGGGAGGAGTGTATGATTCCGATAATATCGTTTTAATTGCGAATAGAAGTGGCGCGGGGGGTGACGGGTCGGGTCGGGGCGAGGTGGCATTGCGATGCAAGGTGCGAGCGGCACTCGCGGCTCGGGGGCGAAGCGAAGACGCTCTCGCACGTACTTCACGGTTCACTTGTTAGTACCGCAACGAGAAAAACAAATGTTTACAATTGCATCCCAAATACGAAACTTTGCACTCAAAAAAGAGCCATCTTAAAGTTGGAGGGTGAAGTTGGGAGGGTCGTATTGCGAGCTGTAGTGACCGGTCGCGTTCCGTCAGCGGGCGGCGCTTGGGTAGGCTTATTGCGCGGCCATTCCTGTTTGATGAACACTACAGAACAGTTTTAAAACTGATTTTGGCAATATAGTTGTTAATAAAGCCTGACTGTACGGTTTATTACAACTTTTTTACAAGTGCAAAGTTGTATTCAGCGTATCCGACTGTTGAGGGTGTAAAACATTTATCCCGAAGGAGCTACGAAGGCGGCAGAACGCATAATTTCACCATTGTACCTTATAAAAATTGCGTCGAGGACATCGCGACAATCCTTGAAGTGACGAAGGGAGGACTTACATTACACCCCGACAAAGTCTGTCCCATTCTGATAACATTTATTTCCCATTCATTTTCTCTCTCGCTCCTGAAACCACATTCGCTTGCCGAGTCGGACTCTTGTAGAAATTTGCACTATTTTTCGTATTATCTCGGAGCAGGATTATGAAGGCTTTACTCACTCTCGTGCTTGCTCACTACTGATAAATTAAATTTACTCCGTAAACCATCTACATTGAATTCAAATGTTAAGTTTGATTCAAAGAAGATTTCTGTTGCGTGAGAAGTGTGTTATTTAATTTATTATTATAAATCATTACATTAATTTTTAATAAACTATGGTACCTATCGAAGTTCGGTAATATTAATAAGGATGTTTTCCTCTTTATTGTTTAAGTTACGAGTATTAGTAATTACGAAATCCTATTATATATTAAAATAGTTTATTATTTCTTTTTCACAAAACTTTTTAAATACACTTTGGGAAACTATAGACTGAAATTTGGTAATATACGAATTGAGAATTTTAATTTACAAAACTATATTTGAAAAAATACATTATGGAAGATAAATTAATGGTAAAATTTTAAATAGCTTAAAAAAATAGCACCACTGTCAGGACAATGTCAAACAAAGCTACGCAGCGAAAATGCACGCTTAGGATTCTTAAGGGCCGTTCCCATTTACCAATACAGTATCAGAGTCTCATCTCGCTTTGTTCATGCCGAAGGACTTGCGCACACATACACAGTAGCACCTGATACGAGTGGCGAGCAATAAGTGCTGAACGTATTTGCGAAGCGCGATTACGCGTGCCGAGCTTGGCGCTGTGCGGCGCGGCGTGGGCCGACTGACGTCATCTTTACGCGGGGTGTACACTGTACAGTCAGCGACAGCTGATAGATACCCACGCTACCATCAAGTCACATTCACTTTGGATTGTGATTTTAGAATGTATTGTTGGGTACACGAGAATTATTTTATTTGTACGACCGTATCCAACGCTACGCTTAGACTAACAATCCAAGGTTCGATGCTCAGTGGGGGACGTATCGGTACTTGGTTTAGTTGGCTGTAGGTGGCATTTTATATGGCCACCTTGCTATCAAAATGTCACTTAAGTCTACCGCGAAACATCAGTGTCAGTAGCACTGTTGTGTTCCGGTATGAAAGGTAGCAATGCCAATCCATTAGCTTGAGGCTTTTGGCTGCATAAGCTTACCATTCAAATGCCCTATCATTATTTTTCATCATCATCATCAGCCGGGAAACGTCCACTGCTGGACATTGGCCTCCCTCATGGTACGCCACATCGATCGGTCCCGAGCCACCTGCATCCAGCGACTCCCTGCGACTCTAACCAGGTCGTCGGTCCATCTAGTGGGAGGACGGCCTGGTAGACGTTTCCCGGTACGGTATTTTTCATCAGTTAAGATTAATGCCTAGTGTACTCAAACTAATATTTTGTTACATAAGAATATTAAGCGTAGTTTAAATAGTTTAAGTTAGAAACTGTTGCTATGCCAGCAGTCGAAATCATAAGTCATGTGCTAATAATACCAATAATAATTTGACGTGACTAAATCATGAGTGACGTGCACATAAGACTTTGAAAGCTAGTGATTGTGGATCTAGATTTTAATAATACATAAAAGTACTTGAAATATTAAAGAAATAATGACGAGAAGCAAAACAATATAACCAGCAATCGAACCCTCTAACAGTTTTCCATGCAATCTGTCAACCACAGGCTGCTATGAAATGAACTGCGCGCTATGATCGCACTGGACTAGGTATAAAGAAACATTGTTGAAACATGTAAATCAGACAAATTTTGTAATACTTTCTCAATGCCTAATACCAGCAGCGGTAGCGGCATTTTATGATATTGCCTGAAAAACACAAAATCTATTCAAAAAATTCCGTCATACCTTTTAGAGACTCTCTCATGCAGACTGAAAATAATTAACTACAGATATTGAAATTTAAATCATTATCAGCCGTATAAAATGATCAGTCCCAAGCCACCGAACTGCATTTAAAAGTAATATCTCAAAATCTAGAAAATACTACCGGCGATGGCTGCTGTAATAGTCTAGCCAGTATCCTTGGACACGAAATTTGCTCGTAAAATGAAAAACAACAACAACAAAAAAGTTTACAACTCAATTTAATAGACTACTCACAAGCTCATGATGATCATCTAATCAAAGTCGTTACTTTGGTCAGATTACAAATTCACAGGTAGGTCGCCAATAAAGATGAGCGTAAGAGAGAGTTAACTGCGCTAAGTAATCGCGGGCCGAACCGTTGTTTTACGATTCCGACTTTGCATATCCCGACAGATGTTAGGACAATAAACCCAAAAGAGACGGGTATTGGGCCCTGACTACAGCGAGACTCTCAGAGACCACTTGCTGCCGGTTTACATGAGATGCATAGTTGCAGAAAATCTGCGACACAATCGCTTTACCGAATTTTATGATTCTCGTATTAATTTTCTCGTAATAAAATTCCTCAGGAAAACGCTTGGATATAGGTATGTGAATAATGTCACAAATATCGCAATATATGTACACTCGGAATAAGATAATTCTAACCTGAAAATATTACATAAGAATAATGAGTAAGATTAGTTTTTTTTTAAATTGATTTAAATTTTCTTACAGCGACAAGGTTTTACAATATATCAAAGTGGGCCATGAATCCCTTAAGCTGATCTTATCTATGATCAACCATAAAGATTTGAGTAGCAATTATTGACCTTTGAATTGATTGAGTTTGTTTATTTTAAAATGATTATTGTTATACAGCAATCAAGACCAACATAGATTGTTTTTCATATCTGAGACCAATTTTTGTTGATTACTAAACAACAATACTCACGTTAATGGATGTCGCATTGAATGATTTAATTGGAAATGTGGTCGTGCGGAAATCAGACCAACATAATCTGACGTCGCATCAAAAGGTCGCATGGCGTGAGCAAGCCTTTATATCTCATTTCGTATGTGCGATGCAAGTCAGCCCTCAAACGCTATATCGCTGCTTTGTTGTTTACAAAGTATTGTATTGAATGTAACATTGTCCTAAGTAACAATTTTATTGGCTTTTGCAATGTATTGGGTGAGTTGCATTTTGATTGTGTGTAGTGTATCATTTCATTTTTCGTCGACGTTACATACTGGTATTTTACACTATATCAACGTCGCGTCTCGTTGAAACTGGAAGTACTATAAATTGTGCAATATGTGCATTTCATTTTCTATTGATAAATATATTGTTAGAAATAAATAATTGCAAAATCAAGAAACATATATATGTCACATAATCGCATTATCAAATTCGTTACAATTAAATTTCTACATACAATATTATCATTGTTTTGTTTGTTACGACTTCTACTCGTAGATACATTATGTGGAATTTTATCCTCCGATAGCTTAGAATGCTGAACTAGATTTTTATAGCAACATCTGAACGCCAGTAGCGTCCCAGGGGAACTATAATCCATCTCGATTGTGAGTACTCAACCAAAACATTGTTGGTGTACGTTTGTTAGAATGTTATTGCATTTTGCATTGAATTTCGCTTTATGTCCAAAATTATGATGGTTTCTGAACTAATTTGTTTTATTACATACTCGTATTATTGAATACGTCATATAATTTTAACGAACTTTTTAAAATAACTTTAGTGCATTATACTCTTAACATCTCAGTTTTATTTAGTTTATGCCATATTTTAAAAAACTCAGCAGTATGTTTCTAGTACCAAAGTAAATTCAAGCAAATACATGCATAACCTAGTCCCTGATCATTATGGGATAGGCAGTGGAAAACTTTGACAAATTTCGCGTTTTGTATATTCGCGGAGCACCGAAGGGACCAAATCGTAACCAAAACAACACGGTTCAAGTTATTCGTACAAGTAAGCCACGAAAACAACGGAGTCTATACAAATTGTACTTCAAACTATTACTCTACAACATTGTGCATTAGTATCATTAAACAGTAATGAAGATGTGGCTTACAAGAGAAGATTCCAGTGTGTTCCGCTGCGATATGCGAGGGTCTAGTTATTAGGGTTGTACCTATGTAATCATGGACATTACACACTCATGGATATGTTTATTTACGCTTTTATGAGTGCTTACTTCACTGCAATAAAATAATTTTTGGTTAATAATAAAGTATCTCTTGAACCAAGATTAGAACGGAGGGGATGGATTTATATGCATCAGGCAGTTCGTTTTAAGAGCAATTCTAAAATGGTTATAATATGTATTACGTGTATATAAAAGTTTTAAATCTATTAAATTTAAAAGAGTGTTATCAACCGAAGACTTGAATGTCATAATGGATGTTTCTGGCATTTATGTACATAAAATGTCTATGTAAATCTAATCGATTTATCTGTTTAATTTTACAATGCACATAATTACGTCATCCCTATATATTTTCTTTTGCTTTACTAATGATTGTGCTTTGGTTTATTTGATCTTGATTGATTGATCTGATAAATTGACCTTCTTAAATACTTTGGGTACTCTATTAACTGATTAATAAGTATTAAAATATAAAATACGTTATTACTGATAATTCAAAATACATTTATAGGATGACCCCAAACAATACATTTGAAACCAATGAGAGATTTAAAACCAAATCATGTTCGGTCCTCGTAGTTCTGTCGGTGAAAGAGCATTACTTATAAATCAATAAGTAATGAGTATCAATAGGAGGCTTTTGAAACTCAGCTTCTGTGTGCATTCTCGGCGCATCATTAATATTGAAAGTTGCTCCCCGGCCATTGTCTCTCGAGTGGCCGCTTTGTGTATTACGCTGACGTCTACACGGAAGCGAACTACTCATCTCCTTTACTACAAAGTTTTCCTTCGTCAAATAATATTTAGGCTCGCCTTTTGTCTCATATTTTCCGTCGTTATTCTATTATGTTTTGCTTTATTCGTTTGGAGTTGACAGTAAACGTGACCACTTTTGTGTTTATCGGTCCTTTACGGATATATGTCATTTACAATATCTTCTGTACAAAAACACGAATTGAGTAAAGCGTTCGTTATTCTAGCATATCAACAATGTGCTTTTCAAAACAAATGTAAACATAGAGCCTTCTAAAACGGTTAGCTTTTTATGAAATCAATCAGTTCCTGCAAAGGATATGGATACATATTCATAGAAAAAGTTAACGTTTGAAAGTAGAACCGTGAACGGGCTACGAATAAATGAGGCAGAGCCCTTGCACTATTTTTCCCGTGAAACTATTTTAATTAAAGCCGGTCGGGTGGAAGGAGTTTATAGAGGGACAAAATCGGGCGGGAGCCGATAGATTGGGAATGTTCAATTTCGGTGTCAGGCTCTCGATGGAGCCTCGGCGCGGCGTTGCCAGTAATTGTCGTGGTCATTAACATTTACGATAATGACCGGCTCGGATTGACGTCGGTTCATTATCGTCGCCGTCGATATGACGACGGGAGATATCAGTCTGATCCTCGCGAATATGCGACGGCGTAACGCGCTTACAGTCAAGATACGATATGAGTTTAGTTTCAAGCGCAGATTCAGCAGCGCGTTTACCGAGGTGGTTCATAAATTGATGGAGGTTGTTAAATCTGAGCTGCGCTATAAAAATGTGCACATGTCTTACAATTTTGTTCAAGTCATCAATACTTGATTTCAAAAGTAAAATGTAAAAAGACTGGACATCCTTCCAAAAATAAGGTGGGGTAGGGATTGCGTATTCTGACTTCTTTGGTAATTCATAATTCAATTCACCACCAGAGCTAAATCCGAAGGACTTAACAACATCGCCTGTTTTCATTACCTAATATTTTACAGCTGACGATTATGACATTAAAGCATAAATTTGAACATTTCTTGTCAAACAAATTAAACTCACTACTGTTTACTAAACTTGTATTTAAGTCAAAATAATACTCATATGCATATCTGAAGTTATAAAATCCTGTGATACACTCTGACTGTGTTCTCTAAGACATTGCGGAAGTCGAGAGCAACTCATTAAGGCTACGTAGTTGCGGCCGCGTCTCCTCGTGCCAGCAGCCATCTGCTGCGTGGCCTCCCTGCATATGCATGATTTGTGAATATTAATAGCCTCGGAGTTTACATGCAAGATCCGCACACTTCACAATAAGGGGAAAGAGTATAAGCATCTTTTTGATTTTGATTGAACTATTTTGATTTTCTCTCAATCTTTTCATTTTATAAATGATGTTTTGTTATGTAAAACTTTTTATTTGGATAGCTTACTTAAATTAATTTAAAACTCTTGTCTTACTTCAATCAAATTCAAGTATTTAAAAACACTGGATAAATAACGAGAGATGAACAAAATATTCCTAAACAATAGCCACAGGAATCAGGAACTTTATATAGTTTTAATGTGCTAGGATTTTTAATTATGTTCACACATAGTTATGTAGAAGTTTTGAATTCATTATAACTTTTCAAATATTAATTATTGTATGGGTTCTTATGAAATGCAGTTTTATTGTTTTGCTCTAAACGATAGTAATAAATTAAAATGTATATTATAAAGTTTACAAAACAATTTTTTCTTGGCGTCGATACATTTTTTGTAGTATAAAAAAGTCAATAGGTATTTATATATAATCGGGTCTATGCGAGATATTTTATTGTATACTCGTATTTGACCAGTGATAAGATTGAATAGAACCCAACTATTTTTTGTTGGAACAAATGAGACTAACGTAAACCTCGTCTTAGAAAAGATTTCCAGAGCGCGGTTGGATTCTGTGTGCAATGTTGGCAAAGACGCGGTCTGCGATGAGTACACCATGTAAACATAACGTCAATTGCTGCCTTAGGACACGGAACTAGCTGCAGAAGGTAGCGGAGATACCAGTTTTCTTTTCTGAGAAGAATTTAAAAAATCATTTAAATATATTTATATTTTTTATATTGCAAAATAGGACAAGCAAAAGATAGTATCCACCTGAATATCCAATACAATTTAATGCAATCGCCAATCCACATGGCAGTGCAGTTCTTTGTAAAAATAGTTGTGGGTAAACTTTAATGCGATTTTGATCAGAATGTATCCTTACAAAATTACTTTTGACATAATCTTTTAAAATAAAATAGCTGGCTTTGATTAAAAATTACTTCAAATAGGAGAGAGTGTCGCAAAATTAATATCATTGAAGTATTTTTTTAAAATTGTGAAGCGTGTGAAGTTACGTAGCGTGGTCCCTAGATGGCGTTTTTAACAATAATAAAAAATATGAAAAAGTAAAAATTTTGATTCACTTGTGACTAATGATACTAATTTTGCAACAGTATAATCATAGTAAAATATTTTATTATGAAAATTTTATCGGTAAATTAGACAAAGACTTTTGGGATAACAAATATGAAATAGTTTTTAGACATGCTCGGAACCGTCTCATCCAAATAGAGTTGTAAATATACCTCGAAAAAAGATCATGTGTGTGTCAGCAAATATCCAGCTTTTCAATTGATATGATAAGACGACCTAAATAAAATGACAATGATTTTAAAATTTATAACGTTTCTGAAGAAAAAAACACCACACTTTTATAAATTCTCAACTCAATGCGTGAGAGGTCATTATCACACTTCTACCTTGCCTAATCTTACACTTATGAAAATCAATAGTGATAAACTCATTCTATCTTTTACAATACACTTTACTATTTACAATTTACTATTTACAATACAATACACACATGTATTGTTAATAAAAAAATATGTATTGATACGGCCAAAAAGTGTAAACATTTTCCATAGTCAGTCAGTATTCAAAATTGGGAAACTTAACTTTATCGCTACCTCCTGTGCCTTGCCCTAGCAACTGTACCCTCGCTCAGAGCGCGGCTTGCTCCCATAATGATGCGTCTCAAGAGATGCATCCGCAGCGCCCGCTTTGCAGATTTTAATTGCAAAATAATAATTAAACTTGACTCATATGCCCGTATATTTCCGACTTAATGAAGATTATAAATTTAATGTTATTATTTATGGCACCAGACATTATAGATCTATTTTTTGATGTCCAGCAATCGACTTATGTAGGTGACAGTCATTTCAATAATTTATTTTAACAGGAAGTAAAATCAACTCCATGAGTTATCTCATTGTTAGAAAAGTTCGTTTTCATAATTATTATGTCTCTACATAACATATGTTGGGTTAACAATCCAGCGGTCCCGGGTTCGATTCCCAGTGGGGGAACCTATTGGTACTTGATTTGGTTGGTGGTAGGGCATTTTCTATGTCTGGCTGGATACCACCACATTACCTAAGCCTGCTATTAACAGCAGTTTTAATAGCTCTATTGTGTTCCGATATGAAAGGTAGCAGAGCCAGCTCCTCATTAGATTGAGGCTTCTGGGTGCGCACGATTACCTTCCAAAAGTATGTCACCATGAGGTAAGATGAAGGCCAGGTGCAAACCCATAATACATTATTAAAAATTCCCATTTCAGGTTACAACGGGCGAATACATACGAGCAGATAAAGAATGGAGAAAAGAGCTATAATCACGTCAGATGAACTTGTGCATGTGAATCTCTTTCCATTATCAGTGTCACATATACGTCGTGTAATTCTTCGTGAAATACAGTTTGGTCCAAACCTAACACCGGATTACCATCAGTTTTCATACGAACAATGTTAGACCAGAGCCAAGAAGACCTGGCACTGGCTGCTCCCCGAGCGATAGAGGTCGTAAATCACTTCTATTAATAAAATTTTAAAATACAATTTGGGTTGCTGATCACCTTCACACGAAAGAACAAGAGTCTCAATCTTAAATTTACAAACGGGATTTTCATGGAGATGTTTGACATAAATAATTCCATCAATACATATACATAAAATTATATTCACTACATAAATATTATACTACTACTATACTATAAAGAAGATACGTGTGTCAATAATGTCATGATAGGATACCTAGCCCATTCTTGCTTTCTTATAGCAGTAGAATCACAGAAAATAACAGCTGTGTGCGGTAAAAATAGAAAGCTTTTAAAATCCATAAACGTACTATTAGATTGCTAGTCCACTTTATGAATTCATCAACTCCCACATGCCGTATTATTTTACAATTTTACGAATGGGGTTGTATGTAACAATAAACTTCAGCAATTATTAATAAATTTGTTACAGTTGTCATACAAAAATCTAAGTTATTTTGCGGAAAGAATAATGATATCAAGATGCATACGAAAATATTTCAATATGTGATTAATATTATTACTATGTCGGTTATTAGGTATTATGTTTTTGATACTGATTCTATAATAGATTCGGAAACATAAGTTAACATTAAGTTTCATGAGAATAATTGCCATATCCATCACGGTTTGCCGGGGGACTGATTTTCCCAGAAATTAACACTGATTAATGCATTAAAATATCAAAGTTATCAGTTTATAAATATTGTTTAATTAAACTATAATAGTATACTTTCCATTAAATTGGTTTTATAGTATTTTACACGCGATATATAATTTCTTGTCTTATTATTTCTGTCAATTACAATAGATATTATAGTAGAAGATAAATTTATGGCAAAAATATTTTAACAGCAAGCATTTGAATTATAAGTTTTGACCAAAACATAATTGATGAAGTGATTGAAGTTGAATTTAATTTAGAACTTGGTTTTCCCTCCTTTCACACTAAAATATACAAAACTACGAGAGTTGCGGTCAAAACTGCAGCTTATGCCCGAGACTTCATCCGCATGGACTTTGGATAGTATTCCTCGAGAACTAACATGCTCGATCGGGATAAAAAGAAGCATTTATTCCATTCCGGACCATCCCTAAACAAAAACGAAGTCATTTTGACCCTCCGTTACGTCGATAAGAAAGGACAAACAAACAAATAAACAATCAAGTCTACTTTCGAATTTATTATAATAGCGTGGATTGTTTTTTTAATATTTCGTTTGTTTTCATTCTTTTTCTTGGAATAATAATTTGAATAAAGAAAAAGGTTTGATTTCCATTAAGGTAAGAAATTGTTTGATACTTGTTTTTAAGTACCTTTAAAAATGGACGAATACTCGTATGTAGGCTAAACATCGCTTCAGAACCATTATTAAGCAAGTATCTCATTACAGGAAATAAGTTGTCGTACAAAAGAAAAGGGCCATAATTTCTAGCTACTTAACAATTCCGTGTGTGGACCACGAGCGACGACTTTATTTAATAAAACCACAAAAAGCTACTAAACCAGCCAGAGCACAAAAGTTAATTTTTATATTTAACACTGTAATAGTAGAAGTTTCGCCCCGACTCGCTTGACTTTAGTTACGGGTAGACTTTGCACTCATTAGCGCGAACTATTTACAATAAAACTTTAAACTTCAACTAGTTTACATTGTCGGAGGTGAGGTTCAGCCCGGCCACGGAGTGCTGCTACAGGTTGCATACAACTTTGTGGCTTAACACATATCCCATAAAGAACATATAAGACAGAAAAACTGTTTAAAAAAATGTATAGTTTGTGGTATAATATTTGTATAAAGGCTATCGAAATTAAATATTAACCATAGAAACAATGTTTATATTTGCCAGTAAAATACTTTACAGCTGCTAATAATAATTTGGACATAGCAATTATTTGATGCAGAATTTATAATTTAGTTTCGATGATGTAAACTGTAGTTGAATTTTTAATTTATACATTTATTTATTAACTAGCAGCCCGTCCCGGCTTCGCACGGGGTAGACAATTATTTATTTTTGGAAATTTGGATATAAAACACTTTTTTTCACAAATAATTTATTTATTAAAAATTTTTATTTATTATTTATTAATTATATATTTAAAACAATTATTTCAGTGCCCCCTCCACCCCGCCCGCCGCGATGCCCGGCGCGCTTTTCAGACTGCATCGCAAACAACGGCCACGGCGCTATGGCGGTTTTGTTTACTGTTTGAATTTTTTAATTCGTAATATCTTTTGAATGGAAAGTCCAATTTAAATAATTTAAAAACTATTTTATAGGTAGTTAAATGGTCTTGACCATAAAATAATTTATTTGGATAAGGATTAATATAAACACATAAATAGCATGGTTTTAATTTGGTTAGCATTTTCATTAATGTTTAAAATGAAAAAAGTTGTTGTAGTGACATAACTACAATAGTTGGACATATGCTACCGCGGAGTTTTTTGTAGACATTATGATGTTCTTCAATATTGTTATGCATTATTTTGTTCTATCGCTAATAGTTTCGGCAGCGCATTCGACGAAAGACATTTTAAGACTCATTTTTCTACACCTTCGGTTACATTGTTCAAATTTTACCAAGGATCCCTAATTTTTTTCAAAATAAAATGTAGCCTATGTCAAATTGGAAGAATGTAGCTTTCTATTGGTAAATGAATTTTTTAAATCGGACCAGTACTGTTTGATCCTATTCATTACAAACATATAAAAATAGGTACAAATCTTTCCTCTTTATAATATTAGTGTAGATTAAATTTTTATATAATTTCTTTCTTTTAGGTGCCAAACTATGAACATATCGTTGATTTCCAAAGTTGTATTTATGTAATGTTTCTATTTATTTACAACTGAAATAGAAACTAAAGTAACACTTGTGCAAAGCAGCATAATTATTAAAACATACTGTACCGTTTTATTTAAGTATGTTAATATAGGTTTTAAGCAAAATTATCTTAATTTTATAAATGACATGGTTCTCAAATAAATACATTATTAGTTATTAACGTACTAAAGCAGAATGTAATATTATTATTTTTATAGCAGCACCCACAGTGCGAGAAAGAACCAGCAACGCATTTCCGAAACCATAGAGTCGTGAGAACGACGCAAATGTATTTTTAGGGTTCCGCGTCTATTAAAAGTCACACCCTTGTGAATGTAAGTGCCTGTCAGTCTGTCTGTAAAATTAACCTTTACAATATTTCTTTGACGCAGAAACTCTAAGCCAGTGTATTAATTCGAAGTTTTTTAGAGAGTTAAAAATCTGAGTGAGCACGAAGTGGACTTTTTATGGTACACTCGAGTATAAAATAATAATTCAGTTTTGAACCATGTCAAATTTACTCTCGCTTGTTCTTGTGTAGTATGTTGAAGGAAATGTCAATTAAAAGTGAATGTGACATGATTCAAAAGTGCATACATATTTATTATTATTTTATATTAGATATTATATATTACAGATTATGGCTGTAAATGATATAATATTAATAAAACAAATGAATTACGTACGTATTATTACATCATTACGCGTATATAAATTGGTAAATAAAAAGTCCGTGCCAAAAGTGGAGAAAGGACTTGTAGTAATTTTGGGTAACAATATCAGAATACTGTCAAATTTATTAGTTACTAGCTTCCGCCCGCGACTTTGTCCGCGTGTACTTCAGGATTTATTCTTCTTGTTCGATAGGCATAGAAGTTGTCTATCTCCATTTCCAGCATAAGGTACAAAATAGTGTTTATTCTGTTACGTAGGCTAATAGTTTAAAGAAACAAAAGAAATTTCAATATCTGACGTAGTACATTCAAATAGTCTTCACACCAATATTATAAACGTGAAAGTTTGTATATACAAATTTACATACTCTATGGTCGGTTGCTAGGCAACGCGTTTTTGTTATGCCCAAATTGCCCATGTAATCCCACTAATATTATAAGTGTGATTTTGTACAATTTACACAATATGTCTTTATAAATTATAGCCTACATGTTATTCTGATGTATAGGCTATGTTATTGTAAAGTTTCATTCAAATCCATTCAGTAGTTTTTCCGTGAAAGCGTCACAAACATCCAAACATCCAAACTTTCACACTTATAATATTAGTAGGATTTCTTCGAAATTTTCACGAAGGATTGTATGATGGAATTTGTAAACGATGCAGTTTATTATCATTACTTTTTTTTCTTCAATAAAAGTCTTCCTAATGTTGGTTGCTTTAATTTATGTGCGGAATCGTCAACAACCGAGCCAATCTCGCACTCGACCGGCTTTTTTGGCTACATTATGTCCGGTATCGCTTCGTGTCCAATTTCTTCACGAGGAGGGAGTGACGTTGCAGTCCCCCGGCACTCTCTGGTCGCCTCTAATGAAGCCTCCCGTGACCGACTACAAAGCATCCTCCCGCTGCCCTCGCTACCCTCTACTTCCCCCGTTTCCACCCCTCACCACTAGAACCTCTTCAGAATACGCTCATTCGTAGGAAGAATAGCTAGAATAAGAGGTATTTCGTATTAAGAATTTATTTATAAAGAGTTATTAAACAACAGCAGATAGCACATACACGTTACAAGGAAACATACCAAGGAAATTTTGTACATTTGTTTAGAAATAAAACGACAGCATGCAGGTATAGCGGTGAGGTATGACCGTAATAGTTTGTATTCTACAAGTAGTATGGTACTACTACAACTACAAAGTATTGCAAAATGTATACTTTTTTAAAAGAAATCAAATTTGACGCATCAAAATAATCTTTAAGATCTAGAATTAAACGAAAAACACGATTACATTACTTGCGACTTCATTTCTAATTGTAACAAAAACTATAAAAAGTTTCATAAAGGAACACAATATAAAATTATGTTGAGAAAAACGACAAAAGAAACCACGACAAAGTATTGGTGTCGATATAAAGAGATAAAACAGAAGCATTCAAACGGTACACAAGATGCGACGAGTAGGACTGATCCCTTGCCCTCGGGGAGCGTGAAACAAACATCGTAAAAAACTCGCAAATATTGCTAACAATTCGCAAAGTTGCCGGATAAGCGAGTGTTTTTCCCGGTCCAAGAATTTCACTGTTAGTCGTACATTTTTAATGTTTTACTGGTCAACAGTTGCTTTACATTATCGCTATAAAATTCTTTTAATACCTGTTTTAATTAAACCCGAATAAAATGACTAAGGGAAAAAATTTAGGAGACGGCAGCATCTGTCTATGTATCAAAAACATCTCACTGAGATAGTAAGCCTAGTGATTATTCTAATGTCCTAATGGAAACTCCGACGTGTGATCTATAAAGAAGGCTCAAGTTCAACAGTGGTCGTGTGTAGGTGATTCAAATATCGAATCCCTACTCCAGCTTGTATGTGTGCTTCTGGCAAAGTGGGACGTGTAAGTTTTCACATTGTCCCCGAGTAAAAATGTAGGTGTACATGCCAAAATATAAAAGGTACACCTTAAAATTTATGTAACGACAGAAACATGTTTACGACAAGTCGAAAGTTTTCCCTCGCTTTTGAAAACACTTTGCCGTGTACGTACTTACGCGAAATACAGACACTTGGCAATTTATTGTTTAGATTTTCACCTGAAAAGCGAAGAAACCGGCATTTGAAACGTGAATATTCTACATCAGAATATAGCTAGTGACTTTTGCTCTATGTATACACTTTAGTAAGGGAAGGAAGTGGCGAGATACTAGCGTGTGTTTTGATACATTGCGTGTGCATATTTTATATTTCACTGCAGAATTTACGTCACTCAGATTTCATTTCATTAAGTGTTCTCTGTTTTTAGGTGCAAAGTGACTACCCCCAAAAGGTCACTTGATTTATGATGTTAATTATCATAGTTTAGTAGGTTATTAAAATACAAATAAAAAGAATATATAAACAACAGTCTTAATTGAATACTGTAAATATATAAACATATCATTAAACTAGACCATAAAAAGATCAATACGAAAACAATATTAAATCTTGACACCGTGACACGTGTGGGGCGTGCTAGGGGCTTTAAATACTTAATGTGTCTGTTGTACTGCCAATTAAAAAAAAAATTTTAGTTAGGTTAGTTAGTTAAGTTCTAGTTAGGTTAGGTTACGTATTTCTTTAGGTTGTAGGTTTAATTTTATTACTAATCTAGGTTAAGTTTACTAACAAATCTAATTTAAAATATTGACATGTAAATGTAATAACTGCCAATTTAAACTTAGAAAGCATATTCATAAACTTAGTCATTGCAAATTATTCATTATACCGAAAGGAATCTAGGTTTATTATAATATTTCAGACTACTTTTGCTGTAACATTTGGGATGAGAGTAACTAACAAGTTTTGGAGTGATAATTAACCATATGAATGAATCACTAGTTGCTCAGAAAAGTTTTATAGCCGATATATTAGCGCATTTAAAGTGCACATGCAAGTACACAGCACTTACTTAATAAACAGTACGCCTATATTTAATTGCAAAGACAAAGCATAGCAATGAAAAACAAACACTGCATGCAACAATGCACTATGAAACAATTATATATGATTTTATTTTACTAGTGTTATGCAGTCGACAAAAGAACTGTAGGTTAGAAGATATGGTCTTTATTTCGTTTTATTCCTCCTGTTATAAACCTACACTTCTTCATGAAGTGATTACTTCTCCGGGTATACGACTTCAACGGTTTCCTAAAGCCGGTCATAGATGTCGCTCGTTTGCTTCAAAGTAGGAATATGTTTACAGGCGTTGACTTCGTCAGCAAATCCACGGTTGTGGGGCGTCTCACAAATTGTCACAGCAGCGCCCGCGGCTACGCTACGTCTCGCGTTATGAGAACCCGGCGCTACAGGTAAAGAGAACTTCGGGGCAAACAATTTGTTCACCGCTTACACACTGAATAAATATCCTTATCTCTTGTATGCTTGTGTAACAGATTCTTTACATGTATGACTTTTGTGTTTAAGTTTTTAGAACCAAGATGCTTTAGTCAAGGCTCAAATGCTTTCGTCTATCTATCGAACGCAATGTATTTTGTATATATAGCTATCAACATCGCCAGCTGTTCACACTTGTCATGTCTATAAATGGATCAAAGTGCCTTTAAGTACTCTGGTAAATTGCGTATAGAAGAGTACAAAGAGTTTCACTGTGCCAATGCACTTTTACGACATAGTATAGCTAAATCTAAAACGGTTTGAAAACTAAAGATAAAGTTTAATAAAACTAAATGGTATAGTTAATTATTCAAAGATGTACATTGCCAGCTATTTTAAAACATTATTCTTATTGCTTAAATATTAAAAAGAACTACAAAAATCAATATAAATTGAAATATACGAGTGTGTGTAACAAGCCAGCCAGCCCCTATTACGCCTGAAAGATGTGCAGGCGCCTTGGTTATGTCCGTACGAAGTATAAGTAACGCTATCAATTAAAATTCAAAGTGTACACTGAACAGACGCTGCTTGAACAATTATCTACACACTGCAGTCCCTAAGGACCCGTAATGACGATCTCGACTCAATTATACTCGGGCGCGGGCTCTAAACCAATTACCGTAATAGTCCACTTAATACGAACGACGTCTCCTATAAAATTATGTACAGTTATTGCCAAATCCTTATATTTATGTAAACAATTATTTCTGGTAATTGCAACCCCCAGATACCGGATCATGTTTCAGCACTAATGAACACAAATGTAATGGATATTTTCTGACCTGTAATGGTATGAATCGTTAGCGTTATTTGCGAGTGAAACGGAGCAGGTTAAATACCATAATGTCAAAATCTTATTCGTGTATTTCGTATAATCTTTTCCTAGAAAATGTGGATACGGGATTACGATTTATTATTCGTTCGTATATCAAAAGGCATACAATTTTCTACGCAACATTTAGCTGATGTAAGTTGGAATCATCAATATGGTTAGTCTAATTGAAACGAATTCGGTTTAAGCTTATAATTCCTTGTAAAATAAACTTTTACGGTAAATAATTATAATTATATGGTTCAGTGTTAATAACCTTAAATATGTATGTACATGTCTGCGTAGTACACACGGCTACACATCAAGCTATACATTTCCAGTATACGCTGACCTCATATTGAATGAACTCCTGCGCAACGCTAGTTCAGCTTACACTAGATATGTATAGCTTGACCTGTATCCGTGCGTACTAATGTGAGAGAGATCAATTTCCTAACATAATGTTATTAATTGCACGCGATGCCCGCGACCTATTACACCACCTTTTAAATGCCACGGAGACCACTTTTGTTCGCTACCTGGTGTTAACTGTATGTGATTCGTTGAAACTTTAATTACAGTGCGGGTAGATTAATGATGCAGTCAGGATTTTTATCTTGGATCTAGAGGCCTCGAAGGGGAGTATCAGGGTTTGTGTTATGAGTGCGGAACACGCTGCTGATAATTGCCACTGGCCGCTCGCCGGAAGTAGATAAAATATGTTCACGCACGCCTCGATACCAGTTGGACGGAACTTTGTCGTTGACGGGCAACAACTTACACCAGCTCTGTCCTATCAGACGTCAACAATACAAGCTAGCTTTATGGTGGATCAAATTACTCATTGTCTTTAATGACTAATTAGCTGGCACAAATGTGTAGACTTTGATTCTTATGTTTTGGTCAGCACCCCTTTTCGTAGCAATGCGATTGTAGTTTATTCGTCGTGAGTTCTGTATAATTTCTACATAATACATAAAATAAAAATGCTATTTTATTTAAATTCTTCTGAATATACTATTCTTCTGAATACTTCTACTGAATATATAGGTAGTTAATTCACAGAAAATGGTTTTATGTTGTTATTGCTTTAAGTAGTTGTTTCTGTATAGACTGTAGCGTATTTTCATCTTTATGCAATACATAATTATATAGTTAAAAACATGCATTGTATGTATAACATACAATGGCAGGATACCTTTAGCTGAGTGTTTTGTTAGGATTGCATGTTTTTAAATAGTAAGTTTTAAAAATTTGGTTGATAAATTTGACAATTAAGTGCATTAGAAAATTCTAATTTCAACTAGAATTTGGAAGGCTGAGTTCTTTCTTTTACATAAAACAAGTTTGTTTACAAGTTGGTATTTGAAGCAGTACCAGCACACTAAACAAAGATTCCGCGACCAACTTCCGTTGGCATTGTGCAAGGCACCTGAAAACCACGACCGCAGTTTCGAAACAAGTATTGCACAATTTTAAACAAAGGTATAGACGGGGACAGAGCATTACCATAAACCGTGGGTCGGTAGGAGCGCGAAATTGCTTTTTTGAACTCACAATGTTACCACTATTAGGAAAAAGTTGAATAAGAGTGGGGGAAGACGGCATGCGGCGGCAACGTAATCACATTTCTAGCCAAACTTTGGTTACTTGATGCAGAACGGAGTCTCACCGCAGCTTACAGAGCTTCATTTGCGAGTTGTGGCACAAGATTAGAAGTGTTTTAGGAACAAAAGACCCTGCAACGAGCATTTTAGCACTTCCATCCTTCCTCGCCACAGCTATCGAAACTCACTGAATGCTCACCCTCCTTCCTTCCTACCAACTGTTTAACATACATGCAATTTTAAGTAGACTATAAACGAGAACATTATTAAAATTCTAACGTAAAAACTTGAAGCTGACCAGTTTAAATGCAGGGAACTTAGCTGACTTGTAAACTACACTACTAACTTTACCACTCACTCAATCCTTACTTTGTTTAGTTTCTAACAAAGTGACCAAACTTTTTATATGTGAAAGCAGAGTCTCTAAAATTGCTAATATATTTATGCCATTCAAGGTTTAACTTAGGAACATTGTAGTGAATATAACAACTACTATAGTAACGACAAAATCTTGATGATGATGATGATCAATGTAATAAGTTATCAAGATTGCCGGTCGACATATTTAGGTTCCTAGATATGTATAGTGTTTGATTTTTGTAATTTTAATACCGTATATAATGAGTGGCATGTTTATATGATTTTTTATTATCGTAGTAAGAATTTCGTGTTACATTGACGCTGCTCGTATTCTGAAAATTTCCCTTAGTCGTCCTTTAAGTCACCTAGTTCGAGAAGAAAGGGGATGGATCTATATTATACTCGTAGCCGCAGCCACACAGACACGTAGCGTATAATTGGCACAGCTTCACTTCAAATGAAATCCTAAACAGCTTTTAACACCCCGGCCGTTTGTAGTCAGAAATCAAGTGTGAACGTAAAGTGTGAGACCAAAATGACGTTGTATCTCGGCAGCTGTACTGTACTGTACAAGAGTACGTAGGTAGACCCGGCGGCGGCGGCAGCAGCGTCGTTGTGGGGACGGGGTTCCGGCGCCCCTTATCACCGGCGATAACGCGCGCCCCATCTCTGTGCGCTTGTACTCGTGTGCGCTAACCTACTAGAGGATGAACGTTTTATTACAACGTCGCTTAACATTAAATTTGGAAGCGTTTGGGGTTTTGGGAAATTTGTTGCGACCCGCTACAGGAAAATATGTCGTGTTGTTCTGTGTAGAAATTACGTGGATGACTGAGAGCTAATGTATATTTTGTAATGAATAATTATTACAATGATACAATATATATACTCTATTGATGTATATTCAAATATATATAATTTTAAACAATTTACGATTACAAATATTCATTTAGATACGAACACAATAGCATTGTAATTACCACACGCAGATCGCTCACAGTTAGTTGTATTTACTTTGGCCATGCACCTTACCTACCTACTAATCTCGTTATAAGAGCATTGATCCCCTTCTATCAGGCGATTTAGTGGAATAGAGATAGCTCTACTTATTTCCGAAATTAGTTCCAAACTACAACGTATTCGAAACTTGTACACGGCCCGATTGGCCCAATCTGTGTAATATTACACAAGTTCCTGATTAAATTTAATAAAACCAAGACGGTTACCTAATTGCGCGAGCTAACTTCCATTAACGACTGTTCGATTCGCACGGAGTTCTGCCAGATTCGATCGATCCATCGCCGGGCTCTGAGAATGGCGCCCCCAATTGCCAGCCGACTTTGTGAGCAATTAGTGAAAAAGAAACTTGCCGAAACACACTGCTCCCACGTAATTGGGTCCAAGAAATACATGCAAGTGGAATTTATTGATGTTTACGGTAACTAACAAAAGAAATTGTTGTTCTATTTTTACATGTATTTATTGTTTGTTTAACTACTTCGCTTGTTTTTACTCAATCTCTCGTAAACTTAAGTAATACAAGTTTTTGCTTGCAATTTTATCGGTTGGATTTCAGAAATTGGCCTTCTGGAAATCTTTACTGAAATTAAAAGTATTATATGTAGTACAGAGCATGTTATATTCTTGGTTAGCTTAGCTGTTTGTGCGTGACTGAGTCACAATTATGTAAACTTTTACATCGGTAGTAAATACTACTATACTACAATAAATGAACTTTTAGGAACAGAGAAACACATATGTACAAAAAAATACATGTTATAGTTTCGCCATGTCCGTCAGTCTATCTTTCTGTGGCCTAGATCAGATATAGATGAAAGTACTCGTACTAGGAAGCTGTAATCATGCCCCTTCTGAATACGCACATTGTGACAGGTAACTACTAAACCACTGCTTGCGGCCCGACATGCACTCGGCTGTGTTTTTCACGTTCGTCTTTTAAAGGCATTATTAGAGATAATCGACATTTCTTATATTTCAAAGAGCTTAAAAGACGATTAGTTGCAGTACTTTTATGTTTTATAGTTTTATGAGGGGGAACCACGGGAAACCAGTTGGGAGAACCATGAGCCAGCAGGGGGATTCGTGCGAAGTTGGTAAAATAATGAAATACAAAACAATTTACCACATATTAAATATTTAATGATTTGATGTAATGAATGTAAATGTGTAATGAGAGTAAATCGAAAATTATCGGCTTTCCAAAAATTGTGGTCCCCCATCTTTTGCCTTTACGCTATTTTTGCGTAGGGAAGCATACAATCGGTATTCGGTCTATATTATAGTAGTTTCCGTCATTAGAAAAGTATCTAAAACTGGTACCGTTTACTACCAGAAATGAAAACTAGCTAATTCCTAGGAAATAATGTCTAAACCGAAGCTCTCCGATCTCGCATCCCACGAATCCACGAATCGATCAGTTCTTCATCAAGAATCGAAACGCGGGGAATTCATCAGAACGAACAAAAGATCCGTCCTGAATTTTAATTCAGCGTCACAGTTCGCGAGTGAATCATTTACGTGAAATGGGAAGGAGAAAGCCTCGTGAGTGGATCGAGCCACTCGTATTAATGAGATTTATCAACGCGCTTCATTCCGTCCACCGATTACACGATTTAATTGAGCGGTTTCATTTTCTTTCGATCGATATCTTTGTTTGACGTTTGATATTATATATCTAATTCAATATGATGGGTTACGTTTCCGTACATTATGCTTAGTAAGAAACATTTGGTAGGATAGACTTCAGACCACCAGTCTGCTTCATAAGTCTAGGCTCCAGAGACTAGCTTAACTTATGGCAACGAAAATAATTAAAGTATTTGAAAATCGTCAGTCTCCATCAAAGGGATACACGACCAGCCTTTTTTTAGGGCTTATTTTCTATGGGTTCCATAAGTTTAGTACTGTATCCATACTAATAATAGAAGTGCAAAAGTGTGTCTGTTCGTTTGTAATTCCTTCCCGTCTTAACGGAGGGTCAGAATAACTAGATTATTTGTATAGGGATAGTTGAAGAACTGGAATAGCACATATTTTACTTTTTATACCGATCGAGCATGTTGTTTCCGTGGGATAGATTACAAAGTCCACGCAGACGAAGTCTCGGGCTAAAGTTAGTACTAGATAACATCACTATGAGTGTACGGAACCTACCCGTTGCAGTCTCTATAATTTAATTTGACTTGAAAGTTTGTAATTTGTAAGTTTACATGTAATTTTTAATTTTGTAGTATTGTAATGTCTTAGAATTACTTTTACTATTTAATTGGGCTAACGTAATTTTAGGATTATAATTCATACATTATGTTAATATGTTTTTAGATATTGAATTAATTATAATAATAAAACCGCCACGAATCGACTTACGTTTGTATGCCCAAAGACCATACAGTGATATAGAGGTAGAAGAGCGCTTGCGATAGCAGCGATAGTTTGATTTTTTTTTATTTAAAAGCGTAATGAGTTTGAGCTTGGCCTTTATTTCAAGGGCTGTTTCAGCAACCTTTCATATCGAAACACAACAGCGGTAGACGGCAGATTTGCAATACTCACAAATTATTCTGCAGGAACCACTTAACGGACCACGATTAAAAGCAGTTTATGTACCTTTTCATACACTAGGGTACGTGCATGAACAATTTCAC
This sequence comes from Carcina quercana, assembly GCA_910589575.2. Lineage (NCBI taxonomy): Eukaryota > Metazoa > Arthropoda > Insecta > Lepidoptera > Depressariidae > Carcina > Carcina quercana. The sequence continues at coordinate 11,977,356 of OU342432.1, read as the reverse complement.
TAAGATTGTTTGCCATGTTGAAGCAACAAGTGGTAGCAAACAAAACAAACACACTTTTGCATTTACCATGTTAAGTATTAAGTTTCAATAAGTAACATCAAGTATGTTGTTGGTATATAGTAAGGTAGACCTAAATAATTACACCAACATAATTTGCAATATTAATCATCCACAATGTACCTGTTAAACGGTTACACAGGTACACCGCACAGTGAATATCGTCGGAAACATCGTCAGGACCATTACCTCGTTAACTTAACACTGAAACTTAACATTAAGTTAACACGAAAACGTGAACTGCAGTCGTTGCTTATTAAACTTGCTTTTCACCTTTTAATATATTTTGAGTGGTTGCGACTATTTTGGAGTAATTATAATAAGTGATTTATATCGCTTGTATTTGTCTTTCTCCTCATATGATGGTAAATGACGACAAAACAGAAGCTTCAAGTTAATGAGTTGATTCCTATGTCATACATTTTATTACCAGAACACAAAAGTGCAGTTTTAGACTTCGATTAACGTGGTGGTAGCTAGGCAGGTGGACATAGAAATATCGAGTATCAGATACGCACGCTTAGAATAGAACCTGTAAACTCCTGGTCACCAAGGCGTTGGCTATTTTTTTGGTTCCATACCCAAAGGGTGTCCAGTAGAACTGGTACTAATCCTTCCGGTCCGTTTCTCAGTATTGTACATTTTGAACCGCAATAGCACTGACGCTTTAACGTTGACAGTTTAATTTTCACAGAGTTTGTATGTATTAATAGTCAACCCAAAAAAAAGTTAAAAGTTAGTTTCCATGCAAGAAGTAGGTTCCTTTCTGCTGAATATTATACAGTGGTACGAAACCTTTGTGTGGGAGTCCGACTCGCACTTGGCTGTTTTTTGTGCATCTAATTAATTCAATGTTAGAAAAAAACTCGGACGTATACTTTTGCGCTGTTTGCCGTTTACGAAGTCTGACACATTTATTTATTTATTTTTAGAAAAAGAAAATGTTATTTTAAGTGATATTATTGCTTTGTAATTAATTAAGCCGTATTCATGATCCAATTGTCTTAAAATAATACTTTTAGGTTAAAAAAATTGTATGGTAAAGGAGCGAGCTTTTAGCTATTATGTACAATGGCTACAATACAATACGCGTATTATGAAAATAAATTGATATAAATCAAAATAACTGAATATGTTATTGGGTTTTAAAGACTTACTTTTGAATTATTAAAATAAGTCGTCGTTACCTAAAATGCTTCATACGGCCAAGTGAGTTTTATAACCACTTACATGTAACATCAAGTGGAATCATAGTCAATAACCTTAAATATTTTAGAAAGAGAATGGTTTGAATCAGACCATAAATGAATAATCAAACAGATATGTCAGATGAGTATCGTACGAGAACCTACTACTACAGTGAAAAGAAGAAAAAAAGCTATAATTAATCGACGGTACTTTAACAATTCACATTAAAAACACCGAGAAACCGGTAATAACGACGTGGAAAGACTCATGTCGCTACGGACGGTAAAAGGGAAATAAAACGGAATAAAACCCGGTATTAATTTAATCGAAAACTCCTCTTCATTAGTTTCAGTCGTGCGGTTGAATGGGCAAACAAATAAAAATGTTTGATCTCGCCAGTTATGCAATTGGAACGATATTCGAATTATTACAATCGGACGAGCGCTCCGTTCGTTCCAAACGGTGCATAGCGCTCTCTACTTGTGGTTATCTTTATTTATATAAATACAGAACGTACCGATACTTATATACCAATATATGTATTTGGTATAATCATGCAACAATAAATATGAAAAACTGCTCTGACAACTAGGGTTCGTGAGGTCGCGTTGGTTATCGACCTTATAGCCTACATCATAAGATGAAATACGATTATAATAAAATAATGAACCCACAGGGACAGTAGATACATTCTAGCTACATTTAGTTGGTTTCGAGTATCTTTTTTTCCTGTGCATAAGCATAAGTTTAGCATAAGTTGGTGATTGTAGTAAACAGATTGATATGTTGGAAGCTGCTACCAAATGCTACGTTATTTTTCCACTGACTCCTTTAAAAATGATGGAACTACGCGATTATAAAATCAATTTACTTTGAAAAAATGTGGGAAGTGATCCGAGTTAGTGTTTTTGTCAAATAGGTTTCTGTAACAAATTCTGACAACCTGGAAAATTTTGAATTCTACGCTATTAAGTAATAGAGTCTTATACTCGTACAGTCACATAAAAACAAGAATGTATCTCATAGAGAAAGTGTAGGTGATTTTTGAATAGACAAGACGATATAAAGACGAACATAATATATATATATAATAATGTATAAATCAATATAAACATATCAGACGCTTTGATGGCATCGCATCAGTCTCTGAACATGCATCGTCTCAAATAAACATAAAACAAACCTCAGTAGCGATTGGATCGTCTCGCAACCAAATCACAGATGAATGTGCACGAATATTAAACAATAATAAAATTCGGAAATAAACCTTGAACCACAAATATACAATCGTCAACGGCACACAATGAAATTGTTAAAAACCTGCTTAAAACCAGACTAGATCGTGAAATTTCGAAGACTCCGCTAGATAATATTTGTATTAAAACTAACGATGTTTGAGATTCAGTCTCCGATTGGCATTTTAAACGGCATTGGAGATAAAATGGAGAATTTCCGCTTGCTTATTCACTTCTGAAAATCTACTGGAAATATAAGATTATTTTCTAAAATAAATTACGGACGATAAAATTATGAAATGAAACCGAATTTGTCTACGAAATATAATACTCGGGAATGTGTTTATTGTTAAACACACGAACAAAGATAGGTACGCCTCGAATTAATAAATTCTCTTGACTAACCCTATTTATTGTTGAATGTAGACATTCTTTGTTAGTATATTAATGGCATAATCATTTGAACTATTAAGTCTTGAGAACGATAGTACAGCTGGTCTAGACAAGCTGAAGCCATACAGTGCAACTTGATGAAATCAGGCGTCAAACTGCACTGTTAATAACAATGTGGTGCTCTGGTAATGAAAGATATCATCTTCTAGGTGAGCACGGTTCTATCCTCGATCAGTACAGATGAAGTCCAAGTGCGAACGTATTGTGTAACAGTAAGTTTATACATCATTCCGAATTATACCGCTGGCTAAACTGGAACTTGCCCTTAATTGCCTGCCTTGAATTCGTAATTACGATTATTTTCAGTTTTTGTAAATTGCTAAAACATGTGTTTAATTTATTATATATTACCTTAGCAAGAGTCAAAATATCTATGTACCCTTTTTTAGATTTATTGTTTCCAAAGATACTGAACATCGTTCAATATATTTCTCCTCCCCTTTGAACCCCTTACTTTAAAAAAGGGGGCAATTAAATAAAGTTATTGATGTTGCTCTATGTAAGCTAATGAAAAGTTGATTTACAAGACTGTGTTGTCATGTTGTGTGTCAGTTAGTCACTAGCCCTTGTCGCGTTTATGTTTCGGATGGCTTTCAGATTGCGTGCAAATTGTATGAATCCAAAATTCAAATTTTAAACGGATTTCAATCGGTAGGATCTTGTAGTAGGTTCCCGCTCTATGACAGAAAGAGGGACAGACTGCGTAGCCTTAATAATATTATATATATTTTCTAGGGTTTCTATATGTACGAGTAAGCTATATATTTTTGTAATATACTGGTTAAGCCCTTTCATTTGATACTAAACAAGACAGTTTAATCTTAAATCAATATTTTTTGGTACCACTTTAGATATGTAAGTATAGGACGCCATTTTGAATTTTATGTAAAATCATTTAACTTATAACCCGCGGACAAAGACAACGCTTTCAATGACACATTATTTCTCAAAAAACAACGAGTGGTTAAAGGAGATATAAGGGAACAGATACACGTAAATACCCCTCCTTTGACGTCGCTGTAGTCGGGTAAAAGTTTTTCCCTTTTCCCTTTTCCCTTTTCCACAATAACAATGTTCGTGTGATTATGAGTAATATGTTTTAAACGGTTTTTATATTAATATATTCATGACGTACTCGTACATGTATAGTCAGCAAACAAACCACTTCAAACGAACTGCCACAAATTAAGAGGGTATGCTGTTGTCAAAGCGCCCATACAAACGTAGTCCAGTCATATTTTGAGTATTAAGCTATGAAAATCTATGAAATTTTCAAGACACAATCTAGAAACAAATATCTGTGTCGGTGGTGAGTCAGTTTTTCTTTTAAATATATACTTCCAGAGTTACAGGGCGTCAAAGTATTGTATTTTTCGGTAATAAAAAGCCCCAACTTTGAACCTGATTTACAAGAGTATGAATCAATTTAGAACAATTTGGAAAAACCACCGACATCTGAAATTTCATTAGTATACTGTATTAAAAAAATGGTTACATAATATACTGTATCCTTCAAATGATCCCTGGACTACGAAACATCCAAATAACGGGTGGATAACATCGCGTAATGTATGCTGTCTCACCGTACGCGCTCGGGTAGGATAGGGCTCGGAGAGGGACAGCTACAAAACAATGCAACCTTGAAACCGACCACGTGGTCTTACCAACATAGCCTCTTAAGTGACCGAAAATAAAATAATAATAACAACACTTATACAGTTCACCACATCAATTATCCTGATATTTCCAAATATACACAATTTTAATTACAAGTTCGTAAAAAATACAGTCAATATCAATGTGGTGAAGTGAGGCATGATGGGACGTGGACATTGAAAAATACAAGAGAAGTAAATGTTATACCAATATAAACATGGTACAATTTTTTAAGTAAACACTACTATGAACCGTAAAATGAAAATGAATTTAACAGCGATTTGGGCTTTATTTGACCAAAGGCGTAAAATTACTTGAATATTCATTGCTCAACATTTTGTTTCACCAAACGTTACTAAATCTAATATTATCGTGAAATTGCGTAATGGTACGAGACGAAATTTATTTTTATTGGCTTTGTAAATCAGTTCGCGTACCTAGGGAGAATCGAAAATAGTCACTCTTGTAGGAGCGATAGAAAGGGAAATGTGACGAAAGATTAGAATTGTTCTGGAGCCTTGGTGCTTTTGTATAGAAATGTCAGGACCAGGACATTGCACAAAATGAATGTTCTACGTTTTGATGATTTAAAAATGAATACAAGAGCTTGTCATCCAAAGGATATCTATTTGTGTAACAGTGACATCTTACTGCGATCTCCAACCCATCTGATAAACATCGTGATTATGGCATAATGTGTAGAAAACCCTTCATAGAAAGTCAGAATATTGCGGTCAATGAGGGAGGGAGACTCATGTCCAACTGCGACTCATGCGTAATTTATGCGTTATTTATTTAAAACTCTTTTTTGCCCGCAGCTATATATACTTATGTCGGCCTGTATTTAAAAATGTTTATAATATTTTTTATTTAGCCATTCTCTTCCCAAATGGTACGTAAATGCCTTGGAGCTGATTAAACATTTAACAAAAAAAGGTTGGTGACCACTTGCACATGGAAAATAAGTGAAGATTATAAATTTCATTGTATTTAAAATTAATATATTGAGTTGGTATATAAGAGTATGTAATCATATATTTACTTTAAGAAGGTTCAATTGCTTGTTTTTTTAGCCCTAACTAATGCTTTGGTAGCACGGCCAGGCTGGAAACGTTAGAGAGGTGGAAATGTTTAATGGCGTTAATAAAGACTGTGCAAAAACAGTACCGGACCTCTCTTCTCTCTCTTATTCCTTTCTCAAATTTTCATGAGTTAGGAAGCAATTTCTAACTTTTATTAATACGCACAAAAAAAACATATCAATTTGGGCCACCTCCATTGAGCTGCTTAGTGCACATCTAAGCCACTTTTAGCAAGTATTTTCTTAAAGAGCTAATATATAAAAAATATGTTACTGCGTCGTTTGATTTGTCGTCGTTGTTATTTTTGTACACGTAAACACTAAATAATAAGCCGTATGAGATTGTGAGGGGTGCACAGCAGTTGGGCACTCGACCAGCTCGAGGGGGGCACCCAAGAGCCACCACGTTCGTTAGCGAGGCGCGACGAACTCACACCGTGTCCCACTCTATTCCACTCCTGCCCTCTTTTCATTAGGAAGTAATTCAGAGAGCCCGCCACTCTTCCGCTTCATTCCTCCGCGTTTGTGCCCCAGAAGAGTTCTCGTGAAATCTCGTGCACAGCTGAATCAGGTGAGGCTTTTGTGACGAGATTAAAGAACGCGCTGCCTAAACACGTATACGGCTAGGCCGTGTTCCCGTTTGCTAAATTTAGAACTGAGGTCTTGTATGGTTTAGACTAGAGTCGGTCGAGTGTGAGTAATGGGTGCTGAGTTGACGACCACCGTTTATTATCTAATGGAAACTATCGAGTGGAAATTATTGGCAGGAGTCGTAAACGAAGGAAGGTCTTGTTTCGTGAACACTTTCGGAGAATAAGGCTCTATTATAAATAGATGTATGTATGTATATGAACACAATGTAACAAAAGTAGATTGTTAAAGTTTTAGAACTGCAATTTTATGGAATTTAAATATTGTCATTTTATGGTTGACCTTTGATTTCAGCAGCAATTTTATTAATAAAAGTGTTAAGCTATTGTAATTATATTTATTTGGTATAAATTCCACAAAACTATTCTATATAATACAACTGTTTAGAAAAAAATATCTTCTTGATGAAGATTGACTTCTCTTCACTTAAACGATAACATGGTCGAATCAACAGATGGTTTCCGCCCTAATTTTATTGTAGTAATGCGGACGGTTTTCACCACACTGATGCATCCCATCACCTGCATGAAGCTTTTAACTTCATCATTATCGTATAAAAACTTGTAGAATAGCGCAGTAGAACCACTCTCTATTATCGTACGTCCAAAATCGCTCGCGTCACTTCCGTGAAATTACTCGGCTGTCGTCCTAAAGCGGTATGTGAAAGCAATTTGGTAATGCACTTTTGTACGTCGGTCGGTGGCACCTTAAGCGATGCGATACTGAATACCGTCGCAGTTCGGGTGCTGCCGAGGTGTTAAACGAGCTTAGAACGGTTCAATTCACAGATTTATGGCCCAAAATTTCGGGCAACTTATCTTGCTTTAAATGTAAGTTCCACTTAACTTATTGGTAGGTACGTTGTTAATTAATTTTAGCACTGTAATAACATGATTACTTTAAATTGCTGTAAACATTACGTATGCTTCATCATAATTTCTCATAAGGGAGTGGAGAGATGTTCGTTTGTAAGTTATAATTCCAGGCAATAAAACTATTTGAACATTACTAACGGTGGCTATCACCTCACCTGTGGGACTCTAAAACAAATCACCTGAGAAATGTTGTGAAGGCAACCTTTGCGCCTGGAGAAGGACTATTACGCAGGGTTGGTTCACTTAAAACGACCCTTGGGACTGTAGACCCGATTTACTGGACATTGAATGAGCAATAAAAATATAAATTACATTGTTTTACTTCCGGGTAACAAAGACATCCGGAAAAAGGCAAATAAAATTTACGACGGTAAACATACAAGATGGATATCAATACGTATCACGGTGTTTAGGTACATTATCACTATGTTTTCTATATAATTTTATACATTAAAATAACAGGAGTAATTATTTGTTTCGGTTATAAAGAAACACAATATCTATCACATCTACTTATAGAGATTCATTTTTCTGGTTTTTTAAGCTAGTATAACAATGTTTATTCAAATAACGGATTTCTTTCAAGAATTTATTAAAAGCCGTAGAAAGACGCCTTTTATGTCACCTTCTACGACACTGCATAATAGTAGAATAAAATATGTTTTCGAGGACAATTAACAAGGTGTGGAATGACCCAGAAACGTGGAGCCTACACTGTAGTCTGCCTGCATAGCCAGCTCATGTAAGGTATTTACGCAAAAAGCGTATCGCACAGATCAATCGCCTTTATCGTCGGACGAGATCTAGCGCGTGTGTAGGGCACGTACCGCGCGTATTATCGCGCAGGCGATCGCGAAGCGAACGATATTAGTACCATTCGTCTTTGTCGTACCGTTTCCTAATTTGAATAATCGCAGGTGAGAATGCAGAACGATTTTCCGCAGTGTGAGGGGCCCTAACAAATCTTTTATTGCGCCAATTTCTAACTCACTCCCGCGAATAATTCGAACAAACAGAAGTCACTGTATTCCGTGCAGAAATGTGAGGCAACGATGAATAAGTAATAGAAAAGAGGCTCCAAAAATGTAAAGTGAGAATTTTCCCATTGAACCACAAATCAAGTGTTAAAACAAATATTTAAAAAGAGAAAGGAATTTGCAGACTACAAAATGCTCTTCATCCCTGGCTACTGGCAAACGCGAAATCCGATTTAATTTATTTTTATCGCGGGGCTTTATAATTTCATTTTCGCACTTTCCATTTCGAGAGAACGCCGGCGCCGCGGACCGCCGCTCTATCCGAATGAGATCTCCACGAAATCAGGTACAAAAGAACGATAATGAACGCTCACTGCTTGCTACGTAATCTAAATTATTATACGAGTCGAAATTCTTACTTGGCAGCGAAAGAAATCTACTTTATCTCGGGTACCGGGAGATGTTTAATAAAATTAAAACGTCGGAGTACGGCCCTTTTCGATGTTTACGGTGTCTCTGTAACAGCATTTCGATTCTAATTTTCTTTCGTCTCTCTGAGAAAATGTCTTTAATCGGCTCGGCAGTCAGTACACTTTAAGCGAAAAAGAAACTGAGATTATTTTGTTATACACTCCCGATTTAGTGAAGTTCTGAAGTTCTGAAGACATTTTCGCCCGCGAGAAATATCTGACGTGCGATTAGTAAAGTCAGTTAAAGTTGGATCGTTTGGTAGGTACGTTAACATTATCTTGCGATTTATTAGAGCGCTGTTATAGCAAGTGAAGCGAGCCTTTATTGAGTTGCAAACATGTTCAGAGTTGGACTGTCACAGGAGCCAGGGACCGGAGGCGGTAACATTATAATAATAAAATAACCAAACATGTGCACATGAATGTTTCAAGTTTTACAGAACAGTTCTACACGTAGTAATAAGTATTTATTCGTAATACATTCCAATAAAATGTTTATATTAAGACACAATTTCCAATACGATTAGAAACACAACTTTTGTAGGTGGTTCAGTTTCGGAGTTTCCATGTGAAACTCTTTAGACTGAATATAGACTTACATGGAGATCGGTTGTCAAAAATGGTTAAATCCCAATTGTTCTGTTGTCGAAAACAGAGGGACAACACGGCCGGGAGGCCCCACCGACGCCGCCGCGGCGCCGTTCGGTCCCTCCCTTTCCTCCCTAACTCTATTTTTCGACTTCCTTTTCCCTGCCAGCCGTACGACTGACTTATATTAACTTCATAACTTGTTAAACACAACTTTTAGAAATATGAGATAAGTAAGTAGTGCTTTGAAGAGATTTTGAAAGTATCGACGTTGCTGTAACATTGTGTAAGAGTATAGTAATTGTGCTGGCAGTACAGTTTACTAGTGATATGAAGATACTGTATTGAAGCTATGATATGTTTGCTACATATATTACTAGCAAAAGTTGATATGTAAATTATGGATCGGAATTACATTGTAATAAAAAAATATTGGTTGTCTGTAAAGTCGTGACACTTTTTCGTGCGTGCAGCCGGCGTTCATTGATTTGTAGGAAGTTATCGCGTCAAAAGTTCAATTTTAAAAGTACATCACCAGTGAAAATTTGTTTACAATTTCATCATTACGATAAGTAACAACCTAAAGTATAACCAATATTAAAATTTTGTCTTCCCTAATTTTATTGAGCCTAAATATACAGGGTGGTCCAAAATGTGACGTCCAAAAATTTTTTTTAGATTCCTTACACCTGGGTGTATCCGAAAATACCCCATGTATGTTCCGCGATTTTTTGTAGTTTAGAAGTTATGATTTTTTAAATGTATATTTCGAATTTTCTGCCGGAGCGACTTAAAATAATCGTAACTTGTTTAATAGTAAGGTTTTTTTATTTATTTTTTCTCGAAAGTGATCGTCTTGAATCACCCTTTCTACTTTATTATCAACTACACAACGTTATTCATTACAAGTTACCGAAAAAAGGGACGAAAGTAAAAATTTTAGGTTTGAGTTGAACGGAGCAAAATTTTCAAAAATTTCTTAATAATACAAAATTAATGTTTCATTGGTTCAAACTAATTTTAAAAACTCCAGCAGTTTGTCAGCTTACCAAATAATAAAAAAAAAGTTGTTCTTAATAGGCGATTTTACGACGAAATTGGCTTCAGAACTTAGTTAGGTGAGAATTCATAAAGAAAAAATTTTGTCAAAAAAAAATATTAAGCTTATTTTGTTTTCATTTTTATGGCCTACATTAGCAAGGCATCATCAAAAGCATTCAAATAATTTCAAATTGAACGATCAGTGACACATTAGAAAACATTTTATTTTAAAAAAGCTTAGTTTAGTTTTTATTAATACGGTTATTTTGGTTTATTTTTAGCATCAATAAAAGAAAACACAAATTAAGTTCAACTACTTTATTAAAGAAGATTTTCAAAATGACGCCCTTCAACTTCGATACACAATCGGCAACGTCTTAAAAAGTTATCTTTTAGTCTGCGGAAAGCGCTTGAATTTTGTCTGACTTTCGTCGCTGCTTCTCTCAATTTTCGTCTCAGTTCTTCTTCGGAGTTAGTTTGCTGAGCATAGACAACTTCTTTGTAGTAACCCCAAATAAAAAAATCTATTGGGTTCAAGTCCGGTGAACGTGCAGGCCATTCGATTGGGCCGCCACGCCCAATCCATCTGCCCGGGTATGTTTCATTAAGGTGCCCCCTCACTTGGCGTGCGTAATGGCAAGGAGCACCATCATTTTGGAATATCATGTGCCTTCTTGTTTCCAAGTTTACATCTTCCAGCAATTCAAAAAGGTTGTTCTGCAAAAAGTTTAGATATGTGTCTCCATCCAACCTAGACGGCAGCTCGAAAGGCCCAATCAGTTCTCCATTTACAATTCCCGACCACATGTTTACGCTGTATCGATGTTGAAAATTTGATGCTCTTGCAAGGTGTGGGTTTTCAATTTCCCAGCTGTGATAGTTATGGATATTAAATACTCCAGTGTTTTCAAAACGGGATTCATCGGTCCATAAGATCTTATTAAAAAAATCTGGGTCTTCCTGACACCTTTGTATCATTGTTTCGCAGAAAGCAACTCTTCTAGGGTAATCTGAAGCTTGTAGCTCCTGAACGCGCTGAATGTGGTAAGCGTGGTAGCCTTCTGAAAAAAGAAAAGGACTATTACTCACCACCTAGGCAGGAAGAAGTCTAATACCTGGCATTGTATCTGTGATTTATGTTTTGTGTAAATAAAAAACAAAACGACATACCATTTTTCAATATCCTTAGAACTGAGGTCCGTGGTATTCCAGTCCTTCTGGTTATTGCTCTGGAACTCGTAGAAGAGTCTCTTTCTACAGCTGCGATGACTTCATCTCTTCTGTCCGGATCTACTCTGGGTACTCCTTCGTGCCTTTGGCTACGACCGGGGATACGCCCGGCCATCAGCGTATTATGAGTATTAATAAATACCCTATGGTCCGGGTAATGGTCCAGTATTTCTCCTCGCCGGTCCAGTTGTTGACGATATAGCCTTGCGGCTAAATGACCGTTTCCTTTGGCCATACCATAGTAAAAGTGCATTTCTGCGTACTGGCTTAGACTAAAATTACTCATGTTGCCGTCAGTAACACAAGCACAAGTCAGTCGTAAGGCAAATCGGAGTCCGTAACACAAGCACAAGTCAGTCGTAAGGCAAATCGGAGTCCGTAACACAAGCACAAGTTAGTCGTAAGGCAAATCGGAGTCCAGTAACAAAGCGAAAGTAGGTTCAAAATATCGGTATCGGAAAGAAGCAACGTCAAGTAGTATCACACGCGATGGAAGTGAGTGAACGACTAGCGGACGGACGATACAGTGAGATGCTACGGAGAATGTATGGGGAGAGGGGGGAGAGGGAAGTGCAGGTAAAAAACCCCTAGCGCGCACGGCTGACTTTTGTGGCCAAGACAGTAGGTCTTTCTCTTTCGTACTTCTACGCAACCATAACAGTGCGAAAGAGAAAGACCTTACTGGCCTGGCGCCTTTTGAAACGTGTTATTTATTGCTTTGTGTCATTGTGTGTGATTGGCCTTGAAGTAGATTTTGGTTTAATTCTAGCTTTCATAATTTCATGTCTAAAAACAGAAAATGAAATGTGTCACTGATCGTTCAATTTGAGATTATTTGAATGCTTTTGATGCCTTGCTAATGTAGGCCATAAAAATGAAAAAAAAAATAAGCTTAAACATTTTTTACGACAACATTTTTTTTTTATGCATTCTCACCTAACTAAGTTCTGAAGCCAATTTCGTCGTAAAATCGCCTATTAAGAACAACTTTTTTATTATTATTTGGTAAGCTGACAAACTGCTGGAGTTTTTAAAATTAGTTTGAACCAATGAAACATTAACTTTGTATTATTAAGAAATTTTTGAAAATTTGGCTCCGTTCAACTCAAACCTAAAATTTTTACTTTCATCCCTTTTTTCGGTAACTTGTAATGAATAACGTTGTGTAGTTGATAATAAAGTAGAAAGGGTGATTCAAGACGATCACTTTCGAGAAAAAATAAATAAAAAAACCTTACTATTAAACAAGTTACGATTATTTTAAGTCGCTCCGGCAGAAAATTCGAAATATACATTTAAAAAATCATAACTTCTAAACTACAAAAAATCGCGGAACATACATGGGGTATTTTCGGATACACCCAGGTGTAAGGAATCTAAAAAAATTTTTTGGACGTCACATTTTGGACCACCCTGTATAAGATGTCATTTTAGATAAAGGTCATCTAGCTGACAGGAGTAATAGCAGTCATTCAGATGACGCTCTGTTGAACATAATCAGATTGAATGAAGAGGATATCTCTTGAAATAATCGTTTCAGTAATCGCGCATTGTCACACCAGTGAACTGAGCAGTAATTAGGCAAATGCACCATGTAGCGCGGAGGCGGCAGGAGCCTGCCCGGCGCCCGCGCCCGTGCCCGCGCCCGCGCCTGCCGACCCCGTATTGTTCAACGTAATGATTATATAACCGTACTTTTACTACACAATTAAAATTTAAGCGTTCCTAAAATTGTACGGAAGATTGTACAGTACTCTACTTCATCTTAACGGAGCGTAGCGAGCGTCCTAAAAGGGTGTTCCTAAAATCAGAAAAAGTATTACGACCGATAAAGTTTGTAGGCGACTTCATTAGATATAGGCCAATGTTGTTATCGTAAAAGGTAGATATTGCTCGTAGCAGGCATTAGCAGATGAAAAAGGCAAGAAAAAGATTCTGACTGTTAAAACAGGTATGAACTTACATGTGTATTCTACAGGATAGTTTACAGCGAGTTTATAAAGCACCTTATTCGAAATAACATCGCGAACAGCCACGGATGTCTAACTTAAATAAGATTTAATATTCGTATCCGGCAAGAAGTTTCTTGAAGGAGTGTGTGTAATCAAAACCTGCACAGGAGAACTTTCAACTGAATCTCCCAGCAGTTGCAGAGTCGGCGCCAGTAAAAAACTGAAATGAACTTGTCGCTTAAAACTAATTCCATTCCCAACTTTGTGTTAGAATAGTTTTAAGTTTCGCATTTTTTCCCATCTTAACTTGTTCACAGCTTAAAAATCAATTCGTTGGAAGTTGTGAAAGGGCAACTTGTAAGGTGTTTACTTTGCAACTACGACGTCGCAATGTGGACCAAACTTCAACTTCGCCCGCTCGCTAACAGAGAATTTTCTTTCGAAATTAACCAACTTCAGAAAAAATATTTGCAAACAAGTTTCCTTTCTACACAAAAACAAAGTCTACTCTTTTACAGGTTACATGAAGAATATTAAAATTTTGAGATAAAATAAAACTTTTTTCGAATAAAAGTTTTAAAATTGTTTCTAAGGATTTATTTATTAAAGTTTTTGTCAAACGACTCTTTTCCTCGCTGAGTGTACTTCATTTCGCACGGCGGTGTCGTGTTTTCTTAACTTTATTTCCTAAGAACTGGTTTTTTTTTCGCAAACAAAATTGATGCCGATTTTGAAGTTATCTGACGCGTTTTGGGTGTTTCGCAAAACTGTTAATCGGATACTAACATATGAGTGTATTATGCCATATACGTTGACCAGTTTGATATTATTCCTGATGAAGGTGGTACGTTGAGAACAAAGTAACAGAAACAAACGATGCAATAACTCGGAGACAATAAAGGCCATCTTGAGACATACCATTAGGATAAATCCTTGGAGAGAGAAAAACTATTAAACGTGACTAAGTACGTTTGCGACAGAGAGAACGGATTGGCCCTTGTCCTTCAAGAGCGCAATTAGTTCGCTTTTTGCTGCACTTGGTTGTTTTGAGTAATGATTTGAGCGCGCTGCGGTTGTTTACTCTGCGTACAAACGCTGATTTATGGGCGGACTTCTATTTGCCAAATTCATAATCTATTGCTCAAATTCCTATCGCTGTTTGGAATGTATCGCTATGAGATGCCAAATACTAATACAGCCATTATTTAGACAATCCGAGGTGAATGGTTTAGTATGTTTTCACCGCATTAGCAGATATAATGGATTTTTATTAAAAGTAATTTTAGGAGCTAGTATTTTAAATGCATATTTTACTCCTAACTACACATTTTAATATTATAAATGAGAAAGTTTGAAAAACAACAATAGCTGTACGGATTTGAATGACATTTGGCACTCAGAATATATTTTGTAACAACACATACTTTTTATTTCAGCAATCTGTACCTATGAGAACATTTATAAACCCCACGAAGACCAAACTGTAGACGTCTAGTTCTTATTTAAATAACGTTATACTAAAACATGATGCACGCAATTCGTTCGCGTGATCAGAGTCTGTATTGTGCTTTAGAGCACCCATAAAAAGACATACGTTATCATTAAATGCTGAACCTAACATAAGGATGCGTCCATAACATGCAAATTGTAAGGCGGGGAACAAGAAACTTGGCAGCGGGAGAGCGGTCGCGCGATCCAGCAAATCTGCGCGCCATGCTTATCAGCTCTGATTCATACACGGAGACACAGCACTATGTACATACATCGCAACAACGCGTGGCGAAGTTAGTTAGTGAATATGCGATACCCAGACGTTTCATCTTGTGGATAAGAAAGCTCATATGTCCCAGGGATTCACCGACGCTTTGTCGACGAAGAAAAGAATGGATCGTGATGAGAAATGTGGTGGAATAATTTATCTTTGGGTTAGTTTAGGGAATGAAGCTTGTCTCCGACAGAACCACGCGGATGACGGCTTATTTCTAATTCAGGGACGCGTTTTCCAAGGGAAGATAAAGCGCTGCGGGTGAATAACTGAATAAAAACGATGAGTCACAAACTTGTATGGAGGCTAGCCAAAGTATCGGTTCGGTAAGACTGTCGACTGTGCGGCGTAACAATACCTGTCCGTGTCCACGGTGGAACACTCATAGTGCAATGTTAAACATCATCAGTTTTTGAACATGAGGTTCATGTTACAGAGACACAGATAGCAGTGCACCTGTCTTTTATGTCTAGAGATCTTGAAGGACACTCGAGCACAAAGCGCCGGAGATTTATTGTCCCGCCGTAAACGCTACACGAACTTTGTACACTCAAACTCGATGAAACGCAATATTTAACGTTCAACTATTTCCATCAATTTGTAACATCAAGAAGGGAAAACTTAAATTGGAGCGATTGATTTCTAGCGCGAGCCGCTGGCCGTCGCCCCCGCGCCCCTCTAGCATTGTGCCTCCAGATTTATTTCTGTTTCGCCGTTTTTATTGCGTACTCGGAACTTATAACGAAATAGTTACGGCTGTTAAAAGGTTTTATTGGTTAACCTTCGGCGTGTGCGGTCATAAAATAGATTCGTAACGTAAAGAAGCGTGCGCATAGCGCTAGATTTATAACTGAATCACGTGAAAAAGAAACAAATTTTCCCTACAGAAGGATATCAAACCGGAGATATAGCACGAATTTATCGGCAAATTGTGGAAATCTCAGTATAATAAAATATTTTCTATTGAATATTGTATGAAAAGAGTTTTACGGGGTCTCACTCATTTCACTCCATTTTATTACCTACCTTTTTATGCAAGACCTCGGTATTTTGCAGCAGAACGTGGAAAACGAAGCGAAGCTTTAAACAACTGAAATGCGTTAGCTGAAATCGTTACATTTAGCTTACCTGAAACAAAGAAATGAAATTGGTTTAGCAAAAAGTAAAGTGGCAGACAATTTAGCTGGCTGCCATTAAAATTGTTAATATGCCGGTGATCAGATTGAAAGTGGCGCGACCTCCCCTCGAGCCTACGAGCAAATTCACTTAATTTACCTCTCGCGTTGAAGCCCCGCTAAAACTTTACGCACTTAATAAACTCCGAGACGAATTAAAATTCCGTCGGTTTAGTAACAATCGTGTCGGAACGCCGTTAACTCTTTCGCTTCGCGTCGAGTTATTAATAAGGGACACGCCTCGGCCGCGGTGATTTATCTACAAAAATAATGACGGGACCTCGGGTAATCAGAATTAACAAGTTTATGGGCGGCGGATTAGCCTCCAGAAGAGATGGCAGTGTCGACTCACTTCTTTATTTAAATATGCTAATTATTTTTGAGTGTGCAACGTCTCGAACGTTTGGTTGCAGGTTGTTTAGCATAAACAAATCGCAGCTCCGCTGTTGTCCCGCGCACCGCCCGCGCCAGCACCCCTCCCGTCCCGCTCGAGTGTTAGACAAGCAGAGGGAATAAATAATCTCGCAGTTAGATGCTCCTTCCTCGAGGGCCGATCGTAAATCAGCACGAGACGCAATTCCCGTCTAATGTGAATGTAAAATTTACAGAACAATGCCGACTGTAGTTCCACAACGAGATCTCTTTACCAGACTTGTGCGTAATTGTTTAGAATTAATGAGCGTCGACGCTGACAATATTTTGGGACTTTATTCAATAAGAAAAAAGGCTAAATCACCCGACAAATATTTTACAGAGAGTGAATTCATAACAATGTTGTGAGCGGAACAATTTCATGAAAAAAGATAACGCCCACGATTACCAAAGTGAGTGGGAAATCATCAAGTCCTGCGCAAGTTACGGTTGATCGAAATATAAAATGAAAATATAGGTGCGTACCTGACTACCAACGTTGCTTTATTCGGATTTATAGCGTTTGGGCACTCAAAGTAACACCAAATTATTTAATAAATAAGCAATCGTATTCTCACATTGGTACCTTTCTACTCTTCTTTCTCAAGCAGCAGTTGTCAGTTATAACTATTATGTTTAATCTCCAGGCGGAGGACATAAGACGTAAATTACAAAACTTAAATGAACGTCTAGAGCAAAGTTTGCGTTAAACCAGGAGTATCAACATTTTGAATGTTACTTTAGTTCATTTGGACCTATTCTGGAGAGCTTTATCGGTAATTGAACACGAACTATTGCGTTTGAATCCAGGATTAGTGCGAGCTCGCATTTGACCCTTCTCTAGGCGGCCTTATAGTGTTATAATCCGGACGGAATTCTTGCCGTTATTTATGTTCTCAGCTAACCGGCTAATTCGAATTAGCTATTTCGCATCGAATCGTTCCCTTTGTTTCGGTTCCGTTAATTAATTCTTAAGGAGTTGGGTTGATGGTATTGTGTGGAAGCGTCTGATAATGGGTTTCATTTTATGTAACTGAATTTCATTTATAAACAATGACAAGGTTGAGTTACTGGCATTCCGAGAAATCCTGTTACTAAATTATATTTATTAACTAAATACATAAGCAAAATTAATCTAGAAATGCTGCTATACTATTAATTCAAGCAAAATTACTTCAAGAAATCTACTTTGTACTGCAGACTGAACAGCTGATCGTAAGGTTTTTTTAATTGTCAGCTAGGGACCGTCCACAAATAAAAGCTTATCGTCATGGAAATAAGTCCAAAAAAAAAACATACACAAAACCACTCCACCACAGAGACGCAATGCTGAGCTATCTGCCTTTTCATCATTATCATACAAGGTTGATTTGTAAATTATTTATGCCTGATTGATGAATAAACCTATTTTTATTTATTTTATTATTATTTATTATTTATAAAAAAAACCGTCCAAGTGCAAGTCTGACTAGTGCACCGAGGGTTCAGTACAAAATATGCATAATTAACTTACAGAAATTGTATTTTATAACAATAAGCGCCTGGCTAAAAATCACTATCAATTTTAATTTACGCATTAAAATGAATATTACGACAAGCGCTTTAACAGTTTGTAATCGTTAAAATTTACTGAGATATAATTGCAAAATTATATATACTTTTCAGGTTTGTTCTTATACTTGCGCGGTAAGAGCTTGCTTCATGCCAAATTTCATGATTCTAAGTCAATGTGAGGTACCCTTTTTTTCATACCTTTTTAGTCGAAATATGTGGCTTACTCGTATTTAGCTGTATCTTTTTATTGAATTGACATAGAAGCTTGATTTTTTAACAGTTTCAATGTATTAATTTAAAGTTCATTTGTTGGCCATTTGTAGTACGGATCCCTAAAACGCCATGCTACCATCAAAACATAATTCCACTCTGCTCGAAAGTTAAAACATCTCTTATATGATATAAAAGAGACAGGAAGGATGCAAGTGCACTCGAAGGCAATATAAAATATTGAAAAGGTCGCGAGCTGAGGCGGCGGCGGCGGCGGCGGCGGTCCGCTCGGACGACACTCATTACCCGACCCCCAAAAAAGGAAAACGTAGAATAATATATGTTACGATATTTGGATGTAATACACGAAAATGAATGAAAAATTTTCACATCTATAACATATGTATTACTGAATCATTTCTTGGTGATCCAATAGATCTATTGTTGAACATGTGTTTCCCTCATAAATTGCATAGGAGTGATGGTGGTTCTGTTCTGGTGCAAAAATGGTACATCTTGCAAGTTAAACAATAAGAAACTGAAACTCAACTACTATAAGAAACGTATTAGTCGAAGAATAAAAATAAAAAAACTGTTGGTGTAAAATGTCCCATTTTAATAATCTTACCTATATGTTTTGGGAATGTACTCACCAAAAACTTTCATTTGATACCCAAAACAATATCTTTGCCTTTTATTACTATTTTGAAGCACTTTTTGTGGACAGGGCGCCATTTTTAATTTTATGTCAATGTCATGTCACACATGTCTAGCTTTTAACACGTTGACTAACAATACACTTCAAATGATCATCTTATTTATCAAATTAATATAAGAAATTTAGGAGAAGTGAGCCAGTTTTGAACATTCATGAGTTTGAGAATGGTAGTGAAAATTCTTTAGGTTTATGAAGAAAAAAAATCATTGCGGAATAAATAACCAAATCAACTTAATTTATAACTAAATTTTTAGTATCTGTAATAATGTTAAAGTAACACAGACTCCAAAATTTGTACGAATGGAATAAAGTATGAATATGGTAAAATTATAACGTATTCATTCTGGATATAAATAACAAATAAAAAATGATGGCAAATATTTTCGTCCGAATCCCAATATGTAATCGATTTAATAGCTTCCAGTTATTCATGTGGAATCCAAAATCAAGCTAGTGCCAGCAATATAAACTAACTGTAGCTAATTTAGCTAACACAATTCTTTAGATAAAACGGGTAAGACAACCTGCTTTTATTCCAGCATCTAACCTCCATTAGTTGTCGATTGTCTCCAATTTGTCTTTGTACCTTTATCCCGTTTGATCGATACTTTACTAGCGGCATTAAATTCTTACAGTTAGAACTTGTAATAGCATTAAATTGAACTAGTAAGAATATCCTTGTAATCCACCAGCTAGATTTATATGCGTAGAAACGCAGTGCTACGATTTGTAGCCCGTAGCGCGCTGTACGCTACGCCGCTACGTCGTAGACATACGAGCTTAGTGAGTTTAGAATGAGAAGCAAGATGGATGCTGTATCAGCAAAGAGAAAACTGCTTGAAATGCACCGTTGTGTGTCAAATTGAATGATGCTTTGGGTTATAACTTTATGATGTGTATGTGTGTGTAACGGTCATCACGAGTGTATATTTATACACCCGCATTTATTAACCTTTGTTTAGAGGCAACATTTTGAAAATATTGACTGCAGGCACTTTATAGTTTTTTAAAAGTACGACGCGCTACAAATTTTGTTTACTTTAAAAATACAAAACAGAACCTTTGTGTTGGAATTTTATGAGAGCTCACTTCAAATGATTCGCAGTAGCTCCCTTTGACAGTCTCTGTATGTAGATTCCTGGTAAATAGATATACTGGGCATATCAGCATATATTTTTTTATATCAAGATTTAAGAAGATACATGATGGCAAACACCAAATATAAAACGAAGAAGAATGAAAAGCAATATAATTGTAATTCCGACAAGCACATTGCTCATTGTATGGAGATAATACTATGAAAGAACGAGTAAGCAAATAAAGTAATACGACGGCTCCGTCACCTGTCGCCTTCCCACGCGCTCACTCGCACTTGTATTGAAACACGGGTAACGTTAATTTGTTTTTGTTCTGAACGGTAGCTATTTTACTAATCTACTTTACGTGTTATCTTTGTATGCTTAAATTTAAAGCTGTAAAGTGTTTCCTAATGCTGCTACGTTTCGAGTGATACGGGCATTTAAGGGATATAAAATGTAACTGTTGAAATTTCCGAGCAAGGTTTGAGTATTCGAAGAAATTATTCAAGAAATCGGCAGAGAGAGGCTGGGTTACAAGCTTTGGAAATTTTAGGCATGGTAGTGTTGGACGAGTCTTAAGTTTTCTACGCATTACTATTAGCTCATCGTCATTAATATGGATTTGTGACTTTTAAGAGTGATTTGTGCTCGTTCTATTTATTAGAAATGTATGAACCCATGACAGATATTTACTTGATAACAGAGACGATTATTTTATAGTTTAAAAATTTATCAATTTAAAAATTGCTCTACATATATTTGTCTCCTGCCTGTGTACATTGTTTGGTAGAATATTAAAAATTTACACGTGTATCCTTCGTCTTTCAAATTTTCTCACTTGACCCAGGGCTGGTATGGTATGTATATGGTATGATTTAAAAAAAACTGTGACTTATTTCTATTTTTGCTAACATACAGTAGTTAAATAAATAAATACAGGAAAACGTAATTAGAATGCATGAGCATGAATTAAACGAGGAATGAGGATCAGAGTCAAGAAAAATATCAAATTAGATTGTAACGTCATATCGATTGAGCACATAACACTTGAGTTAAACTTCTGCTCCGCTAACCAACAGGCATCTAAAGATAAAACCGAAAGTTTAATCATTATTCACGATATGATTAGAGGGGCCCGCTCTCATCAGAGATGTCGAAATGAACAGCGCGGCGGCTGCGTTGGGAATCAAGCGTAAAATCATTAAAGCATGATATAAGACAGTTGAACTAACGAACCACCCTCGAGCTTGATGCTACTGCTGACTTTCGATATAATCTGTACATTTAAAATACTGCACTGACTTGACATGTCAGCGTCCATTCCGAAAAACTCGAGATAGAAACTTGAGATTTGTATCATCAATTGCTTTTAGTGATGAAGAATGCGGATTTACTAAGAACTACATTATACAGTGGATGATAATGATGGCATTTCAGTTTGTCATCACAAGCTGGAAATAATCAACTGCTGACCGAGAGCGGGGAGCTTGCTGTGGCCAGTATGCTTTAATTGGGATTCTTTAGTTGTGATGACGTCTGTTGAGTCAGAGTCTATTCTTACTGATCCGGCACAAGCAATAGCGTAGTTGCATCTTCAATATCAATTTCAAATTGATACCTCCACCCGTTCCTGAACAAAAAGATATTGACAGATGGAAACAAAGTGATCCTATTAACGCTTCTTTTGCCATTTTGCTGAGCCGTAAATGTGCAATTTTCTAAATTCATAAAATGAATATTTTATCTTCACCATTCACAAGCAAAAGTGAAGTGATTTTAAAAGAATATGAAAGATTGAATCTAAATGAATTTCCTAACCGTTGACATTAAAGTAAAAACAATCCCCAGTCGTTATCTTCGGGAACATTTGGTAAGACGGATGTGTGCGTATGACTACCACGACGCCTCCTTCCATCTCCCTGCTTAGTTGGATTAGGTTCGCATCATTAATCGCTAAAATTGCGTTCACGTGGCGGCTCCGTCGCGATCCTATCCGGGATCTTCAATTAGACGCAGCCTCCCAATTTCAATTCTGTCGATCGAATATAGTTTACTTGGCGACGTTAATGCCCTAAGTTGGTGATTTAGGTTGGCACTTATAATTTGTTTCTCGTGACTTTAAACTTGCTGCGTCTCCAAGTATAATTATTAATTTTGTTGTTTGAACTTCGAATAGTAAAATTTTCCTTATTTCTGCACGTAATATACTCATGCCGCATTAATTAGAAACGAAGGCCTCGAGATATGAAGGCTGAAAGATGAAATTTCGAAGATATTAACGATCAATCAGAGCCATCTATCAATGTGTCATGGCAGCCGATGCGCCAAACAGATGGCAGCACCGGTCGTCGGGTAGAAATTGGAAAACAATTTTCAGCAACTGTGATACTAGCCTGGAAAGTTACAAATGTTTTGCAAACTTGCTTGGTAACTTTGAAGGATTCAAGTTCCGATAAGGTCACTATGACTTGATAGGTCAAACATGCTGCACACTGAATTTGCAACAAAGCATTAGGTTACAGATAAAATATATTTAATGTACGGACATTGTGTCGTACCATGGGGAGGCCTATGTTCAGCAGTGGACGTTTCCTGAGTGATGTCAGCTTTGATTTTAAAGTTTTACGAAGATCGTCCGTCAAACCCATGGGCGTTGTGTATTTGCCTTAACTTTATCCCTCTCCTAATGCTTCCATACAAAATTTCTGTTGTCATAATCTTTTAAAATAGATTAGCTGGCTTTGGCAAGTAATTACCTAAAAATAGGAGACGAAATTATAGTTTCGCGAAATAAATATCACTAATTTACAACTTTATAGTTAGGTACGAGTACAATATAAGTTACGCAGCTAACGGTTCATAGATGGCACTTTGAACAATAATCGAAAAAAAGTGCCAAAAATGAAAATTGTGATTGACTGTGAAGTTGTGTGCTAATGATACTCATTTAGCGACATCACAATCTGATCTTCTATTTTAGATAGTTACTACACAAATCCAGCTATTATATTTTAAAAGATTATGGCAACAGTAATTTAGTATGAAACTTTGATGGAGCTGGATCATCTTAAATTTGTACAAAGTATGATGGTTATTCCTTAAGGCGATTGAGTTTTAATAAGAATAAATTAAACTAAAACCAAAAGCATTTGAATCCTGATTTCTTAGAAAAGTTAGTTTGAGCTCAGGAGAGGAGTGGTTTTCGAAAAGTTATCACAGTGTGTTAATTTGGTAAAATTACTACTTACAAGATGCTTTGGATATATTCAACAAACAGTTTTGTAGAACTAATTAGTGCGCTAAACGAATGTATGATTCAAAGTCATCATTCGCACCAAAATGCTACACTCTTTGAAGTACATCAGTAATGTACATCAATAAAATAAAGTATTATTGTAATTGTACGCAATGTTTGTATTAATTGTATCTTTGTATTGTGTTGTGTGTGTTTTAGTTAAATAAATATTTTTCTGTTTCTGTTTCTAAGTCAAAATTGTTTTCACTTTCTTCTAAATATAAAATAGAAATTTATTTTATTCGACCGATCCTAAACAAAGACAAAAATAATCAAGATAACAGAAATCATTCTGCTATAGTATCGACTGCTTTTCCCAATTGTTTTTGTTTAGCTGATCGCATTATGCGATGGAGCACTCAACTCCCGTCGCGTGATTAATAAAAAATAAGAACGAGGTCTAACTTCGAGAGGAAACATTTATAAACATCCATAAAACATAAGCATTACGAAGAACCTTATTTTTTATTACGGGAAAGAGGAGCATTTTAAACAATTTAATCGCCAACGATAATGTTGGTGGGACGCAGGTAGCCAAATCGGGCACATTTATGACATCAGACACTCCGTGTTAAACGCGGAGGCTTAAAAAGGGTTGATAGCGAGTAGCCTTGTCACCTGGAAAAGCTGGGGACATAAAGGTACCTTCATCACGGCCGGACGTTCATTGATAATTAATGGGTGGCGGCAGTGTAACGAAAACAAACGACGGGTGGCACGCGCACGATAACGATTAATATCTTCGCGGGCGCAGCAAAAACAAACCTACGTAGCCTCGACGTGATAAATCATATCTCCTCAAGGCACAAAAATAAATGAAGCTAATGATAAATGGCGAGAGATGCGGAGTGCCGCCGTCGATTGAGTCGAGTGAATTTGAAAATTAAAATGTCCGGGAGGTCGCCCATCCATTTTGTTTGCTACGCCACGGCCGAATTCATTTCTACCGTGAAGGTGTTTTCTTGGAAACAGATTTTCCCTTAGAGGGGAGAGAATACTCCGTAGATACATTTATAAAGATCGCAAATTCAGATTTATTTCAATCCAATTTCACTTTCAAGATTGGAAATTTTCAATAAAGATTTTTTGTTACTATAAAAAAAATGTGAACATAATACAAAATATGTTACTCGAAAAATCTCCATAGTAATGCAAATCCGTGCCATTTGCCACAAGCAATAATTAAAACAAGTAATGACTCAAAATGTAAGAGTGTCACAGTGCGAGTATAGGTAGACTCGCGTACAAAAATGTGTATCCACTTTTGAACCTTGTCACATTCATCTTTAATTGACATTTCCTTAGCATTTACACATAAGCATTTAAACAAGCAAGGGTTAATGTGACATGGTACAAATGTGGATACATATGTTTCTACTCCAGTGTACATAATACAAAGTCAGCGTTACAATAATTACAGAATCAGTTAATCAATCGACTACAACTGATGCTATGAGTGTAGTTTTGTATTCAAACTTTATAATTTTGAGACCCTAAATTAAAAATATTGCGCCTTCGGCTTATTAAAACTATCACTTTAAATTTGAACGCCATGTATAATATAAAAGTCTTATTAAGTTATATACTAGTACAAAATTGTTAGTAATTTTTTTTATGTTGACAGACCACCAGCGGCATTTTTAAAACATTTAGTCGCAAAACGTTTTGTAAACAAGCAGTTATCAATAACATGAGGGTGAATAAACGAACACTTGTTACAAATATTGGCGTATCAACGGGTATTTCTATCCAGTGCAAGATAACTAAAGCAGATTTAGTCTCCACGACACAGCCTAGTGTGGAGGCCGCAGTGTATAAAAGTGACTTTTCCTGAGATAATAAATTATTTGTATTTGTATTAGATGGGAAACGTGGCATAGCGCCCTGGCGTATATTGTCACTCATGCAGCACGAGCAACATTTCTCTACTGCGGACTGTCAAATGTTACTCATTCCTTTGCGTGGAAAATGTGGAATTTCGTGTGTATTTTATTGAATTTGTAAAGATTTATTTGGAAATAACTTGGTATAGGTTTTATTATTACTTGTGGGGATTTTGAGTAGGAAAATCGCATCCCATGTCTTACCATGGTTCAGGTATAATAGAGTATTGTAACTTTTTAGGCTGTTCTAGCTAGAGGAACGGATAGTAATATATTTTGATAATGACATATTCACAAAACTACAACTTTAGGTGATGTTAGATTCCACAATTGGAAAGTCCCAAAATAAATGATAATTCAGTTTTCGTTATTATCTACCTATGAATCACCAATGACTGATAGACATCCTCAAACCACCTGCTATGTGTGCTGATTCTAAATTTATGACCGAGAGTAATAATAATAAAAAGTGTTTTGTTTAAAATTATAATTATGATTCACTATGAGTTAACATGTTAATGATACTCATTTACCAACATTATAATTCAATGTCCTATTAAAAATATTCTGGAGGAAAAAATTAGTATCAAACTCTTGTCAGCCAAATCGCCTTAATAATGATGATTGCTCTTGAAGATGCACTTATAATAGTTACGATAAACTTTTAGGTTTTGATAAATGTGCCTATTAGAGCTGATTGCAAAGTACTTGTACAAAATTTTACATATCCATTTCTATGATGTTGATAGAATATTAAAAAAAACTCACTTTAGTCAACCGCCGTGGATTATTTGTTTACTCACAAAGATTGTTATAATCTAACTGAGGGTAATAAACATTCAACTTATAGTAATATGTAAATACTACAAACTTTCAGCATGAGACTCAACAGCATTTAGTTGATGATGTGACACTTCAAACAGGAAATAATCAAAACGAAAATAATTCTCATTTACTCCTACACAGTACGCAATACAAGTATAGAGCGTTTTTGTTGACATTCATCTCAATTTCAAAAGAGTCTTTATTTGATTTTACGAAAATGTGCCTAGAAGCGATCCTCGACGTCCCCAGGTACTTCCACATCCAGTCTCGGAAATTGCGTTAACCACATTCGAGGACCAGGAAATTAGAAACGTTCAAGGATGTAATCGAATGTCTCTCTAGCATAGAAATAAACTTCTCCTTTGTTACCTCTAACATGGCCCGCACCCACCGAACTAATGTCATAGATAAGGATGTCAATACGAGAGAAATAACATTACGATTTTGGATATGATACTGTGGAAAATGATTTAAGCTTCGGATTTGAATATCCAAGGGAATACAGTATCACTATATATATTGTCACCTTTTGCGTTAGTTTTTTTACAATTAATTTTAAACCTAATAGCAAAATTTTATTGTAGTATTTTATTGAAAAGATAAATTTGTGTCAGTGTCTTCGATAACATGATGCCGCTAGAGTCGCTACAGAACGAATGTGCTAATTACGTTAGTGATCCCCCCATCTCCCTGTCACCTCATCCCACCCCCAAAGCAAACGACTCCGCTTTCAGTGTAAACAACCGCTCAACTTTACCAGGAAAAATTCGCAAACCCACTTATTTACGTCTCCAAGGTATACAGTGACAACGGCATAACAACGTTGTACGATCTAATAAGATAATTGTCTTAATGTTTTGAAGTATGAAGGGAGAGGGCCGAAAAGTTTCTCACGTTCTTTTGTTTCTTTATTTGCTCAGTTTCCGGGTCAAGTCTTGCCACTCACTGCTGTACCGTGTGTAGTAGTCAAGCTAGAGATCGTATAGGATCACGATGGTAAGATATGATTGAAATCCATTGAAACGGCAAACGAAGTTAATATCAAAAACAAAAAGTAGACTAACCTAGTTCATAAGAATGTTCCACTAGGCTGAACTAATATAAAGTAAGAACAAAAAATATTACAAAAAGTAAGGAGTCGAGGCTGAACTATCCAGATATTATATTTCGGAACGTATTGATCCCAGAGGATGTTATGTTCGGTTTCGTTTCTGTAAGTTTTCAATCCCTCTGCGTTTTGGGAGTTGCACTCGACAATCTTATCAGGGAGGGAAGAGGCGAAGATTTTCCAGTGTCCGGCACCCTCTCACCTTGAGGATTTCCCTCGACACCGCGGGTGAGGCCCGACGATTCTATTTCAAATTATGCGTGTATTCGCCCTTTGAGGGTTCTACATTTTTAAATTGTTATTTCGTGTTGACTACAACATTTATTTAGGAAACTTTGTAGTAAAGTTAAAGGTTGTGATTTAAATACTTTATTAGTTCAAGATTGAAGACAATTTAGTATACTATACTCGTATATGTCGAACCGATAGCAGCATCGCTTGTAGGCAATAACCTGTCCTGAATGGAAAAAAATTATAACCATAGATTTCAAGCAAATTTCTGAGCGATAGCATATCTTTCACTTAGTTAAGTATTCGTAGTTTGATAAATATACCAACGGATGGCGCCACTATAGCATGATTCTTATTATAAATTGTGTGATTTTTATGATAGCAACACTGGTTCTTTATTTTTTTACACATGACATTTTATATTTGCGTAATTGTTTTGTATATTGTTTTCATATAGCTAAATTTTTAAAGTTTTCTTCTTATTATACTTTTAAGGCATCGCCTAGACAACCAATGAATGACATCAATAACTTGTAAAGTTGGTAGATCACATAGAATCAAACAATGACAGTTATGGAAACGCAAGTGCTTGGATATTTGCTCTTGGTTGTCATTCTTTGGAACGTGGCCGCGGAGCGGAGCATTGATTCTGACGTCAATCGTCGTCCGAAAGATTTCTGCACCGATAGATTTATCTTTTCATCATATTAATTTAGAATTAAAAACACCATAAGCTCTTGTTTAAAACGAAATATCTTGCAGTTAAGTTTTCCTGATCCATGAAATCATGTTCGAGGCCCTTGTAGCCCGCAAATGTCAGCTCAGGACTCTACTCACACGACATATATAAGTGAAATACAACTCATTCATCACGATAGTTCCAAAAGTAGAAACCCTAACCCTGAATCGTTTTAGACAAAATTAGGCAAACAACACGCGTATATATTTTGTATGTATAGGCTACCCAGGTTACTTTATATCGCGAGTAAACCACTTATTCCCACGGGAAAATCTGGTTTGATGTGGGAGAAGCCACTGCGTGGAAAGCTATTGTAGGATATAACTGTACGTTGAAGATTTTAAATTGTTTCAAACTACTCTCTTTTTGAAGTCAATCTATTTCAATCACGGTGGTCTGCATTTATAAAGTTACCAGACATACAGGCACGTTAGGCGGGCGAAGCAAACGAAACTTCTTAGTCACGATCGCATTAGAGACCGAGCGGCCCTCGACTGTCGGAGATAATGCCATTGCAATACCCTAGATCCGATTGTATTGGCAAATTGGATCAAATGCAGCGCTCACCGCGCAAAAGATAAGAACCGGATACGGGTACGGCTGTAGTACCGTGTGTGTATTGTGACCATCAGCCGAGTCGCCGTGTGCCGGCCTCAGGAACGATCAAAACGATCCAGTGTTGTAGTTTCCGAACTTTTTTTAATCTCTCCAATCCAGTGTTTCATTTGTACGAGCGCTGCCCGCCTCAGCTCGCAGATTATCGGCTTTATAACGTTTAAGAGCTCGATCCACTCCTTTCATTGATTTATTTTTAAATAAAGCGTTAAATACTCGGTTTAATGGACAATAAATCAGAT
This sequence comes from Carcina quercana, assembly GCA_910589575.2. Taxonomy (NCBI): domain Eukaryota; kingdom Metazoa; phylum Arthropoda; class Insecta; order Lepidoptera; family Depressariidae; genus Carcina; species Carcina quercana. The sequence continues at coordinate 11,948,052 of OU342432.1, read as the reverse complement.
AAGATAATACGGAAACAACATAACCGTAACCGTTGCAACATTCCAACGAACATATTGTGCTTTAAAAAATATATTTGTAATAACGCGCCATATCAAACGCTGCCGACGGCGAGCCATTCGTACCAGTGTTTTTGTGAAGAATGAAAAAATATTGTCCATGTAAACGACAATGCAGATTATTATTGCTCGATGGGGACACATACAGAGTTCAAACAAGATATATATACTTTTTCTCTCTTAAGATATATCGTTACATGCTCGTAATAAAGGGCACCTGGTTTTTTCATGCAAACTTTCTGACGTCAATGCTATGATCATGTTCAACAACGGACCTCATTTCGCCGTCATTACGGGGTGAATTTTAAATTCGCTGCAGGGGTGTAGGTACCACTCAACTATGTATGAAGGACCGAGCGGTCCTCTACCCACGAGCCGTATCCGGTGCACGCACACAACACCACCCATTGTCTGACAGTACTCAAGGTAAACCGATTACGTGCTAAAAATTCATAAAGCCATTGTCATCTTCATACCGAGCACAGTAAGTGGGCTTGCCGATTATGTGCTGCATATTCGCTTTTTGTCGGTATATTTTGCGCAAATATTCTACCCAAGGGGTGAATTTCCATGAAATATACGTCTAAATGCATAAAGAAGTAAGTAGAGAATGAAATTAAGATTTTTACTATTGAAACGATCGATAGAGTGATTAACCGTCTTGTGTAATTTATGTCATCGTAATAAAAATGTCATAAAGTATTTAAATATGTTTCATTAATTTTGGCATCAGAACATACATGCTTTATTAGCTCTAGTTAATGGTATTCCATAATATAACAAGTCACATTAACTCATAAAGTCTTCTAACAGATTAAACTAACAGACAGAAAAAACAAGCTTAACGTTATCATCCCCCTGACTTATGATATCATTATTTCCCTTTTTACAAAAAAAATTACGGAGCAAAAACAAGCACGCGGCTGGCATAATAATTCTTTTCGGTCAATATATTGGTATTGGCGTGCCTCCCGCTTCAGGCCCTTCGTAATTCGGATGGTGAAATCTATTCACAATGAAACAAGCAAGCGATTTCAATGTTAAATCTCATAATTCAAATTTCTCTCGTTGTTTACCGGTCACGCTTCGGCGGATATATAAACTCTCAAAATCTACCCACATCCGCACCGAAAGCCTGCTCCGTTATTTATGGAAAGCCACGTTTCATTGTTGTTGTCGGTTTTCATTTTAACGTTTAATTTTTTTCTATTTATTGTATTCTCGTGACCGGTGGAGCCTACACAATCATTTGTTTTTGAGTTGGCTCCGCCGCGTGTAGTTCCGTCGCGGCGCGTGGCGGTGCGGCGGTGTGATTTATACAGACAACAGTGGGCACTCCACCTAAGTTCGGATGATGTACGTGGATCACGTACGGAGGAAGACTAATGCGTACCGAAGAAATGTGGTTGTTTTGCGTTATGTAAACGGGGATAATGCCCATTTTGCCGACGCCCTAACATAAACCGCCGTGATTTAGTGGAAAATACCGCTTATTTGCATTGCCAATACATCTCTCCTTGTGAGCGTAAAACATTTCGGACGTAAAACCCGAATGGACGAAATAAGATATAAATGGCCGCTTGCACATAGAATCTCGGATTTTACAGCTATCTCATACATCTCTGAGTGAAATATGGTCCGTGCTTATATTCAATCGTTTGACATTATACTCTCTGGAGATAAGTACGCGCATCTTTAGAGCGACGTTTATTCTTTAGAATTTTCAATTTTCTTGGAATTTATAACTTTGAGATGAAATTTGAAGTTTAATATATGAACGCGATAAATCAGCTCAAAGCTTTAGCCAACACGGAGAATAGATTATACGACGTCTTGAGGGAAACAAGACCCCAGAAACCTGTGTGCAAACAAAATAAAGTAAACGACATTCTGACGGACAAATAGCGACAAGAATGAAGACAAACATGAAAGCATTAGTTGCCTCTGCCTCGAGTTGTGTTTTGGGAACGTTTATCAATATTGTAGCATTTCAATTCGGAATTTGAAAGCTTTTATTTAGTTGTGAAATATTCTCTCGAGTGGTTGTTGATTGGAAAAGTCATATAAATACCAGGTAATATTTGTGGACCTATCGTGTAAAGGTTATGTAGACCTAAATAAATATTATACAGTCATCTAAAATATTCTTCAATTCTAACTAAAGTGTACCCTGTACATCGGATATGATTACAAAAATAAATTCATCATATATTCAATTCAATGTCAACAAAAATTTCGGATATATTGTTGAAATCACACCAAACTACAAGTTGCATTTTAATTAAATTTTTGTGGTTAATTCCTTGCGATTAGACTTAAAACATGTATATTATTTTACTGTGTGAAACGGGAGATATAATACTTTCAGAAATTTTAGCAGACGAAATAGCGGTCCAAATCTAATTAAATACACAATATATAATATATTTGAATAAAACTCGTTTTCGGAGTTATATGCATAGCTTCATTTGAAGAAAAAAAAAGCTTATATCTCTTGCAACATGAATATAGCCTAAACGTTAAGACTGTTATTCGATTACAGTTGACGTAAATCAATGTTCGATAGATGTCGCTAGCACCATATCTGACGATTGTTATAATGGTCAACAATTTCCGACGATAACGGTAAACGACCGGTAGCTTTATTGGCAAAAGCGTTCGACAAGGACTGGCGAGAGATGCAGGTTTGAATCCCCACTCATGTTATATATTTTTTTCACTATTTTTAAAATGTAAACATAATACTGTTTTGCGAATTTCAGATAACATCTTCCTCTGTTTGAACAATATCTTACTGAGATCATTTCTAAACTTTGTAACAAAAAGCTTAAATAGTAATTTAGTTTTACAAAGCAGCAAATGGCAAAATATTTCACAACGATGCTATGTTCCCATTATTTTTTCCTGGCGATGTATAGTTTCAAGTAAAAATTAAATGTAACAACTAACGTCCTCTGTGCCAAACAATGGGATAGTTATCTCCCCCGTCTCCGAGCGACGGGGCCCGGATGACGTGAGTTTTAATTACATTTTTATGATACAAAAGCGCTTCCACTTCAAGTATATGTGAAGGACTACCTTGCTGTGAGCTCTTTGTGTGATGTATAAAAAATGAACCGCGAGATAAAAGTCTGAGGAGCATTTAGGTCGATATTACTTGCTCTTGTAAAAGTCTGATGCTGTACTTCAGTGTCCTTAGTAGATCGCCACGACGAGCGCTATTTAATCATCATATCAAAATTTGGTAGACACGTAAGAGACTACATATTTCAGACGTAGATGAAACAAGTGAGATATAACACTTGTCATTTTTAGGATTCCGTAGTCAAGGAAGGAACCCTTATAGTTTCGTTCTGTCCGTCTGTATGTTCGTGGCTTAGCTCAGAGACTCTAACTACTAGAACACTGTAATTTGGTACGGGTGTATAATCACGTCAACAAAAAGGTACAATAAAATCTTGATTTTTTTTCTAGGGTAGCTCCTACGCAACACGGGGAAGAATTTTTTCACGTCTACGCCATTGATGAATAAGTTTTTGAAAAATATTGACATTACACCACTTTTTGATTCTGCGATCTGTTTGCGAAATATTAAGCTTCAAAATGATAATTTTTATCAGAATCGATCATTAGACGTTTGAACTTTTTGTGACAGGCTACAACGGAATCTTATACTGCGCGTGGCCCGACTTGGCTGCTTTTTTAAAATGATTTTTCTGTATAATCAGTATTATTTTATTTTTAAGCCAATAGTCTGCGGTCTTACTGCCAATACATTTACGCTTTGCAAACATTTTTTTTTTTGCATTTTCGGGGTAAATAAACAAAGGTACTTAAAACTGGCCAAACGTGAGTCAGATTTCCTTACACAATATGAATGTATGTACTTCCAATTTATCTAGAATCATAAAATTTGACAAGAAGCAAGAATAAATCAGAAAAGTGTAATTTTTCAATTATATCTCATTAAAAGTTTGCAGTTACAAACTGTTCAAGAGTCTGTCGGTTTATTCTTAGCGCTTACAATTTTGTTAACAATAGCTCATTGATCAGGTATTTTTACGCAATATTTATTTCATTGTGTTAATTATTCATGTTCTGTATGGAGCCATCGGTGCGCGGGTATGAATCGCACTTGGCAGATTTTTTAAATAAAATAATAGATACTTGTTTTGTTATAATCTCGTATGATGTTAAGTGATGATGTGCTCGAGGATGGTACACGCTTTTCAAGAAGTAGTCTATTCACTCTAGCATTAAATACATCCAGTGACACTCAGAAGCCGGCCGGGAATCCCATTCCTTAGCTGTGCGCATGATAAATGAAAAAGTAAAACGCTTTGTGCGACACTCGAAAATGCGAATTAAGTAAAGGTGAAACCCTTCCGTTCTTCTAGTTGTACACGCCTAACATATACTACGCTTTTTCGGCCTCACTTATTGAACTTGGTTCAAAGGGGGTATCATTAACCTATTTTACCTTCGGCGCTATCTGCTGCGATACATACCTGAAAACGAAGATAACGTACAATAAATATAGGTAAACGGATTACATGTAACGCAGGCACGCGAGCCATCAAAGGAAACAATAGATAAGGCTCAAAAATACAAGGTAAACAGTGAAAGATTGTGCGGAGACCGCGGAAAGGTGTGGTGGAAAATCATTTTTCACGAACAGAGTCGCCTGATAGCAGGTAATGCTTTACACCAGTCCGTTCTCGCCGCAGGTGCGGGCGCGGGCTCGTCCGCCATTCTGATAGATAGGAAATGAAGACAGATTAACCTCGCGTGACTTAACAAGGTTGCTGTTGCCTGCACCACCGGTGAAACCGCTGCCATATACATTGCCTTTGCATTTTTAAGATTCGAGATATTATTATTATAAATCCAAAAGTATACAACTTACCAGTTTGTAGGTAGCTAAGCCAACACCTAACGGTCAGTTAACTCACAAGATAATTAAAGAAGTTTATCTCAAAGTGACAGTGAGAACACTTCAAACGATTGATATAATTTGGGACAGAAAATATTATGTTTGCACGATGTAAAACGAATATTTGACAGCTTTTTTTCTTCAACCGTAGCTTACAACTCTACTGGCCAATGTTCTCAAAATTACACCACACCTTTTCATCCAAAATACTTAGGTGTCTAAAAACATTGTTGCCAGTGATGACATGTAAAACCTAAACTTAGTCCTTTACTGTTAGTCGTTAGCAACCTGTGTGTTACTCAGCCCGCTATAGAGCGAGTGATCTGAAATGAGGGTATCCGTAGAAAAATTACTAGTTCATACGTTTCAAAATCTGTGCTGCCCTGCGCTGCACAGCAATGCCTGCGACTTAGCCTTGTAGTTTTGCCATGTACAACCTATGTCTTTACGTGTATGTATGTTGGGATTACATTTATCATCTATCCCATGGTGTGGGGTGTTTTGTAAATAGGTTGTTAAAGTATTGAGGGCGTGAAAAAAAACATTTTTCGTTTCAGGAATCTATTTGGGAAATAATCAGCTTTAAAGCAGTAATTATGTTAGAGGTCCAGTATATCTACCCTCCACCGATAAACCGTCGTATTTGGAAATATCAACCAATTCACTGAAGAAGTAGTTCTCAAGTTTAAAGTAAAACTATCTTAGCTAAGTAGGCTTTACAAGTTATCGAGCAATTGTCAACGAACTTATGAAATTTACTAAAAGTATATATATAGGGGTAGTAAAAAGAGAATAAGATTAAAAGTAGGTGCATTATAACTTCGTGATGATAGAACCTTTTGTAGTAGGAAAATTGTAACGGGCAACTACTGGGCAGCTATAATTATTACTGTAGCTTAGAAAGAAAACTAATGTATTCATTTAAATGTACAAATTACTTTTAACATAATGATGATTATGAATTATGAACAGATTCCAAAGAGGTGTAATGTAATTTATATACTTACATGACACTTTACATCTAGAAAAATATACTGTTATTGTTAGGAAAGATAGAAAAGCAAAAAACAAACTGGACCCGGAGCGCAATGACCTGTGTTACAATTTTATTAGGGCGGGGCACACCTTTACTCGCCACGAGTTTGTCACGTTGTTACGCGTATCGAATGCTACGCATGCTACGATGCTACGACGGCGTAACGATCCGTAGCTACGACCAACGTGTATTGTTCAAAGCTACTACAAAATCTATTTAATTATTTTACCATCAGTTAGCTATCCTAAAAATGGATCGTGTGTTTTTTCTAACAGAAACTGTAAAATAAAATTAATAATTGAAAACTAGATTCAAATTAATATTTTCAATAGTTACCATGGTAATGCGGACAATCGGACATTTTACACGAATTTTTAGTACCTTATTCTGAATCTAGCATCAATAAGAAGTTGAACCTCTATGTATGTGTTACATACCTACAATTTGTAATAGTATACTAAGTATCTGTCGCTATTTCCTTAAAACTATTATTGGTATGTCAGTTAGGCTGTAGAGATAACCAGGCAGTAATTCTAGTACTTGAGTACGATTTCATCATAGTTTAAATTTTTAAATAATCGTGGTGAAAGTGTCCGTCCCTTTCCATAGTTTGTAGCACGTCGGCATTCAACAGCGGGGCGGGCGGCGGTGGCGGGGCGGTAGTGGGTAGCGGGAGGGGCGCGTGCGTGTCCACAATCACGCTCCACAATGAACTTAATGTTTGCACATATGCGAGGTAATTACAATTTTTTGTGTCCTCTGTCAGCTCGTCACGGATAAGTTATCGCTCTATTACGACCTGTTTTACATTTTTATTTTGTTGTCATTACAGACGAGCACTTTAACGATGGCACGATATTTTAATTTACCTACTCTAACAGCGCAATTCTCAAACAAAACGGTTGGACGCATTAAACTCGAATGTACACGAAAATTTAACGATAATTGCGGGTATAATCTACTCAGCTAGATGTTAGTTAGAAAATTAGTCAGGGATTTTGTGTAATATGCAAATAAGGAGAGCGAATGTTAATTTGTACTTTTTGGGCGTATCACCGAATACTCGAAGCGTTAACCCACGTTTTACTGTTAAAGTTAAAGGCAACGTAACGTTAAAAATTAATACGAAACGCGAAACTCTCGTTTATTTTTATTTTGGGAATCATTTATTTTCGTCAAACAATTAGGTAGCGAGCGGGCGTCGCTCGCAAGGCCGGTGCGGCGGCAGCGCGCCGGAAGGAACTTCACGTCACATCGGTTCACCCCTCCGACAAAAAGGGTTGTTTTAACGCACATTTTTTGTTGCATAATCCCACCAAACGCGCGAAGCCCTTTTGCTTTCGGATAATGCGCGTCGCTCGTGCGTCCAGCGATCCGAACGCTGAGAAGGGAGCTTAAAAATGTCATTCTCAGAGAGCCAAGCGGATCCAGATTTGTTGGTGAGTGACTTACTAATTCCTACAGCGCGAGCGAGCAGGAAGAACTTTGTGAAACGAATACCGTGTCCGCGAGACCTGCGACTGACCGCGAGCTCGCTGCCTAATCCGTTCCGCAGGCTACGATTGTTGCCCAAAGTTGCGCGGGACACGACGCTTTTGCCTCTGTCACCCGCTTTGTAATAGCGGCACTATACTAAATACATTGATTAATTTACACCGCAGGCGAAATAAAGTTTTGTGCGCTAAAACAGAAACGTTGTTTCCTTACTCTAATCCCCATAAATACGAGAAGCGTGAAAGTTGATTGTTAATCAGAAACTGAAGCTTGTTGTTGGGGTCTACACCAGAGGGTACCTATGTGTATACAGTACAGTGCTGTTTGCTGGAATTGAGAATATGTTCGGTATTACATTTTCCTAGAAGGATCGAAGGCGATTGAAGTTTGACCAGAGGACGGTAGCTCGACACGTGAATAAATATTTGTACAGACAGAACCCTTACTTTTACAGCTTGCATTTTACAGGACGAAGCCACCGATACGATAAATACGAATATACATAGATATATTTTACAAAGCTTAATTTTAAGTGGGGTAATTTTTATCTTGTTATCGGTAAATGAACATTTGCTACTGACACTACTGAGTGTAATAGGCATGAGTACACATTGGTTTCCAAAGTATAAAACCACAGAAATTATCGAATAGGGCTACAAAACCTACAGGGAAAAATATACTGGATGGAACTGAGATGGAATAGTAAAAAGATAGTGCTTCTATAAATTAATAATACCTAGAAAGAATAAACTGTGAATAGATAATTTAAAAAAGAGCATTATTCATATCTTTCTTTTGTTTGAAAAGTTATGAGAGAGCGATACAAAGTAGTGTAAATAATTGTACAGACACATTTTAATTAACTGAACAATAAACACTTGCTGTTGTCTGGCGTACAATAAATATTACGTTAGGTAAGTTACTCAAACAACAGTATTCTTGGAAATAAAAACTAAGAATATTAAAAGAGAAGGGTGTATTAAGTCGTCCAGTCGAGACGCGAACGTCGGGCAGTTAACGAGAATTCCCTGAGTAACCCGATTCTCAGCGATATGATAGATTGCACAAGTAATCGATTCATGGAATTTGGGCGGAAAACAGAATGGGTAGCTTACCAGGCAATCAGCAGGCAGCAAGAGGCTTTATTAAACCCGTCAGGGCACTGCGGGCCCGACTAATCAATCGCCGTTCGCGTGTCGACCGCGCTATCTGTCTCTGGCCGATTGGGCCCAGATAACGCGGCCGACGTAAGATTACCTACGTATACGGGAATGGGCCATTTATAAAATTAACTTCTTTTATCTTCCCAAATAGACAGTATTAAGGGAAGTAAATAAGTCTAAAGTGCCTCGTAGGAAATGAATCGACCGATATTAATGCTCGATCGCCTTCCTTCTACTTGGTATAACATAGTTGCTGAGAGCGACGTGCGCTGAATAGTACCCTATGTAAACATTACGTTTTTTATCATCATTTCACAGGCGTCCTCAGGATCACAATTTTATCAGGAAATCACGATATCCAATTTTTACTTTATCCAAAGGGAAGCTTATCGCGTATTAATATATACCTTAAACGGTGGATTTGACAAATTCTTAAAATGTGACATCGGATTTATCTGATCGATTAAAGGGTCACAAAATATCTGAAGTCACAGTCATATTAGTGAAATACCAAAAAAATATAAATGAACATCAAATTCTCGTATCAGACTATAGAAGTCAAATAACGGATAGTATTATTTACAACAACAGTTTACAACAATCGGAGCCTTGAAAAATTGTCATAAACGAGATATAATGCATATAATAATAATACATTTCAAACACTTTAGAGTTTTCTAGTTTTAATAAATCACGGAGCGCTGAATGCCAGAGAAGGAAATTTTTAAAGGAAACTTTGCGAAACTTTCTATGAGATTAAAGTCATAATTTACTTGATGAGAGGGCATTATGTTGTCGAATATGAAACTGGATACCTACCCTCCAAAAACGATATCCCTGAATGGGTGCTCGCAGAAATTGAAAGCGGGAAAAAACGAGATAATTCGTAAGCTTCGTGGGTTTCTGAGAAATAACCGTACATCTCGGCGATAACGAAAGGGACCGGCTCATTAACGTCAACGCGGATTCAGGGCCAGTTTATGCCCACCGATACCTTTAAGGTATTTACAAAACAGCTAAGCGGTCTCCATCTAGACGTTGCCCAATGAAAAAATGCTGCGCCAACGTAATCCGAGAGAAATGCCTGTTAAGAGCCTCACAATTTAATGCTAAGTATTACAATTTTAAGACAAGACAGTAAGCGGGACTTGAGAGAGTTCAAGATGATACACTGAAGGAGTAGGCAAGATTTTATAGACATCAGCTGATGCTTGGGAGCAACGTAACATACTCGTAAGGTCACTGTTGAATGTGGACCTCTGTTACAGATGCTAAGATGAAGGGGATAGTCATTATCAACAAACTTGGATATGGTTTGATGATCTCATTACAATATATTTATTAAGATGCTCATTTTTAAAATTTGAAGTCATCAACGGGATGCCATGGGACAATATTATTTTAAAGTATATCACACGACCACGATTATCATTCAAAGTTGTCATTCCTAGAATGGAACTTACCTTAATAAATATTTCTGTTAAAAAATTATATTAAATTTTAAAAGAAAGAATAAAATATCATGTCTAATAGACTGAATCATAGACATGTTGGATATATTTTCGAGGTGATACTTGTAACTTTCATGGTTTTCGCACACTTCTAGGGGTACAAGACATCGCTGGTTTATTGAAAATAAAATACGTCTCTTTTAATATAGTATTATTTAGAAGTTGTAACTACTTTGAACAGTAAATTTGTGGATGTATGCCTGTACACGCATAAATAATAGTCATTTGTGCTTGCTCATACACAACACACAGCTGTTCTTGGCATCTCTTTTAGATAGTATAGAGGTATTATCAGTTACTTATTAGGTATGTATAGAAAAATACCACAAAAGAGATTCCTTCCAAACATTAAACTCCCCTACTCTGAATAACCACTCGTTACAGCCACTAGGAGACGGGTAAACTCGAGGAACACAGATCGATTTACTAGTTTGAATCGCCCACCTAAAAGAGAAATAACTCACGTGGAACAAGCAACAGTTTTAGTACACGACGCAATAATCGTGGGTATCGTATTCGTAGTAATGGCCGCCGCTGAATTAATTAGCGGGTATCGTACGGAGTTGGGGCAGGTGTGCACGGGGCTTTACAACCCATTATACTGCGGACTACGAGGGTTGAACCGCTTGAGCGATCACCTTCTCCGGCGGGATTCTCAACCCTAACGCGAAGTCTAGTTGTCAAACGTGACAAGCGACTGTTCTTGTCTTACTTCTACTGATTGTGATGTATTCTCTTGATTTATAATGAAATATTTGAATTTTACCGAGTTATTTCTGTAAGTCAAGTGGTAAATACTAATTTGTTTCAAAATGTTTATCAAGTTTATATATGTATGGTCAGTGACGATAAGGGCGTTGCGTGATAAGCGTGCGCACCCAAAAGCCTCAAGCTAAGCCTGTAAACCCTATAAGCTTTGTAAAGTTATGCAAAAATATGATTTGTTATATTTATTTAATGATCAATTTTTAATTTTGATGAACTTAAAGGTAATGTAAAATAAAAATAATGGATTGTTTTTAAATATCTTATACCCCTAAAGTAATTACACAGACTCTAATCTTAAAGAAGCTAAAAGAAAACGACCCAACTCCACCCAACTACCTGGTTTTTCTTTGACACACCTACACTTAAACAATGAACATGGCAAAGTGAGAGTATACCACCAAAAAACAGCCCACACTAAAATCGAGTACATTTGATTGTACACCAATTATGATAAACTACAAATTATATTCAGACCACGCTTAAAGATCCAAACGTGTAGCAACGTTCAACCAAATCGTTTTCCAAATAAATAGAGCGTAGACGAGTCAATACACCGAATTCAATTTACAATTCTGCGAACATCACTGACGTATCAATTGTTCAATCTAAGTGAAGACAGATAAACGCAGATCTGGCGATTGCTTTTCGATGAAAAAGACTAGAGATCCATCGATAGGATGCGAGAGTTCCAAAGTGAAAAATGTACATTTGGATGGCGTTAATTCGTTTAATTTCCGGTGAGAAGGGGGCGCGGCGTGGAGCGAGGGGGGCGGCCGAGTCCGCTCAGATTAATTCAGCGCCGACGCTGTCAGAGATAAGGACACTGAAATAAATTGAAAATGTTCAGAGATTGATTTGAATACTCCCGAGGATATATCGGAGGCGGTCGGCGCAAAATGACAAACCACGTTCCCTATTCAAAGATTTCCTCGCATTAAAAGATACTTATCTGGAAAAAACTCCTACGTTAATGAATAAATTAAGCTCCGCGGCGTCGAGAGTAAGTGAGAGTTCAATTATACGCCGAGTATAAGACGACAAATTTCAATTTGCTGGTGACATAATTATGTCAATATTTCATTAGGAAAATAAAGACAAAACGTTAATGTAAATTTGCACAACGACGTCGGCTAAAGATATTTTCAGCGGTTCACAAATAGCCGAATCTGAAGATTGTCTATTAAATCGTTTATAAAATGGTAAAATTAATGCAATCGGTGCGAGCGAGCCGAGATGGGACATCGTTCGAGGCACTCGTGATCCGAATGTCAAATGAACTCGAGTGCCACCCTTTCTCGAGAGCTGAGAGCCTCGGGACTCGCCGACGAGGCCCCGGCCCGTCATTTACATATTGCGATTTTGTATCGATAACAATTAAGAGATGGAAAATCCACCGTGCGCCGCTTAGCAATGAACATAATGGGGCTATTATAATAGCTTAATATTTCCACGCTATAATAAAGGTACTTTACAAAACATGCCTACACACAATGCAGCATTCAAATCATTTCAGACCAAACAGCATAAACTTGCAAATGAAGACACACCGCAACGAGCGTCTGCCAGAGTCGCCAGGAAAATTGGTGAATCAAAACGTCCAAATATGAGAAAATTGATTGCTGTGCAGACGCGTCCGAAACAGGCAAGCTCGACGGCAGATTGGTAATAGCGCATGCTAAACTTATTAGCCAAACGGAAAATAGCATTAGCAGACGTACACTGCCACCCAGGCTCTCGTGAAACTTTATTCGTACGTCAAAGTTAACACTGTCACATGGAAGTGATTGTTGCAGCCAATCAAACGCCAGGTAAATTGGCTTTGATTCGACGTACGTAGACTGAATTAAACAGGTGAACTGGTTTGGTGCAGTTACAAAAAATACAGATCCAAAATAGACAGAGTGGAGTAAGGTTTTAATTCGAAACGATAACAACCGTCCAGTCTGTCGCCGTCCAGCGAAATGTCTGGTTTGAAAACGTTAAAACAATTTATCCTAGGTAATCCCGAAGTGTCAGATGATAATAAGAGTGACATTTGGAGCGGCCGGGGCGGCGCGGTTAATTCTGCAATGGCGGTGTTGCCCGATTGTGACACAAACTAAGCCTTGTCGCCACTAGTGAAACCCGTCGGATAGAAATTCTTAAAACGTACTGTTGCAGGGACAACGTCCTATCGAACAGTTTTATTATTCTACGAAGAATTGAACTTTCATTCTGATACGCTCGTAAGTGCAAACATTTTTATGACGACAGAGGCACTCATCCAACGACGCCATTAACTAAGAACACAAACTGCGCCATTCCATTAAACTACACGATCCATATCCCAGAACGAACACAATTATTCGCATTCAGTCAACAAAGACGTGGGAGAGAACTGCACAAAGAGACCATTTCATAAGTTAAAGCGTTACCGACGATAGTTATCTGAGCGCAACTAGTGATGCAGTAAATCCTAAGAGTACACTTCGCAACTATCCCTACGTACAACTCTGAGACCTGAGCTCCTACTATATGCGATCGCCTACATTATTTCCTTCCCCGATTTTAGACGGCGATAAACTTTGAATTCCCCGATGTCTGTTAGTGCAAGATGGAGGTTATGTGAAAATTTTCTAGTGAAATTCTTTTAAAGTTTCCTACTCTTTTAATGTAGTGCTTTAATGCAGGTTTAATGTTATGTAAAGAGTGATAGATTTCTATGTAAAGATTGTTCCTAAATAGGGTTAACATAAAATTTAACTTAATGTAACAAACATTTCTCGAATCTTTCGTTACCCGTGGTACCGGCCCTACCACAGTCTCTGGCCACACAATTCCCTGTGAGGATTACAGACGAGAGAGAAAAGTAAGACGATTAATCCCACAGGGTACAGTGGCTAGAGAATTTATTATAAAGCCGTTCTATTCGAGGCTTTAAACTGCACCGGTGTAGTCAACACCTTTTAGATATAGTTCTCGACATACTTTATCCTACAGTGTAAAAATATTTGTGGTGCATTGGAATGAATATACTTGCAAATATAATTTACTTACGTGACCCAAGTTATTAATTTACTCCAAGACTCAAGTTCCCCACACATTTGAGTACCAGATGAGGAGTCAATGGTGTCCTATTTAACCAGATTACATTTTAAAATAAATAAATTAGCAATTTATTAGGGACCTCTGTGTGTAGTTAACAAAATAGTTGATCTACTAAAATAATTCCGCCCAATGAAAACGTATCACGAACTGACGTAACTAAAATTGAATATCATACCGTGATATTATGCTAAGTTAATTTGAAATTTCACCTTTTGTCAGTCAGGTGAATGTAAACACAGACCTTTCAAAATATGGCTCTCTGGCTTATTTACTTTAAGACCGAACCCGGACGAGTGTTGTCCGAAAAATGTTCAGACAAATGTGAGGTTAAGTTCCATTCTAAATTCTGTTGTAATATTTTTAGTAGCAAGCAGGTTTGGTTCTTATCATTTAGTAGACAAGGATGAAATACGTTGTAGTAATATTAGATTTCAATGCCTCCTTAGTATACTTTGTTTTTCAAATCACTATTCTCTAGAACAAGTAAATCTTGAAAATTTGTTTTAAAACCTTTAGCACCTTTGCACTGCAAAGACTTTTAAATTATTAATACTATATATATTTAAATCTCTTTGAGACAGTGCCAATTTTACTTGTCAATACAAAATGAAATACTTGCGATACAGCGGTTTATAAACTGATTTTTCCGTGCACATACAATGTGGAAAAGGCCAGTGCGCAGTAGAAACAACATTTTATTGCCAAGCCGCATGTTGCCTAGCAACATAACGCGTGGTACGTAGCTGTTTTACTTCGATAAGCAAAAGTCATCGTGTGATCGCACATGAAACCTTTTCAGGGGTTTCAGGGATCGCGTGACCGAATGAATGAACGGAATGAACGAATACTTTTTTAAGTGGCCACGTAAAAGGTTATTTAGTGCTATCGATTTACGTTACATTGCTTCACCAAAATGTGTTCAGTAGGCCAAATGTCAAGAGCTCAACTGAGGCCGATCTATAAAGTTTGCAAATTATGTGAGCCACTAGAATGTTGAAATCAAAATTTGAATTAACCCCTAGAGAAGCGTATCTAGCATTAAATAGTGCCAGAAATTAGTTTTGTCTCACATAGTTTAATATCGAGAATCTAGTTTTCGTATAGAATATTAATAATTAACGTTTGCGAAATCATACACAATTTTCTTCGAACAATTCTCTAACGGAAATGTAAGTCCGATTGAAGAACAAACTTCATTTCGCAGTTGAAAAATATTGTAATATGTAAGTTTGTTATTGTTAGAAAGTTATTTTAATGTAATGTAATTTTGTATGTATTTGATATTATTTAGGGTCAATGGTAAGTACCATATAGGTTTAGATTCCTTGCGCTCGCAAGGAAATTCTTCAAAATATGTGTCATAAACGGCTGTATGTATATTTTTGTTGCCTTGACTTAGAAGTTTAAATCTTTTTTTATTTATTTTTGAGTATTCCATATTTGTTTCAACTTGATAACTCGACGCACTGCTGAGAGAAAAAGGGTCTTTAAGCAGATATACATAAATAAAGACGGACAAAAAAGTGATCCTACAGCGTCCCTTTTTCTTTTGAAGTACAGCACCCTAATAAGTCTACAAGTAGTTGTTTATTTTGTCACTTCCTCATGTCATTTGAGTATCAGATCATGACAGTTACATTTATAGACCACACACACACACACACTATTTTTACCGTCACCTTAAGGGATAATGATGATATAACTAAACTACTTTTGTGCATCAAGGAAAGTGATTGCCTTTAAACGAAAGTACCCAATAGCTTTAACAATGGAAGCTACTCAATCCAAGTGTAAATTCATTTTCAGTGGTGTCGGCGTGACATTCTAATTTAATCCTATATGTCACTGTCAAAATAGAGACACTAAACCATAGGCGGGGCGTATCAGTCGCAGTGACATTTCCAAACATGAGGGGAACAAATGGATCTGACATTCAGTAAGTATTTAAGCAACCTTGGCTCTAATGCTGGGTTAGCACAAGGGTTGTTATTTCCAATTAAGCCAGTATATAACCATCACATTACAGCTGATATAAAGACGTTCTACTTGAAAATGTACTTCGCACTATAATTAAGTTCTACCTTGAGTTTCTTGTCTTTTTGTAGACCAAAAGCATTCACCAACAGTTTCAATCTTAGAACGTCAAGTCTTCAAATCTCATTCACTCTGTATTGTAGTTTGAGAACTAGTGTTCGATGAAACGCGATGATGGACGCGCGCTTTGCGAAGTTACGATAGGCGTTTGAAGAAAACGAAATAGGAAAACTTAAAAGGGAATAACTTACAGTTTGAAACTATCTAGACAACGATACAAAGTTTTGTTCTCTAAGGAAGCACATACAGGGTGAGGAGAGGGGATGGGGCGCGCGCGGGGGCGTGACGTCACGCCTGACGGTGTAAATAATTGCTCTGTCGAACACACCTGCCGGCGAAAGAAAATTAAGCGAAACGCAATTTGACTGAGTGATGAAGCATCCAAGAACGGTGGATCAGTTTAATGAGGAGTTACGAACGAAAAATTGTTCATGATTAATAAATTCATAATCTAATTTACATTATTAACGCCCGTCATTAATTCTCAGATAATTATCCAATTCATAATTTATACGTCGTTTTAAGTAATGAGACTTCTTGCGTTACTGTGTAACAGAGCTTGGGCGACGTTTTCTAAATACAAAAGGTTAGGTTTGTACTCGTAATGTCTCATGCATGGGCCGCCGCCCGCACCGTGGCACGACACACGCCCGCAATCGCGTTTATGCGCTCCTTGCATGATAACTCCCCCTAAAGACAACGATAGCTACACCAATCAAGACCTCGGGACCTCATAAAGAGAGACTCTTTTATCCAAATTACTATCGAATTACTTTTTATTCGAGTCGAATAACCCACTCAAGATAATTAGCGATAACGGTTACGGTAAGTACGCAGCCAAGCGAAATGAGAAACATTTTTCGCTTATAACCGACTAAACTGTTGAGGTGACACGGAGTAGGACGTGTTTATTGGCAAATTCATAAACATTGACTCGCCGAATAAAAAGGTGACGAGTCGTACTCCCAAACGGCAACGAGCAAACACGCTTCATATTTTCATGGGATTCAAATAAAAATAAAGTGGATGACCAGGGGCGGTCTAATTTAATATGAGCGGCGGCGGGCGTTCCGTCATATGGCTGATGTACCTGCTCGTTTTATTGCTTAGAAGGCTGAATGAATACAAAAATGTTTGATGCTGGCCGCGCGTTTGTCAGCTGTTAAACAGTTTTATTATTTGCCGGACGAACATCGCCAGGCCTATTTACATAATTGAACGGCCACTTGGAGGCACTAGCGTTGTTATACTTTGCCGTGCCATTTGTCAGATTCGCCGTATCATTTATGCATGTAGCTCGTAACGAGAGCCGCGCCGTTTTTCTGGACTATTTATTATTTCGCCTTTTGTGTTGTTTGTTATACGGCGACCACTTTCACAAGAAGAATGGCCGTCCGAGAAATATGTAGCGCGACGTCGTCGTCCACACACTATTGACACAAACAGCACACATATTTGTTACATACTCCTACAAGTTGAAAGGGATTAATCTGGAATTTGGTCAGGTAAAGTAAACATTTGCTTTTTATAGAACTTTGAGTTGGACCTAAAAGATTTTTGTGATGAAATTCTATAAAAGTGACAGTGAAAAATACGAACCTATTTCAGGGTTGGTAGCGGTTTGAAGCCCTAGCAGTGCCGGTAAACCAATGTCGCTTTTCTTTAGCCGCAAGTCGGTGGCGATAGGATCAACCAACAATGAAAGAAGATTACTCAGTTTCATATAATTATGTTATTTAATACATTTAAACTTTTTTAAAATAAGGGTAATTCCTATCCCAAAAATAAAATTCTTTTAATTCGCTCAAAAAAGTTTTATACTAAATTTCTGCAGACAATATCTTTTAGACAGACAATCTGCAGAGAATCTGCAGACTAAACATAAATTTGCATAGCTGGATTTGTGCAGTAATTAGTGATAAGTAGGACATCCAGGCAATGCCAAGAAATGAATTTTAAATTTTTGCACACATATTTTTGTTCAAAACCCCATCTAGGAACCATCCGTCATCTATTGGTGGAATTCTTGTCCCAACCTTATAATCTAAGGTCTTGTTTTGAGTATTACTTATCAACACCTATTCTATTTTAAATAATCTAACAAAGAAGAAAAATAAAATAGAAGTTCATTTGACTTTTATTGATGATATGATACTTAAAATAGCAAATGAAATATGTTTTCATTAAATAATTTGAAAATCCTCAGTCAGTCAGTCCTGACTGTCAACAATGCCAGTGCTATTCAAACAGTCTATCTAAACTTTCTTATATTTGGACTCATTTAAATGTGCTTGAAATAACAGGAATCCTGGATAATTAAACATGTGTCTATTAAACTAACTAATGATGAACAAAATTGAATCAAAATCCCTTACATTAGGGAAACCAATCCAATTTTAATCAAACCAATCAAAGAAGGTAATAGGTTGTTTGTAAAAGAAGTGGGTAAGTAGATTCAATGCCCCCGATCAGTTCCGTCGAACAATAAAAGAGCTATAAAATCGTGTAGTAGTATACAAAAAGCTGGTGTTATCTACAGGCGTAAATGTTTAATGGCGCAGGCCACTCTGAGCGATCGTGCGCACCTCGCGATACGATTTTAAACTGATGACTTTTAGAAACGGTTACGGAAATAGCTACTTAAGGTCGTGAACTGCTGAGCACTTAAAAGAAACACTATTAAGACAGTTCACTTACTGAGACATAGGAAAAAGGATGCTATGACTAACGACCAAAGGATATCATTGCTTCGCCTTCTATTTAACTTTCATGCTTCTGGAATTTTCAATCAATTCCCTTTTGGGAAGGAATGATCATTCACTAATAATCATACAAATATTCCATGCTAATGTTATAAATGTGAAAGTGAGTTTACTGGTTAGTTTATCCTTTTTTACGTCACAGCGAAGAGTCAGAATGACATCATTTTTCCTATAGGGATAGTTGAGGGGCAGGAAAAGGACATAGGCTACTTTATATCGTGATTGAACAAGTAGTTCTCGTAGGATAATTTGTGAAGTTTATGCAGACGATTTCACAATCACAACACGATTCGTATTTGACTCAAATTATAGAGCTTGTTTTATGTGATAGAAATAGGAATAAGACCAAGACCAATAATAAGATCAAAACCAGATTCCTGTAGATATACGTACACTAAAAATTAATTACGTAACCCTAACAATGGGATCATCCCGGTTCAACTTATAGTAATGTTAATTATCATTGTTCAAATGTGGGTCGCGGTTCCGGGTTACAGAAATTCAGATTACAATATATTACGTCTGACAACCCCCACGGGATATTATGTGTTTGTATTGCGAATGTACCTAGAACAAATATGTGTCAATGATTATAACTGCTATCTCTATTGGGCCGCGCATAGATATTGGCTTGGCTATTTTTAAGTGCTACTGTATTCAAATATTAAACATCGTTTTTCGATTTACATGTGAGATCAGAGTATACAATTTGGGCGAATTTTACTAAGTGTCTTTTGTATGCTAATGTGTTTCTATAATATTGTTTCTATTGCGATGATTATATATATACTATTACTAGAATTTGCACGCAACTTCCTCGCACGTTACTTGTTCGATCGTGATAATAAATTTAGCCTAAGTCCCTTTTCCGCTCAGTAACTATACCTATACAAAATATTTTGTTATTCTGAGTTTTCGTTTCGACGTGAAAGCATTACAAACAAATCAATAAACAAACTCACTTTCTATGTTATAGTATTAGTATATTAGTATAGTAATAAAGATTGTGTGATCTTTTTATTTGCATGTAAATGTGCTTGTGCCAAGTCAAAGAATTTGAAGAAGTCTAGATTTTGAATTACCAAAAAGCTTTAAAGGGTCTAATCGACCACTTACGATAATGGCTCGAGGTTTAATTGAAATTCTGGAGCTCAGGTGAAAGGTTCAGGTAAAAGGTACAGGGTTTATGTTAGACAAGCTTTTCCCGCAATTTAGACTGCGCTGACTTAAATAATAGCCCTACGGGAACCTTTCATCGCGATAAAAATAAGACAATGTCTCTACCCAAGCCATATTGACAGTAAATTATTACCTAAATGACCATAAAATACTTTGAAGCTGAATTTCCTCAAGATAAGTGTCACCTCAAACCGTGCTAAGTTAACAAACCGACCGACACTCAGAATGAAAGAGTCGCCGTAGAATTATAATATTATGTTTATTATCCGGTCAAACAAAATATTTATATTTCATCAATAATATGAAAGCCATATTTAGCACAACATACGATGAGTCTAATTTACAATATTACATAAAAGAAAAACCCGCCCAATATCATAATATAAATTGCAATCTTTCCATGAACGGGGAAGATTGTGTGAATTCTTGTATATTTTTTATTAAAGGCAAAATTAATCGAGACCCTTTGCGGAAAGGAAACAACCTCAGGCCATTGTTAGAAATCATTACAAGGATGTTTTACACAACGAATGCTAATTTTTATTTTCATTTTCTCCTCAAAATACGATGAGTAATGCTTGTTTGAAACGAATAAAATATGAATGTACGTTTTGCATTAACACCATAAAGCTATTCGGTGTCTAGTTCCCAAACCATTACAACAGCTATACAATGGAATCAAAATGGTTACATCATTAATTTCCTTACGTTGAAACAGGAACGAATGGACGCAATTAAGGGGATGCAATTAAATACCAACGAATAATTGTACAACGATTTATCAGTAAATGCTGCTTGCATTGATTGACATTTTAATTTTCCATTCGGTATAGTAGTGCTGTGTATTAGAGGGAAGTAATTGAGCAACAAAACTACACACATTGATGAACGAACCATACACATTTATTCTTTTCTAGTTTTTAAATATGTTTTTGATCTGATCTTTGAAATGAATTGTCTCAAAATCTAAACTGTATGCGTGACGAAATAGCGTACAGATTACTTAAAACTTATGATAGTGATGTGGAAAGGCTAACCTATAGAGATTATCGTAACCCACTTGGACCTAATATACTAAATACATATACTTTTTGTCCAAGCAACTGTACACCGCTTTTACGCACTAATATTTTGAATGCGAAAGTGTCTTTGATTGTTTGTCCTTCCTTTACGTCATAACGGAGAGCCATTGTGACTTGATTTTTTCTATAATAATAGTTGAAGGGCCGGTAAAATACATAAGCTACTTTTTATCCCGATCGAGCAAGTAAATTCCATGGGATAATTTCTGAAGTCCATGTGAGCGAAGTTGCAGGAAAAAGAGGTATAATAGCACCCATCCTTACCACAGCTGTAGCGAGTATAAGTGAGGTATAAGTGAGTGTTCGAAGTCTTGGAGGTGTCCGTGCCTGTCATTGCTAGACAGAAAACAGTCAGCCCCGAGGGGTGTAGTTTTGCATGAAGGCTCTGATAGTTTGATTGCAGGAGAAGTTTGTTGTTCCTACTGAACTCACAGAACAAGGTGTTCAATATTTCATTTCATTTATTTGATGTAACACATACAAATAC
Organism: Carcina quercana; assembly: GCA_910589575.2. Lineage (NCBI taxonomy): Eukaryota > Metazoa > Arthropoda > Insecta > Lepidoptera > Depressariidae > Carcina > Carcina quercana. Next base: position 11,926,399 of record OU342432.1, on the reverse strand, counting down.
ATTCGATAATGTAGTTAATTTTATTTAACCAGAATATTTCTTATAATTAGTACATAATATTTGTGATGACATGTTCTAAAATCAAATCCAAATCTACCCTTAACATTTACGAGTATAAATGTTAATTTATTTTACTGTTACAGTTATTTTTCACGTGTTAATGACAATGAATTGTCAATAACAACATTGTTATTGTTGACATACGAACGCATTAACATATGGATGACAATAAATCCACATCCCAGCTCAGTTAAGATTGACTTGTATTGCGCCCGAGATCATTGCAAACCGTTGGTTATGTATGTAAATATGGCCGGCAAGATCTGAATGATCGGCCACGAGCCACGCAAATTACTTTTGTGAAGCACCTACTAAGTGAGTGTTAGACTCACCACGACACCGGCTTACTCCTGTCCGAGCGAAAATGTATATTTAACTCAGAGGCTCAACAAGCAATTTTGGGCGGAAGCCTCTGTTTTTAGAGTTCAAATTTGTTGGGTTAGGAAGTGCCACTTGGGTTGTTGCTCGCTTTACACGAGTCAATTATAACCTTCTATTCGATTTGATGCCCGTTTGGTCCCTTGGGACGTACGCTGCTCGCTTTTGGCAGCAAAGTTTAAATTAATTCTCGATTGATACATCACAATCTCGCCAATGTTGTGATTTTTAAATACTCTCGAAGGCTTTTTAACAAAGTACCCGGTAGAAGAGACCAATCAAACTTTGTGGATCGAATACAATCTACATCGAATAACAATATTTAGGTTGGAGAGTTTGATAGGTCAGTGAATGTTGAGAAACTTGAAGAAAAACAAACACATTTAAAACTAAAATAAAACTAGAGAGTGCCCCGCCCCTTTCCACATAGTCTTATCATTTATCTATCACGATGCTCGACCTCATATTATTGAGACAAATTATCGAACGTGCGAATTCTTGCGATCACCAATCAGTCACCTCTCATGTAAATTCCGACGACGCGAACTATGAGGAACGCACATGTCATACAGTTAACTTTTTTTTTTCAGATAGACTAAAACTTGACCTCAATCTCACCTGATGGTAAGTGACGATGTTACGTGTTGGTCTAGAAGTTGCCTATTTACTCTTCTTAGTATCCCTACTGCATACTACGAGTACTATCCAATTATATTCGGCTATATCTATTGACGCTGGATATCATATTTTATAACTACTAAACTCTACTTTAAACTTCTCTACTGACAAAACTGGATGACTTTACCAGTTGTCTAAGATTTTTAGTATTTTGACTTTTAGTTACTCGGACTGTCACCAAAGTTAGGAAGTGTTAAGTTTCTAACCTTGTGATATTTTTTTACCTGAGCAACCGAGCGTAGTGAAATTTGGCATCCAGGTAGCCTACGGTATGGAAAAGGATGAAGGATACTTTCTAACATCCCGTGGACTTAACCAAATACACATACAGTACATACTGGTCTCCAGTGACATAATAACCTCGATGACCTGGTAGCTAATGTTTCTTGAAGAAAAGAAACATTTTGAGCATCTTATCACCACTCCTTCAACCACAAGGTGGTTACTTAAAAAATGGACGCCGAGAGAACGTATCCTGTTTACGATAGATGTTGAAATAATTATAATTGTGTAACGTTATCAAATAGAGAGCAATATTTTCGTCGACGAGCAGACGAGTTGAAAGACAAAAGTACAAATCAGAAATCTGCTCGCCGCACACATTCGTTGCGTTCCACCCGTCTCAGATTTATGGGGCATGCCTCATTCAGCTTCATCAAAACTTGCAAAACTGTACTACTCTTGAATAGCAGCAACCTAGCATTTTTCAAACGTGTTATTTATGTTTTAAAATTGGTTGTAAGTACTTTGTATGTATTTGATAGCATTCGCAATTTTTTAGTTACTTACATTTTAATAATATAGGATGACACAAATTCTAAAATTCCAGCTAAAGTTACTCCAAAGCTGTAAACGGACATTAATTCTTGCAGCTAACAAAAACTGATTCAAACGATGACCATCACGGATATACAAACCATCCAGCACTAAAATGAAACGCATCTGCACTATTGTTTAACTGAGTAGGTATGTGTTTTTTATGCAAATTTCCATTTGGTCGGCTGATATTCGCAACCGAATGGGTAAATTCACAGCGAATCGCGTGTGACATTCCATTGACAAGTGAGCTAAATGTGTAAATGTAGTGATATGTCGGCGCCACAACATTTTCAGTGTGCATCCGTGACCCGGCGCGGGCGATTGGAAAGCCGTATGTCGATTGTCAATGTAATCGCAGTATCTCACTGTCTATATTCATATTTGAGAAGATCTATTCTCTATTCTCTACAGAACGTTGGTTTTAGCTGGTTTCTAGTATAGTAATCAACAATGCGGAAATTTAACTCTGCTGAATAATATGTAAGCTTAAGTAAAATATGTACCAACTGTTGTACCATGTCACATTCACTCCTTCTTGTTCCTGTGTGTGAAACGCCAATTATACTCATTTTTTAATTAGTCCTTTCATCATAATCCGCATGAGCCCTCCGCTGGACATGAGTGAAACGTTGTTGAATTAGTCCTTATACCTCATTTAAATTAAAATTTACTTTCATCAAAAGCAATGAGAAACTAAAAAGGTATTTGTAATGTTTAAAAATCTACATCTCAAAACGGCTTTATAAATGCATTTCTGCCACAGACGGTACTTTAACATGAATTCCAGACAGATTTTAATTACTCACCATTTTGATAGACATTGTTATTTAATTTCCGCACAAATATAGGAAATGTTACACGATTCGTCCCAGCGGAATATATTATATAAATAATTAAAATATCCCACCTAAGGTCCATACGCTGCCGCTGGAAATAGTTAATTAAAATTGTTTTAAATGGTGCATTTAAAATTCGCCATTAATATTCTGCGGTTATTGGATTGTATTCGTGCGCTTTACCAAAATGTAGTGCCCGAAATTCAACGTATTTGTACAATACCGGATATTGTGGACATATAGTTTACCTAACCCTAGAAATAATACTCGTTACTTCTAGGTTAGTCAATGATTTGAAAAACATATATAGCGATTTAGTGAAGATATTTAAACGTAGTTAGAGTCAGAGTCGTAGCAGAACAGTCCCTCTAACATGAGTATACCCTTCGATTATTTGGGTTAGGCTTTTACTCTTAGATCTTATATCATTAATATTAAATTAGGCAGCTGAAGCAGCGGATATTGCTTATATTCAGCTATTCTCATTTAATCTTTCCCCGCTGACTGTTTTTGTTCAATAAATTCTTAAACGCGCTTACACGTATCACTGCCATTATTTCTGCACGTACAACTGGCGGTTAGTTAAAGTTTCTAGCTAACTTGTTAGCATGTGATTGCTTCTGCATACTTACAATCAAAATCCAATCAAAATGCTAACTCAAAATACATAAAATCTCTAACAAATCAGAATTGAATATGAAACAAATGAAATCTTGCAGTGTTCAGTCTGAGATTTCAAATATATTCCAGCGTACGAAGTCGTATCACGTAAGGCTACGTCAATCTGTAATTTTAACGAAGTTACTAGTAACGATAATGCAAGCGCGTAGAGGCATTGATGAGCTCATAGCATGGATCCACAGAAAATTACAATTTTTTACGTTACAAGATGAAGGGACTGCCCACAGCTTCCCACTGATCGTGTGTGATCTAGTGCATTAGACGAGCTAAGCCGCGATGAGGATAATTACAAGACTCGTGGCGCACATCCCCTGCACCTGTTGCCCGCAACGACTTTAACTAAAATTTAGTGTCATACGTGTTACAAGCCCGCCTTATACGCGACACTTGTACATAATTTTCGAGCGGTTAAACAATATTACGCAGTTAAGTATAAAACGTAACATTGTCGCTGAGGCGAGGAAGTACGAGTACATTCATCGTAAACAGTTTTAGGGTTCCCCAGGTATGCATAATTGAAACGGTATTGCTCCTTTGTGTTGACAGCTGACAGCTTGGTTAGGTTTGATAATGATATTCTATAGAAATGTTGTAAATGTTTGTTTTAGGTAGAGAAAATGGGCAATATACTATTTTTAACTGTTATAACGACTCATTCATTCTGTTCATAATCAGCTGCATAAGTCCTTATACTATAATACTTTTGATGATTCTACCTCATAGATCGCCGTGGGAGGTTTTGCTACACGCACGCTTGGCAGACTGGTGACGTAAGTTGCTGCTGTGACTTTGTTGTTGGTGATTGTATTGGAAGTTGAATCAAAAAGGAATTGTGGTACGTTTTGAAACAGCGCATTTTTTTCCTCAGTGGCATTTTACGATACCTACAGGATGACATGGAGTGTTACTATTCTTAAACCTAGACCACATGGGATAGCCAAAATCATTTTAATAGGTTATATACTCATTTATGTAGTAGTATGGTGGTATATTGTCTGACTCAAAAGTTTTAGTAGCAGGTATTGCTATTTTGTAAGCACAGTCACTGATGACGGTACAAATATATCAAATGGTAAGTAAATGAATACAACTTTAGGAAGACTCTTTGTAAAACGTTTCGTTTAAAGGAAATGGATTTGTTGCGATTGTAGTATTCTATTGAGCTACTAACAGAAAGTTGTATAAAAACTAGCCCGTATCCGTTGGGTCGGGCGGCGTGTTGCAAGTTTGTTCAGGGACATGTTCCACTGCACTGTCATACAGCTAGATGCTGGTGAATTTGTCTTATTCGAGGTGCATTGCGTTATGCCCTGTTACACTTTACGGGTGCTTCGCTTATGAAACTGCGGAGCTCGAACTGTCGACAGTAAAACTTTCAGAGGATTGTTACATTGGAGCCAACTAAATAAAGGCTATAGGTTTCCAACCCGAGCATTTTCATGGGCGTCGCCTTTACGCCGATTTTATGTTGCATGAGCAAAATACAGCTGTAATTCCGACACGGGAAAATGTATATTACGCTGAATCCTTAGTGGAATCTGACAATGCGGGGATTTCTAGAGAGAGCCTCGGGCTAGGTGAGGGTAGGCGCGACTCGAGTTTGTTACATAAAAATCCCGTTATCGCGTTGGAGGTCGACAGATTACTTTCTTGTTAAGAGGATGAAAACAAGAGTTAGTTCGTTTTCGACAAGGAAATAAATATGAACTTTTTAAGGGTTCTTTCTCTCTTTTTATCTCAGTAGGTGCTGTAAATTTTAGGTACGTTTTATTGCGCTATTTGAAAATATAGCCGGAAAAAATGGGAATCTTACTAGCTGGGTAGCAATTTCAGGAGTCCTTACGGGTAAAAACAACGAGCGAGCTATACAATCGCTGAACTCTTCTCAGGTTATGATTTCCTTGGAGCGAAATATACTTGTAATATAAAATGTCAGTGTTTATTAAGTAACATTGAAATAAAAATGTTTTCGTTCGGATCGGAATAATATTTTCTTATATTGAACGATTTTTCTGGTACTACTATTTTATGACTTTTCCACATGGCAATATAATGAGGAATCTCGTGTTTAGCAGTGGACTTATGTAGCAATTATGGATGTGTGATGGGATACACTTGACAGCGATGGATATTGTGAAAAATCTAACTCCTACTTTCTATAGACGCCGGATAAATACTGTGAAATCCATTGAAGTGTAAAATTTGTAAATGCAGTCAGTTGATTTAAATCGTTTAGTAGTGGCATGATATCCCCGCCCCCGCCCCCGCCCCCGCCCGCACCGCGCCGCGCGGAAAACACGCAATTCGTCCTCGGCGTTAAATCGACCACAAACAAAACGTCCTCGCACCGCGCCATCATTCACCTGTGGTCGTCCATGATAATGAGATGGACCTGCTACCGTTACACATATTAGGCTGATTGCAACTGCGCGGTGTACGCACATACAATGGCGACCGCACCAACCCGCATCCCGGTCGATTGAAACGGCCCTCAGCGGAGGTTTCGGAATATGCGACGCTGGAATGCTGATTTATTAGGTGAGACGGTAATATTCACTAAATCCCAATATCAGAGGTCCAAGGTTCACCGGATGAATACCTGTGTCTAAATATTATCGGCTACACTTTGATTTAGGACCAACGATTGTCAGCGGACTTTCAGTCTAGGTGATTCAGAAATATCAATTTCGGATTAATTTAAACAAAAGTGAGTTGTTTTTACTCCGTGATTTTTATACTCAAAAATATATTCATTCATTCAATCATAAATAATTGAATTGAAAGCGTATTGTGGACCATAGAGTTAAGTTTTGACCAGGGAAACAATGGACAGGGAACAATGTGGTCCATCTCATTAACTCTAACCGCGCCGTAGTAGAAATGAATGACAATGCCGCGTGGACCGATGTACTCGTAGTATCAAGTCCAACACAGTGTAGTATGACATATTTTTTATAATCAACCCTGTAATCGAAAATAAAGCCCCAGTAATTATCTAAAAATTGAAACCTATCCCTCTCCTCATGCTTCTATATTAAATTTCTGTTGCCATAATCTTTTAAAATAGAATGTTAAATAAATAAAAAATAAAGCTGGCTTTGATAAGTAATTACCTAAAGATAAATTTATAGTGTCGTGAAATAAATATCATTAATTTACAACTCTATAGTTAGCTACAATAGCAGTTACGCAGCTAACGGTTCATAGATGGCGCTAAACAATATCGATAAAATTGTGATTCACTTTTTATGTTAATGACACTCATTTCGTAACATCACAATCTGATGTCCTATTTTTAGATAGTTACTACACAAATCCAGCTAGTATATTTTAAAAGATTATGGCAACAGAAATTTAGTATGAAACTTTGATGGAGGTGGATCGCCTTAATTATAAGAGTGCTCAAGAGAGATTATCTACTATGTCATAATTTTAAGGTACCCAAGTAACGGAAATCCTCCAAAGAATAAAAATGTCCCCATCGTACAATTTGACACTGCTTTTTTCAGTGCGACAGTAAATTATTGGCGGCCATAAATAAAAGTAATGTTCCAAGTAGCCGAGGATTTTTCCATAATTTTATTACGGGCAAAGTTAAGGGCAACCATTAAAGGTGCCGTTTGAAATCATGCGAAGCAACTTCAGCGATATCCCACGGGGAATGACATAAAGAGATTTTCTCAAAACCGACTTTGTACTAAATTAACGGGATAGCGCTCTTTAGGCGCTAAGTTTTGCCCGTTGTAATTAACTTGGCCTTAGTAATTAAGATGGTTAATAAATGGTTGCGTAGTAAGTCGCTTTGTGATAATTATGCCAGGAATCCTTTAATATAACCAAAACAAGCGTGAATAACTTGCGTTTAAGTGTTGGTGTTAATCTGAAGGTCTCCAGTTATGCTGGAGAGCAAAACTTGTAGCAACAGTTGTGTGTAATTACTTTAGTGCGTAGAATTTAATGTTGCCACTTAATAAAGGATACGCGTGTCGTTTACGCGGGTAACATCGTTTTAAAACGTCGTAAACGCATAACTGGGGAATTCTTCAGGTGACACGGCTGGCAATCAACTGCAAACAAGGTGCCTCCAAGTACCATAAACACAAGAGTTATTAAATTTTACTATGATGCAAACGTGTTGTTAAACCTGGAATTTTTAAGGTTGATGCGGCAGCCTAGATTGATGATAATTTATTTTTACTTGCAAGAAAATTGACTGCCAAGAACTTTCTACCTAAAACTATCTTATATATGCCACGTGCTCACGCCTGTGACGTCTTTGGTTTTGATTTCAGAAATTATCCCATGGGAACAAATTATCAGTATAAAAGTAACATGGAAAAATCAAGTTAGTCCGACCAATCAACAATCACACTTTCGAGTTTCTAATACGTATAAGTAGGGATACTTATGCAAATTGCAACCAATACCAACAGAACAAAGATAATATCCGTTAATCATCATACACACGTACAGCATATTGTGGTAGCGAATCTTTGTAATGTTGGTATTATTATTTGAAAATTTCAAGAATTAGAGAAATATGTCTAGAGTTTTTTATTCATAGCTGTACCTGTAGTTTGTGTTTTAACCGATCCTATCGCGATTACGTTTACGTCAGATTTGTATGAAGAGTCACAGTTTCGAGGCGCTGCACTATTCTTGAGGTACTGTGACACTTACTTATTTGTATGTTAGTAAATAAAAAGTGAATACCCAATCAATACTCGATTCTATTCATGTGAATTCAATCTCTGTGACTCACGAGTCAGTTTCACTGAAAGAGACCCGCGCTACAGTCAGCCTCTAAATTTGTTCTCAAACGTTCACTTATCTAATAACAGAGGTACACTTGTGTCAGTTCCAAACATGGATTTAGTTCGAATTTGTGTTCTTTGTTTCAGATAGTAATTTGTTATTGTGCTAATACTAAGATATATTTCATCTTTGCTCTCAAAACTTCTCCTTACTTCTACTAACTTAGTTTTAGTTGACGTTTGTGTTTATTTAGGATGAGTTCTTCTGTCAGTCGACTACCTAAATAATTTAACACAAGCCCAGCTTACAGTAGGTCATACTAGATTCAAATAGCACTTGTCATATTAATGTTTTTGGAAATAGGCATGTCCTATTTGCTTTCTAAATTTATTAATACAAAAATACCGTTTTTTATGAAGGTATTCAAAAGGTTCTTTCACTGTGCAATCTTGTAATTAGATCACAGCTCAGTTTAAGACAGTTGAGTTTCGTTATTACAAAATCATCCGCTTATTCATTCGGGGAATCCCCGACTCATTGTTTGAGGACTTGACAGTGAAGACTGCAGTCACTTTCCCCAGAATGGATGACTTTTCAATTGGTGCCACTCTATTTACCTTAGCGAGTAATAGTCGTCAATGGCTTTCTACTGTGTCATTTCCCGCACTCACTATTTTTTTATCCGTCCCTTTTCGGAGCTCCGTCCCGAAGGAAGTGATTTGCTAAAACACACTCCTAATGTATATTGTGAAAGCGCCAGCTCCTTAATGCTCCATTGACGATCAATTCGTGGTTTCGATTTATAGCTATCCGTTCTTAAGGAGCCATTGTTGTTGATACCAATGGGATTATTGGGCGTATTGTGTTTGGGACCGAATGTGATTCTGTATGCATTACACAAAATGTACGTATGGTATCGGATAATAGAAAAGATTGTCGCAATATTTTCTGATATCTTAAGTGCCCATTGAAAGGATGTTTCCTTATACGTGTAGTCAATGGAAGCCAAAGATTTAGATAGGAAAAGATGAGCAAGCGTTTAGTAAAAATATCCAACAGAATTTTAATTTGGCTTCCCTTTTAGCTTTCAAGATAAGTTGCTCGTATTAGCTTTAGGTTTACTGAAGCAATGAATATATTCTTGTATGTTTTATAAAACTGCGTTATATTCATAATATCGGGTTGGTTTCTGAAATTATTGCATAACTAGCGACCCGACCCTGCCTTCTCACGGGCAGAAGAGTTTATATAGTATATATACCTACGCAAATTTTTTGCAACATAAGAACATTTACCTAACAATTAAATAGCACTATTATTTTTATTCTACATGTAGTATTTGAAAATGTCAAAGAAACGAACGATATACTTGAAAACAACCTAACACAATAACGTATGCCTTCAGTCATCACGTGGTTGCATCTAGCGGATTAATAATACTGTATCCGTCTGAGTAGCTTTTGCAAATACCACATTATTCGTAATAATTTCTTTAGAAATTAGAATGGTTATAGTAAGCTATCCTTAAAAGATTTTTGTAGACCTATACGTATAAGATAAACAATCCCACCACACGTCTCAAACGGATTAGGCAGCATGATTTTACGACTTCTTCAACAATTATTGTTATATTTCCTCCAATTTACTCCAAATCTAACTTATTATTACATCTAAGCGTTTCTCAAGAATAACTCTGTTGATATATGAAAACCACATATAAATCCGTTCAGTAGTTTTTGAGTCTATCGCGAACAGACAGAAGCGGCGGGGGAATTTGTTTTATAATATGTTATGATTATGATGATTGCGGAAAAATGAAGAAAAGAGCGAATGAGAGCGCCTCTGTCGCTCTTTATAAGGTTCAACCCAGTCCAACATATTTAAACCCTTAAAGCTCAAATACTAAGTTAGGTTAAACACGTTCATGAGCTAGTAAACGTATTAAAGTAAATTGATTGAATGTAGTTCTAAATACTAGAGTTACTCTAGAATATTATCCAGTGTTTTCTGTACTAGTTCCTAGCGTCCCAACGGGATACAAACTCTCACTAACCCGTAAATAGACTTATAGCGCGAAGGTTGCCCATCGGCAGGCTGTACTCTAATATTATAGGGAGGGATATGGAATTCATGAATAACAGCGCAGTCTTCCATATTTTATTACTTGCTTTTGCACGCGACTTTGTCCACGTGAATTACAGAAATTATCCAACGGGAGCTACTTATTTATTCGAATTAAAAGTAGTCTGTATGCCTTTTCTGCTTTTCTACTGTAATTTAAAAAAATCTAGTCATTCTGACTCTCCGTTACGAGGGGAAGGATTCTTCCTTCTTAGATGAAACAAACTCACTTTCGCATTTATTCAAGTAGCATTTACACAGATCATGAGTTAGCTACTCACAAAAGATTTAAATATAGTAATAGGTTATAGAGCGGGCATTGGGAAACGTTTCATATAAACATTTTGATCTCAAAGTCTAGTCCACACTCCTTTTACGACACCCCACGGAGGCACATTAAACGATATAAGTCAAAGATTGATCCACACCACCTTATAGGGGATATAAGTAATAATAATAATTATTAAGAATGGTAATGATAAGAAAAAATGCTAGAAACTGAATGCAACAGTGTATCGACGAAATCTTGATATAAAACTTGCATTCTCGTCTTAACCACCAAATCTAGTCCTAAAGCTCTCTAACAGTGCCAACTTTGAGACTGTTATAAACAGATGATTATAGAACGGAGTCTCGGGTGAATCCTGCACTTTATCTCGTGCATCACACTGCGAGATGCATCTTGAGCCACATCCTCCTCGGGGAGGCCCCGGTTGAACGCGACTCGATACCATATCGATGCACCGAAGCTTTCGGAACTTGCAAGTTTCGAAATTGAACGGTAAACACAGATTTTCAAGTTGCTTTGTTGCCAAAACCGTTACGTAGAAAGTCAGACAGGATTGTTTATAAACAATGAAATGTTGTTGGTGATATTTAGTGCAAATTGAAACGTGTCATAGATAATCACGTCGGGGTCTTCACTATCGGGAGAGCTTGTGTAGAGGCTCACTGCGTATTTTATTGAATAAATTTATTTGTTAGATTTACAATTGGATTCGACAAGGATTGGACGTCATGGCAATTTATACATTTTGAATGTAAAACAACATTTTTTTCGTATGCGTTCGGCTGTTGCTGCTGACGTTCTTATTAAATCGTCATCGTCATCCCTACCATAATATTTCCCAAAAAAATATATGAAAAAATAGTTATGATTTATTAGGAAGACGACTCGCTAACTACGGAAAAAAAAAGTTATCCGATATGAAAGGTAGCAGCCAGTAACTCAATAGCATAAGGCTTCTCGATGAGCACGATTTCCTTCCAACGACTTTACAATTAAAATTACTGTTTCAACAAATATGTAAACCTAAAATGACTGCAGAAAATAAATAACAAAGACATGAATTTTTAATAACGTACGATAAATCTAACGTTAAAGATAATAACTGTAACGGATATTAATAACTAACCGATTGTACATATAGGCAACGACGCTGTTCTAGTTGTTCGTTAGCGCACCTCGTACACCGGCACATCCGTAATATCTCCGCTCTAACCGAACATCGTTCTAAAGTGAATTAATTGTAATACACGTAATATTAACAGGAGCGGTTGGTTCCCCACAAGATGCATCTAAGCCCGGTGTATTCCCGCTCCTCCCGAGGGAGGCTCCCACGTGCTGCCACTTAGCACTCGGCGAACACCACCGATACAAACTCACAAAACTACCGAGTTAACTCTTATTGTGTAAACGTAAAGGTCAGATTGCTTTGTTCTTGGTTTCTGTCTTAAAATTGCAAACTTTACACTGTCTGAGTGCTCTACTTCAAAGCTTCAGCGGTATTAGGATTGCTTCGAAATGGACAAAAATAGATTTCAAGTGTTTGGTGCATTCGTGTGTTTAATGGTGATCCTAGTTGGAAAGGCTGAATTTCGTTTTCTAAAATTCAATAATCGGTTATTTTCATAGGTGTTTCAAATTATTTACACTAGAAAACTGCTGGGAGCTGGAATGTAGGCACCTCCTTTTCTCAATTTGAAAGCTAGAGGCATATGCTACTATAAAACTTTCTCAAAATACATTTAAGAAAGATGTTTCTTAAAATAAAAAAATACAATGAATTGCATTGATTGAAATTATTGATTTTATTACTTTCGTAATGAATGATTTATAATGTTATTTGACAGTAAAGATAATATTTTTAAACACATTCTAAATGATTTATTTATTGTGAACGCACGTAGTACTTCCTAAAAACTGTAAACTAAGACAGGATAAAAGTTAAAGGGAACGTAAAAATCGTCACGTCAGAGAAATAAACTAAAAATATCCCGCGGATATTCGCTCCTCACTGAAACAAATTCTATGTAACACGGCGAAAACGATCGCCATTTATGATTCACGCAATAGGCTTCTTTACACATCACGAACGACGTCGAATGAAATATAGATAACACTACTCTTATGCAAAGTGAGAGGTAAAATTTTCACGGTAGCAGGGCACGCACTCGAAGAAATGTGTCCCACAGGCGCGAAAGGTGGCTCGTGCGACCAAATGGAATCCACCCCGCCGAGATTGGTTCAGCTAGTTTTTTTGGTTTAATATTTATGAACTTTGTCTCCAACATATCGTGTTCTACCTTTGTATAATGGCATTTGCTTCAAGCTAGGTACTCACTTTGAATGTCAAGTGAAGCTACTACATCTCCCTCTTTGGTATACAAGCTTACAGCTGGTTTGAATAGTGATGTGGAACGTTCTAATGACGACGTTCCTATATGAAAGACAGTACAGTTGCACTGTACTTTCTATGAAATGACTTAATGACCAACTGAGAGCTACTATTCAAACACTTAAATATGAAGATACAAACGTGATAAAAATCTATAACTCAATCAGAAAAGGAGCTGAGATTTATTTAGGACTTTTAAAATTGAATAAAATAAAAAAGACAATAGGCTCTACGAAAGGTCACCGTTAATTAATTTTTTCAACGGCAACGGTCATAAATAAAAGTAAAGGGTGCTTTTAAACGCATTATTCGCGCATATTTAATGTACTGAAAAGGCTTATAGGTTTATTTTTTCACAGATTCCACAGCTTTACGTAGAAGTCGCATTCACATTAAATTAAGTCTCCATTCAACATGTGTGATTTAAGTTAATAGCTTAGATTAAGATAAAAATATTGTTAAACCTTTCAGAGGCTATATTTTGAAACTCTTTTTTAACATGTTTTATTAATTTGTCGTGGAAGTACAATATTTGTGGTATGAAAGAATAAGCTTCTTGTTACAACGGCCGTTGTAAGGGGTCTCTGACACATTTATGGAATTCTAAAACGAGAACGTGTTGTAAGAATTAATAAATCAAGTGCCCAAAAAATTTGTCGCTATTCGGGCCGTCGCGAGCGGGTCTCGTCGCCGCAGCGAAAAATAGATAATAAAATGTATTGAAATGGCTGTGGGCCGGCTTATCCGGTTGAAAGTCAATGAATATTTGATTTCAATTTTTTTTCCCGACGTCGCCGTGAAGTATTCACGCCATACCTAATTTGATTTTCGCCATTCCGCCCGTTCGCCGGGGCAGTTTGCATTCATATTCAGTTTGAATACGCGTTTGGGTTGCCTCTTGCCAGAGTTTGATACAAATAAACAGCGGATATTTTTACATTTCTTGCGAGGATAACCCGACCCAACTGATTACGTTTCGGGGATAATAACCCACCAGCGGTATTAAAGGGTGGCCCAAGGAATATTTATATTAAATTATTATTAGTTATTCGGTTCGAATGTGGCCGTAGCCGGTATATTGTAAGGTTTACGTACGAGTACGAGTATCATTGTTATTGTATGACTGAACTAGAAAATGAGAAATGCGTAAATACATAGATCGGCATCCCTCGTGCCCTACGTGAACATCACTGAGGTTCTTCTATAATTAAAGCTAAGTGTCCACAATTTCTGTTTTTATTTAATTACAAAGTGTTGGATCTCAAATATCATGCAAATGACACGCAAAAGGCGCAGGTTGGGAGGACGAAAAACACGTGTAAATCATTTTCCGACTTACGCCGACAAGAAAAGGCCGTTTTTCCCTCTCCCTGAAATGAAACAGGATTCGTTTTTGCGAACTTGCATAAATGACGGCGCAGCGATATTTCACCCAGCCAGAATATTTGGGTCAACCTGTTTTTGTGTAATGGGGATTACAAAAGCAAATTCAACATTGTATTTGTTGTAACTGCTACAAGGGAGCCTTCGTTGGCTACAAAAGATGGCCGGCCTTGATACGATTTTCGTGAGTTTAATTAAAATCTTACGCATTTAGGGGATAATGAACGCAGCTGATTATATTATAAGCCAATTTTATTTGTAATACAAAAGCAACAGAGGAAAATATATTGATGAATAAGAAATGCTACAAGGAAAGGGTTTCACCCTTTGCTTTGAAATGTGGGAGTACATACGTAGCGAGAAATCTCTACGAGGAAACCATATATATTTTATCCTGGCGTCGATTTGTTATTTATTAGCCGGGAATAGTCGTAACACGAGGGAGGGAGGGAGCACAATACAGAAAACGGTGAGCCTATTTAGTGACGATGCCACCTCGAACCTCCGTTTCGCTTCGTCTGAGTCGTAACTTTTTCCAGTTCTAGTTGACCTACCCTGCTTGTCCTGTCTTTTATTGAATATACTGAGTGAAAAGAATAGTTACAGAATGAGGTGGATCTACTTATACTGGACGAAATCCATAGAGGATCAGCTATATTTTCCGTTGTTAGGCACCATAGCAACGACTTCGCGACGAAGAAGGCCAGTGAAATGAGCCGAAACGCGCACAAAAATGATATGTTTGACTTCGTAACGACAGACATGCAAGCCTTTGGAAGTTTCGTTGTTTTTGTTAGTAAAAACAAGGTGCTATGGCTGCCGGCCGGTTCGTGCGTGCCGTCAGAAAACCTACGAAAATGGCTTTGTGTTTAACATTTACTCAAACTAAGTTAAATTAGATGAATGCCGTTTTCAATTTATATGATTCCGATTTATATGACTAACTTCACGTTCCGCGTCTCTCACGTTCGTATTACTGCCACCAGAATTGTTCCCTGTCGAAAATTTCGCTTACGTGATTCTAATGGTCAATTAATTGTTATTTGTTAGCAAGCCTAATACGTTTCAACACGCAATCGTACAAATTTTAAGCTGTGATTATTGAAATTACAGTTTGTCCCGACAGGTGGCTGCCACAACGAAAAATACAAAAAGCGTATGTTAAATTATTGTTTTGTAATTAATATACAAACTTGCGACTTACCTCTGTGCCTATTGGTCTGTTTGTCGAACATTAACATGGCGTCCTCGATCTGAAACAAACAAAAAATAAAATAAATATTTAAATTCTGTATATATTGCGAGGAACAATAGCGAAAAACAAGGACGTCGTGCGCGATTTGAGCTCCGCCCGGCAATAAAACACTCCGGCGCTGTAATAACGAATAAGCACCGGTACAGAGCAAACCACACGCTGCAAATAAACTTTGATAAGCGGGGCGAGCAGGTAATAACGTATTCATAGAGAAATAAATGGGAAAGTCGTCGGTTAGGACACGAACGATACACGCGAGCAGAGATGCGCTGTCACCGCCGCCCTAACCCTGCTCACCCATGCGCACCTAAATTCGGCCACGAAGGAGCATTTTAAAAATACCCCATTCACCTGCGAGTCAGTGATAAATCTCAAACGTAACGAAATTGCATCGTAAATATTCATGCCGACGCCGACTCGTGACGGATCTACGTGCAATGTACATACTGGCTAATTATGAATTCCTTGCTGATTAACTTTTCAGATGTGTATCGGATAACGGCACGGATCGTGCGAGTACAGTGAAGGGCGCGCTGCCATCGCGACGGCAGGCATCGGCATGGGGTAGGCTGAAAAATGCTCGTGTGTAGGAATCGGGCGAGTTGAGTTTGACAGGCGTAGGCCCGGGGGCTTTGTCCCGACGCGCGGGCGTCTCGGCGCCGGCGTCGCGTCCCCGGGGCCGCGTTACGCGGGCAGGTCGGCACAACGCACTCCCGATGATCGATGTCGAATACCCCAGCAGGTGACCTTTCCTTGAATTATTCCTACCTGTAGAAGCGTTTGTTTAGTGGTGATTTGTATGAGAGGGAATTGCTTTTGTACGGGGCACGTGTGAGGGGAACACGGCGAACCCTCCTCTGTGGTTTCTCTAAAATATTTATAAAATTTCGTGTGACCCATAAAACTGGTCTCTCCGTTGACATAAGCATTACACTTCAGTACCATTAAAAATATGAAAAGCCGTGGTAGCTCAGGTGGGTAGAGCGTCAGTCCTTGAACAATCGAGGTCTGGGTTCAATCCTGGTTCGTAATAAGTTGCAATTTATTATTTATGTACGAATGATAAAAACCATTATAATTGATTTATCGGTGAAGGAAAACATCGTGAGGAAACCTGCACACTCTTGTTAAAAAATTCAAAGGTGTGTGTAAAGCCCGGGTGGCCCATGTATGTGGCCCGTACACTCTGTAGAAGCGTAGGCCTGAGCCCCTGCAGTGGGGACATATATTGGCTGATAATGATGAAAAATATGAAATACGTTAAAATTAAACATGATGAGTACCTGGCATCAAAAGCATGCAGTAACGAGAGCGAGTGCTGGAAGATGCTTAAATGTTATGGCAGAGTTATTAAGAGCCATATATCTCAGTATCTTAATGACTACCTGTCGATTCAGCTAGTGGGTTATTTAAATATCTGAAGTAGAACACTTGAGGATAGTATTGCCAGTAAAAATAATCTTATGACGGCCAACTGGTCTAAATAAGCTCAGTCGAGCTATACTAGCGTTATCTAAAGCGCTTAGTCGGAACTGCACACAAAACCTTTGCGATAACAAGCCAGACGTAACATTTTACGTACGTTAGCAATGTTCCATATTGTTAGTGAGATCTTGGAAATTGCTATCACAACAAAAAACTACAAAACAAGTAAATAAATATTACTGAGAGGCTGAACAAAATAAAGGGGAGAGTCCGTTTGGAGAACGAATCTGTTAATTAAACGGCGATTCTAAGAAAGGTTTGAATAAAGCAAGTTACACAACTAATTGTTCTTAGAATTCAATTAATTGAAATTATTCAGCCTTTATCAATTTTGTATGTCTGACGTGATTCTGTTTTTATTTCATTTGAGTTTGATGCCGAAATCCATGTACAAAAATAACACCAAAATATACTAATCATTGTTTTATTTATAAAACGTCAAGATAACACTTCGTCATGGTCAGGTGCAAACAAACATCAATCTATTCATTCACAGTATAATTATAATTCCACCAAATGACGACCTCGCAATTGCTAAAAATCAACTTAAAAGATAAACAGAACATTTTCAAACAATACGTCGTAATACGATTGTGACCTAATGCGGATTGTTACGGGCAATTTGTGAGGCTTACATCACGTCATTACCTTCATTCATGTTTGTGATTAGGTAAGGGAGACAAGGACAGCTGTTGGCTGGCGAGGTCATTCCCTCGGGTCACTCCCTGGGGCGACGTTACAGGAACCGAAGGTACGGGCTATGATCAACGTCGAACTCGGGCGACGGCGGGGCGCGGGACGCGGCGGTGTGGCGGGCCATGTCTTTTTGATTTAATATTGATTTCGGTTCATTTGGGTTTGACGATCTGTCTGCATTGCTGCTTCAATGTTGTCAAGAGTTGATGCCGAACTTATGCCACAATCGGATCAAGCAAATGAAATGAAATTAACTTCTATGTTTGTGAATTATATATAGTAGAGCAGCTAAATGGGACATAAAATCAAGTTTTAAATAAGAACATATATGAGTAAGAGTACATCCCAGCAAGAGCTGTCTAATTCTCCATTTAATATTCGGACAATGTGTGGCCCAGCGCGCCACCAGCGGCACTCTCGACAACTTTGCTAATTCCAGCTACCACTACAATATTTTTCACAGCAAATGTAGTTAAGTGAGCTGAATTGCCGTGTGGTTCCGGCTTAGAATGTAACCACCCCATCTCTTCCCGTGGGTGTCGTAAGAGGCGACTAAGGGAAAACCTACACCGGGAGGAGGGGCAGCAGCCTCCTCCTGAAGAACTAAATCGAGTACTGCGATCACCAACCCGTCTAGCAAGCGTGGTGATTACGCTAAAAACCCCTTATGGCAGTGCGCCCATTACTACGGCCCCCAGTCCCCGGCGGCCCCGCTATTCCTGACTACGGTAGCGGTCACGGTTACGGCGGGGCAGGGGGTGCGAAGAATCTCCGGAAGAGATTCGGCTACCACCAACGACGACTCGACCTGGCGACATATAACGCGCGGACGCTGAGGACCGACGAGAAGATCGTGGAGCTGGAGGAAGAAGTAGACAAGTTGCGATGGGACGTTATTGGATTATCAGAAGTCCGAAGAGAGGGAGAGGACACGATAATCCTCAAGTCGGGCAACTTGTTCTACTACCGGGAAGGCGACAAAACGTCACAGGGCGGTGTCGGGTTTATCGTCCGGAAGTCCCTGGTCAACAATGTAGTGAAGGTGGAGAGTGTCTCGACGAGGGTAGCGTACCTTATACTCAGAATAACCAAACGGTATTCGCTGAAGGTTATACAGGTTTACGCACCCACCTCGTCACATCCAGATGACGAGGTAGAGGCCATGTATGAGGACATATCTAGAGCCATACACTCCTCAAAGACACACTACACTGTGGTCATGGGGGACTTTAACGCGAAACTAGGCAGAAGGAACGGCGATGAGCTGAGAGTGGGGAAATTTGGGATTGGGCAACGGAACGCTAGGGGGCAGAAGCTGGCTGACTTTATGGAGAAGGAGGGACTCTTTGCGATGAACTCCTTCTTTGAAAAGCGGCCGCACAGGAAGTGGACCTGGATTAGCCCCGATGGTTCCACGAGAAACGAGATAGACTTCATCTTGAGTACCAAGCGGCAGACCTTCAGTGATGTCTCAGTGATCAACAGGGTGAAAACCGGTAGTGATCACCGCATGGTTCGAGGCACACTGAAGCTTAATACCAAACTGGAAAGAGCTCGTCTGATGAAGTCTACGCTCCGGCCTCAAAATGCTTACATCTCAAACCCCGAAAGCTTTCAGCTCGAACTACACAATCGCTTCCAATGCTTAGACGCTATAGAAACCGTTGACGATATTAACGATCGGCTCGTGGAAACTGTCCATGCGGTAGGGTCTAAATTCTTTAAGGCCCGTCCCGCAAATAGAACCCAGAAACTCTCTGATCATACTCTCAAACTCATGCGGGATAGACGCGACATATGCTTGCAGTCTCCAGCTGATTCGTCAGAGTATAGGCAGCTTAATAGACAGATCTCTAAATCGATGCGACACGATATTCGCCACTTTAATACATCACGTATTAAAGACGCGATAGAGCGGAACAAGGGCTCCAAGGTGTTTGCAAAAGATCTGTCTATAGGACAGAGCCAACTGACGAGGCTGAAGACCGATACGGGCGGCATTGTTTCGTCAAAACCGGAAGTTTTGAGAGAGATCGAGAAGTTCTATGGACAGCTGTACACATCGTCACAGAGACCAGGCGCAAGCCCGGTGAGTGACCGAAGAGCCAAACTGACCCGACACTATACCGAAGATATCCCGGACGTCAGCCTGTATGAGATTCGAATGGCTCTCAAACAACTCAAAAATAACAAGGCGGCAGGTGAAGACGGAATCACATCAGAGCTTCTGAAAGCGGGTGGAAAACCGATACTTGTAGTCCTTCAGAAGCTCTTTCAGTCCGTCATACACGAAGGCTGCACGCCAGAAGCGTGGAGCAGAAGCGTGGTGGTGCTCTTCTTTAAGAAAGGCGATAATGCCTTACTGAAGAACTACCGACCGATATCCCTTCTGAGCCACGTTTATAAGTTGTTTTCGAGAGTCATTACGAACCGACTAGCACGCAGGTTTGACGACTTCCAACCTCCCGAACAAGCCGGTTTCCGAAAAGGCTTCAGCACCGTAGACCACATACATACGCTCCGGCAGATTATACAGAAGACCGAGGAGTATAATCGGCCATTATGCCTGGCGTTTGTGGACTACGAGAAAGCCTTTGATTCAATCGAGACTTGGGCAGTGCTTCAGTCTCTCCAAAGGTGCCACATTGACTATCGCTATATCGAAGTGTTGAAATGTTTATACAATAAAGCCACAATGTCCGTCCGAGTACAGGATGAATGCACGAAACCGATCCAAGTGCAGAAAGGTGTAAGACAGGGTGACGTTATATCCCCGAAACTCTTCACCACTGCACTGGAAGATGTTTTCAAGCTTCTGAACTGGAAAGGACTGGGCATCAACATCAACGGCGACTACATCACTCACCTTCGATTTGCCGATGACATAGTCATAACGGCAGAATCCTTGGAGGATCTGAACGTAATGCTCAATGACCTCAACAGAGTTTCCCAACAGGTAGGTTTAAAAATGAACATGGACAAGACGAAAATCATGTCAAATGTCCATGTTGCACCTATGCCGGTAGTGGTTGGGAACACTACAATCGAAGTTGTAGACGAGTATGTATACCTGGGACAGATCGTTCAACTAGGTAGGTCCAACTTCGACAAAGAGGTCAACCGAAGAATCCAACTCGGCTGGGCAGCGTTCGGGAAATTACGGCATATCTTCTCGTCCAAAATACCTCAGCGTCTAAAGACAAAAGTCTTTGATCAGTGCGTGTTGCCAGTGATGACATACGGAACCGAAACGTGGTCTTTTACTGTGGGCCGAATAAACAAGCTCAAAGTCACTCAGCGAGCAATGGAACGAGCTATGCTCGGAATTTCTCTACGTGATAAGGTCCGTAATGAGGAAATCCGTAGACGAACGAAGGTCACCGACATAGCTCGACGAGTCAGTGAGCTGAAGTGGCAATGGGCAGGCCACATCGCTCGAAGAACCGATAACCGGTGGGGAGTAAAGGTTCTCGAGTGGCGACCACGTACCGGGAAACGTCTACCAGGCCGTCCCCCCACTAGATGGACCGACGACCTGGTTAGAGTCGCGGGGAGTCGCTGGATGCAGGTGGCTCGGGACCGGTCGATGTGGCGTACCATGAGGGAGGCCTATGTCCAGCAGTGGACGTTTCCCGGCTGATGATGATGATGATGAGCTGAATTGTAGACAATGTTCGTAGACGCTTGGAATTTTTATAGCTGCACTGGAACGATCGAAGAATAAAACAACTTTTAAGTTGATTGTTCAAAAACTTCGCCATATATTGGATATTATCTTCGAATATCGGACTAATGTTTTAACTTGTTTTACGAGTGTGAATTTGAAGTAAAGATCTGGCAAGATACTTTCTTGTTTCTGCCAACACAATAGAATCTAATCTACATTATTTAAAAACCTTCTACAATTTTCTATTCAAGTCTCGTCTTCAGTCCGTTTGAATCTGCTCTAGGCTTTTGGATTAGCATGCTTGCAGATGGGAAGCGTGCTAACTCAGAAGCCTCAATGTATTGAGGCGCTGGATCTGCTAACTTTCACACGGGAACACAACATTGTTAATAATAAATACGGTAGTATTCCCCATATTCCTCATCGTATCACCGGCACCATCCATACTAATATTATAAATTATGCGAAAGTAAGTTGTTTGTTTGATCCTTCCGATCGTAGCAGATGGTCAGAATGACTGGATTTTCGTTCGCTCGACTCCAATAAAAATTATCACTTTCAAGCTTAATCTTTTGCAAACGGATAACTGAATCGAAAAGGGATTATCGTAGACCCTCAATGTTTTTCAAAGACCTATTCACTGGATGCATGTGGCTCGGGACCGGTTGATGTGGCGTACCATGAGGCCTATGTCCAGCTGTGGACGCTTCCTGGCTGATGATGATGATTCAACGATACCCCACACAATGGGAAAGACGTGAAATTTTTTTCATCCCCCAGTTACGTGTATGTGAGCCACCTAAAAAATCATTTTCATGATTTTATTCTACCACTTTATCGACGTGATTGATAATATGTATACCCGTACCAAATTACAGTTTTCTAGTAGTGAGGGTCTCTGAGCAAAGCCGCGGACGGACAGAGAGAAACTATAACGGTTCCTTGTTTGACTACGGAACCCTAAAAATGAGAAAAATTTTAAACCTACTTTTTAAGTCGGTTGAAAATCGAAGTATTCATACTTCCATTATAAAAACAGTGTTTCTTCGGCACCAAGGCACAGTTTTACGCTATTGCCACCCTTAATCACTGAATTTGGTAGTCTATGGCGCTATTCTAGAGGTATTCTCGCTCTACTATTATTAGGTATCTCTTAGCAGATTTCAATGCTGGCGTCATTTACAGCTACAATTACATGAAGGAGTCAAATGCCAGTAACAATTGTAACAAATGCGACAATTCTCCGTAATGTCGCACCATCGCCGCTGAGCCCCAGGCCCTATTATTAAGTGTTTTATTTAAAGGGGAGACACTCGCCGCCTCTCAGGAGATACCTGTCACATTAATTTGCTACGTGTACGTACTCGCTTAAGAACACTTGCCTTAATTTTTCCCAGCCCCCGCCTTGTTAATAACGAGATCTGATATGCTCAACAGATTGTATTCGTTACAATTTTGTTATGTTAATTTTGTAGTGATTTTTATAAGTTCGCGCTTAGAAAGAGTACTCAAGTGTACTCGCAACATTTTGTTTGAACAAGCGATATTGATTTTTTTACTTTAAATAACTGTAAAGTTAGATAGATTCATAAATGTATGAACTACTTACCTACAGGCGATTTAAACACAGAATTAGGAACAAATACAACGTCGTCCAGACTAATCTGTTATTGCCAATTATCATATATTAAGCTAACCAACGAAGAGTGTTTTTATATTCGAGGGAGTTTAATAAGAGCATACTTATTGATACCGATGAAAATATTTGGTGTCCTACTAACATTGTTCAGAAACGTGATAATTTGTAGGTTGGAGATAATTTATGTATAAAATATTAACTAAATTTGAATGAAAGTTAGCAAAGGATTAAGTAACATAAAATATACTTTTTAAAATGTATTTATTTATATGTCACTATTATTATTTGTACTCAATTATAACTTAGTACTCCTATAACCTTTGCATCTTAATTTCAAATATTAATATTTGAAATTAAGACTGCAAAAATAAATCAAAAGCTTTCTAAATCACCTTATACAGGGCAAAATGATCGGATATTTTCATGACAATATCATCTGTTTGGATTGTGACTTTACACGGCACTCTCTGATTGGTTGACACGAAATTTGTCTTACCTCTATGTGACAGTAAAAATATTTAAAAAGTATAAACTCTCAAAAAATCAAAACCCCGCGTAAAGTATAAAGAACTAGTCATTGAATCGTTGCAACCCAACCTCTAATTGTGGAAAGAGCTTTCGACTTCCTAGAAATTCACAAGGAAAAAGAACAAGTAAATAATGAACTGTGCGCGTTGCATTCAGTGCCATAATCCATCATACGGTAGCGTGCGATATCGCGAACTACCAACCAACATTTGTCAGTGGAACGAATATCTGTACAATCACGGTGCTATTTGCAAGCCTGTGCAATACTAGTCACATGCCGTTGTAATGTTTGTGTGCATGTCACAGACGTTCATCGTGTGCCCCTTGATTTGTAAACATTGCTCCTGCTTGCATACAGAGCAGCACAACAAATATTGTCTCTAACAACGAAGTCACATGAAAATGTAAAAGTTATGAGAAATAATAATTGAAAATGTTTTTTTAATCAATAACTATCAGCAACTTGAGTTAGACATTATTTTCAATTAAATACTAACAGTCTTACCACAAAAAATATTTTAACTCATCAGTTAAATACCAGTTTAGTTAGACAGTATTAAAAAGATAATCACTGCATAGTCACACATACACTTCTTTTACACATATATTTAATGCCTTACATACTATATAGGGCTTTTCTGAAAACCAGCGCTATGGCTACTGCCATAGCAGATGCTGAGATTAGTTTCTGTTTCTGTTTTCTGTTTCATAGACAATTGTTTAATTTTGTTTACCACAAAACCATATCCAACGTTTGTTTACTTAGGCACGATTTATCTTGACGTATCTTTATTTTATGTTGACACCTCTAGAAAACGTTTCATTGAAAGCATTTTTTTAAATTTAACATAATTTTTATTTATCAAATTTATTTGATTCAGTAATTTCTACATTATAAAAATATACGAAATATATACTTTATGTAATATATAAACGCACGCTTGCTTTTGTTGCCGTACATTTGGTGGATTGACAATGCTAAACTTTTTTAAATAAACAATTTTATACATCCAATGGAACGTGATTTTAACTGACATGAGGTCAGTGTCAGGTGTCAGGTTAATTTTATCCTCTCAATCGAATCTGTGAATTGAATATTAAAATTGAGCTATAGTTTATGCTATCGTGAGGAATATCGTCCTTAATTATATCAACGATTATTCGTCTCGAGTCATGCGTGGTTTCGTGTGGACGTGACTACGTTTATTTTATTATAAATTGCGAAGCGCGGCGCTAGCCGCTGCGACGTCAGCGTCATGGGCGAGGAAAAACTCGTGGCGAACTCCTCGTGTTCCTGCAACAGAAGCTGGATGTGATGGACGAAGTCAGAGCGTTGCAGATATGTAAGTCAAACTTCAGCGAGGCTGACATAGCTGCGGCGAGGAAGCTGCAGTACGCGGCTCTCAATAAGAGCGACCAGATGATGTCACACAGACGTGAAGGGACACCGAAGAGCCTGCAGGATATCATCACTGTGCTTAAAGAGACCGATCCTGACGACGTGCCTACGTTTGTAGCGAAGGAGTTGCACAAGCTGCCTCCCGTCACCGTGACCATGTCGACGTCACCAGCCTCCTCAGCCTCCAGTGAAACAGCTTGCTGCTGGACACAAAGAAGCTGAATCACCGCGACGTGATTTTGCTTCAGTGGTTTCCGTCGCTAACAAACGAACTGTTCAAGCCCAGCAGCCGGTGTTACCGAAGGCGCAGACGACCACGAGCCAGCAGCGGACGCGCGTCCGATTTGATGACACGGACGAGGATGTATTTCAGAAAGTCAAGACGAAAAAGGCGTACCGTAAACGAGTGACTCGGAACAGCTGCGGAACCGCACCCACAGGGCCCAACTACCTGCTGCGCGCTGAAGTTCCAACCACGGCCACGTATCTGTCACGCCTACATTTCATCACCACCATGCAGGACGTTACAGAATATATATAGCAGAGGTCCAACTAGACCGTGAGGATGGCGCAGCTGGAGTCACGCCACGGTACATCATTCAAGTCGTTCGTGGTTCGAGTCCCGACCTGCAAGCTGACCCGTCGCTTCAGAGGAAAGATAGCGACCAACACCACCAGAGCGGCACCAACGTGCCATAGTAAATAAGTGTGCAGAATATTTTTGTAGTGTGTAGTAGTTTAACTTAATGTATTTTATTGTATTGTATATATCCTTATGGGTCATTGTTACCTGAAATAAATGAATAATAATAATAATTTCCCCGAAAGTTTTACTAAATCTGTAGCGTTTTCGAAAGTTGCGCTCGTTGTAATGTTCAAATGTATTTATTCGCACTGTTAAAACGGTCACGATAGTTGTCCATTAATTCCACGTCTTCAAAATCATTAAAATCAACAAAGTCTACGAAATCTATTGCGAATTGCGGCAGAGAATGTTATGACAGGCTACAATTCAAATAAAATTTTTATGTTAAGAGGCTATCTTGGTAAGACCACGTGGCCGCGTTCAAGGTTGCATTGTTTTGTAGCTGTCCCTCTCCGAGCCCTATCCTACCCGAGCTCGTACGGTGAGACAGCATACACTACGCGAAGTTATCAACCCGTTATTTGGATGTTTCGTAGTCCAGTGATCATTTGAAGGATACAGTATATTATGTAGCCATTTTTTCAATACAGTATATTAATAAAATTTCAGATGTCGGTGTTTTTTCCAAATTGTTCTAAATTAATTCATACTCTTGTAAAACAGGTTCAAAGTTGGGGCTTTTTATTACCGAAAAATACAATACTTTGACGCCCTGTAACTCTGGAAGTATATATTTAAACGAAAATCTGACTCATCACCGACACAGATATTTGTTTCTAGATTGTGCCTTGAAAATTTCATAGATTTTCATAGCTTAATACTCAAAATATGACTGGACTACGTTTGTATGGGCGCTTTGACAACAGCATACCCTCTTTTAAGCAGTGTCTAAGCTGACATCGGCTAAACATGCATTTGTGGTAACATTTCTTCAAAACGTGTGTCTAAAGCTTGTTTATCTTTTTTGTGGTAAGACTGTAAACGTTTAAAGTAACGGTGGGGAGTAAAGGTTCTCGAGTGGCGACCACGTACCGGGAAGCGTCTACCGGGCCGTCCCCCTACTAGATGGACCGACGACCTGGTTAGAGTCGCGGGGAGTCGCTGGATGCAGGTGGCTCGGGACCGGGATCGATGTGGCGTACCATGAGGGAGGCCTATGTCCAGCAGTGGACGTTTCCCGGCTGATGATGTGACTAAACGTTTTAGTCCCAAGCCAAGGTTTGATTTGGCACCGACTCCAAAAATAGCATATAAATTATAAATAGGTATCTAAGTATTAATACATTTCGTTGATTGTCCTTTAATGTTCAAAGTAATTGAAAAAAAAATTTTCTTTCTTTTAAGTTTAAGTTGTTACTTATAGGTATAGTTTTGAAGTCGTTTTTTGTTTTAAAAAATTTTTTATTCAATATTTTTCCCAACAAATTTTATTTGTAATTTTATTTATATTTGACCTTGAATTCAACTACATAAATTCCAGAAAATCCCTTCCAGGTCTTTGGTTTCAATTGTAACATAGATAAAGTTACTAAAATGACAGTAACCGACAATTTAATAATGAGTATTAAAGACAAAAGTCACATAGCAACTGTAGGCGATTCTGGCCAAACTTACTACTCGTATGTTTGTTTACCCGCATCTGAGCGTGTAAATATTTGCTGGGTCACTATCGCTCCTCTTTCAAGGAGCCTCTTGGTTC
The DNA here is from genome assembly GCA_910589575.2 of Carcina quercana. NCBI lineage: Eukaryota > Metazoa > Arthropoda > Insecta > Lepidoptera > Depressariidae > Carcina > Carcina quercana. The sequence goes on along the minus strand of OU342432.1, from coordinate 11,898,996 downwards.
TATGTTCCATTTTTACGGACACACTATGTGTACATACCCTTAGTAAGGGTCACTATCGTGGTCTTTCACGTCGGTTAATTTGGCTCGACCTAGATAGGTACTCTATTTCATCAATCATTCTGACAGTATTTCGGTTTGGAACTGTCAGCCCGAAGGAATCCTCGAACTATGCAACAGTTTCCCTGTTAGTCTGCCACTTGAGTGGCCAGTGGCAACTTTAACAGTTTGGGAACAATTGGACAGTCGTAATGGTCAGGCTCACGTCCATCAATGTACCAACATTGTTTCGCTAACAATGCCTGTCTGTCAGCTTAGCTAAAGCGGGAGCTGCCTTGCATATTAAGCTTGATTTCGGCAATCCTAACTATTATTTGCGAAAATGTACTTGTTATGTCTGTTGTTTGGTATATTTGTATACTTTATTCGTTTTCAGAATTTCGAACAGCAGAAGAAAAACGGAACCCTTATAAAATGACTGGTGTTACATCTGTCTGTAGGTCCTTGTGCCATTCGTATTATCTCAGCACCTAATAATGGTAACGACTTAAAATAACGAAAATATAATCTACCAAAAATCCAAAATAATCATAGAAGACTACGCGATGTTTCTATCTTGTAATAGTCACTTTGTTACGCATTCGGTAAAATGAACTTTATTTTAAGGTAAGTTTCTTTCCATGGTTCCAAACTCTTGGTGCGTAAGTCCGACTCTCACTTGGCTGTTTTTTATTGGAGATCTTATTAAGCTATTTATGTGATATATTGTTGTAATTCTGTTGTCATGAGTAAATAATCAAATCCAATGCAAAATAAATATACGTGAGGCTAATTCAGGCTAAGTAATTTATAAATTAATATTATATAACTAAAAGCAAGAGATTGCAGGTTACATGAGGCAGAGCCCATGCTTACTTTATTAGAGATAATGGTGAAGTAAGAAACTGGTGGTAAACTCAATAAAAAAGAATCAGAATAAGAACATTCTTCGGGAAATAGCATAAAGAAAAAGTTTTAATTTGTTTAAATATTTCCACGGCTCGGAGTTTCCTCAGTGGTTCTCAAGTTTCGTGTCTCAGTATGAACTCTCCCGCGGCGGCCTAATGGGACAAGCCACCTGCTCTTAAAGGCGACATAACAATTAACTTGAAGAAGAAAATATTAGTTGAGCTAATAGAGCCACTCGGATACACTCCAGCCTCTGCCCTCATAAATAACACCCCTTCCCACGTCTACGGCTCTACAATTTTGTCGTGTTTCCGTAAACGTTTCGTAGAAAGAAGGAAATTCACGAAGGACACCGACGACGGGTCATTCTTATGTTTTTATAGGCGGATTGATTGGAAATCGTACGGACTGATCCCAGGATAAGATTAGTTTTCCCAGAAACGTTTTTGTGTAAGGGATCTTTTCATATTAACATACTCGTAGTATTTGGATGCTATCAACGAGCAACTGCACTGAAAATGTTGTTATTCTTATTTAGTACATATGTATTAATAGTAAATTGTTCACTGAGGAAAGAAAGTGACGAGTGTGTAGTCCACACGGACACTTTCTCCCTATTGATACACAGTACTTTTTTTATCATATTTTTACTAACACTCCTAGCTTAACTTTGTAAGTAGGTTGCAGTAGGTTGTAATTTTGCACAGTGACAATTGGGTACTTGACACCGAATTAGTTTGGGGTTGAATTGTATTTTATACTATAACGGACATTAAAAGAGAGTCTCTAAAATAAAAATACGTAATAATTTAAAATTTTAATTTTTCACGATCTTAATATATCAAAAATTGCGAAAAATTTAATTCTTCGAATAGTAAAATGCTTACTAGATTTTGCTTTTTCATTAAATTTTGAACGTTTTTTATAAGGATATATAGCACATAAAACATTATTTTAAATGATAACTCAAAATATCGAACAAGCTTCACACATTTAACGCTCCAATATAGTAATGTGACGTTACAATTCACGCCCGATTTATGTGGAGCGTTTTAGCACCGCGTGACTAGAATCACTTTTAGGCGGGTTGTGATAAAAAAAACTATTAGGCATATCGAGAAAAAATGATAGAAAGAAATAGATAGATGATAAAAAGAAGATAGAAATTCTATTTATCTTTTTACATGGACTATGGAATGAGACAATTTTTTTTTTGTCTAATACCCAATTTATTTAAAACAAAAGAAGGCGAGTCACGCATGGTTTGTAATAATGTGGTGAAAAAGCAAGTGGTCAGTATGGTTTTGCGAATTTCGACGTAAACCTATTTGTTAATAGAACGATTAAAAAAATATATCTCGCTAACAATGAATTTTCGTACACTGCAGAGCAAATGTCACGATATATCAATTACGAGAAAATTACCATCTTCTAAAAACTAACGAAAATACTTGTACCAATAATAACAGAGTTTAGGTAATTTTGACCTCTTACATATAAAATAAGGTTAACATTTTGATGTTAAATTAATGTTTTTGATTATTATTTCAATTAAGCGTCTGTATACGAGTTTATTTAAAGCTTAACCCTTTTCATGACTCAAATAATTCCAGCCGATACTTATATTTACGTAGACTATGAAAACGTAAACAATCCATAGTCTAAATAGTTTTAAATAAAATTTAAGTAATTTGTATTATTACAAACGCCAATACCGTATTACGATTGGTAAAGTGATATCATTACTTGAACGAGTAAGTAAGCAATCCTTAAGCAAAATCAAACATTGATAAAGTTAAACGTAGAACATCAAAGCTGAGGAGCTCGAATCTTATCAGCAATAACGAATTTCTCGAACCCTGAAAAATTTGTGAATAAAATATGAGAGAAGTTTAGGAAAACCCGAAAACGTTTTACGTATTTGAATAATCACTTTAACAAACAAAACTCGGTCGAATCCACTTCATTACTTATTAACCTGCGCTTGAGCACGAGACAGACGAAACGTCACGACAAATGTTGAATGACTACGAGGAATTGAATAGAGATGATCGGAACGTAGCCCTAAAACCAACCTAAAACGCTATAAATCTATGGGAACCCACCCATTCCATTCTTTGAGTTTACTGGACCTTTTTAGGGTTCTGAACCAAACTGTGGTCTATCACAGCTGCTTGTTTCTCCAACTGCTCAAGTTATCAGTTTGAAATTTGAAATGGTTGTAAATAATGTTTCCACGTCGTTATAAAAAGTGCAATAAAAATAATTCACGAACAGGAACTTAATTTTCACTTTGGGTGACTACACCATATTTGAATCGGTGAAAATACTTTAATACTCGGTAAAGTGAGAGTCGGACTTGCACATCGAGGATTAAAATTATCTTTATTTGCTACACAAAGGTCTTTATTGTACCAAGTCTAAAGATAAAATAAAAACAGTCATCTGTAGTCTATCTGGCATACAATACTTATTTATAACATAAATGTATTATCTTTACATCATTATTATTCAACGCCGATTCTGTGCAGAATTTGAATTATTATTATTATTATTTCTTTTTTGTCAGGTAAAAAAACCCAGAATAATTAACATACTGAAAATCATAAATAGACAAGGTTCCAGAACAATGCTCTAACGAAAATATAAGTCTGAAGAATAAACTTAACTTTGCCGTTGAAAAAATATTATTCAATACATCCGTCTATATCACGATTAAGATTCAACTGCAAATGTAAGTTTGTAATGCTATATTTGTGCTAGAGAAGATAGGAATTAGAAGTCTAATTTCAACAGTAATTTAACATTGTACCTACGCAGGTTTTTGATGATGAATACCGTTATACGTAGGCCCTCGGAACCCTCAATGCGAGATTACAACTCGAGTTAGACTCGCACCCGACCGGTTTTTATGTCAGATAGGGAACACAGTTAACCTCACTATCAAATGTTAAGGTGTTGAGGTATTCTATTACGAGAAAAGATCAACCTGCCATGGCAGTCTGTCGTAAAATTGGTTATATTTTGAAACACATCGGTGGTTGACAAATAGACTCATAAGAATTTGACTATAAGAATCATTAGCAGTCATAATAAATTAAATACAAAGTCGATATTTATAACGATTGGATATCTGCGTCTTTGAGGAAGTTGAATGAAACACTACTAAAGACAGATCCTATTGTAATCTGCAGACTACAATAGACTTAAAGATGAAAGGAAAATTGTGCTTTGTATCATGAAAGAAAGTAATAATAACATTGGTTTCGTATGATGATGATATAAAGCAATAACGAACGATGGTCTTAATAGGAAATTCTATGAGGCTATTTACTTTTCTAATAATTAAGATTCAGGCCCATCGAAGGAAATCAAACATAATGTGCCTACCCATGTAAATAAAATTTAGTGTGTAGCTCAATTTCCGTCTGTACTCGTGTTTGGTATATAAGCCTCGCGCTTTTAATAATTACGGCTTCACAAACTTTATGAACCTTGTCAAAGTTGAAACCTGCCGGGTTGCGGGTCGGTGTTAATTACCAACTTTTAAAAACTGCAATTCATAATAGACAGCTCTGGTGAAAGATGAATGATGTGTTGGCGTTTTTAGTTGTGCTCAATTTTTCTCAAACTTTCCTGAAATTGACGAATCGTGAACAATTTTTTGCCGACCACAACATGATTGTGACGTTTTAATTTTGTACAAAAGGTCAACGCGGCTGCTAACAAGGAGTGGTGCGTTAGCGTTGGCCTTTAAATTAATTAGCGTATCGGAGTAGCTAAATATATTTCAGGGGATCGACAGTGGATTAGCTGCAGCTAATGCCCGGAATAGAGCGTTGAAATGCAACCAAAACTTGTACCGGCACGCTTAATTGATTAGCCGTGTCGGACCGTATTGGATATAATAAATACTGCGCACACTGCTCCATGGAGTGAAGAGTGGCGACGGCACGAGCATTCGAAGGCGTGCAAGCGATCGCTCCTGACGTAATGACGCTACTGAACTTCACTCGTTAGTCTTATGTAAATTGTTGCCAGTCATTACCTATGGGAAAAGCCGAGCTTTCATACGTTCGCCTCCATTTTCCAAATTACTTATTGTTTACAAAGTAAGACTCATCAGAGTGGAAATGAACGCAATCTATAGTGTTGGCAGAAGTGGCGGTGTTTAACTTGCCAAGTGCTTTGAGGAAAGTGAAAAGTTTACCTGCTCAGTTTTAGCGTAATCACATTTTTCATGCACATTTTTCATGTATACATATTGGAGTTCAGTCTATAGTAACGAGATATCAAAAGCTTTTGTATAGAAGGGACTGTAACTGAGTTCACAATCATCTTTAAATTCATCGCGTTCGTTGAAATGCGAATGACGCTCTTTATCTTGAACACTTAGCATGAAATAAGTTGACAGCCATTGTGATATTTTATGATTACTTTCCGAAATGCAACGGAGTGGGGAGTAACTGAAATCCTGACAATAGAGTCTGTCTCCGCTTTAGGGTCGAGTGAGCAAAACTTGTACAAGGACCTAACTTCTCGAGAAAACGTTACAGGATTAATGGTATAATTTCGAAATAAGACAAAGTTGGAGGCTGCGGTCGTCGAACAGGATTATTTATGTGAAGAGCTGCGGCGGACACAGCGTCGGTCGGTACATCCTTCGGCGCGTCGGCGTCGGCGGCGCGTGACGTCACAGCCCAGCCCGCGCTCGCGCCACCCACTTGACTTCCAATCTGCATATAAATCGGATATCGATAATGACGTCGCCATCGCAAGCATCCCGAAATTCGTTCAAAATCCGATAAGCCTTGCCCGTGAAAGCCCTAATCCAGAGAAGTTTGAATGACCCCGATAGTGGATAGACCTACCGTCTTCTATTATGTAAATTATCAGCCACATGAAAGTTTCGTCCGGCCACTGCGGTTACTAAGTTTGCGGGCACGAGTTACGATATTGACTTAGGGTCGTATCTTTTGAGAGATCAAAACTAGGAGATAGTGAACTGGGACAGAAAATACACTACAAACATTAGTTGTTGTTCGGTTTATTTTCGTGGCTAACTACACTTCGCGAATGGTCCTAGATGATGAAAAAGTAAATAGATATCCATCTGTAAGTAAAGAGTACCGGAAACAAATTTCCTCAGATTTTTTAAAGTATAAAAATTTTACAAACTTTATTATTGCCATTTTTCACTGTAAACGGTGAAATGAATTTTGTTGTTGTCATATTTTATCACAATAATACAATAAACGCAAAATAGAATTTGCACTTTGACGCATGCACGTATTGCATTGTATGCAGAAGGACATATGCTAGTTTTTATTCAATTTCATTAAGTGGTTCTAGTGAGATAGACTATGAAATGCACGCAGATTCAGTTGCGGGCAAAATTATATTACATACAAGTAGAATCCAAATGGTAGGCTTTTATGTACAGACAGATAAAGCGATACTTCCGTCTGTTTAGTTGACGGGAGCAACCTTCCAGAACGCGTTATTTTCATAAGGTGGGCCTTGCCCTGACCCAGTTCCTTATAATCCATCGCTTACCTATAAGGTTTTATTGGCAATGGCCCATTACGACCTACATTATCAACATCATCATCCGATTTTACTATTTCCAGTCACGTAATCTACAACGATGAATATAAACCATACGGGTACAAGTATAGGGACTCCATTCAATTTGTATGAATAGCAAAGTGAGAGGGAAATATATTTTCCCGAAACTTTTTCAATAACACTCGAGCCGTAAAATATCAATGTCATTTTACATCCCTCCTTAGCCTTTTAGGATTTCTTTGGCGTTCCGCTCGAGGCCGGAATCAACATTCTAAGACAAATATGAATAGGGAAATGAATTATATGGAAAGCTCCTTCGTTGTGACGTGTGAGAGATTGCGTCGCTTTGCGTCGACCTCTAAATTTAACCAGTCGTTTGTGCGCCCCGCAAAACTTGCCTCGAGGTTACATTAAGCCGATTGCCAGCGTCAATCAAAACCCGCCTTTTTCTGAGATACCGTAATACACGCATAAAACCAAAGGGGAACTTTCGGTGACGTTTTCCTTTCTTCCCTTCCTAACATGTAGGGATGTGATAATATTGTCAATGCCGGTTTGTATCAGACATATTGCTTTAACGTGTTCATTGATGCAACAAGTCACATAGTCATTCTGTTGGTGTGAATTGATTTGTCTTACATCCATTTTATTGCATGAATTTTTTAAACCATTTCAACATATTCATTGAATCATCATTTTAATGAACTCTGGTTGAGCTTTTATCCGACATCTTCAATGTTTTACCCTAACGATTTTGTTTTATGTATGTGACAGACTAGCATTTTACCCGCGAGTTCGTCCACGGGAACTACTTGCTTGATCAGTATAAAAACTTGGCTAGGTCCCTTTACTATTCAAACATACAGTTATTCCGACTCTTCGCTACGACGTAAAAGAAGGGCAAAGAAACCAATTCACTTTCACATTTATAATTAGTATGTATTTATAATCAATATGATAAAAAGTAGTGAATACAATATATCTCTAAGTCGGTGAATGAGACTACTGTTTGCCTGTTGCCATTTGCTTTATACATTGCATCCAAAAAGGTTCTTAGCTTGTAGACGTTGTAAAGAGAAGTGAACAGCCGTTTTCCGGGCGACTAGCCAGTAGCGAGTCGCGAGAGCCTTCACTGATAAATTACAAGTCTTAAAACCAGTGGCAGGCAATTCGACACAAATTCCAGCCTCCTGGCCCTTCGGCCTGCCTAAGGGAAAGTTTCAACGATTACTTTTACTTGTAATTTATGTCTCGGGGTACCGATAAAACGATGCCACGGGAGCTCGGCACAGGTGAGCCCCTGTAGAATTTCTCCCTTTTTTAGCCGACTTAAAAAAGGTTTTTAAGTTAACGCCCTTTTACGACCTACTTATATTCACGCGCAACTTCTGAGCCTATGCACCGACCCCAATAAAACTTTTCGTATTCTGTAAAGCGCTTTACTTTTGCTGTACTGATGGCACTTAGAGGTGTATTGGAGTTTTTAAGACCAATATTTTATCTAAACACTCGAATCTCTTTAACTTTCGCACGAGAAAAAGGAAAACACTACCATTTTCGGACAGTTAAGTAAATCTCATTACTCAAGCTTGATAAATAGTGACCGATGAAAAATTTTAATCGTAAAGGAAGAATTAGGTATTTGAATAGAATTAAGAGGCCTTTGCCGCAAACGATACTACAATAAGATGGGAATAACGTTCCTGAATATTCTGTAGATGTTGCGATGGCTCCGGTTCCACGCAGCCTGACATATCGAGTGCCATCCATCAGTGCCCGGCCCGGCCGCTGCGCCGCACGCGTGCGCACATTTCTCGAGCGTTTTGTAAACCAAACGACATACAGATTTACGGGATCAACTTCCATCGAGGAGGTAACCAACCTCAACCAGGAGATAGGTGAAAGATGTCAAGCGACTGTACGTTATATTAGTTACAATTTTATGCTTTTCAGTGTCAAGTGAAAAGTTTCAAAAGATTCTCAACGTAAACCATGTCAGGTCTTTGTTCATCCTATTTTCTTAGTAAATTTCTTAGTTGCCGTGTTTTCTATATGTCGTTCAACACGCATCATGTCTATTATTTGTATCATGTTACAAACTTTGTTGTAAATTGTATATTTCTCGGACACATTGTTAATATTTCTCATAATGTAGGTTTTTACAAGTTTTTGTTTATATTTATATAATTTTATTTAAATTTAAATCAACGAAGAATCATTTTTATCACCTACTAGCTTCCGCCCGCGACTTTGTCCGCGTGTACTTCAGGATTTATTCTACTTGTCCGATAGGCATAGAAGGCATCTATCTCCATTTCCAGCATAAGGTACAAAATAGTGTTTATTCTGTTACGTAGGCGTGTTTGTACGTAACATCATGTAAGCGTTACTCTAGCTAGAAGATTTAAATTCATTCAGTTCACCCCTGATGTGAAATCATGATCGCATAGCGTGGGATCAACCGATAGTATCTTCCAGGAGTATCTTCACAGAGCGCTGTGACATTATTTTTTGTCATCATAATACGCATGATATGGTAATTAATCTTATGAGATAAATCTTTATCCATTGGAATAATATAAATGATAAGTCAACTCTCAACTATGATTTGTGTTGAAGGAAATGTCAATTAAAGATGGACGTGACATGGTACTAAAGAGGGAAAATATATTTGTATTCGAGTGTACATACTCTCGTAGACGTATTGAAAACAAAATATTATTGGACAGGTAAAATAGGTACAATCGTATAATTTGGGATACCGACATCCCCGAAAATCCCATTGCTTACAAACAACTCGTATTTTAAGGTGTTTTTTTCTCTTCAGAACAAATCCATCGAATCGACGACTTTGATCAGTAACGCAACCCTACGATCCAATATGTATGAAAACTATGGCCGGAGCCCCTTTTGTACGTGATGGCCCAATGTTTTCTCTTGCTTGTCCTTTCCGCTGGATTGATTTTATCCTATAAGTAAGTATAATATAAGTATGTGGGACTCAAATCTTAGGGAGACGGAAATGTGCTATAAATACATTTGTTTCTTGCGTTGGATTGGGACTACATGTCAATTGGTTGTCATATTGAACATTTGATTTGCTGTTGCTTTTCAGTAAGAAAGAAAATCAAAAAGTACGTAGGATATTTTAGCCGTTTAATTTTTATAAGTGCGTATACGAGATTCAGTTAATCCTTGATTATAAAATTTTAATTGAAATAAAAATTGTATCACATCCTGCAAAAAAATTACTTCTATAAATTGTAATATAGATAACTAGTTTTACATTCATCCCATGCTCTAGGACATTGCTAGTGCTATGTAGCTAAAGTGTATGACTCACATTAATATTCTAGTAGAATAAATAAAGAACGATGTTGTCACATTTAATAATTCTGTTTTCGTAGCACTGGTAGTATCTACGCAATCACGTAGCACCCCAAAGGTCTGAAATAACGTGAAAATGTTCTCGTCGTAGCAGTGCTACGCAATTGTTCTAGTCATTATAAGATTATGTATTAGCGTAAGATTTGTAAATCACAGCCGTAGGCAGGCACGCCGTTAGTGAAACAATAAAAGCCGGGCTGAGCGCTGACGGAGGCAAATAAAAAACGCCGATAGCGCAACAAGGTTTGTGAACGACGTAATCCATTTATTGCGAATGAAATAAAGATGGCGAGATTGGCTGGATCACAACGCACTTACACAAATTTCGTTCCCGTGTCTTCGTCGATGAATAATAGATGCTGGCCGCGGAGAGTTCGGCCTGCTCGGCAGTGTACGCACACGCGCGCCTATAACAACGATATTACGGTGCGTGGGGCTAATATCATCTTCTTGTACTAACATTTGTTATAGCAGCGCTTCAATATCCGTATTGAATTGTTTTGCTGTTGCGTTAAATATTAATTTACCTCTTAATAATACTGCTGTTTATTAAAGAAGGGCGTGATGGTGAAGGGCATATTTACAATCAAGTTTAGAAAACTTTAGTTTTGCGCGTTGGAGTTAGATCCTGCAGTTAAAACGACTAAATCCGTTTGAATCAGAAGCTGGTTGACTTTCCCGATTCATTGTAATTCGCACGGACGCTTCCATCGACACAATTTTGAATCCCCTCTGATAGGCGACGACGCGTCGATTTTGTATGGCGCAATAAATAAACACGAGGTCCACATTTTGTCGACTCGACTTACTTTATAAGCGAAGCACATCGGGCCGGCGCGGCAACTGCAAATGGCGCGAAACGACAATTTTAAAGCACATTGAATGTACGTATTATGTATGTACGTACGAGTATCTGATGTTCGCACGTGCGCAGCGATTACTCGCTCCCGCCCGCGCCCGCGCCCGCACTGAGCAACTACGAGCATGCAGCCGCTTTTAACGCATTACCATGAATAATATATACTCAAATTGAAATGTCGCATTCGCATCGCTCCCTGCCTGCCTATCTCTGTGCCTGCCCGCCTTACATATTCCGCCGCGCTCGATCGTTCAGCCAATAGGCTTTACCTTTTATCGAAATCTCTGGCTCCGGTTTAGGATTCGTGCTGACGACAGTACTACTGGATCTACATGACTGACTTTGTTATGAGCTCGTAATGGATTGAATGATGGTAATGCTATACCGTTTAATATAGTTACGAGTTTACAGTTACAATGACATCGATCGATCACCGCATTGGTGATTTAGGGAACTACAGTGGAATAGAAAATTGTGTGTCCATCAATGTCACATCTTGAAAGTTTGATGTACATTTATAGAAAATCCTCATATATACATTTTCGCAGTGTATTAGGGATTCAATTTCATTGTCAGGCTTCTAGTCTGGAAATGATAATGATGGTAAATGTATTGATTAACATGATGAAAAGAAGTAGCCAGCAGTGTCGCCCAAACATATGCGCATGCGACGGTAACGAAAAAATAAAATAAACAATGACTACTGAGAGTAGATTCACATTAAACCGAGCTTAATTTCTAAGTGAAATTTAATGCTTGTTAAAATAGGCCCGAGATAATTATTATACGATACAAAGGCGAAGTAACAATATAATTTTGAAAATTACTTTCGCCAAATAGTCCGCTTCCTTGTACCGCTCAGTGTAAAACGGAAGCGTTACAAATTGCCATCTTAAATATTTAATTTGTGAAGAAAACGGATTAGCGGGTAATTGTCGAGAAATTAATGCGTGGGGAACACAAAGTTTCAGAGAGATCCTTCTAATCAAGACATTCCACGTAGGCGGACGGTAGTAGCAGACTCCCGAATTCAATACATTGATTAAGTATTTTTATCTTAGATTTTGTCAGTCAGGGATTGATAAGGTAATTGTATAATTACAATCTAAAAGTAAGTATTGTATGGAGCTTCAGAAATCTAAGATGAGCCTTATTTATAGCCTAGACTCGACTTCTCGATTTGGCAGAGATAAGTCCATATAATATACATAACAAAGTTTATACTGTTAAGGACGGTCACCTTACTCCATCTCAGGGTAAAGATAAGATCTCCATTAGTCGCAGATCTCATTCATCGTGTGCGTGGAACCAGATGAAGGAGCGGTCTCGAGCCCACGTAATTACACTTATAGGGATCCGCACAGACGTACGAGCTCACCCGCAATACGAGATTTGCTATCCTATCCGAGCCATCCTTCCGTCTACGTAGGCATCGAACCATTTTTATGCGAATATTGATACTCCTGGACTCTGTGGAGCATAATGTATCTGGGCACTGTTGCTGTATTTTTTTAATTTGTGATATAATTCATTCGTACGATCGTTCATTTATATGTCATTGAGTCAAACTAGCAGAATTTAAAAAACCAAATTGCTTTCTGATAACAAATCGTAAAGGATTTGAAAGCTAAGTCAAGGGTGAATCTTTGGACGGCTTTTACTAATCTACGAAGGGGCAGGGCAGGGTCGGGTGGCTCGTGGCTCGGGCAGCTCGGCTGTCTAATCCGAGTGGCACTACATGGGACAAATAAGTTTGCTTAATGCTCAGAAGTACACATTAGGGCCGAGTGGTGCGTTGGCGGGCGGGTCCGTCCCGTAATCAGATTAATTAGATGATTTTGCGGGCGTTATTAAAAGTTGAGCCGGCTAAAGCGCAGCTCAGTTACCTCTGCCAAGATAGCTGGGCTTATGCGCCGCATATACCTACTCGCCGCATATAATACTCGTACCTACGCCCGGAATGCTCTTTAATGTTTCAGTATTTTCGACTGAGGTTGCGAACTCGGTGCCGTTTTGTTTGTGCACCACAGTGGGCGGCTGAAATAATTCACTTAAGCTTAACTGGGAAAGATAATTAGGATTCTACCCAGGTTGATGCAAAATGAACGCGAAAAACAAGGTGGAAGATTTTTTGTGCTCATTCAGGAATTGAATTTTATATTTGTAGACGAAAGTTTGAACGAGATGAACATATTTTTTCTTACATTTAGACATGAAATGAGAAAGACGCTTTCATTTTCATAATTGGGCATAAGGTGGGTATCGCATTCCTTTATTGGGGAAAGGGCTTTGTTGGAGTCCGTCTGTGGCTGGGGCGCGCAGTTCAAAGAGTAATGTAAAACGAATATATTCAGAGAGCTGTTGTATTATGCAACATGTGACAATGTGGGTAAACCACCCAACAGATAGGTCTCTTAGCAGCGGATCACGGGCCACCGCATGCCAGGCTGGGGACGCGCGACCGGTAACGGCTCGTGTGCTGTCAATCATAAAAAAAAAACAAAAAAGGACATTGAAAAGCGGCAGCGCAACTAACCCGCTGTTTAGTATAGACGTGCAACGGAACCTGGGGGACCTTTTCACGCAAAAACTGACTGAAACTGGAGTTACACAAAGCGGCCACCCTGTAAATAGTGGGCACCAAAAAAAGAAAAGAATTAAAAATTCCGTTGGCCCTGGGTTTTTGTTTTGGTGTTGGGCTTTTACAGTTCGTTTGATCAAAGTAGTATTGTTCATGATGAAAATTATTATCCCTTTGACATGGACGACTTTAATGGAAATTATTTTATTTGAGTTAAAGCATTATTTTAGTGAGCGTGGTTTATTAAATAATATAGTCGAAAGAAAGAAAGAAAGATGAACGATTATTTAAACAGAACATGTGCTATGTAATCCAATTATTCCAGTGTAATTTAGTGCAGAAGTGCATTTTACTAAGGACAAATATCCTAACAACTTCGACCTTGACTTATGATATCTCTAGTGGCCTAGGCAACAAGGATCAATATCAAATCGTCATCAAATTCATCCTCGAGCTGTGAGTATTTTAGGATGAATCCTATCTAGCCTTTATCCTTACTGAATGCACCCCCTGGTATTGATATTACCATCATCAGCCAGTAAACGTCCACTGCTGGGCATACTCTGCCTCCATGGCATGCCAAATTGACCTGTCCCAGGCCACTTGCATCCTGCGAATCTCCACGGCCTATTTATACTGGGTCGTCGGTCCATCGAGAAGGGGAATAACCCAATACACGTTTCCGGTGACATAGTCGAAGCTCAAGAACTCGTACTCTCAAACGGTTATCCATTCTTCGAGCGATGTGGCCTGCCTAATTGTGCTAAAAGTGTTCATTGCCACTTGAGCTCACTGACTCATCGAGCTTTATCGGTGACCTTAGTACGTCTACAAATTTCCTCATTCCGGATTTTATCACGTATAAGAACTCCGAGCATAGCTCGTTCCATAGCTCGCTGAATGACTTCAGTCGTACAGAATATGGATATGGAAAATACGGAAAACCATAAATAAAATGCACCGAACAATCCTCTACCGAACGCGCCTCAATTTAGTTTTGCTACTCGTCACTAAATGGACCTAATAATATGTTAAATATTGTTATTTGGGATATTTACTTTATTACCTTAATTAATAAATAATATCTTAATTAAATACTTTATTCTGTTTTTTTTTAGTATTTTTTGTACATCACTTGTGAAATTTAAACTGTCGTTATATCACGGTTCATGAGATACAGCCTTTTGACATACGGACATACGGACAGACAGACAGGCGGACGGACGGATAGCGGGGTCTTAGTAATAGGGTAACCCTAAAAACAACAATGAACTTATCTATAATTTTTCAAAAGTATTTGCCTCGAAACAGTCACTCCACTGACAGTCAGTGTACCTCTAGAGTAACTCAAGTCACCTGCAGGATGTTGAAAGGACATTTTGTGTCCGCCTCGCTAGCTACCCCCATTGTCGCCTAAGTCTTCTGTCAACCGGAAGTGTTAATAGCACTGCGTTCCGATTTGAAAGATAGCACTGCCTCATTAGATTTAGGCTTATTGGCGAGCATGCTTTACATCTAATGGCCTTATTGTCACTTAACATCAGATTATATGAAGGCCAAGAGCATGTTAGAACTTCTAAGTTAGTTAAAATGAACATTTATAATTCTGTCTAAATGTTGCTCAGTTCAAAATTATATATGACTCTCTGAAAATTACCCTTGCGCTTTATTTTTGCACTAAATCAGTGAATTTCTGAGTATAACTTTGTAATATTTAGTTGGTGAAAGAATTGGGTACATATGCTAGCCGAACCGATAAATGCGCCTATTCGTCCAGTCCATTCTTTTGTTATTTCATCTTTGTTCGTAAGAAGTGTATTGTTTTCTTGCAGGAATGGGAAGTGATTGCGCTAAGAGTCGAGATTAGAGACCACGTGATGTGTTTATAAATGGATTGAGACGCCGAGGGTTGATTTCTTAAACTTCAGGTTACCACAACCTAACAAATACATTTTAGAATGCACATGATTTTCGTATGAATTTGTTGACAGACAAGTAAATGCGTTCAAAAAGAACTGGAAGCCGACTTCAATTGCCCCTAAAGTCTACTTTTATTAAGGCAAATTTAAGATTTGTATCGTTTTCTCATGGGTGCCATTGTCAGAACTAGACCAAACTGTAATGGGACCACATGGATAGCACCACCTTTCAAATATAAAAAGAATCATCCAAATCGGTTCACCCAGTCAAAAGTTCTGAGGTAACAATCATAAAAAATACATACCCGTCGGATTGAGAATCTTCTCCTTTTTTGAAGTCAGTTAAAAAACAACCATGCTTTCCTTCGTTTGTTTCAATATGTTTTAATGGAGGCACTGTACAATAATGAATTATATCACAACGAGTACTACAGTACTTCATTACGAAGAGAGCATAAACCCTATTAAGGGTATATTCATCTTGTTATTGATAGACACTATCAGATATATGTCTATGTACGTATGTAATACCTCTCCGGATCGCTTTCCAGTCAGTACGTTTAATCAAATGATTTGTGTTTGAACAGAGACTGGACGGGATTGTTGAATCTGCGAGTAAAGTCTATTCACGCCTGACGCAGTGCGCTTGCTTCGGGCTCTTTTGTATGATATTCTTCGTTCACAATCACAATAGAGCTCCAATAAGTTGTCTAATAAGAATTGAAATATAGAACTTTTCCTATGAATTCCTTAATAAGAATCTCGTTTAATTGATGAACCGTGAAGATATAGCCCATTCTAAGTTTAAAATTAAATTCCAATCCGAGTTTCAATTCAAAAAAACACAAAAGAGAAGCGGATATAATGGCTTATTTAATGTACATCCTTCCCGCGTGCCGCGCGGCATTATCGTGGGGGTAAAATGGACAGTCCGGCCCCTTGAGAAGCCCAAAGGGTTCGGTTTTCGTAGGCACTCAATAATTGAAGTCGTTGAAATTCCAAGCGGATTGTTGCGGCGGCACCTGGGGCGCGGGGCGCGGGGGCCTCGGCCGGCTCGTTTAACGGGAAACAATAACGTTAATGTTTATTATAATGCCCGATTTATTGGCGATTCTCATTTACGGTCCACGCTCGGAGTTAAATTCGCGCAGGCTTATTAACGCGTCGCACGCGCTTGCCGCGTAGTCGATTTTACTGCGCGGTCCAGCTTAACTGCCGACTGTAGCTTAATTAAAACTAAAACGACTCAGTAAATACATTGATCAGGCTGGCTAATACCCTTCGTATTCATTTGCGGTAATGAAGCGGGCTTGCTTTTGTGGTGTAATAATTGCAAATAGAGATGAGTGGCCAGACTCGAGACTGTCGCGGCATGCGGCCGCGCAGTTAATTCTAATGAAACGGACATTCTAATGATCGAGGTGTCCAAGCTCTGAGGTAAGAGCACGCGTGCCGCTACAAACTTGCAATTATTGAGTTTCATTAGTATTGGGCCCATATTTTTCCCTTGTAACAGTTTAGTGGGGTTAAACTACTTCAGCTGCGGTGTTAACGGTTAAGCTGATAGTATCGCACTGTTGCGTACGAGTTCGTAATGAAGTTCTGTTGATTGGGTTGAAGTTAAGCGCGTTCGACTTACCTATGTTTACATACCTACTACTCGTATTACCATTGATCTACTCATAATTCAATTTTAAAGTTATGTTTACTTTCTTCTCTAAATTTAACTAGACAACGCAACAAATTTGAACAAAAAAGAATTGAGTGGAAGTGGAGACGATTCCACCAAACCACTTGATGTCTCTGCACATCTCTTGAAATGACTCCGGGATTGTGTAGTATCATTGCCCGTTGTGTGGCCACGCTGCTGCAAAGCATCACGTCACGTGGTCGGGAGTTTCCTTGCGACCATGCACCTCCGACACAAGCGTCTAATGGCGATAGTGACCATTCGAAATATTTGTCATAACGTGATACGTGTGATGTCTTACAGCTGACTAAGTTGTAGATTAAAATTCTTGATAAAAGATCACTGCTTCTATTCTCTAGTCTGCATCAAATTCTCGCACTACCTACGTTGCCTAGTAGCTATGCCATTGAAATAATTTTCTGCTAGCTAATGGCACTGATTTGTTCCAAAATTAAATGTAAAGTCGACCTTAGTAAGTACATTTATCCAAATTGTAGCCTACTATCTATCAGAGTACCCCGCGGGGTAATCTAAACCGCGATCTCAAAGTTGTCATTCTGATGACGTAGCCACTGGACAACGGAGCCGGTTATTTCATGCACGTATTAATGGTCATTTCATTTCAATAATTTGGCACCATCGAGCCGATCTGACCCTAGAGTCAGGAGGTGGATAGAGGAACTCTGCAATGAACACCTCGAATTCAGGCTTACCTCAATACTAGAAAAACAAGGTCGATACAAGTACAAGGGGGAGAGTGCAATTTCCTTAGCGCAGGTATTACAAACTACTGAAAAATCTTATGAAGTACCAGGTTATTAAAAACACCAGAAGTTTTAATTTAATTCACATGAAATATTCCCCGCGGTTTCCTTCAGTTCTAGTAAAGCCTAATTTTTTAAATTAGAACGCTGGCTTCTGTCTTTAAAATCTATAAATCCGTTCTGCTCGACTGCATACTGACAAAAGCGCGTGTTTTTAAAAAAAATCAAATTATCAAGTCAATAAAAATCAAGTTATTTAAAATAATGTAGGTGATGCAATTAAAAATTCGAGCAAGAAACAAAAGGCGATCATAGCATGGTCGCGGCGCCCGTCAAAGGATAATCGTTCACACGCGGGGCTTCCTTCAGGGTGTGGGCTTGCGAATTTATGTGCAAATACGCCCCGGGACTGGCCGATGTGCTAATGAATGGTAATACATTATTCAACCTTTGAATTATACAGTGGCATGTAAATCGATATTTGCACCGCAGCCGTAATCACGTTACTGAGTTCAGTGAAGAACAACCGTTGTAACGTTCGGTTGTTCCCCAAAATGCTTTTTTCAATTGACTACGAGTACAATGACATTTAATTTACTTGCAGTAAAATCAGCTGATTTTAGTATTCTGGTAAGTTTGACCTCCAATTTATTTTTTATTGTAAAAAATTGGATTAAAAAATCTTTACAATAGTGACCGAAAGCTATTTCCAAAATCAGAATTGACCAAGTCTTACCGTGTCTGTAGCAAAATTGGTTTGTCCAGTAGATTCGAAAAAAAATATGGGCTGAGACTGGTACCAAAGTGGAACCTATAAACCATAGATAAATAGGTTTACACATCTAAAACTTTAAACAATAATTATACTCGTACTGCATGTGGGTTTGTTCCGAAAAGTGAGTTAATATTATTAAACCAGCGCACACGCAGGCAAGAAAGCAATGAACCTTCAGTGAAAAGCATGCGTCTCTCATCGTTCATAAATTTCGCATTTACAAGTGGTTTGGTAATAAAGTAAAGGTAATTTAACTAAACGATCAGTTAATATTATCGAAAACATTATTATGAGACACGCGTAGATTTGTGTTTAATAATATTCTAAAGAATGTTTTCAAAGTGTAATATAAAAAAATTAAAGTAGGTAGCACTACAAAATACCAATAGGCCTGTCTGTACCAGATGCGTGAGCAGATTGTTGATAGGTGCTTTGGCAGGTTTTTCGAATGGCTCGATGTGAATGACCATAGATACAAAACAGGCGTGTTGTAAAGTAAACTGGTGGAATGTAGGCCATTGTTGCTGTCCTCTATATCGATTCCGAAATATTTTATTGTTGAAAAACAAATGAAAAAAACACATGCAATGTTCGCGCGTTGATTAGTTCGCTAGAAATAAAAACTATTCCCAAACCGGGGCGCGGGAAACGAAGTGGAAAAAGTCGATATGAGAGAGTACGATCTGATTGCAGGACGTAGGCGGCAAACGCTGAGATGCGTTCACGGTGAATGAACACCATTTTAAAATGATTACTCCCCCCACCAATCCTAGACGATGTAATTTTCGTTACAAAAGCGAGCTTTATCCATCAACTTTGTTATTTCTTTCATATTGACAAAATACATGCATTGAAATTGTAGAGCAATGAATAGTTTAAGAAAATATATTTCTTTTTGGAAAGCAGAATTTAACATAAATTATTACAAATTTTTTCGTTTCCTAGATATATATCTATTGTGTTTAAGTTCACATGCCGTTTGAATAGAAATGATTTTATTAAATCAACATTTATAACCTAAATATCATTGCGCGACAAAGTCAGGAATGATGAAATCCGCCGACGTACAAAGGTGACCGACATATCTGCTCGAATCAGCAAGCTGAAGTGGCAATAGGCAGGTCACATCTGTCGACGAACAGACAGTCGCTGGAGCAGAAGGGTTCTCGAGTGGAGGCCTAGGACCGGGAGACACGGGGTTGGACGCCCGCTGGTCTTATGATCTTAAGAAGATATCGGGGAGTGAGTGGATGAGGACTGAGGACCGGAAGGCGTGTCGTACGTAGGGTGAGTCTTATTTTCAGCAGTGGAGAGACACGGCCCGAAAAGTCAAGTGAGTCAAGCTAAATATCCACGACAGTCATGTGGTCTGTCATAAATTTTATAGATAGATTCGTCTCGTTTTCCTTTCCCTATGTCGTGTCCCCACTTTCCCCCCAGACAGTAGGACGTACCCCTCTCTACTTATAATCATTGACTGCACTTCCACACAATCTCACAGACGCCAGACAGCACGCACTCCATGGACTTATTAGACAAAATGAAAAACCTACTGATATTATACTTCATTTCATTGTTATAAGTAAATAAACAGTTTGTTTAGAAACAAATAACAGTTGAGAACTATCTATGACAATTAAGAATATCATATTGAAATAGGTATTGGAACATTAATTTCGTGAAACCTAACCAGGAAATTTTGAGATGGTGTCCTTGGCAACCATTATGAATAATCTTTTACAGTACAGTTGTCATACCTCAAACATTATTGATTTTTGAAATAGGAAATTCGTGAGATTTGTTTCTGAATCCTACATAATCAGGAAAACGGATTCGGATCTAATTTGTTACACCTGTAGTGTAAATATGTGGTGTCATGTAGAGTGCAATTACAGAAATTAAAGTTTCTATTTTATATTATACAATGCCTATGCATTAAAAGTGATGTCCCGCAACAATCCACTATTGGACTTGTCCCAATGCGCGCCACTAAACTCTGTCTCCGCTCTACTCTGTCTCTCACGTCTGTCCCGTCCGTCGACCTTACCGATGCCCGTGGGATGGCCTACACTATATTTCCTAGATCCACGTGGTTAGAGCTAAACTTCTTAGGCAAACGTTTTACAATATTTTATCAACATGTTACGAACAAACCACTTACAAACAAACTATGACTGTGAAGTTCTCGTATCACACAACAAACTATATAAACAAAAACGTATCAAATAACAAGATAAAATAAAAAAAGTCAGATGGGAGAACGAATTCATTCGTCGGAATATGTAGTAAAATGTTAAAACATTCATCTACCCGCGGCTCTGCGCACCGGAATTCATGTGCGTGTGCCGTTGATGTAGGAAACTATAGATACTCCACTATGACACACCCTGGCTACCGAACTGTGACGGCCACTACAAGCTACCAATTATGAATTGGACATTGCTTACATGCTTTAAGTATTTGTTTAAGAGAATAGTCTTAATCCTTAGCCTAGTGGCTACACAATACGATTTCCAGTGTAGAGTTTCTCTGATACTCAGTTTACTTGGTAAGGCATTCTTCTATGACTGTCTGTCTAGCTACGAGTATGTCATCTCAGCGCTGTGTTATTAACAGTGTTATTAACACTGTTGTTTTCCGACATTGAAAGACAACAGAGCGCTCATTGGCTTTGAAGTTTCAATGGCCTTTCGTCACTTACCATCACATGATATGAAGATCATATTTCATGTATTAAATTAATACTTTTTTTAAATAATTTGTTATGGCTAAGTTCATTTGGCCGTCGTTCTCAATGTGAATGTATGCTTTTTTGCAAACAGATTTTAGTGATTTTTTACAAATTTATA
Organism: Carcina quercana; assembly: GCA_910589575.2. Lineage (NCBI taxonomy): Eukaryota > Metazoa > Arthropoda > Insecta > Lepidoptera > Depressariidae > Carcina > Carcina quercana. The sequence continues at coordinate 11,877,659 of OU342432.1, read as the reverse complement.
TTTAATGCAATAGACTATTGAATATTTCCAAATCTCGAAGCCAAAAAATATTGTTATATGACAATCAGATATAATCAAATGCAGTCGTTGTAATATTCGAAACTATAATACCATATGCTCTCCATAAATTTGCCCTTCAAGATCAGGTAATAGCATAACAACAGCGTCTACGTTATCTTGGAGTATGTAGAGTTATTTGCCCCTTATTCACTTTGATTTTTAATATTCAATAATATTGTTACTTGCATGGGAAATAATGCCAAGTTAATTGATTATTATTTATTCAGCATGTTTGATCTCAAGCACTATCCACATCTTCAATAAGTCAACGGTTATGTGTAGTAGGGAACACGCCGAACCGCCCCGAGAGCAAACCTCACCGCATCAAAACAACATGCGACACATTTGATTAAAATAAATAAAAGGGAATCACGTGGCAGCGGCAGCGGCGCCGGCCTCGCTTGCACTCCACGGACACGTTGTACATTTGTACTGTACATTACATGCTGTGTACACGAGTGTTATATAGACATGACAGCAGAGGGAATCATTCTACATATAACAACGTTATAAATCGTACACATAAATTATAAACTCAAACTCGTAGTCTATGATATATAATAATATGTACGAGTATGTATGTATAAAATACATTTGAACGAGCAATTCTTGTATATTTATTAATATATACCGGTGATCTCGGAAGCATCACTAACGATTTAGCTTAAACTTGGTATGTGGGGGTATTCGAGGGCGCAAAATTGATCTAGAGTAGAGTAGTCTTTTCTCTGGAAAAACCCGTGTTTTCGAGTTTTTAAGCGGGTTTCTTTCGCATTATTTGACGCAAATTATGGTCGCTAATTTCACACGATTAGGCTTGGGCATACGCATCTTGGTCAAGCGGCTAAGGCGCAAGATTGACAACCACATGTCGGGTTCAATTCCGGTTGGGTACAATGTTTTTCCTTTTTTTAAGTTTTTAGTTGTTGTTTTTTAAGCAAAATTAAAAATAATATTGTACTTTTGGACAAAACCACCGAGCGAAGCTTGGTCACCCACATATTTTGAATGTAAGAAATGAAATGGCTGTGTTATTGTAAGACTAGTCTGCACTTTTTACCTACAGTTGAAATTGCTCAACGAGGATATTGGAGGTTAATTTGATTATCACCATAATCAGCTTTTATAAGTCCACTCTGGACCTGATTGTCTGTTATGGATCGCCACTTTGTACAATTTATAGATGGATTGGTGATCGTAGTAAGATAGTTAAGAATAGGTTTTGCTTCTAATACGTTTATTCAAACGTCGACATTACTATAACGGACAAACAAGCAAATGTCCTTCAATTGACCTTTTGTAATCAGCAACTAAAAATCATACCTACTATCTTGTTTTATACAAGGAAGTTTTTCACTCGCTTCCATATAAATATTATCTACTTTATTTTCACTGTGTCATTATCTCATGTTGGTTTCGTAATATGTAACATGAAATCCTCAAATTATGTGACAGTAGACTTCTTGTTTTTGAAATAGTGATAATTTATTTAACTCTCTCTCAAGCCCAAACACCAAATCTAAGCGCGAGATTTCATACAATATACATAAATTCATAATATAAATAAAGGATTTTCAAAGTGCAATTCAATATTACTAGACAACGCAATATAGATATTGGATGCGAGGACTTGCAGAAATGTAATGGAAATACTTGATGTCGCATGTCAATAAATATCCCGGCACGCATGTCGAACGCGAGAGACGCCACACTCTAAACTGGCATATCTATTCTAAACGGAAGCTGAAACAGTGGGCGTTACGAATCGTAGGTACGAAGAATCTAGACTTAGTTGGCGATGCTCCAATCGAGAATAGATCATATCTGTCAATATTCTTTGAGCATGCGATGCGTTTTGACCCATTCTATTAAAACAGAACAAAAGGAAGAGATCTCATTTCTTACCGAAGCGAGACAGTTAAGATAGAAATCCTTGTAAAACCCTATAGCCGACTCCCGAGTCGCTCTTAATCTAATTATGACAATTCACTGAGTTACTTCTCGAGGTCCCAGCAATTTCTTTTAATAACTTGGGATTTTGAGGACGTCTAAAACAACTTTTTAATTAAAGATAATCAGGCTGAAATGTCAGCAATAACGCGGTGTCGCGAAGGGAAAGCTAACTTGATAATTTTAAAGCGGTACTCGTTGACGTGTTCTTGGAAGCAGTATGGTTTGTTGAAAATTATTGCAAGTGGTACTTAACTTTGTGGCAAAGCGCTGTCTCTAAAAAAGAAAAAAAAACTGATTGTAGAGTTTAGAGAAAACCTCTGAGGATAAAAAACGACAGTTTTTTAAATGATAAAAATTACACGTAATATATAAACGATCCACATCACAAAATTGTAAGATCATAAAGTTAATTTTGGCAAATATTTTTTATATATTAATCGTGGAAATAAATTTTATAATAGTTAACAACAAATACAAATAAATTAATTTTATAGATAATATTTTTTCGATGTTATCTCTCAACTATGTTTTAAAGTTTCATTATGAGTTAGTAGTATAAACTGGTACACATTAAGCTATACATTTCCAATATACGTTGACCTCGCATTGGATGTACTCTCGCACGATGCAAGTGAGCTCACACTCGTACTGGAAATGTACACTTGTACAGCTTGACCTGTAGCCGTGCGTACAATTGTCCGAAAATCTTTTCATAAATTTCTAGTATTCATTAATGATTTCAATGTTTTCGTCAATTTCGTTAAAAATCGGTATTGCGGCTTATCTAAACCTCCTATGGGAAATGAAATACAAGTAACAGCCTTAAATGTGTGAGGCGGTTCGACTGTTACATTCAGGTAATAATGAAATTGTTAGAGTATTGTTGTACAGTCAGGTGATTGAACACGTGGTCGGTAAACGTAAGACGGTCACATTGGCGTGGCTTCCTAGCGACAATCTAAACAATTTATTCAAACAGGTCGTAAACTAGAAACTCGCATGTTTCGGTACAGTAGTGCAACGTTACCCGTATATTTACAGCGCTGTCGAGTTATCAAGTTGCGCGGCAACATTCGGCCGACATTTACATACAATTTCATATTCATATCAGAATTAGGTGGCGTGGTGCGCGAGTGCGGGGCGCGGGGCGGGGGAGGCATTCGATACCGTAAACTGGTGTAGAACCACCTCGCACGGGCGGAACTCACAATCAGTCAATCCGTGCGACAGTCACCATCTCACTAGCATTCTCTTTCGTAAAGTCTACATGAAAAATATCCATGTATCCGAAAACAAATTGCGAATTACATGAAACTATTGCATTGAATACTAAATTAACGGGTACCTACTAAAGAAAACAATAGATTTAAGTGAAGCAAATCACTGCGGGCTCAACAAATAGTTAAAGTAACTTGTGCATTGCTGATGCGAAAAACACAAACGTAAGATAAAACAGTGCAAGTTATATTGAATAAAAACTTTACTCTTGCATACTAATGCTAAAATTTGTATTCCTCCGAGTTTGCTTGACTTTTCATTAAGTCTCTCGTTTCGTCGGGCGATGGGAAAATCAAAGTTATCATTAAGTCTGAATAAGCGTCTCACAAATCGCGGTTGTGTTTTCTTTGTAACAGCTAATTAGGGGTAATTTAGCTTTGTATAAATTGAATCGTAATATTTTATTACAATCTCTCGCTCATTTATGTAATCTCATTGCTGACGATGAATCTCAGAGCTTTACAAATCAGGAGACGCAACGCTAATATATATTTTAGTTCTGCTTAAGAAGGCACTACATCTTTTTATTAAAAGAGTCTGTAACTATTCTCAAGTTCGTTGTAAGCTGAATGGAGTGCATTCGAGACGGGAAGCTAAAATAAACAGCTCACAATACAACACTCAGTGTGACAGAGCCGCGCCGACGTTGTCGACGCAGTGAAGCCGTAAAAGAGTGCACTTTAGTTAGGAAAAGACAGGTAGACTTGTGCATTAGGCGAATTAAAAACTTTTCCTCATACGCCTCTACATTTGTTTCAAAGGCTGAACGTTAGCATGACATTTCCTTAGCGTATATCACAGCAGAGAGTTGAAATCAAACAGTTGTAAGTAACGTGTGAGTTTCAAAGGACCTAAAATGAGCATGTTCAAAGCGAGGCGTGTACAACGCAACTTGCAAAACGGCTGAGCCGTAATCGGTAATTGGTGCACAAATTAGTTTCAATGTAATGGGCACTCAGACGTAAATTTCTACACAAAACTCTTCCGCTTACTTTGAACGTATTTCAGTGCATTTAGCATTTTAAAAAAGATTTTTCTTATTATTTAAAGAATTGTTTTGGCAAGCAACCCAAAGCTTTTGTTTATTCTGTCAATAAGTTCGAGTGTATGGGCAATCAGATTTAGAGTACAAGTGTCCATTCAGTAAATATTTAGTGTAGCACGGACTGGCGTCGTAGCTTTGAAAATTCGTATTGTTCAGTGTTCACCTCGATGAGATTAAACAAAAACTTTGTTAGAACCGATACAGATACGAAACTATCTCGTAACTCATAAAATATTTAGTTGCGTATAACGAAAACCACAGCAGCTGAACGGGAACCGTTCCTTTCAGAGCTGTAACTGCCTATACGCATTTAGGATAGAAAACCTTCAGCGAGAATTACTAAGGTCAAACGTAATAAATTTAGTTTTAGCCAGTAAACTATGTGGTCAGAGATTTTTGTGGGAGCACGGCCTTTTGTTTTGTCGATGCCTACTTTATTCCATGTAATCCATTAAGACACATAACGAATAGTCGGAGAAGGGAGGGATTTCATTGACAGCCCTCTTAACTGCCCGATGCCGCGGCAAAGATTTGTAATGTGTTTACGAACCCCTTTTTGTACAGTTTGGGTCGGGATGCGGTTTTCTAAAAGGCTATTTGTTATGATTTCAAACAAGGTCCTGTCAGATAAAATGGCTTTTGTGTTTTATTTTCTGAACCGGATATTTTCTTACACGCAAGCCAAAACTAATGCTTAGTACTATTTGTTATGCTAGTCGACTGCGGTCAGGGGTTGTTTTCTTATTTTAGTGTGGCGTTCTGCCACTGCTTTCATGTTGACACAAATTAATGTACACTAAATGACATGCCTTTGTTTTACGACATTTTAGGTGGAATCATTGCTAATTTGCTTTTCATTTACTTTGTTACCTAATTTTGTTCATGACAAAAAAGATTTAGTGTCAAGACTAAAAAGGCAAGTCAAGAAGATTTTTAATTCAGCTATATTCATTTTTTTAAAAACTTGGAACGGAAGTGTGTTTGACATTGCAAAATAGTATGATTAGATAGTCGCACCTCAATATTATTTTTACGCCCCCTACACCAGTCTATTATAGTAAAAATGACTGAAACTATTGATAGCAACAAATCAAGCCATTTAACGGATGTATTTAAAAATTGGAAAAAATATAAAAGCAAAACTTTTGAAAAGACGAAATTTTTGGTCTAGACCACCGTAATAGCCAAAACGAATCAAACGATCCCAAACTCGATAGGATTGCTTCGTTTTATTACAGAGCTATATTAATATTGCATAAGTAAGCACGGCTTTGTATAATTATATTCATATGGTACCTCACAAGTTTTATTAAAAAGTTATACATAACCACGTTTTCATATTATCTTATTGACGAGTACCAAAGTTTTCGAGGGTGCTTTCGTTACAACAAAACGCAATAAATAATAAAGACGCACGAAACTTTAGCTGTTACTTTTGAGTTAGAAAAAGATGGTTCTCGAAATAAAAATAAATCTCGTCGTAAATACTCGCGCGATCGGTTCATACTTGAGTCGGAGAGAAACAGAAAAGCAATAACTTCTCAACCAATTACAACACTCTAGTTACATTAATCCAGTGGGCCCGGCCGTTTCTACCGAAAAGGGAAGTTTCAAAACAACTTGCCCTCCGAAAGAATCCGAATAAAAGCATAAATATCAATGGCGAGAGAGCTCAGAGCGATTTAAGCGGGAAGGGGACAAACACGCGCCCGAATGCGTTTTACGACGAATGATACGGTGATTCGGAAATGATCAATATGATATTCTTACTCCAGCCTAAGAAAACTTTTGTCAGTTCGACCTACATTCGTATTATCTCATATCGAACACGTTCGACGCAGTGCGTGTGAATGTGTGGAGTGTATTCCTAGATGACTCACAGTGTGTATGAAAAACAATTGAAGAAACATGGCAAGTTCGAGTCCGACTTACGCACCAAGAATTACTAAAGATGAAGAAAATTATTACCATACAATAAAGTTTATTTTCCCGATCCCATTACTAAGTTTGTGTGTCAATGATTACTCAAAAAAGTAAGTCAAAAACTATGCAGGAAAGTAAATATTTTAAACCTGATTATTATTGAAAATACTATTGAACTATACTATGAATATACTATTGAAACCCATGTTTTTCTTCAGAAATTGATGCTGTGGTGTGCTACAGTCCATCTCTATTCTCACCTATTATAAAAACCCTAAAAACGAAAATAAATGCAAGGTTCAATGTCAACCCTCCTAGACTTTTAAAATAAATAATGCGTAGAAGTACGTTATTTTTTTATTGGGATAAGACAAAACTTTTTGATATACTAAAATTTAAGTTTTTCTAAAAAATAATTTTATTATAATTTGATAAAGAAATCATATGAACGTTAACGAAGTTAAAATGTTTTATACATATTTTATTAAAGCAAAAATTACTTGTATAGCTATTAATATCTGCCATAAAGATTTCGAGTGATCATAACGTAACACGAACATTAATGCATATTCATGTTACAACAATGAAAAACCACGATTCATTTTTACGTCAACATTATGAAATTGTTGAAATTTTTCCCTTGTGTACTGTAACGACATGATTTCATAATTAACGTTTATTCGCACGCACACAAAACCCGCTAAATAAAGCCTACACTTTGATATGATAATAAATTAAATAAGCGTCATAAATACCACACCGAAATTAAATTACGGATTATTTGCGTACGCAAATGTAAAGTAAGTGATTAAGCGTTTCCAACACGTGTTCGCTCCCAAAAGACTAATACGTTATGTGGCATAATTACTTTAGACAAAACGGCGCGCCAGTTTAGGGTAAGATGAAGAAGAATCGCAGGTGTAAATGGCCGCCTATTGCGCTTTCCATCACGGCCCTCTCGGCGCCGTCCACGCCCGCTCCCAATCTGGACCTAAGGCACAAGGCGACGCGGTTGGTTATAGCTTGTACAAACTTCTGGATCCGACTTGCGCCACGTAGCGCGTTTGCGGTGTAACCAGGGCCCGGACAGCGAAACATTTAGAGCCAATTCCCTGCTGGCTTGTTGTATGAACAATTAAGAGTGCCAACCTGCCCTTGCGTGGGAAGACACGTAATGAATGTTTACTTCTGCTAAGTGGTAAGTCTAATGCCTGAATAGCTAAACCGAGGATTGACTGTCCCGTCAGCGGACTCCATCGCACACGTATCAACTTGTTGATATCCACATTCCATGCTCACGTTACGTAATCTGCTATTACGAGTATATTCTTCTACTCGTATGTCACTTACTGAGTGACAGTTGAGGAGGTGCACACTTACCGCCGCAGCTCTTCCTACCGTCATCATTAATGCACAGTAAAACACGTTCAAAGAAACCTCACACGCCTCTTAACGCTTCAGCAACTTACCTGAAACGATAAAAATAAACAATATAAAGAACATCCAGTTCCATCGGGTGTAACAGTATGTTGTCTAAGTCTGAACAAAGCCCGTTCGCCATAATGAGCGTTGCGTGCGGCGCGTCAAACATGTAAGCAAACAATTTAGGCACGCCTGAGTAAATACGACTGCGAAATATCTTTGCTAGGGCCCGTCTGAGCGCGGCTTTGCGTATGCGGCTGTTACTCGAATTTGTGCCGGGCGTCATCTTTTCAACAAAGCTTTTGTTGATAAATGAAATACAAATACTATGGTAAGCTAAGTTGTAGCTGCAGCAGATTCACTCAAATTCTATTCAAAAGCACTCTCTTCCTGATGTAACATGTTTGGTTTTTAGGGTTCCATACCCAAAGGGTAAAAAACAGGATCCTATTACTAAGGCTTGGCTGTCGGTAAGTCTGTCTGTCCGTCTGTCACCAGGCTGTATATCATGAACCGTCATAGACAATTGAAATTTTCACAGATGATGTATTTATGTTGCCGCTACAACGACAAATACTAAAAAACAGAATAATTACAACACGAAATAACAAACGTGATTTTTTCTCGTTTTTATAAATAATGGTACGGAACCCTTCATGCGCGAGTCCGACTCGCACCTGGCCGGTTTTCATTTTTATGTTATGCAATAATGCAGCATAGATTTTGCTATGTTTATGCTCGTTTTAACTTATGTACATATTGTACATGCCTATAAATATGAGCGGGGTATAAATTAATTTAAATTAACTAAGCGAAAAGGGTCTTAAGAAATGGCTCCAGCAGCTAGGCTCCGGAACCTCACTGGCTCGTATTTTAATAGCACCAAGACAAAGGTGAAGACAAAAGGATTAGCTGTATTATAAAGCTACCTACATGACGAGAGTAAATTCCAACTTTTACTTTTGTGTGTTAAGTTTCATGTCTCACAATATAGTACTAGATTAAATTAGCATAAATTGCATTGTATATAATATCCTCTACTAAAATGAAGCTTCACAAACTACGAAATTTTCAATCACGCAAAAACATACCAAAACAAGTTTGATACCGAAAAATTCTTTGAACTGTACTCAACATAATATATCTTAAGAAACAGAAGCAAAGAACATAGAACACAGCAGAACAATGTACTCGTTGCGAGTTGGTAAGCGTAAATAGAAACAGCCGACAAAGTCGGTGCATTAGGCAACAATACGCAGTGTGCAGGATTGCGCATATATTAACGTCTTGTCCTTTGGCTAGATATCTGGGGAAGTTTGCCGTGGCCCGAGACGATTTACATTGCTTCCGAAACAACGAGGTAGAGTCGCCAAGCTGGAAACAACTCTTACCTAAGAAACAATGTACGTTGCTGAAACTATTTTGCGTCCAGAGAAAGAATGCGTCGAGAAATGTAATCACGAATACCTGGCTCATGTTTTTTTAGCCTTTACGGTACGAGGTTGTGGAAGTTTTGTCAAGAACAATGAATACGCAGACAAGAATTTTCATGTTACTTCAAAAAAGGAAATTCTGTTATGGCCGTTACAATTTGATCAGATTTTACGAGAATATAATCATAATTTATCAGCTGTGTTTCCTAACAGCCTGCATGTCTTCAAGGTTAATGCGAATAGGATATTCTAGATCTATCATTTAAATATTACTTAAAGTTACCTTGGTCCTTAATCAGAGTCTGTAAAATGAAATCATGTAAATGCAAAGCATTACGTCCCGGTATATATTTTTTAGAATAATAATAAATTGGTACCATTGGAAGTTTCCCGGCTAATGATCATGAATTATTTGTTTAATCAGGGTATAATATATAAATACAATTTTTGTCTAGTTAGTGTTGTCAAGTAATAAGTGTTTTAAATATTTTTGTTTTCATATCACAAGTCGAACTCTGGGCAGATCTACAAGAAGTCTACTAGCATATTTAGTGTTTATATGATAACGCGATATTCTTATTATGTATGTACGTATAATGCATTTTTGTTTAATAAACCCATTTAGCCTATCACTCACCATTTTTCATTTTTCTCACGCTAATAGGGAAATAGCAGTGGATTCGTGCTCACATGAAACGCAAAGGTTAACAAAGCCATTCTCATTACGTTAACGAGGCTGAAGCACTATCTAATCACAGCTCAGTTGCCAAATTACGCGGTTCGCTGTTTAAATGTGGGCTTACTTTAATCTCACGCGATGTAGTCGACAGTAATGCTATGGCGCCCGTGTGTGTAGTAGGTACGTACCGCTTACGGTAACACGCTCGCGTTCAGTCAATGTATGTATTGTATAGGCCTTAAGTTGACGTTGCTTTACAACTCATACTTCATTTTATGAACACTTGCATTCATGTGATACAGATATTTTATCTATTTTGTAGCTAGATATACCTATATACTTTTCCATACGATGAATATTATCTTGCTTTTCATGTATTTTTATAGATTCAAGTTTGTGTTACTTTTCTACATACTCTACTTGGCTCTAGTTTTTTTATTGCATACTAATCTATACTTAACTTTAAATAGCTATTTTGTTTGAACGAAACGTTTGACTTACTAACGTTCGCTTCGGCGTTATCTTTATTATTGAGCGGCTTTTTCAAAGCCACTACTTTAGGCAACTTCGCACGCTACTTCCTGGATTCCGGCCCCAATTGATGTATTCAGACAAAACAAATGGGAGTACGTTTTGAAACTGGCTCGTCCTTTGCTACCCTTGTCCGAGGATCGTCGTAAGTTCCGATCTAGTGAGGGCGGCGGCGCGGCGGCGGCTAACTTATCACTTAGCCACGAACAAATTAATCCAAGAAGATTACCGTCTTAATACTATGACCCGTTCCGATAACTCAAGAGCGCTGCCTCTTGTCCTTTATCGCTCCCGGCTCGATATGACTGTAATTTATTCCGCAGAGAGCCAAATTAAATATAAAACATCGTTGCGGTGTATCACTGTTAGTGACTGTGATAAATGAAGCCATTAGTAACGCGAGCTGTACTTTTTTCGGTTCATCCGGCGGCGTCGACGGGCCGAAGGTTGCGGCGAGCGGGAGTTTGTGGACAATTTCATTAGAAAACGTTATAAGTGTGTTGTCGGGTGACGGGGTGCCGCGGGTGACGGGCAGGGGGTGGGAGGCGGTGGTGAGGCGGAATTACAAGCGTCGCGATAAATTTCGTCGCCTTGCGACATTAGGCTCGCGGCAGAATAGGGGCCTCTAGCACCCACTAGACACGGCCGAGTTACACGTATGCGTGACAAGACAGACAGGGGGATCGTTAAGAAACCGGCGCTGACATCGTTTTTAAAGTAATAATTATTTATTATGGTGCGTCTTCTTCGTCTATCCATGTGTCACGGTCTTAGCAAAAGCAAATATTATTTTGGTTGTTAATAGCGACAAAACCGCAATACGAAATATTTTAAAGTAGCGGTCAATAGGTCAAGTGAGCTATCATATCATGAAATAGTTTCATTTAATTTTGTAAATTAATCTGGTTTGCAAACGGAAAATTTTAAATTATTAGAGTTGATAGGAAGTTATGTTCTGTAAGAGAACTATAATTAAGCCACAAAATTTTCGGTTTTTATTCATAAAAATGCTGCACAAATTATTTAAGATCGAAAAATTACTTTATTGCGAGCTAATAGTATATACACATTTCATGTGGTACATACACTCTCGTTTATAGATATCTCGGAGCGTGAGTACGACTGTAGCTTGGCCAATTTTTTATACATACGCACCAAATGAAACACTATGTGTAAATTTGTCGTAGCAAGTTTTAACGAAGCCCAACGCTGCTTTCAAAAGAAAAACCTTTGATCCTTGCGCGAAATTAAAACAAGGAGAGTCCGTGGTGAACTATAAAAACGTCCTATAAATCTCGTCCGCCTCTCTCGATGTGTGGATTGCAGAGCTTTATCAGGACTCCTTGTGTTATTTGTGTGGCGCGCTTTGCAGGTGCGTTCCGAGATATTGATCGCCAAATCGGACGCATTTTTCTTAAAAGGGAACCAATATTTACGGACCGTCTTGAGGCCGGGTGCTGGATTATTGCACGAGTAGAAAAGTTGGAATTTGGCTTGAGTTATTTCTATTCTTTTATCTTTTTAGGATACATTATGGATTTTACTTGACGATATGTAAAGCATGATGTACGCTAGGGTTTTGCTCGAATGGAAGTAATCGTAGATACTCGTAACCAAATGATATTGATAATGATATAAATTACAGTTTTTGGAACACTCCATTTAAGTTTAAAAAACTTGTGTTAGGAGGCCGCTCTTCCGCGGGGAACTACTAACGATGTTTTTGTAAATTTGCTGTTTAGGACCAACACTAATTGCCATCAAAATATATGCCCGCATGAAATATACACGGGCTGTAGATGTAATTAAATAGCACACAATCCACGCCCAGATAATTTAAAGAGAATCAAATCCCAGACTCGCTAGCAGCGAGCCGCACTCTCTTATACAAAGACCATAAGGAGGAAGGAGCTAAAAACAAAGTGGAAGTAAATAAACATAAACACGAACACTTAAGAGCGTTTTCATTAAGGAGCTACAACGTTGCATGTTTGTACCGACAGCGATTACTTCAGAGGAAAAACTAATTACGGGTGACAGAAGGGGCCCGTAAAAAGCGAGGATGGCACTTGCATGAATCCAGAGATATTCAACCGTTTTAAAGGGCCGAATGTCTCGGAAATGCTTAATGTTTTCGGTTCTGTCCCTTTTTAACCCTTTTCTATTAAGTCAAATTTATTTTTTAACGAGATTTCTACGATAATGTTGTTACGGATGTCAACTTTGTTTACTCATGGAGACTTGTATTTATTTTAAAACAATATGAATTTCAATAGATATTTTTGACATTGTTCATGTATAGTATTTGAGGTTATCTTGATGTATTTACTTTCTGAGTAGAATAAAGTTTAATAACGTCAAATATTATAGTTTAATAAGTCGTATAGCCGTTTTCACAATTTTAAAATCAACTAAAATATTGTTTTGTAAGGCATGAACAGCTAGTGTAGTTTTGAAGAGTAAGCAATTTCACTAGAAATCAAAACTGAATTAAACACGCAAGAACCATTTAAACCAAAAATACGTACATTGTAAGCGAAATCCAATAACGTCGTTACTCCCTTTTCTTTCGTTCGTTCGTAGCCCCTTAAATTAACGTTAAGCGCCGATAAACAAAAGAAAATTTAAACCAACGTGACACCGGAAAATTAACAAGAGAACAGGGAAGAAAGTGCCGTTTTCAATAAGAAAGTAAATTTGCCGCAGCGGAATTGGGGTAAAATGAAAATGTACCACACTCGGTAATCGAAAATTATGACGTCCTATCGCGCGAACGAGACAGGTAAATAAACTAGGGAGAGAGCCGCAGTAGAAACGAGAACATTATCGATAAAACGAAACTCGCAGCGAGTCAAACAATGTTACATTAGCAGTACTATTGTAACTTTATGCTATTTCACTATTTGCTTTTATTAGTTCGCCTTTGATAGCTTCAAGTGTCGCTGTTTTTATTACTGCGCCAGAGGCACAAGAAGCATAGCAATCATTTTATATCTTATTTGTTTAAATGAACTTTATGACTTTATTCTCGGTATCTACGGCTTTGTCTCATCCTCTTTGTGACACAAAATACTTCTGAGAGAAAAATTGAGAACGATTAAGTTTACTGTGAGTATATAACGTGTTTAAGTGAGTTCTGTAGTTTGCAGTCTTAGTGAAACATTTTAGGAACCGGGTTATTAATCAAGACCTCAAAGTGTATGATGACAGGGTTCGGTTGGCAGGGATCCCGTGTAAATTGTAAGGGTCTTATTGGAATGCATTGCGGAACCCTGCCAGCCGGCCCTATCGGCATCCAGAGCGACGCGAACGATCCGCAGCCAATATTTATTGCCTACACCAATTAGATTTTTACTGCTAAAGTGTAAAGGAACTTTTCTCAGAGATACATTATCTAATTCCATTGCCACGGATAACAGTAAAGCAGGTTTTATTACTTCGACGTTGATGAAAATAGGCTTTTTATTGATTTTAAGGACGGCATTCCTAAGTCTTGTTGGCCATAAAAAGTTTAAGGTCCGTTAGGTAGTTAATAGGCTGGCTTTTTTAAATGTGGAAATGAAGTGGATGATTGCAGGCAAAAGTTTACGTAATAGGTTGGAAAGTATTAAATTTTTAACCATTGTGTGAAAGCAACAGTCTTTAACTCTTTATCCAATTTAAATTTAACTGGTTTAAAAAATCCAACCAAAAGTCAGTGATTGGACGTATTATCATTATTATTTGTGGTTTAAGGTGTTTTGATTTGTCTTTTTTCAATTATCTAAGCTGTGTGTTTACTTCTTTATGTAAAGAGGCTACGGTAGTTTTCAATTGTAATGAAATATTTATACAGGGTTACAACATTTATGAAGCAGTAACGCTAAAATGGAGTACCAATAATGAAGTATTTTTAAAATTAAATAATTCTAAGTAAACCGTGTTATAGCATTAAGATCCCCCAAAAAGAAACTCAATGGGTGATACAGAAGCAAAATAATCAAAATCCCTACAGGTGCAGATAAAATTACACTTAACGCGAATTTTCGCAGAATGCTCCCTTACAAAGTTTCTTTTACCATAATCTTTTAAAATAGTACAGCTGGCTTTGAATTACCTAAAAATAGGACAACAGATTATAATGTCTGGAAATGAATTTTACTTACGTTAAACTTCAATGTAGTGTAAGCTTCAATAGCCGTTACCCTAGACAGAGTCATTTTGAATAATAATCAAAAACAGTGTGTTAAAATTAATAGTGATTCGCTATTAAGTTGTAGATTAATGATACTCATTTCCTGATATTATAATCCGATGTCCTGTTTTAGATAGATACTGCACAAAGATAGCTTTAAAAAAAGAATATTTTTTCTTTTGAAATAACTGTAATAAATTAGCTGCAAAAAATTTAGAAGACACCCGATTGAGTCGTGTACCAATTATTTTTTTATTGTTATTTTATTCGGGGAGCTTACATTTACAGTGTAAGTAATCTTATAAACACACAACATACAACGGACATACAATCGCACTACATGGTGGAACAATATGATGAAACTAAATAAATGTACCTAGGTATAGTAGTACTGTAAAATAGGAATGCGGGGACATCACGTCTCTTGCCATATTGATTCCTCCTGTAGGTACGTTCCTCCGTTTTCAATCTGGAGCCATGCTGCCATATATATGGAGCTCGGTGCTAGGAAATACAACTCAGATGAGATGATATAAAGCACATGTTGCGCTCAGTATGAGATCCCCCGGTACAATAATTCAAAAATGAGTTAAAGCTCCGACTTGATGGGATAGTTTGTAACCGCTTGTTGGCTGTTTGTTCTACGATCTCATATTATATTATCTACATTAATGAAAGTTTGTAACTTTGATGCTTAAATATTTCTCGGTTTTCTATATAAAATTATCATCTACTCTCAGTTGACCTAGAATCCTGAAATTTGGCAAGAAGCAAGGTCATACAGCAAAACCATAAGACTAAATCTGAAAACTAGGATTTTTAAATTATAACACCGTAAAAATAGCTTTTTATCTTCACAAACTTAACTTTGCAGTTGAAAGCCATACATTTGGTATGTAACTTAGCTGCAAAGTAAAGCTGGTTTTTCTATCGGGCTTACTTTATCGGTAGAGCAGTGTTGGGCACATTTTACCTTACTTATTTTTATGATTTTCAGTATGTTATCTATTCATATTCTGTACGGAACCTTCGGTGCGCGCATTTGACTCGCACTTGACCGTTTTTTTGTAATTTTTATTGTATTGAATTTGGTATTGCTTACGTCAGTATATTTCTGAAATTATCTTTCAACTGCTTAAACTATTCGAAACAAAATAAAATAACATCCAGACACCTGTTCATTCATAGCGTTAAAAAAATCCAAAAGTTTTAAATTACAGGATTTACGGTATCACAGAACAAAAACAATTTATATCATACTTTATTTTGAATTCACCCGCAAAACCTAATGGAGACAGCCACAAAAAAAAACACAAACTCATAAATAAACTTCCCTAAACTTTTGGGGCGAAATTGAAAAATTTCGCGGCAAATTATATCAGCTGAGAGCTTCAAAGGTATTATAATAAGTACAAGTTTGTAAGTCTCCTCTCCGAGAACTGGTCTCGTAGGTAATTCCATTAATCTCTAGCATTAGCATAGAGGGGCACATGGCCGCCATTTGATCTGTGGGCTCTACTCGCAATAACTGCAATATGCACGGAAATTAGCAGCGAGTGTGTATGCGTACTCTCATCATCGTCAACTGCATAAATCCACTGCTGGACATGGGGGGTGGGGTTGTTCTAATTTGAAGCGTATATGAAAAGGCTTAGCCTAAAAAACACTTCCTAAATGAAACTGATTATGGCTTTCTGCCCGAAAAAGTATTACAGAGGTTTGGGATTCAGAGAGCACATTATTCTGTTGCGAGCTGGGAGCTTTCGTTTGTGGCAGTCCACTTGTTTTTCTTAGCATGCAATTAATCGTCGCAGTAAAGCCGTCGAGCCAGAACGCTCCTTCGGCCGATCGCGAAGCTCTGTTACAGTCACGACACCCCCATTTATACACAAATTTAGCCGAACCCACCCGAATAATCCACCGAGGGCCACTCTACGTTCTCGTTTGTTGAAACGCCAAATCGCAGCGCATTATTCTAATTCGCTTTACGATAGCTTTCGAAGAAGCTATTTATTTGCGCGTCGTAAGCCCGAAGCGCAACCCGCGCTGCGTACGGACGCACCGCGCCGCGAGCTGCGCGCTCCCAGTTATGAATAGACGAAACCGTCCTAAATGATATTTGTTTTGTTACATACGTAACCACCAACCGGTACCCGCTAATAAATCATCGATATCACTACATTTACTAGCCGCATTAATAAACCTTGTTTTTTGTGACGCAAATAAAATATTTGCATTACACACGCAATGAGAAACGGCGCAAGTTGTTGGCAAATAAAATCACGACCACTTCCCAGGTTTCAACGCCGCCGATAGCACTTACAATAAATTACAGGAATGAGAGGAAATAACTTTTCTTATATATCACGATATAATGTCGGAGCACATGTGGCAATCTTTATTTCAGAGAAGTGCCACAGAAGTGAAAGATATTTCAGATATAAAAACACGTGCCCGATGCTAATAAAGTTGGGCAATATCGCGGAAAGGTATTTTGTATGAACGGTTTCCCAGCGAAGCCAGAAAAAAGGGACATAAAACGAGAAGAAACGAAAGTGGAAATATGGCGAAGTCATATTTTATTTACTGCATACAATCGAACCTTTATCACAGTTTGTATCGAGTTAGAGTGTTGGTAGTGGGTGCCGTTTAGAGAGATGGTCGGTACGCGAGGTGTTTTGTTCTCGGCATATTCTACTGAAGCATGGTCCAATTTATCGATATGAAAACTGTGTCTTCCTTGCAGTCCATTTACTTAATATTTTAGATTTATACAAAAATATTTACAGTTAAATTTACAATATTATTAATTATTATTACATAACAATAAACACACACGCCTTGATAGTATACAAAGTCAAATATAATTTAAAACATAAACATTTTTAAAAAAAATTCTCCGCAATTAAAAATAATTCAATAAACCAAGCCAGACTTTTTGTAGGAATTTCTCGTTCATCATCTTGTAAATTGTTGAATAATTGCGGAGAAATGTAGAAAAGAGCGAACGAGGGCGCCACTGTCGCTCTGTGGAGTATAAGCAAGTTAATAGAATATATACGAAAAACAAATTTACTCGCTTAGTCAAATAAAGTGGACACAGTTTCAACACAAGCATGGAACAAAACAAAATGAAAGCATACCGAAAACATGTTTGCATTGGAAATATTCGTAGCTCCCTATCCCTTCCTGGCTCGCCGTCCCGGCCGTGCTCAGCCACAGAACGTTCACAGTCAGTTACTTCGCAACGTCTTTTTCATATTTGCTACATATTGAACTATTCTAAACAAACGCTGAATGCAAAAGATTTACGTGAACGAACAGCGCAGCAAGTGCATGTCGTGAAGGGGTTAAAATAAACAGGAGATCCAGTCGAGTGGAACAAGGAAATAAAGCGCTCTTAGGCCATCTCCAAGACGCCGAGCGTTCCATCGGTAAGACTCAATAATTGGATTCGAAAGAAAGGAATTTTAGCGAAAAAAATGTTCGACAATTTGTCAGTCAGCCGGGCGAGATCCCGGCGACATGATCGTGCTTCATCATCGTTTTTTCGTCAAAGTGGCTGCCCCTGCCCGCACGCCCCGCCCCGCCCCACCAGGGAATTTTTATTACCCACTCTTTCTCTTTACATACTGGGTGAAATTTCACGGTGTAACTAGTTTATAAGTAAAATGTATCCTTTTATTATTTTTATTACGTATTTACGTGTTTGATAATAAACTTACTGCTTGACGATGACATTAAAAATACCTCGATTCCGTAACGAATTCGACGTACGCAAAATATTTTTTCATCTTGGAAATACGTGCGTAGGTGTCGAACACCTATATTTATAAGAGGAGGCGGAGTATAAACAAACCTAAAGGATGGTAAAAGAAGCGTGTGGTGTTCGCTCGGTACGGTTGTAGATCTCGTTGATTGTGAGAAAAATCACGCCACACCTTGAATTATTTGACACATTGAATTGTCGACGCCCGCCCGCCCTTGCCTGTCCCTGTTGTTATTTCTTTGCAATTTCCTACACACATCATTAGAAAATGCGAAAGGTCGTGCATCATGAATCACTTCTTTTGCGCTTGGCCTTCATCTCACCTGATAAGTGACGATAAGGACGTTGGATGATAAGCGTGCGCACTCAGAATTTTCAAGCTAATAAGGCGCTGGTTCCGCTACCTTTCACACCGGAACACTACACTACACAATACTATTAACACTGCTGTTTGGCGGTAGACTTAGATAACATGGTGGTAGCTAGTCAGGCGGACACAGAAAATGTCCTAATACTAATCAAACCGAGTACCAATTGGTATCCCGACTGGGAATCAAACTCAGTAAGTAAAAGCGTGTAGCCATTAGACCACGGAAGCGGGTAGATAACCATCCAACTATTCGTTAAATACTTGTTAGTTTCTCCACGAATCATGTACATCTTTCATTAATAAACCCCATATCTGAAGTTCCTTTTCTCTGCACCTTTGTAATAAAAAAACTACAAGGCTAATGAAATATTTTCAAAGTGCAAGCATCAAAGGCATTTTCCGTATGAAATATGGCCTTTCACGTGTAATTTCTTCCATCAAATGTTAGCGCGTTTCGTCCAATCAACATGGCCGTTCTCTCGAACTAATTATGTTTACTCAAACTGTGTCCCCATCTCGCTCTACACGGATTCATTCCAACACGATTCCTACCCTTAATGTACTTGACGCGTAGAGAAAATGGTTTCCTCGGGGTTTCAATACACGCTGAGAGTACAAAATACAAAAATGATTGTACGTTCCGAATTCAAGAGTAGAATAACGAATTGCGTTACCGAGTAATCTTTAATTGTTAATCGATGTATATTGATGTTTTCTAGTTAATAATAATGAAAACAACTGTTCAATCCCTCTGTTTCAGGCACTCTATTTTCTAGAAAAATATTAATTCTGGATATCACTATTGAATTACGATTTACCAGTCTGGAAGGTATCGTGATAACTGAGCTATACTCATAGATATGAATGCATTGCGGTTGTACATAGTGTATTTATGTAGCTACAGCTTCCGTCACAGATTACATGCGAAAGGTATAGATATGTGTTCTGCGTATCTATATCGCTATGTGTAGGTACAGCAAGGCTATCCTCCGAGAGGCCACGCACGATCCATTAATTACCGCCGCAGAGCGCCGCGTGAGACGTCAACCTTACCCCTCTACCCGGCTGACGCTTTCGACGAACCCCCCGTCTAAATCCCAACACTGATCTTTTCTCACCGAATTTCCTTAGACAAAGCCGTCATAAAATAAATGAATTAGCATCCTTAATTGTCTCTCTGAACGGTAACTAAAAAAAATGGAGTGACCCTCCACAGACGGACAGATTTCAACGAAGCAATCAAAATTTCGGAATAATTTAACAGCCCGGTCCACATGCAAAGCTGGCCTTTTTAAAAGAGAAAGTTAATACGGAAACAAAAGAAATATACGACGGGGAAAGACGGAGGGATCGCGAAATTAAAATACTTTAATTAACGTCAGATAAAAAGAAATAAGGCGAATAATTGAGCTGGCCTCAAATCAGCTTTGTGAGTTTATAAAGACAAGCCAAGTCGAGCTGGGGTATTCAATCGTACTCGCACACGCGTGAAACGAATCTATTTGGAATTTAAAACAGATTTGAAGTCTGGCGTTTCTGAGTCATGTGATTGTTTTTCGTATAACATACTCGTAATCATTGTATTACAATCTGAATACAAGGAAATGTACAAAATGTAGGTATGTACTTTCATTTTATTCCAAATTTTCAGCTATATTTTTTTTTACTTAATTGTTTATTGTACGCCACATCGGCCGGTCCCGAGCCATCTGCATCCAGCGACTCCCACGACCTTAAACAGGGCGATGTGGCGTACCATAAAGGATGCCTATGTCCAGCAGTGGACGTTTCCTGGCTGATGATGATGAAATTGTTAATTGTTTTCATATTTATTCACTAAAAATTGTATAATGTACACTCGAGTACAAAAAGATGTATCCACTTTCAAACCATGTCAAATTAATCTTTAATTCCCTATAAACAAACATGGATGAATGTGACGGGGTACAAAAGTGGCAACATCTTTTGGTACTTAGTGTACATAAGATCTCGTAGTTTTATTGTATAGATAAAGATAGGTAAACAAAATATAAATCCAGATTCGGAAAAGCAGAATTTAATTTAATTCTATATCAAAAATAGCTTGAAATACTCGTAAGTAGAACTGACAGACAGACTGACTCCTTCGACGAAGACTTTACGGCGACATAGTCTTAGTGGTAGAGATACATATTCCTTATGCTGTTCAACTCACGATTATCGGTTGATAGACTATTGAAAATATTTATAGAGGGTCACTGTAAACTATTCCTGTCAAGAATTGGCTACTTTTTTCAACACAGTACATATCACAACAATAACTACAGTCGAGTTTTGATTCTCAGCTAAATCATGATATACTCAAAATATCGTAAGTGTAGATGTAAGAATATTGAATATAGTTTAAGAGATGCACTTCCATAATTAATGTTACAAAATTAACAACTAGCAAACAAATGAGTAAAACTAGCTGAGATTAGTAGCGTCAATTTTTTAAAAGTGTATCCCAATATAAGATTCCGGTTTTACGAGTATCTAGGCCCGGTGACACTGGCCAAATCAACTAGAAACTGAATACTCATTTCAAGAAGGGAAATAATTTTGTATTTAAAAATATAAACGTTCAGCCCCCTGATTTTCCTCTAGTATATACATATACTGTATTGTGCTTTCAGTTTGTTTTTTATTTCGGAATGATCAGCTTATATCGCTCCATTCGACTCGAACACTGAAACAGGATCAACTAGTTGACACGAAAATCGTATCAACTGATTTTATTGTATTCAAATATACCAAGGGCTTTCCCCATTAAAGCAGCTTTTCTTTTCGATACTTTTATGACGATATAATGAAATGTTCAATTGATTTCGCTACGCTTAGTTTGCCGATTATGGTATGTATAGATTTTATGATTTATTAATGCTATAATATTTTATCTTATTTAAGACTTTGATCGACGAAAATGATTTCCCTTTATTAGTACTGTCTTGACAATATGTTGAGAAACACTGTTTTTACAAATAATCAATGCCAATTTTAGGTAGGGCCACTAATTTTCTATCTATGATTTCTCTAAATGGTCAGTAAATATAACGGAGAAAAACAGCGGCGGCGAAATAAAAATCTATGCCGAAGTTTAGTTGGTTGTAAAATAGAACTACACTCTGTCGTCTCTTCGCTATCTAATTCTACTTAGGGATACTTCCAAATGACAAGCAATAGTGTCCAGCTACATACCATTGAAATCTTACTGCGGTCACCAACCAACCCGCCTCCCAACGCGGTGGTTATGGCCGATTCACTATTTAAAAGGTAGGTCGTAGGGTCAAAATAAGTCCGAATTTTGTTGCCAACAGCTTAACGTGTGTTCCGAAGCACTTAATCATCTTGCTTGTCAGACAGACAGGTGTTCAGTCTGCAATGTCCTAACTAAACTGGGGAAGGTCTCAAAAAGATTTTTTCACAGTTGAACCCAGGACCGTTCACGTGTGCTGTGCGTCTGAGTCTGACGCTATGACAACTATATCACGGAGGCCGTACTTTTTCTCCTGATGGTGTCAAAGACTCCATATTGAAAAACATCACAATCAAATAATATGCCTTAACAATACTAAAGAATTTGTGTTTTATTTTAATACTCTTCCGTTTGATTTTTTCGTATTCTCCCTTCACTTGTTCGAGTGTGCTAACTGGGAGGGGCGGCGTGGCGTATCGCGACGTTTCGTCGACAATTACGTAGACGGCTAATACAAATCGTTCGCCCCAAGGGTAGGTGGTACTCTATCCTCCAAGCTCTCTCACAACCACCCCAACATTGAGAAAACTACTATAAATCATTGTTCGATCACAAAGGTATTTATTTTGTACCCCATTAAAACTAAGATTTCAGAAACACAAGTCCTTTACGATTTCCGCCTTGCTAGCTACCACGACGTTTTCTGAATTGGCTGCTAAATATCATTGTGATGAGCACTGTAGTGTGCCGTTAATAACATTGACTTGAGGCATCTGGGTGAATTGCTTTCAATCCAAACGGCCTTATCGTCATTCACCATGTATCGAGGAAATGAAGACCAGGTGCAAACAAGTTGTAAACATAAAAAGCAGAATATAAATATTTTTGATAGACATTTTGATTTTGAAAGCTATCGTGGAGACTAGCCTTTCATCCCCAAACCAAATTCTTTTGAAAATAGTTTCCATATTTTGGACCCATCAAAAAAAATTGAATAACTTTCATTTAGGTTTATATTCTATTTTATTTGGATTCTGGGAAGCTTTTTGAGGACTGAATCACATTTAACTTGTGGATTGAATGTGTAATGAATTTGCAGCAATGTTTATTTTTTTTATTAAACTCAGAGAAGAGCTCCTCAAGGGGCAATTACGTGGTGCTGTAAAGTCGTTCGAGAGCGTAATTAGTTAACCATTAGCTTAATATATTGGCACTCTACTGCTGCCCGTTTCGCTTCATTGCAAAAAAGGGAACTCAATACGGTAAATTCGTGGACGTAAGTAATTTCATTATTGACGTACTATTTAATTTCCGTCTCTCGAAAACGCATTCGAGCAAGACTTTATTTTCAACGGAATTTTATATTATTTCACGCAAAACAGCCGAGTGTTACATAGTAAATAGAATACTATTCCAAAAAAGTTAGTCAAATTATACTGTTGATCTATTTCTCAAAATCCTGGGTAATCAAAGCTATCAAAATGTTTGCATACAATTATTTAATTTTGTGATTAATTAGTACTTATTTCGATTGAGTTTATTACTATGTCCCCTACCACTCTATGAGAAGACTCGAGTCTGCTATCAAACTGCAATATTAAAAGCAATGTCTGTTAGTGTCTCAACGAATTGAGGGCTTTGGATGATCATCTTTCTTAATACGTAAGGGCCTTAGTTTTATTTCCATCAAAAGTAAGAGAACATTACTATAAAGATATAAATTATTCAAACGTAATTCCAACATTACTATTGCCGCTAGACTATCGCATAAATTTGACTATGTCTTTCCACGCCCCTTGATGATGAATAAATAATTGTACCTAAAACAAATTACACTAATATCGGTGGTCAGGAAAGTCCAGCAACCTTCGATCACCCGTCAGCGCATAACCAAATTAGAGCAATTTAAGTCAGGAAATTGGGAACGCTATCGGGCACCCGATGCGCCTGTAATGGGAATGCCACTACCGCACTGGCATTTCAGACATCCACCGGTTTCGGCTGCCGCGGCTAATGTCGGAACAATGCACAAATCTGGACAGAGAGATCCGAGTAGCTCCGAAGATAAACGACAACCGTGGAGCTTTGTAACAACTGATTGATATACAGACTTCGAAGGTTTCGTACCTGGCGTCACTGGCGTGCTACTGAGATATGTCGAACCCGCTTCAGTTACAGTTCGAGAGGTACTGACTGACGCCGTGAGTAAGTTAATGTTTCTCGTATTAAATGCAGTCTACAGATTAATTAACGAGCTCCACCCCATTAGTAGCTATTTAGAACAAATGTATTTCGACTTATTCAAATGTCCGGCTCGGTGGTGATCCTACCCCAAACTAGTTGCAAGGGTACTTACATTAAATGAATGATATAAACAACTGATATAGAAAGAATCATGAAAATACATATACAGTTTGTGACTTTAGATTTACGTATCTTATGCAGGGTACAGTCTCGATATACTCGTATCTTAGAATAAATAACATTTAGACGTATCTTTGAGCACTTGTTATTTGGACCTGCTGCCGTTTAGATTTATTAAAGCTCCACAGGTGACATTTAGTCATCGAATATGACTCATACAAAAACTAATTAAATTTGTTTTGAGACTGCCTAAATTATTTCAAACAAATGAGTGTAAAAAATTATGTCTTGATGATTGCTATCACTTTGTGCCTCATATAATATAATCTTTCAATTAAACTACTGAAAGTGCGTCCTTATACAAGATTGCACAGTTTTCATAATTGACTAGCCTGCATGTCCCGTCGATGCATGAAGCAACAAAGCTTCGGCATCGAAGCCAATTAATTCCGTCTAACTTTACTCTAATGACAAGTTGCACAAAGCTACTATCTGCCATTTCACCACATGCAGACACTTTCAACTCAATTCGGAATTCTGGTCCGCAGTCTCAGTTCAAACATGTCGATAGCCGATACTAAGTTGAGAGCGTATGTTAAGATAATAGCAAGTAATCGTGCAAGTTGCGGAGAAGGCAACACACTTGCGTAAACAGCTATATGTATGTGTGTATGTCGGCGGAAACAGGGACGATGGCGACGGTCAGAGTTTGGACTCGGCTTCGGCTAGAACAATAGCGAATCAAGCATGCACCGGAACTCTCGAAGACACCCACCCTCCAGTGCGTGCGACGCTTAGTGAGCGAGCGCCCGCTAACTTTATATTGGTTGGCGAACTTCCTTGTTAGTCAGACTATCCAGTCTTGATCCGATAAAACGAGGCGTCACATTCATACAAACATTAATGTATTGTTTGTATTTCTAACATTTTTCAACTTTTTATGAAGTGTTTTAATAATCTAAGCTGCGAACGGAATGTAAAGGAAAACGTTTGCGAATTGCGTTTGCCTTTGATTTGTTTATCTAACGTAAAAATAATGTTGACGGAAAAGAGATATTTTTACTTAAATGTTTCCACTGAAATCCTTGTGAATAAAGTTGTCCGCTTAACATTAAATATAAGATCGCTTTAGCGAGGCAGATAGACAGATAAAGACGGCATACATTTCCATGAGAGAACAGAAAAAAATAAAATATAAGCAATCCGTGGCGAGATTGTGAGGGACAAGTGTGCGTTTTCTGTCGACTGTGGAACAGAGATTGGCAAAGCGTGGAGGTTAAGGACGAAAAGTCGTATGCGGCAGAAAGGGTGACCGAAAATGGTACCTTCATTCCTCCCGCTTGAGTAAATATTACAAACAAACAACACGCCTAGATAACAATTAATCGGCGCGAGCTTCAGAGATTACACCGGTCGTTCGGCTAATTAATTTTTAAGTCGCAGACGGTATTCGACTTTCAACTGAATTCAACAGCGATTTGCATATTTTTACGCGAAGGGTCGTTTCTTTTCAAACATTTTGAATGATAATAATATGGTTTCAAATTAGAAAATTTAACAAAACCTCAAAGTCTGAAAACATTTTCATTGATGTACCCACACGAACTGTTGAAGACGATACAAGTGCCTACTTAACGAGTTTCACGAGCTGAACTTTATAGCGAACAGGATTTGGCAAATTACCTTCGCCTTAAACCGTTTCAGAAAATGTATGCTCGGAAGTAATTTCGCGTACGTGTTTGTTCTAGCTTAAACGTCCAGCGCCATAAAATTATCTCGCTGGCAATATTCATCTTTTTTTCGCGCCACAGCTGCGCAGATTTAACTACTGGAGGCACGTTATCTCCATAACTCTTTACTTCTGCTCCAACAGACCCACTTAAAAGTTCTAAATGGACAAAAAGGCAGGATGCACGGGTGGAAGTCGCAAATAGATCGGTATTATGCATGCGATAGTGAGCACTGTGCCGTGACGAACCAAATTTGCTCAGACCGTTCGTCCCATAAATCCAACGGTTCCTAAATCCTTGAAAGGGCTCTGTCGAGCTGCTTTCATCAGAAAATTCTCCATTATCTGGAGGAAATCGTTACCGGGGTTGAACCTCGCCCACCCTTCGGCCCCGACCCGGCGGGCTTTCATTTACGGCGGGCGTTGCGTGCACGCGTCCCCGCGGCCTTTGCTTCAGGTGGGCGTAGTCATTGTGTTCGGTATTTAAGTGGCTCATTTGATATTCTGAGACAGTTTGCATTTGGAAAGCTCGCACGTAGACAGGAGCACCCGCCGCCTGCCGCCCGCCCGGCACAGTGGCGGCAGCGGCTTGGATGTCCGTGATGCGACAGCGAGTGCCGCCGGGGCGGCCGGACGGCGCGCGCCTTCCTCCGGCGACGCGACGTATGATCCGCGACGTTCGACACGACGCTCTACGATCACGTGTCGCGCCGCACGCACTACACACGGATTGCGCAGAGTTTGCGCAGTGTTTATCCACAAATACACTAATGAAGGCACCTACAAAAGCGACTAGATTGTTAATTAAACTTGCTCAAAATGTGACACCCTTACGAAATGATGTCGAGCTGGGAGCACAGTGCACGGCTTGAATGTTATTGAATTAATTTGTAATCAGAATTCTCGGTGTGCGTTCTTGGATGTAATAATGGTGGGTATTAATTTATTTACCTTCATAGCGAATATACACTTAGTCGGTGTAATGTTAGGCTTCTACGTGATGTATTCGGTTTTGTTCTTGTAAGGAAACGTAATGGTTTATAGAAAGAGGCTATTTAAAATAATGATTCTTTCAATGTATCGAGTAATTATTGAGTTTGGCTTTGTAAAGTCCATCAAATTTCAAAAGCTCTTATATTTAATTAGAATAATTGCGATTACAAAATATTTCGTAGACACAAAAAGTAATTCAAAAGACCCCATCATTAGCTGCCGACCAAAAGGAATAACCATTCCCTTAATCATTATTCTTAAAGACTCTTCATTAAATTCCTTTTATCTCTCCCGGGATATTTCCTTCGCTCGGCATCAATCACATTCACTCCGAAAAACTCGTTGGCTTTATTCTAAACTCTCATAATAGGTAATGAAGGTCTTGATCGTCGCGGGCGGCTGGCTGGCGAGCGCCGATTACTTTGAGAGCTGGCACAATGACTCCCGGCTGTACCCGATGTTGGATTCTGAAAAGTTCCTTAGTCCAAGCTACTACTGGGCTAATTACGAGGAACTTTTGTAGATATAGACACCTGCGCTCAGTCGCGACGACAGACAAAGACCAACTTATCGCAGACTTACAGGCACGCCGGTACCGTTCTACGAATATTGACTTTAACTTTCCCAGCTTAGGTTCGTTTTCGTGCAACGATGTCTAAGAAGCGGGATGGATTGGCGCTAAGGCAGTCTTACTCAATATAGATTTGGGACAATAATGGGACAATGAAATTGTTTGGCGATTTACTTCAAATTTTGCTCAAAGATCATCAAAAACATTAATTATGATGAAAGCATCATTCATTCAATGCTGACAAAAGATTAGGGGTGTTGTATTTTTGCTACGTTTACATTGACGCACCCTGCAGATTACGAAAACGAAAAAAAATTCCAATTTAATAGGGAACAACACATAGCTTTGAGAGTTCAAACTTCTTCCTCAATCTATTACTTTAAGTTTTTTAATAGTTCAGTAAGTCAGATAGAAAAATTGAAATATCTATATTGGACAGTTAAGTTTGATAGTAATATTGATAATCAGCTTTTAAGTTTCAAAAATGGGATGAGATTAAGTGTCCACAGAAGGATACAAATTAAAAGATACAAGTTGAACAAGAAGTGTAGAACAAATTAATCATAAAACAATTCGTTTCGTCCGACACGTCAATTCGTCAGTGATTAATATAGCGTGCGCGGAATGATTTGGCTGCGAGTGAAATTAGCGCTGCTTAATAACAACTGAGACATGACAGCGCAAATTCAGTACACTTTTCCAAAAAGTTCGGTGTAAATTAAATTTCGTGAGCGAAGTTGTCGTAACTTTGCGCTCTCAGCGCTGACACGTTGCGTAGAACATGTCGACGGAGTGTTCCAAATTCGCATTAGAATATTCACCATAATAATGAATCGAATAGGTACCTATTCAACACCCATCCTGTATACTATATACAGTGCGTTCTCAATACAAGGATGTAAAACTATTACTATCCTGTACGTGTAGTAACATTTTTGTACGTTTATGGGTTCGGAAAAGGATCACCTCAAGTTGGACTTGGTATCATAAAAAGTGAGAGGATATTACAGAAGCATCATCTGGCAACTACATTTTATTGTGATCACTTATCCGCCAGACAAGTAGTGACAATGGGGAATCCCATCACGGAAAGAGTGGAAGACTTCATGATCTAGAACTCTCATTACGGAACACCCACACTGGTGCTCAACGCCGTGATCCATATACCATAGAGCGCACATCCATGTTCTAAAAAATGAAAGCCTCATGCATTCAAGAGCACGAAAGCATTAGAAAAATAAGGTGATTTCAAACCTCGAGCAAAGGTTACGCGCGATCTGCCGAAAAAAGTTTGGTAACATGGGCTCTCTACTGGATAATAGAAATTGTTGATTGTGCGAGGGACGGTTTCATTATTGATGATATACATTATATAAATACATATTTAATAAAATATAGTACAGCCCTGACGCACTCACTTAGTATTTAAAACGCAACCTACCCTGCGGTTATAAAGTTACTAATTATGAATATGAACGCGTAAGCAAGATTTACAAAATATGAAACTCACCGGTCCAAACTGTTCGAAGTAATTCTTTACATCTTCAAGCGTTGTGGGTGCTGATAGCCCTCCTACGAAGATTTTCTTTGTCCTGGTCACCATCTGTAACAAAAACATTTGAGTTGTAGAAAACAGGTATATTTTAAATATTGTTACGAGCTTCTGAGGTTCGTAGATTGAAGAGAAACACGACTCCAAAGTTCCGGAGTTTATTGGTAACACAAGTCCACACACCAATCTTCAAAATCACGGGTCCCCCCAAACATAGTACGTCCCTGTCTCACTAGTTCCGGATCGTCTGCACTGAGTCCGTTGCTGGATTCCACGTACAGTCCTTGAGCACTACTGACGCCGATCTGTCGATAATGACACCACGTGACACACTAGTACACTAACACTTTTTCACCTCGACTGTACTTTCGCTCTACAATTTCTTCCGGTTTTCGTTTCTTCACTTTATATCGCTGTGAACTCAACTCAAAACTAAACTGACTCCGAGGCTCGGCTCGCGCCTATATATACCCGGTATTGTTTCTAGATCCTTAAAACTAGAATCTTCAGGAACATTGGAGAGTATTCGACACGAAGGAGATAGATGGATACGCCCCTCTCTTTTCTTTATCTCTAGACTTTTCGAGCTCCGTGACAATATTCTTCTACCCTCAATGTTTGCCGCGTCAACATCAAAAATTACTCAGGAACACTTAAAAGTAGAATATCCCTTATCATGGTATCCTGTGTGCCAAAGTTCATCAAGATAGCTTCGGCCATGTAATCGTGAAACAGCCAGATAGAAACAGAGTGAGACGAAACTATTTTCGCATTCAAAATTTTAGTGTGATATTCATTTATTTTTGTCTCAATTAGATCAATCAAAAGATCAAAATTAGATCAATATCAAAATACTATCCTGATATTTAATCTGTAAAATGCTAAATGATTACTGTATATTGTTACTACCATTAATAAATGTATCTTTATATTTAAGCTTTTCAGTAAAATCACTTCCATCATAAGGACTGTTGCTGGCAAAGTTATTTTTATGAA
Source organism: Carcina quercana (assembly GCA_910589575.2). Taxonomy (NCBI): domain Eukaryota; kingdom Metazoa; phylum Arthropoda; class Insecta; order Lepidoptera; family Depressariidae; genus Carcina; species Carcina quercana. The sequence continues at coordinate 11,847,603 of OU342432.1, read as the reverse complement.
TTTATGTATTTATAAGACAAAAAGGTTCTGTCATATTGTCCGTCTTCGTCGTGGTGTGTCGCGTTATGTAGATTTTCCGTTTTTTAAAATATAATATTGTTTTGAAATACAGTCCATTCGTTTATATGTAGTCGTTTTAATTTACCACCAAATTAGCTTACCCCTGCGTCGTCGTTAACGAGAACCTATCATAACTTTCCTTTATGTGAGATTGAAATAAGCATAAATGAAAAATACTGGATTATCAAATGTACACAGAAGTTCTGATATGGTATGGCATAATATCGTTTTAAAATAATTAAGACGAGAAGATTAATAACGTTAAAAAGTTTTTTACGAAAATAATTAAACTTTGAGCAATATCTTAGCTTAAAGAGAATTTTCCCGGTTTTATGTGTGGGAGCGTTAAGGTTAGTAGAACAAGGTGGGCCTGGTCGGGCAGACATATCTCCGCAATTACTCAGCGGACGAAAGGTTCAGATAGTTGGTAACGTAAAAACAATTGGAAGCGAAGTGAGGGAACGCACAGCGGACGAGCGAAATGTAAGAATAATTACCGTTAATATATTATGCAATCCTCCCGCACAGAGGTTAGGTTGGCGAGGGATATTTCTGAAGTACGCATAATACGTAATGGGTTCCCCAGGATGGCCACGACCGCGCGGCCGACGCCCGAACGCTTCCAACTTGTTTACAGAATGAAAACGTGCGCTCTAAACTAGTCTATACGAATTAATTTTCTGCTTAGTCTCAGTAATTTGCATATTAAAAGACTCTCCCTGCGAAACCCGGAGTGCTTCAAATCTCTATGAAGCTCCACGGGCACAATCACGGTACTTATAGGCGTTTTATTTATTCAATGTATATTTTAACAATCAAAGCGTAGACGTTTAAAGGAGATTTCATTATAATGTCAATATAGCCGCACGGCTCCATCTCAAAGGCTGTACCTGTTTTCTTGTTGAATATTTATGCGGGTAATAACGAGGCAAAAAAGTATGCGACGACAAGCTAACAATGGCCGTTGAGATTTTCGCAGAGTTTCCTACCAGTAACGAGGACTCGCGTCCGGAACGTCGATATTATAATCACGTCATCACGACAAAAGTGGGCAGATGTTGTATGTAATTGACAAAGGGACATCTCATCCGACGGTTCCCGTATCACCTGATAGATAAACGGAGCGACGGAAGTCGAACAAATAATAATCCAGCTAGAGTTTGGGCTTGACATTTTGTAGCGTTTAGATTGTGTAATACTTTCTGAGGTTTGAGCGTCTAAATACTTGCTGTAAGCTGGCCAAGATTTATATATTAGATTTGATGTTACACTTAAATTATCTGAATACTATCATAAATCAGTGAATTTTAGTTTCATGCAACTTTAAGTGACCTGAGAAGAAAACAGTTATCCCTTGATTCACTAGAATACTTGTAAGAAATATTATTACGTTCCGAAAAGGAATCCCTATTACTATGAGTGGCGAAAGATAATAGCTCTGTGGAAATTGAATAAAACGAGATTCGGTAACATCTAATGTAACTAATGTAAGTGAGTGAGAGGGAACGGAGTTCGGCGACGATCCCGAACGAAATCAGACTCAAATATACGTAAATGATGAATAAGTGGCAACGACAGGGGCGGTGGGGGGAGAGGTACGTGTCCAAGTGGCATCCCCTCCCCCCACCGGACCGCGAGCTACTCCTTACTTTTCCCTGTAAATCTCGAGTGTGACAACATTCCCCAGTTCCCTCCGTCACGTTGTCTCTTCGAATCGTGTTTATTACGTTTAATTTTTACAACTGTGCTGTTATACTTCCGCCAGAGTTTTTGGTTTCCACGTTCTAAGGTCAATGGCGAGGTCAAGAATTGTGAAACGTAAAAGGAGAGCTTCATGCCATCCCATTATCAATTTGCAGCAGGTGTATCAGTACAAGTACGTACATACTCTGACGATTCTAATCGTGCCAACTGTTGACATTATCTGAACTACATGTAATGTATACGTTAATTAATAACGTGGTTCCAAACCAGAAGAGGCCATTAATATACAAATCAATACATACCATTCAAGCAACAATATATAAAAATCTGATTAGGCGGCACTTATTAATAGGATTGTAAAGGGTGGTCCCGCGGGAGTGAGTGTCAGTTTTACCTGGGGCTACGTCAGCCGAAACTGTTGGCAATTACCTTAAATGTGGACAACGCAGTTCAGTCCGCTGGGAAAATTATTATTCACCGCATATCCAATTTTTGGCTCGGTCTAAATTGGCACGCGCTACCTGTGATTGCCTGAATTAATCGTTGCCTGACCGAACCTTCGCCTAAATTGTTTTAGCTCGAAGTTTGCTTACTCTATCGTTTTGTATCCAAGACGGTACTAAACCTATTTTCCAATTAAAATCGTAAATAAAAGTTTAAAAACAATTTCTATTTAGACTGTAGCTTACTACGGCTATCAAAACAAATCGATACATTTTAAAGCGGAAATTAATAACTGAGCTGGAACATTCCGGTCGTATTTACATTGCAATAAAAGAACGCGGAGTGAACCTCGTCCTGCTCGCTCTCGTTCGACGGGGCATGTGATATCGCATTCTAAATTAGGTTAGGTACGTACGGGTACTGGCGTCTCATGATTTAAATTTTCGTGTGTCGCGTCGGCGTGCGACGCTCGGCCACATTATCCGCCCCATCGTTAACGAGACTCAGTCACTCGCCACGGTCATTTTGTTGTGAAAAATACAACAATTTAATTTAGTCTAACTTGACCGCGGGCGGCGGCAAACACTGAACGACCACTGCACGACAAAAAGCTACACACATCAATTACGACGCTTCGGCCGCAGCGCCCCTTTACGCCACGTACGGGTCTGCAGTTGCTCTTACATAATACAATGTCAGAACAGAACCATGTCATACTCGTATCACATCAAATTGAATCTTTACATATTACAAAATCACTGTTCTACAGTAAACCATTTAAACTATAGTTATATCACAAAATATCTGAACTACAAACAAATATCAATTGCTCACCGTTTTACACAAGATAAACAAGTAAGTCTCCCGCTCTACAAAAATAAGAGAATATTAAAGCTCGCGAAAATCCATTTAAAACATTTTCTTTCACCAGCTTTTCGTTGCATGAAAAAGTGAACATGCCACTTATTGCGGCACAAACGGCTCTGTTGGGACAATATTAATCAATTTTTACAGAGAGAGAAATTGGGAGGATCGTCGCGCACCGCGGCACAAAAGGTCGACCACGCCGCGAGCCGTGGGCGCGGACGGTGACGGTGCACTTCGTTATTGTTCAGTCTACATCTACACAGCTTTTGGTATGTTTATGTATCCTGGATATCCACGTTACACGTTTGTATAGACATATTTTTCATACATCTGCGCCTTTCAAGAATTCAAATTGTGGTAAAGCGTTGGAATATCTTCAACACAAAAAATCATTTATTTTGAAAAATATGTATTTTAAAAATATATTTGTAAACCGAATTAAGACGGTAATAAGACTGAACTGATTTAAAACGTGTTTTGGGCTGATTGCTTCATTCATTCAAGTAAATTGTGATGTGCAACTTGAGCCTCGCGTCGGTATCATTACATGGTCGATGCTGAGGGGCGGGCGGCGAGTACTCGCGTAGATAGGGGATGATCCCGTCTTCTCATGTCGCTCACCTTATCTACTTCACAGCTCATTAGGTTTCGCACGAGACGCTTGCGAGCAGATCTGTACCATTTGTAACAATACAGAGACCGCACGGTTGGCAAATGGTGATTCCAGGGCTTAGGATGCCAGTCTTAGTTCACTCGGAGAGTCGATGCGACGTGAAATAAGTACGTACTCAGCTGCGGCGGGCGATGTCAGACAACGCAAGACAGTAACCGCGCACGTTCTTAATGGGAGACATTAACGAAACGTTATTGCTTCTCGGCTTCTCCAACACTTGCACAGTATTAATCTCTATCCTGTTGGAAACGTCACTAACTCTGTCACTTTGTTGACTAGTTAATTCTAGGAAGGCCCGAGTGTGACTACTGCGGTGCCTCGCTCTAACTATATGAATGATTTGAAATTATAACAGAGATAAAATTTCGCAGAAAATGGATTGCTTTTAAACCGAATGAAATCTGAATAAACTTCTGCGACCTCGTTTCGTTTGTGAAGCTGAGCAGAACTGAACTGAACTCATAACGTTTAAATAAGGAATCCATCATATCTATCTAACGTATGTTTTCGTTCAAAATCCGATAAGCGAGCACAAACACGTAAATAAGAAAGAAAAAAGTGAATGCATGTAAATGAACAAACTCCTCAGAATTACGTCGTGAGCTGAATAAATAACGCGCTGATCGATGCGTTGATAAGCCCATGAAAAATTTAAAGAAGACCCGTACAATGGTGGAAACGGATGAAGGTATGAAGAGGCATGGATATTGCTTCTCTCCCTTTTTACCGTCTATTGCTTGTAAGCCTTCTGAACGAACAAAGGAACACTTTTTCAAATCTTTCTATAGCGATTAGATGTTAGCAGACCTTCCAATTTAAACATGATTGAGGCTCCACTCAGATCTTTTAACTTAAAGGGGTTATTGCGTATTACATTGATATAGAAATAAAGGAAAATTTTGTATGATTATTTACTTACAAAGATAAAGCAAGGGGTGGGGGGTGTCAAAGAATGGAGATATAACGTGTTTTAAAAATGTTTTTCTGAAAGCCGAGTATTTTAACTGTTTGAACATAAAAGTGAGTGCACACTTCAGAAAGTGCATACAATCGCTCAGAAAACAATGGATGCATTTAGTCAACCAAAAAGTGAAAAAGCTCAGAGCGCACTCGTCATCGAAAGCCATTCGAAGCACATTGGAATGACTCCATATTCGCAAGGGTTCGCTCTCCATGAAGCGAGTGTAGGTACTCACTTCCCTTTATGCAGTAGCGCCAAAGAGTGGATGAAAGCGAGACGCTGAGACGCCTTTGCCTACTCCCCCTTCCTTGGCAAATGCAAAAAACTATGTCTCTCCCAACCCTAGGCTATTGTTGAGATGACTGTTTTGTTTGAAATATGCAGACAGATGTGTGCGCGTTGTATTTTCGTGAGTGAAAAAACAACACGAATCCTTTTGTAATAAACAACTTTCTGTGCGCAGATTTGTAAATGACTGGTAAAACATGGCTAAAGAAAACAAAATTAACTTTCACAAGTAAATCATAATGTAAGGATTCCTCTCCCTATTAAAAGTGAAGGATACAAGTTATTCCGAGTTTTTCTTTTTGCTACGCGTAATCAAATAAAACTTGATTTTATGTTTCGAGTCAAATTATAAGCCGAGAGGAGGGAAAATAAAAAGTGAATAATGAATGCGGAGGCCGAATCCGGGACCGCGCGACCGTAGCAATTATTTTGTTTCGAGTACCATCAACATGGTTCGTTCTTTCAAATTTTCATACATTAGGCAAATGTCGAGAATGCGTAATAAGGACCTAAATGTTGTAAGCCGTCGTCGGGTCGCCGAGAGCATTCATTAATACAACGAGGGACTGGACAATCGAATATTATGTTTTTAAAAATCCTTAACTTACCGGAAAGTACCTGTCACAATACAAAATTTTGTAGATTCGATGTAAATAAGATGCTTACCTATGTATGAAATTGACGTTTTCTGATATCGATTTTTAATTTCTAAGAAGAATATCTTGAGTTTGGATTGTAACTTTTTCCAGGTTTGTGTAAGATTGAAGCAATGACATTGTTGTGTTTTTGTAAGATATTTATTTGTTTGGAAATTGTTTAGTTTTTACCCGACTACGCCAGAAGGAAGGTTATGTTTTTCAAGAGTATGTATGTATGTATAATTGTTTGGCACGCTCTGCGCTGGCTCGATGGAGTTTAGCTTGATAGGTGTCGTTAGATTATTTAGTGTGACAGTGACGTATAGTATGTATATCAAAAAAAATTAAAAATTACCATAACTGCACAACATTCAAAGAAAATTGCACACTATATCAATTACGTGAAACTGAAAATGTAATGCAAACAATTAACATATTTAATTTATATTAAGGATGTTTAAGTTTATATGATGACCTCGAAAACCTTACATATAAACCGGATTGCTAAATTTGGTGTTAAAATCCTATTAGATCCAAAATTAACAGTATTACAAAAAACTCATTCTAATTTATAAAAACAATGTTGTGATCTATTAGTAGAGAATATTTGAATTGAAACCAAAGGACGCGCTGGACTAGGTGGAAACGCGCAGAGGCTCACTGGCAAACATGTTTTTCTGCTACGATATTTTACAGGACACACTTTCGAAACCGCATTGAAAATATTTTTACGTTGATTTCCCCATCGACATTCAAGTGACGATTCAACATACGAACAGAAGCACTGTACTAGTGCATGGTTTACATCGCTATGTTGCATATTAAGTTTCACTTCAAACTTTAACATGCTATCAAATAGCTGCTTTGGACTCGGTGAAGCGGCGAGCTAAGAGACTGATAGGCAACGACTAGTTACTTGAAGTGAAGTTACAAGCCCTAGAACATAGACGCCAAATTGTCTTCTTATTAGTATTTTGTGCAGGAGCTATTTATAAATCAGCATAACCTATTAGTTTTGCATGGAATCTATCGGCATTTACTTACTTACACTTTTACCTCGATGTCTAAAGATTAAGTGTTGGTGCATCAAAAATAAAAATTAATACGCGTTCTGCCATGTAGCGGAGCCTCCTTGAGTTTGTATCCTACACGCTTTATATTTTCACTTTAGATCAAGTGAAATAGTGACCAAGTTTTGTACTATTACCAGAAATAAAGTAATAATTAACTTTGATTAGTTTACTACAAAATCATGTGAATCACATAGCTCTTTAGACAAAAATGTAGTACAGAATGTATCACCGACCATTTACGAGAGTAAATAAATACAAACTACAGAAACAAGTGTCGCGTATGACAGAGGCTGCCTACAAAACATGCAATCCCTATGAATGATTTCCGCCTGACTGAACTCTATATGCCTTGTAACCGTATTTTTTCCGAATCTCCCCTAAAAGAAAACGACGGTCCAACAATGACAATGGAAAATGAGTCGTCACTCGCATACAACACAGTAGCATTTCACACGTCACGTTCGCCGGGGTTGAACGTTTTCGTGTACGTCTCGGTCGATAGTGTTGACGAACAAAATAAGCGCGGGCGGAGCGGAGCGCGGTGTCAAGAGGCTATAGGATTAAACTTAAACTGGGTTTGCCCGCAGTTTAATTATACAAAAGGTACCACTCGCGTACCACTCCTCAAAATGTACTGTTTCCCTCTCACATAAGTTAGGAATTAGTTAATTATATCCTTTACACCGAGCTGAATGGCAAATGGAATTTAAAATTAGACATGTAGAAAGTGGTATCAAAAAACTTACGTAAAACATTTATACAACAGAAACGCTCAGCTTACATTACATTATGAAACAATAGATATTGTAGGCAGAGTAGGAGAAAATTATCTCATTTATTTACAACGTGGAAAACTTTATCAAAAATGAAACTAGGTACTCGCTGAGCTTTTATTGCATAAATGGACGATATCCAAGACTAATTGTGTAATTAAATTTTAGGATTTTAATATAATATTTTCTCAATTTCGCAAAACAACCGTGGCGCAATGCAGATTTAAACTTTGTACAAAATAATTCGCAGCACATATTTATGTGTTTATATGCGTCGGGCGGTATTAAATTTATTTTGTACTTTCGGACTTTAGTACGCTGTGCGTATATTGTGGAAAACTTTTACACTTTTATGGCAAGGGAGGGCCTGAGTCAATAAATTTAAACGTTCTTCCTAAACGAGCTTGCTGAAAGAGAACGTTGTATTTCAAGATTACAGGATCGTAATCTCCTTTGAAATTCAATAATCTGGATCATAAGAGAGGCACCTCTACTCTTTGATTTGAGCTACATATTTATGTGTAATAAAATGTTACTGGAGAGGAATGTATTGACAACACAAAATAACTATTTCGTCCGAACAGAAATGTATATTTTTGTGTTATCTAAACTTTATCATAAATACATTTATAAACGCTATCATTGATTCCTAAATCCATATATTTGAGATTTTTCGAAACAGGAAGAATTCGTTTCCTTCAAGGTTTGTAATGTACATCAAATTAGAGCTGAGAGAGTGAATGGAGAGCGCTAATTGTCCACCCTCCGAGTCAGTGACGTGATTCAATACAATCCCAGTCGAATGAATGAATGAATGGTTCGGAAGCACTGTCCCCTTGATTCCCCACTCGACAGATTTGCACCCTCCCAGCCGATGGGTGTATTTGACATATGATTTATCCTCCATACCTTTGATCTAAGTCAATACAAGAAACAAAACTAGTAAGTTAATCGATTCATCGGACCTTTGTTTGTAGAAGCATTGATTGTAAAAGATAGGTTATATAAGTCTATGTATAGACGGACTGAATTTGGATAACTGGTATTTTCAGATTATATTTATTTAAAATACATTAACATGGCTGGCTTACCAAATATTATAATATGTAATTTCTTTATTAAGTAGTGAGGAACACTTTTTTTGCGAGTCCGACTCTTCTTTTTAGTTTATTGGGACACCGCAGTGTCTATCTCATTATAAGGGTCTTGAAAAGGTGAGTAAGGGTAAAATATTTAGGAGATAATATCTGTCTCATGTCAACCTGTTTCTCGATCTACAACGTGCACGTCTATTACGACAAAGCTTCTCATTGAATTACGATTTGGCAATCCATTATGTATGCTTATGGCATGTCCAACATTGGATGATAATGAGTGATGACGATTATATATCTAACGCTTAACTGAGTCTGTTCCTGAAGTATGGAAGCGGTATGAGAGGGTGTGTTTACGGAACGTCAATTGACGCATAGCTTAATAGTAAATTTTTCGATTCTTCAATTCGTAAAACTACGAAAATATCAACATTTTGTCTTTAAAAAATTCAGCAATTTACAATGTTTCAAAACCTTCCTTAAATCTATACTAGATTGCCCATATTTTTTCAATACACATATGACAAAAAGATATAAATACATACGTAATGCACATACGTTATTGTAATCATATAAACATTTTCTAAACTCAAACCCTTGTACGTACAGTAGGCAAGGTCCATCATAAACAGCAGGAGACACCAGCCTCTCTCACATATCACCACGCCGGCCGTCGTAGTATGCGAAGGATGTATGAAACTATATAGATAAAGCGATATTTACAAGAATAACAAGTGTTTCTACAAGAAATGACGGTGGATTTGTAAATGTCTTTAGCTAAAGAAACAAGTTTGAAATACGTACTTCTAGATTAATTAAAGTGGCACTTAAGTTCGATAGACAAATGCGCACAGTTTCTTGAGTGGTACGTAAAACTTGTTTAAAGTGCCTGGGTAGTGCAGAGCAGGACGCTTCCGTAGCCAGCTGACACGCGCAACATGGCAGACATGTGACACGCGACCGACCGACACTACCGTCACGTCACGTCACGTCCCCTGGATCCATGCTTGGGATCCATCCTTGCTAGGAATAATTTTCTTTACGCTTTCCAACTTTGAGAATAAGGCCGCCTCTTAAAAATGGATTTTTTTGTTCAACTAACTTTTTATTAACAACAAATTAGTAAAACCACCTTAACACGACAAATTAAGCGTTCTAAGAAAATAGAAACGACTCATCTTTACGTGAAATTAAAATAAGATGTCGTATAATGTCAGTAATGAATAGAAGCTCAAAATAGGGCTGCTGTTAATTGTAATCTTTTAGTAGGGGATGAGTGTGGGGGAGTGTTGCGCACGCGCATAGCCGTCGACACTCGAGCACGCGCCAACACTCGAGCGTCCTCGAGCGAGCTCTTCTCCCAACACGCCGCGGCGCGGTGCGGCGCGGCGAATTGAAAAGATACCTACACCGCACTGAATATTCGCCAACGTATCAAATCCGCAAAATGCAAATCTATGCAATGTGCTTTAGTGTCGTCACTGAGACCCATACGGTTTTATCTAATGCGTTATTATGATTAGAATTCACTCTTTAGACTGATTTGGTTTAATCATCGTCAAAATATTTATACACATACATAATATAGAATGCTTAATAAGTTTGCGTATGATTGGCAGACATAATCCTAAGTGATTGTTTCTTTATGTGCTCGTTCATTCTTCAACGTAGCAACTTTTCCGCAATTCGGAAAATGTATACAAAATCAAATAACAACGTCCATCTAGCCGGCCTAATAGCATTCTGGAAACGTTAATAGAAAACGTAAACGAATGCGGTCTGACATGAGACGGAGAGTGGAGAGCGAGGTCGCAGGACACGCCGCTGGCCGCTCTCTATAAATGTATACAAGTAACCATGCAGATGTACTGAACTCTACTCGCTACACATACACAGTGTGCTCCGATTTATAATGCGGACAAGCCACACTGAAATGGATTTACAGCTGCAAACCTGGTTGTCTTTGATGAGGGTCTATTTTGAGACTGCGGGCCGAGCGCACAGAAACATTCCAATATTTCGATCTGAGATATTATTACGTTCGAATCCAAATCGATGCCGTGTTATAAAATTTATTACGCACTCGTCTCCGGTGATGTTTCTTATTCGTAAACAGGCGCTTGGGCAACTCCTCGGGGCCCTCGATAATGTTTGATGTCCCGTTAAAAATAAAATCACCCGTCAACTGACACGAATAAATCCCTAACTAATTTGTCAACTGACGTGTCGAGTGACAACCTCGAAATAATTCCAGTGGCATGGCGTTCGATGTGCTCTAAATCTATGATTAAAATTTTAATGAGATTAACCAGAGACGAGGATGTGATCGGTGCGGTCTCAGACACCTCACTAGTTTACTGGTTCTCGTTAGCTAGATGACTTTTGTCCTCTAGCATATTTTAATCTGCCTACGTTAGTTGACTTTGCTGCCCAAATTTTAAAGCACAAAGCAAACGTGAGATTAAGTTTGAGTGTAAAATTTGCGCAGTGTTGGAAACCCGAGCTATAAAGTCAGAAGGTTAATGCTTCGGTTCTAACGGTTTGTCGCAGATTTAGGTGGCATGTTTAAGTTTCGTGTAATCCGTTGTAGGTAAACTAAAGTCCGCAGTGTCTTTTAGGCACGCCTACTCAGTATGCAAGCGTTTTCCTGCACATCCGTTGTACGCGACCGCGGAAGGACTTCCGTACACAAAATACTATGTTTATGTTCAGTTCTTTTAGAATTCCTCGCTGCAGTTGACTCTTCGTGCCGACATGTTGCGACAACGCAAGGAAAATATTCACTCTGTACTTACATACAGATAACTATGTACAGTTTGATCTTGTGATTCACTTACAGAAATGCGTTTGATGTGCACTTAATAATCCTGTCACATAACTTGCTAAACAAAAGGTCAAACCTACTCAGTCAAATTAAATGTTGTTGTTTGTGCAATGCTAGCTTTTGCTCCATTAAACATCAGGCGTTCTTGGTCGGAACATAGTGTGGGAGTGGCTTTATGAACGAGCGAATAGCGTAGTGCGAGATATTTGCCGCACTAATCTCCATTTTAAGAACGGTCGTACGATCCTCGAGCCTAGGATTACGGAACTTGCGTGACACTAATTAAGTCGGAATTAAGGGCGAGCCTATATCAGGAACCGCGGTGGAAGTTATAAATGAAAGGGTATTACGCGTGTTTACTATTACTACAAGCGATTTACTCAGAATTGGTGGAAAATAAAGATAGAGTGTTTTACGTTTACAAACATTCTACTAACACATTTTTGGATAAGGTTTTGTTTACCGTAATAAAAGCTGGAGTGTAGTAAATATTTGGATTTATCCCGACAAGACTCGATGAGTGAGTCATAGTGACTGATTATAGAGTCGTCTCATCTACTTTCGTGGAGCTAGTAAAATGCAGGAACTGCTACAATGATATTAAACTTTACTGGCGCTTTGTTGGACTCTTGGGCAAGTATAAACCCGGAACTTAAGATTTAATGTTATTAAATACTCCGAATAAATACGCTCTGATTGCCAAAATCATTTGAGGGAGCGTGAGTCTGCTATAAATCCTACTTAGATGTAACTTTTGTTAAAGTAGACAGTTGCTTTTGATGGCTCTCAACATCGAAAAGCTAAGGCGAGCTAATTCAAACTTTTTACTTATTGCTTGTTACTCGTACCTCTCTATTAAAGACTTACGCCACCATTTATGTTGACAAACTATTTCAATGATCGAGACAGTTTGATGGATTGTTAATAGAAAATGTTTTTGAAATAATGTGATGTTTTTGATACAGAAGTGGTTTGAGGGTTCGGAAACGAAGATTATAAAATAAAGAATGGCGAGAAATATTTGTGCACTGTCGTCTGTTTGCTTGCACACACTTATATGTCTGTCGATTCGGGTGATATTGTTGTCGTATTGCTTCAACTACGGGCTGCAAAATAGTTTACATGATGATTATCAATATAAAGGGTAACATTACATACGTACTACCCTAAATACCTTAAAATTCTTCTAAAAAATATCATCTTCTGATGTACCTTTTCTGTTTTTATGAGCTTGTTTTGCGTTGCTATTTTATTGCTGAATCCACAGCGAAAACTTCAGTAACAACGTCAATTCAATCTTGACGTCAACTACCTAACCCTTTTGGCACCTGAAGTAGGAAAAAATATTAGTGTGTATATCAATAACTGAGTTTGTCGTCAAAATTCACGACAATTTTGTTCGAAAATAACAATGAAGAAAAAAAAAAACCTAAAATGATAAAGTTTATCTTAGTGGAAGGAAATAATTTCAGTTACACTTTGAGTCCAAAACAGGGATGGATTGGGCCTCGTTTGAGCGTTGTATTGGCGCCAGAATCCATTGTAAGCTGCTCCCGATCGCCTAATCCCGGTGCTCAGCTAACGGCTCGGCTACACCCTGCACGTAAATTTTTGTAATTTGGGATCTAGGCCAAGTGCCATGGGATCAGCTTGAGAGCAGATCTTGATTGATATGACTCTTTGATTTGATGATATTTGCTTGGATTCTGCATTTTGTAGCGTTGGAGAAAATAAGGCACAATGTTTTATATTAAAAGGCGTTACTATGTCTACCCGATGTAATTGATGAATTAATCTCTGTACAGTTCGTCCTTGGGTACGACTTTTTTAAATTTCCGATCTAGGCCAAGTGTCAGGGGATCACGAAGCTCGCGAATGATTGATATGACGGCTTGAGCACCTGCTTGTCTGCCATCCTGTCACTGCCATAATCTGATATTTATTTAAAAGAGGTTATTTAAAACATCGAATAGAAAAAAAACGTTTGGAAATGTAATTTGGGCGTGGTATAAATCCAAAGCTTGACTGGAGAATCATACTTGAACTTAATCACACGCTCATTGTTTTTGCTTCCGGACTAGGGTATGTGATATGCTTTGCTGATATTGCTTTGAAATACCGGTTACATATTACAAGGTTTGTTGAATACAATCAAAATACAATAGCATTATTGTTGTATAGTAGGTCTATCAAGGTGATTTGTTGTCAAAGTTTATGTCGAATTACATATAATCTAAAACACAATTACATATGGAAAGTAGTCTTACAACGGTGTTGATATCCATCTATAAAGCTTTACGTTCGTCATGTTGCAGGAATTATATTCTTGTTTCAAGATTGCTTATTACAGTAATTTGTCGCACTGGAAAAATGTACATATGTTTCTGTAACCGTCTCTGAGCTACGGCCCTTGGGTAACTGAAATTCAATTGCGCAAAATACTGTTACTGCATCCAGAACTGGTTCCTTTATGCCATTACTATCTGCATTTTCACTTTAGAAGTAATAACACATTGTTCGCAGAAGAAGCTGCATTGTTATCTGCTTTGAATTCCAATTTCGTTACGGGCTACTAAAACAGGCAAACGTGGGGTACGTAATTAGAATATCCAAAAATAATTTCCACCTAAACTTTATTACCTATTGTTTTAAAACAAATAAACAAGTTTTAAGAAAGTTGGAAACAATAAAATTGTTTCAAAGGCGTTTAAGACTGCGAGAAAGTTCTATGTCGTAGGTATGAATATTGGAAGTGCACGAGTTCGGGAAAGGAAACCAATATTAAATTTGTTCAAACAATTTAATTTAATACTAATCACGCTCGTGTCTCGGCTCGCACCAAGGATTTTACATTTCGAAGTTTGTTTTGTAACAACGTGCAGTGTATCCCATTGTTGGGAGTTTAGATGGGACTCAGTCATTATGGCAAGTGATTCATCTTGTCTAAAACTCGTCCCTAGGCGGGAAATGGCAGTCACAAAACAAACGTGCACCGGAACGATAGCAACAAAACCTCCGTCAGTTTTGTAAATTACAATAAACCTTGGAGCAGATCGTGGACAGAATTCGAGATTGTTGCTCGCGCCGCGCCGCGCCGCACCGCACGCACGCCCGTGACAATAGGCTTAAACCCAGCCAGCTCGGTGCTGCAGATGTGGGCTTTGTCACACATTAACTGCTACGTTTGTCAGAGGTATCGTTGCATCCGACGTGACTTTACTTCAGGGAAAAATTTACTATAACACAATTCTTCTTCTGCGGATTTATTCGGTTTGTTCTGCGTTCCGCCGACAGAAATCATGAGGGGCACACACTAGACATATTTATTCCAATAAGATTGCGTAAGAATATTTATTTTTGTTCTTAAGGAAAAATAAAACAGAGGCAAAATGTCGTAATACAATATTCTTTTTTAGTATGAAAGCTAAAATACTAAATAACGATGACATGTATTATCATAAGCTACAAAAGATCGTCGACGATTGTTGTCGAATAGATCGGGCGCGATACCAGGCGGGGCCCCGCTGGAGAAGGACGACCTCGTTATTATTTGATAGGTCCTATGATGAAAATCCTCGTGGCACGCAACGTTCTCGGCGTTCACTCGTCAGAATAAAAACGACATTGTATGGTAGGTATTTCGTTATCCATATTGAGCGGCTTCTGTTAGCTGTAACCGCGAACAAGAACAAAGAACACCTGGGAAGCCAAAACGAGACAGTTATCTCGACAAGCTCTGAATAATTGTTCTTTATCACGCACCAATATTATTACAGTTTCATGAGTTTGATACGCACGCTTAGCAGTGGGTGCACGAGCTCCGAAGCACTCATAATTGACGTCGACTAGCGACGGTAAAAATTGAATTTCTACCTTTAGCTCGAAGGCGGTGCGAGGACACGCCGTAGATTTACCTATATAACGTCACCCTATTTACAGTCTGGGAAATTCTATTTGCTTAAAGGTCGAATGGAGGCAATATCGTGGACGTCGCGACGCTGCGGGCAGGGATGCAATAAGCGGAGCGGCCAGCGCGGAGCCGTCGCCAATTTAAAGAAAGCCCACTGAACCGAAAGACAAGCGCATTGGCGGCTCACGAGCACCGCACCCGCTCTCTGAGGCTCCTCATATAATTTTCAATCCAGCGAGCTTCAAAATCGGTTGCTCTTTGTAAGTGCTAAACGAAACATGCGCCCGTTGTCGATAGCATAGCTAAGCTATATTAGCGCCTTAACAAGATGATTTTCTGATACAATTAAAATTCTATAGAGGTTGCTAAAGGTTCATGAAAAGGTGAATGCCTCTTTTCTCAAACTCATAAGTGGTCTGGTTAGACGGTAAACATTGAGGTCGGTGCTTCAATATATGTACATCGTAATGAAAGGCCAAATCTGACTCATCACTGTAGAAAATTCAATATGTAGAATCAATATTGCGGTAGCAGGCTTCCAATATCGTTAGTACCGTCAACGGAACATGATTGCTAAATGTTCGAGGTCCAAGATAGTAACCGAAAATGCTTCATTAGTTTTCGATACGAAATGAATTCAATTAATCATGAGCGGTGGCCCTACAGTTTGCATGAATAGTTTGTATTTACGAAGTTGGGTCAGGCAGTTTGAATCGGACATAAAGCCGCCATGCAAATTCCTAACTCCCAGCATGTATGGATAAGTGCGTAATGTATCGGGCTATCTGTCTCCTTAATACCTGTTTAATGAAAGGGTTTGCTCGTAAATCCACATGGTTGAACTTAATACGCCCCGTCCTATTGGGCTCCTTCGCCAACGGTTGGTAATTAATGTGCTACCAGCAGCATAGAGAAACTTTTATAACTATGGGTATTGAAACTACACAAGTATCAAAGTTTGAATCTAGGTAAGAGGCGTTTGTGTTCAACTATAATTTAAGTTAAAATTGCGTTAGTTTAATATATGGCGTTAGGGTCATTGTTATACCAACGTTGTATCGTATAAAATACATGCTCACAAATTAATCATAATTTATTTCATCTTTTAAAGAAATATAAGAATTTTATTATTGTATTTTTATTTCCGCCAATGTTATGTATCACGTTATACGGTAAGTGAATCTAATTAGTACAATATATTTGTATATTTTTAGCAAACATTTTTTATACTCTCCATTTTCTCCGACGTCATTCCAGGGTGTCATATTTGGGGCAAATACATTTGCATGTCACATTTTCTGGTAAAATAAAAAGGCTGTTCGGTGCTCGGCACAGTATAAGGCGACGCCATTCTCTTCCTACGAAAAAAAGTAATATTTTTGCATATTTTTTATTCACGAAATCAAGAGTGTCCTAAATCTGTTATTCTGAACCAAATGAAGGAATAATCTTTTAAAACAAATTAATAATTTTCCGAAACCCTAAAGGTGTAATTTGCTACCAACATTTCAAACTGCTTCTGAAATCAAAATTTTCATGTTACAATATCACAGAATAATTAAATTTTGAAGTACCATTAACCTTTTCCAATATTAGTAAGCCTATCAATTTAACGATGAAAGAGAATCTATTCAGGGTTGACGAAATGAATAGATAGATGACATTATTATTAAACAAGATCAATATCTCTATGGTACGAAGAGTTACTGCTAATTAAAATAAGTCTCTAACAGAGTTATATAGTAAGTAAATATATTATTTCAGGTATGAGAAAAAATTGATACAATAGTTACCAAGTCAAATTATTTTTATGTCTAATAAATACCAAAAACTAAACTGATTTATACATGGTATTAGAAACTATAGAGGTGTATTCATATCCGATATTCAGGCAAAATATTGTGAAAAAGCAATAGGCAATGTTTATTAATTTGAAATCGTGAATATTCCAAACAGGATAGCCAACGTGAAGACGTTGAAGCTTAAACAGGTTAACACGGAATATTATGAATTAATAATGATGGGTGTAACCCTTGTACCCCGGCGGGAGTAATAGCCACGTTGTAATAATACGGTTCAAAATAAACTACAACTAATTACAAGTAGAACAAACCGCTATTACTGCGTCAAATAGCTTCGGGTTGAAGAATTTTAAATTCAGAACAAGCTACGAGTATATTAAAATTTGTAAGCCAACGAGAACGATTTATGATCGGAATCTGTTTATCTGAAAATAAAGCGTTACTGTAGACATAAAAATTAGCAATGAGATTTAATCTTAGAGCTGAAGTATATGCTTGTATATGAGCATGACTGTAAAAACTTACAAATATGTTTATTGATCTTCTAAAATTTCCTAAACTGCTTTTAATTTATCGCGAATAACAGAGAGAACAATAACAATGTCACTCGTCACACTGGTTGATTGGAAGAGACCCGGAATTAAGGGATAAGTCCACTAATATTTATGAGAATTTTTTAAAATGTAACGTTTCATTGTAATTAAACAGTATACAAACAAACAAACAACATAGAAAATAATAATAATACGATACTTGAAACTATTAACAATTGAGTTTTTGTCTGATTAAGAACTGGCTCGTCTCGGAGACCTTATTGCTATCTCACTCACTCTCACGTACAACTTGCACTTGGACGTTTTTTGTCCAAGTCTAACAATAATATAGCTTGTGCTTAGCTAATCCAATTCTATAGAGCATTGATTTCTGATATGTCCGCTGCAAAGGGACAGACTCGCTCTCACCCTATGATGTCTGAGTAGATATACAAAGAGGATGAGGGGATGCTTATACATATATTTGTGGAGATAGATAGAGATAGGTGCGTGTGACATTTAGTTTCATCTATCATCATTCCGGCTCTTCGATCATTAACAGTGTTTGCTTCTTACTGGAGACAAGAACATCGGATTGCTATTAACTTGACTAAAGTTTGTGAAACTGGTCGGGTACCTACTTAGAACTAAGGCTGCGTCAACGTGGCTTGCTTCCGACATTTTGATGAAGGGTTTCCATTTTATAATCAATAATGCAAATATTATGCCTGGACAATCCAATCTTTCGGCATTGGTTTTCTGTGCAGCGTGAAGAGAATCATAAGTAGGTTAGGCTGTCTAGTGCACTGTGCATTGTATGTTTTAGGGTAGATTATTATATCGTCGTTATTTCTTTATATTTTTATTTATTAATTAATAATTTTTATTTATTTTTCTAAAGCTAATTTCCTAAAATATATTTTTTAAATTAGACCAAACTATTCAATAACCACTTTGATTAGGTAAGGACGTTTTAAAAATATAAAAGTATATAAAATCCTTAGCGGGACTCTGTACTTTGGATGGCCTTATCTTTTAGTGAAAACATTAATTAATAAGTGAAAAAGGGAAGCCCAGTATCTAGAGATATTTCTCACGGTAAGGGCGAAGTCACTGTATAAAACTTCCTACTAAATTTATTTTATCATAATCTTTTAAAATAAGATAGCTAGCTTTGTGAAATAGTTATCTAAAAATAGGGCATTGGATTATAAGGTCGGGAAATTAGTATCATTAACACATAACTTCATAGTAAAACACAAATTTTATACACTTTTTGTTATTTTTCAAAACGCCATATAGGGATCATTAGCTGTGTAATGGCTATTAGCTTATATCAAAATTGTACGTTAAATTATATCCGTTTGCCGCCAATACAATCAGGTGTCCTATTTCTAGGTAATTACTTATCATAGATTACATTTACCATATAAGTTAAAATTGTACTCGATTGGTCAGCAAATAAAGTCTTCAAAAATTACTTATCATAGTCAGTCAAAATTATGATATAAGGAATTTTGAAAGGAATAATTCTGAAAGAACTCCCGTTAACTATCGTTTTCATAGCAGTTTCCATGAGCATTAAACTTAAACTTAACAACTGAACGGTTAAAATAGATATTTAAGTTGCAAATAGAAGCATTAGATTAGAATTATTGAACAGGTGTTATGACTCCACACTGCCATTTGATTGCAGTCTAATGGCTCGTTATGAACGAAGTGGTTATGGTTGATACCATTCGATCCACTCTGACAAGTGACGCACGGTGCCCATCATTAGACGATACCTCGATTATAGAATATTTATTCCTGATTATTTAAAACTACCCTTGTTTAACGTCCAATCTAAATGACCCGTGAGATATTGAACGTTCTTCTTTACGGCGACACTGACTTGAAATTTAAAATATTCTAAATACTTATAAGCTTTGTCCACAGATATATTTTTAGAGCATTGATAGAGACATCAGATAAATGCTACGTATTTAATAGAATGAAAATGTTTAGCTCCCAGTTGATATTTAAACTTAATCTCTGTGAAAATATTATATTAATATTTAACTGAACGCAAAGGGTTGTTATAAAATATCCAACAATTTAGTACAAAGAGACCCATGGGGTTGGGCTGCTCGGAGAAAATAACTTTTAAAATTTGATCAAATTTCGAACGTTATTTTATATTTATTTAAGGATACTGTTTACTTATGTATTAAAAACTTATCACATCATAATTTTTATTCATTGATGGTTCGTATTAATTGTATAGTTTAGCAGTAAATTCAAATGAAATAAGAAACTAAATTTATTTGATTTCGTTTGAAAACCCGTCGTTATTATTTCTGGACAATGTGTAAGTTCAATTGAATACTTTAATATTCGATTAACAATCAAACGAGTAAATAAAACACAGCTTTAGAAATAAGTTGACAGTTCTCGATTTTAACGCAAAAACAGATTTCAAGATAACAGAGAAATATGTTCCTGCTAAAACAATAAACTAATGACTATTCATTGCAATCATATTTCATTATTAAATATAACGATTGAGATGTCACTAACGAAATATTCGCAACATCCGAATGGTCCGAATATTCGAACCAATATGGTAAAATACTACCTTACTCGTATTATGATTCGACTTCGTCCACCTGTCAGATTATTTAAGGAACTACAAATGCTTACGACTTGAAAAGCTATACTTTTTTACTCATAGTAAAATTTCTCCTTCCTTCTTCTTCTTCCTGCTCCCTCCGAACCCCAAAGTCTGAAAGACTTAGACATTACATGACCATGTCAATACTGGTATTATAGGAAATTTAAAAGGATGTTGTTACTACGACTTGTTACCTAAGTCTGAGGCCGAAATACAGTTTTAATACCACTGTTGTATTACAGTATAAAATGTATCAGAACCAGCACCTCATTAGCTCGAGGTTTATGTATCCTACGCTTTCCATGAAACGGCTGTATCGTCAATTGCCAGCATGTGAAATGAAGGCCAAGTTCGAAACCATTATTTTAAAAAATCAACAGCATATTTTTTATCATTACAAATCATTTTAAACAAATTTAGTTGAGTGGTTGATAGAATGAACCTTCTATACGTATACGTTTCTTTTCCAAGGTATGGAACCCTCGGTACACGAGTGCGACTCGCAATTGGTCTAGACATATTACGAAAACTACACAAAAGCCGCAACATACGTCAACCGATTCAAATTCGGTACAAAATTTATTGGTTTCTTTTACGTACTTTCAAACTGCGACTTAGGTATTTACTTGGGCATTTTTAATTATATTTAGTACAACGATTCATGGCTTGAAATTTTATTAAAAGTCGAGGAATTTAATTATGAAACTAAGAAAGCCGCTGAGCTATATTTAATTACATACCAAAATACGTTGTTTCATAATTAAAATAACATCGGAAGTAGGATATTTTTGGGGTGGGCAGATGTATATCGATTGAAGTTGGGTTGTACCACTCACGTGACGAGATTCGTTGTGAGCTCTATCATAGTCAGCGTTGTCACCTACACTAAGCAATCTCTTGATAAGAAGGTTTCACCATAAACTATTTATTCATTGCATAGTGTTACACCAAGGTGACAGCCTGAGAAAACGGGCACTTCTGGTTTTGGAAGTTGGTTATGGTTTCTTTTTGTACAGGATTTCAATTTTTTTCTATACTTTATGGCATATAAAAGTTAATTTGTAATTGTAATTTGTGTTGCATTTTGCTTTTTATCCGACTTCGAAAAGGAAGAAGTTCTCAATTCAATTGTATGTTTTATACATATGTATGTATTTCTTATATATGTTACGCGATAACTCTGCCAGTTATGAACCGATTATGATGATTCTTTGTGTTGTTTGGTAGAACACAACTACAAATTGATTAAGTGCTTTTGAGAAAACCAACAAAAACCAAATATATTACATATATATAAGATATATTATAGATGATTCTTCCTCTAAGTGGGAATGAACATTTTTATGGCAGTTGAAGTCGGTTTTTATTTATTTTTGAACGCGTTAATTATATTTATGTGCTAGAAATTAATATTAACAACGTAGCGTATTATGGATAAGACAAAGTCTTAGATTTTTAATTAATCTTAAATTTAAGTTTTTAGTTTAATCTTGTGAAATATTTTGAACTTTTTTCAACTGTGTATGTTTTCAGACTGATGGTAATGATTTTTACAGACAAAATCAGCAAACCTATGAACAGAAAGGCGCCCTGACTGATTGAAATTTTTAGGTTATCCCTCTCCTACTGCTTCCGTACTAAATTTCTGTTGCCATAATCTTTTAAAATAGAATAGCTGGCTTTGCTAAGTAATAATAAGAGACGAAATTATAGTGGTGTGAAATAAATATCATTAATTTACAACTGTATAGTTAGCTACAATATCAGTTACGCAGCTAATGGTTTATAGATGGCGCTTTGAACAATAATCGAAAAAGTGTTTAAAATAAAAATTGTGATTCACTGTGAAGTTGTACGTTTATGATACTCATTTCGCGACATCACAGTCCGATGTCCTATTTTTAGATAGTTACTGCACAAATCCAGTTATTATATTTTAAAAGATTATGGCAACAGAAATTTTGTATGAAACCTTTATGGAGGTGGATCACTTTAACTGCCCAGCCAAAACCGCTTAGTACATACACCCATGTTTTTGCATTATACTTAACAATTCTTTCGTATATGGAATTATGGTCTGTGCCGATAAGTTCTTGAAATCAAGAGTTCACGTATCTTAACGGTATATCATTTCATAGCTTCAAGTTAATATAATGATTCTGGTTAATTTTCATGTTTTTATCTAAACTTTGTGTATTAAACATCTGCAACTGTATATTCCATGTTAATGTTCTGTTGTTTTACGAATTTAACATGTAACTTACTTACAAGTTTGATCAATAAGTTTTTGGAATATGAAAGTTATTAACGAGTCTCTGTCTATTTAAAATGAAATCTTTTTTTTTTTAATTCTAAATTCATTCGTAGATATAAGGACATAAAAAAATTAAACAAAGATATTGGTGTAATTTAAAATAATTTTTTAAAATGTTATGAACTGCCTAAAAATTGAATCGTACGCTAAATGGAGAAACTCCAACATTCAAAATATTTCTTTACAAAGATCTGATGTTGCAAGTGATGTCAGCTGAACTGATGGGTTTTATATGATACAGCGCCCACCATATTCTCCGTACCAAGGTCTGAGTGATTTTCACCGTATTACTGATCTAAACCGCACCTGTGTGGCTGGGACGAAGATGAGGTGGTGTGCTCTAGAGGTGTTCTTCACCTTTTTTCCCCAAGGGAATCATTCAACTTTCAAAAAGCTGTTCTAAGCACATTAGCTTAGAAAGAGACTACGTTGAAAAATTTATACAATTTACATATACTTTTTCTAAAGTTCCATTGCGTTTCCAAAAACTTATTCATCAACTTAGTATTATAAGAATAAATATTGACCAAATGCAAGGTCATCAAGAAAAACAATGAACTTAGCTCAATCAGATGACACCCTTCAATATAATTATTAATGTCACATACGATTTATGATGTCAGTTTGTATTCATAAATTATTTTTGATTAGGAAACTAATAAGAAATTATTAAATACATATTTTTTAATATTTTATCACTGGGTAGCTCATATGCGTCGATAAATTCATTATTAAACTGCTCTAATTCTTCGTTAATGTATCAATCAGTTTATTTTCGGTACTTGCAGGTCAAGTGCTTTTGCCAATATCGGATGAATGTGCCTTGCCTACATTGTATAGTGGTAATCCATCAGATTTCACAACACCTCCTACGCAATACTACATCGTCTGTATGGATAAATACGTACATACATATTTACACTCGGCGCGCTATTCTATTCAGCGGTACATAATAAACCAACCGTACCATATTTGAATACTATCTGCAAATCCAATCTACAAATGGCGCTTTAGTCATGTGTACCGGCGTCGAATGGAGAGATGCACACGCACCGACCTGTGCGAGCTCTCACACACTCATACAAACATATTTTACAGTTTCTTCTTGTTTTTAATAAACAAATAAATTTCGATTTGACCAATGCCATTATCGAGCGTTATCTCTTAGATAAAAAAATGTGGACTCACATCTCGACAGACTACTTTTACCTCCATCGTGAAAATTTGTCAGAGAAAAACAGGCGCAATTTTCTTCCCGTTGAGACGGCCTGCCGTGGCAGGTAATTTAAGAAAAGTAGGTAAACTTGAACCGTTCACAGTTAATATCACCGTTACATGCGATCCCACAATTTTATTTCCAGCTATTAGCGCGGTGACTCCTTATCTTATCGCAATATTTCGGCATAAAAACAAAGTATTATTTATGTTGATAGATGTATCCTCGTGCGTGTATCGCGGGCTCAGAGATGACCACTTGGAGAGTTCGTTCGGTTGGAACAGGTCGATTGATCTGTTTGTTGTTTTGAACCAGGGGCGAGTGGATGGAGCGCCACGGCGGCGCCGGCGCTCGCTACACTAGCGGCTGGGTGATGTGCATCTGCTGCGGTGCACTCGACAACTTTATCGAACTTTACGCTCCCGAAATAAACTTTGTGTATGGCGCGCTATCTGTGGTGAGGTTGTCCGCGAGCCGGTGCCGTGCCAGTGCACATGGGAGGTGATATGTACTAACCCTGAGCGGTGCGCGGCTCGGGTCCGACGCCTGCGGGAACACTCTCGCGGTAGCAACGGGAAGCACTGGGGTGATCACTTTGGACATGTATCGTCGCGTGGTCGCGGGCGCGCGGGCGGACGCGCGTGTGCTGCTGAGCGGTCGGGGCGCACGGCGCGAGTGGAATGCCGCGGCCGGCGCCGGCGGGCCGCGCGGCGCACGCGTGCCCGCCCAGCGCCCGCCCCCCGCATCGACCATAGCCCGACACCCCGCTCCCCGCCCCCCTAGGACCCGAACGACTGTTTTTCTCGCCCGACCGGGGGACGCACCTGATTTTTTCCGTGATATTTTTTCCTCCCTCCTCTTCGCGACGCGATCCGTTCGCTTTCATTACGGTTTCGAGTTTGATTTATCACCGCAGCGGGCCTGAAATATTCTTACAATAAAACTGGGTGTCGAACTCTCACCTCCCAATTAGCATCGATGAATCAAAATAACTGACAGAGTGCAATCCTAATCTTTATTCCTGTTTGTCACATTTTCATGTATATTTATTTATATAAAATATACCAGTAAGTATATGATCAATCAGTATCATGTCATATTTGAAATAAATTTGATTAATTTATTCATTAAGTAGATCATTCCTGGTTTCACAGTTGTACGAGTATCAAGTCTGATGTAAATGACAGAACCAACGACTCCCCGCGGCTACGGCGTAGCACATGTCTACGCGGCTATTCCGTAGCCGGAGGCTCTACGCGGGCCCGCCGGAGTTCGTAGCACCATCTCGATTGGTATTCACAGGCCCCTCCACATCCCCTCAAAACTTAACATATTTGGCCAGGATTCAATTTTAATGTTTTCGTATTTGTGTCATAACTTTCTTTAAAGCTGAAAACAAAAATTACTCCCGGGAAGGAGCTACATTTGTAAACGTTGATATTTCGGTATTTTTATGCAAAGCAAACGCAAAACGTCTTGTTCCGTTTTCAAATTGTTGAGGTACTCGGTATGCCGGCTGTGTTCTGTTATTGTTTGGACATGAACAGTATGACGCAGTCGGGGTTGCGAAGCTGTATATCATATCCGATGCAATAAAAGTTGCAAGACACTGACAAATGTAATATGGAGTTGAAATGCAACTTGAATTAAATTACCTCGGAAATTTTGTATAAATCTTAAAACTTTCATTGAAGAGTTTATCTTACTCTATGATAAATTTATTGTGCTGGATGCGTTATTATATTACTTTAATTTCAAATAATATTTGTTGTACGGGTGTATGTATGGGTACGAAAACTATTCATTGTTTTAAAAGTTTATACAACCTCGTATCTGAAAATCTTGTGTATAATATAATCAACAATTCCAATTTAATGCTAGTAATGTTAGGTACCAATTTCAAATAACTTTGTTGTTTCAAAACTACTCCTTTACTATATATACAGTTAAAGAATTGCTACTGTTACATTTGAAGGTTCAATCTGTTCTTCAGATGTGTGTGTATTTTAATTGATTTTCAAGCACCAATCAGGTTATGTACATACAAGAACACAATGAAAACAAATACTACTCAAACCAAAAGGGAATAACATAAAGTGTTTATTACATTTATTTTTCTAAAAAAGAAATTTTTGCAACATCCAAATGACTACAGTTCTAAAATGTCGTCAACATCAACCGTGTAGTACCTTTATGTCATACCGAAACACACGTCAAAGTTCCAACCTGTTAACATTCATTAAAAAAATGCTCACAAAACTTTGTAGAACATGCTTCCAACAACGAAAAGGTAGAAATTAAAAGTAATCGCCGGGCTGCGGCACGGCAGAGATATGAAAAATAATAGGCATCTATAGACGTCAAGGTTGGACAGGTCATTTTCATACTTACAACTGAACTGATCACATTGCAAAGTTTTCGTCGGTTAATTTTCATTACGATACCAAGTTACTTTGACATCATGTACAGAATGGCGATTGCATGACGTATTCATTACTTATTACATGTGTGATGATTGTCACCTTGAGGATTTCATGTCATGTCATTTGAATTTGACCCTTGTTGCCTAGGCAACTAAGGATATGGTAAGCAAAGACATCCATGTGTCATGGAGTTGAAAGAATGTTTGTCCTTAGTGAATTGCAAATCTACTTAGTTAAATTTTAATTCTATTTATGTATTTAAATTATTACTTTTTCATTTTACGTAACATAATTTTAATAACAATAGACAAGCGTAGTATAATGGAAAGATGTCTTAAGTTAGCCGGATGATAAAAGTAGAGGAGAGCAGAAGATTGAATTAAGCGGCCCACTTTGGGAGAGCCCAATGTCCAGTGGTGGACTGCCACCGTATTAATATTATAATTTCGAAAGTAGTTTTTGTGTTTGTTTTTGTTGATCCATACTTCCCGTGCTAACGGAGGGTCACAATAACTAATTTTTTGGGGGATAGTGGAAGGGCCTGAAAAGGACATACGCTACATTCTTATCCCAATCAAGCATGTATTTCCTGTATGATACTTTAAGAATTCTATGCAGTCAAAGTCGCGGGCAAAAGCTAGTGACAAATAATTTTACAGTTACATATTATTTACACAATTTCAATTGTACAGCCTACATCAAGAGTATTGCAGTGTAATCGGTTTGTGTAGGCCATCCTAAGATAAAACTCACTGTAGAAGTCCAAGTCTACGTACCTTGGGTCAGGATATGCGGGCCCGTTATTAAACAGGGACTAAAATCTTATGCGTGTCCACTTGTGGCACATCAAAGATTTAGATAACGTGTTTATAATTATCCACCTTAGGCTCCGGTTACATATAGCTTGCCTTTTGTATTGCTATTGAGATTTCACTACGGCATGTTTTTATTTAACATCCTCATCTCGAGTAAGCACCTATCAAACTTTTCTCAAAGTTGGCTCCTGCAGTACTTTAACCGTTAAACATGCTCAAACTTTGTATTACTTCATACCTTAGAACGTTCCTCTATAAGTGCCTATTGGAGGATGCCTAGACTTGAGTTTACTGCATTTCCAATTACTGTTTAAATTACAGAACTGAAAGTCTGTATTATCTACCGCTACTGTCGTAATTTTTAAAGCATACGCTAAGGTTCAATTTTATGGTGATTAAATTACATTTCATAACACATGAGTGATGTTTTTTATGAAAAGTCCCTTCCCGAAGCTATCAGGCAAGCCAAATCTATGGCCACATTCAAATACCAACTTAAGTCGCATTTTCTCAATAATTAATCCTATGTAATCCTATGTACTAGTATGTATTGTATCCATAAAATAACGTATATTTAATTTGTCTGTATTTATTATTATTATTTAATATTATATATTATTTATATAAGTATACATATGTGTTTATTCAAGTATTTAATTATAATCTATCAATATCTGTCACACCTCCACCCAAATATTGTTACTTATTTCCTCTACCCAAAGGTTGTCTGGTAGAGATCGCTGTCAGCGATAAGACCGCCTTTTGTACATTTTTAATTTATTTTTTAATTTTATTTTTTAACTTAAGTTTGTATTGGTGTACAATAAAGATATATTGAATTGAATTGAAAAGTAAATAATAACAGATGTATAGTGATGATATTGTAATAACTTTATCTGACTTTTTAGCAAACAGCAATTTGTTTGCTTTATCCAGGCCGCATATTTTGTATCTAGACATTATGTATTTAGTATTTCTGTTAGCTTTATAGGTAAGTGTCGACTAGAAACTACAAACAAGTAAATGCGTTCAAAAAGAACTGGAAACTGATTTCAATTGCCCTAAAAGTATACTTTTACTGAGGCAAATTTAAGATTTATATCGTTTTTTCATGGATGCCGTTGTCAGAACTAAACCAAATTGAAATGGTACCGCACGGGAAGCAACACCTTTCAAATAAAAAAGAATCATCAAAATCGAGTTACCCAGTCAAAAGTTATTCTCCTTTTTAAAGTGGTTTTCATGTGGGCCGTAGCCATGTAAGATTTTTTTAACTATGTCCTGTTATTTGTAATGGTTGCTAAATTTAAAACTTTCGTAGTTAATCGGCATGTATTTAAATTATTATTAATAATCTATTTTATCCTATATTGATAGTATATTTTACTGTTATTAGCTTAGTTATTTAATATTAATATCGTGCATGACTATTAATACTTGAGTGTAAATTTTCATGGCCATGTAATTTTAATCGTGTCAATCTGTTTATAAACTGACATGTAACTTTGGTAGTGGCAAATTGATGAAAATAAAATTAGCCAGCGTTAATAAGATAACGTCTAAAAGCAGTAAACGAACAGTTCTCATATTAAAAGCCTCATTTAACTGCCCTAAGCTGACATCCAGCGGTTCCATGCAATATTCACCGGGTTGTTGACTAATCTAGTAAAATCATTATTATCACACATTACATTATTCTATTACGCCTTTTGGGATCATCTCTAGTCGGTGACTTAACGGGAACACGCTCATAATGTTTCCATATAAAATTTCTTTTGCCATAATCTTTTCAAATAGTTTAGCTGTCTGTGTGCAGTAACCATCTAAAAATTAAACAATTGCAAGTCGGACTCAACCACTGAGGACTCCGTGAAAATCATAAAAGGTCAGGTAATAGTCACAGAACAATATTGTAACGTAAATGTAAATTCAATTCACCTACATTTCCTTTTCACCTACACCCTACACTAATCTGCACTAACACAAATTAAGTACGAGTACTCTAACACACGATATTACTAACTAATTACTATCTTAAAATCTTTTTGTTTAAAATCTTTTTGTGTACAAATGCAATGTTTGCAATAAATTAAACATTAACAACCAATATCCTACCCTAGCACGGGTATTTTTCCTATTTGGGAGGATATAGTCTCGCACCAGTCTTAGTCTATTGTCAAGTGCTTCGTTCTATAGGTGCAATTTGTAGTCATATTGTCAAACCGTAATAATAAATAATAATAATAATAATAAAAAATTGAAAAAACAAACTTAAGTATGCAGTTCAAAAAATTATACCCCGTACACCCGACCATTGCTTTAACAGCAAAAGTCAATTTGTAATCATACAAAAGCGATTTTAGTGTGATTGACGAAATCGCCTTACATTTTGTATCAGAAAAAAAAAGAAACAAATGAGTTCAGCAGAGATTTATATAAGCTCGTGTCTATTATCTGAACGGTCAGTATTCTGTCCACTTAGATACGTAAACGGATGCACAGTCGGCTCTAATTGGATCACAATCGGTACCGGTGACGTAAGACACGCTCCGCTTCACCTCCCCAGGGATCTCCGAGGCCCGTCTACTCCCGTAGGACTGCCAAGATTCGCATTGCCACGCTTTGATTGTGTCTGACTTAACTCCACAAAACGATATTTTCCTCAAATGTACTAATTCTTCCATCACATTTCTGCTACAGATATACGAGTAGTTATAATCTTTTTTATTGTTGGAGGCTGATTTTGAGTAACACTCGAACTACTTATTTTTATGCTTGATTTGTGAATCCATACTAATATTATAAATGCGAAATTCAAAACCACCTAATTTTTATATCCGTATAAGGCATCCTAGTTGATGATGTCGTATGAAGTTGCGGGAAAAATGTAGTTAAAACTCTTAAGTGGGTCATCAAGTCAAGGTACTGTATATGTGACAAAACCCTGTAGGAGTGTACGAGTATAGCTCAACATTAATTGGCTGGTGAAAGAAAACACCGTGAGGAAACCTGCACACTCCTGAGAAGAAATTCAAAGGAGTCTATCAATCCGCACTGTGCCCGCGTGGTGGACTATGGCCCATACACTCTGTACATACTGTAGGAGAGTAGGCCTGAGCCCCTGAAGTGGGGACATTTATTATATAGGTCTGTTGATGTTTCGTAACAAAATATCTGTCAATGTTCTCACTCAACATGATTAAATTTATGCTTGTATTATTATTAATTTCCTTACACTATTTAATGTCTGTAGAAATATAAATTGAAATGAAAGCCTTATTATTCTTATCGAGAAATGATTCTCATATGATTCTTATATCATTAACGCGTTCGAAAACTACAACTAGAAACTGACTTCAACTGCGCTAAAAGTGTACACATTGCACACAAAGTGTGTGCATTTATCCCCTACAATCAGCCTACAATCAGCCTTAGAGGTAGAATTGTCTGGGTAATTTTTTTTCTTCTCAAAAAACGCTGAATCATTTTTATTTCAATTTATATGGGGCAACCTCTGAAGTATGTTCTACCAAAAAAAGGATCATCAAACTTGATTCATAATTGGTGGAGCTATGGCGTAGCAATAAAAACATACAATTGAGTTGAGAAGCTTCTCCTTTTTCCAAGTCAGCTGAAAATATAACTCAAGTAATGCTGACAAGTCGGTACTGGGATAGTCCTTTTAATTCAATTTTACATAAGATCAATCTAATTTTTTGGTGAGATTATAGACATAAGATGATTTAGGTAGCATTGCGTAAACATTCAACCTAATCTGCCTCAACTAAGTTTAAGCCTAAAATAATACAAGTAATTAACCAAACTTAGAATGAAGTTAAATCGGCGCGATTAATGACGGCCGGGCCATTCGATAGTGCAAAGCAGATAAAACTCTCATCAAATACAATCAGCGGGGCCCGAGCCAGGCTTACAGTACTGGGCCTCTATATCTCGCCATTTCCTCGGGGTAAATTTCATTACCACTAGCTTGTCCAGTAATCCCAACCAAGCAAGTGCCTTCATCCACCAGATCACTGTTCGATTGTGATTCTCGAACTTGCTTCACCACTCGCCTCATTTTTATATATAATCCGCTTTTAATTGCCTCCTCGCGAAACCGTGATTAAATTCCCAAACAGAAATTAATTACGGAGACAAGTTTCGAAGGCCGCCGATGTGACAATAGATCGTATCGGTGTTAATTTATTAAAGAAAGCCGACTTTACGAGACTTTTGTTTCTGATTGATGTAATTCGTGGATTAAGATTTCGGATAAGCAAAATGCTCTGTCAATAATAGACCGAGATTTCAATCTGTATTAAAAGTTTGCTTTCACAAGTCCAGTCTATTAAAGTACCGTTTTTGTACTGAAATGAAAAGACGTAATCATTGTAAGAAGGGGTGTCAGGGAGTTGGAGTTTGGGGATCTGATAAACAGATTTATTTTGAGATTTGACAGCGAGTTTCTCGTAAAACAGTGATAGTTTAATATTTCGTAGAAAGTCGTGCCAGGGTTTTCTTATTTTTATATAAGATTTTATGAAACAGGTTTGAATAAAGTTTATTTTTTCTTTGATAAGATCGTAAAACGTTTTATGTATACTTATGACACAACAATATAAAATCATATTAGAGTGTTTCGATTCGGAAATATAATAGAAATCATAAATTACTGTCAAGAAAATGTGACAATTTTCAAAACAATTTTTACTGCTTCTCATAACAACATAACAACTAGAAATGTAGTTGGACGAGACAGTTAGTTTGCGTCATCGTACGGTGTTCGCGAGCATCGTTCGGATTAATCGAAGACTGCAGTTACGATTAGTCGATGATTAATGCCGGTACGGCGACGCCATCTGCTGAATTAATTGCTTCATTTCCTCTCGACAGCACCAAATGGAATTTTGTATTTCGATTCGTGAAACGTTCGCTGTTTTTGTCCGGTACACTCGTTTAGGTGTTATGGAGTCATAGATTTATTGGCAACTGTTGTCTGTATTTTTTAAATAACGTGTCAAAAGGTGCGTTTTTGATCGAACAAGTTACCACAGACAAGCCATATAGTTTACAAAATTACGATTAGGATGACTAGTGACGTGAGTTTAGTTTTCTAAACTCGTTTTGCGAAACTCACGTCACTAGTCATCCTAATCGTAAGCTAGAAGAATTAGTAAGTGCGTCCCTCTCCTACCCGTTACATCTGTATCCTCTTATCCATGTCGCTACTGTGAGGTCCATCTAAGGGTGCATAGCTTATCGTTTTACAACAATGACACTTATTATAGTCATGTCTTTTAAAAGTTCTCATGTAGCATATAGCTCCCAATACCTTAAAGTAAGAGTAAGTATTTACTTGTGTTTATAAGAAAAGGAAAACAAACAATTAGAATATAGGGGTAGACAAGGAATTTAACGCCTCACGAGCGAGTTAAACTCCTTTGTATGCTTCAAAACTTTCACAAAAGAGGGCCCGCATGATTTGTGAATGCGTGTAATTTTTCAAACGTCATATTTTTTGTAGCAGTTTTTCCGACCTTCCCAATAAAGTTTTCTATTGTGCCGGGGAGACTTTTTGGAACGTGTTTTTGCCTTTTTCTTGATGCTTTGTTATAGAAGGTTCGATAGTTTTGGAAACGAGAGCACCAGTGTACAACTCTTGCTTAATAAACTTTATTGTTAGACAGGAAATATTAAAGTTTGTTGGTCGCTAGTCACATTCAAAAACACTGTGTAATGATGTTATTGCCCTAGTAATTTTCAGTACTATGTGAGTAAGTAACATTAAGGAATGATAGTTTTTTACTACATTTAAACATCAGTTTATATTTATACATAATGGACATACTCATTGACTGCTAGGTTGCATAGCCAGCGATTCATTAGGTTGAGGCTTCTGGGTGCGCCTCTTACCATGCAACGGCCTTATCGTCACTTACCATCAGATAGCGAAATGAAGGCCAAGTGAAAAACCCATCATACATTTATTAAAAAATAGTATCATTATATCAGTTTGCCAAGCGTCATTACGGCAAGTCCTCTCATAGAAATTTCAATGTGGTGATCTATGATGGAAATTCATTTCCAATCGTAAATTTAAGTAATTTGTTTGATGTGGTACTTTCCAAGTCTAACACAGAACACATATTTTAAAGACATCGCTTACAATCACACCAAACAATTAGCTAATCGTAAGTAATTGATAGAAATCTGAATCATTGATGTATGAAGAAGCCGGATGAGGGATGGCCGTTAAAATTCCTTTGTCGTTTGTCGTGTGCGACAATCGCAGCAGAGGCCGCAACGAGGCTATCTCTTGATGGCTGTCGGCGCACTCACACGTGATAGACAGCCCTTTCATTCCGGAGTAAATAGAATTTTACAACGCTGACGTACAATTCATCAATTTCGACATACATTTTTTGTAAAGGTCCATAGTGGTTTTCACTCTTGGATATTATATGTCAACCAAATTATGGTCTGCTAGATGTTAATATAAAAAAATATCTATGATGATTATAAATTTTACAACGATCGGTTTTTTAGTAATGATTGGTTTTATAAATACAGGCTTTTCAGTAACTAACAAAAATGCCAATGTTTCTGATTTAAAATATGTAGGAAAATAAATTAAAAGTTTTTTTTTACCAACAAACTTAATTTTAAATACTCGGAAAAATAAAAAATATCAGGGGAGGCAAGATAATAATTCAATTCCTTCCAAGCCATGGAACCTTCGATGTGTGATTTGGACTCGCACTTGACTGGTTTTAAAAGGTTTTATAATTATGTACGTAGTTCGCTTCTGTAATTGTTGTATTAGTGCATTATTTATATCTTATTTAAAATATAATTGATTGTATGTAAGTCAAAACTATAAAAAAATACTACTAATCTGAATTGAAATGATATAAGAAGAGTTGATAAAATCCTGAAGTCCTATTACAAATAAGTGAACACAATATTTGAAATAAGAACGGCTCACCTTGATAGGTGCGCTTCACGGCTGCCGACGAATGCACTCGTATTTCCGGACTTCATTCCCAGCGCACAGTGTACCCGTTACAAAGCTATATACTCCTAAAGTACATAGTAAATCCGAATGTCATCATAAAGCGGTGTTCCCTGTAGATTGTATTAAACAAAGGGGAATTAAGTGGCAGACAGCGTGGGGCACCGAGCCGCGACCGGCGCGGCGCGGCGGCGTGTGTATGAGCCGGAATAAGAATGTTATACTTATACAATTTGAGCTAGCTGTGTATAAGCTTAAATATATCTGTGTACTACCGATGATTTGGGACTTTTTCTGAGTAGAAAATTATTATTTGCTATAATGCAGACTGTGTTGTTGTGTACATTTTATTTAAATGCCACATTTAATCAAAATCCGTTCTTTTTTATGGTGTGATTGAGTCACAAACATTTAACCTTTAAAAAATAAATTAGAAGGACTTATGTCACCTGGGCGTCAAAAATTTATTCGCTGTTTATGTACTTTTCTGTTGTAAAATATTTCTTTTAATAACAAACAGGCCAGGACACATATTTTGACTAAGGTAAAGAGTTTGTGAAGTCTGCACTTGTAGAATTAGAAGCTTTGCTCTACATGAGATCTGATAAATTTTGTGTTCCTCTCTCTATATACGAATATAACACGACAAGTATGTCGGAGCAACGTATTTTCAAATTTATAATATTAGTGAACGATGTAATATGAATTGTCCCAGATCCGTAGACAAAATTTACACAGGTGGTGATGATGAAATAAATACCGTGGCACAATTGTCTAATAAAGTGTTCAAGTGTAACTTTAAGTTGTTGTACGTCTAACTCAATAATCTGGATAATCCCCAATAGCTCCCTTTACTCCTAAAACAATTACCGCAGCTAGTTCCCAAAACAAGTTTATTAAATGAACAAACACAAGAGACATTTTCAATTACAATCTCACTGTTAAACGCCAGCTGCTCAATGAACATAACCTCAAACGTAAACAAATCAAACTTAACGCTGTAAAAACATTACACTTCAATCGAACAGTCGACTGAACTACAGCATTTTTCGAGCTTTTCCACTACATCCATTTGCACATAATAATTGTGTTCGGCCGCTGCTGCCGTCTCATTATCATATAAATGAGAGAGAAAAAGCAACGGTCGGCCATTAATCAAGAGAATGGAGCAACAACACTGGCTAATACACTTATCAACTTTAATTCAATAATCTGGTGCGAGCGCCGGACCGGACCACGCCGGACTTGTCGTAACGTGAAAAATAAGTGGGAACGGAACGCACGCGCTCACACACTGATCCCGATTAATTGCCTCCCGCTGGGGACGACGTCATT
The DNA here is from genome assembly GCA_910589575.2 of Carcina quercana. NCBI lineage: Eukaryota > Metazoa > Arthropoda > Insecta > Lepidoptera > Depressariidae > Carcina > Carcina quercana. The sequence continues at coordinate 11,812,191 of OU342432.1, read as the reverse complement.
TCAATGCCACGAAAGTGCCCCTGATTTTCATCTTGTTGTAGGGGTTTTAGGGATCACTGTGTATTAGAAATAACGACTACATATTATTTTGACCATCTACTAATCAAACTAGACATATGTGCTTTGTGGTTTGCATCAATCTTAGAAATGTGACTAATTAGGTCATGCTTGAATCAATGTTGGCCACCAATGACTTACTCCGACCACTATCTGAATGATTAGGATAACCTATTTCTATGATTTTATCAAATCTCTCATTGGTGATGCCAAAAAAGTATTGTTTTCATCAATGGATCCTTATGTCACCATATCATTATTAATATTGAACAATATAGTCTAACGCGTTAAATGTAATGAATATATTTAGGATAACTAAGTACCAGACAAGTATTTAGAGCACCTGTAATTTACTAAGCTAAACTGCAGGATAAATTTCTAACAAAAACTATGCTGAATTATTACAGGACATAAATAAGACACGGGCTACGACGTAGCGTCGTAGCACGCGGCGTAGCGAACCGTGCGAAGGACGTAGCACTTGTGACATGGACGTGCTTATAATTTTGTTAAAGTCCTTAAAACTATTATCATAATTCTAAGCTGACATTTTCCCGCCCTGGCCGAAGTTTTGCAATGCATTCTGCACCCTGTTCAGTTGATAGTAATTATTACTAACTATTTATTAACTTTACACTGTTAAACTTGATGTTTGCAAATTAAAAGCTGTATTAATTTCTGGCACACGACTTTAATTTGGGACTTCAGAAATCATCCCTAAGACACTATCCACAATACAAGTTCACAATCCTGAGGTCCCAGGTTCGATTCCCAGTGGGGGTGTCCACCTGACTAGCTACCACCACGATACCTAAGTCTGCTGCTATACAGCTAAGCTAATAGCACTGTTGTGTTCCGGTATTAAAGGTAGCATAGCCCGCACCTAAATAGCTTAAGACTTTTGAGTGTGCAAGTTTACCATTCAAAACGACGTTATTGTCAGTTACCATCAGGATAGATGAAGGCCAAGTGCAAGCCCAGCATACATAAAAACATACTATACTTTACTAAGTAAACGTAGTTTAAATATGGTTGCGACCTTTAAGCCCCAAAGAGTAACATAGAAACTCAATGGAAACTAATATTTATTTTACTAATGTGACCTATGTCACTATCTAACTGCCAAATTACGATTCATAAAAAAATAAATAACAATACATACATGTAGTAGTTTATCGGCCTCTACACTCCCAAGGATAACACTGACATTCTATCCCTAAAAACAATTTCATTTATTATAATTAATTTCGTTATAATAATATTAACAGAAACACAATGGTAATACCAACAGTTTATGAGTTGTTTCTTTAAACAGTGAAAATGTTTCTTGTGTATAATATTTTTGCTAGTTGTTTTGCAATACAATGATGTGTAGTTAAAAGGTTTTATTTGTTTCAAATTAAGCTTCTACGTTTACGAGTTGTATTCCTATACGTACTTAATTACCTAATAAATATAATAAAGAAATTGAACACGTCAGTAAAATAGTATATTTAAAAAATCTACACAGCAATTGTATAAGTAAATTTCAATAAACAGATATTTTCATAAGAGACGTAATTTTTAAATCGCATAACAACTGTTAACAGCCACTTTAAAAAGATAAATTAATTGAACAACAAAACGCTCACTTCACCACAATTTCAAAATCAGCTCTGCTCCAGTTATAAACGAACGTTAAGGCTTCGCGATCCAATTTCATGCTCTCGTGAGCTCATGCACCAATGGTCTACCCACCAGAGAAATTTCACTAACACAAAGTTATGATTAATTGAGGCAATAACATGAAGACTATGCTACATTGTCCTCGCTGAAATCCCGGAAGACAAAGAGCCTATGGTGAACTAGGCGACGGGGCATTTGTTGCTTAAGAAGCTGCTAGCACGAGTCAGCCATTTGAAACTACACTGTAAATTATTTTTAATGACCTGAACAGCTGTTAGTTTAAAAGTGAGCTAATTAACAATTTTTTTAAACTAGATTCAAATTGAAACGAGTAACTTAAAGGAGCTGAAATGACCTTACATTAAAAATAATTTAACTGTCTTTTCAATTATTATTAAAAATGGTTTATCAAATGGTTATGCTAGCTTTCTGGTTATTCTTAAAAATGTACTAGTATTTTGAACAATAACATAAGAAGTTAGCATATTTCACAATTACCAGAAAAAATTTCTTTACCTGCGTAACGGCTATTGAAGCTAACGTTACAGCCAGACCTAAGTGAAATACATTTACCGTATCGATAATTTACTCATTTCTCCCCATTTTGAAGTAATTACTATATTTATTTAGGTAATAGAAATTTTGTATGAAATTTTATCACTTAGATTTTAATTTTATAAGAAATTGCTAAAGTAAGTTTGTTTGTCCTTCCTTGTTTCATTTTGTACTTGAGAGTCAGAATGGCATGATTTTTGTGATTGAAGAGATCGAGAAGTACACAAGCGGAGAAGTACGGAGTTCAATTTGAAATGCAATATATACGCAAATTGTGTTTAAATTTCAAATTAACAACTAAACTAAAAAGAGCAGCTGTAATAAACTGATGGGTGGACGTAATACCATGAGGTTTCCAATTTAAAATTGTGTTTGGAGCCCTGAAAAAAATAATTTAGGGTTGCAGAAGTAAAACAATTTTATCACAAGGGCTAATATAAAGAACAACTGAAACAGAATACTCGTTAGGTAAAATTAAACGATTAAATAATCGTCATTACGTATTTGAATCACTAAGTGAGTCAACCAACTTTATATCGACATTTGAATGATGTTATTGTGCTTAAAGTTGGTAGGCTAAAGTATCACGTTTGCATTATTCTACACGCAAAATAATAGTAGCAAAGGGTTCACAATGTAATAACCTATACCCAAATCCCTTCCAAAACTTTGCATGAAGGAGTCTGTGTGTGTGTGTGTGTTTTGATGTCGGAAGGGCCAGTAATTCATAACATTTTATGTGTGACCCTACCTTTGTTTAAACTGGGATTACTGCAAAATCACACAAGTTAACTGCTGGCTCTAAAATATTTTACGAGAAAAGCTATTTTAGTTTATCGGTTAACATTTGTGTTATAACGAGTTTTTAATTAAAGTCAAGTAGAGTTCATTACTTATAGCTTGTGCACGCCACGTGTTGCTCTGCCCAGGGCTGGAGCACGGAACAAATGTCCAAGTTTAGATTTTTACCGGGACAATGCCTACAGACTGTGCATGCTTCTGGATATGCCTTGCAGTTGTGACTTTCATAGCTAACACAAAGGGACTTCCTCCGTCCCAACAAAAACTCATACACGCCAGAAAATGTGTCTATAGCGAGAAAATGCAAAAACGTGGGAAGGCTGTACCCCGACTAAATCTTACAGGTTCCGTACATATTATAGAAACTAGTAATGCCCCAACAAGCCACCTTTATTAGAATTAATAGAAATGGTAGTAATAAACTAGTTTTTTGAATATTGAAGTTCTAAAATATAGTAGGTAGTTCTGTTTGAAACAATTAACTAACACAACTAGAATTTAAAAATGTAATATACGTTCATTTCGGCAAAATAAACAAAAACCGGGTTAATGCGAATAGGACTCGTGCACCAAATATTCAACATATCTTGAATAATTAACATACAGAAAATAATAAAACTATAATTAACAATGTCTAACAAAAGTTTAGTTCAATTGAAGATCAAATGTAGCTTTGCAGTTGAAAAAACGTTGTCCCTTATATCCGTCTCATCCCAAACATCGTGATATGATCCATGCTTCAACTACAAACAACTGCGTGCGTTCGTGTTTTCAAGTTGACACTTATTCGTAATAACCTTTTTGCTGTAAGTTAATCATAAAATACTTTTATAACTGCATCAATTTTTCACTTCATTAGGAATAGATTTTTTCATCAGCTACCCACAACAGAACAATTATTCAATAAATCACATACGTCAACGATTAAAACTTTGTAATAATGGTTCATTCCTAAACATTCGCAAAGGAACCCCAGAAAAAACTTGGCTTCAGCATCCCTACTTACGCGCTGAATTTTAAAACGCGACGTTTTTTCCTCCTTCCCGATGAAGAAAACTGTAGCGGATGCGAGAGGATAGACAAAAGGGGCACTACACTCGCTCCTCTATCCCCGCTATACATTGTTTGGTAGGGATATCTCGGCGTGAGTAAAAGCGAATGTAGATGAGCCTTGCCCGCGTCCCCCGCGCTCTGCTTAACTACTCGTACAAACACAAAAGTCCTTACATAAATCTTGTGCCGGCGCGAACTCGCGCGGCGCCATCGCCAGCTCACCTCTCGAGGTAACTAGTGATGCGACACAGAGCTCCGGGTGTCCTTGTAAACAACACTGCGTGACATATTTGTTGACCCTGATCTAAAAACGAAGGGAACCGTTACAGCCAGAGAAACCAAATTCACAAGAAGTGATTAAAAATACAAATATGTGAATTCTTTTTTGGAATTGGATGATAAAGTAAGCGAAGATTAATTTACTTTTTACGGTTACGACCATGAGATGAAGAAAAAAAAGAACCCTTATAAAATTACTCTCATGTCTCTCCGTCTGTCATGTCACAGTTGATGACCTCAGCAATGTAGACAGGAATTTGAGTAAATATTGCAGGAAAATCTAATCTCTGTCTGTATCTGATATAATAATATAAACATGACTTTCACTTGGCCATTTATTTATTTTAATCTCTAGTAAGTTATTCAAATATGACCTGTGTATCATATCTTTCGTGACATTTATTTATATACCTGTAATATTAAAACTAACCAGACTTCAATGTCAGTTTTTTATCGTATTCGTCTGTGGAAAAAAAGGTTGACGCATTTTGTCATTATTATACCTAGAATGAATATGGAATAGAAAATGTTTGCTTTTATACAGGACAATGATTGTACAATGTTCTCATTTCAATTGTAAGATATATTTTTCAGGTATGATTATAGCCCCCGATACTGGTTGCTTCACATCCCTACAGGTAACTACTTACACACTCCCTCTCTCCGATGAATTCGATAACACAACAAATTAGAATTTCGCTTCGCGCCTATGCGAATAGGTACATAAAATGATAAAAATGTGAATTTACCGAAAGCTCCGAGTACACTTTATCGAGTTTCGCATGAGTGCTCCTTTTATTTTGAGGACATGTTTATGTACGTACATAAAAAATGTTTATTATTCTTTAAGCATATTTCTGTAAGTACTTGAGGTGCCTGAGTTTGCTAAAAAAATATGCATAATGATATCTGAATCAAATCGTTGTTCTGAACAACATTACCCAAAACTGGAGAAGAATTTTCCTCTTTAACGAACGACGGACGGTGAAATTATTTAAAAATGAAAACCTTCAAACTAACTTCTAAATTTGATTAGGTACACATAACCTAGGTATACCTAAGTCCTGTTTGTTTTGGTTGATCTTATTGTTTTAAATTTGTATCACAACTCAGCCTGAATAACAAGAAATTCAATTGAAAAATCTGCATAAACTGGACAAATGCTTTCTAATAGAACAAACGAAATTGACAAACTTGTTTACATGTAAACATAACCATGTAATATTTAAACGAAGATGAAAGTATACTTAAATAGACATGTTGATTAGTCAGAAAGGGCCGCTGGCCGCCGGAGATTGGGCCATTGGGCCATTCCACTCTCAGGACCGTGCATCAAATATTCTACAAGTTTATTCCTACTAAACGCTTTCAATGAAAATGAGACTATAAAGTTTCCGTGCGACGCAGAATGATTCTATTACGAATATGAAATGTTATTACCTCGGACGGATTATAAGCAGAAGCAGGTTCTCGCAAATGAAATTGCTTCCCTCCTTTGGAATCCATTTTAAGGATGAATGATATAATTCTTACGAGTAAAGACTTTGTCAAGCGGAGGATACGTTTATTAGAATGAAACCTCCTTGGTACAAAGAGGGCAACCTTCGTTACCGACATTACGCGTCGTAGATTTTCGGAGTATTGTTCAATGTCATCTTCCTTAATTAAAGAATTTTTTCTCGAATTTTAAGAATATTCTTGAGGAAAAAAGGAAGCTTTTTGTTTGATTCGGATTGAGTTTTTGATTGAAGTTTTTATGAAGATATATAATTGCATATAAGCCTATTATCAAGCCCCACAAAACATTCATATAAAAATTACCATTACTTGGATACTTGATTATATTATAATAACAAATATTCAACAATGACTCGGTACAGACTCTAGTAACGGTTATTGCCGAAGAAACCCTAAAAAGTAATATATTGCAAGTTAAACCTTATCGCAGTTCAATTAACATAACTTGTACCAAGTTAATTTTACCATTCGATGGAGTTTTGGGTTCACAATTGGAACTTGTAATTTGGATTATTTGAAACGATTCAACGATATGTATTGTTTCTATGGCTATAACAATATTGCCCTTCAACAAGATAAGAAAATTATTATAATGAAGTTTAAGTACATACGTTCTGGCAATGCCCTTTTTGGCAACAATCCTGGTCTTACCTGAAAAGAAATAAAACAGATTATTCGATTGAGTCAAAACTTATAATACGAAGCAATAAGTCTTAGTCCAGCCAGGATGAAACTAGCACTCAAAGTCTAGCATTGGCACTAGTCACAAGGACAATGAGGATATGTGGACTGCACCCGTTACGTACAAATAGTAATTAAAACACTATTTTATATCTTTTGATCTTTTCTTCGCTAATTAATATCGTATTTATTAAAAGAAAAATCGGTCAAGTGCAAGTCGGACTTTTTTGTACAGAATATGAATAATTGACAAACTTAAAATCATGCTCTAACGAAAATATAAGTCGATTGAAGAACGAACTTTACTTTGCGGTTAAATTTGTTTTATTTTAGTTTATAATTAAAAAATCATATTTTTCAGATTTATTCCTATAGTTTTGGTGTAAGACCTTGCTTCTTGCCAAATTTCAGTATTCTAGGTCAACGGGAAGTAGTTACTTACATACGTACATACATACATAGTACAGGTTCTGGTTAACATGCATTTTGTGTGGAAATGCTCTAAAATATAGCTATATCTTTTTAATGCGTTCACCTATAAGTTTTATTTTTCCACAGATACAATGGACGGCAGATTTAAGTTAACTATTTTAATTTTAGCTTTGTACCTCCACACGTTCCTAAGAAAAAGTGTCTTGACAGACAGGCAGACAGACGGACAACAAAGTGATCCTATAAGGGTTCCTTTTGAGGTATGAAACCCTAAAAATGAATTCAGGAACAGTGTACATATCTTGTTTAATTTGACATCATGGGTAACGTAACTTTTTTTATTATTAGCTTATATTTTAATACGGTACAGGAATCGCTCCCGCTTCGAACTGACCCCACCCTAAGGGATAAGAGTTGTGGTGCAACGGCGCGTGAGGGCCCGACACGGCCCGCGACCTGCGTGGCTCTGACAGGCCATGAAAACAAATCGCTTCTAATACAACTAACCACCCACTTTGTTTTATATCAGACGGACATTATTTGTGTAAAATAACAATTATCGACAAGTTTTAGTAATTACGGTTGATTATTACTGCCGTAACTCAATTTAAAACAAACATAGTTAACAACAAAGACAAATGCTCTAAACCGTTACAGAAATTATTTAAATATTTTATTACGATAAGAATGTTGTGCAAATTTGATCAAAAATAAATGTTTTAGGAGACACAGAGAAGACTCTGACAAATTAAATTTTTGCTAGGTATCTCTGCCTGAGACAAAATTACAACGGACTTTTACTGAAGTGCAGGCTTTTAAATGGGAATTATAAGCCACGTCGCTCAACTGTTAACGGCGTATTATGACGCGTCATTCGCCTATAAAAATTATGTTGCCGTTTCGTATTCCGTACATGGTCAATTGTTCAGGCTGTAATGAATGGGGACAGAGCAAACCACTTTTACACAAACCCATTTTGTCTGCAACAGCCGTAAATCGAGGTTGGTCTGAATTAATTGAGCTCTATTCCCGAAAATTGTTTGTACATAAGAATTATTTAGGCGATGACGCTGACCACGTGTTTCGCGTTTCCACTTGTATTTCGGAGCGGTTTAGCAAACAGACCTTTTAAATTGTTCACGTGTACCTCTCGCAAATGTTTCGCAGAATCGTGATATTAACATTGTAGGGCCCACATAATCGGGTGCCCGCCCGCCATCTGCCGGAAGTTTTACAATGTTTATGAGCTCCATCGGGAAGCGGACATAAATTCTGACGATTGGACGTGTACAAACGATAACGCGACACAATGGCTTAACCGTTTTGAACCAGCTAATTATATTAACGTTAGCGAAAGCAAATTGCTTTAGAAATTTGTACGTCGTTTTAGTGCATTTTCAGAAAACCTGGCAATTTAATCCGGATATTTGAAGCTCACAACACTTCGTAAACCTCTTGCTAAACTTGTTTAAGCTAAAAAAGAGGCACGTTGACGGAAGAATCCACTCTTCCATTTAGTTAGCTAATAAAAATAAAAGTTGTACAAAGTTCACGAATCTCCAATACAGGAAACAGTCGCGAAATTATTTCAAATTCAGCATTAATCCTCGAAGCCGGTCTCGAGATCTGTTCCATCCATACTTTGTAGGATTTCCGAAAGAAAACAGTTCCCAGTTCCCGTGTAATCTTACTTATAAAAATAAACTTTTACATTAACTGATTCTGAATCAGGGACGCGCAACTTCGGTAGGTGGGCTAACCCATACCATCGCGTCTCCTTACAAGTTACAGAGTCAATCAGCCAGAAAATAGAAACAAATAAATACACGCTTAGGTAGTTGTGAGTTGATAAGCGTAAGTAGAGTTCGGGCTCGAATTTATGGAAGACTTCGGCAGATAATGTAAAAGTTGTGAGATAAGACCGGCTTACTGGGCTTGGGATCGTGTTCAGCACAGCTGAATATTACTGAGATCAGGACTTTAGCTAGGTTATGTTACAGCTTTATTATGCAACAAAGTTGCACAATATCATATGTTGCAAAACGAATACTGAAACTTTTGGGATGTTCGCGGAAAGCATTGAAGCACCACTGACTGCATGCAAATAAGGTAGTAGATTGAAGGCTAACTATATATTTTATTGCAATAATATTGCTTTTATAAAAAATTTGAAAACTTACATGTACTAAGTAAATGAATAAGTTAATGAGTAAATTGTAGTCATCTGAGGTGCTTGGTTGTTTTCAGGATGATATAATTTAGGTTTTCAAAAACATGGACATTTTACCCGAACAAAGTTTTATGAAACTAAAAATTATGGTTTGAATTTAGAATTATCGGTAAAATTCTAAACAAATTGTCAAATAAAGTGTTGCTTTGTGAAAATAGATATAAAATAAATTGATGATAATATATAAAATTTACTTCCGAATTCTTAAATCGAAATAATTGTTTAATGTGCCGTTTTCAGTGTTTTATTCATAATAGCAGTATAATGTTATGTTAATAGATTTCCGTTAAATCACAAATTAATAAAATAAGAATATGTAAACTATTACGGACTTTTATTTCAAAAATGCATACCTAGGCCCCCTGGGCAATCCCTCAAGGGATAATTTTTAAAAACTCTTAAATTCGTCACTTCACTCAATCTTTGGCCATAAGTATAATAATAAATTTTCATGCTATTTACTACAAAACAGAGTTCTTTGAACTTCTATCCTTCCTATCCTAAAAAATACAAGTTTTTCATTGTTTTAACCGAAAATCCAAAACCAAATTATCTTAGACTCATCAAAAATAACGTGCGTTCATACAAACTTGCTTTCTTTATTTTACCCCCTTAAAAAGCCTCCGTTAGGAAATCCAAAAACTGTTTCTTAGTGGATACTATTAAAAAAACGAACCTACTGTGAAAATTTCATTGTTCACATGTCTATACGGTTCTGCTTTGATCCTTAGATCAGATAGATAATCGATAGATTTGTATATGAAACAATATTATAATACAACAGTTTTTTTTTTAAATCCGTTGACTGTATTATACCTGAAATATCTTTGAATTTGTCCTCGGACTTTGTTTTTATTGTTTAGATTTTCCAAGCCCTTCAGCTGTAGAAGGATAGGTACGTACATGCTGTACTCGTGGCAAGGCAAAGTGTAATTAAGGTGCAAAGATACCCGAAGTCTGGCGGCTAGAGAGGCTCGAGAGCCCTCTCGCGGCTGGCTGTGTACTCCAAACCGATGAGAGTTGCGTGGGAGGCAGCGTCACTCTATTCCCTATACACGTTCAAAAGATTCAAAGATGACTTAATTGGGTTAAGGTGGATTTCGCTCCTTTAAAAATTCAACGAAAAATGGGCCCTACCAAATATGAAGGGCGTGCTGATTTTACTATTTTAGGTTTGTTTACTGGTCGTTTTGTGTGTATCTAAGACGCGAAATGTTGTTTTGAATTTATTTAAGAAAATAATTAACACATTCTGAATCAATTACCTGTTTTAAAGCTGCAGCCATAGAGGCCATTTTCATTTGTTTCCTACACTCAAATATTAAAGAAGAAACCATTTATTGTTACAACATAATATGTAAGAAACTTTGTGTACATCTGAAAAATTGACAACAAACCCACCAATACTCAAATCGCAGCAGGCTATTACATCACGCGCCCAAATAAACTATTAGATGAAACAGACAGAAACATCGAACCCAATCTTATTACGATGCTCTAACTTATATTACACATTACATTAATTTCTCCGGAGACGTCTCGCAAACTAAGCAATAGCAGCTGCCCGGAACGGTCGCATGTTTATTGAGAAATTGCCTAATCTCGAAGAGCAACAAAACAAAACCACATTGGAAATGTTGAACTAAAGTATTTCTTCTCTCCGAGGATGCTAGTGGTGGTACCCTTGTCCGCACTAACCGATCACACCCTTAAGGCTCCCGAATTACTGTCCGGGCTGATTACCACCCCCCTTCCCCTGAACCACCTACCTCCTTCCCCTCGCTCCTCTCACATGCCGTGAGCCCTACGTCAACTATTATTTGTGTTGTCTACTTATAATTTGCGCCCTGGTAAAGTTGGACTAACAACACCATTTTTATTAAATATAAGAAATCTATCCGAACTTTCTTCGTTCTCTCTGGGATCGTTTATTAATGTTATCCTATCAGCCTTCCGCTGAAACTATACTGCAGATTGGACAGTATTTGGACACAATACCTAACAACAATATGTAGAACTAAAGAATAACTCACAGAATCTGTCTAATGAATTGCTACCGACTTTAATAAGTAATAAATATTTATGTTGGATGTGTAGGTAGGTACGCTTCCCAAGGAGAAAATAAATTTCAATTTATCGCCTCCTCTGCTTATTCTCATTAGTGTAAAAGATGAGAAAAACATTTTATCAGAAAACATCAACGAATATTTCCTATCTTAATATCCTCTTCACGAGCCATAAAGGTACACACAAAAAGGCTCGAGATTTTAATGCTCTTACATACCCACTTGATTTTCTCGAAAATGAAAAAAATGTGTTCATTGGCGCGAAATGAAATCATCTCTCCCTTCTTTACCTCCTGTAAAACATCAAGCATGGGGTTGACTTTCTGCGAATTCGATTTGTGGTGTTAATTTTGTCACCTCGTAAAGAAACTTCAAAAGACATGAATATTCCTCTCTTTTCCCCGCTATTGGACACATATTTTTATTTTAAAACGAGTGTTGGATTTCTTGAAGCTCGGTCCTACAAGTCACGCTTGTACTACAGACCGCTCCAAATACGTCTCTCAACAACAAAAGCCGCCCCAGAACGTGTTTTACATATTTTTCTTTAAACAGAACGCAATATTTACTGGCTCACATGTAAAGTCTTAAGGGGATAAATAATGGAGTTGCAAATAAACGTATGTGCTTGGCATACGAGAGCACAGAGTTATAAACCAAAGGATAATTTGACGTAAAATGTGAAATTAGGGTTTCAGATAGAAAATAATATGCATTTCAAACAAGAACATGTTAAGATAGTACAAAATGAAATAGCGTTTGAAAGGATTAAGTTAAGCTTGTCTGTGGATTTAAGAATTGCTTTTAAAAACATTTTTACTATCTGGTCTTTAGTATAAGCAAAAGGTGCTAATATTGTAATTAAAATAACATGGCATATCAATAAGATAATGTTCAGGTAAAATGACAGTGAGTTATTAATGCTTTTGGGTGAGCTTGCTTCTGTGATACGGGAGTTTCACGATAAATGTTTTTATTTTATATTTTTACTATTGCACTAGATTTACTTATGGATTTGGATATGTGGTCTATGCTTTAGTATCATAAAAGAGAATTGAGTGAAAAACATAATCAAAAACATCTTCCTGTGGTCACCAAATCCGCCTGTTTAACGAGGTTATGATTACAAATTTCCATATGAAGAGTCTGCCTCGGCGATCTACGAGAAAGACACGTGTCCAACATAGTCATTACAACTAATTGTACCAGAATTCACCAAGATTTAACAGTTAATGCATTATGAACCAAACAGCAAGGAGGACAGTGCAGCAGACAATATTGATACAAATTAGCAAACGGCACCTTCTCTTGTTGTTACTGTAAATATTGTTCGAAACGGTCAACTAACTCGGATAAAGTGACTCCTATCATGACAAACGCACGGTTTATCACAAGGTACGTTGAATTATAAGGATATGTGAATCCATGCTAATATTTTAAATGCGAAAGTTTGTTTATTTGTTTGTTTGTCCTTCCTGTCCTCAAAGGAGAGTCTGAATGGTCTGATTTTCGTATAGGGATACTTAAAAGAACGGAATAGAACATATTCTACTGTTATCCTGATCGAGCAAGAAGTTCCCGTGGGATTATTTCTGAAGTTCATCCGTAAGGAATCGGGGGCAAGTAAATAAAATAAAATAAAAATTGTTTATTTCTTTAAAAACTAATTTAAAGCAGCATACAAGGTTGTAATCTTCTTGTAAGTATAACAACACCTGTGCCAGGAGATTCCGCTCTTTATATCCGAACCTACCTAAATTATATTTAAAAGAAATAAACGACAAACCATAAATGAAATATCTATACAAAATAATAATAAAAAATATACAAAAATCATTCGTTAAAGTTAAAATAAAAGGTTTTCGCAAGAAACAAAATTAAGAGGGTATGAGTGAGGAATATGTAATGTGTTATGTGTAGGGAAAGTGTAATGTTTGTAAATAAAGCTAGTAAATAAATAGATTCCAGAGTTTAAAGTATTGAATGATTATACATTAATTAGCTGAATCAATTAATAGAGTGTTGGTAAAAAAGAATTTGAAATACCAGTCCGATACTTTTCTAAATTAATGTTTGTAAAGACAAATGACAGTACAAACAACATAAAACTATGTCTTCGTCTGAAATGTTTTCTTGGAGACAGAAGTAAAGGGAAAATATATCATTTTTCTGAAAAAGGTGCCTATATTCTATGGCGATAACGCGAGCATTCGTGCGAGTAACTCCGGGAACGCATCGCGTCCAAAAGTAAGGTGCACATTTAAAAGATAGATGGCGTCATTCGGATAATTCTGTTATCAGCAGCGAGAGGGCGCCTGCGCTCGTATACTTAGAAGGCCGTTTCCTGCGACGTTAAGTCCTTATAAAGGTAACTGCTCTACTGAAAAACTCCTATTTTTGTGACAAAGCACGCTTTTAACCACCCAAGTGAAAATTGTGCGATATTTTGTGACTATCCATCGCGATCTCGGTCCTAGCGGAGTAAGATAACCCGGGTTCAACCACAGCTTATGTTTTTCCTATTACGTAGAAAGAAGACTAAAGCAACTGTGACAAAACAAATAGATATGATTACGTCACGCCGCACACTCAGCAGATTACAAAGTATTATCTCTGGAGACAACAGAGGCATCGCATAAGCATAGAAACAGAATTACTTTCTCTCAAGTTTAGATTTATTGGCTATTGCGCAAGTTTTCTCGACACAGCTTTTAGTTGTTCTTAATACTAAATCATATATGTATGATTACCAATTGCTGACGAATGAAAACAATGTTAGCGGAGGGTAGGATGTAGTAAATTATTGATACAGGGAATGAAATACTATTATTATAAAGAATCTTTTTTTATATTACTATGTGTTCTCGGCCTTAGAATAAGCCAAGTAAGAGAAAATTCTTAAAGAGATTGGCATGGGAAAATAGCTTATACCCATGTGACAAGAACTGTATTGAATAAACTGCGTGGCAAGCAAAGGTGATTATGCTTTGAAATGGGCTCATGTCTAAATAGTGGTTATTGAAAGTGTAGCCGATTATGAGTAATTTTTAAATTGACCTCCAACTTTAGAAAACACTGGATTTACAGGGTATTAAATAAGCAACAATTATTTGGTTTTCATTCATTTTGTGCGACTACTTTTATACAGCCTTACAGTTATTAATTACCGGTATGATTATATATATATATATATATATATATATATATATATATATATCACTGTGAATTATTACCTACAATGACTGGTCAGTATTAAAAACTGGTCAAGTGCGAGTTGTATCGCGCGCTGAGGGTTCCAAGATGTGAATTATTTACATACTGAAAATCATAAATAATAGGTGCGGTAATACGGACACGCCAATACTCTACCGAAAATGTAATTGCGACTGAAAAACTAACTTAACTTTGCAGCTAAATTTTAAACCCGATGTATGGCTTTCAAATACAAAGTTATGTTTGTAAATTTAAAAAAAAGTTATTTATACTGTGTCATAATTAGAAATCCTAGTTTTCAGATATATTCCTATAGTTTTTCTGTAAGCCCTTGCTTCTTGCCAAATTTCAGGATTCTAGGTCAACGGGCAGTACACCATAGGTTTTAGTTTCCTTGAACTTTGTATGGAAATGGTATAAAATACAGCTTTATATTTTTATTGAGTTGACCTATAAGACCTACAAGTTTGATTTTAACAGGTCCAAGGGACGGCAGATGTGAGTATTCGATATTAATTTCAACTTGATATCTTTCGCGTTCGTGAGAAAAAGGATCTTGACAAACAGACAGACGGAAAACAAAGGTATCCTATAAGGGTTCCCTTTTTCCTTTTGAGGTACGGAACCCTAAAATGATTAAAACATTTTACTATAATCTATGTCTATAAGCTTTGTTATAGTGATATACAGTAATCCTTTAAAGTAATTCAGGCGTTGCAAGTATGTGAATTTGTTACACCATGAAACTGGCGCCACATCATCATGTATATAGGACGATGCTAAACCGATGAGAATAATGCTAATCATCAACCAAAAGACTGATTGTTGGATTGGATGTAATAGGTTTAGTAAAGGTTCTCTGTTTGACTCCGGAATCCGATAAATCTTATTCTACCTCTATTTTCCCTAAACATTATTGAATTCAAATTTCATTATAGTTATGTACGGTGGGTTGAAATCCACACACTACACAACATCAATCAAGCAGGTGTGCACAATCAAGTCACATTTAAGATGCAAATATCATAGCCGGTGATAAAATCAAACCACATCCATTCAACACGAATAGTCACAATTCGAATTAAGGCTCGGGCTCACATTTCAGCTGGAAATGACACATTCGTTACCGACAATGGAGACCGTTTTATCGGTTCGATTCCTCCATTCATTGCCATGCAAAAAGTAATTTGAAATAGTACGCATGAGCGTTTACTTAGGTATCTATTTTTGAAGGAGCGCGGTCCGCGATCCGTTAAATCAGACTTAAAGTGAGTAGAGCTGACTTCCGCACATGTGTGCCCGTCACACGCACCGTCTCACGCGTCTATCGCGTTTTGTTCACGAAAACAGGAATTATTCTGTGCCAAGAAGCTTAAGTAGAGCTGGAAGCACCACTTAGCCCTTTAAGTGGAGGCGAAAATTTTACTTGAGGGAAGGCCCACGATTTCTTTTTGTTGCAATGCGATGTTTGAACCACAAGTACCTGTTGAAATAGGGGTGGGCCAAGTTGAATATCATCCAATTCGAACCAGGAAGCTCAACTATACAAAGGAAGTAGCGAGCGCAAGATAAAATATAAACCGTAGTTTTTTGTGGTCCCGCTAACAAAGGCATTGTATCTACTCGCTCGGACATAACTATAATCGGCCCCAGTGTGGAAGGTTTAAAGGGCCAATACGGAGTCTCTCTGTGAGTGGCTAGTTACAATGACGACGCAGATAAAGGGGCTCGATAACGTGAAATAGCAACGTGAAAACGTGGCGAGAAAATGGCATTATTAACCTCTCGGGCATAATACGCGCGCCAGTGCGCCAGATATGGTAATGATTATGTAAATCCCCTTCTCACAGGTACATCTTGGGTACGTTATATATACTTATTAAAACCAAGATTGCGAGACCGAGGGGATTGTTTCGCACAAAAAGTTTGTCCAATCTTCGAAAGACTTCGAGTGTTTATCGGCATTCAATTTTTACGAGGTTGGTAATACAAAGTCTCTGGTTTCCTGAAATCGGACCATCGGCGACGCAGCATTACATGGCGACTCTTTTCAATTTCCTTAGTTTCCCACTCGAAGCAAGGAAGCATTGTATGGCTAGATTCTTATCTCTCTCAAAAGCTATTTAGCTAAATGGAATTTACAGAGCCCAGTCCGCGCTGCAGTTCGACGAAGTACAATGAAATATTTAAAATCTCGCAATTTGAGTCTAAATCCGGCCATTGTATTATGTGTCTAAAACTTCTTAAGATTCTTTTTACAACTGCGACACAGAATCTTTGTTACTTTATTATGCTCTTTCTTAAATTAAAATACACCTGCAGCTGCCGTTATCTGATATTCCGGAATGCTTGCTGACCAAAGCAACATTTTGTACCAGAAGAAAATTATAAGCCAACTGTGATAACAACGCCTATAAAAGGGAAACTTCAACTATATATTTTTTAGGTTTATTGTATGGGGTATATAATTATTATCTAGTACGTATAATAACCTATACGAATACATTTTTGGATTGTACCCATTAACTTTTTATTGTATACCGCTTCTGGAATGTTTTTTTGCTTTGTGTCTTTAAATTTAGAGACGTCATTTTAGATTTCAAATAATATATCCGTGATAAAGCATGACTATTTCTATGATGCCTCATTAGTAGGAGGGAACAGTTGAACATACATACCCACATTCATACATGCATTAAAAGATATCATAATTCTTCATTGTTTTGGTTAAAACAAGTTTAGCATTATTTAGAATATGTTCAATATAAAAAATCTGGCTTTCCGAACAATAAATAACTTATCATGTAATTTACGTAGTAGTAAGTATTGGAAACCTTTAATTCTCAGTATTGCAACGAAGGATTTTAATCAAAAGCACGAAGTTTTGGTAAGTTTCTTAATTTACCTTAAACATAGACCTTTTAAGCGTTTCTTGAATATTTCCGCTTACACAACACAGTCCCGTCGAGTTGGAACACAAAGTGAATTACGAATAGAAAATATTGAAAGCGAGCTGAGAGCATCAAAAATACTTGCGCTGAATCTTGTTAATGAACTTAATGAGTGAAGAAACAGTGAGTTGTACTGCGAGGGGAAGTTCAGGAAAGCATCGCAAATTTCAATTCCAGAATGCTACAGCGTCGGAGAAGTATTTGCGTAACTTTTCTGAATAAAATAAATGCATAAAGGATAGAACACGATTCTTTGTTACGTTGGTTGCAGTTATGTTTCGATTTGTTTCATCTCCTGAGTGTAAATATTAATTTTATTCTCTACAAAGTTTAAACAAAGTAATACTTCTTCACTTATTCAATATAACGTAAATAATTTATTTGAATTTAGACGAGTAAGTGAATTTATTTTAAATTCTAAACAAGTGTGGGTAGTTAGCCCGAGTTGCAGTAGTTGCTTGGCGCAGGTCCGGTGCGAAATTGCTAGGGATTGCGTCTGCACAAGTCTTGAGAGGGTCGGACTCGGGCGGAAGTGCTCTCCTCGTTGCAGGGGCTAAGGATCTGTTGCTCGAAATTGTTAGAATGTAGCTGTTATATCTTAAGTTTAAAGTTTATTTTTGTGTGCTGTCCATGAAACTACCAATTACACAGCTTTGGCTTAAATAACTTGCATACGTATAAGCAGTTTTGGAATTGTTAATGAAACAAGAATTGACGAGGCATTGGGAGTCAATACAAGTCAATCAATGTATCTTACGATAGGGTAGTTGACTAAACAAAAATCACGAGAGACCGTGTGAAAAAGATAAAAAGCCCTGTCAAAGATGTTTCTATACGGGTAATACTTTTAGGATTCCAAACATGCGGTGTAAAAGCGCTTAAACGCACTTTGGTGTGTGATTTTGGAGTTATTGATGTGGTTTACGGTTCAAAAAACTAAACCCCAATACAATTATAGGTCAATATACATTTGATATTGACTCGAGTCTATCAATCTATTCGATGATGTTATGTTCTAAAATAAGTGAAATTGGAGTTGAAAGAAATTTATGAACTGTTTTCACTTTTTTTAATAAAAAAAAATAGTCATAGACATATCTGTTCGCGCTGCATAGCACTGCTGCGCTGAGGCACGCGGGCCGACCGCACGCAGCCAAGCGCGCACAAAATAATATTGTTCAAAATTAAATAGATTCAAATATTATAGAAAGTGTGGACCTTTTATTCTTTGTTTCACCTTCAGCGAACAATTCTTTACTTAAAACACACACACACAACACAATACACACAAAAAACACTAATTAAAACCTGTTCAACTCAAAGTTTAAAAAATTGCAAATGTGACGAGTATGATTGTATATACTCGTAGCTCAAAAAACTGAATTAGAAAATGATTCTGGCTAAAAAGCAAGTCTCCAACTCACGTCAGACACTCAGTAAAATGAAATACGTAGCCGGCACTGGCCTTCGGCAAATGGTTTAATATCGAAATGTGATCACTTAGCGCAATCTCTCACAAAAGAAAAAAAAACAGGAAAAGCCCCGAATGTACTTAGCTTTTGCCAGAAACCGAAATATGTTACAATTTTTATGAAACGCACAAAGAGATGAATTGGATTGATAGCTTTTCAATCAATTCCTTTATTTGGATAGACGAATGAAAGTGTTCACGGGTTTTGTTGTTGTTTGTTTGCAACTTTAGCTTTTCTTTTCCTTCCCACACTTTTCACGATAGAAATTCAAAGTGTTCGAATAAGTAGAGCACGATAACTTAGACCCACGACTGTCTTTACCAACTAAATATTAGAAAACCTAGTGCTGCCACCTGCCTCCAATTTAAATGTTGGGCTATGGCTTTGTACTTAAAGAATATACTTACCATAATCAGTTTTCTAATTACATTGTTGGACATGAGGATATTAGAGGATTGTTAGGGTTACCCGTCGGGACAGTAATTGCAGACAGAGGTTATTCATACATAAGTACCTCAATAAGTTGTATTTGACATTTACATTTTGTGTATAATGTACGTTGATATAGATTATTTAATAAATGAAATTAGAATAAAATCCCAAAGTAACGGAAAACCGTAAAGTTCTATTCATATTCACATAAACTTAAAAAATGGCTTTTCGAGCAGTGTTTCTACAAAATAGATGACATCTTCAACCTATACTCCATGACTAGTAGTAATTTAACTAACTTAGTTTAACTTTAGCAATTTAATTTTGACTTTTGTGTATGTGATTGATTAATAAATTGTTATTTAACTTTTAGATATTGACTTGTACCAGCAGTACCAATAAATGATGATTATGATTATTATAACAGTCCAATAGCCAATAATACTAGTTAACCAATACGCTTAAGTAGGTATAAATATATGTAAATATTTCACAAATAATAAATGTTAATTTTCAACTTAAATATTCGTAATATACAAATATGTATTTAATTATCATTCCATTCCTCTATTTATATTATAAGAATTCAAATTGTACCTAGAAAATGTCCACTGAATTCTTCATCGTCTAAAAAGCACCCGAGAGAAAAATATTTACGCTTTTTCGAAATGCGGAAATCAAGGTAACAGGGAATCGGTTTTAGCGGAGAGAAGCTCCAGGGACCGGCTACTGAATAAAACGCGGTTCCCGCGATGCAGTAATATTACCTGCTTGGCTCACTGCAGTTGCAGCAGTGTGAGGAATGACTATTATCAAATTCAAACCGATGCCGTTGGTTATCCATGCGTAAACAGAATTTTCATATTCAATAAGTAATTACCTGCAACAACTGACTATGATATCTTCGATTAATTTTTGTTACATATAAGATTAATCAATGCTTGAGTGCAGTTTGTGTGATAATGGTCGACGATGATATACCTGGTCCACCGTGATCGTGAAAGCATACACTAGTGGGGTATCACGATAATTATACATATAGCGTACCATTATTAGATTTTATCAATACCAGTAGGAATATCAATTGCGTACGAGTGAAAAAAAAATCGTTCTTCTGTTTGACTGGCATTTGAATGGCGATTGTGGAATCTACATGAAGAGCTCTTGAGCCAACTCTAAAAAGATATTGTATAATAATTAACGCGTTCAAAAAGAACTAAAAACCGACTTCAATTCCCTTAAAAATTTGGTTTTTGTTGATTTTCTCAAAGAGCGATCAATCAATGTCTATAAAATTTATATGGGACCACCTGCGAAGTATGCTCTACCAAACAAAAAAATTATTAAAATCGGTGCACTATTGGCGGAGTTATCGCGTAACACACATACACCAAAAACATACGCGTCGAATTGAGAACCTTCTCGTTTTTTGAAGTCGGTTGAAAAACAAAACAGAGTTCTGGTTAACTACTAAAATAACTACTAAAGAAATAAAATTTGTAATAATGATAACATAGTGTAATGTATGCATATAAATTCTGTAAATGTTAAGGAATTAGCCATTAAAATGATCTCCACGTGGCGGTTGAAAAGTGGAAAAATGTTCATGAGTTTTGCTGTTTCAAAAGCTGACGTCAACTAAACTTCCAACTTAACAGTTATGTCTTGGTCATGTTATCCATATTTTCTTTAGCGTAAATCAAATCCTAATATTTTATGAAATTAATATTGACAAAAAGGTTATGTATACTGTTGGTTGTTATATAACACTAGCGTTTGCCCGCGTTTTCTTAAAGTGGACTTGAGAAATCCCTTATAAATTACTTGTTAACTCGGGATAAAAAGTAGACTTTGGCGTTTTCTAACCCTTCAACTATTCCTATACAAAAACTCAAGTGATACTGACTCTAAGTTACGACTTAAAAGAAGAACAAACAAACATACTCACATTACAGATCAAAATATTAAGTATGGCTATGGATTGGTATAGATTTACCTGTTATTACGTATTATTCAATCTGGAATTGTCATTTCATCTTTTCTAGCTACTCATTTTCTGAACAAACATGAATCGGTGTTTAAACTGTATAGAACTCCTACCAATAAAATATGACGATTACAACAAAATGGCATTTAATTGAGAACAAATGTTGTATAAAATTATAACAAAGAACAATCAAGATAAGTTGTTGATAAAAAAACACTAAAATATGCAATTAAGAACAAATGGTCACTTAGAAATACAGAAGTAATAATAATAATTGACGTATTACAGTCTTATATGTTCCTTCACGGTAAAGCAAATGCAGTTACCTTAACTCTTGATCACAAGGTTCACATTTCAACAAAACAATATTTCTCGATTTGTGTCGGTCACGAATCGCTATGAACTGGCACAACAATATTTCCTCCAAGTAAAAGATAAAAGATGATAGTTGTGCGTTGGCCGGTGCAGTCCCCGACCTAATCACGTTCGAGTCCCGCCTGCCATTTGACTGCCCACCCCTTTGATCGCGCCACGTACATATACACATTTCTTTCTTTCTTATTATTGTATCTGATCATTTATTTATTGGAAAAGGCAGATCATTTATTCGTTTAGGACTCAGCTTTGTTTTCTACTAGCCTTTTCATGCAGCGATGCCTGTGTAAGACAAATAAGTCGACATTCGGTAGATTAATAAAATAGGACTACATTTATTTCTTGTTTTAATGATCATCATCAGCCGGGAAACGCCCTCCACTGAACGCCATCACCGTGGTGCGCCACTGGTCCCGAGCCACTTGATTTTAATCATCAATTTTAATTAAATATTGTTGCTTAACTATAACTTTTTTAAGCGTTGCATGTTCCTCAGTATTGTTTGAGTAATTCACGCTAAGCTAATAAATTGATATCCGAGGCCCGTCCATTATTTAATATAATCTACGTCATTTTAAGATTGTATTCTTCATTTACATAACAGTTTGTGTGATTTTCCAATTAATTCAAATTTCTAAATCCAATAATGGATTCTTAAAAGTACAGACCAAAGTGATTGAATAAGCGAAACAACAACGCAACAATCGCCATTTACGTGAAAGAAAAATATTATTAAAAAGCCAAATGAAATGCAAATAGAATGTGAAATTATTATTAAGCGAACGGGTCCTATTCTCAACACAATAATATAATTTTTATCCTCGCCCGGATCTGCGGCGAGGAAGCTAATATCCTTATTTATTTCCGTTGGGTGTTCGCCCGCTAATTGCGACTCGCTACCCAGTGATTTTCCACGATCTCGCTTCTTATTGTAATTACTTGCGATATTTATGCGCTGTTCTCGGTATTAATAGGGACTTTCTTTACTGCAGCGCTACGTTCGAGAAACTGCGTGCCAACCAAAGCACAGTGGCTAAGAGGGCGAGGTTAAATATTTTATTCAGTATTTGTCTTACTTTTCCTGGCGTAATTTATAACACAAAACAAATAGATAAATGGATCGAAGAAATACTATCTGCATAAAGGAGTTCCACAGTTGGAGCTCCCTTATAGATTTCGGATTTCCAAACCCAAGTGCCGATTTGAATATTTATTTACAGAATACTACAGTTTGACTGCAACTTAGAGTAATGTATAGAAAATATATCCTATAGTTAGTTAAAGATTTACGAACGGATGTGCTGTACTGTAACACTGAAGTAGACCTGGTTTACTATAACTTTCAGCACCAACTTTCAGTCCAGAGTTTAAAGGAAGGTGGACAACATTAGATACCAAAATAGCTTGATTGTATCAAGAACTTTTTTTTTCGAAATTCAAATGTAACGAAGCCCTCAACCTTCTTTACTGTCTAAATCGACAGAAAACAAGCAAGGAGTCATGGAGGAACAGGAATTCTCTCTAACAAGAAATTTATTAGCAATTGTAGCGATTGCGTACCCGAAAATGTTTCTCGGGGCTTACGAACGATCCTGCATGTTACTATTTCATGTCCTTGCGATTCATTTCACCGTGGGCTCGAGTACGCACTCATAATTCTGTTCCCGGTGTATTTACGAATCACAAACGTGTTCCAAGTAAGTCTGACTCCACAATTTGCCTGTTTCAGTGGAGCAACAATGGTACAAAACCTACACTAGGCTATAACAATATGAGTTACAGTAAAAAAGCATCAATATTAATTAGAAAACTTGTTAGTTTCATTAACCGCCTGGTTAGCTATCAATATTAACAAAGAATGATCAGTATTGAGTCATGGATATCAGATTTGTGTGAAGAATTGTGCAGCATCTCTACAAATATGACGTGATAGTTTCTGTTAAAAACTCACAGTAGAGGTACAGTCATCCACACACGGATAGATATAAACGCGTTACGAATTTTGTCTGCAAGTCATTCAATCCTCTACAATAAGACTAGTTTTTGTTCTGCGTCCAAATCTGGTTTCCGCGGCCACAGAGCCGGGAAGTACGGGTACGCAACACCGCCTGCAGTATTCAAATTCCCGGCAACTGGCGAGGGGTGAGTCCGCAGTGAATAGATAAGATTAATGGTGGTAGCATCGTCCGACAGTGGATTGACGCGCTCGCTGGCCGTTTGAAACGTTCCGATACTTGCACGATGGCTCCATTGATTACTGGGTAATAGAGGCCGTCTGGTCCGCAAGCCGAATCCTGTGCGGTCTGCGGCATTCACAGACGTGCGGTATGCACCGAGCCAGCGAATGCGCAAAAGCGGTACGCTAAGGAATTTAAATGCAGTTAAACATGGAGTGGATTAGGTAAGTACTTCAGTCTGTCTATAATTAAATAAGTATCTGAACACTACGAGGGGCAGTATGAGTGAGCAGAGGATGAAATGTTTACACACGCAAAAATTTCAAAAATGATATTCCAAGGAGTATTCGTTCATAGCTAAGGTTTTTTCAGATGTAAATAATTTTATCAACGTTACCTATATATTTTTACGTATAATAGGGTTTACACTTGGCCTTCATTTTACCTGATGGTGCTGATAAGGACGTCGGATAGAAAACGTGCTCACCTATAAGCCTCAACTTAATGAGGAACGGCTATGCTACCTTCGAAACCGGAACACAATAGGGCTATTAGCACATCTATTTTACGACAGATTTAGGTAGCTTTGGTGAACAGGTGGACATAGAAAATGCCATTCCACCAACCAAACCGCGTCCGGTTAGGTACACCCATGAGGAATCAAACCTTGGATCTCGAGAATTATATCAAGCGTGTAGCCGGAGGCGGTTTAAATGGAAATGTGCAAGAAAGTAAATATTTTAAATTAAAAAATAATAATTATATATTGACATACTTCGTACATAGATCAGCACATATTTTCAAATACAGTAATCCAAAACGTAAGATCCTATTTTTTGTGGTTATCAGCTTGGTATATTCACTTTTGTATATGCGCCTGTCACAGTTTGCAGAGTCATAGTCACCACGCTTGGAAGGCGGATTGGTGATCGCAGTGAGATGTTGTCGTTACATAGGTAGGTGCCTATCTCCTGAATATTAATAATCCCTTAGTCACTTGTCACGACACCCGCGTCGCAAGCTGGGATGGTACTATGATAAATGACCGATCACTTTTAAAATTCGAATTTGGATTCATACAATTTTGCGCCCGATCCGAAAACAATCCGAAATAAAAACAAATTTTGTGGTAGGGCCCCTGATATGGAATAGATATATTCCAAAGGGGAGACCTCACATTAATTTTTGAACGAAAACAACACATTACTTTTCGACTTTGTAGTTACAGAGTAAAATATCGTGCAAAATGTTACAGAAAGTAGCCCAATGACAAAGAAATATAGCAAGCAAGAGTACGTACTCGTACATTCTTTAAACAACGGCTTAGAGCATGCGATGACAAACCGCTGCGGGCCGTCCCGTCCCGCCACTCCCACTTATTTGTACATATTGAGTACACGAGTGTATTACGTAAAGATACTGGGCTTTTGTACCTATTGATTTATTGTAGCGATTTGTAGAACATGTGGATGGATACTTGGCATTGACGGTAAAGGTGATAAGCTTTATGTAATTCACCGAGTGAGCGAGACGAACAAAGGTCTCCCCTTCGACTACTAGGGCAAAAAGCAACTTTCTGTGTGTTTGTATGTTTTCCTCTACTGGTCGCGTTTCTCAACCGATCTGTACGAAACTTGGTATATGGGCTAAACAAATTTTTCGAATTTTTTAGTCGAAGGGAATTTTTGATTATTACTTCCTCCAAAGTGGTAAAAAGGAAGTACTGGATATTTCCGCCATATGATATTCGATTTCTATGCGGTTTCTTATTACCAGTATTTAAAAGTTTAGTTTAATTATGGATTTCTACAGCATGAAGGAGCGAAGAGGAGAAAAGTAATTAAATTATTTTGATTTGATATACAAAGCAAAAATCGAAAAAGTCGGAAATGTCTAAAACGTCCAAATAGTTGAAAAAACTAACTAATAGGTCTGAAACCAATTAATATGTTATACTTTATCTTAGCGATAAGTCTGTTTCAGGTGTTATTTATGCCTCAATTTCGTCGATATTCAAAAAGAACTGACTGGCTCTCTGGGGCAAAATATGTGCTCGCGAGGTCTACAGCTCACAGAGTCACTAGTGAAGTAATTTGTTCCAAATTTTTTTAATTTTTACAAGGACAATTGAGAAACACATTAAAATTATGGATTCATCTTATTGGCGTGTATCGAAATTTATTGTATGAAACAATTCAATTAATAATCTATACACAATACAAGCATAGCTCCTTACTTAATCTGAGAATTTTAAGGCTGGCGCAGACTACGCCTTAAGGTGCTATAGAGTATGGCATCGCAGGGGTCAATAAGCAAAGTGAATTTCGATCTAAGTTGAGAGAACAGGTGTAGCTCTAGGAACTCTCAGCATCGCAATATCTTATTTTAATTGAATGATAACAGCCGCAAGACACCGTCCTGTTTATGTAAATTTGACTCAGTTAGACCCTTCTCAGACGATTAGCCAGTACTCGGGAATTGAGTGGCTTTATTTCGATCGTAGTTTAATTTTGGTTGTTATGATAACGCTAGAGATTCTGACCGCCCACGCCCAACACTACCTTTGTTCAAACTTTAACAATTTCATTTTGTATCAAACAATTTGGCTTTAAGGGTTGGATAACTGTAGGTAGTTTGGGATTGAGCAAAACAAAAATGAATTGTTACGGATACGTTTGCCTAGATACGAATTAAATTGTTTGTATGTTTGTAACTATTTAACTGTCGTACCTAAGACTGCAAATCGAAACCTTGATAATTGTATTGCGAAATTTAATGAAAATTACTAGGATGCCAGAACTCTTTACTCCCCATCGGTTATCCGGTTTTCGAGCAATGTGGTCTGCTGGTAGCTACTTTAGATCTGGACTGGATTTACATAGAACTTTATTTTATTTTTTGATTTTTAGAAAATTTACAGCTACTAAATTGCTGTTACATTAACTAAAACCAAAACTACGAGCTAATTACTAGTTTGCCACCTATAGGACCAGGACCATAAAATGTAATTTAAACATATGTCGCTGAAAAATATATCTCTTATTTTCTATAATAATATTAATTTTTATTGATACAAATTTGTATATTATATACTTAGTAAAACGACAAATAACATTTTAGCAACCGTGAACAAGGTACTGATTTCATATATATACATTTGTGATTTCATATATGTACATAGAACAGAAATCAGTTAGAAAACAATTATAGCTTCGAAATGGAAGCTTAGTATTTTTTATCGAACACCTATTGAGTCGGCCGAGAGGATTTGCATTAAATCCATTTACAGCGAAGATTATGGGCTCTCGGAATAGTCTGCTTGGCGCCGCAGCCCTATTCAGGCGGTATCGCTATCGACACGCACAACACGAGACGGAAAGCAGTAGACAAAATGGAGTATCTTCAAAACTGTAGCACATTATTTTGAGTGTTGTATACTAAAATTCCATTGTATATATTATGTACTTATGACACAATAATAATTGACATCATCATCAGTGGGAAACCACCCACTTTCAATATCATTGTTACATATCCAGTACTAAATATGAGCCCTGAAAACCAAACCTGACTCACTATTCTAAACTCTAAAAACATGATCACAAACGGGTAGTGTATTCATTCATGTTTAGCAAATAAAAAAATTGGTTAGTTACCTTGAGCCTTTCATACACATTAGAATAACCCTCTGCACCTTACAATTTAAATGGATTATGGATATTATGGATGGAAATATATTAGGATTTATCGTAAATTCAAAGGACAAACTCTTGTCTCCAGAAAAGAAGTCGTTCGCGTCCTTGCGCCATGCATGGGTGGTGGAGATTGTGTATTCTCGCCAGATGCAGACTATTCAAACACTTGCATAAAATATTAAAAATACTAGTATTAATAAATTGCGTGGTAGTGTGGTAATACGTTACATTCTGATGAAAAAAACGTGTGAAGCCAGAGCGGGTCGCTAGTATTGTATAGGTAGCCATAATAATAATAAGAGTAACTGTATTGTTAATATTGTTAGTCTGGTATAAATAAATAAATGCATCTATAAAATTCACAGTGACATCCAATCCAATGTCCAAGAATTTTTTTTAAAATTACTTGCGCTTATAAGATCATAAATCGTGCGTTGAATATCTTATCAATAACTACATTTACGTAATGTTACGTACTTACAATTGACAGCCACCTTGGATAACGTTTCGGGGAACAATTTGAATAAGTATCATGTTCCAAGTGGCATATTCCTGGATACCAAAGTTCCATCACATAATTGAGATATACCGTTTCGGCGGCGCATCGCCACAATACACGTCGATTCGGATTACGCTATCGGGCCCCGTACGTAAGTGGCTACGTAGCCTCAAATAGGCACTTACCTACGCCGCAATGAGATGCCTCACAGCTTCCTTAGCTAGATTGTGCTCCAAGATTGTACTATCACCGGCGATACGAGACGCTTTTTACCCCATAATTGAATTATGAGTCATCCAATAGGTACTCAAGTTTATATTTACAAGGTGAGATAATTTGTGTTTATATTTACAAGGTGTGAATATAGACATTAGCCCATTATTATAAAAAAATACTACGAAAACTTACATGCGAATATAAAATAAAATTGCTGTAAATTACCAGTCTTATCAACCTCGTTGAGTTTCTTCCTCGCCGTGATTTTAACCTACTTCAAAAAAGGAGGAGGTTATCAATTCGACGGGTATTTTTTGTGCTTTTTTTGTTTGTTACCTCAGAACTTTTGACTGGGTGAACCAATTTGGATGATTTTTTTTATTTGAAAGGTGGTGCTTCCCGTGTTGTCCCATTTCAATTTGGTTCAGTTATTTGCCTTAGCAAAAGTAGACTTTAAGGGTAATTGCAGTCGGTTTCAAGTTCTTTTTGAACGCAGTTACTTGTTACTCTAATAGTGATAATTACCCCCAGGTTTATAACTCAGTGATGAAACCCTTTATCTATTTGGTGTACAATACATACTAATATGCGAAATTGAATTTGTCTGTCCTTCATTCATGTCTCAATGGACAGTAATAATGGCTTAATTTATGTAAAGATAGTTGAAGGGTCGGGAACAGAAGAAGTATTTCCTGGGAGATAAATTATAGAATTGACTTCATACTAAGTCTGGGGCAAAAGTTAATAAAGACACAGTAGCACAGTAAACTCAACACTATTGTTCAATTACAAGTGATTAAATATATGCGCGAAATAAACAAAAAGGTTATATTCTAAAACTGACGACAACTTTTAAAATTCGTCGAGCGAACGAGTACTGAATTCTATGCACATTGTCGGGAAGCAATTTCCACTCAATCCCTCTCGTCAACAAGTACAAACTTACGCGTCGCACGTGCGTCCGTATCAATAGTATAACAAATAGGCTGATATTTCGTCAGAAATAACCCGAATCAAGTTTCAGTGCGAAAGCTTTTGTGTGTGGCAGGTGAAAAAGTGAGAGGCTTGATTTATTCGCGAGGCGCCGCCTATCGCAGGATGATTGAACGGAGGACGTGTTTATACATCGGCCAAACCGTGAAATATGACAACTGAAATACGCTACCGACTTTCTCTATTTTTAATAGCTGCTCTACAGGCGATCTCATGTGACGCGCGACTCGTGACTTGCGTTTTAATATTAGAAATATTGAGTCGCAGAGCTACAAAAATTTGATTTATGTCAGTATTGCACGTTGTATTGTTTCTTGCGACAGCGAGCCAGGGTGGCATTATTCTGTTCCTGTCAGACGCTTTTGCTACCCTACGATACAGAACTGTTTATTTTGCTATGTTTAAGTTTTGAATCTTACTAGTGTATACTTGTTTTTCTTTTATACTACAATTGGAAATCTCCTCTTTACCTACTATAAAACGAGTTATATTGTACGTCATACAAAAATGCGGGCGGAAAAATTGAATGAAAATTCATTGTTAGCGCACTAAGCGGGAGGTAAAAAACTACATGTAAAACCATTGTTAACTTGCTAGTTTTTAGGGTTGCGTACCCAAAGGGTAACCAACAGGACCCTATTACTAAGACTCCGCTGTCCGTCTGACACCAGGCTGTATCTCATGAACCGTGATAGTTAGACAGTTGAAATTTTCACAGATGATGTATTTCTGTTGCCACTGTAACAATAAATACTAAAAAAACAGAATAAAATAAATAGTTAAGGAGTCTCACATGCAACAAACGTGTTTTTTTAGACGTGCGTTGTATCGCCGTCTAGTGACGAGTAGCAAAACTAAATCGAGAACGAAAATCGAAAAACGAAAATTAGAAGATTGTTCGGTGCATATTATTTATGGTTTTCCGTATCTTAAATATCCATATTCTGTACGGAACCCTAAATTCGCAAGTCAAATTCGCACTTTTTATATAGTTAATTCAAAAACCAAGCCGGAGATTTGTAGTCAATGATGGTTTTCAGTGTATAGAAATATTATCAGGCAGAACATCACAGAGTACATTAAGAAGAAATCTAACTAATATCCCATGATGGTGGGATAGCTGGTCGCGCTACAACATTTGCTTCAAGTCGTTCTGCTCAAGCTGGAGACCTTCATGACGGAGTACTTCGGGCCGTAAGGCGTGGTGTACCGTCGCATTCGAAGGAGGATGGTGACCAACAACACCAGCATGAATTGTGTATAGAATATAATCTTTGTAAGTTTAGTTTATAGACATTGCATTTATAGTGTTTGCGTTAAAGTATTGTTGCGGGCTTCCAAATACGAGGGATTGAAGAAAACATGTGTCCAAAGTTTCGGAGTTTATTGGTAGCACAGGTCCACAAACAAATCTTCAAAATCACGGGTCCCCCCAACAGAGTGCGTCCCTGTCTCACTGGGTCCAAGTCTTCTGCACTGAGTCCGTGCCTGGATTCTACGTACAGACTCCTTTGGCACTACTGACGCCGGTCTGTAGCTACTGACACCACGTAATACACTAGTACACTAACACTTTTTCACCTTGACTTTACTTTCGCTCTACAACTTCTTCCAGTTTCCGTTTCTTCACTTTAAATCGCTGTTTACTTAGGACTGAACTCAACTGTCGTCGAAGCTCGGCTCGCGCCTATATATACCCGGTATTGTTTCTAGATCTTTCGCAGTGATCTTCAATTTTCACAATCTTCAGGAACATTCGAGAGTCTTCCACGCTATCCTTTGTTGCTATCCGACACTAAAATAGATGGATCCGCCTCTCTCTTTCACACTCGTTCAAGAAGTTTCCATGCTACTCACAAGAAGGAGATAGGAGATCCACCTCTCTTTTCATTATCTCTAGACTGTTCGAGAAGCTCCGTGACAGAATTAATTTTATTATAACCATAACGAAACTAAAGTCGCTACTGGCTCTCTATGGAGTCTCAACATAGATGAAATTATGGACTGGTGTTGATGTATCTATCTGAAACAATAATGTATACAAATGGTTGTATAAACTCAAGCTTTGCAGATCGCAGATGGTATCTAGACAGATTATACTGGTACACAGCGAGCTCCGGAATCAACGTGAACGTGAACACGCGTGCAAGTAATACCAGTACTTGCTATAATGTGTGCGGCTGAGCGTCGACAGTCGATATTGACTTTGATAAACGAGCAGCCAGTGTCGCCCTGTGAGAAGCCACGTCACCTACTTTGGTGCATTGCGGTTCGTACATCTTACCCTACCCTTGTTTACACTCCATCCTCGTAGTTTTTATGACTACTAACGTGATATTACGTCCAACAAGAGTGCTTATGGTAGTCCTTTATTTGTTTGATACAGTTTATTGCACGTAAGTGGAATATTGTAAGTGAGCGCAATCGTTCTCAACACTGCCGAGTATTACGGTTTTGATGTTTTCGTGTGGGAGTTATTGCTGACGTGGTTTATTTATGTTGCCGTCTCGTGCTTTATTCTCTTATTCCGACTGTTTCCAACTATATCCGGCTATGTTAGGTTAACTGATTTCTCTGGCATCATACTGGTATATAAAGCACAAGGACACGTCGCACCCTGCTTTCCCTCGACCCTTACACTTACAGACGACCAAGGGCAATTTATTGTTGGTATCAACAATATCGACATAAAATGTTTATGTTTCATCTCTAATAAATAACTAGCGACTTCTTCAGGACTTCATAAAGAATCCCACGGGAACTACTTGGTCGATTGGGATTAAAGTAGCCTATGTTATTTTCCAACCTTTCCACTACCCTTTTACAAAAAATGGAGTCATCCTGACCCTTCGTTACAACGAGAAGAAAGGACAAAAACAGCCGAGTGCGTGTCGGGTCACACGCAGTTGCAATAAGTAACGTCTAAAAACGGGCCCACACGGTATAGTAATTTTGAATGGAATTTGTACCAAATTTTCATTTTGACGTCTCCAAGTTTTATAATTTGGGCAACTTTTAGTCATGAACCTGAAAAACTAACTTAATCGTGGTAGTTTTCCTTTTAATTTCAGTATATACTACTGTGAATTTTTCAGATTTTTCAAGCAATAGTTTAACAGAGATAGAGGGAGTGGTAGAAGTCCAATGTACATAGAAATGGCCCACTTACGCGGTGCGCATTGACTTGCCGAGTTCCATCTATATATATAAGATAATATAAAATTATTATAATTACAAAGTAGTTTACTCGTAATGGTATAACATTTCCTGTACCTATTTATGACTCAGTATTCATTAAAGCATATTTTATTAAAGTAAAGCCTAGTTAGAAGAAACTCCATTGGATATGCTGGTATGGGGCATGAAAAGGGGAGAGTTAT
Source organism: Carcina quercana (assembly GCA_910589575.2). NCBI lineage: Eukaryota > Metazoa > Arthropoda > Insecta > Lepidoptera > Depressariidae > Carcina > Carcina quercana. The sequence goes on along the minus strand of OU342432.1, from coordinate 11,779,464 downwards.
GTTTCAAGGCTTTCGTTACCGACGGAGTAGCCAGACAGAGTCGGTCGAAGGCTTTCTGGTAACTAGCTGATAGCATTTGCATAGTATCGGTACGGCCGGATGTACACGGCTCATTAGTTTATTTTATAGTCAGTACTATAGAACAGCTGTGTTCATATTACCAATCCAACAGCTTGATTGTGAGGTGATACACGTATTGCACTTAACGGAATAGTATCAGTGTTTCTTCACTTGCACTTACACTTTTTATACAAGACTCACAAAGAGATGTATGTAAATTGTATCAGGTCTCCACGACACAGGCTCAGCCTAGTGTGGAGGCCGCGGTATATCAATGTGACTTTTTCCTGAGATAATAAACTATTTGTATTTGTATTATTTGTATAAATATATACAAAAAGAACCGCTTATTTCTATAAGAGATTTCTTACAGCAGTCCTGGGTCAAGCGAGGAATAAGAGAGGAGGGCTGTTAGGGATGTACATTTAATATAAATATAATATACGATTATATAAACACGAAATACAAAATATTAATATATGTCAATAGTAAAATATTATATTAACTAATGAACTATTTATAAAGAGACAGAAAGAAAATGATGCTTGATGTTCTCATCCGTACGTATGTAATATATCATTATTCTCGATTTAATGTTTTTAATGATATATTATAATTGAAACGGTACGATAACAGCAATACTATAAGGAATATTTTAAATACCTATTGTGAGTTATACTAGTTTATAAATACAAATAAGTTCTGCAATAATTTCAAAAAGCTATTACAAAATTAAAGTGAAATGAAATCGAGCACTTTACCGCCGTGAACAAACATAAGTGCACCTCGAATGCCCAGTTGCACCGTTATAACTCAGCAAATATCTGTAAGCATCTGCATAAAATGGAAACGTCAGCGATACGGATCCTCGGAGCTCATTAACGTAATTGATCCGCTCCACGCTAGGCCGGAATCAGCTCGGAATCAATCGCACGTCCCGCCATTGATTTGCATTAATTACCGGACTCCGAATGTCACATATCATCAATGCAAATCATTATTTTGATGGACTCGCACCCCGACATGTCGATGTTGCTGTTGATAACTTTTCACTGACGTAGGTTTTAGTCAAATCACAAAAACAATCATTTGTAACTCGGATTTTTGTTTTTTTAAATATAAAACTATCATTTAAACATCCCTTCACCCTTGAGAACACTTCTGTCTATTGTCACCACCAAAAACATATAGTGCATAGCACCAACTCTGATAGTAATAATACCTTCCATCTCAAAACAAACATCGCAAACAACGCGAGTCTCTGTTTCAAAACATACAACTTTGACATCTGCCAAACCCGAACAAACACAATCCAGCGGAAGGCGGTGGTACACACCCGACTTAAATCAAATAACTGTATTGCTTTTAGCTTTGTAAAGCTTCAAGTGCAATAGCGTCAGTGGCGGATGTTCCTCCCCGACTCTAGCCTGTAGTCTATGATATTGCCCCACGCCCTTTACATGTTCGTCGGGGCTGAAGGAGGCGCGGCACGCACGCCGCACGCCACCCGCGCCACTCGCGCTCAACGCTCGCGCCAGAGATATCTTGAGCGTGACGCTCGACCTAACTGCTCCAGTTTATCCCTTTAATTGCCTTTTTTCTGGAGAGTGGCTTTAAGCGCTCCCGCGATATCTTCTCACGTCGCAATTACGGAGACGTCTTATGATAAATCTGCCGTAATTTGCATGAGATAGCATACGCTCTCAACTTTCACGGGAAGCTTCCTACTCTTGTCGTTTATTACGTTAAGGAACGTTTCCAAGAATGAAAATGAGCTATTTAACTACTAACTAGGTAGCGTTAAATGACATTTGCTGTATTAAAATGCTGAAAACATTCGTCTTTCCCCATACAATGTTTTGTTCAACGGAAACTGAAAAAGAGCGGATATTTTATTTTAAGCCAAAGGAAATAAAATAGCAGACAATTTTCGGAACTATTTGCAAAATAACAATTTTAAGTCGGATGCGCCTTCATACAATTTCTCTCGCGGAAATAAGACTGCAAGAGGCAAACAAAACAGACGGCACAATCTCCGTGTTGCAACGTGGCGAATCGGCGGTCGACACCCCAGGGCTGCTCTCTTCGACAATCTCGACATTTTTTCCTGGTTGCCGGTGACTCGGCGAGAGGTAGAAATTGTAGCGTCAGCGACCCGCCCTATGGACTGCGGCGGCGACTATTTGTAGAGCTTTGCGCCAAAACATAGCACCAGAATCGCACAAATAATATATGTCATATCCTTTTTAAGCATTCAATGAGCGAAATCTGCTCAGCTAATCAGAGATAAAATGCTGTATCAACTTCTCATCACTTTATTATGCTACTGATTTTGCATACAACCGAGTACTATGCGTCATTAACCGTTCGCACGGTACCCTTCCGCGTCCCTTTACCTGCCTAATTTAGATATTGCTATGCTTACCGCCCTGTATCAGGTAAAGGAACCTTAATAAACGTCAAAGGGTGTGTCTTCAAAGTTGAAACCGGTGGTCGATAAACTTATTACGTAGTGGAGTGTTCAGTGATCGGTGAAGCGGGAGGGCGGTCCCAGGCGATGACATGTCATTAGTGCCGTGGCTTCCGGACCGCGGTGTGTGGACGTACGACGAAGACAAAGTAGCTGGATATGAATTTCAAAAAGTTACTTACAACTTTTATACGAGGAGATACTTCTAGACTGTCTACATTAAAATAGAAAATCTTTTCGGATATATTTGTAAAAGCTACTTATTTTATAGTGGTACCTTGGATGAGGCACACCTTCAGTGGAGATACGCAGTATGGTAAGTCTAGTAAGACGCTTTTCAGAACTCATATAGTCATTAAACTAATTTGATTTGTCTTTCACGTACGTATGAGACTTTTATAACATGTAAACGAAGTGCAGCAGCCAAGTAAGAGTAACCCTTTTTCCCAGGGGAAATGAGTTTACAGAATCACACTAAAACCATTGGCATATAGACTGTGCTGTGTATAGACCGAGGGGTTCCAACAATTACAATGCCATCATTAGCCCGCAAACATCAAATTCGCACCAAGCGACAATACGCCTATTACGTTCCGTCATACTCGTACGCAGGCTATAGGTCAAGCATACATTTCCAGTATAAGCTGAACCATCTCCGTGCGGGAGTACATCTTAAGCGAGGTCAGCGTCTACTGGAAATTTATAGTTTGATGTGTTGCCGTGTGTCGTGTGTTGTGTGTGACGTCCAGTATCGACTTAGCTCTTAGATTTCCAAATAAATGGAGCTAATTTTTCGAGTACGGCGAGTTACTGAAGCAAATGTTCAAATGAAAAAAAAAAACCAGCTAAAACTGATACGACACGCGTATTTTTGCTTCACCCGTATTAGGTGATGAATGAATTGAAAATCATTAAAATGTTATCTCCGAGATAATTCTGTGTGCAGAGCTTCATCACTTAGACCAGATTTTAGAGTCTTTGTCACAAATGTAGTCACTGATTGACAATTGCATAGCAATATTTCAGATAATCCTAAAATGACTTATTTTTCTTCAAATTATGATTGATTGTGACGAAATACTTACAATTTATATTAATAGCGATGGGCGTAATCGAAACATTGTCAATAAATTGACATAGTCGAGATATCTACTAATTACTAATACGTGATACTATATAATACATTGGTAATCACTAATTTCCATAGTCGAAGGATCATTACTAATTAGTACTACTAATCTGTCAAACTATCGAATCTTTTCTATGGTTGTTGAGCGTGACCAACCAAAAAAGTTAACGGATTGCATTATGAATGTGCCTTATAATTAAAGAAACAAAGTCCTGTTTATAACGATATCTTTATTTTCGTGATGATGTTTTTGGTGTGTCTCTTCTGTAGCTGACATTCTAAATTAGTAGTAGCCATTTTTGTAATCGAGATATATCTCTAATGAAATAAGAGTTAGTATTAGTAATTACAATTAGTATTTAAATTAGTATCTTATTTCATTAGTATATCTCATAGTCGCCTACCGCTATTGATAAAGATGAAATATATTTTATTAGGATTATATTTTGCTTGATTGATCTGACTAGAAAATATTTTATTTTCCGTAACATGAAATAGTTACAGCGACACCTAAGTTTAAACTAAGCAACTATTTAAGAAAGGGTGTCAGCTTAGGGAGGTCGGTACATGGGTGTCAACTAGCTGAACTCCGTTCATGACGAGTACCTCGGAAGGCGGACGGGACGACCCATCATTTGCCATGACACCTCATTAACCCTAGCGGACTGCTAGCTAACTTACTCCACTAATATGTTATGATACATATATATAGGTAATGTAAATTTACAACGGGGAACAGAAAATAATTAAGACATAGTGCCTAAAGACTGTGCTGAAGGTAACTAAAAGGTAAGGAGTTTTCCTGGATTTTATACAGAATATTCGTAAAATAGAAATAGTAACAACGATCGTGGGCGTATATATAAACTAGCTTTGGACCGTGACTTCAATAATCAAATGAGAAATATCGATCGGGATTTAAAATAGCATATATCCTTTCCCGGCCCTTCAAATACACCTATACTAAAAATCAATTCATTCTGTCACCGTTACTTTCAGTTTTATAATATTAATATGGATGTACTCTCCGCTCCAGACCCACTGTGTATTTTTTGGCAAATAAATTGATTTTTCAGATTTCATGGTTTGAAAATATCATTTTACGTCACTATCACTCGGAAGTAAATATTATCGTCTGTCCGGCCTCGACTGAATGTTCTGCAGATGACACTGGGTCTGGTATACTCCACCGCGGAGTACTGTACCCAGGTGTAGTGCCGGAGCAATCACACCACCCAATCAGGTTGAGGTGTCGACTTAGCATCTGATATACCTACAGCTAATATATACAAACTATATTCAAGCATGGTTCCTGAAACGCCTCGAGCAAGTTTAGTGTGCTACGTACGAGTACGTTAGTAGAAACACGTGTACAATTCTAAGAGAACCACACGATAGTGGTATTACAACCCGAAACAAAAACATTAAACTGAACTATTGTTAAATTAAATACCCGCCTACGTTCTACCTTCCTACCTTCAGTCTCCCAGTAAAGTAGGTAATATTAATTTAGTGGGGGCTTAAGTTACACGCGTATTACAAGGAATGAACGTACGCGCAAGATTAAATATATTATTTGGCAAAATATATGATACCAGTATTAGGTAGATGACTTAAAAATATAATAATAATAAATGTGTATTTATTTCTGCTCACAGAGTGCCACCTTATTTAGAGTATACATTTACACAACGCAAATCTTAAAATGTAGGTGTACCTGTGAGAGACTGGTGCCTGAGATAGCTGTGACCCTGTGTTACAGGACACCAGGCTCTCACCCACGGCGCGTTAGAGCTGCGTATAAACAGAATACATCTAAGAAATACAAAAGTAACTTATTTATGTGTATATATTATTTCTAGTCTGATGCCGAAAGAAGAAGTATGTGTGTGTGAGGGAAAATCCTAATTATGCTCTCATTCGAGAGACCGTGTGAAAACATTAATAGCCTAGTCAAAGATTTTTCGTAATACATATGACAACGTGAGCATGCTTCCACCCTACGGTCTTGTCGCCACAAATCATCAAGAGAGTTGAAAGTCAAATAATAAAAATCAGTCAATACGTGTCGGGCCACGCGCAGTGTAGGGTTCCGTAATTGAATTTTTAGTTTAGTTAGTTTGAATGGAATAATTTTATAACTTGGTCGACTATAACTCGTTAACTTGTAAAGCCGCCTAAGTCATGATAGTTTTCCTTTTAAGTTCATGTGTATACTATTGTGAATACATAAATACATATGTATACTACTACTGTGAATTTTACAGCTTTTTTTAAAAGCAATAGTTTAGTAGATTTGGTTTCGACTTTGACAAAAATTACCATTACCAAATTACAGCTTTCTAGTAGTACAATTTTCTGAGCTTGGCCGCGGACATACAGATGGACAAAGCGAAACTATAAGGGTTCCTTGTTTGAACACAGAACCCTAAAAACTAGCTGGTTAAGGCTTTTTGAAAGCCTTACCAGTACCTCTTATATGAAGAATCACAGTTTCGTAAACGTGCCGCTAGAGGCGCTGCACAATTCTTCATACAAATCTGACGTAAACGCACACACGATAGAATCGGTTAAGACTCATAGGAAAAACAATGTCATCGTATATTTATTTTTCTATGGATGACCTTTATTTATTTATTATTTGTTACACAAAAATAAACAGAATAGCTTTTGTTATTTTTAACATTTTGCTTGCGTCACGGATGGCCAATTTAAGTATTAATAAAATGACAAAACGTGACCCGGGCACCGGCCGCCATCCATCACCGCGGCCGTCAAGTGGCGGACGAGCGATTAAAAAACTGTGCCTAACCGATGCGGAGTCGGACCCATCCCACGGACAGGCGACAAGTTCATTCTTGATTAGACCATTTATTACAGAGTATAAATTGAAATTGTTACCGCTATCTCTTCATTTTGCTATTCTCTTCTGTGTCGTCACAGAAAACAAATTACGACTACCTGCGTATTTCGAATATACTCTATAAAAATTTTTACAATAAAAGTTTCATATAAAGTTTTACAAAATAATTGTTTTTTAATTCAAAGGGAATGATCTAGCAGCATACCTCTACATTCATAGAATACGTCCATAAGAATAAAATAATCAGCCAAGAGCGAGTCAGACTTGCATATTATAATAGTTTTTCCAGTAACATTCCTGCAACTAGCTACAACATATTTGAAATCCCTTAAAACATGATCATAATACAATCAACGTTAAAAACATACAGAGCACCAACAATATTATTAAGATCATTAAAATATATTTTCCATGGCGTTGACGGTGAAAGATTCTTCTAATGTTTGGTCTTCTTCACTAATATAACGAAGGTGAACAACATTTTGCCATATTTAGCTAGTTGCTTTGTTATTTATTATAAATCTACAGTCTTTCTTCATCTTTGCTCACTCACTGAACGCATTTGTATTATTCAAGAAATTAGTTTACCTACAAAATGTGCACAAAGCTGGTAAAATATTACCAACTCTGGGTAACCACATGGCTAATGGTAGTACGCGATAATGGGAATAGCCCAAAGATTTTCGGGACTTACCGACCGCTACTAAATGCTCTAGACAAGGGTGTGATTAAATATTAAAGTCGCGGTTAGGAATTTTTGGTTGAAAAGGACTGGTCAGCGTGTACAGAGCATGCGCACCCCCTGATCCTACTACGAACCAAAATTCAGTTTATACCGGACATCCGGACTAAAAACAAAAGTGTGAAATTTTTTATCACATCTAGAATGGGGCCAAGCGAGCTGACGGCGAATAATAAATTTACAGGACCCCGTCAATTAGCGAAATTAGAACTTTACACAGAATTCTCTCTAACTAGTTTGATATCACGATGACAGATAGGTAAAAAGCGATGAAATTACACAGAGCACTTTTTGCTCGTTTTGTTAATACGTGATATTCCGTATGTGGAAATGTGTAGAGATACTTTACATAATTTTTTGTGCCATGATTTTGGTGAGATTTTTACAGACGCTTTGCTGATTATTTTTTATGTTTTAATCTACAGCTATTTTGATTGTATAAAATTGATTACCGCATACCAATTATTCTAATTGTAAGAAGAGTCGGTGGCGCAATGGATAAGGCGCGGGACTCTCAATCTGAGGGTTCCGGGTTGGAATCCAGCCGTGCACCTATGCGTTGTTTTTCAAATCAAGTACATTATCCGATTCCTTAACGGTGAAGGAAAACATCGTGAGAAAACCTGCATGTCTTGAACAGGCATGCCGCCAATCCGCACTGGGCCCGCGTGGTTGACTATGGCTCTATACACTCTCTGTATATCTCAATCGCCACCCTTGGGAACGGGATTAGTGATCATAATAAATGTCAAAGTGGTACGACAGTCTGTAAATTGAGCCTACACGTGATTTCTCCCCAATGCCACGGCGCCCAAAAAGAGTTTAGATTTTTCTAGTTTATACTGAATACTACAATGTTTATTTCAGATAATGGTGTCATTAAAGATGTATCAAAAGAAAAAAGAAACCCTTATTTACCGGATCACATTTTTGCCCGTCTGTCAGTCTGTCAAGACCTTGTTTCTTAGGAACGAGTTGATATATCAAATCGAAATTATTAGCAAATACGCAAGTCAGCAGCTTCTTGAAGCTGTGAGAAAATGAAGTTTTTAGGTCAATGCATTAAAGAGATAATCCGCATTTTTACGTAGATGGAATCAAAACCTAGAGGGGACTTAGAATCATAAAATTTTGACAAGAAAGTCAATTACAAACTGTTCAAGCGCCTGTCATCATTTGTAGTCCAAAAATTGCCAGGCACAACGTACTCTTATAAAACATGATGTCCAGTATGTTATTTATTCATATTCTGTACGGAACCCTCGGTACGCGAGCCTGACTCACACATGGTACTTAAATCGCCTATGATGTCACAAAAACTTGTAGGCTAAAATTGAACCCCAAGCGTAAACAGGGGGTGAGATTTAGGTATCTGAGTTGAAGGCACGTCTTGTGTGGACGCGATAACATGGCTAATGATTGATATACTCATACGTCTCTGTTCAAACTAATGACAGGGTGAAGGGTGTTGACTTTCAAGTTATTAATTAATACAGCTATTATTTAGCACACGATGACTACACATTTCCCTACACTTTGTTGCTGGCTTAAAACTGAGAGGTTATAAAATTAGTGGCTTAGTTCGTAGACTAGGGAGCATGTCAAGTATTTAAATTACTGGTTTCATGTAATTATTATTTTTGTATACATAGTTAGGCATTAATGAGCATATCTTCTAAATTGGATATGTTCCTTTTTAGTGTCGTTTTTCTGTGTGTTTCGCTATACTGTCGTCATCATCAGCCTGGAAACGTCCACTGCTGAACATTGACCTCACCTATGGTACTGCTCAGTTTACTAAAAATCAAATGATGCAGTGATTTCAAAGCACATACACGTATTATGCTTGAAATACTTATTCGTACTCATCGATACTTCCACAACCTTCTATTGATATTGTTCGAAAATAAACTATAAAACAATATGCAAAGGATTCTATCTTCAAACAAAGCGATCACATTAAGCTACACAAGGTGCAATGTAGCAGTGGCACCGGAGACACCTGATCTGACTGCCAATGCCTGCAACTGTACTCGGGGGAATAATTTCTATGCTCTACGAACGATTTTCTTCAATTCAGTTTCAGAGAGAAGTCGTAGATTATTCTAAAGGTTTTAATGTCTTTAACTACTCTGTTATATTCCATCTAGAGAATTCTTACGACGAATTCTAATTATTTTTTCTTGTAAAACTTAAATTCAACCCACGTCAGAACTCTTCAATTTCAATAAAATAAATAAGTCACATTAGCTCAGTCAAATCAAACAATGTCTCGCCATCAGCAACTAAAAATGAAAAAAGGGATAGATAATTCCTGTCAACTGAGCGTGGAAATTACAACATATATTTTTATTTTTCTTCACGAGTTTCTTCTGTACTCTATCCTTTTAATCCTCATACTCCATGCTACCTTAAGGATCGTTTCTCTTTTCATTCTTCAATATCACTCCCTTCCTCCTCTCTCCTAATACTTCTCCCATTCTTTTAAGCTCTGCTCAAAATCCTTATCCGTACAAAGTATCCGACTATGGGATTCTACCCTTGAACCCATCACACGAGCTCCGTTTTTGCAATCTTTTAAAACAAACCTAAACACTCATTTCCTTGAACAGATTTATTCCTTAGCAGCTTTTTCTTCTTTCCTTCCTAAATTCCACTAATTTCCTTTTCTTCCTGATCCACCTTGATTAAATAAACGATTCTTCTGCCTTAAGGTAGCCTGGAAGAGATTGCTTTTAGCAATAAAGCCACCTTCCTGTACCTTTCTTGTATTCTGTTATTTTTTCTTTTTTTATTTTTTCTTTGTACAATAAAGTTTATTGGAATGGACATGTTATGATCTCATGGATTTTATTAAGTTTTTCATCGGGTGTGTGAACCCTAAAAATATTCGCATTGATCCCGGCTGTAACAGACGCAGGTATTAAATAAAAGTTGCTACGACGACGTCGCGGACAAACAAAACTCAATCTCTACAGAGAGTACATGCACTAGTCCCTGATTACTGAATCTCGAGCAAAAAGAATTGCTCTTCCGATGATAGAGTCACGATTCTATCGGAACTTTACATAAAACTTGATTCATCTAGCTCTACACATAGCTTAAATCCATTTGATATTTTTTAAATACTATTATTAAATACTAATATAAAAAGCACCCCACAGGGGGCAATTTGATCGTCCAATTTCATGGCAATCTCGTCTGCGATTGGACACTGACTCCACACGGCACACGCTGAAAATGAATATTTCGAAGCATTTCAAAGAAAAGTTATTATAAGCAACTTTTTGAACAATTCGTCTTAGGTAAAAGTATCAAATAATTGTTGACAGGAAACATGTGAAGAACTCGTAAAAATACACAAGAGGAGCCCCTGCTGTCAGGAGGGTTACGTAATTCCTTCAGAAGTATGCTCGCTCGCTATGAACATTGCACAAGTTTGGGGAGGTCTTATGCTTCCACTTTTTGGTTGTTCTCTTACCTTACCTGTGCACCGCATAAATCACGCTTGCTCAGGGTATAGTCAGCTATAACATTCCGGACCAGTTTCTAATTCCTCTCCCCTGAAACTTTACTTGGCATTGCTATCATACCACGGGCATTATTAACTTTCAAGTTTTACTTTGGAAGATCTAGATTATGATTAGTTAGAGAGTAGTGATTAGTAGAGTATTACTCATTTTAACTTGAGCGAACTGTTATATAATATTAATGCTACTGTAACTGAATATATAAGCTACTTTTAATCTCTCACTAAACTCGTAAGATTTGTATTCAAAACTAGTATAATTCGGTAAGGCAACATTGTAATTCGCCGTGTAACATTTACCTCTGACCTTCACATTATGTATGTAAGACTCGTTCGAGTAAGTAGCGGTGGGTATTACAGCATCGATCTTTAAAATTGCCCGTAATATAAGGGTAATTTATCGCGGCTCGTGTAATAAAGGTAAGTTTGCAAGGGGATGATGAAACAGATGTAGCGAGTGACTTATGGACGGGCGGAACTCATAACTACTAGACGGTCCAGCGGTGCATAATTCTCGAGGCCACAGAGAGAAGCGGTGGTGCATCGTTTACATCACTTACTGGTGTTTAATTGCTGGTGTTTCTGGAATAAAACGTTGCTATATCAGCTATATTCTGATGTACATTTATGTCTGTGCAATATACGAGCCAGAGCGGTGAAATATTACCTGGGAAATGGTAGGCCAGAATATAGAAAACTAAAGTATAAACTAGGGAGAACGATGCTTATTCCCCTGGAGAACAAAACAGAACTGTTGATAATAAAGGAACTGATTGCATGCTTTCATCTAATCACACCCAAGCCACCAATTCAACAAGGCGCTATCACATTAAATGCAGACAATTTCATTAAACCTTCCCTAAATAGTTATAAAGAACTTTGTTATTTGTCTGTCAGTCAGGTTTTAAAAGCCCAACAACAAAGTTAAAACGAAGTAATTAAAAAAGAAAACACAAAATACTTACAAAGTCGGAAGCTCGGCTCTCTTCACTTAAATTACTTGCGATTACACCGACAAAACGTTTAATGAAACACGTTAAATCGCGCCAACTGGGCCCGCCGCCGCCTCCGCTACCCGCCATGCCATGCCATGCCCTCCGTGTCTGCCATACTTCGGCAACTTTGCCACTTACTGCGGTAGGTAGCGGGTAGTTTTTCCTCAAATATCTTAGCCGTAAGGAGAGTTGGAACTACTTCTGCAAAGTCCATTAAAGAGTATAAACCCACGCCACGGTGATTACAAATGCCACCGATTTTGGCGAACGTCTCGGGCTCTATTAGAGCTTTTTAATTGAAATTACAGCAGATGAACTTTGAACAAACAACTTGCGGCGTAGTATTCTGAGCTGGAACTAGAGAGAAGCAGGAAAGCTCTCCTAGTTGAATTGCAGCGTGGACCAACGGTATGCTGTTTATGGAAATCATTGATGGACTTTAAAGTCATCATACCCATATAATTTATTTTGTTGGTTTTAATTAATCTTTGCGGCTTTAATTGGTGTGCAGTGGTCGTGAAAGCATATTGTACATTTTAAACAATTTTTTTACACAAACGGGGTTCACCCCCGGACTGGATTTTGTACACTTCTAATTTCAAAACGTCGTTATTAATTGAAAGTGACTTGATTATAATTTTTGAATGTTGTGTGTCCTAGCTTTTATTACAGCCTATGTATGCTACACTAAACCAAAATACGAAGATATAGCTTCAAATGTTCATAATAAATACTCTTCAGATTTTTCCATGATTATACTTGGGGAAACCAAGTCATTTTCTAATGTTTACTTTCAATAATTAATTTGAGTCAGTCTGTAGTTTAGTAAAAGTTCCAATTGATAAAATTGGAACCAATAATAACTATACGTCAGTTCTACATACGTTGTAAAAGGCAGACTACTTAATAACTTTTTTAATTGTAACGATTTGACAGCACATTTAACCTTAATGTTATTCGTTTCTGTTATCAATATAGTCATCATCATCAGCCGGGAAACGTCCACTACTGGACATTAATATGTTAACAAGAATTAATATGGTGTAGGACAAATACACTAGCAGTAGATACGAAATACTAAATTAATCTGAACCACAGTTCGGCTCAAGCAATAGCCGGGAGAATTAAAAGTGAATAGATATAATTTCACGGAGCGCGAGTCAGCGCTGTAGCTCTTCCATATAAATATGTAAGCGGAGGAAACGCTGACGTCTGCGTTCCGCCGCGTCGGTGCGGAAACCGCGTCAATTAACTTGCTCGCGATGACATATTAGCCTTTGTTCCCGTCTCCCCTGCTCCCCTGCCGGCATCACTGAACCTACCCGACGACATTCACTTGCAAGGAACCCCTCTATGTAGGTGTAATACAAATACAAATAATTTATGACTGCCTGCAAGAATGTAATAGGCGATGTAGGGAATCTCCGCACGAGCCATCCCAACCGGCTGAAACAGTAAATGCGAATTGATTTAGTGAACTGAGTAGTAATTTTAATATCTGTCAGATTATGGAGAGTCAAATTCATCGAATTAATTCTAAATTAAATAGACCCACAGTGAAAATACAAAGTTTAGTGACTGTCAATGTCAAACAAAGAAGATGAAAAAAGTTTTTCCCTCCAATTCCATTTTCTTTCGCGATTCCTCTTTCACAGTCTCTAAAAGTTTTCAAAATAAGAGGTTTTCGCGAGAGTCTCAATTATCGATAAAGACGATATTAAAAATTCGTTTGTTTTGTTCTTGGCTTGCGCCTGGAGAGCGGTGTCTCCGTTTTTTTTTCTATTGTTTGCGTAAGAAGGGATAGCAGGAGCGAGCGTCGGCAAACGATAATCACGAATTTGAATTTCTCCCCAGCTACTTCTGACAAAATCATCCGATTTTGTGCGTCGTTTATCATCACAATTAATTAGGTGGACGCAAAAAATATTCTCTCAGTTTTTCCAAGAAATTGATAATGTTTTCGAACGATTTGAACCTTCAATATCAACTTCAAACCTTAGCACTAATCATTTAACTGATGATATAAACAACTATTAAAGTAATAATTTTGACAATACCTGGATCATACATGGCTTAAAATTACTTTGTAAGTAATTTGAGGTTAGCTTGAGTTTCGTGGTTAACTAAATCGTGCACCACATTATACATTTCAAACCATCGTTGTAACCGTAAAAGAATCAAGCACCGAAGCTAGCATTACCACATAGTTGCCGTTTGGCAGTGCTATGATGAAGGAACACGCTCCAAATTTATTCGTGAGCATTACAGTGTAACATGTACGAGGCAGCTCCCTTAATGTATTCATGTAATTCGCATAGCCGGCATCCCCTTTGACCGGCCACGCAACACCGCACTGCCTCCATGGATAGAGTAATATAACGTGATGTTTTAAAACCATCCATCACGTTTAATGTCCATATAAAAGAAGGAGCTAGCGTGCCGACTCTTTCCGCGCATTTTTGTGATTTGCGGATGTTCAGATTAATAACGTCGGTGTATAAACAAACGAATTTTTGTTGCCTTACAAATGTTTGTTTTGATGTAGAGTACGAGTATATTCATGCAGTTACGTACCTACTGCGTTGTTTGTGTACGTTTAATTAGCAAATAAGAGGAAGAAGAATTGTCTGCTATTGGAGATCAGCTTTTAATTTATGCGTATGCTAGCGACCCACCTTTGCTTCGCACGTGTACAATGATCTTATGTGAGGTAACTCGACTTTTAGGCAGCATGTCAAGACAATTCATGCACTAAATTTTAAGTTAGACCCCCAGTAATACACCCGCGTAAACCTCATCCAATTCTTTTTTGTGTGTGATCCGCATATATATAACGTATTGGCGTAAAGTCATCAGCCTATTACAATATTTCCGTATAACCAGACCACACAATATTTCAATAACTTCTCTCTTATGAATTGCTATACTTGAAGAAAATATGTCAACACTACATAATGTGTTGTAATGGTCGCAGGCGCGTCTGATGAATGTATTTTTTTGCATAATTGGTGTGGTAAGATGAAACATGAAAGGTTGCTTAAGATTGTGCAGAGCGTGAGCAGGGTCTTGGGATTTTGGAAAAGTACAAAAATAACGTGTCTAAGTATCTTCGTCTGATTGTAATGCCCCCCCCCCCACCCTAACCTGACCTGACCTAGCCTAACTGAACTGTGACTGAAACTGTAACTGTGACTACCCACCGTTCAACTAACCTACCCTACACTCTCCTTCACGTCTCGTCGAATTACTCATCTTAATTTGAACCACGTTAACCTTTATTCCCTATCGTCCTAATTTGGAGATATTTAGTTATAATAAAATCCAGCAACTCTCGATATCATCCAATTAATAATCGTCACTATATCAGGATCCACCTTGCAACAACCCACGATCGATCCGCGCGATACCCTACATCTTAACTAACCAATACTATATTTGCATACACAATATTCAACTATGATCATTCACTCTATCTACTAAATCCAACTCACGTACATACACATACATCTCCTAAATTCGCTTTCACTTTCATTTAACTCTTTACTACCTTTGAAGAAGGTAAACTATATATTAAATAGATAAAATGTTTGGCTCGTGATAATCTAGTGGCTTAATGACCCAAGTCATGTCCACAGTCTCCCAAGTTCTATGATCCTCCTATGATTGATGATTCAAACTATTCCTACTTCCTACTAATTACATTATGCTGAATACTATGTTTTACTTAGAGAAAATGCCTATCCTAAAGATATACTAGTTTAATGAGTTCTGACAAACAGATAACGGTAACACCTCTTTATTACTGATTCGATAAATATTTCAACAAATTTCAATATTTATGTTTCTCAAAACTTATGTAATAAATATTGGGATATATGTATTCATTTCTAATAGGCATCTAAGGTGGTTTAGATAAAAAGAGCCCCATCCACGCTCAATTTTGTAATTCTCATTCCATTTCGTAGAGAATTTCCAGCCATCTTTAGTTTATGTTTATTTGTCTAACTAATTTGTCAGTTTGTTGGTAATGAACTATTTTGTCATACCAAGAGATTTGAGTAATATCAGATACTTCTACTGAGATGATGTTGTGGAGGAATTATTTAGGAACAGAACAAATTGTTGACTGAATCCAAACCATTATTCATATTTATAATATTTCCAAAGCTTTATTTTAGCTTCTTGTGGGAAACTTATGTTTAATTTCTAAGTTATAAAAGTCTAGTTCTAGCGTTTAGCGACAGTCTAACTATTTTACATTAGACATAGCCACGTATGGAATTTTATACCATACTAGAACTATCAATAATTTATAATGACACATATATAAACAAACTTGTATAATTTTATACAATTAATGTTCTGTTTGCAAAGGAATGACTCTACCGTCGTTTCACTAAGGGACTGTCCGTTTACATAGGTAAAAGAAACGACAAGAAAACCTATGTTTACGGCATCTTTTATCAAAAGGGAAATCTTAAGAAACACCAATATTGTTAAACCTATCCTGAAATTTAGGAATTTATATGTAAACCTGTATGACTGATTCGAGACAACACATTTCGGTTATTTATTTTAATCAACTTTATGAAATCCATAATTTCTAGGAATTCCATCAATAGTAATTTGTTTGTTAGGTTTCCAGGACTTTAAATTTATCCTTTTCACTAGTATCATTCCAACTATACAGTATGTTCTAGCCAATAAGCCGTCTTTTAGCCGACTAGAAACAAGAAGTGTTTTTACTTCGTACAAATCGCAAACGATACACGTGAAATCTACCTTCATATTTGGAAGGAAGAATCAATGCTAGGTCCTTTTCACCTTCTAGAATAAATTGCATCTTTCGTGCCAACTCTATACTTTTGAATGAATTTCCAGAAACTTGTCTGTACTTTCTAGACCAATTATCTTACGATATATTTACTTTTAAAAATAATGTATGTATCTCAAAGAAGCCATACATGTAAACATTCATAACAAAGTTATTCCTTTCTAGAACTTTAAAATTAAAATATTATTTTTATATTCCATAGTTCGGCAAACTACTATACAAACATAATTTGTTAATTAACTGATAATCCTATCCCTTAGGAATTTGGATAACCAAGTGTTTAAATTCACAACTCGTCTATATAATGTCAATCTTTGTAAGACTGAATTATAAAGAAGTACCTTTTCACTCAAATTAACATCTTTACTGCGATTACCCTTTACTACTGGGATAAACAAAGGTCAACTCGATTACTGACGTAAATTTGGTTTGATAACTTCATCGCTACAGGACTGAAATTAACAACGTACGTCTTACTATGAATTCCCAGTAATTTTCCCTAATCCCTGGCCTATTTCCTACTTTAAACTGATTGTCCTTATGGGACTTTTCCCTACTCCCTACTTCCCTAATACCCTGGATATTCCCTACAGACCCTACTCCCCTAATACCCTACCTACCATATAAACAAATAAATATGTATAAATAAGTGCGGGAAGCCTGTTACCGGGAGACCTAAGGTAACAGACGGAAGGGGGAAGGATAAAAGGGTTGTGCACGTCGTGCAATGTGCACAGGAAGGAATTCCTCACTACCACTCAACCAGACTCAGAAGAGTGATCAGCAAAGCTGACGGCTAAAGGTGTCTTGGCCGTAGTGAGGGGTTTGTTGAGCTACGCGTAGTCCAGTTTGTTAAAGTAAGACCAAAATCACGGTTACGATAGATGAATTCATTTAAAATAAATGAAAACATCCATCTCCAAAGTTTTACGAAGTTAAATAGAATTTACGAAGGAAACTTTCTTCTTGTTCAAAATGACTAGCTAGCTGGACTGAGCGACGCGTAGTTCCCGTACGCCGGCCGCGCTTGCGTTTATATCCCCAGTTTTCCGCCCCCGCTTCCTCGCCTGAAACCTCGTTTCCACCCTGACGTATTTGTCACGAGCGCATTCAAAAGTATCATCTCTCCTAATACACTTAAAGCCCATCTTCATTTAACGCAGACATTGACATATACCATTTATGACGTGTTACCTCGGCCGTCCATGGTGCGACTGCAGGTAACCGAGCTCATTAGTCACAAACGCATTCAATCATATTACTTTTCTTAATACGTTTAAGGTTTATTTTCGTATGGAATTTCACGGAAGTCTACAAACGCTACCCACAATACTATTTTCCGAGTACCCTCAAGGTTTATATTCGACCATCGATTCAAAGGCAATTTAGACACTCGCTACACCATTGACTTAAAGTATTCTAGACGCTCTATATATGAGTTCTATTGACATCGAATTGTTTGATCGTTCAACATAATATATTTTTATCACACATTCGCCTTTATCATAGATACAAGGTTAATCCTTTACAAGAAAAGGTGCGCTCTCGGACTCGAACCTGAGACTCCCACTAAATTAAATATCACTATGATTTGAAATGTTTCCTCTCAAATATAAATTTGTTTATTTATAGTTTATATTTCATTCTAATAAAAATTAACCCCAGTTCATCTTTTCTCATCGACTCCTCCAATGCATAATCAGTTCATTCTCGTCAAGAATCTACGGACTGAATACCAAACGACACAGAGATTAACCAACCAAGCTCGATGGCCCGTTACATCCCTGCCTTTAAATTATTATAGAATGGCAACGTATTCTCCCTTGACATGATATAATAATTTACCCCAACTTAATAATTATCAACATCGAGCTTAAATACAAAATCTAAACATTTGTCCATGTTAATCTAATCGTGAATCAGATAAATCTGAATTGTTGTGTGTATTTCAACCAAACGTAGTCACAGAATAAAGTTATGCATGAGCTGCCAAAATCACTATCCCGAAACATAGAAAGACAGTAGCCAATGTCAGATAATACCCCAACCTGTGAAAACGAAAGTTGTGAATTTCCGCAGTTAGAAGAACTTCGATTTGGGGATCTACACAGTAATCGTTCTCCATCAGTGATTCTACGCATTCCCCAAAAGGATCTCCCAGGTCAGAATATTACCCATGGACAAAAACTCCTATCAGTACATATCTCAGAACACATCAACAGTCCACAACACATTCTTCACCCTGTTTCCATTTTGGAGCATGTAGAGTGTAGAGGTCAAGTATTTGTTCCCTGCCAGTAGAGTATGATATCGCCAGAATCCTGTATAAAACACGCTCTTGTTGTCGTTTTCGAACAACAATAAATGTAACCTAGCACCAACGAGCTGAGATCCTGATGACACCGTTGTATAGTATGTGTCTCATAAATTACATGGACAAACGCCGCCCAACATCTAATGATACATAGCCATTACGAAGCTCCTGTTATACCTAAATGAATTAATCTCACAGACAAATTTCATAAAATCCACTAACACATTCTTCATACTATCATATCTTTCAATGTCCAATAGTTAACAAACTTACGCGCCTCCTCATACCATTGGCTTCACACTCGCTAGCTTTGTAACAAATACGCACTACATTAGCATGAGCGGATATAGACATGAATTGTATTAAATTTGTAACAATTTATAAACTGCAATAATTAATAAACTTATTAATGAATAACTAATGTTATACATTATTACATCTATATATTATACTATTATGTTATATGTTATAATCTTATTGAATAGTGAGATAATCGTTTTAAAATGATAATGACTTTCCATTTACACTTCTCCACAAAGTTACCATTATAATCTATCACCCCGTTATCAGACTAAGGAGAATAAATAACTCATTCTAATCTATAACATATTCATATTTCGTTACCCTAACATTCAACTATTCACGGTCAATCTCTATTCGTTCAGCAGACAGGCCCTCAAACATATTTTATTAATTAATTTTTGATACAACTACGTATAATTGCCAACGTGACAATCCTTCTATTATCAAATTTTAAAAAATATTTAATTAAAGGTTCATCGGTAATCTCATATTGTGTAAAACTATAATCATTACAAACAACATCAAAATTTCATAAACCCATCATTGATGATGATGAAAGTAGTTAGCAAGATGTACATTAGAATTCGTACTGATCATGAACTATATTATTTCAAAACACCTTTGGGTTTCTAAACAATATTAAATGTACTATTTTCTAAAAGGTATTTTACTATCTACCTATCACCTTGTTATTTGTATGGAAGTGCGTACGCAAAACTCACAAATCCGCAGACTTCAAATTACTTTCAACAGCTACTCTATTAATTTGTTTACTGTTTACGCAATCTAATTAACTGGGAACAACCAAAAGACTTAAGAACTTTATACCTCTACAATCTATCAGAGCGTATCATGTCAACTATCAATCAAATTTATCATGAATTTATCACAACTCTATAAACCATTAGAGTTTTCCCCGCGACTTCGTCCGCGTCGACTTCAGAAATCATCCCACGCGAACCTCTAGCTCGGGACAAACATTACAGTTATTTCATAATATTAGTGTGGAGATAAGACATACGTTCGATATTATCTGTGTAAGTTCTCTATTGAACACTATTTACACATTACTGAACATGAACTTCCCTTACAGATCGATTTAACATATGCCTCTTACAATTTAAATTCTATTAAAAGGTGAAAAGTGACGCCATTTGTGGTTTAGAAGGCGAACTACGTTATCAATCTGATAACTGACCACTGTCGCAATATGCAAGCAGCCGCCTACCACGAAACGTCCATAGAACCGTTTCTTACATTAACTTATTTACTATTCTCTGTTTGTAATGACAATAGAGATTAGTTAAGAGATGTTCATATCAGAAGATCATACTCAATTCTTTAGATTATGTTCTCAAATGTGAATTTTCCCTTTGCCTTAAACTACTATTCCTTCGGAACTTTTTTTTTCTTCTCCGATATATCTCCTGCGATAAAGTGTAATCTCTAAAACTTTTATTCCCTAATTCATATCACAACTTTTCCTGCCTTAGACTGTTACACTCTAAAACTTTTATTCCCTAATTTATCTCTCAATTTCCCTGCCTTAGACTGTTACACTCTAAAACTTTTATTCCCTAATTTATCTCTCAACTTTCCCTGCCTTAGACTATAATTATTTAAGGCTACCATCCTGCCTTCATGTTTTAAACTAAAATAAGGGTAAAATTTATGTTTAATAGACATATATCCCTATCTGTATGAATCATCAATCAAGGAGAATCGAAATCCATTTTCACGAACAACAAATTGTGGCTCCCCTTCCAGGAAAACCACTCGCTTAAAAATAACTATAATAATACTATTCCTTAACACCAATAATAAACTAATTGTCCCTAAAAGATTCCTTCCCTTAATTTAGCAGCATCGTCAGAAAGTCATCTAATCCTTTTATGATTCCGTAAACATATAAGGAAACCCCTAATATGTTACCACCAATAAGATGCAACTTGGCTCTAATACGTACATACTAGTCACGTCACCAAGCGTAAGATTTTTTTTTTTCTTGACGCAATGCAAGGTACAGGTGAATCACTAAACTAGTTTAGCAAACATCAAACTCCAAAGCGAATAATTACATCAAGTGTGATCATTCCCCTTTTCCATTGAAACTGTGACTTTCAGAAACCATGAGACCATTCTTAATCATAATATATAATCTGAAGTCAAAAGGAAGATCATACAACTAAGTTGCTTCCACTAACCATCAAGCGACATTTTACTTAATCACGAACATACATAGAACTGTATAAACATATTCCTGTTCCAATCTTTATTCGAAACCGATATCTACGAATCGTTACTTAGCATCAAGTCACTGGCTCACTGCTACAACTATCACTTGGGAATATGAAACTTCTTATGTACGATAATATAGGGATAAACCTACCAAATTCGTATACCGACACAGACATATGTTATCTCTATTTGCTATTTTCATATTTTTAATTATTTACGTTAAGAAAGTTATAAATAGCACTCGAACAAACAAACAAACAAACAATTATCCTGGTCACGGCAATCCATATTGTAATGACCCCCCCCCACCCCTAACCTGGCCTACCTACCCTTCAGCTCTCCTTCACGTCTCGCCGAATTACTCATCTTAATTTGAACCACGTTAACCTTTATTCCCTATCGTCCTAATTTGGAGATATTTAGTTATAATAAAATCCAGCAACTCTCGATATCATCCAATTAATAATCGTCACTATATCAGGATCCACCTTGCAACAACCCACGATCGATCCGCGCGATACCCTACATCTTAACTAACCAATACTATATTTGCATACACAATATTCAACTATGATCATTCACTCTATCTACTAAATCCAACTCACGTACATACACATACATCTCCTAAATTCGCTTTCACTTTCATTTAACTCTTTACTACCTTTGAAGAAGGTAAACTATATATTAAATAGATAAAATGTTTGGCTCGTGATAATCTAGTGGCTTAATGACCCAAGTCATGTCCACAGTCTCCCAAGTTCTATGATCCTCCTATGATTGATGATTCAAACTATTCCTACTTCCTACTAATTACATTATGCTGAATACTATGTTTTACTTAGAGAAAATGCCTATCCTAAAGATATACTAGTTTAATGAGTTCTGACAAACAGATAACGGTAACACCTCTTTATTACTGATTCGATAAATATTTCAACAAATTTCAATATTTATGTTTCTCAAAACTTATGTAATAAATATTGGGATATATGTATTCATTTCTAATAGGCATCTAAGGTGGTTTAGATAAAAAGAGCCCCATCCACGCTCAATTTTGTAATTCTCATTCCATTTCGTAGAGAATTTCCAGCCATCTTTAGTTTATGTTTATTTGTCTAACTAATTTGTCAGTTTGTTGGTAATGAACTATTTTGTCATACCAAGAGATTTGAGTAATATCAGATATTTCTACTGAGATGATGTTGTGGAGGAATTATTTA
This sequence comes from Carcina quercana, assembly GCA_910589575.2. Classification (NCBI taxonomy): domain Eukaryota; kingdom Metazoa; phylum Arthropoda; class Insecta; order Lepidoptera; family Depressariidae; genus Carcina; species Carcina quercana. Next base: position 11,756,767 of record OU342432.1, on the reverse strand, counting down.
GGAACAGAACAAATTGTTGACTGAATCCAAACCATTATTCATATTTATAATATTTCCAAAGCTTTATTTTAGCTTCTTGTGGGAAACTTATGTTTAATTTCTAAGTTATAAAAGTCTAGTTCTAGCGTTTAGCGACAGTCTAACTATTTTACATTAGACATAGCCACGTATGGAATTTTATACCATACTAGAACTATCAATAATTTATAATGACACATATATAAACAAACTTGTATAATTTTATACAATTAATGTTCTGTTTGCAAAGGAATGACTCTACCGTCGTTTCACTAAGGGACTGTCCGTTTACATAGGTAAAAGAAACGACAAGAAAACCTATGTTTACGGCATCTTTTATCAAAAGGGAAATCTTAAGAAACACCAATATTGTTAAACCTATCCTGAAATTTAGGAATTTATATGTAAACCTGTATGACTGATTCGAGACAACACATTTCGGTTATTTATTTTAATCAACTTTATGAAATCCATAATTTCTAGGAATTCCATCAATAGTAATTTGTTTGTTAGGTTTCCAGGACTTTAAATTTATCCTTTTCACTAGTATCATTCCAACTATACAGTATGTTCTAGCCAATAAGCCGTCTTTTAGCCGACTAGAAACAAGAAGTGTTTTTACTTCGTACAAATCGCAAACGATACACGTGAAATCTACCTTCATATTTGGAAGGAAGAATCAATGCTAGGTCCTTTTCACCTTCTAGAATAAATTGCATCTTTCGTGCCAACTCTATACTTTTGAATGAATTTCCAGAAACTTGTCTGTACTTTCTAGACCAATTATCTTACGATATATTTACTTTTAAAAATAATGTATGTATCTCAAAGAAGCCATACATGTAAACATTCATAACAAAGTTATTCCTTTCTAGAACTTTAAAATTAAAATATTATTTTTATATTCCATAGTTCGGCAAACTACTATACAAACATAATTTGTTAATTAACTGATAATCCTATCCCTTAGGAATTTGGATAACCAAGTGTTTAAATTCACAACTCGTCTATATAATGTCAATCTTTGTAAGACTGAATTATAAAGAAGTACCTTTTCACTCAAATTAACATCTTTACTGCGATTACCCTTTACTACTGGGATAAACAAAGGTCAACTCGATTACTGACGTAAATTTGGTTTGATAACTTCATCGCTACAGGACTGAAATTAACAACGTACGTCTTACTATGAATTCCCAGTAATTTTCCCTAATCCCTGGCCTATTTCCTACTTTAAACTGATTGTCCTTATGGGACTTTTCCCTACTCCCTACTTCCCTAATACCCTGGATATTCCCTACAGACCCTACTCCCCTAATACCCTACCTACCATATAAACAAATAAATATGTATAAATAAGTGCGGGAAGCCTGTTACCGGGAGACCTAAGGTAACAGACGGAAGGGGGAAGGATAAAAGGGTTGTGCACGTCGTGCAATGTGCACAGGAAGGAATTCCTCACTACCACTCAACCAGACTCAGAAGAGTGATCAGCAAAGCTGACGGCTAAAGGTGTCTTGGCCGTAGTGAGGGGTTTGTTGAGCTACGCGTAGTCCAGTTTGTTAAAGTAAGACCAAAATCACGGTTACGATAGATGAATTCATTTAAAATAAATGAAAACATCCATCTCCAAAGTTTTACGAAGTTAAATAGAATTTACGAAGGAAACTTTCTTCTTGTTCAAAATGACTAGCTAGCTGGACTGAGCGACGCGTAGTTCCCGTACGCCGGCCGCGCTTGCGTTTATATCCCCAGTTTTCCGCCCCCGCTTCCTCGCCTGAAACCTCGTTTCCACCCTGACGTATTTGTCACGAGCGCATTCAAAAGTATCATCTCTCCTAATACACTTAAAGCCCATCTTCATTTAACGCAGACATTGACATATACCATTTATGACGTGTTACCTCGGCCGTCCATGGTGCGACTGCAGGTAACCGAGCTCATTAGTCACAAACGCATTCAATCATATTACTTTTCTTAATACGTTTAAGGTTTATTTTCGTATGGAATTTCACGGAAGTCTACAAACGCTACCCACAATACTATTTTCCGAGTACCCTCAAGGTTTATATTCGACCATCGATTCAAAGGCAATTTAGACACTCGCTACACCATTGACTTAAAGTATTCTAGACGCTCTATATATGAGTTCTATTGACATCGAATTGTTTGATCGTTCAACATAATATATTTTTATCACACATTCGCCTTTATCATAGATACAAGGTTAATCCTTTACAAGAAAAGGTGCGCTCTCGGACTCGAACCTGAGACTCCCACTAAATTAAATATCACTATGATTTGAAATGTTTCCTCTCAAATATAAATTTGTTTATTTATAGTTTATATTTCATTCTAATAAAAATTAACCCCAGTTCATCTTTTCTCATCGACTCCTCCAATGCATAATCAGTTCATTCTCGTCAAGAATCTACGGACTGAATACCAAACGACACAGAGATTAACCAACCAAGCTCGATGGCCCGTTACATGATGTGTAATGATTGAAGATTTTAATATTAAATATTCAGCACAAGACTAATGCGCCAAAATTATCAATTGACTGCACTTCAGTATTCAACAGTCCAAATGCAAAAGCAAGAGCGTTCCAACTAGCCGTGGCTGGCTCAAATAAAACCTCGAGTATCAGCTACTTGAATGTTAAAACGTAGCGTTGCGGCCGAGTCGGCAGCCGGCAGCGCCGCCGACACCAATTTACATTAAATGCGGCCTGCCCCTGCCCCCGCCCCCACCCCCACCAGTGATAACTCACATTTGCTCCTGCCACAAAACCAACATCCAGCTTAGAGGAAATTTGAAGAAAAATGGAAGATCCGTCTGGGAAGTACTTTCAAAAGTCGAATACACCGTGATACGTCATGCTTGCCAGATCTACTTGTATAATACAATCAATTCATTATTTTCGTTGTCCTAATTATGTGTGGTCCTTTGGATACACCAAACCCCAAAGAGTTTGGCGGGGGACTACAATTTTATAATATGAGTACGGGAATGTTCACGGTTCGAGCAGCAGCATCTACAGATTTATAACTGACATCTTACTGTGACAATTGTGATAACGGAACAACGTATCACTATCAGTTGTATGTTGCTGCGATCATTGGACGAGGCTCAAGAGTCAATTTTCCAGCTGGAAAACATGTAAAATAAGAATAACTACAAGTCTAACCACTACTTAAAATCAGATAAATAGTGTTAACAAAACAAGTGATGTCTGAAATAATTATTTAACGATGTATGTCTAAACATAACTTCAGGTCTTGTGTCATTTTAATTATACCTTGCATAATGTGACGCAGCGCGATTCAATCAGAACGGTATCTGGGATCGGTCCGAGGATCACAACCCGCATACTAAATTATTAGCCCTTACTTATTTATGCATCATGAACCAACATCTTAATAGCGAGCGAGAGTTATGTCCAGCCTAAAATAATATTTTGTGTAAATGTTTGAAAATAAACAAGCGGCGTTCAAGCGGTTGCTTTACACTCACAATATGTCGTAACTTTACAGTCCTAGTGCCGTTTCGTGGCGATTTAATGCTCAAATAAGTTTATTACAACGCCAGATTTAAATTTTAATTTATGGTGCGCTACAATCGTGAAATATTATGTAAAGCTTACCTTTGGATGTGCTCTTCTGGGAAAGGCCACTTTGGGATCAATCTGAAATAAAAACAAAATGTTTAGTTCAGAATGATTTCGTTACTGGTAACAAAGCATGCAAAATGTTCCTGTTACAGATTTAAGTACGAAGTATATTTTAAGCAGAACTAATCAGGGAGCGACCGCTGCAGGAGGAAGCGGGTGCGATAAATTCGCTTTGTCGTACGGGTGCACTGTACACTGCGCAGTGTGCAGTGCAGTGTCCAGTATCCCTCCCTAAAACCCCGGCTGCAAAAAAGCACCGGACTGAAAATCCTGCGCCGTGGTCCTGTCACTCGATTTCGCCTCTCGTCTTTTTCATGTAACCGAGCGCCACTATTTCATACGTGGCACTGTTTAAGCCCTCAGATTTTCTCTCGGCAGTGAACGGTCGCTTCAGGTCTTTTTGCTCATATCTCGACGCGCCACTGACCGCTATAAACGCAAAATATAAACCCCAAAGAAGCTACCTTTGACATTTTTAGACGTAAAATTTTCCATTTGCACTCGTTTTAGTGGTTTTATCGAAGGATTCAGACACTCGACATAAATGTTTTGCTTTTTATGAACAATTTCCATTATGATGTGTGGAAAAGTTTGGTTTTGTCCTGAAATTTTTTTTTTTTTCATAATTAGTTTACATGTGGCCTGTATTTTACCAGATTAAAGACCTAGTATGGACATGTTTACTCAGAAATTTACACAATGAGGTTTACAGACGAGGACATAATATTGTGCTACGCTATCAACACGGTTGTTTGTAACATATTCAGATTAAATTATGATAATTTATCAGACGGATGATATGTAATAATATCCTACCTCTAAACAAAATGAATACCAGATGGGACTTCAGATTATCATGTCCACAATTTAGGTACTAGGTCACTTGGGAAATAAAACGATACAATGTTCAAAACATAGATGGTTGTGGCGAACTTCATTTTGTATTGTCTCACTCTTTCACGTTGTTTTATCTAATTGTATTTATATTGTAATTTTTTTATTGTGAGATTTGTATATGATCATCAAAATTACTCAGATCTTCAATAGCTAATTTAGAAGCGAAGATTGAGTACTGAGATACCTACACAAAAGAAAGAAGACATACATGGCCTTGCGACAACATCATCCTCTGGCATGTTTTCTGTCGACAATGGGTTTTGATACTGAAACTTTGCATATTCGTTTTCATATATTTATTCATATTTATTACATTGATAAGTCCCAGTGGCTCGGGACCGGTCGATGTGGCGTACCACTAAGCACTACACTAAAGGAGGCCTCCAGCAATGGATGTTTCCTGGCTGATGATGATGATTTCATTGATGAAACAGCTTAACATGCTCGGATGTAATTACATCACAATATAAATTAGGGGCCCTGCCAGGCGTAGCAACTTGTTTAAGTAATTTTTTGGTCAACTAACCTAATGAACTAAACTTCATCTCAACAAGCAGCGATACCAAAGAAGTGCCAGTTGACTGTTAGTATCAATAAATTTTTTAATATTTTTTGTATCATATAAATATGGTAAATTTACCATGGACGATCAATGTAGCACACCGCGGAGGAGTAAGGTAATAATAATATATAAGGAGAATAAGGTATTACAGGTAAATATACAACGAACAACCCTAAAACGAATGTGCCTGACGAAATCACATGCGCAATTCGTAATTTAGTCATTAATAATAATATTCGCATATAGGCGCTAACTGTTTGTAATCGTAACGTGGCGGTTTTGATGTGATATAATTGAAATATAACATTTAAGATTTATTCCTATACTTGCTGTAAGACATTGCTTCTTGCCAAATTTCAGGGTTCTAACTCCTACCTGGGAAGTACCCTATAGGTTTTGATGCACTTTCAAGGGAAATCGTCAAAATAAGATGCATAAAGGCCATACCTTTTTATTGAGTTGTCTTAGAAGTTCAATTTGTTCACATACCAAAGGGATTGCAGACGTGACTATTTCATAATAATTTCAGATTGATACCTCCACTGCTGAGAAAAAGGGCCTTCACAGACATATAGACGGATAACCGAATGTTTCTAAAAGGGTTCATTTTTCTTTGAGGTACGGATCCTTAAAATGGTAGTAAAAACAAGTGTAAATCTTAAATACAGTTTAAATGTATTGGGTGTTGGTACGGAACTCTTGACGCGTAAGTTCGACTTGCACTTGGACGGTTTTGTTCCTGTTTTTGAGTCAAAAGGATAGAAATATAACATAACTGATTCATACATAACTTGATGTCATTACTCAACATAAAGTTTGTTAAGTTGTGATGAATTTCTGAGCAGTTCTTTTTCAGTTTGTTATACACAATAGACGCGCACCGTCAGCGGCACGGCGGTGGCCGCACCGCGTAATTACGAACCAACAGTGAGAGAATAATTTAAAAGATTTTGCCCAAGAGGACTGCATTATTACAATATCAGGGAAACGGCTTTACAACGTCATTCATACATTCTTAATTATTTAATTATCTTCTGAGTGCGGCGGTGGTGTACCTCGGCTGCAGAAAATCCCGTCTACTAATTTGATTAAATTGGATTTCCTCTGAAGGAAACTTCATTTCTTGTTTTTAGTCACTTATCTCGTGAATCTTTCGTGAGAATTTGTAACTGCGTGGTCTTCATTTTAGTTGAATTGACCAAGCGAGCGAAGCAAGTGAACTCTCCTTCAAGTCTAACAAAATTTGCTTTCCTATGTCAGTTACTTCTATTTTTGTCTTTAGGGATATTTATTTATTAAAGGATTGGATACTTCTTCCAAAAGGGAGTATCAGAGTATCAGCAGTACTGGAGTATCAGCCTTATAAGATACGATTTCGAAAGTTCATTCAGGATCATTTCACTATCAAGTTGAATAGCATCAAAAACTTTTAACGTGTTTAGCTCTACAAATAAAGTAGCCATCTGCCACTACTAGATGACGCTACCTGTATGATACAAGTCACTGGTGACTCGTCGACTAAAATATGTATATGCCAACCTGAGTTTACATTAGGTTTGCAAAGTATTATGTTCGACTAGTACATACAATAAGTATTCCTTACCTTTACCTTAGAAGGCTTCTTCTACTTGATTAATAATATAACTTTTATAGTTTAAGTATGACTGTAATTGTATCATAATAATATTAGTACGATGATCTGCAACTAACAGTTTAAAAAATTACAAAAAAAGAATCAACATCTTCACTAAAAAGTATCAAATAATTCATAAAATTTACGTCTTAATATTTTTAAGGTTGACGCCCAATCGCCCATTAACGAAGATTTATATATCCCATCAAAAACATAAATGCGAAATATCTTTAACCACAAATTAGAGCCAAGTTCAATATTATCATGTATGCCTTAGTTGTTGACTTCAATGACAAAAGAAGTGAGGCGTGCTAAGTTCAATGGTTAGTCCTGAAATTTATTTTTAACAACATAAAATATTTTATACCAACATAAAATAATATATTAAAGCCTAAGGTCTGACTTAGCTATTTAATAAATCACGAATTAATTCATATTTAGTTCACAGAGATTGAGAAACAGCAAACACACTTTGTATCAAAGTATTTTGGTAAAGTTTGGAACCACACCGCGCAACCAATTTTGTAAACGTTGTAAAATGACCACGAAAGTACACAGGGCAAGCAGAAAAATCATAAAACCCCAGATGGTGGCGCTAAAGCGATTAAGCCGGTCGATGATAAATTTTAACGAGTTATTTTAATGGAGGCGATCGCAGTCAGCGGCTAGCCGGCAGCTTGTGCCGATAGAAAAATAAAACGATACTCTTCCAAAAGAGATTTAAAGTGTATTCTTTTATTTTTGATTTAATTTTATATTACACAGGGTAACGATCAACAAAACGTGACTTATTATTTTTTATGCAAATTTATGTAAGGTTTTATTTGTTTTTCATTACAATAGGCCTGTTTCCACTAATAACAAATTGCTTGGTTTATAGTTTCTAATTATAAATGAGGAGACGAAGATAAGAAAAAACTAGTATATTTCTCAAAAAAGTTAAAGATTATTAATATTTTTAGAAAATGGATTCGAAAAAAATAGGCATTAGGTCACGTGACAACGAACACGAAGAACGCGGCGCAAGAAAGTGTGACGTCACGCCTCGCAAAACATCATTGTTGTTGTTGACGTTTTCATACCACAGAGCAGGTTATTTCGCGAGCTGTGACGTCATTCAAGACGCCATGACACTATTCAGCGTTTTCGAGGGAAATATAAATTGCTTTTTTTAAATACAAAATACGTAATGTAAATTTTGCTTTTTCTTTAAAATATAGCTTTTTGGGGATATAATATAGATTAAAGTATATAATTAACCAAGTTTTCAAATTTTGTCAACTAGCCTATTGCACAGAGTGAAGAAAAAATGAGAAATTCAAACAAATGTCGTGAGTCAACAGCATTGAGACAGATAAGTTTTTAAAGACGGAGACTAAACTAGGATGAGTTAATACTATAATAGGTAATCTACCGGAAAATAACGGAAAAAAAACAATTGAGTGTTAATTTGTAAGAACTTTCATATCGAAGTAATACTGTCTTATAAGATCACTTTGTTGTCTGTCTATCTGCCTGTCAAGTTGAAATTAATATCGAATACTATCTGCAGTTCCTTGAATCTGTCAAAAAATCAAACTTACTGGTCAACGCAATAAAAAGATATGGCTATTACAGTTGTATTTTTAGACAATTTTAATTGAGAATGCAAGGAATCCAAAACCTATGGGGTACTTCCAGTCGACATAGAATCCTGAAATTAGGCAAGAAGCTTACAGCATAACCATAGAAATAAATCTAAAAAGTATTTTTTTTAAATTACAACACAGTAATTATTTTTAGTAAATACAAAAATTATTATTTTTTTATGTTTACAAACTTAACTTTAAAGTTGAAAGCCATACATCCTATATGTCATTTATCTGGAAAGTAAAGTTGGTTTTTCAATCAGGTATTGTTGGGTGCATATTACCGTACCTATTATTTATGATTTTCTGTTTGTTATTTTTCATTTTCTGTACGGAAAACTCGGTTGGCGAGTCTGACTCACACTTGACCGTTTTTATATGATGAACTCCTGCGCTAGAATGTAAAGGAAACATTGATTCGTATGTGACATTTTGATATGAGGCATTTGCGTGATTGTAATCGTCCCAGAGGCGCACCCTTCGCGTCAGAACCCCCTCCCCATTACTACAACCTTCCTTTAGCGATAAAGATTGACATCGAAGCTTAAAATATCATTATCCTAACTCCATAGTCACAAAACAAGGCGAATTAAACCTTATCCCCATAGGGTTATGAAACGAAATTAAGAGACAAACTAGCAGTTTTTAGCGTGTCATCGCAAGAAAAGATTTCAGGAGTTCGTACATTAATGGTATATCACTAGTTGGAATGAGCATGTTTGCTGTAAACGCGGTAGCTTCGAAGTTAAGTCGATTATGACACATTTTGTATCGAACAAACAGTTGATATCGATGTGTTTTTCTATGTCACGGAACGCGAGTTGGTACGGTTAGTGCGACCTAAAACTCCTCTGATTTCTATAATCCTCAATAGACACGAGCGGGATTTGAACCTTTGTCTCTCGTCAGTCCAGGGCGAACGCTTTGCCATTTTTTTATTTATTATTATTCATTTACTTCAGGTAACAATGACCCATAAGCATATATACAATACAATAAAATGTGTGTGTAATTTAAGCAATCGGCCGCTTCCCATTAAGGCCTGAAATGCTTCACTATTATAAGAACCGCTAGATAGAGAGTTAGCGACATCTATTGACATTGTTTTGCACCAATTGTAATCGACCAACCAGTCTAACATTAGGGCAAATTCATGTTGCATGCATGATGCAATTTTTCTATTTTAAATTATTTCTTGATCTTTACATATATTGCTTTAGGCGAGCTTTGCCACAAACATTGAAAAAAGGAAAAGGTGGACGTGGTTCAAAAGTGGATACATATTTTTGTACTCGAGTGTCAACTCTTTATGCAGGTGTAATACATTCTTATGATTATACATTTTTACTTTAGTGCGGACACAAAACAATTTAAATCATTTCACCAGCTTCAAACTATTTCAATTCTAAGACCTCCTAAAAGCCGAAGAAAAAACAACTTTTTAAAGTAAAGTTCGCGTGTTTCGTGTATCTACATCGCAGTTTCTTTGTTCAAATAACAAGACTTTGGCGATAGTAGCTCGCAGACAGCCCTGCTTTCAATTAAAATCTCGATAATTAACAAACGTCACACGCCACTCGTGGAGCTAAGGACAAGAAAGTTTAATGACGTGCACTCAGTGCAAGCGGTAACTGAATTTATTTACGTGCAGACGACACGTGAGTGTCGACGGGGCGACGTTAAGTGGGGACCGCATCATTTGCTGTTCAGTCAGCAATGCACCCTCTAAACTCCTCCTAATTGGAACGAATTTGGCTGCAGGTGCAACACTCGACTTGGCTCAAGATTAGGGGCGAGCTATTGCGAGTGTATCCCGGACCGTTCCCTCTGAAATATTTGATGTGCAACGCGCGAACTGCGGCCCGCGCCGCGCCGCCCGCCGTCACACACTGCGCTCACACTAACTTGAATTAAATTAAGAACAATATTTACCCTCACAGCCGAGATAAATGATATTGCACGGTTAAGCCAGTGTTTATGCTTAGTGACGACTTATGTGCCCACATTCTTAGAATAAGCTAGCGAAACGTTGTTGTGTGCGGACGGAACGACAACGACGGCTTAATAAAACAGTCTCGTTGAGTACGGAGAGAAGTAGTTGTACAGACCTTTTAAAAACGTAACGAGACCCACTTCAAGTCAAAAAGGAAAAAATATTACGGCAACGCTGGTCGTTCAACAAAGGATTAATTGATAGAGCTTTTACTGCAGTAGAGAAAAATGCAAACAAGATGCGACATGATCGGAAAACGCTCGACAGGGATTGTTATTAAGGGCTTTGCTTAAACGCCGAACAGAGAGCGGTAATGAAACTCCACAGGAGAGGAGGCCCGACAAACGTCATTACTGGGGCACGCATAAATATGCAAGGCAGGTAACGCACATTTTCATGCGACGTCGCAAGAATTTTATCGCTCGTTTAATTCTGTGAGAAAAAATGGGATTCTTTTGGGTGTAACATGAGGCAGGCGGCCGCGTGGGAACCGACACACTGGCTTCCTTCAGGCCCAGTGCCTCGCACCTAAGTGCAGCCGAAATATATATTCACCACTTTGTCAGATATTACTTTCTCTTAAACACCGCTGTGGAAGCGTTAACGGTGGAAGGGAAGAAACGTAATCTTATATCCATCAAGCGTGAGGCGATCCTTTCGTCAGTTCTAATGTGGGTGCTTTGCACAGTGGAACGTGCATCTATTAAGATGTCTTTTATTCATAGGCCAATTCCTGCAATAGCCTGCCTTACATCAGTTTTTTGTCGAATAATCTAAAAGAACATTTATAGATAGCAATGTTATGAAATCAAAGCAGATCATAGTTGTGGTGTCTTCATCAAATACGAATCTTCATCAATGCAATCGAATTCGATTCCACTGAGGTTCAATATATGTGGACTCAGACATCACAATGGGGGCAGTGGAGGCTCGACAATGTGCTTTAGAGGCTCATGAGACAAAGATTACGCATCGAACCGGCCCACATCGGCCGTGCCCGTTCAACTAAAACATGGATAAGCGTAAATAAATTGAACGATCGACGAATCAAACCTTAATTTAGGTTTACAGATTGGTTGCACGAAGTTTTTTTGAATATGTTTTAATCTACAGCACCTTAAAATAGTACAATGTTTTGAACAAGAATAAAATCGAATTCTATGAATACGAAAATACCTTGAACTATGTCTTATATTGACTCATAAAAAGTAAAAATATTCTATCCATATGATATCTATTGTAACTTTCGTTTAAATATATATTTCAAGATATCACAAAATATAAATAAATGCTAGACATCGCATGCCAATGCAGTGGTGAAACTATCAAATGTGACAGTGTGTTGTGTACCCCACAAGCGCGCGTAGGCATCCGTAAGAAACCTTGAACATCGGAAATGTAACAGTGCATAAAATGGTGCTTACATTATGTCCAATTGAATAAATTAAACTCATCTAAATCTTTTAATTACTCGTAGACCTCTATAAAGGGGCTACAATTCACTGGTCTGCTTTTATTGCTAAAATTCTATTACTTGTGACACGTGGGCGGCGATTTGCAAATTTTCGAAAAAATTAAAGATGATTTCCTATAAATAAAGATTTGTCTGGTACAGCTAATCCTAGCAGCTTCTGCAATACAATAAACATTAATTTAGGCATTGTTTGTAATTATTTATGTCCATTTCAATAAATATCTAAAGCCAATCTAAAGCTCTCAAACGAAGATTACATTTTTACAAAGTCGACCACTGCCGATCCTATTTCTAAATTTATTTACGGAATCCTTGTAATCCTAATCGAATAATACACTCGTATTCTCAAGATACGTCTTGCCACAACCTGCTTTACGTATACGTAGCTCTCCGAGTTAGTGATACCATACATTAATGAAGCCATCGTATCGTATCTACTGAACATATCCCCAATCAACGATCCTTGACACACCGACAGACTTCCGGCGCAGATATTTGCAGTCGAAACAGAGTTAGGACGCGGGCGCTCGCTCGGTGCACTCTGCGCATGTCACTCGGCTCCTGTATTATTTATTAACTCCAACGAGCTTCCGATGTTACTTTATTCCATTGTGCAACTGTATCCACGCCGGTTCCTCATGTCCGAGAACTTTGCCGCGGACTGACACGACTGGGGGAAACTTTTCGTGCATAGAATGAATGCCTGTCCGTCGAAAGTAAACACCGAGGCAAATATTTTGGTGCATTATTTAGTTTGCAGGTTGTGCAAGAATATTCAGAATTTGTTGTTATTTTGTGTGATTTAGATTTGCCGTCAATAGACGAATTCGGTTTCATTGCAACTTAATCCTGAGTCATTTTTAAAGCAAGGATTTCGTTATAAATGTTTCTGAACTACTTGTATTTATTTTAATCACCGACCTTTCTAATTCCGTATGTTTCATTTAAGTACATAATGAGTCAAATTTACAATTTTTGCCCTAAATGCGATTTTGATGCAGGCTGAAAAGGTAACCAGATATCGATATAATCTAGTTTTACTACAGACTCATTCGCTTGCAAGGCCTGCGATGTTATTCAGGGCCCCGGTGCGAGTAAAGGACTCTATATTAAGAATTCCTGTCCCCCAATCTCTTCAGGTGGGGGACATCAACTCAACTTCAACTTATTATTTTGGGGCCGCATGCGACGCGTTGTTTTTATTCTACCTTCGCCTAATGTACTTATGCATGTACATATATTTAATCATTTTATTAAATTCTTTGAGTTTTTCTTGGGAAATATCTAATTTCTTTTCATGCTATTTTTCCAGCGCCTAAAACGCCTTCTGCTGCCACGTAAATCCGCGCATACTAAATTAATCGCATTGTATCTGAGGTACGATAACATTTCATAAAATTGCAAATTTTATTAACGTTACTAACAAAAAATTACTATGAAGTCTTTTCTCAAATAAATCCGTACCATTGTGACTGGACTATATAAATCACTGGTTAGTAAAATATCAGCGCTTCAGATAAGAGTAATCTATTTTTGATTCGCTTAAATGACATAGCACCGTCGCAATCGACTCTAAAACGCATGAAAACTGGCTTTTCCGTATTTCTAGGCTCAAAAGGAAGAAGGATCCATTTCAGGATCACTTTACTGTCCATTTGTTTGTGAAGACCATTCTGCTCCGGGACGCGTACTTTTTCTATCGAACGTATATTTTCTATAGCTTTGGTAGTTAATTATTCATATCCTGTACGAAACCAACGGTGTGTGAGTCCGACTCATACTAGGATGGATTTTTCACTAACTCGAAATATTTAATTTTATCCGTTTCACCGGATTCAAAAACTTTAAATCGATAATTACCGCATATAAAAAAGTAACTTAAAATATTTTTTTTAATAAGAAGCCTGTAAATGAAAATCAATTATATTTTATTCGTTTGCGTGAATTGATAAAACCAAAAAAAGCGCAACGTAAACGGATCGCAAAGTACTCACAACTGTAGGAATTGTGCATGTCATTCAACGTAATGTCAATGTTAGAAGTTGACTTTTAGCCTATCGCTCGCCTCTAGAAACGAGTGGTTGCGATTTATAAATAGAAAATTTAGAAATTCGAACGAAAATTGGTAGAAATTGAGTGCTCGTGGTGACTCGAGTGAATCAAAAATATGTATACGTAGAGCTCCCTGTCTTTGGCTTCAACATATAGTACGAGTATCAAGGCAAATCACAAAGTGATTGTTTACTTACTAGAACTTATTTTTCTATTTGGGTGGAATTTGTATCCGTTTTATGATTGAAGTATTTTTATATCTACAAAAAAGGAAAGTTTATTGCGTACATTTATAATTATAATAAAGGCATTTAGAAACGACCAAGAACGTACTGCACATGGTTAAACTCATATCGTGGTATTCGCGTGCATTTGATTTACAAAAGCCACTGGCCGCGCGCCATTAAAGCAGATTACGGACGAAAAAATCAACGGGCTCTTGGCGTTATGAGTTAATTTTGGAAGAATAACGCTCGCGTCGGTTAGTGTTTCCCTTTATTTGGTGTTCCGGACGCTCGGTTTGTTTAAACGTGTAATCCGGTGGAAAAACACGCCGACTCTGCATTATGTAGTGGTGGCACACAAATGTGTGTTCGCCCCGTTGTCGGAGCGTAATCGTCGGACGATAAAAATCACTTAGCGCGTTTAGAGTAACCGCTCTAGACGTTACCGCTAACTACGGTGAGTGCTTACATAACAAGCCTGTTTGCAGCGGACCGGAGATTCTGTTCTTTTAATAAGAGATTACTAACGAGCTTAATTTCAACTCGCCCGCACTAACTGGTGCCTCTCTTACGAATAAGCTGTTCGTTTAACTTTTTGGAGTTGAATTGCGTTGCTTTCTATAAGGGCTAGTAGAAGTCTAGCGTTGTTGTATTCGCCGGGAATCACGAGATATGAATCAGAACTAAGTACTCGGTTTAACCACAGTCAGAGTAACAACTGTTGCTCGTATATTAAATAATCATTCGAAATCTACTTGACGTCACTATAAGATCCATTCGATTGAAATCCGATTGAGATGCGCCTATTCGATAGAGAGGTATGACTTACTCCTACCACCCCAGATTCAGTAGAAAATCCAACAGCTTATTTGTGAACTTTACACTCCAGCAGGACGTGAGCAGCTGTTTTCTCGGCCTAGGTGGTCAGAGGCAGAAAACTCTACTTACAACCACCACAGCGTTTTGTAACTAGGTGTTGACGCTGACATTGATTGGTTCATAGTTTGACCAAAACAATCACATTGTGTGACACATGCTAGGTCGTATTAATAAGATGTAACGTGGTTAAGTCATGGTAGCTCAGTTGGGTAGAGCGTCAGTCCTTGAACAATCGAGGCCTAAGTTCGATCCTGGCTCGTACCTATGAGTTCCAATTTGTTATTTGGAATTTATGTACGAATGGCAGAAATCATTACCATTGGTATTACCTTTGGCGTGAAGGCAAACATCGTGAGGAAACCTGCACACCCTGAGAATAAATTCAAAGTCTACCAATCCGCACTGGGCCCTCGTGGTGGACTATGGCTTTTAACAGTAAGGCCGCCTATCTGAACAAATCTGCTACTAATTGTTTGTTTTATTTTAGTCATTTGGGTATGCAACAAAAAGGCAAATATTGCATTTTATTGTGTTTTACCTTTATTAGGAACACTTTGCAACAACGTTCTTACTTTAGTCATAAACCTCGTCTGCATTTCATCGTCATAAATATATTATTTAAAAGAAGAATGCTTGTACGTATTGGCGTAGTTGTAAGCGCGCCGCGCCGGTCTCCAACGTGTTTACAAGTTATGCAATAATTCAAATAGCGTACTACAGCAAATTTATGCAGCTGCACGGTAACATACTTCAATGGCTGCATTGGAAAGCATTTTATTTCCATGGACTAGTACCTAGGTATTTTCGAATTCAGCCAGGGAGCTCTGAACGTGTTAGGTGGCAATATGAATTTATGATCATGGCGAATTAAATGCGTTAAAGGCAAACGTGATTCGGTGGAATATGCATTGGAATTTAATTAAGCGCTTTTTACAATCCTACGGTCAGTGCGGCTTTCGCAGGACAACCATTTATGGCAAGTAAAGATATATATGTTCAGTTGGACGTTGCTGCTTATGTTGCACAAGCAGTTTGTCACGAAAAATATTACAATACTTAAGTAAAATTGAAATACTTTAGCTAACTTAATCAGTAAAATAATGCAACATTGAGTGTACCTAACACAGTTCTTGACACTCGAATCATAACCTTGTCAAAAATTTGCATATGTCTAGAAATTTATATCCTGCCGCTTATTCTACCTCTTAGGAGTAAATACATACATTGAGGGTCTAGAAGTTGAATAGTGAACCAACATACCAACGTAAAATAGCCAGCCTTTTGGTATTCTAGAGGTACAGGCTTCATTTCAGAGCGACCTAATTCCACCATCCCTTCCCACCCACAATCGGTCAGCCAGAAGAAAGCCTAGGTTTCACCTTTACTTAGTCGATATGACACCATTTTAGCAAGAAGCGTTTTGCCTCTTCATTTATTATGCGTACATCTAAGAAGTTGAATTCCCTGCCAGTTTCTGTGTTTTTCGAACGCTACAGCCTGGATATTCAAGGCCAGAGTGGAATAGGCTATTTCTAGACTACCGTAAACCAGCCTAGACAACATCGTCGCTCAACATCAGGTGGAATTGTAGTTAAAGGTAAGCTGTTGTTAAAGGAAAATATTTACGTTGGTAGGGTTTAGTTTTGTAATGGTTCGTAATATTGAGTGAGTCCACAATTTAGTAAATATTTGAAGTTAACTGAAGTTTTTGAATAAATATTAAAGTAAGTGTGACACGTACATACCTACAAGTGTGTCCTAATTAACATTAAGAAACCCAGGAGGACGTGCGTTCGGTAAACATAAAGGCCAGACTAGGGTTTATTCTGTTAAGTTTATGTGTTGTCTCATTAAGGCTCACTAGACGGAATTTAAGAGTCGGCTCGGGGAGCTTCTACGCAGATCCGGCGGCGACAAAAGGCAGCCCAGGGGATACTCCAACTGCGGGAATAGGAATTTTTAATTGGCCTCGAAATAAAAGCCCATACAGCCCACGATAAAAACGCTTTTTTCACGCAATTCGTTACGGTTCGCGTTCCACTGTGCTTTAATTTTGCAAAATGTTTTGCTTCTCTCTGTTTGTATAGAGATTAGAGATGTAAATAAAAGAAAGGTATTTTCAGAAACAAATTGTTAAGTTGTGCGACGTTTGAACATTACATTAAACTGAAATTAATATTTACTTAAAATGTGTTACATTTTCTTGTCGGTAAATACTGAAGTCTGGTATATTACTAGGTAAAACAATTGAGTACGTGCAAATATCTCTGTTGTAAATGTTTTAATGCATATATAATATGTATGTAGTGTACAATAATATGTACACTCGAGTACAAACATATTTATTCACCTTTGAACCATGCCACATTCACTTTTACACGCTTCATAGGAAGCAACAGTTAATGTGACGTGGTTCATATTTTTGTACTCGAGTGTACAATATTAAGTGTCAAGATTTACCTGTTCTCTACTCCTTCATTTCCTTTGCTTTAGGACTGCCAATGTATGCCAATGGCTGTCAGAAATACGTATTTATATAGGCTACCAAATGTTGTGTGAGTACTGAAACAATTCTGTGGGTGTTTTTTATCTTTTGATTGTGGTTCGTTCTCTTATGTGCAAAAAAGTATATTTGAATTAAAATGTTATGTAGATCACACATACATACATTGGGAACTCAAAATTGAACACACATGACAAGAAACTCTTTTAAAAAATTCTTTTAAAATACTGCTAAAAAGTAACGCTTTTTTACAGAAATTTTTTAAATGCATATTATTGTCGTTGTATTTTCAGTGTACAGTGAGCGACAAAAAGTTATTGACTCAACATAAGCTGTGCACTTCAACCGGGAGTTGCTGAAGTACACCACTGATTTTCAGGGAAGCCTTTATTCCCATCTGACACAAGTACGCATAGTTTACTGTAAAATATTAACTAAAGGCTAGTCCTTAATACTGTTTTCATACACATTTCTCACTGATAGTTAATCCAATCTTTTTGTGCAAAGTAATAATCTGAGAAGAAAATTTAATACAAACTGATTAAAAAAGCAAAAATATAATATACAAGGTTATACCTATAGGGTTAGAGTATATCTTAACGCTAATGAACAAGAAAACCACTGCATGTCAGTTTATAATTAAACAAACGCATCGAGTTGAAGCAACACCGATAACGGTAAGTGACCGCTTAAAATACCGTGCGTTTCCCGTGGAAGTGAAAAGTTTAATTTCCCGAAATATTCCGACGCTGTATTTTAAAATTGGTCGTGATTTATTAATGCTGGCTCGTAAATGCCATTTAACCGAGACGGAGGGAGACACTGCTGCCACGTTCAGGATATGTCGAAGCCAGACCCAACGCTCGAGCTCTACAAAACAAAAACGAAATGTAAACGTAACCTAGATAATGTGGCTAAGTTCGAGCCGGAGTCGTCTCTCACTTTTGACACCTTGACTATGGGGCAGAATGACTTATTAGGAGTAGAGAGAGTCTTAATAAGTCATGCTGAAGAAGAAAAATCGTAAGAATTTAACTTACATAGACACAGTATTTAAAAAAATCTCACCCCACACAATTGATAAGACGATTCCGTTTTTAGTAAAAACGATACTCTGAGTTAAACCATGCACATGGATAGACAGGCATGGTGGAACTATAAGGGTTCCTTGTTGACTACGGAGCCCTAAAAATGGGGAAGTCCATTTTTATTATGTATAACACGATGATGTAATTTACTTAAAATATTGTAACTCAGAAGTGACATTAATATTTGCATAAGGTATGTTTAATAGGGCGTCCATAAAGTCATGTCCTTGTATTTGACAGGGCCAATCTAATTTAAACTGTTGTGCGTGTAACCTTCATGCTGAAATACTACAACACTTAAGTACTATTTGTTTCAACAAAAGACAAAAATCCTCGAAATGTTTGAAACTTCTTTAATTTCACGTCCAATTTCGTATTCTGTAGAGTACTCAACGTTAATACCCGGTTTAAATGAATAAAACTTCTTTCATACGATAACCTACTTGTTTGAAACATTTCCAATCGATGAGCCTTGGAACAAAGTTGAATGGTGAAGTAAATAAGTTTCAATATTTCCTCTTACAATAAAATATAAATGAAGAAACTTTACTTATACCTACTCAGAGGGTGGAATGGTCCAGAAACGTTGCAGATACAACCATTATGCTGTGATTGAGAAAGGTTTTGTTGTTGTGAAAAATTGATTGCTATTCTCTGAAAGAATATTACGATACTAAGCTGAATGTAGGTAGATGTGACAAAATGAACAGGCGGCATTACGCTACGGTACCATCTACCAAACTTAAAATAAAACAGTCAAGTCCGAGTCGAACTCACGCACCGAAGGTTCCGTACAGAACATGAATTAAAATACATATATTGCATATTAATAATAAGTTCATGTCCTTATGTGAGCAAGTGAAACTTCATCACGATTGGTGGTACATTTGAGGCACAAGTGGTAACTGAATGTCACATTCGCAAATTGACCATAGGCCGCACGAAGCAAAAAGGCAAAGCAGCACATGTGCACAGTTTAGTGGTTCAATCGTAACCATATCTATAAATATTGATGACGCAGAACGCTATTATGTACAGGCAGGCATACCCCCGAAAAATGTCGACAATTTATGACGAAAAGACATGCAAGTAAGTTTCCCCACCGCGCGCGGTAAGAAACTGTAATAATAAATTCACTGCCGAAATATGAGTTGCATTGGATCTTTTACATAGAGAAATTTAAAAATGGAAATGTACTTTTTTTTAAAACCTTAAAGTATATTATTTTATTAACAAAGTTAGTAAGGTTATTGAATGACGGAGAGTGATAAATAATGTGGAGGTTTATTTATTCTTGTATATAAATATAACATATTTATATTATTTATACGGAAATCTTGTTTGAGCAAATTAGTGTAGATTTCAAGAGTTTCTTTCTTTTAAGAGTTTATTTATATTTTGCAGTTCAGTGTTTTTACAAACAATCTCGTCGCAATTTTAAAAGGACAGGTGATGAAACTTTCTGCCAAGTCTAATGGTATTTTCTTGTAATTCATTACTTCTGTGACAAAATTTCGCTGTTCATTTTTTAAAGATAAGTCGACTGATGGTTGAGATTGGATGTATATTTGAGGGTTCCGAGTCAAAACAAGGAACCTTTGTAATTTATTCCATTAAATTAAACATCAATACATCCATCTGTCGGTCTGGACCTATCTATACAAACATTAGATATGTCTAGCTAGAGATAAAAACTGAAATAACGAAAATAAAGCGTCAGAAAATTTACTATTATACTTATATTATTATAAATAAATAGCTGCAAAACCCGGCGTTGCTCGGGTTAAAATACATCGCATGTT
The DNA here is from genome assembly GCA_910589575.2 of Carcina quercana. Lineage (NCBI taxonomy): Eukaryota > Metazoa > Arthropoda > Insecta > Lepidoptera > Depressariidae > Carcina > Carcina quercana. The sequence continues at coordinate 11,736,341 of OU342432.1, read as the reverse complement.
TAATGGTATAAAAAATATTTGAGGATGCATTTTTTAACGTAGATAATATAGATTTCTATCTTAGATATTGAAAGACTTAGTCGACCATTAAATATGCGGTGTATAGAAAGTATATTTAATTAATTAACTAATTGAAATAATTATAAGTTAGAATAAAAAACACCTTAGTAAATGGAACATTTATGTTTTGACAAAAAGTCACTGATTTTCGGTTTATATACCGTTGGAAATCGAAATTTCTAGTATCAGAACACTCTAGAATAGTCAAATAGTTTTTACTTTTTCATTTGTTCAAATCACTTGAATTTATGTAATCACTGTTCTCTCTTGGCTTCAATTGATCTTTTCGCGACTGTAAACACGGTTCAACTGACAAAAAGTCACTGATTTTCGGTTTATATACCGTTGGAAATCGAAATTTCTAGTATCAGAAAACCCGAGAACATTCCGATGTACTTAATTACGATCTGGATCGTCCGGATTAATTTCAATAGTTGCACACATTTCGGAACTGTCTAGAAGCTTCTAGATTATTCTAGTCATTTATAGAACTATATAGAGCATTCCATATCGATTTTTACACTTGCACACAATTTTGAATCTTTCTAGATCTTTCCAAACATTTCTAGAACTTTCTAGACCATTCCATACCGATTTTAGCCGTCGCACACAATTTTGGAACTTTCTAGATCATTCCAGAAATTTTTAGAACTTTCTGGAACATTCCATACCGATTTTAGCAGTCACACACAATTTTTGAACTTTCTAGATCATTCCAGAAATTTTTAGAACTTTCTGGAACATTCCATACCGATTTTAGCAGTCGCACACAATTTTGGAACTTTCTAGATCATTCTAGAAATTTTTAGAACTTTCTGGAACATTCCATACCGATTTTAGCAGTCGCACACAATTTTGGAACTTTTTAGATCATTCCAGAAATTTTTAGAACTTTCTGGAACATTCCATACCGATTTTAGTAGTCACACACAATTTTGGAACTTTCTAGATCATTCTAGAAATTTTTAGAACTTTCTGGAACATTCCATACCGATTTTAGCAGTCACACATAATTTTGGAACTTTCTAGATCATTCTAGAAATTTTTAGAACTTTCTGGAACATTCCATACCGATTTTAGTAGTCACACACAATTTTGGAACTTTCTAGATCATTCTAGAAATTTTTAGAACTTTCTGGAACATTCCATACCGATTTTAGTAGTCACACACAATTTTGGAACTTTCTAGATCATTCTAGAAATTTTTAGAACTTTCTGGAACATTCCATACCGATTTTAGCAGTCACACATAATTTTGGAACTTTCTAGATCATTCTAGAAATTTTTAGAACTTTCTGGAACATTCCATACCGATTTTAGTAGTCACACACAATTTTGGAACTTTCTAGATCATTCTAGAAATTTTTAGAACTTTCTGGAACATTCCATACCGATTTTAGCAGTCACACATAATTTTGGAACTTTCTAGATCATTCCAGAAATTTTTAGAACTTTCTAAAAGTTTCCATGACTTGGAAAAGGACAGATATATTTTTTCACATTTTCGCCACCCACTTCCACCCACCGCGACCAAACTCCCTTATTCCCACCGGGAGACCAAGGGGTATTTACAACCCCAACAGGAAGTTGATTGGAATTGGTGGTGGTAGAGAAAACCCTGTCTTTACTTACGCATATCAGCCTTTTCTAAAAGTTCCCATGAGTTAGAAAAGGACAGATATATATTTTTTCACATTTTCGCCACCCACAACCACCCACTTCCACCCACCGCGACCAAACTCCCTTATTCCCACCGGGAGACCAAGGGGTATTTACCACCTCAACAGGAAGTTGATTGGAATTGGTGGTGATAGAGAAAACCCTGTCTTTACTTACGCACTTTAGCATTTTATATATATATTAAGATTTATTATTAAAATTTATTTTTAATCCATATTTTTAGTCATGTTTTATTACAACCAAATCATTTTAGCACTTTAGCCTTGCAGTTTGAACATGTTTATCATTGTCATCATCAGCCGAGAAACTTACACGCTGGACATACTCGCAGGTCTCCTCCATGGTATGCAACAATGGCCGGTCCCGAGCCACTTGCATCCAGCGACTATCCACGACCTTTACTAGGTCGTCAGTCCATCTATTAGGGGGACGGTCCAGTATACGTTTCCCGATACGTGGTCGCCACTCGAGAAATTTTACTCCCCATCGGTTATGCGTTCTTCGAGCGATGTGGCATGCCCATTGCCACTTCAGCTCACTGACTCGTTGAGCTATGTCGGTGACATGAACATGTTTGTGTAAGTGTGTAATTAATGGTAAGTATACATTTTACATGGCTAAAATAATAAAAAATAGAGATAGTACCTGCGAGAACATTAATAATTAAAACTACGTATTCGTTCATTGAATGCATCGAATGTAAACACAATCGCGATCTTCCGCGTTCGTTTTATGTAAATGGAGTAAAATGCTCTCTCTTCCCGCTCGATTTGCGAGGCTTCGGCTAATCTTCCGCCATTCGACTACAATTTAATCAAAGTAAACAACGACGCCGCTGTAATTTATCTAGATTATTTCGTGGCGAGCGATAGTAATCGACTTTTTTCTCCATCCGTACACAGAACGGGAGCTCGTAATGTGTCCCGAATCCCAAGACGCAAAGATGATTATTATCTACATAAATGGCTAGACGTTATATAAATAACGTCCCTCTTATATTTTTGTGGCGAGATTTGGCGGAATTATTGCGTTTATCGCAATAGTTCGTTCTTATAAGACATTCGCAACAGTTGACCCATCTCTCTGGCACATTTGAGTCGTAAATGGACAGTGGTCGGACGGAATATTAGCATAGTCAGGACCTTAAATGAAACTGCGTATATCGTCCGTAATACTATACTTGGTATAATCATGGAACATACCTCAGACTGTTACGCAACAATTGAGAATATTAAAAAAATAAAATTTACAATGGCCTTACTATATTTTCTGTTGCAAACATGTAAAACACTTCCGTTTCCACCAGTGATAATTAAAATCACTGGATGAGAAACTTTAAATGAAATTGTATGCAGTTAAATTTATCAACTGTGTAGTGTATGAAATTACTACATAATCCTTTAAAATCTGATAATGGCATATGTAACTGTTTGTAATTTATGCGGCAATCAAATTCATACGTCATCATCACCATTAACCCATAAACGTCCACTTACTCCACACCCCCACACCCTTGATCATCATCATCATCAGTCAGGATACGTCTACTGCTAAACATAGCCACTCCATGGTATTTCATAATATACATTTTAAATTCACTTAAAATAACTACACGTATATGTCACGACTGAACCAGGGTGAAAACAATCTTCACTTACCTTTTTTCCGTCTAATTCGTGTGTTCCTTGCGCTAATACTTTGTCTACACCAGATGGGTCGCCGAATGTGATAAATCCGAAGCCCCTGTAACAAGGAAAATACGATTTGAATATAACACAACTCCTTTAAGTTTCTATGTTATCTCAAATTGTTAACAAATTCCGCTGTCGGACATCTATAAAATACCATAAAGACAAACACAGGAAGCCAACCTCTCTAAGCCAAGCAAAAATTCTAGATTCAATCCAAGTGCGATCAAAATGAGCAATCATACAGCATTGGTAAGTAAGTGAGCGGCCAATTTTGTGCCGTGACCGGGGTTCTGGAGCACTGTTTGCGATGGTTTTTCTTAACAGTTATTTTTTAGAATTCTTCTCAGGTAGCGTAGAATTTGCTTGAAGTAGAAATTTAAGAATCTCGAGTCTCTGCAGTATGCAGTGTGCACAGTGGGGTGGAAGTCTGGGCGAGCTCGGACGATAGGAGCTGTCTCCTTGATTGCGAGACGAGCACTGGTGCCACTCTAATGACGTTTGTATTTATTTTGTTCAACTTCAAAGTTTGTTTGGCAAGTTTTTAAAATATAGTCAAATAAAATGTAGCTGCGTTTGAGTATATAAGAGCTAAATGGAAATAAGTATGACTACGGTGCATTCAAAGTTCACAGCACGAGGAGTGAACTCCAGGCAAATCAAATTAGGTATGATTTTGTAATACTCGTAGTTTTTAGTTAGTAAATGAAACTCGTACATCGTCGGTGGCGCAATGGATAAGGCGCGGACTCTCAATCTGAGGGTACCGGGTTCGAATCCAGCCGTGTACCTATGAATTGTTTTTCAATTCAAGTACATTATCCGATTGCTTAACGGTTAAGGAAAACATCGTGAGGAAACCTGCATGTCTTGAACAGGCATGTGAAGTCCGCCGATCCGCACTGGGCCCACGTGGTAGACTATGGCCCATACACTCTCTGTAGGAGAGTAGGCCTGAGCCCCTCCAGTGGGGACATATAATTATAGGCTGTTGATGATGATGTACATCATTTGTGGCGTAAAATTGTTCTAAAGATTTGTTGTAATTACCTCTCAGGACGTGTATATTACAATGACCAATTAACATGAATTCAGTTGTTCAATGTAAAGAAGATTACGTCAAGATTATTCAGATCGGCAGTAAATTTAATATTTCAAACAAGTGAATTGAATAATAACGCAGCTATTTCCAGTAAGCGGACGCTGGCCAGGGTGCGCGGCGATAAATAATAAAAGCCTTCTCCACTTTAGGACTTGCAAAAATCACAATTTATAGAGCATTTTAATTTCACTTAGCCGATCCATATTTTACATGTGGCGGCGCGCCCGACCGTGCTCCGGACTCGAATTAATACTAAATTGAAATTGTAAAAATGGAAATACAATTTTCTCGTTGAACCCACAGGCTACCCGCTCTAACAGGAATATGTTATATTAACTCACCTTACTTAATATATTTGAGTGGGTCTTCGCGAAAAATTCGGTCCAGAAAAAATGCTACTTTTGCCGCCTTTTCAGAATAATGTTTATTGGGTGGTTTTGAGGGGTTAGTCAAATGACCTTTCTGAATGGCAATTTTATGCGAAATTCGAAAAACTTGGAGGATATTTAAGCTTGCTCTTGAGTTGTTTAGATATCATATTACTTTGAGATTTTTAGGGTTCCGTACCAAAAGGGTAAAAACGGAACCCTATTATTGATACTTCGCTGTTCGCCTGGCCGTCTGTCACCAGGCTGTATCACATGAACCGTGACAATAAGACAGTCTGTTGCAGTATTCAAAGATGATGTATTTTTGTTACCACTATAACAACAAATCCTAAAAATCTGAATAAAACAAATACTTAAGGGGGCTCCCATACAAAAGACAGAATTTTTTGCCGTTTTTAATGGTACGAATCCCTTCGTGCGCGAGTCCGACTGACACATGCCCGGTTTGTTTTAATAATAAGTTGACATCTCGAATGGCGTTTCACTGAATGAAATCAATCTCACCAGTCTCCCTCGGAATATCAAAAGAAGTTTATAAAAGATTCACAGGTTAATATACTCAGTTCTCATATTCCTATACAAAGGCGTATAGTGGGTAGGGTGCCGTGTATGGAAATTGAAAATAACGAGGACCTCCGTTCACACCGCGCATCAGGCCGACTATGTACGAGAAAACCACTGATGATTGACCTATCGCATATCTGTCTATCTCTCCTATCTCATCCAATCTCCACCCGATACGAGAGACGAGGGGGCTCTACCGATTCTGGTAGCACTACGAAGCAACGAGTGGAGAGGCCCTTTACCGAATGGAGTTACGTCCTACTTATCTTTAAGGGGACTGTGCCTTATTTTCTTCTTTGAAAGAGAGGAACAACTCAATTCTGTCTTACAAAATGTGGTAATAAGCTTATGAGTGCTTTTTGTTGTTCGAATCGGAAAACATTGTAACAAATTCGTCTTTTATTTGATCACACTTTCGAAGAAAACGTCTCCTATGTTCCGAGAGAGTGTGATTATTTTTCTTGCGATGCTTAGAATACATTTAGAGAGAAACAGCGGGTAATTTTGCAGCGAGGCTAGACTGGATGACATAATTTACCTCGGTGTTAAACGATACCAGTGCTAGTTTAGAGAAACTGTGTTGCGGTTTCCTGTCCCTCTTCGGTTATGCACAATGGAGCTTAAACGGCTCAGCCGGCAGCACAGCGTAACCGCACACCCTTAATTTATGGATGACGAGATTTTGATACTAGAGCAGAGCTGGTCCGACCAGGTACAGCTAAACGAGTCGCCATGCCCGTCACGACCGACGCATACACGTAATCACTGCCACTTTAGTCCGTCAACAATATTGTTTCATCAATGACAGCACACAATGTTTATTACATTCTGTATTATAAGGGTCATCGATATGTTAAATTAATTATATTTCTTACTATTATTACTTACACTAGTGTGTAGTCGAAACTGCAAATATGTTATTTTAGTATAAAATATATAGGTTTTAATATAGATTGGAAATAAAATTAAATGTGTAAAAGCAATTAGAAAGCAGTCAAAAACTGTGTATGGTTCCGTAGTTGCCCGTCACAATAATGTCACTGTTTAATGCTAATAACGTCTAAAAAGTCAGGACGATTTATTTTGAATGGAAATTGTAACAAATTTTCATTTTTATTACTATACTATTACTCGTTAACCTGTAAAGATAACTAAGTCATGCTAGTTTTCCTTTTAAATTCAGTATATCAATTAAAAATTGTGAATTTTTCAGATTTAAAAATCATCAGTTTATCACATGGCCCTGTATTTGAACGCTCGACTCTGACAAATATTATTACTTTAAAGCTGGAAAGGCAAACGGACCCATGAATCGAAAAGTGGTGTTCCTAGACCCCAAATATTGTTCAAAGACCTATTTAACGATATCTCTTATTTATACAATGGGGTAGACGCGAAAACAATATATCATCCACGAGTTACGTGTATGGGAGCCATCCTAAAATATACTTCTAGATTTTATTCTACTACTTTGTTGACGAGATCAATTTGTATACCCGTACTAAATCAAATATTTCTAGTAGTAAGGGTCAGAGTGAAACTATAAGGGTTCCTTGTTTGACTACGAAACCCTAAAAGGCATATAGTCGAAAAACATTATAATATTTAAACACGAAGAACACAGACAAGGCTAAACTGGCAAGGATATATATATATACCTTTTATGACCAGTAGTTTGCAACACAACTATGTTTAGGATATTTTATAAATAGGAATTTCCTCAACCAACTGTTTTTCTTCAACGCACCATGCGTTTTGCGCACTTGCATCGTTTCTACGATTCAAATTCGTGTACGTGTGATTCAGTAGATTGATTTTATTTATTATCTTAGTATTAAATAATTCATTTAAACTAAACTTTTGCCGACGATTTCGTATGTGTGGACTACAGAAGATATCGCACGAGAACTACTACAACTAAGTTGATAGCATAATAATATAATGCTTCTCCGTCCATTTTTCCTATAAAAAAATCCAGTCATTCCAACTCTCCGTTGCAATGTGAAGGAAGGACGAACAAACTCATTTTCGCATTGATAATATTAGTATGGGTAGCAGCAAATTAAAATACTTGAGCGGGTGATATTATAACAATCCGCCACCAAATAAATTAAAGGATTATCATATGCTTAGCACAGAACAATGTAATTTCATAAAATCCCATTGTTTTCCACAACGTTAGGCCGAAACTATCAAAACGTATCCGATAATCCACTGGGCTATTGTGTGTTTGGACAAAACTCCAAGAAAATAAATATAGGGTGAGCGAAGGTAAAACCCTAAACCGCAATGTCAGGAACAAATAGCGGTAACTCCCGTATTCATGGCTTATGGCTGCAGCCTCGGGTGGGAACCGATAGCAATTACTGGCAGAATTAATATCACGCCCCAAATGTTGCTCGCACATTTATACGTATCGAGTGCAATATTGTCTCCTTTATTAGTTGCCGGGACAAATGCTGCCGCTGTCGTAATTCTACCCTTACCCCGGTCTTCGATTACCGCCTTTCTTATTTAATCTTCACGATAATTAATACTCGTCATTGCCTTCAGTTTTGATCGCCGCGGCTTGCCGCAGCTAGACTCGCGGCTTGCGATTCCGTTCATTCTTTCTATACTCGGTTGAGTGTGTCCAATTATTCCGACGTGGAATAATATACACTTTCAGTATTCATCGACTGATCCTGAGCTAATATTATCAGACAAGGCCATTAAAATAATTTATATTGTCTTTTATTTTGTTGAAAATTGACCTTTGTACCTCTTTTTTATCCTACTAAGACCGGAGTAAGGAAGAAAGTTTGTTTACATTTTTAATTGTATTTATTATATAGGTACGACACTACATTAGCACCAGTAATTACAATCAACTAGAACTCAAAATTGTTCTCAATAGATATAATTTATGCAAGTTGCGTCCCACACCAAGGAGGAACCTTGCTTCCACGGAGCGAGAGTCATCCCAACAGGCCTCTTTCCATCATTCCGTACAATGCCGACAGGCTCCAGAACAGCTGGGACATTAGATGTAGCGAGGGCTCGTCTTATGATGTCATTGAGAGCTGCATGACGTGAGAAGCAGCCCGCACTTCTAGAACAGGAGAGAGCATGGCGACCGAACTCGTCGACCATGGCTCCACACTGACACTTATGCGGGCGGTACACAGCAGCTCCCAGACGAAGGCAAACTGCCATTCTCAATGTACAGCGGTCCAAGAGAGTGCCAACATTGGCGGAGGGCCTGAAGCCACAGTCCAGACTCTCGTTCATTATGTGATAATATAATAGATAATTACAAAAAATGAAAAAGGTCTTATTACAGTTAAACGGGAAATCGTAAGTATCAGACATTAAGAAAATTTTTAGACGCAATATCACTTCTCTGTTACAACTGCAACCTGAACCTTGTAACTATACGAAATACACGTAGACGCAAATAATCCGGAGCGAAATTAAGTAATCCAATAATTAATCTAAATGGACCGTACAACCGAATGGTTCAAAACAATCAGCTCTGCCGCAAAATACGCGCATTAAATGAAGTGAATGGCCGCCTCGGGGGATCCCTGATAAATTAAATTGATTAGGAATCCCGTTCGATGCCGGCCGTCGATGTAGCTCCGCGTAAAAATAAAGCCAAGTGAAAAATAACGTGTATAGCTGCTCACGATTTCTGTTGGAACCACTTACTCGGATAATTTCTCTTGTATTCACTCTTCGCTCAATCACGGTTAATATTTAGGAGCGGATTTTTCGGCTGAGGATTCATCGTAACTGTTAATCACTATGCTACAACTTTTACAGTGTTGGTAAGTTTTAATAACACAATTCATAATCGACTGCAGAAGTCCACTGCTGGACATGAACCTCTACTATAGATAGCTACGTTAGATTTCTAGTGAGGGTTTTACAAATAAATAAATAAGTAATAATATTTTTTATTTACGTCTAGCTCGCCTTACGATAATGGAAAATCTTTTTGGTTATTAAGCAACAATACTTAGAGTTATATTTTATTCAAATGTTTATTTTCTCTCAGTTAAATTTACATAATGTAACAAATAAATTTAAACGTCAAATGTATAAAATAATATTTACAAATATACAACAATTAAAAGGTCAGTTCCTTACCTAAAAGCCCACAAAAACTTTAATGGGTAAAGATTATATTATAAGGTCTGTGCTAATCTTAACAGAAACTAAATCGAGGTTTATAATTAAATCCAAAATAGAATGCAAACTCCGTTCGGTGAAGCTTTAATCGGCAATTAAATTTTAAGCCCGAATTTAGACGGCTTTAATCACTTCGCAAAGCCTTCTATTGCATTTTCCGCTGACATCAAAAGGAGGTTTTATAGCTCGGATAATACTACTTATCCAGTTTTTCTTCTATTAAACTTTCTTCTATAAATATATTTTTTATTCTCATTTCAAAAAAGCGATCTTTCTTAGTTTTGCTACTAAGATAATATTTACTTATCCAATTTCGCCACGAATGTCTTTCTTTACTGCAAATTATATATTATGACGGCACATATTTCTATGTATGCAATATAATGTGTTTTCGCATGACAGATCATTTACAGGTAATAGAATCAAAATGTGTCGTTAAGAAATCTTCCGGAGTTTTCTAAGAGAATCGCGGATTTCTCCTATAAGCCTCAAACGTCAAATGAAAGCTTGTAGAGATTGTATGCGATTTTTTTAAATATATTTACTAAAAATTAAATAATTGTTTAAAATTATTCGCATTTTTTAATCATTATGCTCTACCATAATATAGCAAATATATTTTGTGTATTGTGCAATAAACTAGCTCAATGGGTGCTAATAAACCAAACAACAATTTAATCCATAGACAAAACACGTTTTGATGTGTTTTTATCAGGTTTACATTGTCAATATCTTCGAAAAGTTACATTAATCACTTTATAAAATGTATTTAAGTGTAAGTGATTAACTTTCGTAAGTAAAGGTACCACGAGAACTATAACCAAGTTATTAACTGAATTATTGAAGTCGTGTTAAATGTTCAATAAAAAAATTTATATATCGGTAAGTGGTCCAATTTAACTTTTACTCATAGCTACTGAACGCGTTACTTTGTTGCAGAATTACAATTCACATATTATTGAAACTGACAATGAGTTTTTAGGAGAGAAATAATTTAATCAAAAAATTCTCAAATTTTGGACATTTATTGATTATTCAGAGCCTAAGCGAGAAACCATTGTAACAACATCAGAACAATAGCTGCACAGACGTAGATTGTCGAACCTCGAGTGCCTCAACGTAACAATTGAGCGCTTATCGGTTCTAGCACACGCTGTGTTTATTTATCACGAACACTAGCCTATGCTTAGAGACTAGTGTTAGCTGGCAACACAGAAACCTATCAAGCAAACGTGCCATCTTCATCTACTTACGAATCATTATCGATTCCCTCATCGTATAATCGGAAATGATGTATAATATCCAAAGTATAGATACTCGTAATAACTGACTCGGGGATCGCGGGAACCGACACAACGAATTACTATACACACAACATATTTGAACACTTTTTTTTTTTTTCAAATAAAAAAATTATTGATAGCACTTTAGAAGCATCTTTATAAACATTGATGCTGAGACGCTGCTTATGCTCATTTTTTATTAAGCAGATGGCTTAAATTTTTAGAATTGTAGAAGTAAACCGTTTTGTGTAAGTATAAATAACGCGTCCTAGAATCGATAATATTATGAATCAGTAGTCATTTTTGTTTTATAAGTGTACCTGGTCATAAATATATCGGAAATGTAGTTTTATAGACAGTCTTTCAGCAGCCACGTTTAGTTTTTAATACAATTTACTCGTACTTATTAATTCCAAATTTAAAAATATAACATGAACACCAGGCATACATTTCTATTATATGATAACAGTTTTCCGTGTCTAGCATCGAGCTGGCTGCCACGTATTGCCGGCGTTTGATAAACGTCAAGACGCATCGCCTTCCTGTTTGCAGACAGCGAAGTGACATATTGCAATTAAGTTTCCAGCTAATTATGCGCAGGACTGCTTTCAGGTGCGCACTTGCGCCGGTGTGGATTTGCATTTGATTAATCTAACAAGCAATATCTAGTGGTACACGTGTGTTTGAACTTAACAATGTGAATAATGCAATACTTACATAATTCATATATCACAAAATATTAATTTGGTTTAAATTTGTACTACTACTATTTTATAATTATCCTGAATTTATTTTACACCACTATGAGGTAGTATTTAGGGTTTCGTACTCAAAGGAACTCAACCCTATTACTAAGACTCTGCTGTCCGTTCGTCTGTAGATTGAGTCTGAATAAATATTATATGAGATACCCATACAAGAAACGTGTTGTTTTTTCGGCAATTTTTACTGGAACTTGAGCTAAGTACTGTACTGTGTGTGGTATGGAACCTATTAGCGAGTCTACTTTTGATTAAATGCAATTATTACAAAGCTATTATGATTAAAAATTGATGTCACAGCAGTTTTTCTAATAACGAACAAACTTACACGTAGATTGGCGAGTTTGATTGAAAACATATTTATTTCTGTAGTAAACGACCTAAATTTAAAATTCAGATAAGTTCATAATGACAATCAAGGTACGCTATATGCAATAGTGAAATAAATGTAACTACAAAAATCATGTAGAAATATTTAAATCTGTAGAAAATGGGGTGAGACAGTCAGATGGACGGATAAAATGGACTGAAATAAGTTTATTATCCAACTAGAGTACCCCTAGATAATAATAATAAAAATATATTAAAAAACTATGACAAGGCTAATTTTCCAAAGTGGCACAAACTGTGGTGATATTTCAATGCACCGAATATACATACGAACCCTTATATCTGCTCGGTAGTGAGTCTTTTGTGACCACAAAAGCTTAAGTACATCATCTTATTTGTAAATTAACAGGGTACTTTCCAATGATACTATTTATTAGTATGTTCTGTGCTAAATACTAATTCTAATGACTTCTATACTCTCCACTAAATCCAGCCAAAACCGAATAGCCTAACTAGCCCTAAACTAATAATTCATCGCGAATTATTTGTTTACAGTCTGCATCGGGCAGTGTTTGCGGAATGAGTACAAGGATACCGCGACATAGGCTGAATGTGTACCTTGTTAATAATTACATAATGCCACGTCAATTACCGTTATTGATTATATGTGTATGGCGAGAGCTGTACTGTCTAGAATTCATGAAATATAAACTAAAGTGAGCTGAAGTAAAGATAATTGACTCGGGATATTGAGTAAGCTAATTTCTACAGAAGGTTTCAACATTTTAGAGATATGTGTTGTGTGTGTTAGTGCGTGTATGAGAAATTAGATTTAGATTTGTGGAAATTTGTTAAAATAAAAACTCGTATTTTTAAAACTAAATTCAAAATTAACGACTTATTATGTTGGTGCCATACTGTAATTAAATTCAGACAAGTTAATTTTAAGTAAAACAGTTATACTTCCCAATCATAAACAACATATACTCGTGTGTATATCTAATAGTGCTTATATTACGGACAAGATTACAAACATAGGTATTACAAAATTTTAAGATTCACATGTCAAATCTACTGTGAAACTACTAAAACATCATTTAAAAAACTTAAGGACACGATCGGTTTTCCATCAGGGATTAAAGTTCTCTGTGATCAGGAAAATCAATGATTAGGGCGTCAGTGTGCGGGTGAGTAACTTGTAAAATGTAGGTTGCTTGTCAGAAAACTCAACGCAAATGAAGGCACTGATCAAATCACCATTTATTTAGATCAAACTTCAGCAGTTATCAACGTCAAAAACCCTTGGATAATGCAGATCGCATGAGATTCGTCCAGATCGTGGTACATGGGCTACCGGTCTTAACAAAAAGGTGACGCAACAATACGGATGCCCCGCAATCATCGACGAAACGCTTCGCTCGAGTTCTTTCATTCACTCTAGATGCAACTTTTTCCATAGATGCGCTTACAAACTTAACACATAATATTTATCTCTCAGTATTTATTCCTACATAAGCTCATACAAGTTTTAAATTATGTTATAAATCGACCCAGACAAGGCCTTTATTAGATAAAACACACAGTTTGGTATTGTTTGATTTTTTGTTCAAATCTGTTTAAATTGAAAACGTACAAAATGTTAATTAATTAAACAGTACAAATAAATAAAAATGACAAATTTTATAAAAGACCAATCAGATACATTTTTACGGCGTTTACCCCCTAAGCAAAAAGAGGGGTGTTATAAGTTTAGCACCAATGTCTGTGTGTCTGTCTATCTGTGACATCGTAGCTCTCGAACGGATGGACCAATTTTGATGGGTTTTTTTACGTGAAAGCAAGTTTCCTTGCGGTGGTTCTTAGATATATTTGGTAAAAATCGCTGCAAATGTTAGAAGAGTTAGCTGATGTTAGGCATTTTCGGCATAAAATGGAATATTATGAAATTATTACGTCGTTTTCTATATATTTAATACTTGTAACTATGTAGATTTGGCTAGCCATCGTATAAAGCGAATAATATAATTTAACTAAAATATTAACACCTCTCACTGATAATTTCAATTCATTAAATGGAGACAACTACGATTAAGTATTATTTACGAAATCCAATTATTTTCCGAAGCACGAACGTTCTGTGACAAACAATTTACAAAATGTGCTGTCCAAAGTTGAATTAAATTTTAATTCAATTGATTTATATACGTGAATAACAAAACTATCATGTTAATATTAATGGATTCAGTGTCATATGAATGGAAAAATACATAGCCAAACACATTTGTATTAAGTTGTTAATGATACCATCGTTAAACTCGAGTTATTGTGTAAGTAATTGGTGAGCGTCACCAAAATATCGGTGCACAAATTTACTACGCGATGCTACGACAATCTGCTGCTACGCTACTGTTGCGTATGGCGTAGCATAATGCTACGCAACATTATTTTGCAGTATTTATTTTCAAAAATATTATTTACTAGTGTTTTTGCCCGCGACTTCATCCGCGTGGATTTTACAAATTACCCTACTGCTGGTTCGCGATAAAAAGTAGTCTACGTCATTTTCCGGCCCTTTAACTATCACATCAAATCATTTGACTCTCCGTTGTGAAGTAAATTAAGGACAAACAAACAAACTCATTTTCACGCTAATTATATTAGTATGCATTTCGAAATGTAGATACAAACGCAATCTTTGCGGCTTTCGTATTTTTGAAGACCGTACATTTTCTAAGCGTTAACATGTTTTCTTGCGCGTTGGGGACGGTGTCACTTGAAAATAAATTATAACATGTGAAAACAAATCCTGCATCTCGGTTGCATTATATTAGAGTGGAAAGAAACAATGCGTCATATACAACAAAAATAATAATGTAGTCGCTAATCGTAATTCAGCCGGTTTGAATCAACTGTGTGACGTCAATAATTTTACTCGGTTCCAGAAAATGTATATTCAGTAAATATATAAGTAATGGCTTACTTTTTATGTGAGATGCATTGTTTTAGTGTTTCATGCGTTTTTAACAGGATTAGGTCTAGCCCATGTTTTTCCATGGATGTTGTAAGCGGGAAAAGCGAAACTAAATATTATTTAACCCTCACAGTGATCAATACAACCTAGTTGTCAACACTCATTTGTCGTGGCAATACATGAGATCACCTGTATAATAGCTAATGATTTTTACCTTAGAACCTAAGAATACGTAACAAAACGTTCGCAACTTTAAATGAATATTAATAAATATTTCTTATATAGTTCATCTATCCCTTTACACATTTATTGTGTTTTAGAGTAAAAAATAATACAATTTGGGTTTTGTATGAATTTGATTTCAATTTCTACTAAGTGGAACCTAACCATCTTTAACACTTGACCTGTAACACACCAAAAGAAGCAGAGGCTAAAAACATGAGGAGCGTCTTATTACGTCTAGTTAATTTCTCAATACTTTTGGTTGCCTGGTACATCAGTCGAAAAATTCAAAGAAAAAGGCAATTGAGAGAAACTTTACTATTGACAAATTCAAATTATAACGGTGTGTTTGCCCTAAAGCTTTAAAAGATTGTAATTTTAAATTTTGGGAATAAATAATATTATAGCTTTATTGTCTAGTTTACAATTACTGTTTCTTTGTTTACTCTTCCTAATTCTAAAACACATGAAGTGTTAACACTCAAAGTATTAACATAAAATCAGTAAAAATGACATCTTGCTTTTGTAAACACAAACAAAATAGCAAAACAGTGTTTTGTCAGTCCTCCACACTTTGTTGAAGTTGATGAATGAGACAGGTAGGTACAGCGGCGTCTAAAGGTGAAAAATATTCCTCTCCGGCATTACTTAGCCCTTTCAAGTGGGGCTAATGGAGAGCAAAGATCACTGGCCATGTGTTATTGTTGAAAAAAATATGCGTGTGTTGTATATCTTCTAGAGGTAGGGCACCGATTTGCATATAATTTATGGATAGAACCGTGCTTAATAATGCGTGAGGTTAGCAAAAATAAACACACGTGTAACTGACATTGACATGCGCTGCATATTGACTTTGATATTGACGGCCGAGTGTCTGACACTTGGTGGAATTTTTTGGGATGTACTTTGTGTATAACAAACGGAAGCATTTGATGTTGTTATTTTTAAAATCTTCTGTGAAACAAGGAGTCTGGATATTTTGATGTCTAGATATGGATGAGGTAAAGATGAAGATATCAACATTTAATTTAAGTACTCAAATCTATATAATTTTAAAATGCCAATTAATATACTTACAACCTACTTGAATAAAACACAAAACCTAAACTAAACCTATAAAATATACACATCGTCCAGTCCCGCTCCGTTGCTGGCGGCGTTACCTCGTTGGATAGCTTGGCTGATCCTTTGCCGGAGGTAGCCACCAGCTCTCCTAACACCTGTGGTCTCCTCCAGGCGGCTAGACAGGTCGGACACAAGTTGGCGTGTCTCTGGACCCCAGGGACCCAATGTCTACACACCAAACGGCAAAAATATACGTCCCTCTCCGAGGATGCTATATTTGCGCCGCTTCTTGCCTTCTGCCGTAGCAGTGGCAGCGCCCGCGCTCAACGATGTCGCCTCAATGTGGCACGGGGCCAGGGTGTCCACGCAAGTGGCGTCCCACACCAAGGAGGAGCCGTGCTTCCACGGAACGAGTAAAGATTAAGTATTTAATACTAAATATTGTAGTATATTTATTGACTTTATCAAGTGGGCTTTAAAAGAAAGGAAAAATCAGAAGCATCTATCTATGCATCAACAAATCTTGCTGCGACCAACAATCCTGAATAGTGATTACGGCTCTCAGTGGGAGACTAACGTCAGGTCAATTTTGCTACATTTGTTGAAAATATAAATCAATGTTAACATTTAAGCAAAAACAGGAACAGCTTACAATCAAAAAGCTCGGTAAACATTTGGTGAATGTCCACACTTGTAAATATTTTTTGTTTTGTTTTATTTTAATGTTATATGTAGCACGATGTTATTTTCAGGCATAAACTACAAGCCTCGCTCCAATTCGGATATTTAATAAACCAAAATTGAATAGCGGAAAGGTACTTCTGAGTCTCGCCTGCACTAAGTACAGTCTAGATCGCAACGTCCGGCAGAGACAGTATCGCCCTGCTACATTATTCCATTTTGCCAAAATACATTAAGCAATAGTTGTCCATTAGAACGGTATTATTTGACCAGCCAGAGGTAGCGTGTTGGCTGGCCATTTCGTTTCGGAAAATTTACACTGCAGATAGAAAGTGGTCTCAGACTCAATCCTTTAACTTCTGAGGCAGACAATGGCTAAAAAGAAGTTGTAGCGAAATTCAATGTTTCCTATCATTTATTGGTCTTGTGGTTGTTGAAAACAATTTTAAATGAAATGCTCATTTTGAGTTGTCTAAAACGTCCTAATTAACAAGATTACGATTCCATAGAGGGCCAGCGGCGTTTGTCCGTTTATACCGAATAATAATTCAAACAAAAAAGCAGCCAAGTGCGTGTCGGGCCACGTAGGGTTTCGTAGTTGGGCCCTTATTGGATGGAATTTGTAAGAAAACTTTCATTATGACATCTCGAAGTATATTTTATAATTCAGTCGACTATTACTCGTTAGCCTGTCGTGATAGTGCACCTTCGAAGTTCAGTATACATACTACTGTAAATGTTTTCAGATTTTTGAAAGCATCAGTTTAAAAGATGATAGGGGGGACTTTGCCAAAAATATCACATAAAGCAAGACCCTCAATGTTTTTGAAAGACCTATTCAACAAATATTTCATCCCTAAGTTACGTGTTTGAAAGCCAAAAAAATATTTTACAAGATTTTATTCTACCATTTATCGGCGTGATTAATATCTAGTACTATATTACAGCTTCCTGGTAGTAAGGGTCTCTGAGCAAAGCCGCGAACAGGCAGACAGACAGAGCGAAACTATAGTTTGACTGCGGAACCCTAAAAACCAAGCCAGATATTGAGTAGTCATTGATAGTTTACAGTTTATCGTTACATTACGGATTCATGATTAGATTTTATGTAGTTATTATAAATTAAACCACCTAAAGTGGTTACTTTTAACTGTTTTATTGATGGTAACTGCACACAATCGATATATCTGATAGATACGAGTATAGATAGAAGAAATGTAGAAAAGAGCGAATGAGGATGCCACTGTGGCTCTATGCACTCAAAGTAAAATTTAAAATCGTGCCATTAATTAAATCTGGATACCAGTTTCGTAATTTACGGACCGCTGAATGGACATTAGAATGTAAGCGTAACCCAGCACTACTAGCAGACGCAGGCGGACCACAGACGTTCTTTCGATATTAAAACGTCTGCAGCTTTTGTGCGGGAAAGTAACTGGAACCGTTTAGAGCGAGAGCCTCGACGTTGGCACTGAAGATAAAAGTTTATGACTTATACATAAAACGATTTTCAAATCATATTTATGAGTGTCGTCCGAACATCTGCAATAGCTAGTTCGCGAGGAAATTGAAACCATCGAGTGCATAACGTTTCACGAACAATTTAAGTTGGTATTGTGTTCAGGACGCTGCGCCGCGAACGACGTGCTTTTTGCAATGGTCAGCAGACCTCGGCGCACTTTATTGTTGTGTTTTGCGGATAGTGTCTTTTGTAGGAATTTCTTTGCTGATATTACAAGGTTCAAACTTGGATATATTTCTAGGTGTTTCTTTCGAGGGATTTATACCTATCGTCGATGATGAATTATACACATGCGTTGCAGACGTTACACATTAATATAATTTTACAAATAATTTTAAATATATATTCTTTTTTTCATATCAGACACTTGATATGTTATTGGACTGACAAATAAGCTTACTGTAGTTACAAACCATTTAGAAATAAGTATTATTTGTTATAATCCATCAAAATCTTATACACCAGGGGTGCAATTCACTAAGGATCAACATCCTTACAACCTAACGATTAATGGATGTCACTATAGCTGTATAAAACAATCTAATATGTAGTTGATTTAACATGTATGCAGTTTATGGTATAATCCTCGCAGCATTGCGCTTAACTGCATCGTTACGCTCCGCAAGTCAAAGTCCTCTATCGCAACTAAAACGTTTCTTAAAATGCATTAATCATACCATTCCAATTCACTGTGCCACCAAACTTTGAACTCCTTCTCTATAATTTAAAGTTTAAATTTATTGGATGTCAATATTGCACGAACTTTGATCTGCAGTAACATCATATATTTTTCATTCCTACCATGTAACGCGTTTTATATTTTATTTGAACTTAGTGTGTGTGACGTTGCTCCGAAAATAGCCGCGTCGGTAACAGGAATCGTGCAAGCTGGCAACCCGATAAGAGTAGAGTTAATTAAAATAAACGCTCCACGCAAAATAAGTAGGTCCTTAGCTAACAGTGTGGTAGTCGTTGCAATCATACTTATATTAGCCACGGAGTGTCATTGGTGAAAATGAAACGTTTAAATATTATCAAAATCACCTAAGGCTCGATCCCAGTTTCACTTCGGCAAGTAGAAAAGAGCAGCAATAAAAAGAACTAACGATGTCTTAAACGAGGCATTTCCATACGCGAGGAGGGCAAATGACAAGGTATTAGTTCGCAACTGATTACATTCCTTGCCGCCTTCTCTGTGAACGACTGGCAATGAAGTAGCGACGAATAAACTTCATTACGCAGAGTTAAGCATGGGAAATTATATGGAGGAATTATCTTCGAATGACGGCGGTGGCACGTACATACACGAACACTTGGGGATTATGGCCCAGGGTACTTAGGAGCCGACTCTTCCGTTGTCACGGACCGTTTACATTTCACGACTCTACATTTAATAAGTACCTGGAATTTTCTCTCCACATCCGGCTGCGCTGGTGTAAAACGTCGATTTTCCTTTGTGGCGGGTTCCTACGCTGCAGGCTAGCGAAATGCACAGTCCCTTGAGAAAAGTAAATAGTGGTCCAGCAAAGGGCTTCGCTATAGGATTTAAATCAGTCTTTGTCTCGTGCTAAACGCTATCCTTTTGAGAGATTTTCCATCTTTGCGGAAGCTCCGACGGGGATTGTATTGGATGTCGAAATCTGAGGCTGCAGCGCATTTTCAAAACCTGTTTGTATTCACTGAAGCGATTTCCAGATCAACAACGGAGTTTTCTATAGAGGATGGAAAATTATTTATCTGCTTATACTCCTCATTTATCAACATTCCTTAATTAATGTCTTCTCTCAATGTTGTCCTGAAACTATAAGTGAGCCGGAGTTGTGCAAAATTAGGGTCGAAGAGACTATTGTCGGTGTTCTGATGGCGATACAAAATAAGTTTTAATTAATGGATAGGTATTCGGAGACACGCGTAGAGGCCCAGAGGACATATCGCTCGAATAGAAGCAGACAACCGGACAGTGGTGAACCAACATTAGCGTTAATTCAGAGTACTACGTACAACATTTTTCCTTATGTTCAAGATTGAAACGTTTCTTATAATTCTGGAATACCACAATACGTTACCTAGTAACTAATAACTAATCATTAGCTTGTTTACTCATGTTAGCAATTTATTTGTAATAGGGGTTGTTTTCAGGTCTTTCTCGACGCAGGACTAATGTGGGTGAAGTTAGTGAAAGTTTATACAGTAGGCAGCAGGGGAAGGAAACCTTGGGCCTAGTACAAAAGCGGAAGAAAAACAATTCGTCGACGTAACTAATAGGAAGTCACCTCGTTATTCACAAGTGAGTACCTACCTAGGTACGGCGACGAGCTCGCGAGCGCGCCTCCACTTCTCGACTTAATGAATGAGAATAATTTTGCCAAAATACTTCGGAGAGACGGGACACACGCCCCGGGAATTTTTCAATTTGCAACTGACATAATGTAATAAGAGTTACACCGTGAGTAAGGCGCTGCGTAATTAATAACCTGTGAAATATTACCTGCTACAATGAATTTAGAGGATAAAAGTTGAGTGATAAATTTAAATAACAAGACGGGGACGTATTCCGAACGAGAGCCCAAAATACTTGGGAATAGTTGTCCCGGTGATAAGTAGATGTGTCAGGACGTTTTACGGGAATCGCAAGTTTGTTCGCGTGCCTAATGAACGCGTGAACGCGGAATAACTTTGGGAAAGCTTGAATAATGTATGCTTTAACGAGATGTTTTTCTTGAGGGAATCTCATTAACCCACTTTCTGATTGTGTGAATGTAAACTTCGGGAATTCCTTATTCTAAGTGAGAGGAATCTTTTATGAGCTCCCTAAGTTGAATCACCTTCCGATTATGTAAGAGTCGTTTGTCACTTACTCAAATGTTAAAACAAACTTTTTATCCTTAAACAATATATCACCTCTTTCTAGTTTCCATGTGTTAATGATGTTTTCAGTCTGCACTTGTTTTAATTCAATCACCAGTGCTCCCTACAAAATATGTTTACTTTACAATAGACACTCAGCTTGATCGGCGGTGACCCTTATTGGTGGCAAACGCTAGGAAATTTCATAATTATTAGGAGTACGAGTACTAAACCTGTACTGTACCCATAAGCAGCATAAGGAACATAACTTGATGTAAAGATGTTGATTTTCAACCAACCCATAGACACACTATAATAGACAATAATAAAAATAAAATTGTGTCGTGTCGGTCAGGTAAATAAAATGATATATCTAAATATCGCAATCCAAATTTCAAACCACACTAATATCATATAAAACGTGTTATTATGTCTTTCATATCCTAGTTTTTTTTTCTTGGATTAAAAGCAAGTGAACACTTTATCACGGACAAGATAAAAAATAATATTTACACTATTTGAAATTGTTACAACGTTCATCACTGGTTTCCTCGAGCAGAATTATATTAGAAACGCATTTATAATCCGTCTACTATTGAATTGTAACTACTTTAGTCTTAACACCTTGTATAAGTCTACATAGACGAATCGAACCCACCTGGCTTCCCCCACTGTATTAAACCTGAAACTACTTACATAATCGCATACAGATGACCGGCTAAAACCGAATTCCCTTTATTACAACCATAAAATTTACCGATATTATCTCAGGCGAGCCAACCGGGCCATAAAAGTAATCCTTCTATTTTAATGGTCCTCCAACCTGCGGGATGCAACTATGTGGGCAAATCGCTTTAACCCCCACATACTGCGCCAAAAACATCGATACACTTCTTTAGAAACAATCAAAATGCATACACGTATTAGGGATATGCTCGTATACATGAAATACACTGCTCAGTGAGGGCTAACGATATGCTCAGAGCTCTTTCATACATCACTAAGACCACCCGTCGCCTCCGGAACTGCTGTGGTAACATCTATTTGTGAAAACTTTCAAATGACTGTCTCGTTTTAATTGTTAAACCATTCCTTGCCTGTAATATTGATAACTTTAAAATATTATAGGCTAATACATCAGTAAATCAAATATATCAAATTAAATCCCTAGAATTAAGCAGGAACTAAAAGTATAAAATAACTGGCCAAGTACACACATGAACCTGGAAAAGATTGCTTTTTATTTCGAAAAATAACTAAATATTCTTCAAATTTGCGTGGGATTTAGAAAGCAACAACAACAGTAATAAATTAACCCAACAAGATGTTACAATGGAGCTGTTCCACCCGAACTAGAACCAATATAGCATTTTAAATATTCACATAAAATCCTTCGCCGGGCGCTGTTTAATCGGCGCGTTAAATTCGAGAAAAGTCGAGAACACGTCAAATATTAACACAGCTCGTGCGTTGTTTCAGTAAATGGGATAATATCCCACTCTTGCATCTTTTTTTTTTAATCTCGATAAAAAGAATAAACGATTACACAATATACGATTTTAAAGCAACTAAAGATAAGAATGTGAATTACTTAAACCAGGTGTTAGTCGGATCACTATAAATCAAGTGGAACTAAATCAGCACGCTACTTTCGAAATCTAATTCCGCAAACAAAGAAAGCGAAAACCTGTCTACCTTTATCAATCAAAACTGTTTGAAAATTGTATTCCGTAGTTGGCATTGCGCTGCGGAGGCGCGCAAGAGAGACAATTGGAAAAATGTATCACGAGTAAAAAGTCGTATCGGAATGTAATATAGAGAGGACACAGCTCGGAATATTCTTGTCAAGTGAAAATAAAGGGTCAGGGAAATACAGTGACAGTTCGAGAGCAGGCGGTGGTCATCTGACGCGGGCACAAGCTTCGAATAAATAAAGCCGAGCCAAATAACGACGTCATCTTCACGTGTGCCCGTCACGGGAAAGAGCACCTGCTCTCATACGACACATTCGTGACATGCAAGTCAGACTATTGTTAATTTCGTCGGAAAGCGACACATTTTCGTAAGAGAACTTTTATTATGTTCGACATTGTGCGCTTCCTCATTCAAGTGGACGTCAGAAAGCGCCTTAACGACAGCCTCGAGATTTATACCCGGTGCTCCTGATTTATATATTGTGTACATGCGTCTTACAGTCTTATGTTTGATATTACCTATTGGATGGCGGACGTTTCGGGAGATTTACAGCGCGCTTTACTGAAGGGGAACGTGCAATAATACCAAACAACGTATTTTTTTATTTCACCATTTCACGTCTTCCCTGTGGAATCGATAGGAATGTCCTGTTTTATCGGTTGAAGCTCGTTGCAATTTTAACAAATTCAAAGAGAGTGCTGAAACTGAGCATTTCGCTCTCGCCACATTTCCATCGCATTTGACTAGGTAAACATATCAGACGCAGCACAACCCTACAGTCTTTCCACCACCGACTTCATTGAGACCTCGCAATGCGAAAAAAGCAATTTCGCCGCACTCTCTTTTGTCGGTTGGCATATTAAGGAAGCAATATTATGCAGATTGAACTGTCAAACTCTGTGCTAGTAGACAACTAAGAATGTTGCGGTGTTGGAATGTCAACCAGTTCAGGCGAATCTAACAATTTGTCAAATTGTCTTCATTATTGATTATTTTACTTTAATGGTAGCATTTAATCATTCTTGAAACAAATGTTTATTATTATTAAAAAAGAAATAACACATATATGCACTGCAAATATATTTTTTAACTATTACAAAAATTTATCGTAACACTTAGGAAACTTTTTGAGGTCAAAAATTTAAATTTTGACTTATGTTTTTAAAGATGTAGAAAATTTCCAACTTATACAACAATCTATACAAAAACAAGTTCACTAATATCTGTTAAAACTAACTAAAGTTCTTGTTTATTTTTACACATTTTACAATTCTAAGTGCAGTACTGCAGTTTATACGAGTATAAAGGTAAGCAATATTATGGTAATCAAAATATAAAAACCCTCGTTCACCTCACACTTTGCATCTCAAGGCTTGCATTCTGACTGATACCGAGCGATGCCTCTAGAGAAAAAATGAGAACTCCATTTGTAATTCTATGCGCTTTAGAGCTCCTCCCGTGTAACCTCATACAGGGTGAATTCTGACGCTTTGTATTATTCCTTTTAAAACATTGTAAATTCAAATAACAAAGTACACTACCATTTAGTTTAGACACCGCCACAAAATTTTAATTTAAAATCTCGTCTCAGTACATGTCTGTGATACGCTGAGGAGTGTTCGTCTTTTAACAAGTAGATTTTCACAGAAATCATACTTACGAATATGATAAATGCGAAAGTAAGTTAGATTATCACCAGTTAGCGCCTTAGCAGTACAACAAGCGGTTCAAAATTTAGTCAAAAGTTTTTACTAAGGGCTAGTTCCTCAAATATTTTATATACTAAGCATTTATTAGCTTAAATTTTGTAAAAATAAAAGTAATCGAAAGCACCTCGATATGACTGACATAGACATATTCAACAAACCCCCATGAGACTGTGACATACATCCCCTCTTTTCATTTATATAAAAGTAACATAGTATTTTGTGCATTCAATTTACCGTAGATACAGATTCATTGTGCATCAACCTTTAAAAAATCAGTAAATCGTTCTATCAGTGGTAACTGTGGGTCTGAAACTGTCGGACGAACGTGCATAGACGCTT
The DNA here is from genome assembly GCA_910589575.2 of Carcina quercana. Lineage (NCBI taxonomy): Eukaryota > Metazoa > Arthropoda > Insecta > Lepidoptera > Depressariidae > Carcina > Carcina quercana. The sequence goes on along the minus strand of OU342432.1, from coordinate 11,711,260 downwards.
TCATCGAAATGGCAAGGGATCAAAAGAAGAGTAAATAGTCACCTTCTAAACCAACGCGTAACATCGTCGACCTCATCGTCACTTAACATCAGGTGAGATCGAGGTCAAGCGTTGGTCTAGAAGGTGACTATTTACTATCTATCTATCTGTATCTACTGTACTATCTTCTGTACAAAAAGCCTATCGTTTCTGTTGTAAAGAATGCTGCTAAATAACACAGCATCATATCCAGGATACTCTAGTACACACCTGGGCCTATGAAGAGCTCAAGTTTGTTGGTTTACTGGCGTCACCTTCAAGGTGGCTTTCTCTACTAAATATCGGCTGTCTGCTGTTCTTGGTGGGCAGAGCAGACTCACAAAACCATATTTTTCTGAAACGCAAACTTCGAAACCTTGAACACTATCGAATGTACAAGATGTCAAATACTTATTTAAAAACTCGTGGAAAATTGAAAGTGAAAATTGCCAAATACAAGAATTCGTTAATGTGTAAATCGGAAACTTTTCAATTTGGTTTAAGGGACAATATTGGAGTGCTAAAAACCGTTAATATTTTATTACACATGTGATGATAAACGATCTCTTGGATCAACCTTACTTTTAAAAATACAACAAGAATAGTATCTTCAATTAACATGTCAGCAATTCCCCACAGTTCAAACACTAACGCTTCACGATGTTTCGATTAAATAGGAATATCAGTTGGTATATGTGAAGTAACAGTTGGTACATACGAAGAGCACACAGTCCGCGGAGTACGACCCATGGAAGTCGATAGCGGCCGATGTCGGTCGTCGACGTCGCTTTGTCTTACACTGGCGTACAGGCCGAACCACGAGTATTTGCATCACAATGCCTCGAATTTGATGCCTACCTAACATAGCTCGAACCCTCCGCATAATCCGACCTCGTATGAATGGAAATCTGGCAAGTATGGACTTCCTATATAAGTTCGATGAAAATCGTAATGATATTTTTTTCCTTAAGGAAACAGAATTTAACAGGGACTTGTTGGCGGAAAGGTCTTTTTCGATTCCGTTCAATGTTTATTTATATTTAACTTTGAGAAAAATTGTTATTTAGATGTGGTTGAAATTACAACATCAAATTTCTTATCATATTAATTATGATAATGTCATGAACCTTTGAATCACACTGAAACAATAAGTTAAAAGCGAGTTTGTTTCTATATTGGTTACCTCTCGGGGCCTCTACGGCATGAACCACCGTGAAAAAAATTGCAAAGGTAAGGATACTTTTTCGCCAGATCCATTGAGTGGTTCACGTTACCTAAGTTCAAAGGAAACGAAGCCGCTGGAAAATCACCATTAGTTGCTTACTTATCAATGCTACAATCCGTTCGTTCTTTGGTCACCAAATCAACCATGTAAATTGTTTCTGATCTAAGAATTACATTCTCTGACAATGCTTGGATTATCACAATCTGTACTCACAAAGACATACTCGAGCAGAAAACAGACTGTGTTATGTCTATTCTCAATCTAATACCGTACAATAAATCTATTACTGCTGCGTCAGATTAATTCAAAGCCGGAATAACATATCAGTGGCTCAGATTCCCTCAAGTAGGAACACGACAGGCAGCTCCCCTATATTGAACAAGACGAAGCCACTCACATAATGGTCCCATTGTCCACTAGCGGAGATGTTATCTTAGAACCAATTCAGACAAGAAGTGTATCGGATATTAATTGATTTGGCAAAGCACTCAGTTCTTGTGAACCCCTTTAACATTCTCTGTAATGCTTACATGCATGTTAGGTACATTTATTGTAAACAAAGCTTACCATTAATAGCTGCATGATTTATATAGTTCTTTATTTTTAAATGGCTTTATGATAACAGTAATCGCAATAAGCTCCAGTTCCATCGTTAAACGTTGTCCTCACTCACACAGCTTTAAACTTTTTATATACAACGTAGGTAAAAAAGTTAAGCCACCAAATGAATTCTGCCTGAGAGTTACATTTTTCTCCGAGATACCGCCAGTAATCTGCTAGACCAGCAGGAAATCTTCAGCCTCCACTCCTTCCTTAATTAGCAGAATATTTCAGAGGGAAAAAGGAAGCAACAGGAAGCATTGCAGGCAGTAATAAAAGGAAGCGGCTCGTGACCGTTATGGCTGCCTAATGGAGCTACGTTATCTAGCTGAAGGTGAATGAAAAAAAAAAGGTATAAAAACATGAAAAATTAAATTTTGATTGGTAATAAACCAAGGAAGGGAATATTAATTTTTCTTGCTGATTTAAATTAAACACCATGTCTAAATCAGAAGCAGCTATATCAGTTTCAAAGGGTGATAATAAAGTAAAACTAAAAATTCAAACAGAATCTAAGCTGATTTCATTTATTCAGGTGCAGAAGTTTAATAAAATATTCTTACTGCAAGTCAACTGAAAAAACGTCTACGATGATTCTACGAAATCTTTAAAACAAAATCCCGATGGAATAGACCCGAAACACGAACTTGATTTGCGACTCAACTACCATGCTTTGGCATTTAAGTCAACCGTAAAGGCATCGAATAAATTGTAGGTCAGAAGGGACAGATAAAGCGGGAGAGTATTTTCCGCAGCTTTTTCTTTCAAGCTACTTGGTATTATTGACCGGATAAATTCTTAGCGTTTCATTAAAAAAGACCGTCACGAATTTAGTTATTTTGGTTTACTATTTTTACGATTCGTAAACCTTTTTTTTAAAACATAAAAATGTGTTTACATATCTATGTATGAGTACATTTCATTAAAAATTCGAATATCGAAAAATTACACACTCACTCAAATAGTAAATCAAGAATCGCTTCTCAACTAGATTTCAAATTCCAATTACTCCGTTGAGAGTTTACGTTCGCGCTTTACTTGTTTTCTTTTAAATTTGAATTTAAGGCAAACGGTTGCTTCAAAAGATCATTTACGATTTAAATGGGCTACAATTTGGTACACAAGAAATGAGACAGGGCCAGTTGAAGATGGACGACGTTGCGCTCTTCCATCGTGCCGAGGAACCCGGAACGGAGGATCGCGAGTTAGACTTGAACTTTATCCTCGAAATGAGTATCGGAAATTTACATCAGCTCGTAATACCGTACCGGCTCAGCCTTTATTGTTAACGCCGTAATTTGAATTTCGTCTTTGATATTTAAATGAACCCCTACTTGAGACACTGCCTTAGTTATTTGAGTTTTTGTAAAACAATCAAGTTTGCTTACAGGAAGCCCGTGTAATTGTAAATCTCGCTCTGTGGTCTTAATTAATGCACGGAATCACTTTCGTGGCCTTTGACTGGGCCGCCTCACAACATTGAACAGAATGAACAGAAGGAAAATCGGGTGCCCCTAACGACAAATTTTACGATGTTTTATTTACATGTTTTTTATTGCTAACTTTAAAGGCTTTTCGATACATTTAGCAATATGCTAATGTCGCATTTTACTTAAAAGGAAGTGCGATTGACATTGGTTCGTTCGACGAAATTTTCGTTATGTTTTTTGTCGATTCAACTTTTTCCAAGATACGAAAATAACATGGAAGCGAATTCCTTTCCAAGTAGATAACATAACTTTACAAAGATTCCATTGATAAAATTTAACAGATAGCGTCGTAACGCAACTTTTACAACTCGGTATATAAAACGTTCCAATATCTATGCAGATAACGGTTCGCGTGCGTTCTGCTCCTTTCCGTGTTGTAAACTTTTCGGGCGGGCCGTCTGTCTCGAGATTGAATCGATATCGATGACTCACTAATTTGACTTTAACATGAATACCTACAATGTGAAAAACGTACCATATACGTACGTTACTTTGTGATATTTGTGCCGTAGTACATTTATTGTAACACAGTATGTAACACAATTTGTAACGAAGTATGTACGTACGTGGCGGTGAATGTAAGACAGTGTGAATCTAACAAAATATGTAGTACAGTATGTGACACAATATGTAAAAAAAAAATACTTTTATTTGTTCCTCTATTAACTTATAACATGGTATATTTATACGTAAGTCTTAATAACTACTCGGAACAAAACGGCCGATGGGCTCAGGTCTACCGTTGGCCAGCCGCCGGCAGACCTGCTTTTCAGCCCACGCTTTTTACATAGCATTACAATATAACACATTACAATACAACAAATGTGACATGGTTTGTGATGCAGTATTCAACACACAATATTACACAGCATTTAAAACATTATGTAATACGAGTATGTTACACAGTATCGTAAAGGTCGTTTTCGATTTAGCGTTGTCAACTATCTTTTTTCCTCAAGTTTTTTGGTTCGATTTTATTTTTTGCCTTAGTTGTCATTTGATATGCTTGTTTGTTCACCGATTATCAAATAAAGGGGAATGCTCGTTGGCTACCAATTTGAGTCGGACGTTTCAAGAGGAGGCAGTGAAGTACTTTGGTAGTCAGAGATACCCTTACCTATAGGGATTAGCGTAACAACATGTTTTGACGCACAGAACTGCCAATATATGACGTCACATAAACGTAGCAAACGAACCACGAACAAGTAGGTTTTTTGTTGTATGCTGTCTCTGTCTGTACCTCAGTATTCTTTCTATATGATAAAAGCTAGGAACTTAGTTCAACGATGTTAAAATAAATTTAAAAATCTACTAAACAATTACTAAGTCTGCATTTTGGAGTAGATTCAAGGCAACCATATTAAATTATGATACGATAGAATTTTCTTTCGATTGGGACTCTCAAAATGATGCTCCGTCTCATGCTTATCCAATTATTTATAAATACCTATCAGATTGTATCTTTAAACCGTATTTCCTTGTTGGTTGTGACACATTGTCGCGATAAACGTAAACATTAGCTTACTACGAGTAGGTACTGTTATGATAGCCATCACTATTAACACCTCGACACCGATGTTATCTTTACCATGTAATGTGACGTCACACGGCACCTCACTATAATTTGCAGTCGACAAATCGACCGATTGATCGGAACGTACCGGTTTTATCCGATTTTAGACGAACAGGTATGCATGGTATCAAGTAAACCCAGTTAATGGACACACGGGAATAATATTACTTTGCGTAACCAGTCACACATTCGTATTGGGTTTGATTGACGTTATATTAATAACAGTTATCTAACATCGAATACTGTTACACGAAGCATCCTGTTTTATCTTATATCTATCATGCATTTTAAAATATGGTAGCTACTTCAAACGCTCGACTGTAAAATAGATGTAGCTATTACCGTAACTGTTTTAGTAAAAAATGTAAAAACGTTTCATAGTGCTGTGTTTCTTTGCTTATTTGAATAACAAAGGTGCAGCTAATAAATCTAACATCAAAGAATTTAAAGCAGTAGCAATTACAAGCGGAGCCAAAATATATAGAGCACGACAAGGTGTCGACGAGGCGTCACCGCTAACACGCTGGCGTGCATTCTTCCCGCGTTCATTAACATAACAAGTAGTTTCGTTAATCAAATGTACGAAATTAATAGCGCAGTTTAGAGTCGACGTTCCGCCTGGCAATCACACGGTCATTACAAATTGCCTGCAATTACCGCTACACCCTTCCCCCAGCCCCTGCCTACAATGTTCATGGCGGGGTTTTTTATACCGCTCGTGGCGTATTTTATAATAGTTTGCATACGTGACGTTATTAATAAAATATTGAGGGCGCGCAGACGTAAATTTCAGAACATATTTGAGCTATGATAAACGGAAAATTTTATGCAAGGTTTAGCTGCTATTTGCAAGCTTACGTGTTTGACATTTAATTCAAAGCAGGTACCTGTTTTAAGGGATGTCAGTGAGTGCTTGCACGCAGTAAATATCTACTAGTTTATTTACATAAACCAGAACGGCTTTTCGAGGGGGATGTCTTTCAAAGATACCCCTTAGGAGAGAAGGATATGTGATATTTTTATTCACTAAAAACCCTCGGTGGTCATTCTCCGCGCAAGTCGAAGAGCCCTGGGTACTGGCTAGGTACAGACCAGCGCTCCTCTGGCGCTTCGCATTAAGCCCTCCTCTTGGCCATTCACCTATGACTATGTCATCTATGGATAACAGGAACTGTTAAAAAATTGTTTTTGTTTTTCATGCTTTTATAGTTATGGTTGATTAATTATTTTCAGTTGATATATATTCACACAGCAGGTTAGGTAGATGATCTGCACTCAACCAGCTTTACCCACTTTTAGGGGTATCATATCTACCTATAGCTTGAGTGCTCTATTCCTACAAACCTCAGTAGACTATGCAGCCTCTAGTATGTAGATCCAAAGATATTTATTTTCACTCACTCAAAGGTGTATAAAGCTCTCCATTCCTCATCCTTTGAATGATGTTATCGCGATTTCCCAAATGTTTCGCTCTTTTTGATCTAAATTCTTTATATTTGGCTTTGCGTTTCGCCTTTTCCTACCACACATCTCGATTCTTTTGTGGTGCGATAAGGAAGGTAAGATAAAAACTCAAATGTGTATTCAAACTGCAGTGCAAATATTGGGGATTCGCGGGTTCTTGGGGAATGCTCAAAAGATTCTATCTAATAAAAGATAGAGAGGTTTTTTTTTCGTTCTTTGTTTTTGTCACTGCAAAACTTCCTCTGTAGGGATGATATTATGAAAGTGTCGACACAAGTTGAATTAAAATAGGATATGCCAACTTTAAATCAATTTACAATCCTTTTTTAAAGAAATAGATATTTTTGTGTTTAGGAATTTATTGCTTTATGGTAAGCAATAAATTTAATCCCTTTAATCCCTCGGGTGTCAAATTTATAAAAATGAGATGGAGGTGTACTTTCTCAGTAACATTTTACTGCGATCACCAATTCGCTTGCCAAACATGTCTAATATGCAAATTTTCTCTGAGAAAGTCCTTGAAATCTTTGGCATTATTTAAAAAAAAGAATGATGCGAACTTATTTCACATATTTTTTCAGACTTTTTTGATGTTGAAACAAATTAAAGATGTGGTATCTATATCCTGCCACCTCCTTTTATCTTTAATAGTAAAAAAAAAGAAAATTATAATAAAAAACACCAGCACGACCTTACTATTGCGATAAGAACTCGTCGGAGATTTACATTAATATAGGATTGTGCGTAGAGGATCAAAATGTTGGCGATGCCGAAAATAAGTATTTATTGAAGGGACGGTCGACCAAAACCCGAAAGGAATATAACGCATTCAAATATCAACGAAATTTATCAACCTCCGAGCATCGGGTCCAATACGTTTGGGTCGTTTATGGCATATTACAGACGAACACTCGTCAGCTCTTCGCCGGAAAAGTCAATTTGACGCAGATTACGGAATAACGAGGAATCTCACTAAAACACGAATGTCTCTTGGTACGTATGAATAAGACCGTGTGGATCTGAATTACAGAAATAAATTGTTTATCCAGGTTATAATAAAAAGTTGCAAACGAAAAAGTTTTTATAAGTTTAAATATTAAAGACGTACAATACTTGTCAAAAGTATATAGTAAAGTCCGTTCACTTAGTGTTGCTTTTGCAAAATGCTGCCTCTAGTCAAACGAAGCTGACAGGATATCAAAGAAGGCAGACGGCGATGTACACCCTGGTGAATTAGCAGTTTTATATTGAGGCATCGCAGTGAGGTTGTGTTTGTGATTTTGTCGTGACTGACGCTTGTATAGAAAATGTTTTGTGTTCAATTTTATGTTCCATCATGTATACCCTTTTTTGGTCGATTAAATTATTTTTGCTGCCTAAATTCGACCCTATATACGCATTAATTAAAACTCGTTTTTTATTACACGTTCGGGTGTACCAAATCTAAGTGAACGGACTATACCCCTAACTCACTATTTAACTTAATAAACTTGTACACGATCGAATAGTTCATAAATAATAAGAAAAATCCACACATTTGCATGTCAAGGTATCATTTGACAAAGCGAGGGAATGTTGAACATGACTCTTATGAAATAAGCCCACCACGATAAATTGTACATGTGTATAGGGGCTAAGCGTCCACTGAGTGGCCAGTGTAACTCCACGGGAGCGTTTCGCGACGATGTTCTATTACAAAAGGGAATTGGATCTTGATTCATTGGTTCGGAAAATCGGCAGCGTACCTTGATAATTTCATTTCTGTACAATTTGATCGTGTCCGTGGTCAGACGGTTCCTGGGGTCTCCCCGGACCCCAACACAATACAGGGACTCCCCTACGGCTCTCACACACAATACTAAGCTTTTATTGCCTCCTTTTACAATCTCCCATTACCTCCAAGGCTCCAGTGCTACGGGGAATCAGTTTCGTTACAGTTTTATTATTTTTCCTTTTGAACGATTTCTGTGTCGTTTCTTTTCGATAGTATAATGCGCTATTTCATTTTATTTAGTAACAACGATTTAGGTAATATAAGTCATCATATCTATCCCCGATGGCAAACAGAATCAATGAGATACCTTCATCAAAAGCAGACGTCGCATCGCCTCGTTTTATTGTTTAGGAATTGATTTAGTTTGGAAAGAACATTTCCAATAGGCTGGGTTGCCTTGAAAGTGAATTTCATAAAAATCTTAATGGTGAGATTTGCTAGCTTGCTCATTTGACTGCGTGTTTTACAAATAATCAAACCAACCTGTAAAGTATATTTCCTACGGCTCAATAAAATACTTGCTGCGGTAAAAACTCATATGACCACATAGAAAAGACTCACCAAATTTTCTGACATTGTACAACAAAACAAAATCTTTAAAGCAACGGAACGTTTACTGTCTGAAGAAGTACGAATCAAAATATTACATTAGAGGTAGCGTTTATCGACGCTCTGTGTGGACAGGGAGGCCCTGGTCAGCTTTTACACAGATTGTATTGGCGCAAATACGAACGGGCGATACTGTAAATACACTTGCTGGCAGGACGAATTGAAAATTTTGTAAAATTCATGAATATGAATAAGTGTTCCGTTGCCGTGAATGGGACATCAATTATTCAGAATGTAACTCGTATCGCATTGATGGTTTGGTGCGGGTTCGACGCCGGGCCACGATGAGAGTACATCGACTGTATCTGACGGCAATTCACATTATATCAGTGCTCATTTAAAATAGTACTCCCCCTATCATGATTTTCGAATGATTTCATGGACAATGTTCATGAAATCATTTTGGCAACGAGCCGAGTGCAATATGTGCATTAAAACCAAAACTATTTCTGCGTGATTTCAATTTTATACGTGTAGTAACAAAGGACAAGGACTCACCCCTTATACCTTTGTTTTACATTGTTTATGGATTCATAAATACAACTGATATAAGGAAGAGTTCAAATAAGAAATGTATATTCCTAGAACGAAGTGTATACCACAAGAACAACGATCATTGCTTCTCAACTTCACAGAAATAGTATCTTAAAGTTTTGTGCCGCATTCAGAATTAGCAAGTTAAAACTGGAAAGGAACAACGACCATGGCAAATAATGTCAAAATATGTCCAAAACTATTTTCTTTCGCCACAAAAGAAGTTTGCGACAACACTGCAGTCTGCATTTCCGATAGTGCCCAACTAAAGTATGTCGTACGCTGGCTGCGTTCAGAGCGATGTCAGCTCCAAATTACAGGGCCCAGGAATCGGATGGCCGCGCCGCGCACTTCACTACTAACATTTTTAAAGCTTTGAAAGTAGATGGTTCAGAACTTAATAATCTCTTTACTCTTTGTTCAGATCAATAAGGTACGTAGCCGTGTAGTTTATTGAGTTGTCGCTTAATTTTTTTATCGGAAAAGCTTTAAATGGTCAGCTATTTGTTATGAAAATTACTTTTCATAGGTAGATATAACTAATTATGCTAATATTAAACTCGTGGCGCAATTTACATGTTGACTCTTTAAATAAGAAAGTGACGAACAGTTTTGGAACGTAATATAACATAGTTTTCAGGCTCTATAGTTAGGTCATTCTACGAATCAAGTGCATTAGAATATATCCTTTTTGATTTAGACTTAATGCAACAGCAGCGCTGATAAGCTTAGGAAAATTTAGTAGAAAGTAATTTTTCTAAACAAATGCGAAAAGTAAAGTTTTTTACAAGTTGTATTGTTGTTATTGTTTTTATGTTCGATTGTTATTATGTTGAGTAAAAATATCAAAACATTACCCTTCCGATACCGGGATTCGAACCCGAGGCATCCTTATCGGATCATGTCTTTATTGATGATGATGATGCCGATTTGGTGAATTTATATTCATCGTTACATAATACGTAGGTGCCGTTGACCAACTTCTGTATAATTTCCTCTGTCACTTTTTACAACATTCACGGGGTGAAATGGGGCGATTCTATATATATTAAAAAACCACATGGCCAAATATAAACATCCAAAATCGTGTACTTCCATTTGACTGTACATTTATGAAATAAAACACAAACTAGACAAATACGCTAAGTAGTAATTTGGCGATTAAGTCATTTTGCCACGGAGTCAATTAAAGGCCTAAGTGAAATGATATCTAGTCATTTAGTGATGTATTCACTAGTGCAGTCAGTCAGACTTCTATCTAGACAACCTTAGATCAACTGTAATATGTACACATTTTCTTCATCTCTATTTTCATCTAGTTAACTTTTTTGTTTCTCCGAGCGACACCAACACAGATGTGGAGGTAGCAAGCTCAGTTTAAGATTGCACTGGGAGTTACTGTACGCGAAAATTGTAATCTCAGAAAAATGCACGATGCAAATATGTCCGACCAATGAAAACGTTTTACATTTTGTACGCAGAAACGGTTAATCAGTTTAACAAAGTATTTTACTGACTTTACAGGATAACATAGAATCATGCATCACGTTAACGACGGCGCACTTCTCCAATACTTCTAAAAACATACGAGTATTGTGTATTTTTAATCCTATAACATCAAATCTTAAACAATATTAAGTCAGCACAAACGCTGCTGTATCAATTAACAGCGTCATTTAAAGCTACAGTTATAGTCTCTATAGGCACAGAGTTTTTTTAGTTACAAGTTAATGCGTTCAAAAAGAACTACACACCGAATTCAACTGCCCTATAAGTGTACAGCATTCATCCCCTAAAATAAATTAATACCTAATTAAAATTTAAGACTTATATGGTTTTCTCATGGATGCCATTGACAGAATTGGGCCAAATTTAAATGACTGACCATTCGAGAAGAGCCAGCATTCAAATAAAAAAAAAGAATCATCAAAATCGATTTACACAGTCGAAGAGCTGAGCTAACAATCATAATTTTTTTTAAACTTTACCAGTCGAATTGAAAGCCTCCTCCTTTTTTGAAGTCGGTTGAAAATAGAATAGTGCATACATATTCAAAAGAAAATATTATAAAATAGTATTAAAAACAGTAGACTACCTAAAGTATGAGCCCGGTGCTAAAGGGCTTATGTGTTAAATCCTCCGTCTCCTTGAGAACAACTCCATCCCGGCACGTTCCGTCAATAATTTTCTTGGAGCATCACAGATCTCGCTCGTGAACAAATCGAGGTGCAGTAAACATCGAATAAAGGAACTTGTCTATAAAATATCATTTCCAGTTCCTAGATTTTTGTTTTTCCATCGAATCTCGTTCCACAAGTGGGCAATAATTGAAAACGAAACTGTTTTGCGCGGGGGCGAGATCGCGAGACACAGCATAAAGGCGCTCAAAATAGATTGAACGTATAAAATTTTCAGTTGAAATTCGCACGAACCGCCGCCGCGGGAGGCGCTCTGTATCTTTTTACTTTGTAACCTTACTTTTTATTCCATTAGCGCGCGTGTGAGCCCCTCTAGCCAAATATCGTGGAATAATAAAAGCTGTTTAGTAATGATAATGCGGGACGCAGCTTTTGCTACACTAGCCAAACTGAATTAAACTTGCGCACCGTGAATTTTGTGTTTATATTTACTGCCGTTGAAAATCTGTTTGTTTTTGAGCTAACCCTTGCTTTTCGTTAAATCCTCTTCTATGTGTCTAATTGGAAACTGAATTATGAATGCGACGCTGAAACTTCAAACGCTGTTACGTCGACTGAAGTTCATTTGAGAAAAGAACTAAGTTTTACAATGACTGGATGGCGTAAAAAAGTTAGTCACATTTTAAGTCTGGAAAATCTAGGAGCTTTTCAAATTGTGATCCTCTTTGGAGCTTTCTCTTTACTTTATATGCGCAATGTACAACGCTATTGCTCTAAAGCAAAACTTTTTATTTCCGTTTATACCGAGTCAATCGTCCGCGAACATTTTTCAGGCAAACTTTAACAGTGGAGGCAATCGCTCCTGAAATTCGAAAATGAAATCGTTCCGAGCGTCGCCAAGATTTATCGATGGATGTTCGAATTTACTTTGAAACTTTGGGGACATAAAACTTATGACACGTAATCATGAGTATATACCGTAGTTATCGCAGCGTCCGTCGAATCATCCGAAATGGAAAATTAACGATTTTATATAACCTTTGCTGAATTATCACCGTACCCGAATACATCGCACAAGTTTCAGCTAAGTATTGATAATTTAAATGCACCGCCATGAAATGATTTTTCTAAATTCCTAAGGGGATGACGACAGAGCCAAAAGTTTTTATGGCAAACAACTAGAGCTTTAAAATATTAAACATTTTTCTACACACAATTTCTACACGTCCAAAACTGTGGATCGCCTACTGGGCAGATAGTAAAAAGGTAATAACAGGCAGGTTACTTGTAACTATTTTAAAAAAATTGTAAGATATAAACCTTTATCCAACACAAACCGTCGAAAAGTAATTCTTGTCACGTGGTGAAAGCGCTCTACACCAATCGGTCACGGGCTACGACGTAGAGGTCTGTGATCGTAAAATGTGTGAAAATTATTACACACACACACACACAGTAATCTTTTAAAATAATATTTCCACGTTTACCTTTCAGACAGGCAATGTCCACTGCTGAACATAGGCCTCCTCCGTGGTTCGCCACCATGACCGGTCCCGAGTAATTCACCTTAAATACCTTTATTTTCTAAGTTCCTCTTATATTCTTTCCGGAGAACCTTTTTAAACCTTTCCATTTTGTAAGACGCTATCTGGCGCGCAAGGTGAACGTCCTCTTAGCCACGTGGTGACACCAAGTGATAAATTTACAACAATCTGCTGCCCGCAGTTTTAAAAGGAATCTTTGCTTGTTACCAAGACCGCTTTGCGGAGTGACACTGCACTTTTTACCTACTCAATGAGATAGCTTGACCAATAAATGTTAAAATTAAGGTTTCTTTGTCTTTCTACTTTTTGTCACACTTAATTTATTGTTTATTTTAAATGTGATAGGTTTGTGTCTATCTTAATTGATGCTAAGTGTTTAGGATGGTACACGGTAAGCTTTAAATATGCCTAGTCACTCGGTCCTTGGAGACATTCAGATTTTAGAGAAACACAGAAACCGGTGGGAATTCCACTCCTTAGCAGTGCACGTAATAAATGAAGAAGCAAAACGCTTCGTGCAATATGGTGGAATGATAAGTATGGGTGGAACGCTAAAGTTCTTCTATTTGAGCGATGGTACAAGGAAACGGTGGGATCAGTCGTGTACTTCGAGCGCGCGCTCCACGAAATAGTGTTTGCTCCGGTTGCTTCCGCTAAAGTCCACTGCTGAACAACATGCATATGCTATAACTGTAATGAAATAATATGATGGAAAAATTTCTTATTTTGTTGAAGGGAAATAATATGTAATCGACGTCAAGATCCTAATCAAAACTAAATCATCATCATCATCAGCCGGGAAACGTCCACTGCTGGACATAGGCCTCCCTCATGGTACGCCACATCGACCGGTCCCGAGCCACCTGCATCCAGCGACTCCCCGCGACTCTAACCAGGTCGTCGGTCCATCTAGTAAGGGGACGGCCTGGTAGACGTTTCCCAGTACGTGGTCGCCACTCGAGAACCTTTATTCCCCACCGGTTATCGGTTCTTCGAGCGATGTGGCCTGCCCATTGCCACTTCAGCTCACTGACTCGTCGAGCTATGTCGGTGACCTTTGTTCGTCTACGGATTTCCTCATTCCGGACCTTATCACTAAATATGATTGATAAAATTTATATGCTGCAATGTCTTTTCGATCCATCATATCATTAATGTGTGTAGTTTCATGCATTTCAAAATCTTAATTCACCTTTCAAAACAAATACAATTTTGTTTCCCAAATGTATTCTCACTGCGTCTAGACTTCCAATAAGATTATACATACGATTTATATAAATAATACATAAGTTAGAAATATGAGTTAGAAACAAGTCCGGAACGGTCCACTGTTGAAATTAACCAGTTTTTATTGGCATCTTTCCCGAAAAGACTCGCTTAACTGAAATAACACAAGAAATCGGGGTAAAAGTAAACAATCCACTAATCTAATGCTACGATCAATACGGGCCCCTCATTGCTTCCGCAAATACTATATTGTTCAGTTAATATCTGCCTTTGAAACGTTTCTGGGTTTTTATTCAATCACATGACAATTTAATTTGGTCGTGAGGTCGCCAGCTAACGGCTATGAAAATTTATGAAGTACTACCTGTTCTGTGTCACAGATTTTCAACTGTCTTGTTTTATGATGTTGATGATGAGAGTTTCTAAACGAGTATTATTTATTCTTAATCACCAGCAATAGATTTTTTTCTTCTTCTATAGACCAAGCCTGTTGATGGAGTGAAGTAAGGTCAAGTTTATTCTTTGGTGAAGCCAATTTTACAATCAAGTCACTTTGATATCCGCCTTTTTAGAGAGCAATACGTGAACAGACAAACATTTTACAATTTGTTCATTGCTTTCTTCTTACATACAAAATAACATCCCTGATTTAGGTTATTTCATATTTTTTGAAACTTTGTATAATATTATCTCACATTTATGAAATGTATAATAATTAAACCGTAAAAAGCTTATCTTATCCAGATTTGTTGAATATTTCTTTACTTAAAAATATTTTTTTTATATAAAAGCTGTACGATGAATGACAAGATCTATAATCAAGTACGTCATTAAGCAACATTTAAGGGTAATTTTATGGCTATAAATCTGCATACTCACTGCACATTAAAGTGAGAAATGGCGTGTCTCCCGCTCGAACACCATCCATTCGGGTCGCAGCCATGACATAATGAAAGTCACTGGGCAGCGGCAGCGGCACCAAGTATGAAACGCAATTGTTCGCGATTTGACGTGAGAATCAATCACGCACTGATGCGTAATGGTGTCTGTTTGTTATTGTCTCGAATTGCAACGGTTCATCCCTGGAACACCACTTTCGGCACGTCCGCGTCAATATTTAAGATATGAAGATCCGACATTTAAGATATTGTCACAGTTTGCTACCGTCGTCAGTCCCTACCTATCTTTATGAGATATATATACCCGATGATGTTTAAAAGTATTATTAAATGACGACGAATTAGGTAACAATTTTTATTACCTAAAACGCAAGCACAAAACGTCACTATCATGCTATTATGAAAACAGTGCAGAAATATTGTATAAGAATCCATTACATTCGTCTTTCTTAGAAAAACAGTGTAGGAATATTGCATGCAAATCCATTACTGCACTACTTCGATTACAAACTATACACTATTTCGATCACAAACTTCAACTTCAAAATTATGGCTTCATCATGGAGGTGATGGTACTGCCAGTGTCAAGTAAGTGTTTTCTTCTTAAATGCGTCCGTCAATAGATTTAAAAATAAAAGACACTGACCAGTATGAAATTTAAAAAATCTACACCACTGAGCAAGTAATTCTACACTAGTAACCAAGATATACTAAAATGAACATGGCGGGACATATTATCTATTCTATGGCGGTACTAACATCGCCATCTTGTTAAATGACTCTTCGCGACTGGGAATAAGTATTGTATAAATGTCATTTGCGTTCATTTCAAGGCTTACATTGTTCCCGGATGGTGTCCTGGTACCACTTAGATATTCTAATTGGCGCCATTCATTTCACAATTCGCTATTTTATACTGTAGTTTTTTTCTTCTTCATAATTTAGATGAAAGAAAATAACATAATAAACATCTCTCACCATATATATATTATACCCATGTGTTACTATAAAATATATTTCTATCTGAGTTTTAAATTTTATACAAATCTATTTTTCTGTTTTCATTGTCAAACACACAGGCATTCACATTTCACAAATCATTGCAGCATTAACACTTCCATTTCGATGGCTGTTTATCTAATACTTTTTAGCGTATTGAGTATATTTCAAAAGTATTCCTTTAAATGCTTTTTTAAAATTGTATTCTATATACATAGGTGTATATAGAATACAATTTTAAATATTTAATGTAATCGTTAGTTTCTCTAAACTCTACCCAAACGTTGTTGGAAACTAAATTGAATTCCAATAAAACCGTAGTTCAGAACTTGCTCGGTCGTTATCCAAAATTTGTAAATCCACATACTGCACCGGGTATATTTATAAATTTACCAAATAGGCCGAGAGTGAGTGTCGTGCTGCCTAGCGCAATATACAAAATGATTGTAGTTAGTATTGCTAAAGCGACCTTGGTTTACATTAACGTTACATATCAAACTGTACCGATTTATGAGTTGAGAGCTTTAGAACTAGATATAGTAATCTGCACAACTACAAATAAATGTTTCAAACTGCTTTGAATAAAGTAACGCCGATAGACAGAGAGTAGATTTAAGTATTTTACAAAACTACGAATACTGACAATATTTATTTCATGTAATGACTGACCACCGATGCGCCAGATACAGCTTCAGGCACTGCGGTGGTCGCCACTCTCCGAGATTGGAGTCCTGATGCTGAAATTCAAGCAGTTTCGCGTTCTTGTGTACATACTTTCCCTTGTGCTACTAAAATCTTGCATACGCTCGTACATTGAGTTGGAGTTTTAAGCGATCGTAAAAATAGTTTTGTTTTATATGAACTTACAATGAACCTTCGCTAAGGTAAATTGGTAAATAATAAGTCTTCAGGGTTAGCACGCTTTCCAAAGGCTTTATCATCACTTACCATAATAATATGACGGCTAAGCGCAAAACCCATGTCATACATTAGCAGAAGACTAAAAAAAGTGTTGAATTTGAACCTGCAGTTAGGAGTAATATTTATACAGCTTATACTCGTAATACGAACATTTTAAGGTGATAATTTTGAATGTTTAGGTTTATAATTGAACTTCTAGATCAACGCATTAAAAAAATATTAGTGCCGTGTTTTAAAACATATCCTCAAAGGAATCAAAACCTGAAATTTGGCAAGAAGCAATGTATTTCACAATAGTTTCAATTTGATATCTCCACGCGTTTATCAGAAAACTGTTCTTCACAGACAAACGGAGAACCAAGTGATCTTATAAGGGTTCCTTTATTTCTATCCCTTAAAATAGTCTATTTTGATTTTGAGTTATGGAAAAGCACGGATACGCGTAAGATAACTTCTGCCAGTATAAAATCTCGTTATTTATAACGATAATTATAAAGTTATCCTTACAAGTGACATTTACATTATTTAGATACGAAATCGTAACGGACTTTACATCTCTACCCGTGTGATAATGTCTGATGTCAACGGAGACGAAGTTGCAGGCAAAAGCTAGTATTTTCATAAATTCTCCCATGATAAAGTGTCAACATAGCTGAAGTGTGACGTGACACGGCGGATATTGAAAAGCAAAGGAAACCTAGCAATAGCATTTGAGAGGACACCGTTCAGTTACATGTCCGTCGGTGGAGGTGACAAGACACATTTCGTGTCGAACGACAGGCTGCCGTACGAGTACGTTCATTTCATTTAACACGGTAGCCATTAATGAAGCCGGGGTAGTGCTTCATAGAACGTTGGTGTAATAGTTTTACGACTACCCCCCTCTTCAACCCCCCCTCCACACAACTACTAGAGACCCCTCAGACTCCTACTTGATTATGCATCGCGGTACTTCCAACCGATTATCGAACTAGTAATGAACTCTGCATGGAAAATTTTGAAACTGTTTTTTATTATGAAATGTGATGTAGTAGTTTCTGACTATCGCAGAAAACTTTCACACTGAAAATTCCTTGTTCGTTATAATTGAAAAAGTTCATCAGGGTTGATATGGCACTAGAGTTTTTTTTAATAAGATGTATTTACTCGTATTCGGAGGCCCTAGGTTCGATTATAAGTGGGAGTGCCTATTAATACACGGTTAGGTTGATGGTATTTTCTTTGCCCATCTGGCTATACATCACCACTTTGCATATGTATGCCGTCAAACAGCAGTTTTAATAGCACGGTTGTGTTCCAGTATGAAATGTATCAGAGCCAGCGCCTCGTTAGCTCTAAACTTCTGGATGAACACACATACCACCATTTGATTATCGTCATTAACCATCAGGTGAGATGAAGGCCAAGTGCAAACAGTTAAAAGAAAGGGTTTCTTTAAAAAAAGATTATATTTAAAAAGAAACGTTTTTACGTTGTTGTTTTCTACCATATAAAAATTTTCACCTACGGCACTGGAGCTTCCGTGGGTTCGCTAAAATAGCGTCACCTTTGTAAAATACCGTCAAGCACATACCGCCTCTAATCAAACGATGCCAACACGATAGCAAAGAAAGCCGACAGTAGCGTACACCCACATGTGAACTTAGCATTTTATGTCGCGGCATCGCAGTTAGGTTAAGTTCGTGACTTTGTGCTGACTGCTGCTTGTATAGAAAATGTTTTGTGTGTACCCACTTTTAGTCGATGAAATTATTATGTGTATTCCTGCACCGACACTATCTAAGTGAACAGGGCTATAAGTATCTCTATGTATCGCAGTATCCCATCAGAGTGGTGCAATACAACTGTGCAATCGGTCAGAATAATGCGCTACCGAAGCCCCGGCATTGTTATTACGTTAGTCTGCCACGAAGGAGATTTGGGACGATCGAGCATATTAAATGTTCATACGCCATTTTGCTTCCGCACTATACAAAAGCAACGGTTGTATTTAGCATTTACGAATAGATATCGTGCCGTAGTTTGTGATTTATGGTATACAAGGGTTTAGTAATGTTAGCATTTTGAGGTATTTTCAATTGTATTTTGTATTCGTTTTTAGAGTTTGTTCACTCATATCACTTTGTTCTAAGGCTCTCTGTCTATCAATACCATATAAGGGGGCTCCCATACAACAAACGTAATTTTTTGAGACGTGCGTTTGAACCTTTTTGTAGCGGCATCTATTGACGAGTAGTAAAACTAAATCGGGAACAAAAATCGTGGCGCATTTGTTAGAGGATTTTTCGGTGCATATTATTTATGGTTTTCTGTATTTTAAATATCCTTATTCTGTACGGAGCCCTCAGTGCGCTATTCCAACTCGCACTTGGACGGGCTTTATCCTAATTGTTAAATTATACAGATGATAAAATACTTTATACAGTTGAATATTGAATTAATGTGCTAATGTTCACAAAATTTACCTTTTGTGCCACACAACAAATAACAATACAAATCTATCCAGGAGTGTAATCCATTAAGTACAAACATCCTTACAACCTCAAACTCAACCTTGGCTGACGATACTGAATGACGTCAGCAAAGACATCCTAAAGCCTTGAGGTTGTTAGGATGTTTATCAACTGGTTATGTATCTGAGAAAAGTTTTTCTCCCTCTTTTTCTCTCCATATGCTCTCCATATACTTAAAATGTACCAAATAATTATCTGACTTCAAAGGTGTATAAACATAAACACGTACTCTCCATTTATTACATAGATATTCATTTTTCGTTGGATATTTTTAACAGCGACGTAATTCTAGGTAAATCAATCAAAACGTATTACATGAAATTACGTGACGCAATCCCCTATGATTCGTGTAGTCGAAGTTTGAGTGCTCTCGGTACGGCATCTGCTATATAGAAATGATGTCTTCTTAAATATCGTAGAGGAGGCGGCGGCAGCGGGTGCGAGGGCCGAGGAACGGGGGAGACTCACAATCCCTCTCATTTAACACCGCTCCATTCCTCTGAAGGTGTTTGCCGAAGCGATTCCAGCGAAGGATCCTCCTTTTATGGTGCTACTTACAGTCTCATAGTGATTCGCGGTTTTATTTCGGACGGCTCATGTAGCCCGCGCACATTTTTCATGTTGCGCGAAAAGCGAACCGAGTAATCTTTGCATTTATACCGTGATCCTTTATTGATTTTAGATTTTTAGTGGAAAGCGAAACGAATGAAACGGGCGTGAATGGAGACGCGCTCGCTGAAAGCCGGTGTAAGCCCCGGCGATGATATAAACTTCCATTCAGTCGGGAACATATCAGAAAACCCTAAAGTTACCCACACATTTGTACGATTTTAGCGCGCGTCCCATTCTACCCCACGTACTTTGTTCAAATTAAAAAGTTGTACAACTCTAAAAATGAATTAGAAAAATTTCTCAACTGCTAAATCATATCATCTGCTCGAACCTCCAACAGGAAATGGGCGTCTTAACTTTACAAACTTAGCCCATAAAATTATGATAAAGGGTTTTGTTTTTACGAGTAAAATAATTTACCCAAAAGTTGCTTTAAAACGCTTAATGCCTGCGAAATCGGGAATTATCCGCATTCGGAGTGAAAGCAGAAATGGAGAGATATAATAAGAGGATCGTGGAACAAAATCCGCGGGAAAAATGCAATAATTAATTTTCATTCAAGTTGACTTAATGAGACCAATTTGTATCAGTCACACCTCAGTATAAATTCCAACGTTTATAACAATACATAAATTCAACACATTTTTTCTTAACAAGAGCCCTCATTTTTCCGTAAGCCTAAAAGAAAAACAAAAGAAAGGAGACCTACCATTAAAATAAATAAAAGGAAATAAAGCACCGACCGCAAATTATTTCACTTACCTACTTCTTTTTATAAAAATGCGAACGACGCATTAAATTTTGGGGAGAAAGGAAACTCCCTTGTAAGCAATATCGAGCAGGCAAATTTTTCAGATATTGCCTTCAGGTAGCGCACATTTATTATGTACCCGAATATATTACTCTTGATTCATTGACTTTCGATATTGATTTACTTTGCTTGCATAAGCTGTAGTTGGGGAGAGTCCGGGCCCGTGGCGGGCAAACTAAACGCCTTTGAGGAATTAGGGGTGTAGGGGATCACTTCACGCTTAACGCAGAGACATAAGGCATGGGAACTTCCTTTCAAAGCTTGATTTATAGCTTGTTATTCTAGATGCTTTATGTACGATGACAAAGTTATGCATACTTACAAAATAGACAAGTTACATTAAACGAGCAGTTGGTACTAGATTGGTTATATCTATACAATACAATTCTAGTTTTACCGGCATGTGGTACTGCACTACTCTACCACGGACATTATTCCTATTTGGGCGGCTATAGTCTCGCACCAGTTCTAGTCCACAAGTCAAGTGCTTCGTTCTATAGGTGCAAATTGTAGTCTTTGTTAAACCATTATAATTATAAAAAGTGTAATATTCATGTAAAAATGAATCGACATATAACCATCAATTCAACACCATCAGACTGAAATCTGTAGTAGTTTCACAAATAAGCCTTCATGTTTATTTAAAAAGTATGACCAAAATATGATTGAAGTCCTATGATGCATAAATGTATCGCCTAAGGCTTTGAACCGAACCGTCTATCTAGAGGACCAAATTTTGGAACTTTATATTACATCTCAGTCGGCAAGGTAAGAGCGTCCAATATCGTTGTTTACGACGTAACTTCTAAACTGTTATCACTTGTAGGACAGGACGGTCGGCGATGGCACATCTCGTCCTTTGCCGATGTCCACGACTTGATTTACGGTAACGATAAGGTGACCTAAAAAAGTTTGCTACTCCTCGTGGACACTGGCGGAGATTTAAAACCGAAGAGCCAGATAACAGTGTACGTTAATTCATTATTCGTGGTTTCTTTTCTGAGATTAAGGTCATTCATTTTAATTATTGTATCTTCGGGATACAGATCTATTTGAGAATATTAATGACAGTGTCGTAGAAGCTATTTCAAATTTTTATTTATATAGTTGAATGATTACTAGGTGATAATTATATCATCATCATTTATGCGCTAGGGTACTAAAAATCATTAAAAGAATTCTCAGGAAAAAAAGTATGAAGTAAATAGCACCGGCACCTAGTAGCTAGATAGTTTGACTTTAAACTCATTATTAAACATTAAAAAATTTAAAAAATTGATTTGTTAGCTGTATAATTAAGGCGTTCAAAAATAACTAAAATCCGATTCAATTGACTGAAGAATGATCACCCTTAAAGGTAGAATGATCTAGGTACATATTTGGTTTTTCTTGATTTTCTCAAAAAGTGCTCAATTAATTTCGATAAAATATATATGGGACCACATCTGAAGTATGTTCTACCCTACAAAAAAAGAATCATCAAAATCGGTTCATAATTGGCGGAGTTATCGCCTTACATATATACAACAAAAATACAGTCGAATTGAGAACCTTCTCCTTTTTTGAAGTCGGATGAAAACGCTGTTTACGAAAGATGAATTGCCATTAAAAAGGGAGCCATCGTTCATTACAGTGTTAAAAAAGTAAACACGAGCCAATCCGCTTAATTAAGAAGACGATTTAAACTGAAGCCGATAGCAACCAATAAGCATAAACAAAAGACGTTTGCGTTACATTTAGCTGAGAGGCTGCACGTAGCAACGGCTGGCTGCATTCAGATTCCAGCTGAGCTCCAATATCGTAGGGATATTATTTCAGGACGGAGGGGAGGGCAATATTGAGTTGTGAGACCGTCGATTTACCTAACAGGAGACGCTGTTAACAGAGGAACTTTAGCTCGACACTTTGACAACTTATTTCTTGTCTCAGAGTTGCTAAGCCACTCAGTTTGTATGCACAGCGGCTTGAATGTTGTTCGATGCGATAGTGATTGTGTAGCGAGCTGAGATCAGTGTGCCAGGGCGAGCTAACTGATGTAACTGATGCGAGGCAAAACATGAGCACACGGTCGTCACACAGTTCATGTTACGGCACAGCGTAAATGTCAATTGGATTCCAGATCGTAATCTTATATACAGTTTCAAAACAATAATAAAGCATGAAATACAATCTATAGCAGTTTTTTTTAAAATGTTGGAATTGTTGAATTTGGAATCTCTTATGGCACTCTTTTCTTCATCATCATGTACAGCCTGTGGCAGTCCACTGCTGGACATAGGCCTCTCCCAGAGTGCGCCACTCGATTCGGTCCTCTGCTCTCCGCATCCATTCACGTCCGGCTACCCTACGTAAGTCGTTTTTCCACTCTTGGCACTCTCTTACGGAGCTTAATTCCAGTAGCATACCAATTCAGCTGTTATTGATGGAATTTAAGTTTTCATTCCTGTAGAAACAAAATGTTTCAGACCAACCCCACAACGTCCATTAAAGAATTCAGTCGGGCAGAGCGGATCCCAACCCCTATTCGACTAGTCCTAACGCTTAATTCAGTTGTATTAATTCGAGTTCTATTGTTAAGTTCCTAAATTTGAAGTTCCAACATTTAACTGCTTAGAATTCAAAGGTAACCGCAAATTTCTAAACGAGTATGCTCTCTATAGAATGAAACTTATTTGCAAACCGATAACTTTTAGTCCAACGAGCAGAGTTGGCCAGTTCACGCCATTACCAGACTGACCAACCGTTGTTCGGAAACTATGCACAAAAGCATTCCTTTTTGTTTTCAGGATTATTCTAGCGATATTCTGTATTTGTTGATTTGGGGATTGTTTGAATAAATTTTCACTTACCTCGACCGTCTCGTTGTTGGATCTTTCATAACCATTACTTCTGTGATTTCACCAAATTTACTAAAGTAGTCTCGGAGGCTTTCTGTAACAATAAAGAAAAATGTGTGTTTATTTTAATGTAAAATACAAGTAAAACCGGCCAGGTGCGTGTCGGACTCGCGCACCGAAGGTTTCGTACAAAATATGAACAATACTTAAAATCATAAATAATAGGCAACAATGCACTAACGAAAATGTAACGATTAAATCGTAAATTTAATATAATAAAACATTACGGTTTTCAGATTTATTCCAATATTTTGACTGTAAGTCTTTGCTTTTTGTTAAAGTTCAATATTCTAGGCCAATGGTAAGTACCCTATGGGCTTTGAACCCTTGAGCTGGCAAGGGAAATCCTTAAAATCTTTTAAAATATTTTATTTTATTATATTTGTGTAGTGATATATATAGCTGGTAGCGTTACATGCAATGTAAATACATATATATATTATGCGTCATAAACGGCCGTATGTTTTATTGTGTTGATATAGAAGTTTGATTTTTTCACTGATCCAAAAAATGACAGACTTATATTTTTATATTAATTTTAATTTGATACCTCGATGTGTTCCAGAGAAAATGAGTCTAGACCGACAGAAAGACGAACGGACTACAAAGTAATCTTATCAGGGTACCTTTTTTCCTGCAGATGTATTATATGTACGTTGCAACTACATTCTAACTTCATTGTATTTATAATCGAATAGAATTTCCAAAGTAGGATTGTTGAATTTTGATGTGCACCACGAATAAAGCTAAATAAATGTAGGGTAATGCCACCCTGATGCACACCCGCAGTGAACTCCCATCAATCAAAGAGGTCTCTTCAGAGCGGACATTAACGATCCCAGGTAAATAAATTAAGCCGTGAGAGAATATTCAAAGAAACGTAAACGAACACGCCTAATAATTAAAACAAATCTATTTCAATTTACTACTATGTATGGACTATATGATTGTTTAATATGAAACTTTGATGGAGGTGGATCTACTTAAGACATCATTTGAGACATTTATTTGTTTTGTGATTCTTGATTTTAAATTTTGTTTTCTTGAGAAGGGAAATATGTTGTATATTTATATGTGTCTTGTGGGTAAGTCTACGAAATAAAGCAGTGTTAGCCCCACTTAACCTAAGCATTTCGTGTGAGACACTATTTAATAATAAAAACACGTGCAATTAGACTAAGTGCAAGTAGCTATAAAAATTATTTACAACATTGATAGTAGCGTTAGATATATTGAGTCTGTTCATCGGAACGTCGCAGGCAACAGCTGACCTTTTTGATGCCTCACATTTTCACAATTAGTTGCAGGTGAAATTTCACCCATTCATATCCAAAAGCAGAATTGCAAACACTGGTGATGAGTCCATTTGTTTGACATATATTCATCTGAGGTTTTTATAACATGAGGCTTTTAATATCACCTGTAAACCCATACTACGAGTATTAAAGTTATAAAATTCACTGCTCACAAACATCTTTTTGAACTTCTAATGACAGCAAATCCGGAGCAAGGGTTGTCAGCGCCGCCGCCGTACAACGACAAAAGTGATCAGTTCATAGTACATTCGCTCAACAGTTCCACACAATAGAAGGGTCTCGTTTTGTAACCTCGAAGCCTTTTCGATTCGCACTCCATAAAAGTTAGACGATAAGAGTCGTTCCCTCCAAATGACTGAAGGAATCGTCAGGCAGAATGTTTGAGTGCTCACGCTCCAGTCCTATTCCGGGTGTATATCGTGTCACGAGAGATTTGCTTCGACAAGAAGCTAGAGTATTTAGTATCGCATTTCTCTATTTACGTTTGCTTGTTAAGGCATCTCGAATGTCTGAATTAAATACATGCAAGCAGCATCCGTGTAGAGATTTGTTTGCGACCAGTCCGACGGATCTACTAATGGATAGGTTGGGTCACGTAGATGTAGATCTCTCTCAAGGACTGAGCTTTATTTCAATCGAAATCCAGAGAAATTTATTATATAAAATGTACCTATTGCTTATCTTCACAAATTAGTTGTTGAGTCTTAAACATAAGTATGAAATACAAATATAATAATCGTCTGGAAATGAAGGCATTTTGATTAAAATGTGTCTAAGTTTGAATATCTTCATTAGTCGCAAAATGATTTGGTTCAGACTTAAAATACAACTTGTTTATCGGAACATAAAAAGTATATGGTTTACAGGTAAATAAGTCTCTATAAAACAGATATTTCGGTTGTATCATAAAATTATGTTGCCCCTCGTAACGAATAGGTCCGACATGCCTGCAAGCTGAGAGCCAAAATGAATATGCTGATTTCTCACGTCCATATTTTAAGGTTTACTTTACATAAATTTTGGTTAGGATCAGATGCATTTGAGCATTTATATTAATGCTCTCTAAATTCAAATTAATTTTAGAAATTGGATTAAAATCTTTATGTATTTAAAATACTGGTCCGTATCAACTTATCCCCCGAAACTTATTAAATAGTATGTGGGTCAATTCAAAGGGATATTCTACAATTAATGAAGTTACAGGAAAGTATAAAAGTTCCGATTAATACTAATTAAGAACAAACAGACCAATCACGAGCGGCTTATTGCGGGATACATTCCAATTTAAAGTTACAGTGAATCCGACAGTCGAGGCGCTTCTAAAACCAAATGTTGGTCTATGCTTTAAAGTCGATTTTCGACTTGTTTGGAAGTGAACTTTTCTAATCTGACCAGGCTGCCCGGACCCTCGGCTGCGCACTTCGGAGCTGTAATGAAAAGTAACGATTGCATGCCCACTCCACCATTAATCAGCATGTGTTGGAATTGAGCCTTTCGCTTTTCTTTCCCGCTGCCAGAACTTAGTTTAACAAAAAGTTGAAATTGCTGCTAGAACCATAGCTAAACCTCCATCGCATTCAGGATATCGTAAGTATACTAACGCAACGTTCAACTTCCTACCTTGAACTATTTTACTAAAGTTAAATAACACGAAATTAGAGATATATTGTGTGTTACGTGTCAAAACCTTGTCACTTTTAAGAGAGATAAAAGAAATTCAATCAAGTTAAATAATATGCCTGTCTCTACTGTATTAACTAAGCTACCCTTGTCGTAGGAGTGAATTTATATTTTATTTAGATGACGCCGAGCAAGCAATACTGCGAAGGACAGCGCGACCGCGGGTAGGTCGCCACTGTTGCTCAACCACCATAAAATTAGCATTTGGCTAGCGAACAGCGTTTTCATTCGAACACGAGTTGAGATACCTGAATTATTCGACCGCACTTCTCAAGGAATGGCGTTCGGAGATTTTTTCCTGCAACTGAGCGGACGTAGAGGATTTACTTGCTTTTGTCAGGATTCTGCGAAACTTTTTCTGCGTTACTTCTTACAAAGAGTAAGAGGAATAAAAGACAAAGACCAACCGTTTTAGCTGTATTGTTATCAAATCTTGACCACTTCAGTACATAGGTAATGTCCATGTCTTGCTCTAAGTTCTGCAGAAATTATTGAGTTGTGAATTTTTATTGTTTTTAACTCTTATCTTCTTAGAAAAGATCATTAAATGAAGCGTCTACGCGGATTATTGACAACATGAATATATTAATTTTTAACCGACTTCAAAAAAGGAGGAGGTTATCAATATGACGAGTATGCTTTTTTTCTTCTCTTTTTTTGGTATGTTTGTTACCTCAGAACTTTTGACTGGGTCAACCGATTTGGATGATTCTTTTTTTATTTGAAAGCTGGTGCTTCCCGTGTGGTTTTTTCAAATTGGTCCAGTTCTGACAACGGCATCTATGAGAAAACGATATAAATCTTAAATTTGCCTTAATAAAAGTAGACTTTTAGGGCAATTAAAGTCGGTTTCCAGTTCTTTTTGAACGCATTTACTTGTCACTGAAAATCTTATGGTTCGTTAATTTAAATATAAAGAAAAAGTATTATTAATATTGTAAACGCTACAGTGCCTCGTCATGTTTGTTGCTTTTTCTAGACTCAACCGATCTTGATGAAATTTAGTGCGCACATATCCTATGGCATGAAGATGCGGTACATCAACTATTTCATCCAGATAACGTCTTGACTATAGTTATCAAATTCATTTAAGACCTTAGGTATAATTATTTACACGCGAGCAAATTCACGAAGATGAAGTCGCCGGCAAAACCTCGCTAACAATAAAATTATATTTTTTCCACAGCACATTAAAACGCAAAGCATGAGATATTATAATTAATTTTGTGGGAGAGGGTAAGGGGAGAGAGCGATGCAGCACTTGCTCAACCACCATTAAATTGGAACTTGCCACTTTCCACCTTGCTACTAAATTATATCGTCATAGCAGTAGCGATATTTTAATGTGAGATTTTAGAGGCTTTTAAAATAACATGGATTTATTGTCGTCATCTGTATATCTGTACTAACTAGTATAAACATCTCACTTGGGTGTCTTATTAACATATCAATCACTCGAAATTAATGGTGCAAAAAAGAAATTTTTTTTATATTATTATTCTCGATTTTTTCAGTCAAATATACATATATCATCATCTAAATGCCTGTTTATATTTCCATTCAGCTCACCTATGCCACCAACAGTTATCGCTTATATACGCACTTCAGAAAAAATTTTGAACTATGAAAATTAAGTATGCATTAGAAAATTAAGTTGTGTATTTAGAAACTATCAAATCTACTATGATTTGATAGTTTCTATATATACAGGTAAAAACATATCAATGGAAAAGCACGACGCTTCCGATGATACCTCATTTGAGCTACATAAAGTAACAATAAAAAAATTCATAGTCATGTCTGATATACGTATCCAATCGCTGAATTCGTGTTTTAGGCTCCTTGATTTTATTATATTCTAGAAATATTGTGTTTATTAAGAGGCTTCAGTAGGTAAATAAGATATTGGGAAACAAATCAAATTTTGCGACGAAGTAATAAAAAGAATGTAGTAATGGAAAATAGAAAACAAATCCGAATAATATTGAGGGAGAAATTATTACAGACAGAACTTTACCTGGAAAAACAAATATCAGCAGTTTGATATTGAAATATCAAAAACAGAGGCTCGTTTTAATCAGCCACCATAAAATTGAAATTTGCGCGAAATCGACGTCAGATGAAATATGAGAGAATGATGTTAAATTATTTAAATTGCCAAAAACAATTTAGGATTTGCCTTAGAATCCTATTAAAGTACTTTACAGAGTGGCTTTTCTGTATTTTGCTAACTTTAACTCAGTGACTTTTCAAATGGAAATCTATTCTTATTCGAAGTTATATTGTGTATCAATGTAACATATTATATCGGAAGTATGTCATCCTACTAACCGGATACTTTTATAAGTGTGAGTTGGTATATTTGTGACTCAATCACGCATAAACTGCAGATCCAATTATTATGATAAAGGTATTTAGCGTTAAAAAAAATCTGAGGAAAACAAACATTATATGACGTCGAAGAAGATAAGGGTATACTTTTTTTAATTTTACCTTTGCCTTCATGCTTGCTTTCAATTTTCCCAAATTTGAGCTCCGTAACCAAAATCTTCTTTCAAGATAAATATATAATATTAACGAAAATTTGCTTCAATTAAATAATATATTGTGCAGTTGTCTAAATATTAGATATTTTCGAATAGATGCTATTTTGAGTTCAGTGCTAAATTGATTGGATTTATATTGTAAGACATGCGCTACATTTTAGTCCTGCTACTTTTTATAATAATAAAATGTTCCATTTGGTCATACGGCAACGTTTATCTGTTCAAACTAAGTAGATAAAAGTTATATATTTTAATAAAAACTTTTTGATAAATTAGTCACATATTATTACAGAATACTGATATGTTTAACACATATTAGTATTCTACCCTGACAAGCAAACGCCGTGACGCAACCCCATCATAATCTACTGGGTGTTTAATATACCTTCAGTCCAATATTCATATTTCCATTACAGCGTTTGTTAATCCAGCAGTAATTATACAAATTCTAAAACCACTTGGACTTTAAATGCTCTCTAATTGGCAGTTTTAATCTACTAACTTTTGTAGGGAATTCAGTAAAAGTACGCAACAACTTGTCGTGGTCGGCGGCGGTGCGGTGGAACGAATCAAAACCGTCTAACTGGTTTATTTTATTTCGGCATATTGTGGAGTTTGGCCGTATAATTTAATTAGTTGTAGTAGGTTTTATAATACCTACATTTGATATTAATACAGTCCTTACGACATCAAAACTTGGATCGTAATGTTGTATTTTACACTCTAGCACCTTTTCTTTACGCCAGTCACAATAGGCTTGTGTCCACTAATAACAAATTGCTTGGTTTATAGTTTCTAATTATAAATGAGGAGACGAAGATAAGAAAAAACTAGTATATTTCTCAAAAAAGTTAAAGATTATTAATATTTTTAGAAAATGGATTCGAAAAAAATAGGCATTAGGTCACGTGACAACGAACACGAAGAACGCGGCGCAAGATAGTGTGACGTCACGCCTCGCAAAACATCATTGTTGTTGTTGACGTTTTCATACCACAGAGCAGGTTATTTCGCGAGCTGTGACGTCATTCAAGACGCCATGACACTATTCAGCGTTTTCGAGGGAAATATAAATTGCTTTTTTTAAATACAAAATACGTAATGTAAATTTTGCTTTTTCTTTAAAATATAGCTTTTTGGGGATATAATATCTATAGATTAAAGTATATAATTAACCAAGTTTTCAAATTTAGTCAACTAGCCTATTGTTCATCAGCCCAGTGGCACAGATGCACATGCACAATTGAGCCTTTTTCATAGAAACCGAGCGAAAACTTTTCATGCTGAAAGTGAGATGAATTTCTTTTTAACCGACTTCAAAAAAGGAGGAGGTTATCAATTCGACGTATATGTTTTTTTCTTCTTTTTTTATGTTTGTTACCTCAGAACTTTTGACCAAAACAGGCACTTCTTAACTTAAATACAAAAATGGTGCCAATGAAATGACGTTTGACTTTTCACTTATTACAAAAAGAATGATTTTTTACACTCGAGGGCAAAAATATGTATCCACTTTTGTACCATATCACAATCACCCTTGCTTGTTCCTTTGCAGCGTTTTGAAGGAAATGTCAATTAAATAAACGTGACAAGGTTCAAAAGTGGATACATATTTTTTACTCGACTGTACATACAAATTTTATGCTAGTAATTTACTATATGCCTTTAGACCATTCCTTGATTTTTTGAATAGTATACAAGGACATAGAACATACAAGGATGTGAACAATTACATTTTCCGTATTTAGATATTTGTAAGGCCGCGGGCACCGCTCCCGCTGGTTGCTGTTCGGGATGCATGGGTGACACCGAGCACTGCGCTTGCCCAACCACCATAAAATTGGAACCCAGCCCGGTGTGTCCGGCCAAAATGACCGGCCGCAATACATGCAACAATAATCCGTTTTCTAAAAGATTTTACGATTTACAAATTCACC
Source organism: Carcina quercana (assembly GCA_910589575.2). NCBI lineage: Eukaryota > Metazoa > Arthropoda > Insecta > Lepidoptera > Depressariidae > Carcina > Carcina quercana. The sequence goes on along the minus strand of OU342432.1, from coordinate 11,679,933 downwards.
CTTTATATTCATTATATACACTTCACTTCATAGGTAAATATATTTTATTTGTAAAATAATAAGTGTCTTTATTCTCGTCTTCTTTAAACACAACTTTGTTTGGCTGGTTTTACATATCGTAAATGAAATAAGAAAGTAAAAGTTGCGATTTCCTCAATGTTATTTACAGAAACCAGAATATTACGACTTGTGCTTTGTTGGTACTGCTACAGTAGTACTTTTCGCCGTTAGATCAAATAACATGTTACGGTAGCGAAAGATAACATGCTGCTCATTGACACGAGGCGTCATGAGGCACACGCTTCCGTCCTATTGCATTACCGTCACTTACAATCGAGTGTCAAATAAACTAAATGCAAACCCTTTTTACACTCGTACAAAAAATGTAGCTATTTTTTCACCACGTCATATTCACCTTTACTTGACATTTCCCTGAACACACTGCATAAAAGAAAGGGTGAATGTGAATGGTACAAAATTTTATAGCGGCACAGTTTTGGTCTCGAGTTTACATTAAATAACAGCCTTAATTTTTCCTTTACTTCCTTTCGGTGTAGGAAAGCATCGTGAGGAAATCTGCACACTGCTAAGAAGAAATTCAAAGGTGTGTGTGAAGCCCCTGCAGTGGGGATATATATGGGATGTTGATGATTGATGATGATTAATTTTTCGTTTCAAGAGTCGTTAAAAGCAATAATCAATTCATTTTAAAACGACCGATGAAATTATTCTTTAAAAACTCAAAAACCTCGCTTACATTACAGTTTCAGTAAACATAAATTACAAACAGTAGGTTTTGCAACAACAACGGACACGTCCCTCCTCTTCCATAGATTTGAAAAACAGGGAATAGTCACTATACGGTAAATTAAACAGTAAGAGAAACAGTAAGAGCTGTTGGTCAACTAATCGACAGTGCTTTCTGTTTGGTTAATTCCATTCCATTTTAACTACATGCACATATAGACATGTAATGGAATACACACTGTACAGCCAGATCACAACCCTAACTAAACTAACTTTCAAAGGTTGGCTAGTAGCTTTAGTTAAATTTGAAACCACTAACTAGCAAAACTTTGCAATGTTTTACTAGTTGAATGTGGCTTTACATAAAATATTCTGTAACAAACAAAGCGTTATTATCATAGCTGCTGCTCCGAATATAAACAATAGGTTTGCTTGCACTTATACATAAAATTCGCGCATTCATCCGCCAATCAATCCCACAATACTAATGAAGCGATCAATCAAAATGTAAACGAAAACAGTCCGCAACGCATATTTTATCTTTAACAATCCTTGCCCAACCGAACCAATTAGCGTAAAAACCTTTGGTAGTACACTCCGATGTTATAAATTTGGCACTTAGCCTGACGCAAATTTTCAGCGCTGTCAGCAAATAAAATGTGCCCCAGTAATAGTTTTGCGACGGGCTGCAGTAAATTGACAAACTACTCGTATATATATGGACATGACATTTCTCAATTTTATACTGTGTTCAATTCACCTGTTTGTTGTTTTGCCAATTGTTGCGTTTGTGTATAAATATCGACATTCGTAAATCGATGTCATGCTATTTATGAGACAGATGTGTAATTCCAGTGGCACGAGTACGTACGCGTTGCCTGAAACATATTATACAGACAGCTTTGAAAGATTATCATTCATCCCTGAATTATAAGATCCTTGTTATTATTATTACAATCTTAACTGTCCGATATCTATACTTAAAATATATTTTAAAAAAATACAAAGGAGGGAGCGGGGGCTTCATAACTTCCAATTGAAGGCAAAACAATCTTTAAAGTATTTGTCTGTCATTCTATCAGTATGTCCGAGTATAACGCAAAAATTACTGCATCAAATTGGGCGCGGTTTTAGCAGTTGCATTGACGGCGGTCTAAGTAGCTACAATCTTTAATGGTGACGTATTTCATATTGGTATTTTCCGACCTACCATAAAAACCGCACCACTGTGCGTCGCCACGCAAGGAGCCAGTCTCACCCGCAGCATTAGATTTTTTACATCAAAAATGAAAATGATAGAAATGCTTCCAAAGTGTACTTTTAAAGTTAAGTCATCTTAGTGAACCTTCTTCTCGTTATTGCCAACACAAAGATGAAATCTACAAGCGTAGGTCGTAACTCAATCATGTTGTGCCTTTACACGTCACCTACAATTACAACGGCAAACCCTAAAATAACAAATCGGGATCGTAAACTAAAACGGCACCTAATAATGAGGGACAAAATGGGAGGAACAAAAGCACTACTTACTTAATGTTACTTTTAACGTTTATAGACTACTTTAAAACTGTGTCCTGCGTATAAAATCGGCCCGTTAAATGTGTATTGCGGTTGGCAGCGAGCCAGCAGCGCACCGACCGACTCACCAACACACGTCCGAATCTGCGAAGCTCTCACTTCCTCGAGTGCTGTGACGTCAGATGGACGTACAAACAGACATGTACCTCTAGTGTGAGTTTTAGCCGATACTATCGCGTTGGCTTTTACGTCAGATTTGTATGGAGGATCACAGTTTCGTAACCGTGCCGCTAGAGGCGCTGCACAATTCTTCACACATATCTGACGTAACGCAAACGCGATAGTATCGGTTGAAAACTCACACCAGAGGTACTACTGATAAGGTTCAATGTAGTCTGAGTTATATGTAAAACTTTAGAGTAAAGTGTAACAGGACACAAAACAATACATTCTGTTTAATGGTGGCTATTTCGAAAATGACACCTATTAGATATTATTTAATATGTATTGATAGGTGTAGGATAAACGTCCCCAGTCCGGGGGTCTCCGAATGGGTTAGGCGCAGTGGAAGTGTTTCACTCGGTTAGACCAATAATACTCCGGGGCTAGGAACACCGGAACTATATTATGAAGAAACTTACCCTGAGTCGTCAGCCTATCGGCCAGCCGACTGTCTTGACAAAGGAAGAAGGATGGATGGAAACGGTGGAGCCAGTTTCTCTGTAGAGCACCGAACACAAAACCGCCGGGGGAACGGCACCAATACTCCGGTTCCCAAAACGTAACAAATGTGTGTGCGCGCCACCAAATCTAGTCAACATGTACGTGAGCTCAAAAAAACAACGCTTCGCGAGCGGCTCCCAAGTCCGAGTTAAATTATATCGCGTACTCTCACGCACCAAAGATAACCAATCTTAAAAGGAAGGCAATAGTGCTAGCACCATACAGACCTTTCGTTTGCCGCACTTACAAAACCGAACAATAGGTATAATGGGCTGACACTTGTCGTTTACCTCACCTGTTGGTAATTGCCGATAAAGCTGTGGGATGGAAATCTTGCTCACCCAAAAGCTTAAAGGTAATGAGGCCGCTGACTATGTTACTTTTCGTATCGGAACATAGAAGTGGAAGTGCTATCAAAACTGCTGTTTGGTGGACGACTTTAATACCGAGTACCAATAGGTACCGCCAATGGGAATTGAAACCTGGACATTGTAATGGCATGGCATTGTAAGCACAACCATGAAATCACTTGACCACGGTTTCAAATAACATATCTTATTATGTCACAATTTAACGTTGTCTAAATTTGAATTTTATTTTTAATATATATTTGATTCCAACATATTTTTTGAACATTAAATATGTTAATTTTCTAGATAAATTAATTCATATTTTATTTCATTTATATAAATACATCCTTTTAAAAAAACTATATTTGACATCCGTCGTCGAAAACGAATCTTTGGTCTAACCACTTTTACATGACAGGTGCTCGTAAATCCAACGTAAGATGTGGTCGTTTCGAAATCCCGTGACAAACCCCAACCTAATAAATCTCTGTCAAATTTCAAAAGTCCTTACAAGAGTCTCTTTCTCTCGAGTTGCGCGGACTGCGAATCCGCCATTAGGAAAATAATTCGCACTCGGCAACTGTGCTTGTAAACTTCAAAGGCAAGGACAATATCAACCCTAAGACACTCGGTTTAAATAACGCGGTGCGGCGGGACAGACCGCACATCAAAGTGATTGCAAGCAAAAACGCCGCGCAGTGTTGAGTGGAAACGTTGTAAAAATCACTACGACGTGTGAAGTGTCATCCGGGCGTCTCGGTGGAGTGGCGATCGCTTGTTTTTCCCACTTTCGATGGGCGCCGCGAGCGAGTACGCTTCGAGGGCCCTCGCGTCCGATTCCAGCGGCCGCCACGCCGCGCCAACCCACCAGCCGCTGTGTTTTATGAGGTCAAGAGAGAGCCGCCACAAAAAACACGTTCCGCGATAAATTACGCACTGACACATTCAGATTCGCCCATAATATACACGATCGTAATATATTGTTTTTTACGGGGTTTTTCCTGTGTTGTATTGCCTGTTTTTCCATTTGTATGCAGAGGGTATTCGACCGAAGTACATAAGATAAATTGGGTTTACCTGGTTTATTCGATTAACGGTGTAGCATTAGAAAAAGGGCCTCTTAACAGTGAGGTGCTTGTATATAAATACTAGTGGAACCGACTAAGCTTCGCGTGAGTTGAATTCGTATGTAATATTTACTTTATGTGTCATAATGCGGGTCTTATTTACATAATAATTATTAGTTATGCTTGCCTAAGTTGGCTGGCCAGGGTAGAAACGTTAGAGCTTTGTGTGTGGGGTGAAAGTGGAAGTGTAATAGAGGAATAGCGGAGGAGAGTTTGATTTTTACACCATTTTTCCATCTCTTCACGGATTTCAGATTTGAGCATAAATTTCAATTTGATACCTGCACGTGTTTCTGACAAACAGGGCCAGGACAGACAGACAATCCTATAATAAGAGTACCTTTTTTTTTCCTTTTAAAGCGAGAAACCCAAAAAATATGAAAAATACTAACTACATTTAGTTATACTTAAACGGGAGTAACTTGTTGGGCATTATTGAAGAACGAACTTTCATCATCATCAACAGCCTATATAATGTCCCCACTGGAGGGGCTCAGGCCTACTCTCCTACAGAGAGTCCGCGCCTTATCCATTGCGCCACCGACGCTTCTTCTTTCTTCGAACGAACTAAATTTACATAATAATAGAAGCATATGATAGTCCGATTATCATATAAATATTCTGATCCTTAGATCAATATGTATTGTTTTAAGTCATTATAAATAAAATGACAAGAACTGAGTTGAAGCTCCTCCCACACCTACCTGACTCATCTATAGCAACCCTTCAAATCATCCCAAAAACCGTTGTAAGCAATAATCGGAGCAGGCAATGGCGTGAAGATATAATAACAATCAACTATCAAAGCAACTGCAGATGTTGTACAGTTTCAATTTAAGGGCGCACAGCCGAAGTTCCTCCGAGATGAACTTCGGGGAACTTTGTTCCTCGTGACATTGTCAACTAATCTCCAAACCGCCAGCACAGGGACGTATAACAAACGCCACAATAGGTAATTGTGTTCCAACTTATCTATTTACTGAGAACGGTAACCTGTATTGTGGTGAATATCTTCCTGGTGATGATACAAATTACATTCATTGCATTGATGTGTAGTATTTATTACCTTACGAGCATTTGATAGTACATTGCAATTGCGTTTTCTTCTGTGAGCATCATATATCATCTCTGTTAGAGCTCTACTGTTAGAAATGCGCCTCCCTCAAGGATCACCACGTCTCACTTCACATCAGGGTATTCCCCATCACCACATATTGGTAGGCAAAAGACAAAAAGTTTGTAAATCCACCTTACGACCTACACGATAAGGAGATGAATTATTTTTTAAAAAAAATGCACAATTTTGTTCACTCTTCTTTTTTTCTTTTTTCTTTCCTCCTTCTTTATTATTTATCACCACCATCCTACTTACTAACCGTGTTATAATGACAAATTTAGTCATGTTCATTTGTCGATAATAAAACAAATATAAACATCAAATTGTCATGCACGGTGACCATGTGAACGCTTCGTCACGTGTAAAATAATATTACTTAACCAGGGGGCTAGTTAATAAATGAAATTATCGCTTGAACGCGTATTTACAACAAAGCCTTTTAAAATGTTAATCAATAATTTCCCTCCCAAAGTAGGTAATATCTTTATTCAGATTATGCGCAAAGGTGATTTAATATTAAATATGCAAATGGCAACCTGTTCAGTATCATTATCCGCTACGTAACCGATTAAGTAGGCGATTGTTGCTTAGCATAATGTATTAACTGTAATAGCGTATAATTGTCTTGATCTCTGTCAACAACAGTCGCTCTCCTTTACTTTGTGTGGCATGCGCTGGCACACGCTACGCTGCTAATTTCGAGACATCCATTCATTTAGCGATCGCCCGATGTGAATGGGAACAGACAGTTGTAGGAAGTATAGAATGAACACGCCGCATGAATTATTGTTGTATAAATTACATTTGAAAATAGAAACCGGCTATTAAATACACGAATACACGGCGATAAATTATGCTCCTATTATATGTTCCCGCTCTTTATTGTTCCAAATTATAATCGGGAACGAGTTTTGAAACGAACTTTATTTGCGAAGGTTACGCGAAGGTGTTTACAACTTCGGAAGAACATTCTCAAGAATTTTAGATATTTTGCTTATTAATTAAATTTAATCGAGATCTACATAACTTACATCAGCGGTAAATTTTAATTACTTTACTTGACAAGACCGGAGACGAGGGAAGAGAAAAAGTTAAAGGCGTCCGATTTTGCGTATTAATACTATCGAGATTAAGATCATAGAGGATCAGTCTAGAATCTATAGATTATCGATTGTCAGACCACTCCACCCATGTTTACTCTGTGCAATCAATTTGCTGAACGTTTGTTTGCGAGAAGCAAAAGTCATAGCAAGAATGGAGCCACTTAGTTATTCTGCAAATCGTACAAGCGTTCCCGAAGGTGAGAAGTTGACGATGCGGTCGTAATATGGGGCCGAGAACATAAAATTCACCATGATACGGATTTTAAAAGATCTTTAAAGATTCATAAATGTAAGCCTTCCACCTCAGATCGAGTCATAAACTTGAGTGTAATGTGTCTGAATATCGTATTACGTATGATATGACGGTAATTTGGGACGTTAGGCCGTCTTTCTACACCTGGTGACATGAATAAACTGTGCCGTTGTGGTTTAATATTAAGTTCGTCTTGTTTATAATGTTGCTTTCCCACAATACGGGAGTTACGCAGACGTGTCGTGTTTGCCTTAAGTTCGGATGGCTTGTTTCTGTACTTGTAGATATGGGTCGAGTGTTGCTGTGCTCAGGGAAGCATGTGATGTTATTGAAGGAAGGTGGTTGTGCTCGCTGTTTTAATAGAACACACAATTTACCTTAAAACCTCTGTTAATTCATGAGAGATATACGAGTATATTTCAAATCGTTCTGGATTGTGAGAAATTGGATCACGAAATCGAGAAGATACTTTCACTTCAACTAAGTTCATATGATGCTTATACCTATGTAAAGCTTTCAAAGAAAATTATCTCCAGTCTCACATAGTTTTTTCGACTCAAATCCAAAATATTCATAATTAAGCGTACTTTTTTAAACCATTATCATTATTTGTAAAATTGTTATTTTATTCAATATATCAGTATCGTATTAAAGATAAACCGAACAATAGTTTTGGGTCCCCACTGTAGAGTTCCGTAGTGAACTAGTTCAAATCTGAGTGACTTTAATTCATCGAAGGAGGCGCCATCTGGGATTACTTGAAGCTGTCACGGAGACGGTCTGTTCTATCGGAACTTGCGCTAGGTTAGTTCCAGACACGGATTGGGTTCAGGATCAGACATCATATCACGGAACTAAAATTGACATCGTGAAGACAATCAAGGTAAATAAAATTTCTCATTTTAAAAAAGGTCACCTTGCAAGAACCTTTACCACTCGTATTTTGATATTAGAACACACTGAATGTTACTGTAATTTTTTTGGTCTTTCATTTTACTTGATGGGAAGTCTATGTTATTTGAATTTCGAGTAATCTCCTAGAAGCCTCAATTTGAAGTACGTAATAATCGATTCTGTATCAGTATTTACGATTCTATTTATTAACTACTAGCTTTTGAGCCGTGCGGACGAAAATATCACACTGGAACGACATATTAGATTGGGATAAAAAGCACCCTAAGTCCTTTTTGCGTCCTTTAAATTATTCCTACACAAAAATTAAGTTATTCTGGCTGACACACCAACGAACAAACTCACTTTCGCAGTTATAATATTAATTGATGTATTATGGATTAATTTTTTTTAAACAGATTTTAGCATGAGAATTCCAAACTTAACCAAAATGTTGCTCCAGAAGAAGGTTTTTACAGTATTTCTTTCTTTCTTGTACCGAATCTTTTTTTTTTCATACTGACTGACTTGACTGCATACCTAGTTCCAAAATAACGTCCCGTCCCCGGATCGTACGAGAGTCTGAATAGATGGCGGGGGTGGCGAGGGTAGGTGGATGACAATGTGAGCATATCGATGTAATCCTTTTTGAAAGCAACCGAGTGTTATGAGATAATGGATAGACATTAGAGACACTGGTACATTTTAATGATGCTATGTTTAGCAACTAACTAGCATTAAGAGACTGAAGCGTTCTCTGGGCTTACTGTTTGATAAAAGTGGGTAAAATTTGAAGAAAAAAAATTATGCCATTATATTTTCAATCAATGGATTTACACAAAATGTTCTGCAGCTTTTCCCGGCTGCTGTTGCTGTTCTTGTTGCGTTCAAAAAGAACTAATACACTGACTTCAACTGCCCTAAAAGTCTACAGCATTCAACCCCTAAAATATTTACGCTTAGAGGTAGAATTATCTGGGCATACATTTTATTTTTGTTGATTTTCTCAAAAAGCGCTAAATCAATTTAGATAAAATTTATATGGGACCACCTCTGAAATATGATCTACCCAACAAAAAAGAATCATCAAAATCGATTCATAATTGGTAGAGTTATCGCGTAACATACATCAAAAAATACGGTTGAATTGAGAACCTCTTCCTTTTTGAAGTCGGTTGGAAATGAACAGGTTTTACATAAAAAATATTTATACATTTTAATGCTGCACTTGTGAAAGGTGACGTCACTGAGCGCATCCGATTTGTATGGGGCATTTTTGCACCACGTGACTAGAATTACTTTTCGACGGGGATTTGAAAAAGTATTAGACGTACAGAAAATTCTTCGATATGTATATTTATATTTTCTCATAGTTTCTCAGAAAAATTAAATATTTTTTGACAACTAGCCTATACTAATAATATTTTCTGTACGTGTGTCGATTTGTCTTTATCTTTGCAGTTGCAATAGCGCCATCTCTCGTATTCAAAGAGAACTAGCACGTATGTTGGTATATATTGTAAAAGCTTGTATAACAAAGGCAAATCCATATGATGAATTAAAATAATAACATGTACAGCTGTTGAAATGTTTCGGGTAACGTTGATAATTAAGTAAAGCTAATTTTCTAAAAAAAAAATTAAATCATTGGACATGTCCACGTTAATATTATTACAATTTCATAATGTTATACGTAAACATTTGTATTAGTGATAAAATCTGGAATGAGGAAAGCTGTAGACAAAATAATGTCACCGACACAGCTCGACGAGTCTGTCAGCTGAAGTGGCAATGAGCACGCCACATCAGTCGAATGATGGGGAGTAAGAGTTCTCGAGTGGCGACTACAAACCGGGAAACGTGTACCGGGCCGTCTCACTACTAGATAGACCGGCGACCTATTAAAGGTCGGGGGGAGTCGCTGGATGCAAGTGGCTCGGGACCGGTCATGGTGGCATACCATGGAGGAGAACTACATCCAGCAGTGGACATTTCTCGGCTCATGATGACGATGACGACTACTACCTTACTGCTGATACACAAAACTTGTTCCTGAATCTTTGTCGAGTGTTTTCAACTGAATTCAAAAAATCAGGAGGTTCTCAATTCGACGGGTATATTTTTTATGTTACCTCAGAATTTTAGACTGGGTGAACCAATTTTTATTATTATTTTTTATTTGAAAGCTGGTACCTCCCATTTCAATTTGATCCAATTTTGATTAATTAAAACTCAACACTCTCAGCCAATGTCATGACTAATAACGTTGCTGTTGTTATTGCCATTCAATAATGAAGCATTACCCTCCACAGTTACTTAAGTAACTCCTGTGAAACACGAAGTCAATCCGGCAACTGTCCCTACCGCACCCTAAAACTGAAACTCCAACAGATATAGGTACCACCAAGTTTGTCCATTATTAATAGCTAGACAGAGCTGCTGCTAATATTTTATGGTCCCTTAAAATATACAATAGTCTAGGTATTCAATTTTATGACAGTTTAGGCATCGTTAAATTTACTCACAGTTATTTTTATGTGCGAACCAGCTAATTTATAAGGTAAAATAATAATGGAATAGTCAACTTCTTAAACAATACACATACATTTTTATAGGTTTCATAGTTCTAATGACAAAATTAAATTATGTCATTCATAAATGTATTAAAATTACATCAGTGCACCTACAAATCTTCGAAGTACCTAGGTCTGAAAGTTGTGACTCTCTAAAAGGGATGCGCTCCCTTGCTTGCTAATGTCTTCAATAACGGGCAATGGAACTTCTTGATGAAGATCGTGTGTTGCATATTGCATTGCCAAGATATTGGACCATCGACTATGATTCTACGAATTGGTACATAGGTACAGCTGGTGGAGTTAGCTTATACCTAACTGTACCGTATAGTATAAGATTCACTTTTGATTTACCTTGATTCACTGTTTAGGGCTAAGTAAATATAGATGTATAAATAAACCTACATGGTTCATCATCATCTGCATAAGTCAACTGCTGAATAGATGACCTAATGAATAGAACAACCTCGTTCTATGCATGTCCTTTGGACAAAGTGAAATGGGATACTTCTATAATTAATTTCAAGCAATAATATCTGTATAACTAAGTATATAATACTTTAAATAAATATAATTTACAGTCAGCTGAACGAGTCTAGTGTTGGACATAAACCTCCCGCTTATATATCCATGTCTAACTTTATATGAAGGGATATAACATAATCAGCACGCTTAGCAGGTGGATTGGTGATCGCAGTAAGACGTGGTTGATAAATAGGTAGGTTCTGCTGCCCATCTCCTAAACATATTTTCCTTAGTCGCCTTTTACGACACCCGGGGGTTGACATGGAGTAGTCCTATTCTAAAGCCGACACCACACAGCAAATACCCTCGATAAGTAGTTAAGCAATAATGTATTTATAAGTGTAAAATACGAGCACTTTGAATAAGTAACATCACAACAATACAATAATTTAAATGGTCAGATCGCCACTTACCAAAATAGTATACGCTTTTAAACTTTTCACTAGACTGAAATATGACAATTCAGCAGAATTTACAACAAAAAGCAAACTGTTCAAACTGCTAGCGCAACTTCTGTTACGCCTACTTTGCATTTTTTTAATTGGATACCGATAAAAGCGTAAAGTCAGTGCACACAACATTACCGTGGCTCATATAAAATTCAATGTATTCAGTTTTAGCACCTCCGGCGCAAATAAATCTGCATTGTTTGGCTTGCAAACGATCGGTGTCAACCATAGCCCACCCACCCAGGATATAGACACGAGCTACTCGTTCCAGCGGGAATGTATTTACGATCCAACTTGGGAGCTTATATTTAACACTGCAAGTATTGAGAGGGTCTAGAAATATTCCAATTTAAGGTTGTACCATTACTGATGTCTCTATCAGATTTTATGTGATGATTGTAAAGAACCACTACTATTTAATATCACTCAATTCCAGTGTGATGAAGAAACTTGTTGAAACTCTAATTAATCATTTTTCTAAATTATGAAATTATGTTTTTGGGTTTGAGCATAGATTGAGACGTAATTATCGAAATAATATCAAAAAAATTATACGAGTGTGATATGAATATTTGACAGTCGATAGAAACTGTGTATTGTACTCGTAAACCCTACGCTCGAATTAATTTTAGATGAATATATTAACTATCATTTAATTAAGATAATAAATTTAACGATTAAATGTTCGATATTATTCTCTAAAGATCTCTATGACAACATGCATAACTTCAATTTCATAAACACCAAATAATTTCAAAATTTCTTATTATGTCTCACAGACAAATTCTTAGCTATTAGTACTAATTTTGAAAATTGCTGAATAGAACTCGCGCTTTCATTAAAAATTAAGTAAGCGTTTACTTAGAGGAGTCCTAGCTACGAAATAACGGGCTTTTAGGTGTAAACACTCTGAAATATTTTGTACAATGGAAGCAAGATTAACAAATACTGTGGCTACTCTTTCAAGTTGGACTGAGGCATGGCTAACTGTCACGCGATCCAGCCGCCCCAGAGCCCCGAAAATACTCGTGTACATAATAAAAGACCATTGTAAATAAAACAGAGTTTTAAAAGGGAAAAAATGAAATATCGCAGTGAGGTAAAAATTTATAAAAAAGATAATTTATTCATCATCTTGCTAACCATAAACATTTTGTGTAATGTAGAAGTTTGGTAAATATGCTTTCTCGGAAATTCGAATGTTCAAAAAAAATGAAACTTCGATCTTCATTTTATCGTGAAGGTTGCAAGATCGATGACAGACCTCACAAATCCAAGTTGCCAGAGTTGTTGAACCGCCATAGACGCCTCTGACATGGCTCATGTAGCTACTACCTGTCGTAGATAGTAACCGGACCAACTTTACGAGCTTTACGAAGCACGACAATCAAGTGATTCAGCCTGCAATGTCCTCACCAAACTGGGGAAAGTATCACAAACTGATATTTGACAATGGGAATGGTAACGAGATTCGAACCTGGGACCTGCATGTGTTGCGCGTCTGAGTGTAACGCTCAGTCAACCGCGCCACGGAGGCTGATCTAGTCTTCGATAGAACTTCGATAGTCTCACCGTAGTCAAGAAATCATTACAGGACGTGTGCAAACATTTATTGCAAAGAATGCCACTTCTTTAAAAATCGCATTTCCAGAAATGCATGATTTAAACACAATTTTGCTACAAAAATCAACATTATATTGAAGTCCTGTGGAAAGCAATCTTGTCCAAGCAGGTTTGAATGTGCTACTGAAATATAATTTCGATCGGACGGCAATCAGAGCCCGTTGAAGGTGGCGCGTGAGGCGACTCTCTAAAATATTAAATGTACCGACCTGTAGATGCCGCTGCTGATTCCTGTCCATGACCTACTGCACGAAAAATTGTGATGTCAGGTTTACATGTATAAATTGACCCTTAATATATTATCACACTTATGGGTAACTGTCACTAGACTTGTGTTTTGTTGGTAACAGGTAGCTTCGATTTTTAGTAAGTATTGAGTTTTGTATTAGAAAAAAATTGGACTTGACAGGGGATGCCCATAATTTTAATCAGAATGTGGCTTTAAAATAGACTCAACCTCACTCAACTTTGTACTATCCCGTAGGTGTACAAAATGTCAACAACGAGAAAATTTTCATCAGATGGGCAGCGTCATTTTCTAATGGGATGGCATGTACAAAAAATGGGTTTGCATTTGGCCTTTATCTCACAAGGTATCTGACCGAAGTTCGTTGGATGGAAAGCGTACCCATCTAGAGCCCTCTAGCTAATGCTTCACTGACTCTGGTACTTTTGAAAGAACTTCCAGACGCACAGTAAAAGCCATTTTATTTTAATTTTATAAATAATAGATCAACGTTTGACCTCAATCCCACCTGATGTTAATTGACGTTAAGGTCGGCGATGTTACCCATTGGTATAGACTAGAAGGTACTTACCTATGTACTCTACCATCAACCAATAATTTTTCAATATCTCAATATAAATTCCTCACGTCCGACTGTTGATGATGAACTAATGAGCCTATTAAAGTTACCTTAATGTAATATTACGTACATGTTTCTTAATTTACCACTACAGATTTTTGTTAGGCCTCTCTTCTACCACTTCAGCCTGCTGATTTTTCATTGCTGAGGCATTAGTTCTATTACGGGTTTCTCTCGCGGATTTTATCGAGTTTACAGATCACTTAATAGGTCGCCAAGTTTTAAACTGGGAGTTGGAGCACTCAAACCTATGTCGAAGTAAAGTCGAAAAGTCTATACTCGTATTCCGCACAGTAAATAGGGTACCTGGCCTGGCCTGGGTAGTTGGCTTATCTGACTGCGAAAGAGTCAAAGGTTCAAAAATTAAAGGTACCCAAGAAATTAGGGCACTGTCATATTATCATGATCAATAAAAATCGAATTATTTATTTGCATGAGATTTTTTTTGAACATTTCTGCCTTATTGAATGTATTACTTACCTACGTAGAATGTATGTATGTACTGTAATACATAGCTAAGTGGATAACATATAATACTATAATGTGTCTGCTGGTACAATTCGGGGTTTTACCTGAAACAAACAAGGAACTTTATGAGTGCTTCGTATGTACAAGCTAGACAATAATTACGATATACGGTACAACAGTACTCATGTGGTACGTTTTGTATGCGGCAGGTGGTACAAAAACATTACGAGCTACGAGTACGTTCAGGCGTTCATTAGACTTCTGCGCAATATAAAGAATCATTTTTTTCGCAAATACCCGCTAAAAGTTGAACAGTAACAAACATAGATTTTTCATAATTAACCAAACCATAATCTAACTTCTAACAACTGTTTGCATTTGGAAATATCAGAAGTATTTCATTGCTCTTGGAAACCACTTTGTGATTACTCAAGTGTGAGTCTCGACAGAAGTCGATTGTTAAAGTTCGTGATATTTTCTGCTTAGAGCTCTGCAACTATTTCAAGCACATAGAGAACTTTATGAATTTAGTTTCATTTAATCAAATTCTGTGAAGAAGGACATCGTGAGGAAGCCTTTATACACTTACTCTTTAGCCAAAAAGTGGGTGTGAAGTGATTGCACTGGTCTAGTATTATTGGAGTAAGAAGCGCTCACGTGTGCTGGATTTGCCCTTCTGTTCCTTGTAACCTCACGGCAGGAATAAATTAACTAATATATCTCAAATTAAAAACTCGTACACGATAAATATTTCTAGAAAGAAGTATTAAATAAGAATCGAGTGCATGTGTCCCTAAACTCTTGTTTTTGAGGACCTACAAAGAATATATTTCAAGATAACGCTATAATATACAATAAGGATTTACGTAAAATTTATCTCTAGCTTAAAAATCTTCCAAGTGAAGCTGTATCATGGTGGCGGCAGAATAGATCACTCCCTGTAGGAAGGCGTCAATCGCTAGCTGATTTATAGGGGGGCAACGCCGGCGCCGACTAAACTGTCCCGCGTTTTGCTCGTGTTGCGCCGGGCCACCGGCAAACAAGTCACTCACCTGCCCCGCCGCCGACGTCGCTTCTCCCTCATCGAAAATGCGAACCCCAGTAAATGCCTCTATAAACGAATCCATTTTAAATTCCGACTAGATCCACCGAAAACACCGACGGAACTTACAGACATGCCATGTGTGCTAACGAACAGTTGAAGCTGGGTCGATAACGTTCCCACTTAATCACAGTATCAACTTATTTCCTTCAAATAAATTTACACTGACTACCTATACATATAAAGATGAAATCAATCAGAATTTTGGCTTTATTTCGCAATAACAATACCAGTAAAACCGACTCTTTTTAATTACAACTTTGAAGGAATAAAAACAGAACAGTCTAAGAAGGGAAATTGTTAATTTGCAGGGGTCTTTATGCAAACTTTGAACGCAAACTTGACCTAAGAATTCAATCAGGACTCGGTTGGCAATAATTGCACGATTCGAGAGAGCACTATTGCGAAACTTTACATCCCGTTGTTGGCGTCCTATTGAAAACATCTTAGCGCTATTCGTAGTTAGTTCTACACGCCTGGGTAATAAATTGTAACCAAGCAAACTGCTGGTACTTATAGCCGTGTTCACTTAAAATTTAATCTCAAAATGCAAGAGGAAGTTTCCAAATATAAATCCGAATCTTCTTACTTTTAATTTAATAAGGGTTGAAGGAATCACTTCCAGCGGACAATCTGCTCAAGGACTCCCAGTTGGAGCCAACGTCTTCGGGAGATAAGGTAAGATTAATGTAAGGCGAGCATCAACATTTGCATTCACGAAAATATCAGATATAATTGAAACGTTTCAGGAGCATTGAAGAAGTTTTTAGTTCAATTTAGCGGCAATCAGGACGGCCGTTGAAGACGGCGCGTGAGCCGAATGCCTAAAGTATTAAACGTGCCGGAGCGGCGGGACGCGGCGGGACGCGGCGGGACACTGAGACACCAAATTTGATATTTGCGTTACGTCTACGATCAAATTGTCAAAATTTTATAATAGCAGATTTAACGTTCTACAATAATCGCACATACCAAACTATTCATACAAATAACACTTCGACAGTGTTAAAGAAAACATCAAATCACACGGGAACTTCGCCAGTCTTGTGTAGATGTTTGTCCTGTATTTTAATGTTAGTAGCAATGACGATATCAGAAGTCATCTAGGTGGAAACACACAGCTGAGCATATCCCCAGTAGCAAGCAACCCAAAGCCTTTGATATTAAAAATTATTTGGTTTTCAATTATTTGTTGTATGTAGCTTTTGCTTTATTTATGCACCTGCGAACCATTAATTTTAATGTTATTTTACTGTTTAATTTTTCGTTTCGGTGCCACTCAATTGTGATTGTGCGGTATGTTTGGTTTGAATGTCGACTTCATCAATATGTGAAAATCTCATTTGGTATGACTCGAACACTGTGAATCCTGAAATATTTATTACACGTGTCGTGTGCACCAAAAACCAACCGTATTCAAATGTGTACGATATGATATTGAAGGCATTCAAATAGTAGAATAACAAAATATTTAATGCATTCGGAAAAACACATAATTGATTCGAAAGTTGAAAAATCCATTTTCACTGAGGTTTTTTGTAAGGTATGTTTCTTTCGCAATAAAAAAATTCGCTAGGCTGTCGCAATCGCATTGGACTGGGGCGTACCGTCTTACCCGCTTTATTTTCTTCATTTTTATTAAGACACAGATTGCCTAGAAGTTTTGCGTTCAATTTTTATAATGGTTCCACGGTGCACAGCTCATTTCAATAAACGTTTTTTCAGCTCAGTCGATTTGTCAAATTTGATGCACAAAATGTTGAGACTGACATGATTTTTACCAAATTGCAATATAATCTCCTTTGTTTGGTTGTTAATATCAATTTTAGAGTTCCGTACCCAAAGGGAGGCCACCGGGACCCTATTACTAAGCCTCCGCATGGCAGTATCTTTTGATCCGCAATAGGTAGACACTTAAAATTTTTACAAAGCGTGTATTAACTAATTTGGCTGCCATAACAATAAATAATAAAAATTAGTTATAAATTCGTTCGCCGTTCTTTGCTCGATCTTGTGTGAAATACGGATTTTCCTTTGTTTAAATAAAAAATATTCAAGAGCAGAGCATAATCAAATCGCCTATGAAGCTAAATGTGAAAATCTTATTGATCCTCGTTAAAGCCGTTAATGATTGGCTATAGAATTACAAGTAAGTTGAAAGGCTTCTACTGAAGTTGAAAGTTGTTCGTGAATGTTTTGTAGGTATCCTCGAGTTTTAAAAGGGTTGAAATATTCGTTAAATCGTAATAAACTGAGGGAATAAGAGAAGTCCAAGTTGACGTAAGTTATTTTATTTCGAAATTTCCAATACTAGTTTTCTTTTGAATCACCCTCCTCGAATATTCTATCTTGATCATCTATTGACCATCGTGTCAGATTTTATTTTAAATTTCCCTGTGCGTAATCGTCTGTCGAGAAATTTTTCTACATCGATTTCCTGTTTTCGAACGATATAACCTGCCTACATCGTCGTCAGCAAATGTATCCATCGAGCTGTATCGATGGTGGATGAAGGCGTCTCGGGACCGTTCATTGTGGCATATCATGGGGAGACCTGTTTTCATCAGTAAACTTTTACTGGCTGATGACGAAGATCTACAGAAAACCTGTTCAACATGGGGGTATATTCATAGACGTTAAAAAAATTAACTGTTGCTTCTCATGGATTTTTGCCCAAACATCATAGCGTTGCATAGTATAAAACTTTGTCGTTACGGGGCTGCCATGTACAGAACAGAAGACCCTAGTAAAGATTTAAAAAATTATTATTACAAATTATTTTACTGTCCAAACTAACTGCACAGAATCCATAATAGAATCGAGTCAGTGGGCACTTCATCACAAAGCTACTACCGATCGCAATTCTCTCAAATTCCGAATCTCGGATACATACAAAAACGAAACGAAAGATATCTTGTATTAGACACTTTTACTATAAGTTTTGTATTTATGTATACATAAGTGTTTGGTGTCTAGTTTCGTTGCATACCTAATTTCGTTTCGTCTCTAAGCATTTATGATCTGGTTTCCTAGAATATAATTTCTATAAATAAGGTTTAATAGAAGGCGTAGGTGCCGTAGCGGATAAGGCGCGGACTCTCAGTCTGAGGGTTCCGTCAGAGTTCGAATCCAGTCGTGTACCTATGAGTTGTTTTTCAATTCAAGTACTTTATCCGATTGCTTAATGGCGAAGGAAACCTTCATGTGAAGTCCGTCAATCGGCACTGCGCCCACGTGGTGCACTACTCGTATATTGCACATACACTCTCTGTAGGAGAGTCGGCCTGAGTCCCTTCAGTGGGGACATATACTATATGCTGTTGATGTTGTTCTAGAATAGCAGTTGTTGTGACATAGCGACCGTAATATTACGGATGCAATAAGACGGTGACGACATGTGGAAAGTTCTACGGACGAACATACCGTCGGACATATCTTCACGGCTACGTACGAAATCTATTAAAATTTCGTCGTCCTCGCTGCTCCAGTTTGAGTTGAAACTCATTTTGGACATCGGTCCGGTAAGAAAAAAAACTATATTCAGAATATATATAAATAGCTTCACCTGTACGTTCACGTACCATCCGACATCGTCAAGACGGCCGTCATGCAAAAGGCGGCACCGCTTTCTGGCTGTTTCTGGCGTTACGGAGTCAATTACCGCTGTTTACATATATGTTTACATACATGCACAACCGTGCCATTTTGTTTACATAGACAACGTTCTAGTGACGTCATTTACCGCTGTATTACGGCCGCTATATGACGGTACCGCTATCCTAGGACACCCGAGCTTAATTGGTTACTTTTCATTCTAGATAAGAAATCCTAAAATACAACTAAAATTTTAGGTTGCATAGTTTATAAGATCCAATTAATTTTATTTCGTAAAATCTTAATCAGGTCTCCTTAGAAAGTGGCTCTGACTTCCGGCATGACGCCCCAGTGTCTCCAAATCGATGAACTATAAATCCATTGTCCAAGTTTGCACAGACAGACCTCCTCTCTGGACTCGGAAGATTAATTTTCTTAGTTTAGATTGTTTCGTGACCCATTGTGCAAGCGATAATTGGATTTCGTTAACTATTCTGTGATTTTGTCGCTACTTGAGTTCCATTTTATAGTTAAATTATACACAGGCGTTAATAATAAGAATATTCTAATGCGATGTTCGACTCGAACAATCTAATATAATTATAACACGTTCAAAATCTTAGTTAAAGTGCATTCTTGGAACTACAATCCCGAGGTCAAGGGTTCGATTCCCAGTTGGACATCTAAGAACTAGTTCTTAGTTTGGCCCACAAATAATAACATTTCACACTTCACTTGAAGACTATCATGAACATGTATTTCAATTTAGGGCTTTTTAAAAAATTAGGATCTTCTAATACATACTCTAGAGAAGTTTCTAATACATACGAACACCGTTACCTTAACAGTTGCGAAACCTATAAACAAATAATAATAAAATCAAATTGGTTGGGCCAAACACTTTCCAATGAATTTTAAAACATCCACAAAACTATATACAAATAATAAAAATGAATGCATACTATAACAAATAAATCGAAGAATTTCAAGACAATACAATTTTTTATCCACTCCACTGTTTACAGTATTCCGACCGTTTTGGAGAGGTCATGAAAATCAACATTGTTGATATTTTTATCATCTAGAAACTCCTTGTTGGCTTTTCATCGCAGGTGGATAGCGACAGCAATAAAATACTGTTTTATGGCATACTCGTAGTCGTCAAACTGAGCTGAGCTCGGTCGCTTTGTGGTGCCGGCCGTAAGATTCTTTGGTCAAACATGTGTCGTGTACGAGTGGATCTTCTTGGCTTGCGCGGGTTTATAGTAACGTAAATTGCCGGCCATCTTGTATTATTGGCGGGTCAACGACTTTTGATCTTTTTGTTGACGCTTTTACACACGTGTAACACAAAGACTTTGAAGGAGTGTTAAACGTTTTTCTTTGAATTTAATTCCGTTCTGTTTCATTGCGACCAGTCATCAATCATCAACAGCCTATATACGTCCCCACTGCTGGGGCTCAGGCCTACCCTCCTACAGAGAGTGTATGGGCCATAGTCCACCACGCGGGCCCAGTGCGGATCGGCGGACTTCACATGCCTGTTCAAGACATGCAGGTTTCCTCACGATGTTTTCCTTCACCGTTAAGCAATCGCCACCAGTCATAATTTAAAGTAAATTTGAAATAAACGTTTCTTTTAACGGAGAGACTTTATGTTTGAATTTTAAATGAGTGCTCTAGTTTTAGCTATTAAGTAAACGGTTAAAAGCACCCTACGCCCCGTGTAAGACGCTTTTCAGACGCTTAATAACACATTTCGTGATATCCTTTAACGATATTCACACACATGAAGGGACTTACATTGAAAAGATAATACCAGACCTGCCGTAATCAATACTCAGACGATAGCTCTGAACTTGTGAATTAATAAGACGGTTGGTATTGATCTTTTGTAATTGTGTTGCGGCTGTGAATGTCGACGGTCGGCCATCATTAAATATTACTTAAAAGAGATCGTAAGTAACTTTTTGGTAAGAATAGACGTGGCTCATTGGTGCCATCTCTTTTCTTTTACGACCTCGTAGTATTTCAGGTTAGAAAGCTTTGATTAAAGCAAATTTATGCTTTGAATTGTGTAGAATAAGGTTTCATAGTATCGATTTATAATTTTATACATACATACACAGTTCGGGGTAGATTCCCACTGAGTCAACATACGGAAACTTGGACAGGGACTG
Source organism: Carcina quercana (assembly GCA_910589575.2). Lineage (NCBI taxonomy): Eukaryota > Metazoa > Arthropoda > Insecta > Lepidoptera > Depressariidae > Carcina > Carcina quercana. The sequence continues at coordinate 11,658,724 of OU342432.1, read as the reverse complement.
GCAGCAAATGCTCGTCAGGTGCAGAACAGAATAAGTCCAATAATTGACATGAAGTTCCAGTACTAATCGTCGGATTGGACTTTCCATGAAGTTATTTGCCATAAGCACCACGCTTGACTGAAATGCTTACTGCAGCATTGTTCGCTGCTTATTTAAGATTTATTGATTATGATAAGAGTTGCTCTACCAAATTTATACACAATTCATTCAAGATTATGGTTTGCAATTGATGATATTTACTCTAATTCCCTAAATGTATCCTCCAAAATGTTGGCAGATAAGAACGTACTCGTATCGTAGCGTCGTTGTCCGCTGAACAGTAGAGACCCAAGCAGGCGTAGTTCAACAAAAAAAAAGAATACTATCATCACAACCATTCTAATTGTGACACTTTTTAAAGCACATTTTTTAAAGCATCGGATCGTAAACCCCCCAACTTTCCCTTAAACCCCTCCCCCCTTTCCTATTCCTAATTCCAAAAATCCAAAAACAGTATTTTCTATTCTATTTTATATTTAAATTTCTTATTTCTGTTTATTTGTTATTGTCTATAATATAATTTAATTGTAATTATAATTTTTTAATTCTTAATAGTTAACTGTAAATTGTATCTGGTATCCACGACACAGGCTCAGCCTAGTGTGGAGGCCGCAGTGTATCAAAATGACTTTTTTTATGAGATAATAAATTATTTGTATTTGTATTGTATTTGACACTTGACAGTTTCAAACTTCGAACGATAGAGCTTCACCATAAGAGTTGACGTGTGGTATGGTTTTAATACGATGTCAATTTCTTTGTCGCAAAGCTCTCGCTGTAAAAATTGGGCATTCGTTCGTTTTAAGGCGATTTTCTGAAATTAAGTGGTGTAATGCTATAGGACGCTGAAAAATCCTAAGAATCTATTAGTAAAGTATTTCTTTACGGCTTTATCTTCACTTTGCAAGTACCAGAAACGCGATTCCATGATTTTGGCTCGATATATTTCATTTATCGTCGGTGGCGCAGTGGATAAGGCGCGGACTCTCAATCTGAGGGTACCGGGTTCGAATCCAGCCGTGTACCTATGAGTTGTTTTTCAATTCAAGTACATTATCCGATTGCTTAACGGTGAAGGAAAACATCGTGAGGAAACCTGCATGTCTTGAACAGGCATGTGAAGTCCGCCGATCCGCACTGGGCCCGCGTGGTGGACTATGGCCCATACACTCTCTGTAGGAGAGTAGGCCTGAGCCCCTCCAGTGGGGACATATATAGGCTGTTGATGATTGATGATGATATTTCATTTTCAAAAGACCACTTAAAATCATATTTCCTCAGATTATTGTTAAACAGCAAAATATATATTATATTCTAAATTGCTTTAATTAATAGGTAACAATGATATTGTTAGTTTTCAATTCGCTTTTTTTCTAATCCTCACGGTCATTTTTTAAATGAATGAAATGTGTTTTTTCGCGTTTCTAAACGCAGGGCTTACGCGGAGCCATGACATTCCTGACCCTATGGCTCTAATATTTGAGGTCCAGATTTTCACAAAAGCCACGTCCGTTAGGGTTTTAATGTAGCGCCTTAAGTATCGGATACTAACAAACTGTTAGCGCGTTCATAATTACCGCGTTCGCGTTCCTGTGTTGCCACACTGTTGATTAACCGAATGTCACATAAGCCAGCTAACGCCGTGTTCTCTATTAGCGAGCTCCCGTCTGTCAGCTAACACGGCCCAGGAACTCTGATTAGCGATGTGATGCTAAAAGAGAGCCTATGATACCCCATGAGACCCCAGTTAGGGGTAAGCTGTAACTACAATATTTGTTCTCAATAACTTATAACGCAATCGAAGCCAGAACCAACTACATATCGCTTTCTTAGAAGGACATAAGCTTTCTGAAAAAAAATCTTGAACTCTTATCTCCTGATTCAAGACAAGCGCCCAGTGTTGTGCTGAAGAAGTTCCAGCAATCCACTTTAAAAAGTTCTTTGGGTCAACTCTAAACAATACAGAGACTCAACGACGAAGAGCTACGACGACCATTAAAGTTTCAAAAGGCTGGCTCTTTTAGAACAATACAGTCAAAAATAAAATAATTTATACAGGAAAGCTTAACTTCAAAAGAGTCTTTCACTCAAAAATAAAGCGTGTTGTAGTACCTAAACAAGGTGGAACATTGTTTTGCATAACAAAGGGAAAAAAACACCTAAAGGAAAACATAAAGCCACACTTTATTCGCGGAATACTTATTCAAATGAGGCTGTCCCTTCTAAGTTTGTTTTCAATCAAAAACTCGCGCAGCTTTGTCCCGCTAAACTTTATAAATGAGGCGATTATCCACAGCGCCGAGGTCCCCCCGCCGCGATAGGTGAGCTGGCCGCGTCGTCGTGGCCGGTCGTCCCACGCCCGCACGCCCGCCCGCCCGGCTGCGAGTCGCTGATAAACCGCTGGTCACCTGCGCTGCATGAATTGCACCGCTTTTTAACTTTCATCCGGCTAAGTCCTTTTAGACTTCATCCGCTCTGCGGGCGCACACTTTATTTATGATTTAGACGTTGACAACTACACAGACGACTTGACAAAGTTTTCGCAATATCCGCCGAGGAAAAAATGTTTCTTTATTGTATCTTAACTTTGTAACGTCGTTATGCAAAGTAAGAACTCTGGACTTGAAATCTGATTAAGTGTAACATAAACATTTATCTGTATAATTATATACATACGATGGATATTCAACTGTGACAAAGAATCGTAATGCGAACGTGAACAGAGTACAATAACACGAACATGGCTGCGTCTAGGAATGGGGAAGTAACATCAAGATTAGCTCGAGGCTGCAGGCTGATTACGTCGCTACGTAAGAGGAGAACTCGTCGCAGCCTCAGATTTCCAGATGAACATTTGTTAATCTTTTAGTACATACGATTCGCTATTTTCAATTCAAAATATCTTAGTAATAAAAAATGATGATGATAACGTTCGTACTACAAACATGAAGATAAACCATACCATTAAATGTGTACGTCTATATTTTTAAACAGTAAACCATGATAAAAACATGTTTATACATTGTATTACAGATATAACCATAGCAGTGTTGACAAAAACAACAGCATTACGAGCACTTTTTGCATTATCCCCATCCCCGAGCATTACAGCACTACGCCCTGGGCGTGCGGTGGTACGCCTCCTTCAATTACTTTTAAAACAGCTCTACGAGAGGAACACGGATTGATATACATGAATTAAATGTCAATTGCCAGTACGAAAAAAATAGCAATAAATTGAAAAAAGTGGACAAACGTCTGTATAAAATTAATTGCAAACAATATTACTTTTTCGAAACAATCTACGTTAAACCAAAAGGGAATGATGTGGCAACTCTTTATATTGCAATTTTTGTGTCCAAACATTCAAAACGAGTTTGCCGCGCAATCAAAGCGGGAATCCGATTGATGACACGGCAAAATAATTGTTTCGTGAAATTGAAAATATCGCGGCTTACGTATTCCGTATAACGCCTTGTAAAACATCCCTCTTTTTCATTTATATTCGGTTGTTAATTCATTTCGATTCACGAATCGCAATGTTATTCCGAATGATGCGCACTTTAAAGTGTTTTGATTACAATTTATTGTATATATCCATTTTACTTTACATCAAAGCAGTTGTACTATTTTTACTTCTTTGTAATTTGAATAGAAAATTACCTCTACAAAATCGGGTTACAGTAAATTTCAAATAAATATATTTTATCATGTTATAATCGTAGTTATCGAATAAATAATGGCTCTCACTCACTTGATTGCCTTAAAATAATTCAAATAACAATTCAACCAATCATTTCAGTAACGAAAACGAATATATGCGGAATAACACTAGTCACTATTTATGCTTTATCATCATGTAAACAACATAATTTCATTGAAAATTATATTTTATTCGGTAATTGTTAAATATTATTTGATTTACATTATATCGTGGCCCGATCTTAGCATTGTCCACATCATGAAGTCATCGAACATTTCATGCAATAGAATGCTGATTTGGTCACTCAAAATATATTTAATTGAACATTGATCAATTAGAATTCATTAAGAGGCTATGTTGGTAAGACCACGTGGCCGTGTTCAAGGTTGCATTGTTTTGTAGCTGTCCCTCTCCGAGCCCTATCCTACCCGAGCGCGTACGGTGAGACAACATACACTATGCGAAGTTATCCACCCGTTATTTGGATGTTTCGTATTCCAGGGAACATTTGAAGGATACAGTATATTATGTGTAGACCTCTGTGACACAGGCTTTGCCTACAACAGAGGTCGTTGAATATTTAGTAATGTATAAACTAGTTTTGTTCGATCTAAGTTACAAAAAATAAAAAAATATGTAGCCATTTTTTCAATACAGTATATTAATAAAATTTCAGATGTCGGTGGTTTTTCCAAATTGTTCTAAATTGATTCATACTCTTGTAAAACAGGTTCAAAGTTGGGACTTTTTATTACCGAAAAAATACAATATTTTGACGCCCTGTAACTCTGGAAGTATATTTTTAAACGAAAATCTGACTCACCACCGACACAGATATTTGTTTCTAGATTGTGTCTTGAAAATTTCATAGATTTTCATAGCTTAATACTCAAAATATGACTGTACTACGTTTGTATGGGCGCTTTGACAACAGCATACCCTCTTAATAAGGAATTCGTTCAAAAGTTTCATTTCAGTTTAATAAACGTTAATTTCAGTGACGGAACGGTAGTCGAGCATCGGTTTTCACGACAAGTTCAAACCGGTGAACTTTCACTACATACTAAAATCATATCTCATGACACCTGTGACAAGTATAATAAAACTTTACCAATATGCAATATTTCACAGTCAAATTCCATCGCAAACGCCAATATATTATAAGGCGATTCTCTACGAGGTACATAAGTCAAAGAATTTGAGATAAGTTATCGAGGCAGCGCCTCGCATATTCATTCCACTGGGCTCAACGCCGTCTTCTTGGATTATGTAAAGAGTGAATCAAAACGGAGGTGTCTCGAAGTAGGGCAGAACTTAGCGTCGTGGCCGCAAAAAGTGCTTTGGGGTAAAGAAACGTGATGGAATCTGTCGTCTCGGCAACGCGGTGTAATTTTGTAATGGAGTGCAGCTCAGGCATGCTTCATCTGTGTCGAGGGTTTGTGCTTAGACACGTGATGATATTTAAATTTACACGTGTTCTATCTGTTAATCCATACCAATGTTATAAATGCCAATTTGAAATTGTCCTTCCTTCTCGCCTTAACGGAGATACATAATGATCTGATTTTTCGTGTATGGATAGTTGATTTGATTAAACAAGTAGTTCCCTTGCTCTAATAAGTAAAGTCAACGCAAAAGATGTCGCGGGTAAAAGCTTGCTAAGTAAAATATATATATAAAACAACTAAATGCATTCAAAAAGAACTGGAAACCAACTTCAATTGCCCTAAAAGTATACTTTTATTAAGGCAAATTTCAGATTTATATCGTTTTCTCACGGATGCCGTTGTCGGAACTGGACCAAATTGAAATGGGACCACTACCTTTCGAATAAAAAAAGGAATCACCTAAATCGGTTCACCCAGTCAAAAGTTGTGAGGTAACAAATAAAAAACATACCCGTAGAATTGATAACCTCCTCTTTTTTTGAAGTAAGTTAAAAATATGGATAGAGCTCCTCATTGAGCGCCGCGGCGGAATTTCTACGAGAGGACTTGTCATAATCACCTCGCTTGGCATGCGGATTGGTGATCGCATTAGAATGTTGATGTTACATAGATAACTCTACTTCTGACTATCTCTTCAATGAGTTTTCTATAGCATAGTTATACGTCACTTGTGGGATGAGAAGATCCTACTCGAAGACTTAGATTACATTAATGATAATTGATGCATTCAAAAATAACTAAAAAGCAACTTAAATTTCTCCCAAGTAAATTTTATAAATAGAATGTTTATCAGCTTCTAAATCGATTAACGGGATGTGAGCAAATTTCACCCCCAAAACCCTGACTTCACTTAAGGGTGATATAATTTCTTCAGTCTTAAAAAATATCTTATTTAATCGTCGTCCTTTAACAATATCCTATTTAACAAAGTATAAACAATCCAAATCGGTTCTCAATTGGCGAAACTATATGGTAGCACCGGCGTCTGGTTGCCGCGTGGTTCCGGCGTAGAATGAACCTATCCCATATCTTTCCATGGGTATCGCAAGACGCGAAGAGGGAAAACCATACTGGGAGCACAGCAGCCTCCTCCTGAAGGACCAAACTGAATACTGCGATCACCAACCCGCCTGGCAAGCGTGGCGACTATGCCATAAAGTTTAAATGAAAGGCATTCCATGGCATACCATGGCGGAGGCCTTGTCCAGCTGAGAACATTTCCCGGCTAATGACGGCGATGTGGTATTTTGACTCAATTTTGACCTTATTTATTTTGTAATACTTCATTAAATAAACTAAGTCGTCCCTTCGAAATAAAAACAGAAACTTTCCTTCGTTTCCCTACACATTTTGGCACGGAAACCTAAAAGAAAGACGTGCTAAAGATCTCATTTTCGTGAAAACAGTGCTCCATTATTCTCATAACTCCGCCGGTGGATATTTGTCGCAAGTTTGTCTCTGCGACGGATTACTATGCGGATACACGAGCGCGGCGTGGCGCGGCGTGGCTCGGGACCGTCTCCAGACTACATGTAGAGCAACTTCCACTTGCCGACTTGTCACACAATCGCAAGTACATGTCGCTGTTTCGACACCCTCCACTTAATTGAAATGCTGTTAATTACTTTCATACACATTTTTCTTATCGTCTATTTGTTCATGGTCGGCTGCATAAGTGCACTGAATCTGAGTCAGTACATGAGCATAAGTTTGTCGTGACTGTCCATGACGGGATTTGCCACAATCGCGACCATTACACTGTAAGGCGGATTAGTGATCGCAGTCAGATCTTATTGCAAATTCGTAAGATTTTGTTGCGAATCTATTAATGTTTTTCCTTAGTCGCCTTTACGACAGCAAAACTTCGCCAAACTTTTTTGCAACTTTTTTCTTACATTGCATATAAATACATAATGCAACATGCATACAACGTGAGTCAGTTTTATGGCGGATGCAGAAAAGCCTTTCATTTTAATCCATAATGTTTTGATAAAATCAGAAAAAGGTAATTAAACAGCCATTTTAAATTAATTACCAGTGTAAAAATTTCCACAAGATGGGCCAAAAGACCCCGAAAAATAAACGTGTCACGGATAAATGATAGACACTACGCTCCTTTAATTTTTAAGTTATTATTTTATTGTAGCCATAGGTCGATCTAAGTATACTCGTATTGTGTGAAAAATTTAAGTGTCAATCTGTTACATTTTAAAAGATACAGCCGTGTGACACACAGACGGACTGACGGGAGGACAGGACACAGTTTGGGCAATGAAGCCAAAGAATATGATACTCCTAACGGTTCATTATTTCAACCACACACACAGCCATGTCATTAGAAGAACGATGACAAACACTAATATAAAGCCACAAACCGTTAATAAAAATCACACATCATAATCAGAGTATTTAGAAGCTCATTCATATCATCAATATGTCTGCCTAATGAAAATGCGCATTCAAATATTACTGAAACAAAATTTGCCGCGGAATTATAGCAGCCATCTGACATTTGGGTCTCTATTGGCCGATAATTGAATAATACATATAGCAATAGTTAACTGTGACAGCTATGAAAACTGCAGTATGTTGCTAAATATACATTACTAAATAGCTTCTGGAGTATGTATACTCGTATTATGATTTATTAGGTACCACATTACTTTTAGAACTATTACCGATAAACTTAATAACATATTTAAATTTGATTAAACTTTCCGCTTTTTAAAACTTTTGACGAAATAATTGTAGGTATGTAATTGGTCCACGACATCAATTAAAACCAAATGGTCTGTTAACATTGAGTGAGCAATAAATTAGTGTTTTAATTGGATATTTAATGTTGGATTTTATTACAGTTAACAAAAAATGTAAAACTTTTTATTTATGGAACATAAAACATTATAATACATACATTGATTAAAATGTAAATCTGTATCAAAATTTTATTCTTTAAAAAAGTTGGTGGTGGTATCCATATTAGTTTTACTTTATGTAAAAATTTCGTTTCATGTATGTCCGAGAATTGGCATCGAAAAGTTTTTGAATTTACGAATCATAGATGAAAGTAAATCCAGTCTACACTCGGACGAAACAGAGATCATTACCAATCTCCATGAGCAATCAAAAGAAATAAATCGGTTCTATTTAAAACCAATGCGTCCTCGGAATTATATAATACTAACGCTGATTATCTAGAATCGAGATTGGATATATGTCATTATACTGAAAAATATATTTTACTCCTTCGAATGCAATCGTAATAGGCATAATCTTATGTTTAGCCTTATGAAATGGGGTTAGAAATTATGAGTTTGATATTATCTAAGGCCTTTTCATTCCTAAAAGTCATCAAGTTAACTTGATTTCTTATGGGTTTGTCTTCGCAGACATATGTCAGTGGTACACTCGGACAGCGCTTCCTTAGATGTTTCTGTATAAGACTCAACTAGAAAAATTATATTTTAAAGCCGAGGCCACCCAGTAAACAGCGAAAAATTTGACTCAAATTAGTCTACTGGCATCACAAAATTGATTTTATTATGAGCAAACTCCAATTCGCGTTGATTCAACAGGTGAAGAGTTCAGCAACCTAGACAGATATTTAGGAACTCACTTTTGAGTGAGATTTTATTAATGAGTCGCATCGATGCAAGGTCACGGAGAGCAAACACAATGTAACCTGAACGCAGGCAATCCTCTCTTAGCAACAGATTGGAGTTGGCTCAAATCGGCCCCGTTCACGTTCACGTTCACTTGAGCTCTGGGACGTACGAGTATTAAAGATAACGTGAATATATTTTATATAGTTCACAAGTATTTTTTAAAGAAGTTCCATTTTAGTAGTTGTTTTTTAATACTTTCAAAATCTTCATATCCCTTTCTATAGTTAATTAATAATTAATTAATTATAGTTAATCAAAGTGTTGGTATCATTCGTTTTATGCACGCAGTGAAGAAAATTTTATGAATTATTTGTTTGACAATAAAAATGAACAGCTAATTTTCGGCCTTCAAAGTTGAGATAGAGTATCTTTTCGAAAGACACGGGCTAACTTTTAAACAATATCTATCAATAAAAGGATCAAAACATTTTTCATGAAATAACTTTCCTTCTCTGTTCTTTCTCAGCATGAATCATAATAGCTTTCCATAAAAAAATTCAGGGTCTCTATAATCATTAAATCTGTCAACGAGTTTGGTGAACGTACATAGATTTCAGTGGTGCATAAGAATACGCTGCTACCCTCCTCTGTCATTTTCCATTATTCAAGTTTAATGACACCACAGGAGATATGGGGTGGTTTAATTTAAAGGCCAAAATCAATTGGCCCGACATTGTGGGCCTAAAAATAATAAAAGGTCGAAGTGCGAGTCAGGCTTGAGCACAGAGGGTTCCGCACAGAATATGAATAATTAACACACTGAAAATCATTTTTATAATAATGAGTTGTGCCTGGCGATAAACACTAGCAATTGTCGTTAATTTACACATTGAAATAAAAATAACGACAGGTGCTTGAACACTTTATAATCGTAAAATTGGTAGGAAATATATTTAAAAAGGTAAATTAATAATTCTCACATTTATTCCTACACTTGAACTGTAACACCTTGCTTCTTGCCAAATTTCATGGTTCTAGGTCAATGGAAAATACCCTATAGGTTTTGATTCCGTTTGCATCAAAAAATGCGGCTTAAAGCCGCAGCCTTTATACACGTTGGCCTAGAATCTACAATTTTTCACAGCTCCAAGGAACTGGAATTTTGCGTATTCGGTATTAATTTCAACTTGATACATTACCTTTACGCGTTCCTGAGAAAAATGGTATTGACAAACAGACGGACAACAAAGTGATCCTATAAGAAATCATTTTTCTTTTAGCGTACGGAGCCCTAAAAATAATATTCTAACCTGCCAACTATCACAGCAATTATGGAGATAGCAAAAAAAAATTTATTTGGTAATTTTCTTATAAAATAATTTAAATACACAAATGTATAAACACTATCTTTGTCCGTTATCGTTTTTGGCATTATACTTCGAAATGATTACTTCAATATCCCTAGACAATGCTACTAATAAATCTTATTACTATTTTATCACTAAAAATTAGATAGAAAACTGGGTCGATTCAAATTCTGAACATTAACTGAATACAATAAAGAACAACAGGTTCGTTTTCAAAAAGTTAGATGCCACGGAAACCTGGTATACACTAAGTTTACGTCACCCCCGAACTCCCGCAACGACTCCAAGTAAAGGCAGCATTACAATAATGAAACGTACATTTCACTCTGGAGCAGACGAAACGATGCCACTAAATACACACTCGGCTGCATTGTTCCTTGCTCTTTCATTACGCTTGGATTTGTAGACGTGAACTTTAAAACAAAATGCAAGATGCAAATCTCGAAACAACGATGTACGCAACTAGAATGAGATGCAGAGTCTTCACAAATAAGTTGTTAGTGATTCTTAATTAATATTTGTATATTACTTTGCTGTAAATCTTTTAAAAGCAGCAGCAACTGAATATTGGAGACTCTGCATTTAGACAACAATATGTTACGAGTATACTAAACAATCAAATGTCTGTGAGCTTCAGAAATGATACTACGGGAACGTTTATAAGATTTAAAATATCATAATTTTGTGTTAATGTAGTTTATGAGTAATCAAGTCACAAATATCCGAACAAATAATCCAAACAAAATATAAGTAGGGTGTCTAAGAGGTACTCATGATTGGTCTTATGATAGCTCACAACACATTTTTGCCTTATTCGTCGATTGAATTTTTACTACTTACTTAATTTATACTACCAGAGTCTTTTACTAGTCTACTCAGAGTAATTTATACTATCCTATCGTAACAGTATCGTAGCTGTAACTTCAACTGCTATAACAACCAATCAAACATTCATGTTCAATATTGGACCTTTTTATAATAATAAATCATTTTACTGCTGCTACAGGTGTAGTTATATAATCTCTAAACTTCGATAGTAACGGAATATCTCATTTCCTACACCTACAAAACAATATGTTTGCGGCTATATAGATACCTGTCCGAAAATCCGGCAGTCACATTCGATAAGTGGACGGCGGGCACCGGACAGGATAATCTGGCAAGGAAATCGAGTTTTCCCGCTAATCGAGCAGCTAGCGGCTTATTGTCAAACTGGACGCTATTACTCCACAAATTCGATATATTGTCGAACAGAAGTGAAACGTATGATGAGCATTTAGCAATTCTATAATCCTAGTTCACTACTATTTAGTCCATTTCAATGTTGTTGTGGCTGAATAAGCAATTTTTATACAGTACTCGTACTAGCGACCCGCCCTTGCTTCGCACGGGTGTAACTTAGTGATGTGACAGAACTCTACTTTTAGACGACGTATTAAAATAAAACACGCACTAGATTTCAAGTTGGACCTTTACGAATACATAATACGTGAAAATTGGATTCAATTCCATTCAGTGGGTTTTACGTGATACGTCTACAGACAGAGATACAAAAATTCTATAAATTGTTTTGTTGGCTTCGCATGCTCTAATAAAGACTACGTTATTTTTTTTGTAAACCGAAGTCATTAATGCTACACGCTTGCTTTAAAAATCCTTTTTTCGTATTTTATTAGATACCAGTTGTGTTTATAAAGTAACTAATATACTTGACAGACTAAGAAACTAGAAATAACCCATACATATTCCAAGAGACGAAATAAATTAAAACGGTCTGTATTTTACCGTGACATTCCGTCGAGAGCAACTAGTAACGCCATCTCGCGCGGAGCACCAGAGCTTCGTCAATAATTCATGCGATAGGCACGTCGTGGTTGCCAGCCGCTCCTAATTGATTCCTGATGCGGTCCGTGAGGTGACCGCGTCACTGCCTCCTTGTACAATGTACATCCCGACAAGGGACGCGTACGCTTCATTACTTACTTTCCTGACGTCACTTTCATGCGCAACAATGACATGAGTTCAGGAAAAAAATCCGAATATGAACTCTATGTTACACATTACCTTCTTGCTACTACACTACTACATTGGCAGTGTTTAATCGATTATATTTTGATAGATGTTGGTTTCATTTCTGTAATTATTTTTTTAGAATAGAAATTAATTTTTATTTTATTTTTTCTATTTAGTATTGTATAATTTGTATTGTACTGTGTAAAAAACTATATTTCTAGTCCATATTTTCCTTCATTTAGCCTTTTATGTCCAGAGTTTTGATGGGTCAGTCCAACATATCACAAAATAATAACTGTACTAAGAAAACAGGCTAAATGATCCAAGTTTGATCCTCTAAGCTTTTCTCCGTGACCAATTTTACTAAAAGAGATAAGTTTTGGTTTTGTACTGATTTACAATTAAGTAGTAAATTATGTGAATTCACCCCGGTGCCTTTTAGTATGCGTCCCGGACAGTCACATAATCCTAATTTATATATCTGTCATGATCATAGTGAAGGTACATAGTATTGCAGTTGTTTACAGGTTCATTGTAATTCGGGACGCACACGCAATCCCGCTGGAGAGGCCATGATCTTGAACGCGGAGTGACAGCGGACCGTTACGTCCCTATTCCGGAACCCCGTCAACTTAGTAAATAGACGTGTCGAATTCGGAAGGTTAGTAGAGTGTACTTATCAGGTTTCGCTGCGGTATTGTGACTATCTGTTTTTAGGATCAGAAATGGATAATAATATAAACTATCTTCCTTTAGAATGGATAAGGCAGTACGCATAAACGCAGTATTTATATGACATGAAAATATTTTTGTTGTTTTTTAAACAAAATATTTTTGTTTAAAAAATCATGTAATATAAATAAAATTAAAATGAAACAAAATCGTTACTTTTACTAAACGTTGAGTCGATATGCTGCACACAAGGTAGTAACCGAAATGGTGGTCGATAAATCGATGAATTGTAATTTTTTAACTTTGCGGATAGATCTCAGATATAGATAGATATAGATATTTAAAAATTCTCAAATATGTCCAGTTTTCACTTGTTTCCACCATATATAATAAGTTATACGAAAACTCTGTCGGGCTATTTTTTTTTCTTCTTAAAACATTAATCACGTTGACTAAATACAGTATGTTTAGATTTTAGATAATTTTAGTCCTGTGGGACAAAACCTGAAATCCCCACACACAAAGTGACAGACATAACTGGTACTCTATATGCTAACCAAATTTAGGATTAGTTCCGTAACCAAATATATCAAATGTAGACGTTATTACAGGATTAGTATCAGAATAACCCGTCAGACACCCCCATCCGTAATGACCCCACTACGTGACTTATGGAAATAACGGGTTGAGCAAGACCAACCATTAAACCTTATTGTAACAACTGACAATTCTAATTGCCCATGTTTTGCTCTTGTTGAGCAACTGACTGTAAAAGGAATATTAATCAGGTTAGTTTATGATTTCAATTTAATTTCAAACAATGTGAGTAGTATTTTCAATATATGTATTAACAAATTCGACAGAAACATATCGTATTTTTAACTTAAAGTAGATCGATGCATCCAGAATAGGCACGTTGTGTGTGCTACTACTAAAACTCAGTGTCGCAAACTGTGACTGACGTTAATGAGATGGGCTGGCGGCAATTTGCTTGTACGCTGGCATGCATTACGACCTATTTAACGACACAGTACTTTTAAAAGTAAAATATTTGCAATTATATCTGCGATAAAAAATATATTTTCAAAACTTTTTATACGGAAAATCCTGTGCTGAAAATCATCATCATCATCATCAGCCGGGAAACGTCCACTGCTGGACATAGGCCTCCCTCATGGTACGCCACATCGACCGGTCCCGAGCCACCTGCATCCAGCGACTCCCCGCGACTCTAACCAGGTCGTCGGTCCATCTAGTAGGGGGACGGCCTGGTAGACGTTTCCCGGTACGTGGTCGCCACTCGAGAACCTTTACTCCCCACCGGTTAACGGTTCTTCGAGCCGTCCCATGTGGCCCGCCCATTTCCACTTCAGCTCACTGACTCGTCGAGCTGTGCTGAAAATAAGTGTCAATAATGAAGTTTCCAAACGACAATATTTTCTTCTTCTCATAATAACCACATGTTAGCATTGGCAGTAAGTTAAAGCAATTTCGGTTAAGAATAATAAATAATAATAGCTTAATTTAAATTCACTTTATCTATAGACACGAGATGAATTAATAATTATGGTTCTATTCTATAATATAAATTCGCTTTATTAATCCTTAAATACGTTTTAAGTTTCAAAAAATACAAACATTATTAAAATACACCTTATCGTATTGCCATTATTAAATTATAAAAAAAAAATATGCAAAACATTGCTGTCACCTAGTTATTTCGAGTTGTATAATTATAAACTTTTCAATACTACATCAAGGAATAAAAGATATAGTTATTTTAATCATTAAATACAAATCACATAGAAGTTTAATTGTTAGGCTATCAAAATTCAAACAGTTGCTAGTAATACTACGAATTGTTTTTGCTAGATTTAGTTTGTATGAAAATCATCACAGATTGCATGTGTAGAAGTGTAAGTGAATAAGAAGTGTTCTTAATTTTGATTTTTTTTAATTACATGGATTAAAAATAATATTCAAAAGGATTAATATCGCATTAACTTTTCTTCCAAATTTAAACGTTGCTAAATTATAAAAATCAATAAATAGTCGCAGTTTGGCTAAAATGCAAGAGTAGCAACCTTAAACAATATTAAAACGGTCACGACTCAACAGTCCAAAATCAATACATGCCTTGATTAATTCCAAAGGGATAGGAACTGAACCAATTGATACATGACATGTTTATGGTTACAGTGCAGAGGACATAATCAGATCAATTAACTGCACCGCTCAATGCACAATTAGGACGTCCGAAGTCCACTCTCGTGCACACACAACAAAAGGCAAAGGCTGCCAGTGAATTGTACTGATTGGCAATACAAAGCAGAGAAACAGCACAATACACGAACCACGCTCTTCTATATCTTATTTATCAAAGTCTGCGATATAAAAGTCGCATTCTTGTATGTCGCACACAATAAATGCCCGTCGCGAAATCCAGTTACGTAGACCGAGCCTCGACAATTGATAGAGAAACTGTGTGCAACGATGAAATTTAAAAAGTCATTTATTTCGAAATGCTTTTTCTCGGGTCGCCCGCGGCGCAGCGATATCAATTTTATTTTTCGTTGCGGCTTCCAGCGAGGATTGCTTGCGGCGAGCGTGTCTCGCAACGCGAACGCTTGTGTCGTCAACGTGCCCTAATGCTCGCAGATTACGCGGCCAACACAAATTATCAGGATACTTGCGATACCGTAAGACTGCGTACGTAGAAAACAGATGTCATCGAGAAAATCATAATACTTACCTATCATGATCATTGAATCATATTTATTTGAAGACAAAATAAATTAACTTGGCCCACATATGTATGCATATACTACTTTGAATGTATATACTGAAAGAAAACTGTTACTTTAATAGAAGCACTATTTCATTGGATATTTTTTATTTTTTCCGTCAAGGTTTTTTCGTTTCCGGAAACGGATTTGTTGTCAAAGCTCTAAAACATAATATAATAAAAATTATTATACTAGGCGTATAACCACTCACCTTGTACATTTTCACCGTATTTAAATTTGTGTTCACATTTTCCCGTCTAATCTTCATCTACAACATCTAGTTGGATCGTCTATTTTTGCTATAATCCATTTTCTTTGTCCATGGCCGTGCTCACCGGACGTCCGTCGCCGAAGCGCGGTCAATGCAATTAAGCTTTGATCATTTAGCAACACATTTTCCAGACGTTTACTCTGCGGAATATAGGTACTCGTAGTGTACAACCCACACATTGAAACTTTGAAAGAATCTATTTTGTGACAAGAATTGTGTTAGCCATTCAACTTTTTTGCAAAGGAAATTTTTGCTTTTGACTAGCCGACATCGATTTTCGGAAGTGTATCTGAAACTACATTCACAGACTAATATGAAGGTGAAACTTGCTGTGGTAAAGAGACCCTCTAGCTAATAACACATAGCTAGCTATACATGAGAGAGCATGTTAAAATTATTCATCGGGTAAACAATTTTTACACATTATCTTTGATTAATTATTGTTCAAAACGCCATCTAGGGGTCATTAGCTGATTAATTTACGTTGAAGTTGTAAGTACGTTGTACGTTAGTAAATCTTATTTCTCGTCATTATAATCCGATGTCAAATTTTTAGGTAATTACTTATTAATGCTAAATATTTACTTTTAAGAGGAGACTGATGACATCCCGGATGCTGATGATTCTATTTTTAAAGGTTCTGGCAAAATAAATTTTGTATGGAAGCATATAAGAAATTTTATGACCGCAGTAGTCTATTTTAACATCAATGTCAGTATAGGGCTTTGTTTTATTGGCTTGACATTGATTTCGTCGAAGAAAAGGCAGGTCAACGTCAAATGGATACACATTTATTGAGCTTCAAAAATACATAACATTGTAACGGTGCATGTTTACATATAAATCTATCTTAAAGCCTATACATATTAAAGTCATCATTGCTGAGTACATAAATGTTCCAAACATTGAGTGTTTACATATAAATATCGCGACGGTTGATTACTTATTTATTTAATTTAAAGTGGTCACTTCGAAAATGGATACATATTTTTTTCCTTTGAAGTGGATATATATTTTTGAACTCGACTGTACCACATTACTAATAAGTTGATCATAAAGACATCAAACATTAAAACGCTACACTTTTTAAACACAAGCATGGATACTAAGAATATTTAATCTAGATTATATACTCATATATTTAAAGGTGACGTTAAATTATATTTAAACAACACCAAAACAAATTATACTTTTTTAAAATAAACTCGAAACGTACATGTGTGTGTAATTAGATGATTTAATAATCTGTTTAAAATTAACCAAGTTCAGTAGCAAATACGAAAACTGTCCTTTAAATGTTCTTCTTCGGAATAAGATTCGCTCAGCAAACACCTTGAAAAGATCTAAGATGTGAACAAGGTCAAGTTGTTTACAGTTCGCCTCTAACTGTTACTCTTTACATATTCCTGAATCTCAACACATGCTAATGCAGTTGTCCATCAAAATAGGAGACCGCTGAATAGTTTTGAAAGACAATGTTTTCAGACTATTTTTAGTGGTATACAGTCCTGCAATTGAAATAATGTTTACTTTGAAAAGTTTTATGTGTTTTCATTAAATTTCACACGTAATTAAACTTTGTCTTATAAACCTAGATATTGTTAATTGTAATCGGCCTATAGTTTTGTTTATAATATAACATATACTGGCATTATTAATTTTAAACGCTGGACCACAACCTCACTGTGAAAAAATTAAGCTGTGGTATAAAAAGTGAAGATAAGAAAATAATTCGCCCTCATATATCATCAAAATCGGCTCAGTGGTCCGACCGGTTGGCCACCGACCCTCTTCAGTCGTGGGAATTCCCAGAAAATATTTAACTAAGCAGGAATTGCCCGTTGCCATGGTAACTGACCTCTTCTAATACCTAACATTAATATGGAATTTATGGAGCAAGTTGAAAAATTGCCGTGGTAAAGGATTGCAGTGAAATCGAGTCTCTAGGGGCCACAAAGGGAGTAAAAAGTAAAAAGCCGAAAAGCTGTTCGCATTTAAAAGTCATTTTGAGAAGCTTGGGTTTGTTGATGGTTGGGTAAAATTAAATGAGTGAGTGACTTGGACTATACTTATATGATATTAATCTGGTTCAGAAAAATTGGGATTCAAAACTATTAGATAAATTTTGTAATCGCAAACTTTCATTGCGGTCAACTCAATTGTTTCTCCTAAGGTGGCAGAATCAATACTTTCATACGGAGTCGTCGATTATTATATGTCAGAAAATGTCACAGCCAAACTCTTGCAGATTAACATGACCAACGAGCTTTCTTTGAGAGGATTTTTCAAAATCAGCCCTATTGGGATAATAATTGGTGAAAGAGATAAGGAAAATTTGTCTCAGTTGTCATCTATGACATCCAAAGGGATGACATAAGTTCTATTCGACCGAAACAGAGCTGATATTACCTTAGTCTACTCTTAGTCCTAATTATAAATCTATACTAATATTATAAATGCGAAAGTGAGTTTGTTTGTCCTTCCTTTGCGTCGTAACGGAGTCGCAATGACTCCACTTTTCAACCGACTTCAAAAAAGGAGGAGGTTTTCAATTCGATTTTATATTTTCTTTGTATGTATTTTACAAGATAACAAAAAAAAAAATTTTTTTTTTCAGAGAAATCTGCTAATTTTGGTCCTGTATACATTTTATCTCAATTGATTTAATGCTTATTGCGAAAATCTTCGAAAATGTCCCAAGATAATGCTACCTCTACCTGTGAACATTTTAGGGCATGAATGCTGCATACATTTAGTTCTTTTTGAACGCGTCATTATTCTAAAAGCCTAGTTGATGGGCCGTAAAAGGCCAACTATCTATAAATGCATAAATTAAATAAATTAGGTTTTAATTTGAATACTTTAAATAAATTATTGTGGAATCACTTAAAGGCTGTATTACGTATGCTGGGTTTACAATTGGCCTTCATCTCACCTGATACTCGTAGTAAGTGACGATAAGGCCTTTGGATGAAAAATGTGCTCATCCAGCAGCCTCAAGCTATACAATTTATAATATTATCCAGCCAGTAACTCCGTTTATTTATACTTAAAGAACTATCTGTATTATTTCGCATTTATTTTATAAATGTAAATAATTTTGTAAATAGACAAAATATACAGATACATATACAAAATAAACTCAGATACGATTGAGTTTTTATGCAGGAGTCCTTCGACTAAAATGTCCAAGTGTTCCGTTTGCAAACAAGACAAATGATCTGTGCAAAGTATCCCATCCCGGAATACTTGGGATTAGTTCCGCAAGCTTGAGACTTGCTCTCGGACATCATTCATTCGGGAATTGAATGGACAAAGCATCCTCGTTAATGATTAAAGGGTTGTCAATCTAATTCAGGGTCTAAAGTGTAAGCGTAAGCGCAGAGTTCTTGAGTTTTTTATATGAATTTCAGATACATCGAAACGTTATTACTAACGTTATTCAATATTTTATTCAATAAACCTATATGCTTACAAACTTTAAACCAGTTTTGTTTAGGCGCTTAATTCGTTACTTTTTAAAAATAAATATATATGAAAAATCTTTCTTTACAACCAAACCAAAAAGGGATAGAGGTTCTCAATAAATTTTATCAAAATTAATGTAGCACTTTTTGAGAATATCAATAAAAAAATATAAACTTTTACGGCAGTTGAAGTCGTCTATTTCCTACAACTTTGCCTACAACAGAGATCGTTGAATATTTAGTAATGTATAAATTAAAGTATAAATGAGTTTTGTTAGGTCAAGTTGAAGTATGTATAAGATGATTAGTGAATAAACTTATTATTATAATTATTTCTTTTTGAACGCGTTATTATTACATTATAATATTTCTTCGCTGTTGAATGTTTTTGGAAACGGTAAGATACATCCCCTTTTCATTAACTAAAAATCAAAACATATTTTTTTACATATATATGTCATTTTTTTATAGACATGTTTGTAATTTGTTATGTATATATTTTCGTTTGTTTCTCATTTGTTAATTTATTTTGTCCGGGTCTATTTACCCCCAATAGTTTGATTATAAATATGAATGGATAACCACAATGACTGGCTGAAAAGTATTAAGAAATAACACGTTACTAAAGAGCCCACTAAGTGAAATTACATGATCCGATGACAACGCTGTTCCACCGAGGCGAGGGGTGTAGTGTAGATAAATAACGAAATTAGTATAGTGATTGATAGCAGCGGTGGTTAAACGACGGAATGATACAGTTTTGTGTTATAGGTGTGGTCCAGTTGCGGAATGATTAATCTCGCTAACACTTCGTTTTAGGTAGATCTAAAATTGATTACGTCTTCGGTGATTTTATTATCCTCATTGTGGATTGAGATTTTTTGTATGGTTCCGTACCCGATTGGTAACTGACGGGACCATATTACTAAGTATCCGCTGTCCGTTCGTCCGTCTGTCAGTCAGATGGTAGTAGTGAAAAGATCCATAATACCTATTACAGATACAAATTCTGTAAAAATGTGAACTGATTAGGCAGTCAGTATATTTCTGTTGCCGCGATAACACAAAATAAAAAAATTTAAAGGGGTCTCCCCTTCTAAAACCTACCTACATCTATCATAATGATATAATACCTTTAAAATAGCAATTCTTGTATATTTATTTATATATACCAGTGATCTCAGAAACAGCTCTTACGATTTCGCTGAAATTTGTTATGTGGGGTTTTCGAGGGAGAAAAATTGACCTGTATTAGTTATATGTCTGGGAAAACACGTGTTTTCGAGTTTTCATGTGGTTTTCTTTCCTACGCAAAATATGGTCCCTTATTTCACACGCTCGGGCATAAGCATCTTGGTGAAGCGGCCAAGGCGAAATATTGACAGTCACATAATTCCGGGTTCGAATCCAGGTCACATTTTTCATTATTTATTCAATTTTTTTTTAATTATTTAGCCAAATTAGAATGAAAATTTTACTTTCGGCCGAAAACTCCGAGCAAAGCTCGGTCGCCCAGGTACTAGTATATAGTCGACCTATAATCAAGTCTACAAACATCTGCGCTAATATATGTCGCTACTGTTTTACGTACTGCTACCCCCTAAAATTATTTAAATAAAAAAGTATCAATCAATGCGCACGTATTTAATTTTGAACATACCTACGGGGTTCGGAGCGCAGTGCGTCGTCGTGAGACTCCCATTCATTGCGGTCAATTTGCCGTAATGTAATCAATTGCCGAACCAATAAAATAAATCACACGCGACAGTTTTAATTGATACTGCTCTGTATTAACTGCGAACCCTCGTGCTATACCACTTGCCACTGTGGCATCTAAAAATGTCTAAAACAAACGAATGTTAAGGATTCTAAAAGAAACGATAAGGCAACGTCGCGAAAGCTAATCAATACTAATATTATAGATGCAAACGTTAGTTTAGTTTTCCATGCTTACCGTCGTAATAGATTTGATATTTTGTATAAAGTTTCACAGTCATTTTCATTTATTATCTCATGAATTGATAATTTTAATCAATGCAAAGTTCATCTCTAAAGACCATACAAATGCATTCCTACCCTCATTAAATACAATTTGGTCACAAACAGTAATTGTTATGTTAATAAACAGCTAATGTAACAAACAACGGACGAACCACTAATTGAAACATGACCGATATGAATAAGTGAAATGTCATTTTAATCAAGAGACGTGAAACACCCAGCCGTGCTATTCAATTAATTTGAAATTTTCCTGTACAATTTGATTAACTTAACACTATTTCATATTGCGAGGAAAAATTCTGAGAGCAAAAAGGCAAATATTATATTTCCACAAAAACTTCTCTGTCTGATTTTCGTGTGTACGGTCAAGCGTTGATCTATTTCCAGTAATAATAATATTTAGACTCCAGAACCAACTGCTGCGGAAAAACTGATACCTTTTTAGGGTTCCGTAGTGAAACAAGAACCCTTATAGTTTCGCTCTGTCCGTCTGTCCGTCCGCGACTTAGCTCAGATACTCTTACTACTAGAAAGCTGTAATTTGGTACGAATATACATATTAATTACGCCAACAAAGTAAAATCTTGATGAAGATAAATATATTTTTTTCGGTGACTCCCATACACGTAACTTGGTGATACCCTAAAAATGGAATTTATTACAAAAATGATGTAGTAGACATTATTGCCCATCTACAAGTATGGAAATCAAACCCTAGTTTACTTTACACAAACGGGACGAAATCGTGTGACCCTTCAAAGCCAGACCCAAATAGCAATTTTCAATGCTTAACACATTCGTATAACAATACACCAGATTACGTGAATAAAACGACATTGAGCTAATTTGTAATCGGATCGGCAGTAAACAATCAATGCAACGCTGGAACCGTTGATACGTATAAAACATGTTACTATCCTTTGAGCCGACAGTGATGGAGCGGACGCCTATCGGACTTTATTTACACATCGCAGTTAATTAATGAACACACTCCATCTCATTATCCATTCAAATCGCAATCGCAGCTTTCCCACGTTAGCAGATTTCCAACGAAAACTCAATGGAAACTTCATAACGGTGTTGACTTTGCTCAAACGGATCCAGTAATGGCCTTTGTCGGGCACAAAAAGCGAGTGATCCGCCCCAGATCCGCTTTGTACCGCTTGCTTTAGCCAGTTGACAACATAATTATCGACTGTTGTGTTGTGACGAAATGGACCGGTCAATGCACCAGCCGGTAGAAATAGAACCGAATGATTTAGCATCGGGTTCGCTAAGCCTGAGATTTATAAATGAACTACCAGGCGAGATGCGACTTTGAACTGTCATATACGTGACAGCTAAATGTTTTAGTGCGGTATTTCCGATACGCGCTCTGCTATTTATATGTAAGTATGTGAGGGTATAGACATTGTGTTCAGTGTCTTAGGAAACAGATTGCTCAGAAGAAACGTTTGTTTTATAATTGTACAAGTAGGTACATTATTTTTACGTTCTCTGTACAAATATGCAGCAACAAACTAGTAATAAATGACTAGTTTCACCATGATAACCACACTTAGCAGACAGAATGATAGTACCAGAGTAAGGTCTCTGTCGCCATGTACTACACCTCCATAGTTAGGTATGGGTCTATTCCGATGATATAGACGAGATTTCTGTCATGCCGGACATGGTCAATACTACTCGAAATGTAACTATGAGTCTATATTGTAGACTTTTCAACCGACTTCAAAAGTAGGAGGTTCTCAATTCGACTGTTTTTTGTGTATGTATGTAACTCGATAACTCCGCAAGTTGTGACTCGATTTTGATGATTTCTTAGGTGGTCCCATATAAATTTTATCGAAATTGATTGAGCGCTTTTTGAGAAAATCAACAATAACCAAATATGTACTTCAGATAATTCTACCTCTACGGGTGAACATTTTTATGACAGTTGAAGTCAGTTTTTAGTTATTTTTGAACTCGTAAATTATTAATGTAGTATATAAATAGTCTCTGATATTACCTGTATTGGGCACATGCGCAGAGAAACTCTGTTTTTTTTACAAAATAACGAAGGTCTGGCTCTCGCGGGCTCTTGCTCTATAATGTAAAATATAGGTATACACTTTACCATGGTTTCACTTCATAAGTGAAGATAAGGTCGTTGGACGGAAAGCGTGCCCACTCCAAATCTTCAATAAAATAAAGCGCTGGCGCTATCTTATCTAACATGGTGGTAGCTCCAGATAGGAATTGACAGACAGGCGCAGGAAACTGAACCCGTGACTCCCAAAACGTATGTCCAATATCTGTAGCGATTAAAACTAAATAAAATCATCTGATATCTATACATGCTTACCTTGTTATATACTGTGTGATATAATAACAGCTGAGTTTTATTTGTTCCATTTCCCTAACTTATCTTTAATACAATATACTAAAATATGATCTGTAGTTTCACTAACACAACTTTTATAAGTCTAACATCATTTGTTGTCCCGACGTTCCTTTGACAAAGTTTGCTAGAAGTAGAGACAGACATAACGCCATTTAAAATACCTGCAGTGGATAGAAGTGAACGTGAAAATCGCTCATAAAATTGCATTCAATCCCCTTAATCCCGGACATAATGCACTTAGCTCACTTGCTCTCACGTTGCACGCTGCACTGGGATGTAGGTAAGAGAGTTCCGCTGCACTCACTAGATGGCTCTATTCGAAGCCAAGGCTCTGTAGGGGCTAGATACCGGATCATTTTTCGTTAGATGTCGCTTCAGAACACTTGTTTACTCTTGGGATTAGTTGGATTTGCAGTTCATCAATAACAATGCACTGAAAGTCAGTAATTTGAAAGGTTTTAAATTTGGAAGTAAACTCAACGTTTTATGTTGGTTTTATGCAAAAAATATCGATCCGTGTAGTGACGGCTTTACATGTCATCCCACGGGTGTCGTAAAATACGTCTTAGGAAAAATTCAGGAAATAGGCAGAAGTATTTACCTAAGTAACAATAACATCTTATTACGATCACCAGTCACTAACTCACGTAAAAAAGTGGACTTGACCAGCTCATTACGCTATCATCAGCAGCCGGGAAACGTCCACTGCTGGATATAGGCCTCCTCCATGGTATGCCACAATGATCGATCTCGGGCCACTTGCATCCAGCGAAGACCCGCGACCTTAACTAGATCGTCGGTCCATCGAGTAGGGGGACGGCCCGGTACACGCTTTGCGGTATGTAATTACCAATCTAGAAATTCGTTAGTCGAGGGACATGGCCTGCCCATTGTCATTTCAGCTCACTGACTCGTCGAGCTTAATTAGTCTACGGATTTCCTCATTCCGTATTAATATTTATACAAGTAAAACAGAACACAATATACTTCAGTATGCACAATGCATGTCTAAAGTAGCGAAGGGACAAAGTTGTATTCTTTATAATAAACGAGTTACCCAAGTGTGCAACACATGTTTCACAACATGACAGGTTATTTTGTGTCACAGTAGCGCTGATAGTTTTTTAACTTTAGAAAAAAGTTTCGAGAGAGTCATCTGTCGTCGCCCCATGTGAACGGCTAATTCTGAACTGTTATCATCGCGGTAACATTTGTGTGCATCCGTTGATGACCTTAGCCCTTCTCTACTGTTCTACTTTATCTTTTTTTATAATATTCTATATCATTAAAAATAATCATTTCCATGTGTTCGAATTATAGACACTAAAATTGATAGCCCTAGACAGAAAAAACTTAAAATACTATTAATATATACATATCATAACATAACTTAAAAATGAATTAAAAGTACTTAAAATAATAAATTCTAATCTTAATAAAACAATTAATACATTTTATAAAAAAAATTATTTACAATAAATATTATAATAGCCGAAATTCACATATTTAAAATAATTATTTCTAATTAGTTCTAAGGATTAGAGACTACTTAGATAAACTTGTGAAATTTAGTCGTCCTTGAAATTAATGCTGTTTCGATTTTAATTTGGAAATGGAGATACATTCGTAACGACTATTTTGAGATTGAAGCAGTTTCAGGTAAATAAAATTGAATTATGAACGGCCTTGTTTTCGATCTTTAATTACTTTAGGAAAAATATGACAAAATATTGTCTTACATTTTTAGACTTGATTTTTGTCTAAATATACAAATAAAGCCGGCAAGATCGCCAATGAATGTAATGGTGTTTTTGTTTTAACATAAATAAATGCCACAAATGAGTGTACTAATATGAAACTGTACACTGTCATAAATGTCATTCTTCAACGCTTTGTCTGCGTCCCCTAGATATACGAGTATAATCCCACGGAAACACGTTTCCAAGTAAATATATAGGCCCTTTCCCATGTCCACGACAAATTTCACTACGGTTGCTTATGCCGTTGAGGCGAACGGGATAACAAATAAATTAACTCACTTTCGTATGCATCAGCCTGTATCTATAATATTAACATTTCACTTAGTGAAACTATCTTTTAAATTGTTACAAATACCTAAAGCGGCAGATAAAGCGACGTTCAAAATTATTTAGCATTTTTCAAGTTCTGAAGATACTCGTATGTCTGTCGTTAGTAGGGCGGGCGCGGGCGCGGGCGGGCGGCCTAGCGTCGCGCTTGTTTCTGATGAGTTATTTTATACGTTGTCGGTCGACACCTTGTCAATCACCACTCGATTGATTATAATTAGACAAGTGGCTACACGTTGCGTACTGAACCTATACACATGCCAACACAGTTAAATATTTATCTGTTCTTATTTTATGTACATGGTCTCGGGTACTTTAACGGTTTGGAAATAACGACACCCGAGCGGCATAACCATATTACGAGTATGCCAACGATCTGATCTCCAGAAATAAATATTGAAAAATGTTGTTGTGATTATTCGATTCAGTTCTTCACACGTTGAAAGAACTTTATATTACTTCTGAAATGGGCACAATTAATATTCTGTGTTTGTTTTTTAACGTCCGTCAGTTCAATATTCTTTTAATTTTCCGTCTTAGTAGATATCAAAACAAATCGATGAGCTTTATTGTTCCATTTTGAAACAGGAAATCATATTTAAAATCGCTTTCGAATATATAAGTTTGTTAATGCTGACATTATACAAGAGCACTTCGTAAACTTAATAAACAAATTTCCACAATTAATTCTATAATTTAATTGCTAAACGAAATAAGAAAGTTTCGCCGACGTTTGAAAATCTTCAGCTCCTGAATAAATGAGTGGGATAGACCCTTTTGTTTCACTTTGTTCCCCTTTGCAGTGATTACAAAGTTCATAAAAAATTACGATATTTCTGGTCCTCGTCATAACATCCAAATTATGTAGTTGAGTTCTTGATGAAAGTCGTGATTAAACTTTCTCTTAATGTCTTATAGGAACTGAAAATACTCGCAACGAAAGTTTATAGAGAAAATACACTTAGTGATAAAAATGAGCTCATTGTTTATATGAACCAGTTGTTCATGACATGGCACGTGCTTCTAGAAGTCGCTGCCCAGCCAGTTACAAAGTACGCAGATTTAGTACACACAGGTTTTTGCACAAAACATAACAAACATATTCAGGACAATTTCCATTTTGCAATTAATTTATTCAGTAACGATTGTTATTTTATATGAAGTAAAATGCCCAAATACTAACACCCTGATAGATTATTAATAAATGACAACATTAAAATACAATTAGAATAATTAATCACATTGGTGTTCGCTGTAGAAACCGTTGTACCGAGTAGAAGCATCCCTTCGACAAGTAATCTTTGAGTTTAATTATAAAGGAGCAATGTATAGGCAGACTGATGAAAGTCAGTGGTTGTACACTCGAGTACAAAAATATGTATCCACTTTTTGACCATGTCACATTCACTTTTAATTGACATTTCAGCAAGAGAAAATGTGACACAGTACAAAAGTGGATGCATATTTTTGTACTCGAGTGTACTATTCTAAGGTTGGGAATGATTATTTTTGGGAAGTAGTTCTGTCTAGAAAAAAACGCACACACTCGCAACACGCGGTGCAAGTTACTGGTTCAAATACACATAATCCTAATTGCGATTTTTCAAGTTATGGAAAGCTTTAATAATTCATTTTTCCTTGACCACCCCACCGTTCATGAAGTTAATTTACAATGGCTTCGTTCGATGGTTCCAAAATATTTTTTCCTCTCCCCGATATCTACAAACTTCAGCTAGCTTTTTTCCCCAAGTTTTAAGGGTGAAAATATACTTTCAATCGTCACTCTTGCAACTGTTAGCTCAACAATTGTCAACGAAGTTTGCCGTCGCTTTCGAGCTCTAATCTTAATTGAAAATTCAATCATTTATTCATCTGATCACAGTCGTTAGGGCTCTTTAATGGCCGCTGTTCTTTTTTACTTCATTTTTACTTCGCATCAAAACGGCGAGCTAATTTTCTCTATCTCCGATCTAAAGTTATCGTTTGAAAAGAACGCTGACGTAATCAAGCGTTCATTTTGATTTTTTATTGGTTCGTTAGTTATGTTAAAGTTATTCCTAAAAATTACAAGTTCTTCTTTTGATGTCATCAGTTCAATTCTAGAGTTTGGATCAAATAATTACAAACCTTCCAATACGTCTTGTAAACATTTTAAAATTTTTTATGTCTGGTGTAAAGAACCATGGTTTGAGGTCCCGCTGAGTTCAATTTCCCGTATCCTGAATTTTTTTCTTAAACATCCTTACCCTATACAATTATGAGTGATTTCTGCATTTGTTTGATTCCTGAGTGCATTATTTTTACTTACAAAAGCATAGAAGGAATCAACCTGAGAAAGATAGTGAAAATCTGTTCGATGTTGCCACTTTATGCAGAATTTTGTAACATTTCGTAGAAGGGCTGACCGTGTACCTGAACAATTCATTTTTTACCATTCAAACTTTAGCAATATAGACTTTTTGTGCTTTAGTAACCCTAAGTAAAAAGATCAAAAGCTTTTGACCTCCCTGAGCACAAATAGGTCACGCCGTCTAAACCATCCCTGCTGAGAGGGTAAGATCTCACAACTATTTATCCATAGCACTTATATCCCCGATAATATAATAAAACGGATCTCTGTCGAAGGAGCCTTTGCCATATTTATTTTACCGCACAATAAAATAAGCAGACGAGCAAGATATATTCGATTGAGAGAATAACAAAAGGTAGGAGTAAATGCATTTGTATGGATCTTATCGAGTTTCCAATAAGCTGTTTTAATGAAGAGGAGACACAATATAAGATCTAAAATCCTCCTTCCTCCTTTTTGCCTTTTGTCTAAATTTCTACGGAATGTACGAGTATATTTCAGCTAGCTAAACGACGCTACGAATGTTTAATTTCCAGTTTTGGATGTCTTTATCGATCACAGTGAAATATTTTTTTTAAATACTATTAGTAAAGAAATATTGGAGCAACAAAAGTAAATGCGTTCAAAAAGAACTGGAAACCGACGTCAATTGCCCTAAAAGTCTACTGTTTTAAGGCAAATTTAAGATTTGTATCGTTTTCTCATGGGTGCCATTGTCAGAACTGGGCCACTTGAAATGGGACCACACGGGAAGCTTTCAAATATAAAAAGAATCAAACTTCTTTGAAGTTGGTTAAAAAGTAAGTAAAACAAAAGTAAAAGTAGTTTTTTTTCGTTTTAAAGTTTTTAGGAAGAATTACAGAAATAAAATAAATAATATCACATATGAATATCTATAAACTAATAATTAGTCTCTACGGAAATACTTATATTTTTATATTGAAACTGTCAGTCTCAGTGAGGTCTGAATCTTAAACTGGATCCAAGATAAAACTGGGTGTCATACTCGTATGTATTAAAAACCATAGTTTTTTACTTGTGATCAAAAATATGCAACAACAAAAAACATTATATCTTTTTTTACCTGCGAGGTGGGCAAAGTAAACAGTATGTAATAATAAGAATTGATAGAAGTGCATACACAAATTACAGACTGTATTTACAGGCGTGCATCCACTTCAGAGTTTTTATTTTTTCTGAAACCTCTCTACAAACATGAATTATTGCAATATTTTTACGAATAAATTTATTTAAACAGAATCTAAACAAAAAAAACATTATCTACTTTACTTTTCACGCCTAATCTTATGTAGGTAAGTATCCACTCTTTTTTATCCTGCGGGTGTCGCAACCGCATCTTTTACATCTTACTGCGATCATAAATCCAACTTCCAAACGTGTTGATTGTTACAAAAGTCCTCATGCAAAGTCAGTCCGTAGTGGCGATCTGTGAGGAAAACATATCAAGCTAAGAACTTATAGCCGATGATGGATTAATCTTAAGCAGCATTCTCAGAGAGTTTTAAATAATATAAATTTAAAATAGATTTATGTAAACTAGCTTCCCTGAAGTACCGCAAAGTGTATAACAATATGAAAGCAGACCCTTAACGAGTAATATTATAAGCGGCTTAAAAGTGTAGTGGCATCGTTAGTGGGATTATATTATCTGATTTCATAACCACGTCACTATTTATATCAGCCTTTCTCTGTATCCTCAGTGTTCACGTGAGTGTCATTTAAAAACAAATGAATAAAAACATTAACTCGACTACAAGAAACGTATCAGACGTAATATTCAAATTTAGTTTTACTCATTCATATTCTAATATATAAGTCATCTAGTACTTTCATTTGAGACCAAATACGATATTTGTATCTTCTATTATTATTATTTTGGTAGCGCCCTTACAAGCCACCATTTTAGTTTAGTTAGTACGAGTATATGTTTATTCTGTGAGGTCATATTATCAGAAACCCACGGAAGAGCACGACGTGTCCAATTATTCCTTTTCAGGGTTCCGCAGTCACACTAAGAACCCTTATAGTTTCGCTCTGTTCGTCTGTCTGTCCGCGGCTTTGCTCAGAGACCCTTACTACTAGAAAGCTGTAATTTGGTACGGATGTACACATCAATCACGTCAACCAAATGCTTGAATAAAATCTAGAAAAACATATTTTTAAGGGGGGCTCTCATACACGTAACTTGGGGATGAATTTTTTTCTCGTCTACCCCATTGTGTGGAATAAGTGGTCGTTGAATAGGTCTTATAAAAACATTGAGGGTCTATGAATACCAATTATCGATTTAGAGATCTGTTTGCAAAATATTAAGCTTCAAAGCGTTTTCGGCAAAGTTGGGCGTCTTTCGTACAAATTCCATACAAAATTACATCGTCCTGTGCGGGCTCAAATACGGCACTGCCCTCTACTGCGCGTGGCCCAACACGCACTTGACTGCTTTTTTTAAACTACGACGTGTACTTAGTTAAGGAGATATAAGGGACATATCTACAAAATTTGCTCAAACCATTGCCCTCTTGATAAAAATAGGCTTCATAATACGTGTATTATTTTAGCAGCCAAAAGCAAGTTATTATATTATTATTTTTAGAGATTTAGTATCATCTCAGCTGTGAAGGTCTGAGGATAATGATTTACTTTTTGCTGTATCTCCCTGACACTAATATATAAATAAGAATTTAGTATTACAGCTACATTAAAAATAAATTATTGACTGGGACACGATAGGTCAGGTCAGCCAATCGTTTTCTTATAATATTATTGATTTTGATACTTGCAACATATTGTAATTACATCTACTTATTATATATACAGTTTCTTCTTAAATGGATAAATAATTGTAAATTAGTTTTGCTAGAAATCTAGAATTTGACGAAACCTCAGTTTATAAAACATTTGAAGTATTCGTTTGAATGCTAGCCAAACGGTTTGTCGCAGTTTATATTTACGAGTGTCCATACTAATATTATAAATGCGAAAGTAAGTGTATTTGTTTGTTTTGTTCTTGCTCCCCGTCGTAATGAAGGATCAGTATGACTTGATTTTCCTTATAGGGACAGTTGTAAGGCCGAAAAAGGACGTGGGCTACTTTTGAGATACTTTCTAGTAGTAATTTACTAGTAATAAATAAACAAAAGCATGTCTTCAATCAAATATTTTACGGATATGAAAAACAAAACTTATCAACTACGAGTGAATGAAAAGTAAATTTTTAAAACCTAACTGTGTAATTTTTTAAAACTTTTTATTAAATTTATTATTTTGATATACCCAGATACGCTCTCACAGTAAATACGAATCTAATGACACCTCTCAAGCTAAAATCTATCAAGCCGTTCTGGCTGCAGAGCGTGCCAAACAATTATACATACATACTCTCGAAAAACATAACTCTCCTTCTGGCGCAGTCGGGTAAAAACTGTTATTATTTCAAGCAAATTTAAATGAGTTACAGTACAAGTAAGAATATTCCTAAACAGAACTCAGTAAACGAAGCGTATAAATTGCGATTGGAAGACCTATTTGCTATTCCGGCAGAAGCAACACGAGATCGATGGAGCGGACCCACCGCTTACCTCGCTCTCCGTTTCTACGTTGCATTCGACTAATAAAAGGACACAGCGAGCTTAATCCGTTGTTAGCCTGACGTACGGACCGACGGGACGTTCGGCGGGTCACAGTGTATCCGTATAAAAACATGATTATATTATGATGCTAAATTTTAATGTACAGTACAAAATATGTCGACCCCTAACGCCATCTAACGAATTTACTTGGTACTTGGAACTTGACTTAATTATTATGTTTTGTTGGTGGTGTAAATAACATCATTTTGATGACTGTACAAATTGTACATCCAATATAATTTGGATATACCACAATGTACGTTAGTATAAATAGTTTAAATTTGTATACATTAGGCTTTTGTCTGAGCACGCTTTCTATCCTTGCTCATCTTCACTAACAATCGGGTGAGATTAAGGCCAAGTCCCAAAAACCTTCAAGCATCATCTCTTAGGAACACTTTACCGTCATATGCGTTAATCCAGAACCAGGTGTGACAAATTTTATCCAAACCGATTGAGACACAAACATCCAAACTGACACTATAATAAGTAGCAATTCATTCTTGTATGTACTGCTGTATCAACGTGTATTTTTAATGTAGGTGTGAGTCTTTATTTATTTCTTCGAACTACGTTGTGTACTTTTGGAAATCCTTGACAAACAAACTTAGTTATGCGACCGGTAAAATGAACCTTATTTCAAGGTACATTTACGTTTCCTTCCATGGAGCCCTTGTTGCGCAAGTCGGACTCGCACTTAGCCGGTTTGTTGTAGAGTGTACCTTGGCGTGTAATAGATGATTCAGTGCTTATGACTCGTATACAGTACACAATAATAAAATTAGTGCTATAATAGTGCTACGGTAGAAGATCCCCTGTATACTGATAGTGCCTTAAAGGCCACAAACCCTGCTCCGTTACCGTTATGACATTTTCAGTGCATCTACCATGAGTTTACGCAGTCGATAACGTGTATCGTTAACTATCGCTCTGTCCTTGTCACGCGCATCTCGACTGAGCAGCATTTCCGATAGTATTCGATATACGTTATCGACTACGTAAACTCATAGTAGACGCACAGGTCCGTCAGATTGGTATTAGATTCGAATCTCTACATTTATGTTTTTCATTTTTATGAGGAGCTTTTATTGTTGATTCTTTTAAAACTGTTTCAACTAATATTTGAAAAGTTAAAGCTTACGTTTTGTTAACGGGATTCCTCTTCGAATGCTTCCATATATAATCATTGTTGCCATATTTTTTTAATATTTGGCTGGCTTTAATAAGTAATTACCTAAAATAAGAGCTAATGTTACATTGTCGCAAAATGAATATAATTAATTTACAACTTTATTGTCAGTTAAAATAGCCGTTACGCAGCTAATGGTCCCTAGATGGCGCTTTGAAGAATAATATTAAAAAGTATGTAAAAATGAAAACTGTGATTCACTGTGAACTTGTATGTTAATGACACTACTCGTATTTCGCGACGTTAAAATCAGATGTTCTATATTGAGATAATTACTGTACAAAGCCAGCTGCTATTTTATTTCAAAAGATTATGGCAACAAGCAATTATTATGAAACTTTGATTGCGCGGAATCCCGTTAATGTTCAAATAGTGCTGCAATGCTCCACTGATACAAAATGCGTTTTTTTCTTGCAAAAAATGTATAATTACATAATGCGTAACACGTAGAGTAGAGACATTCTCCCAAATGTGAAACAATAAATGCTATCTCAGCTTTCAAGTGAAGCCAAGAACTCAAACTTTGCGAGAATTTATTTCATTCTTATGGTACTATTATGCCGTTCTCAGCTACACAACATAAATAATAATGCGGGCCGTTATAGGGTCATTACAGTGGGAACGGGCCGACTGACGTCACGAGCTCCTCCCTCGCACGTTCCCAAAGCCATCCATGTACGTACAATACATGGTTGAGGCCACGTGGAATACGTGGAGAGGTTTTCGGATATTTTCATGACCTTGACCATTACCGTTTCACTTTCAAGCTTCAAACAATCTACGCTGGCTTTTAGTAACAAATTAGATGGACATACACTAAATGACATAAATTAAATACATTCATGTTTTTAAGGTAAAGTTTGTCTATAAAACACTAAAAGTGCATGGTATCATACTAAGGGGGTGTCACAAAAAGAAATACATTATTATTTTATAACACACAGCACAATTTTAACACACAATATAGTTTAAAACAAAAGAAGAAAAAGATAAATATCGCCGCAATAAATACTGGCGTCATTGTGTTGTAATGTGACTTCAAAAATGATCATATCTCAACATGGCTACAGCGCTGGTTTTCAGATAAGGCCTTGTAATAAATTGAAACTCATAAGGCTCTGCAATCGATTAGGGAAGCTCACCCTCCACCTCTTTCCCTATGGCAGATTGTTCCCTTATCACGACTAAACGACTCAGTCGATCTTGATAACATTTGGCATTTACGAAGCTAAAAATATAGTATAAAGATATCTAAACTCAGTTAAAGGATCCCAAAAATAAATTATCTCACATTTAATCAATTTTCGCATCACCGAAGAGCAAACAGTGCGCTCTAAACATCATATGCTCACAAGGCATCGGTAAGCCACGGAAGACTGTACATCCGTAGTCTTGAGACGGCCGGTATCTTGCTCTTTGCTCGAGCCTATTGAGGCCGAGATGAAAGCAGGGTCATTACCTGGAACAAAAGAACGAAAGACTCTCAAACTGCGCATAAATCGTGCCACCATGTTTACCTACGCGAGCCTGCCTACCCACGAGCCGCCAAAGAAAAACGCTACCTACTTTACTGGAACGTGTAGTTGAAAGAAATCTTTTCTCTAGCCTTAATACGTTTATATTAAAACGGCGTGTTTGATAAAGTGCGTTGCGGAAATCTTACACGTGTGAACAACACTAGCGCTACGTTGATAAACACGATATGTTTATCAGTTTTTACCTCAAAAGGAGAAAAAAATCTTATAGGACTTTGTTGTCCGTTTGGCTGTTTATCTTTTTCTCAGGAACGCGTGGAGGTATCCAGTTGACTTTTTTGCACTTGACCTTCATTTCGCCTGATGGTAAGTTAAGGCAGTTAGATGGTAAAGCGTGCGAACCCAGAAGCCTTAACCTATAATATATATTTGAAAAATATTTGATTAATATGGTAAGAAATTAGAGAACTACAGTATCAAAAAGCTTCGATATCCAAGCACGTACCGAATGTTCGGTATAACAATGATCAAATCCAGTCAGTAATTTGTGGTGCAGAAGTGAAACTTCAAATGACATTTTGAATCGCATTATGATTATAAAACAGATTGAATACTACATTTACTATCACGCATCGGAAGTCTATCAATTTTAAAAATTTACATCACTTCGTTACAACTTTAAAGTATCCGAAAGACCTTAAAGTCTATTTTGAACGTAAACAACAGTCTACAAGTTTCAAGAATCTTAAGTTTCTTTTAAGTTCTTACTTTACAGCTTCATAATAGCTCACAGGAGACTCGGCTCGCAAACAGGATGTCCAACAGGTAATTATGGCTATTGCTCTTAAAGCGAATGGAAAGGGTACTTTTACTCGAGTTCAGTTTTATGACCGGCGGCGGTGGCTAATAAAATGACCACACAGTTCACTATGTCATGTTTGCATGTCTCTGTTTTTATATTTTGTTATAGTATAGAACATTACTGAACATGTTATTAGTATTTTATAGAAAGAAATAATTTATAGCCAGTTTTTAACACTGTGATTTCAATTGGTTCGTTGTACTTAACCTGTCCACAGGTGTGCAAATATTATAAACATATATAATAAGGAATTTGGTTGGTAAAAAATTTGTTTGCATAGCATGTCAATCAATATAATATTAATAATTTTATCATTAAGTAATTCACAAG
Organism: Carcina quercana; assembly: GCA_910589575.2. NCBI lineage: Eukaryota > Metazoa > Arthropoda > Insecta > Lepidoptera > Depressariidae > Carcina > Carcina quercana. The sequence continues at coordinate 11,623,023 of OU342432.1, read as the reverse complement.
TCATCTCATTAATTTATGTCAAACTATAATTACAGGTATATTTAAAATGATCAATGTTTATGATTCAAATATTCAGGAACGCTATAAAGCAGTAGTCCAGGAAGAGAAACTAAGAACATATTATGTCCAAAAACTGTGATCTCAGCTTCTCTTTTGGTTAAATTAAATTTTTATCTAAATTTACCGTACTAACGGAAATCGAAACAACAAAAACCAATTTCAGCTGCATGTCGAGCCGATACAAATTGTATGATTGTCAATATTTAAAAATAAACGGTGCACTACTACACTCTTAGTTCAGCCTTGAGCTGATCAGGAAATCAGAAATGTAGACAACTAGATTTTAGCTGGGCTCGATCTATCTCAAGCTACTCGTGTAGCATTGCATGACTCACCCTGCTACACTTTCATAAATAATGTAACAAATAAGAGTAACATTTCATTGGTGGGATATAAAAGCCATTGGTCGTAGCTTCCGCACAAGCAGGAGGCTATCGGGCACCTATCGCGCCAGGCGTTATTGAGACACATGCTCGGTCTTTCTCTTCGATTCTGATTTAGTGCGTCTGAGGGGCCGTTCCGATCCTGTAATGGTCGACGACTCGAGATCGTTAAAGAAACTTCGTGGTTTTCTTAAGATTGATTTAATTTTTTGGTGTTTTATAGTAACATAACTTTTTTAGTTTTTCTTTAATTTTGTTAGTATTTGTCATATAAAACATATACTAATAGCCCATTTTTGTGCTTTGGAGTATGACTTCCACTTCTTCCAGGGGTTTTAGAAGACGAATAACGTAAATAACAGGACAGACTATATCATCTTTTATGTATATATTATTTTACAAGCATAAACAATAACTGTAAATTAAAACTTATATACGACTACGAAAAACAGTAGCTAAGAATAGGCCCCTCCTCCGCTAATACCTTGAGAATGGGATTGTCTGATGCCTGAAAAAAGCGACCCACGATCTGATGATGCTGAATAAGACAAATACCCTCACCTCAACAGTGGCAGCGTCACAGTGTCGCTGTTGCTATGCTTGCCGTATCTACGCACGAGAATGTTGCAACTTATTTGTCTTTCGGGTCGGCAGTAAATACGTGCCCTAAGTATTTTAACTGTTGAACAACCCGAGATGCAGCATTTCCGTAACCGTTCAGTCTCAACCTGCTTTAATTAGAAGGCACGTCTCGTACCACCCTTTTAGTTTAGTTTCTACCAGACCTTTAAGAAATTCACAAACTCCTTAACTCTATATATGTGATTTTTTCCAGAGAATTTCATTATTTACAACAATTGTTGATTTACAAGATCAAATGCACACGGGGCACAATAATCAGTAGAGTCGCTAACCGCGTGAGCTTTTGAGCACTCTAAAATATCAATTTAAAAAGTATGGCATTGATTGTTCACTGCAACTTCCAGTTACACAAAAGATGGAATAACATTTCACAGGTGTATGTTGTGAGTTTTGTTTAGAACATAACCGTGTTCACTCTCTCTCCGCCCATACTCCTTGGAAGCCCTACCCAGGTCCAGGAAACACGCGTACACAGACGTGTTCCGATCCACGTAATAATTGACGATATGTTTCAAGCTGACAAAGGCGGAATCTATTGAGAGACCGAGTTGGAAGCTAAACTTGATCGTCAATTTTAGGGTTATCCTGCAGTTCGCAGTGCACAGCCGCGCTGTATGTCTAGGAAGTATGATGTAAAATAATAATAATAAAAATATTATGAAACATTTCTTTATTACATCAAACATGGTCAAAGCCATACATTGAATAATGCTTAAGAAGGTTCTGCACGAAAATTTGTAAATTGAAGTCACTACTATTATGCGCTGAATTAGTTTCATAGTTTATTTCGTCTACAACAAAAAATGTATGTGACATTCCTATATCTAACATGAAATAAGATAAGATTAATTATAAATTATTAACGTCAATTTGTTACAAAAAACAATATATCAAAACATACACGTTAAATACATTGGAACTACTTATTTAGCATCTACAAAAAATTTGATATTTATTCCGATGTCATAAACTTTGGGTATTGTTTTTAAATTATTTATGTATTTGTATCAAATTCAACAAGAACGTTCCCTGTTCACGAATCAGGCTAGCCTAAATAAGTCCATTCAATGTATTTAACTAACGCACCGCATAGTAGTAGGCTTTAATTTACAAAATTTCGTGCAGTACCTTCTTAGGACTTCCGCAATAATAGTGTTTTATTGTTTTCGTACCTATTCAACTATTAAACCCAAACACACAACTCTGTACCCATTTGTTTGTATTTGGTACGGTAAATTCAGCCCGAAACTCTGTAAAGGTAGAGGCATTATATCTTCTGAACAGCTTCCATAAATACGTTTTAAATACTGAACACCTGTTAGTACTCGAGATGTGTTCACCAGTTCTAGGGTTTATCGCAAATATCTCGAAGTGTTTCATGTTCAGATTGTATCTGATGCTTTATTAATGTGACATATTGAACAAGCCGTGACTGGAGTTGGTTGGGCACACGCCAGCCAGCTCCTGTGTAGTTCTACATCTACACGTCAGGAACCTTTCGTACTCACCGCGCCGTCTAATCTATAAGAGCTGCATTCTCTCCAGGAATGAGCCACTGAATGCGTCGACATCGGCAGCCACAAATCAGCACCCACTTTGTTCTTTCACGGTCGCAAACGCTTCGCTCCCGAGAAATCGGTATTGATCTAAATATAAAGTGATTACTGAGTGTTTGTTATTCCATTGTTTTATTTCCGCTAAGACTTTGCTGCGCCGGCTAATTCTAGAATAGATGTTGCATGCAATGTGTGCATACGAAGAAAAGTCATCAACTCATCACGCTCAATACATAACTAAACGGTAATTAACCGCTTAGTTAAGTCTAATTGAAGTGGAGTATTTGAAATCAATATTTGTTTGTTTGCTTATATATTTTATACAGCTTTCCGATATATTTATTTGTGGAGCAGAGAGTTAAGTCTCTAAATTAGAATTAACTACTTAAAACCCTTATGACACATAACGTAGCACCAACAACTATTTTAGAAAATTATAAATTTAAATCAATAAATAATTTTATTTGAGTTAATTCTTATTTTATTAAATTTACGTCTCAAATAGTGCATCTTGTAAATTATTTATTAAGTTCGAAGCTAAAAAATATTAATAAATCTTCAATAGGACTTCACAATTACGAGTCTCAAATGAAACTTAAATTTTAAGAAAGTTTTGAGCATTTTTAGTAGCAATAAGCTTAGTAGTTTTGGAATTGTTTCTTTCATGTATTGTATAACCTAAAATCTAATGTAATGTAGTTGATCAACGGAATCATTGCAAGGCAGCCAGAAATACAGCAATCGAAAACACCTGAGTCACCTTCATTGCTGTACTAGAACACTAAAAACTCAAACACAATAAAATCTACGCTTATAAGAGTACATATGTCATATCTACAAAGAGTAATAGGTACCTGAAATTGCTTATATTGAAATCGGCAAAGGCATCCTTACAATGGTCGTCTACATATTGGATGTAGGATACCTGAATGCGGAGTACATACATCGACTTTGTAATGCCAGAACGACTCACAATACGCCTCCATTATGGGGTGTTTTTCATTTCTACCTGCCCCTAATTCACATTCAGGCTGGTTCACTACGTAAAATCTGTCCTCTCATAAGAAGGTTCCTTTTTGAAATGGTGTTTACATCGCTGTGCGAATATTAAATAGACTCTCTGGCACTTGTGAGGGTTGAGTGATCCTCAGCTGTAAGGACAATAATGTATAAAGATTTCACAGTCTAAATAAATGTCTAGACCAAAACTGACGTAACAGTAAATACTAAATAATAAGTACGTTGAGAATATTTTATTATTGTGAACACACGAAACTACGAATCTTTGTGCTCTGGTGAAATGCAGCCAAGAAATACCATTTTATGTTTAAACCAGTTCCAATCTGTTCCGATCAAACATTTACAAATTATTTTCCAATTAAAATCTCTCATCATTAAAATCCCCCAAAAAAATCTTATACGTAAAGTAACACTTTTATGTTGACATAATACTTATAAGTGGTTACAAGTGATTTATTTATACCGAGTTATATACAATTATAATAGTTATTTCAGCTGAAATTTTGATCATTTGTCATTATTATTTTTGTTCTAATTTTAATAACTTTTCACTAAGACTGTCCAGTAGATGAGACTATTTTCATCTAATGTTTCATTATCTAGTTAGTGAACCACCTTATCAAAATTTAGACATATGATGAAAGGATGTCTTCAATATTTTGCTCGTTGATTCTTTAAGTCAAGAGTCAGGCGTAACTGGTTCGTGTTAACTATAATTATTTCATCTTTATCTGCATAAGTCCACAATTGAACATAAAGGTGGACATAAACCTGATGAGTTTTGCCAATGCTTACCTAATGTACATATTTATAAACAATCTCCACACTGAGAATCGAACCTGTCCATGATTATCATTCCATTGTTATAAATACGAGTTTCACGGTAAATTTTTTAACTACTCTTTTCACTTAAATCGTTGCCCAGGTTGCAAAACTCGTATATGAAGTTGTACATTCTAGTGGTACTCGAGTGGAGCATATATAGGAAGGCCATTTAAAACTTGTAAAAGAACTGTCTCTAAGCGTCGGCCTTAGAACGTTCCTGGCGGAAACTTGCACTATTCTCTGGTGCAATAAATGGTACGATCACTTGCATGCAATACGCGAGAAGAAACCATTTCTTTATGTCTTTTCTTTCTTCTTTTGTTTTATGGTCATGATTGTTGTTTTGTCATCAGTATATTTAAGCATTAAATATACCTATATATCTAACAGAATATTTAGACGTGATTTTTATTTTTAAAAAACTTCATCTCTATGTATTATAGCTTTCCAGACTTTAGACATACCAACACCCAGGGCAATTTGCTTGAGTTGAAATTTGGAAAACGAACCCTTTCGCTGATGTAAAGAAGTTACAACTTAGAAATTATATCTCTGAATTCTACCCCTAAACGAATAAAAAAGTGGGCAGTTTTTTCCATGTACCGAGGGAGACGTAATATAATCATTTAAAGATTGAAACAAATTACATTTAAGTACATAACTTTTTTTTTAATGTCAACTTTGCATATTGTTTTATTGCAACAATAAAATCCCATTACTGTTGTTTATATAATTCCAACTCCTATCATGAAAGTGAAAACAAAAGAGATTTTCTACAAAATTAGCTACAGACTGGCAAGTCCACAGTTTGAAAATGTTCTTTTGCATTTGTGAAAAAGCTGAGTCAACACGGTGAAGAGTGCTGCTTCGCTCCCGCATAGCGCCTCCAATCACAGTCCGACACACCCACAACTGCAAAGAATCTTTGAAACAGCTCACTCGAATTCTATTCCTCTGGTCCTCTACCACACTTTCAAGTGAAACTCTCGCAGGGTACTCGAAAACTTGAATTTAGAAGTCCGTTCGTGAAAATACGGAAAGCTCCAGTAAAACATTATCTTTTGGACCATTCGATAGGTTTGCAACTCGCAACCAATTTATTAAAAGTTTCGCCTCGGTGTATAAAGAGTAGGGGTCCGGTGTACGTAGTAACTTCAATTGTTCGTATCGGCTCTTTACAACTCTCAGCTACTTCGAGGTTTTCACTTTAAGCGTCTCTGAGAACAACCTTCTAGTTAATTAAAGTACGAAACGCTGTTGGATGAAAATTAAATAGGCTTCAACAAATTGCGTTTAAACTGACGAGGGTGTAGATTTGACCCTGCTTTGTATCGGTTTGTTATACTTTGCCGAGTTTCGCCTGGACACATCACTGTTTTAAATTAGTGTTCATCCTTGCACTTGAATCCAAATCTTGTGTTGATTTTGGCTCGTATATTAATTAATAAACACATACACACTCTCACACACGCTGATATACTTCCATATGTAAAATGCCCAAAATGAATAAAGTGTTATCTTATTTACCAGTTCTGAGTAGATATTCACGATAGTACATATTTATAGTATATGACACCCAAAATACTTATCTAAATCCCTCTGTAGATTTATTTATTGTAAGAAATATTAAACACATTCCGTTCGATTGGTGGCATTAAATTGAATCCATACTAATTTGGATAAATGCAAAAGTGAGTTTGCTTGTCCTTCCTTCTCGTCGTAACGGACGGTCAGAATGATCTGATTTTTTATGTGATAGGTGAAGGGCCATAAAAGGGCATAGGCCACTTTTTATCCCTACCGAGCATGCAGCAGCACATGCTGAGTCAGCGCCTTTTCGGTCGACTTATTGTACTGTACCTAATTTTAGTAGTTTTTTAAATGTTTAACTTTATTTTAGTTATTTATCATAAGTATTAGGTTTAAGTTTTTTTTTGTAAATAATTTGAGTCACCGAATAAAGATGTTATCTATCTATCTATCTATCAGTACCTGTCGGCTACTTTCCGAATTTTTCCGGCAAAAGCTAGTGATTTACAATTTAATGAAATTTCAAAGTAAATACTGACAACACAAAGAGTAGTACATATCTCAATTCTAATTTAAATTGATAGTAGTCGTGAACCAAGTAGTGCCACTCATATACCTGTGATTTAGAAACTGTACGACATAATAACTTTGAAACAAGATGTTTGCGGCCGCGCTCTGATTCCTGTTACCAGTATGTAATATAAATAACCTAGACGTTGACAAATAACTAGATGTCTGGAAACTGCACACTCGATGGGGCATTCAGTACAGATACATGTGTCACAAGAATTGCACCGCGACCTCTTCAATTGAGATACACTCCAAGAACTTCATAAATGACACGTTCCGCGAATGTATGGAGCCAAGGCCTAGTCTTATCCCATTAATCATTAAAAGCCATTATCAAATAAAAGTTATTTAGTTACAAATTTGTATATTTTGTTTTGTTTATTTGTACAAAAACATACAAAATGCACGAAACAGGTAAGACTTCACGTCGAAAACAAAGATGGCGTCAATAAAATGACATTTGACGCTGTCACTTAGTACAAAAAGAATGATTTTGTACAGTTAAATAAATGCAAAAATGTGATTCTAGTATTTTTCTATACATGTTTAGATTATTACTTGACTTTTTAAATGGTGTACAATTGCAGGCCAAATTTGAAACACCTCTTTTCTGGGCACAGCACATTCAGCAATCTATGCAGGCGTCCAAGTAGCTTTCCCTTTGCCCAATTACAGTATATGATTGATAAAAACAAATAAATAATTTAATAAAGGCAAAACGTTAGTTTTATGTGAATGTGTGTTTTTTCTTCTAATTTTTATGATTCCTATAGAAATAGTCATTTGTGAGATATTTTACGCTGTCTGTGTAATATATATCATATATATGTCATAATATTGAGTCAGATACTAATAATAATAAAACGCAAAATTATGGTAGCTAGCTAAGCGGACAAAGAAAACCTACCAACAATCAAACCGAGTACCGAAATATGATTGTTTTCCATTTTACTTACAGAACTTTAATCTGAATTTCACCAAACAAATGACTCAAAAATATTCTGACTCTTCGTAAATTGGTACAGATTATTGATACATCCAATGGCCGTCGAAAAGTAATTACAAGCAAATAAAATCCATTATTTTTGCGACGCAGTGATGTCCGACTAGATTAATAGAGGTATGTTGAACACGTCTCGACGTCTAGATGCGTGGATTGATTTTCCTCAACGCACGTTTGTAATTTATTTAAAGAAACGCTACAAGACATAGCGACCGTTCGAACAACACGATTTAGCGTCGTAAAATATCTCTTGCGCATTACACATTCCATCATTCACTTACAGACTGTATACGTTCCCCGTAAACATAAAAAATATTCATTTTACACTCGAAAGCGCTCATAAGTATAAAAAAATTCTGCTATCTCTCGCTCTTCAACTCTTGATTTCACATGTCGTAAAATTTTTACTCCCGAGATTTTTATCGTCTTTCCCGGTCTAAAATCAGCTGCAATATTGTCGTTTACACTCTTAACGGGACGTTAGGGCTATCAATGTATTGTAAGCTAAGCGAACACGCACCTGCCGTCGACTATTTATATCCTAGACTAGACCATGGTCTGCAAGGCATAGACGAAATCTTCTTATTAAATCCGATGCGTTGAACAGTTGACAACATAATTAGTTGCCTGACGCAACTTTCATAAATTGCTATGAAATTAGGCGAGACACCAGATTCTCGTGTATTTATTAAATTATAATTCAACTTTATCACGCTATTTTCTTTTAAGTTTTCTGCGCTGACATAAAAATTGATGCCATTACAGTCTAACCTAACATAATTCAATTTTACTTACATTTTATTTCGGTTTTACATAAATAAAGACGCCATCGAATGTTATGTTTACAAAAGATTTTATTTTATTCTTTTGTCAGAATTTATGTTGCGACTTCATCAGCGTGGTCGTTATAAATTATCCCGTCATAGAAAAGAATAAAAAGTAGACTATGTTCATTTACATGCCTTAGGTCAAGTTTCTGAGTGCATGCCAAAATTCATCACGATTAGTTCAGCCGTTTAGGTTCAAAAAGAGCATATGTTCAGTGAATGTGTAAACAGAGTTTGTTAACTTTTAAATTATGTCTTAAATAATAAAAAATATGTGAGATGACTGTTTTACATGCCCATTGATTTTATTGATGAATTTTTTTTAAACAAATTTGTGATTATTAATTGATGTTACCAATTGTTTACCAATGTTTACCAATTTAATTAATTGGTCTTAATATTAATTTTAAAGTATAATTCTATTCTGAATGTCAGATAGTGGCTTGGAATGACTTGACCAAACCACCAAGAAGGACTTAATATAATTTTTGTCCTATTAGGGGAACATATGGTTACTTTGTATAATAAACATGACCACAAAGCACTACTTTGCGGACGAAAATGCGGGTAAAACCTAGTATCTCTGTTATATCGTAAAAATGTTACAAACTACAATTCAACTTGCAAACACCTGCGGCATCACAGTAGCAGTGCCAATTCATCTTAGCTATTTTAATGTTGAATTCATTTTAAACTGTACGATCGATAAGGCAAACTTAGTACTGGTTGCGAAGTCTGCCGCGACCGCATTTCGATGACGGGAGCGCGGAAGTAATTAGAGGAGCTTTATCCACGCAGATCGCATTCACTGCATAATGAATGAAACGTCATGCCGGCAGGGCCCTGACGCTGCGTCACGGCCGAGGAATAACGTCACCAGCTCATGACTTCACGGCTGCGCTGTTTATCTTTCAGCTGCTTTATGCATGCGCTGGATCGCTTCAATGACATCTCCACGGTTTGATCTCCAGAATTGAAGAATCTTTTGAAGCTGCAGTTCTCGAAACATGTCGCGTCATATTACGCTGTAATTGTAATTGCATGTGGAAATGAATGGGAGCGTCTGTGGACCGGTCGTGGGCTTATGGCATAGGTACAATGTTCAACAGTGGTTGCTTTACGACGGATTATATGTAAGTATATCTAGGGCATAAAATAGTTCATCTATTTATGGTTATATATAGTTTATGAATGGTACGTCGAAATAATGAAAATCTGTGGTTTAATCTGCCATCGAATATCATAAAATAATTTCAAACATAAATTAAAAGCAGATGTTACTATTTTTCGCTAAAACATTTATTTTTTCCTGCGTGGTTTGACGGCAACACGATACAGTTGGGCTAAAAATCCGGCCGCAGATTTGATTTGTAGCGGTATCCGGTTTCCGATAGCTTCAAGGTTAAATATCTCTAAAAATAAATTTCTCTTAAATAAATTTATGGTATAAATAGGTAATTATTATTAACGTAATAAGTAGTTTTTTATCTGTATGAAAAATTCTTTTTTTAAATACATGACAGATTCTCTTATTGGAACTGCCGTGACGTGTACGTAAGCACGAGAGCGCCTGTTGAAAGCAGTAGTGAATAGAATATTACACAGAAATCTCAATCGTGAGGTGTTATATTGATTATGCTATTTAAGTTATTCCAATGGTGCCAGATTAACGGAACACAAAATAAATTTGATTTATTACATGAAACAGTAAAAGAAACAAACAAAAAATTCCTTTGTTTTTTCTTCAAAATATTTGTAGCATTAGATTAGGTGGCTCTGAACTGGTCATTTTAGCATACCATGCAGGAGGCGTAAGTCCAGCAGTGAACGTATCCCGAATGATGATGATGATCTGTGTGTTTCTATCCATGGTTTCTTTGATATCCTAATGTGATCGTAAATGTAAAGAGCACTCTCTCTAACATGTGAACGTCACGAAAAATTAAACGATTTGAGACCAACACGACGAAGTGAAAAAATGCTCGATAAACGAACGGCAACAAAACAAATCTCCCTAAATATTACCAAACCGAAACGGATAGAATCGAATATGAGCGAAGTATAAAAAAAATTAAAATTTTGTAGCGATCGCGATCCTGGCTATCGGTATCGAAGCACGTCCAATCAAAACGAGACGTGACAATGAATCAGAACCTTTTCAGTTCTGTTGAATAGCCCCGCTAACTTATTGGTGGTTCTTTATTTGTTGATTGGTGTTTGACACCTCGCCGGGAGAGGATTCCGTTGGTATTTTTATTTAATTAACTTTTACTGTTCGCTGCGTTTGTGGGGGTTGCGGGGTGGGCCGAGGCGCGGGCAGCGCGGGCGGCGGCGGAACACAATGCTGACTAATTTACGTACGGTTTCAGTGGCTTTTCAGTTTCATTTTTACGGTTGCCTTTTTTGTATTTTAGAACTCGTTTTAATTATTTTTATAGCTCAGTCATTCATTCAAATTATTCCTTTTAAAATTTATTGCACACGTAGTCCCTGAGCAGGGAGGGGCAGGTGAACACTTTTAATTGAAAGAAAGTGCACCGGCCGAGCACGGGCCGAGTCGAGCTCGCTCTTGAGGAAACTGCGAGGAAGATAAGACGATAATAATTCTTCGAAACGTCAAGAAACTTCATAACTGATAAAAGTTTAGTCCCTTTTCAGACATTTTAATAGAGATTTAATTTTGGTGCGACGCGACGCCTAGCGGTCGTTAGGGGAACCAGAACAGATATGTTGAGAACTGGTGAGCTGCAGTGGGTACAGATACCTTTCATCTCCTATAGAGTTCCAGTTTAAATTCAATGCACTTGTTGATTTTAAATTCATCTGTATTCCACATTCTGATCCGATACATTAGAATTAATTATGCATTTCAATTACATTTAATTTTTATATGATTACCATAATTTCGTCATTTTTGTAAAATACTATGTATTATCAATTCCAATTTTTTTCGTTTAAGTTGTTATGTTTTTTGTGTCATTACTAAAAGAAAATTAGTAAAAGTAATCTTGTCCAAGACACATGCTCTGTCTGGTTTTAATGCTAACGCATAGAGTTCAGTATAAGGTTTTCTTTGTTAGTTTTACTAATACCACTATTTGTCTTTTAAATGTTACTTTAATCTATTTACATATACAATGAAAACGGTACAGTTGCGCAGCCATCAACTAAGTTAGATGATTTCATAGTTAACATCCCCGCGCGAAGCAAAATTGTAATTGAAAAACTTCTCGTCGGTCGTTTTTATCGAGAAGCCTTTTATTTGCTTTTCAATTTGTTTCACCGGTCTCAAGTACCTACATACACTGTGTAGAGTAAGTTTCTTATTGGAAATTTCAAAAACTTTGTTAATACGACCTCTTCTCCCCTCCGCGTACCTATATGAAAGTATTCTCTTTGAACTGTATGCGTGTACACATGTGGCACGTGGCATGGTTCACTTTTTATTAAACCTCTGTCAGATCCAGGAGCTCCTTGACCTCTTGTGACAATATTGGAGATAACAGTAACCGCCTCCGTGGCCTCATGGCTACATGCTTGGACGAACAAGCCAGAGGTTCCGGGTACGATGCCCAGGGGTACCTGTCGGTACTCGGTTTGGTTGTTGTTATTCTCTGACGTCCTATTCACATATCGACATTAGTCGAGCGGGATTCAAGTTTGATGTAATCTTGAGCTAACAAACACCCACGAGCTCCTACTTTAAGTGAAAGTATGCTCTTCAGTCATCACCACCACGAGTCGAAAAGGTCTACTGATGAACATGAGACAGACGCTACTACGCCACTAACGAGTAGAAAGAAGAAGAAAAAAGAAAAAATTTCTTTCTTTCTAATATTGCATCTTAAATTATAGAACTACGCTCTGCTACATATAAGATCTAATTTAGCATAAACCTGCGTCGTTAAATGTATCCTGCTTTCGCACACGTGAACCTCGATTTCATATCGAAGCAACTAAAGTCGTTTGGTCTACGTACGTTTGCGCTATGTACACTCGAGTACAAAAATAAGTATCCACTTTTGAACCATGTCACATTCACCTTTAATTGACATTTCCTTCAACACACTATATAGCAACAAGTAAGAGTGAATGTGTCAAGGTTCAAAAGTGGATACATATTTTTGTACTCGAGTGTACGAAATGCCAAATTTCAAAATAAGTAATGTTCGTTAGACCTAATAGCCATAATACCTATGAGTAAATATAAAGTCCGAATGTCTAATCTAAAGGACTATTTCCCTAATGGACATAATGTCTAATAGACGGTTGATCTAAAGGACGACTGATCTACCTCTATACACGAAAAACCGAATAAAAGAATACGTAAATACTTATTAGTACTTAGTGGACGGTTCAGGGTGTTACAGCCAAAAGGACGGCAATGTTATGACTTTAGCAACTTTGTTAAGTATGTATTATCAACTTTTTTCCCAACAACCCATTTCTATTGGCACAAAATATGGCAGATTTCTATGTCAATGTGCTAAATGGCTATCGCAATAAAATTTAGATAATTTTCTCTATGTAAATATTTTTCTTGGAAGATGAAGAGTTTATGTATTCATTTATTAAACTTCGAACAAACTTTAAATTCTATTTTTCGCTTTTCAATTGACGTCAATAGGAATCAATAATTCATGGAAGTAGTCTTGCCAAGTTTTATAACTTTAAAACAATAGTGATGTTTGATGTAGTCGACCGATTTATTTGTATGATAGTCCAAAAGTTTAAAATAATAAAAGACGTTTCTTCAAATGATAACATTGAACTTAATCTAAATTAATAATACTATCAATTTTTAGGATTAATAATAATTCTCATAATAACGCAACGAAAAAATAGTATAGTTGATGAAACTTTTTCATTGACATTCAAAATGATAACGTTGAAGCGAAGTGTTTCGTGAAAACTGTAGGTGGTCTTCTTCGGCCAATAGGTATAAAAACTACTAAATAATTTTTATGACTATGGAACCTCCAAAACCATCCAAAAAATGACAACTAGCTTAGGCATCTGGTTGGAATGTATGAGAATAGTAGAGGATAAGGTTCAGTGTCGCGCCTTTCAAAGAGGCCATTGTCCAGAAATGGACGTCTTATCTCATCACACTGCAGAAGAAAAAAACATTCAAAACTAGCTCCCTCTGTGTCTGTTTGTGGCCTTATCGCGACTAGACAACTCAACGGATATTGATAAAATTTGGTACACAAGTAGGCAATGGCATGGAGGAAAACATAAGCTAAATTTGTCCCGATAGAAATTTCCCGCGGTATAATTTCTGAAGCCCACGCAGTTAAGTTGCGGACAAAAGCTCGGATAAGAAATTATTAACACGACTATTTACATAATAGAGTGAACCAAGCTCATAAATACTAAAGACTATAAAAAATTGCCATAATTACTGAAACAGCAGTTAGAAAATACAACCCTGGCGTAGTTTACAGCTGCACAAATTAATGTGAACATTAACATCACGTGTTTATGTTAATTTTAACACGAGTTGCCGTTTTTTAACGAACACTAATTCAATTCCTCAATTTGTTAGCGTTTACATCGTACAATTAAAGTTGGAAAAAGCATCATATGACGTCAAAGTTCCCGTGCAACGAGTTTTGCAAGGCGTCGAAATTAAATTGTGAGTTAACGCTTTTAAAGCTGGGCGTTAGAGTTCCTATTTGAATAATGTAAAGAGGTTTCTATAGGGTCTTATGTTAGTGAAGTTGGTGTATAATTGAGTCATTAGTTGGAGGGAAACACGAGAGAGGTGAGAATGCGTCAAAAGGTACAAGCGATAAGTAAATGCAATTTCCTCGCAGCACGTATGCCTTGGTAACTACATTACTCTACAACTAGGTACACGGACCAATGACGATATAAATCGATAAAGTCCCAGCACTAACACAACAAACAGAACACGACAAAATATACCTACAGGAGTATTTGTATTTTCTAGAATAAATCTACCCTTATTTACCAAAATATTTTTTACATAAAATTTTTGGGACTAATTATTTAATATATGCAATTTTTCGTTTATGTATATGTAGGTCTACTGTAATTTTTTACGTGATAACTCCATATAAATCGATGAACGACGTCTGCACGCACGAAAAAGTGTCACGTTCCGCCTGAGCCAAGCGTGTAAGCGAGAGCGCGGAACAAGTTATATAGAGGCACAATCGGCCTAAGCGTTCGGCTTGTGATAGCATTTCATCAATGTTTTCTTATGACGTTATCACGTAAAATTATCGTCCGTAAACTGACTTTACAGACAACCAATGTTTTTGAGAGAGCTCACACAGACCAGACACCTCAATTGTGAAAATGTGCTTTGGTAAAAATTACGAAAAAAGAAGTTACAAAGATACATTAGGATTAAGGATTAGGAAAGCTTAAGATATAACTGCCTTTAACCAACCACTGTTGTTAAAACCATAATACAATACTATAGCTTGGTAAAGGATCTTGCGTCACGGTGTAGGTTTAGAAAAAAATAAGCCATCCGTCGTCAACCTACGACAATAAACTGGCTCTCAGAAAATATTATCTGCGAAAATCCATTAAAATATTGAAAAGATTGAAAATATACCTATAACCTTAATAACTAATAAAAGATTGGGAAAGTTACTTGAGATTAGGGCTACTTTTTGTAATGAAAATTTTAAGGCCCTTTGTCCGTTGCTTTTGGGGACTTTTTATGGGGTTTCAAAGAAATGACTTTTAAATATAATTCTTTAATTTGATATTCTAATTAAGCAGTCAAAAATAAGAACCCGTTATTGAAACTTTAATTTAAAATACGATTACATTAAGAAGAGTAGCCTACAATATCAGCACTCAAATGTCAATAAAGAAAACAGCATGCAAAGAAAACCTTATGAAGAAGTGTAGCTATTATTACACTAAGTAATACAAAAGTATATAGACTTGTCTTTTTGCTTGTTTGCGTACTTTTTACGACGAAACTGCTGAATTATTGTTGAAATTTGAGACATGTAGACTTGTGTGATGTGTAAACGTATTTTTCCTTTTTATAAACACGCACATTTAGCACGAACCCTATTATGCGATGTGAAATAAACGTCAACCGCATTATCATTCTGAATAAAATAATAAATTCTTCAAATGACACGGCAGAACTATTATTTATTAAAATTATTCTGCCACTTTGATACTGTTTGCATATCGTCATATGAAACATGTGTTGGTCGTTAGTACCGCGCTGTGTGAAATAATAATGGAGTAGTGTAGTGTAGCCTTAATCGCCGGGTAAACACTGGCTAACAGTATTACTGCACCGCACAACACCGCTATTAGCCATGGCCCAATAAACAATCATGATTTTAAAATACTTTTATCAACACAGCTAATAAACGTGTGTTAATATGTATCCACTGTACATTCGTATACAAATCCTATTCCATTTGAAAAATAAACACTAGAGCCAATTCGCTTGACTTCATCTGCGTGAACGTTAAAACGGGACACTGGAATAAAACAAAAACGACCACCGTGGGTTCCATACAGAATAATTATGGTGATTAAAATACCCCTAACCCAAAAAAAGATGCACCGAACAATTCTCTAACGAATGCGCCTCGATTTAGTTTTGGTCCTCATAACTAGATGGCGTTAAAACGCACGTCTCAAAAAATTCACGTTTGTATATGAGCCCCTTAAATATTTATTTTATTCTTTTTTATTATTATTTGATAAAGCGGCAACTGAAATACATCATATGTGACAATTTCAACTGTTTAACTATCACAGTTCATGAAATACATCCTGGTGACAGACGGACAGGCAGACGGGCAGAGAAGTTTTAGGGTCCCGTTGGTTACCCTTTGGGTACGGAACCCTAAAATATTTGTGTAAACCACATTGTTTATTTGTTTACCAAAGGAGTAATCACCATGGTACAGTACGACTTATTTGAAACGTTATTATCAACTACGACATACGAAAATAAACTACGAGTAAAACAATGTTAATTGCCATTTTAGAGCATTTTTGTGTGCTTGACACGGTATTTACCCATTAAAATAAAGATCAACGAAATAAAATTTGACGTTTACCAATTTTTAAAGGATGATTTTGTTAGTAATTTTTACTTTTACAAACAAACAAATGCCAATTCAATTCAAACTATTTGTTGCACATGTTACATGTTATCTTATTCTATATACATCTTACAG
Source organism: Carcina quercana (assembly GCA_910589575.2). Classification (NCBI taxonomy): domain Eukaryota; kingdom Metazoa; phylum Arthropoda; class Insecta; order Lepidoptera; family Depressariidae; genus Carcina; species Carcina quercana. The sequence goes on along the minus strand of OU342432.1, from coordinate 11,606,409 downwards.
CTAACACATGTGTCACCCCGTAGAGGGAGGGGCACATAAATATTCTTCAGGGCATTGCAATATTGTATAATATTTTATGTATTATCTGAGGTAGTATTAAAAATTTTTGATGTCTCTTTTTCTCTCTTCCCAATAGCTGGATGCGTGATTGATTCAATTATCAATTATTATTGACAAACATCTTGTGTTTCACTTGTATACACGGTTCCTTATCGCTATCTAAATGTTTGATCCCGTGTATATTGAAAACCCTTAATATGTGTTATCAAACATAAGAGAAAACAAGCACTGATATGATATCTGAGCGATCTGTATTATTAACACCAAAATTAGATTTCAAATTAATAGGAACACGACTCAGAATCGATATGACACCTGGCGCGCTTGAGAATGAACCAGCTGCAGTATTTCTATGCGTTTCCACGAAACGGTTCAGTACGGAGAGAGAAAAGGTGGGAATCAGCAAAAACGGCGTCAGCGAAATCAGCGAAATGCATTGTCTATCGGCGGAGCGGAACGCAGCGGGCGACGGGGGGAGGGGACTCCCCGTGAAATGGCATTCGTTTTTGGTCGGAGCTGCGTTGCCTGAACTTAATTGCTCTATTGTTAATTACGTAACATTTCAACGTTCACCGCTTTGCCTTGCTGCCAATGAACGTTATTTTATTGCCGTTTATAAATAATTAATACTATTTAGCTACATTTGAAATTTTAAACATAAAATACTGTACTGAAAAACTGATGATTGTTGTTTGATTAGCAATTTTGACGAGTTTGGTTGCATTCGCATTTTGGGCCAAATTTCATCTGTTATATTTTAATGTTTTATGTTTTATAATTGGTATTTCCTATCTATTCTACAAATGTCACTTTAAAGTCTAAAAGTATTTTACGGCTAATCAAAAATATATGTATATGGAAGTCATAGATTCAATGACATAGGATAAGGCATACTGAGCTGTCTTCACGGAGTAATGTTATCTTAACTGGGATCTTAAATTGATGGGATATTTCATAACCATTCAAAAATCGAGATGGTTTGAAAACAATATATTTCATAATGCATTCTTGTCTAGCAACGAGATAATTGCAAATTAAAACCTCATAGTGTTTGTTTACTAGTGCCATATTACGAGTGTTGCGTCTAAGAACCCAAGTGGACTAATTCAGACTAATTACGAGCAGAACAAAACACCACTAGCTCGCATTGCTCACTCGTTACGGCTTCTAGTCGAAACTTGTAAAGGAAAAGAAACGGAACAACGGAGGACTGCTGACCTTCACCAATCACTGCCTAAAAACGAACTCTTTCATTTTCAATTTGATATACACTTTAGGTCTTCTTCGGCGTTCGTTTTGAATAGTCTACGCCCTAATTCCACGACCTAATTCCACCCTTGCCTCTTGTAATCGGTCAACCTGAAGAACGTCGAAGTTCCACCATGTTCCATTCTACTTTATTCCACCGTTAATCACGCAGTCTTTCGCTTCATTATTCATTATGCTTACTGTTAAATAAAGGTTTTCCTTGCAAGATTCTATGTTTTCTTCATGCTACAGCCCAGAGCTCTTCATGTGAATAGTGAGTGAATAGGACATTTGAGGCATCTGTACGAGTATTCCATCTTCAACCGTATCGTCGCTCAACATTCTATTACTATATTTGCTAATATTTTTGTTTAGTATTTTAAACATCGTAAATGAAGAGTTGTGTTTAAAAACTTGATTATAAGTGATGATCAAGCGATTCTAAGGTGAATGCTCATTAAAGGACGTTTACCGAGTAATAGTGTTTATGAATAACGCATTTTCAGTGATATCTGTCCGTTGAGTAATCAAAAGTGTCAATAGATGGCATGGAAGAGGTAAGAATTAATATGTCATAAGACATCATGGAGCTGTGTAACTATTTATGCTTGTGATTTCTCTACGTGATAAAATCCTGAATGAGGAAATCCGTAGACGGACTAAGGTAACTGACATAGCTCGACAAGTCAGTGAGCTGAAATGGAAATGGGCAGCCACATCGCTCGAAGAACTGATAACCGGTAGGGAGTAAAGGTTCTCTAGTGGCGGTCCACGTCCACGTCCCGGGAAAAAGTCTTGTTAACCACATTGACATATTTAAAACACAGCAATTCTATTCTCTTTGGAAGGTGTATGTCAGTATACTTTAATGACTTTGCATCTTAGAATAAAAACTCTACGCTGACTTTACGTCTAAGAATTTAGTATGAACCTTGCTTTTTAACAGATAAATTTTGCTGCGACGGTGCCATCTATCCATGAATGAAGAATTTTTTTAAGTGCCTCATTATGCTAAGTCCACGTAACGATCAAGTGAGAAAATGGTAATATAGCAATAGTACCATGTAACCTAACTCCTATATAATCTAATGGATATATACTGCTCCATTATAAACGACCACCCAATCGCAGTGTGATATAATTCACACAGGGCTCCTGAATGACAGTTACATTAACTGCAACTGAATCTGCTTGCGGAAGCATTATTTCGGGAATGGTTCAATGAATTATTTATGCACCAATATAGCGGTGCTATTAAATGTGGCACATAATGAAGACCTCATAACCTTTTCATTTATAACGTCTTTTATTGAGAACATTCAAATGCATAGTTACGAGCTAGACCACACTAATATTATAAATGCAAATGTGAGTTTATTTATTTGTCCTCATTTACGTTATAACGTAGAATCAGAAAAACTTGATTTTTTGGTACCAATTTAGTGGAAGAGACATTTTAAGAACATAGTCTACCTTTCAGTGAAATAATTTCGTGGATGGAATCGTGGACAAAAGCTAGTGACATTTTCTTAGATGCTTAGTTGGAATAACATAAATAGTCCGAAGTGGAAACTAATAGGAAAGGCTTAGGCTTGTAAGCGAGCGTGCTTTCATCCTTTGACAACTTGGTGATTTAAAAGTCAAATACAATCCCAGTGTATAAGATTAAAAAACGCACTTCATTAAAAATAGCCCAAAAAATATTATACATATTCAATTGAATTCCTTATTCACTTGTAAATGAGATTTAATGAGTTCACAATACGTTTTTTGCATAGATTTTTTTTAAATAAAATATTTCTTTATATCTACACTTTCGTTTAAACAATCATGCTATCATCCGATAAAAGTATTTTGTACGAAGCGAAATGCGATTCAAGACGTGAATATACAAGTAGGATAGATTAGAATCACTTTGGCTAACGACTTGACTTTAGACACAAATTGAAAAGTTTAAATGTCGACACCGTACCGTGTCCAACTAGATCTGTCTCAGTTGCGGACGATTGAGCAATTACAATTACCACGATTAATTCATAGTGAAAGCTGACATTAACAATGGCAAATATATCTGGGCACTTGGTGTACAATACAAGAAACACAATAAAATTATAAGAAACGAAAAATACACACACATCCAAGAGAATTATGGTGAAGATAGCCGATCTCATTCAAAACTATGTGGTGGTATCTCTAAATTCACTATTAGTGTCGGTAGAAACCAGAACGATAGACTTTAAAAAAAGAGTTTATTCATCCATGTGTAGATGGCAACATCTTAGCAATATTGACTGTCAAATGTATATTGTTTTCGTATGAATTCAAAGCAAGGAGTTTATGTACATACTAAATTCATTGATGCAAAGCAATGAAAGTCTACTGACATACACCTACCAAGTAGAATACAGCTGCACATGTTTGAGCAGTGTTATTTGCAGAAATCTGACAATACTTTTTGGGTATGTGTGGACTGCCGTGATGTTTTTATGACAGAATAATTTCAAACTCTTTCACGCCGCCGTCGATTTACACCTCTGAGTACTCAACTGACAGAAGTCACTGAAAACGAAACGTAAATAAGTCATACATAACGGAGAGTCAGAAAGACTACACTTTTTGCATAGGGATATTTGAAGTGCTGGAAATGGATATTGGCTACTTTTTTTATCCTCTTCGTGCAATTAGCTCTCGTGGGATAACTTCTTAAGTCCACGCGATCTAAAAAAAACTTGACCGAATAAATATTTTCACACATCATACTAAAATTCGTGCTAAGATGATTTGTTGTGTCCTCATGTCACCTAAATGGCACATCACAACCAATCGCAATGAAATTTGGCTTTCACGTAGCTATAGCACGTCTATTAGATGGCAAACGGCACTTTCTATGTCTACCTCTATTAAATTGTTTCCGAGATGTATTTTCTAATGGAATGGAAAGTCACAGGCAAAGTACTAGAACATTTAAAAATATATTCTTGAAGGATACTGATTCTAATTAGCGCTATTTGGAAGGAACGATCAGTGTAATACTGTAGTAATGTACCTTTAGTGAACTTTCTCATTATACACACACACCTACAATTTGCCTACAATTGTATCAAATCTAAATTATATTTTTTCTCTATAATTAATTGAACATGTTGCTCTCCAAAATATCTGAATTACATTTATTTAATGACACTAGTACCGTTAAACTGTACAATTTATCTTAAAGAACTAATCGTCTATTGGACATCGGCCAAACTCTATGGAACAAAGTAAAAATTATTCAAAGTAATTCTAATTACGCACTAATTCGCTACGTAACGGTCACAGTGACTCTTCTATTAGCCCGTCACAAATGCGTCAGTGTGACGCTGAACTACGTCAAACGTGTAATTTAAATTTCAGGGGCCAAAGCACAAGACAACTCGTTGTATAGCATTATATTTTAATATATATGTCATGATTATCATCAGACGGAGCACCTCCACTGCTGAGTATACACTTGGGGGTTGAACGATCTGACTGAACATATTTGTCTACAACTTCGATCGTAGTGTTACCAACTACTACAGGCAAAGGTCTAACACGGATATTCGTCGCTATGTTAGCCTTTTCTTTGTTCACTTTTAAATCTACCTACTGAAGAACAATAAATACTGTCAATATTGTGTAGCCCAAAAATATCTGATTTGAATCAGTGATGTACAACACTCAAACACACCTCTGAAAGTAAACAGATCCGTCTGCATTTGTTAACTTACTTTGTAAAGTAATGTAAAATTTTATTTTAAATAAACTTCATAATGAATTTAAAACCTTATTAGGAGTTAATAGTTTTAAGAGGGTATGCTGGTGTCAAAGCGCCCATACAAACGTAGTCCAGTCATATTTTGAGTATGAAGCTTTGAAAATCTATGAAATTTTCAAGACACAATCTAGAAGCAAATATCTGTGTCGGTGGTGAGTCAGATTTTCGTTTAAATATATACTTCCAGAGTTACAGGGCGTCAAAGTATTGTATTTTTCGGTTGTAAAAAGCCCCAACTTTGAACCTGATTTACAAGAGTATGAATCAATTTAGAACAATTTTGAAAAACCACCGACATCTGAAATTTCATTAGTATACTGTATTAAAAAAATTGTTACATAATATACTGTATCCTTCAAATGATCCCTGGACTACGAAACATCCAAATAACGGGTGGATAACATCGCATAATGTATGCTGTCTCACCGTACGCGCTCGGGTAGCATAGGGCTCGGAGAGGGACAGCTACAAAACAATTTAACCTTGAAACCGACCACGTGGTCTTACCAACATAGCCTCTTAATGGTTCAACATTTATTTTTATTTCATTATTTTCATTTGTACTATTTATTTTTTCATTCAATACACTTGACATTGCACTGCGACTTAATTTTTCTCAACTATTATTCTATATTTTTATTTATTTATTATTACGGTTTGACAACATTACTACAAATTGCACCTATAGAACGAAGCACTTGACAATAGACTAAGACTGTTGCGAGACTATATCCTCCCAAATAGGAAAAATACCCGTGCTAGGGTAGGTAGTTGTTTCTATTTAATTAATAACTTTAGTTTATATACATAGGACTATGAAAATGTTTGATTTTGTGCTTTACTGGACAACCTGTTAACAACCTTACATTTATTAGAAACGATCGAGCTTCCATGACCTTTCCAATAGAAACCTAGGTGAGCCTAACTTAGTCATAAAGCACGTTTCACTCCTTCCAAGAACCAATGTAACCACGGTAATGAATAGATTATGAAGTTACTCGTAAAATAGACGATTTATCGAGAAATAGACGTCTTTGAGAGCTTCCAAGGAAAACTTACCTTTTGTTATGTCTAGGTTCAAGCAGATTAATTAGGAGATACAAGTCTTGAGTCTATCCAGTGGTTTCTTACTAAAACTTGGAATTTTATTCTGCTAATTTTGCGAATTTACATATTGCTAATTATTTTAAATTGCCTTTATTCGTCAGTTTTATGTAAAGAGTAATCATTTCGGCACACGTGAAAAATGAAGTGTATAAACAATCAAAATAAATATGTAAAAACAAAATCAGAGCGTGACGTGATAATTTGAATGATCACAATAAAATGTATACCTATATAAAATGTAAATATTTGTGTATGGATTGGCCCGCGTGGTATAACATCACAAAAATATGCATTTTCAGAATTTTAATTATCTACCTCAAGTGGTTTGGTCTGGCCGTTAATATAATTTTTCCAGGAAATTCGGGGTATCACATTGTGAACACGACATGACAGTTTAGCAATGCATTGTAATGGTTCTCATACATAATGTTAAGAGAAATGCGATAATATTAAGCTCCGTCACAAAACGATTCTGTTCTGATCTACCTAGAACGGCCCTGTCCGTTTCAGGCTTGATCGCATTGGCAGATGTGTGACGATCTGTAAATTTTGTATTGCATCCGGTTTCAATTCTACCTAGAACAGAATCGGTAGGTATAGGAAGAAGCTCAAAAAATTGAAATATCAAACTTAATCGATACGCAATATTTGATTGCTACTTAACTTAGGTCAAATGAGACAAACAGTCTAAACAGATTACACTAAATTTAAACTGGAGTCACTAGAGAGAGAGAGAGAGAGAGGGATACATACATAGATATTGTTATGCTCACTGCTCAGTAATTTTAAAAGACTCTTATTAACCATCTCGCTGTTTCTTGAGCATGGAAAATCATTCCAATCTACATTACGAAAAAGATCCATGATCCAAATTTAAAGTTTCGAGTGTTGATTACCCAGTAATCAATTGATTGGTTTTCATCATTCAAAACAGCAACGTACATAAAAAGTTCATATAATCGTACTCAGTTTTCATTCAACATAAATCTACAGCATATTTATTGGAGCTCTATGTTGTAATTATAAAAGACAAGATAATTTAAACATCACTATTAATACACGTTCATTGATAATATCAACCGGTCGTATATAATAATCAGTAATTAAATAACGTCTGACGTCATAGCTTGCGCCCGCGCATGTGCTTCGAATCATGCATTGTGCATTAGACCGATGTGCAGTTGAATAATGAGTCGCTTGTGCCAATATCATCGCTCATAGCATACTTGTACTAATAAAACTCTGTTATGCTACTGACTCAGAAATGCGATGCATGCTCTTAAATCTTATTTATGAAATATATTATTATTGTGGTATTTTATTATGATTTTCGGCAACGGCTTCCGTGGAACAGTTGTGTGTTAGACTCCATGCGTATAGTACTCGCAAACTAAGTTTGCTACTCTGAAGTTAGCCACAAAAGACCGCGTAATGGGAGGCAAGGCAAGTTAGCGGGTAAAAAGAAATGTCTTAGTGTTTTATGTCATCCAGCGATAGCTATTATCGAAAATAATACACACACATTCCGTCTGTACATATTTGAAATTGCGGAGAGCTAACTTCAGAGGGGCAAACATAGCGTGCGAGTACTGTAACACACGCAATCTCGGGTTCGATTCCCGGTAGTGACATAGTCATAATTACTTTGTGAGACTTTCCTCAGTTTGGTTATAACGTTGCAGGCTGTATCACCAAATTGCTTTAAAAGTAAGAAGATATCGTGCAGCGGAAAGCACGTTAAGCTTTTGGTCCCGGTTACTATCTCCGACAGGTCTCCAACCGCTCAACAACCCTGACATATTAGGGCTTATGCGGTCGATCATCAACCTTAGAGCCTACACGATAAGAATAAGATTATGATGTTGTGATTGAATGAAAGTAATTAAAAGACGGTATAATTTGTACGGGAAAGATGCTTGTATTCATTATAGAACATAAAGAGATTGCGTAATTCGAAATAGCTGTGAATACTGTTGACTGATTAACAGTCCTATGTGTTTTAATATATATTGGAATGTAAACATATTTTTATTTAAGTATAAACACCACAACAACATAAAAATAATTACTCGATTAACCAGATCGTCCGACCCTAATATGTTTTATATAATTACTGATTTCTGGTAATCACGTTAAATGCCAACACAAAAGTAATATCACTGATAAACAAGACTGTTGCTATTTCTGAGTAATTGATTTCCAACTGCAACACGAAACATTTTCCAAAACATCTTAAAGTTATATTTTCAACAGCAGGGAAGTCTTTTCACTGCGTTTTGTCTATTTGTTTTCCTTTCCCATCGTAACGGAGGATAATAATGACCTGATTTTTTTTGTATAAGGAAGGTTGAAGGGCCAGACTAGGACTTAGGCCTGATTTATGAAATAGTTCCCGAAGGATAATTCCTGAAGTCCATGTGTAAATATAAACGAATAAATTTTGATTTTACTAGAGATACTCTATACCGTTTTCGGGGATTCCTCAAAAAACAAATTATAATACTCTACAACTGATGATGAATTTTGAAAATAAAATGTTATAATTGTTAACTTTGTGTCTACGTTAAGATAATCTTCTTGCTATTTTCTCACGCGTACAAAACTATAAAAATTTTAAAACCTCGACTAAGCGGAACTCGCTTTTAAAGTAAAATCTAAACTACCCATAATTTTGTGAAACTCGACGACTACTCGACTCTAACAAGACAGTTTTGTCTTGAAACTTTTTACTGTTCCACGTCGTTACCGTACCATTGCTACTTGCTTGACAACCGTAACTCGACTTATAGTATTACATATCTACAAGTACCCGAACTAACAATTTGAAAATTTGCTAATGCTAAAGCTAATGGAATATTTATATTTTCGTTTGACTTTTATCTAGTTAAACAGATCATTTAAAAAGTCAGTAAGGCTATAGATACCATATAGAGAATTCACATAATAATCCATATACAATTTTCCCGATAATTTAGTGCAAGTGGTAATTGAACTATCATAAAAACGCATTTAACATCGTCTTATTAGAGTCTAATCACAAGTTTTACAAATGCATCAGCTAGTTTGTAAGCAAATAATTTTGCACAGTGCAGTGGTGTGAATGAGTGATGGACTATAAGTTCCAAGTGGCTCAGTGATTCGTTTTCTCGTGAGAAGTAGCGGATCCCTCTCAATATAGCGTCGACGTGCCCGAGATGCAAAACCACAGGGCAAAGATAGAAGTGTGTTACCTCCGACGTGTCATCATCATAAATAATGTATAACGTCCCGACGACGACGACTTGTGCCTGAATAATTCAACGTAGACGGACACTTTATTAAATTTGTCGTTTTATGAAAATATTAAGAAACTCCGTAAACCCCCAACACAAATTAATAAAGCGAGAAATTAACATTTACAAATTAAAATATTGAACGCGCGGCTTGTTGCCTCTCTAATTGACAAACGATTGCATTTAGATTGGTCTTGGGGAATCGATTCTATTGCGATACGCCAACAGTTCAAACGCTAATTTGTCTACAAATACATCATCTTTATTGGTTCCTAGGCGAGCTCTTTATTACTCTAACCATGTTTTGCATTATAAACATACTTTTAAAATACATATTTTCCCAAATCTTGTTGAACCGGACTCTCCTACTTATGACAAACGATGACTTTCCAGTGTAATATCACAATTATGGTCGTATTTATATTTGCATTACTTACCTGAAACATGACTTAAAATTTGTGTAATTTTGTGTATCACAAAATATTCTAGATTACAATAACCCTTCCCAAAATACATAAATTTTTGCTGACCACATACTAAATGTGAGATACAATGACCCAAAGTTCATCCTTAGAACACCCGTTTTAATTTTCTGGTATATTATTAGACTAAAGTTTCTACAGTTTCATACACCAGAAAGCAGTTTTATTTACTGACCTATCCCAAAACAAGACAAACAAAATTATAATGCACGGTAGTCGAAGCAGCTGACAAAAGTGAATTATCCCGCATAGTCTGTGCCCTTTAGAAACCACGGGCCGAGTATAGAGGGCCATCGATTATCAAAAGACTGTCGTAAGACTCACCCGCTATTAAAAATAAAGATGATCACTTTAATTCCTTAAAATTCATATGATTACCTGAATAATCTAAGTTAAGCGGGTTTATAATAGTGTCACTCACACATTACTTAAATATTTTACATTTCGGAAAAGAACGTCGAAATTCAAAACAAAACAACAACATTCATTCTGTACGGAACCCTCGGTGCGCGAGTCTGGCTCACATTTAGACGGGTTTTTTTTTATTGAGTGAAGTCATATGCTTATTTTATTCGTAAATATTCGGCAATAATTATATCAGGAATATGATGTTTTACACAGCCATTTCAACAACTCTAGAAAAAGCCGTTTATCCTAAAAATATTTTTAACCAACCTGCTTGAGTCTAGTAATTGTTATAGTAAACATAGTTAAGGCGGAATCGTAGTCAATACACCGTTTGAGTTTAACACAGTAACTTAAACCATACATTTGCTGTATGTATACACAACGGCACATTGTGACAAACAAACTTAATTGAAACAGTTTACAAATTACGGGTTGTGAACGACAAATGCATGAACAACCACACATTACTGGTTAAATTTTTTAACATTCACCCGCGGAACTCTGGAAAAGAAAGGCAAATAGTAACAATAGGTAACGGGTCTATTGATGTCGCCCAGTCACGCAATCCCAACGTTATTTTGACGTTTTAAAATAACCATTTGATGAGTTCCTAAGTACGTAACGACCAAGACCTTATTCCTGGGGATTCTCCGAAGTTTACCACAAATTATAATGAGCTTTTAAAACTAAGGGCGTTTCATATTTTCGTTCGAAAAAGGCAATAATTCAAACTTGTCAAAGCTTAAAGATCTTGAGTCTTGAAGGAGAGTTGGATAAAGAGGGATGCCGGGTGGTGAGCCTTGTATCTGTCAAAGAAGACTTGAGTACCATCGAGCGGTGGAGAAGTGGGCATGCGGGCAGGCGGGCGGGCAGCGCGGGCGGGCGGGACCACTTGCTCACGGAGCGCTAGTCAACAGTTCTATGCCCCACATGTTTAGTCTCTACTGGCACATTTTAAATTATGCCTACAACCAAAGATTTAAAGTTATAGATGCGCCCCGTAATACACAAAAATTGACCTGCCCTCACTTCAAACAGGAATTGAAAGAGATAAGAACGGAACGATACGAATACGCGTTAAAGAGACCACTATGATTCAAATGCAGCAAATGATCAAATGCGTATATTGCGATTCAAATCTACGCCTAAAACAAAGCTTTCTATTGATGTACTAGAATTCTACTAACCAAAGCATACACTGTCTTTTCTATAAGTAATAAAGTGTGTCTACGGATTGATAAGAACAGAGAGATTTAAATATAGTAATAGGTTACAGAGCGGTCATTCGGAAACGTTTCATATAAACATTTTGATCTCAAAAGTCAATGGTATGTCAAATGTCTTTTACGGCCGCGTGACGTGATGTGACACTAGATTGAGTAACTTATTACCAATTGGTAATAAGTTTGGGATCAAAATGATTGTTTGCTTTGTCCGGTCTATTAATATTAAATGTCTTTGGATAAGAACCATATCAACTTCCATTCAAGGCCAGACAAAGGAGATAAAGTATTATAAAATATTAGTAAATAATAAAGCTCGTATATGCCTTACCTTTCGAACTTATTAACTTTCGAAATTATCCCAAGGGAAAACTGTACCAGAATACATAGTAACCAATTCAACCATATTCCAATGTCTAAACTATCAATCCCCTTTCCCTCCCGTCCAACGATATAGTGCAGTGCACCTTTGTTGCGAACGAACACACTTGCACGTTAATAATTATAGTAAATATATAGTTTTATTGTCGAGTTTGTCAGACATCAATATGAAAAAAAATTGATAATGTCATAAAATTCATGACAGAAGACACTGCAGTAATTACAGCTAAATCAAACAAGAAAACAAAAACATAATCGAAGAAGAAAAGAAACGCGTTCGAAATTTTTTTTAGAAATTCTTGTGAAACTCGAAATATGTCAACCGAACCAGAAACCAACAGCTGCTTTCTAAGTAGTGGCGTGAAGAAATCAATCCATGTAAATCGAACTAGGAATCTACAAACTGGGTCGATGAGGTCGAGAGCGACAATGTCTAGCGGAGCATATCTGCCCACTAGACTTCGGTCATGAGCTCCTAAGTGACACTCTACTGCGCCGAGAGAAATTTTTATTTGAAAAATTCCAGACAGCTTAGTAAGACGTGTTGTTCTGCGTAGATACGTATTTTGTAGACGAGTTGAGCGAGCCTCTCTCACAAACGGTGGATAGTTTGTGCGTTCGAATGTGGACAGAGCGGACAACGTTCGTGTCGTGTTATAACATGACACACAATCCATAACGACCCGTAGACTCTAAAGAAGAGGCTATGCTGTTGTCAAAGCGCCCATACAAACGTAGTCCAGTCATATTTTGAGTATTAAGCTATGAAAATCTATGAAATTTTCAAGACACAATCTAGAAACAAATATCTGTGTCGGTGGTGAGTCAGATTTTCGTTTAAATATATACTTCCAGAGTTACAGGGCGTCAAAGTATTGTATTTTTCGGTAATAAAAAGCCCCAACTTCGAACCTGATTTACAAGAGTATGAATCAATTTAGAACAATTTGGAAAAACCACCGACATCTGAAATTTCATTAGTATACTGTATTTAAAAAATGGTTACATATACTGTATCCTTCAAATGATCCCTGGACTACGAAACATCCAAATAACGGGTGGATAACATCGCATAATGTATGCTGTCTCACCGTACGCGCTCGGTTAGGATAGGGCTCGGAGAGGGACAGCTACAAAACAATTTAACCTTGAAACCGACCACGTGGTCTTACCAACATAGCCTCTTAATAATCTAACAGAATCCAGTATAAACACACTCGCTAGCAATACATATCTTCATTTGTGTTCGGGCTCTATTTTTGATTCGCTCGTGTAAGAGCCTGCGCACACTACGGCAGCAAACGGTGCGGTTTGCTTCCGCAAAAATCTGTGATCAAAGTGGAAATGCGCGCACTGCGGTTGTTCAACCGCAAACAACGCACGGTTCGTTTGCATCATACAAACTTGTATCAACTCGCCCCGCGCGCAGAAAAACTGCATCGGTTTTAAAACCGCAACCGTAACTCGCCGCACCGCAGTGCGCGCTAGCTCTAACATAGTATCGTCGCATACGACAAGTCATAATAGGCTCCAAGTCGCATGGGAACAAGTTTTACCGTATTTTTGAATCATTTCCTTTCGGTATTGCCAATATCACTTGAAATATTGATTATATTATCCGTTTCACGAAGATTAATAAAACTGTTAACTACCGTAACGAAAACCTAACTGCAAATTTTACCAATTTAAAAAATTATATATATTAGTATACAACTATACTTGAGCCTATTTTTAGAAATGAGTTTTTATAAATTATAATCAACACTATTTTAATCATTCGCTTGAATTGATAACACTGGTAATTTGCGCAACTAAAATGGAGCACAAAGACGTAACTTTCAATTACAGACAATGTAATCGCTCATCTCCAGTAACGAGTGGTTGAGTCCACTCGTTGCAGAAGAGCGATTCAAAAATACCAAATTTCGGAAGTCGTACGAAAATCAGTAGAATTCGAGCTTTTGTGGCTCGTCGAGCCAATAAAAAATAGAGCTCCAGCCTGATGTAACGTTAAAAACTATTTAAATTATAAAATATTAGCATTTATGTCACAAAAGGTGCCTAATGGTATAACTTAGCCTGACAAACAGTAAAATAACGAAAATTTATTTAAGAAAATAATTCAGCTGTAAAAATGCATTAAGTAATTGAGTTTTTGTGAAAGTGATTGTTTTCCTAATTGAGATGGAAATCGACAGAATCTCTAGAAATACCAGCTGACGCAAAATCCATATAGGTAACTAACTAAAATCAGCAATCTCCGATAGCAATTAAGACTATGCCGGCATGTGCAGGCTGGAACGAATGGGGCTCTTCAATCAACGAATCAATCTACAATCGCGAATGGTCGCCACTTGCCAACGACAGCTCAACAAATTTATTGCTTCGATTGGATGGTAATTTTCAAATTTCAACGCCTGTTGATCACTCTACGACGGAAAGCGCAACACGCGACGTGACTTCAGCTATTGCAAATTACCCTTTACTTTGTATACACCAGCTCTTCGGCTCAAATCAATGTCGAAGGAGTCGGGATATAGTTTTCAACCAAGTTTTAAAAAATCCGTGTTTGTAATTGTATTTTGTAATTTATATGAGTATATGAACAAGTAAAGTTCGTCAAAATTTTATTTACCTGCCTCTAACTCTTCTGGGATTTGTCAATTTCTAAGCTAACGCTACATACGAGTATGTAGTCGTACGTAGGGAAAACATGCTCACAACTCCAACACGCAAACCACGGCTGTACAAGCAAGCCTCTCACACTCATTCCTGGCGAGTGCTGGCAGGGAGAGGAAACTTGCAATTACCAGTGCTTGAGCACGTAAAACGTTGTTAAGGCTCGCTCATCGGTTCCATCTCATTACTGCTCGTGCCTGAAGCTCGGTAAGGTGCGGCGTGATTAAGTCGAGCAGACGTTGGCCCGACTGCTTGCCAAAACCACTTCAGCCGATGCCGAGGGTACAAACTATACTGGAGTTCAGAAATTGTTGTTTTGGTACTTCACTTACTGACTCTATACACATTTACATTTTTATCTATTTTTTATTTTCTAAAAAAAACAATTGATAAGTAGTTTAACAACAGTTGAGATGAGATATGATATAATTGCGCGTTAATGGCATACCAAATTGAGAGCTAATTTGTCTTCTCTAACATTCATTTTGTTAAGCAATTGAAATACAGTTACATGAATGTAATAAATAATATATTTCTGATAATGTGCAGTGACACAGGACTTAGGTTTAAACAGTTTCTATTAAAGTAACAAATAAAAATGCTGCGATCCACTAGCTACAATTTATTAACATCAAATCGCATTCCATTTCCACTGTATCGTGACAGTAATTAATTTGTAGGTATTATTTAATCTTATTTAATCAACCGTATCTTTGTTCCCGACATAAACAAATAAACATGAAACGTCGTCTAATTATAAACGTATTGCTGTCACGTGGCGAGCATCGACATGCGCACGATTCTTGAAAGCCGCACTCGTCCTCGAGAGATCCCTTTCAGCGATTTACCTGAAAATAACAAAACACAATGGTTAATCTACAGCTTCTGGACGCAAGCCAAACATTTCAACTAGTCGTCTAAGTTGGTCCTGTCGCAAAATGAATGAAACAAGTCGACATTTAGACGTCCCGGCCGCTGTGTACCGTTCGGTTATCAGAGCGAGTTGAGAGATAGGCTTAGGTGCGAACAGACAATATAAAACTCATTTATATCCCGTCATCGTGACGCGTGAGGCGTGCCAAGGCGTTTTCCAATACGCTCATTTATCACACTCCCGCGACATAATGAGACGCATCTGAGTCGCGACGAACACCACCGAAATACTTTAAATTTGTACATATAAAGTTTTGATACGGCTCCACTTTTAAACGTTCATTGTATTTGCTTGCTTTAGGCCGCGAACCCATCTGCATGGCCTTGAGAACTTGTCGAGCGAACATTTAGCAGGGTTAAATAATAATAACCTGTAACACTCCCTGAACCATAAAAATATATATACGAAAAATCAAGTCGGTCCGTTAGTGCCTGAAAGGATGACAATCTATCTACTGATACTTGTTATTGAAAATTGTTACCGTGACCTACTTTTTAAGTCCGCGCAGAAGTCGCGGGAAAAAACTAGTATATAATATTATTATTTTAAAACAGAGCAGCTGCTCTTGTGTAAATGTTATCGTAAATAAGATATTGCTGTCCCCACAATCACCTTTCAGCAGGAATTGAACAGACGTATTTTTACACATTGCCCTACAAAAAAAGGAATTCAGTTTGGTTTGGTGTTCGTTTCGAGTCATTGCTTATGAAAATAAAACATGTTTCTCATGGCGTTTAATCATCATTGTTTTAGTCGATTAAGTTAAAAAAACGCATCAATGTTTTTCTAATAACTTCGATAATCGATGTCTCTAGTAACCTGAAATGTTCATATGGAGGGACAAAATTAATTGAAAATATAGTCAACCAACATGAATCTCGGAGACATTACAACCGAGTGAGATCGCCGGCAATGCTTCTTATCTCTAGCAAACCTTGAAAACTTTGTCAATCCTTTCGCAGATGTTGTTAAATAACGAAAATAGCTACCACTAACTGATGGCTCCATTTCCACAATTCTACACAGAGCACGGGTGGCTCTCTTATCCCGCACGACCATCTGACTCTTTAATGATCTCCTCATTAATTCTTATCTTGTCGTTGTCTCTCAGCATCCTCGCCGTATCTCCTTATATTATTAGAACTCTATAATTATGATTCTAGATTGCGTATTTCACCCTCAATTTGTGTTCGAAATTTTTGGAACAAAGGTTGAAGTTGCAGTGTTAGCAGCTGTAACAATTAGATTTACTGATATTCAGATAGTGACGCCAATGTAAAGTGAAATATAGTGTTTAGAATAGAAGCTTACAATGAACTCTATTATAACGGTCTATCGGTTCTAATATATTTCACAAGCTGTGTGCAATAATTTTGCGACTAGAATGTCCGCGTCCGTGCTTAGAGTCGACGCCAATACTCGCACTGATCAGTTTTAGAAATTAGAAAACAACGTGTGGCAGCAGTAGGTAGTTACAGTCTCTGGTCACATGACAAGTGCGCCGCCGCACCGCACCGCACTGACGCGGCACCCGCTCCGGCCAACTAGGCTAACGCCCGCTGACGCATGAGACACGAACAACAAATTTAAATAAGCCATAACAATAACCTCGAGCTTCGCATTTCAAAAGATTTTCTCTCTTGTAATAACATTAGTCTTTTCAATGGTCCACAAACTCGCCACGTTACTATCGAGCACACCGCATGGAAAGCTCGTGCGGCTATTTAAATTGTTGCCAAAGTTTTATGAAACCTTTGAACTGCCTAAACTAATTTATAAGTTCAGAATAACGCTGTGATTAGTTTGAATTTACGAACATTCTTCTAATTTTCCTTTTGGGAACGCGAGTGCGGAACTTTGCCAGAGACTGTGTACGTTAAAACTGTTCTGGTTAACGGCTCGGTACGGAAACACGCCGATAAATTGTGTCATCGGTGAAGCGCGTAATGAAAGCCGAGGCATAGATCATTAATAGCAAGTTGATTGGAGCATCATGAGATTGGCGGGAGTAGGATCACGCGGTGCGGAGTGACGCGCGGCGCGGCGTGCGCGGGCGCGGGCGCGGCTGTGCGACGACCGACGGCGTGCGCGCGCGCCGGTGACGCGATGTGACGCGCGCCTGACGCCAGCGACTCTAGCAACCGCTCGATAATAAATCGTGGAATATTTCGCGACATCATCCCGTGTCGCTTTCTAGAGCTCTGATATTATCACGTCTATTTACGTTTTACACATTCGTAATTTCTATTTAAAAATTGAGAAGCGTTTTTGTGTGTTAATTTTATTTGTAGCAACTAATAATTCGCTTGCAACACATCTGCTGGTGTCGGCGTGCACCGTGTGATGATACATAACACCGGTCTACAGCATTTTTGCGCACGGGATATACATACCTTATTTTTATTGCTAATGTACCTAGAAATAAGAATAAGAACAAAAAAATGCTTTGAATTTGATTTTATGTGTAAAAAATTGAAAAAATCACATTAATGAAAATACGTAAAAAATTGACATAGAGAGAATTTATTATAGCATACAGAACATTTAATTATGAAAAATTCTTACAATATGAGTTTTAAAATGGAGTAAATGGAAAAGTAAAATTGTTCTTTTTTAAATATTTAATTTAAAAATGAACAGATTTACTTTTCCTGGCATGTTCAAAAGAAGTTTCTCTTATTAACCCCCAAATATAGTCGCCCATCATACTTTCAGTATACTGGCCTTGGTAACGCCTCTCAAATTCCATTATATCTTGATGGAAGCGTTCTCCTTGTTCTTCCGAAAAAGCACCCATATTACTTTTAAATTTATCTAGATGAGAATGTAACATGTGCATCTTTAGAGACATTCTACATCCAATGATGGAAAAATTTGTAATCATGTCAGTGATGAGCTCTTCATAATTTTCAGCTCTATGGTTTCCAAGAAAACCATGAACTACTGCCTTAAAACTGTTCCAGGCTTTTTTCTCCTCATTGTTAAGTAGCTCTGGGAAAATATCGCAATCCATAATTTTTTTTATTTGGGGGCCTATAAAGATTCCGGCTTTAATTTTCGCCTCTGAAAGCTTTGGAAAAAAACTATTCAGATATTTGAAAGCTTCAGATTCATGATTTAGAGCCTTCACGAATTGTTTAATAAGACCCAATTTAATATGCAATGGCGGCATTAATATGGATTTAGGATCGACAATTGCTTCCCATTTAATATTGGATTTTCCAACTTCGTACTCAGCACGTACAGGCCAATGTTTTTGGCGGTAGTGAGCAGCATCATTACGACTATCCCACAGGCAAAGATAACAGGAGAATTTAGTATAACCACCTTGCATTCCAGTCAAAAAACACACCATCTTGAAGTCACCAATAACTTCCCATTTGTATTCCATATATTTGATGGCAGTTAATAGCATTTTAATACTGTCATAATTTTCTTTGAGGTGTACGGAATGTGCCAATGGAATAGATGGAAATTTGTTCCCATTGTGTAGTAAAACAGCTTTAAGGCTTTTTGTTGAGCTGTCAATAAAAAGGCGCCATTCAGTTGTATGACATGGAATACCTATTTCTTCAAATAAACCTTTCACGTCATGACAGAAACAGAGTCCATCTTCCTTACTGAAGAAACAAGAAAATTCTTCGTGACGTTTTCTTTGATGAGATATTCGAACATCAGGAGTAAGTAAATTCCGTTGTTTTAATCGCGATGCTAATAACTCTGCTTTACTTTTTGGTACATTTAAGTCTCTTATTAAGTCGTTGAAATCTTCAGAGTTGATTAGATGTGGTATTTTTGGTTCAGATTCAAGAACGAATTCGGAATGTACGGATACAGATGAACTCTGTGATTGATGGCTGCCTTGAGAGAGTAGTTGAGTTTCCAGCACAGGTGGAGCAGGCACAGGATTGTTTTCTGTATGTGGTATTGGAGCGGATGTCGATGGTAGATTAGGATAAGATGTTTTCCTTGAATTTTTACCTTTAAGTGGATTCACAATGCAAAAATAACAGTCTGTGTGATGATCCCTGGGTTCCCTCCAGATTCTCGGCACTGCAAACTTCATTGCTCTTTTTTCACCTCGGTACCATCCTAAAATAGAACGTAACTAAATAAAATTAAAAACATATACAACATTAATGATGTTATAATATAACTTCATTCATGTTAATATAAAATAGTTAATACAATAAAAAAGAGAAAATAAACTCACCGTCCAGAATGTATCTGCACGAGTTACATGACACATGTGGGGCCCATTTCTTGTCTTGATTTTTAACAGGTAGATGGAAGTAAGCTTGATATGCCTTGCAAATCTTTAAATTTGTACTTAAATCGTATTTTTTCTCCCTTACTTTAATAAATTCGCCACAAATATAGCAAAACGAGTCAGCGTCTCGTCTACAAGTTCTCGAAGCCATTTTGTACAGGTTAATACAGCGAAAACAAATATGAAACACGTTATTCCTCTGTAATATGCAAGCACATACTGTCGTGCACGATGAGCGACGCAAGAAACACTGCCCCCGCCCTCTTACCTCTCCTTCGACAGCGGTAGCGTGCAAAGACGCGACATTAATTCGGCGCGAAAATCAAAAATGATCAAATCGCTATAACATCTTAAAAAGCAAATATTTTCGATTTGTAATCGAACTTTTTTATATATCTTGGCTTTATAAATCAGAGTAAATTAAGTGAAAGCCATGCGCAAAACAAAAAAAAATATTTGTTGACCGGTGTAATCAATACATATTCGAATAATAAAAAGCATTTTATGATGGCAGTTCAACACAAACACGGAAACAAAACAGTGATATTGAAAATTGTACCTTTCTGTTTTTTGAAATCACAACTGAGAAAATAAAATAGGCTCAATGTCAATACGAGTATCATACAAACCACAGTTACCGTATTTTATTTCCGAAATACATACTGTAAAAGAAAAAGTGGGTATGTTTGTTTGTTGATTGTCCTCTCTTCATGACATTATGGAAAGTCAGAATGACTTGATTCTTTGTATAGGAATAGTTGAAGGGCTGGAAAGCAGGTTTGAAATGGGTAGTTCCCATGGAATAACTTATTAAATCCAGGCGGACAAAATTGCGGGCAAAAATGAACTGAATATACTAACAGGAAATTGTCTATGATAGACGTATCGTACCGTAATGAACATAATAATAGCCTGTGGCATAACCCAAATATTTAATATTATTATATTTAAAACGCAATGTGAAGTTTTTATAAAATAAACAATCAAACTACGTCTTATTCGCGTCACCGACTTCCTAGTCGAGAACTCTTTGATACTTTTATGCGAAACCCTTAAATTATTGAACTTCCGAAGGCTTTCGTAGACCAAATGGAGCGTCAAGTTTACATGTTTGTTTTCTGTAGCAAAATTGTTTATGCGGAACATGTGAGGAAACTGGCACTTAAAAGTTTTCCACGGTAATTTTCATTGTTTGGTCTCGATCAGGAAAGTAAACAGTTTATTCAGTCTGTTCGGGATATAGAAAACTCTTATTCATTTCGATTATGCGATTTCCAGTATTTGTGAAGACGTAATATCAACATTGTAAGAACGCCGAACACTATAATTTTACATCGGCATCATATGTCACTTTTATTAAACTTTTTTTTTCTTAAAGTGCTATCTTGCCTCCATAAAATTCTGCACCACTGCCAAACTTAAATATATACTGTGTTTTAAAGTAAAGAACAAAAAATTGTTGTTATACTTCAAGGTTTCTATACAAAATTAGTAATTTTTCAACGATTACTTTCACGTAGACTTTGCAAATCTTAATTTATCCCACGGGAAGGTAACAATTACCCTATGTCCGTTTCCAAGCCATAAGGTACGTGAATGCAACATTTCATTACGGTTAGTGGTTGCTGTTGAGTCGCCAAGTGGTAACAAACAAACTCACAACAAAATTCAATTAGATAATCTCGGACCCAAAAAATAACATTAGCTGTAGACTTGAACACTTGAATGCGCATATTGTACAATCGAGTAATAAGGGTTAGGTGTTTTTACACATTGATCGGATTCTTAACAAAATATGGAACTCCATCCGACGGTTGCATTGCAAACATTTTCAAAACTGCAATATTTCGATTCATGTATGAAAACTGCACAACTGTTCTATAGCGTGGAATGTATTAAATACTTCGTTGCAACAAATACTCGTACCTCATAATATCGCGAGCTCGTCTATTTTAGACATAGACATACATTCTGACTCTAACCTTTTGAGCAGCGGCTCGCGAGCGAGTGATTTATTGAAAATCCGATTGACTTTATTACCAAGGAAAGTAATAAACCTACTTATTTAATATTAACCTTCCATTTGTATTAAAAAGTGCGGGCGGTTGTGTCGGAGGCACGTGCAATGTGCCGGCCACGTGGCCACCTGTGCTGGTTACCGACACGAAAGCTAATTGAATACAACACAAAGTATAATCCAGCGCCACGTCATGTGTGGTTTTTGACATTCACAATGGGCTCATTAAAGTTCCGACCCGACACGGAGTTTAACATAGTTTTTATTGTAGGGAAACTGGCATTGTAAACGTTGGGGGCGAAATGAGACCGTGACATGCATCGGTGGGTATAACTTATAGGTTATTTATAGTTTACAGTTATTTCTAGAAGTATTATTATGGGTACACGCTCAGGAATCATAAAAGAGGGCACTCGTATATTTATTTGGTAAAGCGTACAATGCGCTGGGAGCTTTTACAGCGAGCGCTAAGCCCGTTCAGTTTTTACTGCTACCCACACACACACTGTTCGTTCGTCGAGTGCGAGCGATACGGTGACGGTTCGTTGTTTGTCCATTAGCAACTAACCTATTTCAATATATTTATCAATGGCTTCCTCTTTATTGCACAAATGTGTGTACCCGCAAATGTTTTAACCGCCTTCGTGGCATAATGGCTACACGTTTGGACTACTCTGGTTTCTCGGTTTGATTGGTGGTAGAGTATTTTCTATGTCCGCCTGACTAGCTACCACCATGTTACATAAGTCTGCCGCCAAACAGCAGTATTAAAAGCACTGTTGTGTTCCGGTATAAACGTTTGCAGGTTTGAGGTTTCTGAGTGCTTACCATCAGGTGAGATGAGGGCCAAGTGCAAACCCATCATACATACAACAATAAAAAAAGCGATTCTGCTACTGTTTATAGGAATGAAATGACTTTACAGACCAACTTTTCTACAACTATTCTCACCCATAATAACACTTATCAGATTGGTTTTATTTGTGGCTTCACTGTTCGTCTTAACTAGAGTTAGATAAAATGTGATTCGTTGTACTCGCTTATCTTACTTGACGATGATTACACTCAAATGATGGAATGGAATAAAATTTGGTACGTTAAATAATGTTCTGGATTGTCACATACGGTACTTTCAGATTCGGTATAGTGTTGTTGCACATTTGAACAACACTTTATGACGTCCACGCAGACGAAGTCGCGGGCAAAGACTAGTTTAAAATACATATAGCTTACATTATTTCGCCACATACAGTTTTCTTCGCGATTTCTTTTTAAACGTCTTCCTTCCGTACAAAGCACATAAATCAAAGCAGCATTGTACGAATGTGAACATTTTTGTAAAATGCTATAAAGTAACACATTTTAATTGGACAAATAATGGTGTTTTAAAGTAGTAGCCGTAGCAGTGTTAAAAAGATTTAGTATCGTTATAATGGCCCCTTTTAACTTTGATGGCAGAAGCTTCCGACACTAAACATGCAGGATACCTGATGAGAACCGTTGCAGACTTTATGGACGATCAGGATTTCTTTTTTATTCTCTCCGTTTTACGGGTTTTATTTGACCCTTTAATGTGGCTTTTAAACTTTTACAACCGTGTCTTATAACTGGTATAAGTCGAAATGTTTAACCCTCAATTTATGAAACAAATTTAATTAAAGACAGTTGGCTGCGTTATAGGCTGGCGGCTTGCTAAATCTATAAGGGGTGAATGAGGTCATCGAGGTCCAGCACTTCAGACGCTACTCCCTCTACGCCGCCGTCCCCGTTTAATGGGAGGGATAAGTATCTGAATTAATGCAGGTGAGTTAAGAGCCGGTGACAGCATAGTATGTGCTGACTGACCCTACCTTATATGCAGGCAAGTGCGCTCAGACTCGATACCATACAATTTTTCAACTAGTTTTTGTTACATATCTACGATGACAGGTCTATGTTATAGACAATAGAAAATACATAACCCCAGTGTCTAAAAACAAAGTGTTGCCAGTAATGTAACCAACGCTCTGAATTTTTCTCTTTTTTCCGTCATATCTCAGAAGCCTCAAGATAATGAGGATTCGTACCGGAACACAACAGTGCTATTTTTTTTATTTTGGCATACGAGTATAGGATCACTCTGCAGTCTGTCTGTCTGTAACAGGTGATTATCTCAGCTACTGATGTCGTTTTGAATGGTGAATTTCAAAAATTTATGGAGCCTGGCCAGGTCAATGTACACCAAATATAATAATGTTTTCTTATTAATATTTTTTGATCATCTATTTTCAACAAATCTAACCGAATGCCGTGTACAAAATATGTTTTTCCTTAAACAATTGCAACATTAAATAACAATAGCGGACTGTCACAATCAAACATGTACAGTGTACATCCTACTAATATTATAAGTGTGAAAGTTTGGATGTTTGGATGTTTAGATGTTTGGATGTTTGTGACGCTTTCACGGAAAAACTACTGAATGGATTTGAATGAAACTTTACAATAATATAGCTTATACATTAGAATAACATATAGGCTATAGTTTATAAAGACATATTGTGTAAATTGTACAAGATCACACTTATAATATTAGTGGGATTACACGGGCAATTTGGCCATAACAAAAACGCGTTGCCTAGCAACCAACCATAGAATATGTAATTCGTATATACAAACTTTCGCGTTTATAATATTAGTGTGAAGACTATTTGAATGTCAGATATTGAAATTTCTTTTGTTTCTTTAAAGTATTAGCCTACGTAACAGAATAAACACTATTTTGTACCTTATGCTGGAAATGGAGATAGATGCCTTCTATGCCTATCGAACAAATAGAATAAATCCTGAACTACACGCGGACAAAGTCGCGGGCGGAAGCTAGTAAAATATATAGGTATTGTCATGCCAGCCATTTTGATTGTCAATGTCAACATCACTGTCTGCGTAGGTCTGCGTTCAGAGACTGAGCCACTGTGATCCATACCCTAGATACGGTTTATAAATTTATTTTTTATAGTTCTAAAGAAAGAAAAGTATTTTGTACACGTAAATCACCCGTATAATCTGATCATTACAATTTTTAAAGTAATTCCTATATTTTTACTTTTATTTTAAAACGGTTTACAACGAGCTGAGATTATTATTTTTTTCCATTTTCATTGGAAAAGGTTCAAATTTTGAAATTGTGTCACTAGGTCAAGTACGTTTTAAAACAGATTTTTATTTTTTTCGTACCCGAAGTTTGCAATGCGAAACAATTTGTAATAATTAGATGTGATATGAGCGGGTTTATGTAAATAATCCACGAAACGTCTGATGTATTTTAAATTTTTAATAAAAATATTAATTCTGCTTAGAGGAGATTCATTGCAGCGTGCAAATAACGCTGACATCGTCACCTCACGACGAATTCAGTAACAGCTCATTGTCACAAAAACAAAAAACAACCAAATATATTAGACCCCCGCTAGTACTCAAACGCGGAAAGCCAGGGGTCCATACTACGATGGACCCGACAAAAATGTCATAGCCTGTTATACTGTCAAAAATTAAAGCAAAATGTACACTGTACATTATCTTGTCATAAACTAGTTACAACGCAAACATTGTTGGTAATATAACGCCCACTTAGCAATACCGCTACCGATCGAAACCATAAAATTTACCCAGCGGAAGCTTTGGTTAACTACTTCTAACTATAATATAATTTATTGATTTATGAGCTGTGTGGTTACAGTCTGCTTCGGTTATACCATATGTCTTCTAGTTTCATAAAAGGCGACTCGATGTGTCGGGCACGGCTTCCATCTGCGTATCGGGATATCCGACAACTGTATTAGAGATTTTAAACTTCACTGAATCGAACAGAAAGAAGTCTTAGTAATCCAGAAGAGTACGTTGGTCAACATTTACCAGGATGGATAGCCAGGGGAAAAGAGTGGACTTCCCTCTAGTTGCCTTCTCCTACAGTTGAAATGTATCATTTTGATTTTTTTAACTGAATGATCACTTATCTGCTTTGAAAGAAAAAATTATTTGCCAAGTACATATTTTTTTACAAAGTGTTAAGATAGTAATTTCAATTGGTTCGATATACTTAACCTGTCCACATGTGTGCAAATATTATGAACATATCTAATAAGGAATTTAACCCTTAAAAATTTGCTTACATAACATGACAATCAGTATAATGTTAATAATTTTGACATTAAATAATTCACAACTCATCTCATTAATTTATGTCAAACTATAATTACAGATATATTTAAAATGATTAATGTTTACGATTCAAATATTCAGGAAAGCTATAAAGGCAGTTATCAAGAAGCCAGTCCGTATTTTTTTTTCTTAAAATCTATGCCGTTTTTAATTGTAAAACCCTTGGGAGATGATTGTAAGCAAATACACCGTGAAAAAGATTATTTTACCCCGTAAATCGATACACAGGGGGTTCATGATCACAGGAAGATTTTAATTGTGTATATGTCACAATTGGATTGTTTAATAAGCCGTTATACATAATCGCTAACTGTTTCACTAAACATCTCTGTTATGTAATACAGCTCAACGACGTTAAGCTATTTTTCATAATAGCTGAAATCTAACACGCTGAATTTAATGAGCGCTTTGCATTCATCAATTTAGCAGGTCAATAATTAATTTTGTATAACAGCGTGATATGAAACGTCAGATTGTAAAACGTTAGTTCTGAATTTTCCCTCAGTTGCCTTCTACGACACTCGTAGCAAGAGATTTGCTGGTTCAATATTCTAGTCCGACGATTGCATCTCATGGTTAATAAACGACGAGCAGATAAGAGATTCACTCCGATAAACATTGTAGTGTATATAAAAAATTTTATACCTTTTTGAATCCTTTCAAAAACCGAATGTCACACGAACTAGTACACCCAGCATTTGATTTAAACAACAAAACCATCTCTCAGGTATGCGAACAATGAGCAATGTACCTGGATGAAATTCAGCAGAAACCGCGCGCGAAGTATGAGCCATATATAAAGTTTGTGTAAAAATTCCCGAAACTACCGTGCGAGGTAAAATTCATAACGCGCTTAGCAGTTTACCTCACCTGTCTCGTTAAAAACTTTGGAATTTTTAAATTAAATTCTGGAAACCGACAACGTTGCGAATTCTTTAAATTCGGCGGAGTAATTAATCTCTTGGTTGTAATAAACATACAAAGGCGGGACAAAGAAAGTAGAGTGGGACGCTTATTCCTTATTAATGGAAGGGATAACGCTAAATCTTGTAATTAATGCAGGTGCTCGCCTCGCACCCGACTCGCTGAGAGGATCGCGACCAATTATCGGAAACTCGCTTTCTATTTCACGTTACGCACAAAATTATTACATTATTATATTAATTTCACTAAAAGCTTCTAAGCGACATTCAAGGAATGAAATTGCTTAATTAGAACATTGTTTTTACCTTCATAGATTTAGTGACGTCATTGGAAGTTTGTTGTTTAATTTATTAATGCTTAGTTTACGTGTCCTTGTTATAGTAATTAGTTATCACGAGTTGGCAACTGTTAATCTCTTCTTTGTTATTTTTCGTTCGTTATGAGATGAAATACGTCTACAAAAATAGTCTCCATTTGTGACGGGTTGCCCCATAAAGTACTGATAACAATTCCTTTTTTATGATGCTAATGTACTTTTTAAATTAAAAGTATATTTATTTGCAAATGTTCACAGACATTGAACTTAGATACTTATATCTTCTATCTATATAAATAAAACACTGTAACGATTTTTTACCTTTGATTTTTGAATTTGTCTCCACCCCGAATATCTATTAAAAGATTCGATAAATTCACTTAAAAAAATATTCATTTCCCCATACATTCACGACCTATCACAATGACTTGATTTTTGTAGAGGCAAGACAAAGGGAGGCAGTAGCATAGGCTACTTTTATCGCGAGTTAAAGAGTAGTTCCCATAGGATAACTCCCAAAGCACACGCCGGTGAAGCCTCTGGCAGAAGTTAAGTAAACATAAATGGTTAATATTAGTTCAATGACACTGATTCTATAAAACGTAAACTTAATTCAATTAAATTCTTCAATCGAAGAAATTTTTTCCATTATAAAATTAATTTTGCCAAACGTCAGTCAGTATTGCTTATTTACCATCCAATTAATGATTGAAAGATAGGCTCCTATTACCCGTGGATGAGAACCGAAGTAGTTAACAGGAACGAGAGATAATGATTCAGCTCTAACATGGTTTAATAATTATATATCGGGGACAGCTCCCTCAACCCAAGGTATTTGCGTAGATACTAGTTTTCTACGGAAGCTACTGCCATCTGATCCTTAAACGGAAACTAGACCCTACTTTACTTTCTGCGATTAGGCTGTTAGACGTTCATCAAGCCGCACGAAGGACTCTAACTTGGCTTAAAGACTGCTGTCAAGACAACATCTGGGATCAAAGATACACGTGCCTTCTGAAGCACGGAATCATTTTACTTCTCAGACAATCAGGTGACTCTGCCTAAGCAGGTGTCGTAACCAAACTGGGGATCACAAATGGAAATGGCAATGTCCCCACTGGAAATCGAAACGTTTCTTGCACGTCTAATGCACAACTGCGCCTCGGAGGCCGTTAGACCAAAGTTCATGAACAACGTTTCGTGATAATTTAAAATGCTGAATGTTAGCATCATGAAAGTTGTATAAGCACAGTCACTTTTATATTTTGAGAATCGTAAAGATTAGTAACAAATTATCTAGCACAACATTATTTAGTCATGATTTTTATCAAGTTATACGCAAAAGTGTCTGTCAGTCAAAATATTGCTAAATTTAAAGTTAGAACTGTACGTCTGCCAAGATAACTGAACTTAATCTGTGAATGAATACGCGACTGATATTTTCCAGATTTATCCAACAAAATGTGATAGCACATCGAATTCTTATTGCAATTCGTCCTCATAATGGCACATTTAAATTAATTACACCTTGGCGAGGTTCTGTCTGATGTTTCAGCTAACATTTTGGAGTGAAGCCATTGGGAGCTTGAAATTTCCATCGGCATAGAAATTACATCGGAACAACAGCAACGTCAGCTCTGTGGAGCACCAAACGCACTTCTGGAGTATGTTATTGATTTTTACCGCCCGACGGCGGGCGGGGCCAAATCTGTGCGAAAGAGATCACGCGATTGCCACCTCATTAAATCAGAAGAGGACCTTCAATTTCCCTCAGTACAGTTTCCAATTAAGGACGTACCCATTAACCAACTATTTAAAATAGGTAAGGCCTGAAAAACCTTTAGCGAAAACGTCGAAGTTGGCACGTCTCGTGAAGATCACGTCAAACACGCAATCATGTGGGCTTTACCCGTGTACGGCACAACCGAAAAGAGGGTATTGTTTTAATGTGGCCATTTTAAACTCCTTTATTGATGATAATTCTGTAAGACGAACATAAAAAGGCATTGCAGTTCACTCAATTCCAGTTGCAGTTGAAAAAGAAATCAATATTTTTTTTTCTTAAAATTATTAGACTCAAAACAACACCAGAGGAATAGTAGCAAAAATTTATTAACTCCATTTCCTCGGCAGAGGATTTCTAAAGTTAACAGAGTTTATGCGAGCTTCGAGCTTCGTCAATGTCAAATACTTTACTTAATTTGCTAAGCCTTTTGAAACCTTTTAATTTTAAGCCAACCTAAAACTGAGTAACGAAAGCTGAATGCAATGAAAACAGTTTTTTATACAATATTTTAAATATCTAATTAGAAGTTAGCAGGAAAATCTGCATTAGTACATTTTATTCGTATAGAAACAAAATGTGAGTAGCAAGTCAAGTAGTCTTTGAAAGTGTATATAACGTCTCTTCATAACCTAGTGACCCTTGTGTAGTCGGGTTCGAGTGTCAAAAATCGCGGGCGTCCCGTTGACATTTCTCGATAGAGTTCAAGAGGTCAGGGTTGCGGAGACGAGCACGGTGTAGCCGTGGCGCGCCGGCAGCGCCGGGCACCGCGTCCCGAATAACAATACCCGGCCCCAATCCCGACTACGAATCTGCATAACAGTATGTACACAAACAGGTCCCAACTTTATAAGCTCACCGAACGGCAACCACGCTCGTTCCAAATACAAAATTCCGCCTGACTTCGCAAGCGGGAATTCGTCCCGTTACTCTGTTTCCGGCCAAGTTTGATTCCATCTCAACAAAAGCGGTTTGGAACTTGAAAAAAATTAAAAGCTGCCTAACTCAGCACAATCAAGGAGCTCAAGTGCAGAAACATAAATGAAACCATTAATTATCCGCGATCCCAGTTATTCCCGCCCCTCCCTTGCGCACCGCAACCCCCCCAACCCACCATTATATTTTTCTCTTCTGTTAATTTGTCGAAAGTTAATTGAAGGGATATTTCTGTGGGAGACGTCGTAAATAGCTCAAGTAGAAACAATCCCGTCGCTTTGGAGCTGTAAATGTAATTTAGAAATTTGTCCTTGACTTATGCATCGCTTGTTTTTATTGTAAAAAAATTGTTGTTTCAACAATGGCAATTAAATTATCTATTTATTACTTTATTGTGTTTTATAACATATGTAATACACATTGCGCCAGCCACCTACGACCACAAACAATCACGTGACCTACATGCGTCTAGGAGACAACAAAGTTTGCAGATTCTGTAAAGAATAAGAAGATACATGTATCCACATCCTCTCTCACTGCAATGTACCTGCAGAATAAAGTACCTTGGAAGCCATATTTCACAGAATGATATTGAGTTCTTCACCTTTAGAGATATCGACCGATATAATATGATCAGAGTGGGCTTTGGGGAAGTCATTTAACCACATAGGGCTTAAAATATATCCATCAAGGTCGCAATGAGTGTCTGGTACCGGTGAACCACCCCATTTGTCTCAAAAAATAACTATAAACAGATTGTGTCAGTAATTATAAACGTGACGTCAGTGGGTTTTCGTAAAGTTTTCACGTTTGATTTAAAAGGGCCTCGCCACGTCACGTAGCGAAGCGAATAACTGGCAGGATTGACGTCGCGCCTGCGCTGCATTGTTTACTAAACAATGGTCGACCTCTGCGGAATCATTAACCTACCTCCGATGTCAGCCGGCAAGCGGTGCAGTCTCAACACAACATCATGTAGAGGTATGTATACACACTTCACATAGCAACCATCTTTCTAGAGGTACAACGTTTAAACATTGTAATTAACGATTTTCACAATTTTCCTACTTTACATCAAATGTGCCTTATTTATATATAGCCGTGAGGACTTATGGAAAACTCCAGGAAATAGTAAGCAGCAAAGAATCACGAACATCATACTGCGATACTGCAAACCGTGGTGATTATGGTCCTGAAGATCTATAAGATGTTCAGCAGCAGATATTTTAGCTGAAAATGAAAATGCCTAGAGTGGACATTTGGTGCACTGGACGAAGTTTTGTCTGACTTTTCGGCTTGGAGTCAAAATTTACGAATAAAAGCAGTGATACGAGTGTTTAAATAAATGATTTGGTTTTAAAATGACCTCACTTTAACCACACTGAAACTGTTACTTCAACATTTTTATTTATTTATTTTTATAACGACCAAAATTTTTAATAACACAATAAATAGAAACAAACAAATCGCTTCACTCTTTTTCTGGTTCACAATTCTATATTTCGAAATTATGATGATGTGATGCACCCAAAACAATATTTTTACGTATGTGCTAATACATGGTACCTCCACAGAAAATATAAACTACAAGCCTGTTCCGAAGTATATTTTTTGAATGAGAACGGAACGAAATGTTACACACTGTGTACATTCAGCTCGATAAATTTGATGCGTGCACAAATGAAAACACTAAGAGTCTTATTTTTACGACTTTGTTGGCCAAAACGTTCCCGTTTCGATTTATAACTTGCGTTACTTTTGGCGATATAATAAGTTAATTAACATCGCAAAACAGAAACATATTCTGAGTTTATACGACTATATTAAATTTGAAGGGCTATGTAAGAGGAAAATCTCTCAATATAGACAAAATATTTATAAAAAGAAATTAATGTTAATTTTTTCCTATTTTAGGGTTCCGTGGTAAAACAAGGAACACTTGTATTTTCGCTCTGTCCATCTGATTGTCTGTCCAAAATTTACAATAGTATTACATACATATGCTGAACTTTAAAGGAAAACTATCACGACTAAGGTGAATTCACAGGTTAACGAGTAATAGGTGACTAAATTATACTTATTTCACTCAAAATTAATTTTATATAACCAGTTAACTGATAGAACCCTACACTGCGTACGGCCCGACACGCACTTGACCGTTTTTATACATGCATACGTCAAATTGTGTAAGCTCAAATGACTTAAATTAGTTGCATAACAAATGTCTTGTTAAAATTATTACAATAAAATACAACAATTACAATTTACAATCTTGAAATTAAGAACAGTAGTTGAATTTAGAACGAATGGAGTCAAACGTGGTCAAACTGTACGATGCATGTATGCACATTTAACTTCATAAGTTAACAGTGCTATACAACCATACGAAAAAAAACAATAAAATCACATAAGTTCAATTTGTATTGTAGTAGAGTTTACTATAAACTTTAGGGTCCAACTAATTTCTAAAGTTAAAAGTGTACAAGAGTGACCCTCTTTGTGTGAACCTTGTTTGTGTAAATAACTTTATGAAAGAGAAAAAAATTGAATTTTTTGTATCTTAGATAGAAATATACATGTTTCCCTCAAAATGTGCGCTGGTAAAGTAAGTAAAGTAAAAAAAGTAAAAGTAAAAAGTGTTTATTTCTTAAATAACTTTTACAGAGTTTTGCAGGGCCCTTCCAGAAAGTAGTCTTTCGACACTTGTGTTGGAAGTGCACCGCGTCTTCAAGACGGATTTACAGAGTATTATTTAAAGAAAATACTTATTATTATGTTAGTATTTTATAGTAGCTGGTATAATAATAGTTCATCGAAGTCTAGAAAAGCGACCACAACCTTGTCACAATTTTATAATTTCGTATTCAATAGGACGTGACACTCTTGATCTGATCTTGACATAGTCAAAACGCTTGTCAGGCGGATTGGTGATCGCAGAAATATGATGTTTATACATAGACGAGTTAGACGTTTCTGCTATGCTTCCCACCTCCTGAATATTTTTTCGTTAGTCACTTTGATAGTCTCGCGATAAATGTGTAATCATATCCTACAGCCGAGATCTCACGTCTGATCCTTGAGTACCATCTACTTCTACGAGAAAACTGTATTTTAAAGACTCTGTCAATTATTATAAGACTTATAATTGAGCAAATCAAAACATCGCGTTTCAATTCTATGTTAAAATACTCGCTCACGGTAAGGGTTCTCAGTAGTACAGCGCCACTAGAAAGGTTTCCGTATCCACGTTCGTACACGTGACAAGTGTCGCCACATGTTGGCGCGACGTATACATCCGTGCTCGCGTCGCGCGTCGCGACACGTCGAGCCCACCAACAGACGCGCGACGTCCGATTCCTATGCGATCCCACACTACTTCCTTTGCAGAATGAATTGGGCCAAATAATTACACTTGACGTGATATTTGTAGTGGGTCTGGATGAATGGAACTACAAGACGGAATGCGGGAAAATTTTCGGTTTTAATGTGAGATCGTGTCAGAGATGTATTCGTTTTTCAATAACCGCCACGTGGCCTGCTGGTTTCACAGAGTTACAATTCGAAGGTTCGATTCCCAGTACGGTTACCTATCAGTACTCGGTTTGGTTGGTGGTAGGTAGGGCATTTTGTAAGTCCACCTGTCATATGCCACTACCACCTTGTAAATTAAGTCTTCCGCTAAACTGCAGTGTTAATAGCACTGTTGTGTTGTTGTGTTAAGGTAGCAGAGCCAGCGCTTCTTTAGGTTGCGACTTCTGGGTGCGCACGCTTCCCAGACAACTTAATTTAAACAATATTGACGTGATAACTTATAAATCAGCACGCACGAAAAATTGTCACGTTCCGACTGAGCCGAACGTTCAAGCGAGAGCGCGGAACCAGCGATAGAGAGGCACGATCGGCCGAAGCGTTCAGCTTGTGACGCATCTATTCTTATGACGTCCAAAACCAACTTTACAGACAACCAATTTTTTGTTTAAATATTATTTTCGCCGTCCATATTTTACAACAAAGCATTTTAAAGCAATTCATTAAACGTGAACAGGTATGTCATACAAACAGCGTTCTGGCGGAAACGCCAAAAAACAAACAAACAATATAAAAATTTAATTAAATGTAAATATGCTCTTGAGAGCGAAACAGATCAGTGTCGTGCCACTGTATGTATAGACCTGCAGTGTCTTCAGCGTGTCTTTATAAAGCGCAGAAAGTAATATTTCGTTGCGTTTTTAAAAAAGCAACATCTCTGACGGAATAATTTTGTGCGCGGTCTAAACTCGGCCCTACGTATAGGATAGCTTTAACGACATCATTAATGGTTCATGCTCTATATTTAGAAGACGGTTACTTTTTCTCCGAAGAGCACAATTAGTAAGCTTCAGCTAAACTAGACAAAAATAACAGCTGAGTACAAAATTAAACTTATGAATGCCATTGACTTATTTTTGTGCGCTGAATTTCATGCAGCATTCGAAATGACGGACTGTCATTATATCAGTTTCCCAGAATTCCGACGGAACTTTTAAATTGTGTCTCTTGTGTCTGTTATTTTTACGGAAATGTTTTACTGATTTTCAAAAATTTCAACTGTTAGCCTACAATAATATGAACTAGCTTTTGCCATGGACTTCGTCTGCGAGGAATCTTGGGATATGAAGTATTATATACGTTAATCCAGAATATATTCCACCTGTTCCCAGCCTATACCTTACCTCTCCACCGAATGTAAACCTGTAATTTAAAAACTCACACTACAGGTATCGGTTACAACCGTCATCCGTTCGATGTATGGAAATAGGAACCGACATTTGTTTGAAGTGTCCGACCTGAGCCTGTACGCAAAATTTCGTCCAAGTCCGTTTCTCGTACATCCAAACTGTCACAATTAAAGTTTTTTTAAAGAATTTAGAATGAATGAATAATTACGATTATCCTTTTATATAAAAAGACTTAAAATGTGTAATATGACATACCACTAAAGTTAAATCTATTGATTACGGTTATAATATTAGTAGGCTGTGAAAGATTAGATATTTGTGACTCATCAACGGCTATACGGGTTTGTGTGGAATTGGTTACAAAAATAAAATATGTTTTAGAAAGCATAGGATGCGTAATTGTGCCTAATTTATTGAATACAAGCTAAGAATACAAAGAAACTAATATTACACAATTCAGTGTCACATCATCATAACATCAACAGCCTATATATGTCCCCACTGGAGGGGCTCAGGCCTACTCTCCTACAGAGAGTGTATGGGCCATAGTCCACCACGCGGGCCCAGTGCGGATCGGCGGACTTCACATGCCTGTTCAAGACATGCAGGTTTCCTCACGATGTTTTCCTTCACCGTTAAGCAATCGGATAATGTACTTGACGACGTAAATACACAATTCAGTGTATTTGTAATACAAATCCTTATGTATTTATCAAATTTAAGTCACTCGGATTTCCATTCTATTTATAAAATTAGATCTCTACCAAAACAGTGAACCGGTTGCCAATTCGGGTATTTGGCAACTAAACCTGTTTTCAATAACCATTAAAATAATTTTATGAGCAACATATTTTTAAATACTAAACACTGTTGTAAACAATCTAAGATAAGACAAGTGATGATTCAGTTTTTCTTCAGAATCAACAGTTTATTTACTGTTTTGTACAGTTTTGTGCTATTTTTGGTCAAACAATTTGTGTGTATGCTTTTAAAACAGGTAAAAAAATATTTTATTTTTCTTGGGATTTTTATTATTTTGGCACGACATGAGGCTTGTGCTATTATCAGGCGAGCTAAACGATCAGGTAGAAACTCCTTATAGGTAATTTAAAGAAGACTATATCACAATTACAGCTCGTTCTTTTCATTACGAAGACCCTCCACGTATTTCTCTAGGTAGTCGCAGGAGTTCGCATGTGTGGCACATGTCCCCCCCCGTCCCGCGCCCCGCCTGCCCGCCGGCACGAGGCGAGCCATTTCCGACACCATCCCGATACTCACTTAGTTTCCGTTGCATTCGAAACGTACTTGGGTCATTCGGGGTCGTGTACACGTGGTTATTAAAAATAATAGTACCTACATTTGGCACGGGATCGCCCCATGACATCCCCTGAGTGTTGTAAAAGGCGACTAAGGAAAAACATATGGAATCAACAGCAGTAACATCCCTGTCAAGCGTGATTATTATGGAACCTGGAACCTTTGAGCTGCACCGGCGCGTGGAAGCCATCTACGTGGAAGGCTCATGTCGAACAGTGGAGGCATACCGCTGATTATGATGAATACGTCTTTTTAACATATGATCGATTTTCTTCCAGTTTCACCTCACCGGTCAAGTAAGAGCTTCCTTAGTCTTAGTGAACAAAGACTGACTATATAAAGCTAATGATTGTACGTTAAGACAGGGTTTTCTCTATCACCACCAACTTCGATCAACTTCCTGCTGGGGTAGTGAAAACCTCTTGGGCTCCTGCTGAAAGTAAGGAAGTTTGGTCGCGATTGGTGGAAGTGGGTCGTTGTGGGTGGCAAAAATGTTTAATATAAATATCTATCCTTGTCTAACTTATGGAAAGTTCTGTAATGACCTAGACCAAATCTAGATAGATTACATTTACTCTACGTTTATGCCAAAATATATGTCCACCAGAGCGAAGCCGGGGCGGGCCGCTAGTAGTATATATATTATATGTATGTCCCATGTAGGGACCTCTTAAATAATTCTTTAAAATCATTACCAGGGTGTAATTCTAAACGAAATAAAATATGTAACATAAAGAACTGAGTAAGTTGTGACCTTGCCCAAATATCATTTTCAGTCTCAAAACAAAAGTGAATACCCAAGAAAAGAAACACTTTCCGCAAGAAATAAAATACTTTTTATGAGTACTTTTGTCTGCGTCGCGTCGCGTCGTGGCGATATCGTTAATCTCACTCTATGCTCACAATGTATCTTTACGATCGTTTAAAATTACGCTGTAATTTTTACACTGAACAAATTTCGTGAGGCACTGTGTAACTAATCGATCCTGGATACAAAGTAATAAGTAATGAAGAAAGTAGGAAAATACATTGAACGACAAGGCATCGTAACACCGGTCAATGACCCTCAGTTAAAGTTCTGAGATATCACAGCTAAAGAATATGACATCCCGAATGTGTCGTAAACGTCAATTAAGGAAAACATGACATAAAGAAGCAGAATAAATCTGCATATCGACAGTATCTTACCTGTGGCAATGAAAATGCTATCATGAATCCGTAGCCATCGATCTTTAGATCAATCCCTAGAGAAGCTCATGTCCAAGCAGCACGCGAATAGCAACAACCTCCAGTTGTTTTCATGACCAAAAATCCAAGCTGCTTTCAAATAAACGTCGCGAACATCTATGGATACCTACGTGCATCAAGACAAGACAAGAACAAACATTCCAAGAATTAGGTCGTTCATTATTGAAACAATGTTTCGCGGGAGAATATTGCATATGAGTGTTGCGTTGTGAGTACAAGTACTTGAAGGTTGTTTGCGCTTAGTGTTACTAGAGATTGTCAACCACTTGCCATGCTAAGCGATCGAGTGTCCGCTGCCCACCACGGATTACAGGAAGTGAGATTCACCTAATAACCGCTGGGTGGATGATTTTATTTCCTTCGCCTTCTGATTGATATAAATTTATACCTATATTGAACGAAATAATTGTTATCAAATACCTCTTTTTTAGGGTTCCGTACCCAAAGGGTAAAGTGACGGGACCCTGTAACTAAGTCTCCGTTGCCCGTCCGTAAATCTATCACCAGGCTGTATCTCATGAACCGTGGTAGTTAGACAGAATGTTCACAGCTGATTTATTTTTGTTGCCGCTATGTTAAAAAATACTAAAAAACAGAATAAAATTGAGGGGCTCCCATTCATCAGACATGAATTTTTTGCCGTTTTAATGATAATGGTACGGAGCCCTTCGCACGAGAGTCCTACAAGCACTTGGCCGGAGTTTTACGTAACTGACTCTACTACACTAAAAAGGGCGCTGCGTTGTTACTTACACCGCCTCCTATTCGTCGTGCTAAAATTAAAGAAATGATATCCGTGCACCCGGGTTACTCTATGACTGTGGCAGCCCATTGATATCGTAAAAGGAAACAATCAGGAGCCTTTAGTTAGATGGACAGCAACATCTACCTATGTATCAATAACATCTTACTGCGGAATACCAACCAGACAAGAATGAAGCGTATTTTTAAGGCAATTTCCCTCACGGAAAGTCCAACTTAGCGACTCATGGCAGAGGCTTAACCCATGGATTTATGCAGATGATGATGATTTATTGAAATTTCCAAAACAAATTTTAAAAGACATGGATGTTCTAATCAATACCTAAATTGTGTATCCATCTCTGTTCTAAGAAATACTGAATATTAATTGGACAATAAAACGGGGCATGTCGGTGAAGATGCCAGGCTTTCGTATTGTATAGCTTAATGGAAGCAGTGGAGGTAAGCCTTAGTTGGCATCGTTGGTGGACGCGAGCTGTGCAGTATCGCAAGCCATGGCGCGCTCGGCAGGACTTGGCATCAGCATCGATACGAACAATTTGGGCCCAGGCCGAGCCACCTACTATCCGTTATTGGATTGTCATAATTTAACATAGCCTGCACCTATCCACTTTACTGCCAGAAACTAGATAAACTTGATGGTTCGCACGCCAAGTTCGCTGTTAGTTTTGAGATTCCTCTCTAAAACTTACTCGTATCTCTCAAGCGATGTATGGTCGATTTTATTTACAAAATATTAGGTTACTTTTAATGACTACATAAATTTGCGTGGTTTTCGTGAATTATGTCACGGTAACACTATCGGCATAAGTATTGTAGTCGGTCTACATGGTTGCGATCTCTTTTGATGCATATACTGGTTGACGGGATCTTTATTTAAATTTGGAATGCGCCATAGTGACGTCTTGTAAACAAAAACAATAGAATCAGTCTATTAGCACGTGTAATTAAAAATAGAAATTAGTATAGAAATGAAATTGTCGCTCCGGACGCGTTCAAGGTCACGATAATAGCCTACAGTTTGATGATTGTTTTTACAAGTGAGTAAGCGCGTAACGCTAGTATTGTGCACGCCGCCTTGCTTTCGCTCGTACTCGTTCCATCCGTTCGTTTCTGTCAAACTTTTTATTTCACGTCCTTTTGCTGTGTATTTGCGCGTGTAAATAATTCAAACACAATCCATACCAATATTGAAGATGCGAACGTGAGATTGTTTGTGTGGCCTTAGTTTTCGTCGTAACATAGAGTTAGGATGACTAGATTTTTTGTATAGAGTTAGTTGAAGGGTCGGAAAACGATGCAAAATTATATCTGAAGTCCACACAGACAATGTTGCTAGTATAGCCAGAATTAAATATGTAGCAGCCGTATCTGTCTAGTGAGAGTGGGACATTGCGAGCTGCGAGGAAGTAGGTATATTGAGGCAAGATTTGAGTCTCGTCGAGCGAGATTCAATTTTATATTCGTATTAATAGTTATTCATGTGATTAGTGTAGTGTGTAGTGTAGTGTATTAGTCGACTTTTTCCTGAAGTCTATGTCCACTGCAAGTCTACGCATTCCTGCTTGCAGGTAAATCGTCGATCAATACTGATTGGATTTTTCATTGTATCATTCACGCATATATACATTTCAATGACATCTGTTCGCCTTTTATTGTATTTATAATTTAGTTAAAACAAACATTCAAATCTTCACAACTACTAGAATAATTTTAGTAGCAGGTTATATGAAAATTCGTAGTGAAATAAATAGTAAAAGGTTCAAGTAAAGTAATAGGTGGCATATTTTACTCAAATTATCTGGACTAATTGCTTTTTAAAATGTATATATCACAAAAAGTCTACAAAATCAAGAGAATACAAAGTAGTATAAGTTCTAAA
This sequence comes from Carcina quercana, assembly GCA_910589575.2. Lineage (NCBI taxonomy): Eukaryota > Metazoa > Arthropoda > Insecta > Lepidoptera > Depressariidae > Carcina > Carcina quercana. The sequence goes on along the minus strand of OU342432.1, from coordinate 11,566,443 downwards.
GCGCAGAAAAATCATTGCAAGTATTACAGGCTCATTCGCAACCAATTCGCCAACATTTCGCATTACCATACAAACCAAGAGCGTGGGAAATAACCCCTACGTTATATAGAAATGGTACAATACTGTCATCGTATAAAAAGACGCGGCAACAATGCGCGCTGCCGCGGTACACCGCTCACAGTGCGCGCGCGCATGCATGCAGACGAGTTCACAGAACACGCGGTTACCTCAAGGTTCACTATGTTGGACTTTTCATTTATCTGGTATAGGTACTTCCTTCCACTTTCAAATATGGTTACACCTATTATATTCTATAAGCCCTTAAATTACTGTTTTAGTAACTACTCTAAGCAATCCAGTTCAAATGCAAATATTTTAAAATTAATTAAGGCCCACTTTAAAAGCCGACGACGACCTCACAGCAGCTACAGACACCTCGGAGCCCAAAAACCAGTATGAAGGTCTCATCCAGGATCGTCACATGATGACCGATTGGACTTGGGATGTTCATTTGATCCATTTCCTTCCACAGGATTGTCAAAATAGATATACATACAAAGATCGCAGTAACAACCGGGACACACGGACTGCACCCCATGTCCAAGCTATAAAAAACATCAGTGCGCAGTTTAATCAAAAACTTGCTTGAAAAATTTAACCAGTAAATAGCGACAACCACCACGAAGAAAAATGGTATTACAGTATTGTCGAAGCTGCATTGAAATGCAATAACATTTGTAGCAAATGTTAGTTGTACTTTAAATAGTACGAGTATAAGCAATTACGCAACACTAGTACGCATTTATGTCCATTAATTAAACTGTTAAATACCAGGGATTTCCATTCATACACAGGTACTTGGAATGCTAGTCGTAGCACGCAACAATCCCTTTAACAGCTTAACTGGTTAGAGCGCCACGACACTTGGACGTACCCATTACTGAGTTGCAGACATGCCAGATTATGCACAACTTTAACAAGTCGTTTAGCCACTTCACACCGTTTCCCATGACGAAGGCGCAGCGTATCTCACGTGCGAATAAGCGTAATTACCATACAAATGATGTCTCCGCAATCTGTCTGGTGGCGGCACACAATTTAAGCCAGTGCACCGCGACCATTAGCGAGCCAGCCTCGATCCCGTTTGCCCATTAATTTAATAGCGCGTTTTCTTTGCCACGGCGGGCTCGGCGCGGCGCGGCGGGGCTGTTAAACGTCTCCAATGAGTAATTCATGCGGGAGAGGTGGGTCCGCAGTCCACACACGTGCTCGTGCGGCTTTTCACTTTCTATAGTAGGCTGTGCACGTTATGTATCTTATGCTCAAACCTTGAAAACGATGAATGGATTCGTTTATTTCACTGCCGTTCACTTGAGCAAAAAATTTTAAAACTTTTTTAAAGCATTTATTAATAGGAATAGGCACGTGTCCCGTACAAACTCTCAAATTGACTTTTGGCCAACTTTTATATTCATTTCAAAAGTATTAGTTAAAATTGCACTTTTCAGACTCCGCGTCTCCTGACATAACTAATATTACAAACTTGTCAGTGTTTGTTTTACTATGAGCTGTGAAAACATTTCAATTGTTCATAAAAGCTTCCATCAAAGTCATCCTAATACTCGTAACCGTTTGATATGGTGAAGCCAACACTGCATCCAACTTTAAAAAGTTCGATTCAAGAATGTTGCACACAGTTGTAGAGCGTTAGACAGTTGTTCACAATGACAATGAAAAAAGAGAACTAACTGGCTTCAAATCTACCAGCTAACACCCACTTAATCGATGTGGAAAGTAGGTTTTGTGGCAGGGCTTTTAGCTAACTCTCTGCAGGCTTACATTCCTGTCGTTGGCAGACTGCAGGGCAACGACTAATTCGGCTGTGAGTGTAACTAGTGCGCCACCCACTGCTGAGTCGTCCCTAGATAAAGACTTGTTCTTTTGCCTCTCTCTAGGGGATTAATTTGGTAAAATCATCTCAATGTTTTTAAAGTATTTTGATATCTGGAGCCATCGTCCGCTACATAATCGGAGAGGGTCTGGGGATGTGCCCCAATCACATAGGGGTCACAATAGACTATCAAGTTAGCAGTTAACGGTCGGGACATATTATGTTTCCAATTCAATTCTCAAAATCAATAAAAAATAATGGAACACCGTTAGTGCCACTCATCACCGCAGCGGAGTATTTTATTATTCTTGATATGCCGCGAGAATATTTCCACTGTCCATGCCAGATGCCGCAGCAACATTCTGAGCTCGTCACCTTTTTAAAACTTATAAATTTTGTTTAACATGTTTCTATTTAATTTTAAGTTGTTCTTTATTTCTATTTTTTAATTGAATCTATGAATTAGTTTTAGACATAATTGCAAAATTTGTAATTTTCAAATAAATATTTTTTCTATTCTATTATAATCTATTCAAAGTCTATCAATGGCTGATGGAAACAAAAATATACTTTAAGGCGATGAACCTAACATGTCGCTGTTTCTATCGATTCTCAATACTCGACGTGCATGTGAATAAAACGAATAAAAATAGGTATTTCTCCCAGTTTAGCCGAGTATTCCAGGCATTCCATGATCCATTTGATCCGAGGCAGGCTTCTAGGTTAATGTACTTTTACAATATACTTGTTTGATACTAGTCAGTCAATAAACATCGTATACCAAGGGGGTATGCCTTTGTTTAGAAAAAAGCGTTTCGTGGCTGATGACGAATTTTTTTCTGCAAGCTGCATTCAATAAGATATTTAGCTCGTGTCAACAATACGATTAAGGAATTTCCAGTTAATTTACCTCAAAAAAAATATTGTGTAGAAAATTTAAACGTCACTGGAGTTCCCAGCGACCAACAACGAGCGATATGACCACCGAAGAATTTTTATTGGATGAAATTTCTACATCTCTCTCCGAGGAGTCGAAGATCGCAGGTATTTCTAAGTATATTTCATTTTAAACCTTGGCTGGAGAAATCCAAATATTCTTCTTTTTATAGTAATTGTAACAAATTTTTAATGAGGAAACACGTAAGTCTTGCCTCTATATGTCAGAGAAGTAGTCAAACTAATTTAAAAACCGGCCAAGTGCGAATCGGACTCACGCACCAAGGGTTCAGTACATAATAGGAATAATTAACATACTGAAAATAATAAATACTAGGTACGGTAATATGCACCCAACAATGCTCTACCGAAAATGTAATTCTGATTGCAAAACCAACTTTACATTGCCGCTCAATTACATACCTGATGTATCGCTTTCAACTACAAAGCTAAGTTTGTAAACATAAAAAAGCTATTATTACTGTGTTATAATTAAAAATCATTTCAGATTTCAATCATCATATTTTCGGATTTATTCCTAGGGTTACCCTTAAGGGTAAGACCTTGCTTCTTGCCAAATTTCAGGACTATAGGTCAACGGGAAGTAACCTATAGCTTTGGTTGCATTTGGCATAGAAATTGTCTAAAATACAGCTATATCTTTTTATTTCATTGACCTATCAATTTGATTTGTCACAGATCAAAGGAACGGCAGACTTCAGTATTCAATAATAATTTCAACTGGATATCTCCACGCGTTCCTGAGAAAAAGGGTCTTGACAGACAGACGGACGGACAACAAAGTGATCCAAAAGGGTTTCTTTTTCCTTTTTAGGTACGGAACCCTAAAAACCAAATAAACAAACGCCTCCAAGCAAACTTTTTCACTTCCATCCATTCGTATTTACATTTTTAAGTTAAATACGTATTAAAAATTACTGAAACTAACTCAATAGCATGAACTTTTAAATGTATGAAATTTAAATCTTGAAAGCGCTCTACGGATTAAAATTTGCCACGTTCGTTAGTTGATGAAATTATTCTTTACTTATGCTAAACTGTTTATGTAAATGAAATAAGTTGTCGCCTTAGCTCTTGATTACAAAGAGAAGTTGGAGCTGCTCTGTTGTAGGTTTAATCGCAGCTGCGTTGGTTTGTTCCGAGAGTTATTCGTTACTGTAGTACAGGTGCACTATTTATACCAACTCGCTAAATACAATAAGCATTTTAATTATAAGTCACAAACACAAACTTCTCATGGATTTCACTTGAAACGAATTGTCCGCTCACAGCTTAGTTCGCGAAGAATAATTTGTTAGTGTTACCCAACAATCATCGTCAAAGGTAACAATATTCCATATCAATGTAGTTAATTGCATTGACACTCACTCGGTACTTCAAATATATGCAATTTAAATTATTTTTCTGTAAACTTTTTTTGATGTCAGCCAGCTGTATATTTATACAGGATCATTCAAAAAAAAACTTTAAATCACAATATACTTTTCAAAGCCAGACGAGTACGACCCGCGCATTAAAGGTTCCGCACGTATTTAAAATAACAAGTATATTTGTTTAAACAAGTATTCTGGTGAACTATTTTGATACTTGTAAATGGAGTCAAAACTGTATTTGATTATTGAATAGTTGTTTAGCTATTTATTTAAAATTAAGTACTTTGAATGACCTCAGGTAAATAATAAAAATTCTGACTAATTAATTCTTCACAAACGACCTTCTCTGAAAAACCTCACCACATATTGCTCAAAGGTGCTGGACGTCCAGGAATAGTTGAATACATATATTCTTGATGAGAATACAATACGCTTAATTTTCACTAGCACAATTTAATCTACAATAATTTTAATTGTCGAAACAAATATATGTGTGGTAACGCAGTCACGTTCTGGTGGGAACTAAACGTCTTCTTCTACTGTGAGTACTATCTTTAACAGCTACACATATATGTAGAATCGACTGTATTTCGACAAATTGCAAGTAAAGTGCGGAAAATTTAAGATGTCTTAGCATATTAAACAGATGCAGGTCGTCAGATCCAAATTAGGCCAAGGGTAGATCAATAAATCGAAGAATCGATGTTCTGGACTGAGAAAGTACATTTTTTTCTCTTTCGATTCTAAGCAATTGATCAATTGAGTGAATCAATCTGAGACACTCAAAGATCGTGAATCGATTTGTCATTATTCCGAAACTGCAACCACAATATTATTATTAACTAGTTGGAGCCCGCGACTTCGTTCGCGTAGACTTTATGACCGTAAGAAACGTTCATAGAATTTCTTTATAAACAAAATTGGTAGTTTTCTTTTCGGGGGCCAATATATAAAGTCCTGAAGCGTTACTGACCCGCGAGAAAGCAACAGCAAGTTGGCCGTGTGAAAAGCAACCAGATCTCAGGTCTACACCGGCAGCTTTCAGTCTGTCCCTGCGACTTATTTATTGTCATTGCAAAGCAAATTGTCACAGGGAACTGTGTGCGTTTAAGTTCAAGTGGGAAATTGTTGGGAATGAGTGGAATACGTCGTATAAATAGTTTCGCCTGCACCACACCCAGTTAGAATTTCAGCTTCGATTATATTTCTCTGTAAAGCACTTACTTTAAGTCGGGTTTAAGCTATTGAAAATTAGGCCTAAACTGTTTCAGCCTTCACCGCGTGGAGGTACTCCCAGCTTATGCTTATTAGGTACATGTAAATGCTTATCAGGAAACACTATTTTAGATTTTTCTTTAGCCGGTCTGTTATGCTTCCACAATAAAGTATTCAAGATCTTCGATTTTTATACACCTACAGATAGTGCACGCACTTTTCTTAAGGCGCTATTTTCATATCTCTCATAATATAACTGTACTGCTAAGGTTCCACGTCAGGTATTCCGATCTTCAAAAAGGTGCCCAGACTAAATAGCTATACATTTAAAAAATGTTTCATTCAAATCCGTTCAGTAGTTCCGGAGATTAGCGTGTACAAACAGACAAACAGACAGACAAACAGACAGACAAAAATTTTAAAAATCGAAGATTCCTATTCTGTTACTATTTTTACATCGCCCTCAATTGGTTTCAGGTAAATATATTCAATGTACAGACACACTGGTTTTACTCTTTTATTATAGTATAGATTACACGTTGCGGGTATTTAGCTAGCAATAATGTTGTAAATTAATGATATTTATTTCGCGACACTATAATTAGGTAATTACTTACCAAAGCCAGCTAGCTATTCTATTTTGAAAGATTATGGCAACAGAAATTTAGTGTGGAAGCATTCGGAGAGGGATCCCGTTAGTGTGTGGGATCCCTGTGGTCTGCTTGAATTGGTTGGGTGGTGTGTACATCATAGAAATCTACAACTAGAAAGCGAACTCTTACCAGTAACGCGACACAAGGGAGATGCCAAAAACCTTGGTGCGTCTGTTTCTAGAAATTTTGACTTGGCAGTTGGGCGAAATGGACAGAATAAAGACAAAGTAAGTCTCACAGACTGATTTTTTCTTTAAAAACGATTTAATTAGAAACAAACTTATATTTTACAGAATAGACTTCATTTCTGTCTGTCACTCCAATGACAAAAAGTCCCCACGAAATTTATGAAGATCTAACAAAATCACATAATACTAGTTATAAAAGTGTCTGGCATAAAATACAGTCGAGTATATGTCATGTCCATAACAGAAAGCAATCTTCCAGTAGAATTAAAACTAAACTGAGAGCCGATGGGAAAATCCATCTGTGTCGGAAGAAATTAAATTGACTCGGAATTCTACATTATCAGATTACATTCCCCATCGACAGAGAACTGGGCTATAGATAATCTCATTATTTTAAACCCAAACAACAAAATGTTCAGTTAGTAGCAAAAGGACTTCTAAAATGATCACTTAGAAAGTGTAATATAAAAGACCAATTTCGAACTAACGTAGAAATATATACCGCATACACTACAAAAACAATTTCCTCTTTATCCATCATTCGGGTAAAATGTTTGGGGTATTTCTGGAGCAGCACGTCACTGATATATGAACTCATATATCGTCCAGATAAAAGCGTCAATGATCGTAAAAATATTTAGAAGACAGAGAACGATTGGAGTAACCTGATTTCACGCGCCTTATTTTTAATAGTTAACGCGGCGTACCTTTTTTAAACGAAAATTTTTAACGTAGCCTTTGTTGTGTCAGTTGTCTTTTAAAATCATGTATATGTTAAGATCCTTTCTATAGGTTTCAAACATTTATCTAACAAACGAAAATTTTAATGAAAAATAATACATTTTATTCAAATATATTTCTGCAAATAACTATAGTTACATACATTACCAAAAAATAGTAACTAAAACATTGAAACACATTTAATTTCTCGGACATTTTAGGCCAGCGGATTTAGGATCATTTAATTAGAAAATAATTTTCAAATTCTATAGCATAAAGATTTCAAGTACAACTGATACATAAGTTTTTATTTATTCGTGTGGATGGTATTGAAGAGGAATATAAAATTATATTAATAATAAACAATTTGATTAACGTAATTTTTACATTTTATTTCATTAAATTAAAAATAATAATCCCGTAGATTTTCATAAAAAAATACTGAGAGTAATTCAAGTCACCAATATATAACTAGAGTAACTTATAATTAGCTAAAAAACATTTTTTTGTGTTTGTTTTTTACAATTATTTATTCATGTTCTAAACTAAAAATAACAGTAAATACATGTTAATGTTGGCGAACAAATGCACTCATCTTATTCTAATACATATTAACATATATACACAGCAACAGTATGGAAAAAGTGGTAGTAAATTATTTTGAATTGAAAGAAATAAAAATTCAGTCACTGAAAAGGACAAAGGGACCATTATAGTATCACTTGGTTTTCCATCTGTCTGTCAATACCCGTATCTCATTAACGCGTAGAGATATCAAACTGAAAATCATATCAAATACTCAAGTCTGCAATCTCTGAAGTCGAACATAAAATAATAATTCAAGTATATTATAAAGAGGCTTCCTTGACTGACTGATTGACAAATCAAAACCCATCCCAACCGTTTGAGCTAGAATCTTGATTAACGGGGTGTACAAGTAGTGTACCACGAACAAAGAACTTTTCGAAATTCAAATTTCGAAATGAAATTAATTTTATTTGCCAACCACTTTAGTATAGAAACTTTAAAGTAGGAACAACTATTCATTTGACGAAGATATTCCCACGCGGGAACCACGGGTGACCCCACCAGTAAACCAAATAAACATAACGGCAAATCTCTACGGATTTCTTTAATCCTAACCAAACGTTGTATCTTAGTTTACAGCGCATTCTTTTAAAATACCAAAAAGCTATGTGCGTTACTACGAAGTTTTGAACTTTAATTATATCTTTATTTTGAAACGACATAATAAATCATATGAGACACGAGACGTCCTGACTTAATGCATTCAGACACAAAAAAAGACAATAGCAGCATCTTAACTACCAGTTGATGCTGTTGGTGGCGTGCCAAGTGTTTCCGAGTTTGGTTTCTGACCGATGCAAGTGTTTCGTTTGTCTAGAGGTCAATTTGGGGCTCTACATTTTTTTTAATCTACTATTACCATAAGACAAAGTTCAATTCAATTCAATATTACTTTATTGTACACCAATACAAGTTTTAGTTAAAAAATAAAATAAAAATGTACAACAGGCGGTCTTATCGCTTACAGCGATCTCTACCAGACAACCTTTGGGTAGAGGAAATAAGTAACAATATTTGAATAAACACATATGTATACTTATATAAATAATATATAATAATAATATTAAATAATAATAATAAATACAGACAAATTAAATACACGTTATTTTATGGATACAATACTACTAGTACATAGGATTACATAGGATTACTACATAGGATTAGTTATTGAGAAAATGCGACTTAAGCTGAAATTTAAAGTTGTGTATCGTACTGTTCGTTTTTTGTGTATAGATAGAATCCTTACAACATACTCTACGAGTACTTCAGAAATCATCTCTCGCTTCATATTAATTATTTCATCAATCAATTTACAATATTCAACAAGAAAATATAATATATTATATTCAAATAAAATAAAAATCATTCACTAACTAAACCTATTTAACAGTTACTTTGGAAGAACTGTTTTGCAACAAAGATTTAATATTGTCTCATCAACATTAAATACAAGTACATATACCCAGCATCCATAAAGCTTGCTCAATAAAAAAATCCTTATATACAAGATGACATTTAGCTATCCCAATAAATGTATTTCCCGAGAAAAACACATGTACTTAATTGCTTATTTCCAATACAATTCTGATCTATAACAGACATGAAAACCTATTTACATATAGGCTTTGCATATAGGTATATCTCAGGAGTTCAAAAAGTCAGTATCCAAACCTACGAAATAGTTTTCAAGATTAGCCCCAATTAATACTTTGTTTCCTAATAGAAAATACTGACTGCTTACTTACTTTTAAGACCGACCGACATGAAGTTTTGACAAGTCTTAAAGGATTATGAAGACAACTAGACAAGCTGATTTTAAGATTACCTGGATAAAATGCACATTGACGGCTTCGTTATCAAGACTTTGGTCTATTTAAGTTTAATTAGCGATTTTTTACATCTCCACAAATAGGTTAAGCCAATTAGGAGGGCGAAACGACCAATTACTATTCATTTTGACCCATGCGATGAATCGCTGTCGGTGCACACTACAAAAATGACAAGGTACGCATTCAAGATTCATAGAACTCAATCGATAAAGACAAAAAGCTCGCGGTCAATAGGCTAGTTGACTAAATTTGAAAACTTGGCTAATTATATACTTTAATATCTATTTTATCCAAAAAAAAAACTATATTTTAAAGAAAAATCAATATTTACATTACGTATTTTGTATTTTAAAAAAGCCATTTAGATTTCCCTCGAAAACGCTGAATAGTGTCATGGCGTCTTGAATGACGTCACAGCTCGCGAAATAACCTGCTCTGTGATATGAAAACGTCAACAACAACAATGATGTTTTGCGAGGCGTGACGTCACACTTTTTTGCGCCACGTTCTTCGTGTTCGTTGTCACGTGACCTAATGCCTATTTTTTTCGAATTCATTTTCTAAAAATATTAATAATCTTTAACTTTTTTGAGAAATAGACTGGTTTTTTCTCACCTTCGTGTCTTCATTTATAATTAGCAACTATAAACCAAGCCATTTGTTATTAGTGGACACAAGCCTATTGATGATGTATTGTTAAACAGTCACACAAACCAAGCTAATGATAAATATGAGCGGTTTTTTGTCTTGCTTGAAACGAATCATCATTGCCCTAGCTTTATCTCGTTTCTCAATCGAGGTCGTATATTTTTATTACGTTTATATTGTTTTTACGGAATCAAATGCAATCTGACCCTCCAAGGAAGCAAGGAAGTTGTTGGAAAATAGTAAAACTATAAATTGAAATCAACTCTACTTTAATCATTCGCTTGAATTGATAAAACCGGTAATTTTCACAACGAAATTGGAACGCTAAGTTCTCGAAACTATATGAACTTTTAATGTCCATCAATGTAATGTCAGTGTTCGGCGTTGACGTTTAGTCTATTGAGACCACTCGTTGCAGAGTAGCGATTCAAAAATGCCAAATTCTGGAAATCGAGCGTTTGTGGCGCGTCGAGCGAATGAATTCATCGTTACCGACCTACGAGAATTTCTAGGCTATGAGCGCTTCAAATATTGTAGTCGTTATACACGTGTAAGTAAAATCCAAACTATACCAATTGTATTGATTTGGTACATTCTTTGGAATGACATATGTAAATATGAGACAGATCTCGCTATACAAGCATTAATTAATAGTATTATATATGTCATTATTAGCACGCTTTAATAAAATTAAGATAAACATCTGTTTTAACATATACGGCCGTGGCTGAAAATCAGAGCTCTATGTGCCCTAGCGACACCTAGAGCTCTGAGCCATGGCAGCCGATTTGCTGCACCAAAATTACTTTTAAGACTAGATAAACTGTTTTTATGGAGTGTCAAATAAAATTGCTTTTATTTTTATACCAATAAGACATTTAAAACTACATTTAAATATATTTGCTTGACCAAAATGTTACCCGATGTTAGTGGTACTCTAAAATAAGATGATTTCAACAATGTGTACTGAGACCGTTTATGATAATCTGTATGTTTATGATAGAAACAGTTGTTCAAAGATTATCGAACCGCAAAATTTCAATTCGCAAAACCAATGTTGTTCAAAACCGTTACTTCCATTCTTGACCTTTCAACAAATTTAGTATCTGTTTGATTGAAACAAGTATCTAAAAGTATTTAAATTTACTCATGAATCTACATTCATAATTTTAAATTGTACCAAGTTAAGACGCCAATGAAGCAAAGTCTCCGTAGAATAGTAGGTATTTGAATATGTTATTGCTGTCGCGATTCGGTACGCACACATACAGCCTTTCACATGCTTTCACTCACACAAATAACGCTGCATAACATCCCAAAGAGGCCCCTGCGAGCCGCGCATAGTCGCTACCCCTCCGCCTGGGCTAGAGTGTATTTTTCAAAATTATAATAAACTTGACGTGAGCGTGCGTCAACCCTTGTTTTACGTTTTGAGAAATTATTGTTCGCATATTGGTTTAGTCTCGACATACTGTGGTTGTATTTGATATAATTGACTAGTAAGTACCTATCACATATAAATACAATATAAATTATGGCGTTGCTATTTTAGGGTTCTACGGTCAACAAAGAAACCTTTTAGTTTCACCATATCCGAACGTTCGTCTTCCAACGATACTTTAGGTGACCTAGAGGTGTTTTAGTACCTAGAGTGCTAGAGTCTAAGGACTAACAAGTTAAAGCGTTCAAAAAGAACTAGAAACCGACTTCAACTGCCCTAAAAGTCTACTTTTATTAAGGAAAATTTAAGATGTATATTGTTTTCTCATGGATTCCATTCTAAGAACCGGACCAAATTGAAATGGGACCACATGGAAAGCATCAGCTTTCAAATAATAAAGAATCATACAAATCGGTTCACCCAGTGAAAAGCTCTGAGGTAACAAACATTTAACTAATAGAATAGAATAGAAATAATTTATTCGGCATACAGATTACAGTGCAGTTAAAACATTAATTTTAAATTTGCTCTGCTGCACTGCAACGCCGAAATACACACTTAACATTCCCAGTCTCAAAAACTACGGAACCGATTTTGATGAAACTTGCAGTCTTCCCTAAGTTTTACAATACCTAGGTAAACAAAAAAGGGATTATTTAAATCGAACTTGTAGTTCCGGATATATAAAAAATAAATTAAATAAAATAGCCTTTATTGCTGAAATAATTTTTTGTTTTAATTTTCTTAAAAATATGCTTACTTTATACGTTACTTATCTTTTTATATTAAGTATCAGTAACCGGTCGTTCCTACATTTCAGCTTGTCTTTCGACATAGGCCTCCTCTAAGGATTTCCACTCTATTCTATCTTTCGCTATGCGGGTCCATGTTGGACCCGCCACTTGTCTGATGTCGTCCTCCCATCTTCTAGTCTGTCTGCCTCTTTTTCTTTTGCTATCTCGTGGTTGCCATTCAGTTATTAGTCTTGTCCATTTCTACATACTCTATTTCTCCATTATTTACTGTTATGGGCTCTGTTTGTGAGGAATTTGACATTACTTTTGTTTTCGTTAAGTTCGTTGACAGGCCTGCTTTCTCGCTCTCTTCCGCTAACTGTTGGAACATTGTCTGTAGGGTTTTCGGGTTTTCCGAAAGTAAGATCAGGTTGTCTGCAAAGCGTAGGTGACTCAGCTTTTGCCATTTATATTTAGTCCTTTATTCGTCCAATCCAGATTTGTGAATATCATTTCCAGGATAGCTGAAAATATTTTTGGTAAAATTGGGTCTCCCTGGCGTACCCCTCTCTCAATCGAAAATTCTTCGCCTGTAGATTCTAGCTTCACTTGTGCGGTGCTTTTTGTGTATATGTTTTTCAGTATTCTTATGTATTTTGCATGTACGCCTTGTTTTTCCAGTGCGTCCCAGATAAATCTATGTTCGAGTGTGTCGAATGCTTTGTTGAAATCCACGAACCCTATGTGTGTTTTTCTTTTGTGTGTGTGTTCCGGATATATGCGAGGACAAACAAACATACACTTTAGAAATTTGGCACACTTCTTTAGAAGCTGGTATAGACTAACATATATGAAAACTGGGCAGTTCTGGAAATATTACATACATACAGGTCGCATTGATAACCTCTTTTTTTGAAGTCGGTTAAAAAACTGTAATTTCACGACACCTCCCACAATAGAATAGACGAGTTAAAAATCCCGTCTTAAGTGTATGAGATGTATAACTGGGAAAAAATATTTCAAGTTTTTATTTGTCGACATGAATAATAATATCGTCGAAATCTATCGTATTTCCTACTGTCATACTTCATATTATACTATTATATTTTAAGTACCTCAAAAGGAAAAAAGGAATCCTTATAGGATCACTGTGATATCGAATACTCCAGTCTGCTGTCCCTTAGATCTGTCAAATAATGAAACTTATAGGTCAACGCAATAAAAAGATATAGCTGTATTTTAGACCATTTCCGTACAAAATGCAATGAACCCAAAATCTATACGGTATTTCCCGTTGACCTAATGTCTTGAAATTTGGCAAGAAGAAAGGTTTTACAGCACAACCATAGGAATAAATCTGAATTTTTTAATTGTAACACAGTAAAATTGATTTTTTAATGTTTACAAACTTAACTTCGTAATATGTAATTTAGCTTAGAATTTCATTTTCGGTAGAGCATTGTTGGGTGCATATTACCATACCTATTATTTATGATTTTCAGTATGTCATTAATTCATATTCTGTACGGAATCCTCGGTGCACGAGTCCGACTTGCTCTTGACCGGTTTTTGAGTTGTTGGAGAGCCATTTCAAGCTCTTGCTGGCTGATCTCCGGGATATCTGTGTCGGGTCATATAGTCTCCGTAGCGATTTGTACATGCGATGTCCATATAACTTCTCGTTCTCTCTCAAGACTTTCAATAATAATAAATAACAAAAAATAATATAAAAAAGCTTTTAAAAAAGTTATAAATAAACGGATGTCCATGCAATAAATGTTATGTTTTTTCTGTGTTTTTTTTCTGTTTAGATATTTTACAGTGGTACGGAACCCTTTGTATGCGAGTCCGACTCGAACTTTAACATTAAAAAAATATTTGAAACATAAGTCACTTATTCATAAATCATATTTAATTATTTACACGTAACAAAACGTAACAACAACTAAGAATTTCAGGGAAAATGTTCTGTTCTAGAGATAAAATAAATTTCCTTAGAATTATTTGTCTTTATATTTGTTTATTTAGATCAATCTAAACATTAAAACTAACAGGTAAAACCATTATAGCTCGAGAAAGGGTATCTATCGATATATTTTTCCCACCACTATTAGTCGAAAAAATCGATAAAGCTTATTGACATCACTAATGCATGCTTACTTTATTTTTATACATATAATACACAGTATATAGTTGTGATATAGTGTACCCTGCCTCCCGAACCGAACTGTGCGAGAAGGACAGTTGAAGCTTTTTTTGGTATTTGCCTAGTTTTGCCGTGAAATTAAGGGTTTGGGATATAGCTGTTTTCTCAACGAAACGTTAGCCAAATTCAATCATTTTGATCTTATTCTCTTTATCAAAGAATAATCTAGGCCCGTTGGTTTTGCTTTTTCTGAAAATGTTACGTTTACTCTAAATAATGAGTACCATAAGTTGAAAGAAATTTTTTCTGAAATTTTGAGTTTTGAGATGCCCATAATTCTAATTGTAGACAAAATATTGAAAAAAACAAAACCAACGGGCCTAGATTATTCTTTGATAAAGAGAATAAGATCAAAATGATTGAATTTGGCTAACGTTTCGTTGAGAAAACAGCTATATCCCAAACCCTTAATTTCATATGAAATTTTTTATCTGCTGTTCCCTCTTAACTAATTTAAACAGCGCTAAAGCTCGTTTCTCAAAACCAATTTCACAGAGAGAGGAGTCAATTTAAGTACCGGAAATTGCTTCGTTTAACGCTGCTGGTGACAAAATAGGCCTTACGGTCGTTTACTTATTTCCTATGTTTCCTTCATGCAGCATTATTACATCTAATTTTAATTATTTAAGTGAATAAGTATCTATAACCAAAACACTTGTTACGAACGTGGACGAAGAGGGAAAAGGTTTAGTTTAAGCGTGAATTTCAAACAATATCATGTTAATTTCGATAGTACCGTGACTGGCCAAGATAACGACCTTAGATTTTAAAATAAAATTCGATATGGTCAGAAGCATCTACCTTACCCAATATTTTGATGCGGTCACCAATACTGCATGGCAACCGGCAGCGTGGTACACAACCACCTAGCTACCACCAATATTTTCTAAGTCTGCCACTATATAACAGTTTTAACAGGTGTAGCACGGTCGTGTTCCGGTAACGAAAGATAACATAGCCAGTAGCGAAACCACCTGAGGTTGATGAGATGGAAGCCTAGTGCAAGATCATTATTAAAAAATCCCCTCAGTCAAAACCCGTTCGAAATGACTATCTATGATGTACAAATCCAACTTACGATGGGCCTATGCTGCATCTAGTTGTCTCTTTACTAAACGGACGTTCGAGTCACAATGCGCACGCACCGTGAAATTATAGTTCGCACCTCTAGTGTTTGCCGTCCTTGCCCCGACCGAACTCTCCGCGCCCGCTGTCTTCACGCGTGCTGGTTTTTCGACTTGAGCGCGCCTGAACGAATGCATACAGATTACCGACCAGCGTCACAGTTCCGTCCTCACGAACAATTCCGTACGAAGACGTGTCCTTCGCAAATTGGTCGGGTTACTCCTAACAAGAGCTTCAGTTTGTCACGTTATGCTAACAATGTTGATTTGTTTCAAGCTGCTTTTATTTGTCTTTGCTTTACCTTAGTAAGGTTAGTTGGCGGAAATTTGTAATGCAAGCGTTCATGCAGGAATTCAACAAAATAGTCAAGACGATATACGTCTGAAAAGATACTTATGTATTTTCGTTAATCTTTTATTATTACTATTGGTATATTAAAAGAAAAAGTCAATACAGTTTGTACGAAATATTACACTGAACGGAACGTGGTATGGTTTAAAGAATTGCATTTTCGTGTTATTGCAAATCACCTACAACTAAACGTAACTTTGGAAGTCATTTAAAAAAGCCCAAGGCCCTGATTAGCGGGTTGAGTCGCCGGCCAACTGGCACGCGTCGCGGCGTCGCGGCTCCCGGCCGACCGGCCAAACTGCGTCCGCCTCAGCACGCCCCAATGAGCCGATTGTCCAATTAACTCCATTCATATGTCCGAGTGCACTGAAACTGCACGCTAAGAGCCTTTTTCAACCTAATAACCTCGTTTAGTACAAATTAAGTGAGCGTAAGCGGTGGTTAAGCCTGAAATTTTTTACACATTTCTGAAATTGCCTTGGCAAACATTCACCGCGGTGTCAAAACAATCTGTAGTTTGAAGTGGAAGCTTAGTATCTAGTCAAATAAACTACTTTAAATATGACAATGATAAAATAATTGAAATTTAATAAGAGTGTAATTTCAATCGATGCAATAAACACAAAACCTTAATATATTCGAAACGATAAGGAAAAAATATACATATTTGGATAATGAAACCAAACAAAAGCTCTACAGATTTTTTTATATTTTACAATTCCCAACACGTAATTGAGAAATTAGATACATCTACCTACAAAGAAGGCAAAGGCACATGGCACACAATTCTTGTTGTATAACAATATTAGCTTTTAAATTACTCACGCATTTCGTTGGTTTAATTAAAATTCATGCTTATTTAGCTGACGTGTTTAGATCAGAAGCACTCTAGCCGTCAAACAGTGCGTCGTTGACCGTGGTCGGAATTAGAAAAATAAATTAACCGGGAACATGTGAGGGCTAGGAGGATGTTATTCTAGATTAACAACAAGTGGGAAGATCTATCTATATCACCCCGTCGCAAAATTTTAGAGAGAATTTAGTTTTTTTTACTCCAATTAATATTTTTTTCAAGGAGACACAGTCCGGACTAGAGTGTCAATATTTTTAAATGATTCAACTTTGACAGTGACTGGGTTTTGTATCAACCCTATTTTATGTAAACTTTTCTCTTAAATTTATTACATAAAGAACAGTCAATAAAATTGTCATTTCTACTTACAATTACTTCTAAATCATTTTCTTTTGGATGACTGATAAAACTTGACCCGTAACAGATGATATTTTAAAATCTACCACTGTTTTTGACTCAAAATCGCGAATTTTACAAACCTAAATAAGTTTTGAAATAATTTTTATTTTCATTGAAAAAGCAGTCACATTTAAAATGGAGACATAGGACATATCATATAAAAGGGCGTTATGTGTACGTACTTTTTCTGTGCCTCATAGTTATGACTTATGCTGAAAAGTGAATAATACAATGGCACCAGTTTTAAAAGTTCCGACTGAAGATCTGATGAAAAAACATGAAACTTACAATCTCACCCTCATCCGTCTGTAACGGCTTATCTCGGAAACCGTTTATGCTATCGACTTGAAATTTGGACTAATTATGGGAAATGGTGACCCCCAGGTGGAGCAATTGAAATAATTGATAAAATATTTATATTTAAAAAGGGGGCAACATGACGCAACAATCACACGCAATGGTCAGGCCAGCAAAATAATCCTTCAATTGAAAACCTGCCCATATTTTTGAAAAACTTCTGAAACTTGCCGCCACACGGTACGGACCTTACTAATCAGATTTGTTAAATTTAGACAATCACACGTACACACACAATGAATTGAATATTCAACAATGTAGCAATCGGTAGAAGCGCACAATGTAGCTTCAACATGATAAGGCTCTTTACTATGTCATCTGTAATTACCGGAATACAATAGTGCTATTAACGCTGCTTTTTGGTGGTAGACAACACGGTGTTAGCTACTTAGTATCGACAGGTGAGTTAGCAATATAAATCATGACCTATACATTATCGGCTCGACTGCGTCGGCGCTAGATAAATTATTTATCAATCCTGAAATGGATCTGAAACGTTGTACTTTGCTGTTGTACTAAGAAGTGTTCTTGTTCCACTTACACTAATTTTAAGAAATATTTTTCTATCAAACATATTACATGGTCAGCTAACTTACGACGGCCATTATTGTTATTAATTTATTTCTTATACACGTGCGTATTATGATATAGCGTGGATATACCGATATACACGGACTTGTTGCTCACTGATACATTCTATTTCCTATAACATAACGTATTTATCATTGCTGTGGTGATTGCGCGTAATGTACACCAAATTTATGTGTATGTCCACGACCGGCTGATAATGTTACAGCCGCATTATACGGAGAAATAGAGAGAGCACAAGTATGTCAATTTGCGTAATTTGGGTTATCTGTAGCTATGATTATGATAGAAACAACTTTGGCTTGCAGTTTGTTTTGTTATTTTCTTTTGAGCACATCGGACCCATCCACATGATATGTTTACGGATATTAATACAACTTTTCGACAATTATAGATATAGACAATTATTTGATGCACAATAGAAAATACACAACACATTTTGACACTTTAAATTCTATTTTTGTGGCATTTCTAGATATTTATCTTTCAGGCGTATTAAATAGTCCAAATAGATTTACGAGTATGTGATACAAAAATTTTTAATTACTCTACGCCGACATGCCTGCCTTTAGGTACAAAATAATTGTGGAAAAATTAAATATTGTAAGCCTCCAACTAACAGGTAAATGGACGCAAATCAAATAATTTATGTCTGAAAGTTATCTAAATCATTGCCAATTAAAGCTCAATTCCGAATCATCTAAGAAAAATCTCTTTCTATATGGTTTCGTACGTAGTCAATTAATGAACCCTTATAGTTTCTGTCCGCGGCTTAGCTCAGAGACTCTTACCAGTAAAAAGCTGTAATTTGGTACGGGTATACATATTAATCACATCAACAAAGTGGTAGAATAATAAAATCTTTAATAAAATTATGGTAGCTTCCATACACGTAACGTGGGAATGAATTTTTTTTGCATCTACCCCATTATGCAGGGCATCGTTAAATAAGTTTTTCAAAAATATTGCGATTCTAAGAACATTAATTTTCGATGCAGGGATTCATTTGCGAAATAATAAGCTCTAATGTTTTTTGTCAGAGTAGAGCGTCACTTATCAGCTAAACTATTGCAGAATAGTAGTATATATACTGAAATTAAAAGGAAAACTATCAAGACAGATGAGAGATGATAGACAGACGACAGACGTTACTCGTATTACGAGTAGCGCTAAACCGTGACCTATTGTGACGGGCAACTACAAAATCCTACACTGCGCGTGGCCCGACACGCACTTGGCTGCTTTTTTTTAGGCACAACAAGTACATTAATCGGGTGTTATCTAGTTGATATTGCACCCGAAACGACTACGAAAATTATGCAGATGTCCCGTCAGATGGCGGCAAGCCCATTAGTAGCCGAACGAGAATGCATTTCAATTAATATATGAATTGTAGATGGCGCCACTGTATTTAACAGTTAATAAAGCTATAATCAACCGATGCTCGCAACTGTCACAGCCGCTGACTTAATTCTGGCCTTTCATTTCAGAAGCGGGATATTAAATAATTAAAAATCAATGCAGCGTAAAATTGTGACGCCAACAGTAAAGTTTGTCTGTTTTATAAACACGGACTGCCAATTCAATTAATATTTATCACAAGTCACATTTTGAGCTTTTAACAGTTTGAAACTAAAAGCATTAAAGTAACTATTTTTAATTTTCAATTTAAGTGTCAAGGAGATAGAGAAAGCGCTATGAATGCTTCAACTCTTTTAACACTTTCATCTTTCTCTAAACAGCTTATTGCAAAAAGTTTTAATAATTTAATTTGAAATAACATGTCGCAGTTTCTAATTTTCTAGTCGTACAGTACTTATGAGATTTAAGGTCTATCTATACCTGGAGAAACTCTACACGTTCTATCGTTTATGCAGTGATTGAAATCATCATTTAAATTAAATGACGTTCTGGTACAAAGAAAAGGTATTCAATACTTGTTTTAATTTGTATTAAATCCTATAATATTTTATAGTAATTGATCAACAATGAAATAATTATTATAGTAAGATACGAGTATGTATTAATGTTATCCCTCTCCTAATGCTTCCATACTAAATTTCTGTTGCCATAATCTTTTAAAAAAGAATAGCTGGCTTTGATAAGTAACTACCTAAGAATAGGAAACGAAGTTATAGTGTCGCGAAATAAATATCATTAATTTACAACTTTATATTTAGATACAATAGCAGTTACGCAGCTAATGGTTCATAAGTGCCACTTTGAACAATAATCGAAAAAAGTGTTTAAAATGAAAATTGTGATTCACTGTGAAGTATGGTAATGATACTCATTTCGCGACATCACAATCTGATTTCCTATTTTTAGATAGTTACTACACAAATCCAGCTATTATATTTCAAAAGATTGTGGTAACAGAAATTTAGTATGAAACTTTGATGATTGATGATGATTTAAATTTAGTATGAAACGTTATCAAGTTCCGTATTCGGCCACATGAATTTATAATCAAGATCAATTTCTATAAACGATAGGCAATAGGCAACAATGCAGCCTACACCTTTAAGTTTAGACATATTTACAGACCAAATCAATCCTGCACTGTAGGGGCAGTACTCGCAGCCTCGCCCCTACCAAGAAGGCCTCGCTCCGACACATCTAATGCTTACACGTCCTCGAGGCAGTAAAAGGACCGTTTACATTTTTCACCGTGCTAATTTTATTTGACTCGCCCTGAATATATTATGTCCTATTATTACGCCGGCCACCCTCCGCAAGCGTTTAATTCTTACAATGAGGAATTTTTTCCTCTTCTAAATTGTTAACATTAAATTTTGGAGAAAAAGCTAAAAATCTGATATCACTGCCTTTTTATTGCTCATTAAGATTAGCTTTTTATTTCTTTCGCGTGTTTAATTTTGTGACCGGCGGCGGGCTCTCGCGGGATGAGTGTAACGATCACAATTAAAATAGCTAGTCATCCATTACATTAATCGTTGAGCAATTAGCATAGTTACGGAAAACAATTATTCTTATCCGAAAGTCAGTATTTGAAATGTATTCTGTGGTATTCGTATTTGATCTGTGGCGCTCTCAACTCGCTCTTTGATAGGATTTTTACGTGTACTTTTACCGTAACATCTTCATTAAACAATCAAGATATTTAAACTAACAAACCACAAACTAAATTAACTTACGTTTCTCCGTTCAGCGTCGAATGATTAATTCAAATAACTTCTTGTGCAAATTATTGCATAATTCTACCTGAAACAAGAAAAAAATGTATTAGTGTTATTCCACTTGGCATCGTTGATTCGTCTTTTTGGCCATTCATCTCTGTCCACACACAAAGCATACGACACATTTTCTAGTACAGATTAATCACGCGGTCCGCAAGTTTTAAATTCTGTTGTTGTGACAACAAGCTCTACTAATGTTCTCTTTGTTTCTTATAGATACCATTAGTAAGACATTAATCGTTTAGCTGTTAATCAAGTAGACAATCGAATTATTCGGGAAGGCGGCAGTCTGAGTTTCAGTGGCATTAGTCGGACCAATAATAGCTAGCTTCGATCGGTCCGACTATAACCGACCCAGTTCATGAGTCTACCTTCCCCGAACATTGCAACATTAATGGAGGTTCATGTCAGTTTTTAAATAAACCCGCCGCCTCTGACCCACTCCGCCTGTGACAGTTCCGGAATTATCCTGTCTCTCCTACTTCGGTCGTGTTTCAGCACGGATGTGTCATTAGAGCTGGGATAATTTATGCATTTCACCTAAACTAACTTTGGAACCAAGTGGAGTATACTTTCTGTATAATTCATACGTACTCAACACAGCACATAAGATGTTACTGTTTAGTTACTGTTTTATACACGTTAACGGAAATTATGAACGTCTGTCTAATACATGTTTTTGCAGTAACCTTTGGTACCGATTTAAAGGATATTACTTTCTGACAACGGGAGTAAAGGTTCTCAAGGCGACCACGTACCGGGAAACGGCTACCAGGCCGTCCCCCTACTATATGGACCGACGACCTGGTTACAGTCGCAGGGAGACGCTGGATGCAGGTGGCTCGGGACCGGTCGATGTGGCGTACCATGAAGGAGGCCTATGTCCAGTAGTGGACGTTTCCCGGCTGATGATGATGAATAAGTTATTAGATGTGAGTGTCGTGAAAATCATCACGTGGAAGATAAACATCTCATGAAACGATTAGTCACTTAACCATGCAATATGTGCATTTAGTACATTGATATTTTATCTCTCTTCGTTAACAAGCTTCATTTTGTCATAGCCAATTTTACATATGTGGTGTTTAAACCATTTGTACGTCAGCATTTCGTATTTAGTTTTGTTCAAACTTATTTATCTTTACTGAACGAATCACGTAACTATGCCTCTGAAATAACAAGTCTATTAATTATTTACCACATAAATTACAAAATTACATCGACAATACAGAGTAACCTCACTTGCTAACATATGCATCCATCCAGTTGCTTGGACATGAAAACCATACAAACATACTTTTAGAAATCTAAATATAACAACGATTGGCTTACGATCACAAACAATTACATGCTCGTAACAAATACTTTCCCCTCTTCATTCCTCAACAGTCGGATACAAAACGCTATCACGTTATGTCATTGCATTGTTTAAACACAAAACTGTTCCACGTTCAAAGATATTCCACCAGCCTGAGATTATGTGTCGTTATGACAAAGAAACATTCCAGCTCTTGGGATCAGGTATCACCTCAAGTGTAATGTTACTATACAATGCACCCCTGGCTTTTCTAACCTTATTTCTTATTAACCTTATATAATCTGGAGAAATTAAGTCATATTATTTACAAAACTGATCTTCGATATGGTGCCAGGTTACTTTAAAGATCCGTATGGCCGATGAATGAACTTTACCCTCATAGGAAGACTAGTATTTAGATTAGTTTTATTTTATTGTTATCATTTTTGGGTTTGTATGCGTTTTAATACAAGATTATGACTACATATGCTATGGATTTGATAAGAAAAAGTGACCCTCAGGTGACGCAAATATTAATAAAATTGTTTTTAATTAAAATATATTATCATTAGAAAAGTGATTGAATTATGACCTCACAGGTCATGTTATTAAAAGAGCTTTATACACATCCTAAAACTTTAGTCTGTATTCGCTAAAAAATTTAAGAAGCGAACCTATAAATTATTGAGTAATGGCCGTGCGAAGCCAAGAGAATTGCTAGCTGCAGTTAAATTAAAGCTCAAAACTAAATGTCTCTGAATGCCCTAAATTCAGAATTAGTTTTTCGAGATTTTTTCCTGTCGCTTTAAAAATACTCTAAATTACAACTACGGGTTTTCTATCTGATTCGTTTGTTCCGTTCCCAAGCCATAACTCTTTATCATCCGGATTAGGAAAGTGAACTTATACCTTTTTTCACGAGAGCGAATCCTACGTAACAGCTGGTCTGCATATAATTCTCCTCGCACAGTTGAGATAAAAACGCAGGAAAAAACAAACAGGCACTTGTATCTCAACGCGGGCATCTCATCTAGAGCAGCGGCTTGCGTTTCTTAAGAAGTTGGCCGGAGTGTAAACAGCGCTCGCTGTGTTTACGTTACGTCTCCATCGGCCACCGAACTACTGCCGAGTTCATAACAACTTCACTGTACAACTACTGATGAGAAAAAGGCAATGTATCTATCTAAACTAGTGGCTGTGAGCTGCAGACCTCACAAGCATGTCTTTGCTATAATTATCCGATCTGCTAAAAAAAAATTAACGTTAATCGATTGAGAAAGCGATCTGTATAGAATAACAGCCGGAAATTCGCCGGACGATATACGAATTCATTTTTGCCCAAGCTGAAACGAAGACGCACCCTTACGCTTCGCGCTCGCTAGGTCAATGAAAAGTCTCGGTTTTCAAAGCAATCGTCATATTTTTTTTCTTGTGTTGCCTAAATATAAATATTTACTGATGAAACAAAGACAAATAATCAGTGCACCAAGTGATGAAAAATTAATAGAAAACATTGAACATATTGACTCGATCTAGCGATCTATTATTATGGGCCTTAGGAACAGGAGGGGAGAGTCTAGTATGCTACATACTTATTCGTCTGTATGACCACAGAGTATTAGAACACGTGTATGACCGGATCACAATATTATTAACAACAATACGGCCACTTATTGTAATTATACAATATTCGATGTACAATTTGATCGGATATTCCACGCGAAATGTTCATGGCATATCACGTAATATAATGTACTATCTACAACTTGTTGCCCTTTGCACCAAATCACTTGAAATCGTAAACAATTTACACACATGGGAATATATCGGTGTTATGATTAGCTGTTGCTATATTACATCAGAAGTGGCACAGACAACCAAACGGTGTTTTGAAAATGCTTTTCGAAAACACCAGCTCAAAATGTGTCATTTCCATTATTTCTACTCGTACTTATGTATATTCTCAGGCGCGGCATACCTATCCCGTGGGTAGCATCTACCAACATCTTACTGCGGTGGCTATGAAATACCTCAAAGAAAGTCGGACATGGCGATATATGATGGAGGTTTCTGTCCAACGGTGGACGTGTGTAGACGATTATGATGATTATGAACTACAGCTCGTAAGGTCAAAATTAGCCAGTGAGTAGGAAAAACGACTTCCTACGTGTACTGAAACCCCTAAATGCTAGTTTAAGTATTGGGGGCACTATAAATTGCATAATTTCTATTTGTAAACAAAACTCTTGTCAGAATAAAAACTGTTATATGTAATCCTAGAGTAATGTATGAGTGCTTTAAAAAATTTCATTATTTAAGTCTAAAGATTTTACGAAAAAGGATAACATTCATTACTTTATTAGGGTTCCGTACCCAAAGGATAGAAAACGGGACCCTATTACTAATACTTGGCTGTCAGTCCGTATGCCCGTCTGACTGCCCGTCTGTCACCAGGCTGTCTCATGAACCGTGCTAGTTAGACATTTGGAATTTTTACAGAAGACGTATTTCTGTGGCCGTTATAGCAACAAATACCAAAAACCAGAATAAAACAAATACTTGAGGGGGCTTCCCTACAACAGATATGATTTTTTTGCAACTTTTTATAAACAATGGTACGGAACCCTTTGTGCGCGACTCCGACTCGCACTTGGCTCGTTTTTTTATATTTTGAAGAAATTATTAGTGATCAATATTCTATTGTAAAGACGTGTTTACTGGCTTTATACATGCTGCTTAAGTTATAACTATCGTAATATAATACCACGTTGAGTTCTCTGTGAGCCAACTTTAAATAAGAAAGCTTCCTAATACACTAAAGTCTGAATGCTGGAACCAAAACAAACAAAGCTAGTCTAAGCACTGTATATTGAAAGCCCGTAGGACCGACTAAACCTGGAGAACGCTTTCCGTGTCGGCGCGTCTGTCGGACTGTCAATTATGCCTTCATTACAATGTTAGTAGTGTTCAACTCGGGAATCAAGAGTTGAACACAAGACCCTCGAGTTTCCAACCAGGAACTAAACATCTGTATTTATATACAACTTACTTTTCTTGAATAATTTCACAACAGAAATTATTTTGCTATTTAAGAAATGTTTACACAGAAAATAAAGGCAGCTTTGGAATATAACCGATAGAAGTTTAACCGCCTCCGTGGCCACACTTGGACTTACAGTCCTAAGGTCCCAGGTTCTATTCCCAGTGAGGGTACCTACCGGTACTCGGTTTGGCCTGTGACATTTTACATGTCCGCCTGGCTAACCACCACATGTTACCTAAGTATATCGCCCAAAAGCAATGTTGATTAGAACTATTGTGTTTTGGTATGAAAGGTAGCAGAGCCAGTGCCAGTGAGATGAAGGCCAAATGTGAACCCATAATAGATACAATTTAAAATAAATAACTTAAAATTTCTGAACACTACAGACTAAATACCGCACGTCTACTCGAGATTCAAACACGGACAAGGTTTGCTACCTAAATATTAACATCTTTCTGAGATCACCGATGGAGTTTGTATTAACGTTATCCCTCTCCTAATGCTTTCAAACTAAATTTCTGTTGCCATAATCATTTAAAATAGAATAGCTGGCTTTGATAAGTAACTACCTAAGAATAGGAAACGAAGTTATAGTGTCGCGAAATAAATATCAATAATTTACAACTGTTTAGTTAGCTACAATAGCAGTTACGCAGGTTCATAGATGGCGCTTTGAACAATAATCGAAAAAAAGTGTTTAAAATGAAAATTGTGATTCACTGTGAAGTTGTATGTTAATAATACTCATTTCGCGACATCACAATCTGATGTCATATGTTTAGATAGTTACTACACAAATCCAGCTATTATATTTTAAAAGATCACGGCAACAGAAGTTTAGTATGAAACTTTGATGGAGGTGGATCGCCTTCAAGTACAAATGCATAATAGTTCCCCAGATAATATTAGTACGTATTGTGAAGAGTATCTTATATGCTATCTAAATTAGACACAGTTGCCGATTTATTAACTTTGAAGACTAGTTGCCTCATGTCACGGCAATAAAAAAAATATTTACTTTCAGTGATAATGATAGTGATAGCTTTCTACTCTTGAGCGGTTATCAAGTCGTTAGTAGCGTTTGATGCCGCGACGTAAATTGAGTTCAGTATCGATATTCTTGCGCAAATATCGCTAGCTGATATTTTTATCTGAACAGAGAAACAATATTCTTCTCCACATTTAAGAGGGTATGCTGTTGTCAAAGCGCCCATACAAACGTAGTCCAGTCATATTTTGAGTATTAAGCTATGAAAATCTATGAAATTTTCAAGACACAATCTAGAAACAAATATCTGTGTCGGTGGTGAGTCAGATTTTCGTTTAAATATATACTTCCAGAGTTACAGGGCGTCAAAGTATTGTATTTTTCGGTACTAAAAAGCCCCAACTTTGATCCTGATTTACAAGAGTATGAATCAATTTAGAACAATTTGGAAAAACCACCGACATCTGAAGTTTCATTAGTATACTGTATTAAAAAAATGGTTACATAATATACTGTATCCTTCAAATGATCCCTGGACTACGAAACATCCAAATAACGGGTGGATAACATCGCGTAATGTATGCTGTCTCACCGTACGCGCTCGGGTAGGATAGGGCT
The DNA here is from genome assembly GCA_910589575.2 of Carcina quercana. Taxonomy (NCBI): domain Eukaryota; kingdom Metazoa; phylum Arthropoda; class Insecta; order Lepidoptera; family Depressariidae; genus Carcina; species Carcina quercana. The sequence goes on along the minus strand of OU342432.1, from coordinate 11,539,181 downwards.
CGGAGAGGGACAGCTACAAAACAATGCAAACTTGAAACTGACCACGTGGTCTTACCAACATAGCCTCTTAAGTATATATTATGTGATTTTCGTTTGCTGAACAGTAGCTGAAATATTTGTACTGCAATGTTTGACGTAAGTAGGTAGAAATAACAGACATACGGACGGACAGGACGAAATTGTAATTGTTCTATACCATACGTATATGTTTGGCTACGGAACCCTAAAAATATATCGGTATTGAAATATTTGCAATATTTCAAGCAATAAAATAGAAAAATCTTTAGCAACACGGAAGAGAAGCTAAAATGTTTTTAGGGATCCGTACCTCAAAAGGAAAAAATGAGCCTTTATAGGATCACTTTGTTGACCGTCTATCAAATACTCAGTATGTAAATAGTCAGCAATGCCTTGGCTTTGTCAAACTCCAAGGTGAACGTAATGAAAATAATAGACGCTAATGCCTCATATTTTGACGATTTCCCTTGCGGGCGCAAGGAATCGAACCTGAAACTGAACAAGAACCAATGTCTCACAGCACAAGTACAGTCTGAAAACCATACCTTTTAAAAATTCAACCGGAAGTTAGAGAATACTTTGATATTATATATTATATTATTTATGATTTTCAGTATGTAAACTATTCAAATACTGAACCCTCGGCGCGCGAATACGACTCTTAATTGCCCGATATTTGTAGTAATTAATTTGTCAGTGCCTATGAGGGATTGTACCTCAACTTCTAAACAAACAAGATAAGAAGTCTGTCACGGGGTTACGCATGTGTGCCGTTATCATAACGTTTTATTAGCGCAGCGGGGTTTTAGTGTGCGTGAGCTACGTAACACTAAGCGGGTCAACGTTTCTCATGATAGTATGTGTAGTCACTGTACTGGGTAGGTACCGAAGCGACGCGATGCGATGACATTGATCGATGGCTGGGAAGACCTTAGCTTATATAAACACTGAAAAGACAGAGAAATCTGTGGAGGAAACGATATACCTGAACGTCAGCGCATGACGGATCGGGATCGAATATTATCTACAAGGCACTTCCCATGTGGGATTTTGTAGTACGGATTTAATGGGTAATGGCACCTTGATACTGGTGCTATTGGTGATAAAGAAAATACGAGACAACCAAATGAAGCAACAAAGCATTAGAGGTGTCTTGACAGATGAGTCCCACGATAAAAGACTACGGTACTGGAAAGCAAGATCAGATAAGACCACTCGAAAGCGCTCCTAGCAGGCTACGAGGCAAAGTTTGCAAGATAATCTTCAGACAGTAATTCTTTAAGAATCCTGTCATGAATCAGTTTAATAGACCACAAGGTATGCAAATTCTGTAAAGAGGAATTATCATGAAGAAGAGACACCTATCCACATCCTCTGTCACTGCGATGTACTCCATCACAGTAGACAACTCCTAGAGATATCGACCGATATGATGCAGTGGGCCTCGGGGAAGTGCTTCAGACACGTAGGGGTCAAAATAGATCTATCAAGGTCGCAGTGAGTGGTTGCGCCCGGTGGTCCCCTATCTCAAATAATAATCAACCTCACAGAAGCCAAGGCGATTTGGATTACCGTGATTTTTTTTTATTTTAAGAGATTAACCACTACGCACCATGCAGGCGGATTGATGATCTCTGGAAATTATCTGTGGTATACATTCGGATGTGAATGCCATTGTGGAATTTTTCTTACTCCTCTAACACGGGAAGATACGGGGTGATCATGTTTTAAAGCTGTAACGACACGGTCCGAATTAAACTCAGTTTTACCTGACATTTCTATAGACACTTTTAGTTATAGTCTGGCACGGTTTTAGAACTCCGTGTCCAAATCTAAACTAAATTACACAGCCTTAAAATGCCTCATCTTAAAAATCACAAGAACATAAAAAGGACAACATCACTTTTACTGCTGTCAAAATCTGGATATTGCGGGCAAAAAGTTCTGTATCTTGCTGACTAGATTATTACTGACGTATTAAATATCTGTGCCAGAATTTTCACTTCCCAATCAGAACAAACCATCTCGTAAGTAATGAAGTGTGAAACCATAACAAGTTGATTAATACTCAAAGTCACTTCCATGAAAACGTCATTTCTATTGAATGGACGAGATCTCTTTACCGATCATGAGCTGATGATCTTCAGATAAAATAAATCTATTTTAACGCATACATTAAAATTGTTACATCAGCTTAAGAACTCCTATCGCAAATACACATACAGATGCTTCAAACTTTTATCAACTTTTTGTGCCATGAGTTAAAAGTAGCAAAAAGAGCTCTTCTAATAAATTGTATAACTTTTCTGTACAGTACACTAATCATAAAAAACTTTGGTGCCGACTTGTATTCGTCACGTGCTGGTAGCGAAAATATAAGTACAAAGTTGATTTCTTGTTTTACGATATACATTACTCTACATTGTTGTTTTATAGCAACAATATCCTTTAAAGAAGTTTTCAGTACATTGTTTCTTATCAGTCATCGACCACAACAAGATTAGCCCAAAATCAGCTACTGTACGTGCAATAAGGGAAATTGTTTTACACAAGGTGACGGAACATTCTCGTTATTCCTCTAAAATCCGTTGCATTATACGAACAGGAAGCAAACAATAACCAATTTATTTTTTCTTCAAATTTTTCGTCCTAAACTTCAGTCACGATTTTATGATCCTATTGCTTTTGTATCGTTGCATATTTACTATAAGTGAACCACAAAAGTCTACAGTGTTCAACAAAGACCTAACGAATGTCAATCTACTAATTGGACAGTCAATCGTTCAGTAAGCCATCAAACCACATCAATAAAAAAATCTTTACTCATTTTATCAAACGCCTACAGTAGAGTAGGTGTTATTTTCGGTAAAATTTCAGCGCAGATTTAGTGTTTAAAATTCAAGTAAAAATGACAATATTTGCCCTTTTTTATTTGAATTTTGTCACGGTTTTAGTAAAGTTTTTTGGATAGAGTTTTCAACGCGAATTCAGCACTGAAATATTTAATAATATGTAGCCTTTTAAACGTCAAATATTTAAGCAAACATGTTTGGGCCATAAGCGACAGGCACCTTGTAAATGTTTAAATGACGAAACTATAAGGCAACCATTTAACTATAATATTAGACCCTTAAGATAACTCGTAATAACAATTACTATAGATTTGTAAATCTTTTCTACGACGTAATTTCTTCCTCTCGTCGTAACGGAGAGTCAGAATGACTAGACTTTTTTACAGGGTACTTGAAGGGTCGAAAAGGGACAAACATTACTTTTTATCCCTATTGAGCTAGTTATGCGATAAATTGTCGCACACGAAAACATTACTCTGGCATGTTTTAAAAACGAAATACTTTACGATTTTTGTCGTACTTTATGATGTGAACGGACCCTACGTTCTACGTTGCGGTTTGTTTTATATTATTGCAACACAACTGTTGTACTGTTATTTGTCATTGTTGTGGTTGGCTTTTAATATGATTAAGTTTACCAACTGGAATAGTATTATCGTTGACTTTTAAACTGATGTCTTCTCCAACTATGATTGTATAAATACGAAATAGAATACCAGGTTTATTTCTCGAAATAGTAAACAGTCCTTGCATCAACGTCTCCCCGTAAAAAGAAGGCAAGGGTTACGCGGTCCTATACAAACACACGAAACCGAAATAAACACCCTTGTTATGGCCGGGATTGAACCCACAACCCACGATTTGCTTGAAGGCAATTTGTTAGATTCTAGGTACGCCTACAAGCGGGTTTAAATTGAACTTGGAACAGATGTGAAAATCTTAGCAAATTTACTTTGAAAGGGTACTTTTAGGGTATCTAACAACGCTCAGATAGAACGACATGCTCCAAAAGAGTTCTCATTTAAAGAGAGCCTAGTACATTATAGTTACATAAGAACTAAGAAACCGGCTTCAACTGCCTTAAAAGTATACGGCATTCATCCCCGAAATGTTCACTCTTAGAGTTACTTGAGTATATATTTTGTGTTTATTGCTTTTCTCAAAAAGCATTACATCAATTATAATAAAATTTATATGAGGTGGGTCCACCTCTAAAGTATGATCTACAAAAAAAGGTCATCAAAATTGATTCATAATTGGTGGAGTTATCGCGGAACATACATACAAAAAAAACATACCGTCGAATTGAAAACTTCCTCCTTTTTTGAAGTTGGTTGAAAAATAAATCAATACAGCAATATTCAGATATACGGGTAGATAATATTTTCTGATTTGACCGTTGCTGGTTTCTGATACAAATATTATACTCGTATCACCTAGCTGACAGAAGATGACAGTGTGATGTGAGACTCAATCATAACTAACACTATACAGTATACAGATCAAAAATGTAGAATTTTCGAGCCAACGTTAAATACATAATTGCCGACAATGGCCGATGTAACATAATCTCCACAACGAACGGCTTTCTATGATGTCTATATCTATCTGGATTTATACGGTCACCTTGCTAAGCAGGTGTTTAGGTTTAAGTTTTAAGGTTATTTTAGTAGTAGCCGTTCGTACGTAAGTGCCCTAGTATTACTCAGTTGTAACATCTGAACTTTTTATTTTATTGTTAAAAAAATTACTCTCTCACCTTTAGCATAAATTAGTTTGCTGAGATTCTATGAAAAAGGGTTCAGTTGTGCATCTGTGCTATTGGGCTAATAAAGAAAAGTTCGTAAAATACAACATTACGATCGAAGTTTCTATGTAATAGGGACCGTATCAAATAGCAAATATGAAATGATAAACTATTTCATCTCCATAGACTGTCATTATGACCGCTTCATGCAAATCTCGTTCGTCGCAGACTTATTCAGCTGTCAGTTGGCGAGGTTCGATGATATTTCCCACTTTTGATTTAATTATTTTAGTTAATTTAACTATTTTATTCTCAAATCGAATCATATTTATTTGCTTTCAGAATAGAAGGGAACAAGAAATATATACACTAAAAGAAACTTACAGCCTATGATTACATGTATTTCTGTTTCTTATCTTTGTTTAGATCTTCCCGGACATATGAACATCAATTAAAGTGTAAGGAGTGATGTGAAACAATGTCGCCAATTAGTGCATCTGATTAACGTGTCGCTTGCGTGATATATCGCAACACGCGTGTCCTGATTTATGTGCACCTGCCCTTATTATATGTCATACGAAACTGACGGCATAATAGAACAGACCTTTTAGCTTTAGATTCTTTTTAACCGGCTTCCAAAAAAACAGGGGGGGGGGGGGGCCTATCAATTCGACGGGTATGTTTTTAATGTTTGTTAGGTACTTCAGAACTTTTGACTGGGTGAACCGATTTGGATGATTCTTTTTTTTATTTGAAAGGTGGTGCTTTCCGTGTGGTCCCATTTCAATTCAATCTTAAATTTGCCTTAGTAAAAGTAGACTTTTAGGGCAATTGAAGTCGGTTTCCAGTTCTTTTTAAAAGCACTTACTTGTTAAAATTGACAGGAAATCAAAACATGACTTTTAACAAAACAAATATATGTACTACAAATATCCACAAATAAATAATTTTGACTTGGACAAATAAACTACATACATCGAATAATCTCTTCAATACTTTTAGAGTGTATTCGATTAAATTGTTTTTGTAGTATTGTAATTGTCAACCGACTTCAAAAAAGGAGGAGGCTCTCAATTCGACATCTATGTTTTTTTTGTGTGTGTGTTACGCGATAACTCGCGATAATTATTTTTGTTTGGTAGATCATACTTCAGAGGTGGTCCCATATAAATTTAATCGAAATTAATTGAGCACTTTTTAAACAAATCAACTAAAACCAAATATGTAGCCAGATAATTCTACCTCTAAGGGTTTTAAGGCAGTCGAAGTCGGTTTTTAGTTCTTTTTGAACGCGTTAATTATTACGCCTCCGTGGCCTAACAATCCGGAGGTCCTAGGTTCGATTCCCAAGGAGGGCCCCCTATCGATATCGATTTGTTTGGTGGTAGAGTATTTTCTTTCTCCGGCTGACAAGCTACCTTCGTCTGACGCCAAACAGCTGTGTTAATAGCACTGTTATGCTCCAGTACGGAAGATAGAAGAGGCAGGGTGCGCAAGATTAGCATCTAGCTACGTTATCGTCAGTAACCATCACGTGAGATTAAAACCAATAATAAACCCGTAAAACATTTTAATAAAATACCTTTTATATAATTTCGAAATGTCCGACGGTGTATACAGGTCACGCTAGAAAAATGTCTCGGAGAACCATAAGGGCACGTATAGGTAAACTACAGGAAAGTATCCCCTGTTTTGTGAGAGTATTGTAAGCTCCCCGGTCATGTGGAGAGACGACTGGCTTATAGTGGCCGGACGTGTATGAATGAGGAGATCAATGGACCGAGTGGCACCCCTTTGGACAGGCTTATGTCGAGCTGTGAACTGCTGTAGTCTGTATATAATGGTGCTCGCAGGTGTTCAACGGTTCATGGAAATTCTCTACCACCAGACAAACCGATATGTGCTCCAACTGGGAATCGAACTCAGATCTACGGATTATGACTCCACGCGTGTAACAATTAGTGAAAAGCGAATTAATAAAAATATTTTGCCGATTCTTTTAGTATAGAAAATAGTAACAACATATTAATATCGTAAAAAAACATTTCATTTTCAAAAAGAAAGTACCCCAATAAACTGTTTTTATTTATCTCCAAAAACGTATCTGTGTAAGAAGACGTATTGATGCGGAACCAAGCAATCGAATTTAAAAATAAATTTTGAATCTTTACAGTGAGAAAAATATCTCACAAAGGAGAGACTATAAACTCCACTCAAGCATTATGTGCTTTATGTACATACTCTTTGTAATATTACAAAATAAAACAATATCACCCCATGTATATTCGTGTGTATCTAAATTTTGACAAAGATAAATCAGTGCGTCTACTATAGGTCTACGTCTGTCCTCGTCACTCGCATATCAACCGAGCAGCACTACCGATAATGTTCGATACTCGTTATCGTCTGCGTAAACGCATGGTAAGACAGACGCGAAGGAACTGGGCAGAAAAGTATACCAGTGTCACTACATCAATTTACGATCAACGCATTTGTCAAGATAATTGTAGTGACATCTATGTATGTATGTACAAGTTCGTATTTCGAACACATTTCAAATTATGTTATTCAGAAAACACGTGATAAACAAAGATTATCGTCGGTAGTCAGTAGTTGCTCGGCCGTCGACCGCGCTCGGATAGTTTTTCAGTCACACGCTAAATGACAAATCATGTGTTTTACACACGTGGGCGTGACGATATATTTAGCGCTACGCTGTCCTAAGAAATTTAATATTTGTAGAAAAAAGGTAGCTGTTTGTTTTGTCAGTAAGCCGGCTGTCGCTAGAATCGTGTGGTTCTAATCAGAGGCAGCTGAACATCTGATACTTGCCGAAGAAGTGTCACTAACGGAAACAAATGAACTGTTCCTTACTGGAGTTTATGTGGATCTCATTGACGAAAACAGCGATTCTAGACCTTACATCTTGAACGCAGCAGTCACTTTCGATTGTCATAGCAAAGATAAGCAAACAGGTCTGTGTTGTGCATTCTATTGCAGCCGCAACGGGCCGACATGTGACACGCCCGCGCTTACAATCAATATGTGTGTAAAGTTGGATAAATACAAATAGTGTCTACAATAGGCAGGTACTGCAAATGTAAGCCTTATCCACGACACGCTACGGTATATTGGGCTTGATAACATTTTGAACAAACTCTATTAGGTGCGTGGGTATAAACTATCTAGATATATCAAAATCGATCTTTTGTATGATTTTAAACATACACCAAAAAGTAACCTGTAATTGAACTTGGAAGTAACTTTATTAGGGCTCCGTACCTTAAAAAAAGAAAAGGAATCCTTATAGGAACACGTTGTCGTCAGTGTGTCAAGGCCTTTCTGTCAAGTTGAAATTAATAGCATATACTCAAGTTTGCAATCCCTTCAAGGTTTTAAAAATCAAACTTCCTAGTCAACGCAATAAAATCGCATGTCGCAGTTGCATATTTTTATGGTTACCCTTTAGGATACAAGGGAATTAAAACCTATAGGGTACCCATTGACCTAGAATGTTATGAAATTTGGCACAAAGCAAAGACTTATAGTCTTACATTTTCTATATATAAAATATAGGAATGATATCTCTTTAAAATCGCTTTTTTTTTCTATGACAAACTTAAGATTCTTCTTCAATGGGACGTACGATTTTGTTCTGTACGTACATAATAACTTATATATTATTCTTATTTTTTTTAATTATTCGTATTCTGTACGGAACCCTCGATACGCGAGTCCAACTCGCACTTGGCCGTGTTTTTTTCTTTAAGATCAGACGCATAAATCACGAGCAAAATGCAGTATTGTCTTGTATCATCCAACACATGGCGGCGGCATGCACAGCAATCCGTTTATATCGTATACAGTTTTTTTTACGTATTTAGTTTGTATGCAAGTATTTTCATGTGCACCCTAAGCATGCCGAGTTGTTATATAGCTTTTCTTGACAAGGTTACCTGTCTACAAAATAAAATATAACATTAGCAACCTAGCAACCTAGCAACTATCCAGAAAACTAGCATAACGAAATAAGTTCCACAAGACTTGCCTTAATCATTCGATGAGGCACGTTAAACACTATCACAAATCATCAAATCCATTCCGATTCGTTTTCGCTTCGCTTATTAATTACACGGGTGAGTTGCCCCTCCCCCGCCCCCTACCTCTTACCCCTCAACCCTCACTAACGGCTATAACTTGTTTATCGCACCACTGCGGAAACTAGATCCGCGATCGGAAAATCCTTCGAATTTCCTCTGGAAACTCGGAACTGCTGGCGTCGCTCATTAAAATTTTTCTAAGTGCATAATTCTGTCAGTAATGAAATCAAGATTCTCATTACACATAAGTTGTGTCTCATCTCATACCTTCCCATATTCTGCCATTTTTGTAACATAACACTCTGGAGGTCCTGCGTTTGATTTCCAGTGGAACGTACCTATCATTAGTCGGTTTCGTTGGTGGTAAGGCATTTTCTACGTGCATCTGGCTAGCTAACACCATGTTACCTAAGTCAGCCGCCAAACAGCAGTGTTAACAGCACTGTTGTGTTCCGGTACGAAAGATAACAAGCGAGCGCCTCATTAGCTTGTGGATTCTGGGAGCGCAAGCTTACTATCCAACGGCCGTTTCGTCACCATCACACGAAAGAACGAACGAAAGAAATTAAGGCCAAGCGCAAACCCATCATAGATATAACATAAAATAAATAACTTATATTAAGATTTAAATAATTATATTCTATATAATGTCTGAGCTACTGACTAAACACCGCATGTATATTCGTGAGTTTCACAACACGGACAAGGAAACAGAAACAGAAAAATATTTATTTAACTAAGACACACACAAGGGTTGCTATTGCTACCTAAATATCAACATCTTTCTGAAATCTCCGATGACGGTTTGTATTCAAATACAAGGGCATAATAGTGTGCTGTAGAATAAGATGATCCCATGTCATCTCGTGGTTGGCATAAAGGAAGAATCATGACAAAGGCAGCTGCGCCTAAATAGCTATAGACCTCGAAAAAGGACGGCGCTTGCAATGATGCCTAGTAATTTAGATGTGAGAGAAAGATTGCTAAAATCATAATTTTACTCTTGGTTTCACCTTATTCGGGTAAATAAATGTTCAAAGGATAAATAATCATGTAGGTTTTTTTTAAATGGAGCCTCTGTTGGTGTACACTCGAGGGTAAAAATATGTACCCACTTTTGCACCATGTCATAGTCAACACGTACATGAATGTGACATGGTATAAAAGTAGATACATATTTTTGTGCTCCAGTGTACAATATAAAAAGGAGCAGGTCTGGCCGGTGTCGGGGTGAGGGGGAGAGGTTTGTTTCATTGCCGATACCGGAGAAGAGCGGAGATTGCGTCGCAGCCTCCTGCGCACGACTAACTCAATCAACTGCGTGAAAATATCGAATAAAAACTGCTCCCGGCTGTGAACGTGGCAGGAAACCGATTCCCTATATCACGGCTTCACTCTCGGAATTGAAAATCGTTCTCCAGTTGCCTCATCAAACGAGTACACCATTCGCCTGAAACTCACTTTCTGTCTCATCACATATCGACCGTGTCGAGAAATTTCCTGTTCAACCGGGGCGTCGTCTAGTGTTCATTAGCTCATGTGACTCCCGCCGTGTGATGTCAAAAAAAAACAATCTTGAGCATATCGCTTCGCACTCCTTTTTCTTGAGATGTCAAAACGACGGTGCGTGTGACTAGACATCAATCAATGTGGACTAGTTTATTTTTGGCCCGTCACCGACGACTGCCGCTCGCTCTCAGGGTTCCGCTAAGAGAACGTCTTAATGATTGACAGTTTGTTCCTTTTCCTTTGGAAATCGTAATGCGATTAAGTACGAGTAAATAACACATCTGCATTTATTTATTTCGCTAAACATAAAAACCATAAACACATTTTTTTCTGTATTTATGCAGTATAATTTGTACGAAGAATGAAAACAATGCCAGCAAGAAACGTCTTAGACAGCCAATTTATATTCAGGAACGCTTCCAAAAAATTGTCTCGGTCGAGTCAAAGCGCACTCATTTCCACTACAATGCGTCGTACAATACAAATACCTAGCGACATTAGCATCCATTATGTCAATGGACAAATTATTCAGTGAGATTTGGAGGTGTAGATGAGCCTCACTCGGCTCGAGATGGCAGTGTCGCGTTGACGGAGGTCACTCTACACAATATGAAATGACATACTTTCTGTAGATTAGCAGTATAGGAGTACATATAAGATAAGCTTCCGCTTGACCACAATCACTGCCACAATCTAAACGATGATGTGGTCTAGATTGGTTCCCGGTTACCTAGAAGTAGCCTTAGGAAATACGGAAGCCGGCAGGGAATTCCACTCGTTTGTTATACGCATAATAAATGGAGAATCGAAACGCTTCGTGTAAAATGGTGGAATATCAACCAAGTAGGGATGGAACGCAGTCGTGTTTATGGTTGATCGATTGTAAAAAGGTGACAGTGGAATTAGGTCGTGTAATTGGATCGCTTACTCTTCATATTAGTCTACTCCTAGACATATACTACTAGGTGGTATCGTGATACTAATCGATCGAAATCAAGTACATTCAAGTAAATAAAAGCGATCATACTATCTTTATAATCACTTATCTTAGTTACATCAATATTAACGCTGAAAGCCTATGGTCGTTCACAACTAGATTTTGATTAAACATTCACGAGCATGTAGATAACTATTTTAAAACGATCCCCTCTTCCTTCAGCTGTTAGTTTGAATATTAACACCGGCATTGCATCAATAAATACGAAACTGGTATACCGAAAATATGTTGAGCCATGTTTGTTTACAAATGCCGGAATACGGAATTCAGATAAAACTAATTCTATAAATGTGATAAATTCTCTAAACATTCCACTTGTGTGTGTGGCTAGAGTAGGATCGCATAGAGTGTATAACACAGAAGATAAGTACCGAGATCGGCAGACTTATCCTTGTGCAAAGATGGCAAACAATATTTCTGAGGCTTGGACCGGAGCCAAGATTTGATTTTAATGACAGTTTATACACGAATACGTCTGCTCTCTTAGTAATTTCTAGTTATCTATTTCTTCTATATGACATGCTTTCTAATATTTAGTTTTTATGAAAAATCTGACACTACAACATTTCGACTACGTATTTACTTCATTTCATTATATTACATTAAAATTTATATTTTATACAAGCATGAATGCGATTTTGAATAAACATATTGGCATTAAAACGTGTTTTTGAAAAATCTAATCAGAAACATTTGTTATATTCAAGCAGCACATTTAATTTAGAAACATATTTTTTCTTCTTCAAAATCACTGATAAATATTTCAATATAATAAAATAATGTAGCTTTCGCTTGTTTCGCAGCTTAAAATTAAATAAATAATGTCAACTAAGAACGTAATATTCAAATCCTCAATAAAACTAAATCCAATTCGTGATTCCTTTAAATACTAGAAAGCCAGCGTTTATATTCGAACGTTACCAGAATAGATAGCGTTCTTGCATAAAAAATAAGTTTGTTTTGTCTTTATTTTTGCCTAAGCTGTAAATATCCTGACCTATAACTCAACGGGCAGCTCAAATGGTCGGCCGAATATTTATAAATACGATAGCTCTGTCTGTAATGCGGCTCGACAGACAGTTGCTAAATTTCAATGTGCTCTATTTCGAACTTCCAGTTTCAACTTTCAGAATGACAGCGAATGAATTGTTTGGCGGCGAGACAAAACCCTTTGAGAATATGTACTCGTACAGTACAGTTGGAGCAAGTACAAATGGATTCTCGCGCGACGAAAAGGTTCAATGTCAGCGAATAGTAAAGTTTAATTTGGTAATTTTAAGTACTTTTAAGAGTAACAAGGAGTTTATTTTAACATGTTCCACGTGGAAAAAATCGCGGACAACAGGTAATAATATTATAAACGCGTTTGTTTGTCATAGTTTTACGTAAAATAAAAAATACTAGATAGACTTCGATGAAATTTTGCATTTAGTAGGTATTTCACCCTATTATGTTTATGTTCTAGAGGTGGGAGCCGAACTCAGATTAAGTTCGAGACGTTTGAGGTTTGTTGTAAAGTGCTAAGTTAAAAGTCGAAAATTCTTTATTCAATTCAACTACGATAATAAATTTTTAGAAAGTAGCTTTTGGAGTCAGAAAAAACCTTTGAGGTTGGAGACTGGGGCCTGTGCCTGCGGAGCCTGCCTGACTTTATAATATCATGCCTATTCTGCTGCCAACCAGCATTGACCAGATTATTTCAAATAAAAATACTCTGTGTATGAATTTTTAATATCACTATAGAGTTTCTTTAAAAAAAGATGACGTGGCCAGTATTATGGTTGTACTCGTATACGATACGCGTCGATCTATCAGATGATTAATTATTGGCAGAAAAATCGCATAATCAATTATTTACTCAGGGCTCTAGAAACCAAGTAAAAGGGAAATGATAAATTTTAAATCGAAATTTAGCACCTAACTCAACTGTAAAACGTAACGTACCATATGAAAAATATAGGTATTGGCCTACATACATATAAAGTCGGGACTTTAGGTGGGGATCTTTGGAAATTTAAATTTTAAAGTGAAAACAGGTAGGATATCCAACCCGGCTCTCGAGTCCTGATATTGGCAAACTGGGAAAATATTCTCGAGTTTACGAACGTAGTCATATATATTCTTAGAGAATTGGAAATATCCTAAATCCCCCGTACATTGTGGACCGTATTACTCGAGCACTTCCATTTGTGTCTGCTTCGGACTCCTCAGCCAAATTTTTAAGTTACATCCATATGAAGTGAAGTCAGTTTATATCCTCATATTCTATATTCTAAGAGAAAGCTTGCAGCGGCTCCATATTGCTATCTACTTGGCTGAGATATTTGGATCTGTACTCCACTTGTGAATCAGATGTAATCGACCGTAAAACTCTAGACAAAATTGCTATGTTTCATGGAGTGTTCAAAAAACATTATACTTTCGGATTATGATCCCAACTTTATGGCATCTGATGAGGATAGCTTCATTTGTTCAATTAAATCTTTACTACATAACGAGTTTACTTTAAAGCGGGTGCGGGTAGTTAAAAGGCCAAGGAAGGACATAAGGCTACATAAGTCATAATATATTTTATCTTCGTCGTGTGCGATGATCCATTGGGATTGTATGGAGAGCGATATCTTATTTTAATGAAATATTATTTTATTTTCGCTGCGCTGTAGAGTTGTGAACTTTGATACAAAGTCATCCGAATTGAAGAAACTGTCAATGACTGACACACGACAACGAAGACACATTATGCGGTTCTAGGAACACTAAAAATTACATGCCTGTTTTTCAATGAAATGCAAAATATGATGATGTTATGTCCTCCGGAACCCAGATAATTTTAGTGATGTTTTGAAATTTCCAGCATCGCAGCGAGTAAAAAATAAATCAATATATCCATACTAATGCGAATATGATTTTGTTTGTCCCTTCTAACCGTCGTAACGGAAGGTCAGGATGACTTTATTTTTGGATAGGATAGTTCAATAGTCTGGAAAATGAAAAAAGCTACTTTTTATGTCGACCTAGCATCTATTTCCGCTACCCATTTGTCTCAAATTAGAAGAAATGTAATTCCGTGGGATACCTACTAGTACCAAAGTCATAGGACGCTACTTGAACAAAAGTTGATTTTCCTCATTGCGAATACAACACATTTTGAAGTGATTCAATCAAGAGCATCGAAAAATGTGCTGGGGGCATGTATTAGGCCATAAACGCACTCGCGGACATTTTATAGCCGTCTCCGTGAAGGCATGGTAGTGACCGTAATTGCGTCTCCTAGGCGTTGAGACATCGTTCCGCGTCTTTATAGGCAATTACTGTCGTTATCTGGCATTGATATTGCATCTCATTTATTCATGACCCATATGCCATACACATTTGCATAAATACATGTACGCGTTGGCTGCATTGACCCCCAGAAACCATTGTTTGGCTTGTAACTCCTATGAAAGCATACCATTAACCTACATATATCACGAAACCTCAACTATGTAATTGACTGAAAATCAAATGTGAATACTGAGAGAGCTGTTCAAATGTCGAAGCAATAAAGGAGATTGATAAACTGTCTCGTTTATTCACATTACAGAGGCTCACTGTTGGACATGAGTCCCTCTCATATATCGAAAATCCGGAATGAGGAAAACCGTAGTCGAACAAAGGTCACTGACGTAGCTTGACGAGTCAGTGAGATGAAGTTACAATGGGCAGGCCATGTGGCTAGAAGAACGGATATTCGATGGAGAGTAAAAGTTCTCGAGTGGCGACCACGTACCGCGAAGAATGTACCAGGCCGTCCCACTAATAGATGGACCGACGCAAGTGGCTCGAGACCGGCCATTGTAGCATACCATGGGGGAGGCTGTGATGATGCAGCTGCAGCTGATGATAATGATGATAGGTAAATAAATAATTAACGCATTCAAAAGAACTAAAAATCTATTTCAACTGCCTCCGTAGAGGTAGAATTATCTGGGTAGTAACGCCAAACTCCAATGTGAGCGGCCGGTGTCCAGAGCCGTGAAATGCCTGCGACAAATAAAAAAATCTATTACTACTGACACTTCGCATCGCATCAGTTTTTTACGCTTCTCTATTAGTTATTGTAATATTTATTTATTATTATCCAAACATTTATACACTCAATTACACACTTTAGTACACCACGCACACTACAATATTATATTTTATGAGTTTATGTTTATGAGTGTGTGTGAGTAAGTGATCTAGTCCGTCCCGCTAAGGTACAAAAAGAACCCAATCAATTTCAACATTTATGTGGGACCACCTCTGAAGTATGCTCTACAAAACAAAAAAATAATCATCAAAATCGATTCACATCTGGCGGTGTTATCGCGTAACATACATACAAAAAAACATACAGTCGTATTGAGAATGAGAACCTCCTCCTTTTTTGAATTCGGTTGAGTACATGACATCACTGACACGTACTTCACTCTACAGCTGTCATATTACTGTAGTCGTAATGACATTCAAATGTGCAAAGGAAACTTATAAAACCTGTCTCTCAACATGGCACATCAAATAATTCAATTTATTATGACTGCGGCTGGATTCCAAAAGATGTTATGTTATGACATCAGTAATGACTTAAACATCATAACATTCTGACTGGTAACTTTGAGATATAGCATGAGAGTCCGTTCATAATTTTTGGCATGTTACCTACTCGCAACCATTTTATTAATGTTGACGTTTATCCGTCATATCTAATATTCTGGTGTAGGTTTTAATATTCCGAAATTCCTATAATCCCATCAAAATAGAAGCGCTCGCTGTGTTGAAATTCTTAGCTTTCTGATAAGACATCCACTTATCTACAACGACATCCTGATTTTTTACTTACACAGATTTTGACAAGTAGAGTCAACATGGATCGTTATCTGGAGAACGGCACGCAACGCGTTGGCTTTATCAAAATGATAGAATGCGTGGTTGTCCTAAATACACAGATACAAACAGATTCATCTCTGTTATTGAGAACTGTCCCGCGCCCTCATTCGCGCATGACATGCTTTCTGTGTTATCATGATTGTCCTAGGATCATAATGATTCTAAAAGAGTCTGCCTCTTCGATCTCCGGTCTCTATATCCGTCAGCTGCGTACCTAATTTCCGTCTACTGCCAAACATCGGTGTTATTAGCACTGTTGTGTTCCATGAATAAAAGACAACATAACCAGTGCCTCACTCAGGATAAGCACGCATCACTTACCATCAGGTGAGATGAAGGGCAAGTACCTACATACATACAGGCCAATTGTGTGTCTATATATCAAAAAATCAAATAATCTTGACAGTTCAATATCGTACTCATCCATCTATATACTATATATAAATTACGTGTCAGGTTGTTTGTCCGCGATGGACTCCTAAACTACTGACTACTCCGAAAATCTACTCCGGGTGACATAGGCTATATTATATTATGCTTTTCTACCCGGGCGAAGCCGGGGCGGGTCGCTAGTACGATAGATATATAGATAGTCGATATATAATATTCTGTGCTAATATTGTAAATGCGAAAGTGAGTTGTTTGTTTGTCCTTCCTTGCCGTCTCAACGGAGGTTCAGAATGAATGAATTTTTCGTACAGGGATAGGTCCGGGTCGGGGTTACACGCTGCAACTAGCACCTCCACAAGCAGGGTTTAAATGAGTCACCGGCAAATGTGAAGCCCCGCAATAAACAGATCATCTAGGAGTTCTTGACAGACGATTTGATGGAGGACTCGAGGAGATCAATCAGCTCTCTCCGGCGGCTGTAGACTGGCTACAGAATGTAATTATCAAATTTTGAATTAGCAGGGAATTTTTAAATAGACTGTACGATAATAATAATAACAGGGATAGTTGAGAGAACTTAAAAGGACATATGCTACTTTTTATCCCGATCGAGCAAGTAGTTCCCGTGGGATGATTTCTATAGTTCAAGCGAATGAAGTCACATTATAATTTATATTATATATAATTTTTATATCATCATCATCATCAACAGCCTATATATGTCCCCACTGGAGGGGCTCAGGCCTACTCTCCTACAGAGAGTGTATGGGCCATAGTCCACCACGCGGGCCCAGTGCGGATCGGCGGACTTCACATGCCTGTTCAAGACATGCAGGTTTCCTCACGATGTTTTCCTTCACCGTTAAGCAATCGGATAATGTACTTGAATTGAAAAACAACTCATAGGTACATGGCTGGATTCGAACCCGGTACCCTCAGATTGAGAGTCCGCGCCTTATCCACTGCGCCACCGACGCTTATAATAATTTTTATATATTCATATTATAATATGCAAAAAAAGAAATTGTATTTAACACACAATTGGAAAATAATTTGATTTAACATGTAGGATACTTTTTTCTCGTTGATTTCAGCTTCGCAGACGAAGTCGCGGGCAAAAGCTAGTTTGTATAGTAAATCGCTATACATTCATGTCGAGGTACTTTCCAGTATTGAATGTTGGCAATACATAACAGAAGACGAACATGTCCCTACGATTATACTACGAGTAGGTATCTACGTGTTGAGAGTATGTACTCAGTAATCGGTCGGTTTCTCGGCATCGAATTCAAACCTTATTTGGAACATCCTCTTCACATCTCGCGAGACAACCCCCGACCGCACTTCCATTCGCTTCCGGTCACATTCACCCTATAAATATCTTTCCTAAATCTCCTTTCATTCAATCGTTCTACGTGACTGAACCATCATTGGGGGTAGGATTTAAAGTGATGAAAAGAAAGTATCTAAAAGAAATTTTATGGAGCAAGGAATGATAAACCCAAATTGCGTTAACATTTTTATTCCCTCGAATAATTGACAGTATGAAATTTTAAAAGCGCTTCTCTGAAATGTAAATTAAAATGTAGGTACACCAGTGGGGAATGTTTAATTTTTTGGGTCAATTTTCACGGAATAATATTTGTTAGTAGGAAAAAGCGTCAACCAAGTTTTATTTATCAATTTAAATTGGTGTCACGTGACATCCTCGTTCAGCATAATTACTGCAGCGAGTTCTCAGAAACATTGTTTGTTGACTTTATCGAGGGCGTGGGCACATCGCGTTTAGCAGTTTGCGATGTGGTTTAGGAATCAAATAAAAACTTTAATTTTGCCAATTTTTTAAAGATCTATATATCTATCAATCTAGTCGCAGATATTATAATTATTAAGAAACGCCAGAGTTTGGTCCTAAACACAGATACTAGCACTTGTGTGTTTCAATTCATGGCTCTATTTCGGAATAAAATGTCTTACAATTATTACTAAAAACGTAGCTATGTTTATTTATTACGAAAAAACTAATCAAATTATGACAATAATATTAACAACAAACAACCTCTCACCCTAAACGCATACACCTTCTCCGTTCCGTCGTGATAAACAAGTCTTTAAACTGTCTAAACACATCGAACAATCTGAGAGAACCTAATAACTAGTATGGACGATTTATACAGAGCTACCTGAGAAATTATCAACTCGTATGTTCATACGACTACATATTTATTTTACTTTTTACAACTACGTACTATTAACAGTGTTAACACTTATTTTTTATTAGATATTGCTCGCAACATTGTTTGCGACTTCACTTTGCGACAGAAATTTTCTCAAAGGTAGCACTTCTAGCATATAATTAACGCGTAAAAAAATAATTACAACTGACTTTAACTGCTCTAAAACTCTACAGCATTCATCCCCTAAAATTTTCAACTTTAGAGGTAGAATTATAATATTTTGTTTTAGTTGATTTTCTCAAAAAGCGCAAAATGAATATCGCTAAAATTTATATGGGACCACCTCTGAAGTATATTTTACGACACAAAAAAAGAATCATCAAAATTGATTCATAATTGGCGGATTTATCGCGTAACATACACAAACAAAACATACAATCCAATTGAGAACCGCCTTTTTTTAAGGCGGTTGCAAAAAGCAGCCTTCGACACTATCCGCACCAAAAATACATAAATGAAATCAGGTGAATCCATTCGAAGGCCATACCAACAAACACGACGGTCACATCATATTGGTTTGATGAAATATGTCTGTGAACCCAAACTGAAGTTGATCTAGTAGACATGTGATTAAACTCCATGCTACCATTATTACGCTGAATTTTAAGATAACGAAGTCAAATGGACCTTATGACTCATCATAAATTACTATAGTGTCTAACACAGTGTAGAGTGGTTCACCTACAATTTGATAAGTGTTGCTTTCCTGCCTCGGAAGTGTGCTCTCGTCTCGCGTTTGTTAATTTAGTTGCCACCAGTTTTAGCTCGACTTTGTGGACTACGCAGCCGGAACGAGCTGCTTACACTAGGAAAACATGCGTGGACCAAGGTTGCGAGCGAATATTATTAAAATTATTACATAAAAATAATACCTATGTAACAACTAGATTTTGCATCGATTTTTTGGGCAAAATTAGTGTGGACCTAGCTTTTGTCTCTCACCTCACACAAGCGAGCTCATCCAAAAGCCTCAACATATCATTGTTTCTCGAAATTTAGAAATGTGGTGGTAGCTATACATAAGCCTCACCACAAAAATTATGTCAACTTAGTTGACGTTTAAATTTGTTAATTTAATCATCTTTAAATAATAAGAATCAACATAACTGTTATCATTACATCTTACTACCGTCATCGCCATCTCTACCAGTCCACTGTTGAACAATAGCTTTAATCACCACGCTTAACAAACTATGTGAGTTATGCATATAGAAAAATGTATAATTATAATGGTATAAGTAAAAAAGAGTGTAATTTTAAGAATCTGTTTAAAATAATATTCCCAACACAATTTAGGGATGAAGTTTATATTCATGCCTCATGATGCCATCAATAACAACAAAAATATTACATTTAAAAAATTTTAAGTAAGTAAAACAATACTAAACGATGTATCAAAACGGGTCTAGACAAACCCCTCCGCAAATGTCCACTTACAGCACGATTTAAAACCTTTACGTCGCATAATGAAAACAAAGGGGTCGTTTATAATATTACGTTAGTATAAATAGGGTTTCATAAGTTGTGTAATTAAATAATAATATGTGGGATTAGAACGGTGTTCTATCTCTGTTCGCCAAGAGTATTTTGTCACGTAATCGGCTTACAAAGAACTCCTGAACTCAAGTTAGCGTCTCCCCACATTCAGGTTTTGTATTTTTTACTCGACATTTCCCTATTCGACTTCCACGTTTATTTTTTGACTTGTTTTATCCGATTACCTTACCGGTAAAATGTAGGTGATGTACGAAAATGTTTGCCTTGTAGGAGGAGCTAATACGGACATTTTAAGTAAAATTCTCATGAAATCCGTTTCTTATCGACTTAAAGACTTTTATTCTTATAATCTTTAACGCGTTTACTTATAATAAATAATCCAATAACCGAGCTATTTTTTATTCTAAATTATGTTGTCGTAATCCTGAGTGTTAATAATTTCTAACTTTAAGTAAGAAGAAGATTGTCGCTGTCTCCAACTAAAAGCAGATAAGTACATACGATACGAGTATGTACTGGGTCGAAATTCATTTGAAAACTATAATTGCTGTTGATACGCACAGAAATGAAGCAAAAGTTTGAAAGGAAAAAAATAAAATTTATTTCGCACGTAAACTAGATAAATAACTTGAAGAGTTCTTTATCTTATCTTCTATTACTAAACTAGCAATTCTTGTATGTATTTAAAAAGATATCTCTATTTCGAATTCTTGGGGACGGCTCCGAAATTCATAGATAAGGTTATTTCGGGATTGTAGATACCGATTGGTCAGTCGTTCGAAAAGTTAGTACTGTGGAATTCCCGCAAATGTTTTTCCCGAGCGCTGTAGTCCGGGTGTCTTAAACCAGAGTGAATAGACATTTTCTAGCGTCACATCGTAGGCCATCAGGTGAGATTGTGGTCAAACACAAAATATATGAAAATCTGTGCGACCGTGTTTTGTTCGAAGCTTTGCACGAAATAAGTAGCTGTCAAGCTGTTTCGCGCAATACCTCCAAATCTATCAGTAAATCAAAGTTCAAAATATATTTGAACGAAAATCAGTCGCCAAGGTTCTTTATTTGAATGAGTTGAAGTGAATCGAATTATCATATCAATTAACCGAATATATGCGTGTTATATGACTTTCATATGAAGCTAATTTTTAAAATAAGCAAAATAACTTTTCCTTTATAATTTATAACACTTCTTGAAATATCTTAGTCATATATAAATTACTCAACGGCGTTCTTTATTCACCACAAAAAGTAACAATCTTTTTGCCAGCGGCTCCGTATGGTGATCCAGCTAGAACACTATATCGGGTTAAAAAGAAGGCTATGATCCTCTCCTTCAAGTTTCATCTAGAACGGTGTTTTCACGACACCGATAAAAAAAGAGTCACTTGTAATTCAATCATCAATAGAAACCCGGCTGCTATCACAAAATGGCGCACAGCGTCGACCAAATTTCTTTTAAGGTGACGTTATCACAGCCGTGACCATGAGACTAATTTTAAAGCACCTCATTTATTAGTAGTAACGAGGGAGTTCCTCGACTTGAAGCTTCTGCAATGTTCTCCATACGCAGTCTTGTTGTCACTATGCAAGATGCAGGACTAGTTACACTACGTCGAATCAGGCTCCAAATCTATGTCCCAATTTTTTCTCCTACTCTAATTTTGTACCTTGGTGTGATTAGTGGTAAGACATTTTTATATATCCACCTGTATACTCGTAGTTATCATCGTCCCTAATTATCTGGATACCTGAACATCACTATTGCTACCTACATCTGCTGCCAAACAACAATCATTATCGCCTTGCTATGTTACAGCAATCATTGACAACATGTCAATTTTTAAACTTCTAGTTGAGCACATTTCCATCCTATCTAATCGACACTTTCTGAGTTAGAATGAAGAACTAGTTCACAATTATTTTTGTCAAAATACAGCTTTGTAACAAAGCTAACCTCAGATACATAGGGAGTAGTCTCGAGACAAACGGTTTTGCAGGAGTTTGATCTTGTGAACTATACGAGTAAATATACAAATGAGTAGCAAAATTCGTCGAAACCCCGTCTGTGTCAACTATTTCTGAAATCAGCTTTAGCATTTGTTTATTGTACCCCGTATCTTCTCCCTCCCATCCCGGGACGCTAGCTAGACATCACAGAACAAGCTTGTCGGCGAGCAGCGCAGCATTTTGTTACACGTAATCGGATTATGGTCGTGTGACGTCCGCCTCCGTGCGTCGCACGCGCCGCAGTGGCGTCTGCATATAAAACATCATTCCCGTATATGGAGTTAAAGGACTTTAGCTGTCCGAGGTTGTTAACTTTGACTCTACCAACAACGCCTGTAAAAGTGCAGTCTTTAATTTTTTCTACGTCTTCGGTTCCGGAAGCGACGGTTATCTCAATTAACAAATATCTATCCAGGATGAGAACTTCTAAATCACACATAAGATTTTATTGGAGCTTGCTGCGTAGCCCGTCGAATTATCCCCAATGTAGTTTGCTGCTAATGAAATGTGTATACACAGCACGTGATAGATATTTCCGAACAAAAAAGATTATGGAAATGAGATATTCTACCATTCCATGTGCAGTCTTTTACAACTTCATTGCCGTAACATTTACCTAAGTTAGACTAAATCATAATTATTTTTTTCTCAATATTATTATTAACGAAGAACAATAAAAAAATTATATGTATTGTTGTAACGGGACGTCTGACCAGACTATGACTTTATCCTTCCTATTTCAAATATACAACATCACACATATTATTCATTCACAGTGTCACATAATAAAACATACATCTTTACCTTTTTACTTACTTTGTTTTTACCTGTCCATCATAATTAGATACATGACTATGAGACAAAACATTAATAATTTGAAAAGAAACGGTGTGGAGGTACATAAAGAAGTGCAATAATTGAATAATAAAATACATCACAATATATGTACATACATGACAACAGAATTAAGATATAATAAAGATCGTGCTCTTATCGTAACCATGCAGAGCGTGACATCGACTGTTAGACGCTAACTATCTATCTATGGTAGAAAGAAGCTCTAATGGTGAAGCGACTAAACTACGGTAAGAACACGTCCCGTGGTTCCCGGGAAAGATCTATTTATGCGTTATGTTCCGCACTCAATGTTCGTGTCAGTGGTTGTGTATATAATACAGGGCACGAGCGGTACAATCGACTAAATATTTCTCTCCGGAATCACGTGGCAGACTGTGTATAAATGGAGTGCCTCACTTACCAAACTTCGGAAGATGGCAACTAAGGTGCTCCACCACAATTACCGCTTGCGTAACCCTGGGAAAAATATTTTTCTCCGTGAATCTAACGTGTCAGTTATTCTTATTACAGTGATTTACATAATTATAGGGGATTATAGTTTCAATAGGTATGCCGTGAATAAATTGCCTGGGGTGTGTCTTACAGCTAACATGCTTTACGAGAATTGGTGGAGAACTGGGGTTGCTTCGGCATTGTACCTCTAGAATAGTACTAATAGTGGTCGGTACTCTGGTGTATGGAGATACATACAGAACTTAAATTTAACTCTACTCAAATGTAATTCGAAACAAAATAACTATGGACCGCTAGTCGGTGCTATACTAACAAGAATCTAGTGACTAAAATACGTCATAATCTATTGAGTACATGTTCTAACACACAATCTCAGCAAACGATAACTAATATTGGACGTTGCGAGGTATTAGCGACAATAGAATAATACAATAGTGAAGGTGAAGAAATCGTCAATGACTTCAGCACAAAGTCAGTAGATAATAGCAATGAATTTGTTCACTTGTTTCCTATGTATTACCATCTCTATGAAAGTACGTAAGCGGTAAGACGCGTCGATATCGCACAATGACCTGTAAAGAATGTTAAGGCATTTCATTAATGTTATGATTCACCAATACATCATTTATTTGTATTTGCCGACGCATGATCTTCTGATGGAGATAAAAGTTCTGCAGTGTGCTATCTAGCGATTGACGTCAAAAGACATGCGTAGTGATATGAACGTGCCAATATGGCTTATAGTGATGTTGATGTCATCGTCCGACAAGAAGAACGCGCAATTGGAAATAGTATATTAAACGATTCATTTACATATTTTTTCATCTGCGTTCCTATGCACCAAATCAGCTTTTTTAATCGGAAAATTGTCATCATATAGCCCGCTATATAACTCTTGGACATGAAACTCCCCTCGACCGACACGGAAGGAGGATTGGAGGATAGTTGCTGCTGGCCATCATCTCTTAGCGACCTTTTATGACAGCTGCGGGACGAAATGGGGTGTAACTATTCCAAAGCCAAAGCATGATGAAGAGTTACAGCATTTCACGAGTCTGTGAGGTTCATTTACAGACTTAAAATCTAGATTTACCTCTACAACTAATGTTATGTTATATGTAACCTAAGTCTAAATCATATTTCGTAATGGAAAATGTAACAGTAGTATTAGGTTTTTATCTGAATTAAAGTTTAAATTTTAAAAAAAATTATACACTAAAAAAATACTTCCTTGATATATCTACTGATAAGCTCAGTAGGCGCAGGAATCCATTATCAAAACAAGAAAATTCAAAGATATAATGTATAATCTTTTTTCGATTTCATCGTGATTATAGCAACTTCCTCGTAAAGTAAACGAACAGCAACATGAAAAATAAAAAGTTATCATGTCCCACATTTACATAGAGAACATAGGGTCGTAAACATATTAATCTTTGGGAAATCTAAGCTGATTTTTTGCGCACTATCGCTGTATTGATTTAGCTCCAATATCGCATTTATTTTTAAAATTGTTGTTAGAGCTGCGCAAATAATGGCAAAACGATGCCATAAAGAGTGCCTACATGACTTCTGAATAAAAACCATTAATATAATAATAAAAAGTTGTAGGACGTTTCCCTCGCCACCACGCCCTCAACGATATTATCCGGAGGGCTATGGACTTAACAAATGTCCTATGTGTCCGGGAGCCTCCCGATCTCAGCCATACCGATGGAAAGACCGAACGGATTAACGTTGGTTCCTTAGGCGAAGGGCCGTAGCCTTTCGCACCGTCCCATCTAAGCTCTACAGCGCGAGCGGCTGGTGCTGCGGCCGAAACTGCCGCTAAGCTCAAGCATATACGCCCTTGGAACCAACTTACAACTTTGTTCAGGTTGCCGTTGAGACGGGGGACTGTGGTGCTTAGAGGAAAAGTCAGGAGCTTTCCTGGTCCAAAGGATCTCCACTGCCATCCAGCGTGGCAATACGGCAAGTGTATTGGGGACTTTTGGATCGGGACTAGATCGACGCGAGTTCTTAGGTTAGGTTACGTTTTTCTGCTGTAGTGTCGTAGATTCACCTGAGTTAATTCACCTAGGTATTCAAAAACTATTCGTAAACTTCAATCACCTAGTTGCGCTAAATTATCTAACAGTAAACTTAATTCAGCTAATTCACCCGGGTGCATTAAATTGCAGTTTTCCCGAAAATAACAGTCAAAGGTTGTTATTAACATTTTCGAGAAAGTCATATAAGGAAAGCGAAACAAATTAAAATAGTTATTGCTAAACAAAACCGACGATGTGTATTTTTGTCGCAGTTTAGCCTTGTTGCCTCAACACAAAATTAGTGATGGTTGGAAATACATCAAGGTATTCGGCAATAATCAGCATTTACAATTTTTTTTTATATATTTTAAGAGAACTTGGTTGACTAATAAAATTCGCAATCCGTGGTCTGTTATCGGAGAGCGTCACCGAACTTATTTACGTAGAGTGGCATACTAGTTTTAGCAAACGTATAAAGAAATACAATCGCGATCTGTCCGACGTAATCGTTGCCTTTAAAAAGAATAGAATAGAAATAGTTTATTCGGCGTACATACAGATTACAGTAAAGACGCAAACTCAAACCGCAAACCAAAACAGTGAAAACCTGGCACCATAATAAACGATCAAAGTGACCCCGAATTAGGTATGTTAGACGGAAATTAGATTCTTGTTTAGAAATTCTCCGTTAGGTGAATAAGGTTTACTTCAAATCAATATCGTAATTTTATTCAATGTTGTTTAACCACTACAAGTGCTAAAAGTTTACGAATAGTTTACATAATGCCCCTAGGCGAATTAACTGAGGTGAATCAACGACACTACAGTTTAATTTTATTACTAATCTAAGTTTACTAACAAATCTAGATTACTATTTTAAGCTTCCCACTTTGATATTTTCATAAGAATTTTCTATGAAATAAAAAGTTATTCAAATATGTAGAGACATATAGAGGTATCATTTTTATAGTGTTAACTAAGTTTACCTCAGTTTTTTATTTTTGCAAATGAAATCTCAATGCGAAAGGTCGTGAAAATTACAGCCGCGTTTAAAGAAATAATATTGGTATAATTTTGCAATTAGACTTATTTATCAAGTTGCGGTTGATCGAAATTGTAGCCACTTTATTATTTCAGACACCCAATCTCCATCCAGAAGTGAAAAGTCTAATGTGTACGCCTCTAGAAGAGTTCCTGGAATGCGTTGCATTATTTCCTGTGTTGTGAGCTACTGGCACTGCTAGAAGTAAGTTTCTCCAGCATCCATGCACTCTGGACTTAAGGTACCGTTTGTGATTGTGCACTCCTGCTGTTCTTCGTAGAGATTTTCTGTTCAGGCGGAACATTTTGATGACGTTTTTAGGCCTGACTAAATATCTTCATAATTTGTTGAAAAGTTTTGATCCACAAAATTTCATAAAAAAGCTCTTTTTGTCCAGATTCAATACTGCCCGCAATACTTCCTTGTGATATATTACAATGCATTTTGTAATAACTAACGTCAGAGTACTTACTCAACTCTTCTACAACAAAGGCACTATGCGAGATCGGGCAAATGTTCTGAAGCTAAGCATTTACAGCTCTGCTAATAACCCCAAACCTATTTTGTCTTGAAATACGGTATTGCTCCTGTAACAATGGATTCTGAAATCTGCCGGTAATCATTAATGCAACCTGTTCCTGTATTAGCATTCTGTATACGTTTAATACCAGATGAATTATGTAGCTTGTACGTGATTTTATATGTCCCACCGAACATGATGGTATCATAAAAGCTGTCTCCAAAATAGGTCAATCTCTTAAAACATCCTTAATGACGGTCGTACTGCAAAGTCACGGTCTTGTATAAGCCTTCTTTCTTCCTAGACACATTTTAGCACGGTGGTAACGGTGGTCATGACAGCATTATTGGCTCGTAAAATGCCTTTACTGATGCATTTATAAAACGTCACTAGCTTCAACAACTTTGATCTAGTTATCAATTATGTCCTTCCGAATGTTACTGAACTGCTACGTTTAGTAGTCTTGAGCGCGCAGGGCGTTACCCATCACTACAAAACGTACTCTAGAATCATTAATCCGCACAATAAAAAGATAAGACTGCGTGATTATCCTCCTATGATAATCCGATCTGTTGGGTGAAGTTCTGGATATTATTCCACACGCAGTTGGGCAATCATAATTTCTGAATGTTGAAACAGCACACACAAAATTCTGCTTCTCTGCATAATCTCTCTGCTTTCTCTCTCCGAAAAACGGACGCGTCTTTGTCAAGTCGAGTGCGCGCCAGCTCCAATCGCATCCTAAACACCACCAACATAGCCTGACTGTCCCATTGTGCGACATGTAAATAGTTTGACAAACTGAGTTATAAGCAGTACTAACAATTATATGGATCCTTGGCATCTAATAATAATAAAATGATTTTATTTTAATTTTATTTATTTATAATTTTAGGGGGCGACAATTCGTCAGGTAGTTCGGGCCACGGTTTTCAATATGCTGAATGATGAATATTTCGCGAAACATTCAGTACTTCCTGCTGGCAACAATTTCCAAGCGTCCGTCAGCCGTGTGTGCTGAAAAGCGCATTGTGTACCAAACAAACGTAGCTGCATAGAATCGCAAGCGGGCGCGGTGTCCGGCCGTAGAGGTCGCCGCTCATTGAGCACTCGCCAATTGAGATAATGGACTCAACGCAGATGATTACTGACCCATTCATTGGAAACTAGCTGTTAGGGAGAGTTCACACGATACGTTCTCGATTCATAGGACGCCGTTCACGTGTTGAATGAGTCAGCTATGTTATTGCTGGTGGAGGTACATTTAATGGATTCGCAACGTTGTCACAGTTTGCGGCAATTTGGTTTCGGAAAAATTGAATACATGTATTATTATTTTCCAGTAAAAAGTATCGGGATAATAATATTTATTGTCGTATAAGCGTCGGTGGCGCAGTGGATAAGGCGCGGACTCTCAATCTGAAGGTACCGGGTTCGAATCCAGCCATGTACCTATGAGTTGTTTTTCAATTCAAGTACATTATCCGATTGCTTAACGGTGAAGGAAAACATCGTGAGGAAACCTGCATGTCTTGAACAGGCATGTGAAGTCCGCCGATCCGCACTGGGCCCGCGTGGTGGACTATGGCCCATACACTCTCTGTAGGAGAGTAGGCCTGCGCCCCTCCAGTGGGGACATATATAGGCTGTTGATGATTGTCGTATGTCGCTTTCACCCTAATGATATTCTCTATAAAAAACTGACTATAATGTAGTTATTTAAATTTAATATACTTAAATATCTTAATATTTGTTCTTAAAACACAAGGTCATTGGTATACGTTTTTTGTAGGACCGATAAAAATGAGTTTTCGAAGTGTGTGCATTCTCCTTTAGAACAATTCCCTACATTCGTAATTTAAATCATTATGTGTTGATAGCGCGCTTGCATTAAATTAAGTCTGACGCTAAACACGCACCCATGGAATACATGTTTGCTAATGTTATAACATAAATTGCTATCATTTATGTATCTGATCTATTAAATGTAATATATCTCGTTTATAATACTATATTTTATGTAATCAACTGTAAGAGCTCTTTACAGAAATCTTCATTTCCTTGTATGTTTTTGTAACAATTTGTGTTGGGGGAATATATCCCACCATGACTCAACCGCCGAAAAAGTTTTATGAAATGACAAAATGACTGTTTTAAACAGTACCAGTGTTTGCATCACACTCAACATAATATTTTTACAAGTTGTTTATGTTTACGACTATTTATGAGTGCGAGTAACGTGTGTTTGCTATCTATCGCCGCTCGGGTACAAAGGTCATGTGTAATAATCTATAACCCTATAAATATTAATTTAGCATATGACGTGATCACAACAAAAACAATAAATGTTTCATAAGAAATGTAGAAATGACACAAAGTCGTAAAAAGGCGTGAACAAAACGAATCGCCTCGTATTATTTGAATAACAAACATTTGTTGTTAATTACCGTTTATGACATAATTTTATTGCGAATGTGCAATAAAATTCAATGTAGCATCAAGATTTCTCTGAGGGCTAATGATTTACATGCCAAGTTCCACTGTTACCAAGATTTACGGTGTCACTCGACCGGCTATTTTTGTACCAGTTTGACTCTCTTCGCGCTTTAATTATATTCGTTGAATATATTGTAGCAAAATATTGTTTTAGCTTTGAATTGTCTAATACTTGTTGGTTTAACTCGTGGCAGCAGTTTGTTATATTTGCGCAATCGTGGTATTCGGATATACGCTAATCTTGTAGTAGTGAAGCCAATTTTCTTTTTCTGAACGAATGCATTAAATAATATTTATAAATGTGTAATCTGTCTGTTATAAATAATTAACACGTTCAAAAAGAACTAGAACTGACTTCAACTGTCCTAAAAGGATGCCATTGTCAGAACTGGACCAAAGAGAACTAGAAAGCACCTGCTTTCTAATAAAAAAGGGTCATCAAAATCGGTTCACCAAGTCGAAAGTTCTGAGATAACAAACGTTAAAGAAACAATTGAATTTAGAACGTCCTCCTTTTTTGAAGTCTGTTGAAAAGACCAATATTTCTGAGAGGCAATGGAAAACTGATATAAACTAGAAAATAAAGTTTAACTGCCAAAACACTTCAATTAAAATTTAGAAATCTGTACTGTAATCTGTAAAATACATTAAATTTTTTCCAAAAATCCTTTAAAACCTATCTTGCAGTAATGTTTGAAATTTTATTTCCATTCTCTTTTACCGCCGATTAATGGTCGGAACGAAAAATGTAAAAACAACAGCGTTTCGTTCCCACGGGGGATGGTTTACCGAGAAAAAAGGGATGTTTTATCCATCGGGCAGGTGGAAAATCTCCTGGCGGTTATTCTTGGCCAAAGAATCCGTACCACCGTCGTACCCAAAATAACTTTAACGTATTTATTGCATTTAGATCGTTCCCGTTGTTTAAACGTTATTTGTGTAAGAGATTGCTTGAATTTCTTTTTCATTTCTTCGGCGTTAATTCACTGCGAGGTACATGTGAATCACGATCCGTACAGTAGTATCGGCACCACTTTGTTTTTTGTTTTTGTTTTTCAAATTCAAATCATTGTAATATTTACTATCGGTTTATTTATGTAATACTATGTAAACATATTGGCATTTCTAAATGAAATAATCCCTGCCAAGTTAAAACCTGCAATGCTGCTGTACATTTTGTCAGATCTACGTCCAAAAGCTTATATTTTGAACAGCTTTCAAATAGCTTGATACGAAGCGAACGTGCCAAAGCGAAATGCCTAAAGGCGATTCAGTAAAATTGGCAAGGATTGGCACGACACGGTGCCGTGCCGGTGCGGCCGCGGAGAAATGTCAGCACAGAGTGAATGGACTCAAGTTTGTGTTTATTTATTCGTGCATATGTCCGCATGCAAGTGCCAACAGAACAAAAAGAACAGAAAGATAACAATGTCGTCATTAGCCGAGACTAGTGGTGCCAGACCACCGACCGGCTTAAACCACACATATTTGACTTTCTACACTTGCACCAGAAAAACATTGTGTGACATTTCTTAATTTGGATGTTTCTTGTTGTTCTTGTGAGATGCATACACAAGTAAATGTATTTTTGACGTATGAAGCGATTTTTAAAGCTACATGAAGTATGAAATAAAAACTTTTGCAGTCAGAAGACAATGTTCGTAAATATCTGAACCCGAGCGAAAAGCATTACATTACAACAAATTATATCTATCGAGGCAACCCTAGCCCCAGCTATTTCTAACAGGCAATACAGCTAATAACTTTTGTGCAAATTATTAACACACTCTATGTCGTTGAGGATTATATTTTTTGAAATACGGCGACTGTTGTGTCTTCAAACAGTATATGATTGTCTTGGAACGAGACAAACGTCTTTTTAGCCTTTGATGCATAATAAAGTACTGCACGCTCTAATTCAATGTTATTTACAATTGTTTTAGCACTTTGTTAGCGTGCTAAGAATAATCGGATTCTATTCCGTAATATATGAAATATGACTGAAACGTAAATTTTGCCAGAGAGGTTTTACAGTGACAGAGAACGCCGTAAGGTATTTCTATAACACGAATGTAGAGTCAAGTGTAATATTCGGTTTTCTTTGATATGAAGAAATCATAAAATAGTATTATTAAAAATACAGAAAGAAAATAGTCAATTTTTCCTTGATACTCTTTCCTACTTTGTAGACTGGAGTACAAAAATATGTATCCACTTTTGTACCATGTCACATTTAACCATTGTTGTTTGTATGCGTAGTGTTGAGGGAATTGACAATTAAAGGTGAATGTGACAAGGTTCAAAAGTGGATACGTATTTTTGTACTCGAGTGTAGGTACTCGACAGTTTAGTTGATCACGCTGATATTTAATATATGTACTAGGTATATATAGCCTACCATAAGAGAACGTAGTACACACTGCTATCATTGAGTTGTATAATATGTATATCCATAACTTAACAGTCCCTCATTGAAGCAACTGTTATCAACTTCCCAATAAATCATTGTAGAAGTAGTTTGTAACAACGTGATGGAGTTCAATAACGCGACATCCACGCTATCTGTTTCTATGTGATCAGCGCAACGGGCTATCGCGGCGATAGAGCAGGTTAGTGCGTGCGCAAACGCAGAGGTCGCGGGTGCAGACTCGAGTACAATAATATGCATCCGTCTGAACCTTGTCACATTCACCATTAATCGAAATATCCCGCAACACACTGCATAGGAAAAAGAAAGGGGTAAATGTGACATGGTACAAAAGTGGATACATATTTTGTACCACTCACTAGTCACCGAAGATATCTCTACGAACTAATAATATAGTGGTGGCTTTAAAATTGATTAAAGACCTTCGCTCCGCTGTAGATAAAATCTTATTTTTCATATACTCGTATGTACCTGCTTCTCTAAGTGCGTCCTGCTTTCGCACACGTAATACTCCGAATAAAAACACGAAACTGTAACATTTTTATCAGTAAGTCAAAAACCGAACGAAAATAAATGAAGGTCATGTCGAATTAGTTTCAGTCCAAAAATAAAATAAAAAATTCAGATAGAATGACGTTTTAGATAGTCCGCTTCAAGTCGTAAAGGTTTTGTCTGTAGGTATTTCTATAATCTAAGGCAGTAGGCCCTTAGACAAATTTCCTAATTGATTGTCAGAGCAGGAAAAGAACGAACATCAAACTATAAAGGTTTGTTGCCAAACAAAAAGGTTATATGACAAGAACTAATAACAATAGTTCTGAATCAAAATGGAAAAAGATACCCTCAGTCCCTCATGGTGTGAATTCATCTGTCCGTCTGCCACGCCTGCTTATCTTAACAATAATAATAAATGACTTGAAATTTTAAATGTCTGCCTACCTTTAATCACCAACATATGCAAAAGACAACTTTCGATGTCGGACAGACATACATAGAAATAAAACCTTAATTATTTTTGAACTTAGCGCGGAACTCTTATGCGAAAAATGTACATGATCTAAGTTACACACAAACAATTGTGAATAACGAGTTATAAATGCCTCGTTTTATATACGTAATGCTTTATAACGTAGCAAGATAAATACGTAATGCAAAAACACTAATGGTTTTACAGGTTTATCCGTCTTATCATCGCCATAGAGCAATCACTGTGCAAAACGAATTTACAAATGTTAGTGGGCATCAAGATGGATAAACACCAATACTTACCCGCGTTTGCGAAAAATTGTAAAATGATCTTTCTGAAACTGGTAGAAATCGACAGTCTCGATGGCTATGTCTCGGATTGTATAAGAATATTTTTGCATCGAACCAATGTAGCAGTTAGAAAGAATTTTATTTAACAAAAAGTTGGAGTGGGAAGCATTCGAGAAATTACGTCAAATCTTCGCGTATTCGATACGAGAAACAATGCTTCCAGACAAAAGTCTTCAAACATTGCGAATTCGTACTATCCGTAATGACCTAACCAGTAGACACTTGAGATTCATGGCATAATTTATTATTATTATGAATGGTGGGTGCAATGCAATTGGGCTTCATCTCATTTGATGAAGGCTGTTAGATGGTAAGCCTGCGCACTCGAAAGCCTCAGAAGAAAAAGTGACGAATGGATAAGAAGAGCAGCAGATGACCGAGTACTATGAAGCACCTTGTGAGGATACACGACGCGTGAGTAATATAACACAAATAAACTTGAATCGCGTACAACGCAAGATACCCGACGCGACATGCGCTCAGAATGAGTGTAACCGCTGAAGATATAATTTGGCGGGATTGAACGATTCAGGATGCGTGGTGCGAGGTCATGCGCAATACTTTCTTACCTCGACCACAGAGACAGTGAATGAAAATAAGAACCGCAATGTACCTGCCGCGCAATGTTACGCGACGTAAAATACGACGCATAAATCCGGCGCTTACATGTTTTGTACCAAAGTATCGAAAACAAAAGACAAATTGAATCAGAATTTGCGAGTATTTATCAGTGTTTGTACCTTTTTCAAAGAAATTATAATACAATGCTAAGAGAGACGTTTAGCGAAATTATTGATGAAAAATCTAGAATACAGGTATAATAATAAAGTGATCATACTAGAGGAAGTTTTATCGGTTCTTTAAACGATAAATAAATGGTTCAAAACGATCAAATGATAAATACTCTGAAATTACTCGTACAACAAGAAAAAACGGCCGCTGGCACGACGCGACGTGCCAGTCACAAGATTCAGACTGTGCATTCGACATAAAATCGATAAAGCCGTAGAAAGTCACGGAGACGGACGGACACGACAGACTTTACACCAGAGACCAGTCCAGTGGCGATGCTTCAACTACTTACATTACATTGACATTGTATTATCAAATATCCGAAAGGTGATTAATGCCCCGCGCTGAAGAATTTAGGCTCAAAGTTAAACTCATTACGTAAGCTCAAGCGTCTACTTGACAAAGTCCTGATAGTTGAGTGTGTATGTGTTATCGCCCCCGAGTCAGAACAGTCCTATGCCTAAACCAATATTTGCCAGCGCCCCGTAAATAGTGTGTGCGCTTTATATTAGCGCCTCTAGCATAGGCAATTACATGTCAACGAATTCGGACAGAGTACTTGTATTTTACTATATTTATATTCATATCGTTAAAATATCAGCGCAATATACAACAATCATAATTTTGTTCAACTGTTGACTCATGCAGAAATTATGATTATGATAATATATATAATGAAAGTGTAAAGTGTAATGTTACCATGGTAACGATCATGTGACAGGTGACTGCTGTAAGTGAGAATAACTTTCTGTTAGTTTCTCACAGATCGATATTTAATCTCACTATAGTTTCCAACATTCTTCAAACACTCGTGCTTGTGTGATAAATGTTTACAGTCTACATGCAAAAGATACCCGTACTTAACGCTATCCCTCTCCTAATATATCCATAGAATAGCTGGCTTTGATAAGTACTTACCTTAAAATAGGATATGAAATTATAGATCCGCGATAGCAGTTACGCCGCTAATGGTTCATAGATGGCGCTTTTAACGATAATCGAAAAAAGTGTTTAAAATGAAAATTGAGATTTACTGTGAAGTTGTATGTTAATGATACTCATTTCGCGACATCACAATCTAATGTCCTATTTTTAGATAGTTACTACACAAATCCAGCTATTATATTTTAAAAGATTAAGGCAACATAAATTTAATATGAAACTTAGATGGAGGTGGATCGCCTTAATTGACTAATCATTGCCTGCCTTGTCTAGCAAAATTGCAATAAGTCTTGAATTTCATATTTCGTGAGCTAACTTGTTTATTTCCCTGCATTCATGATGTTATCGTGACATCGAGCCGTCTTGGCTTTTGGCCAAACACTTTCACTTTATTTATGAAGCCATTGCTTTAAACTATAACTAGTATTTTTTTCCCTTCCCGTTTTATCCCTGACGGATCATTATGACTTTGTGAGGGAACGTCTATTATTGCCACTTTTAAGGGAATGGCCCTGTATGTATTATGCATTCAGCGTTTCTCGGGGAAATGTTATTATGGTGTGTGATTAATTCAAATGAATGTTTCCCATTGATCATTAATATTGTTTTAGTATAGAATTTTTTAATCCCTAAAGCAACACCACATTACCGTTAATGACCTACTGGCTCAAGACATCATTGAAACAACACATTTGGGCGTCATCTAACAATCCTTTTTTTAGCATACTTCCATATATTTTATGTATAATTCACAAATGTTTTAAAAATAAAATTGAAGGGTGAAAAATAAAATCAGTTTCTGAATAGTGAATATGTGACCAAAAACCTATTTGTGATCTCATTTTATTTCGGAGGAATATATTCATCCTCTTTGGGTGACTAAACCATCGCAGTAACAGCTATTGCCAATGAGGCAGTACTCTCATTTTCGTCATAATCAGCCGAAAAACGTCTACTTCTGAACAAAGTTCTCCCGGGATGCTTGAATCCAGCGATTCCCCGCGACCTTTACCAGGTCGTCGGTCTATCTAGTAGGTACCACGTTTCCCGGCACATCGTCACCACTGTTACTTTAATCCTCAAATTTAAAAAATTAGTTCATCTTGGCGACTCTCAAACTAGGTGTTTGAGAAACTACCAATTAAAGAAATAAAATGAAATGAAATGAAAATCATTTAATCCACACTATCAGTCCATATTTTTTCAAATTACAATTATGAATACAAAATGATGTCAAATTCCAATGTTAAAATAGTATATCAAATTAAATTAGTATGTCAAGTATTAAAATAATCGAATAGTTAATTAATGAATATCAAGTGATAGGTCGATGGTAATTCTGACAAAGATACAAATAAATACTAGTAGTTCTATACATCCAAGTATTACTAAGACAAATAAAAGCAGTTAATTGTAGGCATGGGTCTCAGGCTACACATTTTCAGTACCTATAAGCAGACCTCTCATTGTACGGGAGGCCTATACAAAGCGAGGTCAGCTTATGCTGGAAATATATCGTTTCCTTCAGCCATACCCTAAATTAAACTTTAAAAAAATTCATTTACAATTTACATCAGTGTTGAATGCGTAATACTGTGTTCTAAATTCAATTTTCTTCGATATGGAAGAATTAGGATGGGAGAATTAGTCCTGAGCAAACAGTAATGCCGCGCTCACTGATTACGAGATGAACCGTTTGCGTGTGATGTGTACCTCAGTAATCAGCTCCACGGAATGTCAAGTTAATGACTTTTGCCCGCATTCTAACCAATAATAATATAATTACAACTTAAACTAGACAAGTGAATGAATACCCATATATGCTTACTAATTAACAGACAATGCAGCGTAGATTATAGTTAGAAGTTACATAATTAGATTTTATAGGAATTGTTGGTTTGAATAAGTCGTTGTATTTCATTCAGGATGTTTTGTTTATACTACTTGCTTATTACAAGATACAAACGAAGTAATCGGAGTTGTGATTAATACAAGACAGTGGCCCTTAGATACTACTGGGTAGTGGAAACGTTTTAAATTAAATATCGAGGACGGAGTAAATATGAAAATAATTTTAAAAAAATTGTCCAAAAATTGAAGATAAAATAAAACAAATCAATGAATTATGCACTTTAACTAGAGCAAATAAGACAGTATGTATCACAGAGTATGTTTTTCGAGTTCGAGTTCACATAGTATTTATCGACCCCCATGGGATGACACAGAATGATCCTATTCTAAAGCCGTGACCGCAGAACCAACCGATAAAGTAACTTAAAAACTATAGTATTTTGCTCACGGTATCGTCCGCGTAGACTTCAGAATAACACAACGGGGCTCTCTTACTGTACCAGGATCAAAAGTAACTTATGTCCTTCTCCATGCCACAGGCTAAGTGGGAAATTTCATCGCGATTGTTCGTGCCCTTGAAGCGCAAAATGGTAACAAACAAACCATCTTTGCCAGTATGAAAACATAATCAATTATGTATTTGCTTGAAACATACATGCAAGAATAATCCGTAGGTTAAATACAAAACTAATCAAAATAATAATTAAATAAACCAATCTGTTTCAAATATTTGAAATGGAGCTACAAATTGTGACGTTTCTAAACACAAATATTTCCTATGGTGAAATGAGCCAACCTCCCCTAAACAAGGTCACGAGACTGGAAATGAAACCGCACACGGTTCATAAATAAAATATAATCCGACCGGCCAGATGCGTCCATCTCAAACAAATCACATCACTCGTTTTCAGATGAAGAAACAACATATAATATAGATGGCTATAATCCCGCTAAATCCCTCTATAACGCGTACACAATGTTTTATTTAGTCGTGTTTTACTACGTGATAGTAAAAGAGATTGCGAATATACGACTTAAAGCGCTAGACGGGAGTGTCTCGACGCCAACTCATAATCTAAGTGTATTTTATCCTTACATCTACATGTAAGGCGGTTGAGAAGTCAATAAAATTCCGTTTAGCATTTCTTATTCACGAAACTATAGCTTAATAAAACGACGCATGTATTTCTAAGAGGATTTGTTCTCTCACAAGCCGATGTTTGTGTACCATGCTCTGTGATGTGAATATGAAGTGTCGCTAAACAATGTTGAAGGGAAGAAAAGGCTGGAAATATCAATTTTGCCTCCGTTGTGCTATCATGTACACACAGGCTGTTTTAACAAACAACTTGTAAATCTTGTCGATCCAGACTATTATTTATTTTAATGGATTAAATAATACGTATGGACGTTTTTGCGTTGAGTCATTTAGTAAAGCTCTTCTATTTCAACAAAAGATTCGTTTATTTGAAATCGCGAAGATAGCTAGCATTAATTTACGCCTATCTTGACCCATCGAAATCTACCCTTTGTCGATCGCCACTACGCGTTTACCACAATCATCCGGGTTTGTAGGCGGATCTTTGACCTCAATATTTCAGTAGGCCACAGGTATAGGCGCTGCCTTCCGCGTATCACCGTTTCCCATGGTGGGATTGTATTCTGAACCCGAAACCTACGCAACGTGGTATCCACATTAACAGGAATTTGCTCAGAATGCTTATTGCTTGTATACAAAATTTCTTTACAGACATAATCTTTTAAAAAAAAAAGAATAACTGGCTTTGATAACCTAAACATATAACATCGGATTATGTCGGAAAATGAATTTCACTGTCGTACTACTTTAATGTCAGCAACAATAGCCGAAACGCAGCTAATGGTTTCTAGATGGCGTTCTCAACAATAAAAATTAAAAAGTGTGTAAAAATTAAAATTGTGTGTAACTATAAGTTGTACCTACCATTACAATCCAATGTTCAATTTTTAGATAATTACTACACAAAGCCAGCTATCCTATTTTTTAAAGTGAAGATAATTTATGAAAGAAATTTCGTATGAAACTTTTATCGTCAAAATCACCTTCAAATTGACATGATCTTCACAAGAACAAATTCCGGAGAAATGGGATGCATCCCTTTCGCAAGATTCAACTGAACGACGGGGTCTAATATAGACGTTATAAATAAAGGAACCCCGCCTTTTATTCTCCAACACCGTAAGGTTCGTTCGAAGGAAAGGTTTAAAACAATTGCTGTACCGCTTTAATAAATATTTATAGTGTACAGTCACCAGTTGATTACATTTTCGAGCACCGCAAATTCATTCTGGTACGGTAAGGTACTGGGTAAATTCAGTCGTGGGACTCATAAGTTTATGCTAAACTACGAAACTCATATCACAAACTCTGGGCTTTCCTCGTAGCTTCGAGGCTGTTGGACTCTTGTCAGGTAAACGTGCCTTTAGATTCCCAGTTCATCATGTCCCGGTTAGCTCACGTAATAACAGAATGGTCGGGATAATGATAAGGAACTATCCATACCTATTACTATTATAAATGCGAAAGTGAGTTTGCTTGCTTATTTATTTGTTTGTCTCTCTTTTACCTCGCAACGGAGTGTCAGAATAACTTGATTTTTAGTACAGAGATAGAGATATTTCTTTTTAACAAGTAGATCCCTCGGGATTTCTGAAGTCAACGTGGACGACACGGGAGAAAGCTAGTAAAATTATATATCCTCAAATTAAACAACGAAAAAATTACTATTCATACAACTCATTCACAGCTGGACATGACATACTTATGTAACTAATAGATCGTCGCTACTATCGAAGTTTCCTGAAAGTCGTCGCGACAAAGTAACGTGTTCACGTGTTTGTGCGCGCATGCGTAGTACAATGCTTCTGCAATAAATTATTCTGATTCACGGATGAACGAGTAATAGTCGACCAAATTATAAAATGCTTGAGCAAAGGTATCACAACAACCGTGGTGTTTTGTATACGTGTACGTATTATTTATAATAAAATTCTTCAACTATGCCGAAAACGAATGCAGAATATTGTCGTGATTATCGAGAAAAAAGCAAAATTAAGGGAAAGGGAAAGCAAGATCAAAAAGACATCAAAAAGTTCAATTGAACGTATTCGTGAATTTCAAAATTTTTGAAGGTTTCACTTATACCACGTTTGAATTGCTACACATGTTTTATTCTTTGAAAGCTGGTGCTTCCCGTGTGGTCGCATTTCAATTTGGTCTAGTTGTGATAATGACATCCTTTTAGGGCAGTTGATGTCGGTTCCAGTTATTTTTGAATGCCTTAATTATATTCTACAAAATCTTGAAAACATGAATGACCACCCAGGCTTACACACTTGGCTTTTGTTAAATAAATGATCTCATTATAAAGTCACGCAATACTGATGCAATACAGGCTTATTCATGCGTTAATATGGAGATTATAATCATTGAAATCAGTTACTGACGTTGGCCTGCCGTTATCTACATACGACTGATAAACTGATAGGAAATTGTAGAAACGAGGTGTGTCTCTTCTTATGCGTATATCAAACGAGCGTTTTGGACACTCACATTTTTGGACGCTTAGGACAGTAACATGTTGTAGTCCAAATAATAAAAATAAAATAAAAAATAGAAAAATAAAAATTTAATTTGTATAGAGGTAAACTAGTAAACCGCACGCGCAAAGAAGCTGCATCAACTGACAGCAGTAATGTGGCTTTTTAGGTGACGTCTGTCAGTTGAGTACTTAAAGGACTCGATAGATGGCGCGGAAGAGCTCGAAATTATCTGTAATAAATCATCATGCCAGTCCACACCTAGGTCCTCACAACCCCCAAAAGTATTGTTAACAATTTTGACACATTTATTTATGAAGCAGTTATATTCTCTTTGGTATATGTATGATATAGGATTTAATGGCTTTGCATCAAGGAATTCAGTATATAGACTCCTTGCTTCAATTTATACGAAAAAATATACATTCAACAGTAAAATTTTGCTATGACGTTGCCTATCTATCCATGAATGAAGAACCATTTTTTTTATTAAAAAAAACGTCTATCCTCCATCGATAAAATGCGTAGCCCCTCTTTGTGCTAGTTCAAACGCCACTGACCGTGGCTACCTTAACAAATTAATTTTACGGGGTGTGTCAACTTCGCCGAAATCCGGTAAGCATCTAACACTAGAAACACAACGTCACGCACCGACGAAAAAAAATTAAAAAAGTCATCATTTAGCCCTCGCTTCACGCCGCCGTCAATTAGCATGTCGTTTGAAGATGCGCTACTCGCAACCACGACCGATTTTGGTTGCGACACGACTTAATGCTAACTGAAATGTGATTTACACCGTACTGCTAGGATTTTAGAGTCGATTATTTGTCAGTGGAAATATGAAATGCGGCATTTCGTAATATGACAGTTGAGTCGGGAGCGTGAAGTCGTGTGCGCGACATATGAGTAATGACAACAACGCAGTGGCGTGTGTCGTCTGCCTAGAACGTTCCCAGATGTGCGTTGAATGCACGGACGGACCGCACCGGTTATGCAGCTTCTGAGATACGTACCTATCTAGCAGCACGTGAGGAATGTAAACCCACATTACACTAGGAATGGCTCTCTCCTTATTATTCAACAAAATCATAATACATTACCCTTATTGCCAATCTACATAAGTGCTATAGCATTATCTCTTAATCTCCGTAACAGAAATAATCGAGAGGTAGTAAAGGAAGTAGCGGCGCTTAAATGAATCACCGGTAGCTCTAATTAGGAAAATTACCGGTACCTAGGCGATGTAAC
The DNA here is from genome assembly GCA_910589575.2 of Carcina quercana. Lineage (NCBI taxonomy): Eukaryota > Metazoa > Arthropoda > Insecta > Lepidoptera > Depressariidae > Carcina > Carcina quercana. The sequence goes on along the minus strand of OU342432.1, from coordinate 11,497,363 downwards.
AACCAAATACAACATAAACAAGCGCAGTCACGTAGGAAGACTGGCAAAACAAGCCCGGGCTTTAGATACCGTAGCCTGAATAAATAAATTTGGACGAACTAAGTTCTGAACACGAACGGACATTGCCCTGAGTTGTAATGTAAGCAGATAGTTGCTGCCTTACATACTTCGTTATTTCTAATTTTTATTTCCTTGATTAGCTTAGTCCTGATCCATGAGTCATATGAATTCAATTTTACAGATTAAAACGGTCACTGTTTATTATTATCAATAACTATCGACCCGTACGAATGCAATGCAGTGATGTGACATAACTCTGCTTCTAGGCGACGTATCAAAATGAAACACGCACCAGATTTCAAGTTAGACCTCTAGCAATACATCTGTGAAAATTTCATTCGATTTCATGCAGTAGTTTTTGCGTGATGCGTGTACAATAATACTGAAGTTCATAAAATTGTTTTTTCGGCTTCTGTTGCAATAATAAAGATCCTCGAATTCGTTTTTTAAAATTCAGTATCTATAATTTACAGACATCTGCCTGTTACAATTTTATTATACATATGTAATATAGATTTATAGATAATACGGCAAATGTCAGCATCAAGTTAAATGGACCACAGAACAAATGAAATTAATTGTAAATTTTGTAAATAATTTTAGCGCAATAATACCTTTTCTTATGCAATTTTAACCGCCTCCGTGGCCTAATTGTTACACTGGGTTACACGCACGGACTAATATCCGGAGGTACCGGGTTCAATTCCTATTGGGGGTACCTATCAGTATTCGGTTTGATTGGTGGTAGATCATTTTCTATGACTACCTGGACAGCTACCTAAGTATGTCGCCTAACAACAGTTTTAACAGCGCAGTTGTGTTCCGCTATGAAATGTATCAGAGGCAGCGCCCCATTAGCTCGAAGCTTCTGGGTGCGCACGCTTACCATCCAACGGCCTCATAGTCACTTACCATCAGGTGATATGAAGGCCAAGTGCAAACCAATCCTAAATAAAATAAAAATTCAGATCGTCCAGATATAAATATGGACATGGATTTAATAATATTTTGAGTATCTAATTTGAAATTTACATTAATGCTACATTTTACGTGAGTTGAGTTTATTGATTCAGATTAAATGTAGAAATAAATTGAAATTTTATGTTATAAATTTTTCCTCCATAATATCAAGAAAAGAAAATGTGGCCGGTATAATGACATACTAAATTGCTAGTACAACATAATATTACGTTCACCGTAAACTGGCGTAGAAAAGTATATACCCACTTTTGTACCATGTCACATTCACCGTTTCTTGTTCCTATGCAGTTTGTTTAGGGAAATGTCAATTAAAGATGAATATGACATGGTACAAAAGCGGTTGCATATATTTGTACTAGAGTGTATCTGCGAGCGAATGTACGAGTGTGATAGATTACTATGGATATACTTTCATGTCCAGTCTTTTATTTAATTATTTTAACATTCGAAAAGCGAACACGAGCGAGTGTAATGCAAAATAAACGGCGCGAGAGGCGCGAATGCGTTCCTCCTCAAACTGTTCGTGACGCGTTCGAAAACAAACAAAATATACCGCTATCCTGTCGTTTATTGCTCACTGAAAACTAAAGCTAGACGGCAAGCACTCAATGATTTATTATTTTTTCTCTAGTCTGATTTATGTGCCCTAAAGAAGTGTTCGCACGCATCTACTAGCGTATACCTATTGTAGATACAGATATATAAAAACAGGATGTATCTAGCCGATAATTAGATTGAAACTATTATTTAAATCACAAGAATATAAATATAGGATATTTTACAACTAGGTAGTGGTTTTGTTCCCTTAGGCTTACCCCGTTTCTAAATCAGAATGGTTTTGGCGCAGGTGCTAGTTTTTATGGAAACGACTGCCATCTGACCCTACACCCCAGAGGGAATCCTAGACTACCTTTTGGGATTAGGCTGTTAAAAGTTCATCAAGCCGCCCGAAGGTTTCTATCTTGGCTTAACGACTGCTGTCAAAGACAAAAACTGTGATCCACAGTATTACGTGCCTTTCAAAGCACGGAGTCATCTATATTTTCAGACAATCTAATGTTTCAGCCTGCAATGTCCTAGCCAAACTGGGGAAAGTTTTACCCGATACCTTTGAGCCACGAAGGCTATTTATTTTCCATTTAAAGAAAATTTGTGCAAGCCATACTTGCGTCTTTTAAATAATTATAGTATGAAAAACTAACACCACGCTTTTGTCAGTAACGCAGTCGAATAGTTCATCAATCCATTTCCTGACTCCATCATCAGAAACTCTTCACTTAGCGTGTTGTATTAGAGTCGTCAAAACAAGCCAAATTAGCCCAAACACGAGGTGTTTGTTTAGTAGTATCCTTTGAAGAGTTCCACTTTGGCTTGATTTGACTTTGCCATCAGGTGAGATGGAGGCCAAGTGCAAACCTATGCTACATTTAAAAATATTAATCAAAATTGTGATGACATAGAATACAACATGTGAATATGTATTTCGTCCCTAAATACCTAGAGTATTGGGAGTGCACTTTACACTTGATTAAACACAAATATATGAACCAAAAACGAAATATTTTTTATTGAGCTCCGAAAATCGTCAGTCAGCGCTGGAAGCTTTACTTTTTAAAGCACACTGTGTTTGCGGTGGACTGAAATAACTGACAAAACGAAACGTGTATCCGGTTCCTACCGCCCAAACTGGTGTTTGCTCGCTACGACCGCGACCGCTGCGTGCTCTTTGTAAGAGGGATTATACCATGATTTGCGGTAATGTGGTGGTGGTGCTCTTCAGCGAAGTAATCTTTACTCTTTGGCTCACAATCCGTACTCTGGCAAATCAAACGAGAGTAAAAATAACAACATATCTCCTAAAGTCTTTCATATACATTTTACATTACACATGAAGAAAAAAAATGTAAAATTGTTTATACTCGTATGTTTAAAAACTTATCTAAAGCATCATAAGAGGTTGGAATCTTCTTGTAAGTATAACAACACCTGTGCCAGGAGATTCCGCTCTTCTTATCCGAACCTACCTAAATTATATTTAAATGAAATAAAAGACAAACAATAAATGAAGTATCTATATAAAATAAAATAATGATATAAAATTCTATAAAAATAATTCGTTAAATTTTAACTTCAAAAGGTACACACATGACATATTTATTTTACTATTTTATTTTGACGGTGTTATACAAATATCTGTTATATAAATATAATATTAGATGATCACTGTACACTTTATCATTTTATATTTTATTTGAACTTGAAATTAGTACTTTGATATAAATAAATCTAATCTATAACAATTAACGAACTGAACTGAACAACTAAAAAAAAGAACTAAAAACCGACTTCAATTGCCTGAAAAAATTATTTATTTATTTTCTCAATGAGCGATCAATCCATTTCGATAAAATTTATATGGGACTCCCTGTGAAATATGCTCTACCAAACCTAAAAAGAATTACCAAAATCGGTTCACTATTGACAGAGTTATCGCAGAACACACATACAAAAAACATACACGTCGAATTGAGAACTTCCTCCTTTTTTGAAGTCGGTTAAAAAACCCAGCTAACATGTATTTTACTAATATTTAATTATGAGTTATTATTAATAATATTTAATTTTAACAACAAATGGCCGCCTTCTTCCTAATCCTTTACTATGATTTTAAAAACTATAAATAGTTATGCAGACATAAGATAAATGCCCTACTAAATCCAAACAGAGAATACCATGTCCTGGAAACCGAATCCGCGATCCCAGAAAAGGCAATAATAGCTATTATATTTTCAGCAGGCATTATATTAAAGCCGCTTCTAAATGTAAGCCGATATATTCCCGAATGTAGTTGTAAAGTAGCTAGGCGTTCAATGATCGTAGTTTGATGTGTTTTTAATATAATTATTTCTATGCAGAAGAAGTGAAGATACTCGTAATCACACACCCTTCACTTCGACGTGGTAACGTCACATGCATTATAGTCGTTTGAATTCAGCTCTAGCTTGATCACTGAAGTTCATGGAGCCGGTACGCAAATATCCCCTAGTACCTCTACACATCCTTGGACATGGAAATTCTACGACATGAAATGATACGGGATGACCCTATCTTACAGCAACAATATCGTGGCCATATCATAAAAACATTAGTCTCGTATCTTCCCTCCCAGTCTTTCTATTTTTTAGTTAATGTATGAAGGAATCACTGAGTCCTTTTGTTAATTAGTTTTGCATTTAGATGTTGTAGATACATGTCCAATACAGTAAATTAGCTTTAATTGAATTCAAAATAATTGAATAATGCGCTATATCAACGCACGCCCAAGATAACGAACAAATAAATTATTAGTGACTTCAAAGTTAAGAGGGTATGCTGGTGTCAAAGCGCCCATACAAACGTAGTCCAGTCATATTTTGAGTATTAAGCTATGAAAGTCTATGAAATTTTCAAGACACAATCTAGAAACAAATATCTGTGTCGGTGGCGAGTCAGATTTTCGTTTAAATATATACTTACAGAGTTACAGGGCGTCAAAGAATTGTATTTTACGGTCATAAAAAGCCCCAACTTCGAACCAGATTTACAAGAGAATGAATCGATTTAGAACAATTTGGAAAATCTGAAATTTCATTAGTATACTGTATTAAAAAAATGGTTACATATACTGTATCCTTCAAATGATCCCTGGACTACGAAACATCCAAATAACGGGTGGATAACTCCGCGTAGTGTATGCTGTCTCACCGTAGGCGCTCGGGTAGGATAGGGCTCGGATAGGGACAGCTACAAAACAATCCAAATTTGAACGCGGCCACGTGGTCTAACCAACATAGCCTCTTAAGTGTAGCACTGCGTCGGCGTCGGCGCAAGGGACGTTATTATGATGAATTAATTTTTTAAATATAAGCTAAAGCAATAGACAAAGAAGTCTCTTAGTGGAATGATAAAAAAATATTAATAATATGAAGGACTTGTTTAGTATTTATACCCAAAACAAAAAAAATTGTAAATACCATTTTAAAATTACGAAATACGTTCTGTTTTAATCAGGATCAATGACGATACTAAACTTCATGTTGTAAGAAATGAAACTATGTTAAATACAACAAAAATGTTCGCTTATGTACGGGAAAATATTATGAACGTATAAAGGACTTGAGTAGTCGTAGCAACCCGAAGCTTATATGGTGACATGTGTCCAGGCGAACAGCTTTTGGGGTCAATCAACGAACCGACTTGGGACAGAGATACTCGTAGACACCTTTTTCTGGCGAGCTGTCAAACCCAGCTGCGAGGTCCCAAAGCGGCTCTTACAATAATAGTACAGGAAATATCCGTTAACAGTTCAAATTACCCACCCGATCACTAAACTAAAAATTACTAACGAGTCTCCGTTATTTAGGACAGTGAAATTTTTTCTGGGTTTTTAGAGTAGCTATGGGATATTTTTATGACAACGTTTTAAATAGTTTAATGAATGACTCACCCCAAACGTTTCGAATACGTTGAGCGGATAGTCCAACCTAACCTAACATGAAATTTAGTGGTCGTGAGTTCATACGTACCTTTTTTATGTTTGATAGGTTTACACTTGGCCTTCATCTGATGGTAAGTACGATAAAACCGTTGGATGGTAAGCGTGTGCACCCATAAGCCTCAGCTACCTTTCATACTGGAACACAACAGTGCTATTAACACTGCTGTGTGGCGGCAGACTTAGCTATCATAGTGGTAGGTAACCAGGCGGACACAGGAAATGCCCTACTACCAACCAATCCGAGTACTGATAGATACCCATTAGGGATCGAATCCGAGACCTCCGGGTGGTAAGTCGGTAAGTAATACGGTAAGTGCAGACAAAGCATCAGTAGTTTCTAGTAGTAGTTGTTAGTCATGTTTAATAAAATTGCAGCAAATAAAGTATTTGGAAACACCAAGTTTTCACTCGGCTGGCGGCAAGTTCGCTTCTTCGGTGTACGTCACCAACAGAACCTCAAAGTGGAAATTAAATAAGGACAATCCATTCGTTCTGCATCAGAGACTCGCCCGCTGCATTATTCAACGTATGCTAAATCTCTGGATTAATAATAGATGAAGGGGAAGGTGAATTCCTCGCAATCGACGAAGGAATTGAGTTGTGACCCTTTCAGGCACTGAAAGGGGTAGGCGACCTTTTGTCTACGCAGGAAATTCAATGATAATTTCTAGCATCTCGATCGTTATTCGAATTTTGACGAGCAACTTTTGCTATAAAAAACGGCAAAGTGCTAGCAGGATTCGCGCACCGAGGGTTCCGTACAGACTTTTCTGAGAAAAAGGGTTCATGTTTAAAGTTCCTGCCCTCAAGGTTCTTTTGACCTAGAATCATGAAATTTGGCAAGAAGCCAGGTCTTACAGAACAAGTACAGGAATTAATCTACCGAATATGAACACCGTGTAGTTTCAATCACTTAATTTTTTAAACTGCAGAATAAAGTTAGTCCTAAATCTGACTTATTTTCGTTAGTGCATAATTTGGTGCTTATGACCTTACCTACTATTTATGATTTTCAGTGCGTTAATTTTTCATATTCTGTTCTAAATCCTCTGTGCGCGAGTCCGACTCGCACTTGGTCGTCATTTTCCTTTTTTTGATGATAATGGGTTTTCACTTGGCCTTAATCTTACCTGACGGTGACGATAAGGCCGTTAGATAGTGTAAACACGCACACCCAGAAAGCCTCAAGTTAATGACAACGCTCTGTCTCTGCTACCTTTCATACCGGAACACGTGCTATTAACACTGCTGCTTTGCGGCACACTTAGGAAGCAAGGTGAGGTACGGAACCCTAAAATGAAATAATTATGTATGTCACTAGTATGTCACCCGTGGTTTTTCCTGCTTACGAATTCCTCCTCGGCGGTTCTAAATTGAATGGATCATAGTTTCAAATTTCAAGTCTCTAACCCAAATTGTTGGACAATCCAAAAACTTTTAAAACTTTTTCAACCCCTTATTGTCGGGATTTTTAAAATACTTAAGTTACTTCTTACAAGGGATCGATGTTCTTAATTTCAAATTTAAAACCCAAACGGGTCGGATTGGGCGTTGTTACTGTCAGTCAAGAAAGCCTTTAGGTTGAAAAATATGAGTATATGCGATTATGATGAATAGTACTAATACCAGGTATATATACGAATATAAATCAATCTGATTCAGTCTATTTCAACAGCCAGTTGTGACCTTATCTAGGGAGGCGTACTTAATCGTATTTTCATGCTTTAGGTCCCAAGCTTAACCTTCATGCCAATGTATTGATACCATGCCATACAAATCAATGCACGGTTCCTTAACAATTCCGTTAGGGATAGATCAATACATCGCTTAATATGAAACTGTCGTATCTGGCAGATAAAAACTATAAAAGGCTGAGGAAATTGTGTAACTGAACCGTTGAGCAAGTTTGTAGGCAGTGCGCGTGAGCACAGCCCGGCGAACAATCGTCTCCGTAATGACCGTAACGAGTTCGACGGCGATCCCGTTCGCGTAACATTGTTTAGGCTAGTCGACGATGACCTCTACGAGTGACGGTTTAGAATATCTTTGAAGAATCTTCATCAACTCTAGCTGTGTAGTGTTCTATTCTAAACTACTAAACTAAACTAACTAAACTATTCACGACATACGTCAAAACAATAAGATTCTAACTATTAAGAAAACAGTTAAGTGCGAGTCAGACTCGTCTATTTTGGAATAAACAATGACAGTCAATTAGACAAGCACAATAAGGACTTTTACATCGCACGTATGGAACCTTAAAAGAGATATTTTTCGCTAATCCTCCGTAGGTATAATTGTCAATGGAATGCAACCGCGTTTTTTTCTTCTTCTAGTGATACAAAATTATTTGCGTAACTCTTAGAGTCAGCGTCACACTTCGGACACAGCGAAGAAATGTCGTGATAGTCCATTCATCGAAAGGATGACGTTTGTTTTCGGGAAGGTTACCGATGCCTAGAGTTAACCTACGATCATTATATTAGTTCTCGTAACTATATATAGTCTTAATTTCTATGATATACACTAGTAGGTCACCCGCAAATTTGCTCGCGCAAAAATACATACCGTAGCTGTTCTATAAATCTTCAAATAGATCAATGTTTAAATATTGTAAAGTAGGTATAATGGATATGCACTTGGCCTGCATCTCTCGTGATGGTAAGTGCCGATGAATACGTTGGATGGCAAGCATGCGCACGCAGAAGTCTCAAAGTAATGAGGGGCTGGCTCTGGCTACCTTTAACACCGGAACACAACAGTACTATTAACACTGCTGTTTGGCGGTGGACTTCGGTAGCACGGTGGTAGCTACTAGAGGGCCATAGGACATGGGTCACTTCTTTCAGGGGAGCTGAGGTATCGCGGACCATTGTGCGACGGTGAACGTTAGTTCTGTACGCAGTACTATATTGACTCTGTGGCAGCGTGTCAATGATATGTCAGGCGCGAGCCGAGCTAAATAATGGAAGTACACCTTTTGTCTAGCAACTACTCGGCTTTTGCTCGAACAGAAATAATGAGTTTCAAACTAGAATAACTTATCCTTGCCCCGTTTCATTTAAAACAAAGTGGGCAAACACATTATTTTGAGACGAACAATATAAATTAATAAGTTACATTGCTTTGGAAGTTAACAAAGTTTAGTGATGGTGACGTCATCACACTTTACAAAATTATATTGTTTCTAGTCGTTAAAATGTCATTAAGTAGAGCCATCTTGACATGAAGACGATATCCGGACGACAAGGCTTCCGTTCACATTGCGTTCCAAATCTGAGCTAACAAATGGAGTTGACAATATTTTCTCCTCACTAACGAAACTTTATTTTAAGATACACGAAAAAAAGTATGTTTAAAAGGATAGAGTCTAGTTCATTGCCTTTCCATTGTTCGGTCAAAGAATCTGGCACGGCTAAAGTACTTAGTACGGTCCACTCTGAAAGTACAGAAACTATCACTGTTGCATAGGTTACGATACGAGATTTTGATTACCCGGTATCATATCATTCAGAGACGTCAGACTTCAATATTTTACAACCTAACCGGCCACGCAATAATACTATCTACTTGTACGGAGCCCTGTCAGTCTTATCGTCTGGTTGTGATTGATTTTTATATTTATAAAGACAGCTTGAATATTGACGACTTCGATATTTGTATCACTGAGATTATGTCGAAGGCGCTACATTCCTATCGAACGATAACTCATGTATCGTGATACTAATTTAAAAAAATTATCTTATCGTGCTGGCTCCAGTAAGGTGCAAACATCTTGAATAAACATGTCACCCGGTCGACTCACGAAAAATGTTTTTTTTTTCGGACGAAATGAATGATAGCGCTCTATGGGAATATTGGACTGAAAATCATTGATTTAATGTTATCACTAACATTCGGCAGTTACACGTTAGAAATATCTACGTCTAAACTAATAAGCTAGATAAAAGTACCGCGTGGTCTGGAATTTGAAATTAGGCTCATCCCATATCTTCCCGCGTGCATTCCAGAAGGCTACTAATAGAGTTTTTCAAGGGCACGGACGGGCAGAAATTAATGTAAGAAATGGATAGGTGTATTTGATTGTTAAAGGAATAAAAAATGAGCCACCATCGCTAAGTTTCAAAAACATATATCGTAAAGAGTAACATCGAGAGTGCGATGAGATTGATCCGACAATGTTATTTTGATATTTCTCGGTACAAACGGAGAATACGCGATCGATTGATCCGATAATATCGGTAGCGATGCTGCTGCCCCGTCCCAGATATCTCCAGCGGGGAACGAAGTTGGCATAGATATAAGGGATCAAAGTGTAGCGTGGGCGACCGACCCAATACCGTGCAGTGCATCGCTTGCGCACGACGACGCATGTGCACCGGACCTTTCCACCACACTCGCGCAATTAATTTGGACGCACAATAAAATTGATGACTTCCATTAGCACACGCAGGACCGTATTTATGTATGTGCAAAATGCTTTGATATATCATTGCTGTGTCATCTTTTGCCACATACTAAATTCGATATCAAAATCAAAGATTCAAAATGAAAATAAATTAAAGTTAACAGTTTGTTTTCTAACCAAAACAGATGGGATTTTTTAATAAAACAATGATTTGTTTTCTTATGTATTTTTTCAATGTACAAATTTTAAATACAATATTTTGTTCCTTAAAGCCAATTAAATTTCCGTTAATTTATAAGACGAAGCCGTGCCGCGCCGGCATCGTGCGTTTTATGTACTTTAGATTGAGGTTATGTTGTGATTCCGATTCGGGGTGAAAACCGGCAAGAAAATTTCCGTAGAATTAACCACTGAAAATTATTACCGGTAAGGACTAAAATCGTTTGCAAGCTCGTGTACTGAAAAGGTCGGGGAGACGTCGGAGGCTGCGCGCGCACCCGGCATGGCCGCCGTCGCTCACCTGACTTCCGTTACACCTCGAATATCATAACTGAATTACAGTGAATTTAACACGTCCTCCGCGTTATTGTCTCGTCCAGGTGGTATCTCCGCAGAGACCATCGGACTGCGACCGGCGCTCGAGCGACAACGTTCACTTTTGAACACGACTAATCAGCTGATTACCAAACTTTACCGGTGTTTATGTACCGAACTGAGAATAACCGTCACTGGTACGAGTAATGTTACACATTATTCGCGTCGAGTGTAAGGAAAGATATCCACGTATTACGTAGACCGGTGCATAGGCAGGGGGATGCAGCGCGGCCGAGGGCCGGCGACCGACGTACCTGGACTAGTCTGCCAGCTGAGTCCTCCGACGAACATCTTCCTGCAAGACAAACATAGGATTAGACGCTGGGTGCGATGTCCGAGCACGTCATCTCCGGCGCGGACAGCGGGGCGCACGTACCCTGGGTCGTTCGGCACTTCGGCGGGGCTGTGTGCCACATCCTGGTTTTGGGTTTCCATGGGATCGGGCGCCAGCGGGCGCACTACGACTACTCGCGAGCGACGGCGCGGCGGGGACGGCTCCCGGAGTCGCTCGGCTGCACTACCGACTACCGGCACGAGACTGGCGCGCGGCGCACCCCGCCCGCCACGCAGCGCCGCCGCCGCTCCCCTCCCCCCACACAGCGGACGGCCCCGCGCCCCGCACCCACGCCCGCCCGCACCAGCGCCGCATCGATTCATTCACTTCGTACACACACAATTATTCATACGGGCGACACGAACGCGGCTCGAGCGCGCTAGGCACCACCACGTGAGCGCGCGGCACGTGCTCGCCGCGGCCCCCGCGCGTGCCGCCCCCCGCGCTAGCCGCTCCCGCCCCGCGCGCAGAGCACGCCCACCACGCACCCACGCGCTACCCACCCCACACTACAAATTGTACAAGTATCGCACACTTACAAAACTGTTGCCAACTATACACATACATATACCGTTATTTCCTTTTTTTTAAACATAATTTATGATTGTAACGAAATTTTACTATTCTAAAACAATTTTACAGTACCATTTTTAAAGTAATCTTGGCACTTTTGATTTCAAACCGAAAATATATACTAACACAATATTGTAGGTAAACATACAATCTGTCTTTGTACATAGTTGTGTGTGACGTAACGTGGCTGTAGAGACAGACCACAACGCGATGCTACGTAACGTAACGCGTAGCTCGCTACGACGAGATATGTCTACGGGGTCACGAGCGCGCTACGACCGACCGTCATACGCAGCCAAGGTTGCAAATCAAATCATACAAGTTGATACAGTTTTTAAACACGTCGTTTATTATTATTACAGAGTTTCACAAGCTCGCCACAATTACAGGGAAAGGGCAATATACATTTTGGATACAACCATTTAAGTTTACAACCATAGTTTACAACAGTCAAATAATGTTATTGGAGATCTGTTCAATAAAAAGTAACGTGATTATAGACAACGATACCAAATATCACAAACTATAAAGCATTTATAAAAGTCTACTTGTTTCTTCGCCTTAAACAACTGAACTAGATATATTTTAGCAAACAAAGGTGTAAGACAGATTGCTTTCTCATGGAGTAAAGACAAAAACAATAACAAGCTACCTTAACTCTCAATTATGCTTACATATTACCGAAAATCTCCGGGTTAGTTCAATAAAGTCTGCAACAAAAAGCATTACAACGGTCGTTTAAAAAGTAGTCTACATGATACATATAATTTCAACGATCGTCCATATGTCTAAGTCATACAATACTACTTTGACGCTACGTGCATAAAACTTTGAAAGAAGATCACGTAGTAAGTTCAAGTAAACTCATCCCCATATAAAATGTAATGAAAACTAGCTCCTTTCACAGGTTATCTCTGGATGCATGATACAATTTTTCCATTATTGTTTTTTTTTTCTATTTTATGATGATAAGCATTTATTTAACACTTTATCACTTCCTAAACGTAACCTTATTTTATTATGTTTGGACTTTTTATCATTAAATCATTTTCAAATTTTGTAAGTTAAGAACTTAATCGTAGTATCACACAATTAAATAAATAACATTCGATGAAAATTACGACAAATTAACAAAGGGCCACCTAACTTTGATTCTAAATTTCTTTCAAGGTTGCTTAGTTACAGACCAATTATTCATTTTGTCTCAGTACAAAACATTTTACCAAGTGTTGCCATTTCATAAATATCTACGAGCGAGCACAGACTACTAATAATACAGAGATATAGAAGAATCGTTTCACAAAGACGTGCAAATAAATAGCTACTCTTACTACGACATAATTTGCAATTGGGTAGTTGACTAAACAATTCATGCTTTTATTCAAAAAGATAAATAAATAGCCCTGTCAGAGATTTTTCGATACTACTAACCCTTTTTTAATATAACTGTAATTCAAGCCACGTGGTGCAAAAACGGTCCATACAAATCGATCACAGGCTGTGACGTAACGTCGTAAATTGTAGCGTTAAAATGTATGAAGCTTTTAACAATATTTGAGTGTTTTATGTGCCACGCCCATATTAAAAAACATTCAAAATGTATTGTAAAAACTATTTTTATAATTCGCATAAGTTGATTTGTTGCATTTTTTAAGAACTTCAAGTAAAAAAATTGTTTTTATTTTTTTGAAGTTTTATAATACCCATACCCATTATGATATAATATACAACCCAATCTGATTTGAATTTGACCCAATCTAATTACATACGTATGGATCAACTACCCAATTCTCTTCCACAGTGCTACAACCCTAAAGCTATATGCTGCCTCACCCCGGGGTGGCAATTGCCTACGAAATCACGCCTGACACTCACCGCTACTGGCTGAAAGGAATGTGAATATGACATGATACAGGGATGCACAGATATAATGTTTAGCTGACTGTACCTGTCACCTACAGTAATCTGCGCCAATGCCAACATTTGATATTAGTCTGCGCGCAAGTGCTACTCACCTCCTGAAGAACGAGGGCTAATTTGGGCTTCTTGGAATCATAAATCCAGCGTGCGCGAGTTCGATTCCCAACGCTACATATCTCTGATACTCGGTTTGGCTATCCAAATAGCAGTATTACAATAACTGTGAAAGATAACATAGCCATCGCCTTATTGATATTAGGCTTCTGGGCAAGCACTAATTCCATACAATGAACTTATCTTCCACTTAATATGCAAATACATCGTTCATTTTGCGCGCAACCTTTATCAAATGTGAGTATACCTCTAATTATGATTTTTTAAATAATTTGTATTTATCCCTATTAGATAGACTATGTAAACAAGCCTTTTTTCGAGAAAATAATAAATCCAGAATCACTTCTATACTTATAGTACCTATCATAATTATATTTTCTAGGTACGGACAATAACACAATCTTTATTTATATCTAAAATTCATTAAAGATAATATTTAATAGCTATAGTTATTTATAAATCTAGTAGTAATTAGTAAAGGTACATAACACAGCCGTAATGGAGGAAAATTATAATGGAATGATTTTAGTCCACATTATTATTGTGAATACATTTTCCCTTTGTTTCATCAAGATAACCAAATTTGATAACAAAAACTAAAACCAGTTATGTAGGTGGATTTTGTCCCTATATAAAACCTAGCTCGATATCAAGATCTAGCTATAATTAACTTCCAGTCAAATTACTCTTACGTAGGTGGAATATAAATAGAATTATATCGTATTCCACATCCAGTGGAACCACCCTAGGATTTGTCTATTTGTATTATACAGCACAAAACCTGTGCAGAACACTACAAAAATGGTAATAAATAAAACAATAAAATTTTAAAATATAACAAAATTTACAAAAAATTAAAAAAAAATTAATTCCATACAAATATTACTAGTTATAAAAAAATATGTTTTCTGTCTAGATAACTAACTGTCAATCAAAATTTTTAATCTATATGAAACAAAGGATATTTTCAGTCATTTTATCCATATTTTATTTTCAATAGTTTTTTGTGATGATCTCGGACTCGATTGTATTCACTTACACTTAAGTACACAGTACAGGTTATTTAATTTTTTTACGTTTTACAATAACACCGAATGAATCTATTATTCTTTACATAGGATTAGTTAACCATAACTACCAAGGTTTCGAACTAATTGCAAAAGATTATAAACGATATTGAAAAAGCTTCTTCATTAAAAACGCACTACGCCAAATACACAAAAGCTTAATCTGTACCTTTCTTACCGATTCTTTTAGTGTGTAGTTAATAAAGGAATAAACTGTAAAAAAGGTTTTGGTTATTTAATTATTTATTTAGAATTATTAGCTCTTTCATGAAACAATTTGTTTAAATATATGGATTTAAAGCGTTAGGTTTTAAAAAATACAAATCGAAATTACTATGTCATTCATAGTGTAATTTTTATATATAATGGGTGATAAAATAAAGCTACGCTTTTTATTAAATTAACAACAATTTTATAGATGATTAGATATCGCGAAATTATTTTTTAATTCATTCAAAATCATGCAGGTTATAAAACACTTGCAATGTGTGCTGTGAATATTCTTCTAATTAATAAAAATATTCAAGTAATTGTGAGAAGAACAGTATAGAGATAACAAGAAACAAAACAGATAATTTTAGTGTACATGGCATTTCTGTATTCCTTCATTCCTTCATAATACAATAATTTCTCTGAAACATCGAAACCTTAATCGAGCAAGTCAAGTAAATAAGCGAACTCTGTTCAACTCTACTATTGATTTTGATACAGGAAATCAAGAATAAGATAAATGTCTAAGCTGAAGTAACCGCTTAGCAAAAACTAAAAAAAATACAACAAGTTTTAAAAATTGCGAAGCGAAAACATTAATTACTACTAGCTACTACTACTACAAATAAATTATAAATTTAAAACAACACGTTAAAATCAAGCAAATTTAGAACAAAACTAAAACAAATAATTGCACGCAGAAGCTAAACAAATAGCGATATAATTATTGCAGCTAAAATGTATAATTAAAGCTCGAAGCATTGCAACGATGCCGCCTCACACGCACTTGGGGTGAACACTGTACACGCGTTGAAATTTTAATGGTTTGGCAGCGCGACTAGACGCGGAACAAAATATGTACACGCTTATTAAAACAATTGACCTGTTTTAATGTCCCGTTGATACAAATTACGAAAAAAGTACGACACCTGTTTGTTTCTAGGAATTAACAGAACAATACCTTGTCAGAGAATATTTGTCGCACATTTTAAGGATTATTAGACGAAAACAAAAAATTATAAAAGGTCAGCACGTTTTTTTTTTTTTTCACGAAACCAAAATAAATACCTCCTGTCCGTCAGCTTATAAAATGCATGATTTTGTGTCCACAGGCCAATTTTTTTTAAAGCAGAAAATCTTTTATCACGATAACGCTAGACCACTCACATCTTTGGACACTCAGCAAAAATTGAGAAAGCTTGGCTAGGGAGGCTTGATGCATTAGATGATGAAGAACTGACAAAACTACATGTCGAATTATTTATTCATAAGAAGTCCCTAAATTTCTACCTCAAAGTGATACTGACACTGCCCTCAAGTTATCCATCAAAATGCCACATATATCATCATCATCATTTTACCAAATACGTTTATATTTTAGGTCGGTTTTCATGCCTTCTATCGATTTTCACAGGTTTGAACTGTGGCTATAACATCATGCATTTATTAAGATGACGGACAAAATGACTTTTTGGACGCAGACGGGCGCGAGATATAGACATGAGAGCGCTACTGAGCCAATATTAATAATACACATATGTATTAGTATTACAACTGAATTACAACTATGTACTGTGAACACTACAGGCATTGTTACTTGCACCCCTAATCGATATGTTCTCTCCGAATACTGTATTTAGGCTGCACACAAACAACTTATTCTTCGATATCTTTCTTCTATTTCCCAGGCCATCAGTCGCCACATCCGATCTCCCAGACAGTTTATGGTGGACCAAGGGTAGACCATAATATTCTGACTTCAAAGCCGTGTCCGAAACAGTCGTTGCCAATCTTGTCAATTTGAATCTATCTTGTCAATATATACAATCTTTTTTTTTTCTTTGTTATTATTTGCTTACTCAAAACTAGTAAGAATATAACTTAGAAGTAGAAAAGGGGGTGGGGGTGCGGACCCACCCTCAATTTCAGTGATGATTCCCCTTCTAGTCTCCAGTACAAATTAATGTAAATGGCGGGCGTATCTATTCAAAAATTCTTATATTTTCAATCTTTATAGATAAAATGAAAAAACAAAAAAACAAGCAGCATATTTGTTAAGACTATTGATAGGATTCGGTTTATTGTCATTCGAGGAAAAATAATATCAAAAAAACAATTTCTAACATATACCAAACGTTTCAGCACGGAACTGCAATATTCAAGTATATTTTCCAAAAATATAGAGGCAAAATATTATTCTGTAAAAAACAATCTACATCAATAATTAAAACGTGTACTTTTTTTCCACAAATTATCCAAAAGTTTTTAGATATAATTCTTACATGTCTTTATTAAACATTCCTGCACAAACCGCGAGTAAACTGTTGTAGCAACGTCACTCTCACCTGCCATAAAGAACACGAGCGCAAGCTCTAACGAAACCAAGCCCTTCGCAAAATTCTGCAAAACGAAGCCTACATTTAAGTACAAATTGCAAAAAAGCAAAACCCGCATATTATTTATTTCAAAGTTATTAAAACAATATAAATTACTACAAAAATATGGTATCTTAAATAAATAACCTTAGCCTAGTTCTTATAGAATGTAAAATAATGAATCTCTTTCAAACTATTAGAGGTATCCTAAACAGGTTCAGTAAAAAAATAAAACTCATAAGAGTATTCATAGTAATGTAGACTTTGGCACGTTATGACTAAACACAACCATAACAATTGGCAAATTCCCAAATCTGACGAACTATACGACCGACACTCTAGAGTTTTACAACGTGTCATTAAATTAACACAAGACATTCACTAATTGTTATAATTTTAAAACAATGGCAATTAATTTTGCGTTAAATGCCTATATTCTGTGCCGTAAACTTGTGAAGCTAGTTTAGTTTTGCTGGTGTGTTAATGAAATTACGCGTCATAAAACCCATCAACTCTCACACGTTTATCACAACCACGTATCGCGAGTGAAATAAACTACAAATCAAAATGATCTAAGAACGTTGTTTTCAAACAGTAAATCAAGATGTAAAAAATAGCGCTATAATTATAATTAGCCGCTATATATTTACCCTAAGATTTTATAAGCGCTTCTTACATCGGACGAGATTAACATTAATATCGGTATATTAGGAACACTAACAGAGTATCTTACGTAGGATAATTATGTATGTAGCATAAGGACAAAGATTGCTTACAGTTCGATAAATTAATACTAACAATGAGATCAATGATTTATGTTTGAGATTAATTTGACGATGGGTTAATATGGATTTAATTTTTATTCGGCTGTCCATTCTCGTTGGACGCCAACAAAGCTGATAAAGTGGCATGAGTGGCACTCAAAGTTCCAGTGGTAGGACTCATGATATTCGTGGTAGCATTGACGACGTTTGGATTGTTCGAGAAGCCCCCGCTAGTCCCCGAACTGACGATAGTTACGTTCGGCGGAGGCGTGACTCCATTAGCAAATCCAGTAGATAGAACTTTCTGAGTGTTATGCATCATGAAAGACTTTGCAGCTCCGGCGCTACCCAAAGTGAGTACTTTCTTCAGCATAACTGAAGAGTTGCAAGCGTTGTCTATCATATCTTTGGTGGTGGATATGTTGTCGAAGTCAGCAGAGCTGGCCGTGACTACTGTGCTTATTTTGGGGGCGGTTGTATGTAGCACCGGCCTGACCGCGGCCACGTTGTAACTGACCCCCGAGGTGACGGCTGACAAGTTGCTGCGGTTGATGATGTTCCGCGACACAATGGCGTTATGTAATATGTTACCGGTGGGGAATGACTTGGACGACACGTTCACGTACTGGGGGGTGCCGATGATGGTCGCGTTGGATGTCCGCGTGCCGAACCCGATGATGGTGCTCGCTGTCCCTTGTGACATCACCGTGCTAAACGTGCCGGTTTTAGTGTTTATGGGTATCCTATAACAAAAAAGAAATAGCTTATTATTTTTATCATTGTAGGGTAGTTGTATATTGTGGATCATTTTCTGAAAAGTTTTTTAGATAAATTAGTTCAAATTTCGTAGTTAAATATAATTTTAGCTTCTCGGGAATTTACAGCCACTTTCGAGTTTGTTGTGGAAACAAAAAAGGCGAAAGTTATTTTATCCCATCCTAAATTAAGGAACGAAACTGTGCCATTAACACTGTTGTTAGGCGTCAGACTTAGGTAACACTCTAGCTTTTGGCGGACAAAACTTCGGACTTCTATAAATTTTTAAACACAAAATCGTAATGTATTTTTTAACAATATCCCACAAGCTCAGGTGTGAACACCTGAGCTTGTGGGATATCGTCTAATTAGAGGATATAAGTAATATACTATTAAAATCACAGCTTTTATGCATCAAAGCACTTTTCAGTTGTAGATCAGCGACTCGCGGTCCATACATTGTAATTCTTCTATAAATTATTTTTTAAACGCTTTGCAATGTACTCAAAAAGCTCAAACAAGGATACCCCACATTCCCACGTGATTAATTTTTCATTTCTGGCCCGCTTGCCATGTATGCTCCCTTAAAATTTAATTTAATTTTTGTGTAAATCCATATGTGTAAATCCCGTATATATTTAGGAGGACGTCGTTGCCTCAACAATGCTAGCTGGCTCCTTCATATTCGTAGCCCTAAGCAGCACATCTATAATGATACTGACCCACGGATCATCTGTGAAGTGGACCTCGGTATGCTCTGTATGGTGACGGTAGCCTGCGGTAGATGGTGTATGGTGCGCTGGGTGGGCACGGTGCTCGTGTAGTAGTGCACCGTGCTGCCGGTGATGCGGGGCGGGGCCGCGATGTGAGCCACCGGCACGCTGTGGACCATGCCGCTAGTCGTTGACGCGACCGTGATGCACTTAGTCGTTTGCGGACTCGTAAACTGAAATTCGAATCAATATTCGTCTCCTTTATTAGGGCTACCAACAGTTGTCACAACACAAATATCTATATATTGATTTGCTAGCTTTTGTCCGCGACTTCCTCTGCTTGAACTTCGGTAAGTATCCCACTGGAAATACTTGCTAGATTGGGATAAAAAGTAGTATATGTCCTTTACTCGTCCTTCAACTATCCCCATACAAAAAATCAAGTCATTCCTTTTGAGCACAATCTCACCTGATGTTAGGGGACGATGTGGTTTAGAATGGATCACGGTTGCCTAGAAATTGCCTATTCACACTTGAAGATATCGAGGTTGTAGCGCTCGGGAAACCCAGAAGCAGGCAGGGAATTCCATTTCTTAGCTATACGCATAAATGCAGAAACAAAAGGCTACTTGCGAAAATTTTCGGGTAGTTTCCGAATGAAATTTTAATCACTGATTACCGGTTCCTGATATAGTACAGTGGATTGTACGATTGTTTGACGATATAATGGCAGCAGGTACAGAAAATATGCGGTTTATTAAATTTTTCAGCTGAAATATATAAAAGAATACAAGTTTACTCACGTTGTTCGTATTCAGTGTTGATCCCAAATCAAACTCATCTCCAACCAGTGTAATAGTATCAGCATTGGCACCTGTCAGCTTCTCTATGGTTTTCCTCGCATCAGCATCACTTTCAATATTTCCTAAATTCCTGCTCAAAAACTCTATATCAGACTCGAGGAGACCGTCTACCAGATTGCTTTGGTCATCATCAGATTGTTTCCAGTTATCATTTTCCAATTTAATATCTTCGACTTTTATGTCTTCCACGTCGATATCATCAATATTTTCCACTTTAATCTGACTCACATCAATATCTTCTACTTTGATCCCGTCCACTTTTATACCGTCGATATCTTCCACTTTTATATCTGGGAAATCTGAATCCTCCTTCATCATATCGGTGACCTCTGAGAAGTCCCTAGTGTTGTCATTCACGAACTGAGCATCAAAATTGTCGAAATTTTCCAGTTTGATATCGTCCACTTGGGTTTCTATCTTGATCTCCTCTTTATATTTGACATCATCTTGGTTGCTAGTGGAAGGTTGAGGACTGTCTGAGCTCAAGTCGCAGCTCAGAGCCCTCCTGGTGACAAATGTTTTAATTTTTCTCAACATGAATGGTGGTACTCTGAAGCCAGTTAGTTCCCCAAGCATCGGTAGGGAACTGTGGCGATATGCTTCACTCGTTGCAAGCTCTTCAATGTCTTCCAAAACCTGCAACATTTATATATTATTTAGATACTAGTCAACAGCTACAAAAGTACACTCGAGTACAAAAATATATATCCGCTTTTTAACCATGTCATATTCACTCTTGCTTGTTCCTATGTAGTGTGTTGAAGGAAATGTCAATTAAAGGTAAATGTGACGTGCTTCAAAAGTGGATACATATTTTTGTACTCAAGTGTACTAATACATCTACGTAAGTGTGTGGACGTTGAAGACCATAAATGTATATAAGTATTAAATATAAAATCATACCATGATATAAGTTTTGCCACCGACAGCGTTGACCAGATTGTGACTAGCGATCCATTCCTTATCGACCGTATCGGCTGGGTATCGAAGCAAGCCCGCGTGTCTTGTATACAACCGGCCGCGCGAATTGCCCAACCCAAGAACCTAAAATTTGCACAAAAAAATGTAACTAAAAAACATAGTCTCAACATTAATGTTACTACATACCACGTTTTGTAAATAGAGCAATACGAGTATAAAGAGTATAGATATCAAGCTTATTTTAGGAATTTATTGATTTATACCAATCGCATTACATTAGAGCGTGATTTTATCCGGACAAACTTCGAACTTCGGTTTTGGGGGAATTTGCCGGTTTGGGATTAATATCACTTTTAATGCTAATATCAAGAAACCGACAAGACACCCAACAACGGCCTCCATAGCGCAGTTTCCTAAGCGTTAGACTCAGATACACAACATACACTGAAGGTCCCGGGTTCGATTCCCAGTGCAAGCACATTGTCAAAAATATATTTGTGTCACTTTTCTTAGTTTGGTTAGCACATTGCAGTCTGAATCACCTGATTATCTGAAAAGATGAGTCAGTGCTTCGGAATTCACGTAAAGCTGTGGATACCGGATGTTGTCTTTGACAGCAGTCGTTAAGCCATGTTAGAGCACTTCAAGTGGCTTGATGTCTAACAGTTGAATCCCAAAAAGTCGGGTCTAGTTCCCGTCTGCGTCGGAGGTTAGATGTCAGTCGCTTCCGTGAAAACTAGTACTTACGCCAATACCTTGGGTTTAGATAGTCGAACTTGATTAAAAAGGGGGATAAACCTAGGGCAATGATGACTGACCGGACATTAACATATGTGGACCAGTCCGATTTTAAAAAAAACACTAAGTTTCATGAGAAGGCCGTCAGCATCTACCTATGTCTCAACAACATCTTAATGCGATCACTAATCCGCCTGCCAATGGTGGGTTTGCACCTCCTCATGGAAAGCACCTCATGTCCAGACACAGCACATTATTATTGTAAACACAAAGTGTAAAGACGGGATTGACAAAGTATGTATTGATGATAATAGTGCAAATAATTACTAAAAATATTAACTTTATGCGCATGTGATCCCATGATGAACAGCGTGTCGGTCGTCAGTCGAGCTGGATTCCACTTCTCCGGGTCTCTCACCGCTGGAGACGGGAGGGGAGATGATGATCCACTGTCAGATGTCTCTTCTTGTTTTATCTTCTTGCGCTTTGCACCCAGATCGGACTCGGTTTCTGATTCTTTACGTTTGTTTTGAGGACTCTGTAACTGAAAAAACAACACAATATGTAACATTTTTACAACTTAAACCTTTCTACAACAACTTCATCGGTGTGGACTTCAAAAAAAATTCCTGAGTAACCCTTTATCGGAATAAATTAGCTGGGATGAAATATCTACAGGCTTCGTTATCTTGAGGCACCTGTGTGAGCACGCTTTGCAAACATTACAAAATAGTAACTCAATAGTGGGCATGCATTCTCGGACTCCGATCCCTTCATCTCAAAGCGACATGCCTAAGTAGCGGTCGAGTCCAAGCGGGCGCCCTGGGCCTAGTTGCTAATACAATCTTATCCGGCTGCGCGCCATCCGCGCTCACCAAATTGCCCGGGTGAAGCTATAGTTGTAGCAGGACCAACAGCATCAATTCCATTCGAGAGAAAAAGCGTTCCCGGCTTAGAAAAGGGTCACTGCACGTCATCTTGTAGGTGACGTAAGGGAAATTTGTAACGAGATGGGCATCAGCATCTTCCTATGTATTAACATCATCTAACTGTGATCACCAATCCGCCTGCCATGTGCGGTGATTATCCAAAATCCCCTCATATAAATGTCCTCATAAAAAAATTCAAATGTTACAAGTTCTTTAGAACTGACCACGTTCCGGTCCGTCCCCCTAATTGATGGACCGACGACCCCGAGGGTCGTATGTCAGATATCACGCTGGATTGATTATCCGCTGTCTGCAACTGGCTCGGGACCGGTCAATGTGCCAAACCATGGAGGAGGCCAATGGTTCAGCAATGGACGTTTTCCGGCTGATGATGATGATGAAATATTACAAAATTTCAGCATAGGATTATTTATTCACAATTAGCTACGCTATTTGAGATAAATGCTCCAGTTGTGAAGTAACCTTTCTTGTTTGTAGAACGCCTTTCCCAAAGAGGTGGTAGACGTAAAATATAAAATATATTGTAACAAATCAAAAATGAAAATTAAATATTTCATTTCCATTGTCATTTTAAGTGAGTTATATTCATCGCACCTTTTTACCCGACTTTCTGCCGAAATAACACAGCTCAAACATTTTGCATTCATTTTTCTAAAATTATTCGCTTTTTCAAATTTATTGACTAGATTCATTTATCCCTTTCTCGCTTTTTCTTTGGTCTATACGAACATTCCCTGTAGATAGATGGATGGGTACATATACTAACTTTAACAAATCTGGAGTCGGCACTGTTACTGGACTCTGAATCACTGGTCTCATAGGGCGATGGTGCCGGTTTAGGAGGAGTCGTGTACAGCAAACGTGTTGCATCTAACATAGCGCGGCATACTGCCCTCACCTACAATCAAAACACACTCATGTATTCATATTAATACAGACTGTCGAAACAAAATTATGAAATAAGACTCTTAAATCCACAGTTCTCAGTCACAGCTGATTATCTAAACAACTACTGATGCTATTGACTTGAAATTTGCTATAGCTATGGTAAATGGTGAACCACAGATTGAACCACAACCACATTGAAATAACTGATAAAATGTATTAGTTCATATTCCAATAGGTATAATAGAAGGGGTGATGGCAAATCTCAGTTGAGACACTAGGCTAGGTCATCTCAAATCACAGATTTTATATTTTTCGTGTTTGTTTGAGCATTTCGATGAAACTTTTTGAGTGAATATCTACCTGTTTAAGACTTATAAACCGGTATATATTTTATTTCGCTCTTTATTGAACATACGTATACACATATTTCTAAAATAAATTATCAAGAAAAATACATATAAGGTACACACGAGTACAAAAATAGGTATCCACTTTTGAACCATGTCACATTTACTTTTGCTTGTTTCAATGTAGTGACAAGGTTCAAAAGTGTAATCGAGTGCACATTAAAGTATGTATTGGTTTTGCAGATGTGTGATACTGTAGCTCTACTGGCATGTTTATTAGTTGAAACTCTAATAAATTGAACAACGTTGTTAAAACTCATTCAAATATGGTTGCTTATATCACAAGGTAATTTTCACAGTTGTTGGCAATGACATCAATCACAGAATCAGTATACACAATCAATTAGATATCACTTATGAGAGAACTTTTGTGTATACCTGCCTATGTATACATTAGGCTAAGAGTTACATAATATTATTTAACATACCTGATCTTCACTGACAGACTCGTCTCCCAAATTAAGACGTATGTTATTGACAGCGGGTACAAAGAATTTCTGAAAATAAATACCAACCAATACATTAATGGTAAAAGTAAATAATACAATTTTATCGATCAAGGGAAATATGAAAGAAAGAAAGAAATAATTTATTTGCCAAGTACATAGTTTTTCTTTAAGCAGTGTTAAGATAGTCATTTTAATTGGTTCGATGTACTTAACCTGTCCACAGGTGTGCAAATATTATAAACATATATAATAAGGAATTTAATTGTTAAAAATTTGTTTGCATAGCATGTCAATCAGTATAATGTTAGTAATTTTGTCATTAAATAATAATAATAATTCACAAGTCATCTCATTAATTTATGTCAAACTATAATTACAGGTTTTATAAAAATGGTTATTTTATGATTCAAATATTCAGGAAAGCTATAATAGCAGTTTTCAAGTAGCTAATCTGTAATTTTTTTCTTAAAATCTATGCCATTTTGTAATTGTAAAACCCTTGGTAGATGATTGTAAGCAATTATGCTTGTGTTAAATACATTTTTCTTGTAGATGTACGTGTGACATGTTGGTTGGTGCAACCAATTTATTTATTGAAGCAGAAGTTGTCTTGTATTAGTGTTAATTAATTTGTTAAAGTACTCTGAGCAATACTTTACAAAGAGACAGATGTCCCTTATGTACATACAGGGTAATGGAAGTATGAAGTGTTTCTAAAATATTGGGTTGCAACTGTCAGGGTAATAAAATAAAAAAAGGCCACATCTATTGCTCGGGTGCATTTTTTTGAGCAATAAAAACTCTAACTATGTCTACCTAGTTTCCCCATATAATTAGCCCATAACTTTGTACCAAAGATACATAATCATGATAAGCTGTAAGAGCTGCATGTATGCAATTCAGTTCAAAAAATAGTATTCTTTTTGAAAGTTACAACTTACTTCCAAATATTTCTTGATGACTTGATCTATTTCTCTAGTAACAGCAGATTGTATGGTTTGGCGCAGCATGTCCAGAGATTTATTGGCACTGGCTCGGAACTCTGCAATGGGCCTGGAATGTGGCTGTACGGGACCAGGGAGACTGAACCTTCGGTGCATAGCTGCTAATGTGCTGATTGCGATTTGACGGGAGACCGACTGCTTCTGAAACATACTCTTCTTTTATATTTTGCCATTATATAAATGGTCAAAGCCAGAGTATTTAATTTTAAACAATGATACCTGTATGATCTTATCAGTCATAATTAATGCCAAAAAACTTTAACTTAAACTACAGAATAGCGTATTCTCCATATTTCATGGCATCCACATGTGACAATATATTAAAGCTGTTTCTTTGGAATTGCTTTTTTAAATAAAACATTTTCTACATGTGGAAGTTATAAATTTATAATTTTCTGGTCCCAGTTATGGAAAAGTATCTGATTCATTCATGATATATAATTCAGTATATATGTTTTGTGAGAATACACACCATACAGATAAGTACCTGAATACATTTTCTTGTAGTGTAATGACAATTAACAAAATATATAAACATCAGTGCCTAAGAAATGGTTACTTAGGGAAACATTTAAGGAGAGAAATAGCAACATCTGCTACAGCAACGGTAGGCACCTTAATTATTAAGAGCCAAAGTGATGGGATCAATCTCCCAAGGAAAGCTAAATCGTCAAGGCGATATAATTAAAGAGACTCATGGACAATGATTGAATTGAACAGTGGACTTATACAGAGAATAACAAATATTAAAATTAATGCAAGAAAGAGAAATTAGAAAACAAAAAAGTCACAGTTTTCAGGATCAAGTACCAAAATTTTAATTTTGTTAAAAAATAAAAATACATGTTTGTCATAATAATCTTCCCGATTGTTAACTACTGTACATAAAATATAGTTTGTATAATTAAAATTTGTCGTGAATGTCTTAGTAGCAATTTTGAATGTAATTATTCACATTATACCTATTGAGCATATTGATTACATTTGTCAACAATAAAGTGAAAATGAAATTAAAAACTACAGGTCAAATGACGCCCGACTGAAGTTCCCATACCGTTCCCATACCTCAGGAACAGGCTTAGTTGTGTGTTATACCTGTAATTTATATATTACCAAATAGGTGCTTATGTCTACTGTAGGATTGGACCCTAGGACGATAGGCAGCCGATTTGGTTGAACCTAAGGAAGCTGTGTCGCCCATCTGAAATATTCCTATATACCATCTATCCAATCAAAAATGCATCATTCTAAATAAACCCAACTCACCGTTTGCATATTATTCGGAGCATTTGCACGAACATTTACTGTTTTGGAGGGAGCTTGGAAATTCCATAAAGGTGTTTCAGAAGCTACACTTTGTTGTGACGCCTCAACATTATTCCAATTCTTTTGCACTACCATCTCGTATACCCTCTGAAAAGCTAGCGTATATCTACTAAATATTCCTCAAAACACTTCATGACACTACAAAAAGCATTGATTCAGTCAAATAATTCAAGTCATATTAATTTTGCTACCCTTTGAACGAAATCAGTGGAAATCAATCAGCCCCAAACTCACCCTAAAACATTTCTTTCTGTCAAAAATGACAGAAACCTGCAGAAACTCACTACAGGCAGGGTTGGATTCAGACCCTCAGAAAATTATTGTCTATGGAAATTAAAAATATACAACTTTTCGAATATTATACTACGTTTCGTTATTCATCAATTTTATTATTAAAGGGAATAGGAATAGTCGCGAATGTGGAGTGTAGCCATCTACAATAAAGCTTTTAACTAATTTTTTAAAAATAAAACCATTCCCATTCCTTTTAAACTAACAAATGTCACTTCATTTTATCCATACTGGCGTTAATTGGTTGAAAATTCGAAAATGGCTGACATTAGCAAGTTTATTACGAATTGTCTTTTTGTGTAACAGGTCCCGTCACTATCGGCTCTTTTGCTGGCTAATTCGATGTTGCAATACATACAGAATTTTCTTTTATTGTAGGGTAATAAGAAAAGCATAAGATTCACCGTGGATTCACCCAACGAAAGTTGTCAATCGAGCTGAAGGTTAAATTATGGTACTTTTGCGTAGTATACTGGCATTACGAAATGAAATTATGGTACAAATAGATAATTATACTACGAAATCCAACCCTAGGACTGGGGCCGTGGCACTGACATTACTTTCTCAGTGGCACTGAAGCTGACTGATACGTATATTACATACTCTTTGGTGCACTGTGTCAAAGAAAGAAAGAAAGAGCTTTCGCGAGTTTCGCGAGTGATTTTGACTTTGTAGCGTTTGGCCGTTTGGTAGCGTTATTCAAGCCAATTCAAGCGTTATTCTTCATCAAAAGTAAGTACAGTACAGAGTTGGATTTCGTACTATAATTATAGTATTTGTACTACAATTTCATGACGTGTACTATATACTATCGCAAAGGTAGGATTGTACGCAAAAATACTATAATTTCTTAATAATAGTTATACCTGTACCTACATTTTATTTTATTACCACTCTAAGAAATTTTTTAACGTATGGCAACATTATGTATGGGTATTCCCCTTATAATGTTCACTGAATGACATTCTGCGTGATTCTACACTTCATTCATTCATTGGGCCGGTCACTCTGACAGAAAGAGATGAATATTCGTAGTTTGTGTATAAGTGGGACAAAGATAGAGAGATACTTTGAGCCTTTGCTTTGAGCAAACTTTGAGCGACTTTTCCGCAAGCATATCAAAGTGAATAGTTGAGCTGTTCATCTGACTGTGAAACATTTGAAGTGTTTTCTTTCTTTGTTAGTTGCAATTCTTTTTCATAATAATAAAAACATGAGTGAAAGCGACGACGATACAAATGCTGCTGGCCCTTCCACGCCAAAAAAGAGGCGAATCGTTAGGGGCGATTTGGTGGTGAAAGAAAAACATAGGCAACAGAAATATAGAGCTGACTGGGAAAAAGAACCAAAGTTCAGTAAATGGCTAACTAATGATCCTCAAGATGATTTTAAAGCACGATGCAAGGTATGTAATACTTCTATGATTGCTGAAAAGCATGTTTTATCAAAGCATTCTGAAGGACAAAAACATTTAAAAAATTTGAAATCGATCCGTGCTGCAAAACCAGTCACTTCCTTTTTTCCGTCTTCCTCAACATCTCAGGAAAATAACACGATCAAATTGGCAAAAATTGCTGAAGTTAAGATGGCTGCCTATTTTGCTGAACATAACATAGCTTTTAATTCTGCTGATCACCTCGGTAAACTTTTAAAAGAATGCTTTCCTGATTCCAAAATCTTAAAAGAAACAAACATTACTCGCAAAAAGACTGCAAAGATTATTTACAAAGGCGTTGGTCCAGGACATAAAGCAGAGTTGGCTGAAAAATTGAAAACATCAAAGTTCAGTATAATGACTGACGAATCCACCGATATATCTACCTCTAAAGCATCATGTGTCGTAGTGAGATTTTTCAACGATATCTCCGGCCGAATAGAAAGCAAATTTTGGAACCTTCACGAAATTTTCAGTGACGATGACCCTAGCGCCGTAAATGAAGGAGCGACGGCTGAAAACATTTATAAGAAATTAAAGAAATCCATAATGGATTATGGAATTCCTTTAAAAAATGTCGTCGGTTTTGGTTCTGACGGCTGTAATGTAATGATGGGAAGCGCAAATTCAGTTGCCAGCAGATTCAAAGAAGATTGCCCTGGAATTATTATTATGAAGTGCATTTGCCATTCTGCCCATCTATGTGCTAGTGCAGCGTGTCAAAAACTACCGAATAGGTGTGAACAGCTGGCACGAAACATATTTAGTTTCATTCACAACAGCTCGAAACGATCAGCGGCGCTGAAACAATTTCAAGAATTCTTAGATCTGAAGCCACAAAAAATGTTACATCCATCGCAAACAAGATGGTTGTCACTACAGCAAGTAGTAGCACGCGTTTTAAGCAATTGGGATGCTTTGAAATTGTATTTTACTGATATGGCATTGTCTGAACGATCTCTCTCGGGGCAGTCTATACTCGAGTTGCTTTGGGATCCATATATCAAATTATATTATGAATTTCTGACCTGGGTGCTACCAAAATTTACAATATTTAACAAATACTTTCAGTCCGCTGAGGTTGTGGTTACAGAGCTGGATGCTAAAGTAAAAGAAATGTACAAAGACTTTTTATTTTGTTTTATGGATCGAGGGCATGTCAACCAAACTGATCTATCGAAAATCAATCCAGAAGACAAAACGAAACACTTGAATGATGAACTCCTTTATCTAGGAATAAGCGTAGCTACAAAAATCAACACACCTGAAATAAAGGCAGACATGAACAGGCGAAAAGAATTTCTGAGTAGATGTAAAGATTTTCTTGTAGAATCTACTTTGCAAATTAAAAAAAGATGGGATTTCGGTAATGAAGCGTTAATTTGCATTTCCTTGTTAAGTCCCAAAAATGCCCTTAGTCAACGTATGCGAGAAAGAACACCTAGTATTCTTCCAATCGCCTCCAACTTCCCCAGAGTAATAGACTTACAAGATTTACAAACACTACAAGTTTTGGATGATCAGTGGCGCATGCTGCCACTGGCTGAGATTGACGAAGACTTAAAGGAGGAAAAAAGACCTGACGTATTCTGGGCAAAACTCAGTAAATGGTCTGACATTTCTGAAAGCCAGCCGTTTAAAGAGATCAGCAGATTTGCGCTTGACTGCCTTGTCTTGCCTCACGCAAACGCCGATTGCGAACGAGTTTTCAGCAAAGTGAATTTAACAAAGACCAGAATACGCAACAAATTAGCAACCCAGTCCATCGATGCCCTACTACTTACTTGTGATGCCGTAAAAGAGAGCAAATCAAAAAATTGCACAGATTTTGCACCGTCTGACGACATGTTACGTCGCATCGTTGCCAAGGACGATGTACCCAATATTGAAGAATTGGCTAACATTGAGGTTATTTTACCTTCATAGTAATGTTAATTATGCCTTTTGTCGATTTATTTAATAAAAATGCAACGTCCAAATATGTTTTTTATTTAAATCTACACCTAAAAAAAAGGCTTCTGTAATTTTTGGCAAGGTACTATCTTTTTTAGCAAAATACTATATTTTTGACGTCCATAGACAATAATTTTTTGAGAGCCTGATTCCAACCCTGGTACAGTAAATAATGAATCTGAGCTATCGTAAACCGATGACATTTAACGTAGTTGCGTCAATTGGTTTTTATCGATAGTGATTACCAATGTCCTCATTCTATGCCAGTCAGTTTGTTTCCCCCACTTGCTAAGTTGCCTGCCGGCTGCCACAGTCACTTTTTCGGCACAGAAGGTGGATCACGTTAGCTGCGTCTTGTATTAATTTATTATAACATATTTGAGTTTAGTTGCTATTAATAGATCCGGTGAGTATGAAAGCTGACATGACATGAAGTGTATAATTTTGCTATAAAATTCATCCACCGTCATAGCCATACTAAGCTCAATTTTCACAATCAGGGATCAAACAGGTTTTAATAGCTTCTTGAACTTTGTACCCAGATACCAGTGTGTTTGTTAGATGCAAATAAAACCATAAGGCTACTCAGTAATTTTGTATGCAAACAGAAGTTAAATATATTTTTTAAATTGTTGAAATTTGAAGCTTACAATGTAATTTTCTCTTTCAATATCTAGGCTGTCCCAAAACCACTATATAAGCATTGAGACAGGTTTTTCTTTGATTGCATTTAAGTATAATGTACTAACGTAGCTCAATGGTTACACTTGAAAAACTGTGATAGTAAAAGTAGTAATAAAACATTGAGCTATGAATTATGCTTAAATATTTTATTAATGGTCTTGTAACATTTTTGTATTAAATGTTTACATCAAGACATGTTTTCTTGCATATTGTACACAAGGTTTGGAAATCCCTGTTTTCCCTGCAGTAAAACCTAAAACACAAATTTATTTTACCACAACCAGTCCTGCATTATTCATATTTATTATTATATGTTTTAAATCACATAGTTTTATACCATCAGACTTGTGTTCGAGTGTACATAATTTCACAGAAAAACTTGTATGATTTCTGATCTAATAAAGCAATGTTCAACCAACACAATTGTATTGATCTAATAAAGCAATGTACAACCAACACAACTACATGTTGTGTAAATGTATAATTCTTTAAAAAAATTAATTTATTCCTAGAGTATGCATTTGTCAGATAGTCATAGTTGAATAGCAATCAATTTATTGCTTTGTTTTGAGTAATTTGGAGGTCTAGGAGTGCTTTGTTTAGTAAAGCTGCTCATTAATGAAATTAAGTGAACTACTGAGAACCAATGTAAAAAATGGATTGCATTGCATTACCTATTAAAATTGTGTAATGTCTTGATGATAAGAAATTCTCTATTAGTTGCATCATTTTAATCACTCAGTAAACATATCATGTTCTGTAAGTAGTAAATATAATAAAGCTGGTTTCACCGAGTTGTTATTTTAGTGTGGAAGATATCATTGTCGTCACTCCACAGGGGGCAAAATTTACTGATAAATTCCTGTTTGCGGTTGGAGGTTTATAAACTCAAACAAACTTGAAGGTCATAATGATAATTTATTATTACGTATTCTGGTGTTCAAAGTTGACATTAAATTTATTCAATTGATTTCATTATGTTACACACATAGACTATGAATAAAATTTTATCAAATTTTATCAGACAAGATAACAAAAAGTTAGTTGATAAAAAATCTCATGGTATATTATTTTTTATTTCAGAACCACCGCAATGTCGAAAATCAAGGCCGGCCCCGTCGTTGACATCCTTGGTGATGAGATGACCAGAATCATCTGGGATTTGATCAAAGATAAGCTCATTTTACCGTTCTTGGATATTGAATTGCACACATATGACTTAGGTATGGAGTATCGTGATAAAACCGATGACCAGGTTACTATAGACTGTGCCAATGCTATCAAAAAATATAATGTTGGCATTAAGTGCGCTACTATCACTCCTGATGAAAAACGGGTCGAGGAATTCAAGTTAAAACAAATGTGGAAAAGTCCTAATGGGACAATCCGTAACATTCTTGGTGGGACTGTTTTTAGAGAAGCTATCATCTGTAAAAATATTCCTCGTTTAGTAACTGGATGGGAGAAGCCTATCATCATTGGGCGTCATGCTCATGCTGACCAATACAAAGCAACTGATTTTGTAGTTCCTGGAGAAGGCAAACTCGAACTCATCTTTACTCCAACATCTGGACCACCTATCAAGTATACTGTCAATGAATACAAAGGTGCTGGTGTTGCTTTGGCCATGTACAATACTGATGCTTCCATCATTGATTTTGCCCATTCATCATTCAAATTTGCTCTAAATAGGAAATATCCTTTGTACTTGAGCACTAAGAACACAATTCTCAAGAAATATGATGGTCGTTTCAAGGACATCTTCCAAGAAATCTATGACAAAGAGTATAAAGCACAATATGAAGCTGCAGGTATCTGGTATGAGCATAGACTTATCGATGATATGGTTGCTTACGCCATGAAGTCGGAAGGTGGATTCGTATGGGCTTGCAAGAACTATGATGGTGACGTCCAGTCAGACTCGGTCGCCCAAGGATATGGTTCATTAGGCCTTATGACATCTGTCCTTATTTGCCCTGATGGAAAGACAGTTGAAGCAGAGGCAGCTCATGGTACTGTAACCAGACACTACCGCTTCTACCAGCAAGGAAAAGAGACATCCACAAATCCCATTGCTTCCATCTTTGCTTGGACCAGAGGCCTACTACATCGTGCCAAGTTGGATGATAATGCAGAGTTGAAGAACTTTGCAGAAGCTCTTGAAAGTGTTTGTATCGACACCATTGAAGGTGGGATCATGACCAAGGATCTTGCCATTTGTATCAAGGGTATGAACAATGTGAAGAGGTCAGACTACTATGAAACCTTTGAATTTATGGACAAACTGGCTGAGAATTTGAAAAAGAAACTGGGTAAATGACTGCCTGCTGATAAGCAAAAGTGTAATCTGTAACTAATTCATTTTATTTATCACATGAATGGGAATCGAGGGTATTTTGAATTATGAGCATTTATTTATTTGTATTTTGTTATTCTAATAAATGATATTTCTTTCTATTTAAGTTGTTATATAATTGATCCTATTTAACAATTCATATTAAATTTAGTCACTGAACAAAAGTGTACAAAATGAACATTTTGTTACTCCTGCATTTTGTAGTCAAAACGATATGATATAAATTATTGTGGAAGATTTGTAGATCAATGGCTGTTGTATTATTATGTATTTACGAGAATATTGTCTTTCCTTCCCTTCGAAACGGAGGATCAAAATTATTTAATTTTTTGTGTAGGAATAGTTGAACGGCCGTAAAATGACAGACAGAGACAATCCGATTGAGCATACAGTGGTCGCCTCTCGAGAACTCTTACTTCCCATCGGTTATCTGTTCCTACCGTTCTTAGAGCGATGTGGTCTGCTCATTGTCACTTGACCTTAGTTAGACCTTCAGATTTTCTTATTACGTATTATTTCACGTAGAGAAATTCATCGTCTATAGCAAAAAGAGTCAAAAGGCACCGCAGAAGAAAAGATCGCTGTATTGTCGCCCAAGTTTCAGTTCACAAGCCGCGACGCTGTTCCTACGCAGGTATAATATTACTGCATGAAGGTAAGCACTGACTGATGATGATTAACCATTTGCAATCCGTAATAAACTTAATGAGGCGTTCACTGGTCGTGTTTTATTACCACGAACCCAACTGAATACGAGATAGGTACCTGTTGGGCATCGAATCCACGACCTCGATACTAAGAGTCCAATTTTTCATGATAACTCAAAAACTGTGCACTAAAGAAAATAATAGAAAACTCAGAATTGTATTATGCAAGGAGGTCGCACTTGGCGTTCATCTCAACTGATGGTAAAAGGCCATAATATCCTAGGATGGAAGCGTGCTCGCTCGGGCATCGCCTTGGCGCATTGCGTTTCATCTATTACATCATTATAGACATCATTATCACTGCTATTTGCCGGCTTAGAATTAGATGGTAGCTATCCAGGCGGCCATTGAATCTACCGTACCATCAACCTGAGAACCAACGACTTCCCGAAACTTTTACCAGGTCGATCAAACTAGTAGCGGGACGGCCTAGGACACGTTTTCCTGTACGTGGTCGCCATACGAGATTTCTTTAGGCGGCGACGGTTAAATCATGAACAAACGTTGGTAAAAACTAAAAGACTTTCCGTTGTTTCTTCGAAAATTCTATTTATGCGTAAGTTAGAGCTCAAAAATATATTTTCAGGATTTCGTATTGGTCTACGGCTCTAAATTCAATTAAGTTAATGTTTTATAAATATTATTTGGGTGTGTTTTTCCTTAACGGGAATTCGCTCAGAATGCTTCATACAATATTTCTTTTGCCACAATCTTTTAAAATAGAAGAACTGTCTTTTTTAGTAATTACCTAAAAATAGGACATAGGATTATAGTGTCGCGAAATGAATATCAATCAATCATTTTAGATAATTACTGCGCAACGCCAGCCAAATAGGATACTATTTTAAAAGAAATTTTGCATGAAATTTTTATACCAGAGATAAACTGGTCAAGTAAAATGACAACTTGGGTTCAAAGACATGTATTTACTCAAAGAAATTTAGATTGCGCTTAAATTAAGTAAATTGAAACGAAAACACAAGTAAATTCGATTATAGCTTATACTGCGCAATATACAAAGGGACAAATTTAGAAACGGAGGAACTTAAATGAACTATACGCCTTGGCACATATATTTTTTCATACGGCTAATCAATGGCGCCCAACCACTACCGCCAGGGCTAATTACTAATTACAGGTAATAAATCTACGTACTGAGGTGTCTCTCAGGCTAGGCACCGTTTGCTTCGACCATGCATGAAATTAAAGTGGATGGGTAATGGAGAACCTGCCTGCGAGAGCCTTGTAATTAACAGATAGACAGTGTCATAACTGTCTTGAAACAACTAACAAGATTAATTACAGAGAACAAAATATTTTACCGTTTACAATAATATATGTGGACTTGTTCAGCCTGCGGCTTTGACCACAGAGAAGTTTTATGGCAGCTAGAAATTACCGCTTCATTTATCGGTGCTAAAATTACCTGTAAAAATAAACGTAAGTCATTTCAGCAAACGTTAGCTTACTGATAGTAATGAAGGTAAAATAGTAGATACCATGATAATTCCGAAGAATAGTTGTTTTATGAGTTTAATGACATAGTGACGTCATTTTTAACTTTATTCTACCTCATTAACGTTTTTGTATTATTATTAAATGTATACGTTATTGGTATTCCTCATAAATAAATAAAAGTCTAAAAACACTAAGACGAACTTCATCGTCATCACCTGGGAAACGTCCACTGCTGGACATAGGCCTCCTCCATGGACGCAATGACTGGTGCCGAGCCACTTGATAATAAAGAGTTTATGGCATACGGGTTGGTGATCGCAGTATTCGGTTTAGTTCTTCAGAAGGAGTCATCTCCCCCAGTATAATATTAGTTTTCCCTTAGTCGCCTCTTGCGACACCCATCGGAAGAGATGGGATGATTTCATTTTTAGCCTGAATTGCATTGGACACATTAAAACACAAGGCATCAACTGAATCAAAATGACTTAGTTTTACTTGCTTCAAT
The DNA here is from genome assembly GCA_910589575.2 of Carcina quercana. Lineage (NCBI taxonomy): Eukaryota > Metazoa > Arthropoda > Insecta > Lepidoptera > Depressariidae > Carcina > Carcina quercana. The sequence goes on along the minus strand of OU342432.1, from coordinate 11,461,022 downwards.
CGGACGGAATGACACGTGTGAACCACTCGGCTAAAGTGATTATGTTTAACAGCGTGAAATTTCCCATCATATTTTGCGTCGAATAATGCGAAGGAAAAAACGCATGAAAACTCGAAAACGTGCTTTTCCCCAGACATGAGACTAATCTAGATATATTTTTAGCCACCGAATATCAAATTTCAGCGAAATCGTTGGTGTAAATTTTAATTTAAGAAAAGGATTTATTATAGTTCAACATACGAGCCTTATTACCCTCATAGAATAACTGTTGCACCCCTAAAGGGGTTATTACCCCCAGGTTCAGAACCCATGCAATAGCATCTATCTATCTATGTAACAACAAATCGAACTGCGATCACCAATTTGCCTGCCAAGCATGATGAAGGTATTATTATAATTTGGTATGTTTCACCGTAACGGAGAGTCAGGACGACTTGTTGTTTAAGGGTAGTTGATAGGGCCAGAACAGGAAATAGGATACTTTTTATGATTTCGATAGTTTACGGGAAATAATTTATGAAGCTCTTATGTCCAGTAGTGGACTGCCGCAGGCTGTACATGAATTTCTGAAGTCCATGCGAACGAAATCGCTAGCTAGTCATTGTTAATCATTAGCGAATGACATAATATTTTGATTCTGGTTATATGTATACACCTCTATATTGAACAAGCTTTTCTGCATAATTATATTTTAGGGTATGCTCGGAAAATGTTTTAGGGTTCCTTACCCAAAGTGTAACCAAATGGACCCTATTACTAAGACTCCGTTGTCCGTCTGTCAACAGGCTGTATCGCATGAACCGTGATAGACAGTTGTAATTTCATCAGATAATGTATTTCGGTTGCCGCTATAACAACAAATCCTAAAAAACAGTATGAAATTAATATTTAAGGGGGCTCCGATACAAACGAGATTTTTTGAGACGTGCGTTTTATCGTATTAGTAGCGGCATCTAGTGACGAGTAGCAAAACTAAATCGAGGCGCATTCGTTAGAGGATTGTTCGGTGCATATTATTTATGGTTTTTCGTATTTTAAGTATCCATATTTTTTGTACGTAACCCTCGGTGCGCGAGTCAAAAAAACGGCCAAGTGCGGGCCGTTTTGTTTTTAACTGAAGATAAATCAACGCTTGGCCACGATCTCACCTGGGTGCGTTGGTATGAAGGTACCTGTCCACCCTCAATTTAAAGACAAAATTTTTTTTTGCTTTGGGTGATTAGCTAACGGTATAATAATATCTTAAATTTATCTCTTACTACAGCCAATTATGTGGTAGAAAATAGCACACCTAGTAGAACTTGGAATCATGAGGACTGGAATCTAGAACATAATAATAATAGTAAAAGTGTGTACATATTAATTCTAAAATCACTTAATTCTATGGTGTCGTGACTTTGTGAAGACTGGATCCTGGACTAGGATCCACTGTGCTACAGGAACCAAGTCTCCACCACCGGATAATGGTTTCATATTTATTTTATCGCGTCGTCTGTGTCCCTAAGAGACAAGTCAGCAAATAACTTCTTAGTGAATTACTGGAGGCGGTTTGCGTGGTTTCCCCTAGACTAGAAGATCGTCCCTCCCGCGGCGCGTCGTCGGCCGGCGGCGGTCCCTCCGTATGGAGTGGGCCATTCAGAGACGGTTCGCGAAGCTCTCACGGTGCTTTGCTTCAGTTTGGCGGGTAAAGCGTCACTCAGCAGTCGTGTGCAGTGCTACCACAACACCGACTTGGCGGGAAAGCAAAGCTCGCGACTCTATCCTCAACGATAACAACAAGAACTGATACAATAAGTTGATGTGAGAAAAACGTGAAAATGTCGATAAATATGACCGGTATTATTCTACAATTGTTCGTCGCATTGACCCCTGTTTTGGTAAGCGATCTAATTGATTTTTATATTGAAATTTGTGACAGCTTTTTTGTCATTCTTTGTTTTCTTCGGTAATTAAAGGTTAGCTTTCGGGGATTTCAGGTTTATATTATTCATATTTTATTACAGATAGTTTGTATATTAAACGATAATAGATAAACTAATGCACGTGATACAAAACTGTATTCTTTGTTAATATAAACGTGCAAAGAACGAACTTGTATTTAGTCATCGATATGTATAAGATTTATTTCATAGTGTTGACGGAAATCATCACGTATAAGATGATGTCTAGTTATATATATTTTTCTATGGTATGTACGTGATGATATCTTTAATACAATTTTAAGTCAAACTTTTAAATCTTTACAAAAAGCGTTTGGCTTATTTACCTTCATCGCCATTTAAATTGATTAGTTAGGACTTTATGCCAGTAGAAATGAATAAATTACTTATGGAATTGGAAATTAATTGCCCTAATTCTTTAGATGACGACTTGCAGCAACTAACGCTCGGCAGGTGGGATGTTTATCGCTGTGAGATAATAGAGCGACATGTAGAAGGCATGTCCTACTGTTGATTTTTTACTAGTAATGTAGTAGTAATTGGTAGGAATCTTAAAAAAAACGATTTAAAGAAGAAGTTTGTATAAAATAATTTGTTAGAATATCATAATATATCGCACATAAAGTGTGCTAGTCAGGTTCGATAAATAAAAAATATTCTAGAATTTATCAAATCTTTTATCTAAGCAGGTTTTCGATTGAGGTTTCTGACGCAAAATTCAGTCGTGTTTTAATAAACATTACATTAGCGCTCATCACATTTATGGTAATTTATACATTTTTTACAAGGCGCTTGCATTTAGATCCATTAACATAAGATAAGTATCGCTTGTAGTAACTGTACCCATTGCAACATCGTGCATGGGAGACGGAATCGATCTCCGCCCAGAAGCGTCGACTTGGGCCTCCGTAACGATGAACTTGCCGATCGAAATGCCATACACACCGAAGGGCGTATCCAGATGCATACGCCGCCGCCATCGATAGAGAACCGCTAGCCTGCCATATCAATTACTAGCGCCGCTCGGGTGCACCCAATTACTAGCTCTGGTTCACATGGTGCCTATTCAAACTCGTCTCGACTAGGTCTCGAGATTGATACTTGATTAACTACCGATTTTGCACGTAAAGTAGAATTTTGCGCGGCATAATTGGAGATAAAACTTACCTCGTCTCTTGCAGACTGAAAGATACACGAGCCAGCTAAATAATAGGCTTAGTACCGACCGCCACACGAAAATTATTTCTTATTGAGATCTCTGCACGCATTACTAATTGTCTACGTAAAATTACAGAGAGTGCTCTTTGATTCTACCACTTAAGTCGTCCAATTAGAGCAACGATTCGTTCAGCCCCAGTTTCAAATTCAAAGACGACCTCTTTCACAGTAAAGAGTGAAACAATTATATTAGTATAGTTGACACGCTCAATTATATCTGTTACATTGAATCTCGGCAATCGGCCTCCTGCTGGGTATCATGGAATTTTGATTGAAGTTACACAACATCGTTAGAATCTATGGTTGGAAGCGATCTGCAGCGACGCGCGTGGGAATCGTCTCCGGGCGGGCAATTAGGGAATGCCGGGAGCGAAGGATGCTCAATTACCCACGAATGAGAATATTATTGTTGTTGCAATCCTCATTGCCGACTCAATAAAGATGCCCCAGAAATGTAAGGCTGAGTGCCTATTTGGTTTAGGGGTGTTCGCTTTCGCACATTTCTTCGAAGGATGCCAAAGAAATGTGTTACTCGTACCATTCAATATGTTGAAGTAAAATGTTATAGTACAAGCAATGAAATACTTCCACGAGATCGATTGAATTGAATGGGGTTTTCAAAAAATAACATATTTTATTTTTCTGACTAATGTGCTAAAAAGTGTGAAAATTATACAGAATATTCACGTTTCTAATTAGTTTTCCGGTGCTTAATTAGCTTTAACATAGTGAAAGAAACCTGTTAAACTTCTATCTTTTGTAATTTTTGAGAACAAAAACTCGAGTAGGCACTTTTGTACCATGTCACATTCACCCTTTCTTGTTCCTATGCAGTGTGAAATTTCAATCAAAGGTGAATATGAATATGACATGGAAAAAAACGGATATATATTTTTGTACCCGAGTGTACCACAAATAAGTACTTACGTCTGAGAGCCGACGTCAGTGCGGTAGAAATGAGACCAAAGATCATTATCAAACGAAATAAACTGAGATACGCAAAAATATTTATAACTCAGTGATATTATTTAACGGAGTCCTTCTAGATGTAATATAAGAATAACTTACACCGTAACAATCATTACTCGGACATACTCGTATATTGCGGGCAACAAAGTGTAACGGACATCCTTGTTGCGATCTTGATAAATCGCTAAAATTTATCGACTCAGGTGTTAATTTGCGAACCTCCACATCAATTAACAGAAAAACAAAAGTTTCGTTCCACTTTCATACCTATGTACATACGTACGTAACATGCATATTATTAATTATATACATATTTACAATGCTGAGTAATTGAGAAACTGGGACAATGTATGTTAGAATCATATCGTAGTCTCGAATCAACGATTTTCCATATTGATTCAAGTTTTTCTATTTAGAAATATGATGGCACAATAGCACAGCTACGTGCGGGTGTTCGTCGATGTTCTTCGGCTGTAGTAGGTGCAATATCAATTGAAAACAATCATTTGATATATGTTAAGTTAAAGTTTGGACGGAATATTTTTTTGAGTAAATTATATACATTTATTATATAGTGGGTAATGTGGTAACTATATATTTACTAAAATGACTTTATATTGTATTCATCTAAGTCTGCCGCCAAACAGCAGTGTCGATAGTACAGTTTTGTTCCGGTATGAAATGTAGCAAAGACAGTGCTTCGTTAGGGAAAGGCGTCTGGGTGAGTATATACAAAGTATTATGGCTAATAACGATGAAGGACATATTATTATTGCTTGTCTCAACCAAGAATCAAATATAAAGTTTAATAATTTTTATATACACATAATTGTTTGCACTAGGCCTTCATCTCTCTTAATGGTAAGTGACGGTAAGGCCGTTAGATAATACGAGTAAGCATGCGCACCCAGAAGCTAATGAGGCTTTTACTGCTGCCTGACATACCGGAAAACAACAGTGCTATTGACTTAGGCAACGTGGTGGTAGCTACCCAGGCGGACATAGAAAATGCCCTACCACCGACAATACCGAGTACCGACAGATACCCCTGGGAATCGAACCCGGGATTTCCGAATTGTAAGTCCATGCGTGCAGCCATGAGGCCACGGATGCGGTTAAATGATGAATGATAAATGAGTACCATTTTAGCCGTGTTAAAATACGTCACACGTAACTAAACCCATTAGCTAGCATAATCGTAAAGTAACATACACATAGCAATTCATGCGGATCGTCATCGACTAAGTGAGAAAGTGATTTGCAAAAAACCACATCATGTCATGTGTGTTTTGCTGTGGCTCGATGTCAACGACCCAATCCAATTATCGTTGCATAATAGAACACTTTTTTCACACAATTAAATTGGTTTTTTTGATGCGTTAACCAATTTACGATGTAACTGATAGTGTCAGTAGTTGTTAGATGGCATTTTAGATGAGTAACGATATGACATGGCGCTGCTAGTCGTATTACAGTTGTCAAAGAAAAAACCGCCAAGTAGGAGAGTTGTTTGAGTGATGAGAATTCCGTACAAAATGTTTTTTTAATCGCCGTACTAATAAAAAACATTCCCAGACCAAAGTCGCAGTGAAAAAGATATGTTTTAATTTTAGTGTCGGCTTCAGTGTCCATAGCGTGAAATGAACGTCTTTTTGTAGAAAATCTAGGCCTCTAACGCACCTGAAGGAATCTACTGAGGAGCTGGCTTTGCTATTTTTTACAGGAGCTTTTAACACTGCTGTTTGGCGGCAGACTTAGGCCTACAAACCACCACCACGAACCAAACTGTGTACTGGTAAGCACCCCCCAATGGAAATTAAACCAGGACCTTTATATTGTTGGTTACGGCAGCGATTTTTATCCCTAATAGCGTTTACATACTATTTTTATAAAATAAATAAAATATATATAGTTCATAGTTTTCTAATGAAAGAAAGAAAGAAAAGTTTATTTAACATAGAGTTTGATGTGGCCCATAACCCTAAAACAAACCACTACGGTAAACATTTGATAAGCCACGACGTTTTATTATATCGTAATGGTAACTGTTGCAACCATGGGAATAATTACCTAAACACTGAACCATAAATCTGGGTTAAATAACAAGAGCTTCTAAATTCGGGCACAATTAACTACCCAAGTACCGCCAGCTTCCCTGCGAACCAGGCCTTGTGAAGACAATGGACAGTTGTGGATAAATAAATGTGATTGATGTTTTATTAAACGTGAAGAAATTATGAGAATCAGCATTGAGAAAATGCATAGCATTATGAACGGTCGTTGGCTGGTCCGTCTATTTGAATATCGTCTTTTGAACCATTTCTTTCTTGCTTTAATTTTAAAAATAACACAGTCGTCTGTGTCTTGTTAAAGTCAGAGTCCATAATACATTAACTTGTATTAGATGTCTAGAAAAGATGTACTAGTATCTAATAAAATACCTATTAAACTAAATCTTAAATACAGATCTAATCTTTTCAGTACACATTCCTGGGTACAATGAACCGACGAAACCAATTCGGCACATCGGTTTTTAGAGAACATTTCGCACACGTAAAGCATAGCATACAATGCCTATTGATCCAAGTTTTAATTGAACCATATTACTGTTTATTTGGAACTAATTTGTCTTCCTTTGCTTGCTGTCCTAGAATGGAGAGGTATGCAGTGATTTTTTCACGAATGTATGTACTATGTACTATTTACGCACACTCGAACACAAAAATATGTACCCACTTTTGTACCATGTCACATTCACCCTTGCCTGTTAATATAGTGTGTTGAGGGAAATGTCAATTAAAGGTGAAAAGAGGATACACATTTTTGCACTCGAGTGTAAAAGAAAGGTAGGCGTTGTGGATCAGTTTTCTTCTTTCTTTCTTTCTTCTTCTTTGAGCATGACAAACTTGATAAATATTGACTTTTGGGTCGATATGACTAAACACAAGATATAGTCGTGGTTATCATGTTTCCCCTTTGTTATACTTTTAATAAAAGCACGAACTGTTAAATAGAAAAGCAAAACAAGTAGTGCTTTTATATAATCGGAACGCATGTCTGTTTGTGGTCAAATCCCATTTTCCTTTACCTACTTGATTGACCATTATCGTTTCGGGCGTAGGTTTATGGTCAATCGGCAGAGTACCGTTGATGCGCGTGCGACTACGAAATTAGGCAATTGATGCCGAATATGTGTTGTTTAACAATACTGCAGAGGTGTTCGGGTCACTTCTCGAATGTTAATTGGATCCGACGGACTATTTTTAAGGTGTTTTCAAATTTAATTTATAAGGAACTTTGTATGTCTCAAAATTTCAATGGTCTTTTTTGGAGTATAATTTATACAATATTTTATTTCTAATGACGCAATGTTTAATTCTTTTAATAGAAGAAAGAAATTCAGGGGTTGTATAAATCTCAAATGTATGTCAGTTTGACTTTGCATAGTCCTGATTATTTAACCAATTTAAAATTAACACAAACAAGACAACTAGTGTCCAGATGTTTCGCTTGCTCTCTGAAGGATGATGCGCTGTAAGTTTTATAACTTAGTTCAGCAACAGAGGCCTTAGAAGTTAACTTGGTGCCTTTGTTAGCCCAGTTATATTTTATGGTTGAAGTTGTATATTTTCTTCAGAAATTTATTATTATTAAAATTAAATTAGAAAAATATCTCGTATAACTTATTATTTTATAACAAAATATCACATGCCATGTTCGGAATTACCAAAAACAATAACATGAATTAGTTTTTGTTCTGGTTATAGAGGCATATTCCTTTTGTGCTTTCTATTGATAGGTATATTTCAAAAGCAGCTATAAATGTAGTCCTTCAACCGTTGTTACATTCATAATACTAGTATTAAATCAAGCTGAGCCGGTTGTCCTGGCGGCCGGACAGCCGGGCGGCTCGGCGCGGCGGCGGACAGGCCCTGCCTGGGTACCGTTGCGTGCGCGTGCGTCCAATGGTGGGTCGCTATGCCTACGACCTGTGTGCCCTATCGATCCATATAAGTGCAACCTAGAGCCTCCGGGTATTAGACCTTAATTCCTGTGTGCTACTTCCTTGAGGGTCCAATTGATCTACGCAACTTAACACTGTAGGTAAAATATACATGTGAAAGGCATTTTTTGAGCTTTAGAATATAAATATCACATGTATTCTCGTGGGTATCACAGAAAGTAAACATATTAAAGATCGAGGGTAGAGATTGAAGAAGATCGAAATAGTAAAACGATGGAATGCCATTTACATGTAAAGCTTTATAATAGTTTACAGTTTACCAGCTGATCTACCTGATTACCTTGGTGCCAGATTATTGTATGTGTATCTTCTCATCTGTCAAACTTATATAATCAAAAAAATGATGTTAGTTCTACACCTTTTCCCCAGCAGTTGAATATGTGATAAGTTTACTAGAAAACACATTTGTTTTCATTAAAATGAAAAATACATCGCGTAGGTCGCTATTGTTGTAGAAGATCAAACAATAGTCGCTGGTGAATCTGTGGCAATTAGCCTAACCTAACTGTACACTAGACTCAGTGATCAAATGAAATTCTAGTTTATTATATTTTTGAATTGAGTGGGAACTAGCTCTTCAATGTAGTAAGTATACACATTTTGAGTCCCGAGCCTTAAATACATCTTTTCTCATTGTATTTGCACCAGATATGGCTCTCATTGACCTACAAACATTGATAATTTGAACTCATGTCAAACTAAATAACAATAAAACAAGAAAGGCGTAACGTCTCGGCATAGTAAACCGACTGATATCTTGATTGCCGCTTTGAACGGAATGCTTAATCGTTTAATTTAATTAAATAGCCATTATAGCAATGACAGCCCATGTCAGATCTAAGACAGGCGTACAAAAAGTTGGCAAATTCAACTGACTACGTACGAGTATGAACCATGTGTATTATCTGCGAGCGAGCGAGCGATACCTGTCAGGTATATAAAGTTTAGTCGACCCACTTGCCGACTAATCAGGGTAGCTGTAATTAATTAACACAGTTATCTCAGGTACAAAAGATTTAGACAGGCATGTAATATTGTTAAAAAAACCAAGCGTACAGTTAGACAGGATTTCTTTCGAACCGTTATGAGTTTGCCGAAGATTTTATTGATGACTAGCTTCCGCCCGCGACTTTGTCCGCGTGTACTTCAGGATGTATTCTACTTGTTCGATAGTCACAGTTGACGTTTATGACAAATTATTATACAGCATAAGGTACAAAATAGTGTTTATTCTGTTACGTAGTCTAATAATATAAAGAAACAAAATAAATTTCAATATCTGACGTAATACATTCAAATAGTCTTCACACCAATGTTATAAACGCGAAAGTTTGTATATACGAATTTACATATTCTATGGTCGGTTGCTGGGCAACGCGTTTTTGTTATGCCAAAATTGCCCATGTAATTCCACTAATATTATAAGTGTCATTTTGGACAAGTTACACAATATGCCTTTAGAAATTATAGCCTATATGGTATTCTGATGTATAAGCTTTATTATTGTAAAGTTTCATTCAAATCCATTCAGTAGTTTTTAAGTGAAAGCGTCACAAACATCCAAACATCTAAACATCTAAACATCTAAACATCCAAACATCCAAACATCCAAACATCCAAACATCCAAACATCCAAACATCTAAACATCCAAACATCTAAACATCCAAACTTTCACACTTATAATATTAGTAGGATATTGTATGCACGTGCATGAATCAAAGAATTTTGGTACGAGTTTTAAATTGAGTGAGCCCTTCGTTAATTTTTAACTGAAAAGTAAAGAATGCATTGGACTCTAGATTCTACTTTATGTACCGAATTCTTTTTTGTTTAATTATTTATAATATTAGAAAAAGATGTATTAATTAATATATATAATTAACTAAAAGTAACGAGGTAAGTTAGAATTTCTAAAAACAAACGATTGTTTACAATTGCCAGCATGAATCCTTTATACATATTTATTTTTTACTTTTAATCTAAAAACGTTTCCGACCTCTTTTATTTAGTTCAATATTACTTTTTAACCACATCAATTGTTAATTAATTAAGACGCTACTTATCACACGACTGTACACGTAAACCTTACGACTCTTAATTCAGGTTCAAAATGGAATCTGCTTGCATAAATATTATACACGATTTCATGTTACAAGATATACTCGTAGCTGCCAGTCGGGGCTACTCAAAACCTGTCTCCCGTTTCCAGAAATCAATGTTGTTTGTGATCCTCTGAGGCACTGCCCCTCGTGGGGTGGCTCCACCCCCGCTCTATAAATCACTGTCCGAATTACATCGTTTCTATAATACATATATTTGTAATACGTCGGTCGGTGGGACACGCGGTCGACTTACTATACAATTGGTACACGAATCACCCCATAAATGGAACTGAAATTAATTCGGTAGAATAAATTTGTCAACGTTACGCCGCGTTTGTTGATTGTCAACAAGTGTGCGATGAACATCGAGTGGTTAGTTGGTTCGCTGAGGGAACTTTTTGAAATACAAACTGTGCACAACGTTTCTGCGATGTATCATATGTGTTTAATAACATCAATATTTACAACAAAATAAAATAACATATGTAACAAATGACGACCTATAATAAGCTAGACATTTTTATTACCATTGAGATATAGGTACGAGTATTCATTAGTGAAACATTTATTTTATAAAGAAATAACTTTGCATTAGAAATTTAATCCATACAACTCGTATTATATATGCGAAAGTGTGGTTGTCCGTTGTACCGTCGTAATGGAGGGTCAGAATGACTTGATTTTTATAGGGATTATTGAAGGATCGGAAAAGGTCAAAGGCTACTTTTTATCTCAGTCGTGCGAGTAGTTCCCGTTGTAAACTCCCTGAAGTCCACACGGAAGAAGTCGCGGGCAAAAGCTAGTAAGTAATAAGTAAAACTTACGAAGAGACAACTCAAACATAACAATGTGTAACTAAAGGCTAGTAAAATCTAGAAAAAGACATCAACGAGAGCAATCTCGAGAAAAGTTGTGATGTAAGCTCATAATGAAGAATTCAACGACACACACAATTTTCTTAGAAACAATCAAATTGTGATGAATAAGAAACTTTAATTATTTGCATAGATAAAGTGCACTGAAGTCAATTGTAAAATAAGTGTCACTTTTGCTTAAAATTTAATCGAATCTCTAAGCTTTTCCCTTTCATCTCTTCAGTGCGCTCAAGAATAGTTACAAAGGGGTCATTGCATAACTTCTCAAAATAAAGTTTCATACGACTGAACTTCTATCTAATTAAATCAATATTTGTGATGTACAAAGTTCCTAAAGACGCATACCCTACGTTCATTTGACCTAAATACCCAACAAGTCATCATCATCTCCAGCATCTCTTCACACTCTTCAAGCGTCACCGATTTTTTCACGCTTTTTATTAGTTACACACTGAATTGTTGCGAATGTAAGTATATTAAGTTGACCTTTTTAGGGATCCGTACCTCAAAAGGAAAAAAGACTCACTTGATTGTCCGTCTCTCAAGACCCTTTTCGTCATAAACGTGTGACGATACAAAGTTGTAATTACATAATATTAAAAACTCAAGTCTGCAATCTCTTGGATCTGTAAAAAAATAAAACTTCTAAATTAATTCCCACCAACTGATCTTGGTGGAATTTGTCACGCACGTAGCTTAACTTTTAACACTATAAAATGTTCCCATTGAATAACTTATGAAATCCACCTTGACTACAGAAGCTTGTGAATGAAATAGATAGTTGTTTGCAGACCACCGTACTTGATAGGTTCTTTTCTAGTCTCAGCTCGTAGCCACGTACTGTTTCCTAATGAGCAGAAAGAAAGAAAAAATTTATTTGCCAAGTACATAGTTTTTTTACGGGGTTTTAAGACAGTAATTTCAATTAGTTCAATACACTTAACCTTTCCACAGACGTGCAAATATTATAAACATATCTAATAAGGAATTTCAGTGTTTAAAAATCTTGTTTACACATCATGTCAATTAGTACAATGTTAATAATTTTGTCACCAATGTCATAAAAAGAACAGATATTACGCTACAGATGACAGTGCGAAAACAGCTGTTGTCACTCAAAACAAAGTTTGCCAGCAAAACAGTAGACAACAGAGACCACTATTCTTACAACAATTTACCAAGTGGTGATAAGTAATATCAAGAGTTTTCCGACACTGCTCTTAAAACGAAATTGGATAGATTCGCGAAAAGTACCATTGCAGACGAGTTAGTACTAGTGTTGCAGTTCATACGCAAACTTTAACGACTATTAGACGATGTGAACTCAGGTGCAAAAGACGTGAATATACATGCTGATTTTTCAGGTCAGAATCGTAAATTAGCCGAAAAGATGACTTATTCAGGACTTATATTTTTATTCACAACGTGTTTGCCCTTAATACAACCTAACTTAAGGATCAATATCTTGGCGAGGCTCTTGCTATTATATATTTGCTTACAAGAATGCAACAGTGCTACGAACGACAACTGGGTCTTAGAGAGTCAGACGGAAATATAAACAATACCTTACCACTAATTTTGAACTGGAGAATTTGATTGTTGTACGTCTCTTCGTCAATATATGAAGAGCCACAAAGAAAACACAATCTCTATAGTAGGCTTGCACTAGGTATTGAAATGACTATAGCTATCAGCCCCATCAAGATTATTTATCGCCAAGTCGTAAAGCGCAGGAGCTCCGTAATAGAGAGGTATTAACGTTAATACCCAATTATAGACTCCGCGCGATATTGGCACACGATTCGGGGTTCGGGATTAGAGGCCTGCCGCTAGGGGTGCATGATACAATTGAATATTTGTGACGTGTCGTGACGAGCATAATATCGAAAATCCCTTTTATGAGTAAAGTTTTCATGTGCTTTTATATGACTGGCTTTTCTTTCGTTGTTTTCCTCTTAGTGGGTACCACGGAAATACGATAACACAGTATACATTTGTTTCTTAGTTTACGTAATTAATCGCTATTTAAATGCCTTCGGCTGTGCTCTGTCAATCAATCAGTCCCAATGCTGTATACGTTTAGAAGATTAAATTTAGGTAAGTGTATTTTTGATCAGTTTTAGTAACTATCTAAAATTGAAGAAGAGCCTAGAGATGCATACTTAACTTTGGTAAATGAGAAACTGACTGCCATGCCATATATATTTTCATTTTAAAGAAAGAAAATATAAAATCATTTGTTATTTGAAACGATAGTTGGGCAGCAGTTTCTCTTTTTAACAAAATCCATTAAAGTATGACTTGAGCTGCATTTCTTTAAAATCCAATCACTTTTGTGTAGTCAATATTCATAAGAATTTCAATACTGGTAGTCTGAGCTCGGATTAAAATGATTTCGACATGATTGCTTGTCGAATTGTAACCGATATCCTTGCAGACATTCTACATGTCGATGTACATTGCAACAAGTGAAAGTCGATGTCGCCAAGACAAAATGCAGCTTCCGCAGTAGCTTGATTAAATCTTTAGTTACTTTAAAGAAATTATGAAAACAGGAAGAGAAAGCTAAATACGTTCAAACATCGAGAAACTTGTTTACAAAAGCTTCTATTTGCGGACGTTTTGTTATGAGTTGATCCGAGTCTAGACGGGTGGTAAGAGGGTGCGTGCCCCAGGGAGATAACAATATTGCAAACCAATAAAATAATATTCAATGTAGGTGCTCAGGATCCTTCCTTGTTACATCCCTCGTTCAGAAGCTTTATGGAATTTTTGTAGATTGTTGTTTTGTACTGCTGCAATAATATTGGCAATCACGATTTAGGTAGGTATATAGCTTACCCAAAAGTGATAGCTACTGCGTTCCGTTTAATCAAATTTTCAACCGACTTCAAAAAAGGAAGAGGTTCTCAATTCCACTATATTGTTATATGTATAGGTTACACGATAACTCTACAGTAATTTTACTGTAGGCCGAATAAACAAGCTCAAAGTCACTCAGCCAGCAATGGAACGAGCTATGCTCGGAATTTCTCTACGTGATAAAATCCGGAAAGAGGAAATCCATAGACGAACTAAGGTCACCGACATAGCTCGACGAGTCAGTGAGTTGAAGTGGCAATGGGCAGGCCACATTGCTCGGAGAACCGATAACCAATGGGGAGTAAGAGTTCTCGAGTAGTGACCACGTATCGGAAAACGTCTAGTATTTGAGTGTGCTATAATTTTGCATATGTTAAATCGAATGTTATGCAACATAGCTGCTAGAACTCTGTAACGAAACGACGTTCTAACCATCGTATTCACAAGATTGGACATTACTTTTGACATCTATACTATAATAAATTTGTAAATAAATACGTTGTGACAAAATAGTATTTAGTAGTATAGTTATAGTTAAAACAATACGCAATATTTGCATGCCCTACACGGGTTAAATGTGAGAACTATCGATAAGCACCTTCCACCTTGTAAGCACCATATTTACTGCAAATAAATTTTCATTTCATTTCATTCATTTCTAGGTAATCCTAGATTTGTGGTCTTGATGATGAAAGCGGAAGATGGCAACACTGACGATAACGAATTAATTGTTTGACCCCAAAACAATTAATTCGTCACCAAAATATGATTTTTGTTTGTTTGTGTTTTGTGACTTTTCATAGACACTGTCGATTAATAAATGTTGGATAAACTGCAGTTTGTCGCATTATTGTTCATAAAAGTTAAAAAATTGCGCTTTTCTTGATAGCCAAATAATTCTTAGAAACTCTTATCGTGTAGGTTCAAAGGTCAATGACCGACCTCACAAACCCTAGTGTCTGTTCTTGAGTCGCCACAGTCTTCTGACAAGACTCGTGTCTGTCTTTAGTAGATAAGAACCGGTACCAACGGCTTAACGTGCCTTCCGAATCAATCTTACTTTTCAGAAAATCAGGTGATTCAGACGTCAATGTCCTAACAAAACTGGGGAGAGTCTCACAAAGTGCTGTATGACAATACCTCCACCGGAAATCGAACCCAGAATCTTAAGAGTATGTTGCTTCTGAGTTTAACTCTTATAATACTGCACCACGGAGGCCGTTTGAACTTTAACGAAACTGCAGACACAGATATTCGTTTCTGGATCATTACAACAGAATTTTTTAAAGACTTTGATTGCTTATTTGTCAATATGTATAATTCATTATATTATTTACATAACATTACATAATGTTTAAAGTATGTTTGTATATGAAATGCGCTAGCTGTCACTTTGTGTGAATTGGTGCCATTTTTCAAGTTAACTTAATTTTACTCTAATTCTTTGTGTGTTTTTTCTTTTAGGTATTATGAATGGTTTTTGCTTTATGTATTGTATGTATTTGTTAGCTTGGAATAAATATTATTATATTATTTTTTCTTCTTTTTTTTTCTTCAAAAAATTGCCTCTTAATGCCTGCTTACTGGAAGTGATAACGGGGAAAGCTCAAATAATTCAACTGTGAGAGAGTGAGTCGTGCAGACTGCACCGATAATACAGGAGAAACATGACAAGAGACCCCTCACGGTACACTCGAGTACATATGTCACATTCACTTTTAATGACATTTCCTTCAACACACTACATGGTAACAAGCAAGGGTGAATGTGACATGGTTCAAAAGTAGATACATATTTTTGTACTCGAGTGTACAATGAGTCAAATCAAACAGTATTTTGCGTATCGCAGCGATAGTTTATCGCTTTTCACTTTGTTTGTATTCCAAAAGAAAATGGACAGCAATTTCCGATTCAGCGAATGAAGCATGCAATGCTTCGTTGGTGACATTAGAGAGTAGGTATAGACATATTAAACTTTCATAAAGATTTTCCACATGCTTTAAAATTCAAACTTTCTGCATTCGGCCTGTATTTATTATTTTGTATAGTTTCAATATTATGTACGGAATACCGGTTTACTTAGGTGGTATTTTATTATTACATTTCTACAAACATTTATTTAAATTTAACAAAATTTTGAATTATAATCTCTTTAATCAGAATCTAAATTATTTGTCCGATTACAAAGAGGAAGGATAATGATTTAAGCAATCTGTGTATATATTTGTTCCCTCATATCTCCTAAACCACCGTTCGTACAAGTGAGGTATTAGAAGCGACGTGCTACTTATCGGTTATAGGATATATGACGTCACATAAAATCTAATATGGCTGCTTGTTGTAGTACGTTTCTTGTCTGGTATTAGTATCTTAACTCACTTCTTATAAAAAACGTGACACGTGTAACCTTATTACTAGATCTCAGCTAAGGATTAAATCAAAATCACCTCTCTAGACACAATTTCCATTGTCGAGATTAGCACAATCGTGAATCTGTCTATCTTCCGCGTTAACTGCAACACTTAACGGTTCAACTTTGACATACAAAACGCAATTCACACCAAATCTCACTGTTGAACGGGGTGCTAGAGTGAATAGGGCTGTGGGAAACCCGTGGGCACTATGATATTCATACACTCACTCAATGGCTTACGAGTATAATTTCAAGGCCATACCGCCACGCTATCAGTCTGCCAACAAACAGCAGTGTCTATAGCACTGCAGGTAGCAACTGATAAGCTTCTGTGCTCACAGAAGCGTTCAGCGTTACCATCGTCGTGGCTTAGATAATACTCTTGATTTCAACATCTTTTTAGTATAATTTAAACCAACACAACTACACAAAACATATTAAAACCACGCTTTTGTCAGTAATGCAATCGAAGTCTTCTTTCATCCACATTCTGGCTCCATCATCAGACTCGTCAGATCGTCGTCATGAAGATAGACTCGAAAAACAAAGGGTTCATTATTAGCCCTTGTAGTTTTCAACTTCCTACCTCCTGACGCAATCATCAGATCTTTGTTGCCAAGTTTAGTGTATTAGACTCGTAAAAACAAATAAAATGAGCGAAAATTAGAAGCGTTTACTATAGCCCTTGTAAAGTTACACTTTCTACCTCATGACTATAAACTTGGTATTTTAAATATATCTTTATCTCGTATGAAAAACTGTGTTAAAGATTATTATAGAGGATAGAGTAAAGAGTATAGAAATTACTCACGACCTTATTTCCTCTATACCTATAGATATACTAGTGTATGCGATGCATTAACTTCCTGCGCTAGCTTCAAGCGAACCCCTTGAGTTTAATGCACATGCCTGTCTAAAATTACATAAGAAGTGAGATTTACTCAACATGCCAAATGATAGGCAAAAGGTACAGGCAGTCTGAGAAAAAACGTAAACTTGCGAGCAAAGGTTATCTTTTCTCAAACGTGAGTCGTAAACGGTTTCTCAAACACGTCGTAAAATTACGATGATTACTTAACCTTTTGTTTGGTTACGAGTATCAGATAGTGCGATAATGTTACGCGGAACGTTACTACGACGCGCCCGTAGTAAGTAGTATGTCCATATCGGATATGTCTAATAATATCCATAGGCGTGAAGTATGTATATGTACCTTAAGTAGAGATAAAGGATAAGTCAATGATATCTGCGTGGGGACACTATGGCGATATGAAACGCAAAATAATATTGAAAATACATATTATTATATACGCCAACTTATCACTTTTAAATATTACAGAATAATTCATACACGCCATGAAGGTAAATGAATTGGTAGCACGATGGAATATTTTTAACAAAAAGTAACAATTAATGTAAATTATGCATTGCCCAGAAAGATGGCGGTTCTCAGTAAATAGCGAGGCTAAGACTAAATCAGATTGTTCCGAAGCTTTATTGTCATCAATAACTTCAATCCAACCCCACCTGAATCTCTAACAAAACGAAAGCAACTAGTAACTAATGATGAATCGCAAGAAGGCAAGCGGCTAGTACGTAGTGTATCACCACATCTTCCTCTTTCCGACGAAAAAGCACTTCACCTAGCTGTCACATAACTCCCGTTTCGCAACATGACAGTTCTTCATATATTGGGAACTGTTCAGCAGTACACTGATTCAGCTTCTTAGGCCAAAATGATTAAAATCGGTCAAGTGTGTGTCAGAACACGTGCAGTGTATAGTTCCGTAGTTTAACTGGTTTTATACAAAATAATTTTGAGTGAAATATTTACGAAATTTACCGTTCTAAGGATCTTTTATAATTTGGTCACCTATTACTCGTTAACCTGTGAAGTTAAGACATTATGATAGTTTTCCTTTAAAGTTTAGCATATGTACTACTACTGTGAATTCTTTCAGATTTTTAATAGCAACAGTTTAGCAGATAGAGGGCTGTTGTCAGATCCTCAATGCTTTTAACCGACTACAAAAAAGGAGGAGGTTCTCAATTCGACCTCTGCGCTATGCCGCAGACGGACAGAGCGAAACTATAAGGGTTCCTTGTTTGACTACTGAACCCTAAAAAGGAATCCTCACGTTGCGACTTCGACCGTCTGTCTCAGAAACTACTAAAGTTACAGAATTGATATTTGAATAGAAATATTTATTGCATATTGCATCTATCTTTTATTGATATAAAACAGATCGACGCTGTGTAAGGTTGCTATGTGCCTGAAGATGTTATGCATTGGTATGCTAGTAAAAGAAGAAACATATTGCCCAGCAAGATGGAAAGTTGGAAATGAATGTAATACTTTCAACTAGCCGGGAATGGTGCTTCCGATATCTTATAGCTCGGCCTTGACCTCAAAAGATTCGCTGAGCTGAGACCTTGACATTTAAAACTGATCTCAATAAGCTCGCGCTCCTTTGTTAGTATGTACGATTGTCACATGACGTAGGCTCAATGACACTGGGCGGAGGGCGCGTGCGCGGTCAACGACACGTCTCGCGCGAGCTCATGGGAAACGAGAGATCCATGTGTGCACGCGCAGGAAACATAGCGATCTGCAAAGTTGCGTAACCTCTTGACCTTACCAAACTAAAGCTAACAAAGTAAAGAAAGTTTTATAAAAGGACACAATTTATCCTCGTGATGTTTGGTTGCCTAAACTATGAAGATTTTTTGTTTATTTGATTGTCATATGTACATTTTAATGTATTTATGTTTAGGATCATACGGCGTACGGGAAATTTGTAAAAAAACATAAGCTCTAATCAAAATATAATTCATACTAGTGGTCGCCCTGTGGTCGAAATTCGACAACAATTAAATTTTTTATTTTAAATATTAGCATTCTGCACTTATTCTCTATATAAACTTTAAGTGTGCAAAATTTCATACTCCTCCATCCGCGCAATTTTCGTAAAAAGGGGTAAAAAATTTTTGCTTCACGTATTAAAAATGGAAAACTTGAGAGGTGTCAAGGGACACCCGGATGGAACGAAGTTCCTTTCGATTAATTAGTGAAGGAATTGTAATAAAATTTTACAAATTTTCAATAAGGTTTGAACGGATTTTTAACATTATATTTTAAATATGGTTTTGTAGGTTTTTTCATTAGATTTTTTATGTACGTGATACGTTTTGTTTTTAGCGACATCTGTCATTGAGTAGCGGCAACTAATCAGAGCCATCTGTCGTCACATAGCTGTACTGTTGGTATCGTCTTACTACTACGTACGTCGTACTAACAGATGACGCTAACTTACTTTAGCAAAAAGTGTCGGTGACAACATTTCGTAAGAATTTTTTCCGTCTAGCCCTATGAACTAGCCTATATGAATTTTCTATGAATAACCTGACCGCAGATCGTAAAAATTTTAGAAGGCATCGATGTCAAAAAATATTATAGATTACCACTTATATTAAAATGTTTTAGATATATTTCTTCGGTTTTGTATATGGAAGCAAAAGGCGACAAACGGCCAAAAATTCAGGAGCTGGGCAGCACAGTCTACATTAACTTAAATAAATAAAGATTTACTGTGATCACCAAACCACCTTACAAAAGGTAAAGTACGGTATGGACTGGATGGAAGCTGAAAATGATGATTATTTAATTTTTTCCTCATATTTTCTCCAGTCTCTGTCTGGTAAAAAGATTGTGTGGAATAAATTTAAATGTAATCTAAGATAACTTAGTTGTGGCAAATGTTAGCAATTTTCAACTGTTGTTTTCATCAGTTCATAATACCAAAACATTATGAATTTGTCAGCAGGTAATACAAAACAAAACACGATTCATTTATCACATTATTAAATATAATTAACGCGTTCAAAAAGAGCTAGAAACCAACTTCAACTGCCGAAAAAGTCTACAGCAATCATCTCCTAAGATGTTCACTCATATAGATTTAGTTTTTCTTGATTTCTCAGGGGACCAACTCTGAAGTATGCTCTACCAAACAATAAAAGAATCATCAAAATCGATTCATAACTTGCGGAGTTATCGTGTAACATACAAACAAACAAACAAACATACAATCTAACTGAGAACCTCCTCCTTTTTGAAGTCGGTTAAAAATTGATTGCCTCGATCCACAGCTTAAACGTACTATGTCATAGATTACAGGACGTAAATTGCCAAGACACCTTGACTCTCTTAATTATTTTGTTCATGGTGTAAATCTACATCTACCCTAAAATGAAGCTCATTATACGCGCTAGTAATCAAAATATATAATTACATGACTTACTTCATGACTACTGCTTTTGCCGGCGACCTCGTATTTGTGAACTTTTAGACTATGATAATAATTTAATACGAGAAACATTTATAATAACAAATTCGTAATCACTATTTATGTTATAAATACTTGATAAGTTACGCAATTCTTAGTTTTATGAATGATGGCGTCAGTTGATGCTAAGATTTTAGTGTAACTTTTACAATTTTTCAAAATATAAGCGAACCTGTTTCTTGTCCAATATGGCTAGCAAATTCATAACTCCATTCGGAAAACTGTTTCGCACGCACGCTGGCTTCCGGTGTTCTATAGATCATATTCGGTATATACAAATACAGAACTCTATACGCATACTATAAAGTAGGAAATTGTCTGAGCGCTGCGTAAAGATTCCATTGCGTACGCGCCGGGAACGGGTCTTAATTGGCAAACAATGCACTGTTTATACCGGCAATGCGTCTCTTGCATTTCTTATGACCACGACAGCTTGATTACGTTAGCGTGATTTCCGCGATACATTGAGGAATGGTAATCAGAGCTTTAAATTATCGCTGTTATCGCATTTAAAACCATAGCTGTCTTTCCTTAAGTAACTGGCTATAGCTAGCTGGCTATAAAACTAAGTCTATGTTCCTAAAACCTTTAACTATCTATAAACGAAATAAAGTAATTCTCATTTATGACGTGACGGTAGGACCAACACACAAATTCACTTTTGCATTTATAATATTAGAACAGAGTTTAGATTGGGCGTTTTGTTTCTTGCCGTGCGGTATAGGCTTTAGAATAGAACTTGAAGGTGTCGCCAAAGACAACTGAGTTAAAGTTTCAGAGCGCTTCAGAGCTTAGGGTAGCTGTAAGCACCAGTGAGCTACTGAAACCACCAAATTGTCTGCCAAAAATGTTGATTATTTCCAAACCCTTCATTGCAAGCTCGTTTGTCGTGGTTGTCTTTAGGTTAGGTTACACCATAATCTTTTAAAATAAGAAAGCTGGCTTTTTAGAGTAATTATCTGAAAATAGGACATCATATTATAATGTCGCAAAATGAGTCATTAACATCCAACTTTATAGTGAATCCCAATTTTCATTTTTCATTTTCGATTATTGTTCAAAACGCCATCTATGGACCGGACCATATTGTAGCTAACAATAAAGTTGTACGTTAATGATATTCATTTCGCGACACAATAAATCCATCTCCTACTTTTAGGTAATCACTTATCAAAGCCAGGTATTCTATTTTTAAAAATTATGGCAGCAGAAATTTCTATTGTATTTTGCTTTTGCAATGCAGATGATGGTGCCAAATAAAAAATATTATTAAGGAATCCATTTAATTATTATGTTTTATATGTATTTGTGATTTAATTAATTAATTATTAATTTTTTTTTAATTATTTATTAATCAAACATATTTTTTTACAAAATTGGCTTAAAGTGTACTTAATCCTAGAAAAGGTTTGTCTGTACACCGTGTGACTCGTCTATTTTATTTTACAATACTCACATTCTATCGCATTTTAATGCAGTGTTTTAGTATTGTAAGATGAGGGTATTTTAACAAATACCTTCATCCCACAATACCAAAACACTGCATTGTTCGCCGAGTGTGACTGGTGTGTGTAGTGAGTGTAGAGTGTACGTTTGTGTGTATGTGTGTGTGCTGTGTACAGGATGGTCATTTTTGTTTGTTTGTTTTTTAAAAGTTTTGTGTGAAATGTTTTTTTAGAATAAGTTTATAGGTTTTTGTATTAATAAATAGTCTGCGAGATAACTGTACAGTGATTCTGAATGACATTCGCAGCACGATGTCAACAAAAGTTGGAAATGGCTGAGTGTAAAATGTTTTAGAACAGTTAACAACCTGTTTTGTATCAACTGTACATGTCCCCTGCTAGCTTAATGTGGTTTAAATTAATGTGTTGACCACTTGTACAAAAATTCCGGAGCCTTGTAGAAATTGTAGTCGTATAAATCAGATTTCGAATGATATTTCTTTTAAATAAACATTTATTTTCCGCGCAGTGGAAGCGGATGTAAACTACGTTATTAGTTATAATTATAGATTTCTTAAAAATAACATTCTTACATAATTATGGAATCACATATATGTGTTGGTGGTTTTAATAGAATTCGGGTACAATAAGAAATATTTTATCATTATTTTATATTGTTGACTCGCTCAAATAAAAATAATTCAAGATCAATCCTTAAAAGTCTTTGTGGAGAGTCTTTTATTGTCACTAAATTATTCATCTTCTTTTATTGTTATTTCTTTTCTTAACTTCTTTTCTTTTTCTTCAAAATCATTTATGGATATCTATTTTTTCGCCAAAGAATCCAGAACCACTTCATCATTACGAACGCTATAATATCATTGGTATTCAAAATATATAGAGGTACACAGAAATTGACTTGATTCAACTTGACTGAACCATATTCAGCTTGCGGCAGTCCACTGTTAGACATAGGCCTCTCCCAAAGTGCAACCTTTAAATTGGTCCTCCGCATCCAATCACGTCAAGCTACCCTACGTAAATCGTCTTTCCACCTAGCGGGGTCCTACAATACGTTTGCTTAGACTCGGAGACTCGTCTGCTCCAACGTCTGTCAGTCCTTCGGCAAATATGACCAGACCATTGCAACTTCAGCTTGCTAATACGGTGAGCTATGTCGGTCACTTTGGTTCTCTGACGGATCACTTCGTTTCGAAGGCAGTCCATCAGAGAGATTCCATATCCCACTGAGCGACTTGTAAAGTGCTACACGCTGCCACAATGCGCAATAGTTCTATGCGTATGTCTTTTGCTTACCAGTGGGAATGATTATATTTAGCGTTTTACATTCCTTTCAAAGCACGACGAATCTTACCCTTTGTTTGTCCATATTCTGACGAACGCAGATAATATATTTATATTTGATATGTGTTCCGTAATTCTGACATAGCGTTCTTGTTTTCATGTTACTGAATTTTATGCGTAAGTTTTTGGAAACAGACGTGTCATTTTTAAACGCCTACTGAACCCTGAACAACATCACAAAGAACAGTTCCAGGAAATGGTTGGACGTAATAATGCATAATCGTTTCTGCCACCCCCGCGATCTATTACTCGGGGAATTACTTTCCATGCATAATGATAACACATAAAACAAGGCAGGATTAGTTTCCTGTTGCAATAAAACGTAGACTCATTAGCAGACACCTCCATTAAGCTTTTTGTTGTTCATCGAAAGCAGGAAATTCTTATCCTGGCCTTTTATTATACCACGGTGTCTTGATTATAGCTGTTTTTCTATCTAGTAGGGATAGATATCCTGTGGCTTTGTTCGCGTGGAGATTCCATCCTTAGTGATACCCCGTATCATCAAACGGATTGATTTCCAAAATGTTAGGTGTTTGGTTGTTGAAAGGTCAATCAGTCAAGAAAGCCTTTATAGATACTATATACCTAGTACAGATAGACGTTTACTTTGCGTATATTCCACCTGATTTATAAGTGATGTGAAGACCATATATTAGAAGCGTGTTCATTTTAGCCTATAAGTATTTTTTCAATATCGTTACCCAAACGTGCTGCTAACTTGGCCGTTTGGATCCAACTTTTTGGACACAGTGATCGCAAACCAAGAGGGTTTATACCGAACCGTGATAATTAAACAGTTGAAGTTACAGATGATGTATTTCTGTTGCCGCTATAACAACAAATACTAAAAAATTGAATAAAAAAATTATTAAGGGGTCTCCTATACAACAAACGTGATTTTTTTTTGGTAATTTTTGCTCGATATTGATAACGGCTACAGGTAGACTCTTGAAATATTTACAGAATATCTAGTTATATATTCACTGTATAAATAAATAGTTAAAATAAAACAAATATTTAAGGGGGGCTCCTATACAACAGACATGATTTTTCCTTTTTTATAGGTTATGGTACAGAACCTTTCGTGCGCGAGTCTTGGCTGCTTATTTCATCATCATTACTGGATATAAAGAAGTTGTCATCGTTATCAACGTGAACTTTTATACGTATCAATCTCAAGTCACATTCTCCGCCGCTCATCCACAGAGTCAGTGCCGCCTCCTGCATAATAAATTCACGTTACGCCCAAACTCTAACAGGAGCTTTATTTATTACACGTTTACCACATTCACGTCATGTGTGAGCTACGGTGCTTTCTCAAGGTATAAAGATACAGTTAGCTGTATATAGAGTTCAATGTCACCGCATATGCTTCACGGTTTCCTACGCTATAAACAATGAGGTTGGAGGAAAGTTAATGAAACGATCCGCTGTACTACATACATAAGTAGCGTTAGACAGTTTTTGTTAGTTTATTGTACATAAATTCTTCTTGTAGTAAAGATTTAATTAAACTCCTCTAAAAAGATGTTTCTGCTTACATCCACACTAGAATGTCAAGTAAAGTATATCTACGTATGAACCTGTGCCCACATTATATGCGGATAATGTGAAGAATCCTGACTTACACCTAAAAAAAATTACAACACCGGTTTAAGGGCCGACCTTTCTGACTTATATAGTTTTAACCGACTACGAGAAAGAGTCTTATGATTTTAGAAAGCAATGTGTTTGAGGATGTATGTTAAATTTCATCTGTTCCCTATATTACAGGGTACCCAAAGGTGTCTGTCTGTCTGTCACCAGGCTGTATCTCATGATGTGTGATAGTTAGATAGTTGAAATTTCCGCTATAACAACAAATGCTTAACATAATAAAATAAATATTTAAGGGGGCTTCCATACAACAAACATAATTTTTTTGCTCGTCTTTGCTCGATATTGATAACGGCAACAGGTAGACGCTAGATATTCACAGAATATATAGTTATATATTTACTTTAAAAATAAATAATTAAATTTAATTAAAATAAAACAAATATTTAAGGAGGGCTCCCATACAATACATGATTTTTTGCCGTTTTTATAGGTAATGCCACACGCACTTGGCCGGTTCTCCCTTTTTTTGCCTTTCAACTCCTATACACAAAACAACGTAAAGGAAGGACAAACAATCAAACTGACTTTCGCATTAGTTATTTATTTGCTGCCCCTTAGCACCTCACAAAAATCCAGATTTTACTTAGTTACTGTTTCTTAGTTAGTTTTATCCATGTCAAGTGTACCCGCAGGATAATAGAATTCACAGGAAAAGGGCTAGTTCAAAATAAATACTTCAATACGTCTGAGGTAAGCTTAGGTTGTAAAAGGCCCTGTCTGTTCCACTGCCAATGACTGCACATAAAATTTTAAGTTACGCTCTCTTGCTCTGCGCAGTAGAAAATTCACATTTCATTTGCCATGTTGATATTTATCTCGGGCAATGTACAATTACACAATGTTACGTCTGTGTGTCGTCACGGAATGTATAATTACACCCACGATAATGCCAAGCATGACTTACGGGTACAAACGCTTGCGATGCAATTAAATGTTATGCATTGATAATATCAAAAGTGCATGCATTGGTGTCGTAGTTAGCATGTTAGAAGAATAGAAAGGTGAACATGAATTCATAATGGCGTTCCTAGAACACGCTCGTATAACAACAACTTTGAAATTAAAGTTTCTAAGTCAAAGTATCGAAAGTAGAAGAGTATAAACAGAAAACTATTGTTACTTATAAAAAAAACTTATAAGTTAAAATCATAGTTTCAACATTAATTATAAAAAAGTAAATTTGTTTGTTTGTCCGTCCTTCTCGTCGTAACCGAGGCTCAGAATGACTTGATTTTTGACTTGACTTGACATGGGCTACTTTTAAATTCAATCGGAGCTTAGGATTACCCCTGCACTTCTTACTGCGATCATGAACCCGCCTGTCAAGCGTAGCGATTAGATTGCGGCACATGTGGACTTTTCTGACTGAAGAAATATGCAAAACGAGACCATTATCTCATGCACGACTCATGCATATATAGGTATGGATGTATATGAGGCCCATTATTATGAGTGGCAATATCAGGTTTATTGAACGACGACAAGAAGATGAAATAGTGTATTTAATGAGCATTTTCATGTTATATCAGATTAAAAGGGAAATTTCTGTTGTTTGTATCACATCACATAGTACTGTCGTAACTTTGTATAAAAACAAGTGCCACTCTTGTCTCCGACTCTTTATTATCTCCTCTAGACAGTACACACACAATGCACATGTTTATTCTTTTACATAATTATGTATCACAACACGATAATTGAAGCCATTTTATCAAAGTTCATGACTTCACGAGCCATAACCAGATATCGCAGAAACCATAAACCTACTAGTCCTGATTTATCACGAAATTGATGAAAGCTGTTCGTGTTCAGGTCATTCGTGCTCTGAGCTATATGCATTACAATACGTGCGCTAGCTATGCAGTACCTATATAATAGGCCCTAGTTCTCGTAACTACATTTGATTCCTGTATGATTATTAGCCGCGTGGTCCCGACTTTGGATGTTTGTAAGTTTGTGATTGTTTCACGCATAAACTGAAGTGATTTGGACGAAATTTAGAGTAAATATGGAATATGTTCTGAATTAACATTTGGGATACATAGTTATATCTCAGTTACACGGATTGTTCGAGGAAGAGCCGCGGGCAAAAGATAGTATTACATATATACTCTAGATATTAGATTTGTTTTTATTTGAGACAAGGGGGTGGTCCACCGGGTCCAACCACTCACTGCGACCTTGATATATCTATTGTGACCATTTATTTCGAATTATATAACGCGGATGTGACTGAATATCGATTGGACTTATCTGCTATGTATAAGCTCAGTATATAAGTAAGACCTGAGTGTCTCATACACTACAAGTATATAATATCCCATTAGAGCTACTTCTCCGATCGGGATAAAAAGAAGCCTATGTCATTTTCCTATCCTACAAAAAAGATCAGTCATTCTGACTACGTTGCGACGTAAAGGAATTCACTTTGTCATTTGTAATATTCCATAAAAATTTTAAGGACTATTGATTATTTTATGTTTAACTATAGGGATAATTTAGTTACCAATCATCATCATCAACAGCCTATATAAGTCCCTACTGCAGGGGCTTAAGCCAACTCTCCTACAGAGAGTGTACGGGCCATAGTCCACCACGCGGGCCCAGTGTGGATTAGTAGACTTCACACACACCGTTTAATTTGATCACGATGTTTACCGAAAAGTCAATGTTAATAATTTTTATCATTCGAACATAAATTCCAAATAACAAATTGGAACTCATTGCCAGGATTAAACACAGGCCTCGATTGTTTAAGGACTGATGCTCTACCCAACTGAGCTACCACGGCTTTTAGCAAGTTTTTAGCTAGCTTAATTCCCTATACTACATCTCAATTAGCCTGTCGAAATGTCCTCCCCCTATACGATTATAATTCCAAAGCAATCCTTGCCTGCAATATCTACGAGTCTACGTAATATATAGGTAGTTAAACTGCTCATGAGTTCATGAGTAAGGTACATGCATACGCTCACAGCGACCGCAGACGCCATGATACGATAACGGGAACATTTTTTGCAAACGAGATAATAGTTACGTTTTAGTTGCATGTTAGCTCATAAATTGGGTTAATGTTATACATTTGTTAAGGTTACTGTGTCTGTGAAAAAGAGAGAAAATGGAATGTTTTGACGGCGCGGAGTTTATTGCGCGAAAGCTATTGATAAAGTTCGTTCGCTTAGATAATGTTGCTTTTGGTAAATGACGACCCACCTCTATCAAAGGATGCCGCATTCTGAATTTGGCATCGCAGTAAGATTCAGGACACTTTGAATGATGAAGAGTGGTGTTTAATTGTATGATCCGTCATGTCTGTGGTCATGTGTCATATTTGGTCGGTTAAAATATTTTTGCTGCTTAAATTAAATCATGTACGTTATTTTGTATGTACACTCGAGTACAAAAATATGTATCCACTTTTGAACATGTCACATCCATCTTTAATTGACATTTCTTTCAAAACACAACATAGGAACAAGCGAGAGTGTTAATGACATTGTTCAAAAGTGGATACATATTTTTGTACTCGAAAGTACAATTATCATATATTTCGTTCCGGCTGTACCAACACTAAGCGGGTGGACTATAGAATAAAAATATGTTTATTTTCAACCAAAGAAATGTGGCCATTTACCAATCGGAAGCTGCTTCTCTTGAATGCTTGCACACATGACAGGGTATAGCGTAGAAAACTTATTTTTAGGGTTCCATATACAAAGTGGCTTTAAGTATAGGTCCATGGTCCTCCGTCTTTCTGTCAAATGACTATCTTTTTAACCGAATGAATTTCTTTTTAACATACAAGAAACATGTTTTTGCGGCATTCTTTCTCGGTTTTGTGTTAAATATTCTACGGTGGTACGCTCTTCATTTGTGAAGGAGCACAAGTCCAAAAAGACATAAGTTCCAAAGGTAAAAGGAAACGCGAAAATAGGCCTGTTCGTTAATTGGTCGTCACTTCGTCTTTTAATTCTATTTTTAAAACAAGCATTAACCGTTTACAACCACTCAAAAAATTATTGAAACACATTTTAATTCACATCGATCGATAATCTTTTGATAACTCCACAAAACGAGCTCTCTCATGAATTATGTATTGGCTACATGTCGGTCGGACCCTCCTTCCTTGCTGAATGCTGAATAATTTCATGTTTCCGGAGCTTGAATAAGTTATACCGCGACGTTACCGTAAAATTCCACATAAAAATTATATTTGTACGAACGAACAAAAGCACGGAAATATCAGAATTATTCTCCCGGAACCGATCAAATACCGCATCGCTTGTTTGTTTCTCAAAAGCTACTTACTACATACATGCTGAGATGATTTCAAGGTTTGACAGTAAATATAGGTAGATATTATACAAGGCGTGTTCCCTCAAAATGAGCAATGGTCTCGCACTTGGGCTTAGGTGAAGATATATAGAAAAGAGGTGTTTCAAATTCGGCCTGCACTTGTTCATTATTTAAAACATCAAGTATTAATCTAAATATGTATAGAAAAATACTAGAATTACATTTTTGCATTTATTTTAATTGTACAAAATCATTCTTTCTAAGTGACAGCGTTGAACGTCATTTTATTGACGCCATCTTTGTTTTCAACGTTAAGTCTTACCTGTTTCGTGCGTTTTATATGTTTTTGTACAAATAAACTAAACCAAAATGGCAACTACATCACTTTAATTTAATAATGGCCTTTTTAAACACTTTTATCATCAAAACGTAATTGTGGTGACATGTGATAAAAAATGAGGCCTAACACCCAAACAAAGATATCCGACCCCTTAGGAAGGAGCCGCAGGTGATCTTGAATTTCCATTCACTAAACCCCGCTCCACAAGTTGGTCAGTCAGCCACAAGTAGGACAGATATGACGGATCCAGTCTGCATCGGGACGGGTTCCCAGGCCTAAGAATTACTAATGCGGCTCCCACAAAGAAAATTCAATTCTAGATTCATATTATTAGTCATTCTTATTCCCTTGGTCAAAAGAGGGCCCATACGATGAACTTTGTTTACATTCGATTTTGTTTCGAATTCTTTCGGATTTGGTGCAATTTATGAGTCCGAAATTTTAATTTTAAACTGATTCCGATCGGTCTTTTTTCATGGTACTAGCTCTGATCACAAGCAATATGTTTTGTATAGACGTGTTGTATTCTTCAGATAGTTACAATAGTTTTTTCAAGAACAATAAAGTAAGGTTGATTCGTGAACGCTAATCTTAATTTTTGATGATGGATCGTGTGGAGTAGGCGTGGAGGATATCCTCATAATATGCGAAGACAACACAAGCTATTTGCACGTATGACACAACTCATTACAATGAAATACACACTTCTAGGCAGAGACCAAGTTGAATTTAGAATTCAGAAGATCGGTGAACCGTAGAGCGTACAGTCATGTATAGTTTTTATGTATGGCAGGTATAATAATAATAAGTTTATTCACTAATCATCTTATACATGTTTCAACTTGGATCTAATAAAACTAATTTATACATTACGAATTATTCAACGACCTCTGTTGTAGGCAAAGCTTGTGTCACAGAGGTCTACCTTCCTGTTGCCCAGGTATGTGATTGGCCTTCATTCTACCTGGTGGCAATTAACGATATGGTTTGATTTGGAAAGCGTGCTCATCCAGAGATCTCAAGTTAATAAGTCTTCTGCTGTGTAACCTTGCATTGTTAGTGCTATTAGCTATAACCTGGTGGTAGCTAGCTTGGCCTACACAGAAAAATTATTAGTACGAGTATTAGATAAACCCGATTTAACAAAATATAGGCTAGTACCAACTAGTGCCAATAGGTTAGACGCAGATTATGACGGACAAAACCGTAATGTTATCGTGTTATGAAACGCAGTCATTTATTCCAGTAAAGAAGCCTTCCAAGGTCGACATGTAGAGTAGTTACTTGGAGCTCGTTGCCCCAGCGACACGACTAAAAATAACCTGCACGAAACAGGGCAAAATTTAAAAATAAAATAAAACCGAAATACCAACACCAATGCAGATGAACGCTTATTCTAAGAATCGCTGTTTACGGTGATTAACGCTGCGTCATTAAGTCCTATGTGTAAGATATTACATTGTGGAGACCAGGGATAGTTTGCTCCAGCGACCAGTGAAACAATGTCGCAGAGGTTTGTGTTAATTTAAAAAGACGTTGTAGAATTAAAATATATATTTTAATAAATAATAAGGAAGTGCAGGTAAAAAAACCCTAGCGCGCACGGCTGACTTTTGTGGCCAAGACAGTAGGTCTTTCTCTTTCGTACTTCTACGCAACCATAACAGTGCGAAAGAGAAAGACCTTACTGGCCTGGCGCCTTTTGAAACGTGTTATTTATTGCTTTGTGTCATTGTGTGTGATTGGCCTTGAAGTAGATTTTGGTTTAATTCTAGCTTTCATAATTTCATGTCTAAAAACAGAAAATGAAATGTGTCACTGATCGTTCAATTTGAGATTATTTGAATGCTTTTGATGCCTTGCTAATGTAGGCCATAAAAATGAAAAAAAAAATAAGCTTAAACATTTTTTACGACAACATTTTTTTTTTATGCATTCTCACCTAACTAAGTTCTGAAGCCAATTTCGTCGTAAAATCGCCTATTAAGAACAACTTTTTTATTATTATTTGGTAAGCTGACAAACTGCTGGAGTTTTTAAAATTAGTTTGAACCAATGAAACATTAATTTTGTATTATTAAGAAATTTTTGAAAATTTGGCTCCGTTCAACTCAAACCTAAAATTTTTACTTTCATCCCTTTTTTCGGTAACTTGTAATGAATAACGTTGTGTAGTTGATAATAAAGTAGAAAGGGTGATTCAAGACGATCACTTTCGAGAAAAAATAAATAAAAAAACCTTACTATTAAACAAGTTACGATTATTTTAAGTCGCTCCGGCAGAAAATTCGAAATATACATTTAAAAAATCATAACTTCTAAACTACAAAAAATCGCGGAACATACATGGGGTATTTTCGGATACACCCAGGTGTAAGGAATCTAAAAAAAATTTTTGGACGTCACATTTTGGACCACCCTGTATATTGTCATCATCAGTCATCATGATACATTTATTTTTAACTGACAATGATGATAGTATCAGTAGTGGCTGTTATTTACGGGCGTAAAAATATTAAATCAAACCACCATTTTTGGGTTCCATGAATGTACTGTAAAAAAACAAAAGCTAAACGTATAAAAAACAAAAGAATAAAAAGCTTCATAGACAATTATTCTAAGAAGTTCGGCGTCGGCAACAGTGGCATTCTGCATAAAGGGATCCAATATTCCAAATTTAAGTTTCTTATTTAAGCGGTTTGCGCTGGGCTTCTAATAATTACAGATTGCCACAATTCAATCAATGATCATATGTTTTTTTGCTTTTTATGTTTCAGATTGTCAGAGGCGAAGGCAGAAGCGCACAGATTGGTGCGTATTGTCGCTCAAATGTTGATTGCAACATTGCCAACACGCATTGTGAGAGGGGCGCGTGCGCATGTCAACCATACTACGCTCGAGTTGACAATTCTACTTGCTTGGAATGTGAGTCCTACAATTTATAAGTATTATTACCAACGCTAACATAAAAATGTTTTATCTTGTTTATTTCTGGTCTGATTCCGCAATTTGTGACTGATTGGACACACTAGTTGACCAAATAAGAAGCATGTAATTTAGGAACTCGATAAAATTGGAAATAAAATAAGTTATCAAGTATCCACCCAAACAATCGTTCGTTTAAAATATACAGATTGTATTGCAAAAGATAAGTATAGCTTTATATTTTGTCTGTGATGAGAATATACTTTCACTATAAATTTTGATAATTTAATTTTTAGATTAGCATTGTTTTGTCGAAATCCAATGGAGCATGGCTAAAAATTGTAGTAATTTATTGATAGAAAACATTACCAATTGGTAAACGTATAATCAGTTCTTGAAATAATAAGTGAAACTTTAGGACGGTATTAGATGGTAGAAATTAGACACTGAAATTAGACGTTTAGACTTTAAAATAAGATAGTCTTGAGACTTATAGTGAGGTGTCGCTACAATAGCGACATCAAAGCGATTATATCGCTTCTCTATCGCGCGAACTTTTGTTTAGATCGTACCATATTCCCACGTTCGTGTCACTTTCTTTGTCTGAGCCTTTTGTGAAATTTTTTAAGGTGCGTCTCGGCTATATAGACGAAGTTGCTCAGGGACGGATCTTTCGAGGACCATATTGAGAATTGCCACAATTTTGCAATGACTGGCTTTGTTTAAATTTTATACAAGAATACACTCTTTTTAAATGTGGAATTCTTTGTTAGAATAAATGCAAACGTCCTGATCACACGTTAACAAGACATTACGACATAAAACAAGACTGATTAAAGAAAATCGATCATGAAATTATTGCGTTCGAGCTTAGCAAGGATTCAACAAAAACCATTTCGAATAAAATACAAATTGTTAAGTAAAGATGGACTAGATTCAAACTGTAGCATAGCTGCTTGGACCTTATTTTTAACTGACTTTAAAAAAGGAGGATCTCAGTTCATAATATTTGTATGTATATTACGCGATATATTTACGGATTGTGAACCAATTTTAATAACCCTGAGGGAAATATGTAGAAAATTAGGAAATGAATCCCGTTTAGAATTTCATCCACTACCCTCCAACCGATTTTTATAAAACTGTTAATTCCTGGTGAGGTAAGGTAGACAGGTAAATGTTTAATGTATAAAGTAACTGCTAAAACCTGCACTAGAATGCAAATTGACATAAAAATATTTGTGCGCACAAACAAATTATTCCTTTGATTATGTTATTGGTTCTTTATAAAACTACGCGGACAAATGAAGTTCTTCCTTTGTTATTTATGAACGTATTAATTATAATAACAGCACAGATATTATCATTCGAGAAATATAATAGAGCCGTGCTACTATTATTAGTTCTCAGACACAAATATTAAGGTATTTACAAATACAGCTAGAGCTAACCGTGCCTATAAGGAACCAGATCTATGAATTCGAAAAAAGAACTAGGAACTACTTATCCACAGCTAAGGCCAGTAACACACTTAGCACCAACCTGTGGGTCCAGTTTGGATTGAAGCCAGTCCCGGGCCCGCTATCCGGACTGCCGGCCGGCTTGCCGACTTTATCACCAATCATAACATCATTTAGACTAGTGTCGTCCTTCTATGGACTCAACGCAATTTTTGTTGCTGATATATTAATATTAAAACGGTTTGTGCGAGTTGCATTAGCGCTATCAGCTTATAAATATAGAACTTCATTGTTGACTTTTTATTTACGTTTGGACGAGTAATTCAGATGGGAAGCATCTTCGACCATTGTAACAACATCAAGTTGACAATGGTCATCAATCCGCACGACAAGTGCGGTGAATGTAAC
Organism: Carcina quercana; assembly: GCA_910589575.2. Taxonomy (NCBI): domain Eukaryota; kingdom Metazoa; phylum Arthropoda; class Insecta; order Lepidoptera; family Depressariidae; genus Carcina; species Carcina quercana. The sequence continues at coordinate 11,426,371 of OU342432.1, read as the reverse complement.
AAGTGTCCTCATGGAAATTACGAAGTTGCTACCCTTAAATGAGAATTGCGTTCAGCAGAAGACATTTGATTATTATAGTGTCGCGGAATGAACATAATTAACGTACAATTTACGCAATTTTGAACAATAATCGAAAAATAGTGTGTTAAAATAAAAATTGCGATTGAAGCTTCACTATGAAGCTGGATGTTGATGATACTCATTTCGCGACATTATTATCGATGTCCTATTTTTAGATAATTACTGCACAAAGCTAGATTTCCTATTTTAAAAGGTTATGGTTTTTTTTAATGAAACTATTATCGAGCGAATAAACTTAGTGTAATTTTGTTTATTTCTGTTACAAGAGTGTAAAGGGAGATAATACTTTATTTGATTTCAATGTCACAACTGTAGTAGATCATTTATGCTGGAAAATTAGGAGATACAGATGTTAGCGAACTCACAAGTAAATTTGAAATATAAAAATGAAAAAGTCTAATAGGTGAGCTCGGGGCGAGCTTGGTATTTCTATTTAGCCCTTACTTCTACCAGATACGTCATTTTCTTCCGCTCTCCATTGCTTACTCTGCTTTGACAACTCGAGAAAATTGACCCCAAAAGAATATACATTATAACAATAACTGAATTTTTTTTAAAACTCTAGAAATGTGTGAATTTAAACAGTTTTATTTTCATACATTTGATCGCAAGCTGATTTTCTGAAGGATAGGAGTATGTTTTCTCTTCTTTGATTATTATCTTCCAAAATCCACTATCGCAACTCCATAATAAATTGACAAGCGGACAAACATTTTGTACCCAGTGTGCCAGACCAATTCTTTGATGGCACATTGTAGTCTTTTTGCCTCGATGAATATCTTTATACTTAGATTCAATCAGACTTCTGTAAAAAACTAAAAGGATAAAAAGCATTCGAACGAAGATACGCCTATCTAGACCAGACATAGGCTGTCAAGCTGTCAGATCGAACCCAGTTAGGTCAGTGTGGCGAGCGTGAAAGAATATCCATTGGATATACCACACGGAATAACATCAGGTACCGTTTTACGAAATAAATACGCCAGTAACTATAGAAGCATATACGAACGTGTATTGTTTAGGACATTTCTAATAGATTTTGATGATTCATATTTGGTACGAGTATGTTGGTACATCTTCGTGTCTTACTACTGATTGTACTGGTTCTTGTGCAGTGTGTTGAAGGAATCGTCAATCAAATGTTAATATTACATGGAATAAGGTGCGTTGATATTGATAAAGTTGACTGTAATAGAACTTGATAATGCGTGAATGCGACGCTCATAAACTTTAATATTGATGCTGCAGTCAAGTCCCGAAGCTAAGCTAATAGTAAAAGTAGCTACTTTTGTATCCAGCGGGTATATCCATTCCAACTTGAAATTCGATATGAGTACTAAACACTTCATTAAGTAATAAGTAATTTTTTTAAAACCCAAATGAATAAATTACATTTAAACATATACATACGTATTATGTATTTTTGCAAAACATTTATAAAACCCTTTATTTTGATAGGTTTGGAAAAGAAAATATTTTCCGCGCTATTTGGAGCCAAAAATCCGTCATTTTGATTTCTAATAATATTAATGCCGATGCCACCGATAACACTCTCGTGGTTAAGACGAAACCACGTATAATTTATTAAAATTGGTTTAGCCATACATACAAGCCAAACACATAACCCTCCTTTTGGTCTTTGCTGCAGTCGGGTAAAAAAGAAGGAAACTAATTTTATTACCACCTCCTCTAGACGTTTGCTCAAGTGACGGATTCGGGTAAGCATCTGTGGCATCACATAAGCCGACTCGTTTATTTGTGGAACCAATTTGAATAAACTTGTCGATTACGAGAGTGACCGCTCGGCACTGCGAGAGCCGCGATTCGTCGTCCGGTTATAAATTGGCTCCACTTCTCGTACGTTTTAGGGTTAATGTTGCCAACCACTTTATTCTTATCCATTTAGTAAGCTGAAGACAAAATCTGAACCCACACATCACGATTTTTATGGATCGAAATGACAACTACAGCCCAATATGGAGTTTCGTTACTGCAACGTAACAGTTTACTTTTTTTTGATCAGTATCAAACGAGTAGAGATGAAAATTGAAATTTGGCATACAACTACGTAGCACTTGTTATTTTTTCATTGACTCCCATGATATATATCTCTCTCTTTTACTTCCTATATATTTACAGATGTTTTTTCAAACCTTTAATTTTCACTATGCTAAAATCACAGGCATGAAACTCTTGTACATTCTAAACAAACATTTTACATCCGAAATCTGTCAACGAGCAATGAATGTATAATATGAGTTCTAAGAAACAGGTATAAAGAAATTGGTAGGTTGATATTGTTCTCTTTGAGAAAATACGATTTTTAATTGAATAGGAAACCGTAATCAAATAAAGAACAGACGCAACATTGTTAGTTACGAGCGAAGCGAGAGCAGCACACAGACATTAGAGGATGAGCCAGTATGGTGGAGACCAGATTTTATTTATTATTATTTAAAATCATCATCATCAGCCAGGAAGCGTCCACTGCTGAACATAGGCTTCCTTCAATGTAAGCCACATTGACCGGTCTCTGTTGATCGAAGACCGGTCTCAAGCCACCTGCATCCAGCGACTCCCCGCGACATAACCAGGTCGTCGGTCCACCTAGTACGTTGACGGCCCTGTGTACGTTTCCCGGTCGCTACTCTAGAACTCTTACTCCCCATCAGTTATCGGTTCTTCGAGCGATTGGTTAAAATAATAAACTATTTCATTAGATGACAATTGATATTACATTTTAAATTTGAAGATTTACATTCATAATGTAAAATATAAATTCTAATCAGACAAAGACAATTTTGTACACAATTAACTATTTTTTATTTTAAGCATGACATACGAGTATAGAGTATATTTAGCACAGCATTATCAGCGAATGTGCGTGACTGTACAGACTTTTTACGATCGACGTAGTCATTTTGCGACTTAGATGTTTTTAGATAGTAGTACACTAAAAGCAATGTGGTATTTATGCGATCTAGTCATTCTGATACTGATACTAACGTAATACTCGTTCCCATTCGATGTGTTCATTTGTGACGCACTAGCGGCTCTAGCAATTCTTCAAGATGTTGCTAGTCGCACCGTGCGACATTTCAAAGACGCGCCCAAAAAAGCTTTATTTGATGCGTCTAGTAATGCAACTATTACATCTTCTCAATAACAATTTGGCGAATGCGGAAGTCGCTAAGACAGATAGGATGGATCGGAAGTGCCCGGCACCAGGTGGTTGCATTTCGGTTGATTTTGGCGTGCCGTACAATGGCGCCCGGTGCGGTCGCACCGCTCACACCGCCACGGCTGTGAAAACTCGTGTCCGACAACATGCTGATGCAGAAGGTGATGCAGGCAAAATTACGCTTTATGATTAAGTTCCACTCTGACGGTCCCTGTGCACATTGTCCGGATAATTGATTTTAATATTTGATCTCATCAGTAAAACAGAGTACGTCGGCGTGTCACGCGACGAGAATGTCTCCCCGTGGTATAATACCGGGCATCATTAACCGACATACGCTAACACGAGTTACTGTGCCCACATAGTTACCTTGCTCTAGTAAAATTCATGCTCGTTGAACACAAATGACAGGTCGGAGTACTGAATTTTTGAATACAAAAACACACTTTGACTATAAAGAGGCAGTTTAACAGGATTTTTTTGCAAATACCTTCATTAGAATTGCTGTACACATACAGTTTATGCTCGTTCTCATTCCCAGAATGTAATTTAGGGCATATACTGACCTGACCGTCAGGATGATGGAAAGGTTGCCTTATAAGGCTAGTTCCTTGAGATAGTTATGGAACTGGTGGATTACAGAAGTCCATTTTGGGTACACTACGAAGACGGTTCCTTTTTCGAAAGGGTATAGCATACTCGTAACATTTATTAAAAGCTAGTATTTTTGCCCGTGACTTCAATTGCATGGGCTTCAGAATTCATGTATCTGGTAACCACTAAATGAAGTACCCTACGTCCTATTCAACGCCCTTGTTTACCTACATAACAAATTCCATAACGATTGGTAAGTAGTAAGTAACATACAAATAAACTCATTTTTCCTTTCCTACACAAAAAAATCAAGTCGTTTTGACTCTCCGTTACAACGTAAAGAACGTACAAACAAACAAATATACTCACTTTCACTATATTACTAAATACTAGCCTTTGCCTGCCACTACATCCGCGTGGACTTCAGATATTATTCAACTGGAACTACTTCTTCGATTGGGATAGAAGCTAGCCTTTGTCCTTTTCTCAACCTTCAACTACCATTACAAGTATACAAAATGTAAAGTCATTCTGACAGTCTCTTGCGACGTACAGGAGGGACATACAAGCGAACAAACTCGCTTTCGCATTTATAACTTTAGTATAGATTGATATTAGTTGTTTGAACAAAAAGTGATAAACATAAAGATAAATCTGTCAAGATTTATCGTCATGTGAAATGAATGGAAGCGAAAATATTATCGCAAGCGACACCCGGCCCTCAGTACAGATGTCACATCACTTTTGCGAATGACACGACACGATTTCGTTTACAAAAAGTCGGCCGCATATCACAGTGAATCAAATCGACCTTGACTCTGTAACCAGATTATGATCTTCGATTAGAAATCGAAAAGTCACGCCTATCTTTTAGTTTCACGGCTATCCATGCCATGCCGTGCCAAATCTAATAAACGCAACGCCGGTGGTGGACACGGCTCAGACACTGTAAATCGTTTTCAGATCAATATGTCAGACAGACGGACGTCGAGATAATAAATACACGATTAGTACATTGATAATTTAGGTATACCAATTGTAAAATGACGTCAGTCGTCATTATCCTTGTCCACTGTATGGTCTCGGCTTTAGAATGGGATCACCTCACGTCATCTCCTGGGTTTCGTAAGGGGATGGAAAAAATCATGAGGTGGGCATCATCGTCTATCAACTTATGTAAAAACATCTAATTGTGAGCTCTAAGTCCAACACTGGACTATGGACTGGAATAATGGTACAAGCTTGGAGTAGGAGACCAGAGGTCCCGGGTTCAATTCCCAGTAGGAGACTACCTATCGGTACCCGGTATGGTTGGTGGCTTGTGTTGTTGGTAGGATTTTCATGTCTGCTGCCAAACAGTAGTGTTAATAGCACTGTTGTGTTCCGGTATAAAAGTAACAAGAGCCAGGGAATCATTAGCTTGAGAATCCACAGGTGAGATTCACACTGTCAAGGGAGATGAGGGACAAGTTGAAACCATTATACATTTTTGTCGGTCCTTGGTTGCTCTGGCAGCGCCCATGATAATAAACATTAAAACGGATCTATAGCTAGCTCTCTACTACTTCAACTTATTGGGTACCCAAAGGGTAAAAACGGGACCCTATAAGTCAGACTCCGCTGTCCGTCCGTCTGTCTGTCTGTCTATCACCAGGCTGTATCTCATGAACCGTCATAGTTAGACAGTTAAAATTTTCACAGATGATGTATTTATGTTGCCGCTATAATAACAATGAATAAAATAAATATTTAAGGGGGCTCCCATACAACAAACGTTATTTTTGTGCCGTTTTTACAGAGAATGGTACGAAACCCTTCGTGTGCGAGTTCGACTCGCACTTGGCCGTTTTTTTAAAGAATAATATTTATTCGTTGGTGTAAATTTTTATTATCTTCTCGCATTTCACCAGTTTTATGACACGAGTCATCAAATGAGCATGAGTAGAGCACCCTGAGGTTTTCTAAACACCACTGGCGCCCTTTAGTCGTTTTTGCGGCTGTACGAGATATTGAATCAACTCTTTTATAAAGCCAAAAAAAGGAACCACGACTATACAGCCCGCCTGCTGTTCTTGTAACCGAAGCTTTGCATCAGGTATGATGAATATCAATTATCAGTATTGCAGCATACTCGTTGTATTGTTAGTTTTTATTATTAATAATAATAAATCCACAACATTAAACAATAATCGACACATAGTACAACAATTTGTTCCCATTTTTCGCCATGTCATATTCACCTTTAATTGACGCTTCCCTCAACATAGGAACAAGAAAGGGCGAATTTGACATGGTAAAAAAGAGGGTATGTACATATTTTAGTACTCGTATATACATGAAGAAAGCTGCTAGATCACGATTTACGAGTAGGTAGCTACCAATACAAATACATCAAATACACCTAACTAATGGTTTCCGCCAAAACTCTTAATGGCCGAATCAATAGCTCAATCATAACAGAAAAGAAATTTCGGAGAAATCAAAAGTGTTGATAATTTCTAAACAAGAATCCAAGGTATTTAAGTTGATATTTCCCGTAATAATTCAAACCGGTGTCACATGTTAGATTTTTAAAGTGTTGTACATTAATTAATTCGTCATGCGGAACTCCGCGGTCGGTCGGGGTGTCGTTAATAAATCGTTCATGATTATTCGACTGTGTAAACCGCATTCATACTCGAATTAAATCGTTCATCAGCTACTCAGCAATTTCCTTTAAACCGTCTGGGTGCCAATTAAGCCGTGCGTTGGTAGCTTTTTGAACATTTGAAAGTAAACAAAATTGATTACGGGATTCTTCATTAATTTGCTCTCAGTTCTTAGAAAGAAAACCTGCCAAATGCACCGAGGGTTCCGTACAGAGTATGGATATTTAAAATACGGAAAACCATAAATAATATCCACCGAACAATCCTGTAACAAATGCGCCTAAATACCATTTTTTATTTAGTTTTCCTACTCATCACTAGATGGCGCTACTAATACGTTAAAACTCACGTCTAAAAAAATCACGTTTGCTGTATGGGATCCCCCTTGAATTCTTATTTTATTCTGTTTTTTAGTATTTGTTGTTACAGCGGCCACAGAAAAACATCATCTGTGAAAATTTCAATTGTACATATGTGTTTATTCAAGTATTTAATTATAATCTATCAATATCTGTCACACCTCCACCCAAATATTGTTACTTATTTCCTCTACCCAAAGGTTGTCTGGTAGAGATCGCTGTCAGCGATAAGACCGCCTTTTGTACATTTTTTAATTTATTTTTTAATTTTATTTTTTAACTTAAGTTTGTATTGGTGTACAATAAAGATATATTGAATTGAATTGAATTGTCTAACTATAACGGTTCATGAGGTACAGCCTGGTGACAGACAGACAGCCGGACAGCGGAGTGTTAGTAACAGGGTCCCGTTAGTTACGCTTTGGGAATGGAACCCTAAAAATAAGATTAGAGCAAGTCTTATGAGCAAGTAGTGGAATAGCTCCAATCAATAAAATTAAAATAAAAAAAGCAATGTCTCATTTCAAAAGGAATTTAAAAGATGTATACTCTTCTTAATTACTCATAATCTCTTAGCAACTCACCACATGAGTAAAGAAGATAACAGACATGTCCGCAGTAAGTTGCTTTAGATCACGTTGATCCTGCAATGATAATAGGAAATGAATGGCGATAAAAGACATCAAACTTTCCAAAAGATAGATGAGCTAAAACAAATAGCAAACCAAGTCACAACCTGTCCCATTTATTCGTCTGTGAACGCGTCGACACCATTACAAATGTCAAAGGAACATGCAAATAGATGCCACACCTACATAACGGTAACTTTAAACGGGTCACTCAAACTTCGGGTCGTGAACTTGTCATTCTGTTGTGATAGTCCAGCTTGATTGGCGTGAATATCATAATATCCAATCATCACCTTTTGTTGTTTGTCGGACAAAACGAGGTGATCCGTTCATGCTACGACTGCGTATTGTGTTAAAATTTGGGTTACTACGTTTACAGCAACTTGTTTGTTAGTTATTACTGTTGGATGTAACTGCGAAACTTGTGTAACTTTCCTTCGTAGCTCCTTAAACATGTACGAAAAACATTGTAGCAGAAATATGAATCTCCGTTGTAATTACGATTTGAAAAATGTGTCATTTTATTTCTATTTATTCTATTTTAGTATGTTTATCTAATAATATGTTATCATGTAATCGACTGATTGAGAATAATCGACGGAAAGATTTATCTTTAGGAAAACATTATGTACAGTCAACATCACATGAATCTACACCATTTTAAACGTTATGAAGCTTACTGTAGTATCTTTCTCTCTCTTCAAGTATAATTTATTAGATGCTTCTTAAAACAGAATATCAGTAACGCAAAATGCATACTTAGATATGTTTCATTGTATATATCATATATGCTATCGATTCTAAATATTATAACATTTTACATTCATATTAATACATCACATATTATTTTAATTTGAATGTATAACGAATTAAAAACATATACTGCATTTAGAATGACATGTGAGGTATCTATTTTTGTCCCAAAGACAGTTACTGAGCCGATTAAGTAACTATTAGTATTGTGTGAAAAGAAACTAAAATTTTGATCATTTTGTTTCAGCTACTCTGCTTGGATCGGAATGCGTAGTGTCTGAACAGTGCACGTTGAAAGTGGCGTACAGCGCGTGTTTGGAAGGCGTGTGCCGGTGCACCGATGGACACCTCCAGTTCAGAAAACATACTTGTCTGTCTCGTAAGTATCACAAAACTATACTATACTTCTTTTTTTATAAGTTGCACTAAACTTTACAATAAATGACATTAGTTAGCGAGCAAAGGAAGACAGTATCTGCAAATTACAATAAAATACTTACTAGTCTAACAATTTATTTATAGTTAAAAAAAACTAACGAGTTCAGCTATCCACCTGCCGGCTCCATCGTTAGGTCCTCGTCAATAAGATTTTGACTCGTCAAAACAAACCAAGTGAGCCCACCAAACTCGAAAGGTTCTTAGCGTAGTGCGTAGCCGTTGAAGAGTTCCAGACCTTCCACCTCCCGGCATCATTATCAGGTCGTCGTCAGTGCTGGACCGTGTTTGGACTCGTCAAAACAAAATCAGCTCAACTCCAGGAATCTACGAGAATCCATTAAATAGTTTCCCTTTCACCTATCTACCATCCGATCCTATCACTAAGTATGCGATTAATCAAAATATATCGAACCTATTCAAGAATTCTACCTTATTGATGATTATTTTATATGGCCGAGTACCGTGAAATATTTGTATATTAAAATCATTCTTCATTCTTTGAATTTCTAATCAAATTGCAAATTAATTCACAACCGAAAATTGAATCATTTTCTGTATAATTACCGTCCATCAACATTCTTGTAGAAAGAAAAAGTGTGAAACCGATGTTGGTAATTGTTAGTTTTTACGCGGAACGATTGTTTTGCCTTCCTTCCTTCTACACGTAAACAACATTTTAATCAAAAGATAGTTAACTTTAAAACTGATAATGTAAAGTTGGGTATCAGTTTGATAGTTGGTCGTCATGGCATTAAAACAGGGATCATTTACTAAATAGTGATTGCCAATTAAATAATAACCTGCAACGGTCCATTCCATCCTTTTCAAGAACTATTTACACAGCTACACCGACTTTTTAGCTATCTATTTACTTGCTTTTGTAACTATAACAATTGAAATTATCTCTCTGATAATTATGTTATGTCATCTACTCTGCTAATGAATTTAGTACTCTATCTACCCTATGGTTGCCTGGCATAGATAACTTGTAGTAAAAAACCAATTTGCGTAATAAATGTAACTGTGTACGTATTTTTATTATTGGTGTATTCTTATTATTGTATTGCTAGTTTCAATCTCAAGTTAAATTCGGAGTGAATTAACATCGTGTTTTACTTTCGATTTCGTCCCTACGGCACGGCACTAGCGAGTCGCCATAGTCACGCGCCGTTACTATACTGTATCGAACTAGATAACCGCCGTGTAATTCCATAGAGAGCGACCGGAAGATGAAAGTCGAGATTACAATAAAGATCAGCTATAACTTACCTGATTTCTGGTTCGCGTACTGTCGGCTGAATTCACAGCTGCACTATAGGTTTGGAGGCGACTGAAACTTTTATCTGTGTCGTATTTTTATTCTTACTAGTATTTTCCCCGCGGCTTCATCTGCCTGGACCCACGAGTGGCACGACTGAGATAAAAATTGCCATAGGCTCCGTGAATGCCAAATTTCGTGACGATTGGTTGTGCCCTTGCAGCGTCTTAGTGTAATAAATAAATACATTGGATTTTCAGTTGGTCTTCGTCTCATGTTTTCAAAAACACTATATACCTTGCGGCAATATCTCCTGATGGTAACTATATGTAAGTGATACAGGAATGATCAAGGTTTTAAGTAACCTCCGAGCTTTACTTTTTATTTTCCGTTCTGTTTTACTTTCACCTCAGTGCTTGGCTACGACAGCTTAAAAAATCAGATATCAAACAATAGAACGATATTTTCCAGTAAACTGAACTACAATGACTGGTGTAAGCAGCACTCAATAACAAGGTTGTTTATTTCCCCAATAACGCATTGTAGGAGCATTCTTAATAGTCGTCATTTCCGAGATGTATCGCGGCTGCCTGCCCTCTGAGAATAGCAGGATGATTGTTCTGTCAAACGCAACACGCTCGTGTGAACCTCTCTTATTGCCCCCTATAATGCTGGTATTATGAGCTTGTTGTGAGAATTACACTGGTTAACGCGGCATTCTTACCCAGCTTTGTATACTGTATTAAAAATGTTAGAATTTGCAACTTTTACAAACGCTCATAAACGCCTCCGCGACCTAGTTGGAATACACACCGTTGGAACTTGTTGGAGTGACTTTAATTCCAAGAGTACCTATCGGGTTTACTTAGGTAGAGCATATTACTATGTTCTCAATTGTCCATATAGTTATGAACCATCAAATCGCTTTCGTCTGCCTCAAACAACCGTATTAAATAGAATTTAGTCAGTGTATCATTATCATGTAGCTCCTGAATGATTACCTTTTCATTCAATGGTCTTATAGTTACTTACCATCAGTTAAGATGAAGACAAAGCGCAAACAGACCCCACATGAAATACGTGAGAAAATAGGCGGGAATTTTTTTTATATAAGATGCACCTGTAATTTATAGGAGCCAACCTAGATAGACCCTCCATTCGAAACTTTTCACAGTATTTGCCTTAGCTCCAATATTGGCTGTGACGGTGATCTTATAAATGAGGGCTCCTCCTCAATCTTACTGCAACTGTTTAATGTTTCGACAGTGCATACAGAAACAAATCTGTGTTAATTTGCTTTTATCTAAAAAAAGACATGCAACAGTTAAAATGTGTAAATGAAGTGATGAGTTGCAAGCAGGTACTCGTAATTAGGAATGATGAAAAAAAGATATTAAAGAACGAGCGGTAACAGAATGTTGTCACGCGCAGGCGCTGTGTTTGTGTGTCGTGCGTTCCTGTCTTTGATTAGCATTCAATAGCTAAGTCATTATTATTATACTAAATTGACATTCAAAACAAATTATAGCTAGCTACTTATCTTGATAATCGATTCCCCGCGTCGCGTACTTTGGCATGTTATTTCGAGAGTTGATTGCATTGACTTAAAATAACATTAAAATAACATAACTGACACGTAAAGAGGGCGGGCATTGATTGTATGTAACTCGACTGTTATTTTCGTACTTTTCCTTCCAATTATAAGTTAAAAAAAATTGAGAATATCTTTTTTTGGTTTACAGATATATTATTTTTAGGACTCCGTAATTCCGAAAAATATCGAAACTCTTAGAGGATCACTGTCTTGTCTGTCGGTCCGTACGTACAATTACGTACAATTTTTAACTGTATATGTATTTGTATAACTTCGAATGTTTTGACAGTAAAGATTTATATTTGATTTGATAATTATCCAATCAATCAATCATCATATAATATGTGATCAATACCCACTAGTAAAACATTTTTATCTATAGGTATGTATAAACAGTTACGTAATAACAATAATTTGACAAGTAACTTGTAAAAACAAAGATGACATATGCGTAGATGAACAGCAAGTTACAACTGTACCTCGACTATTAGAGCATGTGATGGCATACCATGTGGCCATCGGTCAGTGTCGAGGAAATTACTGCCCAGAGCTACTTAACTAATGCATTCCGTGTGCTACAAAGTCAAAGAACATATATTTTATGTAACGATGTCTATACTCAATTGCAATTTATGATCTCTTTCAGCTGCCCCGCCGGGTCACGTTTGTTACAGCAACGAACACTGTCGCTTGTGGGAGAAGGAAAGCCACTGCGAGTTCGTCATACCAAATCTTTTCGGAAGATGTTCTTGCAATTCGTTCTTCAAACAAAACGGCGATAAATGCCTCGCACACAAACCGCCAATATACCCTACCGAAGCTATAATCGTCGAGCAAGATACTGTTACTGTAGATTCTAATAGCTCTTCTGGACAAGAATCGCCTCATAAGGCACCCAAGCCAGCAAACAATCTAAATCCTGGTTCTGAAGATCCTTTCAGTCCTCCAAATGCTATTGTTGACACAGAAGATATTCTTCCAAGTAAATTGCCCATGTTTACTAGCAAAAACGACGTGCTAAGCACACAAGAAGATAGCCCTCTAATGCAAGCAGTTATGAAAGTGCCTACAGTTGAACCAACAAGGCGATTGCCGGTGTCCATCAGAAAAGATGGTGAACCAAATGAAACTATAAGAATAGATGAAATGACAGCTAATTTACATGCGAACGACCAGCCTATTTACAGAGTGGTAACGCAACCATCAACAGATAAGAAATCAAACAAGAAGAGTGGTTTATCTAAAGAACAAAGCAAACACAAATTTGGCCATCAGAAGAAATCATCATTGAAAGGTGGTGTAAATAATTAGTATTATGAGACGATCTATTTCAAAATAAATTTTAAATATAGGTACGTAAGTGTATTTTAAAATGTATTTTTCAGATAAGCAGCGTATTCGCACTGAAACAATAGTTGCTCCTGACCTAGGGCCAGCTTCTCTCGGGATGCTCTGCCTCACAGATGTGCAGTGCCAGCAAGTAGACCCGTTCACTCGATGCGTTAACAAACGATGCGATTGTGCTTACCGAACCAATTCCACATCGGCTTGCTCCGTCCGCAACAGAGGATGTTTGCCAGGGACATTCCAAGTAAGTTGACCCCACGATTCAATATTGACTTACGGAATGGTATTTACGTGTTCAGGATGTTGGATAACCGGATGAAAAACTGCGCTGAGAATTGGCGGATACCGCGTGATGTTATTCTTGCCGTTACGTCGCCCGATTATTATAAAATCTAGATAAAGATATGAATATATGATATTACACAATCTGCTATATTTATATATTTTATCGGGATCTTACTATGGTTAGTTTTTTTATGAATTTCAGATATTTCAGCGCTATTGCAAGCGCCATGATCAGCTACTGTTGGGTTGGGTACCTTCGGCTTATTTATTAGACGAAATATGACTCCGATACCTCAATGCTGGATAGGCTAGAAGTGTTCCTCAAATTCTTATCAAAATCCTATTATAAAAAACTAAAAGACAACATTCTAAAAACTGAAATAGAAATATCGGATTTTCAATATTAATATAAAAGATACTTAAACAACAATTTTGGCAAAGCAGGCATGGTAAATGAACTGACGTGTATTGCGCATTTGACTTTGTAAATTATTCTCATGTTTATTTGTTTCAGTGCCGTTCAACGGGAGCTTGCATCAGTTGGTACTTCGTCTGCGACGGCAGGAGGGACTGCCCCGACGGATCCGATGAAAAATGTCAAGGTACTGGTCGAGGTAACTATCTATATTATGCACTGATTCGTTTCGTTGCACTCTCTTTCTCTTTGCTTTCATTTGAATTCAACTGTAACTTTGGAATTGCAGTTGTTATTTATTATACGAGCTATTAACATACTTTCTACGAGCAGTTTCGATATTAACAATTTCATTGGTGGTGGCTTCGCAGCATTTGGGCAGGGAAATAACCAGTATTGTCGGTTGTAGATATTTTATAACGTATACAATTTTTTTGTCTAGTAAGTAATAATAATACAATACAAACGGTTTAATTAAATTTTTAAAAAAATATTTCATTATTTGAATTTCATTTTAAACCAACAATTTTATTTAACCACCTAGTAGCCTAGTAGCTACACGCTTGGACTTACAATCCGTCTCGGGTTCGATTCCCTGTCTGTACTCGGTTTGGTTGGTGTTGGTGGACATTGTATATGCCCGCCGGGCAATAGCTACCACCATGCTACCTCAGCCTACCGCCAAACAGCTGTGTTAATAGTACTAAGTGAGCACGCTTTCCATCCTACGGCATTCCACTTACCATCAGCCGAGATGAAAGACAAGTGCAAAAACCCAGTCTAAATTTTAAAAATCATACTGAACGAATGTTTCTGTTTGGATATCGAATTTTTATGCTTTTTTATCGTATACATGTCACTCACAATCAGTCCGCAGTCAGGTCGGACACTTCAGACAAATGTCGTGATATCAGTTCCAATTCCCATACATCGAACGGATGACCGTTGTATACACGCTCACGTGTGAGTGGATTCGCGCGTGCCATATTACCGATCCTTGAGCAGATCACTTTCGTACGGGGAGAGGTGAGGTATCGCTGATCGGTGGGAGGCGGTGAACCTCCGTTCTGTACGTAATATACTATATTAACTATGTGACTCAGTTATCAATTAGTCCTATAATCATATTTTGTAGATGGCACTGGGGAGCGTTGTCCCATGCACGCTTTCCGTTGCGGAGGCCCTGGATCACCCTGCGTGTCTCGTGCAGCCAGGTGTGACGGCACGCAGCAGTGTCCTGGCGGAGAAGACGAGAAGAACTGCAGGGCGACACGACGCAAAGGGTAAGCATGCGATTTCGTCGATAAAAGTTACATAATAAATTTTAAATAAAGGATAGCTAGCTTTGTGCAGTAACTACAAATAGATCATCAGATTGTGATGTCGCGAAATGAGTATCATTAACATACAACTTCATAGTGAATCACAATTTACACTTTTACAGACATTTTTTAATTTACTGATCAAACGCCATGTAGGGACAATATTAGCTGCGTGATTAGGTAATTACTTAACAAAGCCAGCTATTCCATTTTAAAAGATTACTGCAAAATAAATTTTGTATGGAAGCATTCAGAGCGGATTTCCGTTAATTAGTGTTTATCCTCCGATTCTTGTTTGTCTCCATCTACCATAACTCATAGGTACTCATGAATTTAATTCATTAAGGTCTGGTAAAGTGTATCAGGTCTTAGGGTCAAGTTTATCGTTACGCCTTCTATTGTATTCCAATTAGTTAATAATAGGTATGGCCGGTTCTCCCGACGCGGAATCTCAATCTGAGGGTTCTGGGTTCAAATCCAGCCGTGAACATATGAGTTGTTTTTCAATTCAAGTACATTATCCGATTACTTAACGGTGAAGGAAAACATCGTGAGGAAACCTGCATGTCTTGAGCAGGCAGGTGAAGTCCGACGATCCGCACTGGGCCCGCGTGGTGCATACACTCTCTGTAGGAGAGTAGGCCTGAGCCCCTGCAGTGGGGACGTATATAGGCTGTTCATGTTGGCCGGTTCAATAATTAATTATTTTTTATTTAAAAAACGTGTAATGTTATTGAATGAGTAAATCCGTAGACGAACAAATGTCGCCGATGTAGCTCGACGAATCAGTGAGCTGAAGTGGAAATGGGCAGGAAAACTTCTCGAATGGCAACCACGTACCAGGCCGTCCCTCTACCAGATGAGGTGTTGCTGTATGCAAGTGGACCAGTCAATGTGGCATACAATGAACGAGGCCTATGTCCAGCAGTGGACGTTTCCTGAATGATGATGATGATTTATGTTATTATGTTACAGGTGTCCGCGCCACACGTTCCGCTGCGGCTCGGGCGAGTGCTTGCCGGAGTATGAGTTCTGCAACGCGATCGTTTCTTGTAAAGACGCCTCAGATGAACCGCCACATCTTTGCAACGAGCAATCCAGGTAAACATTATATTAGAAACTTATTCTTCGAGATTAACATTTAAACCTCCTCCGTGGACTAATGGCTACACTCTTGGGGTAGCAATCCGGCGGTCATGGGTTTGATTCCCTATCGGTACTTGATTTGTTTGATCAAACTGAAGTATTAATAGCACAGTTGTGTTCCGGTATGAAAGGAGCATAAACAGCGCCTCATTAGCTTGAGGCTTATGAGTGCGCACGCTTACCACCCAACGGCTTTATCGTCACTTAACAGGTAAGAACAGGTAAGAGGCCAAGTGCAAATCCATCACAAACACACAAACTGAACAGTATTAACCATTTTACGAGCAACTTCACAATTTCATACACAAAGCTATTGAATATTTATTGCTAATGCATTCATTTATTCTGTTTATCGTTATATTTACGACTTGCTTAAGAGGCTATGTTTTATGTCTAGATTCATACTATTGTAAATCAGGTTCAAAGTTGGGCCTTTTTACTACCGTAAAATACAATTCTTTAACGCCCTGTAACTCTGTAAGTATATATTTAAACGAAAATCTGACTCACCAACGACACAGATATTTGTTTCTAGATTGTGTCTAGAAAATTTCATAGATTTTCATCATGGACGCTTTGACACCAGCATACCCTCTTAAGGTCCATTTTCGGTCACTAAACCTATCAAACGCCAGCCACTGAATTGATCTACGTACCTACTCTGTGAACGAATGTCAGACGTCTACCTACACTACAACTCATACAAGCCAATCAAAAGGCCGACACCTAATTAAAGCGTGCTGTTTGGTTAGACCTTTCACTACATCACTTCAATGTGTCAACATTTCGTAAGCATCGCACGTGTGACCCGTAACGGGGTTTCCACAAATATTTGACCCATGTTTTGGATTAGGCACATAATGTTGTGTTGTGTGCTCAGATGGCGCGCGGCTGACTTCTGCCCGCTGCGCTGCGGGAACGGGCGGTGCCGAAGCACGGCGGTCGCTTGCTCCGGACGAGACGGGTGCGGGGACAACAGCGATGAAATAGCATGCAGTGTTTGTAGTGAGTTACATTTACTTATCATTATGAGAACACTCTAGTCTACCTTCACTATAACTTCCAAGATCTTGCCTCCAAAGTCGCAAGAGACTCGTTCCTTATACGTCAGAGCTAAAAGACTAAATTTCTTAGCAATATAATTTAGTGCTTTGACAAAAAGCTACAAGCTAGTAATACAGCAACTAGGAATGAGAAAATCCGTAGACGAACTAAGGTCGCTGATATAGCTCGACGAATCAGTGAGCTGAAATGGCAATAGGTAGGTCACATCAATCGAGGCACGGATAACGGTTGGGGAGCAATAGTTCTCGAGAGACGACCACGTCTCGGGAAACATATACCAGGCCGTCCCCGACCGATGTTCTACTCATAGTAAATGTCGCGGGTAGTCACTGGATGCTATTAGGCTCGGGACCGGTCAATTTGGCATACCATGGAAGAGGTCTATGTCCAGCAGTGGACGTTTCACGGCTGATGACGATGAAAGAGTTCGCACATTCAAAATACAGGCACAGTTGCAGTTGAGTTGTGCTATGTTTTTACTATCAACTGAACGATTTGGCTGGGTAACCAGCAGTCGTGTAGGCTACGGACTGCCTGAGAGGCGTGGGATGCTATAATACTCAAGTTTGCTCTTGTATATTCCGTCGTCGACATTGAATTCTTATTCTCTTTGTAATGAGTAGGACTGCTCAAAACAGGATACAGAAGGTGTATCGGTAATATCAACTGGTCAAACAAGTGAAATAGGTTCTTCATAAATGCCGATTTGTCACGATTTGATTCCGTTATTCAAACAAAAGAAACATAAATGAACAAATCTTCTTATCATGTAGGTTGTAAGGTCGATGACCGACTGCACAAAACCTAGTACCTAATCCCAGCTACTGCGCTACAGCTACTACGCTACGGAATATCGAATAACGCTGCATCGAATATTTTCAACATCGAATCATTGAAAATGAAGAGAGAGGCAGAGAGATAACAGTTTAGTTTTTGGCCTTCCCAACTGCGATAGTGCCTTGACGAGTTGATCGATAAATGGCTTGCTACTTAGAAGAAGCGCGTGGTTTTAACATGTATTTTTGTGTGCAAGACTTTAATAGTTTTATTTATTTCAGGATGTCCAGCGCCTCTACAAACACCTTGAAGCTAGCTGCTCTAGTAGACCTCTACTGAAACTAAGACATTCCATCGCTGGATCTCAACCATTTAGAAAACTATTTCAATCTTCGATACCTCATTTGTATGGATAATCATGAAAACAAAACATAGTATAAACACAACTATAATTCAGTAAATTGAGAGTTACAGACAATAATAACATCGGCACACATTCATTTTCTAAGAGCTGTCACTCTACTGTCACTGTCCGAAGGCAAAGTGCGGGGGCAGCGCGGGGAGTGTTGACGTCGGCCGCGCGCCCCCCATGCACAGGAGACACGTAGTCCCCGTACACAAATACTGTATGTGCACGAAGCAACAATAACAATTAGCGCCATCTGTGCCGTAGATAAGAACTACAAGCCGCCTTTGTGTAAAGCTGAGCTGTGGTTTGACTTTTTCTAACAATAGGTATCCTTAAAAACTATTTAAAGTCGTAAGAAAAACTAATTTGAAAAACACTTTTCATTATTTTAAAGTAGTTGCAGTGTAATAAATAATATTCAAAAGGAGCTATTCAGGAACTTTGCACTTTTTCCTCATATTTTCGCTCGATGCCAAATAGTCGTTAATTTTGCTGTAAATGGCTTACCTACCTGACCTATGACTATTCTGTTTGCTCCTTAAAATGTTAACACTGCATTCGTTAAAGTTGTCTTACATGCACTGCACAAAATATCATATAATATATCACATAATATTGTGGATACCTACAGTCTCCAACGCATTTCAAAATCTTTCTACGAATATATTACAAAGAAATAAATGACTTTACCTTAATTTTATTCCAATTAGTAGTCATTTATTGAATAATTATAACAAACAGAAAATTAGATTTTATATCATGTCAATTAATTGCTAAAGGTCGAAATCAAAATACACAAGCAACAAGTCTGAATAGTGTCTGCTTATTCCCCGTTATCTATTTGAAATAAGCACATAGAGTTACATTTTCTTTGTAAAAACATTTCGAGCATGCGGTATGCAAAGGAAGTTTAATGGTATTTTGGACAACAAACAGATTTGTAAATATACAGTCAAAAAACAAATACATTTACAGGCTACAGGCTAATAGTATTAAGTTCTGCGAAGTCTAATAATCAATAAAATGTAGTTTGATTTGATACCACAAAACACGATCCATTTGTTTCTGTTCCAAATTCAAAAGTCCGTTCCGGTAGCACTCAAATTTTTTGACCAAAGAGTCATAATTGTAACCTTTAAAGTTTTTTATGTTACATAGGTTAGCACTTGGCCGTCATCTCTCTCATCTGACGATCAAATGACGATTATATTATTTTATTTGACCTTGTGAAGATATGATTCGTTTCATTAATCAAACACTTTTCTTATTTTTGAAGTTACTGCCTAAGTCACTAGACCCACACCCATATTTGTTATTGTCGTCCGTACTTTTGTACTTTCTACGAAATACTCATTGAAATATATTCTTGGAGCATTTGTGCCACAATTAGAACTCAACAAGATTTATTATTTCACATTTTCAAATATATTGTAAAGAAAAAATAGTAATTAAAATATAGTTGTATTGTAATTTTAACCGTGTGTTTAGTTGAATAGAGTGAAAGTTGATTAATTTATTGTATCATATGTGTGCTTCAATGTGTGAATGTGATAATTATTTATTAAACTAAATTAAAACTATTCTTTGCATATATTTTTTCCTCGTACCACCTTAAGAACTGACTTCATTAACTCATACAATAATTAGAAGATAATTTAAATTTGATAGTCAATTTAATTTTGTCAATATGCACTTTTATCGCATTAGCAAATAGATTTTCAAATCGAATCGAAAACAGAAGTATTTAATCTTGCAAAACAGAAAGACAATGACAGGCTTTTGGAAAGCTGCAAAGCTGATTTGTTATGGAGCCCTAATGAGTAAACCTAATAAAGAGATTTCACACATGCGCAGTAGACTCTGACGAAGCGCGTCGACTCAGCATCCTGCAGATACATCTGTCAGATATCTTAAAGGTGGCGTATTTACATATCAAACAAAACCCTGCACGAGATGTAACCAACGCAATACTTGAAAAATGTTACAGTAAGATACCAAGTATTCATTGGGATTTCTGGACATTCTATAAACAACTCTCAAAGGCATTCTAATCGTTGCCATTCATTGCCCAGGCCTTAAACTCATAAAAAATATGTTTTAAACGTAAGCCGCAATGAAAGTTTTAATACATGTGACAAAACTGGAAAAATACACCCACGTACAGGTGCTTAGAAATAATGGAAAAAGCTCATTTTAACTAGGGTAAGTAAAGTAAATCAATTAAACACAATTACTGAAATACAAGTTGTATAATTATATTCATAAATTTAATGTGTATTAAAAAGTTTCGATTAAATATCTCAAATCATATAAAGGGAAGGAAAATAAAATTAAAGAAAAAATTAACAACTTTTCATTGAAATAGACAACTTCTAAGTGTGTGTTTCGTCTGGATTTTAAATAGCACTATATATTGACCGTCCGTAATAATAGAGTTTTTAAAGTTTATTATAAAGTAGTAGTAGTAAAGTAGTAGAAAAAAAGTATATTTTACGGAAGAGGTTTATTTATATAAATATTTCACGCCAAAAATATATGAATCAACCTTGAAGCTATAAATATTTTACTGTCCCACCCGCCCCGATAATTTTTTAACTTTCATGGTAACTTCTAATCGCCTCCGCGGTCTAATATAATGGCTAAATGTTGAACTGACTGACTGAGAGGTCCCAGATTCGATTTCCAGTGGTCCCTGGTATCGGTGTATCAGTGTATTCCAGTGGTATCGGTACTCGGTTTGGTTAGTGGTAGGATATTTTCTGTGTCCGTCTTGCTAGCTACCACCATGTTACCTAAGTCTGCCGCAAACAGCACTGTTAATAGCAGTGTTGTGTTCCGGTATGAACCTAGCTGCCTGTTGATACTTCTGGGTGAGGCGCAGCTTACCATACAAGAAGTCTAAGCGAAATATTATTATTACATGTAGATTTATTTCGTCACAAACCGATTCTTAGTTTTGGTGTATATTTACGTAACTACCTAATAATTTTTGAACAATGAGCGACGCCAGTAATTCCACTCTTTACGTATTATGTATGCAGGCTCTATTTTCCGAAAAAAGTTCGCGTGAGTTGATTTGTATCCATGTTCCATGCAGTAAATACCCACATAAGTATCACTGCAGGTACATAATCGATTATCTCGGTTTACATCACAAGAATGAACTGTTTACCCGTCAAAATGCCTTGTTTTGGTATCACATTCATTCTGTTACGTTCATTTGCGAATGTCTTTCTCCAAGCTGTGGTATTGCGTGTGTCAATCAGTTTTTGCGTGCTGAGCATATTAGTTAGTTTTGTACCATGCCGATACTGGAAATCTTTCAAACCCCTAGGAGATATTTTAGAATAATATATTCACCAGTAGTGCATGTGAGGTAAATTAAAACTATATACTTTTGTGGTGTTTGTGTCAATTTGAAGAAAAAAATTGTGGAGAAGCGTCGGTGGCGCAATGGATAAGACGTGGGCTCTCAATGTGAGGGTTCCGGGTTCGAATCCATCCGTGTAACTATGAGTTGTTTTTCAATTCAAATACATTATCCGATTGCTTAACGGCGAAGGAAAACATCGTGAGGAAACCTGCATGTCTTGAACAGGCATATATGTGAAGTCCGCCGATCCGCTGGGCCCGCCAGGTGGACTGTACGAGTAGAAGGCCTGAGCCCCAGTGGGGACGTAAATATGCTGTTGATGATGATTGCTTTGTGTATTTGAGTATCGAAAACCACAAATATGGTTGTTTACTGCAGAAAAGTTACAAATAGTTTTTTTATTAGTTTTGTAGAGGCATTAATTCATAATCAAACACTTGAACCGAACAAAGTTATAATTATGCTCCTAGGGAAGGCCCAACTCCGTTCAAAATGAAAAAATCGTAAGCAAACGAACGACCAGCAGAGGGATGCGTTATTTAGTAGCTTTTAACATTTAACCGGGACAATATCACCCTACGTGCTATGTGTGTGCCAAATTTCATCAAGATCGGTTCAATTGTTTAGTTGTATAACGGCAACAAGCGGCAGTGTGATCCTCAACAAGCTAACAGACTAATTAATTATTATATTTTACAGAACACGAAGACATCTGATGTTAAGAACTATGATTACGAGACATTATAAAGCAGCCGTGTCGACAATCGTAATATGTTTCGGGTTTGTCACGTTCCTTTATTTCTGGTATTTATATACTGCGGCCTACCACAGTGATGGTCTAGATCTGAGCCTACAATTAAATGAAGGCAGCGATCTCTCTGTACCAATAGATCAATTTATGGGAACTCCAATGAGACACATAAAACTCAATGAAGTATATCAAGACCTAATTGCGACAAATAATACAGACGAGATGTTAGACTCATGGGAAACAAATAGAGGTAAGCTAAATCAAAGAAAACCAGAAATTTTAAATATTATAAGTAAAATACTTGGGTGGCCGAATTACGGACCCCTATTTATAAAATGAATCTAATTTTCACGGAGATGACACCGTGAACTTGATACCCTGCAATCGGCGAATTTCTTCATCGAATTATAGTAAAAGCAGGCTGAAAAATGGAGATCAACGAAACAGCTTGAAAAATTAGATTTACTTAACATAAAATTCGACTCATGAGTCACATTTTAAAACATACCTTTCAATTTACAGTTGGAAAATTGCAACTTGACACTGAAGGTTGCAAAATTCCCTTGGAATTTCTAAACTTCCCTAAATACAGTCGTGTAAAGAAGTCAAGAGGTTCTCCAACGTGTGAAGAACGCGCGATATTCCTCAAGAAAGTAGACGGAGATAAGGTTGCAGTATTCATAAAAACTAGTATTCTCAAGAAATATATAAAAGATAATGGACCTTTTGTATGCTGCTACAGGTTTTTGCAGCATTCGCCAAGGCTTGGTAAAGGGAAATCGAAATTACTGTAAGTATATACACCCATAAATGAATGGGGAAGATGCATAGAAAAATATTTTTGTCTCATTCGATAGTCTATGTAAAAAGGTAAATAATCTCTATCATTTTTTTTCTCGATACGACTAAAAAAAATTAGTAAGACCCGCCAAAAAGTAATTCTAGTCACGCGGTGCTAAAACGCTCTATAAATCAGGTGACACTTGTGACGTCACACGTGCTTTTAGAGCGTCAAAATGTATGAAGCTTGTTCGATATTTTGAGTTATCTATAGTAAAACGTTCAAAATGCAATGAGAGAACTAAATCGAATAAGCTTTTTACTATTCGAGGAACTAAATTTTTAAAACATTTAGTACTTATTATCAAAATAATTGCGTATTTTTATTTTGGTGGGATTTCTTTTAATGTCCGTTATGCTATAAAAATACAATCCAACCCAATCTAATTTGGTTGCATCTTCCCTATTGTCCTACTAATTAAGCAGAAGAACAGGACAAATGATCCACTAATATTATTATCCTTTTATTTTAGAATAACGCCGTGTAAAGTATTTGAAAACAGTGACACTATTCTATTAGAAACTGATTTCATAAACATTAAATGCTATGAGCAAGACAGGAACAACAATTCGCGAGAAGTCTACGATGACGTGTTTGCTTTTACCAAAAAGCTGAATTTTACCAAAAAGCTGCCGCCTTTATGTAATAAATACAATGTACTAATGTTAGGAATGGATTCTATGTCGCTGCAGAGAGTTATGTTCACAATGCCCCGAACGGTAAAGATATTTTTAGAAAACTCTTGGATAACGTATAAAGGGTATCACAAGGTAATTTGTATGAATTTATATTTTTATTAGTAGTAATTTTAAAACTACCTACCCAAAACTGAAGAAAATTATACACGTACTTAGAGTAGATGTGTAAGTGATGGGTAGAACAGGAGGTGTAACTTTTGAACATTCGTGGCAGTTATGTAAAAATACCTAAATAATTCAAAGAGTTGTCCTCCTTTACACCGAATTATAACAAAAATATTCGTACGTATTTATCGCCAATAACCAGTTATGCTCATCCAGATGTAGCGGGTTTGATTCCCAGTGGATTTCTTATCCTATTACTGTTTTGTTGGTGGTATAGCACTTTAACTAGCTATCATCATGCCATAACTGAGCCTTCCGACGAACAACAGTGTTCACAGCTCGGTTACGTACCGGGAATGAAAGATAATGTAACCGCGTCTCATCGATTTCTAGTTGAGAACGCTTTCATCCAATCTTCTTATCGGCATTTACTGTCAGATGAGGTGAAAGAACTCAGCGAGCAATGGAACGAGCTAAGCTCGGAATTTCTCTACAGGATAAGGTCCGGAATGAGGAAATCCGTAGACGAACGAAGGTCACCGACATAGCTCAAGGAGTCAGTGAGTTAAAGTGGCAATGGGCAGGCCACATCGGTCGAAGAACCGATAACCGGTGGGGAGTAAAGGTTCTCGAGTGGCGACCACGTACCGGGAATCGTCTAGCAGGCCGTCCCTCTACTAGATGGACCGACGACCTGGTTAGAGTCGCAGGGAGTCGCTAGTTGCGGGTGGCTCGGGATGAGGTAGGCCTATGTCCAGCAGTGGACGTTTCCCGGCTGATGATGATGAAGTGAAGGCAAAGTTTAAGCGCATTGTGCATTTTTTTAAATCTAGCATTCATTTCATTATGAAGGTACTTACCCGCCTACTATACTTTTACTTTGCTGCTATTATATGCTAGCGATTCGGGGCCGGCGTTCAATGTGAGACACCATGGGGGAAGCACGTATTCAACAGTGGTGGTCTCCCAACTGTTGCTTATGATGACATTGCTACGTCATATAATCAACAGCCGGAAAAAATCAACTGCTGAAAATAGTTTTCCTGGATCTCGTCCGGCCTCCCTAGTCTTATCCGATCCCGAGTCGATTGCATCCACCTTTGCCAGATCAGTCCATCTATCTAGAGTCGGGTAAGAGAAACAATTATTTATTACTAAAAAATTGTTTCAGGTAGGGGATAATACGTTCCCAAACTTAATGGCGGCTTTGACGGGCAAAAGTATAACGACGATATACTCTCACTGTGCTAATAAGATGGACAGTTGTAATGAGCTACTAATATGGTCACAATTCAAACAACTAGGGTACGCAACGGCTTATGGTGAGGACCATTTGAGATTGCCGGACACATTCCACGACGAGTACGCCTTTCATCAACCACCGACAGACCACTACCTCAGACCTTTATTCCTAAAAGGCGAAAGAGAAATAAACAACGGTTCTTTAGTGTGTTCGGGGAAAAAGCCTTCAGGACAACAATTGTTAGATTATGCATTAGATTTCGCTTTGACCTACAGAGATGAAAATTTCTTTGGCGTATTTTGGATGAACTCTTTCAGTCACAATATTAACAGTCGTCCCCAAGATGCGGACAGAATATTTGAGAATTTTTTTAACCAACTATCATATACTGGTGTTCTAGAGAATACTTTTTTAATATTTTTCAGTGATCACGGCATTCGCTTCGGCGAACCACGCTTAGACGTGGCGTCTTATTACGACGATCGTTTGCCTTCATTTTTCATAAGACCTCCTTTTCGATTCAGAGCAGAGAACTATCATAATTCAGCATTAGCATTAAATCAGTTCAACTTAGTTACGCCTTATGACTTGTATAACACTTTGGCGGAGCTGAAATATATGTCTGTGTGCAGATCATTCCCAGGCGGTGTGGCCGACGGCTGTCCAAAATGTCAAAGTTTATTTAAATCCGTACCTTACAACCGCACTTGTCGTGATATTGGCATCGCCGAGAAATGGTGTAGTTGCCATAATTTGTACCCTGTCGACAAAGAAGATCATGAAGGTACTAAGAGTGTGGACTTCGTGGTTTCACACATTCAAACAATCATACAATCAATTGAAACTAAACACTGTTGGGGGTGCATGAGCCTCTATCTTCAACAAATCTTAAGAATTCATTTTTATTATGATGAAACCAAAACTAACCTTTATCACGTAGTAGCATTCACTATGAGTCCGGGAACTGAAAGCTATGAAGCTACTGTCTCGGTTCATGGGAAAAGTAAAAAGCTGATTGGTCCAGTTAGTTCCATATCTCCTTACAGAGGCCTAGGTAAATGCACTCTTAAAAAGAAAGATCGTTTATTTTGTGTATGTTATAAACACGCCAAGTGTAAAGACACTATGACTGATTCTAGGGTAGGTAAAACGTAATAATTTACAATTAAATCATATGTGATATTCGTATTTAATCGTTATTGGAACGTTATTCTCTGGTATTTCTGTGGGTGGCATGGTCGTAATTTCCGCTTAGCGACCAATTAGGAGTATGGATGCACCGATTAAAAAGTAAATCGTTCGTTTAGAAAGTGGACAATTGGGAATGTGTATCTACAATTCGACCACCACAACAATTCGAGCAAGTGCAATTTCGGTAAGTCACTAAAAGGAATCTGAGAGTAGCATTTCGGATGTAATGATGAAGAGGAATATGTTTGTTGTACTCTTATATACATACTTCTAGGTATGTATGTTGTTTCATTGCTTGACTTTTCATTGTGTTTATGTCTAAAATAAAACTTAATAAAGTATATTTTTTGTAAAGCATATTTCTTAATTGTTATCTCCTCTAGGATAAATCAAGTTTATAGACAGGTTTTACTGAACGGTTCCCGGCTGATATTTTTAACCGACTTCAAAAATGAGGAGGTTATCAATTCGACGGGTATATATTTTTTCTTTTTTAAATGTTTGTTACCTCAGAAATTTGACTGGATGAACCGATTTGGATGATTCTTTGTTTATTATTTGAAAATTTGTGCTTCTCGTATGGTCTCATTTCAATGAGGTCCAGTTCTGACAACGGCATCCATGAGGAAACTATATAAATAACCATTATTTGCGGCCTTCGTACATGTTCAGTGACGGCCTCTGAATATTATAATTTCTTATTAAAATATTTTTTAAATTTTTATTCAAAATCTCTGAACAAAAGGGGGTACCGAAACAGACCAAGTTTATATTCTAGATTGCGAACTGTTTGTTATTTGTGGTTTGCTAAAACAGAATTTTGTATAAATAAAACAAAAACATTATAACAGTGTTTTATTTTAAAAACAAAATAATTAAATTCGGACATCTATTATTCTACGAAATGTACATTAATAATTCATCAAGACAAAATTCATGATCTTTACACTTTAAAAATTAATATAATAAATTAATAATTTACTTAATAAAAGAGAGGTGTTCCATAAACAAACAAAAGTCACGACAACGATTCCTGTTAGTCTATCAAGGAAGTATCTATTTAAAAAAGTACCCTTTCCTATTACACTGACGATACCTGGATCTTTTCAGGCGTAATAAGATGTATGTATGTCACCATAACCGTTCTACAGTCTGTATCCCACATCCAAGAGGAAGGGTTTGTGGCTTGATGCGTATCTACACTACATATTAAACTTTAAAAATTCCTCAGATAAAGGTAAGTCATGACTAAACGATGCAATTAACCAGGAGAGATGATTTTAAAAGTGACTGTTGATTAAAGTTTGAAAGAAAAATAAAGTAGCCCTTCTTCTGTCCATGGATCAGAGACCATAAATCGCTAAACACGTCGCTACGTAAAATACACTCATAAGTACACGGAACCCAATAATTATATTTGCGCGTAAATGTATACACATAAAAAATAGCATGTTAATTATAAGAGCAGAGAGCGTTTATAAATAACAGTAGATACCACATTCATATTATTCGCAACCACAGATCTAGATTAAAATAGGTCCTTCAATCCTAGGTGACGCTGGAACTGCGATTTAAACCTAGGCAGAGAAGTACATCTCGCGCCAAACTTTTAGTCCGCTCTGAAGTTGCCCTTCGTCCTGCCGATACATAGAGGTATAATATGTTGTTGCTGCCTAAGATTTATATCTATTGTTACCTACTGGCGTGCCACGAGCCTCGCCTCGTGTTCAGAGCGGACTAGAAATTTGGCGCGGACTGTACAATGTACGTAGATCGTAGGTACACTTATTGTCATATAAAAATCTCAACACAATGCGTATGAGAAATATTTACACCGATTTCCAAATGTATAGTTGGGACTTATTGATTCCACTATAGATTTTGCGTGCGTAAAATACATGATAACTTAAGATAATCCTTGTCTGCTGTCCATACAAATCATGGTGTACCAGTATTTAAAACAAGAATTACGAAATCGTTAAACCCTTCAGCATTTATGAATTTTATCAGATCGTAAGTAAACCATATTTTTATAAAACCACATCTTGTTTTAAATTATGGATCCACAATTTAAAACTAAATAATAAAATAAATTTAACTAAACTAAATTTTAAAATTAAATTAATATGCGCAAGGACGGTGACTTCACCCACACATTCAAGTTTAGCCTATATAACTTACTGTATAGCTACCTAATTATCCATTCGTCAATGATGCAATATCACAACCAACGATTTTCCACAAATAATTGGCAATCACGTTTTACTGTAGTTATACAATATACTGACCGTTCTAAGTCTAATACTTCATAAACGTAATATTATTCTTATTCAACAAATAAATGCATATCTCATTACTCTCTAATACAAAAGTTTTTTATATACAACTATGTTAAAATTTGTTAAAATAATAAAGATTGTAAACTCAAGAGCAATAGCAGTTTAAAAAGAAATACGCAGGAGATACACGTAATTAACAAAATCAGATCATTTTGTATGATATTTCATTATCACAACTACTCAACCAAAACAACTAGCCCCATGATAGGTATGCGGTTTCGTCGCCCGTCCCGTGCCCCGCTCACCTCCCCGCGCTGTCCATTCTATGGGAACGTGCGGTATTCCTGGCATTTGCCTAGTTTTGGTAGAGCACACAACACGTCACAGCCTTAACTAGCATTAATCATGTATTATATTCATATATTACATGCGTAATATTATTATGTTGTCGTTTTGTCTTCGTAACAAAAAACATATTATTATTTCTTTTTTTAAATTATTACAAATGTTTCTACAGTGTTGACTGCAGGATGGACTCTTTAGAGGCTAAACTTACGTTCGTAGACGGTATAGATAGAGCAACCAGTGGTGACCTTAATCGGTTTTGTTTTTAAACACTACAATATTTCAAAAACTAAGGCAGACAAATTAAACTCATTGCTGGTTTTCAATGTGAAGACTGCGCCTAAAGTGGACATTTCAAACAGGTTAAACAATAATGTTGAATTCCAAAGGATTTATAAAATGCATTGATAAATCGAAATCTTACTATGAGTATGAAATTCCCGTTAAGGTTTTGGTAACTAAAAAATGTTACGAACACAAAATTGCTTAAAAAAAGTTGCAGGAAATGCTTTGTTTGGATTAAAACAGATGGTGCCGTTAGTCTCCCACTCATTATCTTCCATACACAAATTCAAATACGTTCTTTACAGACAATGATGCCACAAGACGGCATTTCAAAGCAATCATGATTCTTAAACCATACTAAAATATATCTGCACAATAATAACAATGTGGTGTACGAGCATGTACTGCTTGCATTCTATTAAATTAATTAGAATCGGCCGTTCTAATGATTTTTAAATGGGTATAATTTTTTAAACCGAAATGTGTATAGAAAAATCATCTTAAAGAGTTTTAAATAAATCTGAAACTCTAACAACTAACGCATACGAATTCGTTTCAGTCAAGGGTCAAGTCAATTAACATTTTACACAATTTTCTACAATCAATATATGTTATGCGAAATTCGCGGTTTTTGAGAACACTGGTACATTCGGTTTCCTTGGATAGATGACAAAGAGTATCAACTGAAGTACAGCCAAACCACCGCCAACTAGGTTGACGAACTGAAACAAAGAAAATTACGTTCAAAGATTCATGAATTTTTTTTATACTTCCCAATAGCCAATGACCGAAAGCCATAACGTTTTAGTCACTAGACTCCCTAATTAAATGAGCATGCTTGTACGAGGGGCATACCGAAATGATCGGGAATATAAAACAATACATACAGGAAATAACTAAATTTATTTTTATTGCTTTTCGAAGTATTCTCCGTTGCAGTTAATGCACTTTTGCATTCGTTCGAACCAATTATTATAGCAGCAATTCCAGTCCGAAGTTGACATGGTCAAAATCGTCGATTTGTATGCTTCCACTGCTTCTTCTGGACCTTAAAACCGCTGACCACGCAATAAATCTTTGATTCTAGGGAATGTAAAGTAATCATTGGGACTCAGATCAGGGCTGTATGGAGGATGATCCATTAATTCAACGTTTTCCTGCTTCAAAAACTCGCTTGTTTTCTGAGCGGTGTGAGAGCTCGCATTATCGTGATGGAGGATTATGCGTCGTTTCGGGTTACCTCTACGGAGTTCGGATATCATCTGTGGCAAACAAACCGTTGTATACCAATCAGCGGTAACCGTTCTCCGTTCCTCTAAGGGAACTGTGACTACATGTCCTGTTTTCGCGACAAACGAAGCGACCATTTTCTTCGATACGCTGCGAGAGCGGACAACTTTTGTTGGCTTGATCTCACCTGCGAAGACCCAGACAGCCGACTGATGCTTTCTTTCTGGCTCATATGAATAGATCCATGATTCATCACCAGAGACAATGTTATAAACTGCTTTTGACTTTCCTCCGTTGAAGCGTTGCAGAGTAGACCGGCACCAATTGACACGAGCCGCCTTTTGCTCTTCGGACAAATTATGGGGCACCCAGCGGGAAACTAGCTTTCTCACTCCCAGTTCACCATGTAAAACAGTTTGTATCGCAGTCATACCTATCCCTAAAGTAGCCCGAATCTGCTCATATGTAATATGTCGGTCATCCTGTATCATTCGGCGCACAACAGCGACATTTTCTGGTGTAACCGCTGTTTTTGGCCGGCCTGTGGAAGGTACGGTGCCAAGAGAAGCACGTCCACGCCGGAATTCAGAATACCAGCGATATATTGTCGTCTGGCTAGGCGCTTCACTCTTGAATATAGATATAAGCTCAGCGAGACATTGTCCCTGAGATAATCCTCGTCGAAAGTTGTAAAAAATTATGGCACGGAAACTTTCTCTTGTAAGCTCCATTTTTTTATCGACCTATCAATTTCAAACTGATATTGTTCTTTAAAAAAAATTTTTTTTTTAATTCTGTCAATTGTATTCGATTTTCAACTAACCAGTGTTTATTCATCAAAAAGAGTTTTTAATCTAATTAAATCGAAAGTACTCGATTACCGATCTTTTCGGTATGCCCCTCGTATTACATTACCTTACCATCACAAAGTCAAATGAGATGAAGGCCAATGGCAAACCCATTGTGCCAAGGCAGATGAGCAAGGTATACGAAATATGAATTAGTTCTTTTAAAAATTAATGTCTATTCTGGATGACAGCCTCCATGGACTCCTCTTCCTCAAACGCGCAACACATGCGGAAGGTCGTTGTCAAATACAACAGGTTTGTGAGAGGGAAGCTATGTGTGTGTCCCTGTCAGTCTTACCACTACATATCGGAATGAAAGTAGAGCCTTATCTTACCGCAATATAATAGTCTTGTATGACTTCACTGTATAAGTACCACAGCATAGACACGAAGAACGACATGAGTATCATTGGAAATGGAAGACACTCTGTATTCTTCACTCTGATAACATGCAGCAGCTTGGTCATCGGGGCAGCTATTGTCAGTAGCGTAAATATTATGGCAAGGGCTCCTGGAACATAAATACATAAACTTGTCAATTTTTAAATTACCTTAATACATAGTCTTTTAACATATTACCTAAACTAATATAAATAATTTTCAATTCTTTTGCTTTTATACTAGTTCCTTATACATTTTGTAAAATTTCTCATTCCAATCTAGCCCAACTACCTAATCAGTTAGGCTTGTATATTTAAATGTATATGGGTTTGTATTTCATCCTCAATCTCATCTCATCAATTGGGGAACCAAGTATCCACATATACACCCCCAATGGTAATCAAATCCATGTTCTCAGGATAGTTTTTTAATACTGCAAAAATAGATCAATTGTGAGTCAAACTGTGTAGCTACTAGGCTAAGAGACGGTAAACATAGACATTTTCCTTTAAACCAAGACCAGGAGGTCCCCTTATACATTTGCCCAACATGTATAATTTGGTTTTCCATTTCTATGTGTGAAGGTGGAATGTCACCTAAGGATTTTAGCATAGAATATATATGATTTGAAGCGTCGGTGGCGCAATGGATAAGGCGCGGGACTCTCAATCTGAGGGTTCCGGGTTCGAATCCAGCCGTGTACCTATGAGTTGTTTTTCAATTTAAGTACATTATCCGATTGCTTAACGGTGAAGGAAAACATCGTGAGGAAACCTGCATGTCTTTAACAGGCATGTGAAGTCCGCCAATCCGCACTGGGCCCGCGTGGTGGACTATGGCCCATACACTCTCTGTAGGAGAGTAGGCCTGAGCCCCTGCAGTGGGGACATATATAGGCTGTTGATGTGATGTGATATATGATTTTAGCTAGTAATAAGAAGATGCATTCCCGATCCTAATGTGACCGACATTTAAAATGACACAATTAAAATTAACAGTAGAATATTTATGAGAAATTATTATTTGACAACTGTAGGAGTAACATAGTGTAATCTTGCCTGATTTACATTGTTAATTCCAACTGTGTAAACATTGTCCAAGTGTGTAATTTTATAAACAATGCTTTCAGCATAACTGTTCCAACTTATATTTTCTTTCCAGCAACTATTTACTGGTTAGTAATAGTAACTGTATGATCATATACTGAGAAATGTCCCCCTGCTAGATGGACAGACAACCTGGTAAAGTCGCAATGAGTTGCTTGATAGTCGCTCTGCCCTAGTTCAGCAGTGGACTTTATTCCAAAATCTTAATCAATTTTGAAACTATTTTACATTTGAAGTTGTATGGTCTGTTATCTGTAGAACTTTAATCACATCTCAGTCAGTTATCAGAAAAGCTGCAGTGGAAGAATGTTTTAATTTTTTATTATTTTATTTATTCTTGTTCTTAAGTACCAAATAAATAAAACTGTAAAACAGCCCAGAAATTTCCTGGCTAGAGCCACCAACAATAACATCAGCTATTGTATTGATATGTGGTAATAGATGAATAAGGGACATATCACTTAAATGAAATTCTGATCACAAGTTTTAGTGATTTCATAGAAAACACTTTTGCTGTAGCAATATATGATGGAAGCTTACATTGAAGTATTATTATACATTATACACTTTTGTGTAGCAGAGAATGTGTACAGCTAACAAACAAATTCATATGATAGCAACTCACCCAACCGTTGCAAAATCAACTCATTATCATTTTCATCGGCATATACGTAAATTCTTATAACCAAAATAATCACCAATGTTGCCAGAATTTTTTTAAGGACACTATGCTTTTTATGAGAATAGAAAAAGAATATGCCAGAGTAGAGTGTCATCAAGGTTACACCAACCACATTGACAAATACAATGTTTCCATCATTTTTAGAGCATCCATACAGCAGCCACAAGAGACACCTGTAACAGAAATTAAATAAAATGTCACTGATTGATTTCTAACAGTATTCTACTAGTTTTCCTTCCACTTAAAACAAGAGTTCAATTCTAAAGAGTAGATTGGTCTATTCGCCTCTAGACCAAATCACTAAATCCAGAAGTGATTTCATATTTGCTCATTCCCTTACACAGGTAAATGAGGTTGAGCTTGAAGGGGTACATGCACAAATCTTGTCCTCTATAACCTAGTGGCTAACCAGGGTTAACCTTCCTAAGGTCTCATAAACTACATATAATGTAATTTCTTTAACAATGTTTTAGGTTTCTATTCCCGACAGAAAAGGTAAAACAATGTTTTGTGTTACTGAATTTGGTAGATATTTAAACTAAACTTTTGCATGAGATCTGACTTGAGAAAGCAAAAAACACAATAAAGTATCTCCTTCATCAACCAGTGAGAAACACTGCTATACACAGTAAAAAAAATATAAATATGTGTATTAAATTGTTTAATTAGTTACCATAAAATAGCATTTTTATGTACATTATTATTATATACTAGCAAACTATGTTTGCCCAGAAGTTAACCACAAAAGACCGCAAAGTATCATATAAGTATTAACATATAAGTGGGAGGCAAGTTAGTGGGTGGAAAGAAATGTCCTAGTGTTTTATGTCATCTAGTTATGTCCATCTGTACATGTTTGAAATTGCAGATAGCTAACTTCAGAGGGGCAAACTTGGAATGTGAGTACCATGTAGTGAGTAGAGTAGTAGAATATGTACTACCATAAGTATTTAACACAAGATCAAGTAAAAAACGCCGAGTAGTAATGACAGATGAATGTATGGATGGACGAACAGATGGAGGAGAAATAGTGTTCCGTTTGGCACTCTTTAGGGGGCACTAAAACTATGTCAACGAGCCCTAGAAGTTTTGTACTTATATATAAAACAACGGAAATGTTTTTTTACTTACGATATTACTCCACAGAGAAATGGTAACGGTGAAGCATCGCCCGTAGTTTGCTTGTCGACATATTGTTTACATACAAGCCTGAAATTGTGTAAAAAGTGATTTAATTTTACTGATTTTAAAATTGCTATTACAGAATCAGAATGTCAACTCACACGCCAGATAAAAACTGTACAATTGTTGTTATTACAGCAACCGCACCAATTAATTCTTTGAATACTATCAGTTGCATTTTAGATATGTTTTTACCGATATAAGTTTTATTCAAATAATTGAAAAGTTAAACCCTGTTCGTGGTCGCTGATAAAAGACTAGGATGAAAGATTTATTTAATTTTGTTTTGTTTGCCTTGTTGTCTGTCATTATCAAACGTCTATCAGCAATTTCTGACATTTCAAAGAAAAAGTTGCCAGTTAAAATTACAATGTCCCCAATCACTAAAGAAAATGCGAGTGAAAATGCGGAATTGTTTGCCCATCAGCAGCACACTGGATCTCAGAAACTTTTAAGATATAGTCTTAATCTTAAGCTATATACATACATACGGAATGTGTGTGTATTATTTTCGATAATAACTATCCCTAGAGGACATAAAACACTAACACATTTCTTTCCATACGTTAATAATAACACACGTTATTATTAACCATACATACGGTAATAATTGGTACTTTGCGGTCTTTTGTGGCTAACTTCAGAGGGGCAAACTTAGTTTGCGAGTAATGTGTGCTGGTAGTTACATATATTACTAGGCATGCAGATCACACCTAAAGTGCACTTAATGGTGTAATGTTGGTATGTCATTATATCTGTATGTATTCTGTAGTCTAAGCCACACTTGTTTACCGTGTACGGTCTAAGAGAGTTGGAATGTCATGTCATGTGTAAATAAAGAGACATTTGACATCAGTCGTTTGATCCAGCCACACCTGGAAAAGTTAAGTAAAAATTGAGAACCCGAAATAGTACGTATCATGCATAAACTGACCGACACTCAATGGGGCGCTAGTGCAGACGTGCTGCGTAAAACCGGCTTCAGTCTTGTGTACTTAACGGCAGAGTACTGTGCGCCGTTGTGTCCACGCCGACATAGTTGATGTGCAACTGAACAAAACCCTAAAGTCAACTCCAGCGCAATGACGTGCAGTGCACAGCCACATTCAACCACCGCGATTAAGAAGGCAAAAAGCTATCTTTAGAGAAGCCGCTAAGTTAGACAGGAACCAATCCCTTCCGGCCCACGATGAATTTTTTCACCGCCTAAAGTCCCTCCGACCGACCGCCGTCTTATAAAACTCCAACATCAGAGACAGGTGGAAACAAGAATGGCCCACAAATTCGCCCCAAAACGCTCCACCCAATCTCGACGCCACACTGCAACAGAAAAAGTTCTCGCTTCCCAGACGTGAATAGTGCCAGCTAAACAGACTACGCACGAGACACGGCAAAAATGCGGAATAGGTGTGGCTGGAGAGATTCTCAATGTTGTGACTGCGGTGCATGAACCATTCTGCATTGGTGCAGAGTGTAACACACATTATCGAGGAAGGCCCGAACAGAAAATACTGGGATGACCTATTCAGCCTATTCTCCATCCTAAGAAACGCGGCACAATTGGCCAAACAACTTAGCACAGAATTATAGTGAAAACGAAAAAATGCCATACGCTTAAATAAATAAATAATAGTCGTTTGATCTTGCCAGTGTTAAGTCATTAGACGGTAAAATTAAAGAAAGTCCTCGACCTTACAAGGAATAAACACTGTTGTCCATAGTTACCCTTAAACACGTGCAAATGGCATTTTTTGGCAACACTATTTTGAAATTGACGTTAAACGTTTTGCGATTAGAAAATAATCTACTTTTTTGCGGCTTTTGCGTTTAGTTTAGTTAGTTTGCAAAATGAAAAAAATGTTATTGCTCCATGACTTACAATGATACAATTGGGTGAACGGATTTCTCAGCCAAACTTTTTTCATCCAAAGAAAAATACAGCCAGGAATTACACGCCGGCGTACTTTGTGTACCGTCATGAAGTATCAGGCTGTGTCGGCGCGGGTCGGAATTTCCGCTGCGTACATTTATTGTTTCAGGCTAATATTAGACGACCTGGGATAGACACACGCGTGGAACTCCTGTACATGGAAATTTGTGCCAAAGAATGTTCAGCCAAGGCGAACAATGACAATTTTGTACATTAATTCCGCTGATGTGCAAAAAATGCTTGTAAAATATACGGCGTTGAATTATCAACACGATTCAATAATGTTCAACCCGTCTTTGTACAGCCCAGGAATTGGTGTCCAATATTTTTACGACCATGTATTAAACAGTCAAAGTTTGTACAGCCAAATAATTACACGCCAAGTACTTAATGTACGGTGGCACAAAATTCCGCGGCTGTGACGGCGTCGGTCG